>CM072861.1:17660000-20300000 GCA_036937835.1 Pampus argenteus | reverse complement strand
AACTTGGTATGCTTTTCACTTAAATCCTATTTGTCTCCTATGATTGCTTTGCGTCAATATAAGACCAGAACAGATCCAAACTGGGAAAAAGCTATTGTGCGAGTAAAGTTTTTCCGCTTGTAGAAATACAGCAGCAGTTGTTTTGTTTTTTTTCTTCTCCTTCTGAACTTTCATAGCTCATAACTTCTGGACTGAGCTTTAATTAACATGTTTGTTCATCTTTGCTTTCCAGGAACATGAGTCTGAAGGGGGGCGGACGCCCTTAATGAAGGCAGCAAGGGCGGGACATCTCTGTACAGTGCAGTTCCTTATCAGCAAAGGTATGTTATGAGACTATGTCAGATATGTCAGACTTGGTTGCTCAATTTCAAGTTTTTTTTGGTCAATTCTGATTACATTTTTTATATATTGCAACATGGTAAATTTTAGATGAAATAAATTTGGTTTATTGTTTTCAATACTTGATTTCTAAAATTAAAAAAGGGAAACCTGATATTTCTGTAGTTTTAGTGCAGTGATTATATTACTGTAGTAATGGATGTCATGAATTAATAGTTGTTATTCAGAGCAGTTCAATTTGTCAGTAATTCATTATGGTGGGAGACTTTAGGACTTTTAGCTTGTGAATGGAATAATTAGACTCATTTCTCACACACAGTGAGTTGATGTGTTTGTATTTTTCTTTATTCATCTCATGTCCAGGTGCTAATGTGAACAGAGCTACAGCCAATAATGATCACACAGTGGTGTCCCTGGCCTGTGCTGGAGGACATCTGGCTGTGGTGGAGTTGCTGCTGGCACATGGGGCGGATCCTACACACAGACTCAAAGTAATACACAGACGAATGAGCATGTTTATGATGATTCTTTTGTGTCTAGTACATTACTAACACGTATGTTTTCTCTATGTAGGATGGCTCAACTATGTTGATAGAAGCTGCTAAAGGTGGCCACACTAATGTGGTGTCCTACCTGTTGGACTACCCCAACAACATCCTGTCTGTCCCAGCCCCTGATCTCTCCCAGCTCACACCCCCCTCGCAAGATGCCTCTCAGGTAAAAAAGAATAAAGTCTGCATTCAGCTTTAGCCCCTGTTTATTATCACTCTTTTGGAGAAAAGTTGTTTTTGACGATTAAAAGTAACGCATCCTCTTCTATTGCAGGTTCCTCGTGTCCCATTCCAAGCTCTCGCCATGGTGGTGCCTCCTCAGGAGCCTGACCGAGCCCCATCAAACATCGCCACACCCCCACCTGTCTCCAGCAAAGGTAACCAGTGCTACAAGTCCTGTTACTTTGAGTAAACTCATGAAGTGGGTGAGGTACAGACTTAATTGAGCTGATTTTATCCCTTGTTTAACAGCATTTTATTATTTTATTACTTTTTTAATCCTCTCTCTGTTGTATGTTCAAATTCAGGTGTGTCCAAGCAGAGACAGGCAGCCCTTCAGGCTGGTGTCCCTGGCTCAGTTGGCCGGGGGCCTGAAGCAGAGCCTCTGCCGCCCTTCCACTTGTGCCAGCCTCTAGAGTGCATTGTGGAGGAGACAGAGGGAAAGCTGAACGAGCTGGGCCAGAGAATCAGCGCTATTGAAAAAGCCCAGCTTCAGTCGCTAGAGCTCATTCAGGGGGAGCCGCTCACCAAAGACAAAATTGAGGAGCTGAAGAAGAGCAGAGAGGAGCAGGTAATCCATAATCCGCTTGAGATCTGATCTCATTCTCTTCAGCATTTTAAGTAAAATATCACCTTAAATGCAAATTCACACAAATGTTATTTTACATGCATATCACACTATCACAAGTTGAGTATGCTCAAACAAGGATGTGGCTGTTGCCCACTTAGGTACAGAAGAAGAAGAAAATCTTAAAGGAGTTGCAGAAGGTGGAGCGTCAGCTGCAGCTTAAAACACAGCAACAGTTCACCAAAGAGTACATGGAGGCGAAGGGCTTAAAGGAGGAGCAGGAGGCTGGACAAAGCCAGGGTCCGGGCCCGGGGCCTGGAAGTACGACGTCTGCTCCAGGGCACCTTCCTATCACACCAGGTGCACAAGTACATACCAGCTCTGACACGGATGAAGAGGCCAACAGAGATGGGGAGCAGGATGAGCAGCCAGGAGATGAGGGGGAAGAGGTGACACCCTCAACAATATTTGTCTTTTTTTTCTTTTCTTTTCTTTTTTTTTTGTTTTGAGAAATTAGATTTGACTAATTATAACACTGTTTGTTGACTCCAGAGACTTATGGTATATTCTGCAACGTTTCAGGAAGAAGAAGAGGAAGATGATGATGAAGAGGAGGGTTCGGAGGATGAGGCGGATGGAGAAGAGGACGATTACACCAAGCTTCCTCAGGTGGGAACAATTCTCTACAGGGATGGGCCACAGCCGCCACAGCAGCCTCCTCTGCCCCCCTCACCGCAGGCCCAGCCCCAGCCTCCCCCGCTGCCTCTTCAGACTGCCTTCGTTCCTATCCAACCGCTGCCAGACTACAACCCTGCAGACTATCCAGGAAGTACCAGCCCAGAGCTGCAAAGGGTACTTGTAGGGCAGCAGATGCTGGGCCAACAGCAGCAAGGCCAGGGTCAACAGTTGGCTGGGTTAGGCTCAGGAATGATACCTCAGCAGGCCCCAGATGGGCTCATGGTAGCCACACCTGCACAGACGCTCACAGACACGCTGGATGACATAATGGCAGGCAAGTAGAGATTTACATTATTTGTTGTTTTTAAGGAATGTTAAATCCCTAACCTGTATGTTGGAATAACTTTGTCTTTTTTTTCCCGCTATTCCAGCCGTGAGCAGCCGCGTGCCCATGTTGAACACTACAACCTCACCCACGCCCCTGTCCCAGCCACCCACACAGACGCCTGCAAACATCGCTTCACCACCCTCTGTCCTACCCCTCTATCCCTCTGTTGATATAGATGCGCATGTAAGACACTTTTGACATTTATGCCACTTTTCCAATCAGCAGATCTTAAAATTGAGAAACTGAGAAATTAATTTCCTCCCCAGACGGAGAGTAACCACGACACAGCGCTGACACTGGCATGTGCAGGAGGGCACGAGGAGCTGGTGTCTGTCCTCATTGCACGAGGAGCCAACATTGAGCACCGGGACAAAAAAGGTATGAAAGGGACAGTATTACAGACAATAGAGAGCACTCTGTTGATGGGTTTTGATCAAACATAGGTGTTACTGTAATCAATAAACGTTTGTATTCCCTCGGTTCTCTGCAGGTTTTACCCCTCTGATCCTGGCTGCAACTGCTGGCCACGTTGGTGTTGTGGAAGTGCTCCTGGACAAAGGGGGTGACATTGAGGCTCAGTCAGAGAGAACCAAAGACACACCCCTCTCCTTGGCCTGCTCTGGGGGACGTCAGGAGGTAAACACATTTCTTTTCAATCTTCATGCATCGTTTTCCTGGCTTTTACTACATTGCATAGATAACAACTATATTTTTCAGGTGGTTGAGTTGCTGCTGCTACGGGGAGCCAATAAGGAACATCGCAATGTTTCTGACTACACACCTCTTAGCCTTGCTGCGTCTGGGGGTTATGTCAACATCATTAAAATACTCCTCAATGCTGGAGCTGAGATCAACTCCAGGTGAGGGACAAGGACCTCGATATTAACTTTTGCCTGTTGGTATGAGTGGAACAAGTCTACACATGGCAGGTTCAATTTTAAGAGAAAATAATTACCTTGAGGTTGAATGTGACAGAACAACTCTATTATAAATGAGGAAACGCGTAAGGCTTCAGACTTCAGGCTTTCTAGCTGCTGGTGCTATTTTGATAAATGTTACTGTTGTTTGTCTTGGTTACTGATACCAAGACAAATACTCTTGATCATAGTATCTAAAACAATTGATTGATTAATTGATTGCTATGATCATGCAGCTCTACTCTTAGAAAATCTTAGAATTCCTTTTAGTGGACATTAAACAGTTTTTTGGCCTCTTTACCATACTATTTTTTTTTTTTTTTTTTTTTTTTTTTACTTTCTCCTCAGGACTGGCAGTAAGCTGGGAATCTCTCCTCTGATGCTGGCAGCTATGAATGGTCATGTACCGGCAGTGAAGCTGTTGCTAGATATGGGCTCGGACATCAACGCCCAGATTGAGACCAACAGAAACACGGCTCTGACCCTGGCCTGCTTCCAGGGGCGGGCTGAAGTCGTCAGTCTGCTGTTAGATCGCAAGGCCAACGTAGAGCATCGTGCTAAGGTGAGTTTTGATCAGATTCAAACATGGGAGAAAACATAATGCATTGTATTTTACTTAATAAATGCAAACAATATCCTGTCCTTTTTTTGACGCTGTATCTGCTGGCTATATTACTAACTGATTCTTCATTTCATGCAGACTGGTCTTACTCCTCTGATGGAGGCGGCGTCGGGAGGTTATGCAGAGGTAGGCCGAGTGCTGCTGGATAAAGGTGCCGATGTCAACGCTCCCCCTGTTCCCTCATCTCGAGACACTGCCCTCACAATTGCTGCCGACAAGGGCCACTACAAGTTTTGTGAGCTGCTTATCAACAGGTGAGTGCTTTTGTGTTTCTGTACAGAACCATATTCTTGTTTTCTTATGAGAGGATCCTCTGTCGTTTGTGCTGTTGTTCCATTGTAACTACTGATTGCACACAAATGGTGCTTTTTCTGTTACATAATGTACTACTGTATACTTCTGTCTTTGCAGAGGTGCTCATATCGATGTACGTAACAAGAAAGGGAACACGCCTCTCTGGCTGGCAGCAAATGGCGGTCATTTTGATGTGGTCCAGCTTTTGGTACATGCCAGTGCTGATGTGGATGCAGCTGATAACCGCAAGATTACCCCACTCATGGCTGCTTTTCGCAAGGTGCAGAGAAATCCTGATTTATAAAGTGTCATACCACAGCAAACCTTTTGGTTACTAACTATTTAACTTTACATTCCAGGGTCATGTAAAAGTGGTGCAGTACCTTGTGAAGGAGGTCAACCAATTCCCATCAGATATCGAGTGCATGAGATATATTGCCACTATTGCTGACAAGGTAGCTATTGATTTCCTTCTCAGTCATTACACTACTACATCTGTTGGAATCGACAGATGATTAAAATGTTAGTAGAGCTATAACTCCAGCTGTTGTTGCAGGAGCTGTTGAAGAAGTGCCACCAGTGCATGGAGACCATTGTCAAAGCCAAAGACCAGCAGGCAGCTGAGGCCAACAAGAACGCTAGCATTCTCCTCAAGGAGCTAGATCTGGAGAAGGTAATGTCAGACCCTATGGCTGTGCTTTGGTCAGTCACAGCATTCTCAATTGACTGTATGAATGAAGACAAACATGCTGTGGCTCTGTGATGTTTGCAGTCTCGAGAGGAGAGCAAGAAGCAGGCCCTGGCTGCCAAGCGTGAGAAGCGCAAGGAGAAACGCAAGAAGAAGAAGGAGGAGCAGAAGAGAAAGCAAGAGGAAGAGGAAGGGCAGAAAACTAAGGAGGAGTCCTTTGACATGCAGGAGAACAAGGAGGATTCAGCTGATGGTAATTTCATATGACTTTTGCTCTAAAATTGGATTAAATAGTTTTTTGGACTTGGTTAGATTATACTTAAGTTAAGTGGTTGGTAACCTGTTCCTGACTTATTTACCCCCCCTCCCACAGAATCAGAGGTTCCTATTGAGCCTCCCAGTGCAACTACCACCACCACCATTGGTATATCTGCCACTTCCACCACTTTCACTACAGCTTTTAGTAAGAAGCGAGCAAGCGTGGCCACTACCCCAAGCACCAATCGCAAGAACAAAAAGAACAAGACCAAGGACTCGTCGCCTAATGAACCCATCATATTACAGGATCCGCAGGTGAGCGCTAATTCTCTTGAGGGGCATTGTGTTTGTTTTTGTTGATTCACAATGTGCAAAATTTTTTTCAAAAGTTTAGCTATGGAAAAAAAAGCTCATTATGATTACGCCTGTCCTTGTTTTTTTTATTTTCCTTCTTTCTTAGGTTGCACTAGCACAGCACAAGGCTGACAAGAACAAGATCCATGGTGAGCCACGGGGTGGTGGTGGGGGAGTGACAGGCGGCAATAGCGATTCTGACCCCTTGGATAGCACAGACTGTGCCAGTGAGAGCAGCAGCAGCGGGGGCAAGAGTCAGGAGCTCAACTACCTCCCTGACCTCACCTCATCCACCTCCTCCTCCTCCTCTTCTTCCTCATCTTCCTCTTCCTCAGTCCCCTCTTCAGGAGTAGGCCAGGCCCTTCTGCCTGGCCCAGAGAAAAGACACTGTCCTCAGCCTCTGACTGAGAGCAAGGTGGACAACAAAGTCACAGTCTCCATCTCAAAACCAACGCAAAAGTGAGTCTGTGATGAAGCATAGCATCCATATCATGTGAAGTGTGTGTCTGTATGCCTAGGTAGAACAAGTTGCGCTTTAAAATGTTTGTTTTTGTTTTTTTAATGGGTGAACTATTGGCAGTAGATTACGTTAAATTGCAGACATATTTTCACGTCAACTGCTATCTTATTTCAAAACTTATTCAACATAACAGATTTTATCTCCATTATTGTGATCCAATTAAACATGGGCTTTGCCTCTTTTTGTCACAGAGCTCTGGACACGAGCGACTCGATCTCCAACTCCCTGCCCTCTCCGTTCAAGACCATGGCTCTTCCCGTCACCTCACCCAACAGTAAGCTCAGCCTCACAAGCCCCAAGAGAGGCCAGAAGAGAGAAGAAGGTTGGAAGGAGGTGGTCAGGAGGTCAGTGGTTCAATTAATAATTTTAAAATGTCTACATGGAACTAGTTTTAGTTTGTGTACATCCTGAACCTTTTTTTTATTTTTATTATTACCTATTATTTGTCTTTGTGGACCCATAAAATGACATCTTGCTGCTTCTTTTGAAGATCAAAGAAGCTGTCTGTGCCAGCCTCTGTGGTGTCTCGGATCATGGGCCGAGGAGGCTGCAACATCACAGCCATCCAGGACGTGACAGGAGCTCACATTGATGTGGACAAACAGAAGGACAAGAACGGGGAGAGGATGATCACCATAAGGTAAAAATGATGTCCTCTGGTGGACTGTAAACATCACTGCAGGTGGAGAATAACAGATGGTTAGTCATAATACATGCCAGCCTCTTTTGGATGATGTCATTCATTCCTACTGGCCAGTCCCACAATGCAGTGGTCTAGCTACTTCGTTTAAAATATGGGGAAACTGGGTTTAATGTAAGTAGAATACAGGAAATATTACTTTTTTAAGAAGTTTTTAACTTGTTTTAGCAATAACAAGTGTGTATATATAGAAGTATTTTTTTATTATTTATAAATAAATTACTCTTTTAGCAGTAAATATGTCAGTCATCACCATAACAGCATTGATTTGTTACACTTAAAAAAAAAAAAGAAAAAAAAAAGCTTATAGTCTTTTGAATAAAGTGTCCTTTGTTGTTGCAGAGGAGGCACAGAGTCTACAAGGTATGCAGTCCAGCTAATCAACGCTCTAATCCAAGACCCAGCCAAAGAGCTTGAGGATCTGATCCCCCGGAATCACATCAGAGCCCCAGGTTCAAAAACGACCTCAGCTTCCTTCCCCAGTACCACAGGAGCCACCAGTAGCTCAACCACTGGGCCAAAGGCCCTGAGCTCGTTGGTCACTTCACCAGGCGTCTCGTTCCAGCCCTCCTCATCCTCGTCTTCGTCCTCCTCTCAGCCTGGGGGAAAGCTTGGGAAGGGGCTGTCATCAAACGTCAGACAGCCTTTCCCAGTATCTCTGCCCCTGGCATATGCCCACCCCCAGCTGGCTCTACTGGCTGCTCAGACCATGCACCAGATCAGACACCCTCGTCTACCCATGGCACAGTTTGGTGGCACCTTCTCTCCTGCCGCCAGCACCTGGGGACCCTTCCCTGTGCGACCTGTGAGTCCCGGCAGTGCAAGCAGCTCCCCCAAACACAATGGAGGAACCAACAGCACTGCAGGCCAGGCCAGACCCAACTCATCCCATAATGAGCACAGCAACACAGCCAGCTCAGGAGCCCCAGTCACGACCATCAACACCACCACCACCAGTGCTCCTAACACATCTTCAGCTGCTGCCTCGCCTCATACCCCTAATCCCACCCCATACAATCCCCAACCCACCATTCCCACCCCTTCCTCTGTCAGAAAACAGCTCTTCGCACCAGATCCCAAGCCTGCCGGCATCACACCTGTGTCTGTTGCTGCCACAGCTACTAGTGGCAGCAATGCAGTACGAGGCACAGGGTCCCCTGCACATCACAGTTCCACTACAACCACCGCTAATGCCCTTCAGCACCCAGTCGGACCCATCTCACAGCCTGCCCTCCAGCCAACTAAAGCAGAGCCCAGTGCTGTTGCCCCTCCTGGAAAAGACAAGTCTTCTCTACCTGTAGAGAATCAGCCTGCTTCTGTCAGTGAGAGCATCAACTCTGTGGGTTTCACTGCCCCTGCCATGGCTTTACCTCCCAAACCAGAGCCCCGGCAGCAGTTACCTCCCCCTCCATCCTCTGTACCGTCCACAGAGGCTCCACCACCCCTCCACAACCCGCAGCCCAGCTCCCACCTCCCCTCGGTACCTCCTCCTGTCCTCCCACACAATGTTGCACACCCCAACAACACTGTACCCCACTTCTCAGCCCCTGCACCCAGAGTCTCCCATCGTATGCAGCCACCAGGGCCTTACTATTCCCTTCCTGAGCAGCAGCAACAACAGCAGCAGACGCAACAACAACAGTCTGTGTTTGTGCCCTTTAATGCTCAACAAGAACCCCCTAAACAGACCCAAAACCAGACTTCCCAGCCCACAAGTTTGCCTCCACAGGCCCAAGCTCAAGCCCAGGCTCAAGGGTCCCTTCAGGTCTCTACTAACCTGGGGATGATGAACGGTTCCCAGTTGCAGCATGTGGCCAATGCAGGCAAGCCTCAACAGATACCCCCCAACTTTGGTCCTGCGGGCCTCTTCAATTTCAGCAGCATCTTTGATAATAACAGCCAGGTGAGATAAAGTCACCTCTGTATATTAGATTTTGAGCTGTTTGAGCTGTAGTGACCATATTGTAGATCATGTGCTCGGAAATCAAGGGGACACTATGTGCAAGTACGTTTTCACACATCACTTTTTAATTTGGTTGCTAACATTGTTGCTCACCTTGCAGGTGGGAAACAATCAGGTGTGGGGTGCATGCCATCTTCCTGCTCGCTCGCCTCCAGAGCAGTCTTACACGGCCCCACCAGCCTACATGAACATGGGCCAGATGGAGAATATGATGCCCCCACCTCCTCCAGACAGCTCCAAAGCCCCAGGCTACCGTTCTGCCTCCCAGAGGATGGTCAACAGCCCCATCGGTATGACTGATGTCCCTTTTAGTTTATACATCATCTTTTTGTTGACATTTATTTAACTTCAACAATAAATGGTGTAATCAAAGTATTCTAAAAAGGCAGGTAGTGTGAAAAAATATATGCAATAAATTCAATCGTGTGAGAAAAGGTAAACTGAACTATAATTTTAGACAGAGGCATCTCTAGCAAGTCTCAACCACTGGTATAATCAAACAAAATGCCATGACATATACAGTCTTGCAAGGTAAAGTTTTGAGGCCTTTTTTTATTGTGTCCACCCACAGCATTGACCAGCTACGCCACCAGTATCTCTGGCAGTCCAGTGTATCTGCACGGTCATACCGGAGTTGGCACGCCCTCGTTCAGCAGACAGCACTTTTCCCCTCATCCCTGGAGTGCATCCACATCAGGTAGTTTCTAACTCTTCTTTTCATATTTTCTTTTCTCCTGAAACCTTTGAATCTGTGGGTGACATTATATCTGCTCTCACTCTTTTTTCCTTGTAAAGCAGTGTGCAAATAAATCTCTTTTTGGATTCAAATTGGATTCACTACTCACTCTATTCCTCTCATACTGTCTCTCCTCTACCAGGTGAGTCTCCCGTACCGCCTCCCTCTACGGTGTCATCGTCCACCCTTTCCACCTCAGCCGTGGCCCCGCCTCCCCAGCCTAAGCCAGGCAGCTCCTCCCAGCAGGACCGGAAGGTTCCCCCACCCATCGGCACAGAGCGGCTGGCCAGGATCAGGCAGACGGGTTCAGTCAACCCACCTCTACTCACCACAAGCTACACAGCGTCTGTTGGACAAGGAGGCATCTGGTCATTCGGTGTTGGCAGCGCTTCAGGTAAAAGCAAATTTGTTATTGTTTTTTAAAACAAATGCAATGGATAAAATGGCACAAACAGTCGTTTAATTAATTCATATGTTACTGTAATATGCATTGAAAGGCTATAACCTCTTGTGTGTCTTGGTACAGAGGCCATGTCTGGTTGGTCCCAGCCCCTGATGAGCAGCCACATGATGCACCCGCAGCTGCAGGCAGAGCAGTCGGCCTTCTCTCAGCACCAGCCCATGGAGCAGGACGACACAGGCATCGCAAACCCTGCTAACAGCTACCACCAGCCTCAGCATATGCCCAACAGTTACATGGATTTCCCAAAGGTAAGACTATTATTATTATTATTATTATTATTATTATTGATTCTGTATAACCAACCAACGGTCATTGTCTGTCCAGGGAATGCCTATGTCAATGTATGGAGGAACCATGCTGCCGCCTCATCCTCCTATGGCAGAGGGGCCGGGAGGACCGATGTACAATGGTTTGCACGCAGGTGACCCCGCATGGAGCCCCATTATCAAAGTGGTCCCAAACAATGCAGATAACTCAGACCCACAACAGCAGGTAATGTCTTCTTTTATTGTAGTAATATATATTGTCCAATTGTGCTTAGAGTTTAGCTGTATGTTATATAGAATGCTCTACTTTGATTTAACACATCTTCTCATGTCTCCCTTCAGGTGTGGCCTGGTACCTGGGCACCTCATGTGGGCAATGTGCACCTGAACCACGTCAACTAGACGGCGTCCACAGCAATCAAATGCACACAGCATGATCCACAGTGCAAACATAAAATACCAACTGACAAATATGACCGATTTAAGACAAAGAAAAAAGAAAAAGTACAACATGTTAACTTTAGAGACCTGAGAGTGCAGAGCAGGGGTTGAAGAATTGGAGGTTAAGACAATTCTTTGATGTGCCTATCTCAAACAAGGAAATGACGAAATTGGGCAAGAGCTGTTATCCGTGTCCTGATGATGCAAACAAACATGCGCGATCACTTGTTCAACAGGATCCATTCTCTGCGTAGATTAGCGATTTTTTTTGACTTAAACCCACATACATCGTTCTTGGGCTGCAGGGGGCTGAACATGAAGTAGCTATTTAAACTTTGCCCAGAAATAGATGATGATTACCTAAAGAGAAAGAGAAATCAGAACCTTTTAGAGTGGTAAATACATGTATAATTGTTTACATACTAAAAAGGGTTAAAATGAGAGTAAATTTCATGTCGTATAGTGGCTCTACTTTACGTAGCCTGTATTAATGTGAAATATTTACCTTAATATTCAATAAAAAGATTGAAAAGTATTTGTGTGTTTTGTGAAACATTTATTTGTTGTCATGTTTGAATTGGAAGCCGTCAGCAGACATCAATACCAAGTACAAAGTTGATTTAACGATATGTAATTTCTGGCTCCGACTCATCATCTCTGACAGCCAGAGTTCTTGTGTCTTGAGACCTGTCTCTGGTCTCAAATAGACCTTGGAGAACAGTCGGCTTTTATGTTGTTTTTTTTAACTGATAATGACAAAGCTCAGAAGTTGTTCAACAGGATACATGTGTTGAAATCTGACTAAAGACCAAATGGAAAGCTAGAGGAGGTGCTTCATATCTACACAGTTGTTCTCAATGTTCTCTCATTGAGTCATTGGGTGGGAATTTATGAAATACCTGTTTCCAACTGAAGTGACATGACTCTACATGCCATGCTCGAGATTCGTGTTGACTGGCACATTAAACCTTACACAGTACTGCCCCTTGGTGGTAAAAGTGATATAGGGGAGATACTGAGGATACTATAAAGTGCAAACCAAATAATGCATGTTATATTCAGATTGTAGTGCTCATATTTGAAAGAAGTTAATGTGTAAGTATTGTAATATGGTATATTATTACATATTATAAATGTGTAGGAGCAGTTGTGATCAACATTTAAATTTTAGAAACCAAAGTGATTAATTTAAAGATGTGAAAAAGCGAAGAACCGCCCCTAGTCTGCCTCTGATTGGCGGACCCTGATTTTCTTACCCGAACTATAACCAATCCAGTCAACGAAGGTAGAGAGTACTAGCCAACCAGAGTCAGACTAGGGCGGGTCTTCACGTAGTCATAGAACCGGAGTTGAATCCAGTAACTACTGTTTATTTATTGTTTACACAATGCGTACATAACGTGCAGCAGCCACCAATAAGGAATACATTAAAGCCCAGGGCAGTGCTAGCTTTCATTACGTAAATACAAGGACTTTTATTGTTAAGTGTGACACCGACAGCGGAAGCGGAAGTGTAGTTTATTACTTCCTCGGTTCAAGTGATATCATCAGTCCAAGGTAAGCATGGCGGCTCCAGCTACAACACCAGCGGCCACACAACAAACACCCAAAACACCACCGTTTGATTTCTCAAAACCTCCAACTATCGAGGGGTTCAACCCTTCACTGATACTCAACGATGAGACCTTCAAAGAGAAATTCAGTAGAAAGATGAAGGAAAACCCGTTTGTCCCGATAGGTGAGTTATACAAGCTGGACACTGAAGTTATAAAAGCTGCAATAAAAGCTCTTAAATCTACACGTTAGCTTATAAATTAGCTAACAGAGAAGGATATATTATCTCGTTTTGCATGTCACAAAATTAGAAAACATTCATCTTATAATGGACGACCTTCTTTGTGTCATAATTGTTGTTTGTTGCTGAAAATAATCAGTGTTAATGTCCTTGTTACATCAGTATTAGTGGGTTTTCAGACATTTGACTTTGACATATTAGGGAAAAGCACAGCTCCACCTAATAACATTAATGTCTGCCCTGCTCCAGTGTTTAATATTAGGACGTGTTGGATGTGAGGTTGTCATCTTCTCATTTAAAGCCTTGACATTAGATGTCTGCTTGTTTTCCAGGTTGTTTGGGGACAGCAGGAGCGTTGGCGTATGGTCTCCGTACCTTCCTTCATGGGAAAAAAAAACAGTCCCAGATAATGATGAGAGGCCGAGTCCTTGCTCAAGGTTTCACTGTGGTTGCTATTATTGTTGGTGTTTTTACCGCAGCTCTGAAACGCAAGCAGTGAAGAAGGAACTGCTTCCACACCTCTGCCATCCTCCATCCAATATGGAATTGGACTGATTCTTGCTATTTGAATTAAATGAATAATGTGTTATATGTTTCCACCATTGTTCAGATGCATACATCAAGGCTAACACTATTTGTTTGAAAACTGAAGTTGCTCATGATGATAAAATATTCAGCTTCAGGCTAGCAGAATGTAATAAAGTGTGAACTGCTCATTAGCAGGACACGTTTACTTTATTCATGCTATAATAATATTGATGTGATTTTAGAACTCTTGCTGGAGGGTTTAATTCTCAATTCATGCCATGTATTGTCACTGAAATTATTAATATAAAGGCATGCCTCTACCTGATATAAAACTTAATTTTAAACTGTGTGTGCTGTATTATGGAAAAAATTATTAGACCACTTTTGTTTTCTTTAATTTCTTTCTTCATCCTAATATCTGGTACCACTAAACGTAGAATACAATGAACACAACAAAAAATGCTGCTGGTCACATAATACTTTATGTCCTATTTGACATTCTTAAGCTTAATTGATTCCCAGGGTATACAAGAGGCCATTCAGGTAGCAAAAAAACTGAAGATCTCCAAGACAGCCGTTCATTACAACAACAAAAAACAGGTTGAACATGGCACTACCAAATTGCTACCTGGCCGTGGCAGGAAACGTCTTTCTACCCCACGAGATGACCGCGCACTCATCCGTTCCTGTGTCAGGAATTGTCGTCAGACCTCCAGGGACCTGAAAAATGAGTGGGCACTGTCGAGAAATGTGACTTGTTCGGCAAGGACAGTTGGAAACAGACTTGTTGAAGCTGATTTGAAGTCACACAGAGCACGCAAGAAGCCCTTCATCAATGAAAGGCAGAGGAAGGCCCGGTTACTCTTTGCTCGAGACCACAAGGATTGGACTGTTGATGATTGGGCTATGGTTCTCTTCAGTGATGAATCCAATTTTGAATTGATGCCCACTCCAGCCAATTTACTGGTTAGGAGGAAGCCTGGCGAAGCTTACAACCCAGACTGTCTTGCCCCTACAGTAAAACATGGGGGTGGATCAGTCATGATCTGGGGTTGTTTCAGTCTGAGTGGAACAGGGCAAATGTAATTGTGTGAAGGCCGAATGAACCAGGTCATGTACAGGACTACCCTTGAAAACAGTCTTCTTCCATCAGCTGGAAAACTCTTTCCTGCCTCGAATGACTGGATTTTCCAACAAGACAATGTCCCTTGCCACACAGCAAGGTCAGTTAAAGCCTGGATGGAGAACCACAACATTCGCACCATGCCTTCGCCTGCTCAATCACCAGATCTTAATCCAATTGAAAACCTGTGGAAAATCATCAAAAACAAAATGGAGAACCACAAGCCCAAAAACAGAGAAAATGTGTTTGAATTTGTCCAACAGGAATGGGCTGCTGTGACAGCAGAACAATGTCAGAGGCTGGTGGAGAGCATGCCAAGACGCATGGCTGCAGTCATCAAAAACAATGGTTATGCAATCAAGCATTAACTCTTGTGTGTATCATGTGTTTAAAGCAAACAGAAAAGAAAACATGGAATGAAGGGTAGTGTTTTTGGCAGTACAATGCCATAGCTATTGATGTAAGAAATTACGTAATTTTGGTTATTATCAAGAAAACCATGGAAAATGAATAGTTCTTAGTTCTTAAATTAAACTCTCATGAGCTATTTTTGTTGTTATCATTATAATTGTCCAAACAAATTAACAAGAAATTAAAGAAAACTAAGGTTGTCTAATAATTTCTTACATGACTGTATATCTCAGATGAAAAGTCACATATTAAGTGCCTTCTACTTGTTATCATATAAATGTCCTGGGTGAATAGATCTAAATAGGAGATTTTAGACACAGACTGGCCCGCTTCAGTGCAAACACATCTGTGTTATACATCCATGGAATAAAGAAATAGATACAGCATGTGTGCAATTACCTCAAATTTCAGAGTAGTACAGCCTTTAGGAAGGTGCAACTGAGAATATGTAAGGGCAGATATTAGCACTTAGCCAAACACAGTTGTAGCTCCTTAAACATCAACTGGACAAGTTGATGAGCTCCAGGGCAATTGGCAACATTAGCTGGTAAATATTTAAGGACAAACTAAAAGTTGATCATAATCATACATTGTTTTTATTTTTTTCAGTTCCCTTTTAACATTCACTTTTCCATTGTCCAAATAGGCAACATGTGAAACAATGTGTAGACATTACAGTGGAAACTGACACCTTGTTGATTGCCGTTTTAAAAAAAAAAAAAATCTAAAAATGTATCAGTGTAACACAAGTATGCTGCATAAAATGTACACACATAACAAAATCAGTGAAATGGGAATTTGCACAAGCCATTTAATTGTGTGAAATTGAAAATTTAGATTATAGAAATCTTTGGTTGTGAATATTTTACTGAAATCTAGCCTAATTGGGGAGGAAATCCACCTGGTTAAGTACTCAAAGTGGAGTAAGAACAGGATCAAAAAGGCCACAAGCTTTTTATATTTGAAAGAGAAAATTTTTTTTAGCTACCGTAAATACATAATCAGGGATATAAATACAACAAACGTCAACAAAGTATTGGTGTATATAGTTCTACACTGAGAGGCATAAGTGGTTACAATCTAATCTGTAATAGTGCTCAATAAGCAAGTGGCTGACATCGACCAAATATGCAAATTTATAAAACAGCAAAAAGTTGTGCATCCAAAATATTGGCAGAGGCATGCAAGAAAGTTGACCTAATAATTCAGCATTTAAGGGGAAAGGAAAATGGTTAACTTACAGTAACATTTTTTTTATATGTATAGCATCAATAAAACTGACCAGCTAAAGGTTGTAACATTAGAGCAGTCCTTCATCTTCTCACAAGAGTGAGGTTAAGTATATTATTTCATTATAATAGGCATCAAGAAAGGCAGGAAGCTTTCAAAGGTTATAAAACATACCAGCAATTTTATGGAAAAGGGCGTACAAACTGATGTGATGTGAGGTTCAAACTGAAAAGGCAATGTTCCTAAATGAAAAAAACTCGCCCGATGGCCTCTAACGAACTAGAGGTGTCTGTTTGAGAGAGATGAGGACAGAGCGCATTCGAGAAACATCCTTTGCCTGTTTGTTGGTTTTCGGATTGAAGTCACACAGACGGGCTACTCTCTCCCATGCTGATCCTGGACTGTTGCCATCAGTCTCTGCCAAGAAAGCCTCCTCGGATGCTCTACAGGTGGGAGGGAAAGATGTGAATGAGGCCCCATATTAGACAGATTTCAGGACAGTTTCCACAACAGCAAATCCGTCTGAGCCAAATATGACGCTCAACCACCAAAATGTTCAACCACATGAATAGCATGTACGTAAAACACACAATAAGACCATGCAGTTTCCTACCAATCACATACCTTGTTGGAGTCAAAATTAAATGCATCATATCTTATGAGTCTGTCGTAGGAGTATTTAACAGTCAAATACAAATAAATCCCAAATTAGGCCTTCAAAGACAGAGGTGTAATTTTAGTGTTGGGTCATGCGTCAGGTAAAAAATCAACTAATAGTAATTTGAGGTAGGGCAAACAACATTAAAAAAGCACAAGAATTCTAAACCTACACAAAGCCTATAACATCAGAGTTGGGCTGTTTGTAGAAAGCCTTGTCAGAAATCCTAGTGCGCAGGCAAGGCCAAGAAAGCAGGAAAAAGAAGGAGAAAGGAGAACAGTTTCAGTGTCAAACAACAGGCAAAGAAAAGTTAGGGTCTGCATTTAAAAAGGAACTATGTAAAGCAACTGAGAAACAGCTCTAATGGGATGGAAATAAAACTGAAATGAAAATAATATTAGTACTACTGTATTACAGTGTTGCCAATAAACAAGCTTGGAATGGCATTTCAGGCAGTTCGCTAGGCTGTAGCGTGGATGAAAACTGTGACATTTGCATTCCTTATAGCTTCCTGCTTGTCTTTTTTTTCCCAGGCATTTAACTCATCAGAGGACACTAATATCTCATCAGAGGATTGTCTCTCAGTGCTTAGACAGACACAGAGGTAGAAACTGGCCAAAACTAGAGCCACAGATGCAGAATAATACCGTGCCAGACTTGGACAGAGTCTGTTGGAAAGTGTGAGAGAAGAATGTGTTAGCTTGATCGAGAAATGGCAAAACTGCAAAGTTTTTGACAGCATAATGTATAAACACTAACGGATACTGCAATATAAGGACCCTCTTTATGTAGCAGACATTCACTAACATGACAGGTTGCCTTTATACAAACTATATAAAATATAATCAGTGCATACATTTCCAAGGATTAATAACATGTAGCTGTTATATATGAATCACTCACAGTAAGGCCAGTGTAATTGGTTCAATTTTTAAAAATATCCATGTATAAGATCACCCAAAGTCTTGATGTTGTTGATATAAAGTGTCACTGAGGGACTTTTCCATGCAATATAACAAGAATATTCTGAGTAGTTTTCTTTTTACTTATGGTATAAAACAGAACTTGCAATCTACTACTCAAACACTTGAGTTGTCAAATCTGAATAGGATCAGTTCAGTATGATGATTACAGGTCACATCAGGATGTTAAACCAACTGTTTCCTCTGTGAAAGTTAACAGGGGACATGTCAGACACCAACCTGTTGTTGGCCTTGTTCTTCTCCATCTGCTCGTTCTGGTGTACATGCCAGTCCTCCAGCTCCTTCTTGGCTTTCTCTCTCCACTCTGCCTCTGCTGCCTTGGATGCTGAGTCTTATTAGGCAGAGAGCAACACATTCAGAGAGTCCCCAAAAGAAGAAATGTATAGGAAAACAACTGATGTATTATAAGCTGCAAGTGTGACACAGTTAGATAAGATCAACCTCGCTCACCTAATGCCTCAAGGCGTGTCTCCTGCTCCTCCTTCCACTTGCGTAAACTCTCTGGCTCTTGCCTCTGAATGTCCACCTGAGCGATAGCTGCGTAGTTGTCTGTTGGGCCATTGGACTCCTTTTAGGACATAAAATATTTATTTGATCGAAATATAATCTGTAGACAGTAAATCTGTTCACATTACAAGATACAAGAATGTTATTATAAATTAAAGAGATAGAATAAAAATGAACAAATAAATAAATCATTACCATTAAAAGACTAGTATAACACAAAAAAAGGGATCAATATACAATTTTATGAGCTCGGCTTCACTTTGAAAGTTAAGTCTGGAATTTCATATGGAAAATGAACTAAAACTAGTTGCCAGGTTTATTGTAAATATGTTCAATTTTCTTTTTATAGTAGCAGAAAGGCTTTCTATTGGTAAAACCTTGTATAATTCTCCGTACCACTGTGTTACTGTTGAGGGTTAGTTTTTTTAACCACTAAAACAAAATACATTGTCCAGCTTTGTTTTCTTTTCTTTTTTTGTTATAGCTTTTATGTGTGTGTGTGTGTGTGTGTGTGTGTGTGTGTTGCAAATTAGTAAAATAATTAGAAAAAAAAGAAGAGTGATAAAGAGGCTCAAACAGACACAAGCATACAAAGTGATAGAGAAAGTGACCTGCCAGATTATTTTTTTTATAATGTCTGCTTGTCTGTTAAACTCACCTGATACATGTCTCCATTCAGTGAGGCTGGCTCGTCCTCAAAAGCGCCTAACATTGTTAGAAGAAAAAAAAAAGAAAACTGCTTAATTTTAATATATGCTTATTGGATTGGTCCTAATCATCTGGGTTGTTCTTACTAACTATCTGACACTAACTATGTGTTAGTGTCAGTTATGGCTGAGACTTCAAAAATGCGGCAGCACCTGTTTGGGCTGTTGTCGTTTGTTAACTTATAGGACAGGTTTTCCAGAGGAGTAACGTTATTGTCACTTAACGTGGACGCTAGTTATCGTTAGCTCGGTTATTAGTATAATTACTAGTAGCTAGCATGTTAGTAAAATGCTAAACACTGACATTTCTAACGTTACGTCAGGTTCACGCGCTGTTGAATAACTGCCGTTTAGCTAATTTACTAACGTTAACGTCCGTTACGTTATGCGTGCAAACAAATAGACCATCGTCGGTTAGCTGTGTGAGTTTAGCTTTATTTGTAAATTACCAAGTTATATAACGTTAGTGTTAAAAGCACCCTGTGTTGCTATACTAGCTCCCTGTGTATCAACACTAGAGATGCTATTGTTATTATATAAGGTGACGTTGTTGAAGTAGCTACAACTACCGGTGGTCATGTTAGCTCGTTGCTTGT
This sequence comes from Pampus argenteus, assembly GCA_036937835.1. Classification (NCBI taxonomy): domain Eukaryota; kingdom Metazoa; phylum Chordata; class Actinopteri; order Scombriformes; family Stromateidae; genus Pampus; species Pampus argenteus. Next base: position 20,280,497 of record CM072861.1, on the reverse strand, counting down.
TGCTAACTAAAGCTGACGTTAGCTCAGTCACAAACTTGCCGTAGTCGGTCAGCTGCTGCTGCTGCTGCTGCTGAGGAGGAAGCTGTTGGTCGTCCGCTCCTTCCAGCGCCCCGAACCCCTCTCCGTCATTTTCTATCCCGGCTATCTCACTCTCCTGTTGAGCCAGGAAAGCTGCAGCTGGGTCCTCTTCAGTCGGGTGTGCTCCGTTGTCAGCCATCTTTCACAAAAGTGTTTACAAGTTTAACTGAGCTTGTAGCTAATGTCACACAAGACGGCTAACGTTGAATTAGGCCACCGGTTCAGCGACGTTAAAACAACTTAAATAATTCACTCGACTAAGCAGCTATGTTACGTGGTCTACCGGGGAGCAATGGGACAAGCTATTCCCTGGAACAACCCGGCTGTAGACAATCTGAGCTTCGACTCCAGGGCCTCACTGATGATTCATGATTTCTTCACTTGTTCAGCCTATGTGTGATGATGGAGCAGGGCAGCACCCTGAGGGTACCGGTAACATTTGTGGTAGTTTGCCGCCATCTACTGGCCATTAACGTTAAATACACACGTCTCCACATATGCCTTTGATCAAAGATGTAAATATCTTATAAGTGATACCAGCTGCATTTAAAACACAAGTTTATCTTAGAATAGACACACACTGTTTTCATGTTATTCTAACAAAGAAGAAAAAAATGAACCAATATGTTTGACTTCTCTAGATACCACATAAATATCAAGATATATCTTTCCTAACTGCTATTCATTTACTCATGTTGATGGTTGAAAATGTTTTAGGTTTTTTTTTGCCAATTAAACCTAAGAATAGTAGAAGAAGAAGAGATCTAAATAGACCTACCTCTCAGTAGTAGTATTCTGATTATAAATCAAGTAAAAGTAGCAATACCACAGTGTCAAAATACTACATTACAAGTAAAATGTTTTCATACAATTATATACTGGCATTATTTTTTCTTATCAAAAGCAATTATGCAAAATGAAACCTTGCAGAGAAAGATACTATCACAACTGTATTATTAATGGCCTCTGATTAAGCTATTAAGCCAAATTCTATTATTAAAATAATAATAATAAAACTATTTCTAACAACTTTTAAACCCTTTATAAAACATCCCTTATTAGACAGTAGGCGGCAGCATTTTATCGGTCAACAACAGCTATTTTTTACTATTAATTATGTGCTATCCGACTAGTTTATTATTATTATTATTTATTAGTTTAAGTTTATAAAAAATAAAATCATAAAATGAATGCTTTATGCTGTCTATATACAAATGATTAGATTGCAAAGTAACTGTAGCTTTCAGATAAATGTAGTTGAGTTAAAAATTTATTTTTTGGTTAGTCGATTAAATGTCAATTATTAAATTAATCGCCAAATATTTTGACATTTAATCCATTAGGATTAATCGATAATAATATCTTTAATAATAAATATCTTTAGTTACAGCCCTATGTAGAGATATACAGAAACATAACACGGGGATATTCACATAAAGTCCATCTAAGTGCATCCTCCAGTGTTTCTCTCTCTGATCACCTCCTCGGCTCCACCTGTGGCCTCCTGCTGTTGTGATGCTGGTGAACCTGGACGGCGGAAACAGCAACACTATGCGTCGGTGTCCTTTATAACATTTGTCCTTTGCTATGCTATGATAGATGGGCTGAACAGCTGATATGTAGTAAAGTACGGCCACTCCTGGTTTATAGCCGCACTATGAAATGAAGCAGCGGCCCATGTGACTTCTGACGTTTCAGCCGAGTCCTGCTAAAAAGAATTTGAGGGAATAATCCTGCTGCTCACCAAGCGGATCCACGGAGGCTTCCTGACGTCCGCCTTAAGGAAGTCCAAAAGTTAGCCTGCTTACTTACTTACCGATTCACTTCTCTCTTTTTTTTTTCCTCCAGTCCCGTAGACTGACTCATGATGTCTGGCGAACACACGGGCGGACAAGAGGTAGGCTAATTCATTTATCCAAACTTCTGAATGCATTCCTTTGTGTTTGTGGTTTAACTTTTTCCTCAAGCCAAATGTTTCTTCCTAACTCCAACTCTTGTGTATATGCTTCTAACTTCATGGTTTTGGTCTCGCTCGGTTTGTTGCGGTGCAAACAACCGAGTATTTATCAAGTTTTCGTCTCTCAGCTTTGCTTCCTCTTCCAACGTAAAAGTTAATTTTACTGCAGCGGTGTCCCCCAGCCTTTAACGTTCATATTAAAAAACCTTTTTTAATTAGCCTACCGGATGCAAATTATTGTCTTTGGACACACTGGAATCAATTAAATGTAATCTATATAAGATTATAATGGCGGAGCCTGTTAACCATAACAGAAATAAGCGTGTAATTCTCTGTATTTGAGGATGGGATACATTGACACCATAGGAGATTATAAATAGTAATACCATAAACAGGGTCACTTGAATGAGAACAGACTTATTTATTGACTGAGGCTGGTTATTTATCCACTGTGTTGATGTACAGGCTGGTATTAATTAACAGATACAGCCATTCACTGTTGCTGCCACTGTTTTATTATAATCCATGTACAGTCACTGAATAATACATCTGCAGTGTGTCATTATTATCACCAGTGAAATCTAACCCTCATTATCTGTTGCAGCTACACTATGTTTCTATGTCATAATTGATTTTTCTTGGCTCCAGGACTTCTTTATGGGAGATTTAACATGGGGGAAAAAAAGTGACAGTAAACTAATCCAAGTTTTGATAATTAAGTTGTTAATGAAATGTTGACAAAAGTGCACTGACACATGAATACTAAACAAACAAACTACATTTCGGCTAAACTGAAGATATATTTTTTTCTAGATAACTCCTATTATAGTTTACATTTCTCCTATAAGTGAGCGCCTCCTGTTGCTTTAAGAACTTAATGTCAAAATATAATTGCTGGTTTTGCTTGCACTTTATGACCTCCAGAAGGAACGTACAGTTCGCTAAGCTTTCGTGAGCCTTCTGCCGCCTCGCACAATACACTCGTTTTAAAAATCCATTGACGTTAATATAACATACTTTTGCCAGAATATAGGGGTAATTGACGTTACCTCTCTCTCCGTCCTCCTCTACCCCCCTCTCTCTCTGTCTCTCTGTGACTCATGTGGGTGTTGGGCTGAAATAGTTTGGTGTAGTTTTACATTCCTTATATAGCCTCTGAGGAGTGAGGAGAGGCTAAGGCCTGCCTGTGTCACAGACAGTGTCGGGGGGTGTAGGGTTTGCCAACAGAGTGGGAATCTGCTTGTCCCAGCTTTCTGACTCTCTAGCTTTCTCTGAGGTTTGGGCTACTGGCCGGTCCTTGAGGACGAGGTAGGTTTTGCGTGGTGGCATCTTGGGTAGCTAACCATGTGTCATGAGGAGCAATGACACCTGGTAGTGTTGTGGGGGAGCAGGAGCGGGAGCTGGAGTAGGGGTGCAGGTACATAGGTCAGTGATACGGCTGTAGCTCATTTAGTAATAGCAAGTGTCACAGCCCGACATCTCAAGTTGCTTTTGGTTCTTAAAACTGTCTGGTTATGTAGTGCTATGCCGTCCGACGTCAATAAAAAATTATTTTTGTGCATATTATGTAAAATATTCTAAAACATCAAAGGAAGTTTGTATGCTGTGGGGAAGCAGGCTAGTGTTTCATTATAATCTGGGTTAACGATGGAATTGTGGCAATTTATTGTCTAGTAGATTTATGATGGTGGCGTTTTTCGTGGTACTCATTTGCATAATAGTGTATTTTGTTACACTCAGAATTGGGTCTCCTTTATGAACGATCACCTTAGATTATGACGTAAGGGATAGCAACCTAATACTCTGTATGCGTGGAGCAATGTTATATTCAAATGTCATATCCCAGGCAGCAGATGTTCTGCTATCATTTCTACCAAAAGATGCATTTAATTAATTATTGTAGTCATTCTTTAAAAAAAGAAATTATGTTAAGTTGACATTATATTTTGGAAGAGAGAGTGTGTGTGTGTGTATTAGGGGGTATTGTAGACAACCAGGAGTCACCAACTGGACTGCATAGATGAAGTATAGATAAAACAGAAAAGGATGTGTAGCCTTGGAGACCTTTTCCTTTTCTGAGTAATTCACACGACTGTTTCCTCCTTTCTCTTTCTCAAGGCTATGAACGTATACTCTGTAACCCTCAGCGGCCCGGCGCCTTGGGGCTTCAGGCTGCAGGGTGGAAAGGACTTCAGCATGCCCCTCACCGTGTCAAGGGTAAGAAAACTGTTTGTTACTGGAGTCAGCTTCTCTGAATTTGAACACCTTCATTTCAAATCACTTAAAATAATTTTACTGTTCTCCCCAAGCATTTACGTAAAAGCTATGGCTTATTTAGAAGTCTGTTAGTTTTCAGTACAAGCTTGGTCACTACATAATGACCCTACTTGAGCATCTGCATGTCATGTTTTGTTAAAGTGGAAACAGACAACTTTTCAACCCTCCCCCAGCATTTCCAAGAGGTATTATTGTCTGTGCTGCTGTCCGGGCTCGCTTTCCATTTTAGAGCCTAAATGTTCAACACCACTTCGGAAATAACAGGGAAGAAAGAAACATGTTCACTGAAGAGGTAAATTGAAATTGTCACAATTTTATTTAGTATTTGGGAACAGGCAAACGCTATTGTAATGATGTGCATTGTATAGTAATAACATAGTTTGGGTAACATTATTGCTTCGCACAAACAAGTAACTACAGCAGGGGTTGGTGTTGGCAATGAGAGGGGAATAACGTTAGAAGAAAACATTTGGAGAAAAAGTGTGAGTTTGCTCATTTATTTAGTCTATAATGGTGACATGAAAACACTTCCCTGGTGCCGTAAATCAAACCTTAATTTTCCTGGGAGATTGTACCCCGTGGCAAACAAAATTGTATAGTGAAAGCGAGGCTTATAGTGAGCCAATCTAAATGCTGATGGTGTCATTGTTATATAGCCTGTGTGCAATCAACATTACTTACATAATGATAAGTTAAAGCAAAAAAAAAAAAGTTGTCCATTTCCACTTTAAGATGTTCTCTGGATGCTTTTGCATTAACAGTAAGCACTGGTCACAAGGACAGACAGTTTGAGAGTGCTTTGTACTAAGAGGCCACTACCTCTCCACTCAATGAATTTTTGAATACTCCATAAACTGCTGTTGCTGTTGAAGAGAGCAACAACCACTTTCCAGGCCTTATAAGTGCAGCGCTGCTTTGCCTGACAAACCCACACACGGACTGGCAACCACACAAACGCATGCGCGCACATAAAATCATTCCAACATTGCTGCCAGCTATTGAGCACACAGATCTGGCATTATATTATGCACTCATTTTCCAATGGCATTGTTTTATTGCTACCTTGGAGGCTAAAAGGGTCTATAAATAAATCTATTCATTCATCAATTTTTGTTTAATATTTTAGTCCAGTTTTCTACATCAGAGGTAGTTAATAGGCAATTTACTGTATATATTTAAATGGGTCAATCTTTACAAGGTTATACCACATAGTCTCAGTCATTTAAATGATTAACTTTGAGCTTTAATTTAGGATCTTTATTCTCTTGTTTCTTAGAAGTTTAAAAAAGTGACACTATTATGTGTTATGTGTATTTTTGATTAGTATGGCCTGTAAAGCCTGTGCTATGTTGTAAGCAGCATCACATTTGAGGTGTGTTTGTAAAGCTGATGTAATCCTGTGGTGAGGGCAGCCCTGTCAGTACATGTCTCGTATCTGCGCTGCTTTCTGGCAGACGTCAAGTCAGAAACAGAATGTTCCCCTTGGACTCATGACAAGAAACATTTTTGTTCCACCCAGAAAAGACCAAACGGATGTAAAACCCTTGTTTGACGGATCTTCCAAAAAAAATAAAGGGATTTTTGGTGGGATATAGGTGTTGACTCAGTCTAGACAGGCAAAGCATACTGTAAGATGAATGTCAGTGGGTGAGTCAGTAGTATGTGAATTATCTGGATTAATCAGTTTAGGCCCTTTCTCTACATTATACAGGTACATTACACATGCTGACCCCCCCCCCTTGCCTCGCCAACCTCTCTGCTTATACAACCATAAATTTTGTTGGATTCAAGGTAGTCTAAGCAGCTTGGTGTAAGATTAATAACGGCTCCCATTCTGGGGCCTTAACGACTGATCAGAGGCTGATATCTATGTGTCTTGTTCCAGCAGTCCACCAGGCCTTAGGGGGCAGGGGTTATAAAGATGTGACAGGTCTTCTCTCTTTGCCTCTCAGGCGCTGTTGGCTCGCTCTCTCACGATTGTCATAAAAGACTGGACAGTGAATCACAGTCGCTGAGGATGGAAACAGCCCAACAAGGGGACGTAAACCTCATAAAATATACAGTATCCCAGAGTAACAGGAAGAAAAGTCAGGCCCACACTCACTGGGCTCACGTTGAATGAATTTAGTGGGTGGTCTTTCTGTACCGGCTTGTTGTATGTCAACCTAGGCAGTCAGTTAAAAGAGATTACACAATGAAGAACATGTGGAGTGACAGGACAAAAAGCTCTGTAAAACACTGAACAGCAACGAGATTGCAAGTGATAACTCCTGACAGATCAGTATGTTTAAGTTTTTTTGGTTTTTTTTTTGTAAAAAATCGGATGACAGTTAGTGTTGATTTTGACAGTTCAGAGCTTGTGGTCATATTGTTTTAGATTGATCAATAATATCATATTTAATCATTTCGCCTATATTTGTTGTGCTGTTAATGAGGATTGTGATAGTCTTGCATTGATTTGGAACATTGTGTGGCTGTGACTTGTTACTTAGTGTGTGTGAGAGCTGTAATATTGGTTTCCATGCGCCGTGAATGCTCTTGTTTCCTTCCTCCTCCGTCTGCGAGTCTAGAAAGCTATGCTTTCTCAGCATTCCTGGGATGTTTCTCGTATCCACCCTGTCGCTGCCAACAGACAATCCTCTTGTCTCCTTTTTGTGCCTAATATGTCTTCCACACTGACTTTTCTCATCTGTATGATGGACTCCCCCCAGTCTCAAAGGAATAATTTTCTATTGAGATCAGAGGAAGAGAGACCATGCCAAGACAAACTGTTAAGTACCTTTGAAAGGAAAAACAACTTTTTGACTGTAACTATAATATACACCCATTTAATGGAAGGAACAAAAGAGCACGTAACCTTTATGTTGCTCTTGTTATTATTAAATTCCCTTTTAATTTTACTCTTTGGGAGACAGTTGATTTTTAGTTAGCCTCATTTAAGTCTGTATAAATACAAATCTAATGACCCCTCACTATCCAATTAAAAAAAAACCTCATTACGCCCTTTTCAACCTTCCCATAACCTGGGATGAGCTTGGGGTGGATTCTGTTTCACCCTGGTAAAACAGGATGTCTATTAGGGCTAGAGATTTAATGTTATTGTCATTTAAAGGGGTATTGATTTTGTTTTTTTTTTTGTTGTAAGTGAAGCTTAGGGACTTGCAATAGACACATTAGATATCCTTACTTTTATTCTAGTTTAGATCAAGCTCCAAAATCACTGGACCCTTCATTTCTCATAAATCACTTAATAGCATCTTTGCTTATACCTTTCCTGCCTCGTAAATGCCCACAACTGTTAAACTCACCACTTCCACTTTGTGGAACCAAAACTCCAAATCCTAAAGATATTCGTTTTACTGTCATAGAGGAAAATATTCACATTTAAGAAGCAGAGATTCTTGGCATTTTTTCCCTCTTAAACATGATTTAAAACAATGAATCACTTATTAAAATAGTCGACTCATTTTTGCTATGCGTGTCCCAACTACTCGAGTAGACCAGAACAAGTGAAACATAACCTTATATGGTACTTATATCAGTCATGGTTTCATGTAATTCTGTTGTCTTGCAGTAGTGTTTATGGTACTCTGTTGTTGATTTGAGTCTCTGTAAACTCTGACAGCTGTCTCATATGAACGGGTCAAACACACTTCCAGCAGGCCCGCGTCATACGAGGCAGCCAGTTCAGTTTTTTTTTTTTTTAACCAACCTTTGTGCCAACTTTCATGACTTTCTGTGACCTTGAGAAGACGCACGTCTATTAAAGTAACATCATATCAATCTCTCTCCCCGCATATCTGCCCCAACATCCTGTTTCAGCAGGAAGCATAAAATTTAGGAAGCAAGATGTTAAATTGCTGTTTTTATTGCAGTTGCAATTGAGTCACCGTCTGGGGCAACGGCACAGCTCCTCTGAGGAGTTTCTCCGTATATCTGCCCCAGATCTCGTGCCATTGCAATTCCGTAAACATTATGATACCATAACGTCAAGCCTCCTGAGCACCATCTGGTTTCCATCGACAAACACATGCCACACCACTGAAATCAAATGTTGGGAGGAAATTACAGATGATGTCATGTCAATAAGTGACAAGGGAGATTTGTGAATGTCTCTCCAGCACCACAGCTGGATGTGTTATCGAGTCTTATATTCTTCCTTTTTTATTCTCAATCTCAGTCTTGTGGACCATCTGTTGCTTGATCACTACTATTCGCTTAAACACTCTGTCACACACACACATACTCTGGGAAAAGATGCCTTGTTAGAGGGGTGAATTAATAATTCAGTACTTAATGATAGATTGCTCGCAGGGGGCATTTCTTTTGTGGCTATTTGGATGTGAATGTCTTATGTTGTGATCAGTGCAGCAGTGTTTTAAGGTGAGTTAATGCTAGGTGTTGCACTGCAGTCATTACAGGGGGACCACATACTTGTAGGTTTGGTTTTCCATTTCTCAGAGGGATATTTATGGCTTTGCATCAGCTGTGCTGTGTGAGTGATGTAAGGACAGACTGTCTCTCGGGCCCCCAAATAGCCGTGGAAAGAATAAAAGTGAGCCGGTGCAAAGTTACACAGCCAGTGTATATATCTACAGTTTTAGATAAACTCCAGTGCATTATTAGTTTAACCAAAACAAAGAGTTGGCAGCCCAAAGCCAGTATGTGGCCCTGGTTTGCCTATCAGTCAAGGAAAGCACTTGAAACATGAATTCAAGACGTTGCATTTTGAAAGGTTCACCGGGGCTTTGAAATTTGATATCATACCAAAACAGCTCTGCTGCTGTGCTCTGCCAAAAAGCCGTAAAAACAGGCTACCAACTGACAGACTCACCCTGCAATTGTGATTAGCTTCAGGTTCACTAATGTCATGCCGTTAGTTTGAGATAAGCTCCAGTCATATTTGCTCAAAAATAATTTATAATATGATCAGGTTTGTTTGTAACATGCCCCAGAAAAATAGGTCGTGTCAGGAAACCATCTTTGTGGTTTTGCTGCTACATGTCAGATCATACACATTCATATCAGATTGATGGTTGTTGTGAGTTAGAATTGTTGTGAGGAACGGTACATGTTGCATTCATTCAGGAACATGTTATCCAATGTCCTTCGCTGTATTGACAAACTGCTGGTGGGGTTTAGTGTTTCCGTCTGAATCCCTACCATCCAAAGGTCTGAGCACAGCAACTTTAACTGCTGCCTTCTCAAGTGAGGGAGCAGCTGCATTGTGAACCTGAGCCAGGAGCACAGGTGTCTGTGTCCATCAGTAACTCGACACACACATGCACGCGCACACGCAAATGCATGTATTTTTAATTTTTAATCTTACTTTACAATTAGAGATGGGCAATATAGTTAAACTGTTCTATATATGATTGTATATTTAAATGTATAGTACCTGCAGATGGGTGAAAAATCAAAGGTAAAAACCAACATAAAGTGACTTAGTGTATGTATGTATGTATTTTTCATCAAACCTTTCAGTGACCTCTTGCATCCAGTATAGACTTTCTTTACTCAGAATACAGAATTCTGTCTGTATTTTTCATGTTATTTTATCAAAAGTGAACTCTGTGAAGTGAACTTCTTTCTTAACTTGAAAAATGATTTCTTTCTTAACCCCTCTAATTGCTTCCAGTGAGTGCAAATCAAAGGTAATTAAAGTGATGTTTGAACTTGGCTGTAAAGTGTAGCTCGGATTGCCTCTTGAGGAATGCATTTCTTCCTATTTTTAGATTTGCCATGTTTTGATCCAAGTCAGGCTTTAACTTCGTTGTCTTTGCAAGATTGCAACATAGTTTTTCAGCTAGAGCTGTCATCACTTTGCAGAGCATATTACTTTCCCTGCTCGCTTAAGTGTTTATGTTTAATGTGCAGAATCAAAGTGGCATGTGTGATAGCTTAGCTGAACATGGCAGAAAACTATTGATTGAACTGCTGAGTCCTCTGAGCTTTTGATGAGCTAACATTTGCAGGGATCCATGACATCAGAGAGTAATCCTAATAGGGTTTTTTTTCCAGAAAACCTGGCACTCACTCACTTATCTGATGCTGAATGCTTTGTACTCCAGTTATCTCACAATTTGACACAAGTCTCATGTTTCATTAAGCTGCAGGGGCAAGCTGACAAAGCCCTTGCTGAACACAATTTGGCATCTTCACTCTGTATTAGTGGTATTAAAAGACATGACAGACACACACTACCTATAGACTATGTCATGTTCTTCCAGCCTATAGTTCTTACTCAGTATGTCTGCAGTATGTATGATACCTCGAGAGGATGATGTCATTCTTTTGTCAGTGAATTTTCTTTGTGACTTACCTGTCTGGATGGAAAAAAGTAGATGGGTTATTCCAGTAAATGATGTGAGTATTTGTGACATATGGACTCTGTCTGCAGCTTTTTAAAGAGTGCCTTTCATCGTTGTGAGTCACATCTGCACTAAATCATATGCTGATGACTGATGACATCATGATGACCTGTAATGCCTGTTCCTGATAGTGTTGCTGAGTGAAATATCTCAGCTGGCTTGTCAGACCCAGACACGCAGACTCCTCAAGTTGATTATTAATTGTTGCTAACAGACAGCAAAGTCAACCGAGCGTGACTTCTTGTGTGTTTAGATTTCCTGAATCTTCCTGTGAAGTGTCTCCTGTGGTCGATTAACTACTGATATGAATGAGATAATGGTTGGTCATTTAAACATGTAATTTGCACTTTTCACTCTGATTTTAAATGTGTAATCTCTTTGGTAAGAGATGACTTGTCAGCTGGGATTACACTAAACATGAAATGGAGATAGAGCTTTAAAAATGTTCAAATATACAGTTCTTGAAAGGATTGGATAGAAGATGAAGGTAAATAGTATTATGTGGCTGTAGTGCATGTGTTGTTCTTCTCTAGCTGTACAATCTGTGATCACCTCCTGTCATTTCCTCCTGTGGAAACCTCTCACTTTCCCCCGTCTTGTCTCCAGCTGACTCCGGGCGGGAAGGCAGTTCAGGCCGGTGTTGGAGTGGGAGACTGGGTAGTGTCCATCTGCGACACCAACGCAGAGGACATGACCCACGTGGAGGCACAAAACAAGATCAGAGCAGCAACAGACTCCCTCACCCTCACCCTCAGCAAGTAAGTCATTTGGAAATGCATGACGCAACAAAACACTTTCCATTTTTATCTCGGGTCAGTGGCATAAATCATCACAAAACAATATCCACTTCCATTCTTACTTGGGAGAGATGAGATACCATTATGTCCTTGAAATTTGTCCCATTATGACAAGTGGTTGCAAAATGCATCGTTACCATTAAAATTTTATCTTTGCACACATTCCATTATTTTACTTACCCTAAGGCTCAAATCTGTTTAAGACTTTTAGATCACTTTACTCATACCTCAATCATAAAATGCCACCAGTAAGAAATTTATAATTTTTATTATTTCTGTTTTTGATCCTGTTGGTTTCTTGGCTGTTTTAGTAATTAACAGGAATTTAGTGAAAAGTTGTGCCGCTACTGCTACCATATGGTCGTTTGTAAAGCTTTTGCTTATTACTTACGCTGAGGCTTAATTCCTGTGTCGGTTGTATGGAAACAGGACACACCCTTTTCCATTCATACAGATTCTCTGCAATTTTGAAATGTTTGCAACTGCATATTTAAATGATCCCAAAAAGAAGGTATTAAATCTGTTTTTTACCACTTAATTGTATATTGTTCTATTTATTTCGTTGTCTCGCTGGCTCTGTTAGTTGACATAAATTGCATATGGAACATTTTACACACCGAAAGATGCTAAATGGACATATATAGGTGTCATAACAGCCACGCGATACAGTTAAATGATTATAACTAAGTGCTCATGAGTCTCACTCAAAAGTAATTAAATCCTTTCCAAAGTCGAAATATTCCCAGTATTTAGGTTTCACTAGTTGTATTTTGATGCAAATGTTAACCCTTTCTGAATGTTTTTTTTGCTGAATATTACAGTAATATTCTGCTCGTATCATCTTAGTGAAGCTAGAGCAGGAGTGTAAAGTCTGTACTTGTAGTCCGGTGAATAAGATGGCCTTTAGTTCTGTTAGTTAGTTTTTAGAGGAGCTACCTGACGTAGCTGACGTATACCTCTGCTGTATAAAAAAAATAGAGAAACTCTCTTCAGAATAAAACACTTTGTTGTTAAGTTCTCTCTTTCTTGCCTACAGGCAGAACTCATACCTGTTCACATAACTCCTGCCAAAAACTCCTGATAAAGTATCTCTGTTGAGTTTAAGCCAAATAATTCATAAGGAGCTTAATTATAAGAAAAATATTTCTTGCCCCAAGAAAGACACAGTGTAACCATTCAGGAACATAAGGCATTGAGAAAATGAGAAGGTTTTGACTTGTTAAGTAATACAGATGAGCCTTGATACCGTCATGGCACTTATTTTGATTTTGTGGTATTCATTAGTATAGATGTGGTGATCACAGCTACTTTCCACATACAGTTCACAATGTTGTTGCCAGCCAAGAGACTCAGCTGTTGAAATCTTCTTTTGTTCACTTATTTGCTGAGAGTTAGAACAGCTGCAGGTTATTTATGACTTTCCAGATGAAAGCAGAGTCGGAGCTCAAATGAATAGTTTCACATTTAGAGATCCTGGTTGGTATTCGCTGCATATTGTTCAAAATATGCCAAGCTACTCTCATATTCAGACCGTCCACTGGGCCAGTTCATGTTTCTCAACTAAATGATTGTTGAGCACAGCAGATAACTGTAATATTGAAATCAGTATTGGGACCATATATATATTCTACTAATTAGCAAAATAAATTAAAAGAGGAAAAGCAGAGTAGAGAGTTACACTCGGCAGGATAAAAGGCAGATTTTTTTCGGGGAAAGTAAAATACCAATGCAACCTCGACTATAATCTTATGTAGTTTAATGTTACTAAATATTGCAGCAGGTTATTATGCCGAGGGATGACAAGTACAGATCAGCTTCTTTGCTAGGAAAGAGCTGCAATTTCAGTTTTCCATAAAGCCAACAAGACACATAGCTGACGCTGCATGTATTCTTTTTTTTCCTTCAGAAAGAGGTCATACACTACACTACGGCCTATTAAATGCATCAAAAGGAGTGTGTATGTGTGTGTGTGTGCAGCGTGAGGCTCATATTGCATAAGAACAAAGAATCCTTTGTGGCATCATGATCTCCACAAAGGAGTTGATAAGGATTAATCAGGTGTGACACATGAGCCAGATGACTTTGTAACAGAGTCTGTTCAGAACTTACTTGAGGATTGATTATTAATGATATCTGGTTTAGATGTAGCCAGCAACACACAGATCTAGCACTTTAAATCATATTTTGATTCTGGGAAACTTGGGATGAGATTATTTTATGAGGCTTGGTATTTAAATCCAAACATTAGAGTGAATTTTATATATATATGTATTCGCTCTGCTTTCTGCTACTTCACACAACTGTCGTAGAACGTACTGCATACAAGTATTTCTGTAGATATTTCTGCTTCGGTTGATGTTTTATCATTAGGTTTAGAAGAAGATGACATTAAACTCTGTGGGTTTGTGTGCCTTTATCTTACAGGGAGTGGTGTAATGTTTTGCTAGACCTGTAATAAGACAGTATGTTTACTTATTTGCTTAATAGCCAGCATGTTTAATATCATGAAATACTTCTACAGTCTGTGGTGTTGCATCCTCTGTTTCTTATCTTCTTGTGGAGTCCGACTATTGTAAACATTTCACATTCTTCCACTCTTTTTTTTTTTTTTTTTTCTTACATATGACTCCCTCTCCATGAATCCTCATTTGCCTCTCTTCATCTTGCCTTCTCATATTATTATAGTGTAAAATGAGTTTTCTTGAAACACTTCTCAGAAAGGAGCTATTGTAAGATTTATGTATTTTCATCTTGGCTGAAATCCACTGTTTCCTTTTGTCAACAGAAGAGGACAGACACAGTGATAAGATATGGCTTATTGTTTGGTTTAGCACTCATTTTGTTCAACACCAATGATTGTTTTTTTTAAATGAGAAAGTTTTATCCAGAGTTTTTTTTATAGGGAGAGAAATCAAATAGACAATATATTTTCATGAAGAGATCTCCATGTTCTGTAACATCTACAGGAGGGTTGTGGTTGGAGCATGTCGGTGATCACAGTATTGTGGAAGATTTTTTTTCATTTTTATTTTTTTTTTGTGGTGAAACTTCAGATGTTATCTAACATCAGTTTGTAAGCCAAGCTTGCATTAGCCAAAATAATTGAACCTTGACATGATCTCATAGAGTGTGCATATTCAGTTTCAAGCAAAGGTCGAACTCAGTCCAAGCAAACAAACTTATTCCCTGACTTAATCATTTCATTTTAGTCCAGTTTGCCAAAGTAAATGCAATACATGGCAGCCGTCATATATTCTCCTTATATGCCTGACTTAAGCGTGACTCATCACATTGTGGGTTGAAAGTAAGACAGTCGGCAAGCTTAAGCAATATGAACGTCACATTGATTCGTCTTCCCACAAGTGACATGCACAGACATGTCATTATGCCTTCCCTTCCCTTCGCTCCTCTTCCTACTCTTACTGTATCTATACAGCCCTGTTGTCATCCTGTGTTTAACGTTGCTCTATCAGTGGTTGAACAGGCAAATGACATGAGCAGCTATTCACTCCTCACAGGAAGCAGTGTCCATTGTTTTGTGTGTGTTTACAGCCTGAAACGATGAGGGTGAATACAGGGCTGGTTCATACTTGCTTAACCCTATTGTTGCTTTGTGCAAGCATAAATTGCATACATTGGTCAGGGAATGCTAAAGGTTTATACCTAGTTTTATATATATATTTTATAACCATATATTAGGAGCCGCCAGCGATGTAAAGCTGGGTACCTCCTGTGTTTTAATGTATAAAGATATTATTAATGAAGCGTCTGCTCTGCTGCTTCAGTCAACAGAGGCACAGCAGTTATGTGAATCCTGGGATTAGTGTTAAGAAGTGTACAGCACTGTGGCATTTACAGTATTTATGGCTGTGTGGGTGAATCTGCAGACTGTTGAAGACGATGTGAGCGGTGCTGTGAGTTTTCAGAATAAACTTCTAATGTTTACAACGTTTACTTTCACTCAAACGTCTCGCTGATTTGCTTAATTGCTGACATGGATGCAACAGGGCCTCCGCTCGAGACGCCTTCACGGGGGTGTCCGTGGGGCATTATAATAAAAGAAATTCAAACTAACGAACAGTTTAACTCAATTATCTAAACCACATGTTTGCATATGAAAACAAAGGCGAAGTTAGAACACAAATGGTTTATTGTAAACATCCTGGTGATAAATAGGCTTGTTTGTGACATCATACGTGCTGGGTCATTTAGTTTTATGATGCATTTGACAATTATTATAATGGATATTTTGAGGGCATTCTCTTCTGTTCTGACTTCTTTCAGTGGTTTAGATATTTGGGTTCAAGTAGACTTCAGGAATATTACTGCAATATAAATAGTAATACTGCTGCTTTTTCAGTCTAAATAATATACATAAAACAATATTTTGGAGAGAAGTTTATCTGCCTCAAATACAACTTTTTTATTTGATCCATCTGTGATTTGGAGAAGACAGAACTCAGTATTGTATATTAGATGTGTACAGATGACTGTATTGTAAATATGCTCTAATTACTGTCCCAATCATGTTTCTTTTCCCCCACAGAGCTTTCAAAGCAGGTGGAGACCAGAAGGTAAGACACAGTTTGTCTCAAACATCAATCTGACCTCTGTATGAACACTTTGCTTTGGCATGGTCTGCTACTGGACAACAGTGACAATGATTGCATTTGAAACGTCCTTCACGTGTTGCTCTAAATTGGCCTCAACAGTGTGTTATGTCACTTTGTGTATAAATTCATCTGATTCACCTGAGTCACCTGTCAGGCTCTCACAGGGTCCATGCGCTGTGCATTAGCAAAGCATCAGTGAGTTGCTAAACGAGTTATTTGCTGGATGAGGTGGTGTATATGTTGCGTTTGCTTTTTGGCGATGCCTTGCACAATCCCTGATAGCAGAGTTATACTGATTACAGTACATTTAGTTTCACTGTCAAACCTCTTGAGAGCCACTTGCCTCACTGATTACCGTTTGAATAGTACAGTGGAGTCATGAACTGTTTTGTGCTGCACAGATGGAACATAATACTTACACAAAGTCAATGTTCCATTTTAGTGGGTGTCCTTTTACAGTCCATGCATAATAATCTCTGAGACATGTCAGTCAAATATGACAGTTTCTCACTTTGAGCATTTTTATTTTAAAGGCGTAGTAGAAGAGTACTTTAACTAGTCCTTGGATGACTGCCAACGCAAATAAAATGGCTGTGTTCACACTCCTTAAGCACTGCTTCTGTGTGCAAAGAAAAGCCTGCGGGCTTTGACATAGCTGCTCCTCTGCAGTAATTATTTGCTATGAGAAATTATTGGGCCGCAGCAGAGGATGTCTTAACAAAAAGCTCGGGATTGTGCAATAGCAGACGGATTTTTATTTTTATTTTTTTTACTGTGTGTCAGAAATGTCTAACTGCATGTCGTGTGCTGTGCTGCATTGTGTCCCTCTCTCACATCCTCATAGGACTCACTTGCTGCAGCTTCGGTTCAGCCAAAGTACTCGTTTGCACCCAGCACAACCATTAACAAGATGGCGAGGCCATTTTCAGCAGGTGGTGGTAGTGCCAACTCAGGACCTGCCATTAAACCTGTTGCCTACTCGCCTAAACTAAACACTCCTCGCTCACAGGGCCGTGCCAGTATGCAGCAGCCACACAATGGGTAGGTGGATATACAAATATACGGTATTACTGGCACAGTATGACTGACGTGGTTTTAATGGTCTTTTTGGTATCTGATCATTCTCGTTCTACACTAAAGACAAAGTAACTTTCCAAACAAAGAAGACATTTTACAGACAAGATAAACATTTGAAATGTACTTTATTATTTTACCGTCTACCAACAAATCTAACGTATGATGACCTTTCTTTAAACTTATGCTATTGCTAAACACCCTAGCAGTAACAGTAAGCTGCCTGAACTGTCATGATTGATTCTGGCCATAGATGGATTTTAGGGGATAATAAGGAAGTTTTCTCAATTTTTTTTTTTTGTCACAACAAAAACAAACATTTTGTTAGCATAGTAGGGCTTCTTTAGCTGACACATGAAACTCAAAGTGGCTTCCCTCAGCTCAAAGTTTATCTGATGGAACAAAAATGTTTGTACAGAGATCATAATAATCCG
Organism: Pampus argenteus; assembly: GCA_036937835.1. Taxonomy (NCBI): domain Eukaryota; kingdom Metazoa; phylum Chordata; class Actinopteri; order Scombriformes; family Stromateidae; genus Pampus; species Pampus argenteus. The sequence continues at coordinate 20,262,896 of CM072861.1, read as the reverse complement.
TCACCCTTTTATGGCCGTGTTTAATTTTTCTGTCGTCGTGTTGTGTTTTTCTTTTGCCCGCTGTAATTAACTAACTCTTTCTTTCCACCATCTTCTCCATATGTGAGAGAGACACACTTCAAAAGTGAGAGTTTTAAGTTCAATACTTAACATAACATGTTTTGAGAGCGGTATAATTTCTTAAACAAACGGCTGACGTTTTCCAACTGATTTACCATTTCAACAGATGGGTTAGCTGACTGAGTGCGATTGTTGCTTGTGTCTTGCATCTGGACAGCATCTGGACATAAATTTTACTCTATTTACTCCAGAGTAAATAGTATTCCTTGGGCTTTTGGAAGCAGCATAGTTTCTCGCATCGCATCTTACTCGCTTTGTTTCTCTCTGGTAAAATATCACTACATGGGTCTAAAGTCATGCCATCAGTGATTTAATATAATTACATATTGCTGTTCCCATGAGTGTTTCCACATTTACCACATTGCAGAAATTACAGGACCATACAGCTAGTTATTTGTGACGTCACAGTTATAATGATGGAAAATCTTGGTCATTTTTACCATTTACCTAACTGTAGGAACAAACAGTCTGTGGAGTTAAAATTTGATCTGGGAAAAAAAGATCCTGAATTTGATTTATCAGCTTTGGCTTCTTATATCTTGGTTGTAAATTAGTTTTTCTTTTAAAGTAATTTAATTTCAAAGCTGATTGTCTTGAAGCAGTTTGAAAGCTGTAATTATTTCTGCTGTGTATTAAATGTTCCCATGACTAAACTATCTCATGCTGCTATAATTACATAAAATAACTATTCTTCGCCTTTTATTTTAACAGCCATATTACAGATTTTTATAAGGATTCCAGGGTTGGATCAAAACATATTTTTAATGACCCTGAAAATGGCAAGTATGAAATAGCCTTTACAGATAGTCCAGTCTGGTTTACTGTAATTTGGGACATGGCATGACTGCAGCCATCGGTGAGATGTGGTATGTTGCTGTATTTAGCCTCACTCATAAATTCTGCTGAGTTCTCTCACAGCTTTTACTGCCCTGGTGCTGGATTATTTAAGCAGCCTTACTTGCTCCGAGAGGCTTCACATGGATGTGATGTTTTTCTGCAGATGGTCGAAAGGAATGGAATGTCTTTAGACAGTAAACAGTTGGATGCAAACAACATATGTGTAACATGTTTAGGCCTGTTGTATTTAAACAGGTTTTGTGTGATGATGTTTGTACACTGACATCATGATGTGTCATGATTGTGGCATTTATTGTTGTTGATGAGGTATCAGGACAGAGCACAAGAAAAATGCATCTAACTATAGTGGCACAGGGGAAGGGATCAAACTCCAAATGTACATGGCTCTGAAATGAATGTGTGTACATGGACGCGAGGAGCTGGATGGCAAAGCTTTTATACCAAATCTACTAAAAGTTTCAGGTCAGGATGACATTGGGTAGATTTCACATACAACTGTCTGTCTCAACAGCCTGTTGACAATAACGGCATGTTTTATGTTTTCTGCATCCTGGTGAATTTTTGTGCACGGCCTCTAGTCATCTACTGACATATAGCTGAACTCTCTAACTCTCACTCTTTTTTTCTGTTTTCCTCTTTTCTTTTAACCCTGCAGATGGAAACTCTTGACAAGTTAGTATATTTCTTTCTTCATACATATACCGGTACAAAATACTGTTGCCTTTTAAAACGCCATTCACACTCAAACAATATTTCCATCTTTATTACAGTGGTTGTCAACCTTTTTGTCAGTTTTATTTATATAGCACAGAACGTCTTAAAAGAAAGACCTGTGTACTGCTGTGCAAAGGAATATTTTATAATAAAAAATGATTTTAAGAGGCCTGACTTGGTAAAATTATCCAGTAATTCGTTGAATAAAAAAAGCAAAAAGATCAGAGTCTGAATAAGCCTGTCCTGTTAACCATCTCACAGTCCTCAGACCCTGTAAGAATCCATTTCACCGTTTAGTGATCTCTTTATCACCTCATTATATTGAACATTTGAAGTAATGCAGAACAAAACTAGAAATATCATTATGTCTTAAAAGCTCTTTACTCATCTAAATCTCTCATACTATGTATTGAAGTCCTGTCTATCTTTCGCCAGTTCTCTATTAACCTCTTACAATCTGTCTATATTTGATCTTTGGTCTGTTCCACAGGGGTGAAGCTACTTACTATGATGATATTTACCAAGCGTCCAAGTAAGAGGCCTCTGCATGCCAGCTGCTCTGTCGGTTTAGTAACAGTAATGTGGCCAGGCTAGATGGATGATAAGGCAGAAGAACTAATGCTTTTGTTTTGATTCAGAGATGTCAGATCATCAGTAACCGTTCATCTGTCATCCTCTACTTGCTTTTTTTGATGAATGCATGCTGCAGTTGATGTGCAAATGTGTTGAAATGTTGTGATGTGTCTGAAATAGAAAGCACTTTTTGTGCTGCTTTGTGAGTTGTTTATCAAAACCATATTTTTAATATAGTGTGTATATATAGTAAAATGTTTCTACAAAAAAGGGGAGATAATGTGAAAATGGCAGCATTTTTTCTCATTGATTTTAATGTTAAAATAATATATCTAATGAGGTAATGTCCGTTTATGATAGTCTTTAGTGAGCCCATGAGAAATCTTATGTAATGGGTATCCATTAGCTGGCTTATTACGTGACTGTGATACTGAGCGTTCCCCCTACGTATTGCACGATCTGTTCAGGATGTCCTTTATTTTCAAGGTCACCTTATTAGCTGGGTTGGTGTGAGTGAGTAGTCCCTTGATGGGATTGTGTTAACTGCGCCTGCCGTTTGCTGCTGCTGGGTGTGTGTGCAGGCACAGCCTCAGGGTGGAGAACCTGCCCTGTTTTATCCCCAACGACCGCAGCAAGAAGAGGCTGATCCAAGACACCGAGGACTGGCAGCCCCGCACTGGCACCACTCAGTCCCGCTCCTTCCGCATCCTGGCCCAGCTCACAGGCACCGATTTCAGTAAGTCAGGGACGAGGCCCTGCGCACTCAAGAGGTAGACAACAGAGAGTACTGGGGTGGGGAGTGACGAGGTGTAGGTGCAGGCCTGTGACCGAACAGTTGATCTGATGTGACAGGAGCGTAGTGACTATCAGTGAGCGCGACAGCAGAGTGAGTGTCATTTTTTAGCACTGGAGATGGGTTTCAACTGCCATTTTTTTTTTATGACTGTAACCAGTCTGACAAATTGGCTGCACATTTCTATGTTGCTCATCACAGCAGAGGCTTTGTGGTAAACTCAATAATATGGGTTAGTATGAGATCAGTCTTTTGATTATTTGTCTGTTAGAGGCTGGAAGTAAGTGTGTGTCACCTTCTTAATGTAAATCCGTGTGTCTCTCCTGGATCTCTCAGTGCAGGACCCAGATGATGAAACCATGAAGAGGTCCAGGTAAAGACTGAGTGTGGTTGTAGTGTTTGTGGACCCGTGTGAAAAGTCAGTTTGGCAATTAGTTTAAAAAAAAAAGTTGTTTAGTTTTCATTTTGCTGCTTCAATCACTGGCATGTGTGGTGTTATTTGCTCATACTCTATATTATTAATACGTCCCTTATGGCGTCATTTTCTGATTTCTCATACAATTTTACATTTCAAACTTATTCTCTTTTATTCCTCTGCTACTTTGTGCACTTCACTGTCTGCTCTTTTTATTTCTTCTCTCCCTTTACAATCTTTTTCCTTCCTGCCTCTCTCTGTTTCTTCTTTCTCCGTTGCTTGTGGTCAGGGAAAAGTTCCTCACTGAGATTCAGAGTCCCCGCTATGCCCGTCTGAGGGATTGGCACCACGACAGGTCCGCTCGTGCCCTCAATATCAAATCCTGAGCGACATCCTAGACGCCACGGAGATGCAGAGCCCAGCCAGAATCTGCTAGCGATAGCCACACCGCAACGACTACGTGACAAAGACGATGAAGATAGCCGACCATCCAATGGCAGTTAACAAATTCACCTTTCAAATACAGATGAGGTGAAAAAGAAGTTTGGGGAAAAAAAAAAAGTAAGAAAGAAAAGCAAACCAAAAATAGAAGTAACGTACTGTAGCCTAGATGACAAAGCCTAAAGTGGAACCTTGCATACTGAGCCTAAGTGTAAGATCTCCCTCTGAATTTCTGACTTGATGATTGTTGACAACACTGTGGGCCGCTGTGTCTGTAGCCCTATTTTCCATTTCACACTGCGTTACTTGGAGTAAACCGGTGGGAAGGTGGGAAGGGGGGTTTCAGCAGTGAGAAGCGCCTTTCTGTTCTTTATTCTACTTTGACTGTGAAGTTCAGACCCTCCTTTGATCTCTGTCTGTCTCTCTCTCTCTCACACACCCTCTCTCTGCTGTTTCCATTTATCGAGTTCTTCATCCTTTTAGAGTTTTCATTTCTGATCCCCTCATCTTGTATGCTTCTCCAACCATTAAGAAAGAAAAGGAAGATAAATCTGTACCTTTTGTTTTTTTTCCTGCTGTCATCAAAAATATAAAACATCTGGAAAAAAATCAATTCTTGCTTCTCTGTCCTTTTCTTCTGTGCTTCTTTCTTTCATGTCTATTCAGTATTTAAGCTTAAAATGATGCATCTCTTTTCATCCAACTCGTATTTCTTGTCTTCCTTTCAGTTCAGTCACAACAATCATCTGCCTGCCTGGTGTACTGAACAAAAATGATTATGTAGAAGCAGAGTTTCTGTCAGTGTTTTTTAAAGTCTTGAATTAATGGTGTGTCTTCTTAAAGATCAGGGTTCAAGATTTACTTTTATTGCCTCACAGAGAAAATTGTTGTGCAGTCAGGCATAAAAACAACAAGTGTGCATATACACGGTGCTGAGGTGCTTGGTGAGGAAATGCAGCATATAGTCTGTTGCACTTTACTGAAATAAAAAAATCTAAAGTATTTGAAAAGTAGACAAACATCACATTTTAGAGTTCAGGCGATAATTTGCTGTAGTACAGAAGGTGATTAGATCTAATGGCAAGTTAAACATGAGACTAAATGAAATGGTCACTTTGGAAAGAAAAAAATTTTTTTTGATGGAGAGGAACTTTGTGTTTTAAAGAAATAATCATCAAAATAAATAAAATCCTCAGAGAGCTTTAAAACTTTTACTTTTTGCTAGATGGCTGGGAGGAAATGTGGGATGGTTGCTGGTAGCACAGCGATGTTAGCGGTTTGTCATACAAACATGTAAACAGAAACCTGAAACCAGCAGTAAAAGTCAGTGGGGGTGAGTGAGAGCTGCTCTGCCCTACATAGATTGTAGAAAAGCATCAGGAAACCAAAGACTAATTTTCAAACCATTAAGTAATTTAGATTTGAAAATGTATTTGTATTTACACAGAAAATAGAAATTTAGGTTAGACTATAATATTGTCATTGTGAACTATTCATATTACAATGAATACACATGTAGCTGTATATAGTGACTGAAAACCGGTTGAAATTTGGTTTGTGAAATGTATCCAAAATTATTTTTATGTATATACATGCAGAATGTGAAATAGTCAGTATAAAAAAGTAAAACTTGAGAATATTACAAAAACATGCCAGAATCTATGTTATTTGTATAAATGTGGCTGTCTTGACATGATGTACCTAGTAATTAATAATTACGAGTAACAAGGAATGAAATAAAGGGCTCGTGGAATACATGAAAAGATCAGAGCAGCAATAGCAGTGGTTTGACACTTTTGTCAGGTTCTTGTAGTTCTGCATCATCTTTTTGCCTCCTCATCGTGGAGGACAACATGTCAGCAGCTTCTCTATTCTCCGCCTGATGCTGAGCTACCAACAAACTCCTTTGCTCCGCCTCATTGCTCTGGTCCATGCATCCCACAGGACAGGAAGCAAAAAAAAACTGTTCTAAAAAACAGAGGTGGAAAGAGTGAGCAGGAAATGTCAAGGCGATGTTCCATGAGGCGATGTCCAAAACTCTCATCGAAGGCAAGAAGAAAAAAAAGGCAATCTTGTCTGCTAGGAATTGTGCACCTGCATCACACTGAGTCTCTCACAGCACAGTAGTGGGAAGGAAGATGTTGACAGTGGTGAAAATGTCAAAAAAAAAACATGATCCAGGCCACCCCAGCTGGGAATAAGCCCTGCAGAGAATGTACTTTAATTTGCACCTGCAACCTTCACCAGACTGAGGCTCAGCCAAACAAACCTCTCTGCAGTGTGGGAGAAGTCGGCGCCTCCTGTCTGTTGTCATGTCGTGTAACCGGCTGCCGCAGCGTTGACCACAATGTTGTGAATCGTTAGGCCGGATCCCAGAAGGTTGAGGGCAGCTGACCCCAGGGTCTGTGTGTCAAACAGGCAGAAAGGGGTTTGTTCTGTCCTTTGTTTGACCCTTGTCATCTCCTCTATATTTCCTTCACTGCTTTTTGGTGCAGTTTCTCTCCAACAGTCTCCTGGTAGCGGGAGTCTTACCTTCCTTAATTTTGAAAGATTTAACTTCCTCTCACCAGCCCTGTAAGTCATGTTCCTGCTATTGCCAAGGGATTTGATGTCCTTTATTATTCAGAGTATGCTGTTTGGAAATAGACTGTTTCTGTTTTTATTTGTCTTCCTGCAGGGTAGCTCCCAGCTGCAACTTCTCCTGCGTCTCTAACTTCTCGTGTTTAGTTGTTTGCATACAAAAGGAGTATAATTGATAGGTAGACTTCACCTGATGCTACAGAACAAAGTTACGGGGCAATTCATTACCCATTCTCTTTTTCTTTGCAAATGAGAAATGATTTCATCATCTTTCATTAGTGTATTGTAGATGGCACAGTTGATGATGTAAACATGATAGATGCTTAAGGCTGTGTTATACCCCCCCACCACCACCCCCCAAGATATGATGTCTCCAGAGCTCACTGTCTTGGCTCAGAAGTTGTTTTTCCATCTCAGTCACGGTTTTGAAGATTTTCTCAATATAGTGACGGTTGCTGCGGGTAACAGAACTTTGAAATGTAGAAACAACTCTTTATTCCAACAGTTCTGCACATGCAGGCTTGAAGGGGAAACTCTTCTGCATCCAAAGCTGACAGCACAACATGTGTGATGAGTTCCTCATTCTCTAACTTTGCCTGTGAGTGGTGTCAATCAATCCAAGAAGATGTTCAGGGGTCTTATTCCTCTCATTAGAGACGTCTTGATGTAGAGGTAAAACGCCTTGATCAAATGCACAGCATGGTGTCTGTTTTTCAGCATTGATTATTTGAATTACATGATTGATTTTTTTTTTTTGTCTCACAAAGGTCTGATAATCATGCAAAATGGCCTTTTAACATCCATTAAAATTCAAATAAATTGTATTTTCTTTACAATCACACTGAATTTACCACATGAAACCAGCTCATCTTGTCACAACAGATGAGAATACCGTCCTATCCTGATGATGCTGATTAATATTAATGATGATGCTCATGATCATACACACAGAAGGTTATCTGTGGCACATCTTAATGAAGACAGCCATGCCTGCTGATATTCAAGCATGGCATTCATTGAGTAGAAGTAACCATGGTTACAGAGGTGTGTGTGTGTGTGTGTGTCTTTTCTAATTAGTCATTTTCTCCCCACAGCCTTGAGCCAACTCCCTCACCTGCCAAGGCCCAAGCAGCAGATAAACCAGATGGTGAGTTTGTGCTCCTGCTGAAGCGTAAAAAGAATCCCAGCAGCATCCAGTAGAGGTTGCACTAATAGATTCTTATTAAGTGTCAATACATGAGGATGCGTCTGTCATAACAGACATCTGGACGGAGTGCGTGTATATTACATAAAAGTGTCCACCCCCTTTGTGAAATTATTCAAAGTCACAGTCAAGTTTTTCAAAGTGCTGTAATTCCAAAACAAACCGTCTTGGTTTCTCTGGTCCAGGCTCCAAGACTGCAGCTGCAGCAGCAGCAGGCGGTTCAGCTCCTTCCGTTCGACCACCGTGGGTCACTGACCCTAATTTCGCTGACCGTTTTCGCCCAGACAAGACCAGCACCGTCGTGACCCAGCACCAGCAGCCGGTCGAGCCCACGCCGATGCAGAACCGCAGCTCCATCATGCAGGCGGCGCAGCAGGCACCTGAAGACAGCGGGCGGACCCCAGTATGTGGTGCCTGCAACAAAATCATCAGGTGAGACCGCACCACCCTCGTCTTTGTCGGCAGTTTGATTGATTTGGTTTTTACTGAATAAAACCGTCTGTTCCTTTCAAATTCCTTTTAGGGAAATGCCACATAATTAGATGCAGTTAATATAAACAATGACAGCAGCAAATTAATTCAGTCAGTATAATTAACACAGTTTGGAGACATCCTGTTATCACTGGAGACGAGCATTGTGCTGACTTTGAAACAATTTAAATCTCATTTAACACATTTCAGAGATAAATGGTTCTTATTCTGGTCACTATTGCAAGCAAACAAAAGAGCTGTTTTTGTAGTGAAGGTATAAATTTTCCAATAGAACTTTTAAGATGGTTTCTGGAAGTATTCGTTCCCATTGCAGCTGTCCTTGTTTTCCATGTTGAAATGGAATATTATGTAGCCGGTTTTAGGAGTGCTTCTGATGCATTGATGTGTGTGTGTGTGTGTGTTTTTCAGGGGTCGGTACCTGGTAGCACTGGGACGTTCTTGGCACCCGGAGGAGTTCACATGTTCACAGTGTAAGGTGGTCCTGGAGGAGGGGGGATTCTTCGAGGAAAGAGGGTCTGTCTTCTGTACCAAGTGCCATGATAACCGATATGCACCCAACTGTGCCAAGTGCAAAAAAAAGATCACAGGGGTAAGAGCTGCATTATTATATCAAGCTGAATCAAAACCAGCTAAATCAGGAGAGACATTTTACATTTGAATAGAGCTGCTGTTTCACCAGCTGAGCTTAAAATAATAAATTTACAACCTTTTCTTCTCTTATCAGGAAATCATGCATGCCCTGAAGATGACCTACCATGTTCAGTGTTTCAAGTGTGCAGCCTGCAAGACTGCCATCAGGAACCAAGCCTTCTACATGGAGGAGGGAGAACCCTACTGTGAGAGAGGTAGGACATTACAGCAGGCACATACCGTAAACAAAATGACAAGTAAAATAATAGAAAATATTGTTTAAAAGAAAAAATTTACCCTCTTGCTAAATGACCACTTTCCACTGGGATGGGATGCAAACATTGATGCAGTAACAGTTTCTTATTGTATGTCCTCTACAGTGGATGGCACATAGTAGTTAAACACTGTAGTATATCATAGACTTAATTCCAACTTGGACACAAAAACATGAATTATTTGCTCCTAAATTTGCTACTCTTGTCAAATATTCTCATCATGTTTCTGCTCTAAAAACAAAAACGATAACGCACACTGTTCATATTCTGGCCCTTCACAGTATCCCCTCATAATTAGTCTCTGAACCACACATCTATTTTTCAGTCATAAATACCTCATCAGTCATTAATAGGTGATTAACCCTCAATTATTAACATTTTTTTGACCTGAGCAGGTATGTAAGGGAGACATGAGAATATTGTAACAATGAGTACAATAAAAGTTTAGTTTGAGATGAAAATATCTCCATGGTGAAAAATCCCCAGCTGAACAGAAAAAACAAACAAAAAAAACATCATGTTTTTGTTCTTTATGAAAGAAGAATTGAAGAAAAACTGAGTAGTTCGAATGGACAGCAAGACTCGGAGCCAAGAATAAGAGGTTTCACCTGGAAATTTTCTGAATTAAAGGCAGACAGTAGTTAAAGGTTAAACTTTGGCAGAAAATGGGACATGGGGAAAAGAAAAAGCATGCTCAACATGCTCAGTGTGCAGATTGATTAGTTCCAGTGCCAGATGAGAACAAATATCAACTCGTGTACAACCCCCATGGATCAGGCTTTACACATTAATCATAAATCTGGACATTGCGTTTGTGATAAAAGATGTCAGATATTTATTTACTGTCCATGGATGTTAAAGCTGAAGTACAGCGCAGGCTACATGACATAAACTGTGGAGCAAAAACAGTCAGATGGAGCCAGTCGGTGATTCAGAGGTCTTTCCGAGTGCACGTTGTGATAAAGTTACTTCTTTTGTAAAAATGTCTCCCTGCAGGAATCATTTTCACATTTTTTTTTTTTTATCAAGCTATTTGTAAAACATTCCATTATTGTATTATTGCTGTGGGCTTTAGCATAGGCCTACATCATGAATCTCTCTCTCTGCGTTCAACAGTCAATCATAAAGTTTGATGTTTTCATCTGCTGTAATCTATTTAGCTCCAGTTTCCTTCATACATTTCTCTATTAGTTTTTATGAATGGTGTGTGCTCTTCTATTGTGCTATAAGTGATTTAGCGGGGCGGCGTGATTCTCGCTCACTACTGAGGCCCTGACGTGGATTGCTGCTTTATCAGAGGGTGAACCAGAACCTGAGTACTCATACTGTACTCTGAATAATGCCTTCAGCGCTGATAAACATTCTGCTGCCTCAGCATCTTCCAGGGATTGTGCGGCTCACACCCACTCACTCCTGAGAAGTAGCATTATAACCTGACACTTTCCCCAGAGTCTGTGTGATGAGAGACTAGCAAATCCAGTTAAGTATCTGGAGCAATTTCCCCTCATCGTAATCCCTCTGCTGCACCCTAGAAGGGCACTAATGTACAGTGGGTGGACAACATAACAAAATAAGACAAACACAGAAGTATCCAATGCCCAGTGAGGAGAAGAACCTACATTTGGCTTCAAAACAGCTTCATCTATCTCTATTGCCGTCATTCAAGCTCTTAAGTGTGTAGTGTGATTTTACTCATCTTCAAGAGGAAAAAGCCTCCAGGTCTTTAAAAAGATGAAAGAAGTGGACACATATTTCACACTCTGTGCTCCAGAATATATTAAAAAGGTTAAGTGGTGTTTACATGGCGTGATCGGGGAGGCCATGGAGGGTGCCTGACCTGATCTTGTGGATAATAAAACCTCTTGAATGAATTTGTTTTATTATAATTAATTCTGATTATCATCTCTGGACTCACCCACCACCCCCTCTCACCCCCCCTGACCATCACTTTTCTCTCTCTAGACTATGAGAAGATGTTTGGCACCAAATGCCACGGCTGTGACTTCAAGATTGATGCCGGGGATCGGTTTCTGGAGGCCTTGGGCTACAGCTGGCACGATACATGCTTCGTCTGTGCTGTAAGTCATTTTGATTGATACGGCTCCCTGTGGGGCTCTCTTTGCCCCCATCTCTCCCAGCACAATGCCACCTGAACAATCCGCCTCCATCTCTGCACTCTGAACTTTCCCCCTCCGTCTCTTTCTTTTTCCCCGTCACCCGCAGTCTATCACTTTTTTCCATCTCTTTTTCATCCTGTGAAGAAAAATGCAGTCAAGTAAATAATATGCGCCCAGTCTGGCCGGTAAAAAACTGTGTAAAATCACATTGGCAACGTTAAGGTTCTGATATTTACTCTACCCGTGTTTCTCAATCTGTCTGTCTGCCTTCTTTCATCTTTAAAGCTCTGCCAAATCAACCTGGAGGGGAAGACGTTCTACTCGAAGAAGGATAAGCCCCTCTGCAAAGGCCATGCCTTCGCTCCGGTGTGAGAGAGTGAGCTTCATCTTAAGAGGAAGGAACATTCCCCACTCCGCCCTGCGGCACACTCGTACACACTCTCCTCCTCCTCTTCGCCAACCACACACCTAGTTAAACTCAGTCAAATGCAGCCTTACTCCTTCCTGCACACACTTTGTTTCTATGTTGGAGCCTTAACATTGGCTTCGCGTACTGTTTCCTTACTATGCTGTTAGGACAATTGCAATGTTACTGCCTGTAATACCAAATGCTGTGTTGTGTAACTGGAAGTAATCGAGGAATTATTTCACATCTTGTTACTAACTTGTTATTTTAGATGCATTAAAGATGCCACTACAGTTCTACATCTGATTGTAGTTGTTAAAGAATTCTCATGACTCGACTAATCCATCCTTGTTCAGTTTGAAGTAAGATCAAGTCAGTATCTTCTAAGTCGGAGGAGTCATTGAGCCTCTAATAATCTCACATATTGCAGTAATGATCTGTCACTACTTCAGCACTATGGAGAAGTGGTGGCTCCACTCAGGACCCTGGCCCACTCACTGACTCTTACTGCAGTGCCTATTAACGTAATGGGTCCAGTCAAGTAGAAAAGGGGTGCCCCGTTTTTGCTTGACCGGACCCCTGCACCTCTCCACAGAAGCATTAACTGCTTCACTTGTCAGTTCTAGCAAATCAGAGCTCGCGCTGCAATTAATAACTATAATTTTTGAGTCATGTAATTATCCTTAATCGGTCCAATTTTAATAGTGGGTGAATGAGAAAGTGCTGTTATTGTTTTTAAATGTTTCATCACTCCTAAAATAAGAAAATTAGCTTTGAAATTCTCAATTATTGGATATTTGTTAAAGAAGAAACTACATTTGTTGCTAATGTTACTCTGATATTGTGATTATTCCTTTGAGTACTTTCAAGCCATTGTTAAATATGTATTTATATTGCTTCAGAATGGGCCCGTAAGTGTTGTTTTTATAGCTGCTGGAAGTTTCAAATAAAATTATTAGATAATGCCATGAGCCGAAGCAGAACACTGGGCTGAAATGTTGTTTTGGAAGTGAACCCATCTGTAAGATTCTGTTGACTGATGGGTTTGTAGTCTTTACTCTCAATAACATCTGCTCCCCAACAATGGACTTGTTATTTTTTAATGCTCTTTTTGTTGTTGCCAGTATTCAATAAGCGCCTTTAAAAAAAAAAAAAAAAAAAAAACCAAGTTTCACACAAACAGCTTTTTATCTATAACAAAAGGCCCCACAGTGACGCAACCATCAATACGTGTTGCAAATGTAGAAAGACATTTGTGCACAATAAATGTTTAAATTTTAACAAGCAACACAACTACATATTTCAAGTAAAAGACCCAGTCGTTGATTTAACAATATATAATTTATTTACAACGATTTCAGGTTGAATTACTATACATACCGTTCTGAAATGTCATTGATAGATATATATACATAAGGCCAAGTAAATACTTGAAAGCACTTAGAAACGAATTTCCAAAATTCTACCCACAAATCCATATCATTGTCCAAAAAGTACAGAAAATCTCCCTTAGCAGAAGTTTTTCCATTGCCACAAAAGTCTGACAACAATTTACATTGACGATAACGAACACAAAAGGTTAAAAAACAAACCAAAAAGAAAAAAACAAAAACAATAAATAAGGATTATACAATTGCATAAGCGCTGTGGCATGTAATAAATACAGCATTTTTGACTTGCAGAAAGGCAAGGAACATTGAATCAAGGAACTTAATAGAAAACCATTCACAAGTACAGAAGTCTATTGTTCTTAGTTCAAGAAAAGAAAACAGTTCAGTCAGAGCGACAGGGAGGTATGCACACACACACCCAGCCTTTCACACACACACACACCAAAACACACACACACATCGTTGACACTGAATAGTAATGAGTGACAAAAAGGTACAGTTGTGAGATGTAACATTTTCTCCATAACACAGGTGAAATTAAAAACCTCTGAACAAAGCATGTATGTTACTGACAAATATCAGGCCCAGGCTCCATCATGAAGAGAACCATATTCATCACACACACACACACACACACACACACAGTAATTGCAGATTTGTTAGATTCGTTGAACAAGTTAGATGTGACGATAGATGCTGAACATCCTGGCGGCTGGTGAATTACATTACTGAAATGTGCTTATACAACACATCCAAGACAATGACAGGGGTGATAAAATTTCACACACAGTCTGACTGTACAACTGCCATGGCTCATCTAAACATGCTGTGTCAACATTGGCTTGTCACTGTCCAAGAACTGATGTCCCTCTTTCACCAATTAGCCTCCGCACAGTCCCAGTGTAGTGATTCACTAAGCATCAGCTTGTATTTAAATGCTTACAGTTATAGAAATAACCAGATAGACATATGCAGATTAAGGACGAACAAAACATGTATAGAAACTTCCTGTAAAACAGTCTCTAAACCCTTAACACTGCAAAAAGTCTTCACTGCTAGATCGCCAAAGAACAGTATATAGGCAAACACGTCACGGTTTAGACTTGACAAATGCTGCGCCAGTTAAGTGTCTTTTTTTTTTTTTTTTTTTTGGCTTCATATTAAAATATAATTTACATTTCTTTACAAAGTGATAAAATAAATTGAGACATATTACCGCTTGAACAAACAAAATGAACTTGCCTTAAAGACAAAAAAGCGAGAAAATGAGATAAAGTAATGCTGATTTATTCTATACTAGCTGAAAGTAAAATAAGGTGTTAATGATACAATATGAGGGTGATGAAGTAGCCTCAAATGATATTCAGAAAACTTTGGTTACCAATTTTGCTGATATACAGTATGCAAAGTGACAGCACACGGCTGGTATAGAAAAAGTATTTACATATTACATGTGACGTGATCCATTTCAACATGGAAAGATTATTTAAGGTAATGTCACCGTTTTGACTGAAAGGGGCTTAATGCAAGAGTTTTTTTTTTGTTTTTTAAAAAAAAATGGTTAAAATTTTTTATTTCATGGCATCTCTTCATCAAATAGCAAATATTTGTTGGTCAAGAGGAGGCTTGTTTAATTATGGGATGAAAGAGAAGCTAAAAAGGAGCTAAGAGGTACTGAGATGCCAAACAAACAAACAAACAAAAAAAACAACCAAAACTAAAAGTATTTCTTTCCCATCACAAGGAAACATAAATGTACATTCCAAATATCTGACAATCATAAAAGAGGCTCCGGGTTAATTTTAAAGGTTAGAGCCACAGGAGCTGGTAGGATGGGCTGTGCTAGCTGTTTGAGTCAGAAGGGATTTAATGAAGAGGGCTCTCTTTACAACTTTAACAGACAACTTCACATGCAACCCTGAGGAGGACAGAGAACTATGGCTAATTTGGGATTGCTCACGTCTTTTTTTAAAAGTATAATTACTGAACCAGTGGACTTACATACTCTGTATTCATGATGCCTGACCTGACAGACCTATTCACAAAGAACGTGTGTGTAAAGTAAATGCTGGAGTTGCAGTTTATAATTGTTGCATGAATCTGCTGGATGGTTTTTGTTGCCATCCTGGCTCGAAATAACAAAAAAGGAAAAATAAAAAACTAAAAAAAAACTTTCAAAGCAGCTTTTGTGAGCAGAGGCGTAATATTATGAATAAGCCACTCGTTAACTTTCTCTGAGAGACAGACATTTCTCTGATGTGGAAATACTGGTTGCCATACAGCAAATATAGAATTCCCACCAACATCGATTTATGAATTTAGAAAAACAACATACCCTTTCAAAGTGACTGATGATATATTTTTTCCCCCCTCTTTTCGTCAGATTTTTCCATCTACATTATTCATACGGATAATAACCCATTTTGCCATGTTTTCTGTTTAACATATCAGCCACAGAATGAATGTAATCAGGGGGAAAATGTCATTTAAGAAATTAGTTTTGACGACATTCAGTGTTCACATATATGCAGCTAGAATGCCTTTCGGCCCTATGGCTCCTTCATTAGCGGCGGGAAACAGAAACACGCCACAGTGAACGATTGAGTAATACAAGTCGTGAAAAGAAACTGGACGGATCAAAATCACAGGCTTTAAAATAGAAATGGCTTCTGAAACACGACTTAAAGACGATATTACTCACTCCTCCCTCGAAAAGTTCAAAGAACCCATACCACACGTATATATCGATTTAGAAGCAGGAAAGCTGTGAAGCGTCTCGCTGAATCAAGATGTCAAGATGTTACATTCACAGTAGTGATACCGGCTGGACTAAAAAGACACAAACAAGATGAGACAGGGTTTTTTTTGGGGGGTTCTGACATACAATCTGTTTTAAAAACCTGCATGTCCAGGATGTGCTACAAAGCCATCTGTGTGTGTGTATCTGTGTGTTAACTGATAATGACACGTGAGACGTACATCTATTCAGTGTCTCTGGGTTCGAGAGGGGGCTTTCACAGACCCTGATCACCTCGTTGAAAATGTGTTCAGCGTCTGCAGTAAAAGTCATCTAACAAAGCGGCCAATTGCATAAATCGCTTGTTCTCTTTAACCTGAAATGACTGGCATCCCTTTCATTTAATATCTAATATATCATTTTTGAATCACAGTTCAAAAATTGAATTTTTTTTTAAATATTGGCCCTTAGTAATAACATTGTGTTTGCATATTGCTCCTTATTAGACATATATGGCGTGTTAGCGTAAAAAGGCATGAATTTAAATTGATGTTCAGGTAGAACCAGGGATGTGGACTAATTTAACTTCACTTTCATTTAACTTTTAACCTTTTGGTTGAAAATAAATTGTGTTTCCTCTATCAAGTTGCTTTCATGAATACAATTCCCAAACTTTACCACTTCCCTCATTTGGTCTGTTAAGATTTTAACTCTGTTTGATGGGAAATAAGGACTCACTCCTACATAAAACCCTTTTGCTATCTCCTAAAGTGAAGAAGAAGAAGTTCTGATCTTCTATTCCTGCTGCGGTTATTGTTGTGTATTTTGTGTACTTTTCCTCTGCACCAGTCTCTCCCCGTTTTCTGGGTTAGCACTCGCCATCAGAGACCAGGAATATCATGGCTTCCTGTTTGCCAATGTCAGCCATGACCGTGGCCAGCTGGTTGATGTTGCCGCTGTGGAAATGTTGTGCCTCCCACAGGTCCAGGATCACAGAGGTTGGGCTCGCTTTGGATGCAAAGAAACTCATATGTCTGCACAGGATGAGAAAACACAAAAACACAGAGAGGAGGGGGAAAAAAAAAAGTGAGAACAATGAAGCTTTTCTTTTTCCTTCTCTCAAATCAAGCTATGAGCACACGTCACAACAGACAGTCTCGTTTTCTCTCTACCAAGTCTTCGGAAAACCTTTTCAGTCTGTATTTTATTGTGCTACTGCTTCTTGTAACTCTGTCAATGTCAAGTTTTATTGTGTGTTATACTGCTACATCCCGCTTTGCCACGTTGGAGCACTAACTAAAAAAATGATAAAAGGTAGAAGAATACAGTCTAGCTCTTGAAACTGACATCAAATACACCATCTCTGGCAATTTTCATTCGATACCTTATTGAAGCTTAACAGCATAAGCCTCATTCTTCTTTATTTGAAGTTGGAATTGGCCCTGAATCCCATATAGTAAATCCTATATGGACTTTTCACAGTTAAGTCGGAAGTGACCTTTTCCATATTAGGAGCAGAACCTTTGCGATCAAACCCAATCAATGACAACAAAGCAGTGGCCCTGGCCAGCTGTATATTTGATGTTGGAGTGGGACCTGATCCCTGCGGTACCTGAAGACGCTTGTTTGATTTAATGGCCTTTTTCTGTTCTCCGAATGCCTGGGGCCTTAACTGTTACATAGAACACACATGACAAAAATATATATAAAAAAAAAAGAAGAGAGAGTACAGCATAAAAAAAACTCTTGGCACAAAGGGAGATTGTGCTGTGTGAGTGTTATGTGAAGTGGAACAGGATGAGACAGGAAGCCCAAAACACCTCCAAGTCCTTTTCACCTTGACAAAGGTCAGACAGAGTCCATTACATCCTTGTATCTTCGGTTTGCTTAGTGAAGCATTCTGTGATGCTTACAAACATGAGGCCGCTTCGGCAGCGCTGAGAACACAGTGTCACTCTGCTATTTTGAGTCAATTGGATTTTATAGCACACACAGCCTCCCTCTGCGTCGAGAGCACACAATAAAGAGAGGTGGTGGTCAAAAACTGTCTTGGAACGAACTTCTGTGTCATTGTTCAGATAAAAAAAAAAAAGAAAAAAAGGGAAAAAGACAGCGCTTAGTGTCCAATGTGTCAGCCCTGCTTATTCACCTCGCCGTGTGAAACATGAACTTATCTCGTATGGCTCAGACGCAGCCGTTTGCAGTCTTAGGAGAGAAAGATCAAATAAAAGGTTCTTGGCATTTTAAGTTTTATTGATTGGTCCCGTTCTGCTCAGTCTGAACGCTTTACACACAGAGAAACAAACACAGAAATACAGCGTGACAGAACGCCAAGGAGCTGCTGCCTTTTCAGAAAAAAAACATGTTGTAAAGGACAAAAACAAACAACGGAGCAGTTGTTTTCCGTCCTTAGACCTAAATGAGAATTGATTATGTTGAGCAAAACATTGCTAATTAAACCTGTAGTGCATCAATTCAATTTGTGATTAATTTGGGTAAATAAAGTTGATTGGACAAATTAAGTGTACCTATTTGATTTCATTACGGGGTAGAAATTAAATTGGAGGGTGATGGATCAATGCCTGGTTCCTTTCTGGTACAGGTGCTCCAATGATAAAGTACAGTAACTGTGAGAAGGAATTGGCCGGAGCTCGGCACAGATCCAAACCTATTCCGTCTTTTACTGGCGCTGATGGGCAGCTCGCTACCTTTTTCCAATTACGACTGTTAAGCAGAATGTAGCGGGTACAAATTTAGCTGCAGATTTTAAGCTGCTTACCTGTTTCTGAGGGAAAAAGGGAAGAAGGGGGTCGTGTTTTCTTACAGAAATGATAGCTGTATCCATCAAGTCACATTAATCCTATAACGTTAGCTGTGTCAAATGAGGATTAGTTTGCTGCTACAGGACCTTGTGTGTCTAAACTTTAAGAGAAACACTCTGCACCTTACGTTGGATTTCTTATTTAGCATTCAACCTCTACATTATTAGAGTCCATCAGAATTAATGTTTTTTTATTTGAAGTATTGCACATATGCTGCTGTGCAACTTCAATTCTCAAGGGTGTCTGGATAAAGGAGTTTCTGCTGCAGACTTTGTGTAAAGTGCTTGTTCCAGCATGATCAGTGATCAGATAAGGCATTATGGTGTTGTGAAGTTGGTATTTACCTCTCAAGTTTAAGTCTTTGTGCTAGCATTCTCCAGTCGGCTCCGTTGGGACACGGGGCATCCAGGCTGCTGCAGATCTTCTGCCTGATGAGGTATGGGATCTGAAAGGCGCTGGGCCCTGCCAGAGCAGTGGTGTTACTGTCCAGTAACAGAAACTCAGAGTCCACAGCGCGGGTGTCCTGTTAGGAACAACAGGCAGAAAGCACAGACGTCAGAGAAAATACAACAACAAATTTGTCTTTGTGTGAATAATACAGAATAAAGCTGGTTGCCCGATCCATTAAAGAGTCTTAGAGATAAGCTGGACGTTACCTTGGCAATGTTAAAGTTGAGGCTAAAGCTCTGTCCCTCCCCCTCCACCTGCCACACACACAGCTGGCAGGTGAGTTCGCAGGTGTTGAGGCTGAGCCGTTCCAGAGTGAACGTGCAGTGCAGGTACCGCTGGGAACCGTTCCAGATGTGGTAGAACGGGATCTCCTGCAGAAAAACACGCAGCACACACAAACGGCAACGCAGCATCACAGTCAGAACTGCATGTTCGAAACACCCCATAACAGGACCGCCTGCCTAGAATACAGCCAGAGCCTCATTAATTACACTAACACAGCCTGTCATTGAATATATCTGAGGCAGCAGACTGACAACATTCAGCTAACTTCAGGGGGAGAATTGTGGGGAGTTAATATCTGGACTGTCTGAGTTCATTACAGAAGAAATCAAACTAATAGTCTGAAATGGGAAACTGTTTCTATTTACGTATTATTTTTCAGTTGATTCAGCTTCCCTTTGATGGCATGTACTGTATGTGCATTTCTGACCGCGGCTGCAAATGATGCGGATATTTTACAAGCTGACACATCATCACAGCTCCGCTTTGAATAACAAGTACGTCATGTGACTTAGCGGTATATATGTGTGCATAATTGCTTTGAGTACTAAAACTAGACAGCACTAGCTTCTGTCTGGCAGAACAGCTACCAGAGGTGTTTGGTAGAATTTATTCAAGGCTGATAATTCCTCTTTTCTCTCCGTTGCTCCATATTCATGCCTCATTTACATATCCCAAGAGAAGCAGAGAGGTAACTCTGGGAGAAAAAAACCCCTCCTCACTGCACCCTGGGTTCAACACCTGACAAGAACTCAGTTTGAGAGTGAAGTTGGGCTGCAGTACATGCTGGTAACCAATCGGGGGCACTGTTACCCAGGCAGACAGATGGCGGGCAGAGGAAGCCGGGTGAAACGTGCAAAAGTCTTCACGGGTCCCCAGGGAGACAAAAGGCCTTTTTTGACCACACTGCTGAGAGGGGAATAACACTTCCAAATGAACAGGCACAGTCCAGAGGAAGAAGCTTCTGTTCTGGGTGCATTGTTGCTGCTGCTGCTGCTTGCTTGGCACAGCCTGCATGTTCTCTGTGGGGACCTGGTGCTCAATGCTTACATTGTTATAGCCAGAACATTTTCTAGTCCTCTTTGAACAGCCCCTGTGTCTTTGTCGCCGGGCTGCAGTGCAGTGGGCCACGCAGGTGTGGGGAGTGCAGTAGAGGTGGAGAAGTTCCAAGATTCAGGTTGTGAAGTTCCAGATATTTACATACTGCTCTATATTTCATCTGGGCTCCCTTTGAGAGAGCAGCAGCTAGGATAATCAATCAGCTTGCTGCTCTGGGTTAGTGCACACAACCCAGCTCCAATATGCACACATATACACCTCCTGCACAGGCACAAGAGGGCAAAAACATGCACACACACACCCACAAAATACTGACGGCTCCCTGACAAATGACTTAAAGTGCTTCACAGTGCCAAGAACGTAAAGGTTATTGGACAGAAGGGGACAGTAACAGACTGAAAAACACTCCTTTGTGTGAATCTTTAAAATGATCAAGTAAAGCTAAACCCAAATACTTAATTAAAACTCTGAATCAACTAAAATAAAAACAACTTTCCACAGAGACGACTAGACCGTGAACCCTCATTAACAGCAAAAAGTTGGTCCGAAACAACTTTTGATTGCTCCGTAACATCATAGACACATCCTCCATTCTTCTTTAATTTCTCTGGACCGCTAATTTAAAATAACTCGACACATAACATTGATTTTAAAACGCGTATACAAACATTAAAAACAACCTAGGTTACAAGCAATACAAGAATGTGACAGATTCAGCAAGGCATTTCTATTACATCTCTCTGCTCCTGCTCTGATCTGCAGTGACTCCCTGCACCTGCACCCCCCCCAGGGCCCCCCAGCACACCTGGTAGCCGGCCAGCAGCTTGCTTCTCCAGTGCGTCTGGGGCATGTCATGGATGGACAGGCGCAGGTTGTGGTAGCTGTCTTTGAAAAGCAGGATGTGAGGCTCGTCAATCAGCCGACCACCGAGCTGCCGCTCCATCTGCATCACCTCCTGATGAAAGAGAGAGAGAGAGAGAGAGAGAGAGAGGAGAGGAGAGCCGTCAGGGCTCAGGAGACACATTTACCATCACACTCACAGAGGTAAGTGAAAATGTGCAAAACAATCTATAATTGTGCAGGTTTCTTGTTTACACACACAAAACACACACATCAGCAGCGGTGGATTGAGTTTTAAAGTAGGGCGACATCAAGCTTCGGATGACGTAATAGGCCAGTGAACTTTTTCAACTTCCTTTCAGTCTCATTCGAACCTACCGTTTTTGTACAAGCAATAACCAACAAGTTTTCTTTTAACAAGGCATACAAAATAATTCATGATCTATTAAAACAGTCTTAGGTTTAGTCCCCGAGGTTTATTTTTCCAAAAGTACTGAGTGCGCTCATCACTCCCAAAGCAGAAACTATTCAACACTTCATGTGTCTTCATGTCAAAGTCATCAGTGAGGTCTTTGCTGCTTTATCAACACGTCTATCCGGCTGCCTTCAGATGCTGGAGAGATTTAATGAACTGAAGAACCTTTTCATACAGTCGGCCATAAAGCAATAGTGGACGGCAGATACTGTAACAATCACCCACATTCATTTATAGATCAGTGCCGACTGATTCACTGACTTTCCTGCTTTAACCATATTAAACGTTATGTTCTGTGCTGATTTCGGTTGGTTTATCGGCTGGTATTTACAGAACAAATTGTTCTATTTGTGTCTAGTTTGGGCAATAAATTTTATTATCAAACTGTAAAATAACCTGCCTCCATTCTATATATCTAAGTGCATAATCTATAAGTGTTTGATAACCGCATTGCAAACAAATGTTTATATTTTAAGAATATCGGCCAATATATAAAGAATAATTGGCTAGGATATTGTGATATTATTATTATTATTACCCTAATATCAGTAGTAGTCTGGTCTTGTCTGAATCAAGTATTTAGTTCGACCCTGTTGATAAAAATCACCAAAGCAGCAGCAGCACGTACTTCTGAGGGTCGTATTTTCCTGGAGGCGCAATGAGCGGCTCAAGATCACTTTGATTTAATTTCAACTACACGATGGTTGATTATAATTGGATTTAAGAGGCCCAACATATGGATATTATTGCCTTGACTGTAATACCTGGATTAGACATAACCACTTTATTACCATAACACCTGAAAATGGTGAGACTATAAGTCTTATTGTCCCCGCTATTTCACCGCCAGTGACACACACACACACAGTACTGTGTTGTCATAGTGTTACATATAGCAGTCATATAGCATGCACGGTGGAGGGGACATGAAAAATAATGTCTCAAATAAATACACCACAAAGGCTTGCTCGCACACAGAGACATGCAAACAATCCATAACACAGCGAGAGCACGATGCAGGGCTACATCTCCGGTCAGGAAGATAGTGTCCCTGCATGCGGCCGCAGCGGGCTGGACCGACTCGTCTCCACAGTGCTTTAATGTCACTACAAGGTTGTGTGTGCGCTCGGCTTTCAGCAATGACATTAGCATGCAAATACTGCAGCCATTGAGGCCTACCAGCTACCTGGGCTGTGATGAAGTAAGTGAACGAGCCATTAGTCAAGTGCTCATTGTTCTCGCATGGCGAATCTCCTTAATTTCATTTTTGTTTTTGTGCCAGGAGAGATTTGTAAATGCATGCTTAATATTTTAATCTCTGTGGGACGAGCTCAGTGGACCATTTGTTGCCATCCGAATGACCATCTGGAATGGGATGATAATATCTGCAGTGTTTCCCGCTGATCTATCAATTCATTTTTGAGCCGGGTGCTTTGTGCTGAACGAGTCCTTAAGAACCCAATACTTTGGATGATGTTCATATGTTCTACCTCACACGCCAATCAGAGGAGCATATTACAAGAGAGAAAAAAACAGACTTCAGAAATACAACATGTTCTGAGGAAGGGAAACAAGATGGCAGCAGAGGGAAAACAGTGAGAATGTGCCTCGGCGTCTAGGAGCCATATCTCAAAGACAACGGCTCCAAGAGGGAGTTGTGTATATAGATAGCAGCCATATGTTGAGAGCTGCATGCCAGCATGGTTGCCCATGGTATTATTTCAGCAAAGACATCTAATTAAGGTGGAGAATGGCAGTAATTTCTATCTGCACAACATTGATTTCATTTTTTTGCCATCTTTCTCAGGAATGGGCTCGACTGATTCCAATTATAATGGAAAGGAAGCTGATAATTATCCTTTTGGAATTTCTACCTTTTTGTTATTTGAGGTACTCTCTCCTCCACTTTTCAGTTCAGATTTGAATTTCCATGTTTGCTCAGCGCATTGCTAATTTCAGTGTTTGCTTACTGCTTATCTCCTTGTTCACATGAATATTGTGCCCCGTGTGATTATCCATCTCCTATTCCTTACATTTACATTGGTTTATATTCCCCTTTTTACCCAAATGGCAAAAAATATCAAAGCTGTACAATGATTGTGTGCCGCTAGCTGCGCTATTTACTGTACTACCATGCCAGAGCCTGGTGATGATACCCAGCCCACTTAGAGAGGGAAGGTCAGACAACAGCTCTGAATCAAAGCGTTGAGGTCTAATGAGTTAATAACAGGGGGCAGTGCATTCTCCACAGAATTAAAAGCCCCCTGCTATTACGTCTCCTACTCAGACAAAAGACACATTATGAGGGCTTCCAGAGAGGTTCATTTAACACAGTTCTTAAGCACAATTATTTGTTGGGGGTCATTAGCATTGCAAATTAGGTCTGGTTGGACTTTGATCGGGTCTTTGACCTATAGCAGCAGATCTATAGGCCTGCTAGCAAGACACAGAGTGCAGAATGCCAATTATCTGCTTATCAACATCTAGCTACTATGAATACTAACTCGCCTGTGTAGCGGTTTGTCGGGTTCAAGGCTGACATGGCAGGATTACGATCAAACAGGGTCTGGGACATGAAACTCCTGCTACCTGACGGAGACCCGGAGCTGAACTAGGAATAACACACAACATGGAATGATAACATTTTACCTTTAAAGGGTGCTTACGCGCTTTCAAACGACACTGTCTCGCTTGTGTATTGTTTACGTGTCCCTCAGTGCCTGCGTGTGTGTGTGTGTTACTGTGCAGGATTTCAACATATGTTCTGGACTGAGAGAATAATGGCCCTCTTTACGCCCCATTATCATGTTAACAAATGACAGTGTGAGCAAGCTAATGAATGAGTAGCTAAATTTGACCACATTATTTACTCTTTCCGGGGGGAAAACAATGCAAGGTTTTGAATTAGTTTATCAAATCACTTATTAATCATCAACTGGGAGCCAAATTGTGTTACCGTTCAGCGACGATAAGAAGAGCACTTCAGTTTAAAGACATCCTGACCCTGTACAACTGTGAAAACATTAAGATGCATGAGATGGGCGACAAGTTCAAGTACTGCAGGAGAAAAAACCCCTTTTGTTCTGACGGAATTTGAGATAGCCCGTGGTGTGTGTGAAGACTGTGAATTTAGAATCGGGCAGAGCCAAGACCACCCCCTGACATTCAATGAGGCTGGCTAAAGAGAGTGAGATAGAGCAGGGAGGAGTGAAAAGAGCACGAGTAAGAGAGAAGAGAGACAGAGGCAGCTTAACATTTGTGTCTCCAGGTCACTGGAGTGGCCAGCTTTAGCAGGAGAGATAACAGGATTACTGCAATCATGGCCACAGTTTTCTATGACTTCAACCCCCCTTCCTACCCTCACTCATCCCCCACCCCACCCCACCCCTCTCCTCTCTTCTCCTCTCCTCTCCTCACCCATCCCCTCATCCTCTTGGCTTGGACCAGAGCTGGGACTGTGATGGACTGGGGCCGGGCTCCACTGGGAAACAAGGGACTCTCATACAGCTAATCTCTTCGGGCTGGTGCTGACAGAAAGAGGTTAGTGGCTGCACCAAACTCCCTCTTGCAGCAAACATAACCAGCCATCGGACACGGCAAAAGAAACACACTCTAAACAAATCAAAGTACTAGCAGAAGACCATATATATATATATATATAAAAAGAAACCGAAAGGGTTCAAAGCAACAGATTAAAATATTTCTCACAGCAAGGTCAAGCTTTAACATGTTGCCCGTGTATTGTTGAGGCTTGGTGTGAAATAAACTGATTAATTTAACTAGCTCTGACAGGGATTATAACCAGCGTTTGATCAGTTAATTAGTCAAGCTACATGTAATCTGAAACAGAGAGATACACAAAGAATCATCGGGCTTTAATATCCTCATAAACTCGTCTTCACCCCGCCACTCTTGCAATGCGAGGTCCTCGTGTGTTTAAAAATGTGCGTTTATCGCGACGATCCATTTTCAGAGCTGCTCTTTTCAGGCAAATGCATTTGTTTATAGAGAGTAGCCTGGCTATGTGGGCTCCATAAATCTGAGTATTTGTCAGCAGGATGTGACAGGCTTTTCCTCTCTGACTGAGAGTCTATCAGTCTGAGCTCCAGTGACCGTGCCCGCTACAGTCAACTCTGATTAATAACTACAAATAGAAGGGACTTGTCTGCTCAGTTATAAATGGGGACTGTGTTTGCTTGGGAAAAGATGCACATTCTGCCTGATAAATCACAGAGCAGGGTGGAAGAAAACAGCACACAAGAACACAGAAATATAATATGGAAACAATTTCTCAGCTGGGCTCGATGATAAAGCTGACTGTCTTGTTTAACTTAATGCCAGCAATTACTGGGCTTTGCTCTTCTCCCCTCCCTCTTTTTTTTGCCAGTAACTATTCTGATGGAGGGATCAGAAAAAAAAAACAACAGTTTGTATTACATTAAGTGCACACTGGTTCTTCCCTCCTCTGCACATAAAAGAAAGGTTTCAGTTCAGTAATGCTCAAATTTAGCTCACTGCTCAGGAGCCAGCAAGCAAACGTCATAGTGAGAGCACATAAACAGTTTATGAGCCATTTTAAACCCAAATACGAATCATCGCTTGAGGTCAAACGTTGTACAAGAGAACCCAGGAGGCACCAGTGGAGGACATCAGTTAAACACCCATTTAACACCCAAGCATACCTTTTTTACAATCAAGAGACTAAAATTTTAATGCATTGACCTCAATACATGAATATTGATGAAAGTGTAAATTCTGTAGTCAGAAATACAATACTGTGTACAGGCCCTCAGCTACTATTGAGGACACCGAGGTCATGTCCTCTGTATTTTGTCAGGGACTTTAACATACATGCTTGGTGTCACCTGGCCAGCAGAGCCGAACTCACTACAGTAATGAATAAACAGAACAAAGATATAATGTTAAATTGATTTGAATGAAATTTGACCTGATGATGGCACTAGAGGAAAAGTCAGGGGATCAAATTATTACTGGAAATCATGGGAAGGACACACATGTCTGCACAGTAAAAGTCTGGGGATCAGTTTGGGAACCATGAGTGTCTCGACGTAATTTGCCAAATTTTATGGCGATACATTCAATAATTAATTAAATATTTTAGTGTGGACAAAAAGTGGTCATGCTAACAAAACTGCAAAAAAGAAATCCTATATAGATTTATTATAATCTACCACTTTAGTATATATGAAGGTTCCTTAAAACATCTACTGCTCAATACAGAAAAACCGACATGTGCTTCAACCTCTGTAAAAACTAAATCTGACAGAAAGTGGGTGGTTTATAAATCATTCTACATATTTTTTTAAACTGTACGACAACACTGCACTGCCCTTAAAAAAAAAAGAGACATGTGGGTGTGAAGGAAGAACATTTACTTATCATTAAACAGCGGGATATTTTGTTACTGTTCCCCTTATTCAAATGTGGATTATGCTCAGTGGCAAATACACACAGAATTTGATCCAATGTACTGAAAGCCGACAGCTTATGAAAATCACAGCTAAATATAAAAAAGTAGCTTCACCATATTGTACCCTCCCACCCCGCAAAAAAACATCCTTGTCGGCACCCTTCCAGTTTAATTAGATGTTAGTGTTAAGTCAATCTCTGTACTGAGTCGGAGGTTTGATTCACTGCAGGTGTTTCAGTCAGTTGTGGGATGGCAGAACATCAGTGATGCTCTCCCACAGGTCCAGCTGGGAACAACCAAGTGCACAGTGAGGGCGCTACCAAACACCGATCGTGTCTCCTCTGCTGCTGTGCCAGCCTTGGCTGGGCCCATCAAGAGTGGGACACACATTAAATATTAACTTAATTGGTCCCGGCAGAGCCCTGCTAACATACGGCAAGCATCAGACGGAAATGTCACTGTTTCCCCAGAGCCCCCGCACACTTAGGATCAAAGACAATAACATTGGTTCTAATCTGCTGTAATTGGGAGATAAGAGATTGCATGGTACAGAGTGCATAAGTGTAGTGTGCATGCATGTGCATGCATGTGCGTATGTGTGCGTCTTTGTGTGCGCGCGCGTGTGTGTGTGTGTGTGTACATGTCAGTCTCGCTGATCGAGACTTGTCAGAGCAGACTGACAGCCAGCGATGGGACTGGAGAGAAAATACCAGCATCTCTTCCGGTTCTACAGTTCTTCCTGACGCTGAACAGGCAACAGAAAAGGAAAGAAAAGCCTTTTTTCCCATCAAAAGCACAGCCTGTCTAATGCATGAAAACTTGACTTCTTCTTCTTCTGAAAAATCGAGTGCAGCGCCTTAACAGGCTGCAAATGCTGTCATAAAATTCACACATGCTAAAGGTGTACTACTGTACATCAACACAAACATTAAAAAAAAGCTGCTGTGCCATTCGCACAGTACCACCAACTGCTGCTCCAGCACTGTTACACACTACAATTAACTCTAATGGTAGCCATAGTGAAAGTCTAATCATAAATGGTGCATTTTAAAGATAGTGATTAGTGATTAGGCTGAACCTCTCCAGGGAAGTTTAATCTCCACTCAAAGTGGTTAATGTACTTGCTAAATGAACTGCTCCCTCCATAATAGCACAAAGAACAGTGTGAAGTTGAGATTACTAAACAGTGTGGGCCCTGTTTTAAATCACTCACTAAAAACTACAAAACCCTGGAGACGCTGTGGCTTACCACAGGACCAGGTTGTGTGAGAGACAGGGAGCTAATGCACTCAAGGGTGTCAAGGGAGCCGCAGAGTATGGCAGCACAAGTGCTGGAGTCAAAAAGCTCCAATGTCCTTTTCCTGGCTAAGAGAGCAGGAGAATAGCAGAACAAGAGCAAGCCAGAGAGAGAGAAATAGTCTTTGTGCACTAGCAGCCTTCCTGCATCCAACACAGGACACACAAGGTCATTCCAACAGTCACACTGCAGCAAAACACCACTTCATCACACGATGATCTGAATATCTAAAGAGAACCCAATCATTACAACTGCTTTGATAGCAAGTAAACAAATCTGCAGAAAGCACACATCCTGCAGAGCTGCACCTTTCGATGCTGCAACATTTTACACTTACATTAGAACACAGTTGAAAGGCAGCAATTTTCCATAGCATGTCTGCTATCATGCAATAGCTGGAAACAGAGTAAGACAGCAGCAGGGACAGAACTGAACCACAGAAAGATTTATGTAAGGAGAGTTTCAGTAATTCCCAACCCAAAGATAGAGCCTGTGACCAGTTTTCATCTCGTCTTCAGCTCGCTGAATGTGCTAATTTCAGCACGAGCCTCCACTGCCTTCTATTGTTTATGTCCGACATCTATACAGTCGATTGTGCTGGCGGCGAACCTCTGTACAAGGAGGTCGGCCATTACAGCCGGCACAAGTGGACTTGAGTGGGTAGTGGTACTTGTGGCTGTGGGTGGTGTCAGACGAAGAGGAACGGCTTTGGAGAGAGAAAGAGAGGTGCGGAGAGGAAAGAGAGCATGGAGGTTGCTGGGAAAAGATTGGGACAGGCTCTCCTTTTAATTTACTAATTAACTATGCAAATGAAATCTTAACAGGCTACTCAGAGGCAGTCCTCGGGGGAGGGGAGGAAGGCATTAGCGCTTGATTATATACTCTGTCTATGTGGAGAGCAAAAAAAGAGAAGAAAAATATGGTGTTGAACAAAGTGATGGGGAACTTCTTGGCCCACAGCTGCCACGCACAACCGCCGACAGCAAGAAAGGAATGAAATATATCTGTAGGCATAACATAAACACAGGCGGTGATTGTATACCATGATTAACCGGGGCATATGCATTGTTCAGTGGACTCAGGGAGGGACATCAACTCCACAAATCACACATCCTCGAACTGTACATGGTTTAATCATGCCTGCAATATTGTTCAATTTACCATGGCTATGCCTAACTCCTACATGTCCGCGCTGATTTCTACTTACTTTCCAAAGTGACAGACAATGCTATTATATATAATAGTCTACCTATCACTCAGCTGATGTGAAACCAGCTGATCCGTGCAATCTTGGGCCGAGAAACTGTCAGCCAAACAGAATAACAGGCAGAGCTACATTTGTCACAATTTACCTTGAAGACGTCCTGTGTGTCGTCCATGCAGTAGACCCTGATGTTGTACTCCAGCGTGGAGCAGTATGCGTCGGAGAAGAGCACCAGCCTCAGGCGCTTGGCAGCGCCCATGTGCAGGGACTCTCCCACCAGGGCGAAGGTGCCCAGCTGCTCTGAGAACAGCCGGCACGTCTCGGCCTCGAGCTGGCAGTAGTAGGGCTCAGACACCAGCTCCTCTCCCATCAGCAGGACATCCTGGAGGAGGCGAGAGGAGGGGGACAAGGTGTGGATGGAAGGTCAAGTACCCAATTTATGTAGAAGGAAAGGGTAATGTGTTTACCTTCGTTCTATCCCTCCTGCAGCGTGACAGTAACATCTAAGCTAAAGGTCTTTAAAGGTAGATAAGGTAATGTTACATAAGATTCTGGGTAACAGTTTGGATCAGGGAACAAAGGGTATACTTTGTTCTTGTTTCAAATTCCCTTTTCAAAAGCAGTACGCTTACTCCATACTGACATAAAGACACACAGTCTTTCATACAAAGACACACATCCTATAGAACATCATCAATTTACTTAATAATGCATGAACGAGGTACTCAATTGACATGAAAGGAGACTCGAATAGATTCCTGGCAAGAATAGATGGTCCTAGAGAAAGAAAGACTGTGGAGGTGAAGTAAATATTGGATTATTGGGATTTCCGGAATTTCCTTCAGCCTTAGAGATTTGTTAAGAAAGGTGAAAACAACTTTCCAATTTATCTGAAAAACAACACTGTTGCCATGGTGTTAGAAAACGCTAACAGGCGGTACAAGGAGTAATTGGTACTTTAATTTGCTAATGAGAAAAAGGACAGATTTTAACATGCCAGGGAAGCAATGTCTTGCATTTGTCTTGTGCTGTATCACAACTGTGCCTCTATTAAAGATGACAGACTTGCAAAAATATCGCATCCCATCACAGTACGGGATGGCTTTATGAGATAATTCCACTGCTCTCCAGGCTAATTTGATGGGGACAAATTGGACCCAAGGTGACAACATTTTCTCTAAAATCCCATCATGCCAGTTGACTGACTTTTCCCATTAGCCAATCAGGCTGAAGAGAGCGTTCTTCCTGCCAAATGCCCAGCGAGTCCCTCGATCGATTCCACCAGACACCATCTACATCAATTGCATTAGTATTGACACAATTCATTTTCCAAGCAACCACAATGGAAATGGAGTCTCACTTCGTCATCATCTTAATATTTCTTCAAAGTGTAGCAGAGAGTGAGGTGGCTCAATTACGCCACTGAGCGCCCACTCTATGAGCAATTCATTTCTCCTGCATGTCCGTTATCCATTTTCACCGTCTCTCTCTTGCCTTCCTCCCTCTACTGATAAACATTCCTCTGGATCCGCATTACGCGCTTGTCTGCTTTGCTTTTCCTTCTCTGTGGTTGTTTCCACTCTCACTCTCTTGTCCACTTGCCACTTTTTCCTGTGGTGGCCACGCCGTTGGGCTATATTTGGTCTGGCCGATGATTAAAAGTGCTGGTCTAACCTCTGCCTCAGACAGGCCAATCCATCCCACAGACACCCCACCGCTGCCACACATGGGGAGGCTGAATAATTTATGCACAATATCGAACATGAAAGAAGACCTACTAACACTCCAAAGCCCACCAGTACCCTTTCTAATCTCTCTGGATTGTTCAGATGGGTATACTGCCTCAAACCGCGTTTGTTTGCACGCGCACATATGTATACGTGTGTGTGTAGACACCAAAAGCTTCTTTCCATCTCCATTCAACTGGAGTCTTGCAGGTCTGGTTACTTACGAATTTCATGGATAGAAAAATGAGGAGGGAACTCTGTAATTGGAAGCAGCGGTCAAAAATGGTCAAGGAGCACTCAGAGTATTTTGAGGATCAGTAATTTGCTTAGAGAATCTCTGTTTTGAGAAAGATGTTGCCTAGCAACTCTTGAGACGGGAGAGACGATGCTTGTTCTAGCCCAATGAGAAAACACGTGGTCAATATAATTTACTAAAAATGGTCAACAGAATGTGAAAAAAAAAGGTTATGTCAAAGACGTCTGTGTATTGTTTGAGATAAGCATGCTAACCAGCTAGCCGCAGCCCATCCTGTCTCTTAACACCACTTAGCAAAAGTGAGTCATTGTAGCGTCCAGGCTGCCCTCAGTCCAACATGAAAGGAAGAAGCAGCAATGGCGGAGCCTGAAGCCTGTTTTAAATCTCTCTGCTCCAACACAGCTAATGATCAAATGATCAACTAGTTGCTCGATAACCAGTTGATCATTTGAATCAGCTGTGTTGGAGCAGGGAGCATCCGTAACATTAATATTTATGTTTACTGGGGATTCATTTCAATATGGCTGCTGTACACCTTCATCCTTCTCTAAATATAAATCTTTCATCAGCACTCACACACACATACACACACACATAGGGTATGTGCTTTCTGGTGATATGCTGCCCCCTTTCTGTTTGCATCAGATCACCATATCTTAAACACTGCACATTTAAACCCTATGGACTGGATGAGTGCTGGGCCAGAATTACCTTCATTATACAGCATTGAGTGCTTCATAGCGTGAGTTTCAAGTCACCGCTGAGTAAGTTTCTACATCAAGGAACTCCAATGAAAACTCGATGAGTTTTACTAATTCACAGGGTGGCAACTTTGTCGTTATATAGGGGATTTGTGTTGGAGTTATTGGGCTGTCTCACCTCCCAGGCGCCCTCATAGTTCTGCTTCTTGAGGCGGACGGCCCAGTTATCGAGGCACGCGTCAAAGCAGTGGTCCATGCTGAGGATAACTGGCCGGCTCAGAACCACTCCCGGTGGGCCGCAACTCGCAACAGGGCTGAGCAGGGTCTGGCAGCCGGCCAGGGGTAACCTACAGGGAGAGAGGGGAGAGCAGATCATAATGAAGTGCTTTTTACTCAGAGTTATTAGTGAAAATTTACTGGTCTCTTGTAAGGAGGATATGATACTGTCACCTCTGTAAATTATCTAGCAGCTGTAACAGAGAATAATAAGGCTTGCTGGACACTAGCTGGGCCAAGTTGTGATGACTGAGTGAGAATGTTACTCTCACAGCATGATACAATGACTGTGCTTTCAGAGACTTGAATGCAGCAGGCCAGATAAACAGTCGTTTTCAAGCAAACAATTCATTTAACTTAAACACTGCACATTCTGGTAAAAGGCTACGTTATTCATTTACATCCCTCCTCCACAGTACTGGCACAGGCTCTTAAGCCTTTCCTAATGGAACAGTAGAGCACCAAAACAAACAGCCTAGCGGCATCCAGGGAAGACTGCCTGTTAGGCAGTGTTAAAGAGACCCACCTTAAATCTTCCTTCCTCTGAACAGTGAGATAAATCTCATAGATCTTTCCTCTGGGGATGGCCTCGGGAGGAATGAGGAGACTGATTCCTAATGCAAATAACAACAAAGAGAAAAGGGGTGGTGAGAAGGAGGGGGGGGGCAGGCTCATTGGTTCTGACTGAACAACGCTTTTGTCATCTCACAAAAGGAAGCTGGCCCACTCAACGAAACTGTATGGCTGCAAAAAAAAACAAAAAAAAAACAAAACCCAGAAACAAATCTATTTTGAAGGTCAGAAGCAGCCTCCACCCGGGACAGTAGATGCAAATCTCACTGCACCGGCAGCCGAGGCGGCACACGTCCCCACGGTCAACAATTAGCTGAGACAAAAGCACACGCTGCATCACGGTTTAAATGTTCTCCGTCTGCTACCAAGTAGATAATCGAGACCATGGAGCAGACTACTCCAGGAAAATTGCACTACGTCAGGAGTGTTAGAAGGCACCTCAGAGAATAGAGAGAGATACTGAGGTAGTTTGAGTGTTGTGGCATTTGTGTTGTGATTCTTAAAATCATCCACTTAGAATCCTATTTAAGATGTAGTACAAACAGTGACTGTGTGACACAAATTGACTCTGTTCTCCATAAAACATCTGTTTGAATCAGGTAAAGGTGTCTGAGTGGCGCACAGCCTGGTCTGATTCTATAAACCATGTCTTCAATGAGCCTGCTCTGAAACTGCACTAAATCACAGTACATCTTTCCTCTGAGTGGATGCCTGTTTTTTTTTGTTTTTTTTTGTCTGTATCTTAATAAGTTGATGTGTGCCAATGTGTGGTATAGTCCACATGGCTTTGATTTAATCCATGCATAATATATCTGTAAGAGAATAAAAAGAGAGAGAAGGCGAGTGAAGAGAGTGATAGGAAGGAAAACGCAGGAAAAAATAAAAAGTCTCTTCTCCCACAAGATACTGGTGTACTGGCACTGTCATCGGCTAATCTGGACAGCCCTCAACGAGCCAAGTGAAAACACTGTCTTCCAGTATAATTATATAAGCTCTGTACTCTAATGTGAAGTGGGGAAGCAAAAAAATAGGACTAATGATACTGGACTTTTTTTATCTTTTAACAGCCTAATCTTTAATGGACTATCTTTTTCCTACATCTATGCTCTTAGCACCCAACTGACACTTGTGGACATCAGCTACCAATTCAAACCGGCTCCATCATAAGCGAGGGGCCTAATTGGAATAATTTGGTCTATGTTTTATTCCAGGAATCTTTCACAGAGTACAATATGTATTTGGCACGCACTCATTCATTTCACAATTAGCCATCTCATTACTGCACTGAACATTAGCTGTGAAGGTAAATGTTTCGCTTTTTTGTATAATTGTGGGGTAAATGTTATACTTTTAGATTAGTCAGTTATCTAAACGGGAACCTTCATCACAAGCTAAAACAAGCATTTTTTTGTGTCCTATATTCATTCCCTTTAACTCTCATAAATTAATCTGAATTTGAAATATAGCCTGTGCACGAAGCTGTTTTGTATGAAACACTTTTATATGTTTTAACCCGCAGAAAAACCTATTAAGAAACCCACATGCACCAGTTTAAAGGCTTGTGACAGTGAGACGTTTATGGGACTCAGCTGTGGACAAAGCAGGTTTCTGTAAATGTTCTTTTATTTTAAATGTATGTAAAAGCATTTACAGTGTATGAACTTTGCAATAAAAAATAAAAACAAAAGTACTTGTCCAGTTAGAAGTAGATGTTAAATTGTTTAGACAGAACTTTTCCCATGTTCTTGTTTGTGTGCAGCACAGCAGTAAACAGAAAATTATACGGAGGATTACTGAAATCTCCCCCATCCTTGTGACACACACTTAATGCGGTATCTCCTGTGCATTTATTGTACAACTTTTGTACCTTAAGAGTTATTATTCCATTAACTTCTCATCTCATCAAGAGTTTCTGATAACTCACATTTTCAGATGAGGAAAGCAGTTTATTAGAAATTGGAATACTTTGCTGCAGCTACAATCTTAAAACACACAAAAAAAGAGACTATTTTATACTGATTCTAGCCTGCCTCCATTGTCTCCCTATTCAAGTTAGATCAGAGGTGCTTCTAATGACTTTAAATTACTTAATCCTAAATGGGCATAAGCCATCACACCTGTCTGATGCCCTTAAACCTTATATTCCATCTTAAACTCTCCTCTCTCTAAATGCAGCTCCTGTGTGTACCCCAAGTTAAAAAGAAGTCAGCAGACGTCAGGACTATTTCCTGCCAGGCTCTGTTTTTATAGAATAATCTCTCTGTTGACATCCGAGTCTTTTTTTTTTTTTTTTACTAAACCTTCAATTAGTCGCCTTTAATTGATTAGTTCATGAACTTGTACTGTATGGCTGCTGATGAGATTATCGATGCATCTCTCTCGCTAACCTTTTGCTTGTTGTCCACAGTGTCCAGGCTGTGTGCCTCCCCCTCTCTCTTTTCCCCCCTCTCTCCCCATTTTCTCCACCTTGTCCTCTTTTCTCTCTCAGGCGTCTCTTTACTGGACCATCACTCATCCTGGGAGCGCTCTCCTTACCTGGCTGTCAGAGCCATTTCGAGAGGTTTTGGATCTGGTTCCTCACCCTGCAGGAGATCCAGCCTCAGCACATGTCTCTCTCTCACCTGTGTGTGCGCGTGTGTGTGTGTGTGTGTGTGTGGTTTCTTGTCTCTCCTCCACTGTGTATGTGAATGGTGTGTATGAGTTTCTGGTGGTACCTTATAATTTTGTCATCCTGTTTTAATGATGTGTTTCTGTAATGTTCTCATTCCTGGGACAGAGATCCTTCCTCTGTTGCTCTTCCTGTGGTTTCTTTCATTCTAGCATTGTTTCCCCTGTTAAAGGTTTGTTTTATGGAGTTTTTCTTTATTCACGAGTCTAAGGAGAGAGGATGCTGATTTCCATACATTCTGTAAAGCCCTCTGAGCCCAATGATTTGTGATATTAGGCTCTACAAATTGACTCCACCTGAATTTCACCACCTATAGATTGCTTCAGTGTTTTGGACAAAGGGAAAATTCACATTATTGCCTTTTAGTTCTAGTTGCGGCCTATATTCACATTGACGCATTACAAATAGACCCGTAAAAATAAACACTTATAGGCTGACATGTAACTCATTAATTGAACAGCTTTTACAACAGTCATTCAGCACTTTACTGCAACACATTTATTTATTTTCTCCGGTGTCAGAATGAGCTCACAAAAATAACTGACCTCTTATATCATCAAAATTGAGGGTCAGGAAGAGACAGAACCAAATATAGGCTGTAATATCATGGTGGTGATAGTTACCGTCAGGCCGTTCCATGTGCTGATTTGTGTCACCATGGTTACTAAATGATTTCAGTAGACAGTAAATTACCTTTTTGAATTGACAGTATCTACTGTCATGAAATCCTGTGGTTGGTCTGCTTTGCTTTAACACACCAAATTAACCGCTCTTATGTCTGATCAGGTCCTCTCATCAGGAGTTTATTTGACCGATACCAGAGGTTAGGTGTAAAAACACTCTTTGTCCTGCTATTACATCCATCTGCTGACCATCAACTCTCAAAGACGCAATCTGTATAAACAACGTACTATGAAATATCATTTGTAAACTATAGTAACACATACGTGCATCACCATGTGAGTGTGGGGATTTCCTGTGAAACATCGGAAAGGAGAGAAAACAGGTGTGTTGAGCTTGTGTCATTAAAAAGTGCAGTAACTATCCCCCACTGTAATGCCTCTTTTTCACCCTGTTTCTCCCTAGTCATCATTATTCATAACATGAGTTTGAGCTGCAGTCTCCACTAATAATGCTCATTAATGCTGCCATTTCTTCCTGAGTACTTTGTGACACCAGGGAACATAAATAACGCTGTGTAGCATGATGATGCAGGATGACATCACCAAAACTGTCCAATCAATGAGTTACCTGTTAATCCACATGACTTCAAGCATACAGCTTTTGGTTTATTAACAATAAGTCAGTTTGAACATGAAAGAGATAAGAATTATCCTGGACCAAATGACTACATGAACTACAGCAAACCTATTTGAACCTAAATGAAGAACCCACCTGTGTTGGGTATCGTCAGCCTCCCTCCCAGGAAGTTGAAGGTCCCATAAGAGGTGTTGGCCATGTCGCGGGGCAGCGTTTTAAAGTAGGTCTGAGTGGACAGCCTGCTCACAAACTCAGCGGGGTCAGAGTTGAGCTTGCCGTTGTGCAGAGTGTGTGAGCCGTTGGGAAGTGGGTCCAGCAGAGGCCCGTTGGTCATAGAAAACTTCCCAGTGGCATCGTGGCGAGAACGCAGTGTGCCTTGGTAACTGGTGGTGGTAGTGGTTAGATCAGGCTGGATGGTAAGTAAATGAGAATTCTCTGTTTAAATAATAAAGAAAAGACAAAAGAAAAATAACAATGAGTGGCGGGGGGAGGGGGGGGGGGGGTTCATACATCATAGAGACAGACCTCACACTCTCTAAAACTGTCGCAACATGCACAGAAAACTGACACAAACACAGGAAAGACACATGGTGCAAAAAACAGAACACTCACACAAACACAAATTCCATCAAAAGCCAGTCAATTCCCCTCCCCTCCCCTCCCATCCCCTCCTCTCCCTCTCTATCTCTGTCTCTGTCTGTCTCTTTAGCAACCACACAATCAATTCCAAACAGAACTCAGATACAGCTTAGCACCCAGAATGTATAAAAGCTTTTTTCACGGTGAATCACAGGCATTGCAACCCAGTTCCCCATCTCCATCCGACTCAGACAGTTGTATTTCTATTACTAGCTGGTAAACCTCAGAGGCTCCACACAGGCAGTAAACAGAGTGGGTACATCTCCTGACAATGAGGCGGTGGCGAAACATAATGTGTCAGGCAAGCAAATAAACTGTCTGTGCACCACACACACGCACACAAGACTACAAACCACTGTAAACACATTCACACCACCTCCATAATCACAAACAAACACAGCATCAGGTGGTAGATGTTGATGAGTGCTGCATGGTCACGGTGGGCAGACGGACAGACTGACGGACGAGGGTAGAACAAAGAACAGTGTCCTACTGCTGTGGGGGGGAGGCCTGCGTGGCCGCGGTGCCCACACACCTGGCTTGCTGGGCTTGATGCCCATGGGCTGGAAGCCAGTGGTGAGGATGGAGGAGTCCGCCACATCGGCATCCAGGCCTTCCTTCTTGCGCCGGTAGACCAGGACCACCACGATGAGCAGTAGAGTCAGACACAGAGCCACCGCCACCATCCCCACGTATAGCGCCACGTCCTCGGCTCCACTCACTGCTGCGAGACGAGGAAACGGGGGAGAGAGAGTGGAGGACACAGAACAATAGGGCTGAATTCATTAATCACCACTAAAAACATCCCTCAAGTGTTGAATGGAAATACGTTTGTGTGCTCCTGTGACATTTTTCATTATCTTCGATGCAAAGGTCTCACTTGAGGATCTGTTTAATAGCATAAAATCAGTTAGAAATTCTTTTCTTACTGTTTAATGCTACTTGACTTTGTCCCTGACCGTTTCTCCCAGAGGTAAAAGAGCAAAGATTACAAAATATTTGATAATCATCTTGATTCAAGTGTCTTTAAAAGGCTTTAATGGTAAGACGTGGGTAATAGAAAAGAAAGAACTAGTTTCTGAAACAGTGTCACCTTACGTTCATTTCTGCACGAGATAAATATATCTTATGCCAACATGTTCTTTCTCTCCTCTGTCTTTTTCTCTCTTTCTCCAACACCCCCAAGAGAGACAGTGGAAAAAATGAGGGATTTGCTTATGAAATTCTAGCAGCTCTTATTGAATGTCTTTCTCTCTCAAAAGCATGGGGAGCGTCTTTCTCCCAAAAGTACAGTATGAAGATGACAGCTAAGCCCAGACAAACATCAATGTGTTTGTGCATTTGTGTGTACGCGTATTGTGCTGCGTGTGTGTTTTGAAGGAGAATTGGATTTGCTACGCCTGTCTCCCTATGGCTGGGGGAATCTGGTGGCGGAGGTGGAGGATGCTCCTGGGGCCTTTGTGGAGGGCCATTGTCCCAGGAAGCCACGGGGGCGTAGCGCTGTCAACTGAACACAGTCAAGGAGGGGGACACATTCAGCCGCGCAGCTTTGAGGGATGGAGAACAACGGCAAAGGTTAAAGTGCTGCAGGCTGGCGTGTGGTGAGTTGACAACAAAAGGAGCGGAGAGGGAGAGAGCAAACGTACAAGAAAGAAAATTGGAATTAAAAAGGAGAAAAAAAATAAAAAGGAGAAGGGAGACAGCATGTGCATGTAACTGACAGCATGTGCCATTTGCATTTCAGCAATGAGCAGCAATAACACGTCCAAAAGGTTTGTGTCAAAAACAACCTGATTAACATTAGATACGGCATATTTTGATGAATATCTCCAGACTGTCATGGTGTTATTCCACCACTGTGTAATCCTACTGTTTGACAGGAACTGCGCTCAACCTTTTGACAGGTTTTAATTGGTGTTAGTAAATCTGTGACATGCAATCGGCACAATTAAATTAACGGAGTGCTAACAGTCAAATTGGGAAGAAAAAAGGGAAAATGGTCAATTCTTTGTCTCCTTTTTTTCTTCTCTGTGTCGAACTCTCATCTCTATTCGTCTCTTTTCATCTATTTGTCCTCGCCTTCTTCTTTTGCCTTGAAAAATCCATGTCATTGGACAAAGCTGCAAGCCTTTAAGATAAATGACAGAATCTATTTCATGGGTGATTATCACAGTACAATCTGATACCTTAAGTAGTGGGATTATATGCATCCAAGCTCTATGGTGGCCTCTCATAATGCCAGAGATCTCTTGACATGTAATCAATTTTGAATGATAGACACAAGATAGCGATGAGATTGTCCGTTTTGTTCTTGACATTACAAAGCCATCTGTACAGAACATACAACCTTCCTCCACCTCTCATCCTGTCCATTTACCCACCTGTGCTGCTCTCCCCTCTCTGTCTGTCTGTCAGTCCTCAGGGAAGCATAGAGGTGCTTAACTGTAAGCAGCCTGGCTAAACCTTCCACCTTCCACAATGAGCTCCAAAAAGGGGGGAAAAGACTACAGCTGAATCTCTCATTAAAGTTCCCAAATCCAATTGTCTTGGTGAGTCAAAGGCCAAAAGAGGTTGTGATATTTAGACTTCCAACACTGCACTTCCACTAAGAGACGTACAGCCTGACGAAAGACAAAACAACACCCATCAGCAAGAAGACGGGCTCCTGCTGATTGGATAAACATAACCTTAGATTGGCCAGTTCCTGTTTACTTTCTGAGGGCAAACCAAAGGCAGCTAGCTAACCCCAGATGCAAAGATCCAGTATCTCTACTCCCCTGCACACACCATTCGTGCACCCATTCAATAAAGTCAATCAGACAAGTCCGTCTCGCTCTTCCTCTCTTTCTTCCTCTCCCTCTATACCCATCTGTAATCTCTAGTGGCTTATCAGAGCATCGCTGAGTGAAGTTTTATCTGACCCACCAGGTGTCAGTGAAACAACCCCGATGCTCGCTACAACCCTGACCAGCAACTGCTCTCAGCTTCCTCCTGGCCCTGCTCATTGATTCTCATGATGCCCGCCAATAATTGAGAGGACATTCATCACACTTTAATTGACACAGCTAATCAGGTTTTATAATTGGATGGGCTTTACTTGAGTCCCCCCTAACGTGCCCCGCCTTCTCTTTCTACACACTACCAATTTACCTCCATCGCCCCATCGTTCATTTCCACTTGACGTAATTGCTGGCGCAGAACTTTTGATTCTCTTTGTGTGTGACCTCTCCCCATGATTGACACCCGCCTGCAGATAATCTTTGGATGTGATGAGCTGTTTCCAGAGTTTACCCGAGGCCAATCTCTGTTTGTTCCCTCTCCCTGTGCTTTAAGTTCAGCTCCTCACATTCGCTCCAGGGGTGGCTGGTAAAGGATCAGTTTCTGACTTGAAATGGGCCAGTATGGACTTATAATTCATCTCCTCTGAGGCGATGTTGAAGTTTGGACTCATGTGGCATTGGCAGTCAGCACAATGTCCACACCTGATAGTCCTCAACTTGCTCTACCTGCTCCTTTCTCTCCTCCTCATTGATTAATAAAAGCTTTCCAGCCTCCTGTGCCTCTTCCCTGGGCATTTATCAAGAGACCTGAGAATATATTTCATCCCATGGCCAATCCCAGTCACTCGCCTGAAGATGAATAACACTGGAGTTCTTAAGGTCAGGGAAATATGGCTACTAAAACTCTCCAAGTGAACGTGACCATTACTATCTCCGCAATACAGTCGTCCCATCCCTCAGCGAGTCCTGGTGAAATATGGGACAAAATAAATGTTCAGCCATTTTTCTTGCAGCATGTGACCCTGCTGTGACAAACAAACATCAGCTGCTGCGCCACCAAATTAGCCCCCAAAGTGAAACCGGTCTAAAGACAGATTAATAGTTTGATGGTCTTTGCACGATCATTTGTGACACCCCCAAAATGGGATGCTGCTGCAAATTAACTTCATTACCTTCATTAAACACATTAAGCCAAATAATTGTTTTTATGTTGTCCTAATTTTCCATGCCTGAGAATATGAGCATTATTATTTCCCCCACTATCCTCTTTGTGCCCTCTAACACCTGGTTGCCATTTAGGCTCCGGCAAGCTGCCAACTGTGTTTATTATTTCCCTGCACAAATTTTGCATAGCTTCATCTTGGGATTCACTTTATGAAAATGATCCTGCCTGGGTCAGATCTGTTTGTATTGAAAGATGTAACACACAAAGCTTGCTGCCGTTAATGGATTGTCATATATATGCCATACCCAAAACAATAACCTCATTTAACATATGCCATTTCTGTCTTAATGAGAGAGATCAGAGATGTTTGTGAGGCCCTCAGACAGAGGACATCTTTTGTTGCAGAGTCACTACGTCTCTCTCTGCAGTTGTATTGTTCGATTACACTTAGAGAGAAGAGTGTCTTTTGTTTCAGGGGTAAGTTTTCCATCTCAACTAATAGCCTGCAGACATGCTTGAAATATGGGAGTTGCTGACAAGCCAAAACCATCTTGCTATTTTGCTTACTATAATACTTCACACAGCAATTGTCTATGGAAACACATCTGCTGGGAACAGATTGGGACAGGCATTCTTCAGAGGCCAGCGCTCCGTTCTGCACTGTCTGTGTAAATACTGAGTGACTGTGTGTGTGTGTGTATGTGTGTGTGCGTGTGTGTGTGTGTGTGCGCGAGGAACAATGACTGGCATCTTTGTGTATATATCTTGCCTCTTTGGGGAGGAGCTGTTGACCTTTGATGATGGGCCGACTGAGCTTCCTGGTTTACTGCACCAGCCAAACTCAGCTATTGGATGACACACACACACACATGCATGCACACACACACTTAGTGCTCCGACATATACAGTACACAACAGCAAATATTATGTGACCCTCTCCACCCCCACTCTCCATGCATTAGTCTATCTGATCATGCCAATCAGCGCGATATGCATAATTCAGTTAATTAATTCACTGGCCCATGTTAACCAAATCCCCATTAAAACTCTAAGTGCACTATTTATAACATTTTCTATAGGAGATGCCACCCTGAGACTCAT
The DNA here is from genome assembly GCA_036937835.1 of Pampus argenteus. NCBI lineage: Eukaryota > Metazoa > Chordata > Actinopteri > Scombriformes > Stromateidae > Pampus > Pampus argenteus. Next base: position 20,220,144 of record CM072861.1, on the reverse strand, counting down.
CATTTCTGGATGGGAAGCTGCAATATCTTTCTGTCTTTGATATCTGCAGGAGTGACAGAGCGCTCCCTTCATGTCCATCTGGTCAGCAGTGGAGCCTGTGGTGCCACGTTCCAACTCAGCTGCCGGTTCAGCCGCACAATCTTTGCAGTTTCTAATCCTGACAGTACACACATGCCCTATTAATGACATACTGGAAGTGGCAACACAGTGCTGGCTGTTCAATGCAGCAAATGAAATACACATTAGCTGTGCAGCTATACATACACACAACATGTAGACACATAGACGCCAGCCATGTTGTGATCTGACCTGTGGCACTTCATCTGGCATGTTGTGTTTTAATCAGACGACTGAGCTCTATTAATAGGTCAGAGAGCATCACAGCACCGACACAGGTGAAAAGACTGTATATTATCTTAGTGTCACACCAGTGTTAATTAGAACCGATCATCTAAAAAGGTTGTGCAGGTAGGGACGAGCAAGCAGTGGTCCGTAGACGATTCTTCGGTCAGTACAAGTGTCTTATGAGATGGAGATCTTCCCTTTATGAACTTTTTGTGCCCGGCATCCATCACAGGAGATGGAGTCACAAGATATTTATTTGTTCTGAGAAGAAGAGGAAGACATTTGCTCCTCTTATCAAACTGAAACATGTTTTAAAAGGTAAAAAGCATGAAGAGAAAAGCCTAACTGGGACTAATTCATGCTAATGATAATCCTTTACACCTGTATTGTTTGTGATCTACTTTTGTTGAGCAAATCTCGTTTTGAGCAGTTTATTGATTTTAAAATGTTCATTTATAGTTTAGGTCAGCTCCAAACTGTGTCTTTTACTGTACATATTGCAGAAAACTGTGCAACTGCAGCTGTTCCATTGTTTCAGATAGTTGAACAGTAAGATTTTATTTTCCAATATGCGGGTAGGTAATGCACTCACTCTGTGGGCACTGCTCGCTGGTACAGTTGAGAGACTGGAGGTCGAGCCCCTGGCACTCTTTGCCTCCGGTGCCAGGTGAAGGCTGAGTACAATCTCTGCTCCTCCACATCGAACAGTCTGCACCGCACGTCGACCACTTGCTCCATTCACTCCAACCTCCATCTACTGTAAACATACATTTATTTAAATAAAAAAAACATTGGTGAGCACAAAAAAAACACAGTACAGCAAACACTGATTCACTTCAAATACTTGTATTTTAGTTCAGAGGAAAAAAATATTGATCTGAAAACATGCTGAAGTTTCAATAAAACAAGCTATAAGTCTTTACAAACTGTATGAACTGTTAAAACTCTACACAGTGACGTTCAGATGCAACGCTGGTGTAAAAGCAGTGGTGCATTTGCGTGTGAGACGAAAACAACTGATTGAATACTCTGTTGCCAACCTGTGCAAATCTAGTCGTGCCAAAATGGAAACCTGGTTGGGAAAACATTATAAAGACATGCAAATCCACTTGCACACACTCAAATCCACCAGATGTACAGGGAAACCAAAGCGTGTAAAACTGCTGAGGAGAGCCATATTGTCTCTATTCTGCCTTCTTTGTTTATTTTTAATATGGAAATCAGATGCAACTAAGCTAAACCCCACTGGTATGAGAGTGCTGTGGCCTGAAAGACCTAGCTGTCAACAAACTAAATCTGTACAGGGAGAAGAATTTGGCCCCTGGGAAATTAGACATACATACAGTACATGCACACACAATATCTCTATTTAAAAATTCTGCTAAAAATGAAGATTTGTGAAAGGAGAACAGATCAGCTTGGGTTTGCTGCATTACCTGCAATGTATTTAAATGCAAGACTCCAAAAAGGTGGTATTACTGTGAACATAGATGAATGTCCATTACACCTGCAGCCTATTTCTGTCTACCAACTTCAAACACACCACCACCAGCACGAGCGAAATGAAACAAATGGAAATGGGCCGGTAATAGTACTGAGTCTGGCCTGCTGTAAGAAATCAGCAGCTTTACCACACACAGAGAGAGAGAGGGAGAGAGGGAGGGCGGCATTTTGCAAAGGTGGGGGTAATATGGCATTGTGGCCGGGGTGGCCGGTGGCTGGGAGTAATATTGAGAGTGACACAGCGCCAGGCCTGGGGAAGGTTACCATAGGGCTAATGGGAAAAAGAGCAGTAATGAGCTCTCATGGGGGAAAAACACCAACGTCTCGCTTTCTCTCTCCCAAATGTAAGGGTGAAGAGAATCACCAGAGCTGCACACACACACACACATACATAGAGTGTATTCACACACCTCTATGACAGCAGCAACCCTTTTCCTGACTGACCTAAGGCCAAGGAAACCTTAGTGCTCATTAATCCTTGCAATAAAGAGTGCAGGGGGGGCGTGACCCCCAGAGAGCAGGTCTGACCCACTGCAGGTCAGAGGCTTTGGTTAATAAAACATTAGTGGGGTGGTGAGACGTTACCCAGGGTGGGATACCTATTACTGCATAACTGTTCCGGGTGGTGATGATATTTGGTTTTTCGAGCCAGTTCACAATTGGAAAATGAGCTAAAAGGCGCTGTGAGCATATTACTGTAGGTTGGAAGCACAGGTGTGTGAATTAGACCCTGCTCCCACACACGTCTGCATGTTTGTCTATGTGTGTTCTCAAATGATTGCTGGGGAATGTGAGAGTGTTTGTTTGTGTGTGCGTGTGTGGGATGCTGACACAGCTCGGGCCTCTTTGCAGTCAGATCCATTTGGCAGAGAGAGCAGAACCAATCAGATAATTGTCCTTGTTTGGCATTGAGTGGACCCATCCGTGGGCCAGTGGGCTGATTATCCAGGCTGGGAATGAGAGTGATTGAATAGTGAATTACATCCTAATGAATATATTATGTCACCCCTCAGTTTATCCACACCACTGTGAAATAAAGAGATGAGATCAACATCTGCCCCGATCAGGTGATGAAATTCCACTTCCCTTTTTCCGCCACAGAGCAAGACTAATGGCCATGCAAATAACATTTTCAAACAAGGAGATTGGAGCGGAAACAGGGCGCTGCTCGTGAGAATGTGGATGAAACGAGCCTTTTGCGACCCGAGGATGAGGAAAATCAAAGGAAGACGAAGATGATAAACAGTTTGTTCGTGACTTGTCTGATTCTGCACACATGCTGCAAATATTTAGATGAGCAGAAACCAAAGAAATGTATGGACATCATAGAAGGAACTCTGAAAGATAATAAGTGGTTACAATAAATGCAGTGAGCAAAAAAAAAAGAAAAAAAAAAGATCAAAACACTTTTCCTTGATTTGCCTTTTTTTATTTAATGTTCAAAATGAACACCTCATCCTTTCACTTTTTCAGAATCCACATAAGAAAATTGTTATCCGCAGCCAGTTTTCCTCATCAAATCCCCAGAAAGAGATTGTTAGAGCTACTGCAAAAGGCTCAACAGCTGATTTTCAATCATGCAGCACCACAGGTTTTAGGTCAGGCAGGTCTCTGAGGAGGGACAGTAATACAATAGCGCAGTGGCAAGCCCACATTGGGCATGTTGTCAAGGGGTGAAGCAAAAGGAACCCAACCATTCTCTACAGGTTGGTAGGAGGGCCTGTTTGAGGCTTTACTGCTCAAAATGACAATGGCTGATGACAGACACAGTCCGACATCATCGGACACCTATGGCTTTTGTGTCCTTGAAGGGAACATGAGAAGGTAGACAAGTACCACTGAGACCAGCAGGCTGCCCCTCTGCTCCCACTGTCCTGTCAGCACACATGTGTGCACTCTAACCACCCCTAATCCCAGCGTTCAAAGGCTGATGGGAAAAAAAAAAAAAGCCACAGAAAACCACAGAGGCACAGAAGGGGTTGATAGATAGCTCAGCGACAGAAGTGGGTGATGCAACAGAGATTAATCACCAAACCCTTTTCTGTATTTCTGACGCATTTCATATATTTGAAAGTCAGATTTTTCATTCGCTGGTTGAGATGTAGTGTGTAATCGATAGCTGAACAAAGCAGAGCCTACTCCCTTATGTTAACCGAACCACTAGAATAAACCAAAAATGGGAGACTGAATGAGATATGAAGAGGGTGAGCCAAAACAAATGGCACCGAATGATTAAAAACAGCGCTGATGCAAGCCTGTCACCAGATGGCCGCCGTCTTTTCACAGTGAACTAATGTGTTTTTCTGTCACATTTATTAGCCATCGCCTTTATTTATGCCTTGGATTAAAAAAAAATAGAGACTCCAAAAGAATATCTGATAATATCTATAATCAACGTGAAAGCATACTTCCAAACTAGACACTTAAAACAGTAGACATATGGGTGATAACTTGCATGTACGTGTGCACACACACACTTACAAGTACATATGTACAAATACACCAGCCCGGAGTCTGTTTATTTTCCATCTAGCAGAATTCTCATGACTCCTCTGGCAAGCCGGAGGGATCAGTACAATATTTAAATTATTCACACAAGTTAGAAATCTCTTCAGGTTGTTTGCCGTTCTCCCTCACACCAGGCAACAGTTCAGTTCATTTGTATAGGGTAGGTATCACTGTGTTGCTTTCCAAAACTGGGGGCTAACTATTTGCTGTTGGCTCTGGTACCGTGTATTTGTTGGAAATGTTGCCGTGATCTGACATGTTTGCCATGGCTGTTGGCTCTGATCACAAGTCAGCGCAGGGGTGGAGTCAATGGGAGGGTGAGGGATGGACTGCAGATTTATACTGTATTTTTCAGTGGTATATGATGAGATGGGGACAAAAGAGAAAGAAAGGGACAGAGAGAGGAAAACGAAATGGAGATAAGCTCTCGCATAGTTTGGTTACTAGCTGTCTCAAGTGTTGATTTGCTCTGCTCTGAGCCTCAGGCTTTAGCCTAAGCCTCCTCCTCCACAGCTCCCTGTGTCTCTCTCTCAGCATGGAGCCCATCTGATCTGCCACACAGGCCTCTGCCAACTCTCATTAAACACTTTGGAGACTTAGACAAAAATACAGATGAGCCTCTCTAGCTTCACACTTTCCCAATGAGAGGTGGGAGCTCACATTTAGACACAGGAGTCACTGTGAATAGGCATGTGGAGAGTTCTGTTAGTGAGCAGGCCATTGTAGATAGCGTCTGTCTGTGGAAGCTGCATGTCTGTAGCTAAGCACTGCACTGAGGGAATCATACTACTTTTAAAATGTGGAACAACACATGGCCATTGGCATTTTGGTAAGAAATATATATAGCTGGGCAACGCAGAGACAAAATTATAATCTTTGCATGTTGTTGGTTCTAAATTTATATTGATTTGTTTCCAGCAAATATTCATTCAGTTGACAGCATCTCTTTATCCACAAAGGAGGAGGGCAGCAAATCCGAGTGGCCATCGATGTGCTTTAGACAGAGCAGAAGCAGACTGCAACCACAAAGCACACACAGAATAAGAAGTTGAAAAAAAAACTGACTACATTTTTCTGTAACCCATTTCAAAGATCTAATGCTGTAAGTTAAATGCACCAGAGAGCTAATAATCAACAAAGAACCTTATCTTAGACGAGATAATTAATGAACTCTTGAAACACGACCAGCATAAAATCATGCAATTTTTTTTTTTTTTAAATGCAGCTCAAAAACAAAAGGCACTGTAGAGGGAAATTGCCTCTCAAGTCTGACTTAAAAAAAATAAAGAACACTACTTCTGAATCCAAATGTGTTTTAAAAAAAAACAAAAAAACATGATGTCTATTTGCAGCATTACAGCTCCCCATGTAATTCATTCTTCTTCACATTTTCCCTTCTGAAATGGTTGGAAATCACCATCTACTGTGCATCTAGTAGTTTAGACCTGTGAAAGCTATAAGCACAGGGACAATTAACGTCGGTATCCAGGATGTAAGAAAGCGCTCTGCTATTTCACCCTGAGTGAATGTGAATCTTCCATGTGAACATTCAGGCTGGTGAGTCATACATGTTAATCATGTATCTAAGGAATCAATAGTGAAGGATTCGGATGTTTTTAGGGTTTGTCGTTGCTGGGCTGTGTGTGTGCTTGCTGACAAATGATGGGAGCAGTCAGTTCATCTTGGGGGACTTCAGAGTCATGTCTGTGAGTACACAGCAGAGCGGCGGTGCCACTTGTGATTGGAAACAGCAGCCCATCATCCCCAGGCTCTGGCGTGGTGGACTTTGGCCTTTAGGGAGAACCCTCTCTGGATGCCAACAGCTGGGGTTGTCTGTGCAACTGATGTTCTGTCTGAGAAAGGTAACGAGTGAGAAAAGGAGCCAGAGACTATCCTCTGTTGCCAAACAAAGGACGGATAGAGGTGTGAGAGAGGTCACGCCGTTGTAGCATCTCTCATCAAGAGAAAAAAAAAGGGGTTCTTTCTCTTCCGAAGTCTTCACAAACTGTGTTCACAGGGCACAATGCAATTTCTGTTACAGCACCCAAAGGCTTGAAATTACACACTTTCTCCTTGTGGGGCAAGAGAAAGATAGAGGGCGGGGTTTGGTCTAACAATAGCAGCTTGGACTGACATTAATCTTTTTAAGCTCATGGAGGTCAGTATCCTGCTTTGCTATTTGGGGAATGTCAAGCGTCCCTGGACACCCCTCTAATTCCATTACTCGTTGCTCCAGCGCTAATAATTTCAAATCCATCCAGATAGCGCCCTGACGGAGCGTCATGCATTTGTGTTTCCTTTGTCTTCCTCTTCCTGCTGTATTCCAGCGGGCCATGTTACTTACACTGACGCGTGACATCTAGTGATGTCTTTACATGGGAGATGTGTAACGCAACACCCTAATTCACTGAGGAAGATAACCTCTGTTTTAGGCGGGGAGAAGCTGCCGCTGCCAAAGGTGTTGGATTTCCCTCTGCCATTTACCGAGCGTGGGAGATTTCTCCTGCGGTCAGCTTGGCTACAGAGTCCCAGCTATATGTCCACCGACTGACTGATCTGCTGGCAGCAAAACAGCCATCGCTCGAACACACTCAGGCTTTCTCTGCTTTCTCACTTCTCCTCTTCTCTCTCTCTCTCCCTCTCCGGGGCTTTGTTTCTGCCTTCCTTACACTGTATCTAATTCCTTCTGTCTCTATCCCCGCTTCCACCTTCCACCTCCTTTTTCCTATCCTGCTTTCTCTCGCTTGCTATCTCTTCCTATGTCAGGGGGCTAATGTAGGACTGCAAATGAAGCAGCTTCCATCTCAGGCTACCAGAGATCGATATGTGTTGCTCAGTATCAGGCAAGACACTCTGCCTCTTGGAAACTCTCACAAGGGAGAACGGGCAGGCAAATGAAACACCCTCAACTCCTTACACAGTACACATGGCACGCAGGCCGCCATAATTCAGCTTTTTATTGCCCGTATTTACTACATAGCTTGAGCAGCAAACAATAACAAATGTACTAGCTGATCTGACACAATGCAATTGCTGGGACCATGTCTCTTAAAGCAGACAGGTCTCTGAAATAAAAGCAGGGTCTGCACAGAGCGCAGAAGATAAAGAGATGTGTGAACAAAGCAGGATAATAAATCACTTGCAGGATGAGGCCTTACTGTGAGGACTAATAGGCTCTGACATTGCTGTGCAAGCGGTCTAATTGCAAGAAACAACAGAAGCACTGACATCTAAGAAAAGACCTGGAGGTGCTGGTACAAAAGGGCAACCAAAATAAAGATGAATTGATGACTTCTAGATGCAAAAAAATGCAAAAAGGAAGCCACAGGAAGCCAAGCGCCACAGGACAAACGGGGTTGCCTGGGAGTTACCTGGACAGGTGGCCACGCAGGCACTTTTCTGGACGTTCTGCCCCTCACAGGATGTGCCTCCATTCAGTGGCGTGGGGTTGGTGCAGCTCCGACTCCTCTTCTGCCAGCCACGCCCACACACAGCACTGCAGGACGACCAGGTGGTCCACGTGGACCAGCCGCCGTTGACTGTCAGACCAGCACCAGGGGGAATGGAGGGGTGAGGGAGGGAGAAGGTTGGAGGGAGGGATGGATGGATGAAGGGACAGAGCAGCCAGGATTACCCGACATGCACTAAGGAAAAGAGGTGTGCTGCCCTAGAATAATCGTGACTGCCGTTACACTTGTTGGTTCAGTGCTGCAAGGTGAACTAATGGATGAGCAAGAGCAAAAGGGAGCTGCTTCCTGTGTTCGAGTTGGAATTACAGCCAACTGCGGTGAAAACAAAATGGCTTCAACAGGGAGTAGAAAATAACAGCGTGCCATCTTTGACCTTATCTCTGAGGAAGACATAGTTGCTGAAAAGTAACGAGCAGACATTTAAAAAAAAATCGCTCTAAATTTCACTCAAGCAATGCAAAAACATTGTACAAAAACACATAATGTAATCAGAATATTATCACTGGGAATAAATGCCTTTTATAGCACAATGTTCACGGTCAAAAAAATGCATTAAAAAATACCTCCCACTCCTTGGAAATGCCAACACACTACTGAAAGATAAATATATATGATGATTGTTCCCAGAATTCAGATTGTGTCCATCACACATCCACCACTGATTTCACACCCTAACATGTCATTCATCAACCTGAAGTATTCTTTGAATTGTAGAGAACCACACTATTATTTATTCCTCTTCTATATTTGAAACATGAAGTTCAGGGGGTTCAAAACTGAATTCCTATTATTGCAGCTCCTCTTGCTGAACCGGAGCCCATATTCTGAGCCTTAACCATCTATTGACACATAATTGGCGCTACATTGCTCGATCGTGGCGGGTGATTACATCAAATCATGCTGGTTTAATTCTAATCAGCTCCTTCCTGTATCTACTGTGTTTGCCTCAGCTTCCAGGATACAGAGATTCCTGATTTATTGACTTGAACAGCACTGTCGTTCCTTCTCTGTACGTACTCCTTCCCTAATTTCCCCCTAACTCTCTCCTGTGCTTGTCATGGCTGAATCATTTCCTTGCCCTCTCTATGCAATTGATTGCTCGCCACAGCGAGGTAAATTGCCAGGCAACTCGGCCTCTGATTACCTCTTAGCACAGAGTGCAGTCACACCAGCCAGGCCTTGTTAAAATGCATCTCTGGCCCCCTGTTGAACCCCCTTTGAAAAGTAGCAGTTATTATGACTTGCTACGGCTACCTAGATGAGCTAGCATGGTGGACTCCTTGCGTTCTGCTATAGAGCAACATAAGTAGACAGCAGTAAGGTCCTTTGTGAACAAGACCTCTTCTATTGTGATTTAACCTCAATTAATACTGCAATGGTAATAGATTTGTCATCTTTTCAAGCACACAGGCGTGATGGGAAGAAAAAAAAAAAAAAGAAAAGTTGCACATGCAAGCACCCCCCATCAATTTGTTCACAATTTCTCGGGTCTAAGAGTGAAAGCTATTGTTTGACAATACAAGAAAGGCAAACAATAAGAGCATCATGAATGCTCTTGCCTCCACAGCCATTTCAACCCCAGATTTCTACATCTGAAGAAAAATCCACACAGCAAGTCATTCAACAACAAGCTTATCAATTATAATCAACAGTAAGAATAATTGCATTTTTTATTTTTATGCTGGAGGCTGAGAATGAATGATAATGTGTGTTTTGACTGCATGCTCCAAATTAACACATTAATTGAAATCACTGTGAAAGTACACATGCCTCCATTTTTTCAACCACATGTATAGTCATACTGAGCTATTTAAACATTTGTGCCCCCTTCAGGGTTTTCACAGTTTGCTGAACTTCAAAATTGCCGTAAAGTGAAAATTACTTGAAGGGTTTTGTCAAGAAGTTTATAATAATCTCGGATACAATGAATCATTTTACATTTTTATTTTATAAGTATAAAACTAAACAAAGTGAGTGAATACTTTATAAATCAATACAGTTGGTTTTACTCACTGTGCATCTTATCTTATCCCACATTTGTATTTCTGGATATAATAAAGGGAACATGATTTTTATTTTTTCTTTGATATATAAAGGGTCTAAAGCCTCCACATCTTATGACCCACACGCTCCACGCTGTTCTTTTGTTGTTTGAATTTGAATTCATCCTACACCCTAAAATCCATTGAGATTCCATTTGGAGCCTTTGTTGGCTGAAAAAGCAGCAGTCTTAAGTGGTAATTAATATTCAAGTAGCTACAACCTGAATATGAGAACTGCATAACATAAAAATTTGATAAAAAGAATTCCCACTGACACCATGATTTCACAAGGGGTGTAGATACTTCCAGTTTTTCATGTATTTAATTTTCTTCTTTTTATATTATAATTTCGTATAATAGGACCAAAAACCTTCAAATAATTTTATTTTTTTAAATTATTTCACAGCAGAACAAATTATGCAAAAACTAAGGGGCGTGTGTAGTCTTCTACATAGCGCTGTGTGTTTGTGGCATATGGTGCGTTTTCCATTTCTGACACATCAGACATAATAAACACGAACTTTTGTTCTGACTTTACAGTACATCATAGTGCCGTAATCATCTTTTCAACAGCCTCAACAAAAGCAGACCCTGTGACAGACATTGTGCCAGATTGTACATTTCTTATATGCACGAAGTTGCTTTAATGATACATACCCACATGATTTTCATCCAGCCTGTTTGCATGTGCCTGAGAATTAAGCCAAGCTGTAATGTATGCAAAGTTATAGTAGTGCCAGTACCCGAGAAACCCTCTGTGATAGAAAAATATGCTGTTTCTCTGCATTTTAATAAAGGTCAGTCTGCTTATCAAGCTAAGTCATTGTTTACAGTTTGCCGTTAATTCAATTTCTTTTCTCATATTGGATCCGCTACAGAGGAGGAGGAAGATGACAGCCCAGAGATAGGAGACTGCCAGCTATGTCAGTATGGCTGCCAGTAACATTTTTTTAAGTTGAGCTAATTAATATGCTTTTTTACATAGTTATTTATGATAGTGTAATTTATTGCTTTGCTTGAAAAAAAATAGAGCCGACTTATGCAAGTTGTCACCATATGGCACATGTCCGTAAAACTGCATGTACTGTCGGATCTGAACGTGATACTACAGGCGCCTGATAGAGAGAATTGCAGGCATCTTGCATCCATGCAAGAGAACATGCAGAAGCTAATGTTGAAATGTTGGAAGCAACATGCAGGCAAAACGTGATTCATTTGAGCCGGTTTTATGTTTGCATATTTTGAAGCTGGACATCATTCGAGCTCAGACCTCTCCTTAGTCTCTGTGTACTTTGACATCAGTGTATCGTGTTGTAAGAAGTTATTACCTACCATAGACTAGGACCGTGGCAGAGGTGCTTTTGCGGCGAGCGACGATGTTTTTGGCCACACACGTGTAGTTGCCCGTGTCTGCCAGCCGGGCTTTTTTGATGACGAGATTATGGTTGGTCATGAAAAAATTGGGGTCGCTCGCTGGGTCGATCACATCCTCGTTTCTCTGCCACTCCACCTGAAAATATGTTTCAGTGTTCAAAATTCGCTGCAGCTGAATAGAACAGTCTCCCCCTCCCGTGCAGCACTACAGTGAACAGGCATGCTGTGGATGAGAGATTTTTAAATGGATGGGAAAAGCAGCGAGGTACTTCTTTTTTTTTAATGCAATCAAAACAGAGAGAAAAAAAACAGAACAAATGTGAATCGATACCTAGATGGAATTAATTTATTCATACACCGACTTATTTAAATATTTACTCTCTTTTGTGTGGGGGATACAACTTTCATTTTGTAGCTATTGCTGTGTGCTGTGGGCTTTGTGTAGTTTCTGTGCCCTCTCTCAGAAGCCAGAACTGATGTTATTCTTTTTTTGGTGTACTCTCCCGATTGGCACGCTTGTTTTCGTGCTCTCGCTTGACCTTGTGCCGAGTAGCTACTGTGCAGCAGCATTGTTGTTGGTATTATTGCCAGTTGCAATGCCGCAAATAATTGGGCTTTCTTCCTATTATGCTCTACCCCTGTTTTCTCCTGTGGTGACTTCTGCTCTGATGTTCTTTTCTGTTGAACTGCGGGTTTGTACCTTACTTCCCATTTCTCTGCAAACTGTCCCTACATTCTCGAGCTGTGATTGGCTAGTCTGCTGCTCTTGGTCTCTGAGCTGTCTGAGTGTCTAGCCTAACGTCCTCTTGTGTTGTTATTAGAGCAGTTAGTGCCTATCTGGGAGCGGGAGGATGCAGCAGTTGAGGTGAAACAGCTGGCCTCAGTCTGGTCCTCTAAACTCAGACACACACTGCCGACAGACATGGAGAGACTGTGGGACGCAACAAGAGTGTATGAGAGATACAGTACACACAGCGGCGGCAGATAGATAGAGAATGAGATAGCGAGAGTGAGGCAAATAGACCCATTAATTATGAATAGGCCTTTAGAGATGCCAAACTGGAGTGAAGCCTCCGAGCCTATCCTCAGTGATTCTGACGAGATGATGTGATATACGGCTTCTCAGAGATGTAAGAGAGATAATAAATCAATATTGGGGAATAATTAGAGGTGTAATTTATCTGTACAGGATTGTCTGTTCCCCGGTGGAGCAGGGAGCGATGATCCTGATCCTGAGCCACTTTTTGCTCTTTGTCCTCCTGGTGAGGAAAGGGTAAATGGATGCTAGATGGGGGCCTATAAATATCTTCTGTATTCCGCATCTCACCTCGGCTTGTGGCACTCCCTCGGGGGGATGGCAGCGCAGTAACACCTCCTGGTCCAATGCCACCTCTTTACCCTGCGGCTCCTCTTCAAAGTTCTTTCTCAGATCTGGTGGGGGGAAAAAAGGAAATGTGAAGAAACACAATAAATTAGGATATTTGTAAGAGCCAGTTAGGTTTAAATTAAATACTTCTATCCACAAAACTTGGCCTTGTGATGTTCCTAAATTTCCCTCTCTTGAAATGTCCACACGTGGCCTCGCTGAGCATCTCACACTCCAGTTGGCCCCTAAACCGCACTGGGATCTGTGGCACCAACCATGTTGCTTATTACAGGCTGCCTGGCTGGTTCAGAGATGCTTGTCTGCTGCCAGAGGGGCCAGGCATCAAGTAAAAGCAATTGCATTACCCCTCAATCCTCCCTCTCACCCACTCTCTCCAGCATCCGCCAGCTTCCAGCTTCCTTCTGTATGAGGGCTTGAAGCAGCCACACGAAAACAAAGCCCTGAGGCGCCTGGACAAGAACTCCTGCAAGCCTGACTGACTGCACGGGGCTTCGTATTACGTTTCACTGAATACTCTTACTGTTGTGCTAAGTATTGCTATATATTTCTCTATAAACCCAGGCTGTGAATTACACAGGTAGGACCAGCAGTGCTTGTTTCTTATGGAGGGGAAATGAATGCAGGGCTATTTGTATCTATTGAGCAAGACAGGCCACTGATAGCTGCCAGGTCGGTGAATATTTGACGTGTTCACCCCAGGTTTTGACTGAGAGCGAAGTAATGTGTTTTTTTATTGCGAGGGGCTGCGGGAGCGGCTATGAGCCGCTGGTGAATCCCTTTAAACTGATGTTGAGCCTGTCCTGACTAATCATACCGAGAGAAACGTTAAGACAAGCAGAATGTTTTGCGACATTCAATTTAATTAAAGCTGATACAATGGGACTGGAGGAGACTTAAGATAGAACAGTCCTGGAAGGCTCCAATGTGTGCGTGTGTGTGTGCACATCAGTATCATAAATGTGAATCAGTGCGTGTGTACACACATAGATCATTATTAAAGCATGTGTGTGTGTGTGTGTGTGTGTGCGTGTGTGTCCTTATCTTACATCTAACTGACTTTGTTGAGCTCTCGAACAAGGTTGGTTAATGAATGTGTGTTTTCTGTTGGGTTGAAGACAGTTTTGTGTTCAGCTATGTCTAGAATAACGCATATTTATGTGGGAATTAATAGGCAGAATGCTTTAAAAATCCTCAAACGTAAAATGGCTTCTTCTAATAAAGCTTTTGAGGCTGCAGCGAGAGATGCGTCTGTGTTCCCCAGACAGATTCATGATTGCTACACAGCAATAAATTTTAAATATGTTTTTATTCCAGTTACTTTCATAGGGATCATTGCTGATATACTGTATCCTGTGAAAAATATGCTCATGAATACTCAAATTTAGTGTTCCATATTTTATTTTTTTTAGGCCTTCAAGCAGATGCATTACTCTCTTGCTCTGCCTGCCAGTGTCGGATATTTTCTTCTTTATAAGTAGAATTGCAGGAAGATGATTTAACTAAATTGTAATCACAGTAATACACTGTGGTGCATCAAGTCATAACGGCCTCTGGCCTAATTGTTAAATTAAACTTAGTCCCCAACTACCCAAAGTGAAAAAAAAAAACAATCTTGCTAATATCCTCTTATTACATACTGCCATGCAACATGGAAGCACCTTGTTAGGCAGCGTCTGCACTCGTTATGACAGTGATAATTTTAAAGCACACTCACAAGCAATCCTGATATACGCTTTTTGGCTTTTCTGGGTTCCGGTGGTGCTCCAGGCGACACACTGACACCAGTACTCATCAAGACCAAAGATCTTCTCCACCTGCTGCCTCGTGATGTCAATTGTCACCTGCATGATTGGCAGCGCTGCAAAGCAAACACAGGAGTAACAAAATGGTGAAGAGGAAGAAGTGAATGAGCACAGGTTTATCCCCCCCGTCAGGTCGTACGATGGCAGCGAGGAATGAAATGACCAGAAATATTTCTCAGAAAACAGATGAGCTGAACTGAATCCTTTTGTGCGTTTTGTACCTTGCAAACCGGCGAAGTAATTTAAAAAAAAAAAAAATCCAGGCAGAATAAACAAGCAGAGAACCATAATTATATATGAACAGAATGCTTGTTAACTGAGGAAAATGAGAAGAGAGACTCACAGCTATCCTTGGTGTAATTTGGAGGGTGTTAAAACAGCAACAGTTGGGAAGGAACAAGGAAGCGTTAAACAAACACTCTACAAACAAAAATACGACTTGCTTCTCTATTATTAAATAGAGAGAGGGAGGGATGGGGGGGGTTCAAAATCTATGGAGCATTACCACAACAGCATTGATACAAGTTATGCAGCTGTAATGCTGCTGTAATGCTGCTGTAATGCAGCGGGGAAAATGCTTTTTAAGAAGGACGTAAAGACAACGCTTCTCTAAACACAGCAAGAATGGGACAGAATCCATGCTGCTAAACTGTACAAACAATATTGTTGTCTTATTCCATTTAGGAGATAATATTTCATTTAATTTTCCTTTGACCTTTTATTTAGGACCTATAATCCAGAGGTATCCTTTTATATATTGCGCAGCGACCTCGGCTACCTAAGATGTGTCCTACGTTCTCTTCGCTCTGAGAGAAGAGACATTTTTCCTTCAGGTTCCAGCTCTCTCTCTCCGTCTGATCTTTTCTCTGTGCGGTCTTTCGGAGAAAGAGGTGTTGAACCTTTTTCGTATGAACACAGAACATTTTATAGTCACAGAGGACTGACAGAGTAGCATATGCAGCGCTGTATATTTAAGTCTCAATGAAGAGCTGCTCTTCAACTGCCATTTACATAAAAGCACTTTGTGAGACTCTTACACTCTCCTCACACACTTGATCTGTCTGCAGTGATCATTTCCAGCCCCAGACACGAGCTGACTGACGCTTGACTAAGTGGCACCTATCAAGCCATCAAACCTATACAGCAATTACATAAAGCACTTGTGTTGACACAACATATTCATCAAAGCAAAATGAGAATTTTTTTCGTAAACAATTTGAGAAACTGTGCATGGATCCCGCTGACCTTGCCGGTGACATGAGCCGTCGTTGAAGAAGTGGCTCCAACGGCGTCAGCCACACGGTGAGGGTCACTGGCAGATCCCTCATGTATAAGTGTCTAAATGCAGTAGAGTTCTCTATACGGGATTACAACAAATGTTAATACATGTGCAGTGAATCCAGCCCTGAAGTGCCACTCTGAGCGTCAACAACACCCCGTACTGTGTATAATATTTCACCAACACGCTCTTGTATATATATGCCTTACTCACTCACAACTAATTCAACAAGGGAAAGGATACAACATGTGTACAGTACGTTAAGCACGGCTTTATGCTTTAGGTTTTGACGCAAAACTGACAAAATAAGTGGGATTTGTTTCGTTTTTAAAAAACTGGGGTAAGAAATTCACTCTAATTTTCTTTCTTTCCCTCTTTCAGTTCTAGCTATTCTGTCAGATGTGTGTGTGTGTGTGTGTGTGTGTGTGTGTGTGTGTGTGTGTGTGTGTGCGTGCACTGAGAGTGTATGGCACAGGCTGAGAGAGCACCTAAAAGCTAAAACAAATGGCTAAAGTAACAAAATGGGCACTACAGAGAATGAAGAAATGGAGCAGAAACACTCGTCCTATTTCCCCCAAATCAGCAGCATGGCACCAATTGGCTTTAACCCTACAACATATAATAAAGAAACACCTCATACGCACAATGTGCATTATACAAAAGCATCAATACTCAAATGTTCTATTTATGCAAGCCCGAGGAGGCCCAAGGCTGTTACTGTATGTGTTTTTCTTTAATGTTAAATGTATACTTTTTAATTTATGAATTTTGATTTTGTAGGAAGCAACGTGCAATTTATATCGTGTACACTGGAGATAAGTCTAGTAGTTATATTATATGATTGTGTTACTAATTAATAAAATCCTTAAAACAAAACACATTATTAATGGACAAATGAGTGCAACGATTGCACAGTGTCAGTGTGAAAGGTGAAAATGTGAAAATCAATGTGCAGAGTGCCCTCAAACCTGAAAGTTAAATGAAACTAAATTGTGAAAAATCGTTGCAGCCCTGAATATGAAGAACAGAGACACATTTTAATGGCTCTCGTATAGACTGAGCTCAGAGCAGTTTACTTTACGCAAAAAATCATTTGGAAAGATATATTAGAATACATACATTAGGAATTCAGCACTACAGTGCTTTGTATGGCTCTAGTTACAGTAGAAATTCATTTGATTAATGCAAACCTACAGTCTGCTTTGAGCTTGAGGGTGAAAGGAATAAAAGATCAGTATGGAGATGCAAAGCATGAACAATAGCAACCTGAGGTGAGGAATCCTAAGAAGAGCAATTTGAAGCTCTGCTTGCCAGGGTAATTGCATTCTGTTTCCTTATCTCTTCCTCTCTCCATAATTACCTGCTTTCTGTGTCTGACACCTTCCAGTAACACTGCTGTGAGTCACTCTGTCCAATTTCACTCCAATTAATAAGTAGGACAAAATAATCTCATCACTTTGAGAACAAAATAGGATTGTAATTTTATAGCTGTTAATAATGATTGGGCGGGCTGCTATTTACTGTTTCCAAAAGACAATTCAGGACAGCAGTAAGTAAAAACAAAAAAAACTTTGTGAACGTCGCACAAGTATAGACCACAGTAACGTCACAGAAAGGGGCACTGACACATTTACGACTCAGTTATATCAATATCAAATTATAACAGTGTACTCAGCTGCCTGTAAGGTGTTCAAGAGTTTAAAAAAAAAAAAAAAAAAAAGCGCAAGAGGAAATTTACACTCCCGCTCCTGCAGCATACTGAGCGTGCACTTAACAGTCCTGTTAAATGATAATTAAAACAAGACACGATTCCACCAGCCTTCAGTTTGATCTGCGGCCCATTTAGAAATGAGCTCATATCCCAAAACTACTGTAAAAAATTTAAAGGGTGATTATGTGATTGACACCGCATGAATCCTGGGCTCACAGCTGGCACCCTGGTGAGTATGGTTTTTTTTGTTTTTTGTTTTTTTATTGGAGTGCAATGGGGCTACTTGTGCTTACCCACAGATTCTGCAAAGCACACACACACACCTCCATGCTTTGTAATACTGCGGTGAAATAAAGAGCAGCTGACAAAAAGACAAGAACATGCACACAGACACAAACATAAGCTACCGTTCACACAGTCATACTAATACAGTCAGCTCCTGTCTCTCCATGGTAAATACCACTTCACACTCATCCGCCATGTTTGACAGACGTTAATGAATATGTATCACACATTGTTGGTTTTTTTTTGACACATTGATACCTGATCGCTGTTATAGGTTAATTCCTGGCTGGTGTTGTACAGCAACACACAAATCTGCAGAGGTCTACAACTGCAGTTTTAAGACACACTTAGAGACCCATCAGTGTTTAACATCTGAATTATACTGCATGAATTGTATAACTGTTTAGTAAATGAAAAGTAGCAGATTGAGTAAAGTAAAGCGATGCTGGGAACAAGGCAGACAGTGCAGAAGAAGTTTTTTTTTTTCCAAATCAAGCAGAATATATGGTTTATTTTCTCTGTTGATGTCAGTTATACGATTATAGTGAGTTTGTTGTATTTTTATAGTGACAATATAGTAATCCTGCACTTCACATTTAGTTTCCTTGATACTTTATGATAAATTATGCATTTTCATCCTCCATTATTTTTGATTGATGACCAATTCTAGCATCTTTTAAGCAGAATATTATATATAGATCTATATAGATATATTAACTGTAAATAAAAACATGGAAGGTGGCTGTGCTCTTCTCAGCTTGTGTCAGAGTTGTGTCTGCAGTCTTCATCTCAGGCTGCATACAGTCCCAACAACCGCCAGCAAGTAGGGCAACCTCTATGTTGCCTGAGAGAGGAAACACGGGACAAAACAAACTTAAAATCACCCTCTAGTGCTTATAAAGCAGACTGTCTGTGAATTCACAGTAGCAGTAGTAGTATTGGGGGGGGGATAAGATTCTGAAAAGCAATGGATATGAAAATTATGCCATAAAGAATTCTGTTAATCAACAATCTGCGTGTAAGGCAGAGAGCGCGCAGAGCTTGGATCTAAAAGGAGCAGCTGTAAAAGCATCCGGGCTGCAGACTCTGGGAACAGGCTCAAAGACACCAGTGCAAACGCACTGGCTTGCAGTCAGAGTGTTAATCAATGAAAGGAGAGGAATAAAAAAGGACTGAAAGAGATGCAGAGAGGCTGAGTTCATGAATTAACTGACCTTACTATTGTATGAGGGAGTTTGTTGCAAAGTCTTCAGGCACTGGAGTATAATAGAAGCCATTACAAGATCCACGGACACACACACACACACACACACAAACACAAATGAGGCACTGTACTGTGCTTTATTCTAATCTGTAGCAGGATTTACACATGTACTCCATTCAAATCTGCAAAAAAGTAACTCAATCACACTTTGACATGGACATATTTGTGTGTGCGTGCGTGTGTGTGCGTGTCGGGGTAGGATGATTCTCCACTTGAGCCAACAGGGGCTCAACACACACAGGGTAAACATCATCGGACTCAATCCCGGGTGAGTCGATATCGGGCTTGTCTGAGTGCAGGACTTTATTTTTCTCTGCCTCACTCTTGTTTTCGCAAACCGTGACCTCAATTCCATAGGGGTCATTTGCTTATCAAAGGCAAGGACTGGAACTTGCAGGTCCTGAGTGTGTGTTCATTGTGGCCAAGGAAATTCAATTAGGCGGCATCCCTATCACGCGTGTGTGTGTGTGGCCGAGATTCATCAGTGGATATAGGAGGATTAAGGTTGGGTGACTCTACATGAGGGGAATGCACCATTTCAAGGGAGAGAGTTCACAATGGTTGAGGGGAGACATCACAGATGAACGCTTTTAAGAATGCTCTGTCTGCACATCCTGGCAACCAGTCAAAAGCACGCTCAAAGTGTTTCATTTCCTCCTCCGGTTCTTCTTTATACTGGACGCCATCAATGTCATCAGCACCCTGAGTGTCCAGAGCTCTTTTTCAAGAGACCAACAATGCGCTCATCCTCAGGCCAATTACTTCACCTTTCCTACATGAAAGAAATCCTGACACCAAGACGAGTTGCCAAAAAAACAAACAAAATAAAAAAAACAAGTTTGGAGCTAAACAGCCTGTTGAAATCACAAGCACACAGCAACCTGTACAGTTTTTCCATGTGTAAGTAATTCAAAGTTAACCCCAGGTCACACACCCAAGGGCATAACTGCTTTATCATCAACTCTTCAAATTTCAATTACCATGTAAAGCAGTGTGGTGATGGGTGGCCCATGCGACTTGACTTGAGGAGCTGAGAATGGCAGGTAGCGCCATAAGCGTCTGTCTTTTAACAAGGATAACGTGGCCTTCTGAGTGAAGCATGGCTCTATTAAAGAGCAAGAGCGATGGGAACAGAAGAGGGAGGAGGGAGGCAAAAAAGAAGCCCTGGGTTCACAGGGAATACAGTAGTCAGGCCTCCCATTCAGGGATGCTGGTTGGGTTGCGACTCCAGTCAGTGGGACAACGTTCTGGGTCAAGGCCCTGCCTCCGGTTATGACCAGCTTTTCAAGAGCTTCTTTTGATTGAGCTGTCCATTTTCCACAATGAATGCACGCTGCAAGGCCCCCGCTGATGCTCTAAATGTCGTTACAGATTATTCATGGCTGACAAACAGGAGAGCAGGTAGCGCTCCAATCAATCCGGCTGGGTTCAGTCCAATGCCACTCCAAGGAGACTCAGGTGGAGCCTCGGCAGGTGGGGGGTTGGGGGGGCTGTGAGATGAGTAAATAATGTAGGACAGAAGAAACACTAATGAAAGTCATGGACTCGCATGACTGTTATGAAATTCTGCTTCATTTATCAAGTGACAAGCGTGGGTCTCTACAATAAGTTAAATCAGACGTCTGCTCAAAAGTAATGTGAGAGGATAAGATTTTGAGAGAAAATTGTTTGAGCTCAGTGGTACTAATGAATTATATACTCACTCTGCCTGCCCCGGGAGAGCGAGATCTTCACTCTGCAAGAAATTTCACTGCCATATTTGTCACAGACACCACATCAAGTGCACACAGGATGTCACAACAATGCATGGTGCAGTATACAAAAACGGTGCTCAAATTGTGTTTTTAGTTGCACAGGTGTTCGCAGGTTTGGAACGTGATAATGAATTGATGCATACAACTTGAGAACAGCGTTTCCGCGTCAACGAGTGCAGACATCACATGCGCATTGAAATTAGAGTTTCCATTTATACATTTCACATTCATATCTGGCCGCGACTCGCCAGCCATCATAGTAAAGTCACAACTGATTACATCAAATGGACATTAATTCAAAGCAATGGATTTTTCTATTTACACTGTCGACCGTAATTAGTTTGCCTAACCTTTGCTTTAAACACACACACACGCACACACACACGCACGCACAGTGCTGTGAATTACAACAGTGCCCCTGTTGTAATTACTCTCCATCCAATATCCTGACCCTGATGATTGGCAGGAGCAGAATGTTCTAGATGCCACAGTCTTCAGGCCGGGAGTGACTGGGACCGGTTTCTTTATCTCCCACACACACCTTGTCCTACCTCAAATGAGAACACGTTGGAGGTGAAGGCCTTGAGCACTTTGCTTCTGCTTCCATTACATTCTGCAGAGTGGGAGGATCTGATAGAACGTTATCCACATGAAAGCCGTGATAATTTGCTCGGGCTAACATGTTTCTCTCCTGCTTGTCTGACATGGCCTTAGGCGCTGAAGTAAATAAGGAAAGCTGCTTCAGGTAAGTCAGCCTGGCTCCCATCTGGTTGCTGAGTACTCTCTGCCATACAAATTGCATTAGGGTTTTCTCCTCCCTCCTCTCGATCGGTTGGTCCCTCTCGGGCCTTTGGCCGGCAGTGTTGTCGGGGTTGTCAGTGTTAGGAAGCAGAGGGCTTTTTTGGTAATCCAATGAAGGTGTGTGGGTGAATGTAAATATTCAACACAACAACAAACAGCATTCAGTAAACAGCCTGAGGGAACACAAAAGCTACGGAAGTCTTTCTACAAAACAACACATTTTTTCTACAGTTTTGAAGCACTTTGACATTCACGGTTCTTCTTTTTTAATGACAGTATTTGTAGAGATAATGACTCATATTAGAACTAATACTGACTAAACACAATGCTCATACGTTTTAAATAGTTCTCCAACCCCCAATTAACAGGTTATATTTTTACTAAACCCTATATCCATCTCAAACAATCTGGCTTTTTTTATACAAACACATTTCCTATTCTCTAGTGATCATCTTATTCACAACTGTGATTTAACAGCCAGTTAAACACCTGGTGCCTGGTAGAAAAGAAAAAAAAAGAAAACAACCAAATATCTAATATTTCCTTGATTAGTTGAACATTTATTTATTTATATAAAAAGAGCGACCTGAATTTTAGACCGGCTGGATGCACAAGTTCTCAGGTAGACAACATCGGCTGAAATGGGACATACTAGGTAGCCTTTCATAACAGTGAAAATAATACATTGATTTGCAGTGACCCTTCTCTCTAAAGGGACAAGTGGATCCAAACTATGCTCGCAAAAGACCCCCCACAGCAGGAGCCATGGGAGGGTTTAAAAATCCTAGAAGATGCTAGAAAAAAAAAAACAACCCCATACTAGACAAAAATATAACATCTCGTACTGTAAGAAATGAACGAATGGCGACAGTTTAAAAGAATAATACCTGGAACATGTTCAGGGCCTCAATCCATAATCCGTTTTAATCCACTCAGTGCCCCAGTGTCCATATGTAGGCTAACATGGATCTCATTCCAACGCGGACCGCGGAGTTGAGTTCACAATCAACTCTAATGCGACGCATGAGTGGACGAAGTGTCGTAGACCGAACATGGACTGAACCTTTAAATATTCATATTCTTTGTTCAAATGTAACTACATTAACTATTAATACAGTAGATGCAAGAGAGAGAATTGTGGATTTTATAAATAACCAGATGCTGAAAATTGAGAAAATGGAGCGAAAGCACAGCGCGGACCCCTGAGCTTGGTCTGATATCAGAGGCACCAGATGCTGGAGGTGGTGCTGGATTAGTATGCACATATGTGGTAAACATGGTAAGACATGAATAAAGAGAAACCAAACATAAGTGATTATTTAAAAGTGATTATTAAGACAAGAGATGTGATGTTCCGAAAATATGTACGGATCACAAGTAAGGCTGCAACTAAATGACTGAACCAATGTTTTCATTTATTGTTTTGATTACTCGATTAATTATTTAGTTCGTAAAATGTCAGAGGGTGAAAAATGTCGCAATATCTGATATAGTCAGAATGCTTCTTTTATCCAACCAATTGTCCCAAACTCAAAGATAGTCAGTATGTTATCATATAAGACAAAGAAAAGCAGCAAAGCAGTTGGCATTTTTCCTTGAATGACTTCCATTGATTTCAAACACAAAGTAGCTTGGAGGGAAGCCGACTATAACAGGAGGAAAGTACTCAACATGCAAATACCTGTTTCTTAAACACACCTTTTCATTCAATATTCAAGTATATTTGAATTTCTCTGCAATTAAAAAAAAATCTATGTGAATACTAAAAAGTTTAAATTTGAGATCTTTGGAAAAGCTGATGAAAAGAAAAAAAAACAACGACAACATACATACATCATCAGAAAAACAAACTCCTGGTCTAAAACAACACGAATGGATGAATTATTAATTTATATTACATAAAACCCTCAAGATTGCTTCCTGATGGCTCCAAGACCAGGACTGCTGCTCTTGTTGTTGTCAGCGCGCCTCATTGAACACCCACTCCGATGGAAAGGTTTTCTCAAATGCGAGCCGCGTCGCCTCTGCGTTTTTTTTCCCGTTTTTTTGTGTGTGTGTGTTAGTGGTCGACACGATGCTGAATCCAGAAGTGTTACATGTGGGCAGGAACAGGCTGATAATTGACTTGGGTTTTTATTCACTGAGACATGAGGCACAACACATTTGCCTGCTTGTTTTTACACTGTGACCCAAAGTCCAGCAGCCTGCATACACAGCCCATTCACTCTATATTGATTTGTGAATGTGTGGCACATTTACAAGTGAATAGACATAAATATACAGTAGACTTTACAGGTTTAGATGCCTTTGTTTAGAAAAGACAGCGCCGCACCAACTCACCTCTTATTTGTGACACTTCTAGAGAAAATGCTCTGTGGTCCTTTTCAAATTTTCAGACTATTTCATGAGGAGATTGAAGCTATTCTTCTTCTCTTACTGCATAAAATAGTCCTTTCACTACGGCACCACCATCCCATACCCAGGACACCCTGCAGCTTCTAGTTTAAAAAGAGGAGAATGGCGAGTTGATGTTTGTTCGAGTAGTGTGTTAAAAAAAAAAGGGAAAGAAAGAAAAAAAGAAAAAGTGTCCTTGGGGCAAAACACACAAAGCATTAACTGTCAGCCACTGAGTTTCTCTGCCTATTAAAAATCTCTGTGGACTATTTAGCTGTCAGCTCCCTCACTTCACCGCCCAGCTCCACTATTTTTAAACGAATTTGAGCAGAGCAGGTGTTGATTGACACCACAAACTCCCACTCTGTCTCCCTCTGTCAGCATAACATCACGTCTTTCATTTCCGAGGGATGTGGAGGTAAGTTGAAAGATAAAATTACATTACGGTAAAAATGGAAAATGGGGAAAATATCAAAAAGTTCATTGCCTATAATCAAAATACCAACGCAGGGAGGAAGTTTGACGGCTTCTATCTGCGCCATCCTCAAGCCCAAAAATTTTGAGGCACATGGTGAAATCAAAGCACATTTGCAGCTTTGGCTTCTATTTGTTCGGCACATGGGGAGTACAAGTGGCCTGGGTAATACATGTGCTGCATTTCATTGCAGCATACAGACCATATTTTCCTCAGATGTCTCGGTTAGGGCATGAAAAGCTTAGAACTACGATTAGACAGATCCAAGCAAATAAGTAGGTCTGAGGTCCAAGCTGCTTTCCACATAAAAAAAGATACACGGACTAGTGTGTGTGTGTGTGTGTGTGTGTTAAAATGCATTACTTGAACATTTACGAAGATTAATGAAAAGTAGAAGCACACACAGCTCTAAGTCTTGAACACTGTATCGGGTGCACTTGTGGCAAGGATCAAAACAAACGGAACGGCAGCACTCGCCGATCAATATTCTTCTATTAATCATTGATTAAAAACAAGCATGTTTCAGCTGGGCGATGGCTTTTAGCTAAAACTCCTTTCTGACGCCTTTCTTGCACCTACCATCGTATGTACTGCACACACACACACAAACACACAACATAATGCAGGATTGAATGTACTGATAAAATGTCTGTCTTTACAAAACATGGGTAAATAAATAACTCGAACTGTTGTGAAAGAACGAACCACTAAGACTGCTGAATATTCCAACTTCCTGCAAGGGCACAGCTTTTGTGAGACTGACAAATACGAAAATTACTTTAGAGAAAGCAAAGCGTGCGGCTGACACAGGATATGTTTTGGTGGGAGGACAAAGGCTGCATGCGTGGGAGAGTGGAACGCCAGCGTTGTTTGACAAATGGTAATTATCGCTTTTATTTTTTCACTTTTGTTCCACTAATTGCAGTTAATTTTTGAAATTCATTATTTCTGCATGTCAAGACCAACTTCAAAAAAGAACAAATAATATGTAGTCCAAAAATCACAAATAAAAAAATACGACACACAGAGTTAGAAACGCTACGCAGCGCGGCCTTTGTATGAGTTTATCGGCGAGAGCAATCAGAAAAAGTTCGGTTTTATTTCTGCCTGCTTCACTCTCACTGCTCCAAACATGGCTGCAGATGTCTTAAGGCCAGACAAACACAGGCTTCTCTTAAATCTACTTTGACCCTCTTCTCACTTTCAGGTGTGTCGATTTGTTTTGAGAAAGGTCTGATTCCATAAACACACACACACACACACACACACACACAAAAACAAATACGGATGCAGACGCTGTGCTGACCTGCCCGAGGAGCCTGATAGAACTCGTTGGCAGATGTGTCACGGGAACAATTCACCTTGCCATCTGTTTTTCAGTGCTTCGCCGCCAAATCCTTCCCCCCTCCATCCCGCAATCAAGGACAGGATGAAATACAAGTCCCATTATGGGGAAGCAGCTAATAACGCATTATCAATTAGTCCCCTTGGCTACTGATCGATGCTTAGCAGGTGGTACAAGGCCATTTTGTTCATTTAGGACTATATCGTCCTTTTCCCCCCTGACTCTCTTATTTCTTTCTGTTCATTAGATTCTGGCTCGCAGGCCTATCAGGTTTTGCTTAAATTGCAGCCGGACCGCTCTTCAATATTCCATTAAAGATCATGTTTAATCACTGTTGTGCGGCCCCAGTGCCATTAGGAAGACTGTCCTGAATTCACCTGAATTTTGACAACAACAAAATGACAGCGAGCTGCTTGCTGCTTCCACATTTTCCCATCTAAATGTCATTCATGTAACAGGACCACTTAGAAGTAATCTGGTATTTATTTGCATCGATGTTGAACGAGAAGGAGAGAAAAAAAAAAAGTTGAATGCACGGAAAGAGAGAGAGAGAGGAGAGTGGGTGGAAGTGGGTGTCGGGGAGGTGATTGGCTGCCATAATACCACGGATAAGTATTGAGGTATTAAAATAAAGGTTACAGATCATTTCGGCTAAGCCTAGCTTACCTCCCCCTTAGATCAAAAATTAAATATGTCATCACATTACAATCCAGGATCTAGTCAATCAAAAAACACATATTTTATACAAATGAATCCTCGCCGGTTTGCAGAGGCAGGGGTTGCCATAACACATTATTACTTCTATTCAGAAAGTGATAGATGGTTTTAAAAGATTTACTGACAACGTCATCTGCGGTATTTAGGCTTCAGAGGATTGATGGAGGATGTGCTGCTGATAAATCTCAAGTTTAAAGGCCAGACTTACACATATACATACATATATATTTATATAAAGTGATATGGGGAGTTATTAAAAAAAGAAATATTAATGAGTTCATTTACATCATGTATACGAGTCCGCTGCAAACTCTGAAATTCACTTTCATAAAGTACAAGGCAAACATGTACAGCATTATTATTTTCTTCACCATCTTCCGTTTTCATTGTAGGAACCTTGTCGACAAACCAGTTTAATCAACAAGGAAAATATAATCTCTTCCCATCTTTATAAAGCGGCTGCTGAAGTTTATTGAAATAGGAATGTGAAATGCATGTATTTTCCACCTGAGAGGGTTTGCTGCAGGGGTGACAATGCGACGCGTGGATCAAAATCGTTTCCATCAATGCTGGCAGATGAAATGCAAACACAATCAAATCAGTCTGGCCCATACAACAATCCTCTGCTCAAATGCCAATCTCCCTTCTCCTCATCGTGTGTCTGATGAGAAATCATAGTGTGGGAGAATCTCCTAATCTATGCAAACACACTGTCAGCATTGATTTGTTCGGAGGGGATATGTCTTTATTAGGACTTGCCAGACATCTCCATTTCTTCTGTTCTATAAAGGATGACCTGGGAGAGAGAGGCAGAGCCGACCGGGGCTTTGGAAGCAGTCACAGCCATAACAATTGAGATAAGTTACTGAGGACAGGTAATGAGAACCGATAGACTCAAGGATGGATCGATATCAGACATTGATATCAGGAGAGGAAGGACAAATTGTGACATTTCTTTCCTTTTCCATGTTCAAAGGAGCTTTTGAGACATGTAGCCATATGTGTGTGTGTGTGTAGGAGAGGGTCCATACAGTAGCATGAAGACAACACAAAGATGTGTCAGTAACTCTGCAGTACACACAGTCAGCTCTGGAGCAGCTCTTTTGTCTTACCTGCACTGTATCAGTTCCAATAAGCAGACCTGTCTGATGAGGGTAGAGGTCATGTCTGCTGTAGATGGTTATCCACATGTCATGTTTTCTACCTCCTGAGCCTTGAATACTGAGTAGTCTGACTGAAACATGTCTGCTCTTCAGAGCTGGGTCAGTTATTAATTTAAAACCTTCCAGTTACTTTGACGTTTGCCCGGCTCTGCTGGGACTGAACATGGATGAATATTGCCTCTGCTGTACTGTGCCGGATCAGTTCATCTCTTAAAAAAAACCCCAAAACAACCACATTTCTGATATTGCTTCAACTCGGCTTTGCCGCGTGAAGGTGAAGGGATTATCAATTACGGCTTCCACTCTCTTTGATCAGCTGTTTTCCCATTTGATATCTTTTAGTAATAAAAACATGCACTGAAGTCATTAGGACTGCAGGAATCCCTTGACATTCTCAGCGCAGATATCACAGAAGATGAAGAAAGGTTGCTTCAAGTACACCGGTGATCAGGCGTGCATTCAGAAACAGGCGGTCTAGTTTGACTTTCAACTTATGTCTTAAACATAAGTCTGAACATCTCTCACTGCATTTTCATTCAGATAATAAAAACCATTTAAATCTCTTTATTAAGAAGATTATCTGCAGGAACAATTACTTCTTTTTTTTTGCCTTAAATGCAGATCATTGTGGCTAAATGTGGGCAAAATCATCTATCACATAACATAGGTAATTTTCAATGTATATTGTATTTTCTAGAAAAAGAAAAAAAAGAAGTAACAGGCATGTATGTGTTAATGAGTAAATTAAACACCTGCCAACACATCTTGAGATGCTAAAAAGACAGCTACCTCCAGGTAAATGGTATGGCATATGCAATGACAAATTTTACTCTGTTCGATATATTCAGAGTCATAAAACTATTAGTTTCAAAAGCAGCATTATTCTGCTTCATGCTGTGGCTTCTTTATATTTGACACCATAAGCATCTTGAGCTTATGTATGCTGTTCTCTCTGCCTGAAACCGCTGAAACCTTCTGCAAGAAGATCAAAAATTGCTAAATTGTTAATTGAAATCATTGATGCAGAAACTGAGCGCTCACTAGCAAGTTTTTCATTTTCTATTTTTAGATTCTTTTTTTTATGGTTTCAGACATTTAGGTTGTTTTTAAGGATTATGCATCTTATATCATTGTATTAGATATTATATTCATGATTTTATAATCCGATTTTTTTAATAATTCTGATTTTGTGGCCTATTTCGTGTCTTATGTTGCTTGTCTCTAACTCGTTGTTATTGTCGGGCCACTAATTGAGATTTCGTATGTCAATGAGGCTTACTCGGTACAATTAAGGTTAAATTAAAATAAATAAAACTTCACCTGACATGTTTTAATTGATGTTTAACATGTGCTGTAATTGGCTTGAGAGAAGTCTGACACTCCAGGGCTTGTGAAATCTTTTCAATCCAATTAAACAAAATCAGAGCTGCTTGTGGAGCTCACAGCAGTACTGTTTTTCTTGATTAAAAAGCGAAAAAAAAACAACAACAACCCCAAAACAGCTCTTACATATGCAGTGACAAACCAATAGCCTAAATATACAGAGTGTTTATATTTCTATAGGGCTGCTTGTTATATACGCACACCGATAATATATTAAGAGTTTTAGACGTCTTAATGCTTAATCAAACTGTAATTGTTGATGGGCCACTCATCCATCAAAGGCTGAAAAGAAAGATTATCACGTTGAACAGAGGACAGCGGAACGAATGTGTGCACCGTCTCCAGCAGCGACTCTTGACTCTGATGTGTATTGTGTTATTGGAATTAAGAGCATCGACTCTATCCGAAGCTCGGCTCTTCATTTACATAACAAAGGAACGAGGATCCTTGGCGAGAATCCCAATCAGTTTGAACAAGTCGGCCAATAAAACCCGAGGCGGACATCTCAGGAGCTTCTTGACCGTTGCTGGCTGGTCACATGGGTGCATAGTATTTACACCTCTGTGTTTTGTTAATGGAGAAAACAAGCATGGAGAAAATCACTCTGGCTCAGGTAGGAAGTTCCTCTTGGAGAAATGGGTTATTTTTAGAAGGTGATTTTTCGCTGTAACACTAGGTATAAATTGTCAATCAATTTTTCTCGACTTGGGAACGTCTTAAAACTCCTCATTTCTTCCTCCTCAAGGCATGATGCTGATATCAGGCAGCGTCTGGTGTGACAGAAGTCCTGGTAGCTTGGCAACAGGTATGAGTTTATAGTCCAGTGTGACTGTGACGACCAGGGTGAGAGGACAGCCTGACAAGCCTGTACGACACACACACACACACACACACACGGCTTTATGTGTGCTCCTCACATGTTTCTTACAGGAAGGAGGATTAGAGGGACCCATCAGTAAACTCCTCAGGGCAGTGCTGACATTAAACAGCAGAAGTGTTTGAGAGATCGATGTTGGTACCTTGGAGCTGCTATACCTCTCGACAACCACGTGTCCTTCATAACGGCGCAGCCGCACACATGTGACACATTCATCATCAAAGGCACTGGGACCGCAGAGTGATATGGAGCGCTGCGAGGAGGCCTTGGAACTTCACAGGGTTTCTATAAGACGGAGTCCGCGTTGCTGTAGGGGTCTGTGGCACCCAGCACGACAGATTTGTTTCATAGACAAATAAATGCTGACTATAACGGCTCGTAACCGCACGGCAAATGGTCCATCATCATTAAATGTTGGCAGAGTAACGTCGCATTGGTAATGTGATGTTCCCATAAACTCTGCAGTTTATGGGGCACATCGTGTTCTTTAGCTATTGACAAAACACAATTCATATTTACCATTTCAAAGCTTAGGCAGTCGACGTCCACAATGTCACCCACTGCGGGCTTCAAAATCCTTAAACCACAAATGATATCGCACTAAATGATTTACAAGAAGAAAAATAAAAAATTAATAATGCCAGGCTCTAAATTAGTGTCATCCATTACTCTGAACTTCTCACAATCCAAAACCAAAAAACTTTTTGGATTGTTGCTTTTGGCAAAGCTTTTTATTTATATCAATCATCTCAACAACCTTGACTCATGACTCATGAGAAGCTGTGAGAGCAGAACTGTTAATGAAACACCACAAGGAGGAAGATGGTTTTGAGTTCGGATCAAATTTCATCAGTGTTAACTCATTTATTTTCTTCAAAATGATCTATAGCCACAAGCGCTCCACAGTCCGTGGTCACGTTCGATTCTCAAAACAGAACGACGATGAATTTTTAATACTCTTAT
Organism: Pampus argenteus; assembly: GCA_036937835.1. Classification (NCBI taxonomy): domain Eukaryota; kingdom Metazoa; phylum Chordata; class Actinopteri; order Scombriformes; family Stromateidae; genus Pampus; species Pampus argenteus. The sequence goes on along the minus strand of CM072861.1, from coordinate 20,189,302 downwards.
ATTATCAGTATTCTAAAAAGATAAATGACTCCAGCATCCGAAGCTGCACCTGATACACAAAGTGTTGCAAAACAACGGTGGGTGAGTGACGACAAGGTTGTGACAAGACATGCAGGGAGCGTTGAGCTTTTCTTCCACCTATAGTCAATGTGTTCACTGAACGGTGACACAAACTAGACTCTATGAAAATACAGCAATATTTTAGTTTTACTTCTAACTTCTGCTCTGCACTTCAACTACAAGGAAAAAAAACAAAAAACTCTGCAGAGAACTGAAGCTTAAATCGCTCACCGTGCCTCAAAGTCAGTCGCGCAGCAGAGAATTTCAACACAATCCTGCGTTTAGGTTTTATTGGAGAAAAGGCACGAAAGAGGACAACTCGACATGCACACTGATCAAAGCCTCAGTGTGGGAGGATATTTGTGTTCATTCGTAAAATCAGATCAGAAATTCTCACCTGCCTAAGTGTCATGTTGGATCAACACAGTTACCCCCATGACTGACAATTTTTGGTGAGTTGCTGCAATTTTAATTTCAAACCTTGAAGACCAGGTGGATCAAATGTTCACGTTTTCTCTGCGTTTTTATGTTTAGTTCTTAGCTGTTGTCCTTTTTTTAATGCACATGTTTTTTTTTTTTACATGGCTGATAATCTGCATGTGTGTGCGCGTGTGTGTGTGTTCCCGCTCCTCAGAAAACCTGTCATTTCCACATTTCTCATTCCCATTGCTCAGTTGTCAGGCTGTGAATGGGTGGTTTGAATTTGCAGATCGCTGCTGAATCACACCACATCAGTGTCATACATGTTTATGACACTGATGGTGGAGGCAGGGGATTGCAGCACAACAGAGAGAGAAAAACAAACAGGTCTCCAAGGTGATGGAGAAGATTTCTGAGACTAAAACCAATGTGCTTATTATGAGACTGGCAGGCTAAATAGGCAGGATGATGAGCCAAGAGCCTGATGGAGCACAGTAATTACTGGCAAATTGCGAACCTTAGTTTCAGCACGCAAACACTTTACATAATGTATCTATGGAGTCGCTTGTGTCACATCCGTAACAAACAACATCCAAAAACAAAAACCACAACCTCTCAGGAAGTGCCAAAATGAAATGTTAAATAATAATTTAGTGGGAAGACAGATTGTTTCGCATGTACCTGTGGTGGGGTCAACAGTCCGCTCAATCAAGTGGTCGTCCTGGTGAACCCACTCGCCGTTGCACTTGAAGTAGATCTGCGTGGCCGGAGTGGAGCGACAGGTCAGAGTGACCGGCTTGTTTTTCACGATGTACTCGTCCTCCGGCTCCACCAGGAAGTGAGGCAACAGGTCCGAGAAGGCGGCGGGAAGCGTTGCTGTAGCGGCGTGCTCAGAACCTTGGAGAGTAAAGAGGAGCAGGGATTTTAGAGGGATGTCAAATATATATATATAAAAATACATATTTATAAAACAAATGAAACAAGCTTTCATGTTTTTAAGTTGTCACAAAGGCTGAAGCTGAACCTTTCCTGCTCCGCTGTTGTGACTGCTTGACTAGTAAGTGATAATGCATCAGAAATCCAAATATCTAATGCAGAGAGCCAGTGTCCTTGGTGAATTGCAACTCATACATATGCATATGTAAAAGGCAGGAGAGGACAGAGACAGATGGACAGAAAGTGAAGAAGAGCGATAGAAAGAGAGGGAGCTGTAGCGAGGAGAGTTGGCAGTGACAAAGATTGGCCTTGTGTGCTCTTGGCCGGGTCCGAGGGGTAGTGAAGTCCATGTCTTTACTCCCAGCTCTTAATCAAGGCCCTTTAACATCACCGCTGATGGACCAGCAACCATAAATCCTGTCTCAGCGACTAGCCCACTTCACAGTGTGTTATACGGCTATTCAAGCAGGTCTCTAACTCTACTCGCATTAAGCGAGACAGTGCAGGAGGCAGTTAGGTTAGAGATGACTGACAGCTCGACAGCCAGTTAACTTAAGATCACGTCCTATATAGATGCTGTTTTTATTCTTTCTAAGTCATATAAGACATATAGGAGACACACGATGTGGAAGGAGGAGAGAGCAGATGGATTTCCACTGTGCTGAGATAAAGGAGCTGTCCTTCAGCGGGACAATGCTACAATTTACAGCAAAATTTTACGATCGCTCAAAAAAATATATAAAAAATGTTCAAGACAAACGCTGAGTGACACGATGGAGCCTACAGCGTGCACATCCTTCCTGCACGAACACAGTTTCTCTCTCTCTAAACATATTAGCCTTGTAGTAGTGAGAGGACACAGAACAGAGTAAAAAGAGGGAAATAACCTCTTTATACCGCCGACACTCAGGGGAGGCCAGTAAATCCCAAAATAAAACCCCTTTAAAAAGAGTGTAATATTAATTTACTGCCCTGAATCCAATATGGCTGACAGAACAGGCATTAACAACCTTCTCCATCACTCCCCGTGCAGCAGGAGAGGGTGGGAGTCCACATCTCTCATAATGAAACAGCAACACTCATGCTGACCTTTCTCTCCTCTCTTTCTCCCCTCCCTCACCCATCCTTTGTTCATCCTTGCAGCTTGCTGATGCCTGGGTCAGGGATAATATTACGTTGCGTCATAAACACCAATCTTTGGATAAAGACATTATCTGTCAGTCCCCCTCCCACCACGCGTTATATTAATGTCTCTCCTTCTTCTCCATTTTTGCCGTTACCCCTGTGTGCTGAGTTGCTAATTCATCAGTGTGAGATACAGTGAAGCACGCCACTGCTGCCGCCGCTGAACCCCATTAAATGTTCCGTGTACATGTTTAACTCTTAATGAAAACTAAATGTTCTGTGTCCAATGAAGGACATACATCACTTGCTGACACATTGCCTTTTCTTTTCCTCCCCAATTTTCCCTTAATGCAACACATTTGCAGAGAAGAAAATGTCATTAACATGGCAGCTCCGTATTCAGGATAACACAACCGCCTGACATTATTTACTATGTATGCAAGCGTGTGTGTTTTTCACCTCACGGCGTTGAAGAAAAGGCCACAGTTCATCCAGAACAGTGGGCATAATTGCTCTAATGGAGAGCTAAAAGTTTGCTAATAAACAGCGTGGGATCAGCAGGTCAGGTAGTTTGAAAGTGTGTTGGTCCTAATGACGGCTGCTTCCAGCTTTGTGACCACAGCCATTAGCCGGTCAGGCTGACCCTCTGTACTCCCCGCAGACTTTAGACGACAGCTCACTAAAACAGTGGGCGAGTCTCACCTCACACCTGCCAGGTTAATCATCTCATAGAGGACAGATGATGTTGAAACAGAGAGCGAACCCAAAAACCACCTGAGACGCTGACAAGTCATGAGAGCGGCTTGATGAGCTCCTGACGCCGTTTAACTCACCGCTGGCTTCTCATTTACACAGGGTCACATTTCACGTGAACTCACAACTTCTGATGATGTTTCCAATTTGTGTTTGTGTGTTTGCGCTTGTGTGTGTGTGCGTGTGTCACAGTGGTGGTGGGGGTTAGTCTTTCAATTTTAGTACACGCTCTTTAGGTTAATGAGGTTAAACACGTAATTTCTTTAGAGAGGTAAATTGTCGTTTTATGTGAGGAGCATTCTAGTCACGCGCTGCTTTATATCAAACCCATAATGGAGGGCTGATGCATAGTAAATTGGTTTAGATTATTGTCACGACACAATGTACTTCAAAGTCAACGTGTACACACACACACACACACACACACACACAGAGAGAGTATCAGCCACTTAACAGACTCCTTGCGGGTCAATGCACAAATCAAATAGACATACAGCAGCACTATGGGCACTGCATTAGGTCCCACTGAATGTGATTGGCTAAAGCAGCCATTAATTGTCAAATGCATCCATGTCCATCGCCAGATTGTTGTTTGTTTGTGTACAAAACAAACAGCACACTACTAATGTCTCCCTCGTTGACAGTAGATCCAATAAAGATGTAATTGATAGAATATGTTGGATGTGTATCTATTACATAACTCTACAGCCGTCTGCTGCCATTTATTTTTATATAAATAGAAACGAAGAAGAATCGTTTTGATTCTTGTACTTTGTCTGCAGCTGCTATTCTCTCGAGAGACAATTCAACTGACCTAAAATATGCGAGAAAAAACAACACACACACACACATATGATCACAACAAGGGTGCACCAGGTGCCAGTGTGCTGAGCCATGATGTCCAGGGCACATTTTCTGCTGCACACAGACCCCAATGTCTCATCTGTCCAGCTGACCACGTTATCTCCCAAGTCAGGGGCCGACCAAGTTCACGAGCGGATGGAGATGATGAAGTGTTAACGTCGAAAACATTCAGAATATATTGAAAAAGTTCATTCCTGTAACTGATGTAACTATATACGTACACACCACTGCATAAAAAAACAAAAAAAAAAAAGAGCAGACAGGATTAGATTTTCACAAGTGTTGCTGGTTTATACACATATTTTGTTACTATATCTATCTCCAATATTTTATAATGATTTTTTACTTTTGTGTCACTTACTGTATCACTTTCTAGGAGTAGGAATCTTTTTTTTTGTATATACACAAATCTCAAGTCTCATTTTGAAACGAAATGCCTTCCTCGTCCTATCCTCACTCCTCTGCCAGTGTCAGTGTTCCATGAACTGTCGACTTGCGTTATCACCGCTTGTAAAATGACCATTTATTTTTTAATTTCACTCCTTATTATCTACTTGGAGAACAGAATTACTGAATGCAACACAGTATGAGGGGTGTCAGCAGGGACAAAACCATAGCTGGAACGAAAATAACCCTCTTTTGTGTTTCTCCCTCACAGCACCAACACATCGTGTGCCCTTTGGAGCCAATTACAATTTTTTTTTTTTTTTTTTACAACGTCATGTCCCCGAAGGAAAGCATCATTGAGCAATCACTGGGCATAATTTACATCACAAGTGATGAACAGCAGCTATAACAAGTGTTTTATGGCACCGTCAGCACCTTACAATGTCCTCTGAAATTAATTCAATTAAAATTACTATCCAGAATATTAAACCATTTCATGTTTAGCCACCATTTAAAAACAAAGCCAATATCAAATTTGTCACCACTTTGTTGGTTGATTTTTTTTTTCTCTTTGGAGACCACTGAGTATCTTTATTGAGTAATCACTCTAAATATTGTGTATGTTCAGCACACCGGGGTTGTTCATGTACAGTTAGGAACGCTATCAATAAGCCTCTGGCAATATTAATATTGAAAGCGTTCAAACAGAGGTAAAAAAAACAACCAAAAAAAACCAACACAGAAATAGGATGTGTTAAAAAAAAAAAAAATATATATATATATATATATAAAAAAGGCTCCATCATATATAATCTGGAGCACAGCTGACTAATGTATGTTTGCCCCCAGATGACAAATATTTACTCCTCCACATGTCTATGATTCAGAATACATTTTTCAATGAGACATCCATGCTTCAACAAGCACTCCTTCAGCCACACACATATATTTAGGAAGCTGAAACACACACACACACACACACACACACACACACACACACACACACACACACACACACACACACAGAAGAAGGTAAAATAACTCACATCAAACATCTTTGTCTTTCAGTCAATAAAAGATGCAGGATTATGCATGTAGATTAAAAAAACCACAGGTTTACATGGTGTTCCTCAACACATCTACAAAGTCACATACTGCTGTAACATCCCTGGTCATTAAGGTCTGGAAACAATCAATCACTGGCAGTGAAAATTCACTTGTATGGAAATTGGCTGAGATGCATTAAATAAACATGTAGGAGAGATGGCACCCATAGCAACCTAAACTTCAGCACATCACGTTTTGTATTGGTGGAGGTGGAGAGATTTATATAAAAAAATAAAATGAAATAAAAAAGAAAACAGGGATCGAAGGACAGAAGGAGAGGAGAGGAGGACGGGGGTGAATATGTAAATCATTCTCACACATGCCACATGTGATATGTGATGTTATTACAATCTTCTTCCATTTAAATTAAAAGAAAATTGGCTGCTAAGCATGCACACTGATGCACGGCTATACATCTGTGCGCATATATTTATTCAAGATACTAATAACACGCTGCCTACTGTGTTCCCTGACGAGAATATTTCCATGAAAAATGTGCTCCGGAGGCTCGGGTCACATTGTCAACTTTGAGTATTGCCATCAAAAGCCGGCAACATAAAACATCTCTACTCTGACATGCTGTCTGTCTAATTAAATAGTGTTATTTTGAGTTATGTCATTAAACAGTTTGTTGACAAAAAAAAAACAACTTTGAGCTGTTAGTTGTGTACATACGGCACGCAGCAACACTATTAATGAGCCTTACACCTCTGAACAGGAGCTTACACATCTGCTTATTCCGGTTTGTTGATTCTTATTTATTAATTTTTCTTGTCATCCATTTGATGCAACACCTCAGCAGGGGGGTCCAAGCAGGGAAGCAGCTTCGAGCCGCCCTTTGCCACCAGCGCTGACACTCCCAGACACCTTAGCTTTGTTCGCCTTTCAAGTCGGCGGCATCTTAAAAAAGCACTTTTTTGCCTTGAAATGAGTGTGTGTGTGTGTGTGTGTGTGTGTGTGTGTATAAATGTCAAAATCAGACGCTTTACAAGATCAACACCTGGGAGTCTGAGTTCGTGTACATAACAGCAAGAGCTCTAACACTTTTTTTTTTTCAAATTTGGATAGTTATATGATGAGACTGGTGTTTCAGAAGCATCATTAACAGTGTGTGTGTGAACCAAGAGTCTCCAGATTGAAAGAAAATATCCATATTTATCACTCAAGGGCCACAGCTGATGTTTTGTCTCCATTCATTTCCAAATCTTTCCACGGCGGACATCCCAGTTTCATGGCTGAATCCTCCTCTCCGGTTTCTATATCAATGGTTTAATCACTAGCTGTGACTCCCCAATAAACTCACTGAATAACTCAGTGACTACATTGACTTTGGGTCTTTTACTCAAGTTACATATATGCTGTCCTCTTTAATTACAAGTTTTAGGGCATTTCAAATTGAGTATGAGAGCATTTAGCTGAAAGAAAAAGAAAAACCCTTTTTTGATCAAGGCTTCATATTGGATAGCATCTCCTCAAGAGATAAAGAGCTTAGTTTCAACTGGAAATACATAATTCACAGACAGATTATTAGTTAGAAATGTGCTCCTTTTGAATGGCTGTGTCTAAAAATTATTTCTGGTCTTCAAAACAGCAAATCATTGACAAAAACTCATTTAATATCTCTGCTGTATAAAACTTAGTTTATATATTTAATGTTTGGTACTCTCTGTGTATAAAGTCACCTAACTCAAGCAAAAGAACTCATTTGAAAAAGGAAAAAAAAGCATAATACTAATTTTGTTTGAATCCTGTAAAGCCAGTGCACTTGATAGATTGAGCTCATTTTAGAGGAAGATTTACAACGTCTGGATGTAACTGCTTGAGATTCTTCAAAGCTTTACCTTTTTTTGGCATATCAGTGCATCAGTGCTTTTCCAAAAGAGACACAGAGATTTAAAAACACATTTTAACTTCATAACCGCACACAATCCTCAAAGAACTCGAGGCTGTCAGGAGAGGGCACATGCAGTCGTAGTCTTTGCAACCCGAGGCACGCACGCCTTCATGGATTTGTTGTCCCCTTACATTTAGTCAGGAAACGAGGTTATCCAGAAGCAAGTTGATTACAGGACCCAGTGCCGGCATGGGAAGGAACAGAAACGCAGGCAGAGAGGGTGAGGAGGCATTCTTAAATCTTTGAAATGCATGTTAGGAAATAATGGCAGGAAGGAGGAAGGAAAATACAAGAGACAATTTAGATTACCAAGTTAATCCCTTTAATTACCGGATATGCCTACAGCTAAAATGAGAGGTTTCACACACTGCATTTTATTTCAACTGCAGACTGAGGCAGACTGCCATGATGATCAAGAGCCATAAACCTTAAATAATGGAATGTCAGTATCGCTGCTAATCTATATTGTTTATGAGGCTGGAAAAAAACTTCTAGTTCAGAGATGAAATGAAACTCGCTCCATATCCCATTTCTCATATTACAAACATTGCTACTTTGAGAGCTTCGCAATTAGATAAAACATGCCCCCCCCCCCCTCCCGCCCGTTCAGGCGGTCTCACAGAGCACAATATGCCAAACCTCCTCACAGAACGCACGCCAGTTAAGGGGCAGGCCAAAATAAATAGGTTCAATTTGGCAAAGTGACAAACCAGCAAAAGGGAGAGTATATAACTGCTGATGTCGGCAAAGTTATTCAGTCTGCTCAGAGCGCTTTTGACACAAACCGATGTAAACGTGAGGCCCCTCGCGACACTTGTCAAGCACGTCAACCTGCCTATTCCCGTCTCTTCCTCCTCCTCCTCCTCGTCTCATTTACCCTCCTCCCAGTAAAGATCCTGGGTAGAAAGAAATCAGGGATGACTCGCGCTATCTAATTAGTGTGACAGAGCATAGAGGCTCCTCAGCATCAGACAGAGAATTAGAACACAACACGAAGATATGATCCATAACAAGGCTGAGATAAAGCATCACCTGTTCAACTCTAATTACTGAAATACAATGCCAGCACCAACTTTTACAATTTAACAAGGCACCAGCGCTTACTGTAGCGGCGACGCGCTATGCTCACTTACAGTATGCTGCATAGATAAGGAAGCATATGCTTAAGTACAGAAGTGAAAATCTCACCGGTAGAGAATCTGATTATGCGGTCGCATTAAACCAATTTCTTAACAAGACTAAAACCCCATTGAGAACGGGCACTGCCATGTAGATCTGTATCTGGAGGATCAACACATGTTAATGCAAGGTGTCAATGCAATGGGAAACTGATGATGGTGCTACAAAAAAAGTCAGAGGATCACCAAAGTCAGTATGGTTTATCCTCTGGGCACGATGAATTTCTGTACCAAACATCATACCAATCCATATTATAGTTATTGAGACATCACTAATAAAAAACAAACCCAAAAATCCAAAAACAGCGTCATAGTAGCACTGGAGGAAAGGACTGGGATTCATCCTATGGAGACTATGAACTTCATGTGGATCCATCCAATACCTGCTGATATATTTCAGTCTGGACCAAAGCGGTGGATCAACCGACCTTGCTATCCCTCTAAATTGCTAAAAAAAAATGTGTTTTTGTTCGCTTAATGAGCCATGAAAACAGAAATATACGAAGTAATTTCTAACATCCTTCATTTCTACATCGTCAACAGCTCAGAGACTTACACCAAATGCCACCTCTTGCCTCTGTAATCCATGCATATGGAGGTGAATAATAATAAGTGCTGCAAGTGTAACAAATGCAGACATGTGGCAGCGTTATCAAAAAAAAACAAACGTGTTTACCACAATGTCACATGTTCACAAGTGGCAAAGACGCCGAATGCTCAGGCTCCGGACCTGAAAGAGAAATATAACTGAGAATTATGTAGATAAGTGTGAACCTGTCTAGAAATGAAAGACAGAGCCGGTTATCTGATATGACTTTCCCTCCAAAGCAAACCAAAGCACATCTGAACTCTACGTGTGTTTAGGGTATCAGTCGAAAGGCAGAAGCAGTGAGCAGAGGGGGAAACTCATTTCAACCTGAACAGTTTTCTGATTATTCTCTACAATCGTATTTTATTTATTTATTTTTTCTCTCTTTTCAGCTCCCTCCAGTTCTCCTGACATCACAACCAAAAGCAAAGCTGGTGCCTGTGATTTAGCAATGCATGAATACAAATCTGTTTTGGAAGAAGCACATCTTTCATTACTCAAAAACACACCACCTCCTTCATTTCAGGTTAATTTACCTCAAAAAAAAAAATTATTTGAGTTTTCTTAGCCAATTTAAATCAGTAAAATTACATATGAGGCTTGGTGAATAAAATTAAACCCTGAAACCGCAGCTACATTTAAGATTCACAACAACAGTTAATGCAAAAACAACAACTCTGATCTGGATATCTCGTCATCAAACCCAAAGATGGCAGCTGGTTTAACACCTTCTCACTTTAACGAATATTATCCTCTTAGAGGATGACTCATGTTATTTGGCCTTTTTCTGTGCATTAGTTATCACTGCTGCAATCTGTACATGACTCCTCACCTTGTCTTGAACTTCCACGGCGATGAAAATTAAACACTATCCCTTGAACATACAGTCCTGTACACTGATGACTGAATAATAATAATAATAATAATGATGCAGGCCAATGTGCAGTCGCTGCTGACGTCAATGGAGGTGAAAATTACGGAAATTGCACATTAGGTAAAAAGCAGAGCTGTGCTGCTCACAGAGAGATCTAAATAAAAACGACCTCTTCTAAAGACGGAGCTGATGTTTCTACTTGTTTTTCTGCCGGATTTGTTGCTTGAACAACACTGTGGCTGGTACATAAGAGGAAGAAATAGCAGCACACTTGAGCATAGTGCTTGTTCTGCCTTCACCCTGCAGATCAGATGTAACGTTATTGGCTTTAAGCTACTTTACACTCTGACTGCTGATGCCTACACAATGTAATTCCCAAACACCTGTGACGGATAATTCCCAACACTTTCTTACTCTGTAGTCTTAAGAAAATTAAAGCATTGTATATAGCTCACTTCATCGATATTCCTTTGAAGAGATACTAAGAAGTGTTGAATACCATGACAGTATGCTCATAATGTTTTGGAGCAGACAGTATTTAAAAGATAAAGCTGCTGATATTCAATAATTTGTTTAGTGTCAACAAATCCCCGTTTGTAGCATTCGACTCCAATTCTCATTTATTTCAACTAAAGATGTCACAAATATGTACTTTTATTTTTTTGTTTAAGACTCAATAATTTCCAGAGCAACAGTTGGGCACTAAAATAGAATTAAGTGAGTAAGTAATAATTACTTGTAATAACAAAACATATGCATGCAATGCTGGCTGATACAGCATTGAGTAGTGAATAAATAAATGAAAATGGGGTTCCTGTATTTCATTCGTCTGGCACAATCAATACATGTTTTTGATTTTTACTAAGGCTCAGAAAGTCCCAACAACATCTCTTGCTTTTCAGATTTGTTGCATGTAAACAGTAATTACATAATTCTCTTAAAAAAAAGGAGATGGAGACTTGCAGCAAGCGCGCTGGTGCCTGAATAAAAACTTTCCACCACTTACAGGGACAAAAGGCTGCTTGCGCCTGAGCTAGATAAGCAGCACGCAGCGATGCCGTTTCAGCGACTGATGATCTTCTGACAGATGATGAGATGAGGTGGGACAGCGCCGCTACGCTGCTAATAACACCTTGCCACAAATAAGGGCTGAAGACACCTACCGCCTGATAACAAGGGAGCTGCACTCACTGTACAGAAAGTGCTGCTAATCTTACTCTTCGTGTCCTTTCTCTGCAATCTAACCTACTTTTATTCCAACCTTGAATCCCCTTTTAATGATGTATATAAAATCATCTGTGATTAATAAACATATATACACGTATACAAATGTGAAATATTTCTATATTATATTTATATCTTGTGATTCATCCTCTCTACAAAGACTTATAACTGTATATAATAATATCAGCTGATTTTTTATTTTTATTTTTTTTACCTTTGGGACTAAAATAAATGATTTATGAGGGTTTTTTTACTACTCACACATCTGCTTATATTCTGCACTCTTTGTAAATGCACTGTATTCAAGTCACTGTCAGCACGAGAGTCTTCAGTGTGGTTCTAATACAGGCCAAGCAGAAGTGGGCTCCACTGACACTGAGGGAAATTGAATTTATCAACACAATGCTCAGCTCCTTTTTATTTTCTCCCACTCACATCTGCAGAGGGGTTTACTGCTTCATGCACAATACACAAATTCCTCAAACTGTCCTTGAGATCCTTCAATTCGGGACTTGTGCCATTCAATCTGTGTATTGTTGAAAAATAAAATAAAAATAACACAATGAAGACAAAGTCAGCATGTTTGCTTTGTTATTACAGCGTATATGTTGAGCACCATAGACCTTTTCTCCTGGAGTTTCTCCTCAACAATAGCAACAAAGGTTTGTCTAAGTTTTTCCTCCTCCTCTGCTTTCCTAAATCCATACAGAGAGCCTTGATGGCCACGCTCTACATTACAGAGACAGAAATGGCTTTCACATCCAACCCAATAATGTGCATGAACAATAGCAAAAGCATTAGGTGACTGGCAATAAGTATCTGAAAAGAGGCACTTTGATCCTGGAAAATATACCAATAGAATTCAAACTATCAATCTAGTAGAAACATCTCATCAGGGCTGTCGACCAAAATAGTGTGAAGAACAGTAGGAAGTGCTTTAACAGAGAGAGAGATCATTGTCTAAATTAATAATAATGCTTTTTATAAATTGAGTCAGCCTATCACCTTGTGCTTTCTTGTATGCGGCATAGAAAAGAGTCCTAGTGACTAGCCGCAATTAGGGCTTTTCTTGTTCGACTGTAAAACTACCAGGAAAGTGGGAGTCTTAAACTCTAGGCTCACTCTGACAGCATTTGAATGTCATTTGGATAATGGAGTGATATTCAAGGTTTTTTTGGGGGGGAAATGCTTTGAAATGCAAGGCGGGTGATGACTCTGAAAGGCCATGTACTGAGGAACCACCCGGTGAATTTGGTTTTAATGGCAATTCAGAATTTGAAATGGTGGAGATTTTAGTCATAGAAAATTTTGCATGACAGGCTTTATTTGGTTTTGATTTCTCTGTCTACATAATGGACTACATCTTACTATATAGCAGCATTCAAATGTACCACTGTAGCGAACTGAAACAAAAGGTTCAAATCATCAACATGACTCAGCAGTATCCACAGAAAACTGCTGTGTAGTTTAATCTTTAAAAATGTTTGAATGCATTAACAACATTGCAAAGAACAGTCCAAGATTTTGCATATTATATGCAGTCTAGGTAGTGGCAAATATAGACTATTATAATTATCATTAGTATCATCATTATCAAACTAGTAATTTTGAAAATATTAGTAACCTGCTCCTCTAAGGATATAATCACCTATTTAAATCTAAATCTAATAATTTTTTCATTTTTCTTCCTACTTAATAGGTTTGTTTTCTACAGGAAGTCACAATACTATGAAAATACACACTACACTAACGACAAACGCACGCAACAAAACTCCTCCTTGATCCTTTTTGATCAAATTATAGCCTGCCACTATATATATATATATATATATATATATATAAATAATAAGTCACACGCAAGGAGCATTAAACTAAATGGAGATGATTATATATCTACACTGCCGCAAACAAATCATCAACATACCGGTGCTACGCCGAGCGGTCGTAAGTGACACATCCAGTGCGACACCGAGGACGAACATCAGCACAGAGACCACCTGGCTGCTCTCTGCAGTTATTTCATAGAAAAGCTGCTGGTTGAGGTTATGAATGTTTGTCATTGTGTAAAAACAGTCTTTAGCACTTCGTTGTGAAGGATCAGAGTTGTGATGTCCGGTGGCAACCCGACACCCTCCCCTCCCTCCAACCATTCCAGTGGAAAGACAGATTGCCAATTTTTCTATCACCTGTGCTGGGGCCAGGCCCATGACACCTGCTAGACGAGCACAGTTTAGTACTCGCCCTGTCAGCTAACGTATGGGTCTATTGATGTGCTGTGACTGGGCCGGGCTGATCCTACCCAACACGCATTAGGGCCAGCTGTTGTTCCTCATCTGTCTCTGTGTGCACCCTGATAGCCGCAAACAGACAATAAACACAGGCTGCTCCTAACATAACGCCCCATCTACCTTCACCCTGCGTCCCGCTGCTCACAATAGCATCATTTCCTGGCCCCTGACTAAATGACTGTAGAAATGCCAGCTTTAATTGAGTCCAAGAATGTGGCTGATGGGGAAAAAGTTGATACACTGCAAGTACGGTAATTGCAGTCTTGATTACACCCGTCGGAGAAGCTAATTCTAGGATTTAAGATTCAGTGAGGCTTAATAGAATGGTCTGTATGATCGCAGCCTGACGCAGCAGCAGCGTAAACACGGCAAATTGCACGCTGTCGTGTTTGAAATTGATGATTAAGGTTAAAGAATTAAATGATGATTACAGTAAGTGCACGAAAACAAACAGAAGGACCATGATAAATAGACGCGAAAACCAATCCAGACTCAAAAAAGAAAAAAGAAAGAAAGAAAGCAACGACGTGTCTGATCTTGTGGATTTTACCACATTTTATTACGAGATAGGTTGAGCCAACCGTATCAGACACGGGGAGGCTCTACCTACCCTGTTGAGAAAAGATGAGGGAAACGCCCTTTTCAAAGTTTGAGCCCATGAACCCCTGAAAGGTCTGTTCATGCCCCTGCCGGCATGAATAATCACCCCCAGCTCCCCTGTAATGTGCTGCAGATGATATATTGGATCACATTTATTACTGCTCCGCTTCCACCTGGCTAGGAGCAGCAAGTCCTCCATTAATAAAAGAAAAGAAAAAAAAAAAAACCTCAGGCCTGCAACAAAATCTCTGCACAGCCAAAGACTGCAGGTTTAGATCTACTGTTAACACACCATGACCTAATTGATAAAAGCTGTCATGGGCAGCTCCCATTTTGCCTATAACGCAGCATGACAGAGAGTTCATCTGGTTCTTATTGCCAAGTCTGTTCAACAGTTAAAGGCACTTGCCAATTCTTGTCCCACATGCAAACATCCTAGTCACATTTAAGATTTCTGTCATCGCAGCAGGAGACGCATCCAGGCTTCAGCTAGTCGACACATCCATAGGACATGTTGCACGTTGCGACTGAAGATTAGTCCTGCAGGATAACACGTTCTCATTTGAATGGTAATATGGGATTAAAACTGCCAGAACTTTGCAGTGCTTTTATGGGATTAAAGCACTATTACATCGCATCCCTTAGCTGTCAAATTAATTGTGTAATTTTGCCCTTTAGACAAACATGTCAGACTTAAAAACAATGTTTTTCTGACACACGGGTCATGCTGGCATGGTTATGAGAGTTTCACAGATTTTGAGGAGGCTTTGTGGTGTATGCTTTTCTTTTTTTATTGACAGTTTTGAGTCGGGGGGAGGGGGGGGAGGGGGGGGTAATCAATGGTAAACGACGACTAATGAACAAATCAATATACCAAAGACAATAATATGTATTTGGCAGTTTATTTTAATAATTACTTTTTTTTTTTAAATGAACGGTTGATATGATGTTAGAATTTTAAACATTTTGGTAAATCTTTACTGGAATGAATATTTTTAATTGCATTGTTACAGAAACCCATCCCAACAACATACCTTCTACTACAGTGTATGAAGGCTGCTGCTTTCCTTGCTGTTCTCCCTCTGCTTCTGATGCTATAAGCTGCAAGTATTGCGAATGCAAGCCTTCATTTGATAAAGGTCACAATCATTAAGTTCCTGTATGTATGTGAGAATAGTCTACATAGTATTACACTACTACTGGGAGCCTCGGTATTTTAAAGTAATGTTGCCATCATTGCAGAGCCAGTGAGTAAACGTGCATGCATGTGAGGTGTTTGTATATCCTTGTGCATGCTGCACGTGCCCAAGAACATGTGTGTGTATGTGTTGTGAGGTTGCAACATGAATCGATTTATATCTGTCGTCTACAGAGAAATTACTTATTTGTCCAATTTATTACAGTGTTTCATTCTATTGTGAAATGCCCAAGAATTCACACGGCTCTTGATTGAAATCATTGCCACTGGGAGAACGTAGCCAACACCCTCAGAGGATCCTCTATTCTCAAAGTGAGTGAATCATTGATTTTCAGCAGGAAATCATCAAGGCGAATCTATGGTAAATGAGAGAGTGGAGATGGCAAATGGTCCGGTTCAGCAGGATATTCAGTTATCACTGTATTCCTTCATAGACAGGCCAAGGCGTTGAGCTATTTTCAAGCTTGTGGTTAAGTGAAGACCAGACACTCTCAGAGGGAGTTTGTTCCTGCGCTTTGGTAAAGTGCAAATGGAAAGCACCCTTGACTGAACAAAATTGTGTGAGAATTGAGTTTGAAAGAAATTGTAATCTTGGCAAAAATAAAAATGAAACAGGAAAGCAATAACATCCTGAACCAACACAGAAATCCTACTGCGGGTTCTATGCCAAAGGTTTCTCTATGAAAATTAGCTTCTTTGATGTTTGATTAAAAAATATATCTTCCTTCCTTTGAAACCCTGGAAGAATTGTTTGAAAATTAATAATGCTTTGAACAGCAACGGATTTGACATCTTTATTGCGAAATAAACACCTTCTTCTACACTACACCAAAAACTATTCAAATGCACTCTGTGGTCAAGTGAAAACATATTTTTAAAGCAGGGCAAACGTATACTGTACCTACTTTTCAAAGTTGCATGTGCATTTCAAATAGCAAAAGTCGTTTGTGCGAGAGTCCCCAATTAATCTTAACTTTTCTTTGTTAGATGTCAAATTATACTGTAAACGTTAGGGAAGGAAAAGAGGTGCAGACTTGCGGTGTCTGACTGTGGTGCTGCTGACAGAGAGAGATAAAGATTAAGGCAGAAAAACCTCCTTGTTCTGGGTGTGGAAGCCCTTGGTATGGAAATATTTTTGAGGCTAAAGCAACCAAGATGATAAGGGGATGTAAGACCAGTTTCTCCTGTGAAATGTTGGGATGTCGGCGTGAGAAAAAAGGGTAAAGAGTTATAATATAGAAAAAATGTGTGTTTGGTTGGATATGACATGATGTTTGATGATTATATTTGAAAGTCGGATGAACTTAAAAAGAACTCAAACGATGTTGGTGCAAACTACGCAACCGAGCTAACAAATAAAATGTTGGATTTCTGCACTCCCCTACATTAGCCGCTGCTTTACAAGTTGATATAAAAACATGTTAAGCCTGACGTTTCGGATGACTCATCTTAAACATTCATGCCTGATGTGTCAGCCTTTAACATTTTGAGATTACACAACTGACTGACTTGGCTGGCCTAAGGCTACTTGTTTTTGGATCTGTTGAAATGCAGGTGTGTGGAGCTACAGTGAACTGTATTTTCATGTGAAAGGCGCCGTCAACGGGACAAAGAGACGCGTGCTCCACTGCACTGTGGTTTATCCCCCTGCCTGCTATGAACAATAAAAAGGCTGGCATGTGTCACTGAATCTCCCGAGCAGCTTAAGTGAAAGTGATAAGCAGCAGAAACAGCGTTACGCTTCTCACGGGCTGCTTCCAACGATCGCTGGAAATTCATTGCTCCATCCGACAGCCACCAGGAAGAGAGAACGGGCAAAGTGTATTTAAAGGATTTTCACAGTCCTTAATGCTATTTATTACATCTCACCGGCTGCAGTGAGGAGTGGCTACATGTAATTGCGGCCATAGATCTTTTTGGCCTGAAGACAACCAATCAAGATGGATTCCTTTTCCGTTGCCGGGATTGACCATGAGTGAATCCTGGTGACTTACAGATGGGACATTATTTAACATGGATCCGAAGTGACGTTAAGGAGCATTAGGTTCGGTGGGGGTTGTTAAAGCACTTGTCACACTCCAAAGGCATCCATCTGCACTACGCCGGCTTCAATCTATAGATAAGTAATCAGCTGCAATGAGAGCCAGCATGCGGTATTACTCACTGACTCCGTCCTGAAACAGCCCCACCGCCCAGCGAGCGGAGCAGCGCTGAGCACGCGGCTCCATCATGAAGGAACTTATCTTTCAGCTGAGCACGACGGTATCGACAGCCCAGAGCTGAGGGCACATTTGTATTGGTACGATCACATAGAGGGATTGCACTTTCATGTTGCAATCCTGCTACAAAGTTGATGCGCCCAAATAAAGTGGAGGACAACGTGCCGTCAGGGAAATGTCGCACGAACCCCCCTCATGTGATACAATTTAAAGCATGTACATTGTGTAAATGTGCACTGCTCTGATAAAAGGAAAACAAGTGAGCGCAGTGCTTTGTGAAAGTAAGAAAGGTCAAAACGCAGCAGTCCTAGTGGGACGCCGTTTTGTCATGTGACCCTGCCTGCTTGTCATTTTCATTTTCCATAAGAAGCTTTGTTAAATGTTGCATAAGGACTGATGGGAACGGTGTTGTGAACGGTGTTAATAGGAGAAAATACAATCGGTGAGCATTGATGTCAAGGTCATAAACGCCGTGTTTAATATTTGAGATCCGTGGCTTAAAGTCACTTAGAAAGATGAAATCATATTTCTACTCTTCTCATCAAGCAGGAAACTTGCTGTATTGATTCACTGTAATCGCCCTGGAGGATTACTCAATAATATCTGACAAAAATGATCATCACAAGCAGGATAATGATAGCATCCTTACTGCGGGTTGTCATGTTGATTCTATGCAAACCTTTTTGTTGAAATATGGTAAATCTTCTTCGATGTACGACTCACTTATATACACGATGTTCAAATAAGATCAGATGAGATTTTTCTAGTATGGAAAACTCTAAGTAGGACAGAAGTAATTACTTTCCTCTTGTGTGTAACCTATAAAAAGGTCAGGGTATATGTGAGATGAGTTTCTGACTAATTGAATTGCACCAACCTACTATTTGTACCTTATATTTTTCTATATGAACCCAAATACGCTATAAATTATTTGATAATGTTTGTTTTAGCAACAATATACAAGCCCACAAGCTCTTTTGCAAACTACAGCTTATTAAAAACAATGTCAATGTGTCGTGTCCCATGAAGAGATTATTAGTTCGAAAGACTGGCTCCACTTTGACTGTACCTTAAAACCATGTATCATTAAAAAAGAAACAAGAGCAAAAACTTTGGTCTTGACTTTTAAGGTTGACTTCAACAGACTTTTACGGAGACTAAAAAAAAAAAAAAAAGAAAACTGCAGGAATGCACTTGACTGTCAGTTATAATTATTATACTGCTCAAATGAATCAAGTGCAGCTCCAACTCCATGACTTATATCGTACGTTACAGTAATATATCTTAAGACAAACGACTGCAAATAATACAAACTACAGAGATAGGCGACAGTGACAGAGCCACAGCACGAATACATCTGTATTTAGATTAAGAAAAAGATGGATACGCCCATATGTGTCTGATCCGGGTGGTGCCTTGAGGCTTCACAGCTTTCTGTGTAGTAAAAATTGAATCTTATTCAGAGTAAATGGCCTCAGCTTTGTGGAAAAACAAAACCCTGACATGAATTTAACAATCAAAACAGGGATATGAATGGTTTCCGAGGGAAAGGCAAAGGTTGGCTAATGTGCTTCACTGCATAAGAATGCAATCAGTTTTCACATGTTCTGCATACTAACTTTCTCCCCTACAGACACTATTACTGCAGGCTAGAATGGTCATACCTGCCGTCTGCAGCATTAACACAAAAAAATAAAAATAAAAAAAATGTTTCGCTGCTGCATGATGATGTTTAAGTGTTTGTGGCTGTATTAAAAATGCTGTCGAGTTGTTTTCTAAATGTAGAGTAGATTTATTCTCTCAGCATTTTATGTCTCTTTTTTTTTGTTGAGAAAGAAGCCCTCTTCAAACAATGCATTAGCATACACCACGCCATAAATCAAATTAGTACCATGATGTTGATGGGGTCTCCTGCTGTGATTCCTCTGCACAGACACGGACAACAACACAGCTGGGAGCTGATATGCACACCAATTTACTTTCTGAACAACAAATATATGCAGGAGATTCTCTCTCAAAGAAAATGGAATATTTAATTTCTCATTTGAGTGGATTACCAGACCTCATGTAAAAAAATAAAAAAAAATCCCTCGATTACTCGTGATGAGGATAGCGCTGTGTACGACGAATACAGTAGACAAAAACAAGGTTCAATCATTTTGAGCCTCGAGTGTTTGTTTCAAAATTTGACTTCATCTCCCACTAATTACTTTATTTGGGATGAAACGAGTGGAATTAAGTGTAAACAAGAGCCAGTTAGCAACGCAAAAATGCTTCTTTTTTTTCCAGCTACAGTTCAGGATAATAAAATCACCAGCACTCCACTCACACATAACACAACATCTCTCACAAAAAAAAAATACATGACACCAATACCATCGATTAATTTGACTCAAATTGTCATCTGCTCCATTTGGCATATTCGGTAAAGGCGTATCATTCTTCAGGAGACAGTGGATATTGATTTTTAGGCTGGCCTGCTCTAAATATTGGCATTGTACAATAGACTAGGCACAAAAGCTGTTCTCTCCATTGTATTCAATACATCGCTTAGAGCACTGCTGGAAAAAAATGCTCGTCTGAAAACTATTCAACAGGCCTATTGTTGGTTGTCCAGTAGTACACTCGTCTAATGGACCAGCTCCTTGAACTGGACACACTAAGGACGTGAATTATGACGTGCTGACGTGAGATCATGATTAACACAAGACATGTGAGACAGAAGCCTCAAACCAGAGGTCTCCTCTACTGGACCTCCTTGCAGCTAATCAGTCCTAGCTTAGCTCCTCTTTCAGTACGTTGCAGAGATTTGATTACTTGCCATTTTCCAGCTCATTAATGAAGACTTATGTAGCATTTGTAATGAATGTGTCCTGGTTGAAACATGATCAAGTTTCTGGCCTCGCTGAGTGCTTTTTAGATGATTGCTTTCACCTCTGTGGTCGGTGTGGCAGGAGGATGCCACGGTAGAAATGGAAAACGGGAGGGAAGATCCAAGAATAACCAAAAGCTTGAGATAAGCAGTAAAACATGAACAACGCCTATTATAACAACATTTCATATTTTGTAACCACGCTAGCATATCTATTATAATGTTTCATCTGAGAAAGTTACTATGTACCAAAACTCCACCGAATGAACAACCAAGACCTTGTCAAACGGGTCCTGATGCTTTATTAGACCGCAACAAGAGGTCTAAACAGCTGAAAAGCCCAACATTCAGCTTTTCAACCAAAATCTAGCTGCATTCATGCTACGCAGATGTGACTGTTGATGCACATCAGTAGTATTCAGTGGAAGCAGGATATCAGCGCCGACATCCACGTGCATAATTCAGTCATAATTTCAGTGCCCATCATTTGGAGTTCATTGTCAACAGCATTTACAGTAATTATAGCTTATACCACTTGTGACTTTAGTGATCCGAGTCTTTTCTTCAGGTTTCTTTGGGGGGGAAATTTGGTTTTTGAAACCTCGCATTACAAAACGATGCATTGGGGTTGAACCAAAATGGTTTCCATTTGTATATTGCGGCAGTATTAAAGAAATAGTCTGTCGTTCTTGAAAATAAACTTTTTCGTTTTTTTTGTTAAAAGTTGAGAGACGAGAGTAATATCGCTGTCATGCCTGCACGCTACATATGGACCTGGAGCCTACACTCGATTAGTATATATATATATATATATATATATATATATATATATATATATAACTAATAAACTAGCTCACTCCAAAACTACAAGCACCTCTTTTACTCACTAATTAACTACATGTTTTTATAGCTTTCTTTAATCAGAAATGTATAATCAGAAATTTCTCATACTTTAATATTTTTTGGTAATTACTTTCTTCTTAAATAAGGCCATTTATCTGTGGAGAATAATTTAACACATTTCTTCTGGAATTTACCAATATATCATGAAACCGACTTCCAGTGAAGAGCATTAATATAGGGTGAAATGATGATCTTGTTTCCGACCCCCAACCCCCTCTCTTGGTCTGTCCTTGGAACGCTCATTTGCAACTTTAATTCCACAAATGGACTCCAAAGCTGTGTTTACAAGGAGCGAGACAGCTTTAGCTGTGACAGCTTAAAAGCAGTTTCCTAGTAATAAATAGACTAATGCTGCATAATCAAGTCAAATCTACACTAATGTCTACTTGAAAGCCCTTTAGAAGTCCATGTCATTGCGAAGTTGTATTAAATATGTATCTTATGTGGTTTGTTTTTTTTATGACTGTATATATTGTGTTTGTCATACACGGCAACATGAAATCTTCATGCCTGATAATGATAATAAGCTGTAACAGAAAACGGGTCAAGAATTTACAATAGGGAGTTGATTGCACATGTTATTGCATTGCTCTAACATAGTAAATCACCCGCTTTGTGCTTTCACACTCAAACAACACACACACACACACACACACTCTTCCTCATCATTCACTGAAGTTAGCTGCTAGTGCCATTGTCATTTATTCTTATGCTTTTGAAGAGAGTGGTCAGTAGAATAATTGCTCAGTGAACATCGCTGTTCATTTGTGTCAAATACCGGACCTGAAACAATACAGGCCGACTCTGTTATGACTGTAACATATGCTACTCCAGTTCTCTCACTTCTAAAAGCCCAGAGTGTGTGGGGTCGAGCCGGTGTGGAGAATTGTCTCTGTGCGTGTGTGTTGGTGGGAGGGGTGGTGATGCCAGAGAGAGAGAGAGAGAGAGAGAGAGAGGAGCACTGAAGAGGTGTTGGCATCCCACGCTGGAAAAGTGTGGAAATTTGCAGAGCGGAGAGAATTAGCGACTCCCTGCTGAGCCAAACGGATGGGTGCAGAGAAAAAGGGAGGGGTGGAGAAAACTCCATGGCGGTGTAGAAAAATGACCTCTGAGAGGAGAGGAATGAACAAGAGGAGCAGGGGAGGATGAGTTTGAGGGGAGGGTGGTCCACTGGGAGAGGCGCAGAGAGGGATCCAAAAGCCAGGTCACCTTCTCCAGAGAGAGCAGCTGTGAACCACTCTGCCCCTGGGAGGTGGGTCACAGTCGAAAGCTCTGTATCTTATACACCGAAGCCCAGATTCTCCGTTGCTGCCTTCACCCTGCACAGGTCTGCAATAACAAAGCCAATTAAGAAGCCCAAGAGAGAAGCTAGCGCAGCCTCACCGTCGCCTCTCGCTGACTTGGCAACCAGAATTATAGCTCAAGAGAGTACCTTTCAACATCGAATATAGAGAATACCAGCAATTACCAGTGAATACCTCCATTCTCCACTTCGATTTCACCAACTGATGTGGTGACTCATAAAGCACCTTTAATTCATCCCAGATGCATGCTAACCCAGCATACTGGAGAAAAAAAATGGATGCCACCACATATTACCTTGTGTTCTATAAGTACAAATGGCAGTGACCTTATCAGAGTGCGTTATATTTTTGTAATGTACTGGCCACTGTGCGGTTATCCTTATTTACTGTACGCAGCATTTATTTCATCTGGATGTCGCATCAGCTGACATTAATCCGGTTTCAGCAAACAAGAATCACTTTCACAGTATTTTTCTGGGAGACGAGCAGCGAAGTGACAAGTTGATCTTCGTTGCCTCCATTGTCTGGGAGTGTATAGAGTAAAATAATGTTACCGTTATCTTGTAATATGCGCCACATCTGTGTGATATACTGTAAAGATTCTTTGGAGTTTGTTAACCAAGCAGCGATTGCTGTACAGTAGTTCAGGTCACAAGGCTGGTTATCATTCCTCGCTATATTCCTCTGTACCAGCAATTGCTTTCAGATTGTCTCTCTGTGGACGGTAGCGGCCCTGTATAAGAAAAGTGATTGTGAACTGTAAAAGCTTTAGATCCTTTACATGGGTGGCCAGGCTCTAGCTATTTGCTCCTCTGTAACTGTCATCTTGTAGATTTGAAATCCCTCCCCGATCGATTGTACTAAAAGCTCTAATCTGATTGTTAAAAGAGCTGATTTGACAAAGCTGTTATCAAACTGATTTAAGCACCAATCAATATTGCATTATGTGTGTGTGTTTTTTTGTTCTTTCAGGGTTGTGGCAACTTTTCCAAGGACAGGTTTAGAAATGTATTTCACCTCAAAAACCAAACAAAAACATAAATGAACATATGTTTACATTGACACAAACCTATACTTCCTTTTCTGGCTTATCAACAAAAAGTTTAAAAAAAAAAAACAGCTAATAAGCATAATTGCTCAGGTGCGTGAACGAAAAAAAAAAAAAAAAAAAGCCATTTCTTTGTTGATTTTCTACTGTCAACGTTAACTGGATGTCTGTTGAAATAGGCACCTCTGTGTTCATGTGCGGTTGTATTTTTCAGGATGGTGTAATGGTCCATGAAGAGTTGTATGGTCCCACTGAAAGGATCGTTTCTCAGAGAGAACAGGAATGCGCATCGACAGCAACTTCAGCTCCTTTTTCCCTCCATCTTTCCACGTCTTTCAGTATTCATTCCACACACGTATTCAACATTAGAGGGCAAATAAATTGATTGCCAGCAGCTGAAGACACTTATCTCCCAGCGAGTCCGCTTTGCACTAGAGACCCCAATACCAAAACTGGGAAACACTTCATTACATTGATGCTTAACAGTAAGAAGAAAAAAAAAAAAAAAAAAGACCAAATACTGGAACAACACCAGCAAACTGCGGTCACAAACACACCAAACACAGTAAGTTACCAAGATGGAGTGCGACGACACAATGATCAAGACCTCCGGGCTAAACTGTGTTCATTAGTGGCAGCAATGCAGAATGAATGGAGCTGCTTATTTATTCTGCAAGCATCTTGCTAAAAGTGAGAAGGCAGGAACGGGGCTAGCGTTAGCCTCATGCTTGCCTGGGTAGTGATGGCCAATTAAGCTCCTCTCTGATGAGCCATGCAGAGGCCCAGCAAGCAATTAGGAGGCCAGGAGTCTCTGCTCATTACTGCTGCAGACTATCGAGCATTGTCCTGTGTTACACACGGCCGTGACATTCCAGGGATGCCTATTAGATGTTGCTTTGTATCGTTCAAACCGAATAAAAAGAGAGATGTTGCCTTGCGTGCGACCGCCGTTTTAATGACACGTTAGTGCAGTAACGCGAGCACTTGATGAGGAACCCTTTTTTCGCGTGTGTACGCAGGGAAGCGCTTTGTGAATAGAAAGCTTTGATTTTGATTTGACATTCAGCGTTCGTCTTTTCAGATGCGATTTGTCAATATGATGCTGATAACCGTTGAAGGAGTTGACACACACTAATGCATCAGAAGTGATATTGTCTTTTGATTGACAGCCCGCTGCCTCCGGTATTGATTTAGATTACATTTCGGGATGTGACGCTTGTTGGAGGAGGTCAGAATCCACCTTTAATACAATCAGGAAGCAGGCAGAGAGACTGTTATTATAAAGAGAAACCCGTCTGATAGTGGAAGTGTACAGAACAGAAGTTAAGAGAAAGGTTTATTAAATGCAAGGCAAACGTATATGTGTAGACAGCTAGATATATCTTCATTTAAACAGGGGGAAAAGCAACAAGATCATCTATAGATATGGCAATGTATGCTTCCATACGTTATCTGATTACATCATAAAAGCAGCGGAGAAAACATTTTTAACATCTGGCTGACTGATGTTTTGAGATTAGAACCATGTTTTTTTTTTCCAAAACTAAAACTAAAACTACACCTGCTATGAGTGAAGATTTAATATCCCTAGATAAGAGAAGACTTTAATACCAGATGGCACTTTGGTAGAAATGATTGTATGAAGCCGAGGTGCAAATATGTATGATTCATTTCTAAGTGCTCGGTGTTTATACAGTACTTTAAGGGTATTATAATTGTTTGCTTTTCTTGGAGCCAGGGGCAAAGATGAAATAAATGAGAGCCAAAGGTACACTAAATAATAGTGTGTTGCAGAATTTCACAGAGGCCCAGAGAACAACATAACCCTGCTAATGTTGCTGCAGACCCAAGTTCCACCGCTGAAAGGCTTCTTTCCAGCCCAAGTCCTCGTGTGGCACGGCATTCATCCTCACACAGCCGACCAGAGGAAGTCCATTAAGTCAGTTTGGAGACTTTCTAATTTCCTGCTCTTCTGGCAGCAAAACTTGCCAATCCCCCTTTCCCCCCCTTGGCACCATATTACCCATCTCCCCTGGTTAGCACCAGAGGCAGGTGGCACTAAGTGTTAACCATATGGCTGCTGCCTTAAGAATAACAGTGAGGGATGAGCTCCAATGGGCACTGAGCTACACAGCGATGGAGATCAATGATAGACATTTATCACCTGAGGACATGCACTGCGTGGGTGTATTTGTGATCTTTATGGACACCAGTTTGCAACTGAGTGGAGCATAGAGAGAATGAGGTTGATCTGAAGGGAGGGGGGGTTCTGTGATCAAGTCCAGAAAACAAACACTGTGAAGCTGCTGGTTTATATGAGCAGGCGTGTTTTGATTGAGCCACAGGGAGTAATACATACAGTGAAGCCATATGCGAGCAGAGGAATGCGACTCTTTCCCCAAGAAATGAAATCTTTCCCCTGGAGGGCTCTTCACTAATACCAAACCTGTGGCAGGCTGCACATATGTGATCTTACTTGCATACACACGCCCACACACACACACACACACAAACAGGAAGGGAAGAAACGAATCACATTTAAAAGCATTATGGTAAATTAGTAGCTTTTATGAGTAATTACGCACAATACTTTATCCCAAAACACACTTTTCTGCATTTCAAAGCACAATCCAGGTTTGTTGTCTCTCCAAAATCACTGCGCCAGAAACTGGGAAAATGAATTGTATCTGCATCGAAGTTCTACAGAGACCAAGATGAGGCGTTTAGTTAAATAACTTGAAACATGAAACACTCAAACGTATCAAATCGTAATAGCTCAGCATTCAGCTAAAGAGCAAACCGGCTTTATTAATACAATATTACCCTGGTTGCTGTGTTTACTGCGGAGCAGCAGCGAGAGAATCCAATTTAATAATGAATGAAATATATAGCAGAATATTAGTTTTAGAAGATTTATCCTAATGTTAAAAAAAACATACATCATCAGGTATTTATGTAGTGAAAATGATAATCAGAGTCCATAAGGCGGCAGTGGGTCCAGACATTCATGTCATAACACAACAACGCACATAACACATACTGTCACAAAAAGACATGTAAGATTTACTTTGTTTTCATGGTTTTAGTCAGACGTTTCAACACCGAACCCGAGTCTAGATACCTCAGACGGAGGGGCCTGTAGGGTTTTGTCACAGTCCCAGTCGGCCCGGCTAAGTTTTGGTGGCTGCTGAATGACGTATGACTGAAAAGCAGCTCTGTGTCCAGGAGGAGACCAGCATAGGATGCAATCATGAACATATGGACATTAGCATAGACTGTCAGTAGCCTGCTGGCTCTAAGACTGTGCATTGGGACTGGCCTACATTACGCTGAGCCTGCTTCTGGTTGGACAACAAGCACAGTAGGCTGGCGTGGATCCAACACTGACTGGACAGCCAAGACGCTGGACGCCGGCCAAGGTTGTTTGTGAACACTCCAGTTAATTGACATATAAAAGCAAGTGACGGCACACTTCACTAAAAACACGCTAATGAGCCTAAGAGAGGCAGCATTTAATCTGAAACAGAGCTGCCATCAATGGTTAAACAACAACAACAACCACCAAGTCTATTTTCATCTTCATGTTTCTCATATTCATGAGTTTCTTCAAAAGATATACTGAGGATTTTTTTTGACCAGCAGAGGCGCTGTAGAGCAATGTTTTAATTAGCAGCTCCCTGTTTCCAGTAATACACAAGGATGCAAGGAAGATGCATTGTCTCATACACACATGCACTTTGTTATGCTACAAAAAGGCGTTTTTTTTTACTTCTACACAGTGGCTTTGATGAATTATTTCACCCAGTGCAATAGCCCTGCTTGCACCAACAATTAGTGGTGGCAACATTTATTTTTTTTTTCCTTCCACAACCTGTAGTAGCACTGTAGCGTCAGGCTAATTTCACTGCTGGGCGCGGTTACAAATAGAAGTGTACAGTGTGGTCAGAGGTTCACGAGGCTCAGGGTGCAGCTTTGAATTTCCACCTCCTAAAATCTAGTGTGTAGTTAATGTTAAGGACACACGCAATGTATTTCAGTACAAAAACCTGCACAGGGTACCTTTATATATTACAGTAGTTACCTAGAGGTTGTGAAACCCGCCCAACACTCGTACAAGCATTTTATTCTATGCAAGCTATGACAGACAATCATTATCAGCTCATCTGTATTAGATAGAATAATAATGGAAAAAAAAATCACAAGTAGTGCAGGACTGTGATTATTATATACAACTAATAAATAAGCACAAGTAAATATATGTACAAATAATGTCATAAACAGCTAAGCTTTATAACATGGTACTACACAAGTGAGGCTATATATACACAGTATCTCACAGCAGAGTGCAACTGGGCAACAATGTCTTTCTATCGCTTCATTGTGGTTGAGATTTAGTCAGAACTAAAAGATCTTGTCCTTCTTCCAGAAACAGGACAATCCGTGTCAGCACGGTTGTGGAGATGCATAACGACGCCAGCTTTCCTCTGACAGAAATGCCACTACGAAAACATTCTGTGCCGCCTACGTCTTACGAATGCAGATGTCTTGTCTTGAATGTAATATTTATCTTGTAAATGTCTTGCAGGCTCAGCTTCCGCCTCTTACCTCACTTGATATGTGTGCTTTGCTACGTCGCTAAGCACTCCATCCGTGCCATATTAGGCGCTCCGTGTCACAGATACAACCACCTTAGATGTAGACGTTTCAGAAAGGACATTTCATTTCATCGGAGAGGCATCCGTTCTGTCTCGCTCTCACTCCTCCAATGTTGTTGCTATCATCATTGCAGGATAAACAGATACAACCCCGGGTATTTAAGTGGGCAGGAATTTTCAGCAGCACATATAGGTTGAAATCGGCAAAGGCCTCCTTGGGGCTGGTGTGCCTGATCCACATCGAGCTGGCTTACTTCCACCTTGAAGCCTCCATGAAAAAAGGGGATAATTATATTTCCCTTCAAAGCACAATAACGAACAACCGTTTGGAAGGAGGTAGCATATTAAAAGTTTTTTCTTTCATGCACCACCTCAAACAAGCTCTGAATGATCCTCACTATGATCTCACCTCCCTCTAGTTTCTCTGGTGCGATTGTTCAGTTCTGCATGCAGATGATTGCTCAACACCCCCTCCCCCACCTTGTGTCACTGGGGTGTCATCTGCGGTGCACCTGCACTTAGTCACCATGCAAAGGGCATGTCTAAATGCAGGATGTGATCCCTGGGTCCTGCTGCCTTTTAGATTTACATTCCATTAGATGGCTTGATTGAATCCACCTGCCCTGCGCACCCGTTCACCCAGGCGAACCACCGCTCTAGCCATCTGCAGGGGGACAGATTGGACCCACTGAGTGAAACTAGATGTGATGAACAAAGCAAATATGGTCTTGCTCAGTGAATTCTTGAGCCATCCATGACTTAATATTATGCGATGCATTTATTTTTACCCTTCTCCTCCATTGTGAATCAATATCTTTTAATCTGCCAGTGACAGAACTCTGTGGGATATCCATGTGGGAGGAACATAGTTCATAAATAGCATCTCAAAAGTTTGCTTTCTTTTAAACATTTGAAGCTGACCTCAGTGTGAAAAAAAGAGCCTTTCTTTCTGTGGAGCCCAAACAGTATATTTTCTAAAAGAGATTATAAGGACTTGGAGGAAAGTGATGCTTGTATCAAGAGTAGCAAAGCTGAATCACAGCAACAGATTGTGTTGAGGATTACATAAACTGGATCATCTGATAATAGCACACGTTTGACAAGTCATTTTGTCTTGTTTGTAACATAAAATGCCTCTTGTCACCCCTCAAAGAAGTTTAATAGACATCCACCACTGACTATAATACCTAGTATTACCTCCCCTGTTGTGAGACCATATGCATCTCAATATTAAAGGGATTTAGGAAAAGTTCCTACAATAAAAGGCAACAGGGGGAAAAAAAGTTCACATGTGATTTTTAAATTTGCAAATTAAAACATGTTTTTCTATCAGCTAAAGAGCTACTGGACTGAACAGATATTTTTCACATTAGTTTGTGCGCTGACAACGGTCTAGTCTTCTCTGACAACTTCTCCATGAGCGTTGCAGAGAAAGCCAAGGCAATCTCATTTCACCCACTTTAACCTCTAGAAACTTCTACTTGTGAATTACAGAAATTACTTTTTTTGTAATACAGAAAGGTCCCACTTGCTTTTTCTTCTTTGACCACACGGTTCATGCACTATTTGATAAGATACTCGGGGAGGTTGGAGCTGTGCAACCAGATGTGCAACCTTTTGAAGAACTGCGTTGCCCTTTCTCTTGGGAACTGGGAAGCTCCAGGACGGCGTAAATATTCACCTGCAGTCTACGAGGGGAGTTCAAGTCAGCTAAATCATCGGGTTCGAGAAGATCTGAGGACATCAATATTCCTTCAATCGTGTGGATGTCATTAGTCTTTCATTCTTCTAGTCCAATCAATCAGTAGGGTCAGGCTAGGATGACATGTACATCTGTGGACAGATGTTGAGACTAGAGGCTGCGTCACATCTGCATTTATAAAGCTGTGAATTAGTCTGGGTGACCAATTGCAGACTATCTTGACCTTTGTGCAAAGAAGAGAAGCAGAGAGCCCACACACAGTGGCCTCTGCCTTGCAAGGAAACTGTTTCTAAACAAACTACAGCGCCCATATTCTTTATGATGGTCCATTAATGTGTTTTTAATGGTTCTGGAGGCCTACAGCACAGAGGGATAAGACATATCAGACTTTATACAAAACACTTGTTAGTAGATCAGATTCTACAGAAGAAGAAGAATGTCCCAGGAGATTCGAAATGTTCATTAACACGTAAATAATCAGCAGCTATTTTGACAACCTATTAATCATTTCTGAACATTTAGTGCTGGTCGGACACCAACTACTAATTTGGTGACATCAGGCCGGTCGACATGTCAGTATTATTTTACATTTTGCAGCCCAACACATACTATTGCATTAAATTATGAAGTCAACTTTTTTCTGTATTTGCATTTCTTTCATGTGTTTTTTTTTATTGCCTGACTGCATTAATGAGCACCTTGAATATGAACGTGATTTCTTTCAAACCTGTTAACCAGAAGTGGACTGTACAAACAGGATGGATCCCTCAGGCGACAGAGTGGCTATGAGAAGACTATGATGCACAGCATTTACCCTAGAGCCCGAACATGAGATATATGGGGGCAATTTCGATATTTTCTTTACGTGTTTGACCCATGTGCATTACAACACATTAGGAAACCATTCCTCAGTGTAGGAGAGAGGATCACGCTTGGCATTTCTCGGTTCTTTCTACCTCTAACGGAAGGAAATTAATCATGGCTGCATCTCTGACGCCTGCTCGATTCTCAGAATGAACAACAGCGTTACATAGAAGTGGCTGAATGCTTTTAATATTGAGAACATACTTACATACTTAAGATGATGATTCGCTCTTGACATGGATCTCCTTCAACTCTGATGGTACTGCCTTCATTAAGAGGTTAATTAAAAGACATGGCTTTATTTTGAAGCAATTAACTTTACTTCTGTTTTATGCCATTTAATTTCTCCGACTGACTGAGTGCAATTTGTCTAATTAAATAAAAAGCATTACAGGAGACAGTAAACATTATGAGACTGTGGTTGCAATACGTAGATATTGACATTGCTTCTGTGTCCAGTTGACACAAGGACTTTTATGAAATATTAAAAAAATGACTTACTTTCTTTCCATTATTATTATCAACCTGCTTTATATTAAAACATTTATTCACTGACCACTGCGATTACTGGGGCTGGGTGGCCAATTAAGAGCCCATGTGAAGTATATCCATACCTTGTCCTAATAATAGCTTCATGGCCAAACTCTTGAACCATTTCCAGCAGCTCAGAGCAACCCCACTGTGGGTCCTGATCTCCGGTTTGTCTCTCTGGGACAGGAGCATCACGCTCCACAAGACCTGGGTAAATGTTTGTGCACAGAGGCCGAACCAGATCATATTTATAACCGTGGAAGTGTCTCTGATTTACGAGGTGGGGGTTTACTACCTATTGTGATGGTGGTATGCAAACAAAGCCGCAGACAGCAGCCATTGGATGCACGAGATAATAAGAACTAGTGGTAATAAAGTGAGGAAGATGAGTAATTCATGACTACTGAGGAGTGTTAGCTTTATAGTAAGACTGAAATAATTTATAATTAGAATTATAAATGGCACACACGCATCACTCCTGCCTCTGTCCTTCTGAGTACTTGCACAACCAGAGGAGACACGGCTCTGTAAAGATGCATCAATAAATCAATACATTTCTATAGTCTAATATCGTTAAATGTATAGCTCTCAGTTTCCCTCATGGTTTGAAGTTCAATGTTTTGCAATTGAAATCAAATTAAGGAGCATTTTTCACATAAATAAGGTAAATATATGCAGATATGCAAAGACAACAAAATAGATATGTGCATAAACACCTGATATAAGCCGATTCCTGAGTTAATTAGGACGATAAAACCTGAAGGCGATCCCTCCTTGCTTTACCTCTTGGAGGTCACTAAAAGTTATCACACTGAAAAACTCTTCTTTGATAGTTGAAAAAGTGTCTGTTTGAACTTTAAAAAAAAAAAAGAAACGTACCACACCATTTACTTGATAATTCCCATTACCATCAAAGGCAGCAGGAGAAGGAGAGGCTCCCCGTTCCTGATCCTGATTGAAATATGCTGCTCATTAGAGTCCATTCACAAAATTCATGAATCACAGGAAGACAGACGACAGTTGCCTCACCTGTAAAAAGGTCCCTCCTATTAACAGGCAGATAGCTTATTGTACTAAAGAAAATGGTTAAATTCATTACTGCCTTCATATGAATGCAAATGAGGTGCAATCAATAAGTCCAATTTCTGACAATGTCATTAATAAGAAGTGGCCAAAGAAAAAAAAGTAAGACCAACATTAATATAATGCCAGCAGTTAATAAGGATGTGAAAACCTAAATGAAATGAACAATTTTGTATATAGTTAATTATCACATACAAGCGTACTCATTAGAGGGAATCTAACGGTGCTTTTTAAAGATCACAAAAAGGGCTCAAATTAGGAATGAAATGCAAACAAAGGCTCATATGCAAATAATAGTCTGCTGTCAACAAACTGCAATAAATAAATTAAGGAATCTAATGACAACGTAAGTGAAAACGTACATTAGATCACTTCGCCTCCTCTCTCTTGAGCAATCATATGGTCCTAAAAAGAGCAAACATGCCTCATTTATTGAATTCATTTAAAAGCTCAATAGTAAGAAAAAGGAGACAAACTAACCGGAGTACAACAGCAGGGAAGAAGGAATGCTGGGAGATTCAAGGTGGCTGCAGAAAAAGGAGAAGCGAGAGATTTATGCTAAACGTGTGCTGAGTGAAAGCAACGTCTTCTCAAGGCTCTGCAGGAGATCGGCCTAAATCCTTCTCATAAATTTTATATTAATGCCAGAGGTAACCAAGGTTGTTTTTCCCAGTATTTCTCCAGGTCCATTAAACACACCTAATATATTTCAACATTCTCCCATTTCCTCATCTAAGTAGCTTCGCTGAATTGCAAAACTTGCGCATAAGAGAATGTTTATTCCTCGCAGAGTCTGATGAGACTTCAGTGGCTGTTCTCCGTTAAGGTTGACTGGTTTAAAGATAAAAAGCTAACACACTCACCTTCCTCTGCACCTGTAGGTACTGTAACCTTGCCGTTTCTGGAGATAATAAGGCGAGCCTGTCTAAGTGGGGAGGGAGGAAGCAATCTTTCTTAGATCTCACTCACCGCTCTGTTGTAGCTTATTCCTCAGGAATAAGAATTCAACAAGTCACAAAACCCTTTATTCCCAGAAAAAATGTGAGAGCTGTCTATCAACACTTTTGCTTTGAGCAAGAGAAAGAAACCGGTTGCTTGTAAAAATCTGTTACCTTCTGAGCATCAGTCGGTGCAGGTAAT
The DNA here is from genome assembly GCA_036937835.1 of Pampus argenteus. Lineage (NCBI taxonomy): Eukaryota > Metazoa > Chordata > Actinopteri > Scombriformes > Stromateidae > Pampus > Pampus argenteus. Next base: position 20,155,484 of record CM072861.1, on the reverse strand, counting down.
GTACGTTTCTACTTATACACTTCCCTTGAAAGGCCTATTTTAAAATGTAGAGAGCTTTTTCCCCTCCTAATTCCCAATACAACATAGTAAATCCCAAAGCAACAGACTGTAGCCACAGTCATCAAATATAGTGGCGACCATGGAAATTACTTCAGTATCAATACACCACGTAACTAGAGGATAGTAAAAACACTAAAATAGCCTCCATCCCTGCCATATTAAGTCATTAACATAATGTTCCATATGAATAATAGGCTTACATACAAGTAATGAGGTCTTCATCCCTTAGTGAGCAGATATACTGTGTTTCCACTGTTGTTCACTGACAAACTCATTTAGCAGAGCGCTTAAGATGCATTTGAACATTTTCTTCTAACCAAAGAGGCGCACACGCTCCAAAAAAAGTATTTTCCAAACAGGAAGTACAACATGGACTTCGATATACAACAGTCTCCTCAGTCAAAATGGTGGCTCACCCCTTTTTTGCACTCATGAGAGAAAGGAGAAAACACGTCTCCCAGCTAGACGGGAGCAACAGCGGCGGTTTGATCTCTGCTTGAGCTCCACTTTTCAATTCCTAGTCACAAAGATGTAAGAGCATATGTCTGGCATTTAACAGGCATGAAAAGTAGTCATGGAAGAAGCTGGCGAGAGCGAGAGAGAGACGCCGAGTTTATTCAGAAACATCACTGTCTGAGTTGTCAAAAACATGCCGATAGACAATACACGCTAATAAGCACAAGTGCCTGCAAAGCGTGCGCGTACACACACATAAACAATTAAAAAAAAAAAAAAAAAAAAAGCTCTGGAGACAGCAGACTGATTGTTTATCTGCATCGTAGCATAGAGAATTGAAATCCACAGCCACAGATAAGACATCAATCTTCCTCAGTGGGCTGCGTAAATAAATCTGATTACGGACAGAATCATTTCCCCTGTAGAATTGTTTTATCTGCTCATTCCATGCCTCAGCACCAGATAACTCGGGAAAGTGCTCGGCACAAAGTGGCAGCTCGCCTCCTGCTTGTCCAACGTCAGCGTCGCAGGCCTGCTGCCAGTCGAATCAAGACATATTCACCCGAAACTTCAGAAACATACGGTCCCAGTTAAAGGTTTGGACACGCCTTCTTCAGCTGTTGACTGCCGCTGTATGTAAAAGAAACAAATCTACTAATCGTGCTTTGACACCTTGAAACTGGAGATAATGATGACTAACAGCTATTTCCATTGATCAATCTGCCATTATTGTTACAATTCATAAATTAATTGGTCTATGAAATGTCAGAGTAAGAAAAATTAGCAAGCTATTAAAACAGTTATTTTCTTGTCGTGATTTTCCGCAGATTAACGCCGCTGACCGATAATCACAGCCGGAGTGGAAATAACTAAATCAAAATGATGTAAAACAGCAGATCAATTCACGTTTGATTCAAGACGCTTTCGAATTTAAACTGACATCTAAACTTCACATATTGAAGCATGTGAATTTAGTTTATGAAAGGCTGAATAAATAAGTCAAAACATTTGGAGTTTTTTTTTTTAAATTGAGAGAATACAACCTTTTATAAACTAATTTAATCTGAAGAAAACCGATCACAGGCCTGATAATAAGATGCAGCGATGCCAGAATACATTCTGATTATGTGCATAATTGCTGTGAAACTCTCCGTTTGTGCATCTGAAAGAATTTAAATGATATGTACTGTAAGTCACTCCTATTTAGCATCTGCTCATAATTTCAATACATCTCAATCCTCTGAATATTTTATGCGGCCGCGGAAAGAACAAATTCCTTACAGATTTGGATAAACGAGATAATGTAATGCCAAAGTGTACTAAGCTTTTACACACTTCTCAACTAATCCAATTGTTTGTTTTCACATCGTAATGTGTTGGAATCCCTTTCAACCAAAACAGATTTGTTGGTGTTTCTCTGATAAAGCATTAAAAGGCATTCAGTCCGAGGTCAGCTCCCTTGTGTGACCTGAATAAGCATCGACAGCCACTACAACGAATTTGGGCACATCAGACGATCGAGCAGCTGAGCGCTCGCACAAGCCTGCGTTCAGCAGACGGGTACGGCGACAAAGCATTCCCTTAAAACACACCAGATAAAAGACTAATTTGGTCCAAATTTGCTTGAGGGATGCTTATCTTAGAATTCAAATAAGGTCAAAAGAAAAAGCAGTCGCATAGCCGGTGATAAGATTGTGGTGAAAAAAGCAAAATAAACCCTGTAACCTCTCTTAAAAGAAAAAAAGCAAAAAAAAAAAAATGTATGCTCCAGATGCTTGTAGATGTGCCTCTTATTGCCATTTACTTCCAGTGAAGACCACTATAACAAAAAGGTAAATAAATAACTGATGAGGGCAATATAGAGGAAAGTTAGGCTTATCAGAAAAAACCCCACACATTTTTACTCTAGAACAACCATGATAAGAAAAATCGGACTTCCATGAAAATAATAAACACAAATCATAAATCATTGCAGAATAAATGTTAGCATACTGTACTTTGGTGTAATCTCTTCCACAGCAGGTAATTGTGGCTTTCAGGGCTTATCAGGAGCACCAAGTGTGTGTGTGTGTTAGTGTAAAAAGAAAGAAACTTGTTTGAAACCTCTTAAGCTCCAGGATCCTAAACTCTGAAAGGTCACTTTAAGGCAACAAACTAAAGAATCACAGAAGTTAAAGATTCATTACACCGTTTGACAAATGATGTCAAGAAAAGGACAAAAGCCGAGAGCTTAGAAACTAAACGAGTCAGATCTTACAAACGTTGGGTTCACGTCCGACCAGCAATGAGCCGAAAAATGGGAAGAGAAAGAAAAGTGCGATTCCATTAGCTTGCTGCTTCACCTGTCCTCAGATGAAGGGAGAAATAAAAGATTGCTGCGACTGAACTGTCTATCACTTATGAACTACGTAGAAACCATCAAAGCAGGATTCCTTTCACAAGACAATGGTGGATCACAACACTTTCTCAGCACACGTCTTCTTTTTTGATCAATCACTGAAGGTGAGAGCTGGTTGAGTTATTGACGAGGGGGGAAATATGAGGTGTAAGAGATAACTGATGTGGAGCCTCTGTGGAGCCACTTTTAACTGTAACGTGCAAAAAATAAATGTATTACAAAAGGAAATTTCCCTATATCTGTTATTATTCACTCCTGTTAGCATGGGTCCAAAGAATAAGGGTTTACTGCCCTATTACAATCAACTTTCTTAAAAACACAATGGCACCGCAGCACAGCAGTTTGTCATGCGACGTCTGACAGGTGCCTCCCGTAGCACCAATAGAAAGCGCTGCAGCGTGTCAACAAGTCCAACACACACACACACACACACACACACACACACACACACACACACACCACTGAGGGACGCTGTTTTGACACGTGCCAGTCATCACCAGTGTATTTTTTGACCTTTACATGACTGGTTGACAGATGTGTTGCAAAGGAAATTATATGACACTGAAAATCCAGTGACAAATGAACCCATTAACCCAAATTACACCGTCGGTTCATGAGCTCTTGCGAGGGTAACAAAACTACCCGACCACAAATGGGCATGGTTAGAGGGAAATCCATCTATATTTAGAGGCGTTTGCCTATTTGGCAGTTTTCTCAGGTAATCAGTCTTGGTCTTTGTTGCCGTTGCCGCCTCATCTCCAGCCCGGTTGTTATGATTTTTTTTTTAAACCACAACTTCAGAATATCTTCAAACTTCACAAAAGGTTTCAATAACTCTGTTCAGTTGCCCAAATCTCTTGATACTATTTCTATTTTATTGTCTGGTTGTGACTGAATGCTTCTTGGATCCTACTGAGTCCCCACTGTCCCCCCGCGTACATTGTTAAATTAAGAGACTTTGACATGACATGAAAAAATATATACTTTTCACCCCAACTTTTAGCTTTATGATTCAGGCCAGTGGATTATTCAGTGTTACACTTTTATATTGGCTTAGATAAATCAGGCATAAAGCACTGCAGTGGTCAATCATGTCTGCCTACAGTACTGTTTTAAAAGAAAATACAACCTAATTAACCCATTTCGGTTTTTATGTGAACAAGTCGGAGATGTACAAATCCAAAGTTTAAATCGTTACTCACTGGCTAGATAACACGCATAGTTGCAAAAAATTAATAATAAATTACATTTAAAAGCCAAGTTACAAGTAGTGCACAGATGCACGGCAGCAAAGAACCGGAGGAGGAAACTGTAAACTCCCTAAGCGGAACAATCCTTCACAGCTGCTGTTTGCTAACACTGACAGCAACACAGCCAGAGTGGTGGTCCATAAACTGAGATGTGAGCGCGAGTGCAATTTCCCCTTGTTTTGAGATGTGCACGCATGCATAACACACAAACCAAACATTAACCAATATATCAGACTGCCACACAAGGCGTGATAAACGATGATAATGTAAATGACTATATGCCAACAGAGGGAATCGGTTGCACCTGTAAAGCCTGTGGTCATTTGTTTTGCGAGTGCCAGGGGCATAATGAGCAATAGGCGCCCTGTGTGAGTAAGCCCGATTTGTTTTGCCCTTTGTGTTGCATTATCTGGCTGACCTGTCACAGCTGTATCACAGGCAGGTTTATTGGATTTAGAGATGGGGCTGTCGCGGTTTACACCTACACCTTCTGCTGTCGTGGGGGCTGATCAACATTTCCTGCGTGGTGAGGGGAGTTACTACGCGTGCCCTCCGGTGTCTCGTTTGTCAAAGCCGTCTGCTGTGACAGATACAGAACGCGCTAATGTTAATGCGACAACGTTGAAGTTGTTAGCGAATGATTGTTGGTGACGAGTAGGGGCGCCCCAGTGGGAATAAACTGGTGCCATGACAGACACGTCATGTATGTATGCTTGAGTCCGTCACCCTGACATTAAAATACATACATACACAACCAAAAATAAGCGCAAGGTCGGACTGGGCGACATGGATAAATAACGTTTTTGACCAAATATATATCGATATTGTGACAATACTGTAGGGGTGACTATTGGTGGTTTCACGAAATATTTAGAAAGTTTAGAAAATTACATCACTTTGCTGCCTTTAAAACTAGGAAAATCTGGTCTCATATCATGATAGATATAATATCCTAGTTGTTGCAAGCACATGTTAAAGCAACGGTTCCCAACCTGGCGTCAGGATCCTGTAAGGGGTCTCAAGATAAAACTTAGAGGTTGGGGATAAAAGCAAAAGACAAAAAAAACAGTATACACAAAATGTATATTCTCAGATAATACTTAGGTACTGAATTACTGGATATCTCTTCTTGCTTCTAAAAAAATATATAAGAAAAACTGTACAAAAATCCCTCTTTAATTTAGCATAATCTTAACCTGAGGCGTCACAGTCAGACATTGTTTTACTTTAACAATCATGCCGCTGGTCTACAAAATCACTGTATGTTAAAGCATTATGATTTTCCTTAAACTGAAAAACTGAAAAAAAAAGTACACAAAAATGTCAATAACGTTGTCCATATTCTTTCTGGCTTACATAAATACACCTTTAGCTTACAAAGTGAATATGAAATATGAATAACAATACTTTATGGAGGGAAACTGGATCCTTTGCTGGACCATAAACACTGCAGTCATGTATTTTTCAGGGCCACAGGTAAGCAGCTTAACTCCACCTCTCAAAGTGCGACTACAAAGTGAGGGATAATTCAATAAAGTCAGCTCTCAGAAAGATCAGGCCTTCTAGTGTTCCCCCGCTGCAATGCCACGACACCGCCTGAGATCTACAATGACAAAACGGACAGCTGTTGACCGGGGACGTGGCACTGAGGAGAATCAGATCCGGGCGCACAAACTCATCCCGGCGCTCCCGCATCATCGCAGTGACAAGCCTCAGGAGGAGAGGACTGACACGGGAGGGAGAAGGGATGGGGAACGTTAATGTATCATTGGTCAGAGCTCCGCACCCTGCCTCTGCTGCCGTATGAAAACATAACTGTAATGAAAATCCTATTGATCGGAGTCGCTACCTTTTAGACAAATTGCGCTGTTTTCTCTGCCTTTCAATTGGAAGGAAAATGTAAAGAGCAAAGATGAAAACATCGTCGACGTATCAACTACAGAGCTTTCTGCCGAGATTTAAAATCAGCATTGAGAGGGGAAAAGAAAAACGAATGAATAAATGAGTAAATTGGCCAATCGCATTCATAATGCAGCATATAACAAAAAAAAAAAAAAAAAACTGCAGTCCTTTTCAAGGTTTAATAAAATAATGGGAACGGCGTGTTATTCCATTAAAAAGGGGGGATTTCCAGCGGAGGTCAAAAACGTGTCATGAAATGCGTCATTTCTGTGACCTAGAGGCGTTTTGTGCGTTCAAGTTCATCATCACCCAGAATGAGAAGCATCTCTCACTCCTCGTTAATCCACCTACATGATTCTGGAGGCATGCGTGGCCTCGTGGACTACCAACAACAAGCAGGCGTGTCCTTGATGAAGACGCGTTTGCTGCAATGCAAACATGTGGTTGTAAAAAATATATATATTTATATACACATACACTCTTTTTTTGTAAAAAACACCACCAGCCATGTCAGTGCAGCGAAGTCTTTTCACAAACCTGAATTTGTTCTCTTGATCTGCTACTTCTCCAGCGTCCATTCTCAGAGGCCTCGAGAGCATCGAGTTAGAAATCATTAGAAATTATCTCTGACATCATCACCCCTTTCAGTGGTCATTAGGGAACGGACAGACAAAGAAAACTATTTTAAAACTACTGGAACACGGCCAGTTACGTGGTCCCGGAGGAGGCTTTGAGCAGAGCTAACATGCATGAAGTGACAAGACAGACAGTGAGTGTGGATAACCATCTTACCTGTGTGCAGTCCTCCTGCATTTCTAAATTAAAGATAGGGAGATAGCGCAGCCACAATCTCTTTGTGGGATCTCCATTCTCTGGTGAGGTAAAGGGACTTAAAGGGAATAGAGCAGTCTGACATCTCAGAGGTCAAGGGTTTATTTCATAAAGTCGTATTTCTGACGCCTGCCCCTTTCTGTTCATCACCAGCTGTCATTTATATAGATGGGTGCGGCTGTTAAGTTTAAACACAATGTCTACGTGTTATAAGAGGATTTTTCACCAGTTAATTCAAAATTGTTGGCTTATCAACTTCTTCGAAGTGAAATACTTGGGTTGAATCCAGTATAAGATGCTTTATGAACCTGTTTAGTGAAATGGTTAACTGAGCAGCGCTTGCTATTTTGACCTATACGTTCTGCGAAAAGTTCTGCCAACCGGGGGGGTGAAATTTTTAACTCAGAAACCTAAATTACTACCGCTGCGCGACCAACTGTTCATGGTGAATAACAACATGTGTGGGCGGGAAAACTGTGTGAAATATTCTGATTCTATAAATATGCCATGAACACAAATCTGAACATTTTCAGTGACAAATACGGAGAAGAATTAAAACTTTTTTTTGTTTTTGTTTTTTGGGGTGGTAGGGAGCGCTTGCATGTTCACTGAACCACTGAAAAAACAGAGAATGATGGGTAAAAACTCTGCACTGTGTCATGCAGTAGTATCCTCTTTGTGCTGAAAATAACGATGAACGCATTCAGCACCAGATACTGAGTCTTTCACTCTCATACAGTATGCACATGTCTGTTTGTGTTTGTATCTCTGCCTGTGTGTGTGTGTGTGTGTGTGTGTGTGTGAGGGAAATATTCATGGCAACACAGAGCAATAAATCTCCAGAAGAGGGACCAAGTGTGTGCAGGCAAATTATTCAGGGGCAAGACAAAAAGTTTTTCATTGCAGGGTACAAAGATCTTAAAGATACAAAGAGCTTAATAGTGTGCAGACCTCATTCCTCTGAATGCAGAGCAATAAAGCCATCAGTAAAAATGAAAGAATAAGCCAGAATTGAGGATAAACTGGCACAGGAGCTTTGGCGGCAATAACCCGACATGCAGGGGAATTAACGAGGGTATTACAGATAAACCTGCGGGACTCGGCAGCTTCCGTAGGGAAACTTAGACACATGGACCGACACACACGCTGTGACCTCGGAAAAGGGGAGGGTGAAGGATAATACCTCTGTCTTTGAAGGAAATAAAAACAGGTCAGATGATTCAGTCCGAAATACATCTGCAGTGCTTTTTGTTTTAATTAGATTGTCATTAAATTATTAAATAAACCCCTTTTAATACCTTTAATTCTGTCAAGCTCATTAGCAGCTCCTCTCGCAGAAAAGAGAACCATTTCTTGACACTGGGAGGGCTTGCATTTCCAGGCCATGTTTTGACTCCGAGTGTCATGGAGACAGAGATTTAGTGTGACAACACCGATGCCAAGCGTTGTACTCCTGCAATGCTGTGCAAAAACATGGCACGTTCAACACTCCGACTTACTGTAGCACACAATATTCCCCGAGACTTGAATTAACAATGTAGAAAAAATAAAATTAGCGCTCGAAATAGAAGGGAACAGAGCACGTTTCTCACAGAGGAACCAAACCAGAAACTCATTTTGTTTCAGAAGTCAATCTTGGACAAAAAAACTGAGATAGTTTAGCAAAGGCTGAGCGGATACTGCAGAGACTGACAGCTGAATGGGTGCATTAGTGTCAACCACTTTGTTCCCGTTAGTTTAAGGCTATATGTGCTGTTTAAAATAATGAATGATCAGTAATAAAAATGATTTTGGATCTTTTAATCTAGTTATTTTAAGCTCTATCAGCCAATGACAATTCTCAATATGAGTATTAGCTAGCCAAAAAAAAAAAAATCGTGACCACCAAGATAACAAAAAGCAGAGTTTGATTACATTTTGATTAGATTTTAGTTTATGGATTTATAATTCGCATCTAAAGCTTAAACGTACTCGCTGCATACGTGCTTTATCACCGTTCTTAACGCGTTTACTGCCCACACCAGAAAATCTCTCTGACAGCAGCTGAGATGGAATAAAGATCCAGTCAATATATTCATGCTGTTTAACTCATATTTCACTGTTGGCAGCAATACAAAAAAATAAAAAAAAGCCATTTTAGATTGATTACTAGCTGGATAATGCATATTTGCATATCCTAAAAAATTAATTCAGAAGCGAGTGATTATCAGCACAAATATTCAGCACAGTCAATTGAATCCATTTATTTCAATATCCACAGGAAATCTGCAAATTATTCTTCATAACATTTCATTTTGTTGTTATTCTGCATACTGTTTTGTTTTGCTAACACTCTCACCTTTTTGAATTTAACCTCATGAATAAAACACCACAGAAAAGAGGGAAGCATAACACATTAAGATATTTGATTTCACTCATACTGTAGCTTAGTTTAACAGTTTCAACAGTCAAACTGTAGATGCATCAAAATATATATATATAGAACTGTGTGTGTGTGTTGTGCTATTCATTTCAACACTTTTTTCCCCCCCTCTTCCTTTCTGCTGAAGGAACCGCCAGCTTAGCTTCAAGCACATCACCCTATAATTGTTCTTTGCTTCATATCTGTCATGACACTTCTATAGGTCTGCAGCCACTGTCACAAACCAAAAGCCTGCAGCCCTAATGGGGTCGCTCTATTTTTTCCTCAGTATCTCATACAACCAGCCTTTGTTCCTCATAGCACAATCTGGAGATGCCATTAGTGGGGAGGGAGACAGTGATATTTAGTGACAGCCAAAGACTCCTCTGGTCAAGAACGTGCCCTCGAGTCGTCAGAGTGTCACACACACCCCTCCACTCTGACTGAACGCAGCCTTAGCTCGCCGCGTTCACCTTTGTTCTAGCTATCTGAAAAGCAGAAAGCTAATTGTGTGACAGGGGTCGGCGGTGGGCAGCACCCACAACGGCCCGAGTTGCGCCGCGGCGTAAAGCTGCCAGCCCTTCTCGTCAAACACACTGCAGGAGAATCACACAAACATCAGGCATGGGGGGGTGTGTGGTGGTTTTCATTTTGCTGGAAGTGGCAGTTTTTGTCTTTGTGCTCTGTTCATGACTACTGTCATCACATTTAGGGCTGAGCTCGAAAAAAAAAACATGCAGAAATTCTGCAAGCGGCTGTGTAGAATGATAAGAGAAGAGCTACATGGCCTGTTTGGAGCCGATAACTCAGCTTCAGCATAAATCAAACACCTTCTGGCGATTCAAATAATTTGTACAGTTGGGCATCATATGTTGAGAGGGGATAGAAGAATTCAGAGTAAGAAAGTATCATGCCTCAGTGCCCCAAAATGAAATGCTGCAGACTTGTCAAATTGTATCTTCCAAGTGAAATGCTTAGGCTGTGATTTACCCACATTACTATAAAATACACAACACAACATAAATTAAGTACTACTACTACTACCCCCCCGTCACAAATGTTAAATGATGTGAACACATTTCATTTCCTCGAGCGTTAGATACAGAAGTGACATGTTGTCTTGACTCTTCTGTGGTTATTTAGCCAAACAAACAGTAAATCCGCTTGTGCTTCATTTGTAGAGAGTGTCGTGTGGAGACAGTACCACATACAACTCTATAGGCACTTAATGGGTTTACTTGGCTGCTTCATACTTGTGGGACCTTGGGCTCTACTGTTTGCTTTAGGCGCTGGCAATTTCCAACAGGCTGTGGAGGCTCTATGCATCAGTGCTGGCTTAACACAAAATGGCAGCCTGTTACAGAGGATGGGCACACATAATGCTCAAGTTTTATGTTTGGGGAGGGTCGACACCATGCCTCTAACCCGAAGCTTACTGTTTAGCTCACTGCTGGAGGAGTGCTTTAACTGGCTTTTTGAAGTCTGAGTTGTAGTTTTACAGGGATACGGCTGACACGGAGACGGTAGACGAAAATTTCCAAATCATCTACTGTCTTCTCTAATGAGTGAGGAGAGCTGAGGTATGCCGTTGATTAATACAACCGATTCTGAAAGGTAAGACAAGCTTGATAAAAGGAAAGCTGAAGGCTGCCAGGGCTTTTGTGAGATCTTAGGTTATCCAAGTTTAAAATTTAAAAAAAAAAGTCATTTTTTATACACATGGAACTGGTTTGTTTCACATTTTGATCTTGATCCTTTGAACACAAGCGGGACAAATCCTTTCTTACACATCTCGACAGGACTTGACAGGTTCTGTAGCAGCATGCGTAAAGATAAAAGACTTTTTATGTGTTTCTTAAAATGATTACTTTGCTCTTGTGTGTAAAAGCTTCGATTTTACAGCGTAGGAAAAAGCAGGAAAATAAGTGAAAAATATCTAAAGGGGGGAAAAAAACAACAACTTAACAATAACATTTTCAACAACAGTCTGACTTGGCTAGTAAAGTTATTATTTAATCATTATTTTAGTGAAAATGGCAAACCGAAGCCATACGCAGTGTATGTTGCAGACCAAGAAATTAGAGCGTAAGCCAAATTGCATTTGACTTTGTGATGATTCTGCCTGAAACCAATCTGTCCCAACTTTTCAGTCGGGTAATTTAAAAACCTGAAATATGATTTTAAATAGCTAACTATGCAACGTCCAATCTCATATTGTCACAGTGGCACTGCCATCATCACACATGCCGGAGGAGGAGGAGGGGGGGGTCTGAAGTCTGAAGTCTGGCTGCGAAAACTCGTGAAAGATACAAAATAAGATGATTCACACGAACACTTGAAAGTTCAACCGAGGAACTGCAGCAACAATTGAAAAGATTACTCAGTCAGAGAGAGTCTAACTCATAGTAACGTTTTGTGACAAGCGGGAGGTGACTTTGCACGCACAAGTACACACACAAGATATATTATGTACACTGAGTGTGTCGGTGAAATAAAGGAAGAAAAAAAAAAAAAAAAAAAAAAAAAAAAGGAGAAATACTGTAGGTGATACATAAAAGCACTGAACTGTAAGAGATATAGAGTACAATTTATGTGGCAATGTAATGTCTGAGAATTACAGGTAAGACGAGGTGTTCTTGTTTATGTGCATGTGTGGATGCGTTTATATGTATGTGTGTGTGTGTGTGTGTGTGGTGGGGTGGGGCGGGGGGGATTGAGACTGTGGTGGTAAACTAAGCAAGGCCCAGCAACAATTACAGTAGTTGGCGGGCAGAGAGGAGGGCTAACAGCAATACTGGCTAATTTTAGATCCACCAAAAAGCAAAGAAGGAAAAAACAGAGCCCACGTTTTCCTCTGTTCTCCCCTCCCTCTTTATATACAACTTATTCCCCTTGTATTGATATTTATTAGTTTTCTTCATTCCAGGCCCTGATTAGACACTAATGAAGAAGAAGAACCTTCCTCAGACCCTCAGAAAGACACTGCCTGTAATGTAAAGTCAGACGTTGCTGCCCACTCAAAAAACGCCCCCAAACACGTCAGAGAAATAAATCAATGTGGTTTAATTTGTCTTTTTAAAGTTGTCATGCATGATGCAGATTAGGGGATATGTTCCTCCCTCCATCCCTCCCCAGGCCCAGAGGGGAATCTAATGTCCATGTTGAAAAATTAGCTACAACAAAATAAATCAACAGACAATAACAGTGCAGACAATGAACAAGTAATTCAATCAATTAAAAAAAAAGGGAAAGCTTTAATTACAAAGGTTGACGAATCCACACAAAAGGCAACACCTCTGAAAACCAAACTGTTGGAAATATCTGTGTCACATAGTTCGTTACACGTGATGAAATGTAAGCTACTGTATCCCGCTGACTCCTGACACGTCACCAACATCGGGGTGGGAAGGGGGGGGGTACAGTTTTCAGACAACTCTCTCCCGACACCAATCAAAACAGCTCGTCAGTTTGCTCCACCTCACCCTGCTGTACCCTCCGTTGGCTATTGTCATCACAATTACTATTACAACTGGCAGACACTCCTATCCAGAGTGACTTACAATGCTGCTCAGTATTCATGATCAAACAAAAAAAAAAACCACAACATTTGGTGACATTTGTGACCTCTCTTGGGATGAATCTATGATCACCCCTGCACCCCACTGGGTATGTCTGGGTTCACACACCCAGACATACTGCACTCATCAGAAATGTCGGATATCTCCAAGCGAGCCGAGATCCGTCTGCAAGTTCGTCAAAGTACTTAATATTGAATCTATTTTAAATTTACATAATGAATCACTGTTTATCATACTTGGTACATCCCAATTGGGTTTTCAGCTCCAATTATAATGTCAAATCTAGAATACCTATGATGAATAATCCTCTTTAGTGTGTTTTGAAATTGGGAGCAAAGAGTTGCTGTAGAGCGTCAGAAATAAAGGATGGACGAGCTGTTAACAATATATATATGAACTGTGCTCGGTCAGAGGCTAGTATATGTTTAATCACTGCTTGAAATTGGACATCAACTCACATTTATTAAATGACAATCACATCGAACAAATAACTCCTTATTTTCTTGTTTATCGGTTACCAGATGTCTGGTGTCAAACTGAACGGAGCTTCGTTGTTTTTACTGAACGAGTTGAACACTGACAACTCCCCAAAGAAGAAACGACAAAATTACAATCAATAATCTGGAAAAGCACCTCCACCTCTGTCAACCAGCAAATACACATTATTCAGTGTCCAATTAAGATAAAGCAGAAGTTGTGTATTGTGTGTGTTGAGTGTTGACAGTATGGTGGCACCATACTGGCTTTTTGACAAAGCCAACTAACTGCACCTAGCAGACTCAACCCAAGACCTGGCGTGGACTAATGAAAGGTAATATTAACATACTATACACATGCATGAAGCTGCTCACCTGTTCAAGTTTATCCTTAAAACAGACAGTGGCTTACTATCTCCCTACGCTGTTTGAAAATATGTGGAAAAAGCATAAAGTGGACCTTGAGTTAAGGTTTTACGTCAAACATTACCAATAAATGTAAACCTCCAAACTGTAGATCTGCCCTGTGTTTTTTTTTCCCCTTTATTTATTGTTTTCACATGTTTTGCTTCATTTCACTTTTAATCTGTTTTTCGTAGAAGTTCCTAAAATTTTGTTTGGTTAGTAAAGTCAGTGTTGATTTCTGACATTTCTCAACACATTTTTAATTGTAACAGTTGGTTCACAACCTAAGGCTTGTTCAAATATTCACCACTGTCAGTTATTAAAATCTGTTCTCTCCAACAGATTAGCACATACTGGGTCAAGCTACCAGCTAGCTTTAAACTGAACCAATACAATATAGATTCCTTATGATGGAGTAACATAAACATATTTATGCCACAACTTGCACAAGCACAGCTAATCTAAATGATTATGCAGGTTGTGTGACGCAAGGTCTTTAAATAAACTGGAAAAAGCTGCTTTAGATTGACTCTTGATTGGCCAGACAGGTAATATTTTGATTGCAAAGTCTAAAAATAACTACAGAAAATCTGAGTGTGCTCAGGTTCACCATTTGTGACATACAGTATAGCATCTGTAAGTGATTACAACAGTAAAACCCAATACGTTATAGTGCATAGTGACCTTCATATCTATACACTACATAGCATGAATATGGCAAGCCCTGCTATAAGATATGCTGCATGTTCTATAAGACTCACAGACTGACTGTGTCGCATCCTAAGAGTCTGTTTTTCAAACGTAAACCTTTAATATAAACTCTGCCTGAAACACAGGCTGGTAAATCAGTGGGTAATTAAGAAAAACAATGCCAGAGCAGAGTTGTTCCATACTCATCTTTTGATATTCATGCATTGGTGACAAGACACTGCAGGTATGAAAACACACTTTGATTCAATATCAATGCGTTGTCAGTGGACATTTAAATCTAAATAATCCATAATCAAGTGCAAGGCGTGCTCTAAAAAACGGGAGCGTCTAGCCTCAATAGTAGCTATGTTGTCATGATTAATTCTATTGGAGTGAAGACTCGAACGTGTTCTCCGTGAGCCCGCCGTTCCCGATGGCCTCGCCAAGGAAATCTGCTGCTTAGCTTTGAATCTGTAATGTTCAGACCTCATTTCACATCGGGAAATGGTTTGTTTGGGGAAAACAATAACAGAGGGACCTACATAGATCAGAGGAGCTGTTCGCTTGCTGCTACACATTTAGGGTGGATGATAAATGCTTCATGCTTTGTGGGAATCAACTTGCAAAGTGTAACATCAGGACGGTTTTGGAGATGACTTCGGGTACAAGTGGAAAAAAACTGCAACAAAAAGACGGGGGACTTAATCTTTTAGTTTGTTTCTTGGCATTTCTATAAGCAAACAGGCGGGCCAAAAGGGTGACACAAATGACATCAGTAATGTTGTATCAATACTGAATTATTAACAAGCTTGCAGCTAAACCCAACATATTCTAACCTTACATCCCACAGCAAGCCGTCTGGGCTTGAATGTGCTCCGAGAGTCCGCGCGCTGTTGACTCAGTTGAATTGTTTGCCTAAGGCATCAGCGCCTGGACACATATACATAATTAGGAAAGGTCACTGTGCCTCCTGTCTTGTCAACAAAATCACTTCAAGATGACAAATTCTGGCTCAGGCTGAGCCAGACCTCCCTCAGATACCCTTGCCAATCAAGCGCCAGCAGGGCTGTCAGATAGCCTTAGGTGATTTCTAATTACGTCTTTTACATGCCATGCTAAATAAGGGGAAGCATGACAATGAGCCATACGTTTGGTTGGAGGTGTGTTTCCTCTTCAAGGGTGAAGTAGCAGCAAAAAAAAAAAAAAAAAAAGTAACTATCTTGTAACTTCAGACTATAATCTACAGGAAAATTACATTGTCAAAGATGGTTTCTCCTTAATAGTACAAGAAAATTACCTGCTCTATTTATCATAAATAAAACAAATCAAACAACAGGATTTCACAAAATGACATTAAACTAATAAAACTCTCACAGGCGCCTGTTTAAATCAAATGACCTTCACATGGTTTAAAAAGTTCCTTTCCCACCGACTCTCCATCCAGTCCGCTGTATGATGAAGTGGAAGTGGCTTTCACATCGCTCCCTGGTGGCCTTACTAAGGAACTATTAATCTACGGCTCTCCATATTGCATTCAGATCGGCTTTTCCCCAGCCACCACCTGGCCTGAAGTAAAGGCCAGGAGGGGACCCAGAGGACTGGACACTCTCTTATTATGAGCTACACCGAGACACCTCTGGGTTTCTAAGCACTTCTTGTGACAGTGACTGATGGCCAATTAACCATTTAGAGAAGACTATTGATCACTTGGAGAACAGAAAGGGCCTGGAAAGATCTCCGAACACACCACTATTCTCACTGTACAAAGTGAGCAGCCAGACAGCGCATCATGTGTACTAAAAAAAAACAACCTAAAAACAGAGAGAGAGCGAAGTAGAGACAGGAAGGCTAGCATATACACCAACTATCCACCATGTATCCGTTTTCTAAGTCAAATAGTCATGGCCATGAAACTACAGCAAAGTGCCTCTGGCAGCATCAAGTATCTTCTATTGTGATGGTGTTTTGAACATCAACCTCAACCTTCACATGTCCCATGTTTTTTTTGCTGACTTGAAATGTTTTCGCCTGCATTCAAGGTTTAAGGTCAGTATTGTATGACTCTTCTCTCCACGGGAGCGTAAGAGAAAGGAAGAGAGAGAAAGCGATAACCCAGGGACAAGCACTTTCGATTACACCCTCCAGGAAAAGACTCAGGAATCAACAAGCTCATCCTGACTTCTCATTGGTGGCCCTTAGATATATGAGGCTGACTGCTGGCATAAGATGTTTAGCAGCAACAGGACCAATAGCGGAGATTGAGGCCAATCTCCTAACTGCTGATACAACGTCAGAGACTGTGGCCTTCCATGAATTATGGTCCTGATTCCAATTGAGACATAGGGTAATCTCATCCTCCCCCAACAGAGGTGAAAGGTCACTTCTATGCTACCTGGATAGAAAAAGCACACATAGCGACTGAATTTCAGGAGGGAAACAGCCCAGCTTCAACCCCTAAGCGCTTTCACATAGACCTGAATCATAGAAATGGGGTAATTGAAACAAAAGGGCAGAGTTTGACAGAGACGTAGTGCCTTTGCAGGGCCTCTGCACAGACTGCAGAAAATAACACCTAACTCCTCCTCCTCTGCAAGGTTCATCCTCCATGTGTCCTCGACAGAGCCCGTGTCCTTCCTTTACTCCTCAAGATTGCCATTTGCAAATGATAAGCGTAGGGACAGAGCCTTCTGAAAGATAAGGCGCCTGTGCATTTGTCACCAAATGGAGCGTGCTCCTCCATTGTTTAAAGCTGACCTGTGTTGACATGCACTGTTTGCCTTTTATTCATGTATACTGAACTATTATCGCTGCTTCCATTAATCACAGTAACTCTGAACTGAAGAAATTACATTTTACAAGACTCGGGAACAGGAAGACGATTCGTATATCTGCAGTCTCTCTTACAGACTAATTAACATGGTGGCAAGTGAACACAAACATACAATAGTGCTGAGCTCCGTTCTGCAAATAAGCAATCCCAGCTCTCTTTTCACTGTGATATTGTCAGATTCAAATTCTGTAAACAGCAGAAAATTCATAACAAGCATTCATACTTCTGAGGAGTGAAATTATTTTTATTTCTACCCTACTTTTCTCACTTAAGTGTAATTTCCTCCTTCCACGACGTACTCTGCATTTGTACATCGTGTTAATTTACTGGGTGAGTGTCAGCAGCTGAGAATATAAATAATTTTATATAAAAAACGTCCCTCGCCCAGTGCGCAAGTCTTCTGATGCATGTGTCATCTGAATTCATCTCCCATGACTAGAGGCAACAAAAACTCTTTCTGGTAGTAAATTATCCCTTCCCTGTAAAAGACCATCTCTGCAAATACATGGTGATCATTTGCCATGCATTAGCTATGGGACAGAAACAAAGTGGTTTTAAATTCCTTTGACCAGAAGGCAATTTCCCCCAATAAATTATGTTAATTTCAGCTCTCGCTGTCCTTATCGCATTCTTTAGTGAGTCAATGAGGAAAGACAAAACTGGCTGTGAGAAAGACATGATTCACATTAGAACGGCGGCAGACAAAAGAAACGCTTACATTACTGTATTAACAAATAGGAACTCGCAAATTACTGTATTACGCAATATATTTCAGCTTGTTGTCATTTAATAGCCATCTCCTTGCATCATCACAAGATTTACACCCCGTGGAAATTGCTCTGAGGTGACTGTTCACAGTAGCAAAGGTGGCTGATACCAAATCCCAAATGCTCCCTCGCTGAACCAGACAACAATTGCTTGGCAACGCTCTCACTGGGCAGAGGGGAAAAAACAAAGAAAAATCCAGGATTTTTATTCTTCCTGCATGACCTGCTGGGAGTTTTTTTGATCATATTTTCTTGGGAAAGTATAAGGATCAACAATAGACTAACAGGCATGGTAAAATAAACGGGATGCAACAGGAGCTGGAATAATCAGACATACACTAAATAAATGCAGCAGAAATGCATGTATGTATGCACATCTTTATGGAAACATCCTCCCACACACGCACACACACACTTTACACACATAAGCATAGCAGTGCAGTTCTTTGTTCCTAAGGTTGAAAGCATACCTACTCCCTCCGTCCGACCCGTCAGATCACTCACAGCACAGTGAAAGGGAAAGTGCTCGACTAGCTCAAATTTAGATTGACAGGCCTACCTTTATTACTGACTGAGTTATGTTTTCTCGCAAAAAAGACAAGTCGGCTTTTGATACCGACGAATGCCGAGTCAGCGCCTTGCCTCTCTACAGGGGATAACTTGACTGATCTTAGTGAAGATTGTCCCAGCTCTGATGTAGGAGGAACTGGCTACGAAATTACCTTCCAATCCGTTTCTGGAGCTCACTGTGTCCTATAAAAGTAACCTGTAAGCTGTGATGGGAGTTTATAAGCATGCTTGTACTGACCTAATATATGATGGAGAGGGACAGACTGAAGCACAGAGAATGGGTCTGCCCAGAAATGTGATAATGAGGAAGACAGACATGAGAAGATTTTACATATAGCCCTGTGCTCATTCATATTCTGCACCAGGTCAATGCTATTCAGGGTCATGGGAGGGCTGGGAGCATATCCCAGCATGCACTGTGAGTGAAAGGCAGGGGAAACACCCTGGACAGATCACAGAACAAACAAAGAAAAAAAAAAAGACAAAAGAAACAGTATCACACCTACGGGAATTTAGGGTCTCAAACTGACCTAAAGTTTCATGTCTATGGACGGAGGGAGGAAATCAGAGTAGACAAAAGGAAGCTCACGAACAGAGGAAGAAGACACGACCTTCACACGCAACCGAGGCGCCGAGTAACTTCACGCTGTGAGATAACATCGTCTAACCACTGAAGCACCACGCCAGCCATATTACCCAGCAAACCCAATCAAAACACATCAGTCTCAACATACATCATAAAATGACTTGTAAATACCACCGCACTGCTACTTACTTAGCTTGATATATGAGGTCCCTGGAGCATGACTGTTTATTTAATCCTAATATATTCATAATTATACACTAATTAATGCAAGAGAAAAGCCCTCTTAATTCATCATCTCATTGTCCTGAAGCAAGAGACACAATTACACAACTTTAACATGTTTGCCTTCTGTCCAAAGCCAGGTTAACAGTTCGGAAACAAGCGAAAAGGCAAATGATGTGTGAAACGCCCGTGGTTTGGATGCTCCCCAGCAGCTTCCAGCTGTGTGGCGGCGTGTGGATAATATTTAGCATCAGGGAGAAGGAGTTAAGAAAGTGTTGTATAAAAAAAAAAAATAGTGCTGAACTGTAAAGTGGTGCATTATGGGCAGCGGGGTAATTGACTGCATTGATCATATCACTGATTTAAATGGGATTTGACTGGCTCGGCTTTGCAGTAGAATCTATAATATTAAGGGGTCAATAATCAGCAATCTGCCATGTTGGATTGACATAAAAATATGAGCTTCATTTGCACTAGTGTTAATGTTAAATAATATTATTATGAAGATATATTTAAAGAGGAAATATGTTGCTATCTCACACATTTGTAGTTTTTTTAATTAATTTACAGCTGCTACAGGAACCTCATCTTTAGTCAAGATACTCCAGTTTTTCCTCCTCTCTTTTCTTTTCTTTTTTTTTTTTTAAACATCAAATCACATTTGCATGCAATCGGGAGCGTCTGGCCATGAGGCTACATCATAAAATGTAACTCATCAGTGTGAGTAGGTCGTCTACCAACTCCGTAAAGCTGTCACCATAGTGCAAATGCAGCAGGAATGAGTCCTGGTCGGACAGAAACGTGGATCCTGTTCTCAGCCAGCCGGCTTATAGACTCAATACACGGGGTCTGAATACACGGTTCACCCGGTGCAGCTCATCGATAAAAGCACAAATACCAGCATCATTTATGTGATAATGTTACTGTGTGTGCACAACCTGCATTTTTATTGTTAACAGGCCCCATTTGTTAATAAAGCATCATAGTGCAGGTTTGTCTCACTCCGTTCATGCAGGTGTAGCTCTTAACTTCCCACGGTCACGACAGAGAGACTCAAATACACGCTGGAAACTGGACAAGGACACTTGAATACACGCGTGGAGCAACATGACAGAGCTGGACTTACGTTTGGTGTAAGTTATAATCTCCATGGACCCGTTAGAGGCTACAGACTCTCTCCTGTGTAACCTTGAAGGTGCAGGCTAATTGATGAGTGTTAGTGCTAACAAACAGAACAATAACGACTGTCAGCGTGCCATGTCGCGCGCGGCTGCGTTGTGTCTTTAATTAAAATAAATAAAAAATAAAAATTAAATAAACTTGTCAGCCTTTATGTGTGTGTTTACTGTTAGACAAAAAGAAAGAAAAATCACCAGCATTATTAACAAAAAAAAAATTACCTAATAAAATTACACATACGTATCTATAATGTAACTCACCGGTGCACGTGAAGCCAGCGAAGAAGAGCCAGAGCACGAGGAGCGTAGCGCTGAATCTACAGCGGACAAAGGGGCCCAGAAGTAAGGGCATCTTCGTGGGTTTTATCACTTAAGTTTCAAAAGGCAGGGAGCAGAGAAGAAACACTGGCACACAGGGCTTGTTAAGGTCCGGTGAGTGTCCTCGGTAGCACTTGACGCCTTATTTTATTTTTTTTATTTCTCTTATCTCACAACGCCCAAGTCTTTTTTCCTCAACACATATCCTGCTGCCGCGCCGTAGCCATCAGTATCCCGGTGGTGCGTCTTCGTTGCTCAGAACAACGCATCACAGGTGTGGTAAATAAAACTGCTGCCGCGGGGTTTCTGCAGCCTGTCCGTATTTCTCCAAAGCGTCTTCAAACTCTCCCCTCTGTCACTGAGCAGAGGCGAGAGGCAGTTTTCTGTTTGTTTCTCGTCACTTTTTTTTTTTGCAGCCTTTCGCGCGAAAGAATAGCTCCTCCGAAATGGCAAAAAAAAAATTGCCAAGAATTGGCATGAGAGAGGAGGAACATCTGCTTGCACAGCAATGCTGGAGTGCTGGAGAGTCAGGGAAGGTCTAACGCTGCGATGAGCGGAGCAGCAAAACCAGGAGCGGACTCAGAGAGCTCAGTGGGGATGGAGTCGTCCTGTGCGCTCCTGGTTTTACTTAGCAAAACATTTACATATCTTGAATAAGCATTTCTGACCACATATTGTATGGCAATGCATGACAACAATGGGGTATGATTTTTCATCCGCTAACCAATCCGCAAGTGTGCTTTTTCATATCTTCTTGCCACACATAAAAAAAAAAGATTGATATGACATTCAGCCCCTGTGTGATGAGGAATCAGAACACACTTGCTTTGCATACAAATTCACACACAGATCACATCAGAGTTTCGGTTTTAAATATGCCTCTGCTTTGTCTTTTAGGTCTGTGTGTGTGTGCTGCAGTGCATCAGTGACGGACAAACACAGATGAAGAAGCATGAGGATTAGTGCTCCCGTGAGAGGGTGCACCTGTCAGCAAACTCAGACCAAGATGTGACTTATGTTCCAGATAGCTTTTCCTCATTTTCTGCGGGGTGTCAGCGGAGTGATTATCAGGCTGCTCAGCCGTGCCTTTTACAACGCCGCCACAATCGACAGCAGATTATTAATACACTTCAGAAAAAGGGGGGGTGTTGTGTCTTTGTTTATCTATTTTCCTCCACACCCACGCATACTAGTCAGCAGAATAATAAGGGGGAAGCAACAGAACTGGACCACTGTCTTACCAGCTAATTATGGGGCTCATGTAGATGGATGATTCCTCAGATAGAGCTCAGCTATTACACAAACTCATTAAAGCCTCCTCTCCATCCAGCATCCCTTGCTAAAGGTCAAAGTCACTGTCGGAATGACGGTACGAATCGCGGACACACGCATGCACATGCAGAAACGCACAACCCCGCAGCTGTACGGTTCACCGTCAAATCCTGACAGGCAGTGAATGGGTAGGATGTTAGATGTAGCAGATGTACAGCAGCTAAATGGAAGAGGATGACTCAGCCTCGGTCACTTGTGAGGTTGTTCTTAATGATCTCTCTCATTCTGCTAATCTGCTCTGTGTTTCCTATTAGGCGATGCAAGCCGGAGCGTGTCTGTGTGTCTCTTCCAGTCATGGCATGTGCCTTTTTGTTTAGTTCTTTCTTTCTTTTTTTTATATAATTCAAGCTACATACTTTTCAAATGAGGATCTGACAATACGTGAATACATAATCATTATTATTATTTTTAACAGAGAGATATTTTAGCTTTTAGATGTGATTTCTTGTTATAATGTGTGTGTTTTTTTTTTGCTGAGTCAAAGCACTGGGTCCAGCATCCCTGCCCCTCTGCTCCCTCAATCAGACTACAATGAACAATCACAGCTCTTTGGGGAGGTGACACATTCAGTTGTTCATCGATTTGTGGTGTTGTAATTAATTTTCTCTCCGTCACTGGCTTGAGTTACAATATCCTGAGACTTGAAGCAGCTTGTTCTCCTGCAATCAATCACAAAACCAAGGCAGACCCGACATTTCTCTTGTATCATCTTGAATTATTCAGTGCAGCTATGATCCAAAAGAGGCCAGACTCGGTGACCAATGAGTATTAAGAAAACATGAGGCTCATTTGTATGTTACAGATAGTTGTCAGTGTTTGTGTTCCTTGGTCCTCCCATAAACTGCGCAATTACAACCGCAACATATGCAACCTATAAAGACAACTGATTCGCCGGGTCGATGAGCATCGATCCGCTGAAGGTGTCCAGCATGAAATTAATATTATTTATTGTTTACAAACAAGACAAAAGTCCCCGGAGGAGGCTGCACTGTCTGCATTCCAGCACAGACGTGTGGAGAGAGAGAGAGGAAGGGTGTATCGACTTCCATCATGACCACAGCTTCACAGCCTATTGTTTTGTTTATATCAAATTAAACTGCAGTGCCACTCCAGAGAGATATAATTGACCACAGTCTCAGATTAAATGACTGTAAAGATATTAATAAGCCATCAGTGGATTGAATATTATTATTATTATTGCAAAGCACTTATAAGGATGCAGTCCAATGAGAATGAAATGGAGGTTCGGATTTGCATAGCACAGCATTTTAGCCATTAATTACGTTGCAAAATGAGTATATGATGATCAATAGTATCTATCAATTTAATTAAATATTATTGATATGGGGGTTAGAGAAATTAATTAAGAACTAAACAGATGCCAGTTATGTTGGAAGAGTAGGTATTGCTTTATTTATTCATTACATCATAGCATCTCCAATAGGTCCTTCATTCTCTATTATAGGTTATATGAATATATACAGTATACACATATATATATATATATACAGTATATACTGTATATACAGTACCAGTCAAAAGTTTGGAGACACCTTCCCATCTGGCACTGGTACCGTATGCCTCACTCAGAGTCCATGATAAAGATGTCAAAGCATGTTATCTATGAGTACTATGAAAGCCATCGTCATACATTAATAACACCACATAGGCTTCTACTCCAGAGAGCTGCAGTTCTCAATACACTAGTAGAAATATTATGTTCTGGATATGCTATGCTTAGCTGGGACTTTCTGTTTAATTAAATTATTTCACACAAGTAGAGATAAAATAGCTTTCTGTGTGATCTCAACACGTTCTGCGCAGTTTAGTGAGGAGCAAAACCAAATGACAGTAAGAGAAGAAGAGGAAGAAAGTGAAGGGGAAAGTGTGGGGTGGGTGTGGGGCAGGATGGTGGTGGTGAAGGAGCCCACTGAAGGTCTCTCATTTCAGCAGCACAGACTGCTGATGAAGCTGAACTTCCAATATCCCACTACTTCAGCTCTGATGATTTCTCAATTTTACAGATATGGCCCGAGAATGTGATTTGATGAAAATGTAAAATGGGATAACCACCAAATCATATGAGATGGGCTACATTTTATTCCATGACTATAAATCAAAAGCAGACACTCCAAAAAAAAAAAAAAAAAAAAAATTAAAGATGATTTTGTGTTTTTGATATAAAGTACGACTCGGCCTGACTTGGAGGAAGAACGGATGTCCCGTCGTAACCCTTAAAAATTAAGATTTTCTTTCATGCAGATTCTTCACATTTCTCTGTTTAGCAGCTTAATGGATGAGAGGAGAATAGGCACTGTTTGAGGAGTAGCGCTCCAAGAGTTGTTTCGAAAAGGGAATTCAAACAATTTATTCATAGAATGTGTTTCCATCCCAAATAGATTCCCCCTAATCTAAAACATTGGGTGAGTGTTTGGAAATATATGATGATTTCATTTTCTCCCAGTCCTCAGGGTCATAAATAAATTTGCATTCTGTCAGCAAAATGGACTAACTGACTTGTAATTCATCAAACACACTGCTTAGTGCTTTACCAGTTCAACACGCGGTAACCTGACTTTTTTTTTTTTTTTGTTTGTTTGTTTGTTTTTTTTCTCACAGAATTGCCTCACAGCTGTGCGTTATAATAATAGGTGAGAAAGAAGGAAAAAGGACCACTTACATATTAAAGACCTCATAAAACAATAAAGTAAAGAAGAGAAATGACCTCGATAAGTGACGTGTTTTCCAGCAGGCTCTGATTCTAAAGAAATGCGATTTGCATAAGGCCTGTATATGTTTACTACTGAGTGTAAAAGAAAGCTCAGAGAAGGACAAACGCTTCTCTTTAGGTTTCTAGTCGAGCCCATTGAGGTAAATTCACCGGGCTTCGCTTTTCTCTCTTAAAATTGTCTCTTATTAATTCAATATTCTGTATATATTATGACTTTACTGGAAGCACCTGGAAAATGTGAATATGCTGTCACGATTGTGTTTGATATACCTCTTCACCAGACAATGGGCGACAGTAAAATGTGTCAAACCAAACCATTTTTTTCCCCCTTCGTTCTACATTTCATTATTCTTTAAAAAAAAAACTTCCTGAAATCTGTTTCCTGGGCCGACATTCTCTTGTTGTTTTGAATGTCACATTGTCTAAATGTGCTTGGGAGAAGGGACTTTGAATGATGTTGAATGTTTTATGGCTCCCTGCTTTTGTGTCAGTCTCGCCGGTGCTGCTCGGAGACTCTGATAGGAGAGCTTCATCTACCGCTGCTGGATCTGACAGCGCAGCAGCGACACGCGCGCTCGCCACACTTAACATTTGAGGAGCTTCATTTCAAAATGTCATATATATTACCTGAAATGCATTACTAAATATATATATATTAAATCTGGTAAAATGCTGTTTATTGATTCTGAGGACTGTCCCTTAGTAGTCCCATTTAATTGCTTAATATTCCATATATCATTGATTTCCAATAGACCAATTCATCACCCATTATACATAGTTTAAAAGAGAGATATCCCATGTGCTGCTACTAAACTAGCTTTAATTAATGTGAATTTATATAACCTGGAAGACATTGGTAAATATATACATGTCAATTAAATGTATTTTTCTAGAACATATGAAGTTAATGACTTCTCCTTTGAGACCATTAATCATTTTCACAATCATGTACATGTTTTTTTTGTTTGTTTGTTTTTTTTTAAATCCAGGTTGTCACTTTAAAAATTAATTTTCAAATCTAATGAACCATTTAATTATGCACTAACACACACCTGTCTTTAATGAGCATATCATATATTCTCATACAAGACAGAAAATATTTCATTTCTAAATCAAAAGTAACGACCTTCAGTGATTGAGCTCCAGTGACCCAAACGGTCTGTTTTACATGAGTACAAGTGTCATATAACAAGCAGAAATGAGACATATATTTGTCACGTCACAACTCAATATTTTTTTTTTTTGACATTTGACATGCAAATAGATACAGTTACTATGTTAACGGGATTAATGGATTTTTGTGTCACACAACCCACCCGGTTCAATGACACTTTAATTAACTAATATTTTTTCGAACACGTAGGTATGAGCAAACTCTCAACTAGATTTATGCTCCAATTACAGTATATTTCAGCAGAAATGCATTCGGTGGGAAACCCTGTTCAACATTTTGACACTGCCTTAATGTGATCCATTTCTGCCTCTGACTGCATTCATCTAAAGGAAGCTCAGAATAAACAGGGCTTGTGGACAAACGCATGTAACATACTATATGTGTTTAAATCTTTTTTTTTTTTTTGCCTCTCAGCGTCTGTTTGTGAGGCGTCCAATCTATTTGTCTGAACACATTCTTGGAGAGATGTCAGCACGGTATTGACAGAGACCAATCAGGAAGGCGAGTGCACATATTGTTCACTCTGCACACATCCTGCTCATTCAATTCTGGGAAATTGCTCTGCCTCACAAAAGGTTGTCATTATTTTGTCACTCAGTGTCCCAGGTGACATTTACAGCAAATAACCTCACCGGCTAAAAGAAACACCACAGGAAAAAAAATATGAAGTTGTGTTTTCAAGTAAGACGAAAAGTGTCGACGCAGAAAAAAACTAAAATATTATAATGTGATGTAATGTGATTAATTGAAAACCCTATTTTACACTTAAATGAAAATATTAAAAAAAGGAGCCAACAATATAAAATGAAACACTTGAGTCATGCGCTTAAATTTGAACTGATTCACTTTAAATAAACATTAAATTTGTATCAGTGGGGAAAAAAAATAAAAAGAGGAAATGTTTTATCTTTCAGTTAGCTCAGTTCCCTGTAGGGTAAAGATTAAAGTCATTTGATCTTTTTAACAAAATGAGTCATCTCCTTTTCCTCTTAGCCCTCTTCTCACACCAGCCACATGTTTTCATGGCATTGCTGTGGTGTGAAGAGAAAAAAAAAAAAAAAGTGTAGAGCCAAAGCCAGAGTGTAGGATGTTCTCAAGGCTATGTGATTATTTTTATCCTATGTGGCAAGCTTTACAGGTGCTATTAACTCTGTATGGATGACGTCTTTCATAAAACAACCAGCAATTCCATTTGAGTGCTGCACTCATGAGTCCTGTACTGTACCTGCCAGGATGACAGATGGCTGCATTACTGATCAAGCCAATTCAAAAAGCCTTGAATTGGACGCAGGATAGTGGTGAAGGGTAGAAGAGACTCTACATTACTTCTTCTTCTTCCTCTACAAAAACACACAAACACACACACGCATATAATATACATACAGTTTGTATCCTCAACTCCAAGATGTGTAAATATATGCAGCACCAGTCAAAAGTTTACACACACACACATGTTCCCCGCTCACTGGTCTGAACTTTTGACTGGTGCCGTATTCATGAATTAAATTATTGGCATTCAATATCATTGCAGAAGGTGAACTTGCAACCTAATATTGACACAGTGGAAATCCAGCTGTGATAATGAGTTTCTCCGAGCTATTACAAACTCAACGCAGCGCTTACGACTCTTGCAACAGAATACATCGTATTAAAACGGGAGTGGAAATTGGAAACACTGACCCTGTAGCTGTAGAGCATAACCACATGGTTGAGGTCAACAGGAACTGATGTTACAGGCCTCGTTCATTAGGAGGGAAATATGTGAGCCTCCTCCTGGGGGGGAACCAGAGGATGATATTATTGCTCTTTTGCTGTACATGCCCTTATATGTTACACCGTTAAGGCAACGTGGTCTAAACGACAAATTAAATCTGGCCTGTTACCAAATGAAATTATTCACAGTGTGTCTGCGTTGTTGTTATTTTTATAGAAAACATCAAATATATCTCAGCCCTCTTTTGCTGCTGAGTGCAATGAGACACTAAATCAAGTGCTCAAAAATGCATGATGGGAAAACTGGAATACCAGCCAATTTAACTCTCCATTTAACAGATCAAAAACATACTTAACATTATTTAATCACTTCAGGAGTTTTCCTAATTATTGCTCATCAGCTTGAGTTTTGAACCATAGATGACACGTTACCTCTGTTAGGGTCTCAGGTGTCAAACAGGTTTAAATACAGTAGATTTTTATATGATCTCTGTTTGTTATTGGTGTTTACAGTATTTTTCTGTGTGTTTTTTGCAGTCGAAATACTTCTAATCTTTGGTGAGCACAAATGTAAGTAACGTCACTATATAGGACAATATATTGTGTTTTTTTATTTGTAAAAACAAAAACATTAATATTTTTATTTGGTATAATAACTATGTTTTACGGTATCATTTCTCTGTTTTGTACAGTGCAGTTTGTGGTAAAGGCAGGGAAGGGTTATGATTTCAATATCAACCAACCTATTGGGTTTTAATAAGGTCTGAAAAAAATATTTGTTATTTCACGTAGGGCCCCAAATAATAAAGAAGTAAAGCAAGCAGTATCAGCAGAACACAAAAGTTAAAGTCTTAAAACAACTCTGATACAAAAACTTTTTAATATATTGTTGGTTATTTTTTTACTTTCTAACAGTCCAGAAAAATTCACGGAGTATCCGAAAACATGCAACAATATATTATATTTGTCTACGAACTTGCAGATAGTAAAAACATTTTTATTAAAACTGACATGCTGCACATTTGCTTCAGGCTATGAAGAATTTATTCCATTTATGTTGCACTAGTATGGTTATCTTTAATAGGTTGGAAATTGTTTAAAAAATAATTTGATAAATTGAAAAAAAAAAAAAATTAAAAAAGAAATTAAAAATGCTAAGAAAATTCATACAATGGAGTCACTAGATGCATTTAGGTAAATGTGTTATTGTTGAATTAAAATATAGATTAAGTTTTTATTCAACACATAACAAATTAACTTCCAAAGGAAGCAAAACAAGGTAGTTTCCTCTATAAAATTAGAGTCATTCATCAGATTAATTCAGTGTGCATTTGAGAGTTTCCGAGTAAATGTGGCTTACAGCAGAGAATCAGACAAGAGTAGGACAACTAATTCTGCCCTTCAATTACTACACCGTACGACAAACGTAAACAAGACACACATTTTTTCATACGCCTGTGCAGAGAGGTTGTCTTAGAAGAGTCGAACCTCCCAGCAATCATGAAAAATAAGGCAGTAAAAATAGTTCAAAGAGCCATAACAGCGGCTCTCTGAAAAATCCCTTTCATCATTTATCTGCTGAACCTCTCCATCAGCAGAAAGAGCTTCGCCCATACTGTACCATCATCACAAACAAAGACAGATTTAGCCTTAAAAAAAACATGTTTCTTCACCAGTGGAGTTACAAGCTCACTAGCCAGGAATGGTAATGACTATCCTGCAAACCTCATTCTTGATAGATGTTGATTAAGTGCTGTCATGGCAACAATAGCATGTGATCAGCTTTTGCTCAATGCCTTAAAGCATTTCATGTTGTCAACACCTGAAGCGTTGGATTAGTGAAAGACTTAAGTGTGGGTTGTCTGAGAACGCCTGCATGAGTTATTGCTAAACGTCTGCCAGTTATTGAGCTTGTGGGGTATCATCTGTAGCCCGCAAACGGGCTTGAAATTGATGAATGATGTAGCTTGAAAGGACTTGTTTAGAGTTCAGTGAGACAAGCTGTCCCAAATAGATTCAGAAGATCACATGTCAGCAGGATACAGAGATATTCTTACTGGACCAAGGTTGTGTGTGTCAGAGAAATTTTATCCAGCTTCCTGATGGAGTTCATTTTTCTCCCTCGTGTCTCTGCTCTGCACCCCTCATAGGAACGGGGGGATTTATGAAGAGGTGGGGAAGTCATATCAGGACAAAAATTACAGTGGTATTTTGTACCGCATATGAGCAAACACAAGGCAGACAAAGACCTTTCTGTGTGTGTACGTGTTTAATGTCGACACAACAGTACAGCGCTCTGAGAAAATCCAGCCACAATGTGAAGTTAATTAACAAAAAGAAAGAAGGGAAAAAAGTGGATGGCTACTGTTAATGTAAACACAAACGCAGACTGAGTGAGAAATAGAAACCCCTGCACACTGCAAGACAATTGCACAACATATACTTATAGTAAATATCACTTTGTAAACCTCGTCAGTTTTAATGAGCGCCACACGCTCTATGACCCAGCACCACCTCGACTCAACACTTGTTTGTTCCAGCATCATTTGTCAGTGACATTTAAAATAAATAAATAAATATATATATATATTGTATATTATACATTTTAATTAGGCTCTGTAGTGCTTTAAATTGTCACGATACAATAACTACATTATACGGATTCATTAAAATAAAAACTGAACTTGTAGTTTGGATGTTGTTGTCACGCTGATAAGACACCTTTAAATATGTGAATTATAACTGATGGCTTTAATAGGGGTTAATAAATCAGAAAGCCATTAATTAGAACAACTTTTGGGTTGTGATGTTGTAGGTGGTGTTTAATTTCATCCAGCAGGACACTTGATTTATCTTTTTTAGCTCTTTAGACAGACGGAAAGACTCCTTGAATAGTTCATTTGACCTCTGATCAATCACTCCAAAGCCTCTGGTGCACAAATCACTTATTAAGAACTTATTAACATTTACAACTGCAGACTTGAAATGTAGTATGAATGCTTTATTATTTGCATATGCAGCAAATATATGACTTAAATTTATTAGAAAGTGAGAAACTCTTAGCTCTTTACTGCTGTAACTGCAGACCTGCTGGTTTATTACACTTGAGTATTTATGTTTTAACAGCCGAGATTTTTTTCCTCCATATATGTAAATGAAGAGGGGAAAAATATTAGAAACTTTTTTTTTTAATACACTGAGGTCTAATAAAACAACAATACAAACTACAGCATCAAAATGCAGCCTAGAGACTGAATCAATGCACAAACAACTTTAAAACAACAGCGAACATGTTAAGTGAGATAATATTTATTGAGGGATTGCAACGCAGTATACATACGAGTCACTTATGTGTCACACTGTGTTACCAGTTAACTTGTGTGTTAAACTAATCTCACAATGATAACACACGCAGGGAGTTGTGTTATTGAAAAATAACTCTTCACCTTCACCAGATAGATGAGAAGGTTGTTTACACATCATCCTTGATGATGGTCTAATTCATCCCAAGTAATGTTGAATGTCAGCAAAGCAACATCTGAGACCAGGAGCAGTAAAAGGCTCTAAATCAAAGGATTCAACCATTAGAGACAGTTCTCAGTCTATTAAAACCAATATATGCCACTTAGTGTCTAACGTACAGCCCATCTGTGTGGCATTCCTGTTGCCTGCATTAACGTGGGATCTTATAAATCACAACAATACTGTTCAGACTTTAATGTAACTGACAAACTTTAGAGCCGATTCAATCTTCATTGTGCAGGCTGGATATCACCATGATTCATAAGGGTGATCGTGAAAACACTATCTTTGCATATGTAAAAAAGAGCCTGTGTACATTTCATATGTATTTATTGTGTTGTTTTCCTCGTATATTTATGTAGGATTTACAGTTTCTCCTCCATTGTTTTGATGCATCGTTACAAGTTCTGAGAATAAGAAATATTCAAATGACGTTGTCATTTGCGAAAACAGTGAATGCGTATCCTCATAACTCATCAAAATGACACATCGGCGTATAAATAAAAATGTATTTAGAGTTGAAAACAGCTACGGTTGACATTAATGTTCAAAATCCAGGAATATGAACATAGAAAAATCATCAAATGTCACATAAATGTGTTAAAATTAGTTTTACTGAACTGTATCAAACTGTAATTATCTTTACAACTACATATCAAAACATGCAAATACAAGTTATTTATTTATTTACCTGCATAAATAACAGCTTTTATAAGTTTGATTGAAGGATATATATATATATATATATATATATATATATAGAGAGAGAGAGAGATAAAGATAAAAATCTGCATATATTTTTTCTTATCACCTAACTTCTTCAGACATTAGTAAAGCAGCAGGTGTTTTTTTTACTGTTTCATGTCATGTAATTTCAATCATGCACACCATCCATGTCATCAGCCATCTGTAAACAACTGGTTCAATGTCTCTTGGGTTTCATCTGTGCCTATATCACCATTCAACTACAGTCCTAAAATGTTTTCACGGCTCAATGCAGTTACGGCATTTACTGTCACTTGGGGTAAATACAGCATAACAACATAATTGTGCAGACTGGCAAAAATGTGTACCTTAAAATTTTAATGTATTTCTTGTTTCGAAAAAGATGTTAGATATAAGGGAGGATATAATTTAAAGTGTATCCCACAGTTTTTAATATAAAGACGGGGCATTGCATCTAATGGTTCTAACTGTGATAGATGCATACGACATAATCTTTTCAACCGTATGTAATTTATTGCTTAATAAGTGTACAGTATATTATGTCATAAAAATGAGCCTTCGAATCTGCTTAATAGATGCAGTGCAAATTAAATCCTGTAGTAAACCACACTGTACAGTGCAGTGAGATCAGAGTGTAGTTGTTGCACACTGTCTTTTTCATTTCTGCATAGTACACCCAACCGTCTCCTGTTCTCTCTTGTTATGCATTTCGAATTTCACAAACCGAACGGCGGTAGTGGAGTGCCAGGATATGATTGATATGATATGATGAAGTATCCTTGTGGTAAGTAAAGGTGATTGGATATTGAGTCTGAAATGCCGTGACATGTGAGTGACATCCGGTGCATACACAGCAGGACGGGTCTGCAGCAACATCAGCAACGCGTGTGTCATGGCAGTAACTATGCTAAACTAAAGCCTTGTTCTCTGACACAACCATTTTATACATCCAGATTACACCATCCAGAGTTAATGACGCAAAAGAATAAAGGGTTTTTATTATACAACACAGTACAAATAATTGCTCTTCACATTAACCAAGAGCATGGAATTATGGTCAAAAAAAAATAAGTTTGGAATATTGCAAAGTTATAAGATTAAGGGCTTTGGACAGCATCATCTATTATCCAGAGAGAGGGAGTTAAGTGAACAGAAAAATAAGTGCTGTTTTAAGCCCGTCTGAGCCAAGCCCAAATTAACTACTAACAGTTTGACCTACTTCATACCCAGCGGGGCAGATTTTTTTTTTTTTTTTTTACATATTTGCTGATGAGGCCAAAGAAAAAGTCGCATTAAGTGCAGGGAAGGAGGCTAGCCTTTGAAAAACAAATGAGTGAAGAAGTAAATAAACAGAGCCGGGCACATCTCGCTTGGCAGCCGCATACATGCATCGCCTCAAATGGCCTTGTAACCTTCGCCTTATTGGCTCTGACTGATTAGCCTTCCATTATGACATTATTGGTTTTATTTGAATTCATTATCGTATGTATTGGCTTTGATATTCCTACTTTGTTGTGTCACTCAAAACATTACCTGAAATAGAAAAAAAAAAAACACCTGACACAAACCTTGTCTGTTAGCACTGTGAGGATAATCTATTTTTCATGGAGTGGAAGCCGTCAGGGATTTAATTTTATATTACTACCAGGCACCCAGTTTTAGTGTCAGATCTATGAAAAACTAATATAAACACAAATGTGCACACACACACACATACAAACATCCCGGTAAGTAAACAATGTTTAGGAAAAACAAACACCACCGCAAGCCCGGAGAGGAAATCGAGGCTCAGAACTAAATTCTTAGATGTGGCGGCGCTTTCCCTAACGGCAGCCCAATCTGCTGGAACCTATCCCCATGGAGGATTTCTCATGAGCCATGTGATCTCACAGACACACACACACACACAGACACACACACACACACACGCACGTTCTATTACTGGATATGTACTCATCAGACCGTGGTGCTATTAGGACAAACTCAGTCTAGCTTTTTTCAGGCCATCAGTAAAGACAGACATCTATCAGTTGGTTGTTAACGCACACCTCGCTCAATGTTCCCGTAGGTAATATACCTTTTAGCATTCACACTGTGATGTCTCACATTAAAGGATTCATTTTACTCATCACCACTGCGACACTCATACAGTAAATAATCTGATTAAGATAAGATGTCAAACCCGTTATGGGAAATCATGTTGCAAGGTCGACCAGATGAGTGTGTCGTTTGAGCTTCTTTTTTGCCAGAAAAACTAAATATCCCTGCAGGACATAAGCCACCATGTCCTGCATTAACCTTATTAACCCCAAAACAGCTAGGAATAGCAGTGACACACACTGTGTATAATAGGATAGTTGTGTTTTAGCACCTGCTATACATCACACAGCAGCTCATTTAAATATTACTACCCTGACTCAAAAGAGTCTGAGCATGAATTACGGCATGTGTCACTTAGCAACCAGCTCGCCTATAGCTGCTGTTCAAGACCTGCCTGCAGGCTGCTGGTTAACATTTGGTTATTTTCACTGGATAACTAAATATCACCATTTTATATTTTTCAAACATTTGTGACATATCTCCAAACTTTCTCTGTTTAATGACAGTGAAGAAGAAGCGGGATGAGAGAAAGATGCAATAATTAGTTTGACCCGCCTCTCATCAGCTCGGTACTGCAGGCTGGATGAAGAGCTTTCCAGATTTCCACTGATATTGTAGCGTATAATAATAAATTCACTTATTTTAAACAACCTATGGCAATAAATGTAAATCTATTGTATCCCGTTTACAGTTCCACCTGTATAAAGTCATCCCTTGTGCTTATTTCTGTTGTGATCAATATACTTAACCAATAAATCCTTGGCTGATTCCAACCTGTTCATCATAACATGAATTAGGTCATTTCATTTCAGACGAAGGGATTTCACCAATAAGCAGAAGGCAGCTAGTAGCTTTAAGGCTAACAGCATTTCTCCTATACATTTATTAGGCTGTAAGACTATCAATAGTACAGTTACCATACTCATTACCACTGGATGAGTCAGGATTTGACCATTTCATTGTGCTTTACAGCTGCAGCGGAGACATAATTATTTAGTTTGAATGAATATTCATTTAATTAATCTGCAAATACTCAGCAGCAGAACGTCACAGTTAACGTCCTGACAGACGTGGAGGGATCACAGAGACACGACGATCAATTCAACAAACACTTAAATCTGGTCCAATCCTGCAGCTTCTCTGCAAAAAAAACACAATATAGATATAGTCTTGTCTCAGAATTGTGTTTGAATGAAAGAGAGAATGTATGTTATTACTAAAATAAAGTGGTTATATTATTATTATTATAGTATTCATCCATTGCTCGACTCTAGTATGTTTATCAGACCTCATTTTAGCGCCAATTGTGAACAAGCTCCACAGTTAAAGATCAATTTCGCTGAAATTTAACCACCTACCATGTGTTTTGTTTGTGTCTTTTTGTATGTAACCTGAAAAAGAACATTTCAGGCAGTTGGGGGGGGGGGGGGGGGGGGGGGGGAAAGAGAGTTTGGCCCACTGTCCACTCTGACTCCTACTTTTATGAACAAAAAGACAACCAATAAATCCACAGCAAAGTCTCAAAAAGCTTTTCTCTGTAGCTTTGGCTTTTGACTCTGGGCTAACCTAAACCCATGGCTCCTAAAAAGCTAACCCAGAGCTTACATTTAACTGAAGGTTAAGGATTCACTTCTCAGGGTTAACATGATCAGGACTCTAACAGCACACGGCGAGATGTGATCTGTTTCCTGCAACAATTCACCCACTGCTTTCTTTTTACAGGCACACCAATTGATATCATAGTAATACTGCGAATGTCTGATTGTTGAGTGTTCCTGCTGGTAAAATACAACCTGGCATCTTGTCATTCAGGGGTGGAACTGGCCATCTGGATGTTCTGGAAGAATTTGTGAACTTTCTGCGATATCGCCAGCTACTGGCCCTGGACTCAGTGTGATCTGGACGGACACACGAACCAGACAAACGGAGACAGCGGGCTGTTTGTCTGACAACATGGCCCAGGTGAGTGAGCTAGATGAATTTAAGAAATTAAGATTTATTCAGGGGGTTTTGGAGGATCTTTTGTTTTAGTCATCGAGGCCAGTGGAGAAGACTCTTCAATATGTCATACTTGCCAAACTACTGCTCCAACAGCTCAACACAAAAGGCATCGAAACCTGTGCTCCTTCAACTCAATAACCTTCACGTTTGCAGCTCTCGAAAATGATTTGAAAAAAGTCCTCACACTTGTCCTTGTTTATATTTCTGAAGAGAAGAGGGATTCATTGACTTCACGATCATTAGAATATATTTAAAATCAGCCAAGTGTAACACGTACATGGTGTACAGCTGAGGCTGGACTGCATGTTTTCTCTCTCTTCCCAGAAAAAAACAAAGAGGCACAAATTTGTTTTCCCTAATTTATTATTAAGGTAGCCGATAAATAATAAGTTTTGCCAACAAGTATAGAGGGTGAGGCCTGTCAGGGCTTCTTTGAACACTAAAGAAAGAGATTTGTGACCTTGTTTTTTTTTTTTAAACTCCATGGCAATGTCTCATCTTCTCAGTATTTGCCAAATGCACGTCTTTGATACGAGCTGCATTCAGAGTCGAACCTCATAAAACTGAATTCCAGGGCAAGTAAACCACACCTGGGAATTCAGTTCTCACAAGAGGATATATATATATATTTTTTTTTTTAATAAATTCAGATGAGTTTCTCCCACTGAAAATCTGGTGACAGGGGAAGTGTGGTGTAATGTTTTCAGTGAAGTATGGGTTCAGGAAGAGTCATAGTCGTCTTGGGAATTCACAATATAAAAGGTAAAAATGATTGGCCTAAAAAAAACAACAAAAAAACCCCCCACACACAGTCACTGGTGTAAGGCCAGTTATCGTCTTGAGACTGGAAGTCATCACTGGGGGGCTCATTAAAACCATTCATCTGGAGGGAATCAACAACATACAGCAAGCTTACTGCAAGATGGCAAAGGCAGAACGGGAATATTTGGGTTTTTACAGTCAGGCCTGGTCATTACTAGATGACTTCAGCAGCGCAGCCAAGAAATACACTCTGTAATGCTTCTTAGGCTAATCAGGTCTGCTATGCTTTATATTTGCAATGAATGAGCATAAACTAAAGTGGCTTGTGCAGCAAACAAGATGAGTTTTGGCTCTGTGTGTTTTGCTGTGAGTTATATAAACGGTTGACCCACAAACTCGACCCGATATGAGGAACAAGTTATGTTTCTATGCTGATTTATAGTTGTTGTGTTGCTAAAGTACCGTCATTGTAGCGGCAGCACACACAGAATAAGTATCTACAGTTATGGATTTTTTATTTATTTTTTTGCTTTGCTTTGCTGCTGAGGCTGATGTGAATGTTGAGAACCATGAATGCCTGTACAAAGTGTTGTGACAATCCATCTAACACATCTAACTATCAGCGTATTTCAAAATATGTTGAACTGCTCCTACATAAAAAATAAAGGTAAAGAACTGGTGACTCCTTTTAGACGAGGGGCAAAAGTTTTAAATCACCTGAAGCGAACATTTTTCTTTGATTTAGCCCTTCTGGATAAAATAAAAGCAGGTTCATAACCGTAACAGCACTATTGTCAAGGCGTCTGGATGTTTTTGAAGTTGAGAACATGACTAAACACTGTCATTAGGCCCATGTTCATAGTCAGCGCCTGGAGAACTTGGGAGCTCAGAACAACAAACAGACATGGATCCATGTACTGTGGATGTGGTATTATTCCTTTGCCTCTTTTGCAGCCAACCACCTGTTCCTTTGTTTACTTGCCAGACTCTTCATAGATGGAATAATCTTTTGAAACAAGAGGGCTTGTACTATACCAGACATGATACTCTAGCTAGCGCCTGTTGAAAAATCAATCTGCAGCCAGATTACTGCACCGAAGAGTCAGGGAAAACAAACAAATACTTATTTCCATAATTAATCAAGTGCACATGGAAGTGCTTCACTTTTCACATGCGGAAAAAGATAAGCTGTTAAGTTGTTGTTGTCGCAGAATTTCAATTATGATTTAAACTCAACCATCATGTGGCTGTTTACCCACATTTATCTTTTATATTTTATGTATTAGGAATAGTTCTCAAGTCATTATTTTAACGTTTACTGAATAAATCAAGAAACATATTGGTTTAGTGTTATTGTTGTTGTAGTATAATTAAAACTTTTAATCACCTCTTGTTCTGCTGCTTGTTTTTTTTTTATCAAAACATCTTGTGAAATAATCTTTTCTTAACATCATTAAAATAAGTTTGAAAAACAGTGACTCAGTGACAGACCTACGCTTATTACTCCCTCAACCGCTCTTATTTTCTTCCAGCTTTCAGAGTTTCCTTCAGTTTCCCACCTGCCATACCTGTGTGGCTTTTGGCACTGAACAGTTGGGCTGTGATTTTTCTGGCAGGCATGCATCAACACATCTCCACCTTTAGCTTTGTGACGACTAAGTCTCACGGTTGGCGTGTTGGAGAGCGCCCTGCAGGAAAACTGCACCAACGCAAACCAGAAGGGACCCCAACCCCCGCAGCTTACCTCAGCTCTCTCAGAGCAAGAATCATAAATTCATAAAAATAAAAAATAAAAATGGAGGTGAGATGGTTCTCAGTGACGTGTCAGTAACACAAGTAGACATGAGGAATATAGGTTAGACTTGTATGATACTTTAGTTATCATATTATCCACAGCTGCTTTCACAACACAAGATGAAAAAATGTCCCTGTTAAATTATCATTAATAATAATCACTAACACACAATGAAATAAATATGAGTTTGAAAGTTTCTGGATCACAAAAAGGTAACAGTCAATGGAAACGATATAAAATGCTATTATACCTGTCTGTATAAAACTATAAACTATACATTGTTTTAGGAAGTTTATCTGCCTTTTATAAGAAACAAAACTATATATATTTGTGACCAATATTTACATATTCAGGAGGAAACAATGGTTTTACAGATGTGGCTTTTGTTGCTTTGGGGATTATGAGACATTTAGGATATCTTGGTAGTAAGACTAAACAAAACATGTATAGGGGATGAGTTATAAACCTGATACATGTTCACTGTGGATGGCACCGTTTGCATGGATTCAGTGGAGAGGAGCCACACTGATACAATTTCAGACAGTCCTGAGAAAAATGTTCTGTACATCCTTGACTTATATTTGGACCCAGGCAATCAATAGGAACAGAATTATGAGGCAGTGAAGCAAGTGATTTTAATCTGGGACTGAATATCCAGTAGTGGATTAGTTTCAGACAATTTCATACCTCCAGAGCTCTTCATGAAATATGGATAAGGTAGGAGAGAAAGAGGGGGGATTATGAAAAATAAAGGCATTTTCCCAAACCTCCTCCTCCGATGCAGGCCAGATGAAAAGTTTTGCAGATGGGCAGCTGGAGGATTTCTAGCCACTTTGCATAGCAGATGCACCGTCTCCCACAGCCTTGGTTTGGGCACCAGTTTAATTAGAAAGACCCCCTGGTAAGATACCTTTCAACACTGACAGTGGAGTTCCTAAACATGCCCAGATTTTTCCTCTCTGTGGGAAGTCTCATGGTCGCTGCTACTGATGAGCATGGGGCGTGCGGAAAAACAAAGAGATGAGATGCAAAGATGTGAACCAGGTCATTTACATACAGGGATCATTAACACAAACCCATCCCGTTCTGTAGTCATTTACTTTGAGATATTATGAGCGTTGTGTGATCTGGAACAGAACACACGAATCGGTAAAGACAAACCAGTGCGTTTTATTACAACGTGTAGATTGCACCCTCATTTGAAATGAAATCGCCACCTTTCAGGTAATGCAATGTAATCGTAAATCTTGTTAAATTGATTCCTGTCAGAGTCTGTATTACTCGCACTCACGTTGCATGTTAAAAATCTTATGTAAATCTCAGGTATAGAATATAGCACGGCGGTGTTACGCAGCGTAGCGGATCATATTGTTAACGCAATTTAGCGTGAAACAATTGTACACGTTCTATGAGGAGCTGAAGACGAAAACAGGAGCGCTGATGCAGATACAGAATGGCTTTATATCTTTGTTTTAAACCGTCTTTTGGAAGAAAACTTTTCGAAGCGACCTATACCTGTATTTCAAAACACCTTAATTTGGTTAATTTAAGACAAACTGATTTCTTTTCAAATCAATGTTGGCTAAAACTTGAAAGGTTTTACACCCCTACAGTTTGAAATGATATGAATTTTCTGTTCATGTCTTATCTTTTGTTTATTCTTTTGGTCTGTTCTGCTTGACTATTTTCTCCTTTACAGTATGTTGTTAGACCAAAATTTATTTTGGCATTATCTGTGGGCGGCCTTAAATCTATTTAATCTTGAACTGTTGGGTGCCGGTGCATTTTCATGAACTGATTACACCCTGTCTGTTCATCTTTTTTTATCATCGTGAAGGCTTCAAAGCACAGTAGGTTCTGTTAAAGCACAAGGCAGCAAAGCGAGCTTGTATTAATCCTATCATATTATTTAATATTGCAAACATGAACAACAGTGGGGCAAAGCTGAACCCAACAGGTCCAAGGGTCTTCCACATCATTACTGATGATCAGGTGTGATTCATATGTTAATAAAAAAAGGACGTGAGTGAAGATTTCTGTTCAAAAAATGGATGGTTTAGTTTAGTTCCTCTCACCCAGAATGAGATATTTTTCATTTTAGTTTTTCCTAAAGAGTTTTTGTTGTCGTACAAACTGAGCATAATTTCTCTCTGCATTAAAAATTATTTCAGCAAATAATCAAATATTAGTAATACAAATTTTTTTTTTTTAGCTCATCATTAACTTACGTACACCCATTGCCTCCAATCTACACACTCCTGCATGTCCATGAATAAATAATAAAAAATTAAGATTAGGAAATGGTGCAGCTAATGGAAAACTAAAACACAAATAAAAGCACAAATCATATCTGCTGTAGACTTTCTATAATAAATATGAATGCATATACATGTGGGTTTTATCAGACACTTATAGTGACTATATGCTGAATGTAATACATGTTAAATAGACCTTTTTCTAGGTCTGGGAAAATGGTAAATTGAACGGTGAATGACAGCTTTGTTTTGAAAAATAACACTGCATCACTTGTCAGATTAATTAAAATCTCTGAGAATAAATGTGCTTTTCATGCGTTAACAGTGAGTGAATGCTGACTTTAAAAACTTCTACTTTACAACAAAAAAAAAAAGGCTTTGAAGTGCTGTGGTAGCAGACTGTTGTTGTAACCAAGAGAATTGCCAAACAAAATATTGAATTCATGTGTAAAGTCAGTTCAGTGCTGTTGGAAAAACTAAGATCCAAAGCTACTTCCTGCTATGTGAGTGCGCTAAGCACCGGCTAGCATACTGCCTGATGTATGAGTGCATACTTTATTTTCCCTTATTCCTCTAAACTAAAATACTGCACATGACTGACTGGAAATTAATGCTCACACAGTCAGCAGTGAATGACATTCAAAGGATTTAACCAAAGACGGAGATCTTAAGGGTTGATCTGAAAACAGTCTGGAAGTGAAAATCTCCCAGATCTTCATTTAGCTTTGCTTCTTAGAGCGTCAGATTAGACGGTAATGCGATCCTTGATTGTGAACATGAAAATAAGTCACTGATACTTATCGCCAAGAGACTGAAAGCCACAAGATAGCAAAAACTTCTATCTGTGATAATCAGTATTAAACTGATACGTGTAATAATAGAAGTGAAGTTTTTGATTAAATCTGGAGGGATGGTGTGACGCATGATGCATTGTTCCTTTTAAATCCGTTTTTCAACGTTTGTGTTTTAACATTACAGTCTATCAAATAATTAAGAAGTCTTATTTATTTAATGAACAAAAGGCTCCAGCCTCCCTTCATTGTATGTATGTAATGAATAGGGCGACATTTTGACACTTTCTTCCTGGGTGTTAGATGAGCAGATCAATACTACTGTGTTTATGAAGCTGGTTAGCTTAGCTTATCACAAAGACACAAAACAGCTAGCCTGGCTCTGTCCAAAAAACTTTTTAAAATTTAAACATTATATCTAGTTTGTTTAATTCGTACCAAAACCAAAGTGTAAAAATAATTGTCAATTTTACCACATTATTTCAGCCTTTATGCTAAGCTAAGCTAAGCTAAGCTAAGCTAAGCTAAGACAACAGGCTGTTCCTGGTTCCATACGTACGCTATCAATCTTCTCAGTTTACTCCCACCATGAAAGTGAATGATCTAACAATTCCTTTAACAATTATGTCAATATGTTTTATTGTCGCCAATTTATTTGTCTGTGTCGAAAACATAAAAGTGACACCGACATTTTTTAGTGAAACTATTAACACACACACACACACACACACACACACACACACACACACACACACACACCTTGGTGTCTGAAGAGATATAAAGGCTCCAACTGTGCACATTATCTTTTATACCAGCTCAGATATATTGGTTGATTAAATCGTGCAAACGGTAGAAAACAAACAAAACCCAGTTCTCCAGTCATCTTTAAAACAAGGGTGGCAACAGTCTGCTGTGTACTCTTAAAGGTTCATTCCATAAATGTGATTTATGGTCGGATGACCGATAGCCGGCGTACAGTACGCACTAATCTTAATTTTGCCTTGATTATAAAATTATTATGATTATGTGCCAAGTGATTTACTTACTGCTTACTACATCACCTCCATTAACTGAGAGGTACAGTTCATTGTTTTTATTGTGCAGTCAGCAAGTGTTCATTTTTGAACCTGTAAATAACCGCTGAATGTGCAGCGATGACATTAACGTCTACAATTTGAAAACGATCACTGTGATGTTGAGGAGACACCTGCCAAGTCTTATAGTCCCATCTATCTGTTATTAAGGCAATCAGAAGTCATAGATGTACCGTGTACTGTTTGTTCGCAATTAGTCACCTGAACCATTCAGCGTTTCGAGGGAACATTTTCCTAAATGACCAGTGAGCCATTTATTATTAAGCTAATTACAGCCAATGTCTTTGCCTGTACAAGCACACGCTACAGATGAGCCCACAGGTTATCTGGGGATAATCTGCACTTCTCTGCGTTTTGATTTGCTTAGACAAACCTATTGTGGAATACATTGCTGTCAATGAAGATATTTAATCATGCATCATTAGCGCTTAGCCAGCCTAGGAAAGCCAAAACAACATTTGAAGGAATATGATAATACTCTAGGTAGGAGATAATTATTTTAGGCATATAGGGGGCGACACCCATCTCCTCAGTCTGCTGGAGCAAGGCAGCTCAGCCCCCGTCAGAGCTGCATAATAAATGCCCTTGATAAAAACATACACAACCGTAGGACTGCCTGTGATGAGAACTCCCCTGACCTTAATTAGCTGTGTTCATGGCATTGCATGAACCCATTACTGAGACTTTAAAGCATATCCATTTCATTTCTCACCATTTGTCTACACCCTTGGTCTGGCTAATGAGAGCCAGAATAAACCAGAGGGGGGCCTGAGAGGACTGTCACCAACCACAGTGGTAAGAAACCTGGTAAGAATGGTGGCAAGAATAACAAGGGATT
Organism: Pampus argenteus; assembly: GCA_036937835.1. Lineage (NCBI taxonomy): Eukaryota > Metazoa > Chordata > Actinopteri > Scombriformes > Stromateidae > Pampus > Pampus argenteus. Next base: position 20,111,732 of record CM072861.1, on the reverse strand, counting down.
ACTGACTTTTGCTTGACTTTGCTCTGCAGTCAACGTCAACCGACAAGCAGTCACTGGAAACACTCGTGCATAATGATAATTGTACAAATGCTTATCCGTTAGAGTTTACATGTCGTTTTGTGCACACACACACACACACACACACACACACACACACACAGTCCTCCATGTTTGAAGTGTTAAAGTGTGTGAAGCAAAAGTAGGAGCAGAAACTCTACAGCCGTCCCAATATCAAAGCAGGTGATACTTCAGCTGCAGATTTCTCCCCCGGGGCGGAGTTGACACTGGAGTGGTCATCCATTGCATTCCTTTGAGTACTCTCCAGCCGTAATAACACTTCAACGCCTCGTTCATCTATCAGCACCAAGCTGTGAGGCTGCCGACTTTGTTTCCTGCTGAACAAGGCAGCGTCAGGGTAACATTCACAAATAATTTGCAAATAATATTGAAAATGTCTCCATTGGATTTTTACATCTTTTGTGTTTACCGCGCTGACCTGTGACCTGATCCCCCTTTTTTTAAACAATGATATATTAACAGCTGTTGATAGCAAACACAGAAGTCAGGAAGTTTTTTCCGGGATGCTCACACAAGGAAGTGAGCGTGAAATGTTCAAAAACCTGCATCTTGACAAAAATTGAGCTGCAGTGACTGTAATAGAATATGACTGACAGCACATGATTTTCTGATTACATGCCTGACAGCTTGCACTTATTGAAAATGATGAGGACAGATGTTTGCTCTGACTCGCATGCAATTAGGTTTTGACTTGAAAAAGAGAAATTAATTGAAAATGAAATATGGGGGGGAAAAGATTGTTTTCGACTAATACGTAAGCGCTGTTTGTATATTTGATATAATGGCGGGTTGGCATGACTTAACGCAGTGAATATTTTGGATGAATTACTTCTACTAAATGGTAGATACCGTCTTTGTGTCGATGTGTGAAGATGTCAACATAGTAATTACTGACATTACTGTAATGTTGCATATAAAACGTGTAATTTGTGACCTCAGAATTGCAAGGTTCAATCTGCCTTCTTGTCACTAAGATTGTGAAGGTTTATTTAGACTTTTATGGCCATAAAGTCATTTTCTAACTTGGTTCAATAAGGTTCTGCCCGCAAAGCACAAATCAGACCTCAGAATGTATAAATTCTGCTTCTTTTATTGTTTGATTTTAATAAAAATTGTATGAATGACATAAGAGGTAAAAAAAACTTTGTGAAAAGCATATTTTCACCAGTAGCCGTGCTAGATAGCTAGCTTGCTAATTGTAAATACACAACCCATGCTATCATTTATTAGAAAACCTTGAATATGTTGGATAAATTAAGGTACTTTACCAATAACATTTTAGGGACAGATATGATCTCACATGTCCAGGCAAAAAAAATATTCGAAATTTTGAGAACAGACAGATTAGTAAAGTGAAAAAATGTGCACCGGTTCTAAAAAAACTTAAACTTATGATCTCAAAATAGTCCAGACAGAACTTCATGATTAACAGCCACACATTTTTCTGAGAGGACGCCTGTGTGCTTTTCAAATAAATAGCAAATATAATTACTACACTTACTTTTAAAGGTCTGTAATTGCACCGTATGTCATCCACTCTGACATGTGATGTTACCTTCAGACAGGTGTGTTTATCTTTCATGTCTGGCTGAGTGAAAAACAACTTTTTTTTTTTTTTTTTTTCTCCCAGTTAAAGTAAATAGTCGATGTGTTTAAATATTCCATGCTGCAACCTCTGTTATCAAAGGGCCGCTACTTTTGAATAAAGATGCTGCATCTCTCCACACACATGCAAGGCAGAGAAATACCTGAGTGGAACTGATGGCTGGAGGGGCTTTGGAGATAAAAGGGCTGTGAAACATGCGCCACTGTTGGCACAGGGCTTATGGGTGCCACTATGGTCTCGAACGCCCCGCGCCAGGAGAGCTGACACAATCGATGAGGATGGGGAAATAAGGTGGTTGGTGTCAGTCGGGTAATTTTGTTTACCTAAGAACTTTGTGTGCGTGCAGTGCTGCTGTGATGATTACGGGGGTTATGATTGTTGTTATCCACAGAGTCATTGTACTCAACCTGCTGTCAGTTTCAATTACCGCTGTCTGTGCCTCCAAATCCTCACACAAGCTGTACGGCCCCCCCCCCTCCCCACCCTTGACGGTCTTATTACCGTTAAAAGAAAATCCATACACATCAGGTTTTCTTTGTGTCTTTGCTCTCTAAACAGAGCATGTCGGAGAGGGGAGGGTAAATTCATCTTACGCCTTGCGGGTCACCGAGGTTCCCAAGTGTGGATTGACTCTCTTTCCTTCCAGATTTTGAAAGACACAAATGTCTCTCAGGTTGAAGACGGGCAATTCAAATTTCAAGTTCAAGTCGTGCACCTTTGATGTGCACCTTCAGCTCTGGTGACGCAGCGTGGTGCTTGGAGTGGGCAGGTGTGTGTAGGTGAGCCTACTGACCTCTCAACAGACACAAGATCTGCCAGCTGTAATTGGTCTCTGTTACATTTACTTTCTTATCTATTTGTCTGCCAGTCTCTTGACAGGCAAAAGACAAATTATTGATCTGCGCTCTAAGGATATAAAGGACATGTAATTTAGCTGAAGAAATTCAGCACACAGTACGAGTGCGATACACTGTGAATACTGTAAGCCATCCAGGTGATTCTTGTTAAGCGTTGCACTCGGCTCATTCCTTGGAGAAAACGGAGAAAACGACCTGCGTGTTAATTTATCAGAAGATGAAATATGAAACAAGATGGCCAAATGTTTCCATACGTTGCTGCAGTATGTATATAACTATCCTCAGCTGGCTTATATCTATTTTAGAACAGTTGTAAGCATAGCTACAAAACAAGCTTCACTCTAATTAACGTAAAGTCTTTTTCTATTCATTATTTGTAAAATAATGAACTTCACATTCTCACCCAGTGGACAGGATTGTAATCTTTCTTTCTTTTTTGCATTTGTTCTTTCCTAAAAACTGTCTACTGTGAGAAAAAGTGTCTTTTTTTTCTCTCCATTGAAATTAATTTAATTGCATTTGTGTATTTTGCCTTCAGGCAAGGTTCACCCACAGTGGTTTAATCCTCATACGGAGTGGAGTGAAACGTACATATATATAATGCATGTGCCTCAGATTGCACTTTATATGGAAAGTAATTAAAAAGAAATCATTTTAACTTGGCTCACTTATCACAGCAGGGTTTTGACACTGGTGCAGACGGGGATGATGGAAGGTGAAGGTGTATGTATGTGTGTGTGTGTGTGTGTGTGTGTGGAAAAAAGGGGTGAAGCAAAGGAAAAGGAGACAGATAAGGTGGGATTGCTTCTGTCACGAGTGTCACGTCTAAGGCAGGTGGAAAATCCTCAGAGTGACACCCCCACATCATGCACCCTGGGACCGTTTCATCCTCACAGAGCGCATTTAGCCCTGTACTGCTATTTATAAACAAAACATCTTAACTGCCTCACCTGGTTAGCTTCAGTGGACCAAATTTACATCATATCAGAAAGGATACGAGATTAAAGCTATAATGGCAAGTTGGTAACAGAACTGCTCAGCACTATTGGAGCACCCACAGACCTACAGCAAAATCTAGTAATATAGTGTTCGCATTCCTAATCGTGATAATGGATACCCCCCACCCCCTCCAGAGTTGTGAGCTTATTTTCTGGCAAAAGTTGCTGGTGCACTCACTGATGAGTCAAGCAACAGCGAAAGGGAATTACAAGTTCAGATCCCCTGGCAGTGTACCTTGGCCCTGTTAGGGAGGAACATGCTCCACTCTACTGCCCATTTTCTCCACAGATATGGGTTGCTCAGCTTTTACTGAATGTTTACTCCTCGGGGAATTGGCTCCATCCTGTTAAAGTTCAGGTCACTTCTCCCTCTGCTCACTCGCTGCTGCGGCTGCTCTTTCACCACTTTAGCCACCACCTTCCTTTTCCCACACAGCACATCCGAACCCGACATCAGCATGACCCCACATGGTTTGGTCAAGAGGGGCAAAAAATGGTCAAAGTCTCTACATTTCAAATGTCTATATGAGCTATGTTTGTGTTTTCAGGTGCCAAGGTTGTGTTCAGAACAATAAAAAAAAAAAAAAGTCCAAAAAGCAACTTAGAAACTTGATTTTAATTTTTTACTCAGTGGCTTCTGCACAGTGTGTCCTTCATAATCAAGGATATTAATACAATTACTTTCAATCCATCTTTTCAGAATGAATAGGATATGATACTGATGAAGCAGTCAAACCTTGAGAAAACTATTAGCATTTCTCTATTCGGAATCACAATTGCTTGATTTATTCCTCCAATTACAACAGGGGCACAAGTACTTTTTGTGAGGTAGATTGAAGTAGATGCAGGATGAAATCCTAATTTCGCCCCCTTGTTTCTCGTACTCCAGCTGTCATAATACAGATGAGAGAAGCTCTGACTTAAGCTCTTTCTGATTTATTTCTAACTCAATAATGTACAAAACATTTCTAGTTTTTTTATTAGATCACCATTGTCATAGATTGCCAATTTCCACGTATAATAATAATATAATCTGTACTTATAGAGCACTTTTCAATGCCCGCAAAGTGCTTCACAAGGGCGGCAAAATCAAATCAAAACACTCAAGTCAAACCAATAAAGCATCTCCAATAAAAGCATGTTTTAAGAAGTCACTCGCTCAGAACCACAGTGATACACAACTAGTTTACCATCAGCAGTGTCCAAACCCTTTGCATCAGTGTGTGTTTTTCAGTTTGAGGTTTTGATGTGGTTTTATTAATGCAAGAGCTCAGAGAAACCCCTCCTCTTGATGATAGAGAAAAATCACCAAAAGAGGGGTTTCAAGGATTTCACACTACAGCAGCATTATACATTTAACAGGTTCAGTCAGTCAGTGGGTTCAGGATGAAGTGTAGTGCAGCTCTGCAATACTTAAAACTAACAACCAAATATTAAAAGAATCACATGAAACAGAAAGAAACCAAGATCAAGAAGCAGCAGCAGGCTCTATAGGATGCCGGCTTTGCCTCTGACACTGATCATGTGTGCGAACATAAATTCGTGGTGAATCCACAGCCTTGACTCTTGGACCCAGCAGGGAGCACATGTCACATACAGGCTTTTCACACAGTCTGCTGGACAGAACAGTCAGCCACACAGCAAATCTGCTTAGTTACTTTATCAAGCCATGAAGTGTTACTCGTGGGACGGCAACACTTGTCAAAGTAGATACTGTAAGAAAAGCTCGGATCCGCGAGGCCTTGCTCCTACGATTCTGTGACCTTTCTTCAATGTGTCTCGTTTCAGTAGGAAAGGGCCTTTTTCACAGTGGCCGCTAACTACAGCTCCTTTTTATATGAACAGAAGACCAGCCAGAGAGTATTACTATCACTGCCCATATGTATTGTACTGATGACATCTCCGATAAACTGCATATGTATAGGAAAAGAAGTCATCCTAATTTGCATTCAGTGTTACATATTTTGCATTTGTGACAAGACGGCTTTAAGGTTTCTAAATCTGAATGTGCATAATAAATAGACACATAGGCCCTTCGTACATTTGGCCAGCTACACTAAGGGTAATGTCAGTTGACATTTGATGCTATAGTTACATTTTTGGTAGGCTATGAATCAATTTACCAATGTGGTTATATCGGCCGGCAAGTCCTAAGGGATTATGAAGAACTTTGAAGGCAAGTTGGTTGGTTGGTGATTGTCAAGAGTATAAATCATTACTGACCTGTATCTCTATCTGACACACGGGTCAATTTCCTGCTCGGGGAGGACAGATAAAATCCCAAAGTGACTAATTTATTGCAAAAGAATCAAATTAAGCAAACACCAATTATTTCTGGGACTCAACGAGAGCCAGTTTGGTGCAGCTAACACTAAAAATCCATTTCCACCGGAGACAGAATGACTTCCTAAGGACACAATGGCCACCCCCTATTACTGTAGCACTCAGGTGTTATAACAGTGGCTGCACACAATGAAAACACAGTGAAGGCTGCACAGCTGCAATCAAGTTTTGAAAGGTAGCCTATTCTGCTGTTCAGTTAGCCATTTAAGTGCGGTGCGGTCAAAGAACCTTGTCACTTTCACTGCATGAACCAAGTGATGGCAGCCATTACAAGTGTTATCCTATAGAGAGCGTGTATAGATCAAACCGCAATCACGAGGCATCAATCATTGAATGTTATCTGGTGAGTGACTTTATCTACACTAGACACTTTTATATATATTTTCCACCACATAAAAAATAGAATGTATCCAAAAAAAAAAGTTTTGCAGGAAAGTATTACTGAAGTTATACGCTAGAAGTCAGATTTCAAATTATTTGGAATAAAGATCAGTTTCTACCTTACCTAAAGTTAAAAAAAACAGTCTCACATGGATGTTGTTATCCATATTTTTTCTATTTGCAGGTAAATTGTGCAGCTTCTGATGCCTGCTTTATCTGAATGCCTGCAGGTTCCCTGAATTTAAATTTGCTGTTTGCATCCCTCTGTTGTGTTGGTGTATGTCAGGGTTATGTTAATTGACTTTCAGCAGGTGGTTTTATGCCATTTTCTGACTTTGAGCTTTTCCCGTTCAACCAGGTTTCTTTTTAGAGTTCTCAGTTTTTTTTTTCTTCCACCTAAGACGTCAATCTGCTTTGAGATACAGTTTCATCGAGCAACAACTTGAAGGCACAGTGCATCTTTAATGCAAAACGCAATTTAATTTGAATTTTCAGTGTAGTCCTGTAGACTAATCATCAAACAAAATCATGTCGAACATAATTATAGTGTGTAAAACATGGGTTAGACTGATCTTAACCCCACCAATGAGGGCAGTTATTTCAGGTCATTCAATTAAACAGAGATGCTGTTTGGACTGAGAGAGTCGGACACGTAGGATGATTAATGCGATGGCAAATAACATGTGATTATGGCTTATGAAGACTAGTTGAAACCAATTACTCATTCCAGATTCATGCAAATAAGATAATATGAGAGGTGAGCTGTCACCAGATTGATCTAGATAAAAATTGAACAGTGGATTCCTTGTATATACCTGCCCATGACGATAAGACAACAATACGCTGCAAGTGCAAAATCTGCCCTCTCGTTTATTCTGCCACTGCAGCACATACAGTAAAAGATGCAGTATATTCATGAGAGGAAGCGTCCACTGCTCGGCTACTCTGCCACATCCAATGTATTATCTCAGTGTGAAGATGGAAAGGCCGGGCGTGGGGTTGGGAATATCACAGAGACAGATTGTGAGTTGAGATCATTTGGACTGGCTGCGGGACCCGGCCTGTACGCAGTTGCGCATCTGATCAGTGATACTGACAGAGGAGAGGAGAGACGGGAAAGCAAGCCACAAAAGGTCAGGAAATAAAGTATAGCTCTCACTCTTATTGTAGCACCAATCGGCTTAGCTCAGATGCCCTTTCCCGCCTGTCAGCTGTAGATCCAGCCTTGTTTTGATACAGTAACCTTTCATGTCGTGAATCACATGAATACACTTTTATTAAAGGCTGTGATGCAATAATTAGCCTCAAATTACAACCGCCGTTTGACTTGACTTAATGGAGCGCAACCGAAAAATTTGATTTACCTGCGATTAAACGCCATCCTGTCTCCGAACGGTCACAATGTGTAAAGTTAAAGGTGGTATTTGTGATATCAAACACACACACAGTGTGATGGATTACATCTAGTAAAATGACAATTACAGAGCAGTGATGACATTTGGTGGGTTGTTGTGAGCCGTTTCTCCAGAGGTATTATGTTGAATTGAATTTACATGCAGGGTTTCCAGTAATTACCTCACTGAACGAGAGAGAGAGAGAGAGAGAGAGAGAGAGAGTGATAGACTGTTTTAATTGGATATTTGGCCCCTCTGGATGTGGACTGAACCATGGAGCAGAATCATTATAATCTCTCATCAGGTTTTAATTTGAACCCTGAATGCCCACACCCCACTGTGCTACATACACTTGAAAGTGCAGGCAGTCTGCTTAAATCTTTATTTTTATTTTATTTTTTAAGATTTTGAGGACAGTTCTCATCTACTATATGGCTCAGCTAATTCATAACTAATACATTTTACACGATTTTATTTCATGTCACATCTCCTTCCTACAGGTCAAAAGTGTCTCAATGCCACAATTTTGCCTTCTGACTAGGATCATTGTGTCACATTAGCCTTCCCACAGACAGCGGTAGATTTGTAATCCGATGCACACGGTGAACTTTGGCACCGGCAAACATCAAGCCGACACCCACATCGTCCTTCCTCGTGCGCATAAACAATTGAATTTCACCCAGCGGTCGTCCTACTCATCGCCAAACCACCGAGCTGTGAGGATGTTTTTGGCTTGCTTGTTGCAGATGATGCGGTCTCACTCGGGGCCCCTCAGGCTGTAAGAACACAACTCAGATGAACCCTGTCAACTCCATTACCTGCTGATGTGAAACGACCTAATGACCTTTGAATGAACATGACGGGTTTAAATCCAGCATATCGAGAATGGCAGCCTTCATAAAAAATGAGATAAAATAACAGATGAGTCTATTATTGATTATGTCCCATATGCATCTCTGAGCTTTACCTTTATTCTGCAAACTTATTGCAAAATGAGTTTTTATCAACTTGGACACGAGGCGGAACGCAGACAGCTTTCTCGAATCAATATGCTATAGGTCAGCCTGGAGTCTTGTATCAGTACAATCGATACTTGCACATCAAAGGAGTATGCCATTGTACACACTTAACAAGTGCAAAAAGGCCAAACCCTGGAGGATCAACCCAATAAGTAGGTCAGAAAAACACTCCAATTGGGTCAAATGATAATGTGCTTCTGGATAAGAATCCTTCTAGAAATGCAACGCACGTCTACGTGTGACTTTGTGGCTGTGCGTTTATGTTCATTTATGTGAACAATGTGCCCGTTTTGATCAATGTTTGAATGCCTCTTTTACATTACTATTGATTGAAATAAAGTTACACACACACACCTCTGTAGGGGGGGACCACAGTATAAAACCCGTTATTTTTCACCGTTCAGCATTTCTTCACAGGAATCCATGTGTAAATGAATCTACTCAGCTGAATAAGTGCTGTATTAGAAACGTGCAAATGACCTCGCTAGCCGAGCAAGTCAACATAACCGATGTAACAGCAGTAATTTCATCGCCCATAAAGCAGCGAGTTGTTCTGCTAAATGTAAGATGTTGTGAGGAGCCAGTGGGTTCACAAATGATTATGATATGTGTTTTGTCTGCTTGGACAGCCCAAACAGCTGATCATCAGTGACTGATACGAGGTAATCACAGTGAAATCTTATCACAGTGCTCCGTATTGCAGATACTGTAGGCCAGCTGTTATCTGCACAGAGCACAGGAGAGCGCTGCATTTGTCCCCCTGCGCTGTCTGTCTGTGCACCCTGGGCACTGAGATAATTTCACTTCCCTTTCAGGATTTGTAAGCGTCGTAAGTTTTAGACCTGTGTCGGTGTACATGTTAACATTCAAACTTATAATGTAACTGTGGGTTTTCATGCCTGAGAGGCACGGTGAGATAAGGATGCTCTTCAACATGCTGAGATACAGTATCTCTCAATGAGTGCTGGCAAATCGATCGGTTCATTTCAAATAGCAAATAAGATTAGTAAGATTAAAACAAGCTCTGTGGGGCCCCTGCTTCGAATCCCGGAGTGAAGCAGCAAAGAGGAGGTGTGGAATAACGTAGTTGCAGCAAATTATTTATCAGAAGTCCATAATCTACATCATTAATTAACTAACGTCTAATTTATTATGCAAGACATGAAAGTGATTCTTTTTGTTTGAGTCTCCCACGTACTGTTTCTCCTGCCGTTACAGAGGTTAATTACATTTTCGGTTCAGAAAAAAAAAAGTTTGAATGTACCATGGGATCATTTAAAAATCCTCTCAGTACTTGTGGCATTGTTTGTGTTTTATGAGAGAAAATACACAGGCTGAGCTAAAAAGGGTTTGGTAGTATTGGGACGAATAAATCGTTTTTACAAGATGAATATTTGTGGCTAAGAGTCTACGGCGAAGCTAAATGCTAACGTCAGCATGCTAACATCACTATGACAACGCTGATACGCTGATGTTTAGCAGGAAGAATATTTACCATGTTCGCCAAAATAGTTTAGTGTGTTACCGTGCCGACATTTGTGAAGGTATCACTAAAGTCATTAGGGTTCATCCTCTGTGCACCAAGGTTATCAGTATCACATTTCATGACAATTAATCAAAAGACATTTTACAAAAAGCCAAAAATGTCAATTTGCTTAAATTAAATCCTTGCTCATCCTTCTACTATACAACACAATAAACATCTTTGTGGTAATGGATGACGATAATGATAAGTTAAAACAACCCTGCAAAATTACAAACCAATTAAATTCTCATATAATTTGGCTGGTATGTTGGAGGCATTCTGTCGGTATGATTGGAAGTATTTGTGATCACACACACACCTTCCATTTCCTCACAAAGCTAACCTCAGGCTAAAATTACTTCTGCCTCTTCCCCCTCCCACACTACACAACATATTTAACACAATTACCACTTTCCTCTCCTGTCATTTCCCTCATGCATGATGAGACAAAGTCTTGCAAAGGTTGAAGCCTAAGTGGAGAATGATTGGCCCTAGGAGCAAACAGGCACTGAAAAATCAAAAAACAAAACATATTTCTATTCATGGAATCGTTTGTTTTTAATATATATCTTAAATTACACTACCTAGTCGTGCCCTGCTCTTTCAGAGATCTATTTTGCCCTTTAAAAGTCTCTTGGTGTAAGTCGCCTTTGAATGACATGAAAGAAGAGTACAGGGAATATCCATGCAGATAGGATTACACCAGTAGAGACAGAAATCTATAGCGTGATAAAGGATTGACACGTTGTTTATATTTCTTTTCTTGCTTTCGTCAGTGATTGTGAAGTTAACTGTCCTTGGATCTCATCGCTCAAAGTATCCAAGTGGTTATGCATGCACAAGGTTCCTCTTAGCAAGCGCTCCATCAAATTCGATCAATCACGGTCCTCAAACATTCTGAGCAGGCAGGAAGGATGGAGTTTCAGACTGATAGGGCTGTGGCTGACCTACAACAGATAATAATAATAATACTAATAAAAAAATCCAATAGATTGGGATTTTAGGATTTCAGCAGCTCTGTGTCCAGGCTTGTGTCATGGATTCTTTATTAGGTCAGTGGTCATTGTGGCTTTAGAGCATCATATTGAAATGTCAGTCATACAGTGCAGCTCCTGGACTTGTGCTTTTCAAGCTACTGTGGTAGTTATACATACCATTGCCATGGTGTTGCTACAGATGCAACACCATGGTGACGGTATGTGACCCTTATGCCAGAAGACATTTTATAATTAGGATACCCAGACAAAAAAATGTGGATTCAGTAGCACCTGACATATGGCTGCCAGTGTTACCTGTTAGAGTTCTGCAGAGGTTTTATAATGGACTCCCATCACTCCTGAAGCTGCCCTGCAGACTGTCTCCTTGCTTTATTAGCCTTTCTCCCAGCTAGTTTTACTCATGGTATAGCTTAAAATAGCAGGTATTATTGGATAAAATAAATAGGGCACACATCATTGTGGCTTCTTTATATACCGCAATCAACAGCTAAAATATTCTTCTTGTTAATATGTAAGCCTACTACTGCAGGTTTAGTCATTTAGACACCACTAAAAAAAACATGGTCCTGGAGTGAATACATAATGTCTAAAGCCCTGTCAACCAGAGAAGATCATTATCCTGCATTGTTAGATTTGGTAAAATTGAAAGTGAAAGACAAAATATACAGTTACTGCCCAGTTATAGAAGCATCTTAATAATCTGGTACATGAGGCCCCAAGGATAACCCTTCTCCGTCCTTAATGGTGCTGTTGGCAGTCTGTTGAAATCCTTGGCCAAAGCTCAAGGTGGAAAAAATAAAGTGTAATTTAATGTTGTATATTTCTGTTCTAATACAGGTGCAGCACATTTGGTTACACAAGGTCTGTGGACATGGCAGTCAGTCTGCAGCATCGCTCAGGGGAATCATTGATTCCTTAAACCAACCCGAAGATAACTGAAAATTAACATATCTAGTTAATTACATTAATCAGTCAGCACTCATTTATCAGCCTAATGTCTAAATTACTTTTTGTCAAGGTAAATTAATTTTAATTGCACTTTGACCTTTAATGCTGCACAGGGGTTTGTTTTTTTCCCCCACTCCTACGTCCTTATTGTCTCACATGGACTTAGCACGACATGACGGTTTGTTGCAGTATTAATGGGCTGATTTTTTAGCATAAAGTCTTATATTTAGCATGTGTTACTTGTATAGTACACTAACTGTGATTTGGGATCTCCACATACTTTCTTACCTTGGGTTTATATGAAAAGATAATTACTTTTTAACAACGTGCGTTCAGTGTGTGTGTGTGTGTGTGTGTGGCTCCCCTCATGCCCAGCGGCGGTCTTGCCCGGCTGTTTCTGGCTGCTACTCCTCAGAGCTCTCATGCGCCAAACCCTGAAGATGGTCTGGAAGAAGACTAATTAGTCCATGAGTGGCACCGGTGGTCCAAGAGGATTTATGTGTTTAAAATAAATTTTAAAAAATGTTTATCGAATTTTAGATTCATTCAGTCAAGCATTGTGTGCAATATTTGTATTAAAAAAGCCATTAGAGGATGAAATCAGGAAATCATTATTTTGAATCTATTGGATGACATAATGTTTTCAGAAAAAGGAAATGGACAGACAGTTAATTAGATCTATGTTTTATGAATAGATACATACCAGTCCCTCGACCATGATGGCTCACAGCTGTGAAATGCATATTTTTGCGACCCACAGTACATCTAATCACAGAGCTGTGCTAGGCAGACAGGAAATAAAGCTGTTATCAGACAAAGAGAGCCACTTCTCACAGACATTAACACTTGCATGACACTTCTTCTCTTTTAGATTTAAAGGAACACTGAGGGAGATAGCGCAAAAGAAAGTTATTTTTACTTTTAATACGAGGACATACTGTGTGTGGAATGGAAGCGTCTGATGAATAAACGCGTCCTTTGAGCCACTATTTAATATCTAACTCACCCACTTCATTTTTTGCATGAAACCAAGAATCTGAAATAATACAGCAATGAAAACTGTTAATGGATTGTGTGCAGGGTTATCGCCAAGCCTCCATGGGATCTATAGAGCTCAATAAATGAAAGAATGATTTGATTGGTGTTAAATTCAAGAAAATAATTCTATAGATAAGCTGCAAAATAGTTTGATTTAAATAGCACAGTACAATATAATACAATAGAAATATATAGCTTAAAAAAAGGTCACTTTATCTGCATTAAAATTTGATTGGAAATTGGATTTAAAAGGCTTGTCATATCTAAATAACATTTGTTTTGACAACTACCTTCCCATCTTAGTTCCTGCCTGGTTTGAATAATGAATGTGTTGTTCTGTGGCGATGACAGCCTCATCAATGAAACGACACAATGCAGCTTCATTTTGTTTAGTAGTATGTTTGTGAGCCAAACTGTCACTATCCAGAGCCGACTTTCAGGTCGTGGAGATGATTTTGAGTGTAGCGCTGCGGTGTTGGCACAAAGAGGGCAGTATCTTTCCTATTGACAAGGATTATTTCTGTCAAGAGCAGCACTCACGGGCCCATCTAAAAGCCATGCTAATAAATGTCTATAACTGTGGCTATCCATCACCGCTACCCAGTAACAAACTGTTTACTGCACCATTGTTGAATTAAAGTAAACAAGCTTGTCTGGCTGAGAGAGGCATGTGAATAAGAGGCAATGGTGTGAGCATGAAAAGGGATTTATTAGAAAAGGTGTGTAAGTACTGCAAGTGCCCACAGCTCACACAAACACACACATATTAAAGGCATGCACACACAAACTGTGTGCTGTGCATGTTCACGTGTGCACGGTCATAGACGTTCATGTAAATTTGCAGAACTCACACAGTTATCATTATAGCTATTTTCTTTGAGCGCTTTGATTGTGTTAATTATAGTTAATTGGCCGCCTCACTCGTTCGATCCGTCATTACCGGTTATTTTGTTTGTAACCAGATACAGAGAGCTTTCTGAAAGTTACCGTGGCTCGCTGTGGATTGTGCTCCCTCAGCAGGTTATCTGGAAAAAGGCTTTTCGAAAGTTTCAGCATTGTTCAGGCAGTGCATTGTGGCTCCGTGTAATCACAAATGGTTGGGTTATTGTTTTACTGACAGAAACGCTCAGATTTCGAGATTTGTGCATTAAACATGCAGCCTAATAAAATATTAAGGCGCGCTGCAGACGGCACACCGTCTGAACCCTCAAAAAAAACACAAAAAGATTCAGATATTTTTCCTCGCAGTGTACCTTCAGCACTTGCGTGAGCTATAAAAGTACCTTGCGGTTGGTTTTCTCTTTTGTTTGCTTGTGTGCTTGGGTACTGTACAGTGGGCTGAAAGAGATTATTTGTTAATGTTTTGTGAAAATGTGGCCAGTGTCAGCTGTGGCAAATCTGATGGATGATAGGTAGTGCAATTCCTCTAACCGAGTACCATTCTTCCTCTGTGATATGTTAAGAGATAGACAGCTGGATACATTAGCAGAATGTACCCTCAAGTGACATCCGAGACAGAGTACCTTGCCCTATTTCACTCAATCAGTCAGCTAACACATCCCCTTGGCAGATCAGTGTACCTAACTATAAATCCAAGCTCGAGCTCGCAGATTTGCACACAATTTGAAGCATCTATTCAAAAATCAGCCGTCTGTTGCAGCGGCTTTGGATTGTCTGTTCCAGGGAGGCATTTTCATGATGTTTTGCTACACGTTCTGTGACAGCACAACACCAAATACAATACAGATACAGAAGCAATTCAAAAGCTGCCTTTCCTGGAAGGAAATCTGCCTTATTTCTGTCCGCAGTAAAGTCCTGCATTATTGTTGTTTTTCATCCAATCTGCCCAGATGAACCCATGCATGCTACTTGTGTTGAAACCAGGAGCTCTTCTGCTGTTTGGTTGAAAGAGCAGATCTCCACCTAGTACAGCCCCTCATTCTGGATGAATGATCTACGCTCCCAACTGCCTGGCTCCCTCCATCAAACCTGGCCAACACTCATAATAAATGATAGTGGGGGACAATGCCCTATTTTCACGGCGGAGTCATCCGTCATGCCAGGCCAGACAAAGCCCCCAGAGTTTCATCATTTTCAACTATTGCTCACACCAAAGTAACAGAAAAGAAACCTTCATCTGTTCAGTAATAGCTATAGGATGTCTTGAAAACTTAAATGTATTTACGAAAATTTAACACATTGCACCTTTTGGAGTAAAAATGTATGATCTGCTTTGATTATAAATCTCATTTAATGATTCTGATCTCTGCTTTCTCTTTGTCTTTGTCTCTGTTCCTGGTCAACATGCTATTAACATGGGTTCTACGTTCAATTTCACGTGTTAAGTGCTTTAATTAACCCCCCAGATTACATTAAGAGGCATGCCAAGGCAGATTCTTGATGCTTAATGTCAATTTGCAGGTTAATCAGGTCACCTTCTATCATCTGCCAAAGAAGCAGAGGCCCTGTGGTCTGGTCGTAATTGTACACTAGAGAACACCTCGACAGACTGATCTCACCCATCTCTCATTTCACATGCCGCCCATAACTGGAGTATTGGATTGGACCAGAAAGAGATTCAAACATTTATGAATTATCTATCTATGAACTAAATAAATGTAGTTTTGAGATCCTGGTATTTAGTAGGAATCCTACACAAAATCACACACACGTCCATGCAACAGTTTTAGATAGAGTTAGGCTGTAAATTGCTATCATTGCAGTAATATATTTGCAGCGGGTTCTTTCAAATTACTGAAAGGGCAGGTTACAGTTCAGCTGTGTGGTAAAATATGTTTTTAAATTAAGTGGATAAAGCAGGGTACAAAACCAGAAAATGAAAAATATTCACATGGTTCAAATGGCTTAATTAGATGTGCAAAGCAGATATTTATCCCAAATCAGAACATCGCGTTGATATTATATCTATTCTATATGTCCTTTTGATACTGAAACTACCAAATAAGCACACTGAAGCATGCGCTGGATATTTTTGTCCCTGTCCCTGCACATAGTTACAACCTCAAGAGCTCTAAAGATGCTCCAATGCTCCCAACCACTCGCACATAACAGCAAAAAAAAAAAGGAATAAATGATTCTGTGGCATTGTGGGGTTTTTTTTTAAATGTACTTTTAGGAGAAATTATTGTTGTAAAAAATAATAAACAAGGATAAATGTCAGTAATGGATTAATTATCTGCAGTTCTTTATTCAAAATCAAACTTCATTTATGCTGAGAAATCCTGGAAAATTAATGATCATTCTTCATTTTAGGGATGCTGTTGGGATTAGACGACTTGACCGACCAGGCTTTTGGCACCAGATTGTGTAGTAAGCTATTTTTTTTCCTTTTTCTTGAGAAAATAAAAAGCTTTAATGGTTGACCAGTGTGGAGAGTGAAGGAGGCCTAATGCATTTCACAGTCCATTTCACACGCTTGAGTACTGTACATCAACTGACAACACCAAACAATTTTTTATCACTATATTTCACAATGGGTGCGACATCTGATCTCAGACAAAGGCACCCGCACACCCACACAAACAGGCACCCGTTACTGTACGTGCACTCTTTAAAACCATCTTCCCACTGCATAATGTGAAACATGACTAATCACACCAGCTAACATTTGACAAAATGCGTAAGTGCAATCTTTATGCGCAATCTGACAAAAGCCTGGCTCTCTCCCCTTTCAACCCCCCACCCCACACACACACACACACACACACACACACACACACACACACACACACACACACGCACACGCTTCAACCTGTTCTCCAAGTGATGGATACTATTTACATGGCAGAGGAAGCGCTGTGAATGCTATGAGTAAAGCACCTGGGCGATGGCAGGCAAAGACGGAGTGCCTTGAGATAGAAATGTAACAGCACTATCTATCTGGGTTATTAGAGTCGCCCCTCAGGATCCTTTTCAACAGAACACTGGCCATTATGTAGGCCACAGAGAAACAATGCAGGAAAAAAGTCTGGCTGTGGTAACACAGCAAAGGAATTAACTCTGGAGCCCTGAACCCCATGCATCGCTCCCTGCACTCCCACCTTCACCGGATAGGATAATGAGAAAACGTGCAAGGAGCCTGAGTGTTTGTTGAGGGGGCAATGCAAGAAGTGACAAATCAATATATCAGCAGCTTTTATACGACAAACACACGAAAATTGCGTTTTTTGCTGCAGATGAAGCAGGTAAAAAAATGATCGGCCTCAGTATTCTGTAGACCGTTGTGAACTTTGAATCTGTGGAGTTGTTTTTCCTTGAAAGTATGCCACTGGCAAGCTAAGCAGGAGAAAGTTATTCATAAAAAAAAAAAAAAGTATTCAAAGAGGTGCAGAATTATAATGTCCTGTTAACGTTAAGAAAAAAAAGTTGCCGTGAATTGAATAGAGACAGAAGGAAAAATGAGCAAAGGAGCATCAACAAAATGAATGTGTGTTTGTACCGATGTTTGCATGACGTAGTGAACTGAGACAGCAGCTGAAAGTCTGTAATTGATCATGTTGCTGCCTCCCTGGCGCTTGCTTTGAATGTTCAAAAGGATTTAGTCTCCAGGTTGATGGATTAAAGCAAGGTGGGAGGGAAAGGAGGGACCTGTGTGTGGAACAGAAAGAAATGAAACGTGTGTGCTAATCCTCAACTGGTTTGGCGGTGCAGAATAATGACACATAGCTAATGTAAGAGTGATTGTGCGCATGTCCCCATGCTAGCCGGCTTCGCCCCTAGCGTTTTTCTTTCTCCCTCAGCTCCTTACTGTTTACTTTTGACTATTGAATTAGTGGGTTAAAAATCTCATTAAGTAGCCTCCCTCCACCCTGCACTCCCAGGTTTGCACACCTACTTTTAATCAGATGGTTTTGGTGGTTCCTATAAAGAGTCTCCACAGTGATTTTAGCTGCCTTAATTCATCCACAATGCAATTATAAACATGCATGTTAATGAAATAAGGGTGTAATACAAGCTAGTGTGTGTGTGTGTGTGGCTGACGCATACACTCACACACATATTGGCAAACAAATAACTATGAGCCAAAATATCATCATGCTGTAAATACACATAACGTATTACATTCACCCACCTCCCACATGCACACATACTAAACCTGCACTCGCACGTTATTTGTACGTACACTACAGAATGTGTGCAGATGCATTCCCATGTATGTATGCACACACACACACACACACACACACACACACACACACACACACACCAACAAGTCAGCACAGCTATGCTCAGACAGGAAAGTCATTAAGGGAGCATTTAATTAAGGCCGGGAATAAGGTCAGTGTTGGAAGGACAAACATATTCTAATAAAGTGTTGGTGTGTGTGTTGCATAAGGATCCCGCAGCTCTCTTACACATCAGACTGGGCCGTGAAGACCACAGCTCAATTTCGTAACCTAGCTATTTCTATGCAGATTAAAAGCTCATTCATCAATTCCCCTGCACTTTGCTTTTGATTACGTGTGGTTCTCTTCTCTTCACTTCACTTCTCTCCTCTCTTGTGATGTTGTACCCTTTGGGGTTTATAATACAACAGGAACAAATGGGCACATATCCTTAATTAAATCAAGGGGGGGGCAGCAGGTGCATCCATTCCTTTGCTGTGACTCACTCAGGTCAACACACCCAGACCGACCTTGATCATGCTAATCTGACGCACCGTAGCTGCTGGACTGACAGACAGACACGGACCAAGTGGAGTCTGGTGTCAAGTGATGACATAGAGGGTCACAGAGGACCCCACTGTCATGGCAGTGTGTAAGAAGAGCTGACGTAGAGACAATATGCTCACCTGCAGGACCAGGGTGACACTACGGTCAGATTAGATATTATTAGATACGGTTAACACTATGAGACATCATATGAATTTGTGATAAAATTTGCAAAATGTTTCTAGATACTTTATTCATGTGCTCAATATGTGTCAAACACTGCTGCTATAGATATTTTTAACCATATTTTGGCAAAGTATGAACTTTATTGAATGTACAGTACTGAGCCTCAGACTGACAGCGGATTGACAGCGAGGGAGTGAATTGTGCTGCTTGTGTTGTTAAAAGTTTTGATGATTTTGTAAATCTTTGGAAAACTTTGGTCACCATTGAAATCCATTGTGGACTATGACATACTGTGCAGTCAACTTCTATGCACGATGAAAATAGCAACTTTTTACATGTCAAGCCTTCAATCCCAATCAAGTGGTAGCTCAGTTGCTGCACAATAAAAAGCAATTAAAAAAAAAAAAGTTTTTCTTAGCATCACATATAAAAATCAGGATGCAAAATGTCCAACACTTTATGTAAATAGGTAACAAACCTCAGTCTTATCATAAAGATAACGCACATTACTTAATATTCAAAAGTTATAAATATATTATATCTTATTAATATTGACTTCCCCATTCGCTCACTGTCTCTTCCTTGTTTGTTTGTGGGTGGTTAAATAGAAAGAGAGAGAGAGATCACGCCTGATCCAAAACATTTCTTTTTTTACCATGTATAGATGTAAACAAACTGAATAATGTAATGTGCTACCTGTGACATGAGTTAATGTCACAGCAGATCTCCTGCCAATAAATAAATAAAATAAAAAAAACTTAAGAGGCGTTTGGCATTTGTCCATCCCTTAGTCAATCCATAGCTGGCTGGCAAGGGATAGAAAAATATTATTTTTCATAAAAGTTCAGCTAAATTATGTGGCAGAAAAAGGCTCTTTCAAATGTATGGCTGACTGCCGAGTGTTATTTCTTTATGTTTTTGGAAAGATACAAGCAGCTGCCTGGCAAGTAAAGCTTTCTAATAAAATTAATACCAACCCACAGCAGGTCAAATCACATCAATCCCTGAGTATTTTTTGCTAAGGTTGTTGCAGACGGTGCTCCACGGGTTGTTTGCACTGTCCACTTATATATTTTAGATCGGATTTTAGCTCCAAATATGTAAGGATGTATATTGTAATAGTAAATTTGAAGATCTTTGCTTCAACCACTAGAGACACACAACCTCCCCCTTCCTAACATAAGGTATCAGGCCCTTTTGTCTTTGCAAATTGTGACATCTAGACCCAACTTTGCACCTAAATACAAGATCCTGCAGGATACTCCAGGTGTAAAGGGCACCAACGGGGGTCGGCGCCAATATCTGTAATAGACCAAAAGGTAAAAACACTCCTTGGAGGGGCCAACTCCCATAGCATACCAATATGTGTGAAAGGGGTGTCCCTTTAAGTATAAATGTTTAGGTTTTCCCCATGTTCGGGGTCTTTCTTCATCCTGACCGCTCGCATGTTGATTGACCTTTCTTTGCAAAGAAATAAAAACCTTGTCGGGCGGCAGAAGTCTCTATTTCATTCTTCACCAGCAGCAGCAGAGAGAAAAATTCCCACGACATATATGAAAATTTTCCGTTTTGAGTAAAGAACTTCTACTAGTGTTTGTTTACATAACCTATGTAGCCGGCAGACGTCAGCTGAGGGGCATCTTCCAGAGGATAACCAAACCTAAAGATACAGGAGCTAAAATGAGCTGAATCGAGAGGCTGCATAAAGAGCCAGTATAAGACACATTAGGAGTTTTGAACTGTAAATCAGATATACCAATATAATAAAAAAATATACAGTAGACTCAGAATAACAATTTAAAAAAAGCCTGTGAATATTCTCATTCATCCAGGTCACGGTTATCTCAAGGAAATTAAATCAAACGCAACTTGACTTAGTTATTTAAAAAAAACAACATTTAATGTTTTGTAACATGACCATGAAACTAGATATTTACTGAGGAAAGCCTTCACTTTCATCACCTGTGGAAAACAGGCTTATACAGCATAAGATATGATGCACTGTACTGTTTATTGCCCTGTGGATAACTTGAGCAGACAGATCCAATTCCTAACATTTCTGCCTGTATTCTCAGAGCAATGTCAGAATCTCGAAGTATGATAAATCTATCCTCAGGTCAACTCTTTGACCATTCTCACTAATAAACTAAAAATCTCTTTGCAGACATACACAGCTACTGTAAGAAATGAATGCATTTGTACTTTTGTCAGTTGTACACATTCACACAGACAGAAGTGTTTTGACAGAATTATACTTAACTCATAATTCACTGTAATATTAAGTATTGTAATATTTAAGTACTGCCTATCACTAACTTTGTCTCCACTACACCCCTATAAAAATGCAATCGTTTCAGCTGTTTCTAGTGGATTTTTATAAAAATACATGTCTTTGTTCCTTGATGGAACATTATAAATGCCAATTGTATTTGGCTTTGATACAAACTTTGTATAATCCTACAAAATCTAATGAAAAATAAAGCTTTTTTTTTTTTTTTAAAGAAACAGAAAATAAACAGCAAGTTAGTCTACCATCCATCCACCCCAACCTTCTTCCTCTGCTGTCTTTGTTACTCTATAATAACACTACCTTCTATTTCCCTCCAGACAGACAAGTCATGATTGCAACAGCCGCTAGAGGGCTTTTGTCACTTGAGCGTAAATATTGTTTTGGAGTCTCCTCAAATATGTCAGTCAGGTTTCACAGCGTGCAAGTCCATGTCAAGTCTTGCCTCTTTTTTTGTGACTTAGTGTAGTGTTGTGTTGTTCAGTGCCAAACTTTTTTTTTCTGGAGACCCACTTTTAGAAAATGACAAACCTTCACATCCCAACTCAGAATAGGCCTCATCTATAAATCATAAGAGCAAATCTGTCCATAAATGAACATTTCAGGCCATTTTTACTGTCACTTCCACATCACCTTATCATGAATGGGTAATGGGATTTCAAATATATGTTTGATAAATCACAACTTTGTATTATCCACATGTTATTCAAAACATATACATGTATATATATATATATATATAGGCTCTGTTTTTGAATGTACACTAGACTTTAATATTAGATGTTATAAGTACAATTATCATAAGTATTATTGGATTTTCTTTTTTCTTACCCAAGCATCCATCCATTCCCTGTGGCTGGCTGCAGAATCTGTTAATTATTATGGTGAAAACCTTGAATGTGGTAGAGGTGTGGCTCAAAGGTGTACTGCAAATAAATATTAAATAAAAGACTATGGGGGAAAAAATCTGCAAATGAATTTGGTGACCCAAATAAAATGTGGCCTACCTGTGGGTCCTGACCCAGTCTTTGGAAATGACTGATTAAGCTGAACCATTAATAAAAGTTAGAGTGTAGAATGTTGATTAACAAGGCTAATACGGCCATGCAGCTCACTCTGGCTATATGTCATCACAGCCGCGCTTTGAGCTAAACGCTAACACCAGCATACTACAGTAACAAGCTCACAATGACAAAGTTAACATACTAGGAATTACTGTTTACCTTCTTGACCATCTTCGTTTAGTTAGTATGCTAAATGCAAAGAACAACTGAATGATGGAAATGTGATTGGTTGGGTACCTCCACTGAGGTACCTGAAGAGCTTTTCTTACTCAGTGTTCTCTAGTGTTTGAACAACAGCTTCTTACATACAGTACTCATATGTCTAAAATAACTTATCTTATAGGGTTACTTAAAGCAAACGCTTCCGACTGGGCATCAGCAGTGAGAGAGAGTCAGCCTGTATAATGTGTCTTTTGTTATTTTTGTTTCTGAAATGAGAAGTTTTTGACCACTCTGTCCGGGGGAGGGATGTAGCTGCAGATTTGGGGTGGAACGATGAGGCCATTCAAGGAATATATTTAAGTGGACTTAGTCAACAAATTAAGGATAAGCTAGAGGCTAGGGATGAATTTTAATAAGTTCTATAACCATCAAACTAGATAATCGCCTTTGTGAGCGCATAGGTCAACCTAGCACACTTCTCGCTCCTCCACTTCATCTCTCGCAAGAACTAGTTCAAGCTCTTCCCCTGTTTCCCATGGCATCCCTGGCTCCAACAATCCCACTTCCTCTGGAGAGGAACCCAAACAGCTGGGCCAGACCCGTCTCTCGCCAACTTAACATCTTCGGAGGATGCAAACTAGGAAATGTATTTACTGTGGCCAAACAGGCCATTTCCTCGCCTCCTGTCCCCATTGGCCAAAAAGAAGAGGCTCGCCAGTAGCAGTAGGGGTTCTGGTGAGCTGAATTTCCTCTTCTTTTATCCCACAACCCAGAAAATGCTATGTTGGAACCAGCTGCCACTGCCTCTACTCCCCCTAGTGGACTCTGAAACAGACTAGAATTTCCTGGATGCGAATCTTGATGCTCATGCAGGCAGCACCAGTGAGCCACTAAATGCTAACCTGTAGATTTCATCCTCCCACCAACCACCTGCTGGTCTGCTCTGCTACTTGTCAGTCACTAGTCACCTATGGTCTTCCACCATCACAAGATAACACCACCATGCTCACCATTGTGGACCTACTGGTGTACCATACACTCCCCACTAACATTGTGTCAGACCACAGTCCTCCGTTTATATCTCATGTCTGGAAAACCTTCTGCCCAGCCCTCAGAGCAACTGTGAGTCTGTCTTCTGGCTATTGGTCAGACGAAACGCGCCAACCAGGACCCATTAGCAGCATTGTGTTACCTTGTTACTCAACTATTGTGGATTACACACACAACGTCTAGTCAAGCACTGCCACAAGTATGTCAACATGTGCCATGGGTTTCCAACCACCTCTGTTCTGTCCCCTCAGTCCAAGCCCACCTTCACCATTGCTGTAAGTCTGGAAGGATGCCCATGCTGCCTAGAGGGCTATGGACCTGAGGAGTGTGTCACATCCTGGATGCGTCTGTGGAAGCACTTAAGGGGACGACAAGGGTTGGTGGGTACTATTACATTACCAGAAGATGTTTATGTGTTGTTTGTGCGCATTGATGTCCTTCCCCTCTCTTTATTCTTTCACACCTGTCTGAAATTGGCTCATCACCTCTCCCAGTCTACTCACCCGCCTCTCATCAGTTCATCAGCTTGCAGTATATGAACCACAGCTCTTTACCAGATTGTTGTTTCAGTGTCTGTCCTTCTGCTTGCCTGTCCGCCTGTCAGTAACTTCCAAGATATCCCTCCCTGTACTGCTTCCCCTCATTCCCTCCCACTCACGCTAGCCACACTCCTCAATACTCATCACCTACCCCTGCCATCAGCTTCTCATCCAGATCCCCCCTCCCACCACCACCACCACTACTACTATAAAACTCTTCTCTTACTACAACACATTATTTGTGTCCTGCGCTTGGGTCCCTCCTGTTTTTGTAACAGTTACAGGTTTTGCGGGAATGCGGTCATAAGTATTGGCCAACAGTGACATTTTGACCTTATGATGGCACTGGAAGAAAATGAAAATCACCCAATATTACAATTAATTATTCCAATTCATCCAATAGTTGTCGAGACATTTCACGCAAAACCACAAAAGTATCTCTTATGGCACTGGAGGAAAAGTTGGTGGATCACCAAAGTCAACAGAATCCATCCTCCATGGGCCCCCAGTATCAGTACCAATGTCACACCAATAACCCCAATAGTTGTCCATAGTGGTTGACTGACTGTATTGTAGGTAGAGTGTGTAATATCCATCCAATTTACAGACCATGCATTTACCTTATTAAGGCATGCAGACACTCTAACAAGCATCCTGACACTCCATATTTACATCTCAGCTGTGCTAGGAGTAGAGATAAAAGGCAAACAACCAGTCTTAAGCTCAGTAAGAAAATTCTCAAAACACTGACAATAAGCTGAAATGGAGAGAGAAACCATAACACATTTATGAAGACACACAATCCAGATTTTTTTCCATGTTAGCGACAACACGCTTTTGGTACCGAGGCTCTAAAATCAACCAAAAGAGTCATGTGACAACTGACCAGGGAAGATGAAAAGAGCCTGTCTCTTCAATATAATGTTGACTCATGTTCTGCACAATAAAGCCTAACAATCAGATTGTAAATTTCAGAATATCTTGGACAACACAGACCATAATATAATTTATATTTAACGGTTTCAGGAAATGGTTCAAATGGTTTGTACTGTGAAATGATGTCTGGTTGTGCATGTGCAGCATGTGCTGTTTGCATTTGCTGTTTGGCACTGTATTGTGAATTGCTTGTGATGTTTCTCTGATAAAGACATTTTCCAGACTGGCAGTAATCACATTATTCTCTTACTAATCATATAAATCCTTGAATACACATTAAGTGTACTCACATATCCCTCGAGCATACATTACACGAACACTCGTGACTCAGTGTGTCTGCCTGGCACTCTCCAGATTCTAACACATATCTTATGCAAGGATTTCATTAAAATTTCACCTGGGTATGTGGCTCCGCTTATTTATCTGATACAAGATTTTATGTGCCTCACGTTTTTTACAGCATTGCATCTACAGATTGAGCTCTCAGCAAGCTGGATTTCAAGGTTATCACTTCCTAACAGCTTTCAGATGAGCTACTTAATGTAGGCTTGGGACGCTACATGTAAACAGTTTATTCAGTAAAAGTGTTTGTGCTTTCAGGGATCAACTCAACTCATGACACCAGTCAAGAGAGCCTTGCAACCTTTTCTCTTTAATAAATTAATACATCAAACTCTGCCTGATATGTGTTGCTGCAGTATTCAACGCTCCTTTCCTCCATCTTTCTCTTTGCCCTTATTCACTGTCCCTCTTACTTTGCACTCAAAAATCTTGGCAAAATATCCCACAGCAGACTCCCCGGAAAGAATGAAAACAGAAATCGTTCGGTTCAAAACAAGGAGATGTGTACTATTTGTAGTGCTGGTGAGACCTCAGGGCTCAGTTGGGTGTGTGGCGGCGTGGTGAAGTTCGCCTGCAGAGAGTGTGCAGGATGTGAATGGCCTAGCAGGAGTCTGGACAAAGACACACTATTACAGTTAATATGCACCCTCCGCTGAGACATTTGGAAAAATGCAGACTGCTGTGATAGGGGTGGATACGACAGTTTTCTCTCTCTCATGCCTTCCTTTTTCCTCCTTTGCCTCAATCTCTACACCTCACACACTGTCTGGTACTTCTATCCTTCCGTCTCTTTCAACACCCTCCCTTTCTGTCTTGCTCCTTCTATCTCTTTACTCCCTCCACCCGCTCTGCCTCCTCTCTTGGTGATGGCTCTCCCCGACACCTCTGTTCAGTCAGCCAAATGTCACATAACAGAAACTGAAATATCAACTTGGCAGTCGATATGGCAGAGAAATCATAGGGTGGGGGGAAGGTGCTTCTGTCTTGTTGTCCTCAATGGTGCTGTGTGCATTACTGAGTATCGGACTCTCAGGCACCTATGTAGCAATGACAGCCTACCAGCTGGGAAACATGCAAATACAGTAATTAATTTAATTATTGCTTTTAATGGCGAGTCTCTTGCATTCTTTCTCAGTGATATCACATTCATCTGTACTAGCTTCTTACTGAAAATCATTAGCTTTTCTCTCGTTTGTGCATCGGTGGAGAACTCTAATCAGCTCTACACTAATAATGTATTTTCTTTATGCCATGGAAAAAACGCATTCATACTTCATATCATAAATATTAAACTGCAAGTGGATCAGATCCTATCTTCTCAGTCTGTGCATGTAGTTAATATTAAGAAGTGGAAAATAAAGTATGTACTATCCTCCAGGAGAGAAACATCCTACTGTACTGTCATTCAAAGTGTAGATACATTATGCGCTCTTCTTTTCTCCATATCAGTCTTTTTTAGGTTTGTTCAAGGTATGTACTGGTTTTAATTGCATAACTATGCATATAACTCGTCCTGGTTTTCCCATACTTTCTTAAGGAAAATAATACTGGTCAGTTCTATATGCAATGCAATTGCGGATTTATGTATAAACAAAACGAAGGAACGTGAAATAGCACTCGGCTGCAGTAAATTACTTCACATTTATAGTTTGACTGTGGGAGATCACCCAAGACCTAGACAACAAGACAGGGCTAATCAATACTCAGAAAAAATCATTAATAATAATCAGAGAATTTATTGGCATCCTTATGCGAGCTATTAAGAAGTCCTGCTTTTTTTTTCAGACTGTCTTCATTTGAAGATCCAATTTGCTGTGACCTTTAATGACACAGCATGTAACTGCTGGCTCTGGAGAGAGACATTAATAGACATGAAAAAACTATTACCAGTCTGCTCTACCTAACTGTTAATAGCAGAGAATAGAAAAACTTCCTGGCAGCATGTCAGACTGCTGCAGCTCCACTTCCTTCTCTTACACACACTCCTGCCCTTATTATCTACATGTTTCAGTTTTTCTTTATCTGAAATGCTTTTACTGTCATTTTATGAAGCTTTATGAAGAGAATGTGGACATCTAAGATCTTTCCATGCAGGAAATTGGAAGCAGTCTTCTCATGGTAGTAATTTAGGCTGGGTAGTATTACAGGATGAATTATTGCAAGCATACATAGTCCATTAACGAGACATTATGAATATCCCTGTAAATATCAAATGTGCAAGATAAATGCACACAGTCCATTTATAGTTGAAGCATTAATCAAAGTGTATGGATTTGAAAACCGGTGTAATCTGATGTGAAGAGGTTCAAACTGTAAGACTTAAACACAGTGCTTTGACTCTACACCACAGTGAAGGTTTGTTTGTCCTGACCCCTATCAGAGGCTTTAGTCCACCGCAAGACTCTCTACATGCTAATTACGGCCAAGTTGTTTGTCGTGGAGCAGCTCTTTCTCTTGTTTACTAATGAACACCATGTGTGTTGCTGCTGTAGCCTTGATTAGAATGGATTAGGTGACCTCTCTTCTCTTCTACTTGCCTCCATAAGGAGACGCTCAAATGCTCTTTGATTCTACCTATCAGGCAGTCACACCTTTTAAGTGTATCGCTGCCACATCCAATGGGATCGGGCTGCTTCATTTTTGTGATATGTGGTAGCTACTTTTACCTGTTGATTTCTATCTGTAATCATTCATCTGTAGTCCGATCGGGAAGGTAGAGGAGCAGCCGAAGAGGATCAAGCCTCTTTAAAGTGCACCGTGGTGGGATACCTGATGGGAGAGTGTGACCTCCAGGGTCCTCCAATCCGTGCACTATTGTTTTGTTCTGCTAATTAAGAAGCAGTGTTCAGGCTGATTGGTTTCCAGTGTGTAATTACTAAACCGTCTGCTGAGAGTGCTTTCCATTTGAGTGCCAGCCTCTCCCACTCGACCATGAGGAAAACGATGCGAGAGCCTGGCGATGCAGAAAGCCAAGGTCATGAACCTCATTTACCCAAAACAGACCCAAGGATTCTAAACAAAGATGAAGGACAACGAACGGCTATACACAGGATGAGACGGTGCACCAAGAGGCGCAATCACCCTTGCATCTCTGGTTGCTTCAAATAGTCCATTTTTAAAAAGGAGAAATATGACAGCCACAGTGCTCCCTCTAAAGGAGGCTTTGACTACTGAATCCACCAAACCAGAAGGGAAGAGAAAAAAAAGAGAAGGAATAAGGTTTTATCTGGAAGTTATTCAAAACTCAGAGCAAACCAAGACGAAACGATTCACAAGTCAGGCACAGAATATCATATTAGAGGAAGCCAAAAAAACAAGCAGAACAGTTGGCCAGACTCTTATAATAGTAGTACATTTACAGTGATGACAGATTAAATAAGTTCACTTTCACATCAAAATGCAAATGTGAACTACTATTACAAAATGTCTAAGTACAGTAAATATCTCATGGCAGATTTTCATTTCAATAAACATTTACCTCGGTTATCACAGCATAGTAATAATGACACAATTGCAGATGTCTAAGTGTCAACCACACTCCTCTCCACGCTGGAACACCACGTTGGTTCTGTTTGATCTTTACAATGCCGTTCAGTATTCATGAACCTGCTAAGCGGAGCAGAATATCTTTTTCCAAGGATGCTTGCCATGAGCTGCTTCCACGATATCACTGCTTAGAGGGAAAAAGTCAGCAAAGTCTGCCTTCCAAATGAACACTGAACAAAGGAATTCCTGATTTACAGCTCTGGGTTTTAAACCCGCAGATGAGACAGAAAAGGGGAAAAGGAAAGAAATGCACTTATCAGTGCTCTGGAATAATGAACATAAAAAAATGATAAAGCTGCATTACAGAGCAACCTATAGAATAACTGTTATGTTGGAGGAAAGTGAACAATTCAAGGCAGATGAATGGCTGTTTAATCTTCAAAATGCCTTAATTTACAGTCTCAAAATCATAGAACAGGCGAGTCTGAACAACTCTTACATCATTAACAAAAGTAAAACAAAAAGCAACTGTGTTTGTCCAAACCTAATTATTTTTCTTCCTGAATTCTTTCCTGAAGAGGTTATAGTAGAAAAATGGCCATTTTAAAAAGAGAGCACGTCCTTGGAGAAAGCTTTGCAATTTAAAAGAAATACAACTAATTACTAAGTATTGTTTCAAGAAAATATCCTGTGGTTGAAAGTTGTTATCTGACTCACAACACGGCAACACAATGAAATATGACAACAGAGGTAAGGTTATATTGTCTTTCTCACAGCTGGTTGCTCAGATTGAAAATGCTGTGTAAACGTTCAAATATAAAATAGCATGGTCGAGCATAATGGTTATCTTTCAGCACTGTTTTATTATTGCCCCTGGAGGAAAAAATGATACGGGTTTGACCAATAGAAAAGTGCAAAAAAAAAATCGAGAAAATGATATCTGCCGAATAACATCTTCAAGTCAGAATTGCTTGTCCGTAAATGAAAGTCTTCAGCACTAAGAGTCAAGATGGAGTTTTTACCAGATGCTTCCCTTCCATGCTTGAAGGATGATGTCATCACAAGTCATCATCAGCCATGGTGTGAAAGAGCTTGAAAATGAACTGAAAATATGGACGAGTTGCAGTATGCGGAGATACATGGAGTCTAGTGACGAGCAGTGCCAGATACTAAATGAGTCAACACGAGGCTGTTAGAGATATCTCTCACACAGCAGTACATCACGAGGGTGTAAGTATGTGTGTGTGTGTGTGTGTGAGAGAGAGAGACACAGAGATCGTGAGAAGATGGTGATGTTCAAATCAAATCTCCATCCCCTCTGACCGAAGTCAACAGAAGTGTTTGGACTGACTTAAATTTAAAATAAATGTCTCACAAGTGGCAGTTTGGGCTGAATGGTATTCAAAGAGCCTTCGATACATTAGTAAATTTCCTATTTCTGAAAACTTCGAAGTTTGTCTCAAGCTGTGATTAAGTCAACTTTTCAAGAGGCTTTCTGTAGTGCGAGAGAGCAACCGCTTGCGTAACCTATAATTCCAGCTATCTTGCAGCAGATGGCCACTCTCTGTATATTGTCTCATGCTGGAAATGGATGACGGCGATAATTGACCGAAGCAAGGCCTCCATGACAGGTTCATCTAATGATGAATGCGAGTGAAGACAGCAGGTGGACAGCATAGTTTGATATCTGGTTTCTCCCCTTTTATCACAGCATGAGGCCCCTGCACAACATCCTTCCAGTGCTCAAGGGAAAGGAAAACATGGAAATCTTTTCTTTCACCACAGTCTGTCTCTCTCTCTATCCTCCCTTTGTGTGTGTGTGCACACTCAACACAACTGTTCCATTTCATCAGGTTTTAGTCCCTACCCATTAAAAAAATAAATAAATTAAAAAATCAAAACAGGATTTCGGCTACCATTGTCCAGGAGACACGCTGTGTTGACAGCAGACATTTTTCATGCAAGCTGCTCAAAAGCCTGAGCTCTAATCTACGGTACAACAGGAGAAGTAGACACATCAGTCTGCTACGAAAAACAACGAGAGCAGGAGCATTCAAAAAAAAGGAATAAGCAGCTCCAATTTCAGGATGTGTTGCAGCACTAATGCGCGCAACATTGTGTGTCATCTACATTTCACCAATTACTCTCACTTCAGTCATGCCACAATGCTCCCGGAGCCATCTGTAATTCAAATGAAACATTTTCAACAGTATCACCCTAAACATGGAAATCTCACTATTTATACCGCAGATTCCCAAACCAGTATATCATGGCTAATGCAGAGCTAACATGTCAAGTGAGATGATTAAGGAACCTCTGGCTTATTCTCGAGATTTTAAAGAATCAGTATAATGCAAATATAAGGAGGGATTATTATTATTATAATACATTGCTGGGAGAAATTAATGTTTCTAATGGTCTATAATTGCCATTTATTAGATGAAAGTTACTAGAGGGCAGGCTTTAAATCCCAGTGTCCCTTAGATGAGATCTACTGAATGGGATTCATATTGGTCTGCATCAACCCAACTAAAAGTGACAGAGCAGTAATGTAGCTGCGACAACTGAAAAAGGTTCTGACCAGGACAAAATGGATTTATATTTGATTTGGATAAAAAAAAAAGAGAGAGAGGTAGAGAGGGATAGAGAGAGGTAGAGAGAGAGAGAGAGCGACAAAACACATCTTGTTAAAGTCCAGTGGAAAAACTTTTTTTTTTTTGGTCAAAAATAATTAATAATTCAGAAAGGGTGCTTTGGGATACATCAGAAATGCTCCTTGGTGTGTCCCTGCAAGTTTTTGACAGCTTAACTGGCAGTAATACCGAGTTATAATGCAACTAAACATACGGCAGAACCGTGACATTATCGCTTTATATGCAAATACTTTCATATGATATTTAAAGATGTTCTGTAACCAACAGCATTTGGTTAATGCAAAATGGGGAAGTGCCACTATAAAACCAAACTACAGATATTAAATGTATAATATATACATTTCTACCATAACTGTCTTTTTCTCAAGGGTGCGCTGGAAATGTAGTTTAGATATCACACCAATATGCAGCAGCTAATTAATCCTAGCTGAACTTTAACTCATTTACAGCTCTACAAAAAGACAATATGCAGACATATTGTAGGGATGGTTTGAGAAATAGATACAGAAAGATAGAAGGGGGGGAGGGAGAAATATAGACCGGGAGAATAGCTGGTTGCTCCCTGACTTTTCGGACGTTGTAGCTGCAGTAGCTGTCATTTTTCCATCAGGAGGGAACAAAGTCACCTTGGCCTGTGTGAGGACGGGTGACAGGAGGAGTGGGAGCTCCTGCTGACGAGGGCCGGCGTTAGTAGAGGTGACAGGAGCGAGGAGCTGCTCACCGGGGGCCCCTGACACCACACAGCACCTGCCCCTGGGAGATGCAACGTCAGCACATCTTTCCACAGGAAGTAGAAAGCTGGGAGGGTAAGACGTTATCTGCTTCCTTCCTCTGCCACTGTTCTGTTACTTTATGTTGTTATTCCACAAACCCTCATGTATGTTAAAAAAAAAAAAAAAACACTGATAGGGCCCGGTGTGTCTCATATTGCATTTTGGGCGTGAGTACCAGGGAGCTTTCATCGATAGCCTTTGGAGATAGAACTTCTGGACTTGTAGAGGGATGCTTTTGATCTCTTGTAGAAAGTGAAAATCCTTTTATTGCATTACACATCATCTTATTACAGTGTGTGCTCAGTATTATTCAAATACGACACACAGAAATCAGATGTCTGCCTTTGCTCATTTCCTGAATCCTCTCCTCTCCTCGTCTTTCTCGCTTTCTCTTCTTCCTCCCAGGTCGGCATCCATCACCATGCGGGAGGCCACCTCTCCTCTGACAGCTTTGTCAATGTAAATTACTGCAGTCTGTCTGGAGTGGTCTCAGCCCAGGGAGAGCGTTACCTGCGGGGCTGCCCATTGCCTGCTCAGAAGAACCCAGAATAACCGACCTATAGGTGCGCTCTGTTTGGACTCTCCCTCCTCTCTCTGGCTCTTTCAGCGTCTCTCTCACCCTCAGCCCTGACGTTCTGGATTTTCTCTCTGCTTGATCGTTTCTCCTAAACACGCCAGCTAAACTCACTCTTTAATGTTGTCACGTTATTGATCTTAAACTCCCCTTTTAATTTTCCAAACAGCCAGTGCCACACGTGTTTTGCAGACAAGTAGGAAAGTTGTCGCCTGGTTATCTCTGTCTGACCAAAACTTGCTAGATACAGCACCATCCTCTGTGTAAACAACGTTGTGTGGCGCTTTGATTTTCTCCATTACATGACTGATTTGGTTACATATTTCCCTTATGAAACCTTGTTCATATAGTGGTTTCTCCACTTAGATATATGGCCTATTTCCTGCTTCAAATGAGCTCCCTTGAGATTTATTTACTAAATTGCAAAGGACGAAAGATAATTCATATCTCAGTAATTAGGCATGCAAGAAATACATCACAGAACCCAACCCAATACGCCTTGTTATTAAAAAAGAAAAAGCTATGGTTTGATATTATGTAGATTTAAAAGCCCTCCCTAAGGGTTTTTATTCATTAATTATTTCTGCGTTTTGTTTTTTTTCCTCTTTATTTTGTCTGTGAATAGAACCTGTGAGTGTGAGCTGGTTTACACCCACAATGACGAGAAAATGAAGAACAAAGATGACAGAGGAAAAAAGGTGAATCTATTGTTCATCTCATCATTGTTCCTTTGAAGAAATACAATGCTCAAGGACTCATTTGTACAATGTTAACACACCACAGAAGAAGAAGAACGGTTAAGTTAACAGCCTCAGATGACCTGAGAGTGATGAAACATTTTGCATGCAGTGTGTTTTATCCTCCGAGGTGGCTGAATCTCCCCCGAGGTCTGGAGAAGCCACAGCAACCTGGATGCAGAGTCAGACTCCTGCTCTGTCTGGTTGAGGGAAAAAAAATTAAATAAAAGAAAGAAAGAAAACGAGCCACTGCTGAAGCTGTGTGTGTGTGGTAGTTTCTGTTTGTGGGTTTACATCAATACATACACCTGTGTGTTTGTTTCTATGAGGTGCAGCTGCAGAGAGATGAATTCCAAATGATGGAAAACATGTCTGCAACAGTTTTCAGAATTTTTATATTTTTTCGGAGGGTTTTTGCTTTAGCACTATCAATATAAAACTCACTCACAACGTATGAGTACACAAAGTCAGTCTCCCATTCATAGTCAATGAAGCAGCTCCAAGCTGTATATCAGCATGTCATCACAGATTAGAGTCACACTTCCTTGATTTTCTAGCTTTGGAGGAGCACTGTGGAAGACTATACGCATTATAACCTGTGTGTACTCTATTAAAAACTGAACTTAAATATGAAAAAAAAAAAAACGATCAAAATTCAGAAGATCCTAAGGAACAAGCACGCCATGTAATTACCAAAAAGAAATAAACACATAAATAAACATAATGCCCAGAAGTGCAGCATCAGTGTCACATTTGAATGAATAACTATCCTGAGTTCACATATGATTGCATTTTTATTAAATCATGCTTGCAAATTAGAGGAGTCACATGCACATATCGAAACTTCAATCAAATTCATCAAATGTCCAGTGAGATTGAAATATCGCTCTTCATATCTGGCCATAAATAAGTGATGATGTTCAGAGATGTTTCCTCCACCGCAGCGGAGGAAGAGGGGCCACATGATTGGAAGGCAGAAGTCTGGGACTGGATTGAGTAGAGTGGCTCTCCTTCAGGCTTGGTAGCACAGTCACCTGTCACTCCTCTTCAGCCCCAGCAAGAAATCATCCAATTTCATCGGCGTGCTAGTAGAAGGTCACCGGGATGGTGGGCCATACTTTGAGAGAGCAGAGAGAATCGCTCTTACTTAGAGCACCGTCTCCCGGGACCCTTGTTCCTCTCAATCACTTCCCAGACTCCGGACGAGCTGAGCCACTTGGACTCTGGCCATTACAAGTCTTTGCTGCATCAATAGCGCAGGAAAATCAAGTCTGAACTCTCAATTGATATTCCCTTAAACTTTCCCTTAAGTTGCTTCAAAATGAAAGAAAACATGTTTTAAGTGTTCTTAAATTAGTTTGTATGAATGTTAGTTGGTGGGTGTAACTTTGTATTATGTGTCCTGTTTTTTTTCTTTGTACTGTTTTGTTATTGTGCGTATGTCTTCATTGTGACCTGTCAAGGGACTGCAGATGAAAAATTGCTGTAAGCTAACTCTGGCACAGTACATCAAATGGTAAAATGTTATGTTTCACACTGTAAGTGGTCCTTTATAAATGAAATAAGTTTAATTACGCAACAGTAATTATTAAAAGAATTGTTCAACATACACACAAAATACACCTTTAAAGATCACCAACACTGCTGGAAACTGCATGTAGCCAAGAAACCATTCATGTATGTAAGCCTCTGAAAACCACGACTCCTCTTGCTGTTTGTGTAAAGCTTAAGTAAGATACTACAAGTTAATCAGTGAGCTTTTCAGGCACTGATTGGGCAGAAATGGTAAACTTTGATCAGAGCCAGGCTAGCCGTACCCTCCTGCTCCTGCTAAGCTAATAACCTTCTGGCTCTACTTCCATTTAGCATATAAACAAAGTGGTATTGATTCTCACATCCAACTCTCAGAAAGCTGTTTTCCCAAAATTCAGGATCCTCGAGTAGAAAATGTTCAAATTAAGATTCTCACCATTTGTTGTGCTTATTTTCATAGTTTTGATTTGATTTGGATTTCTTATCTCTATATATCCGGGTCTTGATGTTGCAGGTGTTGGGTTTGCAATGCATTACAAAATACTGCAAAGGGAAGAACTGTCTTGTCTTTCTGTCTTTCTTCCAAGTGTCAATTGTGTTGGATTCTCCGTTTCACTTAGCATTTTGTTCTGTGCATCTGTCACTGCTGCTTTGTCTGGCAGGTGAAACAGCAGCGATAAATAAAACACTGAGGTGGAGTGTTCACCCTGCTGTAACGTACTGATCACGGAGTTCATTGCATCACTTTGAGGGCAAACGTGATTTCTCATCCTCATCCTCCCTTCAGTTTTTCTATGTGACGAGCACTTATAAAAATAAAAAAAAGACCATTTTTCTATGGACATACTTTCAAAGCACATGGCAGGTTTAGATTATACCTATTCAACAAGTATCAATCAAAACAAGTCAGATATTTTATGATGACATGTTGTAGTAATCCAGGGCTGAGCTATGAAATATTGAGAGCAGAGAGGTATGTTGGTGTTGACTTTGATCACTGTTGGCCGTGCCTGTCTTCTGCAGCTCTCCTCCCTGGTTCAGGCTAGATCAAAGCGCACAGCAACATGTGTTTCAGGCCCGAGTTTCCCCCAGAACTTACATTTGCCTTGTTCTGCTTATCTACAACGACGATAACCCCCTTAAAATTCAGCATGCTGCCTGGACTTCGTTAATTTATTTATTACTTTGCCTCATGCTGTGTGTCACTGTGAAGAGGAACCGCTGGTGCACTCGTCTTGACACCGGGACACACAAGCTCTGATTTGTGACACAATGGACCAACACAGGGACGAGTGATTCCACGCGGGCAAATTAAGCCATGCGTTGTAAAGCAAGCTGTTCTCACAGAGTGGTTTTTGTCAGAGTGAGAGTCAGACAGGAGGATTTAAATGATACTGGTGCTGCAGAAATAACTCTTTGAACATAAAATAGCTCGCAGGTTTTTATTTGCGCGAGGAAAATCTTTCAAACAGGTTTTTATACATTTCTCTGCAACACTGACAAATTACTAAAAGAGCATTCAGGCTACATACAAACTTATTTTCATTCACTAGATCAAAATACTGCCAAACCGCGCTGGAGGTGACATCTAGCAGCAGGTTTAATCAGTTTAACCGACTAGTGTTTCTGGTGCAGATTAGTGATGTTAGTCCACTAATCGCGCACACATCTTCGCAGCATTATTATTATTGGAAGCATGTTATGTTTGTTTACCTCGGTCAGATGTAGCTATGATCAAAGTTGTAACGAGCTTTATTGTCAACACAAGTTATCACTTTCTTATTGCGTTCCTATCATGTTTGACAGGAACAATGTGCCAATGTATACAGCTTATTTGACTGCCACACATTCATCAAAAACATTTGCGTGGCCTACTACAACAACGCTGAGATAATTTTAATGGCAGGTTGTACCGTTGCATATCTCTATTTCAGATAAATGTAAAAGAAAACACCGGCTGTCAAGTTATTTTTCACTCCTCTGTCTCTCTGTTCGCCCGTTATCCTCCGCTTCCAAACGCTGCGGTGCATTTAATGAATAATACGTGCGCTGTTCAGATTTCACCTGGCCTGGCAGACTTGATTAGTTTTACACTATACCAGTTTCTCTGACAGTCTTCCCCGTCTTCATCTAAATCTCCCCTCCATGACTGAGGTGGGTTTAATAAGTATAACATAGAGATCTTCACAGACACAGTGAGTGATTGTGATATTTTCTATATTCTGTGTCAATTCATCCCTCCCGAGGAATTACATATATCAGACTTTAATGCAGTTTATTATTATTCAAACCAAATATATTATTGGATTTTGATTTCTGAAGCTTCTAAACACCACAGCATCTAATTAATTTGAGTTTCTGCGGAGCATGAATATCACTTCTCCAAACAATGAGACGTTCTTCGTGAGGACTAAATGCATTTTGTAGAAGTTTGAAGAAGTTTTCAGACAAAAATATGTTTTTTGGGGTTTTTATATAGGCAAAATAATAGTACATCAAGTTAGAAGCAGATGATGAGCCAAAAAAAGAAAAACCTTTGTGCAGCTGATGCAATACTACTGGGCATTAGTTGTCAAAAGTTCCTCTAATTAACACCTAAACAAAAGGCCATATTTTCATTTCAAAATACAACAGTTGTACCCGTTTACAGTTGATTTAAAATTTAAATTACAGTTTCTCTAAATTAAATTTCTTTCTCTTTAACCATCTGAGGTTTAACATTTCTACCGTGGAGACAATCAGCAAGGCAGTAAAATCTAATTTTATAGCATCACAACCTGTAATAGATTGAAATTTATTACACTGTTTGAATGTTTTAGATGGCACCATAAGCCTTTTAAATATCTATCCGATACTTGTACAGTGTAATTTATTAAAGGAAAACACACCTGGCAACATTTTAAGTTGAATATGGTATCCTAAATTGTCCTTCTCATAATATATATATATATATATATATATATATATATATATATATATATATATATATATATATATATATATATTGTCACACAATAGTGACAATAAAAGACAGTGGTGCACCATTGTCATAATAACCACTTTCCATCCTGTTTTACAGAGTCGTCATGATGCTCACCAAAGGTCAACAGAGGAACATGGCAGAATCCAAATAGGCAGTTTGTCACATGTAACCGCTATAATCTGCCTATTGTGCTAATGACGCTGTCAGTAGCCCCTAATGACCCGGCTCAGACATCCCCCGGTGCACTGTATTAATTTGAGCAGGCCCCACACTGGGAAGGTTATTTTTTATTGTGTCTGTCAGAGTCTGATAAACCCTTGCACATCATCCATCCTTCTGACAGAAAGAGAGGGGGAGGATGGAGAAGAGACACAAGCATCTTTCAATTCTCCCTTCCTGTTTTCCTCCGCTTCATCTCTGCACCCTGTTATTCTTTTTGTCTTTATTTCTTATTTCTTTCCCTGCCTGTCATCAGCTTACCCACCTTTAACTCACTTCACGCTAACACCCATTGCATTTTCTTTTCTTTTCTTTTTTTTTTTTTTTTTCCCCTGCTCCACATGGAGGTCCTAATATTTTCCCGAGGGGTCCCTACTTCTCTCAAACGTTGATGAATGACTCTGGCTCCCGTATCGATTTCCAAACTGAAACAATTTAGGGACAAAACAAGTAGCAGTTTATCATATTGATTTTCTTCTGAATTCAGTTTCTCCCTTTAAGGTGACACTGTGCATCTGAATGAATACATGAGTGAAGGTGTAGATGAATGCTTAACACTTCCTCGCTGAGTAGTGACTGAGATTTAAAGCCAGTTACACATACGGCCGCATGACTGAACCTTCTCAAAGTGGTTTTTAAGTGAGAAGTCGATGTGGGAATATATATAAGGACAGGTTGCAAAGCGCCCCTTGAAGGTATACACATGTTGACTGAAGCATTTACATTGTGTGGAGGAGTTTTTAATGTGTGCTGTTGTGTGTTGTGAAGGATTTTATTCACATCCAACCAACGGTAGAAATTACGCATCAACAACTCACACAGAGCATGCTCACTCCCCTGCGGTGCAGATCAAAGAATCATATTGACTCCACTCAAAAAAAGGCTGAATCTTTGAGTGCGTGATCCATATTAAGTTTTATAAGGTGACCAGAGGCAGGAAGATCATGTCTACACTTACATTATACACACTAACTTTCCCAGTTCTCTTTTGATGGAGTCAAGTGTCAAGATCGTCTTTTAATACCAGATTGGATTTGATTACAATCTGCTGACACCGCAGCCTGCGACACACCTGAAAAAGCATGTAGCGCTGCCCTGAATGCATTAGTGCTGACAGTGGAGTCACAGGCGGGCGGAGGTGCCCTTGGCCACGGTGAACTTAGCCTCGTCCTGAACAGTGACCGGCGCCGACAGCACCGCAGAGTGCGGAAATTACCCGCGAATGAAAAGGCTGATTAGAAAACTTAAAAACAAACAAAACAAAAGAACAACAGTGGAGGAGCAACGGATGACAGCGCGGTATTGCAAGCACATTACCTGCTTAACCTTGTGTCCTTTTACTCATGCTGGCTTTTTCTCTCCAGCTGTTCAAATTAGCTTGACTCCTAGGATGTCTGAAATAGAAATTGCTTTTTACAAGAAACATCTTTAGGATTGTGACAACAGCGGGGAGCACATGCACTCAGATGGACACGCCGTGAAAATCTATTTCCAAAAAAAAATAAAAATGCTAATAAAAAAAAAAAAAAAGAGCACATTTTCATCCTCATGATAGAAATCACTATGAAATCAATATCAAGGAAATAGTAAGAAGGTCTTGCTAAAATGGGACCAACAGGATCTTCAATGGAATTTCAAACAGATTATCTCAATCTGCATTTTACCCATAATGATTAATATTCTGT
This sequence comes from Pampus argenteus, assembly GCA_036937835.1. Lineage (NCBI taxonomy): Eukaryota > Metazoa > Chordata > Actinopteri > Scombriformes > Stromateidae > Pampus > Pampus argenteus. The sequence goes on along the minus strand of CM072861.1, from coordinate 20,071,665 downwards.
ACACTGTGAGAAATTAGAAATGCACCCACATTCATCACATTTTTAAAGCATATAATAGCTTGAAATGATGAGACCAAAAGTACTTTCGCTTAAGTAATTTCCTTTTTTCTGCCTTATACTTACAACAAGTGAAAAAACAACTTTTTGTCCCAAAAAAAAGGGATGTTTTTTGTGACCTTTAGCACACACATGAATCTCATGCAGGTGTAATGGCAGCAGTAAGCCTTTTCAAGGAGGCAGCTCGCATTCTTAATGATTAAGAATAATACATCCACTGCTGTTATGTGTCAAATGGAGCATCATTTTCTCAGTGTATCAAAAGTTCAGCAGCGAGTGATTAAACAAAAATAAAGCAGCTGCACTTAGATTCTGTATTATGAAACACTATCACACATTATTATATATACAGTATAATACTCTGGATGATGCAAGATGCAGAGCAAGATATTTCAAGATACTTCACATTAGCTTTTACAGCTAGGTTCATTTAGCGTGAATATTTATTGTCCCCTGAAGATGACCTGGTTCCTGACCCATGTCAATGTCTTGTTTTTGTTGTTGTTTTTACATCAAACAAACTTCATATTGTGGTATTTAATGGACACTGCAGCCTCTACATGCTGGTCTGCTGGTCTACAGTATGTCATAGTTAGAGTTGTGTCCTATAGGTGAAAAACTAGTCTGTAGAGGACCCTCTGCTCCTTTTACAGAGTTGGACATTATTAATCTGTAACGCTCAGTGCTCTCCGGTAGTTATTTAGTGTTGTAATGTATTTTTATGTTGACCTCTCTTCCCTCAACATGCCATCAGCATCATCTACAGGTGCCTCTCTCTGTCTCTCTCGCTCAGTATATTTCCCACAATGCTTTTTGACAACTCCCACTGGACAAGGCTATGTTTGCTGTATACTGCATGCACTGCTGAGTGAGAAATAGCAATAACAATAGTATATAACTGTAATTTTTCCAACAAACAGAGTGAGAGAATAAAGCTACAAGGCTGTGCCCTGTTGGGTAAATAACAAAAAGAGCCACGGATGGAAGTGCAGTCTCTTTTGACCTGGTGTAGCTGCTGAAGGTGGCAAACAGGCACTTCTATTATGGATTTCTCCCTATATGGCTGCTGAAATAGAAGAGAAAGATGGTGACTGTACACAAGTGCCTTTACCTGGGAGAGTGATGTCTAAACCTCTGTCGATGTGGTGGAGAGCTCAAAAATAAAATATTAAAAAAGCAACCTTTGAAAGCCCTTTGCAGCTCCACTGCTTATGTGGCACATTACTTTTTTCCTGGCTTCTTAATGATAGAAGTAACTAAAATACACCACCATATAGTATGGTTTCGAAACAGGATGTGGTGCAAATGGAGATTTTTTTTTTATTACATGGTTATTAACTGTATAGGTTGTTTTAAGCAAAAGCTGAGGAAAAAAAAAAAGGCCAACATCACATCATTTTATGGGCACAGTGCTCAGTGATGGAGTTTGATGGGCTGCGTGGTCAGACCATGGTGACCTTTAGAGGAGTTGCCTACAGCTGTGCCCACAGGCTGTTGTCAGGCTACTGTTGGCCCAGTCTAACCTCTCAGCAGCACCTTCCCACGCCGATGTCTCCAGGCCGTCACACTTTTTTTGCAATTCAAAGAGCCAAATAGATATAACTGTCGTCAAGAGATCGAACTACACAGCATGCATTAAGCATTGGAGGAAAGTAAAATGGAGCAGCCAGAGCTCTTATAGGCACACTATGGACAGTGAATGGTGCTTTTTGAACAAGACCCCAATTAAGAGCTCATTTCCAGGTAGAAGGCTCCTATTTTGTCAAAGCTGCTGGGTGTCAGTGAAGTGGTCTGTCATCTCCGCCACAGGCTCCGCATTTTAGATCATTACATATAAACTGAAAATGGGGGAATGAGGAAGATAGGTGGGTAGACTACCTGTTTTAGCAGACTGCTAAAGTGAAAAACAGAAGTTGTAAAAACGTTATTTCGTGCAAAAGGACCCTCCAAATGAAATTATGGCTGCACAGGATGATCAAAGGCTATTATTATGTTCAAATTTGGCGGACAGATGAAGAATCAGCATGGAAATGTGTCCAGAAAGGCTCCCTACAGCTCCCAGAGTACCACTGCTTTGGTTTGGTGGGCTGATATTTGATGTAGCCCTCCTGCCTGCCTGAACACAACCAGGCTTCATTCAGTGTACATGTACAGCACGTTACACGTCTAACAGGCAAGTTTTAATCAACCTGTTGCGTTTGAAGGGCTTTATAAGATTAATGATGAGGAACTATCAGGGCAGCCATCAGAATACACTTGCCGTATGTCATAATGACCATAAAGAAGACACGTACAGTATGTGGTTGTTGCCGCTGAGTTGTGTTGTAGCCGATAATGATCTCAGGCTAAGCTCTGGTGTCTAACTAGCTGCTTCACTGGTCTACTTAATGTCAGTCTACTGACCAGTTGGAATCGATCTGGAGTCTGAGTGCAACCCAGCTGTAAACAACTCTGCTCAGAGACTTTTGTTTTCCTTTTCCTGGTTTTTCTCCGATGACCACCTCTCTGATCACAGTCTGTAACACCGTCACCCTTCTTTGGTTCTCAACTAACCTAAATCTAATCTAACAGTCCTTAACAGGGTTTTAAAAAACGGTGATAGTGAAGAATATTAACTGGAAATGACTATGCAGGTATTCTCTTTTAAGTAGTTTTTGCCATGAAACTAAATAATTTGGTTTTATCTATTAAATGTAAGAAAGTAATGTATCATATAACCGATACATACATATTGTATATTGCAAACAACTGCAAAAACACAAATTCCCCCAAAACTATATTGGCCATTAAATAAGTTTTATAAGTGTCATTTTTATGTTTAAAAAGTTTAATTTCCAGTCCCAAAGAACCCCTTTAAAAAAATTAAACAGGAAACATATATAATCCAACCAAACAGATACTTCAGGGGATGCTTAAAGCTACAATCATGAAAAACAAAATGTGCAGTAAACAGAAAAACGATGCATGTTCGCGTTTCCGTTTTGCAGTTTTGAATCCACACCGCAGCAACGCCGGGAGTCGAGAATCACTTTTAATTTAAGACTTAATACACTTATCTGAGGATTTACCGAGTTTTCTCCCTCTCGCCTGTTCTTTAAAATCCATTTGAATCCAGATATTTTAAGTAGTTCAAGTGCTGTGGTGTGTTAATGGTACAGTATGTATATACCTCACAAAGAAGATGGATTCCTTATGTTGCAGTACTCAACCCTCGTGGGTCGACCGCTGCTCACTTTCCCTCCTGCACCCTGCAGGCAGCACATACATTCTTGCTGGCCTCTGTGGCCACGGGTCTGAGGAGCAGCGCTGAGCTTTAAACTGAAACAATAGATTATTGTCACCTCGACCATGTTAGCGCCAACAGTGAAGAGAGCCTTCTGAAAAGGACAATAGGGTATGAATTGATTTATGAGGGTTCAGGGGGCCATAATGTGCAGTAGTAACAAGGAATCAATGGGCTAGAAAAATGCTAACAGCAGCCCTTTATGTCCTAAGCCTTTGTCTCATCCAGAATTTAATTAATTTTAGTCCTTTTTGGGAGCAGGTGGAGTGGTGATGGAGAGGTGCGTCAGTCTCCTCTCATGCTGCTGCTTCATTGCAGTTTATAAACCAGCTCAAGCTGGCCCTCGTGAAAAGTGAATATGACAGATGTGATGGCGTTCATTTGAAAATAGCTCATCCCATAAGGACAGAAATCTTTTTTTTTTTTTTTCCTGAGGAGAGAAAAGGTGAGAAAGATTTCTATTGGTTCTTTTCTTTAAAAAATCTTGAAGTTGCTAACATGAGCTGAGGGAATAAGGAGGAAAATCTACCTCCAGATGCTGCTGGCAGCTAATTTACAGGTTCTCCGCCTGAAATGGTGCATCGCATTGCCTGATGTCTTTCATTTTTAATGTAGGTCACTAATCAATGTGTCAATATAATAAGCCTTATTTAATGTTAGTAGATACTGGGAGGGGGGGGTGATTTATGCATGTGTTTACCTCTGACATAGTACAGATTGCTTTTGACAGCTAACGTTCAAAAGTGATAATATATAAATATATCACATTCAGATCAGAAATAGAAATTAATTATTTTTGTCGAGATGGCACAGAATTAATTTGCCCACCATTTCTCAAGCGTTTCTATCATCCATAAACTTTGGCAAGAAATGCTTTTTTTCCCCCTGAAGCCCAAGAAAAGTAATATAGTAATAAAAAGCTGCATTTCATCCTCACCAGTGCTGGTAAACTTACTTTAAAATACTCTTTTGTGATGACACAGGAGTGCAGTAACCTGCCTTATAGATTATAATATTATTCCACTCATATAGTATAGGAGCAAACTGAAATTGATGGTATATTTGAATGACATCAGTCACCTTTTACAGTAAATCTTGATTAATATGCTGGCAGGCTATTTGAGAACTACTGTTACATTTGGCAAAAAAAAAGCCTCTATCCTAGGCTTTACACAAAACTGTGGCTGATATATTGGCTTTACGTCTGGAAGTGTTAGAGAGAGGATGACGTCCTGTATATCGAATTAGTCGCCAAGCTGCCCGTGAATATTACATTCAAACACATTATAGTTCATCCCCTGGGAAGTATGGGGACTTCAAGGCCAGTGACTGTTTGACCATCGTTTCATGACCAGTAAAAGACGGGATTCACAAGAGGGTTTATAGCTTTCTTTGTTTCTGTAAGTCCTGGTGGATTGAACCCGCTGTCATGGCGATTACATCACATGGTTACCATGTTTCTGCAACAAATCTGCCTCCAATGAGTGAATAGTTGGTCATCTCTAGTATCCAGACTCAAACCTCTATGACTTTTTCCAACTTTCACAGTTTACCTGTAGAGACTCCACATGTACTGCAGTTCAACTTGCTGTATACAGTATGTGCTGCTATTAAGCCTCATTACTCTGGGAAATGATGTCTGACTGACAATGACAATAAACTCTTCTCAAATTAAACATGTCAAGTGATGCGTTTTATGACTGAAACCATCTATATAGGTATCAGGGATATGTGAGAAAATTAGGTATACTCAAAAAAGTTAGCATGCATACTAAAAAAAAACAAACACTTGATATCCATCAGCTCACATATCTCCTCAATTCCTGTTGGTATAACAAATTAATGTACCCAAAAGTACCTTAATTTCCTTTATGCTAACTTCAGAAACTGTATACTACGACAATCACATCTAACCACCATAAACAATTAACACAGAAAGATAAAGACAGATAGATAAAGAGTTGCAGAACAGAAATGTGTTTTGTTTTTTGGAACTTTTCGGCAGAAATAAGCTGCCTCTAGTATTCTGGATGAACACCAGCAGGGTTCAGGATGATCACAGTACAGTCCTGTAACAGCACAAGGTTAAAGGCATCTGAATTTGTAGAAAATACCCCCAAACCAGTGAAGCCAAGAAAACTGATAATCCTACGTTAAATGAATTATGTAGTGCAATTTATACCACCCCCATATCTGTATATAAAAAGTAAAAGAAAAAGAAAAAAAAAACTACAGACGCTTTTACAATGTTCTGGCTCATCCACCACGACTCTTGTGGTGAATTAATAGTTGTTATGACACGCATCAAGTGTAAGATTTTCACACATATAGATATTAAGGTCATCAAACACAGACTTCAAAAGCCATTACTGTTGGGCCAACATGTTTAAGAAAATGTGTGACATCTTGGCAAAGTCTTCGCTTGGCAGTCGCAGATTAATCCAGCGAGAGCAGTGTGCTAGAAATTGAATACATTGAATTCATAGTGAATGATTGTTGGCAGACTTTCTTCTAAAGTCTACTCAAGGTTTAGTTCACATATGAACATATATTATCAAACAGCCTGCATATTGTTTAAAATATCCACTTTTTCATGATCCGTTTCCATGGAAATACTTAGTGTATTGTGTGTATTCAGGGAAGATAAGGAGGCATACAGACAGCATCTTCCACCTGAGATCAAACCCTGAATATATGAGTTCATACATAGAATATATGCAAATTAATTCAATTATGGCACAGGCTTTAAATCAACAAAAAAAAAGTGAAATTTGTTGTGTTTGCTCCAACATTAAAGATTAAAGCAGAGATATTTGTTGTCATGTTCAGTTTTTATCTATAAAATTAAATTAGGCCAGTAAAAGCATTAAATTACCAAATGATAGTATGTCATTATTTTTGCATTGCGTCTCGTTTATTCATAGTTATAATTTTGGATAAGCCTACATTATCTCACCATGTGTTATTTATATGATAAGTGAATGCCAACACTTTGTCAACACGCAGCTGAGGTGACTAATGGTGCAGCAGCTGTATTTTGAAAAGGTAGACGATCAGTCAAAGAAAGTAATTTTTTTGCAAAACAAAATGTTTATGTTAGCGTTCATTATTACAGATAATAAACATTAATAGCACTTTTACCGGCTTTTATCAAGAGGCCACTCATATGAATTGGCTGTGATTTGTGTTAAATTATTCTCTCAAGAGCACAATAAACCATGATGAAAAGCAGAGGAACCATGAAGTGTTTGACACTTAACTGAGGAATCTGGATTGAAAATATATTGACTGCCTGCTGTGTGATAGCCGGTACGTCAGTGTGTGTATCCAGGTGGTTATATGAACATCGATTGGCTGTTTGTGTGTACTGATGCGCACCACCTGGCCTCTGTGTTGCCAAGAGCATTGGCCCCAAACATTTCTAGATATTTGTGGAAGACTATCTGTAGTCCTATGAAGCTCCAGTATGATTACTGTATTGGGAGACTATTATTGTACTGGCCAACATGATGATAGCTGCAGTTTAATGAGCCAAACTACTGCAAAGGACCCATAATGCAAGAATTAAAGTTACTAATTTAATTAGTTTACTAATTTAAAGGAGTTTTAAAACTGTAATCTGTCCCAAAATTGTTGTTTTTGTGTTTCTGTTATATTTCATGCGACAGTAACATTGCTTTAAAACAAAAATTAGAATTGAATACCTTGTATTCAACAACAATACCAACACAAGCTAGCTTAAACACAGGTGTTGGCTAAAAAATGTCCTGCCAAAAATATAAAACCAAGAGTGGAGGGATGAATTTAAATGAATAAAAACTATGCTGGCTATTATCCAGCTAAACCAGGAATGCCTGAGTACAGAGCTTCTAACCAGCCAGGATTTGTTGTTTTTCCGGGGAGGTGGAGAGGCAGAGCGTGTGCCCTGACTTCCCCTTCAGCTCCCCTGCGGTCGCCCTTCCTGGGGGAAATCCCAGTAGGCCGCCTCAAATCAAAACATGTGTAGGTAAACAACACAACCTCGCCTTGTTTTAAGAAGAGACTGAGATAAGGCCCAATCCCATACTCACAAACACACACACACACAGCAATGTAAACCTTGCCCTCTAGGTACCAGGTAACCCTGTGCCAGCCAGCCAGCTAAATCAGCCAGGCGTGTGGAGATGGAAGTGGTGCAGTGAGAGTGGAGATATTTCTCCTCTATTTTAGGCAGCTTCCTAACAAGCGTCCTCAGACAGGGCTGTAGGGGAGCAGGGTAACTGCTGAGCCTGGCACCACTCAAAGCCCAGAACAAAGCAGCCAGCGGGGCTAACAACCATCAGCAGCCCAACCAGCTGCTGCTGAGTGCCCCAGTCCAGGCACCAGCACCCCTGGGAGGACAGCGATCAATAAAACCCACAGCCCTGGAAGATATGCGGGAAGAAATGTGTTGAGGCAAAACAGGCTCATTTAAAGCTAAACTGTCCTATCAGTGGGGTTGGAGGAGCATGCTGAATATCTCTCCAGAGAGCAGGAAAGGAGGGGATGTTACATTCACTGTAAGAGGCTTTTGGATGGTCTCTGCAATTTGGAAGGTCAGAGTAATTGGCCAAATGAGAGTTCGGGCTAAACCCAGTGTGTGTGTGTGTGTGTGTGTATGGAAGAAGAAAAGAAGCCGAAAGGGAAAGCAATGAGAAATTGCAGTAGGTGCAAACATCTGTTCAGTCACACGGGTAATTTGACAGCGAAAACGATAAGTCTCACTCCCTGATGCCAAAACATGTCGGGGGTTTAATTTTTTCAACATGAATTGCCCATTTAATTTAGACTTTAATGTTTCATCCTGAATTCTTTATTCATGGGTTGTTTTGTTTTTTTCAAACAAAGAATACCTGCCCATGTCTGCCTCATTTTTTTCCTCATTATACAGTAATTAGTGCCGTGCCCGTTCAACTGCTTGGGCCAGTATTGCTGCTTCAACACAGTATTAAGTATCAATGAGTATATACACCAACAACATGAAAGAAACCAACTTTTCAATTATACACAAATAAATAAATAAAAAGTACTCTAATGGTAAAGAAATGTTCATTTTCTCAGTATAATGAGGGCTGCATTTAAAAATAAAATACATAACAGAGCTCTTGAAAAATGTATTTTCTTCAGTTTGGATCAATTGAGTGATTTTTATTTGCTCAAAAGATGTGTGCTTATATGTAACATACTGGTTTTGAACTGCCCGTGGGAAGTAGCCTCTGAGTCTGTCCATTCTTGATTAAAAGCTGTGTATTCACTGTCTACTTTTAGCACGCCATGTAAAAATAAAAAACTTCTCTTTGACTTCGCTTATTACTCTGACTGCAATCTGTCGTCTTGTGATTGTGTGTGTATGCATGTGTGTGCATGGCCATATTCACACCACAAACGCACTGTGGCACCTTCCAGCAGGGTTGTGCGGAGGTGTGCGTGGGTGTGGGTGTTTGTAACCACCATGAAACAATCAGAAAAATAACATTTTATTTCTTCAATTCACCAGCTTTCTTCTGTTCTTTCTCACTACCGCCCCTCGTTCTTTTCATTCACTCTCTAGCTCGCTCAACCACTGCTTCTTTCTCTGTATATCTCTCATTACATTGAACATGTCCAAATTCAACACTGCATGTCCTTGGGTCCCCAGCAACACACCCGCCAAGTCTGTAGACTGGATGAATGATTCTCGAGATATGTAAAGGACATACAGACAGACAGAGTCCTTATAGTTAGACACTGTAGAAGTGTAGAGAGAAAATGCATCAGTACACTCTGTAGTGATCATAGTCATGCAACATGATTTACTAAAAAAAGGAACCTTGAGTGTCTTTCTAATACCACAGATTACAGAAATAGATGGGGGTGAATAGAATTTTTTTTTTTTAAGTTGTGATCCTCACAGTATTGAATAAATACATAGTTTTTATAATCCACTGACCTTACAGAGGAACATTTTTCCTTGGAAATAAATATGAAAATAAATAGTTCCTATAAAAACTGTTGACAACATGCTCTGTCGATTATTCAGTTATGGGAAGACCTTCTGGAAAGAGATGTTGAATTTTTTAAAGTGTTTGATTAGCCAACCGTATCGCCACATAAGAACGTCAGTGTTGGACAATTCTGCAATTATGTTCAATAAACGCAGACGTTAATTGCAGATCTCATTCTCCCCAACCGACACGCCCTGGCTTTTGGCCTCACGACTTCCTACATTAGCACTGTGAGTGAAGTGTGTACACCTGTACATCACTGCATCAAGGTAAGAAGTTAAACCACTAGAGGTCAGGAAAAAAAAAAAAAGATTTTAGGGGTTGTTGAGTTACAGTTTAAATACTGTTCAGTACTAAATTCTCAGGGGCAATAATCCTGAGACCTGGTCAAATAAAACTTTATTAAAAGCATTACATCTGCATGACTAGTAATACCTGGTACTACCTACTACTATGCAGTAAATGAGTATGTAAGTGGGGTTTTTTTTAATCTTGTTTTGTTTTTGTAATTTGGGTGAAACAACCATTTTTTCATCTTTTATTTTGACTCAAATATACTCCCGAATGTCCGTGAAAGAAAGTCAAGCAGCCTGCTGGAGCAAAAACCAAAGGAGTCATGAATCACATGTGTTGTGACGGTAATAAAAGGACACATATGCTTCACTTTGGGTAAAGTAGTTTTTTGGTTTTTTTTAGAGTGTGTGGAGAGACTAAGAGCGTGTGAGATGCAGCGCACTCATGGCACGTCTAGCAGACCGCAGACCTTGTGCTGTCATCCTCTGTTGTGGAGGCGCGACTGAGGTGACATTCACGTCCCCGGTAATTATCAGGACTATGATGTGGGAACATTAATGATGTATGAGGGCCCAGTGAGGGGTGAGAGCCACGGCTTCACGGGGCCTCATTACTAAGAGATACCACCAGCGAGACAGGCTACACTGCCACACCCAGCACAGCGCCGACATTCAGACTCCCAACACTTCACTCTCAGTTTTGCTATGAATTCTTTCAGTTTTGTCAGCGTTGTTGTCACACAATACATTAGTGAACACATCCCACTTCCTCTTTCTGAAGAGTAATCATGTAAAGCTGGTTGAGGCTGATTTACCTGCTCAGTACAAAAAATCTGGGATTAACAATGATGTCAAATTAAAGAAATTGGAGTCAGAATGTCAAATTGAGAAGCGGACCTCGATTTTGCCCTCTCGTAACTAGAATGGACAAGATGTCTGATTATCTCTAATTAAAAATGATTAAGCACCTACTTGCTGCAGTCAATGACCATTGATCGAGGGGAATGCTGATGTAGTGAGTGTGGCTCTGACTTGGGCTAATTCCAACAGGCCTTCAAATTTCTCATTTCAAATCAGAGAAGGTGCTCATTGACAAGTTTTAAATCATTAAAGCCATCCACTTCTCTCCTGTAGGGGGATTATGGATCTCTGGGCTCCCTATGCTGTCTGCTTCATGCATGCTGAGCAGAGGGAAAAGGGAATGGAGCCAGCCAATGTGAAAAGTGAATAAAGGATTTAAATAGAGAATAAAGATAGATAGGCAGGATGGGGTATAGGGGGGGGTCGATTACATCTCTAGATTGTCAAACATTTGAGTGTGAACCTGGAGTGGGAGATCAACAGGAAAGAAAGAAAGTCAACACCTTTGTGCATCACTGGGTGGTTGAGAGAATTAAACAGGATAAAAGACTATTAAATGTTTACACACTGATAAACAACACCGTTGTGTTGGCTTTTCTTCGTGTTGTTTTCTGAGTACTAGTACAGGCTCTTGGAGGGATGTCATCCAGCTCATAGTGCTGTCACAATCCAGAGGGCACGTGCATGACTTCACGTCTAATCAGGTGCGGTATCCATGGAAACTGAGGTAGCGGAATGTCATGTACAGCATCTCATCTCATAACACTGTTGGCAAGCAGCGAGGCTGCGGGGCTCGTGGCCCACATACTGCATGTTAGCTATGTTGAGAACAACACATCCCATCATAAACACGCCACCAAACCCAACTCCTCAACATCCTCGAGGCGTCTCGCTAGGATTTTTGGCAGCGTTATCATCTATGTATATCCACTGTTTTTTAGAACCTGGGGAACTTTATATTCTACAGTCTAAATCATACTGATGCGTCTTATATTCCAATATCCAATATTTTAAGACTCAATATGTTTAAATTGGACTATTTCTAAAGCCAATTTATTATTATTATAGTATTATTATTACAGAAACCTTTCACACCATTTTTTCAAAGCACACGATGAGACATAAAAGACAAAGAAAAAGATTAAGGAGAGTTAATTTAAATGTGCTGCATGATGGGAAGTACACCAGTGATCATAATTAAGATGTTCTTTAAAACTTACAAGTTTAACTCAGAGGAGTTATGAAGCTGATAGCGTGCAAGGTGAAACTGACAAAAGCATGAATAAGAATTGAGTCAAATATTGTGTTTATTGAGCTTAAAAACATATATATGCACCTATGGCCGCACCCACCCGACCTGCAAACCGCCAACCACCAACTGCGCAGAAAATACATTATTAATATGACCACTTTAGGTGGAGGTGCAAGGCAAAATTTATAAAGCAACAATAGTTTCTCTTACTGTTCATCCAACAGAAAAACAGCTTAATAAATGTCAGGAACAAACTGAAGGCCAGCAGATGAATATCAGCTCATTCACAATCATAACGAGACACAAATATCTCAAAGCCGAAGTTTTCAGCAAAGTTAGTCATAAACTTTCATTTTTCATGGAGTCAACAAGCAGAAATAGCACCAATCTGCCATAATTACAACTTCTGTGTCTGTCATGTGATGCACACTGGACCAAAGGTGTCACAGCAGAATTTGATCCATTTAACACGATTGAATGATTTTAACCTCATTCAAGTCACCGAAGGGACAAATCTTCTGCTGACTTGACCAAAGGGAAGAAGTCTCTAGTGTTTCTGCTCTGTGGGCCACACGATCCCAGAAGCTCCCGGTAAATATTATTATTATTATCTTGCTTCATGCACCACTGAGCAACTTTCATAGGAATGAACTGCCCCCTGATTTCAACGCTGTATCCTGTACCCGGTTCTCTTTAAATGAAAGAATCTGACGGACTGTTGTGAGAACAATGTGGCGTTACATGATGGTGTCAGTACACCGACGACTCATGAACCAACAGTTAAAAAGCGATTTTTTCAATGAGAAGCGGAGAAGAGGGAGTGAAGGAGACATAATTAAAAATGGATAATCATGTGAACAAATATATTAAATGCATACTTTTTCGGGGGAAAAATGTCCATTAGTTGTTTGTTTTTTGTTGTCCTTGCTGTTTAGATGTCTTGTAGCCATGCTTGTTGTAACTAACACACCTCTATCTCTTCACGCTACTAACTGGACAGATTCCTTTAGAGCAACAAGGATTTTTGCACCTTTTCCGGTAATAGTTCTTACAGTCGTCTTCACCATTACTCGTCCATGCTCCGCTGCTTATAGTTTTTTCACTGCTACCAGGCTAACAGCATCTTCCTCCTCCCTCTGCAAGATAAAGACCGTGTGACCGTGTGAGTATCGAAACGTAAATCGCCAAGACATGACCGTGGAGAGAAAGGAAGATTGAACTAAATGAGTTTTCGCTCACATTTCTCTTAATTGTATCTGTGGACAGTTTGTAAAGTCTAAGTCCGGTAATGGGCCCAGCGCTAATATCAATTAGCATGCAATATAAATTAGCTACCAATCTCACAGCACATTAGTAGGGATAATGGGTTGACCCCCAATACGACCCGTCCACTTCACTTCAGTGGATCCTTCTGGAATACGCTCCATAAGCACCACATGCTTTAAAAGAGCCGTGTCTGTTTGCAAAAACAATACTGTAAAGAACACTGATTATTTAAATCATCTTTCAGGTATCAAATTTCAGGTATAGGAGCAGCACCACAATGAGGAATATTTCAATTCTTTTATCCCCTGCTTACTGCAGAAGCCGACCTCGGCCTGTATAGCGACTGAAGGGTCTATAAATGTTCTATGCTCTGCGTCCCGTGAGTTACAATGCTCAGGGCAGGCAATAACTCACACCATTAAACATAACGAGGTCTTAGACAGGGCTTAGGCATCTGCAACAACCAAAAATAATGTCTAATCCTGCGATGATGTGGTATAATATTCCTTTCCGTTGTGTTGTCAACCGGTGACAAATCCAGGCAAACGCAGAAAATGGTTGTGTCGGTGACTGACAGGTACCCTGCAAGGGAGATCAATCATTCAAGGTCATTAAATCTGATTTGTATTGAAAATAAATACTATTATCTAAAGTGATCTCATTAGCCTGTCTCCAAATGGTGCCTCTTTTGTCTAGGAAATTCTTGAAACGTGCTTAAATTGGGAAACCTTAAAATACTGATTTAAAAGACGGATAATTTGGTGGCTTATCGGATGCGGATAATGGACAGTTTTAAAAACAACCAACTGTCAGGATGGTCAGAGCTACAGTAGGGAATCAAGTTTCTTTCATATTCTTTAAGCTGTGACAGAAATGGTTCAATCTCTTTTAGATAGGAAAAAAAATATAAAGTTCAGTGGCGTGTCTTCAATATTTGTTAGGTCTACCAAAAGTCCTAAAGGTCAATTCTTTGATGTATTGTAAAATAATATGAATGTGTTTGTCAAATCTCTGAGTCATATTTTAAAGTGGGCGCTGTAAATCCCACTAGCTCAGGGATATGGGAGCTGGATCAAATTTCATGACATGAGGATGATGCAGTTCATTGACATATACAGTACGTGCAGATTATTTGTTCAGCTGAAAGGAGTTAATCTATTATTTTTACTCATCCATGATACGTAGATGTATGTCATTACATACCCTTGTGATTCAGATTTCTTCACACTTTATGCCACACCAGAGTGCTGCGAGCAATAGATAGCAATCTGTTATCTATTTGTTAACGCCATACGTTCTCCTCCAAAATCATCTGTTATAGCATGACAATCAAAATCCAGCAATTAACCTGCTCCGTCACCCCACGCTGAGAGGGACTGCAGGACTGAAGCTGAACTTCAGAGGTGGCAAATGAATTTAAAAGGGACGCGGGGGTGGTGGGTAAAGCTTGCAAATGAAAGCTGACACATTAGAGACACTACATATTTTATCAGTAAGTGAAAAATATTTCAAAGATACTGTTAGATAAGGAATACCATTTTGTTTCTTATGCAAGCTGCTCACTGCGTGTGTTGAACTTAATATTAATTTTAAGGGGCTAACAAGGCATTTATTAATTACTAAATATTACATGTAATGGGACCCCCCGATATTAAAGCTGGGTGTTGTGGAAAAGACTAAAAATAAAAAACCTCACAGAATTAAAAAAGCTGCACATTAAAAAAAAAAAAAAAGCATATGCACACGCTTCATACGTGCACGCAACACAAGCACAACAACCTTTAGTAAACAGTAAACAGGACGGCATTTCACCTGTTCCGCCACAAAAGTAATGAGTGTCGCTGCTTGAATTCGAGTGATATCGCGTTTCATTTCTGGGAGTCGAGTTCACTTCCATTCAAAGTCTCTCGCTCCAGTGTTGTTGATAAGATGATGTGCTGTTCAGTCTGATTTTCATTCTGCTTTCTGTTGATATTCTCGTCTTTTTTCTTCTCTCCTGCCACCCGGTCACTCCCTATCCTTCGGTATCGCCTCGGCTGGCGAGGTTGTCCGTCTAATCATATCGTTCGGGCTGAAGGAAATGATTAGACGGACTTATTACAGGTCTGCGCCGGCCCCAGATTTCTTTTTATTGTCAGAGCATTTGATTTATTGATTGCTGTTGGGATGTACAGAGAATTTCAACAAATAAAAAATGCTTCTAAAAGACATTGTCTGACTTAAATAAGGCAAAGTAGGCGTTATTAATCATTGGTAACTCTTATAAATAGTATTCAGTATTCATTTGTTAACAACTAACGCATCCTTTTGAAGCATTCATAACTGGTGTATAATTGGTGTTAATTAGTGTTTCTGTCCGCCTGATGAGTTTGGTCGTTTTATATATTCACTTTTCCTTTTTAGCTCTTTTTTGGTTTCCACCAACTCTTTAAAAAGGGAAATATCTGGCTCTTCAGCTGCTGAGTGCTCTCCTACAGTATATTCAATAGCTAATAGCTACATGTCTGTCTGTTGTTCAGTGATGGATAGGTTGCCCTACAGTGGGTTTATCAGAGCTTTTTGCTGAAAACAGCTGCCTGCTGCTGCTGGAAATTAGATTGATGAGGGCACACCATTAAAAAAAAAACAAAAAAAACAACAACCTAGAAGCTGAAAGGTCCTAAAATTCTCCATAAGCAGAGTTACTAATACTGTCTATGTCATTTCTTCATACAAGTACAGCAGACAAACCTTTGTCTTAATCTATTGTGAACACAAAGCTGTGGTGATGAAGGAGAATCGGCTTGTTTCCGTCACAGGTTTGGTTGTTGCCTCTTGATAACCCAGCTAGATGAAGAGAAGTCAAGCAGGAACCTGAGACTGCAGCTTGTTCTCCAAGCAGTGGTTGAATTACATGAATGAAATCCAATTGTCTCAGGCTCCCATGTTATCCATCATTTTTATTAGTGCAGCAGTGAGATAAGACTCTGTTATGTTTCTATGGGAATCCATTTTTACATCTGACAAAGAATTCAGATTAAATGTGTTTTAACTGTGAGGTTACTTGAATCATGAAGCTGTGCTGGTCCTCTGTCCAGGCTGCTAATTCAGTGACGGAGAAACATATCGAGCAGAAAAGAAGATGATGCTGCTTCCGCAAACTTTTGTGTTTTCAAGTAACAAATATCCCTGCAAAAAGAGGAACTGGGATGGCATTAAGTGTAACGCAGGCCTGGCAAAGAGGTTGTTGTACAGCACAGGGATTTATGAAATTGAATTTCAATGGCGCATTGAGCAGTTCATTGAGAGCTTGCCAAAAGTGAGAATCCTATGACGGATTGAGACAAATCACTGCCCAAATGAGCTGACAACAAGATGCCTGAGGCATTGCATTACTATTCAATTAGCGTTTAAGAGGGCTTTGGGGAGAATTGTTTTGTTCTATTTTGCAGATAAAATATGAGCATCTCCCACAGATTTCTCATTAGGGCCACTTTGAGGGTAACTCTCACCCCATTTATCTTCTCCATTGTAGACCCCTGGTGAATTGCAAGCTTTAAATCGAGAAGAGAGGAGACACGCTATTGAGTTATACTCATTGAACTGCAGTGTGATGAGTGGTTAACTACTTTCCCTTCAGTTCCTATCTGGATTTGTTGGTGCTGAATGCGTTGTGGAAGTATGTAAACATGATCGCAGTGATAACAACATCCTTCCATATTCAATTTGTTTAGGTTTTGATGAGTAATCGCACTAGTATCTCACGTCCCCTCTGAAACTCACTGCCTTTAACATCCCAGGCTTCACTGTACCATCACTTTCAATTTAAAATACCGTCTGTCGTCTGTTATTTAATAACATAGTTTCCTCCCAGTACCGTTTGGCCTTGAAAACAAAAACTCCAAAATGGGAAAAAAAAACACTTTCACATTATAAATCCTGTTTTATCTCAGCAATCAACTCATGGTACTTTCACTTTGTTTTTCATAAATCCATTACGAAGACTAATATGCGTGAGAAACTTTTCTTTCAGTCTCATGGTGCATTAATCACTGCCGCTCTAATCTTCTTTTGTTCCGATTATGGCGTTGGCTAGCCCAGAGCTGATAAACACCTATGACGTCTGGTTAGTGTCCTGGCCTTCTGTGTGACCAAGAAGCCGAATAACAAAAGGAAAATAAACACAGGAAAGGCTAGTTAAAGCCCACTACAGAAACCAGGCTACAAAGAACACACAGCTCTATTCAATCTCTACCTGCATGCAGCTTTTTTTTTTTTTCCCCACAATCAATTTGATTTTCTCTTTTTAATTATGGCAGGATGATGATGTATGCTCCACTAATAAGACATGAATGGGAAATGAAAGGTCGGTGAGACCTAGATAAATGACTCCCATTATTTCACCAATCGGATAGAAGGCCCCTCTATATGTTCTAATTTGAATGATAATAAAATTCTGAATTGCTTTGTCCTAGCAGACCACTTTCTCCATGATAAGCAGCCTGGCAAGGTAACCTTGTCCTGTAACCCAGACTCCCACTGGCTTCTGAGACCTGTAATTGTTTTAAATTAAGGCACAGACAACACACACAGTTCAAGACTGCATGCAGTCCAAAAGTTTTATGCATAAACGTGCATTTTGATCTCAGCGAGAGAAGAGAATAGATCCAACAGCTCTCAATCAATGTTAATACAGAAGATTTGGTTTGATTTAATTATTAAATCATACATATGCACTGTACTTCAAGGCACATCATGTCTAAGATGACAATGTCAGACTGAATAAAGCAGAAAGCATCCATTATCTGTGCTTAGAAGTCCTAAATGAATTGTTTATTTTTAGCCTGCCCATTCGCAGAGAAGGATAAGGTGGCTTTGGGAGTATAAATAATAAATCACATTGTCCTTGTCTTTGGAATACGTTTGAAAAGCAATGAAATGTGATAAAGTGTCTCATCCGGGTTGTCTGATATTTGTGGCAGTCACTTGTGAGTTGACATGCGGCGCTGTATAGGTTACTGATGGCACAGCAGAGCAAGTCTCAGCGGGTCTATAGCACAGGAAAGGCGGAGGCAAAACAAGTCGATCTCAGTCTGTAACTGTGGAGCAGGGCTGCTGGTGCTCATCAGATACAGCACCAAGTACCTTGCATACTTTATCAATCAATAATAATAATAACAATAATGCTGCATCAACATCTTTCAAGTGCTGGGATTAAAAATATTATTTATGTATGAGTATGTGTTTCTACATTATTCTACTTTATAATACTGCATTGCTGATGTAAATTGTAGTTTTTTTTACTTTATTTATTTGACAGCTCCACTATGCGATTAGGAGAAAAAAATACCTACAAAACATAATATATTGTTTTCCCAATTACTCAACTGTATAATAACGGAGCTCAATTTTAACGAGGTACAACATCAAAATGGTGTTAACACATGACCACATCACTAATTATAATCCAGTAACACAATATAATAACTATAATAACTCAATGCAATCTGCCTACATGATAGCTTTTTCATATACATTTTGCTAATAAGCTGCTTTTCACATGCAGGATTTTTACTTATATAATGTACTGGGTTTTTTTTAATTTGTGTTATTGCACCTTAATGGACCTGAATAGTGTATAAAACAAGGTATCACAGAGAATTGTCTTTTATGGTAATGCACTATAAATGTGTGAATCTAACAGTAAAAAATACAGAAAGAGTTAACATTGTATTTTCAGCAGTATTACCATTGTTATACAGTATATTCAGTACGTTACCACACTTCCAACATGTAAAATGAGTTACTCTAATCACAACATGACCTCACAGAAATTATCCATAATGCTGCAAATGTGTGTATATTACTCTAAATCATGGAATAATATAGTAGACTCACTCTAACCTTTATTTTATCATTGTTTTTTGCCCCCCTTTCTCCTGTCTAAGTATAGCTGCTCTCAACAAATAAAAATAAAAAGTATTAAGTGAACAAACTTGAACATGAGTAACTTGAGTAACTAACTCCATTGTGGCATCTTAGCTGACGAGGTGCAGCGTGTTTAACTTGCTTTTCTAACAGCTCTGACTGTGATATGTCTGAGCCAATTGAGGGGCTAAGTTGAGCATAACTGGGTATGTCTTTTAATTAACTGAGAATAACAGGTCAACTCATGGATAGTGGAAAGCATCATACCGAATTGGAGAAATGTGTTTTTGTAATAAATAGCAATGATGTGGTTTTGTGGATTCATTTATTTTGATTAGGCCCAGTATTGTTCCACTTTATAAAATTAATTGAATTCCTCATGCGTTTGAGTAAACGGACAAACGAATTAATCAAGAATTGGCAAATGGGTCCATTCAGCTGTGTTAGGAATTCTGCCATTTATTCGTGTGTGTGTTCACGTACATATCCTGTGTGTGTGTTTATATAATGATGGTCTTGTTGGCTTGACCGTGTCTGAAAAGGGTTTACTGACAGGAGCATCAGGAAGATTATCACACAGCAAAATGTCAAAATGGTTTGTTTCACATATGCGATCATATCCTTGTATACATATATATTCACATTTGATTATTGACAATTAACCAACAGATCTTCATAATCAAGTGAACACATAGGCTGATTGTACCTGCACTCCAGAACGATCTATAGTTACGTAGTCACTGTTATATTACTGTGATTGTAATAATCACGTTTCAGGGTCTGGTTAGGTTTAGAAACAAAAAAACACTTGGATAGGTTTAGAGAAAGATCATGGTTTGGGTTAAAATGATGGGTTTCTGTCATATAGATATATAGATAGATAAAACACAATTAAATGAAGAAAACTTCCAAAAAAAAGTAAAATTAGTTGTTTGATGTTTTGATGTTTTGTTTTCATTTACTTTGTCTATGTGTGTTTAAAGTTTGCAGTGTGCTGAACATCCAGGGTAATTGTTAATTGTGAAAACAGTTTTTTTTTAATTAAATAATTTAATGTAAAGGAATTTGATAAACTATATTTATTTGCTGGTTAATTCAAATAAATACTTTAAAGGAATCCACAAAGTCTGAACTAAACCAGCTGATTCAACATTCTCCGAGCATCATATTTTGTCATTACAGGGTAAAGGAAAAAAATGGGAGAAAGTGCTGTCAGAGGCATCAATGGATTTTTTTTTTATAACATATCAAAGTGCAGTTGCTCTGAGGACATGATAGGGTGGTATACCTGTTTTTTTCCAAATCCTGCCCTGATGTTTTCTGAAGCATGCCTACCACTGACACAGCCTTCAAACTATTATCCCTCTGCTTCCTTCCTCCTCATCCCCCTCCACCTTCACTACTCCCCCAAACATAAAAACACTCTCTACAACTCCCTGTCTCAGCAGAAAATATTGTGAGATATAATGATGATGCGACACAGAGAGCAGAGTGTGCTAAAATATAGATATGTACACACACACATACATACATACACACATTTGTACTCCACTGCGTGCAATTTGTTTTCAAAAGGTGATTGAAAGAAAAAAAAAACATTTTAACATCATATCTTAAAAATACAGAGACAATATTACCATCTTAGCTAAAGAGGAGAAAGTGAAGAGCGAGAAAGGGTACAGTATGTTTTTTAATGGAGCCAAATTTAATCTGAGTAAAGTAGCGATTATGTAAATTCCCACACACAACAATGGGATCATCAATAAGAGCAGGATGTTCATTAGGCTCAGCAAGCTTTAATATATGGATGTTTTGGCTAATACACAAAGCAGACTGGTAGGCAAGCTCACTCATGCATGATTTCTCTGTTAATCGCTTGACTCTGTATTCAAATGTGTCAGCCGCAACGGGATGTTATATCTTATGCTCGTCTTACAAATCATATTAGCAGCCACAGCTTATAGAACCAGCAAGTGCACACGCAGCAGAATACATATAGAACTTATTTCCACCCTTGTAGCCTCAGAGTGAACACAAGTGTTAATTTGTGTTTGAAATGAAGGACTATAACTATTTATGTACCACGTGAAGGAAACAAAGCGCCCGCTAAGCACTGTGACAATAGATCCAAGAAGTAATTGGACTAAAATGATGTTTTAGTTTGTTGATGAATAAGAGATGAAACAAAAGTTATTAAGAGATCAGTGAACATACAAATTGTGGAAACTTATTCAAACATCATGTATGGTTCAGGATTTTGCCCTGAGGGAAATTAGATTTTGTTTGTTTATTTGTTTGGTCTGTTTCCATCTAACTGACTTGAGTCTTACACAGACACACACACACATTCAGATAAAATAAAATACATAAGAAATCAATATAGCATTTCATATTCAAGAAATAAAAAATGGTGACACACCTCACCCCCAGCATCAGACTTCTAACAATTTCAATAAAATATTTTAATTTAACACAGTTTAATCATGAATATGCCTTAATATGCCACTGCCAACAGTTACCATGTCACTCTATGTTAAACACAGGGTGAGATATTCAGCTCATGGGATCCAGATGTAAGGTTCACAATCCTTCCTGTGTATGTTCACACACGTACCACAAACAACAAACAAGGTTTGAGCACATTTCAGCCTGTTGATGGTCACCAACACCTCAACCTCATGTTATATATGAGCATCGCATATAGAAACTATGTGACTCAACCACCAAATGCGTTAAATTCATAACAGACAACAGAGAAGATAAAAAAAACCACACATTTCTTTAACAAAATAAGTAGCAAATACAGAACAAGGCGCGGCGGCCACACAGTTTATAACTTCAACCAGCTGATGGGTTTAGTTACTAGACACACTGCAGTCAAATACCAGCTTAACACGACAGCGTCTCATAATAATAATAATAAATGATTTGTCCTTACCGGTTTGTAGATTATTAGCTGAATTAATGTAGCTGCGTAGTCGTCTTTCCCAGTTTAACTTGTCAACGGTCCAAACGGTTATAATCCAGAACAGTTTGTGTTGTTATATGTCGTCACAGTGAGGTCACAGTGTTTCCATAATGCAGCTAACATCCCCGAATCATTTTGTATTCTCCGTCCATTACTGGCCGTTAGCTCACCAGGCTAATGCTAACACTGCTCTATTTATCTTCCTTACATATCAAGTTAATAACAAAATGGGTGTGAATGTCTGCCATGTCCGTTTCCAGGTGTTAATTGAGTCTCCACACACCGACGTTTATGGAGTAAAAATCTATATATTATGATAGACATCATTTTGCTAATGCTAAGTTTTTAAAACTTTGCGCTCTGGCTAACAGGAAGTAGAAGTGAGGTCAAAAGTTCAATGCGCTCATTGGTCGAATCAGATCACCTGAGTTAGCGTTATGATTTTTTTAGGCTAAAAATAATCTGTTTTATTAACGCCTTTATTTATTTTAAAAATCACACATTAACAATTAAAATTTTAAATTTAAAAAATGTAAATGAACCACTTTAAATTTTCTTGGTGTTGCTATGGTTATCCGAAGGGTAGCCCCTCCCCCTCCAGTTACAAAAAGGGTCAACTTTGGGCCCAATCTGCCTGTTTGTTTGTGTGTCTTGATTGCATAAAAAAAAAAAAGTCTTTGCAGAGCAGAGACGAACCCCCACCACTGCCAGCAGGTTCAGCCGGGGCATGTGGCCTGTTTTTACTGTCATTGATTCCCTCCCACCACTCTGAGTCGATTTGGCTGTCTGGAGTGTGCATCATTTGATAGGATGTGACCTCTGACTTTGATGTGCAAGTGCATGCGTTTTGTTTCTTTGTAAACTAGTTAGCCATATATTGTCTGTGTTGCCTAAAATGGGTAAAGTTGGGTGCACTAAAGCGTAAGGAGCAAGAGCAGAGGCAGAATCTGTCTCGTGTGCTCCATTCACAAACTTCTTCTCACTCTCAATAACTCAACCCTCCATGTCTGGGAAGTGACCTGCTGCTAGCTCCACCACTAGCCAAGCACATGAAAATGTTAGTGAGCACGCAGCTACCTTTGTGCAGGTAGCAATATGTCAATATGCACAAAAACAACTGTGACGGTGATTATGGTGGTGGTGAGGATGAGATAAAGACACAGCTGTTACACCCCTGAATCTGATCAATGTTGACACTACAGGTGGGCACCCAACCTTTTTTTTCAAACTTAATACCAAAGAGCAGTAGCCATCGGATTTCTTCTTTTTTTCAAAGAGAAACCTCTCACAGCTAATCAGACACAGACCCATATAGATAAAAGATGCTTCAGTCCTGTGTGGTATAAGCACACAGTGGACAGA
This sequence comes from Pampus argenteus, assembly GCA_036937835.1. Classification (NCBI taxonomy): domain Eukaryota; kingdom Metazoa; phylum Chordata; class Actinopteri; order Scombriformes; family Stromateidae; genus Pampus; species Pampus argenteus. The sequence goes on along the minus strand of CM072861.1, from coordinate 20,048,414 downwards.
AAATGGTTGATGGATTCTCCGACATGCAGTGGCCTCTATTGCTTTTGTTGCTGGATGTAAACAAAATTAAAGCGCAGGGTAGCAGTGGGTTACACTCAGCGTCTCAAAGTTTGAAAAGCGGATAAAAATAAAAAAAAAAGAGCAAAATGAGAAGCCTGCTGCCGACAGAGAGGTGAAGAAAATGTTTTGTTCTTGGATTCAACAGGACAGCACAGTGGCTGCAGAGCCAAGAGGGAGCAGATTGAGAGGAAACAGAAATATTTTATATAGGCTTATTGAGAACATCTCTGACTTAGGTTTGAGCAAAATATTTGTAAAATCCATGGCACTGACCATGCTTCTTAAATGTCAGCAGGTCACTGTTTAATGTGCTGAAATAGCACACCTCATTGTAATTTGCATTTCTCTCCGTTCCACCCTCCCATCTCCCCTTCTTGCATCTCCATACAACCTATAAGCTGTAAAAAAGGCCCACTACCGGTCCTCTCTCCCCTCTGCAATGAGCATTCAGCTCATGACTCATGCTTTATCTGTCTCCACCATCATTCTCGTTACTGCCTCCTTCACCAGTTTGTTACTGGAAACAAAGTTGACACCTTTTTTCTTTTCTGTAAGAAGCCATTTCACAAGCAGTAAGTAAATAAGGAAGCAGGTGCAGCACAAAAGCAAATTACAACACTTTGGATACGTAACAGTGAGAGTATATTTAGTCAGAAAACCTTTCTGCAATATGATGTCTGTACATATCAGCAGGGGATTGTTTTTTTTTTTCGCTTTGGATACTCTGTCTCGGTTTTGAAAAGGAGCCAGACAGACACAGTATGCTGTCGATGTTGCTTAAACAAGCCTGAAGCTCCTGGTTAAAGGGCGCAGCAGTAAATGCTGCTGACCCACAATGGCCACTGTCAACAACAACTTATCAGAAGTTGTCTGTACTCATCCTGTCTGTACTCTTAAAGCCTAGTCTCACTAACTACTATCTAATGAGACAGCTGACCCCTCTGGCTCGAAGCTTCCCACTCAGCAGTAAACAAACAGCAATTCAGAAGCGAGACAGTAATCAGTTAATGGACATACATGAAGAAAACATATTTTCTCTTCTTGTGTTCCTCTGAGCTTAATTGCAGACTGATATGGGGGTGTGTGTGTGTTTTTTTATAACTGGTGAAATGATCAGTAGTGGTTAAAATTACCCCCCTGCTTTGTGCACCGCCTGAAGCATGTGACCTCTCTTTCTATTCGTAATGCTTTGCTGACAAAAGCGGTGAGTCATCTATTTATTTATTTGTCACAAACTGCAACATATCCTTCTCCAGTAGCGTTTTGAGATGCATCTCTTAAGGGTAAAAAAAAAAAAAGGGGGGATAAAAGATACAAGTGAATTCAACCAAAAGCCTGCAGCATCTGGCACCATCGCTGCTGTCTCACTTCTGACCGACGTCTGACGGCCGTGTGTGCAAATAGGCATAGAGGAAAAGAGAAGTACAGCGAGAGGTTGTGAACTTTCTCTCTGTGCTTTTGATTGGCAGAATGTTCCCCCTCCCATGAATACTAAGGGCAACCTGCTTCCATTATTCATAACCCAGCTGTTCTAAGGTGCCCATATTTACACTTATATTGCAGAACCAGCAAGTGGCTTTTCCTTTTTAATATTGTGGCTGCCAGCCCTCTCTGACTTCTGAAGGACCAGCCAGAGTTGCTCTGGGGCAAAAAAAAAAGTGTGCGTTGATGTGTGGCAGGCTGTCGTCTTTCTAAACAAAGCCTGGAAATATCATATTTGTTATTTGAATTATTGAACAGATTTATATGATGCTTTTTTTAAAAACTCAATATGAATGAAGAGTCCGCTGTAGTTCCCGAGGATGTTGACTGTTGATTAGGTTATTCATATGGTTTCATATGCAGATCTGTAACTCGCTTAGAGATAGTCAGAGGGATAATCAACAGCAGAATTTACCAGGGCGAAAATCTTAATCCAGTATACAACTGCAGTGATCAACAGTCATTACATGGCCACCGGCCAGCAGCAATGGCAAATGAATAACACATGAATCCCTGTTGATGAAACATTGGAGGGTAGTTTTCCAGTACCCAGCTGTCTCATTCAGATTGTATTCATCGCCAAGTGGAGCAGATCTGGTCAGAATACAAGCCAAGCAGGTGGTATGTAAGCCTCATGACACCATTGAGGCGACTGCTAACAGGTTTGAAAATGACCTGGTCCACCAACCTCAGGCAGATTGTTTCAGTGTCTCAATTTCCCTTAATAATCCCTCACAAGGACAGAGGCAGTTTGCTGGTGTCTCTTACACAGACCAAGCCGACTGATCACAGATATGAGTCAGATGTGTTCTCAGTAGATGCCTTTTGTAGATACTGTTGCAGAGATGTCCCTGATGGCTAAAATAATCTATGGCCAGCTACTGCAGTTTGAGCTAGTTTATCCTCTGCACCGGTCAGCCTGGCGGTGACTTGGGTTTATACCCCCCAAATCCTGCTCAACTCCCCCCGGGATTCAAGATGAGAGAACACAGTCGAGAGAGGTGACAGGATAGAGTTACGGAACAAGACACAAATCTTATTTATTATATGTGGTCAAGCTGCATGGGAGGTTTGGGCTTAGCTGTAAATAGCCATTTGTTGCTGTTGTTTTTCATCATTTTTCCACCATGACACCTTCAACTGACACAAGCTGAGACATTGTAAACACACTTTGATATGAATTATACACCTATATCACTCGGACGGGTGTCTGAACATCCTGTCCTTAATAAAAAATAAAAGGATAAATTGACTGACATTTGACACACACAAGTATAATACATTCAGACAACACGTTCTAATAAGGCACTAGTTATAAAGATTTTATAAATTGTAGCCATTTATTATTATTAAAGTGAAAAATGAGGTTAATTCATTTATTTGAGTTAATTTACTATTCACATATATTTACAGTTTATACAGTTAATTACATCATGTATACATTTACTGTAACAACAATGTGTTGAGCCTGCCTCTTTGCTTTTTAAAAAAAAAATGTTTTATCCACATTTACCTACTCTAACTTCTCCTCGCCTCTGATTGGTTAGTTGGATCACATGTGAGTTAAAAATGGGAAGTGTTGCTGTGAAGTTGATGATGTGTGGGGGGAAAAGTAAAGTGGTGCTAAGGAAAGTTATCCGTCTCCATCCTGCTGTTTCTTTTTATAAAGAGTTATCCAACCGCCACATATGGAAGCCACACTTTACAATAGTTGAACCAGCTGCTTTAAAACGCTTTATACATCACATAACAACATAACAGCATGCGGGCTGCAGGTTCAAAATCCATTTATTAGCATCTTTTTAACACTTCAGCATTTATTAATGGATTACCTTATACATGTACATGTATTATTACAAAATATAGGATAACTCAAAATGTGTTTTTATTATTGGTAAATCATTTTTAATTTCCATTAGAATTTCCATTATAAGCCATTTATTTATCAAAGATGGTTCCTTATGATAAAGTTGTACCAAATGTGTTTTTCTTTATTAAAAACATGCCAAAAAAAATCAGTTCTCCTACATACTATGATGTCAACCATTTCCTCTTTTTTTCAGCGAAGGTACTGCAGTACTAATGGAGCTCCTGAATGAAACTCAAAGGAGTAGAAGGCTGTGCATCAACATGTCTGCACAGGTAAAAACCAAGATGCTGATAAATGGGTCACAGTTACTCACGGTGAGACGGAGAAAGCAGACAAAGAGGCAGAGGTGGGGAAAAGGAGGAAGGTGCAGCCATTAAAAAAGGTGCAGTGCATCGTTTGCATTGCTCTGGCTCAAGTTTTGCTGTCGTAATTGTCGTTGTCAGTGTTGCTGAGTTCACAGGAGGGCGGCGGAGGTGATGATGTCATGGAGACCGCCCGGCTTGTAGGGCAGCAGCTGCCTCATATCTGAGCTGTTCCACGTTTTTGCGCATCGTTGTGAAGATGTCATCTGAGCAGAACCCTATCTGACAGCTGAGAGTGAAATGAGGTGAGAAATCAAAGTCACATTCTATTTGGGAACGTCTCTGTGCTGCCTATCTGCAGGCTGAGATCACCAACAGCCCCCACTGTCTCCCCCACTTTCCCCCCCCTCGTTTCTCTTCCCCCGTGCTTTCTGCCTCACAGGATGGGTCCCGGTCCCTTCTCTCTGAAATAAGATGTTATCATTGAGTGCAAAGGAGCACTCATGAACATCCAACAAGCACACATATGTAGGTGCTTACACGTAGATACAGTAAGTTTGAAAAGTGTGAAAAACACCAATTTCCCCTATTCCCCGTTGAAACTGTTTCTGTGCTGAAAATGCTGCAGGACACTACCAGTCAAGAAATATCATTTCCTACTTCTCAGTCATATTTAACAGGCTGTGATCTATGTCTATATTTAGGTGGCATTAAAAGTTAAAGAAGCATCATTTTGATTTTCTTGTTTTCTTTTAACTTGACTCTCCCTTGAGGAAACGTGCATTTACAGCGTTGCCTCACCAGCAACAGGAAAGTAACCCGTTATTGGATAGGGAAACTAGGAGGATTGATAGCTCCTTTCACAGTCTGTCTATTAGTTTTCATTAGGCGGCCCAGAGAAACCTGGAGATTTATAGGGCACATTTGCTTTAAATTCAGCGCTGCAGGGTTTCACCTGATTGCTGCATGGGACAGACAATGATCAGCTCCCATCCGCCTCAACACCCTGCTTCCATTTCCATAAATTCTTCCTGTTGGTGGGAGAACAGGAGCCTGTCATAGTCTACAATGTCACAGCGAAGACATCCACCCCAGCTGGACTTCTAGTTGCTCCAATCCCCAGCTTATTCTGCCAGGGCTTACCGTGGATCACCGCTGACAGATCCACACCTCAAGTTGTTCATGTCTGAAGACATGTCAGTCATGACTGTTCAGTGACACTTCCTTGTGAAACAAAAATTACTTTTTTTTCTCTCTCTCTCTCTTTCTCCCCTATAGTTGAGAAGCAATATCCAGGACATTTTCTACCATGAATGTTGCAAGCCATTGATCCACTGGATGACCCAGCAAAGCCAGCAGGTCAATCAAAGATGTTTGTCAGAGAGAGAAAAAAAGGGTAATTTTCTCAGAATGAAAATAATCAAGCTACTCACCGCTTTTCGCCGAAGCACATTACACATTATTCCAGCCACCATGGAGACAGATTGCCCATTATTCACCCGAAGCGAATAGTGAGATGAAATAGAGGAGAAACTTTTGAAATCATTTGATTACATTTCTCTTCTTTGAAGTGACCAGTTAAGGTGTTTTCACTTCTATTTGTCGCACATGTTTCCTGACTTTGAGTAATCATCCCGTCGATTGTTATTCCAAACTCTCTCTCAGAGAGGGTGTGATCGCGTCCATTATGTAAAGCAATGTCATACAGTGCTTCCAGTGATTAATCTGAACTGGCGCAGTGATATAGGATTTCCTCCCCACAGTGGGATCAATAACTTCTTCCTCATCTGGGCAAAATCTGAGATTTCATTAACCCATTTAGAAAGACTTGACCATCTTTTCTGAGTTATTATTCAGGGGTGAGAAGGCCAAACGCATTATTTAACCCAGATGTCGTCGTCTCAGTTTGTCTTTTTTTTATTTTTTTTATTTTTTTTTCCTTATTGGTTGTGAGCCTAGAGAATAGAAATGATGATGATGATTTATATGCATTTCAGTCAATGGCAGATAAATCCCTGTGTTTAACCAATCCATAAAGCTGCGATCCATCAATTGTATTTCACTATTCTTGTCAGAGCCGCTTTCCTCCTTTAAACAATATTATGTATTCACCGCACTGGTCATGAATAAATGTTTTGCTTAGATATTCCAAACCTCCCATTTGGTTGGCAGCCATGTTACTTCAGGCCTCCTCCATGTTTTATTCATATTTTCTGCGTCCAGGCAGCCAAACTTAAAAGCAGCAGAACTGATGTATTTGATTTTTCTGATGTTTTGATAAGATCACTCACACTCCGAAGCATGTTTTCCACCTTTCTGTCTACTGTTTCATTCAAGCCTGATGACTGAGCTCCATCTGTTTCCACAACATTAGGCTACAACACATTAGCATCAGAGGAGTCTATGTGTTCGAGCCCAGCAGCCTGGTGTGGCGGTGAAAGAGGCAGGCTGCAGCCATCATCGTGTGCGTTTGAATGGCCCTGCCTGTGAGTCATTACGCCCAGTGAGCTGCTTCTTACTGCCCGTTCTCAGGGTGAGCAGCTCCCTCCTTCTCTGTCTGATTGTTGCTCCTGTGGAGCTGAACTGCCTGCTGTTACCAGGCCTGAGGGACAGCCTGCCTCGTTCACCGAGGAAAAAAAAAAAAAAAAAGGACGAGGAGGAGGAGTGAAAATCAATTCCTCATTAAACAAATTTGTAAAGGCTGCATCAAAAGGTTCAACATTTGCTTTGGTGCAGCTGTCAGTTTCATGCGACCTTGAGAATAAATGTGTCGTCTGACAAATAGCGCGCACGCCTGTTGAGGAAAAAGGTGTTGCTTTTGTCTTAGTCTTGATTGATAGTTGAGGTTATCACTCCCTTCACTTCCTAACATGGAGAAACACAAATCAGAAGGCAAATCAATTGGATGGTGTGTGAATCCTAATGTGTGTGTGTCTGTCTGAATATTTGCAAGTGTGAATGAAATCCAAAGAGCAAATAAATAAATAAAAAGGAAGTAAGAGAGAGAAGAAGAAGAAACTCATGAGTCCCGTCACAGACCAGAGGAGGGAATGTCATCTTCTCCATGTCCCCTCTTGGCAGAGGAGTGGAATTACCCATCCTTATGTGCTCATACATCTTTTTCTTTTACAGATGACCAGCTTTCCCCTTTGGAATTGACACCCACAATTTATACTCATTTCACTTCTCTCCACAGGCCGCACAAGGGCTCCTTGCTGAGGTGTACCTGCCACGGCTATCAATAGAGTGAGTCGTCATGGGCTAGCTAATGCAGCCCACTCCCACTGGGGTAATCCTTCAGAGGCGTCCCACGGCCTGAGGAAAAATGTCAGAGCGCTGCTGCAAAGATCGCTCTATCTTTGCATCCAGAGATGGAGATATATCTTATTTAAGCTTGATTTAATTTGGGTTGCTTGGCACTAGTGAGAAGAAGTGTTGTGTGTAGAACAGAGGGGTAGAAGCAAGGGATGCAAAAAGTCTGTCTTAATTTAGAGAATCTGGCTTTGGTACAACACGGGCCAGATGCACTGCAAAGTGAACCGACAGATGTAGCGGTCACAGATATCTCTCTGCTCAGATTACCACCTGTATGGCCATATGAATATTTACTGAATGCCGAAGCACCGGCTGTAATGAGGCTTCCACAACTGACTATATTCTCTGACATAGTGTGGGAATGCTGGCAGTGTTTGAAAGTATTACATTGATAATTCATTACACCCAGTAGGGGGATTGGCTCAAACCTTATGGATAAAACTTTGTGAAACATCTAGTGTCACCAGGATTTTCACCTTCTGTTCTTGGATCTCTGCAGTAAAGAGGTTCCACTGGGATCTAAAGCTGGTTCATATGAGAGGTTTTTCGTGCTTGCACAGGGTAGAGAGTACGGTAAAGAAATTCCTGGAGAGAAAAAAACAAACTTCATAACAAATTGGTACCGTATATAATTTGCATCATTACTAACCATAATCCAAACCATGAATAAAATATTTGTCATGTTTTAAGCTTGGTTTCCATTTATTTTCCTCTAAAAACTGACCTACAGATACATCATGTGGTACTACGGTTGTTGACAGAAACTACAAAATTAACAAGCTACTATAACAAAGCAAACAGTATAAACAGGATTATGTAAATCGTTGCTTCAATTGAAGAGGTTGCTTGCTCTCTATTCGTGCTAATTGTAGCATCCTTATTGTAAAATGCACCAACAAGAGATCAGCAAGTGAAGTCTCTGCTCACAACTGAACTACACAGTGATAACAGCAATGTCATCATTGAGCTTAAGGAAAAAAACAAATGGAATCGCTATAGTAGATGTGTGTAAATTGGAAAAATGTTTTTAATTTTACTCATATTTTTGATACATTTTAAGTTATTTTTATATCACTATATAAAGGGATTGAAAACAACGACTGTCTGGACCAATCTAAAAAAACTTACTCTATGCTTATGTTACATTCATGTCGAATAAGTCATTTTCATTTCATTTGGCAGATTTAAAAAAAATATATATTTTTTTTATTTCAAAGCATATATTAAAGGGATAGTTTGGATGTGGTTGTATGAGGTACTTATCCATAGACAGTTTATTACCTGCAGTAGATTGAGGTCGACATGTTTCGAGAAGCATGTAGGCGTACTGCAAAAGATGCTGAGCGGTGTATTGCTGTGAACAGGGCCAATAACAAAATATATTTTAGTCACCTAAATAACAGCCCATATGAAAAAAATCTGTATCAGTTTAAGTGTTAAATTTAATAGTTTAGTTTTTAATATTAACAGATCTCCACAACAATACACTGCTCCCTCCTGGCTGCTTCTCCACACTAGGGGGACATGTGGGCCGCCATCTACCGTTAGTTGACTTAAGTATCTCAATGTTTTCGTATTTCTGAATGTCGCACATTTTTAATCCACCACATTTTAACTGCGTGTGATGGATGCAAAGACTAAAAAACTCTTCAAGCTTATAAAATGTTTGCTATAGTTTTAACTACCCCAACAGAACACCTCTTGCCATCTGGACCAGATGGAATTAAAATGCCACTGAACACATCAATAACAACACATCAGCAGCTCAACACTGAAATGAAACGTCTTCTTCATTAATACTTTCGATACTTAATTAGATTTTAATGCTTGTGATTTTACTTGAGAACTCATTATTCATAAGTCGTATAGCCACTGATAAAATGGGTCAAAATATTTGTCTTGTCTGTCAAAGTTCAGCAGAGACCCTCAGACACAAAGTGCCTCTGACTTCACATAACAATGCACACCTTGGTTGTCATAAAATATGTATAACTAATATCGAAAATAACCTCCTATCTGTTGTATGCATGAGTGCAGATATTTTATGAGTTCGGAGCAGCGTTGGGAGGTGTTGTTCTGTTTCTCAAGTTTTTCCAGCTCACTTCTCTCTAATCCATACTGACAGAGGAAGCTCTACAGGAAGGCAGTACAACAGAGGCTAAGCTTCCACTAGTCTGTACTCTGCTGGGAGAGCAAGGTTCTTACCTCGTACGTGGGATGTATTTAATATGCCTCAATAAAGAATACGATTATATCTTGCTGAATGATAAAATCAATAAAAAATAAATTCTGTTGACAAAGGAAAGACTTACCTCAACGATGCGAATGTCCTCGTGTCCAATTTGATTATATCCATATTTTTATTCTCAGGGAAATGTAGTGTTAGGAGTCCACTAGGAGCTCAATCTGTCTATGCTGTCCTCTTAATGAAAGTGCAAAGGCATTTACCCTCTATATTGACCTCTCTGGCAGATGGCACCAATAGCCTCACACACAGGTCTGAGAGATGATGCCTCAATGCAAACAATGTTCACAATCAGCCCATTGATAGCTCTTTTTTTTTTCCCCCTCCACTGAGTCAGCCACAGTAACAGTCCTTTGTAATAACTACTGATACAGTGAGTGAGCAGGGGGAGATGAAGAAATTTTCAGCAAAACAAAGAGACCCTGTTGGCTGATGTAGTAATCTACAGGACTGAGGATGGGTCAATAACAGACAGAGAGATGAATTGTTGGGCCTGTTAGCCCTGAGTGGATCTGAGATGGGGGTGAGGGTAACATATTCCAGTTCATATCTAGCAAAATAGTATTTGTTTCACACAGAGAGTATTGTTTTGGTGATGGTGAAAGAATCCAACTGGCATGTTCCTCTTCCTGGAAAGGATCACAGTTAACTGCTTAGAGCAAACTGATAATCCTATTATTCTATTGCATCTCCATCACCACAGACTGTGAGTGTGTACAGTATATATGTATATATATATATATATATGTACAGTGCAGTAAATAAATAGATCAATCGACACACGGGGGCTGCGGCCACGCTGAAGAAAATGCAACAGAAGAATAATGCCAAACAACAACCTCTCTCTTTTTCTCTCACCTCTTGCTCACACACACACACACTGAGATATTTGCAGTACTTTCAGGCCTGTTGTCTGGGAGACCATTCCTTGTTCAGATGTGTTGTCAAGGAAAAAAAAAAAAAAGATGGAGGGAAAAAAAAAAAAGCTTTTTACTGAAATTTTTAGAAAATCCATCTGCTATGTTGGAACAAGGAAAAAGTCACGCTGGAGCCTAGTTGGAAGAGTGCTTCCAATAAAATATATCTTCTGAAGGGAAAGGGGCTTTATTGATTTTGCTACTGTTATTAATATAAAAATGGAGGCCCGGTTGTTGTAAATAAGCCTGGTGAGTTCGTTTTATTGCAGTCCAGCTGAAGCTTTTACCTACTGAGCTAAAAATTGTGTGGGACAAAAATCCACCATATAAGTCAGATAAACCTCTGCAGTATAATTACCGCCTCACTGACCACCCCTCCCTATAATTCTGAATAACAGGATGTCCAAATGCTTATAATCACCTATGATTACTGGTGAAAGGTTAAGCTGACTCAATCCCTCAGCCCAATTTGCTGCAAAACCCCGGAAAAATACTACAAAGACCGGGGGATTTGTAAGCCTGCTCGTTAGGGATGCTGAATGATCAGATTGTTGCTTTGGGAAAATAATAGCATGTTCTGCATAAGGAGTCACAACATAATTCTGTTGCAGTTGTGTTACACCCAGGAGAACAGCAGCAGCTGGATGTCCGAGGTAACAGACACGCTGCATATTGTGCGAGTGATTAAAAAAAAAAAACCCCAGTGTGGCCTAAATATCGTCCCACAGCCTGCTTTCCTCCCTTTTCACACGTCCCCTGATTCTGTCACATCTTCACTGTTCTACTCTGCTACTTCCGCCTCCCTTGCTCCATATCTCCCTGTTTCACCTTGTACGTTTAGAAATGTACGATGAAGTCATTCAATAATGATATCCTCCTGTTACCCACATGCTGATAAACCGTGCAAACATCCTCCTCTGACAATCACAAGTTTTTTTTTTTACAGAGGTTCAATCATTTATTCAGCATGAGATTTGTCCCTGACTTACCCTGGCTACAAGGTTCAGGGTGGATTTGGACTCTGCCATGTCCCCTGATGTTACCTAGTGCTGCTCTGTGGCAATCAGGACTGACAGCAGCAATCAGAAGTGGGGCAACCTACACCCAGAGGACCTCCGACTGAACCTCAGCGCTGTGACACAAACACCTCACAACTCATCAACACCGCAGCAATAATTGTTCAGGAATTCTTCGAGGAGCCTCCCTCACATCAGGCACTCCTGTGGATTCTGTTAAGAGCAAAGGCTGAGGTGCCATCACATGCTCCTGCATGGCCCAGGGACACATCAGCTTCCCTCCGGTTGCATTCGAGTGAGAAACCCTGTCAACACGGGCAACACAAGGGGCTCGTCTTACGGAGGAGAGGGAGACAGAGGAGAGAGGTAGGGGATGACAGAGGAAGGAGGAGGCAGGAAGCAGGAGAAGTCCGGGTCATTGTGGGATCTGACAGCGGAGGGCAATGCCAAGCCTCATTTAGAATTCACTCCCTGAGAAGCAGCTGTTACATCTTTTATTGGATGAACAAAGGAATAGCGTGCTATTTTCATATGAGAGCAATTTTTTTTAAGAGTAGCATCTAAAGGGACAAGAAGGAAACAAGAGTGTGTGTGTGTGTTGGGGGGGGCAGCTCATTGCTTTCTGCTTGCTGCTCAGTGCTTGTTGTCTGCAGTTTTCACCCTGTCTTTGTTTGGGTCAAAAGCCACCTCAGATGGATAGCCAGGAGAGTCGTCTCCAACACGTCCAGACGAATCAATACCTAGATATCATTTTATTTCTGCAGTAGCCCCTTCTTACCTTAAAAAAAAAACACTTTTGGCACACATGTTCGGTTTGGGTTTCATTTAATTAAAACAAGGAATCGCTCAAGCATAAAGTCTAATTACTGTAAAACAATATCTTAGATGCACCAAAAAAAAAAAAAAAAAAAAAAAAGACACTCTGCATATTAACATGGCAAAGAAGGCTTTTTTTCCCTCCTGAGTGTCTGGAAAATGAAAATGGGAAATGTTGTTGCAGCCTCCCACTTTTGGTCAGCAACCGTGATTCAAAAAACTCATTACGGCTTCCTTGCTTGGCATTTTAATACACTATGGGGGTAAATAACAGGGCGGTCCCGGCTAGTGGGCAAATTAATTTTGTTAAAAGTTGGATAGATGCACTGAGAATGAAGTTTGTTTTTTTTTAATTTTTAGGTGACAAGTGACCATAAGAAAGCAAATGAACAGGCTGCTCGCTTCTGTAATAAATAACTATGTGAATGACAGTAATAATGCTACAGTTACCAAATATACAAATTCACTAAATTTACACTGAAAGCTGAATTCACCAAACACTGGCTAGCCTTGTGCCCTAGTTCTTTGTCTGGATGAAGCAGGCTGCAACATGTTGTTTAGATGTTATATTGTTCTTCTGTGAATGAGCCATTTAATAGAAGCTTTTTAATCTTGTTGTTGCGTCTTGGCAAGCTACTTCCCTTGGCTCACGTCTGCTGGTTAACTGTGAATGTTTCATCCCTTCACCAAACAGCACTTGTGTAATAACCCCACTGCAGAATCTGCCACATGTTTTATATGTATTATACATCTATCTCCATACATGAATGAATCAGAAATGTCAGTAGGGTTTGCTATGTCTCAGTGGGAGTGAGAACCTCAAGGCTACCTGAGGGAGATCTTATAGATCGAAATATCGCTTCAAAAAGAGAATAAAATGATGCACTGAGAGCTCAACAGTGTGCAGACCTTACTCCTTTATACCCTGCATTTCTTTACCCGTTCATAGATGGTATATGAAATTTATAAATGGCTGTTCTATTGATTTTACATGTGGGATTTATCATAAATGACCATGTCCAGTCAGCACTAACCTCTGTCACAAATACCTTGTTTTTCCAGTGACTGCTTTACATTAAAAATCCACCTGGAAGAGAGAGAACAGTAAGCAGTATCAATAAGCCAAAATCAATCATACAGTATTACTGATTACACGCATGTGTCACTTCCTGTGAATCCTGCATGCATTGGCAGGTAATTGAAATCCCATGCAGGAATAGTGGACCCTGCCACTAATGATAAGAAGTACCGTAAAAGACAGGGAAATCACAGAATGTAAATACATCGAATGGATATTGCAGAGAAAAACTGAATTTATAAATCTTAAGGATCATAACTTTAAACTTCGATTTTCCTTTTAAGCTGTCTTTTGCACTTTCTCCAATTTAATGGAGGTGCAATACTAAATCGCCGGACTACCTCTTCACTGCCAATTCTGTGAGAAGAGTAATTACTGCACTTGGGGAGCAATACATTAAATCGAAATACGCAGGAAGTGTTTCAACTTTTTATATATTTATTATTTTTTTAAAGTTTACAATAACAAACCTAACCTATATCTGGCGCGCACACACACATACACATTTAATGAGGTGTTTTCTTGCCTTCTTTGGTCATCACTGAGCTGAAAAAGCCTGCAGATGTCCACAGGTTTAAAGACAAAGCTAGTTAGCCTCTCATCTGCCGCTCGCGGTAGGATGGACGAGATCAATCGGAAGTAATCTGAGAAATGTCAACCTTCTATTTTGCTTTTTTTTTTCCCCCCCACAAAGTCTAAGCAGAGTGAAGAGGAATCATCACCGTTAATTATAAATCCCATTAAGTTTTGATCTGCGTGAAAGCCCTGTCAATAGAAAGGTTGCTATTAACACCCACCCATAACCTGTTTTCCTAGAATTAAATTCTTGGAATATGTTGACAAATATCATTATGATACCGAGTGAATAACAACTAGAATGCTTTTCACATTGCAGAGCTGTCACAGCACATATGGCAGAGAAAATAAACAAGTATTAAAGGACATTCAGCAGACACTTTGGACTGTTGTCACTGTTTGTGTTGTGGCTGATAATAGAATAGAAATAGCTGCTTGTCAGGCTGTGTGATTACAGTGGACTGTTGCAAAAGAACATTTCTGGAGGGCATATTTCAGATGTGTTTCATGTTTCATTTCCACAGTAAATCATAATTTAGTGGTAAGCAGCATCACTGGTATTATATAGTTTTCCTCAGTTGTGCTGAAGGATGAAATATGTACCCGAAAATGGAACAGAAAAGAAATTATTCATGGGAAATGGAAATCAAGTGTTAATGTGATAATATTTCTCTGCCTCTCACAACTAAAAGACATAGCGATACATCATCCTCATCTGCACAGCACCTTGAATCGTCTGCTAGATCAGAAAAAAATGAAGAAGAGAGCAATTATTTTCTTTGTTTGCGAGGCCAGTTGGAATGATTTACATTTGTCACCGAGCAGAATAACAAGATTATGTTTTCGTGATTAGATTTCTCTCAAATGGTGTCAACTGCTGCCGTGATCACGATGAGAAATAAGTGGATTTGTGCATTCGGAGAAGGTGGCGGGTTGGTCGAGCGTTAAAGAAGCCGGCGTCAGTTGATCCCTGTCAATCAGAAGCTGCCAGCTAGTTACTGGAGTCATATCAGCACTGACTCTCACCAGACTCCTCTGTACCCTCTGAAGTAGATTTAATGTTGCCTGGTAACTAAGTGTATCCATGAAAGATAAACAAGACTGATGGAAAATATGTAGTAAAGTGGCTGAACTCTTTACCTTAGAAAAAAAAAACCCACCAAGGCTGCTGTCTGTGCTGTAACTTAGCAACCAAAATAACTTACTGAATTTGTAGGCTTCATATAATATGAGTCTCTGAATATGAAGGGAAGTTTTCTGTTTCCATCACTGCGGTCCAGACTGAAATATCACAACAACTACTAGACGGATTACTATGAAATACCCAAAGGATAAATCTTAATAACGCTGGTGATCCCCTGACGTTTCCTTCATAAGCGCCACCAGCAGGTTGACATTTCATGGTTTGAGTGAAATGTCTCAAAATACGGTGACTGGATTGCCATGAAATTTGGTACACACATTATTATTTGTTATTATTATTATTCTTATTGTCCTCAGGATTAATTGTAGGTGTCTTCTTCATCATCAGGTCATCATCCAATACTTTTTTTTTGAGTAATGAGATTCCAAATATGCTGTAAGATGCACAACTAAAAAGGTAAGCATGGCAAACATTGTCATTATAATCATGTTTGCATGATTAGTCTTTAGCTTCACATTTAGCATTTTCCTTTATGCGGTATGGGACTGTTTACCTTGGCTACACACACCTGATACCTCTTCTTGAGAAGGCAAAATTCTTCTTTTGTAAATTAGACAACTTTAATAGGTTTAATAGGTCATCGTTTTAGGAAATAATCTGTTTACTTCTGCTGATTTCTCATAATCATGAACTCAGTCAACAATCCTTTGATTCAGAGTATCTGTGAATTTCCCTCATGAAACATGGTCTTAAATCAAAGTCTCGCTTGAGCCTCTCCAGCCTAGTCAGGCAGTAAAAGAGCAGTGGACTGATTAAACAAAGCCTAGTCACGCCTTTGCAGATAATTATTGTCTCCTGCTGAAAAGCTGTAAATTCATAAGGATGCAACAACACATGGCAGAGCTTAATTTTCGTTGAAATCCTGATGTTGAGGGGTCTCTCTCGCACCTGACTGCTCAGTCTCATCCCAAATGAGCAGATGACAACATCTGGAGTTCTTACTAAAAAGGAAAGCTCTGAGGACAAATAGAAATGCAGAACAAACCCTCCTCCACACATGCACACATGCAGCCACATGAGTAAAACATGTCAGAGGTCATTAAAAGGTAAAGTTAGGGTAAATAATGTTGTTGCTGCTTTCAACTTTATTACTTATTAAACCGATAAGTGTTCAGGGCAAAACTGAAGTCCTCTTTGAGACAGACAGAATATTATACTGCATGACTACTCAGACAGTATTATACAAAGGCACAGGGTTATATTATTATATTTTCCAGTCTGAGCAAACTGTTGAGAAACACGCATGTTGTTTATGGTTCAAAACGCAGGCAAATAAAAAGGGAGACAGAGCTCTTTGTCTTTTAAGTGCATTACAATTGGAATCCAAAGCTATTCAGATGAAAGGGTCTTTAAAAGGTTATCTGTTCATTGTGCCGCAAAGAGGTAACGCAGACAATGTTTATCTCATCCATCTGTTTAGGTTGTGTGAGTAAAATGAGTAAATTTAGCGTGATCATACTTATTACACTTATTATTTTTATATATTATAGTCTTTGCATTCGTGCCGAAAATAAGAAATCCAGTACTGACATCTATATCGATTCAGCTTTACAAGGAGCTATATGCTACACTGTTTGTTCGGTTTTAAGCTACTGCTATAAATACCAAGCAAAAGTAGTTACATCAGGATGGCTAATGGTGTGACAATAATGTGTAAACACAAGTCGAAGTAATGTGAAGTGTTCCTTTACGTTGTGTGAATGCAGAGCAGGCCTCCTTAGCTCAAAATAAAATAAAAAAAAATCTCACTATATCTCATTTTTCTAATCCGTACACAAACAGTAATGTTAAAAAGAATGATGATTTGGGGTTTTACTGTATATTAAATATATAATATAATACATACTATTTTTCATTATAACAGCCTATAACATACAGTAGTAACTCTCTCTAAACCACAAACAGCCTTTACTTCTGTTTTATGAATTAAACAAATTGTAGTACCACTGGTTCATTAATGAGCTTTAGTGGAACTGGTAGGCATGTTTTTAACTTTACAGAAAGCCGAGCTAGCTGTTTCCCTCTGCTTACAGTCTTCATGCAAAGCTAAGCTAATTACCTCCCAGCTCCGATCTCTGAACACTATTTAATGCACAGATATGAAAGTGGTGTTAATATTCTCATCAAGCTATTTGCAAGAAAAGCGAATGTCCAACTAATTTGGTTATGCTAACACTTCGATCGCTGTGTTAATGACTATAAAAAGAGCGATCCATATGTTTGATGGGAACCTCAATAGTGAAAGCTGTCAATGAAAGTTGCACCACGTGTTTATGGCTGCCTGTCACTTAAATGCCATGTTGACTCCATTTATTTATATCTTGATCATTCCACGTGTGTGTGTGTGTGTGTGTGTGTGAGAGAGAGTGAGAGCTACCATGATGACAGCCAATTAATTCAGCTCTTGGGGACTCGGTGAGGAGAAAGTGACTCGCAGGCTGCATTAGTCATGCAGTATGGCAGCACTGGCATCAGGGAGCTCTCATACGCTTTAAAGGTGACTCCGTTTGTGTGTGTGTCTGTGTGTGTGTGTGTGTGTGTGTGTCTGTCTGTGCCCACATTTGTTGTTTGCCTCCTCTGCTATCCTGTCATCCCTCCCTCACCCATGGGGGCCCAGCATGAAACAGCCTCATGACTTAAGGATATCGTCGGCGGCGTCAAGTGCAGCCTGAGAAGCTGAGTGTCAAACCTCCAACAAAGCATTTAACAAGCACAACAGTGCACAGTGCTAACAGCTCGTTCAAAGACTATCGCAGAGTTTACCCCCTACAAGCTCACAAACAAACAACTTTATTATGGTTGATGTAATGCTGAGTCCAAAGAGATGTGAGGGGAAGTTTTTTTTTTTTTTAAGAAGAGGTGCTCTGCAGAAAGCCTTGGTGCAGTGATACAATGATCACAGTGAAGTGGGTCACAGAGCTGTTTACAAGTAATTAAAGGCTTAACTGTTACTGAATCTGACTGCAGCCGGACTATGCAGAATAACGAGGATGTTAAGGAAGGAATTTGTACTGAGAGAATACACACTCAGGTGTGTAGAAGTGAAGGACACACACACACACACACACACACACACACACACATTACTCTCCTCATTTAATACATTTAACACCCATTATCCATCAGTGCTGACCATGAACAGCCTGTGTAACAGCTTGAATGTTCTATTTTAACGCCACAACCAATCACAGGTTATATATTAGCCATTCAGTTAATACTGAAAACAAGAGTGTGAGGAGGCTTTATCTTCAAAAGTCAAGAGTTAGGGCGTCAATGCTCCTCCGACTTTTCTTGTCATTTAATTAGAAAAATACTGCCACAGATGAACTGTTGCAGAAAATCATAAACATTTAGTCATACATTTGGCTTGTGACAAATGATGATAAATCTCTGCACACACTTTCATATGTTCCTGCGCGTCAAATCAGTGATAATGTTCTGAAGATTCTTACATTTAGGTGTAAAAAATATTAAAATGTTGATGTTACGGTATTAAGTATTAGGTTATGGTGTAATTATATTTGTTTATTTGTTGTTTAAGTCCTAATTAATTACTTTATTTCAGTCAGAGATATTCAAAAAAAGTGCTTATACAGTGAGAGTTGGCAGAAAAGCAGTGGCAACTATTCTACTGCGAATCAATCCCCCTTAATAAACATATATGACCATTACATTATAATACATACAATCTATACAGATATATCACAGAATAAGAAGGTTGGGATGGTGGAGGGAGACGCAGAAAACAGTGTTGGTAAAACCGAATCAGCAGAGCAATCGAGAGAAGTGTCAGGTTATAACAACCATTCACCGGCATGATTATGATTGGACATTACTTGTCAGCTGATAGCCACATGGCTGAAGAATGACCCAATTATTGTGGAGCACGAATGAAAGCTATTTTCACTCAGCTAATGCAAACACGATTTAAATGCTCTTCCTGAACCAATTTAATGCTTCGTTTATGTTAATAATTCATTTATTGATGCTTTAATATTTAATAGAAAAAGGTAAAAGATAAAAGTTCCCAACTGACTAACTGAGACAAGAACAAGTGTTGGGTTGCCATCTTGCATCTTATCAAGCGGTCTTAAATTCGGGAGACTTATTTTTTTGGGAGAGAAGCAGCATTGCATCCTTACTAAAATCAATTTATAAATTTACTTTTTTTTTTTTTCCAATATTCACAACAGCAGATTAGGCTACCGTCCAGATGCCCAGAAGGTGAGTGATAAGACTGAAAACTGGTAATTACAGGAGCTATCAATAAAAAGACAAAAAACCTATATGCACAACCTATATGTTTTCCTTAATAGTGTCTGATTGCTGATTTATAGTATAGACCTTTATACAGTGATTGTTAATCCATTAATAAAGCCAATTTTTAAATCATTTATAATGGACACCTTACTAGATGGTGGAACCAAGTCGTTCTGAATGTAAAGATATGAAGTTTGAGGGTAATCATATGGTGGTCTCCATGCCTGCAGCTTGATGATCCTCTATTCTGTCGGTTGGAGACCTGAATGTCTCCATGAGAAACAAATGATGAGGAGGACTAGTAGGAGGCTGGTGTGCTGCCTCAGCCAGTGCACAAAGGGCCATCAGCCAAGGTCTGTAGCTGACAGATGAAGGCTCACTAATGGTGCAGAATCATGCTGTGATTTACAATCTTTATATTTAACCAGAGTGAGATTAATTATTGCCAGCAAATTGACAGGTCCAAGGAGGTGAGGAAGGTGAGGGAGGTTTCTGATTGACATTGCCATTCCTCACAGCGTCTCCTGCCAGAGGGCATTGCTCCTGACCTTGGGATGCCAGGCATGTTAGGCACCCCGCCACCTTTTCAGCAACACCTCCCTGATCTTTTTCTTTAATAACCATCCTTTATTCTTTGCAGGACGCCTCTCGCCATGGACGAACTTATAGGCCTGACAAACATTGTCAAAGTAAAGCGTTGGCGTTTTTTGATTTTTGGCCACTTCTTTGCAGACTTGTGTGTGAGCTGTAAACAAGTCTTGCCCAAAGCTAGAAAACAAAAGAGCCATGATTCCACTCTGTGTTTTCCACCCTCCTGGTTTACTGATGCCCTGCAGATGTCCTCAGCCACGTTTTATATCTGAAGGTTTTGTTGCCATCTTCTGCGCTGTGCTTGGATTGGTGTGTGATTGTCCATGTGGATAACAGGCTTGGCCCAGTCATTCTTTGTGGTGTGTATTGAACAGTACAACGCAAAAATCAAATTTCCTATGTGGTGACAATAAAGAGCCATAAACAGCTGGCATTTTGGGATCTCAGTCAACCTCAACAATAAACTGAAAATTGAGACTATAAAAGCTTTCTTGTTGCCATTTGCACAAAAAAAAGTCTACTGGGACAAATTATTTAAAATTATACGTTTTGGGAAATACACTTAAAGATAGATGAGAAGATGGATACCACTTATGAAGCTACAGCCATTGTCATCAAGTTAGCTTAGCATAAAGTCTATAAACTAGGAGGAACAGCTAACCCAGCTAACTCCTGAGGTAACAAACTACCCTAAAGCTCACCTATTGACACATTATATCTTGTTTGTTTTATCCATAGGGAAACAATGTGTGTTGACACAATATGTTTTCATGGTTTTATCCTTTGACAGCACCAGATGAGCTGTTGCTGCTTCCCGTCTTCATGCTAAGCTAAGCTAAGCTAAGCTGCTGCTGTAGCTCTAGCTACACGTTTAGCATACGGACATGAAAGTGCTATTGATCCTCTCATCAAACCCTCAGAAAGAAAGTAAATACATTCCCCAAATCTCGAACTAATGCTTTAAAGAGCGAAGCTAAAGTTTAAATTAATTTAAGCAAACTGGACCCTAAAGAAGAAGAAGATATCTCACACCCTTCAGAGTAATTACACAAAATGTACAGCATGCACATATCTAAACAAACTGGCAGACAACAAAACGTTGAGGAAAGTTTGATTTCCATCATGTAAGTCTGTCACTGACCTTCAATCTCTAACTGAATAAATCATACTAATGTAATTTAGTTAGGTATCTGAATGGCACTATACTAGAAAATTCACAACTGGTATTGGGGTGAAATTCAAATCATGTAGAAGAGCTGTTCATGTTTGCGGATGATTGAGCTATCACACGAATAACACGTGTTTTACACCTCTCATTCCTATAAAACAGCTTCCTGCTGTTCCCCCCCTTCTTTCTCACCTTTGCCTCTATGGTCTCATCCATCTCTGTTCACTGCTTCCCATAGCCAAGAAGCTCACCTATAGCACTCTCCCCTGGCACCCTCACTTGCACTTTGCAGACGGAGGATCACAATGAAGGACAAGGTGCTAATGATTTCCATTCAGTTTAGCTCTAGGCTCGGGAATATACGTCCTGGATAAATCCTAAGATTTATGACATCAAAATTTTATCTTCCTCTAAGTGTGGGACGACGGGAGAAGAGGGCAGCGGGGGATGCAGGAACCATGACTACCTTTACTAATCCTCAGGTACCCTGACCAGCTCACATTATAGATGGAAATCACTAAAGGATTCAGTTTAAGGCGCCGTTCACCACCAGCATCACACCTACTTCCTTTCATTTCTCTCTCCTCACCACCCTCACATCACACTCCCCTCCATCTGAAGTTAGTGCTTTAAATGGAGAGATCACACAAATCCAAAGTGTCAGCATGGGAACAATTAGCAGCCAGGTGCAGAAAATTGCTCTTTTCATAATGAAGGTTATTTATACATGCTCCCTCATAGAGCTGGACATGCTGCCTCATTGTTCAAGACTCTTTCTATTACCCTCTCTTTCTTTTTCTCCTTCACACACGCACACACACATACACACACACACATCCACTGAAAATGCTCAATACCAGCTCTGACACCCACAGAAATAAAAAGATAAAGCCTGTTGCTGCAAAATCTGACATCAGCTCAAGATGTCAGCTCAGACTGAGACATCAGCGATTCTCAATCCAATTACATTAATCAGCCATAGAAAATCCCTACTGAAGGTTGATGAACGATCTTTACTGCCAAATTACAGGGATCGTGTGATTATAATTGAAGTTGGTTGTGGCTGTCACTATCTGTCTAATGAAATAATCTTGTTGAACTAACCCTCTGACCGTGATCATGACAGACATAATTATCAGTCTGGGTTTTTTTTTTATTTTATTCTAAATATTTAGTTTGACTCTCCCTCCGTAGTCAGTATAAAGATTGTCAGTTAAATATGGGAAGTTTTTTAAACATTGTGGTGTGTATAATAGACAAGGGGAGAGATCCAGTCAAAGAGGATGACAAGAGGAAGATGTGGGCGGTCTGCCATCGTATCCAAGGCAGTTCATGACTTCACAGGCAGCCTAGTGGAGACAGTAAAGGTCACGGTCTTCTCAAAGGATCACTTATTGAGAACGAATGTTTCAGCGATGTCCACATGACTTCATATTTTGTGCAGCGTGTTTAATTCAGCCCTTCAAGGTCATACAGGTCAGTGGACAAAGTGTTGCTCATCTTAACCGAGTAACAGCTGCACGCTGCTCGACGTGCGCCTCTCATTCGGAAAACACACGGAGCGCTACTGCTCTCTACTGACAGATGCTGGGCACTCTCCAGCTGAAATGCTGCCCTGTTATCACGGTTTGCTTCATCACTGGGAATGAAAAACGACAGGATAGGACTGGTGCAACGCTGATTCCTTCCCGCGTCACACTGGAGAAAGTTTTTTGGGGCAATTGCTGTGTTGAAGATCACATCTTGTCTTGGCTCGTATCATGTGGGATATAATCCCCAGTGATCTGAGCAGGGCCTTATTATGATAAGATACACATCTTTATCCGCACAGTAAATAGCTTTCTGATTGTTGACCATCGCCGAAGCCTCCAGAGATATCTCCCTCCTAGACTGGTTGTCTATATCCTGTAGGATTTCTGTCTGGTAGACGGCTGGTAAATAAACCCATCAGCTCTTAAAGGATCATTTAGCTTACAGGAGTGTATTATGGTATGTCTGTAATGACTAAGGTTGATTAGCTTCTTTGATTGAAAAGTGAGGCAGCTCTGTATGACTGTGGTAAGTATGTAGTGTTGTCTCCACCTGGTGGTGAAAGTGCAGAACTGTATTTCACACACTGATAAACTCTTCATATTCTTCATTATTTGCAACCTTGACTCATGGTCATCTTAACTTTTAACAGCTTCTAGTTCTGAAATATGTCACTACAACCAGAACTCATGTGAATCAAATTATAAAAAAACAAACAAATCAAATATCAAAACAAAACAAATCTGTTTTATGGTCACTTCAGATTATACGATTTTATGTTGAATGTTTAAAATGTATCATGTAAAATCATACAGGAAAATTGTACTCTTCATAAGCACCATAGAGGACTGCATTTTTTTTTGGCAACTAAAGATGGATTAGGATTGTAGATATTTTTAGTTCACTCATACATGCTTGTCTGCCTGTGCAAAAAACACATCATGTAAAGATGCAGATTACAGAAACAATAACCTGAGCATCCATTACACATTGTAAGTGTTCATCCACCGGTGACAGCTCTCAGAGCGCCTGATGCTGGAGTGTCTGGGAGCCTTTTCTTCTTCTTTTGATGGACTCACTCCTTTACAGCCTGCTCCGCGTTCGCCTATCTGCCATATGGTGCGCCGGTGTAAGAAAAGAGCTCACTTGAAACCACATTTTTATCCTGTCATACATAAAGCAAAAGCCACGGGTGGCCCATTAAAACAAACCTCTTCTCTTTTAACATTAATTAAGCACTTTGAACATTCACTACAAGCTATGTTACAAATGAGCGGTGAATAATTTTTTATCCTGAGGTGACAAAAAATAGAAGAAACCAGTGGTTTCAAAGCTTTTTTTGGCTTTTGACGTCATATTTCAGATGTCTGTGAGTTTTTAACAGTTCCACAAAATAGTGATTTTTCTCTCTAAACGTCTCACATGGTTTCATTTCAACAGATGTTCAAATGATCCAATATTATATCAAAGATTAGAGGAAAAAGTCCAAAAACTTCCTCGACACTTAATCACATCAATGCCCCCTTAGATTTATCTGGTGACGCTTTGGAGGGGCCCAACCTCTAGGTTGGGAACCACTGTACATAATGTAATTCAAACTTGCTCCGCCTCCAGCAGCTACAACAGTAACATGCTGCTCTAACGTCGATGCTTCAGTATTAATAATCTAATAAACAACACTTCCACAGTTCATTTCAGTTCCTGTGATCTACCAGGCTGTGCAGCTGGGTGTCGTCATCAAAAACGATCGGGACCCACCGTTTCCTCAAAGTAAAATGGTGCTGATCCTCACCAGAGACAATGGCCTGAAAAGTATGAATAAAATAAGCTCTAGTTTTAATATTTACTCGGCCCTGCTTCCTTCTGGGGCAACAAGGCCACAGTGAAGGGCCCAGCCTCGTCTCTAACAGAACAGTACCTCCAAAACTACTCCATCAGTGCAAATGACAGCAAGCGAGCAGAATTTCCTCGGCGGTGTCTTGCTGAGTGTGATTTTAACACTCACTATTGTAACTTGCTTTCATTTCCAACAAACATGCACTATTGCAGCTTGATGTGGAAAGTGCTGATGCCAGTTAGGCTGCATCTCATCCTCATATAATAGCCATCATACAATACCAAGCAAATATCTCTTTATCACTACATTAACCTTAGACCCAGTAAATAATGTGTATTAATTATAACCCTTTAATATATTACATTACATTATATTGTGTTTTACTAGTATATATTATTTCGTTAAGATTGTGATCTCGTCTTTGTTTCTGATTTATTAAGGAAATATTGCTCACATTTTTTCTTTCTAAAAGCTCTGGACCTGAATTAAGTCTTGGATTAAGTGTCTTGTTGCTACATGTGTACTGCAGATAAAATAATCTCTGGTTTTAGTGGAAAGTCACCAGGCAGCAGCTTGCAGCAGCAGGTCCTGGTTTCCTTTTCATGGATAATCCCCCACATCTTCTACCTCTGCCAATATATCAGTTACAGACAAATCACTGAATCCACCCCTGTATTATACAGTTATTTATATATACATATATATATATGACATAATTTGATAATTATTACAGATACATTAAACTGATGTAGATGAAAATGTTGATCTGTAAAGTAACTATAGTTAGTTAAATAAATGCACTTGTATAATTACTGGCATGTTTTCTTATTTATATCTATAGGCTTAAAATAACTTAAATAACACTTTTTTTGTCAGACACGTGTCTTTACAATAGATATCTGATAACACCTGTGATCAGTGGTGCAGGTGTGACTTGAAGACCTGCTTTGTTGTCTCTGTCACGCTGACCCTGCGGGCTTCGTCTATCTCCTGCGACGCGTGTTTAAAACCCCCCCTGTGGAGACTTGATTCCAAACATCGCGACATTTCCTCCACCTTAACGCAGCGCAGTGTTGGTATTCTCGCGATAATCTAAAGTCGTTAAGTTTCAGGTTAGTGCTACTGTATCCATGAAGTCGCCTCCTCTTCTTATTAAGCTATTGTCCTTCTCTGGGAGTTCATCAATTAGCCTTCTACCACAGATAACATTGACTTAATGAACCGTCACTTTAACTAGAATATTACTTCCCTTTTCCCCAAATTAATGAGGCCACTAATTGTCTTAATTTGAGTGTGAAACCCCGGCATTAAGATTTCTGTCTGCCCCACCAGAACCACCTCCGTAGCTTCGGGTGTGTGTGTGTGAGGATAATTACAGACTAGACTGCTTTCAACATCAAGAGGTTTACTGTTCCTGGTGAACGCTTGTGTAGAAAAAACAATGTAAACGCTCTATTGTTAGGAAATTAAAAGAGTCTTTAATTAAAACACCGGAGTCACACAAGGCAAAGGCTTCACTGTAGTCACAGTGTAGTGGTGAGGAAGAATTATAATAATAAATAATTCATCAAAAGCGATTTAGGGCTGCAACTACTGATGATTTTCTTGATTAATCAATTAGTTGTTTGGTCTATAAAATGTCAGAAAAAGTTATTTTTTTTATTTATTTGAATTTTTATTCTTAAAAAAAGACTAAAACGATTAATCAATTATCAAAATAGTTACTGATTAATTGTCTGTTGATCGACCAATCGAAGTTTACTGTGTTTCATTGATTTTTAAAAAAAATTTTTTAGGCTGTTTCTGGAGAATTTTATCTATAATCTATAATATAAGTAAATATAGACAGTGTTCAGTTAAAACACTTGAAATTAATGAATCCCATTTCGTTTTCCATGAAGCATGAATATGTATCTCTAATGGAGCGGCTCATTTGTACCAAAAATGTCTTTCAAAGAAACAAAGTGTTACCATGATTTCTGAAGCCTGTATGCATGTGTTGTAATTATAAGGTGTTGTCATTTTCTTGCATGGGTAGACAAAGAAGAAAAGCCACAACACTTCAAACTATAAAGGCCTTCAAAAATAGGTTTGAATTAATTATAGTTTGCTTGGGGCCATGATTCCCCAACTGTGGTTCCCCCGGGGGGGATAACTGAAGAGGTTTTAAGGTCTCCCCTAATGAAATGAGGACTGGTTTAATTTCACTATTAGGCCTGCTTCATTTACTAGAAATTAGAGCAATGACACGGGATATTATTGGATCCACTTTCACTCTCTCCATTATCAGCTCACGAGTAAAACTGATAAAAACCTGAAAACTGTGAAGCATTTGTGGTCATCAGTTACAGCTATACAGCTACAGCATCGGGAGACGCAACAAATTGTTAGTGTCACTTCATTTGCAGCCCTGCAGCAACCTCGACACAAATGTGTTGACACAAGTGGGCGCTGCTGTGGTTTCGGGTGGGTGTACGATTTTAAATAGTCAAGGGTCCGAATAAACTGTTGGGACTGTTGCCAGGCTCCATTACCAACGTCATCTGGCAGCTGCGGTTGTCTATAGCAGCCTGGTTGCCAAGTCGGTGACTTATTGTGAAACCATTGGCAACAAAGCGGTTGCTAAGGCATTTAGTAGTGGTTTATTGTGTTGTATTATGTTATGTTATGATTGCAGTCTGTTCAATCCATCACTGAAACGTGAAAATACTAATATTGCGGATAACTTAGTAGACAGCTTGGATCAAGGCCCAGACAAACACTCTGCCGGTTACACAAACATGTGAAAGATGGGAAGTCTTTCTTCCTGTGCAGACTTGAGCAACAGCTAATGAGGCTCTCAGGAAATGAACTGGTAATAATGGAGGCGTCTTACAGTAAAGAAGGAGGCTGTCGCAGAGATGCAGCTTCATAAACAGATCCTCCTTTGCATGTGTTTTATGGGCTATTTGCACTGTGAGAATAAAGAAAACTACACTGAGCAGGTTATTAAATTAAAGTGTTTAACACTTGAGTCGTTATTTTCTCAGTTGTTTGCTGAAACACTTTAACACTTAACCGCTGTGGTGGAATGCGGCAAAGTACATTTACACAAGTATAACTTTATGATTATCTATTTCCAACATAAATTACTGTCCGTTTTTTGTTTTTTCTTCCAAATTTAAAACTCACAAAAACATCTTATATAAAGTCATTAAAATCACGGCACCATTTACACATCAATGCAACAGTATTAAGAATCCAACAATAGAAAATATTATACTTCTAGTAGTAGTGATGGAGCATTTTCACATTGTGATATTTAAAGTAAAACATATAGATACTTCTTCCACTACTCCAGCAATAATTATAGCAATAGGTTACAGTTAACTCTTTAACTTTTAGCAGGAAGGGGGGGGTCTGGTTTTTTTTTTGCATACAGGGCCCCCAACCAGGCTTGGACCAGTACTAAAAGTTGCCAAAAAGGCAGCCAGTTGACAGTCCCGTTGTCTCTCCTCCTCCTCCTCCTCCTCCTCCTCTCCTGCCTGCCTGCCTGGTGGGATGCATCAGTCTCTCTCTTGCAGGAGGTCACTACAAGTTGACCTTAGAAATGTTCTTCACACCTCCCCGCCACTCCCCGCTCACGCCCCGCACCAGATGGGAAGTGTAGCCGCATTTTTAAAGCCTGCACGCAGGGTTACAGGCTGTTGCGCTGGCAGTGGAGCTGAAGGAATGAAATATTCATGTAGCCCATCCAAAAAAGAGAAAAGAATGGACACCCCGGAACGGAGAGTGTGCCGATTTATTCAGCTAAGACCATGCAGGCCTCATTAAACTTGCTGGCGGAGAGGCAGGTCACGGTGATTTTCTTTACTAGTGCTGGAGCACGACTGTCACGCAAAACACACAGAGAGAGGCACTGAATGTTAAAGTCACCATCATCACCATCATCATCATCACAACATCTCAGGTCTGCGCTGGTGCTGAGGCGGCTCCTCTCCTGTAATTGATGGCCTAATGAGTGATTAGCTGCCGTGTCACAGCGCAGTGTGGAAGCGGAGCTGTGCCGCAGCATATGGGAGACGTGGGTGACACTGGTCTGACGGAGGCGCGGAGCTTGCGCGAGGTGCCAAGGGACACCAGCTGATAGGCACAGGGGCCACGTGACTGATCAAAATTTGTAGCCTAATTAATCTTCCTTGATTTGAGTCTTAAACGTAACATACTAATAGGCCCTAACATACAATAGCGATGGAACTTTTTTGCACGTCTTGATCCTCTTTTTTTTTTTTTTTTAATGATTGATAAATCGCCTTCAGGTATAACTTATCAGTTATCATGGCTCTGCTGTAGACAGGTGTGTCTCAAAGCCTTGCCTCCCACCTGTTCGTTTTATTATTCTTCTGCAAATAATCCGCAGAAAGATTGTCCAGCTTTTACTATTTGTTTGAGAACAAACTGCAGCGCTGCCAGATCCTTCAAGGGCCAGACCCAATTAAGAAGTCAGTTCCTTTGCTCAGGAGAGCTAGCAGCAGTGGTAGAAGATGACACCACCATATGTGACTATGTGAACTTTTTATAAATATTTTAAACTTTAAAAAATAATAGATTTTAGACTTTTTTTTAATGGGGAAACTGTAATTATTATAGAGATGCAAACCTGTTATTCTGAACAGGTTCATCTCAAACATACAGGCTCCTGAATGATTAATACTTTCGGCTACCCTTCTGTGTGAAGATAATAACAAGGTCGTGATTGAGTTACAATGCACAATAGTAGAAGAAGAAAAAAAAGCTTTGTCTAATTGTTCTTTGACAGGGTCAGAGGGGTTGTGCGATTGGCTGCTGCCTCCTGAGGCTGCGGGCTGTCAGAGCTGTTGCAGGGTTGGGAGTGACACTAAGGTGACTCAAGGAGGGGGTGGCTTTATAAATTGCTGGCTCTGTGCAAACCACTTCAGAGAGCATCAGCTAAGAGTCTTCTACGTGACTTTTCCCTGCAGTGCATTGCCACATCCTTTACAATGATGACTACTGCAAAAACAGAGCCATCAAGCTGGTCAGAGTACCCAGAGGAGTTCACTCTGCTGCAGCAGCGCAACCTGGCCCACATCACCTCCAAGAGTTGGATTTCTTCTAATTCCATGCGTGCTTTCTCCAAGAGGGACGCGCACGGCTCTGCAGACTCTGACATCTCACTGGAGCAACTTGTGCCAATGCGTAAACTTCCGGACTGCATGTCGACTGCAGGCATCTCCGAGGCAGAATCTGACGGTGCAGCAGAGGAAGGCAAGACGAGCCACTTTGGCCCCCAGAGATACAGGCGCGTCGCAGCCAACGCCAGGGAGAGGAGGAGGATGCACGGCCTGAACAAAGCGTTTGACGAGCTCAGGAGCGTCATCCCGTCTCTGGAAAACGAGAAAAAGCTGTCCAAATATGACACCCTCCAAATGGCGCAGATATACATCACGGAGTTGTCTGAGCTGCTGTCTGGTGTGGTTCACCCGGAGTGCAGGAGCCCTCGTCCCAGCGAGACCTCCAGGAGGAGTTTGATCCACACCCCGAATCTGACCGGGGAGCAGCGGGACCCTGTGGGTCACCTTATCATACTTGGACCTAAATCTGAACTGGGGACAGTGACTAAAACCACAACCTCTTCTCACAGCAGTGATGGAGAGTCTTCTCATCTCAGTGACATGGAAGAAAGTCAGAATGGAAGACAGTAGCAGAAGACAGCTGTCACTTTCTGTGAAGTGTCAGAGGAACCAAAATATAAGAGCTGGTAGAAATGTTGGTCATATATACACTCTATTCTCCTGACATATCTTAGATGTTGCTCTGCCAAATGAAAAGAAAAAAAAAGTCCAGGTAAAACTCAAACACACACCCACTAAGATCTGGGATTTACTCTCAAGGCCACGATGAACTCTTACAGCCTGTTTTTGCACTTTATATGAACTGAACCATCGCTGACGACATTTTTAGTGTCATTTTTGTCTAAATTAAAAACTATTATTTTTTTGGTATTTATGTATATGGGATATTTTTTCATGAGGATGTTTTTTTTTCTTTTTTTTCTACAATAAAGATATAATTGAGACATAGATCTGTGTGTGTTTTAAATCGTTTGTGTGTATTTCACATTTCCAGTCATCAAGTACATTGCGGTTAAACTTATACAAACAGATTCAAGCGTCCCATACAACACAAAGCCAAAACAAAGAGTTCTTGGACTCTCTTCTGCATCTTCTTTATGAAACAGTCCTTCGGTTAGGTGCTCATTCAAAAGTTAAATCCTCTTTTCGCAACAACAATCCACAGAATAAAGTGTATCCCAGGTGCATCTTTCATACAACACAGATCACTGTAAGAACATCTGTCCCCAGTGGAAGGGATTTTTTTTTTAAAAAGAAAGCAAAAATGAAAGAAAAAGCTAAAACTAATTATACTTCCTGATTATCTATGCTTTTAAATTGCTCCTTCCAGTCTATTTGTTCACTAATGGCCTACTGAGGACATGTGGGAGGGCCCAGTCCAGGAGGGAAAGGTAGCTGGAACTTTGCAAGGTCCTTAGAAATGATTTCTGCCAGCCTGTGTTTAAAGCTCCCAGGGGTCTCTGTGGGGCTAACACTTGAAGATGAGCTGATGGCCTCCTCCGTCTCCGTCACGTCATCCTCCGGCTGCGTCTGTGCACTGTACCCTGGCTGGGTGTAGTTACTCGGAGGGGGCTGGCGCTGGTATCGGTGCTTGGGTGGAGTGTAGGGAGCAGGTTGGGGCAGGGCACAGGGAGGAGGAGGAGGAGGTGGAGGAGGAGGAGGTGGAGGTGGCTCAGGCAAAGGTGGAAGGGGGGGTGAGGAGTAAGACTGCGCCTGGGGATCTAATAGGGGCTGAACTATTTTCAAGTCTGAATAGATGCACTCTGAACTTTCTATTTCAGGCTTGACCTGATCTTTTCTACTCATAGGCGGCGTGGCTCTACTCAGGTTGTAATAAATGCCATCATTTATGACATTATCCAGGTTTGCAGCCTCCAGGGAATGAAACCGTTCATCCTCATCTTCATCCTCACCCTCATCCTCATCCTTGCTTTCTTCTACCAAAGCTTCCTTACTGTTAGTGAGATCAGGATGAAGAGACAATTGCTTTACATTAAACACAGAGGCACTACTAATAGTTGAATAGTGGTTGTCAGGCTCATCTTCCGTGTCTGCATCTTTAGGACTGTAATCAGTGTAATCAGCAGCTCGAGTGGTTGTGGTAGTTGAAGACTGCAGCAGAGGCTGGTCACGTAATGAACTCCTTTGGACACTGACTGGCTGGACAGAGGGCTTATTTTCTATGGAGCACTGCCTGGATATAGTCTGGAAGATCTGGGAACCGTTCCTGGACAGGAAGATGAACACTCCTTCTCCCGAATCACAGCGACGGCCTGCTTCAATGCTGAATCCACCCTACAATCACATCACATTAATACACATCTTGAAGGAATAGTTTGACATTTTTGGGAGATAGCATAAATAATGGGTGGAGTTAATCATGATTTTACCTCAACTTTTCCAAATTTGCGCAGGAGCCTGTAAGGCCAGTTGTAGATGATGCGGCCGGTTTTTATGGCGAGCAACAACACAGCCTCACTGTCTGGGGAGATCAGATAGTCCCCGGTCAACTTGCACCTCCTCGATGCCTCTGTGCTCTGGACAGTCACTTGGTACTGGTTTGGAGGGAGGGTCAGATCTAAACACGAGAAACATTGATCTGGTCTTTTTCATTAATATAGCACATTCACCAGTTTACTCTTACTGTCATTTTAAACGCTTCTTACAACCTGGGTCTTAGTTTCTAGATCGGGCCATTATTTCTACAAACAACATTGTACTCACCGAGTCAATATTGCTTAGGCTTATTTATCTGAGCGACGTTTTAGAGGTAAAAATGAGTGCATCTGAAATGCTAGTTTGATATATGTGGTAATAATCCCTCATTTCACTGGAAAACTGAGACAAAGTAGAAACAGGAAGTCCGACTGTTTACAGCCGTGAATGTGAACAAAAACATTTTTTTTTTTTGTTGTAATAACTTTACTGCTTAACTTTTGTTTTCTCTTCTGAATAAATGTATCTAACCTGAAAGTTTCTGTCGTCCGCTCATGTTTCTTCCCCGTCTGACCTCTTTTTTTTTTTTTTTGGTAAAATGCTACAGATCTCAACCATTAACTAAAGATGGAAAAAAAAAAACTATGGAAATAAGACAGCACAAATACTGATATTAATGTTGGGTTTTTTTGGACTGCTTGTTGACTGATCAGCTGTCCCTGACGAGTGTTACCACTTTTCCAGGACGAGTAAAGATCATTGTCCTCCATAGTCAAGTCATTCCCTTTGTCCGACTCTCCAGGATCCTTCTGTAAACACAGTGGCATGGTAAACATTACATGGAGTGTACACCATTCTCTTATCACAGTTTTATGACTTCAAAGAGGCAAGATGCAAGAAAGAGCATAGCTTGTGCAAGCACAAGAATTAGAGAAGTGGATAAACAGAAGTTACAGATATTGTATTAACTTCCTCAATGTGCTACCTATTAATGGTTGTAGGTACAGCTTATTCCCACCTTTCCCAAATTATAACATGACACCTGATTTTAAAAAAGGAAAAAGGGGAAAGTTGGTTCAGGAGAAGAGAGGTGTACCTGGAAGGCGAGAAGACAGAGGGCACTCAGCCAGTCCTGGCTGGTCATGGAGGCCAGGGTGTAGGTGCACTGTGTGGTGTTCAAGTAGAAGGCTGTGCAACCTGAGGGGCAAGACTCCTTTGGAGCCGGGGTGATGCTGAGACAGTCACTCAGACGCACCACCTTTCTCTCTGGGGTTTTCAGCCGTCCAGGCTTCTTCTGGTCAGTATTGCTGTCAAGTACATTATAGAGCTCCAGCCGGCCGACCCCTGAGGAGCTGGGTTTAAAAACCACCATCCACATTTTACGCCATGTTCTCTGTTGTATGTGACAGACGAAGGGAATGTGAAAAGTGTAATTCTGTCAATAAGGTTAATATGTTTTTAGTGGTTTAGATTCTGATCTTTTCTGTCTGTGTATGTGGGTTATAGGGTTAAAGCAACATTATTAGCAGCTGTGGTATTGGTTTTACAGATGACTACATTTCTGCTGCATATAATCTGCAACTTTGTTTAGTGTAGGTACACAACAGAGATTGTGGTTATCACCGAGAAAGCCAAGAGAGAACCTCATTTCATATCATTCTTTAAACACTAGATATATAATTCACATTAAGAGCATCACCTGTCACTTCAAGAACACGGCCATAAGCATTTTATTTCATTTCCTTAAGTATATATATATCTGACCAAATCACATATCACATGACAAAAAATGTTTTTTGTTTTTTTTAAGTTCCACCGTTTCCGAGACCCTTGAACAACATATTCTTTAGTTTACAAGCGTCTTAACTGTATCTTACTGTTTGATGTCCCTCTACAGAGCCTGATCAGGTATCTCCACTTGTCTGAAAAAGCTGCAGACTCATAGATTATCGCCATAATGTTATATTTAATTAATTGTAAAAAGGAAAGACTATTTGAGGCCCAAATGTTTTTAAAAGGCTGAAATTTTTTTTTAAAGCTAATTTTAAAGTTAGTGAAATCACAGGAGGGGGTTTCTCACAATATGCCATAATGTCAGCCTCCAGGATATCAACAGTCTTTATGAATCAGAATAGCATCTTGTCACTAAACTTAGGCAAAGGTAAAATTATTTAGAAATTAAAATCAGATGATTTATATCTAAATTCAGACTCAGTTTAACAGCTTATGATTTAGGTTTAGGTGAAAGAGGATTCATTTTCATGCAGGTCAGTAAAAGTGCAGTATGTGACGTCTAGTTTAAGGGGAGAAAGAAAAGGGATGATGCAGAAACTACAAACTACTCATATTCAATATACTGTATGTGAGGGGCTGTTACTCCAACTTTAACAAAATATTAAAACTATTTTTTTTTAACCACCAGATTTTAAAAAAACAAAAACATCTCATTATTTAAGAAATCTATGACTGGATGAAACATGTGCATTTGTTTTTGCTAAACATTCATCAAAGGTTTTGCTGGTTCACCACTTTGTTGTCCCGGATAAAACTGTATATTCTTAGAGCAATTTGTCTCTGCATACAATGACTTCAGATTCACTATTATCGACGTTAAGACTTTGAACATTTGTATTACAAACTGAGCCTTGGCCTATTTCAACCATGCATTTCACATGGGTAAAAAAAATTAAAAAATACATATATATATCTATATATAATGTCCACTTACTTTTCCAAACTTGACCCCCTGAAGGTACAGCATCCCCTCCTTGAAGATGACATCCATGCTTGTAAGCTTTGCCTGTAAATCTCTAATACGACAGTAACTGCTGCTCTTTGGTCAAGCTGTAAGTAGCTGTTAACATGTTAACATTAGATTATCTATGGCACTTCAAAAATAATCTGCATGTTTAATTCTGTAGTCCGTTCGTCAAACACAAGCAAAAGTTGAGATATCTCTGATCTCTGCAACCTCACTGTTGCAAAAGACTCAAACTTCCCTTTGCATTATTCTGCCAATTTTAGCAACTTCCTCACCAAACAAAAACTCTTACCAACCTTTTTCTTTTTTCCAGATAAACATAAAAGATCAACAACAGATACAATGGTTTTTATTTACAATCAAGAGTAGAAAAAATATCTTATAAAGCCTACATATCCTGAACAAGTATGAAACAAAACTGGGGTAGAGGAGGATTCAAACAACTGATCATTTTATCTGACGGACCTGAAAAATATGTAGGCGATGATAAAAAATACACTTCCTTACTTCAGTGACACGATCGACTATACAGTTTCCTCCAAAATGTTTCTCTATTCTGTTAAGCAGAATCCTCCTTTTAATGAAGAAACTCTTAGAAGTCCATTGAACTATGAGCCAGGTAGTCCTTCCGCCCAATGTTGGTGACCTGCTTGGTCTGCATGGCCTCCAACTTAGGACAGTCTGTGATACGATGACCGAGACCACCGCAAAATGTGCAGCCCCTCTCCCCTGTGAAAACACAAAAAGGTAACACAATGTTATTTTGCAGTAGACCATATGTGTAGAAGTACGTAGGCGTAGGAAAAGAAATGTGAGCTACATATGGTGTTGAAAGACTCACCTCCGATATCCAGCATGGTCTCGTCTCCTGTCTGGAGCACCTGGAGGACTGGAGGAACCTTCTGCTTGGCTTCGATAAGCAGGGCTTTCAGATCCATCAATACTGACTCATCTGTGAAGGAAAAACATACAGCCACTGTTACCATGTTGTCATATAACACTGAATACACTGCAAATCATTTTGAAAAAAAAAAAAAAAATCAATACTGCTGCATGTTTAAGAATTTGACTCCTTGTGTATTGGTCCTTACCGCAGCCTTTATTGATGAACGTTGTGGCGATACCAGTCTTACCCGATCGTCCAGTTCTTCCAATTCTATGGACTGGAATAAGGAAATTTTAACAGTTAAGAAAAATTGAAGCTTACGTAATGTGCCGATTTTAAACCATAGACATATCCTCTCACCGTAGTTTTCTATCTCCTCAGGCATGTCATAATTCACTACATGCTGGATCGCTGGGAAATCCAGACCCTTGGAGGCGACGTCTGTGGCAACCAAGACATCTTTCTTTCCTTCTTTGAATGCTTCTATGGCTTTTGTCCTTTCCTCTTGATCTGAAAACAATCAAGACGTACGATATGAACATTTTGCAAAACAATGACAAACGCCAAATATGATAAATCTACCTGCAGAACATTGTACTTTCTGTGAAGCAAAAAAAAGACACATTTGCAAAAAAAAAAGAAAAAAGACGACATCTAGTGGTGACAATGAGCAACTACACATAAAAAAGTTGTCCAGATGTAAGTGCTGTGAAGTGCACTTGGGTTGGACATTGGTGATTTGTATTGACAAATATGGAAAAGTCTTCATACCCTTTCCACCATGGATAGCCACAGCCTCCACCCCTTTTAGCAGCAGATACTCGTGGATGGCATCTACGTCAGCCTTTTTCTCAGCGAATATCAACACCTGTGAATATGAACATGACAAAACGTATAACTCTTGACATGTTTCATTTATGTATTTTACACATTAGTCAACATGTGGTGGTACTGACAGGAGGTGTTGTTTTCTGGAGACACTCTAGCAGGTACACCATCTTGGCCTCCTCTTTGACATATTCCACTTCCTGCTCACACACACACACAAAAAAAACCAAACAATTGAGTCAAGTTGAGACAATTTTAACCATGCCTGTACCCTGACAACACAAAGCTGTTTCAGTGAAGGATAAACATACCTGAATGACATCCAAGCTGGCAGCGCCTGCCCTGCCCACGTTAATGGTGATGGGTTTGACCAGAGCACTCTTGGCAAAGTTCTGGATCTTCTTAGGCATAGTGGCACTGAAAAGCAGGGTTTGTCTTTGTCCCTAAGATAAAGGAATCATACAGTACAGGACTATTCTCATCTGGTAGCCTCACAAAGACAAGCTATGTCTACTCTGCCAAGTTTGACTGCAATCCCAAAAAAAAGCAAAAGCAAAAAAAAAATCCTGTTTTTACTGTTTGGTAGATAAACTTAGAATGAAGAAGAAATACGACCATAAAATTCAGTGTAAAAATCAGAAAAAACACCAACGTAAATGTCCAAGTTTATATTATTACGTTTATACTGGTAAAATGTCACTGTTGATTAAAGTGCATTGTCGGCTATAAATAAGCAAATTAACAAGAAAGGCCTCACCTTGAAATAAGAGAAAATGGTCCTGATGTCCTCCTCAAAGCCCATGTCAATCATCCTATCAGCCTCGTCCAGAGCCAAGTAGCGGCAGATGTCCAAACTCACCATCTTCTTCTGCAACAAGTCCATCAGACGGCCAGGGGTGGCGACCATCATGTGGACACCGCTATAACCAGGAAGATGGAAAATTAACCCAAAACACTGATTACTGCTTAAATTCAAGCTTTTAGAAGGTATCTATAACCTCAAAGTGAGTAAAAAGACATGAACCGTCACCCTTACTTACTGTTTTACTACCTCCATCTGCTCCTTGACAGACATCCCTCCGATGCAGAGGGCAGTGCGCAGCTGAGGAGCTCCCTCCTCCTCCAGTAGTTTGCAGTAATATTCTATGATGCCGTGCGTCTGTCGCGCCAACTCACGCTGGAG
This sequence comes from Pampus argenteus, assembly GCA_036937835.1. NCBI lineage: Eukaryota > Metazoa > Chordata > Actinopteri > Scombriformes > Stromateidae > Pampus > Pampus argenteus. The sequence goes on along the minus strand of CM072861.1, from coordinate 20,010,921 downwards.
TGAAAGGACGGGTAGTAAAATCAGATATGCTTAGAGAGTGATGAGAACAAGGATTCACACAGATACTGTCATTGTGTCTAAAGAGCAAACAGAAACATCACCCGTGTGCCTTTAATTGTCTCTCTCGGTTTAAAAATTGACTTTGAGGGATTTATAGCATGTGCTAGCTTGATTCATGAGCTGTGACATCAATGAAAGAGGTTTGTCTTACTGAAGGACAAATGATGAGTCCATACGGTCCCTCTTTCTTAAAGAAAGGCAGCCTTTTCTCCTGCTCCAGGGAAAACATGATGATGGGCAGAGTGAAGACCAAAGTCTTTCCGGAGCCAGTGAAGGCGATGCCAATCATGTCCCGACCTGACAGACTACAAAAAAACGGTGTCAATGCATTTACATGTATTTAACATACAGTACATATTTATACTCTGCTTGTAGACTATAGTAACATATTGTATACTTACACTGTAGGAATTCCTTGAATTTGAATTGGTGTTGGGTGTACAATGCCCTTCTTTTTCAGACCTTTTAGAATTGCTGCAAACACAATAACAGACAAGTTGTTCATCAGCAGTCACGTGGCATCACCGAAGACCTCAGACAAGACAGGATGGGCAGACAAAGCGTGTTTTTCATGTGTGGGACAGGCCATGTGGTGCTACCTGGTGGAAGCTTCATCTCCCTGAAGCTTTTGATTGGAGGAGGGATGCCGTCTCCATCAACCAGGATGTGAAACTTCTTCCTGACGCGATCATTTCTGGTGTCGGGCATATTCAGGATGTAGCGTGGTGCCTTCCAGCTGTAAAGAGCATTCAGGTTATAGGAGAAGTAAACACACACAAAAAAAAAAGTCCTACTATAGAATCCACTGATTAGCATCTCACCTGGTTTTGATTGGATCATCATATATGATACCTTTGGCCATTTCCTTCACAGACATCAAAGCTGACAGAGGAAAAGCAAAATTCCCCATGGTTAGTTTTGCAAGTTAATAAAGTTTTCAGACACTACACTTTTCTTGACAGAAACTTGACTGCGTTACCTCTGCCCTCTTTAACACTCTCCAGAATCTTCTCTTCCTCTTTCAGCTGCTTCTCCTTCGCTGACTCCTTACGGGCTGTGGAATAACACAAGAGATAAAGTTATGTTACGAAGAGTGAAAAGAATAAGCCAGCTTTTATATTCCAGAGTGGGCCTTCTTTGATCTAGATACCTTCTGCTTTTTCCTTTAGGTGCTGATGTTGGTCAAGGAGACTGATATTGGAGCGTGGACCGAGACCCTCATCCTCATCCCTCTGCTCCTCCCCACTGTCCTTCTGCTCCTCGTCTACCGCCTTTCCTCGAAGACGCAACATCTTCTGAAGCTGCAATTTAAACATATTCCAAAATGCATTCAATTTGTTTGTGAGACAAACAGGCCTAATATAACCAACATACAACGGCCTACAACCAATAACTTACCATTTGTTGTTTCCTTATTTTGACAGGAACATATGGAACGTAGTCATCATCCTCTGATCCCTCAGAGCCGGACCCTTCATCCTCCCCATGGGATCTCTGTACAGAAATAATACATCTATTAGTGGTGAAGCCTCTTGAGAGACATGATGTTGATGTTAGTCTTTTAAACTCACACAATGACCTGAGATGATGAGTCTGAGGTCGGACCACATAATTAAAAGTACTTTGACTAACTGCTATGAGTTCATAAGATATTAATGTGGTGAACATTAAAGTACTCTTGGTGTAGAAATACACCCAGACTTATAACTTCACTGTGAACGTCACTGTTACGTACTGACCTGAGGTGTTGCTACATGGGACATAGCTAGCGTTAGCACACTAAAGACTGTTAACATGTTTATATGAAGTCTAGGTAAAATATCATATTATCAAAGAACTTTAGATTATTAATCCACACATTACAAGGCTTTAAAATGCAATTAGCTACTATATGTAACCCAAGTGAAGGGGACAACAGCGTTACCATCGCTAGCTAGCATTAGCATTCGTAGCCTTTTCACAGTGAGAATGATAGCATACACTTAAATTTACCTTTCTGGGTTGATTTTCGGTCTCCATTTTATCAACTAATACAATAACGTCGCTTCTGTATTTAAGCCTCACAGTTAGCAATCAAATAGGCAAGTTACAATTCAATAAATATACTTAATCCACATGTTTAGACGCTGGTTTAGAAAGCGTTGATGCTGTACGGAACGCTGCAAGGGCCAAACCTGATGGAGGCGAAGCACAAACAGCGTATCAGGGAACAAAGCGAAAAGGTCAACATAGAAAGCAAACACCACACTTTATTTTTTTGTCAAAACTGTATTGTTTTAATCTTTCTGAACGAAAGATTTTTCACAGTATCAAAAAGTGATTTTTTAAAAAAAAACAAAAGAAACAAGCCAACATACACTTGGCTGTAATTGGTATAGTATAAATCTACATTCGAAACATTAAGATAATCTTCTCTAACTGAATATAACCTGGAGAGCATCAGAGATGTTATATGGTAACAAAATGTCAGCACAGTTTTCAGGAAATAAATCATCCATCTCAATGAAAGCCATCAGCTAAAACATGATGTAAAACCCAAGGTCCGTGTCCCAAAGGAATCAACCCTCGAGTGATATTTCTCATTAAAAGATTATCAAGACGTGGACTTCAGATAGTCTAGCTGAGCTGAAGGGTGCCACCAAGGTCACAGTACATGAAACAAAAAAAAATTAGAGTAGTATGGTTGAAAATATCTCTCTCACACACACAACCTCCAGAAATGCATGACAAAGGCTCAAAAGGGCCCAAAAATAATCACTCAATATGTACAAGCATTTAAATTAACTGTCAAATGTGTGATGGATCCAATGTTAAAATGAACATTGCACACTGGTGTACCCGTCACTGCTGGGATATAAGGGTTCAAATAACAGTTTCAGAGGGAGGAAACGGTGGTAAAGACTTTCTTCTACCGGACAACAGACAACAAGGCTTCGGATTATTATAGACCTATATTGGATAACGGTATTTAAAAAAAAAAAAAAAAAAAAAAAAGTTCAACAGACATTGAAATTTGCCCACAGGACTGGAGGACAGTATTGAGTGTTCGGTTTGTATGAATTGTTTGTATGGATACTTTGAATGGACTTACATTTCTTTTAAGGTGCATCATATGAGCCAAGTGTTTTACACATAAAATGGATATTTTCCACACGTTATACTAGATTTGTTGGGTGTACATTCATGTATTGTTGTTTTTTTTTTAAACAGGATTACATACAAAAGAAACTTAGGTCTTCAAATGTTTGTCATTGCAAGTTTCCAACGCTGATTCATAAATAGTTTGTTAGTTTGGGTGACAATTCAATTGCTCGTGAGAAAACGCGTGTGGGGTAAAAATCAGAAGAATGAACCTCCTGCAGAAAAGGAGGGTCTTTTTTTATTTTTTATTATTCTAAAATCAGGTCAAAAGTTGTCTTAAGCTCATTGACAGACCATGGACAATATATAATCAACAATCTCTAGCGTCTAGTGAGGTGACCACTACCTGTGTAGCGGGAGGGAAACTAGCAATGCAGAATGTAATAGTTGATGTGTCTTTGGAGCACCAAACTGAACTGACTGGAATTCAGAAGTTTAACAACGTTAAAATGTCAGATTTGTGATAAAAACATTTATTTCATGTAAGGTAACTGTTTACATACTACATACGTAAGCACATGGATGCAGTGGATTTAACAGACTTTTTCCCATTTTGCATCATTTAGTGAACATTGCAATAACAAAGGGGTAGAGTCGGCCTTGAGAGTGATCCACCGGCTTGATAGCCACAAGTTTTGTTTCAGTCTTCTGAATGGAGAGTATGATTTTTTTGAACCAGGGTCCCTTGGCTTAGTAAGGAAGAGAAGAAAACAGGGAATGAGAGAAGGCCTCAGGCCAAACAGATCTCTACTGAAAGAGTTTGTGGGGTGAAGTTTTTTTTTTTTTTTCTGGCACTCATCCGAGTTATTGAGCTGCATTGGAAGGAATCTTTTTGAGGCTGAAGTTGGACCAATTCACTGCTACCTTCTGGCGAGTCTGTTTTGCAGAATCAAGGCAAAACCTACATAGACAAACAAGAGGAGGCAGAGAGACAGTGAAGAAATTAATGCAAAGTTTATTGATAGTTAATATAAACCAACCATGTGAAACAGTGACTAGAGTGTTCTCCTACACTGCTGTATTGACCCCACCTTTTGAAGTATTCCACCTCCCGATCAATCTCATCCATTTCTGTGGGATCCACATCTTTAGGGAGAAATACATCATCTAAGGAGAAAAAAAAAAAAGGATAAATTTTTTTTAATTAGATGGAAATATTTGACAACTACAATCATGCACAGTGTTGTAATTATCAATATTTTCCCATACCGATAGCACTGATGCATTTTTCCCCCTTGTTTTTGTTCTTCTTATTCTTTCCCTTGGATTGCGGCTGTTGCTGCCCATTTGCTGGAATGGCGGGGTGAGTTTTGCTTTCTGAATCCTGCTCGGACCGACCTCCTCGTGTGTCTGTGTCACCTTTCCCCCTTTGTGCATTCGAGAGGCCACCGTTTGCCCCGCTGCCTGCATTTCTGGACGATCTTCCCTCCTCAGCTTTCTTAGGCCCATTTCTCTGGTTGTCTGCAGAGTGCTGAGGCTGTTTGCTCCCAGTTTTAGAGCTGTTAGAACCAATTTCAGCCACCTTAGACTCGTTGGTTTTCTGTGTTTCATTCCCAGAGGCGGCTTTGGTTGGTTTGTTGGAATTTTGCTCCGGCACAGGTTGCTCCTGTCTTTGCTGCTGCTGCTGCTTTTTATTCTTCTTTGACTTCGTACCGCCGTTTCCGACTGCGGTGTTCTTGGGATCAGGGATGTCCTCCTTTGATTTCGCTGTTGCTTGGGCTGGCACCTGTAGCAAACCGTCTGATCCAGTGGAAGTGCATCTTTCTGGGGACCGGACCCTTATGAGCTTTGAGAGACTAGGGGTAGTGTGCAACCGCTGGATTTCCTTGGACCCAGCAGTGAGCCCTGATGCCGTGGTGGTCGTGGTGGTGGCATTAGGGGATGAGACAGTTGTTGTGTCTTCCCATCCGTTAACCAGGTCCAGGTGGCTCTTAAAGGTTCCCAGTGAAAGTGGGGCGAGATCAAGGTCTATCTGCTGCAGGTCAGAGGAACCATTGAGATGGGACAGTAAATGGTTGCCCTCCAACGTGGCTGCCTTCTTTGGGAAGTCATTGACGTCCAGATTGAGGTCGTACATGCTAAACGAGGCCCGGATTGAGTCTTTGATGGTGTTCTTAATCTCTTCGAGCCGACTGGTGAGAAAACTGTTGACGCGCTCAAGCTCCAGCTGAGGCCAGTCCAGCAATCGACTGGCTTCAGAGTCGTCGGGGATGGGCTCGTCGACCGGCTCAGACGGACTGGAGTGGGGGTCACTGCCTGCAGCACCCACGTTGCCCTGCTGAGCTTTTTCCTGGAACAGACACATTACAGGCACAATCACAAAACGTGATAAAACTTTAGATACACTTCTCTGGTACTGGCCGATAACATTTAATGTTTGATCAGATTCATCATCTTGTTTATTTACTCTTTGATTAAATAGTTAAAATTTTGCAGTTTCTGTCTATTTTACAGAAGTTGTGTTTGGACATCATTTAATATTTGAGAACATTGGCTTCGTTTGTTAAAGGAAAGGGATATAAAAGAATAAATTTGGAAAATTTTTTGGAGAATCTATTTTGGTATTGATACTCAAAGAAATCTCTCCAATTACATCGTCTATGTATTCAAAGTAAAACAGGAAAAAAAAGAAGTTTTTAAAGTTACCTTCTTCTTTTGTTTGTGTCGAGCCCTTTTGGCAGCCTTGGCACTGTTAACAGGTTTGGGCTCAGAACTGTTTATGAAGTCCAGCAGTTCATCCACGTCTCTGTTATCGATGGCGCCAGCCACTGTCAGTTCTGAGTCCTGACGCTGAGGCAGCTCCTCTTTACGTCGGGTCAGGCGTGAGCGAAGCTTCTCTCGGATCTCGGCGTAGTTACGGCTAGTTGGTGCAGCTGGAGGCTGTGATCAAATATTTATAGCAAATATTAGATTACGGATTACTTTATACACCTCATAAATTGAGGTGTTATACATGTTTTTGTTACATTCTAGCAGAAACATCTTACAACTCCACAACAAAACAAAAAAGTTCCAATGTACCGCATTGTGTCCAAAGAACTCGCAGTAGCAGCAGTCGCAGTACTTCCCATCCTTCTGGTTGGTGGAAGACGAGGCGCAGGAGCTCCTCTCAGAGCTGCTGTCTTCATCCTCCCCCTCCTCCAGCTCAGATGGCGGATGGCACAACGTCCCATTAGTCATTTTGTGCCCCTTGCATGCCTGGTCCCTACAAAAGAAGAAAAAGGACTAATATTAAGCACTGGGAAGGCATTTGTAGTCTAATCAGCAGAGCTACAGAAGCAAGTTTTCACTTCCACACACTCCAAGCAAGCAACATTCAGATATCAATACTCACCTACAGGCCCCCGCTGATAAATGACCGACATTCGAGGTGGCCCCTGTTCCCCCGCTGTGTCCATTACAAGGGTGGTTACAGCCCATGATAGACGTGCCCAGTTTGCTGTGTTGTGTGTTCACAGCAGGAATGTGGGCGTTTTTGCACGGGCTGGGTTTATGAACAGATGTTGGGCTGTCTGGACTGGGAGAGGTGAGCTTAGCTGTTGGACCGTGGAGGTTTGGTACCAGCGGGGAGAAGGGAGCGTGCGCCGCAACGCCAGTGGCAGAGGAGGAGGTTACATGACTGTGCTGCCCGGAGCTCGGCTTTGGGGGCAGGAGGGAGGAATGCTGGGAAGAAAGGCCGGTGGGACTATTAGGGGGTACCGATAAGTCTGTATGTTGATGGTGGTCACTGGGGTGGAAGGCTTCACCTAGATGAAGGAAAACATTTATAGAGACTTCACTGTAGGATCACAAATCATTGCAACTTCAGATATTTACACATATTTAATACTAACCATAAAAATAAGGGATCTGAAACATTGGATTCAAGGACAGATTTAATAAAGCGCTACTGACCTGGCGGCGTTGGTCGACGGCACATGGTCTTGAAGTGCTTGGGAGTGGTCTTACAAAGGTCTGGTGAGGTAGACAGGGGGTTCCCAGCGGAGGATCCACTGGAATTCTGGGATGACGGGTGACTATAGGGACACACTTTGGTCCCCGACGTTTTAGCAGATTTCCCTGGTGCTTCGTGAAGTCCCCTTTTCTCATGACAGGCTGATCCTGCTGTTAAACCTGGAGATAAGGGGAGAGAGAAAAAACAAAAAAAACACTCAATGAATGTGTGAGGGGATTCATTTGATTGACGGTTAATTTGCCATAATTTTCATATTTTTGTTGAAAGGAAGATTGGATCAATTGGAATTTTCTGAATCTGGACGGCGGTTTTATGTTTTGTAAAAATAGTTCCCTGCTCTTTTGAGGCTTGTTAATATGTCCAATAATAATCATTTCTCACAGCTTTGAGAAAGAAACCTATTTAGTCTTTTTTGGTCTAGAGGAATGAAACTTTTTCTCTCTTTTGTGTCAGAGGAGCCTCTTAAAAACCAAACGCTGCATCAGCATGCATTCAAATAAATAAATCCCCCTTTTCTGAACAGAATGGGAAAGTAGTACAACAATATTTGACAGATTTTTTATATATAACATAGTATAATTCACAAATAAACAACCATTATTTGTCAGAATCATACAAAACTACTTTCACTCATCGTATCTGAAAAGCACTTTGGCAAAATGTCACATTTGAGTATTTGCTGAACTATAAATGCAACCACAGCAATGCACCAGTTCCTACAAAACCTCTAAAAAAAAAGGTAAAGTGACGAGAGCCAAGAAATTCTGAACAAGAGGAAAACAGACAAAAGTGCAGCTCGTAGCTGTTTAAAATGCCTACAACATCTTTCACATTCAATTCTACCTTTCCACAATGACAGCTCATCCCTCAGATACGTCTCTGCTATCACATTTTCTTTTTATCTGCCGACAGTGATGTTTTACAATAACTTTCGATTCACATTCAATGTGTTATGATTTGATTATACAACTGAAAGAGTTTTGCAGGGGGGGGGGGGTTTGCAAAAGATTTGCAGATCTTCGCCAGGTGTGTCTGGAGGCACGTGGGCGTTGAAGCACCCACTGGGACTCCACCACAACTGCCAGATGCAACCAGTGCAGATTTGCAAAGTTTTGAATAGTATTATTTTTTCTTTGCATAGTATAAGATAGGACAGAACAAATAAATAAAACAATATCGAATTGTTATTATTTTGACTTTTCTTAAGCCAGTAGAATATGATGTGCAGGCAGCAATTTAAAATGGTATTTCGACACAAATATCGCACATCCCGCGATTTGAAAATTGCAGTAGGCCATATTGACAATTTCAAGATGCATAGAATAATGTTATGGTTCTGTAAATGAGCGTGGCCGCGCTAACAAAAGGGAGGTTTATATTGACCTTGTATCGTGTTTAACTTTAGTGGATCATAAAACAGCAGGTATGGAATTAATCTGCAGCTGCTCCGGTTCAAGATGAGACCAGACTTTTCTATGGATCTAAGTGTTTTTTAGCCACGACAAAGGTCTAGTTTTTTTTTTTTTTTGCATAGCAAATTGCTGGAAATGCCTTTTATTATTTTGTTAACGCTGCTTATTTATCCCCGGTTTCACCGCCCCAATGAAGCGCTTGACTCACCTTTGAGTCACCTTCTGCGTTTTCATTGCATTCGAGAGATGCGTGTTCAGGCATGTAATAAATGAGTAACTGTTGTAAAGGGGCTTCGGGGTAGAAGTGATATACAGTATATGAAGGATTATGATAACAGAGCGGATGTAAATATTGTCAGAATCATACAATACATTTAAGCACAAAGTTGCCTCTGTTTTGTTGTAACGTTTCCACACACACACACACACACACACACACACACACACACACACACACACACACGCGAACATGCACGCACGCCGCCTTATTTATAAGTAGTGACCCAAGACGTATCATCTATCTTGAAGATAGATCATTTGGACTCACAAAACTGAAACTCGCAACACAGCCGGAAATTTAGTTTTGTGACGTTTTCGCTGCGATAAATGCCGTCTTTTACCCTGCGATGACAGACCTTGTTGTGAGTGTGAAGAAGTGTTGTGGCTGCAGTGTTCTCCTCCGTTGGTGTGGGCTGAGTTCCAAAGTCCTGACAGTTTGCGCGCTGACAGGAAGGAACTCGGGTCCCAATCCACAGTACTTTGCTCCGGGTAGCCGTTCCCGCAGCTCTGAGACTTACAGGAGGAAGAGTGCGACAATGGCAGCTGAATAAATAATAAAAGAAAAAAACATGATCAGCAGCAGGTTAATCATGGGTCTGTGTCTTACGTAGCTTACATTTTGACACTAACAGCATTACCTCATAATTATGGAAACACATTTATTAGATTGTGACAGGAGGGTACATCTTAGAAAAAAAACATTAATCACTCTTATATAAAAAGACATGTTAAAACACTGCAGGGGACTGTGCAGCATCTTTCCCTCCGTTTCTTTTTTTGTTGTTGCTATTTTTAATATGGCCAAATATCAACAGAACATCTTGAACACAGTGTACGACGGTAAGTTAAGGCTTCACAAATGGCATTGCATGTAAATCATTTCTGTAAAAACGAATTACAAGGCAAAGGTAATAAATGCCGAAGAGAAGAAACAAAGGCTACTATCATTAAACTTGTTATATCCAAGGTGACACTGAAACAGACAGATGTATTTAGTGAATAAGCACATGCAAATGAAACGTCCTGCATGCTGAATAAAGATTGCATCAGTCACTAGAAACGCACATAATTTACCTTACTTTACTAAAAAGAAATTATAGAAAGTGTCCAGACATATGACCCAAATGAGTCCCTTTTTATTTACCGGCGTCGGCTGCTCCTGGGTGCTCCTCCTCTCCTCCTCTTCCACACTCTTGCAGCAGCTCTGACAGATCCACAGAGGCACCTCTCCCAGCAGGGACTGAGACAGTGAGGGCACCGCATCAGCCAGCTTACGCCCCGGCGCCTCCCTCAATAAGGCCTGGGAGAGCGCAGGCACGGCATCAGCCAGCTTGGTCCCATGGCCCCCTGGGAGTCCGTTCATGGAGTTTGCTCCCCAGTCCTTAAATTCACGGTGGCACAGGAGGCAGCAGGTGTGCATAGGCTAGGTGGAGAAAGAGAGGATAAAGAGGTCACGTAATAGCCTGCGATTACCGGTTAACTGAAACTGGAGTCTGGAAAGTCAGATTACTTTCTGAATGATTTTTAAAATACGCAATGATACCAACAGTCCCGGTTTATTGGGTACAAATAGCTAAAACTAATATGCAGTTATATAGTTGACACAACACCTCTATATAGAACAGCTTTGACAAAAACAAATCAGAATCACATTAAATACAGTTTATTAATCAATGTTGTTATAATGATTTCTACTGTTAGTTAAATCAATGCGGTCGCAGCGGGACACTGATTCAGGTTTTAGTGCCACAGTAATGTCTGGCCTCCTGTAGCTTCACATAAATATGACTCCAAAGACGAACAATGGAGGATACAGGTTTTAAATGTGGGAAAACAGAGCTTTTAAACAGCATCAGTACTAAGTTGTATCAGTGCATCTCTAATGACCTCCATTAAGATCTATTTATTACAGGCCTGTTGTATTAACACTGCAGTCAGTCAGTCTTGATGTAATTTTATATGTCATATACATATATGTTAAATTTAAAATGATATGCAGGGTACTGGTAAAGACTTTAAGCACAACAGCATCCTCCCAAATAAGTAAATATTATGACATGAGCACACGTGGGATCAAATTGATCAATGCGAGCAGCAATCAGTCAGGTTTTAAAACGCTCAGAGGTCACATGAAAGGTTGTGTGGTTGTCCAGCCTGCGACATGCCACCTTTATTATTATTATTATTATTATTATTTTTAAATATGACCCTTAACTTACTATGTCCAATGTAGCATCATTAGCTGATCACTGCATGTATTGAAACTTTTGACATTTGCTTCTGACACTTTCCCACCGTGAAGTGCAGCAGAGCCGAAACATAATACGACATCAAAAGACGAGCAAGAGTCGAATAAAAAAACAAAACAAGATCCAAGTCGAGTATCAACTACACTATTTATAACGCCGCTGTGTCTTTGAGCTAACTAGCGGATGAGCTAGTAGCTGGTTAGCTCCCCGCTGCTGTGAGTGGTTCAAGTGTCGGTAGTAGTAAGCACGTTTGCAGCACGGCTAATTTAGCCTGCTGGCTAACATTAGCTGGGCGGATGAAGAGTTGGAAACGCTAGAAATGGGACGACCTGTCCGAGGCACAATGTCACCTGTCCCGGCGGAGGAGATGGGCTGCAATGCTAGCTCACACCGCATCAAAACCACACTGCTGGAGACGGCTCTTCTAGCTAAGTTCAAACGCATTATTTATTTAATTACATGCCAAACGACGTGAACGCTTTGCATCCAGACTAAAATAGCTTTCAACCAGCCATCGGGTGCATGTAAATGCGCTTTCTGCAGGGTCCAGCTGCAGGAAATAAAAGCACAAAGGAGGATGTTGGGCTTAGCAGACAGAGATAGAGAGAGAGAGGCTACTCTGTTTTAAACACAGGTTTGCTGCTAGCTACCTGGTTCGCCCTGGTGGTGGCCAGTCTATCCAGCCCAGCATCTCCGCCGCCACCGCCGGCTGCATCGCCGGGAGAGCCTGGGCTCTTCGGTACGGTCTGCTGTCCGGGCATCAGCTCCTTCTGGCCGACGCCTTGCTGCTTGCTTTTCTTCCTTGCCATCACGACGGTGTTTGTAAAACGCTTTGCCCAAGTTTGCACCAGTTTGGGTTATTTTAAGAGCACACTTTCGTTTCTTCTCGGACCTCAAAATGTTCTCTATCTCCTCTCCACTCAAGACAACAGTCAATATGGCGGAGGACTGGCACACTCAGGGGTTCATAGGTTAAAGATACTGCTGGCAAAGTGGCTTCATCTCCACGCGGATAATACAATTGCAGCTTACGCACACGACGAAGCTAGCGCCGCCATGTTTAGTGAGGTCAACCTTCGCCTCCCACATTTTTTTATTATAAGTAATGAAAAGACAATTAAAAAAAAATCCTCCTTCACACCAGCGCTTCAAACGATGATTTCAGGATATTTACTAAACCTACATTTTATCCTAGTCGGTACGTATATATGTAATTTCATACTTTTTTTTGTACGCAAGTTTGTCTATAAGGTTAAAAAAAGATATTAAAACAACAAAAAAAGACGATTAAAGGGTGGAGTTGAAGTAAAAATGTTTTTTTGAGCATCTGTAAAATGTAAGAGTGGAAAAAAAACATGTTTATTGAATGAACGCAACAGTGTGACAATAATATATATATATATATAAATAAATAATGCCGTTTTGTATAATCAACTCACGAATGACCATCTGCTGCACAACAGGAGCAACTTTGCTTAAGCAAAATGTCATTATATAATTTATATTAATCTTGAATCTTGAAAATTATGGCGTCGCGAAAGGAAATGATCGATTACGTGTTTTCGACGCCTTCACGTGATTTATGAAATACGGTAATTATAACATACAGTTAATGTACCACGAAGACACAACATAGAAGATCAGATAAATCGTTTTTATGTTTAGATTACTATGTTTATCATGAGTATGTTTTGTAAAATAAACTACTTCTTAAATATCATAATCGAGTATTTTAAATATGCATTATTATGTAAACTGTAAGATATAATTGTCACACAGATACTAGGTTAAATGTGTGAACCCGTGTAAGTACTCTGCGTTATTAAAACAAAACTAGCAGCAATATTTTTGGCCTTTTTTTTTGTTACTATTTCTACTCAACCAGACAGTATGTATGAGCAGAGTTTCAGATATCCGATTTTTTTGCGGAGCACGTGAAGTGAAGTCAGAGTTGAGTCCTGCAGACTGAGGACGTAGAAGCACAGACAGATTCATCTACTGGAAGCTACTGACGTTGCTGTCACTGTAAGGCTGTTGCCCGCGGTTCTTTTTCTTCTAACAAAAAAAACACAACATGGACGGAAACAACATCCAGGTGCTTATTCGGGCTGCTGAGTTTCTGGAGAGAAGAGAGCGAGGTGAGTTTTTTTATGACAACATCCAGTCTCTTAACACGGGAGGAAGTTGGTTATTGTTAAAAGTAACAACAAGCGCAATGAAGCGACTCTAACTATGCATGTAAAACATAATATAAACACATAATGCGGTGCAATTGGGGGGAAAAAACACAGCGAGATCTCCGCTAGAAGGTTGTTTTGAGCGATTTGACTCAGTGACCTACATATCGGTCGCATCATTGTTACTCAAAGGCGCCAATCTGGTCCCGTTTCAAAATGAGCTCGAGCGGCTCTGAGCGCTCGTTACGGTGAATGGAAGTGATGCGGAGAGGGCAGGAAAAAAAAGGGCAATGCCACAATACTTTAATTCATTGTTAACGCACTGTTGACATCGCATCGGGTATTTGTGAGGTTTCAGCGGCGCGTTTTTCTATCAGTGAAGAGACGGTGTGTATGATGGCGCCAAAACCAAAAACAAAACGTCCAGCTGATGATGATGCTGATGATGGCAGCAGTCACTGGTTTTTATCCTCGTCGTTTTCACATGAACACTGAAGTTACTCATGATGATCAATCTGTAGCTCCAGGCATCACTAATGTTAATAACTTTATATTGAACATTTCTGTCTTCTTTTTTTTTCATAACCTATGGTTCCCTTTTAACATAGCTGGGATGTTGTTGTTGTTGTTGTTTTTCTCTGCACAGAAGCAGAACACGGATATGCTTCACTCCTGCCTCTCAGTCCAGGTCTGTCTGAAAAAAGGAGCAAACAGAAGAGCAAGAAGATGTCTCCTGGTGGCAATAGGTGAAAACATTGCACAATACACAACTGACAAGAGGGTGTGGTTGTGAAGTTTCAGTTTATGAAGCACCCGAATAAAGTCACAGTTATTGTTAACCATCATCATGAATATATATTTAACTCTTCTCTCTCTTCCTCTAAATGCAGGTCAGTTCACAACGAGTTGGAAAAAAACAGGTAATGAATATTTTATATTATTAAGTTTAAAAAAAGAAAAAAAAAGAAGCAAAACAACAACCTTGTTTCCGCATAGTAACAGCAACAGCTGTTGCTTGTTGTTGTGCGTTGTAGACGAGCTCAGCTGAGACACTGCCTGGAGCAGCTCAAGAAGCAGGTTCCTCTGACGTCGGACTCGATGAGAAACACGACCCTCAACCTGCTGAGACGAGCCCAGCTTCACATAAAGGTAGACACCCAGACTGGGATCATACTCATAGAAACATGTTTTCCCCCTGAGCCACAAAATCTAGGCTTTTGTAAGACTTGAGTTGCCTGTTAATTGAGCATTTTCTGATTGTGTCCGTTCATTAGATGCTTATCCTGTCTCTGTCTCTCTCTGCTTTCTCATCTCAGAAGCTGCAGGAGCAGGATGAGAATGCTGAGCAGCTGAAGGGCCGCCTGCGCTGGGAGCAGAGAGAGCTGCAGGTCCGGCTGGAGCAGCTGCAGAGAGGCACGGAGAGGATGAGGAACGACAGTCAAGGGTCGACCATGTCCTCCGAGAGGTCTGACTCTGACAGAGGTATGGCGTCGCAGCAGATAACACTAATTTTATGATCTCTACAGTTTCCTTATTGCTAATGATTTAAATCTTTTTTTGATTATTACAGAGGATGTGGAGGTTGACGTGGAAAGCGTCATGTTTGACTGTCTGGACTCTGACGGACTGAGCATTATGCACACTGATGCAGACCACTGTTACTCCAGCATTGACAAAGCCTGGCTATGACAACAGACAACCTACGGTCACTCGGTGTTTTAATATCACCAGGTGGAGACGAAGAGGAGAAAACATTCCAAAAAAAAACAAGCAAACAGAGGACGAAGGAGAATGCAGGAAGATGTTACTGTACAACCGAACACAACTTCTGACAGAAGAAGTAACTTTTACGATATTCTCTTTTCACAATGTTTGACTACAAGCTAAAACGTTGGTGGTTATGAATGAGCTGTGTCCACTTTGCACTGAATAGCAGTTAAAATCACTGGGCTGGGACGGATGGATCATTGCGCCTGTATTTTTCCGGCATTAACAATTGATGGAAACATTTTCCAAAGCCTTGAGTTGTCTGCAACTTAAAATAATTCAAGTAATTCTATTAATTTACCTTTTTTTAAGGGCTTTTTTAAAAAAAAAAATCTAAACAAGGGCTTTTTTTTATTGAAAATGCTTAACTTATTTACTACAGTATGCCTATATTGAATGCCTTAAATCAGATTTGGTTTCTTCTACAAAGCTTCTCTTTAGCACTAAGTTTATATTTCTATAATGTCATTTTGTAGCATGCACTTAAACATTAATCTGTGCTATGGTTTGTGTAAGTGTCTCATTATGTAAATTCAGTCATGTATTTTATTCTTTTTCTTCTGTTGCACAAAACGTCCGCTCATTGCACTTGTTTTTTTTTTTTTCTTAAAAGGGGTTGTGAGTATATCACAATGAAAACGGTGAACAGAAATTAACCTTTTTTTTTTGCACATTTATGTCCGGCTACTAATGAACTGTGCCAAATATTCCTTTGGTGTATTTGTACACAATCAGTCTGAAATGAAGTGCAAGAACTGATGCCTGTGATAAACATTAATGGTGAGAGCATTAAAGGTGCTCCCTGCACAGGTTTAATATTTTATTCACCGCTTTGTTTGAAGTGTTCAGCATCAACTGTGCACTTCACTGCTTGTGCATTTGTCAATAAAACGATGAATTATGCATGCAACTAATTCACCAGTCAGGAAGTTAATGTCTACTTGTAATGAGTATGCAATTTGTGTTGAATTACAAGTATGTATCTTATTCATTGCTATATATTTAATATCTAAAGGTGAATTTTGCCCTGATCTTTGTATATGCAAGATGCCTTATTACCTTTTTAATAATATGTATGCATTCATCTGTCTCTCCGCCCAGTATTATGTAGCAATTTTGTACTGGTTTAAGGTTTTGTTGTTTTGTTTTTGTTTGTTTTTTTTCAAATAGATATTTTCTATATTTAAGTATGGTTTCTGATATTTTTCCTTTACCTGGAATACATTAGGACTGGTATACAGAGATGCCTCTTCATGTTCAAAGACCTCAAAGCGTAATGGTTACAAAGAAAATGTCATTTTATTGACAAATTGATACAGTAAGCGCGTATTGTTGGATGAATTGTATCATCAGACCTAAGTTAGAAAAACAAGGCGTGAGATTTCATATGCACATTTCAAATGGAGATGCAAACAGGTTTTATGAAAATATGAAGAGTGCAATAATTTGGACCCTTCTTTACTCAGTGAACTTCAACTTGAAGCAATTAGATGATCAGTCTTGATAGGATGATTAAGGTACGCTTGGGAGATGGCATGTGAGATTAAAAAAAAAAAAAAAAAATACAACAAACAAGTTATACATATACATTTGCATTAATCAGATATTTTGTAGTTATACAGATTTTAACGTCAGTAAAAGAAAAGCAACACAAGGTACTCAAAGGGACAGTATAAAAGGCAAACACTGCCGATGGGCACAGAAGTTGAGCAAAGGTCTGAGGAACAATATCCTGGTTGACAAAGTGCTATTATGATTTTATAACACCCAGTGCCACATTAAACCAATCCTTTCTAAGATCTCTATCTCTTGGTAAACACTCTGGTATCAAAGGTACAACATATTCAGTGTGACACAGGATTGCGGAGGCTGGAAGAGGCTCTTGAACCCAGCTCAGGCCTTATATGGTCCACCCACCATAGCAGTTGGTTGCTTCCTCACAGAGGTGTCCACCCATGACTGGGATCAATTTTCTCTCCCCAATGCATAACTGAGCCATGAGAGGGGTAAAGATAAATCTGTCCCAGTATCAGTGGCAACAGAGCCGGTTGGTTTATGTAGCTGATCACACATATTGTTTCTTCTGGGCGTGTGAGGCGAGGTCTTTGGCTTTCTCTTTAGCTGCCAGTGCCGTCTCTCTCGCCCGCTCTGTGGCTGTTTCTGCCAGGGTTCTTGATGGAGTTTCACCTATAAAAAAAAAAAAAAAAAAAAAAAAAAAAATTGTAAACAAGACGCTTGCATAACATTTTAATCATCAGTATAATTTGTACTTAATTAATTTCAGCTTGTTTTGCAGCAAATTAAGAAAAAAAACAACCATAAATAAAACAATGACAGGGTTTTTTTTATCATTAACATATCACACATATTTCAATAGGGAAGAGGTAGAGGTGGATACAGATGGACATGCTTAAAACAATACAATGTAATTTATTTACGTTTTCAATGCCATTTGATCTGTTAGGGCTGTCTTTCTGTATTTATCACCACTAGATCTTATAAGCTAACAGCAGAAGTAATTCCTGACATATTTTAGATTTAGCTGTTGTGTTTGCTTTATGTGCATCAGCAGTTTTTTTCTTTTGTTCGGTCAAAAATGTTTCCATCTCGTACTTTAAATATTGCTTTGCTTTCTGAAAGCAAAGCGACAAAATAAAGCTTACCTTGTATTTTGGCCAGCACATATTCAAAGCCTTTCATGGTCTTCGTAACACTAGTCTTGAACCTAGCGAGACCAAATTCCTGGAAAGAGAAAAAACACAAAGTCAGTTGAGACAGGTAGAATACGGCGTCGACAACATATAACTCAGATCAACACATGCCAACAGTCTTTCAACAATAAAGGATGATTCTATGTCATAAATCATTCAGAAAGTCAAGTCCTGGCAGACGGCTTCAGCTGCTCAGCTGTTGCATCTTAACACTGTGTATTATATTACCAATTACAGAACGAAGTGAAGGTGTGTGAGCCTCCCTTTTCAGACGCCCCACACCACCTTTGCTCCACTGACCTGAATAGCTCTAGAGAGCCCATAGACATTGGAAGAGATCCAAGCTTCTCTTTTTATCTCAGTCCAGCTCCCATTCTCAGAGTTGATTTGGTACTTGCACCGCTCTTCCACAGACTGAGGCAGAGAGGAAAACAAAACAAGCAACATGAGGCCATGTGATTACTTTATGCAATGCTGAGTGCCAACAGAAGCAAAAGTTGTGGTACCATGAGACGAGCGTGGCTGATGTTCCACGTTAGTGTGGTCATGGTCCTTTTCTGAGGGTCCACAATGGAGTCTTCAATGATGTATGCTGAGCTGGCCATGTGTTTTGGAAGGTACCGCTCCATCCAGCGAGGTGCTCGGTTAGTTTTGGTCAACAGACGTCTGGAAATGAGGCAGTTTGTTGGGGTAACCTCCCGGAAAATGATGTCCTCAGTCAACACATGGTTACTGGGGGAAGAGAGGTAGATGTTATGGATATGTAGGAAAAATAGAAATACTTCTGTTGATATTTTTTTTTCTCCTCAATTAAACAATAATTGTAAAGTTTATACACTGTCAGAAAATGGGAATAAATGCCCATATTCTTAAGTGTTTTAAATTCCTGCCTGTAAATCTAACAGCAAGCAAAATAGTTGGTAAATCCTAAAAGCTCCTGAGTCCACTTTTAACAGAAAGGACAAAAAGAAGGCGAGTTTGAGCCTTTGAGCTTCTGGAGGCGCTGGATAAGAAGTCCTTCAACCCTTTAAGTGTCATTCTTAAATCTACAAAGTGACTGATGAAATCTAAGCCACAGATTCAGACCTAAGACAATTTTCAACCCTGGTGGTCAAAAAAGTTCTATTGTTCTCAAAGTTCAGGGTGACGTCTTCAAACATTTGTTTTTGTCCAACCAAAGATATTAAATTTCAAATCGGTAAATTTGGGAAACTGTCACAAGAAACTGTTTGACTTGATAAAAGACTTAAATACACTTAATTGATAATCAAAATTGTTGGAGATTCATTTTCTTATGTAATTTGGATACATTCAGGATCAGAGGTGAAAGGTGTCTCTATGAACCCACTCAGCCCTCACCTGTAAGGGTTGGGATATCGTTGCCAGTAAGCAACACACACTTGGTCCCAGGTGTTTTTTAGCAGACCTGCACAGCAGAAATACTTCACCATTGTTCCCTCCGTTTACTCTGGTAAGAGCCTGTGGCGACACACAACAAACAACCGGTGTTAGCTCGGTAGGTTTGTGCAACTACCGGTTTGTCTGTTAACAAAACAGGGCGACTTCGAGAATAATGGAGACTGCACTAAAACAAACAATGTATTTACACTGAAAAATGTCAAAAAAAAGTAAGACAAGTCATTTACAAATTAGGCTGTGAATGGATGATTTGTGAAGGATTTAGGTTTATTTAGCTGTGTTTCCACATATGACGACGTTAACTGTGAACACTTTCCTGATTTTTCCAGCTAACGCTACATGACAGCTGTCAAGTCAAAAATTATACAGCATAAAAAGGTATAATATTACCTTATAAATACTATTCTAGTCTCCTTGTATGATTGAGATAAGGCTAACTTTATGAGCAGACTGCTAATTATCTAAACAGTAAGCTAAAATCAGGTTACTGTCACGTTTGTCACGTCCGCAATGGTCTCGGCTACCTTGTTAGCTTTAGCCTAGCATGGAGCTAAACCCTAATGATTGAATGGCAGGATTGACTCACTAACTTCACTAAAGGATATACAGTACATATGAGTTCATGTCAGAAGCTAATACACTTACCTGAATGACGACAACATTCAAAAGATAAGTATTTGCATTTTATTCTGCTGTCAGGATGAGCTTCACCGTGCAGCTCATGTCAAACGTGACTCAGTGGGGCTGGAAGGTCAAACGGCGACGACACATCCGGTAAGCGATAATTCTAGGATGGCGAAGTTATTAGCCGCCCTACTCTGTCTGAGTCTGCACTGACTTCACCATCCTAGGATTTAAAAAATCTCATCTGGTAGGTGACGTCGATGCAACGTCCACTTTGAACACTAGAGGGCAGCAGGTGACTGTGCAAACGTTCACACAGCATTTTAAAGCCTTAATTAGTTTTAGAAATGTTAGGGTTAAATGTTGTGTAATGTTGCTTGTGTAATGTTGCTGTCAAGGCTCATTGAAGAGGTTTAAAATATATTATAATTGCTTCCTATTTTTGGTGTTTTATATCCCCTTTAACGAACTACACTGTAGAACAGCTAAAATCATCCCTGAAGACATTTCCAATATGCAGAATGCATGTTCACACACAGATCTAACGCTGCTGAGTCTGAGCTTTATGTTTGTCTGCTAGTAGTCAGAATAAAAAACCAACCAAACAAACAAACAAACAAATTAATATAGATTAAGCCATGAAAGCAGTAATGTCGGTGTCAAGAAAGGACAATAGGCTACATAACCAATAAGTATTTTCTCTGCTGTAAAATGAATCACACTGCGTAGGCCACATTTGTTTGTTAATGAAATGCTTTATTGGATGTTATGTCTTCTGCTTCTTTGTTTAGAATACAGTCTGTCAGATTTTTATGAACTAAATTATGAATGCAGTGACTCTGCGCTGACTCTTTGGAGTTTAACTAGGAGTTTAAATTGATCTTTCCTGTCGTACACTAGATACGCAGGGTACCAGACTATTGTATATCCCAACAGTTTTGAGTAGAAAAGTTTTCACTGTTTCTAAGTTGTACCAGTATTCACCCAGCCAATAACCCACAGACATACATACATTTTTTTAAATTACTACAATAGCTCTCTCTGACATGGAGCCATTAATTCTCCTCATGGTTAAATGGGAGTTGTGTGTGTGTGTGTGTGTGTGCAACGGCTGGTCAATATGTGTGCCCACGGCGCCTGTGGCTGATAAATGTTATTGTGTTCATTATTAAAAGACCACCAACAAAGGACACTTTGTAGGTCACTTTAGCAGCTGAGTGTAATGAATATAGAATTACACATTCTGACTTCATCTCAATTCATTTTTTTTTTTTTTTTTTTTTTTTTACATATCCTCAAAGCAGCTGGTTGCTGCCCCACATTGTGTGACGAATGCGATCATTTCACACAGTTCAATCTTAACGTTCTTAATGTTTAACGTCCCAGTCCTGGGAGTCCTGCTGGTCCATCTAATCAGGGACAGCTTGTTGCCGAGTGAACAAAATTGACACCCCGGTTGGACAAAAACAAAAGCAGCGTGCTTCTCTGGATTCCTTGAATGAGGATTGACTGTTATTCTGTAATGAATCCAAAATGCAAAATGCCAAAAGATGTATAATCTTCAAAAAGCAGCTTTTGGATTAATTATGTGAAAACGTCAAAAAAAAAAAACATTTTTTTTTTAACTTTGTTTGTTTGTAGAGTTAATGATAATCACCTTCTTCCCTTCAGTAAACACGTTAATAGCTTAAAATCGGCAATCGTATGCAATGGAGTGCCTAATTAATTGAATGTTATTCACCAACAAGAGCTTTGCATTGACTGGAAACACATTATACATTGTACTGAGATAATTAACACCCTAGTAAACATCTTAAACACATAATTGATTATGGTCGACAAATATATTTTCACGAGTACCATTCACAAAGGAAAGGAGAGCTTTACATCGAGCGATTTGCATGCAAAGCTTTGAGCCCTCTGCAGTGCTATGAAAGATGCTCAAGATCAGACCATTCAAGTTAAAAGGCTACTTTTGAAGCACAGGCATCACAAACCAGAGGTGTGTTCAAGGCGCTCAATCATATTCTACAGGCTTTGAAAGATTTTTTTTTTTTTCATCTCATACAGCAGTCGGAGGGTGTCCACCATTGCGACCGTTCAGGGTCATCCTTCTTATGGATCGTGTCCTGAATGAACCCTCAGCGTGGAAAGAATCTGCCTTGTCCTCACAACGGAAGACCATGAGGAAGCCATTCCTGTAGTTTTTATTCATCCACCCGTACAGAATAGGGTTGGTAAAAGTCGAACACATTGCCACGATATGGAACACTGTGTATATCAGTTTATACTCCTTAAACCTGAGCACCAGGTCCAGATCACTTGCAAGCTGGAACACATGGAAGGGCAGCCAGCAGATGGCAAACACCACCACCATGAGGGCCAACATCTTGGTGGTCTTTTTACGGCGGTTGATGCTGTCACTGCGGCTGGATGGGCTGACATGATTCTTCAGTTTGACCCAGATGCAGATGTAAGCGTAACTGATGATGGCTAAAGGAATAATGTACTGTAGAAGTAGCATTGAGAGGCTGTAGATGACTCCATCCCTGCTGGTCCCATGGGGCCACTTCTCAGAGCAGACAGCAATGCGGAGGTTGATGGAAGGAATCTCTTCATGGCGGTACTCTCTGAAGATGGCCAGAGGTGCTGCCAGGATAGCAGACATAGTCCAGGTGAATGCCATAATGAGGAAGCTGGAGTGCCACGTGAGGCGCTGACCAAGGTGGAAGACGATGCAGCGGTAACGCTCCAGAGCTATGACAGTCAGGGTCAGGATGGATACATGCACGCTCAAAGCCTGGGCGAAGGGCACCATGTGGCACAGGACAGCCCCGAACTTCCACTCATCTAGCAGCGTGTAAACCAGAGTGAAAGGCAAACACAGAGTGTCCACCAGGAGATCTGCCAGGGCCAAGTTAGATATGAAGAAGTTGGTCACCGTTCGCATTTTTCTGTAGCGAATGATCATGTAAATGACAAGAGCGTTTCCCAGCAGTCCCAGGAGGATGATTAAAGAATAGGCAGTAATCAGGGTGATCTGGACCCCGAGGTGCTTGGTGATGTCCGTGTGGAAACCAGGCGGGTGTACACCCATGCTGTCATTAAGCAGAATCCAGGCATCAGCAGCGTCCCCTTCTCCCGTGCTGTTGGATGTGTCTGGTGGGCTCATTTTGTGTGAAGATGCCAGATCCAGACTGTGCTGACACCTGAGGAAAGAAAACCCATAAAATAAATCATTTTCTGAGACAGGCGATGCAGACTAAGACTGCCACAATGTACAATAGGGTTCAAAGGTCAGAGACCACTTTCCCATTCATACATGTCAATAGTCGCTAGTTGAGCACGTATTTGTTGAGGTAGGTGTTTTTAGTGCAGTGTTAAGAACATGATCCCTCACTGTGTGTAAGAGAAAATGATGGAGGAAGCAATCTAATCGGGAGGAGTCGGCCAGGTCAAATCTATATCATCACAGCCGCAGACTGCTCTCACACACAGTCTGCATCTCATTAAGGTAATATAGGCCTAATTTTTGACTGAAAGGCCAAAGCAGGGCCAATGTTACACAACCATATTTCAGTGGGGAGAAAAAAAAAGATCTTTTCAGTATACTTTCTGTAAATTATTATCCTGTCATTTCTGTCAATTTACCTGTGAGAGGCTGAGAGCCCCTGCTGAATATAAAAAGAATATTTTGTCATGATGTATAAATAAACCCCCCTCAGTGTTGGACTCTTAAATAACTGCAAAGCCGCTGCTTCATTATTAAGCAGGTGAATACTAATTGCATTAAGTAATGTTAGACTCAGCAAGAGGCTTTCAACTAATCCACAATACTCTGTTCTTTTTAGATGTTTTTAGAAGTACATTTATAAGGGGTGTAAAGAAACGGGCATGGATTTGATATTTTTGTGGCTGACATTCGATTTTTGAGATTGTCTTAATGGAACTTCTGAGACAAACACGACGACATTTAGTGAGAGGTCATCCTTTTGGTGTCAGACAGTCTTTGATTGCTCTGGGGATCTTGTAGTCTGTTTTTTGACAGACAAAAAAAACAAAAATCCAGGTTTAGTTTACTGACATCATCTGACACATCAAGCTTGCTTTTCCATTGTTTTATGGATTCTCAAATATGTTATAGCACAACACATGGAGTAAATGTTGCAGCATTGTTGTGTTGCTTCATTGTCATCATTATCTACAGTATATATGCAACACATGGCACAAGCAGTAAAAGGTTTAGACAACAAGTGTGTGTGCGTGTGTGCGTGTGTGTGCGTGTGTGTGCGTGTGTGTGTGTGTGTGTGTGTGTGTGTGTGTGTGTGTGTGTGTGTGTGTGTGTGTGTGTGTGTGTGTATGTGATGTGATGTGTTTCTAAGCTGCTGTGCAAGAAATTAAAACCACTCACACAGTCTGGGTTCCTTAAGATTTAAATGCACAATGTAAAATGCTTGAATGAGATGATGAAGGAAACAACATGAACACACACCGTGAGTCATTAAATGACTAGATAACTCTAAGGACCACTGAAAATTGTGGTCATAACAATTACTGCGTTGCACAGCTGTCAATAAACCAAAAAGCATGCACACCCTGCCTCCTGTAACCGGAGCAGACTGCCACACAGGAGCAAGCAGGCAGGCTGCAGGCGACATGTGCACTTTACAAAGCATCAGTCATTTATCAAAGCACCCCTTTTCTAATCAGCGATGGTAATCCTTGACTTGAGGCAAGCTTGTGCCATACTGTTACCAATACACCTGCTGGAGCAAAAAAAAAGAAAAAAAAAAAAGAAGGCACAATTCAACTCCGCCATCAAATTAAGCTCAGCTGCCTCTTCCCCAACCAAACATACACTGATGTTTCATACGTGCGTAATTTCTCTCCCATTTGTTTAATTTACTGAATAGTGCGCATTCAAATATTTTCACGTGAGCTTTCAAAGCGTATTCAAGCGATTAGACAGGTGCACATAATGCTGTGCTACTGTTATTTGGACACCTCTGCTTTTCAAGGGTCTCGCTCATATCCAAATTACGCACATGCAATAGTTTGAATAACTACAGGTTAATAGAGGATAGAGGAAATTAACATGTTGCGTTTCAGGGTTACATTTCTGTCACTAAACTATCTTTGCAATATTCACTTACAGTCTAAAAAAACAACAACATATATCTATCTATCCATATATTGGTGCACTCACCTTTCCGCCTATATCTTCTTTTGCAGTCTTCACTCGACAGTGGTGTGAAACAAGGGTGAAAAATCCCAAGCTCCTCCCAAGCTGTAGCGCCCAGTGCGCATCTTGTGGCTCGACTGTGCGTCCCTGACGCAGGGCTACAGGATACAGTGAGCGCCTACATCAGTGCCAGAAAGTATCACTGGTAGGTCTGCGTTTTATAACATCACTTTATTTTTTTATTTAAAAGTTTGACATCTATTCTTAATTAAATAAATGTAATAAAATATCACAGAAGGTGCCAACGCAGCCTTATGTCACTATTATTCACTTTATTTCCTGTATTACTTCAAGCTTTTTTTTTTATTTGTTTGTGTATATTATTGTGAATGAACTTTAGAACAATCAAGGGCTGTAAAAGCAAATCCTCATATATTGCTTTATTTGAGTGCACCACATCAGTTGTCACAACGGATTGTTGTGCAACAGGCTATTGTTAGTTCACTGCATAGAAAGCGCTGTCTCTCAGATTTTAGTTGGTTTAATGAGAAGACAATACAGACACAAATCCCATGTCTGTCTGTGTGCTCCCATGATTTCCTTAAATAGATCAAAGTTTGGTTGGGAACTTGATATTCTGAGCGTGTCATTTACCTGCACGGTTTCAATTCTTATGGGGTTTTGAACAAATGAGGTTATATTCTAGTGTGTCTGGTGACATTTCCTTCATGTAATGAAGCAAAGCTCAGAGATGTCTGTGAAAAGATAACTGGATAGTCTTCAGGACCTTTATTTTACAGAGCTGTAGCTGCACACAGTGTAGGGAAAATTTCAAGGAGAGTACAAAAACTCAAAGAGACAGAGGCGGAGTGAGGCGGAGGACATTTGTCAATGGCCTATATGGTTCCAAAGAGGAGCAAGGGGCTTAATCATACTCAACAAACCTTGAAAATGTTTCAGCAAATGGTACAAACAAACAAATACTTAAAAAACCTTGAGTGATTTTGCAGCCCCTATGAATCTGTGTGAAAAGAGTTCCTCCTATCACCTTTAGAGAGTTTGTGATATAGCACAGACGAGTGGTGGGAGTGTCAACAGATAATTTAGGGAAAGACCTGAAACGTGCTGTCACGTCAAATGAGACATAAACAAGGAAGCTTTGGCCAGATTGAAAACCATTTCACCCACTTTTTTTTGATAGCAGGATGGGAGATTATGTCTTGTTTTTGCCTTTCCTGGAGCTCTTAAGAGTTTCCTTCTGCTTTCCCAGCCCAGATTTATTGTTTAGGGAGCAACACTGTATGAAATCTCTGAATCCGACATGTGGGATTTTTTCTTTTTTATTTATTTTTTTTGGAAGTGATGCAGTAATTGGTGCACTGATTGACTCAGCAACAAAGATTACCCTTATTGATTGGGGCCGGCTGCTTCATTGCCTCAATTTATTCTTTCAATTATGAGATCTGATCCCTAACCTCTTTATGCACTGGGTCACTCTGAGGTCGACGTTGGCACTTCTCTAAACATGACTTGCATCCATAACTGACAAAGAATTTCTCTCCTTCTCACAAACTCACTTATCTCCATGTAGTGTGGCAGAATTTGAGTTTTGACCAAAGTTTTGCACTTTTTATATATATTAATATATCAATATATCAATATACATATACATTGTAGCCTTTATTTCTGGCCCATCCTCTCCATCTGATGTCCTGTAATGATCAGAAACTGTGGTGTCCTCACATCGTGCAGCCACACAACTCACAGTGCAGTGCAGTGTCCTTCCTGTCTGTCTGTCTGCTGTGTGTAAGCTGTGTGAATTAATGAATGCAGGAATGGAAGCCAGGCAACCTGAGCAATCCCATCCGTGCCTTCTTCTTTTCCCTTTCTACTGTTGGTGTTTCTCACAGAGGTTAAACTTGACAGGTGGAGACTGTAGCCTCAGCTTCAATGCAGATGACAGCCTTTAATTCTTCAATGATTACAAATATTGATTTGAAAGGTCAGACAGTCTGTGAAGTCTGCAAATTGGATTCCTGGGTGTAAACATTTGTGTGGGACGCTTCATTTATAACTTCCGGTACTATCCTTTAATATTGAGACAAAGCAGTTTGTTCAGTGGATATTAGAATACAAAACTAAGCTAAGACTTATCTTTAAACTCTGATAGAGTTACTTATCCATCCATATACAGTACTGTGCAAAGGTTTTAGGCACTAAAAATGCTATAAATTGTTTGTATTTATCAGTTAATTTCATACAAAGTGCAATAAAGAGAAAAAACCTAAATCCAATAGTTGCTCTGACCACGCCGTTCCTTTAAAATATCACCAGTTCTCTTTGATACACGTGTACACAGTTTTTCAAGGTACTTGCCAGGTATGACACCCTTAAAATTTTACACAATCTCAAATATTATTATGAAATATGTGTGTAAAAAATCATTTTTTGTGTTATTTACAAGAAAAACTAACAAAACTAAATTCTTGACAGTTTTAAGAAGTCAATTCTCAACATTGTGGATACCAAAGTCAACAAATAACAGAGAATTTGTTTAAAACTGAACAAAAAATCCTGGCTGGCATGTTCCCAACAAGCTTTTCACACTGTTGAGTGGTAATCGTGTCCCATTCTTCTAACCGTTGTTAATAACTGCTGTTAATTCTTCTAAAGTCTTTGGTTTATGCTTTGAAACAGACCTTTTGATTTTCAGTGGGGTTCATGTCCAGGGATTGAGCTGGCCACTCTAAGACCTGGATACAGCGCAGGTTCAGCCAGCTTCTACTGGCTCTGGATGTGCGGCAAAGGAGCCTTATCTTGCTGTCCAGTTTTGACCTCGACAGAACAGTGCACTGGCAGAAGGAAGCATATCATTCAGTGAGCCATCACAGCACCACTGCATCCCCAAACCATGATACTGCCTCCACCATGCTTGACAGTAGGTGCTATACATGCTGGAGATAATGCTTCACCTGGTCTTCTGCGTTCTCTCACATTAGCAGGAGGAAGATGAAGCTGGAAACTGGACTCACCTGACCACAGAATCTTCTTCCAGTTCCTGGCTGTCCAGCTCTTGTGTGCCTGGGCCCAGCAACGCCAGGCTAACCTCTGTCTCTCATTGATTGTATGACCTAAAAGATCTAAAAGTCGGCCACGCACAGTGCAGGTGGAACACTGGACACCAGTTTGATTTGACCACTGCTGCTGAAGCTCCTGTGATATCATTGGCCGGTTTTCCCCGCACATGCAGATCACGACGTGGTCATTTCTCGCTAAAGAAACCCTTGGATGCCCAGATCTTGGTTTGTCTTCCAAGCTGTCGGTTTGCCTGTATTTCTGCAGAGTGTATCCAACTGCTGAAGGACTGCATTTGCCCTTCCTGGCTATCTGGCGGCATGTGTACCCTTCCTGGCTGAGATTCTGTATCCTCAGGCGTGTTTCCTGCGTTAGGTTCCTTGTTTTAGCCATTTTTGCCTCTGAAGAACTTTCAAATGTGCTGGCTTTATATAGACATGAAGCACGGCATATTTTAATAAAAAGCACAACCTTCATTAGTGGGTCACTGATACCAAAATGAGCCAATAATCAATATGTCTTATGTATTTTTCTGGAAAACCAATCAAGTTTTTAATGGCTTTTTAAGGATTTGTTTAGTATTTTGGCTGTGACTGTGTAAAAATAATTGCACTTGAATTCCTCTGAGTGATATTCCACCAAAGTGTCTGAAAACCTTTTTCCACCACTGTAGAGTCGGCATTTCATCTGTAGCAGGACTTTTTTTTTTTTTAAGTAGTTATTTTTGAGTGACTTTGGGATTGTTGTCATGCTGCAGAATAAATATCAAATGCCTCCCTGATGGTATTGCATTATGGATAAGGATCATAACATCTAAAGTGCCTACAATTTTGCACACTACTGCAATAGACACAGTCAAATTTGGTGTTGCATAAAATCTACCTTTAATGCCTTGTGGCTGGTTTGTAGCGTCCATTTAAACACCATTTAAATCGGACATTTAAACACAAATTATAGTCAGTGGATATTCAAAGTTTGTGGTATTTTTAGTCATGCTAGCGGCGTGTCGGTATGTCATTCAGTCTACACTGAAATGTCTCAATGGCTTGACATAACATTTTGACACTAATGAACGATTCTTATGACTATGGTAAAAGTTTAGCATTTAGAGTCAAAGCACCACTGTGTTTAAAAGCTGTTTAAAGGCTGTGGACTTGTTTAAAGATCCCCAACAGAGATGTTTTAAGAACATGAAAATACTGGAGGAGAAAGACTTTAACTCTCTCTTATAAGTCCACAAACTTTAGGGAAGTACGACACTAAATCCTGGAGATACCTTTTCTATTATATTATCATGGAGGGATTTAGTAGCCTATTTATCAGCCTATATCTTTGAAATGTCACTGTGGAAAAATGAGAAACACAGTTTTAAAAAAATATCATTAAAAAACAAATTTAATTTTAAAGTATTTCTGCTTGTAAGAGTTGCATAACATACAGCAATAAAGGAAATGAAAGACTTAATCACACAATGACACCAAGACTGGTTCTGTAAACTATTTTTGCTGTGTGACATATGAACCAATCACAGGGAAGTGTGTGTGGCGCATGCGCAGTTACACAGTACGCCGTGTTCCTGATCATAACAGCAGCAGCTGACGGTGCTAGAGAATAGATGGAGGAACTTTGAAGTGTTTGGCCAAATATTTCAGCGAACAACAGACAACGTAAGTTCACTAAAGTGTCAATAAAAAAGACGAATGTAGTTCACGGGGTTTTTTTTTATTTTTAAACTGGTCGTATTTTATGTTGCTTATAAACAGGCTGTTCACTGGCTGAAATACGTAGTTAACAAACGCGAGCAGGCAGGAAACAAAACCAAACCGACCGGGCCGACAAAAAAACGCTGCTTTCATAATACAAAAATCACAAGCTAGCTTAAAGTAACACGTGATATATCAGCTGATTCCCGCTCCTGGTTACACTTGAGGTAACATTATTGCAAAGAACAAATGTTACCAATGTTAGGTAGGTAGGTAGGTACATAGGTGCACACCCTAACTAACTATATATCACGTGAACAACAGGAAGCAGGTAGCACGTGAACTTTCTATTTGTTTTTTTTACTTATTTGAGCTGATTGAACAAACAAATATGTCTGGACAGGATTGATTATTTCTCCCTGTCTCTGTTCCTCCAGGCTTTTGCTTTCACTTCCTCAGTGAAGACAGACTCTGGAGAGGAAAGTCCCGCTCACCATGGCTGCTGCTGCTGCTGCTTCTTCTTCTGCTTCTGCACCCACCAAGGGCAGCCTCCGAGAGGACCTGACTTGTGCCATATGCTGTGATCTGTTCCGGGAGCCCGTCATGTTGCCCTGTATGCACCACTTCTGCAGACCTTGTATCACCAGATACTGGAGAGGAACACAGGGCCCTGTAACCTGCCCGCAGTGCCGCAAGGAGTTCACCACCAAGCAATTTCAAACCAACTATCTTGTGACAGCCATGGTGGAGAAGGTCAGGGTCACCACCTCAGACACTTACATCAAGAACCTGGAGGTGAGTTTCACCTGCACAGCATGGTTAACTTAGGTCAAAGTAAACAGATCAATTCAAAATATTGGTTTTGTAATCTTTTGAGTTGTACAAGTCCAATACCATCATTTCACCCTCACATCTGTGTTTACTTCGCGCTAGCTCCACCCTTCACATATCTTGCTTGAATCACTCAGGACAAAGTTCACTCTTCACTGCCTTTTATATCACTTAGTATGACAGGATATATGACTTAACCACAGCAGGGAGACGTCAGAAAAGTAGAAACACCTGCTCCTTTTAATTCAATACAAAGTTCCTATAATAAATCGGCCTTTATGACTTGTTTTAATTGTTTAACTGATGTTGATTTTTTTTAAAGACTGTAGTTTGCACTGTTATACTGGAATTAAATTATATTGTAAAAGTTTTATGATGTTTTGCTCCTCTATATTCAAGATGGACAAAATAATAGAAACAGCTTTTAGTATGATGGCAGATTAATCCAAAACCATCACATTGTCACGCATGCAACTAAAAAGTGGCAGTCTCAGCAAAAACAAATTAAAGAACTAGTTGTTACAGAGCTGTTGGGGTAAAGCATGCTTACGGGTTGTCTCTGATGCTCTGCACAGTATTATATTATGTTTTTTTTATTAATTTGATTTGCATGTTGCGTTACAGAAACAACTGAAACAGGCTTTGGAGAGTCATCGCCTGAGGAAGGAGGACATCATCAATGTTATTCGTATAGACAAAGACAAGATGGATGCCATAAAGGTACACTCCTCTGTGGCAACTCAGGGGATGGCAGCACTTAACAGATAAGAAATCACTTGTCCCTTCCTAATGGCTGTTTGCAATATGTCTTTGTGCATATTTCGTGGTGTTTGGAGACGTAGTGTGCTGTGATATGTAAAACATGACTGTGTGCATACAGTAAATGCCTTTCTACCATCTGACTTAGTTGCATGTTAACCACACATAAGAAACCCTCCACTCCTATACAGCCCTACATGATTCTGCTATATTTGCTTTAGCAGGGATATCTTTTGCATCAAATAAGCACTTTTGTGACAATTGTGAAGACTGCTCAGCTACACCACGTGACAAACTGTAAACAGGTAATAGGTAATAGAAAGGAAAACACATCCAATGTGCCTGAGACAGCTGGAAGATAAGAGCTTTAGCTCAGTTGTGCACATTGTGCAGAGATGACGAACGGGAAATCGCTCCCTGCGTAAACAGCCTGTAGTTGTTTGACACATGGATCTTTGATGCTAAGTGTGGATTCATTACCCCTTGATTGCCTCTCTAGTCGTGTAGTTTTGCAGAAGTATGTTTAAAGCTTCACGTCCTTGACATGTGACAACGAATCAGTGAATCCTCTCTGCCCCCAGAGAGTCGGAGCAGATCTGCAGGCTCATGTCAAAGGGGAATTCAGAGCTCTCCATCAGATCCTGCACGACCAGGAGTCCTGTATGCTGGATCAGCTCAGAAGAGAGGAGGAGGAGGAGCTGGAGAAGGTCCAGCGCCACCTGGAGGCCACCGAGCAGGCTGTGAAGGACCTGGAGGAAAATATGACAGTGCTTCAGCAGGCTTGCGCTGCCAATCAGAACACGGTGCTGATTGAGGTACGGTGGTGATGCTACTGATAACAAGTCTCTGCGAGGAATAAAAGCTCAAATGAGGATGAAAAGTTGAAGCTTTGTTAATTTTGTTAACAGTCGTTGATGTGATTCTGTCATTTTCTTCCCTCCAGCTCCCACAGCTAAGGTAAGTGTTCATTTCTGTCTAGATGACTGCTTTTGTTTTGTATTTTTGTACCCGTCACATGTTTATTTGATTTCCTACCTCCATTTTATGTCCAGACAGTGGACGCAGGTGGATGTGACGGCGCAGTTTGATATAAATGCTTTCAGCAACAAATACATGGGTCCATTACAATATATCTCATGGAGAAAGATGTTCAAGTCTTTGAATCCAGGTAATTTTGATCTCCAATGTGCTTAATTAGACACAAAAATGACTATATATTTTATATATAAATATTATAGATGGAGTGGCAGATGAATGACATTAATGAACCATTATTCCATTGATTAGATGTATTATTATTATTTAAAAATGTGACACTGTTGAATTTTATAGCAGAAGATATTATCACCGTTCTGATGTTATGAATTGTTTTTGCCCCAAAGGTCCTTCCCCATTAACGTTTGATGTGGACACAGCACACCCGAGCATTTTAGTCTCCAGGGACAAGACCGTGGCAGTCGAATGTGACGGCATGATGTCACGCGAGGACCACAACAAGCGCTTCCTCCAGTGTGTCAACATTCTGGCTGCCCAGAGCTTCCAGTCAGGCCAACACTACTGGGAGGTAGAAGTTGGCCCTAAACCCAAGTGGGACGTCGGCGTGGCCTCCGAGTGTGTAGACAGACGCTCTCGGATCAAGCTGAGCCCTGAAAGCGGCTACTGGACACTGAGGCTGCGTAAAGGAAACGAGTACTCTGCCGGCACCCAGCCCTGGACGAGACTGCGGCTCAGCTCTTCCCCTAAGAAGATCGGGGTTTTCTTAGACTGCGAGGAGAGGAGGGTGTCCTTCTTCAACGCCGATGACATGAGTCTGCTTTACTCTTTCACCAATGGGCCGAGAGGCAAGGTGTTCCCCTTCTTCAGCCCGTGCATTAGCGACAGCAGTCAGAGATCTCAGCCTATGCAGCTGCTCCACTACCCTTCTGTCGCTCTGTCTGGCTAACGGGGTTTGATGCAATCAATACAAGCTTTTCAGTATGTAAGTCGTCTATTCACTAATTGACCAAAGACGGTTAATCGCTCGACTATAAAATACTAAAAAAATATAATAATACTGTCCTTGTTTGCATCATGGTCCTATATTACTTTAAAATTCCACACTGTTCTCATAATGACACTCAAATTCCATATTTCAATTATGTGATGTTGCTTATTTTCTTTAACAAATGGACCTTTTACAAGCATTGGAAAGCAATGAAAAGTACCATATTCAGCATATAAAAACATCCATTGTGCTGTGATTTTTTTTTTTTTTTTCTTTTTCTTTTCCTGATGAGGCTCATTCAGTTTGCATATTGGCAAAATGAGATGGAGCACTCAGGAGGAGAAGCATTATAACACAATATTCTGGCGTTTTGGAGTGTATATAGTGATGTTTATGTAGTTACTTTCAGATGTACTTTAACATCGCTCAACCAAGTATCATTATTAGCTGTAGATTGTTGGCCTTTAAAATGATCATCTCTCATCAACTCAAAATGTCTTGTGAAAGGGTTTTTATTTTATTTTATGTTTGATTAAATGTTTTATACGTTAGTCTGAAATGAAACTGTTTTTTGTTTTTTTTGTTATGATTTTAGATGACTAACAGCACCATACGAGTTCTTCAGTTGTGCCTTCAATCTGTGATCAATCAGTTTATCATCCAGCAAGGATCTGTTGATTTGTCATAATTTCTACATTCATTTACATATAAGTATCTACATTTGAACACATGGTATATGCATGTTGATTATTGATTAGTAAGGGAATACTAAAACGTAATTCTAGTAAGGATTCAGTTTCTAGAGTGTCTTCTACTTTGCTGTCATTGCACATTATACAGATGACTTCTTGTAAAACATGCTGATGCAAATAATAAATCGAATCACTTTTTTTCTTAAATAAACATCGTCCTTGTTTCTTTTCTGCAGCTGTGACGCTGAACACTTACATGACCCCACTCGAAACGATCAAGGATGTTATAAAGCATCATCAAAGCAAAAAACGCTTAAGTATGAACGATGCTGTTGATAAGAATCCAAAAGCATTTCGCAACAGAGCGACAGTGGGGGTAGTGGGGTGACACTCCTGCACCTGGACTGGAACTTTTGAATACACGAGTCGTCTCTGACACTTAAACCACAAAAATAGGCGTGCTCTCGGTTATCTTCGCAAACACACAAGAGCACCAACGTCCTGTTTCCTCCCGCCAGGTGAAAGGTCACACAAACAGAATGACAGTGGGGATGCCTCTGGGCTGCTCGACGGCCCTCGGGGGCATGCTAAGGCAGGATACTGCTGCCTCCTCTGCTGAATGGAAAGTGGCACAATTAACCGCACTAGAGTGGGACCCGTGCTTTTCCATGCACAGCATGGCCGCATGGTGTGGGTGCGTTTTTTACGGCACACTTATCATTCAATTTCACCCATTAATGCAAATTAAACCCACTCTCTGAATTCATTAATTATTATTGTCGTTTTAACTCCTCATCCTGGCGCTCATCTTGGATCATGTGACCTGTATAGTGTATATTTAGACTTTCATTTTGGACTTGGAAACACAACTCCAAATGAATGCTATTGTTGGTTACATATCTGCTGCGTGTGCTATTTAGCAATCGTATGCTAACACATGTGCTGTATCGATAGCGTAAGGTAATACGTCAATGTTGTGACCCTAAGTCACCAAAACTGTTTAAATCAAAATAAATGAACTACTTATGGATTATTTATGGATTGTGACAAGTTGTAGCCATTTGCTTTGAGAGTATTTTGTTTGAGTTTGCATTAGCTTCATCGCTAATTAGATAATTAGAATAATAATAGATAATTAGATATGGTAGATAATTTACACACAGTATTGCTCCTTCTAGTAAAGAAACTGGACATAAACGCGACCTGTGACCGATGAGACATTTTGGCTGCCACAATCAAAACAAAACGAGAATAAACCCTCTTGACAGCTACGTCTACATAGCCTGGCAGACTGCAGGGTGGTGGACGGGGCCCATGGGCATGAACTACAGGGAGAGACTGAGCCATTTTGAACGTCTACATCCTTCCTATGATAGTAGCTGTTGATCTGTAATGTGTTTCCTGACCCGTGGACGGGCCGGATGGAGCGCTGGCACTTCAAGGACGGGTCCTTGAGTCCTCAGCTGTCTCTCAGGGGCCGGCGGGATTATAAAGTCAAAACCTTTTCATCTGACACAGCAGGGGCGGTCATGCTATCCTGCATAAGGATGTGTTTGTTAGAACTTGTTGTGTGAATGCTCATGTGTGCAGTTCGTCATTATACTGGCCGCTCAAGTGTTTTCACGCGTTTATGACATGAGATGAGATGAGATTTTGGACAAAGCTTTTGTTAGACTATCAATACGATGCAGTGTGTTTGTTTTCCTCTGAAGCCTGAAGAGCTGCGGGGCCTGAAACCAGAGGAACATTTTAATTACAACCATTCAATCACAACATTGTGTTTTAAGGTCATAGAGGTGGATTGCCAGAAGGGACTTGGGGGTAGGGATGCATGCCCACAATAACACGCAATGATCCTTTGACTCTTTGTTATTCCACACACAGGTCCTTCGCCGATCTGCTCCGCTCAAAGTCTTCCCTCTAAATCACTGAGAATCCCGACATAATCACATGAGAAAAAAATATTGTTTCTCATATATCTTATCTACAGCTGATGTTCGATAGGATGGAGGCGCTCGACAGTTCTGTATGGGCACAGTTAGGGAGTCAGGCAGCTTTATTATGAGAGTAATGGATCTCCAGGTGGAGATACAGAGCTTTATTGATTTTGCAGCACACTCAAAGTGCTGGAAAGCTGTGTCGTTTCGGATTGATTAAACTGGTTTGGATGGACACCGCTGTGGGTCATTTTGGTTTTACCCCCCCCTGTTACTTCCGAAACTTCCTCTCTCCAAGGACCTGTTTTGACTTTTCTTTTGGTTTTGTTTTGTGAGCGTATATGATGCATGGTTTTTTTTTTTTTTCGATTTTCAAACCCCCTATCTGTAACATAGAACAGGGGCTGATAGCAGCACGGCAACACTGAAGACTCTCTGAGGAGGATGGATGAGTGGGCGGAGGAGGCTAACAGGACTTGGACAAGGCTGGAGGATCTCTGCTTCGTTTAGTTTTATTGGAGGCATCATTACATCTGACTCCTTCTCAAGAATAATTACACACTCCTGGTTAGAGAACTATTCCCCCGAGCGCCTCTGCTCGGCTTCAAGTTTGTCGAATCTCGGAAAGAATTTGTGTTTTCTGAGTCCAAAGGAATAACTTTTCTCCTCCAATTAAAAGTTGACATTTTAACATTTGAACACATAAAACTGTAGATCTGTAGAATTCTTATAATAATGAACTATTACTTTATGGATTAAAGACCAAGGGAGAAAACTTTTAATATTTTTATTTTTCTAATAACCCTGTGTATTGGATTTATCATACCCTGTGGTATTTGCTCATTTCTTCGGGTGACACTGCAATATTTCTGTGGTGGCTGTGGAGCTATTTGAATGTCATTACATGTAAAACAGTATCAAGCATTTTTTGTATTAATTTTTAATTTTTCTTTTTTCTGTTTTGTATTATATTTTCTGGTACCAATCTATAGTACTTTAACACGAATTGGAGCTTGCAGGAAGGACACATTAACACACACACACACACACACACACACACTTCATATTGTTTTATGAACTGCATAGATGGGTGTGTGTGTGTGTGTGTGTGTGTGTGTCTCCAGTCACGAGCATAGGAAAAAGGAATCATTGTAAATCCCATTCAGTGCTTTATGCATCCTTTTGACAAACCGGAAAAAAGACGTCCCCCCCCCCTTCTTGTTTTCCTCAGCATTTCGGCGCTGCCCTCTGTGCAGAGTACAAGCAGGCATCGATTGGCCGAGGTTCACCTGAGTTTTCCCATCCACGGACATTCATTTAAAGTACCTCTCCACCGTCTCCGCCACCGTTAAAAAAAAAAAAAGAAAAAAGCAAACAAACAAACTAAGGACTTTTTAGGAGAAACAAACCTCTCAACCTGCTGCACTTCTGGGACCGGAGATCTGGAGATGAAGACAGATTTTACGTTTTTCTGTCGGACTTGGATTGGAATTGCATATGCCTCAGGTGAGGAGACTTTACAGGGAAGTCTGAAAGTTTTTAAGCGCACAAAGTTTTTTTTTAATTTTTTTTAAATGAATTGAATTGGTCGATTTGTTTACACTGAGTTTTTAGTAAATCATTGATTGAACTTTTTTTAATTTTAGAGTCTCAAAGTTTTATCATGTTAAACTTCAGAAGAGATATAGATCCTGATTTTTTTTAGGTGTTTCTGTTTGTTTCTGTTCAATATGTTGGGATATTTCTAACGTGAATGCATCATGGTCGCTCAAAAAAACCCAACATATTTACTTTGAATCCTATTCTATAATGCACATGGATGTTCTTAATGTATGTGAATGGAGCTATAAGCACGCGGTTTATAAGTTTGCATCTCTGCCTTTTAATATGTGGGACTGAATTAATAAGGAATAAAGAAGGAGAGTCTCTAAAGTCAACACGCAGATAGGCACTAGGGGGAGGCATGCTGTTGTTGTTATTGATAAAAGATGCAGCTGTTAATTGATGATGCTAAACTTGGGAGGAGGAAATAAAAATAAAAAAAAGTATTCTGGTAAGTTTTAGTGACTTTATA
The DNA here is from genome assembly GCA_036937835.1 of Pampus argenteus. NCBI lineage: Eukaryota > Metazoa > Chordata > Actinopteri > Scombriformes > Stromateidae > Pampus > Pampus argenteus. The sequence goes on along the minus strand of CM072861.1, from coordinate 19,972,890 downwards.
TCACTGATTATGTGAGTCACATGGGGAGAAGAGCTGACTGATGTAGACAGGACTGGCATGGAGGAGGAGGAGGAGGAGGAGGAGGAGGAGGAGAAGGAGGAGAGGTGGCCAGTCCTCCCTTTCAAACCTTTCCATAGAGTAATGAGTCTTTTTCATTATTCCACAATGTGTACCTTGTAAAGCTCTGTTTGACATTTCTGTCATCACACAAACCTGACGTGCCTATTAGCATATGTGTGGTGTTATCTCTTGAAATATATATTTGTCAGCCTGTTATTTCAACAATGCAAAAGTCCCATCTTTGTTAAATTTAGTTTCAAAACTGTCCCAGAGGCCACAATTACCACTAGCTAATGTGATCACGGATTTTTGCCCAAAAACTTCAATTTGAACTGATTTTTATCATTAAATGTTTCTTAATGGCTGTAAATGAGGGTTAAACATGGTCTTGATAAAGTAGTAATGTAGAGTTTATGCAAAATGTTTATTTTCTGTCTATTTTTTTCCTCGTGAATTTGGAGTGTGACTCGAGGGCGGTGTTCGAAGCCCTTTTAACTGATTTTTTTTTTTTACAACATACATGTGCGTGTAAACGTGTGTCTCTGTGATGGACTGTGATGATACAGGAATGATGAGACAACTAGCTTCTGGCTTTCCATTATTATGATCAGAGGAGAAGATTGAGGGAAAGTGGACTGTCCTCCTGCCAGCCCAGAAGTCATTGTCATTTTAGGGAGTGGGTTGTGTGTGCGTGTGCGTGTGTGTGTGTAATTTACGCACCAGCTGCATTTATGGAGTTTTAACCCTGAGCCATTTTCTGCAATCTTTCTGTCACGCTCGGTCTCTGGTCTGAATTATGGTTGCTCCAAAACATTTATTACATAGCTAGAAAATGACTGTCCCATTAAAAAAGACATCTTGGTGGGATGGCTAGGCTTAGATAGGATATTGACTGATTCATCTCCTGTCAGTTTCCTTGTTTTTGTTGCAGCATAATTGGCTATTATAAAGCCTTTCTGATTAAAAAAAAAATGCCACACACACAAAAGCAGTGAAACTTTTTTTTTTTCTTCTAAAGCTGAGCAGAATAATCTTTGGCTTACTCGGTGTCTTGGGTGCATAGTGTTGATATTGCTTTTAGCAGAGTGTTTTCTGTACGCATACCTCCGCTTGATCAGATCATCCCAGAAATCTGACTCTTAACTCTGGGTATTATTCTAGTCTTCCACTTATAGAGGTTGAGTTGTTTTAGCCAACAATAGCCCCCTATTCTCAGCACTGATCTCAGGATTCAACCTCAGGACTCAGAGGAGCGGACCCTCGGTGTCTGTCCTTGAATATTTTGTTCTATCAGCTGGAGAGCGGCTCGGACGTGAGAGGAATGCTGCTGCTCCATGTGGGAAGTGCTCTGCAGTATAAGTCCAAATAAATAGGGAGTCCGGTGCCTCACTCATCACAAGCATGGGGCAGCAATGCTCCTCGACCATTTTGGATGTTTGGTCACTCACGTTTTCATCGTTTTAAAGCACCAACACCCAATAAATGACTAAGGCTGAGAGATAAGCTCTTTCAACACCAGGAATCTGCAGCAAAAGCCAAATATGTGTCCAAGTTGGTGTGTGATAGTTGATGAAAACCATCTGTGGTATTTTTGTTTCCATATTTCTGACCTCTGTGTGTTTTCTGTGCCCAGTTTTTAGCCATGTTAGCGGTATGACCCCTGGAAATGTTGTTCTGATCTGACTGAATTAATTGTTATTCAGAAGATAAATGGCAATATGGAAATTTGGTGGCTATCCATGGTGTTCAATGGATGAATCCTACTGACCTTTGGCGATTCCCTCTAGTGCCACCATGAGGTTGACATTTGTGGTTTTGAGTGAAATTTCTAACCAAGTATTGAACAGATTGCCATGACATTTGGTGCACACATTTATGTACCCCACAGAGTGAATTATCATAACTTTGGCAACTCCTCAAATCTTTATCTAGTGCCATCATCAAAAACCATTAAAGCGAGTGATATTTGCCTCAGCTGTACTTTGTTGTTAGTGTTAATCAGTGATGGACAAAGTACAATGTAAAAAATACTCCATTACAAGTAAAAGTCCTGCATGAAAAACTTAAGTAAAAGTACATGAGCATCAATAAGCTAAATGTACTTAAAGTATCAAAAGTAAAAGTACTCATTATGCAAAATGTCCTTGAAATGTAGTGGAGTAGAAAGTACAATATTATAAAGCAGCATAAAATGAAAATACTAAGTAAGTAAAGTAAAAGTTGAGTAAATGTACTTATTTACTTTCCACCACTGGTTAATGGTGTTAACATGCTAACATGCTGTAAGATGTTGTAAACATTATACTCATTAAGTGGTAACCGCCAATGGCTTGAGGCTGATGAAGTGCATTACCACCGATGGCCACTAGATGTCCGCTCCACAGAATCTGTGGCTCTAACTGGCTCCCATTAAAAAAGTGTTAACTTCTCTTTAGAAATACAAAGTCAACAAGTCATCATGTCCGTCTAATAAGTGTGCCTGTGGTCATTTTGGAAATTATTCCTCCGTTAATAAGATTTAAAGACTTTAATGTGGCTTTTGGTAAGTTTATTGTTTTTCTCGATTACAATACCTGCCCTGTTAGCACAGTGTAACTAAAGTAGACAATGTTAGTCAAAGTGAGCACTGCTCGGTGTGTCCCAGTAAGCTAGCGTTCACTTCAGTCACCATAAGCAGCAACTCTGGGCTTCAAAAATGGCTCCATTGCAAACCAATGGGTGATGTCTACATCCATCTTTATACACTATTTATACAGCATTGTGTGCTGAACATCAGCATGCCAGCATTGTCACTGCGAGCATATTAAAATGCTAACATTAGCATTTAGCTCAAGCCACTGCTAAGCCTAAGCACAACCTCATATAGCCAACATGAAAGATGAAGTTAGTATCTAAGTGACCCACAACAACAAAAGGACAATTACACATTTAACACTTATTGCCCTCTTATTATTGCACGTAATAGTAGTACCAGAATAGAGAGTGTAATCTGTCACAAGGAACAAGTTGCACAATAAATAAGACACTTTTTAAAGGTGTCCTTTCAGAATCATCTTCTCAGAGGAGGATTTTAACGTCCCTACTGTACAAATGAAATGTCAAGGATGTACATTTCCCCTGCACTTATAGTGTTCTTAAAACACTCTTCCACACTTGGAGTAATTACCATGCAGAGCTACTGATTTTCTTTCTATCTCATCTTTTCCCATCATGTTCATACAAGCCTGAGTTTCATACTGCAGAAAACAGAAATTTATTTTAGTGATGCTTTTCATTCATTGAGTACTTGAACTGAATGTGTACTATGTGAACTATGAGTGTAGTAAACCACCCATGAAGAGGTGAGTCTGCACAATTATACCGATAAGTGCTTTTACCTGGAAGATGAATATCTATATATATATATTTTGCTGCTTTCATAAATTGAGACAGAAAACATTCACGAGGACTGCTTCACATTTTATTTTTTATTTTTTATCTAAAATTGTCCGAGGAGGATTTCATACGGTAGGGAGACGGTTTTATCAGCAAATGAGAGAGTCCAGAGTAATCAGGGTGTTGAACTTCTGGCAACATTCATTCTCAAATACTTACCTTTGTTGTTGACTTTACATGTTTTGTTAACATTGTAATGCAAGGTTAATAACACAGGATTCAGCTTCTGTAACAGCCAATGAAAATACTTTTTGCTTTAAGTAGTGCTGTCAGACACTGGAGGAAAATTGCTTTGTAGCATCTATTGCCTTCATTGGTTGATCTCTCCACACACCCTGAAGGCAGATCTTGGGACACGGTGGCTGTTACACGGATATTACAACGCTCCAAAGTGCTTGCGTTGCTTAGAAACAAGCATCATTTAGAGTACTTATCACTTCAACGAGAGCCACCGCCACTATTACATTCATGTTTGCTGCTCAGTCTCAGGCAGCTGCATGGTTGTGACTTGGAAGTGTGTGCAGCGTTTCATTGGTCAATCTTACCTATTGCCTTGTAATTGGAGGTCACTTGGGGTTCATGGGAAAGAGTCCATTGGCAAAGCCTGAGGAAATTACCAGCTTCCCTCCCTTTGGGCATTCAGCATCAAATTGTTGACCCGGCACTCCCTACTTTGCCCTTATTTTTGTACGGCATCTTAAGCTGCTGCAGTTATTTAGCTCACTGGGTCATCTGACACGGCAGCAGAGACTTGTTTATGGCGTGAATCTCCAGGAGTTAGGTAACAAGCACAGTAATGTGAATCTTCAAAGTTTGGCCTCTGAGCAGTCACAGCAGGAGTTTTAGGAGCGGGCAAGCCATCACAGCAGGCTGGGATTGTTAATCTTTGGCACTTACTTGTACTCAAAGAGATATTTTAGATGTTTCCCAACAGAAATATCACCGCCCGCAACAGATGATTTAGTAGCCAGGGCAAAGCATTTACCAGAATATGTTTGGTTCCCTTCTCAGCAAAGGGAAACCATTGCTCAATGATAAAAACGATGACATGCAAAAATGGGCCACTGCAGAGGAAGACCTCGGGCTGTCCGGTGTGCCTGGGAGGTAGGTACAGGAAGATTTAGTCAGGGACAGAGGTTTAAAACATAGGAAGCCAGCCCAGATGGCTTGTCACCGCATCCTTAATTTTACACCCCTCCTCTGGCAGGATGTTGGAAAGGCCAAACTCCCCCCCAATAGTGAAGAGGACAGGGACGCAGTGGATGTCATCCCTCTCCATAGTAACAATGAAATCAAAGCCGGGCTGCCAGTCAGCCCGCCGCCTGGCTTGGCCTGGCCTTGTGTCCAGATGACACAGGAAGTGGACTTTATTTCTTTCGGGGGGAGACAGACAGAGACTATGTTATAGCCTGAGGCTGGCTGACTCCACATCCAGAGAGCAGGTCTGCTCCGTGGCCTGCATGGCCTCCTATCCCCAGCTGGACATACAGGACTATTTCAGAGTGCCTCAGCCATGGCCCTTTGCCAGATACTGTGTCACTGAAAAACCTGTGTAACTATACAGTCACCTACATGTTGCTCTTTAACCCTAAAAACCTCCAGAAAGCATTGAATTCAGTTCCAGTTAATACATTTGCAGTCTCATGAAAGGAAATCACAGCTGTCTATATTGAAATAAAAAAAAACAACATAAAACACACACAGAGCACTCAGTTAATTCAAAACCACACAGCAACATCATGATTAATATATCTGAAAAAAAAAAACAACTTTTAAAAAACTCCCATGTTGCATCCTTTCTGCCAAAAAGAGGCTCTGAGAAAAGCTTTATGTGTTTAGACAAGGTTCCACTTTTCCTGTTCCTGTCATGTGACTGATCAGAGACAAAACCACAGACGAGCGGGAAACACTAACGGCAACATCTCCTTCACCGTCCATGAAAAAGGGAAGTGGGAGAAGCATCAACATGATAAAGAAAACAGGAAATTTGCTCGCAATGAACACACACAAGTTTTAATGTGCCCTCCACTACGCCCACAGAGAGCGGGATCTCTTGTCATCACGTGAACCTTTGATGCTCTTGACTCCTGCCTGCCTCGTATCTGTCTGCTTGTCAGAGAAGCTTTACATTTTTAACTGGCTTAGAGTGCCTTATAGAGCTTGGCTCCTTCCTTCTCCTGTATGAGTGTGTGTGTGTATGATTTATCTTAAGTCAGCAGGTGTCTCCCATAGGCTGGAAGTTCAGTTTGTTTCCCCGACTGTAACAAAACCACCAGTATGAGCCATGAAGAGAGATCAGCCAAGGATAAGATGAATACTATGCAAAGGTATTCAAACGGGAAAAATCTACTGTATATACACTTGAGCAAATATACTGTTAAATTTGACATAGCTCTAATACATCTAAATAGAAGACTTTTCTAACTCCAAGCATTTCATAAAGCTCTCTGAGACACATGTATTTTGTGATTTTGGGCTAAATAAAAAAAATTTGATTTGATTTGATTTGATTAGATTTACTGAAAACCGCACTTTGGTGGTGTTGTTTTAAAAATGTTAATACACTTTCTACGCGTACACATTCATGGGGACAGCAGGAGTTGGAACAAATGAGCTCCATACAGGGAATTTGAAGGCAGAACGAGAGAATAACATGCAACAAAAGATCCCCAGCCAGATTCCAACAGGGTACATTGCTGTAACATAGTAAACATAAATTGCACATTTTCTATCATATTTTACAGCACTCATTTGTTGCAGCTGCACTGCATGGTAAAGAGCTACTGTAGATGTTCCTCTGGCATGTTGTTTACACGTTTCCAATAACTAGTAGCCAGTTCCACATCTTCCCTCCCTGTCAACCAGGTATGTGAAGCTGACACATCAAAGCACAGTCTAACACACAAGCTGAGTAAAAAAGGCCTAATTGTCTTTGAAGAATTCTGACTGCCAGCTCTCTCTCACACACACACACACACACACACACACACACACATATATATATATATATCTGGCACTTCAGTGTACATATGGTATACATGCAGCATAGAAAAGGCAGAAAGACCAGCTGTGTGAACCAGTGCGTCTAATGTAGGCATCTCAATATAATATAGAATAGGACCGATCACACTGTTGCATCTTTATCTGAATTACATACTAATCAATTCTCATTTCCTTCTACTACTCTGAAGGTAGTCTGCTCAAACCTTCATGTTTGCTAGGCAGAGCCAGCTGGAGCCGGTGAAGGGTACACACACATTATTCCCACAGCGGGAATTGGTTTTCACAACAACAGAGAAATCACATTTATCAAGAACAATGTCAGGATTTTACAAGGACACATTCAGCGTGTTTGTTTCTCCGAGACTGAATTTGCGTCAAACGGTTTTCCAACGAAGAGTTGTTTTCTAAAAAAAATGCCTCATTAAGTGTTTAATTCATTTATTTTCCGACGGTCTAATGTGATGAGAGTGTTTTGATATTGTCAATGAGCTGAATCGCAAAGTTTATAAAGTCACAGCAGTCAGTGTCGTTTCAAGTTTTTTTAACAGAAACAGAAAATTGGCTGCAAGATTAATGTTTGTATTGTCTGTTAATGTATCATAGTGTGATCATCCTGTAACAAAGGAGGTAAGTTTTTTTTTGTTGGTTGAAGCTAATCAGACAAAGCTGCTGCTTATCTCTGCACCACCAGCTGGAATGCATGGGAACATAGACGAACGAGGAACCAAGCTCAGTTATGTATTGGCTTTTTGCCCTGTGTCCACATTTGTAAAGTGGCTGTTAACAAGCCAGCCACCATTTATTTGATTTTTTTTCTACGCTACGCAATCCTTATACTGAATAAGTAGGTCATGTATCTTTCGGACAGAAAATTATGTGCAAACAGAATTTGAATGTAATAGCCATAGCCAGCGATTTTGCATGTTTTAGATCGTTTACAATATGTACTGTACATATATGAACTATATGTACAGAAATGTGAAATGTGACAGCGGTTCTCAACCCTTTTTTTAATGTCAAAGACCCCTAAATAAACCCCTAAAGATTTATGTTGTTAGATATGATTCAGACAAGAACTCTACAGTCAAATAAAGATGAGGAGATAACTTCTATAGTGAATGAAATAGTGAAAATAAACTATTCCCCCCTTTTAACTCCCTCAAGAACCCCAGATTTTACTCATTGTACTTCCTGATGAAGTTCAATCTATGGTAATTTACTTCAACTCTGCTTTTCTTTTCTTTTTTCCAGGCTACATTGTTAACATTACATACATTACATCACCTATAACTGTATTGCAATGTAATGATGAATTGCCTAATTTAAGAGCGTTCCAAGTGTCTGTGGTGATTGATTTTGATATCTCACGAAAAGCAGTGGCTGCTTGGAAGGTCATAACATATGTTGAAATCTCTGAAACACTGCAGCATTCATCCTAAATTGTTCAGTAGTATACATAAATTTGTGCAGTTATGTATACAACCTAATCGCCAGTATGGTCTGTTGATATAAATGAAAGGAAATTCAGTTTAAGTTTCAACCAAACTGGAACACATTTTGTTGGGTTTTTTTTTTGTGTTGAAGCTGCAGCCTTGAAGGGTAACAGACTCTTTCAACTACAGCTCTGCTCACTCATTGTCCACCTACATGATTGTCCTCCAGCTCTTAGCAGAAACAAAACTTGTACAATATAGAGACCTTTTTTCTTCTTCTTCATTACTTCACCGTTTAACCCATGTTAAGATAAATGAGCTCAGTGAGTGATGGCGATCATAACAACGCTGACATCTGTCATGAAACACATCGCGAACGGTCACAGCGTGAAAAAGTGTTTATTATCATGCCAAGATACGCTATCAGCCATGAACTTCCACGAATGAATATGTTTAGTTTACTTTGGCATTCGCTTCACATAGCTGTGCATCGGAGCAACGTGTACTTTAAATTGTATTAGACAGAGTGCAAATAACTATTAATGAGATTATATATTTTCTCAAGCGGTTTGTTGTGGCTGATAAGACGACGCGTCCATATCTGGTGTTTTAACAGTTTGGAAACATAGCGTACACATTATTCATATGGAAGATGTTGACATCTGACACCCACCGTTTGCATCACTGTGAAACAAAACAAATGAGAACTAGTAGCTGCAGGTTAGAAATGCCTTTGTGTAACCCAGCGCACATTAAGTTATGACTTTGTGGTACCTCCTTCAGCAGTTATGAGAGAACCACTTAGGATGACAAGTGATTTATAAGGCAACCAAAGTCTCCAAACACCTGCGTGTTTATTATGAGCGTGAAATATTTTGCTTGACTTCACAGAGCTTTTAGTGTGGGAGTAATGCCGTCTGTGCCCTCTGGTGTGTGACACTTGCTGCACTGTGACAGACATCTTAGTCAATCTCAGTTAACATCGGAGCTTTTTTTTTTCTTCCCTCTCTGTAACAAATGCATCTTTTTCAGGTTATCCCTCCCAAATGCACCTTTAACGCATCCTGTCTCTCAGGGATTGGCAGTCATGACATTTCAAAAAAGATTTACAATTTACATCTTGTCTGTCAGCGTGTGATCTGTCGACCGATTGTGAGGGGAAACATCCATCATTGGAGCTCTGCTATAGTAGAGATCATCACTCCATCATGGTGCACATCTCTCAGACATGTCAACACACATCAGCTTAAACATTATATTCTTTGCACATGGACGTCTGGTTGTGTTGAATAAGGGGGAGCAAACGTGGGGTTGGTGGGATTCTCCCCCAGAAAAAAAAAAAAAAAAAAGATTCTTGCTATGAAGTGCTATAAAAACCAGGAATGCATCAAGAACAGTGTATAACTACTATAACATGCAGGCTACTAGGTCATCTTTAAGGTCAAACAAGTACAAACAGTTTACATTGATATTCTCAATACTCACAAGCCCATTTTCAAAGTCTAACAACTGATGATGAATACAACGGCCTGACACAGTAACAAAGCCCATCAGCTTCCTTCATTTCCAGCTAAACCTTGAACTAATAATGCCACTGTTATCTCTTCACAATCCAACTTCCAACTGTCTCTTACTTTAGGCTAATATTTTCATTACTTTGCATTTTGTTTTTGTTTCTTTCTCGGTTCCCATGTCATTTGATGTTAGATAATGACTGTTTTTCCACCAATGTGCTGCCTATTCTTCTGGGTCAGTGTGTTTCCCCAAACCGCTCCCGGAGTAGCTGGCCACCTGTTTTTCATCTCAATCCAACCCTGCTCCACCTGGTGTTAGATTTAAGAGATTTGTCTTTTTTTTTTTTTTTTTTTGCATGCATGAAAGTTGGCAGCCGTGTTAATAGCCACGAGCCACAAGAAACCGAGACTGATTCACCTGCTTTGTGATTCACATCTCTACATCTGAATCCTGACTGATCAGTGAGCTGATGTTAGTTGTTGAATAACGGGGATGCATTTGCTCCATTTCTCAGGCACCTACGTTATTGTGTCCTTGGACTAAATCTGTATAATTTTTATATAATAATATTGTACACAGGCTTTGCCATATCCTATACATCTATAGCCAGAGTGTGCCGTCCATGCATGGCCGAAGAGAGACTGAATTTTTGAACTGAAGGCGTGGGAAGTCCATCACCTGACTGATGTCCTTCCAGATTAAGACAGGACTCAGCGAGGAGAGTCTACTCCCTTAGTGTGTGTGTGTGTGTGGGTGTGTGTGAAGGAAGTTTGCTATTCCTAAAATAGTGAAGATAAGACTTGTCCTGGCAGGAATTTCCTGTCTCACTTTCCCCTTGTCTGTAGCTCGTGGGGGGGCCCCTGCGTTTTGCCACTGTTTGGCTTCACAGCTTTTCAGGTGCGAGGAAGCTGTGCTGTGTGGCAGAAGGGTGGTGATGGGACTGAAGTCGGTGGCAGGTTCACATCTGAGCTGAGACAATATGTTGGGGAAACGTTGCATCTCCTCTGGGGCAGAGTTAAAGATCACTGGAAGAGCAGGCAGGAATACCCTGCTGGGAATGATCCATGGACTGCCACCACTTCCCACTTCATGATTGTTTTCTGTCATTACGCCGTTAGTGTGGCTAGCTGCTCCAGTTCACATTCAGTCATTCAACTGTTGAGGGTTGTATGTGGTTTTGAATTAGCATGATATCCATTTTAATATCAGAGCAGAGACAGACATCGCTTGATGATGTCGTTGTTTCAACTGTGATACCAGAGATGGACAAAGATATTGTCCTACATTTCCCGAGGAGTTGAAAGGTAAAATGAGAATATTAATGCTACTCTCATGTCTGTATGTTAGATAAGAAGCGATTGCCCCCAGCAGTAAGCAGATTGTGTTACCTTACACAGAGCTAGGCTAGCTGTGTCCACCTTATATAGCTTCATAAAACAGCTGGCTAAGGGGGATGTTTTGTTTTGTAATGGTACTATTTTGTATAGTGTGAGATGTAGGGTGACGTCAGCACTGGAAGTGATTGTTTCAGGTCAGCGTGTTTGCACAGTTAATGCAGTCAAGTCTTGTCCATATAAAGTCAGGTCCACCACAGAGGACAGAGGAGAATCTGGAAAATGGATTGAACTTTTAATGAATGAACTTTTGGTGAATAAAATGTTTAAATAATACCAGATCTTCAGGTTTTACTCAATGCTACCATATGTATACCACAGTGTTATGCAGTCATGTTGTGTTTGGAGTTGGTGAGTCCCTCATCATTGTAACCATGTAAAAACCTGGCTGGCTGTACTCATTCCTATATTTGAAAGCAAAGCAATAACGTGTTCTGGAGAGTGTTGAAGGTCATTTTTAAGGAATTGTAAGAAAATTATATACAATATATATGAAAACGAGTGTAGATAAATGTCAGTCGATGTCAATGGTATTTGAAATTCTGCCTAATATTGGAAGGAAGCCTCGTTCCACTGGGATCAGCCTTTACTTTAAACACGATTAACAAAATATTTCCATAAGAATGACCTTGCTCCATTGTGCTCCCTGAACCGTCGGATATGTTGGAGGAATGAGGTTTGTGTACAAGAATAGCAGCCGTCCAGAGCTGTGAGTTTTGATTGGCAGCAGGTCATGACTGAGTGACTGTTGTGAAATCATCTTGTAGACTGAACGAAAGCTTCTCGTCGTTCCATATTACACATGTTGGATTGGATGTGTCTCAGTAATCTAAATGTGAATATCTCTAATATTGCATATAGGCTTTAAAGTGTTTAATAAATGTATTAGACTTGTGTTTAATAAGTTGCTGAATTGTAGTTCAGTTCATCCTTGAGTAATTATCCCTGCTTTGCTGATACAGCGCATCACAATCATTGTCAAACCACCGAGCCAGATGTGAAAAATGGTCATCATTTTCTCTCATAATGCAAAGAAAGCCTCTCCACCTTCCTACACCTTCTCAGTCTCTCTGTTATCGCTCTGTGTGTGTGTTTTCATATTTAATGATATCCAGCTGGGTCATAAGTCATGGTGACACTTTTATATATGATAGACATAGGTGTGAAGTATGACTAAGCGCTAATAGCACCCCGAGGGGACTCTGCGGCGGTAATGACATTCTAGACCGGCCATATTAACCAAGCGCAAGTCAGTAAAGTGAATACATTGGTAATAAATCAAGAGCAAATAATCTTTGTGGCCGTTTTTTAAAGGAGGAAGCAGGGAGCTCAGCTTCAAACGGCGTCGCCCCGTGAATGGGTCGTGATTTCTCTGCCTGGGTGTTTTTTTTTCGTTGCCAGGGACCAAGTGCATTACCCGCAGATTGCCTTACAGCTTGTAAATGTAATGAACAACGTGCTATGTGAGCTGCTGTCGTTTCAGGTTCCTGACGTGTTTTGGAGATTTAACAGCCTACCAGCACTCTACTAAAAACCACCAGGTCCTCCATAAGTGACCTGGGTAACATGAATCTAATGCAGTTCCCTTGTCCGCTCCCTCAGGTCTGGTGATTGGCTTTTCTATGACTCCACCCATCCTCGACAACTCCAGAGACGACCTAGTGGTTCCAGTCAATGAAACACTCACTATTACATGCAGGTATGTGTGCACTGCTGCTGCTTGTGCATGACGTGCTGTTTGTTATTTCAAAAGTTGAAAAGTTGTGTACATTCAAGCAGGATTTGTGACATCATAACTAGATTGGAGCCAATCATGGTCCAGTATTCAGTTTGCTGGGAGAAGAAGTAGATGATATTTTAGATATGTTTTGATGGAGATACAAATTAATATTCATAGTATTTTATTTACATCTTAAAACATGTCTTGAGGGGATATTTAAATATACACATGTATGAAATATACATAGAATACTATTACATTTAAAACCATACAACACACAGATTTTTTTTTTTTTTTTAAGTCATAGCCAACAGTGATTTAAACAGAGTCAATGTGAGATATGACTAGAGTCATAATAACTTTATCCTCATGCAATCTTTGCTGCGCTGCCTGCTGCCAAGCTGTCACTCCATCATAATAAATGCTGTCTTTGGTAAGCCGATGATACTACTTGGATTTTTTCCCCAACACATGTCTTAAATAGTTGTTCGCATTTAAATCTTTGGTTTCTCTCCTGAGAATCTCCAGGGAGAGGGCATCAGTTTCATTTTAGTCAATTTATTATATATATATATTTTTACAATGTATAAATCTCTAGAGTCGAGGTAGATAGACACTATTCACCAGGGCTGGAAAATAACCTACAGAATGCTTTTAATGCCCTCAGTTCTTTCCAGTCATCACATCTTGGCACTGTTTGCAGATGTTTGACATTTGTAGTTGGTGGAGGCAGGTGGTGAAAGCATAGATATCAGTTTTCATAAAGCCGCTATGATTCAACTCAATCTCACTCATAATGCCTCTGGGTTAACATGTCCACCCATAACTGGATTTATATAACAAAGCACAAGTCAAACAGGGATGTGTGGATGCACGGAGGAATTTATAGTATTACACACACACACACACACACACACGCACACACACAGACACAGACACTGTCAAAGGTTTCACCAGTCAAAACTTGACATCGACTGGTATAATGTTATTCACACAGATGTCAAAATAAACACCTGACATCTTATTTGACATCTTATGATAATTTATTACCTTAAAGCCGTGTTTTGTGACCTGATGTCTCCTTCAGGGGACAGCGCACTCTGGCTTGGGCCTGGCCTGATCAGACTCTGGTGGGACAGGAGCTAACTGACCGTCAGGCCCAGCTACCGACCACCAGGGCGCCCGGGCAGAGGGCCGCATTCGTCAGTGAGTGTTCGGGGGAGACTGGGAGGCAGTACTGTAAGAGGCTGGTCCTGAACAAGGCGTGGGCCAAAGACACGGGCTACTACCGCTGCTATTACAAGGATGTCAAGGCCATCATTGACGGCACCACTGCTGTCAGCGTTTATGTCTTCGTCAGGGGTGAGTCATAAACTCGAACACATATACACATGCACACACACAAACACACACACACACACTTTAGTAAATTGAAAATATTGAAATGACTTGTCCACCATTCTGGCTCATCATGAAATATTCATTCATTCACAAAAGACTGTTTCCATCTTTCTATTATTTCATTTAAAGAGTAATTCTCAGAGCATAGTGCGCATCAACTATGAAAATTAGATTGTCAGTTTTGACAAAACATCTCATTTCAAGTTCACGTGTAATTCCCTATTTAAAAATCCATTTTACATAGCACTGAGTCAGCAGTTTGTGGGCCCATTTTGTTCTGTTTGTTCCTGAACTTGTCCTGTGGCTAAATGAGCATGTTTCATCTCCTGCCTGCCTGACCTGGTCAGCAACTCTTTAGCTTGGCTGTGCGGACTCTGTCTTTAGTTTCTCTTTTCCTTGGGAGGTTAACAAGAAAACCATAGACATCCTACTGAAACAGATCTCCTGTTTGAATATTGCTTCAATATCAAAGCAGCCACTGCATTATTAGAGCGAGAAGTTGTTGACTTTGCCTCAGTAGCACCCTGGAAGCTGGCAGGATTAATGTTTTGGAAATTAGAGATGGAAAGCTTTTGATAAGGGTAGGAATGAGCAGGGCTATTCACTTTTCTAATTAGTTAGAGGCTATTATTTTATAAATATTGAAATATAACAGCAGCTCTCTTTTAATTCACCCTCTCACGTGGCTTTCCATGTGGTATCACTGGATCACAAATCTGATAAGACCTCATAATGAAATGGGTTTTGCAACAAATCTTTTCTCTCCTGGCTGCATGGTGTCTCATATAATATTAGGATTCAGAGCCACCACTCCTACTTTACCTGCTCAATTTTAGCCCCAACTTTAGCTCTCTGGGCTTTGGCCTTGAGGGCTTCAGTTTTCTTTGCCTCCATCCATGTGAAAAGTAGAAGGAGGAGTGGTGGGATAAGGTGAGAGAGAGACAGATGATGGTCGTGTAGGAGTATCCTGCTGACCAATCCACTCATGCAAAATGCCTGTTTATCCCCTCTGACAAGGTGTCAAAACAGTTTCCACAGATCTAACCGGGGGGCTGATCAGAAGCAGATGAAATCGCAGCCATAAATTAGACCCAGCATGTGGTAGAATGAGAAGGGACACATGTGGATTCAGTTAGACGGGCAGACGTCGCCCCTTTACCCTGTCTGTGCTGCACACCACCCTCTAAACATACACACACGTGAATGTACAGTATGACCTGAATGCATGAATACAGTGTATGTGTATAGGCTTGCATATTTATATATATATACATATATATACACACAGGGGCATGTAAAATACACAAACACTTGCTCTGATACATACATTTTCAAATACTTTCTCACACACACCCAGGCTCATATCCTGATATGATGGTACTTTTCAAACTTTGCTGATACTTTGCAAACTTTGCTTTGTCCTTTTCAAAAAAACTGAAAAACTGCAGTGATTTATGATGAAGAACCTGACCTGTGAGGCGGTTGTGTATTATTTATGTTACCTGTGTGTATTTAGACCACCACGATGCAGAAATTATACGCCTCTAGATATGACCCTTTGTTCAGGACTTGCGTCGGCTTGAGATGATAGCTTTGACTGTTGCAGATAAATTGCATGAAAAATGATAGAAGGCTTATTGTGGTAAAAAATAAAGAAATAATAAAAAGAAGCGAGCAGGTTCACACCGTACAAAAGTTCGCTGGTATTGACAAGAAAGCCTGAGAGAGATAAGCATTTTTATAATAGTTTGTGCGCCTGCTGTGGGAATATGAGGTTTCGTGGCGATAACAGCTGCAATGCAAATTGCTGACACAATTGCTGTGATGTCTCCCAAAGTCCTGTGCAACAGTAGCTGTGTGTCCCAGACAATAAAAAAGAGAAAGATCAAGGTATTAAGGATGAAGCACGAGAGAGATATTTTCATCAGACACCTTGTAACATCATTTAGGAGGATTAAACCCCTCGGCTGTCTGTCGCTCAGCTAATACGCAATAGCAGCCCTAAATGCTATTTACTGTTGCATTACATGGTAATCATGATAAAATCCACATAGGGCACGTCATCATCAGGCTTTGAGATATTTGGCTGTCCGTGCAAGAAGTCATCCCAGTAATAGCCATCATTATCTAGCTGCTGGTATCAGGGTTACCTTTTAAAAGCTCTTTGTTTCTGTCTGCGTCCAGACCCCGAGCAGCCCTTCCTCAGGAGAGGCAGCTACAGCGAGGGCAACGGAAGTGGCCTGGAGACCATTTTAATTACACGCTTCTCCACACACATCGTAGTGCCATGTCTGGTTACAGTGCCCGATCTCAACGTCACTCTCCATGCGGTTTGTACTCACCACATTTCACTCCTCTGATTAAAGACAAGTCAAATTATAGTTTATGATTTGAGATCCAGCAATAGTTTTTTTTTTTTTTTATCATCTTAGTATCCTACGCCTCTGGAGAAGAGTGGGATGACATGGGACAACAAGCGAGGATGGTCCATTCCCAGACAAATCATAGACAGCATGCCAATGCTAATCGGAGTTTCATGTGTTGCTACACTGGAAGGCAAAGAGCACCAGTCTGTCAACTACCTGATCCACACTACAGGTAAAAAAAAGACATTATAACTCTGTTGACTGCAAAGGTTTAAAGGGTTCACTCTCCTCTGGTATTTCAACATGAAGCTTAGCAGAACTGCAGAGGATCACACAAACCTTTCGACCAGCAGTTACAAAAACACAACTGACCCAGAACAAATATTTAAATTAGATTTTTGAGGCTTTTCTCTTGCTGAGAGAGACATTAGCTGGGACGTCAAAGTTGGTGCTAAACTGACTGCGTTGTCAACACAGTTGTGCATGACATCAGTGAGTCAATTAAGACTTACTGTTGACAATTTAGAGGATTAAATTTAGTCATGTAATTTCCTCAGAAAACAACTCCCCTTTTTTAATGTGGGGATGTTTGCCATTATGTGAACAGAATATTTAAAAAAAAAAAAAAAAGGACGGGAAGAGAAAGCATAATTGAATTTTAAAGAAACAAAGACGAACAGGCGAGATTTCATGTCGAGGTTCCCTTACATTGCTAGTGAACTCTGAGGGACCCGGCGGCTCTCTTGCTATGTTGTGTGAGATCATTCACCCTTTTCATTTCAGAGGGTGAAAGGAAACTCATACCGACTGCTGCCGGCCAAAAGTAACAGCCGCATCAGTCAGACGAGAAAGCGAGAGCGAGTCTTCACTTGGAACGCTAATGGAGCGTTTAAACAATCAGGCTATCACCAGCATATTTGTTTGGTTTTTTTTTTTTTTACACCGCATGTCATTTCCAGTGTCTGCAGAGAGAGGTGGCTTGAATATCACAGGCATTGGCCAGTGTCCAAAGCTTCCTTGCCATTTCTCTCACATTTTAAATTGAAGCCTCACTGTATTCAATTGGATTCATTAATATATAGCTAGGCACATGAATGGAAATAGCGTGAGTCTGTGACGGACAGCTTTTTTTTAATAGTAGGATGGCTCCTCTGGTCCAAAGGAAAATCATTTCCTCTGGTCCTTGCGAGGAAGGAAAAACTGCTGACGATGTCACTGTGACCTCTTTCAATGTCTACCTCCCTCCGTCCCTCTGTTTCGCCCTACCGTTTTTCTTTTTTCCCCGAACAGGAAGTCAGGTTTACGATGTCAAGCTGTTTCCTGAGGAGCCAGTAGAGCTGATAGTCGGGGAGGTCCTCACCCTGAACTGCACAGCGTTGGTGGAGTTCAATGCTGGGGTGGATATTAAATGGTCTTACCCTGGTAAACGGGTATGGTCACATGTTGTACGGCATCAGTAAATTTATGGTCCGAATTTTAGACGATGCTTGACGATACTGATGGTCTGTTTCTCCTCACCAGACGAACAGTTCGGTGGACACTAAGCCCTATCGTGAAGCTCTGTCTCACGCCACAGAGGCAGTTAGCATCCTGACCATCCACAGTGTCACTGTTACAGACACTGGCCCGTACAGCTGCAACGTCACCAGCATGGACACCACACAAACCCAGAAAACTCAGGTCATAGTTCACGGTAAGCACCAGAACTGTCCATTGGATATCTATCCAATGGATATTGAGTAAGGCAAGTTCAGTCTGGACCAAAGTGGTGAACTGGCGCCGTCCCCTGAGCCATGATGCTATCAGGGTAAAAACATATATTGATTCGGGCCTATGTATGTAACTTTGCTGAACAATTACACAATATTAGTAAGTGCCAAAACTTTACTGCCAACTCCGCTGTAGGTTTCTGGTGATATCAAGACCAAGAAAGGCTGTACTAGAAAAAATCCACAAGTGTATTGCATTGAGAAGCATTAAAGTAAATGTGTGATTTGTGAGAATAACAATGACTATTAATAAATTATATACTGTTGCTTTAAGGGGATACTCCACCAAAAATGTAATGAAATATTCAGTGCTGTAGGTTTGAAAGGTGGTTCTGATTCCAGCGGTGACCCAGGGTCAAACTTGTCAAATCACTCATTGTGTATTTAGAAAATTTATCGTCGAAGAAGATAGCAAACATATTTCATTGATTAAAAGTGGAGGAGTGATTTGAGAAGTGTCTCTGGACGTTTCTCTTGACTGTAACTGTGAACCTGAGCTGATTTACAGCTGCTACTCTGCACAAAGGATCCATCTTGCAAACATTTCGGAGTCACCTTTCAAGGCTAAAGGTTGTGTTTGATACTCAAACAAGCTTTTTGTGTTTTTAGAACCAGAAAATAAAAAGCATTAACTATCGTAAGTAAACAAGTAAATGTCTCTTATTCCAGAAAAGCCGTTTATCAACCTGGACTTCAGAAATGGACCAGTGGTGGAGGTAACTGCTGGCCAGAAGTCGTTCAAATTACACGTAAATGTGTCTGCCTTCCCCACACCTGAAACACAATGGTAAGATGAGACTCTCTGGTGGAGCCATTAAATCTAATGGACAATTTTCAAAAGTGTAATTAGGCTCCATATAGCTGAGATGTACAGATTAACTTAGGGTCAGAGTAGCAGGAGGGTATTCTGCGCTGTAGCAGCTGTGTTTGTGTGTGTGTCGCGTTCAGGTATAAAGATGGAAAGCTGATAAATGAACGTCCTGAATTCACGATGAAAAGAATGAGGATGCACCTTAACCACGCTTTGGAGATTAAGGATGTTCGTCAGGAGGATTCTGGGATCTACACGGTGGTGCTGAAGAACAATGCCGCCGCACTGGAGAAGAGGCTTAACATCACGCTTGTCACCAACGGTAACTAGTCTGTTGATCTGATCATGCCAGATGTTTTGTATGCATATAGTGGATGTGCAACAGTTAACTTCGGTCTACTCCAGGATGTTTCCATGTTCTGCCGTGATGCTCCTCTACATACTATACTATATTTAGTTGAATTGATTGATTGATTGATTGATTGATTGATTGATTGATTGATTGATTGATTGACTCTCCTCTTTCCCAGTTCCCCCACAGATTCATGAGAAAGAGGTGGCAGAACCGTCCAGTCCTTACCCGAGTGGCAGCAGCCAGATTCTAACATGCACCACATACGGCCTCCCTGCTCCTAACATCAGCTGGCAATGGAGGGCCTGGGGTCCGTGTGTCCTCAACACCACCCGCAGCAGACCGTAAGAATCCTCTCCTATACACACACACACACACACACACACACACACACACACACTGAGGACTGATATTTTTGCAAACGCTATATGTGTGGGAGTAGATAAGGTTTGATTGAACGGGGCAGAAAAGATAGGAGCGAGATGCAGTGCATGAAGCGTAATGTGAGGACAAAATAAAATAAAAAGAGGTCAGCGTGCAAGTATCTACTGGCTCTGAGCAATGAAGAGAAGGAGGAGATGATGTAGGAAGGAGATGGTAAAGAAAGGCAAGTGGATGTAAAGAGCAGAGATAAAGACGACAAGTAAATAGAAGAAAGAGGAGACGCAAGGAAAGCATGTCTGGTCGATGTCTATCATGCATCCTCCCCCACACAGTAATATTGTGCTACTATTGCTGTACGGCTGATTGGCCATGATGCAGCTCTTGCACAGTGATGTAACTTTCTCACATATATAGACAAAAACATAACACACACAGACACACAAGCACAGAGAGAGACTCACACAATCATTTGTGTTGTCAGAAATGCACAGAAAACTCAGAGGTGTTTTGGAGACCAAGGTGCACTTCATGAATGCGTACTGACACGCGCGCGCACACACACACACACACACACACACACACACACACAAACACTCTTTTTGTCAAGCATTGCCCTTGGCTTCTTTATCTACACTGAATCGCCTGATATCATATAATGGATTCTGTGGACAGTCATGTATAGTAGATTTTAAGTCATTTTCTTCCATCCTTTACTTTAAGCCCCCATGTTGTGGCTACTTCCACTGAATATATTTCTAATATTCACCCCACCTTCAGCAGCTTCCTCCAAGGCTTGATTTTTTTTTTTTTTTTTTTTTGGGAAGTTGTTGCTGTTCTCTTGAGTGCATAAGAATTGAATTTCCTTTTTTTAATCTGATGGTCAAACGTGTAGTGCAGGACTTTCCAATAAATCTCTAACAGTCTGTGTAGTGTGGTAGCACGGTGTGGATTCAACACACCAGCTTGAAACGAATTGAAAATATTAAATATGAGCAAACAGTATTTTTTAAATGAAAAAGTGCTGACAGTCTGCATTAATCATGTCACATGGACAAAAGCTATTTGCCTTTGTCCAAAGCTTTTTTGCAGTTTCTTTGTTGAAAAAATGCTCAACTGGTCCTTTTTAGAACATTAGAAATGCTGAGGTCGTGAGTCTATCTAACACATCTGAACCCCGCCCACCTAACAAGAAACAAGAAATAATACCAACTGTTTTTGTGGATTTTATCCACTGATTTATGTATAATAAATTTAATGTATGTATGTACTGTGGGCTGTTTTTAGAGTGAAGAAGTGACCCTGCTGATGCACAATAGTCCAGGAAAAAAAATGCCAAACAAATTTTGTTTGATTAGTTTCCAGGACACATACATAATTGCCTTGGCTTTTGGATGCGAGCTGATGTTGAGACCTGAAATGCATTCCAGTGTGTGCAAAGAAAATTCACATAAAAGCTCAGGATGTCTGGTTTGATGTGCTTCTGCATTCTCCCTCACTGCCTCTCTCTGCGGTGCATGTCAATGAAGAGGAGATGTCATGAAAGTGTCTGTGCTTCTCTCCAGGGTCCAACGAGACAGGAAGGGCCGGAGTGACAGGATCGCAGACTGCCAGAACTGGCAGGACATAAGCTCGGAAAACGAGGCTATTGAAACGTCCGTCGAAGTGGTGGATGGACGACAAAAGGTTCATTATGACTATTGTTATATGGAAAGGCCTGATTATATAATTGAGGATTGATTTTTCTATACAAGAATGACCATGATATTAATAATATTGGGACGTAACCCAGAAAAGAAGATATTTACATAGGTGTCTTATCTGCGAACTGTGACGTTTTTATGTAAGCGTCCCAAATTCTGAGCTTCATAACAAAATTTGACAATCAAGAACCATTTCCAGAGTAGAAATATTTATAACAGTCTTCCTCTGCAGACTTCCTGTGAGGACTGGTTATAAACACATCCAGACACACATATGCAGGAGAACATGCGCACATATACACGCCTGCACATTTATAAACCACAGCCGTAAGAGGAAATTATTACATGGACACGCAAACGTTCCTGATGTTTTTTTTCAATCACACGAGAGTGAGTTTGCTTCTTGTCGGGCCTGTCAGCACAAAGTCTGGTTTGTGTCAGCTCACAAACAAATACATGACTGGCAGGCTGCACTTTCCTTTTTAAAATATGAATTATTGAGTTGTGAATTGACGAATTATAGTCTCATCCGCCTTTTCTCACCTCACAGATAGTGAGCAGGCTTCAGATTCGCAACGCCAGTGTTTCAGTCATGTACAAATGTTCTGCAGAGAACAAAGTGGGCAAAGACGAACGGCTGATTTACTTCTACGTAACCAGTAAGTATGTTGAGATGGATTTCACGCTACAACAGACATGAATACAATTCTGTTTGTGTTCACAGTATTAGAAAATTACATTTAAAAAAAACAAAAAAACGTGTATTAAGCAATTGAATTGATTTTTTTTTTATTCCTATTTTTTAATTCCATCTTCTCCGTGAGCATCATAAACACGTTTACACACAGAAATCTCAAACACATCAAGGAAACTTGATCTCTGCATTTGTAATTGAAGTGAAGTAACCCTTGAGGGAATAATTTTCATTAAAGGAAAGGTTCACAAGTCTTCAAGTATTAAAACATTATTAAAGCAGGGTTTTCTGTCTGTACTCATCCCTCCTGTTCATACGGACCATTAGAAGATCCCTTTTTTTATAATGCATGTAATTTAATTGATGGGGGACAAAATCCAGTTTTAAAGTGGATATCCTCCACAGTTAGTCTTTTTAGTGCCAAATTCCCTCTTTGCGTTTCAACAGTGTTTTCCTGTTCGGATACAGTGGAAGGACACTAACACAAAGAGGTAATTTGGCACTAAAAACACTTACTTTGAAAGACATGATTTGACTAATTTAGATGACTGAATCTTCATATAAATAAACTTTTAAATACACTTTTAAATCACCTACATTAAAAGTGCATTATAAAGTATGAACAGGAGGAATGACTACAGCAATAAAAACATGTATCCATATTCGTTTGGGCACCTGATGATTGTTTAAGGGTGGATTTAAAA
Organism: Pampus argenteus; assembly: GCA_036937835.1. Classification (NCBI taxonomy): domain Eukaryota; kingdom Metazoa; phylum Chordata; class Actinopteri; order Scombriformes; family Stromateidae; genus Pampus; species Pampus argenteus. The sequence goes on along the minus strand of CM072861.1, from coordinate 19,950,149 downwards.
AAATTGTGAACCTATCTGTTAATGTTACCTAACTGCTTCACCTGACTCCTCTCTATATCTTCACAGCCATCCCTGAGGGGTTCAGCGTGGACTTTCAGCCCTCTGAGAATCCCCCGGAGCAGGAGAAAGTGTCCCTGTGCTGCAGCGCTGACAATTACACCTACGAGCAGCTGCAGTGGTACCGCATTAACCCCCAGGCTCTACAGGACAAGCAGGGCAAGACCCAGGGGCTGGACTGCAGGAGCGTGCACCTCTATGCAGACACGCTTGACGGCCAGCTCTCCTTCCAGGAGCCCTCCAACAGCTGGGTCCTGGATTTCACCATCCCCGCCATACAGCTGCAGGATGAGGGTCATTATGTATGTGAGGCTCAGAGCCGGCGGAGTGGGGAGAAACAGTGCCTGATCAAATACATTTCTGTCAAAGGTGAGCGATACGAGGTAGAAGCTCCAGACACAGACCTACACGTGGTGCAACATAGAAAATAGACTCTCTGACCACAGCTAATTATAGAGAAAACTCACAGCAACAACACACACAATGGAGCCAGTGTTGAGATGCTGGAGGCTTAAAAATACACACACACACAAAGAAGAGCCCACGCAGTCCCTTACCCACATGCACACGTAGTGGAGAAAATACCTGGTGTTTGCACAAGCATTTAAATTCATGTTTCATTCACATTGTATGCTGTAACTTGGCATATATGCCTGCAGGATAGATGTACATTTTAATGGGATTTTCTGACTTTTTCAATCCTATGAGACTCTTGAGTAGATAACATGTACATTTACAGTCCAACTACAGGGCTGATATTGCATTGTTCACATCAGTACAGACAAGTTAGTGTTGTTTCTCCTTCCTTCTCCTGCTCTCTCTCTGTCTCTTTTCATCCCCTCCGTCTCTCCGTAGCGCTGGAGGCACCTCGCTACAAGCGCAGCCTCACCAACCAGACGGTGAACGTGACCGAATCTCTGCGGATGGAGTGCGACGTGGAGGGCAGACCCCTGCCCCACCTCTCCTGGTTTAAAGACAACCAGCCTCTCCACCAAATGTCAGGTGTGTCAATGCACCTACACAAGTGATGAGTAGGCCAACCTGACAGCTGCACATACAAACTCATACACCAACATTTGCATCACCGAATCTTAATTTAGCAGATGAGGTTTTTCTGTTCAGGTGAGTTTCTAGTTTAGTTTGCTTCATTCTGCCTGCCCACACACACTCATACTGTTGAACAAACGTCTCAAACGGAAGCTGCGAGAAGAAAACTTGTCCAGATGTGCTTGATATACATGTGCATACACACACACACATAGACAAAACCCTGCAGGGCAGATAGACACGGCTCATTAGCTTTCTCAGTGTGCATCTCTTCTTAACATCTGAAGGAGATGAGGGGAGGAGGAGGCGAGGAGGAGGCGACGGGGTGGTCAGTATGGGTTTGAGTGACAGCTGATGCTCTGAGACACGCAGCTCGACACACACAGGACGATTATAAAGTAGTTTTATAGACTTGAAAAGATGTGACAAATGTAAGAAATGTTGAAAATGTTGCAGAATTGAGCACGTGAGAGATGATAAGAAGTTACAGATGATGATTTTTCTTCTTCTGAAGTATGGGTGTGTGTGTGTGTGTGTGTGTGTGTGTATGTGTGTCACTAATCATCCTGTGTATCGTTGCAGGAATCCAGCTGCAGGATGCAAATCGCACCCTGAGTATCCAGCGAGTTAGAGAGGAAGATGCTGGTCTTTACACCTGCACCGCCTGCAACCAGCGTGGTTGTGTCCACTCCTCAGCCGCCGTCCGGGTCATTGGTGAGAGGGAGGGGGACACACACACACACACCTACAGACACACACACACACACACACACATTCATAAAAACATGCAATCACCCAGATACCTAGATTCCCTCTCAGCACTTGCATGTACTTTTTCAAGAGCATTCAGGCTTGAAATCACAGTTGCCCTCAAGCTCATATCTCCACACAAAAACGTACAATGAATTCTCCTCAACCGCCTCACACACACACACACACACACTTGTCACGTCAGATTGTGCTCTCGTCGTCCACGGCTCTCAGCTCAATAAAATCGACGTCATTGACTGCGAGGACATTCTATAAGCAGAATGAATAATTTATGGTTTTGCTGATGAATGGTTGAATTGAGTAAATTGACATTTAGCTCATTGATGTAACCTAAAGATTTAATGCGCTTGCCAGAAAGCCAGAAACTATTGTTTGTAATATAGCTCCTCCTACAGTCAGTCAGAAGTAATGTCATCAAAGAGAAAGTTAAATTAGAAGACTTGTAAACGGATGTTTTCTGAAACGTGTGCATCTTTCTTGATTTCTTTTCTGTTTTTTTACGTGAAGGTTCAAACGACAAGGCCAACGTGGAGATTGTGATACTCATCGGGACTGGTGTCATCGCTGTTTTCTTCTGGGCCTTGCTCATCCTCATCTTCTGCAATGTGAAACGGGTCAGAGGTCACCACTTATCTGTGTGTGTGTGTGTGTGTGTGTGTTTGTGTGTTTGTGTGAGGCCAGCAGACTGTGATGGAGACTCTTTATCCTTTGACTCAGAGCAGCTCTGTGGACGTTTGAGCACAACCTGTTTGATCTTTAAGTGAAGCAGTAATTTATCGCTGAGAGAGAGAGATAGAGAGAAAGAGACAGAGAGACAGAGAGAGAGAGAGAGAGAGAGCTCCTGTCAGTCCAACAACAAGCAGGACCATAACAAGGCTCATATTGCTTTTTAGTTTTTGCTCACTTGGTCACATATCAAATCACCTCACACAGCTGATCTACAGAAATTCACATGGTGGTGACCTCATTAGCAAATTCAATTAGAGATGATCTAATAGTGAAAGGGTTACTGCTAACACGCTCTTTAGCAAAAGAAGCTAAATGATCGTGTACAGAATGTGGACAACAGTTCCCCAGACAGCTATTGAAAACCAGCAAGTAGTCAATACTGGATGAAAGCGAAATGCCAGCTTCTCAGTAAATGAAAATGTTTCCAGTCTTGTTTCCAGACTGTCCGTAATTTATTTTTTTGACACATCCAATAAGGTTTAAGAGGTCGTCATCATCGCAAAGAATGGCAAAAAAAATAAATAAATAAAAATCCCACAGCTTCCCTTTTGCTGAGGAGAAAACATCACATTTGCCAAAATGATATTTTAAAATCCTACTACATGGATGACTTGCTTGCAGCAAACCATCATGAGGGTATTATTATTTTTTTCTTGTAACCTTTCCCTCTTTCTCTTCTCATAATATTGTCATTTTTGTCTCCTCATTTATCATTTCCAGCTATTCAGCCCAACTTGATCTTTCACCTCCTCACCTTACATCAGATCTTTCTCTTTTTCTCTCCGCGTGCTTCAGGTTAACCCGGCAGATATAAAGACCGGCTATCTGTCAATCATTATGGACCCGGGGGAGGTGCCTCTGGATGAGCAGTGTGAATACCTGCCCTACGACTCCTCACAGTGGGAGATCTCCCGAGACAGACTACGACTGGGTGAGCAACCAGAAGGGAGAAAAGGATGTATGGATGATATGGGATAAAGGAATGAATGAGAGGAAAGGAATATACAGGCGCGGGTGGGCGAATAGATGGATTAAACTGAATTACTTTTCCATTTCCAGAATCCTTAATGGCATGACTTTGGATCGCAGCCAGCCAGGCCAAAGTGCTGCCAAGTAAAAGTGCTAATGTTAAATACGTGCTCATTCCCAGCACAGCTTTTTTAAAAACACCCTGAGGAAAAGCATCTGTTCCTCGACTATAATTTATGGGAACATGTCGTTTTTCCAAATGCTGCGATTGAAATTCTAATTTCTCCCTGTTGTCTATACGGATGCCAGATGCATTTACATTATGCAACTGCTCCCAACCACAACTGTTTGTGTATTCCAGTGAGACTAAAACCAAACGTACATAGATCAATAAACCTGAATATTCTTGACTTTTTTCTTTTTTTTTTTCTCTTATTTCCTCCAACACAGGAAAGGTTTTAGGTCACGGTGCCTTTGGAAAAGTAATTGAGGCATCAATCTACGGCATCAGCAAGAGCACTAGTCTGGACACAGTGGCTGTCAAGATGCTGAAGGGTGAGATTTGTCTTTATGCGTATACTGTATGTGACCTGTGAAATTACTTTTCCAAGATACTTACTGTAGCTGCTTGCAGGGGTACTAATCTCAGATTATTGTAGGAAGCTTTCTGAGAAGCTACGGGTGCACAAGTAGATCTCAATAAAAGCTATCTTTAGATCTCAATTGACTTCATTTACATAGTGTATTATGTAAATACGGTACCGTTTGTGACTTGGTAGATGTGCGTATATAATGTACACAGTGTGTGTGTGTGTGTGTGTCTTCTAGATGGAGCCACAGCCAGTGAGCACAAGGCCTTGATGTCAGAGTTAAAGATCCTGATTCACATTGGTAACCATCTGAATGTGGTGAACCTGTTAGGAGCCTGCACCAAACCGAACGGTGAGTACATTTACACATTTATACGTATCTCATTTCATATGTATTGTAAAGTGATTAGTGATGGTAGAGGCTGTGAGCGCTGTAACATTCATCAAAACTGAATTGAACTAACAGAGTGAAATTCCCTCTCTTTTTTTTTTTATGATTAACTGACGTGATGTTTAGAGTATTTTGTCTTCCCCTCCAGCTTCAGCCCGAGAGCAAATGAACAGGGAGAGAAAGTGGAACGAACAGCTGTCTTTCTTCTTCTTCTTTTGTCCATACATAATTTTGACCTATAAAGCCCTTTTTTTTTTTTTCGGAGGGGTGCACAGCTGTGCTCACCCTGAACAAAAGTCAGGCAGGAAATACTTAAAGAATGCAGACCCACACAATTATGATATGGTGTGAGAAGAGAGCAGTCCCTAAGCAGTCCCTAAACAAAAAGCAGCTGACATATATATGTATATGCATCATATGTATATATATGTACTGTATATATAAAGCGTCTGTATCAACAGGTCCGCTGATGGTGATAGTGGAATACTGCAAGTATGGGAATCTGTCCAACTTCCTTCGAGCCAAGAGAGAGTTCTTCCTCCCATACAGGGTATCAAAACACTTCAGAAACTGAAATATTTTCTACCGTTTTTATATATATTTTTTTATATTAACTTTAACATCGACCTATATTTCCTCACTTAGGATCGCTCTCCGAAAACCCAGAGCCAGGTGAGACGAATGATCGAAGCGGGTCAAATGGACCAAAGAGCTCGCCACCCACCTTCTCCCTCCTCCTCCTCGTCCCCGCTCATCAGTCCTCAGAGTCCATCGTCCAACACGTCCAATCAGACGCCCACCGTGGAGAAAAGTGAGTCTGTTGAGACTTGCAAGAGTAAATAGTTTAACTTACTATCTTACAAATGTAGCTTTCATGTTTTTTTTTTTATTTCCTTTCTCTTTTTCTCTCTCTCTCCAGTGGAGGATTTGTGGAAAACTCCTTTGACAATTGAAGATCTAATTTGCTACAGTTTCCAGGTGGCTCGTGGGATGGAGTTTCTGGCCTCCAGAAAGGTTAATCACTCGCACTACAATTAGTGAATGAGCAATGGTGAACTGTCACCAGAGGTCGGCTTTCAGAGGCAGTAGATTGTAGCCGGGATCATTCAGCTTTTCAGTCCTTTTGTGCTTGTTAATTATCCATGTGACCACTTGACTAGAGCTATGTCCCAGTTCTTCACATTTTACATCACATACATTATTAATACTACACAGGTTTTGATCTTATTGTGTTTTCATGTGCTGTGGATGGATTCAAAGTGTTCAGGTATCTTATATATTATTATTATACAATGTGGCTCCTGGAAGTCTTTTTAAAGGCTTTGTATACTTTTGGAAAGGTTAAACTGTATAACAACATATCATTTGCTCATACTTGATTGAAAGTTTAATTTTTCTTAAAGAAGCTAATCGTAGTAATAGTTCTCAAATAATAAGTCGTGGAGTAAAAAGTATAAATATTGAGTGAGTAAGTTTAATTAGTGACATTAAATCACAAGTAGATCTGTGGCTGCTTTAAACTAATGGTTTCTTCTTATTTGATTGACCGAGTTAATCAGAGACTCTGAACAGGGTCTGTTAATGTCTGTTAATGTCTATAATACATATGAAACCACTGCTATCTGTATAAATTCTGAAATTGGAAAAAAAAAAATCCATATAATAGCCATAACTGATGGTAAAATTAGCGATCAGACTCTGTCAGGCCACTTTAAATGTCACCAAACCAGTCGTGACCCTGTAGGCACATTTAGATGACAGCTTTGTGAGTGATGTCGTATCTCCTGCAAGCATTTCCACAGAGCCCAGCCTGGCACAGACATAGTCCAGTCCCAGTTACAAACTGGCACACACACACACACACACACACACACACACAGAGTTGAAACAAAACAGATTGTTAAATACAGCCGCACCTTGTGATTTACTTTCCCTCAAATCATATTCACTGATGTATAATTCACTTGCAGAGAAAACAACGTGATGACAGCACATGTAAACACAAACACAAGCATGTTGGACACGCACACACCTGTCCGCGCGGGGTCGTGATGTATGTGTGGTCCTGTGTGTATCCGCAGTGTATCCACAGAGACCTGGCAGCAAGGAACATTCTCCTGTCAGAGAACAACATCGTGAAGATCTGTGACTTTGGTCTGGCTAGAGACATATACAAAGACCCCGACTACGTCAGGAAAGGCAATGTACGGCTTTAGAGTTTATTATCCATCTTTAATTACTCCGCTCTGCTCTGCGAGTCATCAGAATAATGATTCAGTTGAAAGGCAGTTGCTGTTATACGTTTACTGTCTTGTAATATTTATCTGTTTTTTTTAATTTTTTTTAATGTTCTCTCAGGCTCGTCTGCCTTTAAAGTGGATGGCTCCAGAGAGTATCTTTGACAAAGTGTACACCAGCCAGAGTGATGTGTGGTCTTTCGGAGTCCTCCTCTGGGAAATCTTTTCACTGGGTAAAAGAAAAATCAAAAATCAAAGTGCTTTTAATTTAATCTTTTCACAGTCATTTGTACAGAAATCAAAGGAAACATGATCTCAATACAGTCTCCTCCAGATGTGTCATGTAGGAGTGTCTGTAAATCTGCTGCAAAAAGGCAATAGGGAATGTATTTCTTTAAGCCGAGTAAATCATCTCTATTATCCAAATACACAATAATTAGTTTTTTCCTTTCTCTGACTAGCATCTCATCCTCTTTGTCCATGTTCAGGTGCGTCTCCGTACCCGGGAGTGCAGATTGATGAAGATTTTTGCAAACGATTGAAGGACGGCGTGAGGATGAGAGCACCGGAGACTGCCTCCCCTGAAATGTAAGCGTAGGCTTTAATTTTCTTCCTTCTTCTTTTATATGTAACGAAACGTTTTATAATTTTAAGAGGCCATAGGATCAAATATGTAGTTTAAGAGCTTAGTGTCATCCTTTCTGTGACTGTGCTGCCCTCTGCTGGTAGATATGGCATCATGTTAGCCTGCTGGCAGGGTGAGCCCAAAGAGAGGCCGACCTTCCCGGCGCTGGTGCAGATCCTGGGAGACCTGCTGCAGGACAACAGCCTACCTGTAAGCTGAGAGACATTATGTGTAGTGAATGTTTAGTTTTGTGGAGAGTTTCCAGGTCTTATAATCTTTAAAAACATTCCTCTCAGGATGGGAAGGACTACATCCCCCTGAATCACTCGCAGAGCTCAGAAGATGACGGTTTCTCGCAGGCCTCATCACGGCCTCCATCTGAAGAGGAACTGAGACTAGCCTGCAACACTCTGCCCACCAGGTACTAATTTATGCCCCCTTTCTCTTCCTTTTTAATTTGGTCACTTTGTGAAACACATTTTTCTTATTGTCAACAAATCCCAATAAAAACCAACAATCAGTTGACCCTATTCTATCTTTTTCTAATGTGCTGTAGACCTCCACTGCTGAAAATAGTCCCCAAGAAACACATCAGTCATTTTTGCTAAAAGCTACACCTGTTTTAGGGAATTATTTTGCCTGTTTTTTTTTTTTAAAGTCTTGACCCAGTTTCTCAAGATGTATATCTTCAGTAAGAATAAAAGGGATCGGTGCTGAGAGCCACAGTACTGTACTGACAGATGATGAATTATAGATTACAGAGACGAGATGATGTGGCACTGAGACATAAAGTTTCCCAAGACGATGGGTTGGTTTTTCTTTCTTTCTTCCTTGTCATATGACTGTCCTCAGAGTGGTCATAAACCCTCAGGGAGAGTCTATATTATTTTGAGATGTCTCATGATCATTATTGAAAGAAAAATCATTCAAAAAAGGGAAAATAAAATGTTCTCCAAAAGTCTCCAGATATCATCACTTATCACCCACATCACTAATTAGTTTGGAATAACCTGAAATCATCCTCATTCATAATATATATATATATATATATATATATATATATACTGTAATATTATATTATTTTTCTTGCTTCTCAGGATTTTATCTGATCATCTTTTATATATATTCTTGACCAGATATTACAATTGTGTGCCCTTTGCCGGCTGCGTCTTTGTGGGTCCCTCAAAAATATGCCAGCCCGTAGTGAAGACATTTGAAGAGCCGCCCCTGGAGATGCACCCACAGAAGGCTTCTCAAGTGAGCATTTTATCCTCTCCATCATCAACTGTTCGAAACATGAACTGTGGCATATTTCTCCTCATATAATCACCAACAGATATCGCCAGCTGCGTAAGAATCAAGTAAAGTCTGTGTGGGGTTTTTTTTTCAGGATAACCAGACGGACAGCGGGATGGTTCTGGCCTCAGAAGAGTTTGAGCAAATTGAGCACAAGCACAGGGGGGTCGTCTCAAAAAGGTTAGTCATACGAAAACTAGGATTACTGTCAGGAACTGAAAGTGTTAGAGCTATACAGTCAGTTATTTACCCACGTTTTCTTTCGCTATGACAAGACACAGTGACTTGTCAGGTTAAAGTGACGCCTTTCGGTCATATCGGTAAACGCTATGTTCGTACAGTCAATGAGAAAACAGTGTCTCACTCTCAAATGATGGCGGTGGAAGTAAATTTGTAAAAGAAGCAATCATCGGCAGCCTTGATTTATGCATGAATAAGTAGGAGTCAACAGTCTGAGTCATTAAAACCCCTTTTTATTAAGTTACACTTAACAGCGTTTTAGATTTGCAGTGAAAAGTTCCTCAAATGTGTTACTCCTACTTACAGATAAGAGATACTAAAGCCTGTATGATTTAATGCTTCTTATGTTCATTTTAGTTGTGTGTAATACTGCATATCCACAATTAACAAGAAGCAGCAACCAATGGTACAAATAGGATGTAAGTATAGAAAAAAGATTTGGCAAAATGGTAACAAAATCAGACTGAAGCAATTAAAAAATTGGCTGCTGGTCGAGTTGAGTTATTCGTGCCATGAAGGAAAACCGACCGTCACGTTGTCAAGCTACACAGTGTGACGTGTGGCAGCTTTATGCAAGTCGAGAAATGCAAAACACATCAAAATGTGTTTAGGAGAGAGCTGCTTACAAGAAAGCAGCATCTGGAGATGGCAAACTATAAAACTTTACACATTGATCCAGGTGTTGTATTGTTTATTATGACCAATGATGTATTTTAAAGTCTCTCAAAATCATGTCAATATCATCATGTCAAATATGATGAATAGCTTTGATTACATTAAAAGTGGTGATTTTCGTATGATTTTTATGGGGGGTTATTTTAAATGCATGACTTCCCTTTCCTGTCTGTGGCACTCATATATATATATATATATATATATATGTGTGTATATATGTATACTATATATATATATATATAGTAATATATATACAACAATTGCCTTTTTTCTTGTTTAACAGTTTGATAGATACTGCACCAGAGTTTAAAGATTTAAAGACATATTAACTCTAATATGTAACTAAATTTATCTATATTTTGTTGCATCTCCAGTCGTTGTTGCAGCAGCAGCAGCACAGAGCCTCTCACAGCCTCTCATAGTTCCCTGGGTCGAAGCAGCGGCGCTGGCAGCTCCAGACACCGTCCCAACTTCTTCAGCCAGCTGTCAGGACAGACCTTCTACAACAACGAGTACGGACACCTGTCCGAGGACGGCTTCTGCGACTTCTTCTCCTCGCCAGATGCCCCCTGTCTGGCCTCTTCTAATGTGTAATCTTACCAAAGATGCAGCCCGAGAGAAAGGAAAGGGTTTAAAATAAATGTGGTCAGCTCAGGTTGGTTTCATGTACCTGGTCTGGTTTGTAAACAAGTCTCAGCAGATTATAAATACCTAAAACCCGGGCTGACCTCTCCTCATCTCAAACTCTGTCTCTGCTTGGGCTGCTGCCTCAACAAATGGACTGAGCTATATGTGCCTGAAGTTCCTCTAACCAGCCACTGGGTGGCAGCATTACGACAAAAACAAACCTAAGTATTTTCTATTCACACATTTATATTTTTTATCTTTTATATTCAGAGTATTCTTCCTCCATTTGTACAAATTATGACTCATATGGGAAGAAATAAAGAAATTTATCTTCTTCCTGCTTCTCTCTCCGTCATCAATTCAGAGTTGAATTTGTCATTACAGGTTTTAACTGATATAATATTACAGGTCCACAGTGAGCATGAGCAACAAGCTCTGTTATGATTCATATAATGGACCAATCAACAAAATGCACAGATATCTGTGTCATTTAGTGGAGACGCTTGTCTACATGACACCTAGAATAAGTGATGGAGGTAAACAGAGGAAGTGAATAAAGGAGTGAGTCACACCAAGCACCTATTAGCGGAGCTGGGCGTAAGCATGATGACAGCTGAACACCCTTTTAACATGCTCGCATCACAAATGACTACCTGCGCTGGCTCTGGCTGCCAGCTGAGGGGTAATGAGCAGTGTCTCTGCAAAGTCCACTTCATGCACACTCAGGAAAAGCCAAATTAATGTTGGGAAATGAGAAGTACAAAGGTTCCACTTTCAGTTTCTATAGAGAACTGTTAATAAGGGTACCTGGATAAATTCAGGTAAACTGGGCCCTGTTTCAGATGGAAAAATGTCTTTAAAGTAACAACTCTGAATTTGAAATAACTTTCTTTTTAACAGCAGCTTACTTCCTTTAATAACCAGAACACCATAAGTTGGCTACTAAATCGGTCCTCGTTAAATCTCTATTTTGAGGTATGTAAATCAGACATCACACAAAGAAATTGTGTTAGTCAGATCTATCCAAAAATAAACTGTGAGAAGAGCAGTTAAAAAGTCAAAATGAAACCTGTTCAAACAGGAAATAAACTGCAGGCAATTTAGAGCAACTTGAAAAAAACATGAAGCGTACAACAGGAACGTCTATGGTGCCTTTATTTGAGGAACACATAGCAAGTAATTTGAGACACAACATGAAATTGATGACCTTTAAAGTAAAAAAGACCGGTTCTGAGGGTTTATAATTATCACTGTCCTTGATCTGAAAAGCCACGGTTACAACAACAGGAGAGTAAAAATATTGGCTTACAAAAATCTCTCCTTACAGAACCAAACATTTAACAAGTTCATTTAAAAAAAACTAAAAAGTCATGTAAAATAAATCTAACTAAAACAAAAAACTAGACATCCGCTGCGTTTACTGAAAGCACGAAAAAAAAAAGGAAACATTTAAACAAGGACCGATGAAAGATTTTGGTATAAATGGACAGAAAGGTAAACAATGATCACTGAAACTACACAGATGCTGTATTTGCAACATACGTGAAAAAACGTGTGAACATACTGGTTTTTAGTGGCAGCCACTGACAAACGAAATAAACGAATGAAGTAGAACAGAAAACAAACAAAAAAAAGGCACAAAGTTGAAATACTGGAGATTAAAAAAAAAAAGCTGAAAAACAATGTCACATAGTACAAAAGTTTTATAGACAGTGTAAGTAACAGGAACACTTTATAGAGGTTTATAAACCCAAACACTTCCTTCAAAAATCACCATTCCCTTTTGCAGTATGGAGGATCGAAACACAGGAAACTATGATTTAACAGTAAATCATACAATTTAATTTCACCCATGAATCAAAATATTTCCCTATGATTGATTATATATATATGGACAGATTTGTGTCTTGGTGCTATGATTCAAATTTTGAATTTCAGCACAAAATACCTTTTTTACTTCATACTAAAAAAATATCAACTGCAGCCTTCAAAATACCCATTCTGGTTGTACACTGGCACACACAGCATTTAGACTTCATCTCCACTGTAACACAAGAGCTTCCCTCTCCTCTCCTCTCCTTGACACTGAAGACGGAGGAAGAAGACATGTGATAGTCAGCGTCCACACGTCACCAGAGCAGATGATGGAGCACTGAGAGGAGCTTCGGTAGCGGAGATGCGGCCTTCGTGGTAGCGTGGTAGTCGGATCGAGTGCCAGAGCCACTTTATTGGTCACGGTGATACAATCTCCACAAGGAAGCTGGTTCGAGCAGGATTAGATTTTAGCTAACAGGCTAGGGTACTTTGCACTTATAAATAAGACGTGAGGCGGATGTGAGGAGCGGTCCTCAGGACATTTTTCCTATCTGGATCTTTTTCCAGGCCTCTGAAGCGGTGAATATACACGAGTCAATGATGCCTGCGACTGTGAACGTCCCTCCGATGATGGCACAGATCTGCAGAAAAACAACTCACTGCGTCAGACTGGCTGTTGTAAAAGTTTTAAGATTTTCTTCTATGGTTATAAATGGACGATATCAGCTGGTTTTAATCATACCAATATATTACAATGACGTTTCAGTATGTGCTGGAAACCAGCGAAAAAGAGCCTCGGTGCAGGTTGACTCACAGTCTTGAGCCATGACTCATGATCACGCTATGAGTACACTCATCTCCTGCTTATGCTTAAAAGTCATGATAAACCTAAACAACACAGAAGACAAATAATGGCGTAGCTCATCAGCTAAGCAGCCAATTAAATGCTGACCGCATAGTCAATCCGTATGAGACTTTCTAAATTAGGCGGTACAGGATTAGACAAAACTCCTTTCCCAAAAGAGTCAGATGGGGGAGTGTTAGGCAGAGGACGGTAAAATGGATTCAGGAAGTTGAATTCCAAAAAGAACCAAAACAAAATAAAATAAAATAAAATGAAAAGCTACAGTTTAAGTTTGGACTAAAAATGGTCTCTATGAGAGTGGAGCGTGACACAAAACGTAAAATGTAGTCATTCCTCCTGTTCATGACTATTGTGACTAATTGTGTTGCGTTTAAAAATTGTGAACTTATCCTTTAAAGGATTTTAGACAGAGGAGAGTTCACTCACTGTTGTGATGAAGCGGTACAGGGGCTGTCTCCTCTCCGTGTACTTTACTGTGATTGGACTGAGGTCGTATCGGAACCAGATGACCGGGACGATCCTGCCCGTGTGGCTGTAAGCAACATATTCCTAAAAAAAACAAAGGAAAAACAACAAAGGAAGATCCTGTGTTAGAAATGTTAATTTGTTTTGGAGCTGCACCTGGCAAGATTTAATTTGGTTTAATCAACCATGAGACATTTAATCACATTACATTTAAAAAAAAAATATATATATCCATTTCGAGCAATCTGTAATTGCATACTTATCTCCAGAGGTGTTTATGAGTCATGACAACAGATTGGTTTCAGATCAAGTCACTCACAGATGACTTATCAAAAATGAATGTTGGCTAAAGAAATCACAGATGACGTATGTGGGAGGAGGCTACACTGTGTTATGGTGAGTTATTGTTATGTGATGCTCAACTATCATTGAGTTCATACAAATCACATTTCTGCACCAAAAGTACAAATTTGGCAATTTTCTGCACACCAAGCACTGATGTGTGCATCAGCTGGACCTTTATTTATGTTTTGGCCATGAGATTTTTTGGATTATTTTTCTCAGGCCCTCATCCTTCCCGCTTCACAGCTGACCTGCAATTGTTATTACTCCAAACTTCAAACCCAGCTGTCAGTCAACAGAGTTCTAGGAAGCGCGTTTATGGTTTGTTGACATCTAGGGAGTGTTTCCAGTCACTAGGGGTGAGCTTTCACTTCCAGGTGAGTGCACATGTTAACACTGCGATACATGCTCTGGCCATATGTTGGGAAGGTCCCACTACTTCCATGAGAGGTGCATAAACAACATATGACCTAAGGAGAGGGGGGGGAAACAGGCTTAAATGGTAGGGATACAGCACCTTGTTGGCTACCGTGTACTGGTAGGAGAACCTCTGTTTGCCTGACAGGTCTTCATAAACTGTTGGAACGATCTTCAGTATGTAGTCATGTGAGGCCAGAGCTGCAAGGGAAACAAAGTTATTTTAATAAAAAAAAAAAAAAAAAGCTTCTTCAGTGTCCAAAAATGGATACAGTCTTGATAATGACGCAAACTTGCTGGAGTCCTTCCGTCTGCAGCCTCAGCTGTCTGACTCAAGTTTCCATTCAATCATTCATTCGATAGCCGTACATTAAGTGTCACATATCCCCTGTCAGCATGCAGACTGACATTAATGTCACGTAGTAGTAATGCTGCGTTCAGGTGCAGCATGCATACGTACGATTAGATGATATCTTGTCAGCTCCTCCTAACGCGTTGAAGGCACCTTGGACTTTTTGAACCTGTGAGGGAAAAAGTGATCAGAGTTTAACCTCGATAGATTTTTTTTTTTGTGCTGTACCTCTGTTTTTTTTTATTTATTTTATTTTTTTTATTCTGGGTGTTCGTTTGAGTCAAAAACGTGCGTGTCTCCACCTGCAGCTTTTCTCCAAACACCAGCTTGTGGATGATGTGGGTCATGTCAGGGCTTTGAGGTTGAGCTGTAGCGCTGTGTGTCGACACATGGAAGTTTCCTGGCACCTGAAAATACATACAGACACACACACACGCAGAGCTTCGTAAGTTTGTGTCATTAATACCATAAGCACCTGCAACACATTTAGTTCACTTATGAGCCAACCAAGCCTCGATCTACACACACACACACACACACACACACGCATAGTTGGTCGGAAACTATGTTCCTCGTCTCCGGAAGACAAATCTACCCTCTTAACACGTTTCACATATTTCCAATTACTCCTCGAGTGTTAAATGTACAACTACTGGGTTAATCATTTTAAATGTAATGGAAAGACTGACGCACACAACTGGACAAGCGGGGGCTTCACTGCGCCCAGACTGCAATGCACTGATCCCATTTAACATAACTCAATTTAGACAAAGCCGGTTTCAGAATAAACTTACAGTACAGTAAAAGAAAAGCTTCTCCCGCAAAATATCAGACCTCTTGTCTTACTGAGCGCAAAACAAGAGCACGTTTGCCTTTCTGTGTATTAAATTGTCCACATAATGCAAATCATTCCTGCAGTAAGTGTGATTTATTCTTCTCCAATCCGCTGCACGATGAGGCCTTACTTTGTTGATGGTGAACTCTCCTTCAAAGCGACAACCACCGCCGCGATTGAGAGGAATCTTCATCGAGTTATCGATGTGACCGACCTCATGGCGGCCCATCTCATCCTGGATGTCCAAACCCACCACTGGATGGGGGGGAAATAAAATGCACATTGAATTAGAAAGAATGTAAAGCAAAGTGGTCATAGTGTCTTCTACTAATGGATTATTTGCTTATCTTATTTATTATGCAAAAATACCAAAACCAGCACGGCAATTAACAGTTATTTTCATTAGTGATTCATAATTTATTATTTTCACGATTTACATTTAGTCCAGAGCTCATTGCAGCATCTTAAAAAAAATGCTTGTTTGGTCCAATTAATAATCCAAAACCTCAAAGACAGAAAGCAGAGAACGTTTTTTGTACTTTATTCCAACTCTACTTATGCTCAGTATAACAAAGTATAAAAAGTAATCGCAAAATAATCAATAAATGAATCAATTTCAGCATCTGAACTTTGGTCTGTGTGTGATGTGACTCATTAAATAATATGATTAACCAAACAAATAATATAGATTAAGTAAAAAATAATCTTTAGTTAGAGCATTTTTCCTTTCACTTTTCAATAAATCAATAACCTGCAGTATCACTGCAGAGTATGACCCACAAAGTAAATACACCAAGTCCAAACAGAGCGCCTCCCCTGCCTGTATCACTCAGCCACCCTCTCTGTCTGTGTTTTTCCATCTCCTGCAGGACACCCTGCCTTGCCGCACTGGCAGTGGCCTATTTTCAGAGGTTGGCAATGTGTTGGCTGGCAGTGCAGAGGGGGCGACGTCTGCACCTCCACATGCAGTCTGTCTGACCTTTGACATTCAAGACAAGCTCAACCCCCTCCCCAAGTCTACCCTCGATCTTAAAATACAGCGCACAAAATAAGTTAAGTCTGACGCTGTGTGTGTGTGTGTGTGTGTGTGTGTGTGTGTGTGTGTTGTTTTTCCTTTTTAAGACATTTAGAACTGGAAGTGTGTTCATGTAAAGTGGATCCGGGGTTGGGGGAGGGGGATTATTATAAGGTTATAACATGCGGTTCTGCTTTTCCATGGAGTCACAAATCAAGACCTGGCAACCCATAAAGGTCAGTGGAGGGAGACGACGTTAAACTCTGGAACAGCACGGCGCAGCAGATAAATAGTAAAAAGAGATGGAAATGCCAAATTTCCATAATGAAATGATTTCTCCCTCTGAGTAAATTTGTAATAGATGACAAGCTGTTTGGAAGCCAGGGAAATAAACTGATGTACAATATTAACTGGCCTAGAGGAGCAGGGAAGGGAAACATTGTCATTTCATTACATTGCAGCTGCGGTTTGTGTCCCCCCCCCCCCTGCCCCCCCATTTCTGCAAAAAAAAAAAAAAAAAAAATTCTGCAAATAAACAAAACCATCATACACACAATCATCAAGAGCTTTAATTGGAACCGGCAGGGGACGGCCTTTGTTTAGGCATGCCATGAGTGAGCTTGTCTAAACACATGGCCAGCAGCTGCGCGCCTGCGTGCCAAAGCCTCTCTCCCCGAAAATCTGGACTTCATTTTTCACACAAGCATTTTATTAGCGTTGCCATTTTTGGATATCGCTTGAAGTTGAATCTACGTGTGCGTTTTCTGTGATGCCCCGAGTTTTGAGCCAACGCGCGCGTGGACGTGATGCGTGTGCTCTAGTTCGCCTGTTTGATTTGTCACTGGGCATAGTTTCTGATGGGAGTCATGATGAGCAAATAAACCAGTGACTGCTCTCCATCCGGGGCACACTTCAGCCGCCCCGCCCCGACCCTGACATCGAAGTACAGTAGACGAGCCAGCAGAGGCAAACTTGGATCGCAATCGTGTGGCGAGCACGAGCTCAAACAGCCGTGCGACAACGCGGCCGGGTAAACAAACCGCTATCAGGTTTAGAGAGTCTTTATCTAGGGTATCATTTAACATTTGTCAGTACACCATAATAAATGATGCTCGGGTGATACTGTCTGATAAGAACATAAACAATATGAAAACATACAAACAGGAAGTGTAATGCAGAGAAATTGAGAGTTTTATAAATGGATATATTAGGTATGTATATACTCACAATCACAGTGTAAGTTTGGCAAACTGATGTTTAAACTCACATCTATCTTCCCACCACTGTCTTTATCAGGATCATCCACATAGAGTTCATTTACACTGAAAGAAAGAGAAAGCGGTTAGAAACTCTGTATTCAACTTTTAATGAGTAAAAAGTCAATTTGAGTCAGAAGAAAAAAAGACTATTTTCTCCCTCATTATGTTCTTTGCATACAACTTCAACATTCAAGGATTCATCTTCTACCAAATCGCGCCGGCGGATCATCTCAGTGTAATTTCCTTCCTGTCACACCCTCACTCGAGTCATCCCTTAGTACGCGTCGCCAGGAGGCTGACGCATGATGCACAAAGACAATTTCCTGTTTGAAAATTGACTCTATTCATTGGCGATGACAGGATACGTCATAATGAGGGCATTGACATTCATGATTAAGTCCCTGTCTTGTAAATTTTCAGACTGCAGGTCCCTCGCCGATGTAGCAACAAAGGACCCATTTGTTGATTGAGGTGCGTTTTGTCTAGAGGATATTACAAGATAAGCGCTTACTCACATTTAATGCTGTGATACCTACATTTCAGTGGCTATGAATCCCGTCAGCTCAGACAGGAAAAGGAAGAGTATGAAGACGCAGCAGAGGATGGAAACTGTGGGCAGAGAGAGAGGAAAAAAAAAAAAAAAAGTTCCAATGAACACTGTGTTTAAACTTTGGAAACACGTATTTTACATTAATCTTAAATTACACCAGCATTTCAAGGGATGATGCACACCAAATGAGCCGGGCATGGCTGACCTAAGCTGTTGACATTAATGAAATCACATCAGTCATAAAACAAAAATGTCCTTAAATAGCTTTTTTTATTTTATTTTATTTTACTGATGGTGTTAAGCATGCCATTACGCAAGTTTATAAGAGACCCTCCTACACTAATTACACTTTAAATACCAGCACAACGGCAGCCGTTACGCCATATGTGCTTTGTAAGAGGTGAGGTCATGCTACGCAAGTCCTACAAAACAGCTCATTTCACGTTTCCTTCTTTCCGTACGAGTTAAAACTCATACACTGACACTCTTAACTGAGCAGGATTTCACTAAAAGAAGCTAGAAATAAAACCAAATTAGGAATATTAACCACCGATAATAAGTATTTGGTTCATTCCTGAGCCAAAATAAAGTCTGAGCTTAAAAGGAGAAGCGTTCATTTCATATGTCAAAATAATCAGCCAAAGGGTCATATAAAACCTGTCATGTGTTTACTAGGATAAATATGGAGGGGAACTGATCTGTGTGTGCGCAACTGTGGTTTATCTAGTATGGCAAGAGCCTCAAAAGCCTCTCACTCAGCAGGTGAGGCCTGTTTATGTGGCAACCGTCTCCTAGGATCACGCAGTCACATGACCTTGTGGTTGGCAGGGTGTCACAGCACAAACTTGCGGCTGGTGGAGGCTTTACATAAGGTAATGTTTAACTAACAAACAATAGGGAGTGTAGCTATGACACATAGGTCACCGACGGAGGTTCATCAAACAGACTTACAGTAATTCTTCCCAAAGCTTTAAAGGTCACAGTACTGGAAGAGGATTACTAAAAGATCGGAGTAACATCGCTGTAATGGAAACACTGACAAGACTCAATTATTTACAATGGATATGACATTTTTAACACTCGCAGGAACAGAGAGGAGCTGAGCTGTGACACAAAGAATCTGACACAATAACAACGTACATCAGTCGGTGACTGGCCTCATCTCGCCTGAAATTTCCCTTTTTTGGCTTTTTTTTTTTCTACACAGACCAAACTGACAATTTTTCCATCCGTGCACAAATATATTATTACAGATGGCACAGATTTATACACACGTACGCATAACGCAAAACACCCGAGTCCAAAACAAGAAGGCCTCCGGAAACTGTGGCGGCAAAAACAGGTATTGTTTAAAGTAAATACCGTAAAAAAAAAAAAAAAAAACTGAACTCAGTGGAATGCGGCCCTAAAAAACAGAATAACAAAAGACCACGGGGGTCAAATATTTGGCCTTTTGTAAACAGGGCCAGTCTGTTTTCTGGTTGCCTCTAAAACCACACAAGCCAAAATGTGAGCCGGCCTGCCTCGGGTGAAGCAATAACAGTTGTGTAACATCCACGTCAACCCACTGGCCCCCCGAACCTTGACAGCAGATGGGAGACAGGAAGGGTGTCGACCTAAGTACAGGAAGAACTTCCATCCACTTCCTCCTGGGTGGAAACTCTGGTGTGTATCTTTAGCAGCCTCATCCAGGAAAGATGACTGCTCACTATGCATTGACAATGCCGCTTATCCATCCCTGTCATCAGTTCTGTTTGAGTCTGACATTTTTTTCCCACCCTCTACCCTGTGTTGTTATTCAGCTGACAGATGAATAACCAATACTAGAAAATCACTGAGGAGGCAGCAGCACCGTGTCATCAGGTGTTTTCCATTTTAATCGAGTGATGAATAATCAATACGATCCCTGATTATACAATGACTTATTGATGACGAGCAGGAAAACACATGACCTGACAGGAAAAGCGTTTAAGATTGCCGGTGATGACTTCTGCGGTGCCTGTGGCAATGAAAGAGCACGATCATTAACATTCTTATCATACTAGCTGTGCTAAAACACTGACTGACTCCATCCAGGACCTGCTCCCTCCCTGCTGAGACAGGCAGGTACTTGAATTACGGCCGTCGACTACTCTCCCCCGTTCCCAAACTGTCCAAAACATTTTAGAGCTGCAGGTTTTTGCAGAAGACAGCGTAGACATTTTGTTGAAATAAAATAGAAACAAAATGGTTTAAAATATGCATATTTGTGTGTTTTTGTAGAGAGCGAGCTGAGACGATACCACACAGGTCCTCATAAGCTGTTTACAGCCAGCAGCTGTAGTTTCATATTTGCTGAACAGACGGGAGGTATCGATCTTTATTTTCTCTCATCGCACTCTCAGCAAGAAAGCAAATAAGCGTATTTCCCAAAATGTGCACCATTATTACATTATTTTGTGGATTTTTACATCGTTTCCAGGAACGAATCGTAAATGCTCGATTAATGTAAGCGACGTTCAGGGAATGTCCAGCGGGGGGGAGAAAAAAAAAAAAGTCCAAATAAAATATAAACAAGTTTCACTCACTGAAAGCTCCTGTGTACGTGGGCTGGGTGAGATCTTTTGGCACTTTCCTGTAGATATCGAATCTAAGGAGAGAGAGAAAGAAAGACAGAGAGAGAGAGAGAGAGAGAGAGAGAGAGAGAGAGGGTGGAAAAAAAGGGAAATGGGGTGAGTAAAAAAAAGAAAAAAAAGTGAATGTAAACACTATGTGCTGAGAAAAGAAGCACATTTTGTACCCTTCAGGCTGTGCGATATTACAGAAGACTGGTGGAATGTTAACTCTGGACCACAGCCATTACACACACACACACACACACACGCACACAGGCACACACACACACACACACACGCGCACACACACACACACACACACAAACACACACACACCTCTTTCTTTTGAATGTGTGCCTTATAATTCTGACCTAACCTCAACAAGGATCTCTGGCACAACACCCACAAGAACACACACACACACACACATGCATGCACACGCGCACACACACACACTGAAAAGAGACCAAGGAATATAAACACATCTTTTGCAACAACTCAAATTATATGGTTTGATTTTCTTGGCAGCGAGTGAGACCTACAGTACGATCTCACATCGTACCACCAGCAGAGACACAAACACACTGTGGATTTTGTTTAATTTAAATCTTCATTTGACATTTTGTATCAATTGTTTGTTGCCACCCGACACAATAATAAACTCTCCGCTTGTGAAATGAAACGCTGTTGTTGCCTATTTGGGGAGCTGAGAAGAAGGAGAGAGAAGAAAAAAAAAAATCTGCTACTCAACAGCAAAACTATTCAAGTTCATGAGTTCTTGCACATTTCCTTTTTGGGCAGTGAAACATTTTTGACCCAAACTCCATCGCTGACAGTGTAAGCACCACCCACTCTTCTCCTCATCACCCCTTCTCTCTCTCTCTCTCTCTCTCACACACATACACACACACACAATATTTCCTCATCTCCTTCCAAAACAGTCACATCTGTTCACATTTCATCCACCGAGAGGCGGACAGGGAAATAATCACAGCTGATGCAATGCAGGGTGGAGAAGGAAGTCAGAGGGTGGGTTTCCTGTCCGGTCCCGACCCCGCTGCTTCATTTGCTTTCTCTTCTCTATTTGTTTTCATCTGCACCACAAGGATCCCATGAGGGTCTGAAACACTATGTCCCATTAGCTCACTGTGTGCTAATAGTCAGCCTGGCAGGATATATACTGCATGAGAGCTCAGGGAGGCGTCGCTGCGTGTCAGGATTAGAATAGTTCAAGAGTCACACACACACTTCCTGAGTGTTGAGCCTCGACTGTGCAGAGGCAGGGTCTCCTTCCTCATCTCATCTCATCTCCACCCTGCCACACTGACCTCTGGCATGTGAAAACCTTTGTTTCTAAAGATAGAAACAAGATGTCACTTCTTGAAGAGCTGGTTACGGAGTTAATAAAGTTATATAAAGCCAACTGTATGTAACACTGTTGTTCGTGCATTAAAAATAACATACTCATTTGTCCGATTAAAAAACACACTTCAATTACCGTATAAAGAACACTCTTACAAGCACAAAACGAATGTAGTGATAATTATTATCTCAATATTCATGTGTTATATGATTTACTAAAATAAATGTAGTGGTTTAAAATTATCATTATTGTATATTTAACTGTGAAAAATAATTGGCGTAAGAAAAGCTGAACAGATGAATTCATCGTTCATCTTCATTTTATGGATATACAATACATTTTAATTTAATTAGTTAAATAAGTTTTTCTTATTTTGTCCCAAATAATAACGAGAGAGGCCAGAAAATGTATAAAACATCTGTTCAACATCTATTAAAAGCAAATGAGATGAAAATATATTTTCACTTAAGTGTATTTTTTTTTTTTTTAAAAAGCACTGTAATAGACTATTTAAAAAGGTAATGATTTTAACATTTTACATATATACACTGTTTATATTTAGCTCAGCTGGGAACTCGGTTTCAGTTCATTTCCTCTCTTGTAATCACAAATATTAACAGGGACTCTTTTGAGAGTTCACATCTCGGCAGATTGTTGACGTTTGTAATTTCCTGAATTACAGTCACATCTCTCTTCATCACTTCATCCTGCTCGGTCTTCTATAAAAAAAAAAACGTGCTCAGATGTTTTGTTATGTGTAAGGACATGCTGTACCAGCATCTCTCTGTTTACACAATGAAATAAAAGCACGGGCTGTTTTCTTTTTGTTGTTTTTTTTAAAAAGGGGGAGTCTTGCCTTATAAATAATTTTGCGCAAAATGAGTCAGAGAGTGAGTCAGTAGTCGATCCATCCCATATATCGCTGAGTAAATCCACGTTTCTTCTCACGTCGTTAGCCACAATCGACACATTTCCCTGCAACTTTCTTTACATGGATTCAGTGGGAAGCGTACGTCAGTATCAAACCCTAAATAAGTCACCCATCACTGTCACGAATAAGACATGTATATATTCATGGTGTGAAACCACTGTGACCATCCTTCCTGAGTGAAGATCAGTAATGAGATATGCACTAATATTTTGGTTTCACTCTTTTTAGGGGATTTCTTGATTAAAAAACCCAACCCCCCCTTTAAGATTCAACTAAACTTACTTCTGATGTGGTTGATGTATTATGTAGTCTAGTACAGCACAGCATTCTGGGAATACATGTCACCATAGGGAATGGTGTAATCTACACTAACTGATGTTGCACACTCTGGAGATACCGTGAAACAGTTAGTTGGTCAACCAAGACGCGTTTGTTTGTGGCAATGCAGGCTTTGCATAATGAGGCCAACAAGTCAGTGAAGCATCTGAGCAGGACATGACCACTTAATAACCTCATGACACACACACACACACGCACACACACGGCCCATCTGCTGTAGTAGTGCAAACGAGAGTTACGCCAGATCCTGCCTTGATCCTGCAGATCTCACATTACGACACATCAGTGTTTTTTTTTTTTTTTAGAGACAACGAGAGGGGACAGTTTGTGTGAACTTGAGTGTGTGTTAACTTTTCATCTTCCTGTCTGGTTACGGTCACCTACAACTCAATAAATCTGAAACCAGAATTGCATCAATGGCAAGCGGGAAATAGTTGGTAAACCCTAAAAGTTGGTGTTTTGTGTGTTTGGTGAGAATTTTCTCACCGTGGTGGAAGTGATTAGCTTTTAAGCTTCTGAAATGAGAGGATCTACTTTTCTATCGTTGTTGATTTTGGTTGCACGAAACAAAAACTTTGAAGCTGCACTTATTTTACTATTTTTCTCACATTTCATATACACTAAAATAATCGATAATAAAATAAATTATTTGACTCTATCCCTACTACTTTATTTCTTACTTTGAATAAGTTGATACTTATTTATATTTATATTTTTTTTATTATTTTTTTTTTTTATGATGGATTAATAATTTGGTCAATCAAACATCAGACATTCATGAAGTCCTGCAAACTCCAAAATATTAAATGAACAGTAATAAAAGACCAAGAAAAGGCAACAAAGCCTCGAAACATTTTTGACTTGATTTGATTATTAAAATAAATAATTTTCAGTCAATTAACTAATCTGATAATATCTGACTCAAAGTGTGCAAACATCCTGTCCTTTATTTCCATTAGGGTGTGATCTATTGACACTTTCTACAGCTCTACAGGTGTGACTATTATCTCTATACCTGTTGCACAAGTATTAATATGGAGTCATTGAATAGCTCTGCAGTGCCTGCATGTATTCAGGTGTATTTCTGTTTCTTTTATTGGAGGCTACTGATTGATTATTGTGTATTGGGACACTTGTACAGCTCTGTAGATTAAAATCACATCACATGTGTTGAGTATAACATGTCTGTATAGGCTGTAACATTAGGATGGATGAGAAAACCTGCACATGCGCAGAAGAAGAAGAAAAAAAAAAAAAGAAAAAAAAGTCTTGTGAGCATCACTGCCCCAAAAACCAGCAAAACATGTACGTCGCCTACAACGTAAACTCATTCATGCCAACATGTGAAACCCTGCTGTTACAACTTTGACTGGCTCGTTAATTGTAGGCGATGCTTTGACAACCGTTAGATCATCCGGAGCTCACACACACACGCCGCTAAATCACCGCCCCCACGTCCCCGCATATCTGAAACCAAAGCCAAGGGAAGCCCCGTTACTCACCTCCTGACATCGAAAGGCATGATGCTTGCACGTTTGTTAGATTAGATTAGACAAAAGCTACAAACAACAGGCAGCCATACACCAGCTCTGTACACCAATACCGGTTGTTCATCGGTAGCGGGCTGACGTCAGCTTAGGACGCTTTGCAAAATCTGATTGGCTGAGAGTTACTTCCGGTTCCCCCGTGATTCTGCTTCCTCCCAGAGTCATGCTTCGTTTTTGTATGCAGTAGTTTAGGTTATTAAGAGTTTTTTAAATTTGCTGAAATGTCTTATAGATGCATAAAATAATTTTAAAATGTAATAAAAATTAAAAATAGATAAATAGAAGAAAGATAGAACGTATGTATTATAGTTTATATCGTTTTATTTGATAAAAATCAGTTTGGATGTTATCTGTATAGCATTAAATTGACTAAATAACGTGAATTACATTTATATATATACATATATATTTTTTACAACGGTTTATGAATATTTTATGACGTCTGGCTGCTATAGTCTACCATTGTAGTATAATTTATTTCCTATTTATTTAGCTATTTATTCCCTTTAAAAGAACAAAACAACTTTAAATTAACTTCTAAAGATGGTCCAGATATCAAATTTCTATAATTTCTCCAGCAGACTCTTTTTTTTAACATATATTGTCAAATTCATATACACAATATAAAAAATATGCACAAAATAGTAACCCACAGTACACATCTACCAATAAATAATGCCAGCCTATAACACAGAGTTGAACCAGCCATTAAATTAATAAACACTGCCTTTATTTATAGACTTTCCTGTATATGTACTAATTTGGGTGCTCACGTGACGTGCACTTAATGTTTTGAATACAGTTGTGAATGGAGATATGAACTAAAGCAAACAGATCAATTACATTTGAGGAATAAGAACAGGAATCAAAGGGAAAAACATTATTTAGTTGATAATTAACAAGACTGTATCCACCAACATAATATGTTGATGTTATTTTAAATGATGATGATTTCGACCTTCGGCCGGTCACTTACTGCATGATTATCTGTTGACTATGTGAAAGCTTTTATGTTTTATGTCTAACAGCGGGATATAAAACATATCATAAAGACAAAACAGCCCTGTTGTTGTCAATTAAAGTGATAATTTATCAAGATAGAATACTTATAAATGCAAAAGGTGGATCAAAGTAGAATAACTTGTAGTCAACCTTTTGTGAACTTATGCGTGAGATCAGAATAAGTTGAGACATTGTTTATTCCAGCAACGCTAAATGTTCACATATTAGTTATTCTCTTTGTCATGACATCTATTAGATATATAGGTCTCTAGGTATTTTGGACTTTACCATCACAACTTTGAAGCAGAGCTATACGTCATGCTTTAATGTGGTAAAAGAATACATCTGTCAGACAAGAAAATCCACATACTCCATTAGTTGAAGGTTTTTTTTGCTGGTGTTCCCACCACCACATGTGCAAGAAACGAACATACTTGGCTCAAATAGTGTGTGTGTGTGTTGTTGATGTGTTGTTGAGAGTGGATAGGCCCTGTGTTTTCCCATGGTGCCTCATCCATCGCCTGTAGTGACACTGACAGTAAACAGACAGGGATGACAGCAAGTGACAGTGAGATCTGCTGGACCACAGAAAACGCTTGTGTGTCACGCTCTGTTTCACTTCCCTTTCTGGATGAGAGCTACGGAGGGTTATAATTATGGGAATCAAAAACAGAGCAACGGCTCAGGTTATATTTTAAGAGCTCAATTTAAATATTCTTTCACTCACACAGTTGGGTTCTTATTCTGGGAATGCATCTTTTGATTTCAGGCCTGGTCATAAACTTTTTTTTTGGAAAGCCCTAATAACCAAACTTTACATAAATGAAAAAGGAGGCACCTGAGGGACACATAAGTGCTTCATCACGTGTCTCTGTTCACCCTCTCATCAGGTTGTCGCAGTTTTATTCCTCGACCTCGTACATGTAAACCCAACATCTCATGATTCTTGGGAAGACACGTATACAGTGAGGACAAAATGTTTGGGTACAGACTGTTTTCAGGGCCTGTTTGGCCCTCCTCCTCCTCCTCCTGCGTAGTGTGTAACATTCCTGCTTTGTGGCATGTGCTTCACAGTTGACTCATCTCACAGGAGTGTAAGGTTAAACCGGCTGGAGAGTCTTTTTTTTTTTTTTTTTTTTTTTTTTGCACTGTTGCAATTGGTTAAGTTTCTGTCCTTTGAGCTTCTTCCTCCCTTCCCCCCCTCTTCCTTTTCTCACATGACACATCTATCTCCCCTGTGTTGAAGTAAAACAGGGGAGTCAAAACAGTGTGGATGTGGATTCACTGGGGGCTGAAACTTGTTCAGGTGACATCACGAGTGTCTGTCAGACTGATGTTTTGATCTTAAAACTGTTAACACATATGTCATGTTAGGTTTAGGGCACCATAAACATAATCTGTTTATAACGTGACTGGTGACTGGTTTGAATGAGAGGCAATGTTGCGACACTGCCTGTTTTTTTTGTTTTTGTTTTGCTTACTAAACATTCATTTCACAACAAAACAACACCGGTTTCTTTTTGCTGTGCAACTTCAAGACACAAAAACTTAAACACACCCTGCTGTCAACACAACGCACGATGTCCGTCAATAATGAGCCAGCAGCGTTACCCACTGTGAGTCACAGCACACCAGCAAATGAAAAGGGTTTCCCAAAGTGACATTAATCATGTTTGCTTTTTTTTTTTTTTTTTTTTTTTAAAGATATAATCTCTGTTTCAGTTAGGTCACAAATGAAAGAGGTCGGGAGATCTCCATCTGCTGTTGTCTTCCTGGTAGGCCACTGTTGTTGTACGTGGAAATTTACTGGACTTCAGATTTCTATACAGTGATTAACTTTTATGGTTAGCCTTTGCTCTCGGGGCATTGAACACTATGTACCCCTGACTAATAAAAACAAAGAATAAACTTTTATGACCCCCCATGTCAGATATTTACTTATTATCTTGTTATTTGTCAACTCTCAGGTGAAGAGGCAAAATAGAAATCTAATTAAACACGAACATCATGGAAAATTTGGCAAATTCCTTATTTACTGACATCCAGGTTTTACACTTAAAATGAGGACATATCAGATGGATTATAAATGTGTGGAGAAGAGGATAAACGTCAGCGACTGTCAACCTTTATGAGGCCAGGAGATGATTAAATGTGACCTATTTTAAAAACAATTAAATACATACTGCTTGGTTTTTTTTTTATGATATGTTATTATCAGGAGATTATTTTGAAGTTTTTACTTGGACCAAACATCAAAGTATTACGTCTACTATATTTTATACTTTGTTATCTACTTTTAACTTTATTCAGAACAAAGTAGCAGTACATATACATATACAGTATAGTATATATTGCTACATACTGCATTATATAACAGTTTGAATGCTTTTTTTTTTAACTGTCAAGGAGGTTAAGGAGAACAGCTGGGAAAAGAAAGAAAAACAAAAACAAAAACAGACCTGAGACTTCCTGTTGCCTGACGGTGTGAGACCAGCCCTTTTTTTTTTTTTTTTTTTGCTTTTCTGAGAAAACATTCAAATATACAAACAGTGCAGATACATGTACAACATAATGATATACAAAGACACAAGAATATGTATGTTAATAAAGAATACAAATAAGAATAATAACAATTATTAACAAAAAGTTATTTTTCTTCTAAAGAGATGAACAGTTGAATGGAGCATGTATAATGATAAAATAAATGTCTGGTTCATCATTGCAAAAATGACATTTCATTTTCAATATCTAAATATTTGGAGAAATATAGATTTATTTATATTTATATATGTTAATGTGTAGATCTTTAATCTTATTTCTAATACAGACTGTATAAAACGGACAGCCCATGACGAAGCCAGTTCACATGTTAAGTTAATATACTTGTTGTCAATATATCACATATCTTATATCCTGCCGCGCTCGGGGCTGACGCCGTGACGTCAGCGGGGCTGGCAGGAAGCCAGGAGGGGCGTGGCCGTGACGTCAGCGGCCTCTCATTCACAAGTGCTGTGGTATATAAAAGCTGTACGGAGCGCGCAGAGGCAGAAAGTACTCTGTAAAAAAAGCTGAATATATTAAACTACAACTACCGGATACATTCAAGACTAGAAGACGACAGCCTGAGACAGTCTTAAAACCTTTTTATTTTTACTTGTTGTGTGTTGTTGTTTTTTTTCTAACTAACCGGGACAAAGGACTCGTCGCTTCGAATATATTCTTTAACTTTTTTTTTTTGAGAAAGTCGTTTTTCTCTCAGCAACCTAAAGACCTGTTTTCGTGCCGCTCAAGCTTTATGTATTTGGATTTACCATTTCTATCCCGCCGCCCTACTATGGTCATAATGGAGGTCCCCACCATCGACTGTGCGTCCCTCCGCGGCTTGTTGGAGGGCGACGTCCCGAGCTGCCTGGTGCTGGACTGTCGCTCCTTCCTGTCCTTCAACTCGTCCCACATACCGGGCTCCACCAACGTGCGCTTCAGTACCATAGTGCGCAGGAGAGCCAGGGGGGGTCTGGGACTCGAGCATATTGTCCCCAACGAGGACACAAGGAACCGGCTCCTGTCCGGGAAGTACCAGTCCGTGGTGCTGCTGGACGATCGCAGTTTGGACTTAAGCCAGGCGAAGAAAGACGGGACATTGATGCTTGCTGTTACAGCGCTGTGCCGCGACCGATGTGGAGCCAGCATGTTTATTCTCAAAGGTAATTAATTACAAAACAAAAAAACAAAACAAAAAGTGGCTTTCAGTGAGAAAGAGCCTCTCACAATTGTTTCAGTGTATCCTATCACTGGGGCAACAAATGCGGATTACAGCTGTCACCACACCAGCTGGTGCTGCAGTAAACAATGTTCCAAAATAGCCCCCCATGAGCAGTTGTCATCTTTTTAGAGACTCTGCGTATAAATGTAGACTTGTGCTTGTCCTGTGATCTGACCTTGCTCTCCTTTTTTTTCTTTCTTTCTCCCCACGTCCAGGCGGATTTGACACATTTTCCTCAGAGTATCCAGAGATGTGTACCAAACCCTCTCCCCCTCAAGGACTCAGCCTGCCTCTGAGCTCCAGCCATCCTGGGAGCGCAGACCCAAGCTGTAGTCCATGCAATACACCTCTCTATGACCAGGTTTGTATATTTAGATTTTTAAGATGATCACACATCATCTTTACAAAAAAAACACGCTGTGTTTCTTACTTCCTGTTGTATTGTTTTAAAGCTCACAGGGTTGTTTTGTTTATTTTTCTTCTGCTATAGGGGGGTCCAGTGGAGATCTTGCCTTTCCTGTACCTTGGCAGTGCTTACCATGCCTCCAGAAAAGATATGCTTGACATGTTGGGGATCACTGCTCTCATCAACGTTTCTGCCAACTGTCCCAACCACTTTGAGGACTCCTACCTCTACAAGAGCATCCCCGTCGAGGACAACCACAAAGCCGACATCAGCTCCTGGTTCAACGAGGCAATCGAGTTTATCGGTGAGCACACGCACCATATTTTACTCCCTTAACTGCCAAATGTGAGCGCCTATCACAGCTGCTACCTCTGAGCCCGCTGGTGGCAAGCAACTCAAACACCGTCCCCTCCCCCCTCTTCCTTCACTCCACTCTTTGACTCTTGGATTTAAATTTTAAAAAGTTCCCTCCAAAAACCAACCAGCTGGCTTGGCACAGTCTCTCTCCCCCCCTCTAAGTCCACCACAATGGTGGTTACATCATCACCTCTCAGACGTAGAAAAGGGATGCCCCCTTTTAATGAAGCGTGAGGCAATGGCCCCCAAACTAGTTTTGCAGTGGGTAGGCTGGCTGGGCTTGAATAGCTGCCTCCACGCCATTCTTTGTTCTGGCTGAACAAAAGGCAATTTCTCCTCGCGCACTGTCGGTCTTCCTCCCAGATCAATACCCCCAGCAGGGGTCTGTCCCCTCCTTTGTCCATCTGAACTGCCTCCTTGGGGAATAACCCCCACAGGCTCACACACCCCTATTAAATGTGTTCCTGTGTCTTAATGGGAGCTGTTGAATTTAAATAGGAACTGAAAGTGTTGCAAGGACTTTTGTGTTTTGAGATATCCTGTTATGGGCAGTGTCCACCTCCATTCTTAGCAAATATATTTCATCACCTCCCATAGATGTTTCCTGTGCACTAATCTGTCTTTCTCTTTCTCTCTCCGCCACCCAGACTCTGTGAGAAACAAAGGAGGCCGTGTGTTTGTGCACTGTCAAGCAGGCATCTCCCGCTCTGCCACCATTTGCCTTGCTTACCTCATGCGGACCAACCGCGTGAAGCTGGATGAGGCTTTCGAGTTTGTCAAGCAGCGTCGCAGCATCATCTCCCCCAACTTCAGCTTCATGGGCCAGCTCCTCCAGTTTGAGTCCCAGGTCCTGGCCACATCTACATGCTCCTCAGAGGCGGGCAGTCCGGCCATCGGCAACAGCAGCACAGTCTTCAATTTCCCCGTCTCCATCCCTGTACACACCTCAGCCGGTCAGCTCTCATTCCTCCACAGTCCCATCACCACCTCTCCCAGCTGCTGAAGAAGGTGTTGGGAGCACAGACTCTTTTGTTTGGAGTTGAACTACAACTCAGCAACAAGTGACTCTGCAAAGAGCACAACACAGATATTTTAAACTCATTTTTATAGTGATACTGGTATCACTGGACAAAATGGGAGTAGTTGCTTAGGGTCAGTTCATTTGACTCTGCTCACTAAATGTGTGTATCATTTCAAGGGACGATTTGATTGCTACCATCAGGCAGTATTGGTGTTTAACCTCCTTATAAATGTGAACATCATCAGTTTTATGACTTGGGAAATAGCTGACAAAATAGTTGAGGTTATTCCTGTAGAGGAAGTTGGAAGTATCTGAATAATCTTTATTCAAAAGACTGATTTTTTTTTTTTTTTTTTCATATAATGAAGGCAACTGCTTTTGATAATCATAATCAGTAAACAAATCGGAGCGGCCTTACAGTTGTCTCAGGAATCCTCTCAAATGTCCTTTTTTGTGTCCTGCTCTGGTTAAAGGAAGCAATATCGACCTATTGCCTGACCTGGCATGGAAGTAACTCCTTCATTTGACGAACAATGAATGTATCCCCCCCCTCTCTCTTTTCAATGCAGATGTGGCAGAAATTTGCAAATTCATATGCAAATGCTGCCTTTCAAGACATCACAAAAGCGACCATTAAATACCTCATGTTTCTGTACTGTGTACTGCAGCTCTGAGACGGACAGAACCCCTAAAATACTACTAAAAATGGGGCCAGGTAGTCTTCATTGACTGCAATCTGACATATTTATTGAACTAAAGTAATATATTTCTTTATATCTATTTTTGCATATGTCTGTTTTTAAATGTTTTTTTATACCATTGAATAAATCACATTTGACTTTTGTACTCGGTTGGTGATCTTCTCCCTTTTTTTTGTGTGCGATGTGATACACTGTAGATGATTCTCCAATAATGCAGAGACTTCAAGCTAATTCTAGACAGTATAGTTTAATGTCACAGATACAGCAACAAATAAATAGAAACCTTTAGCTTCATGGTATAAACATACTCATTTCTACCACAATATATAAGCTAGAATTCAGTATCCCAACCACAGTTCCAGTTTTTATGAAATTTATGTGAATAGCTATGACCATCATATAATAATACATGTATTTATGCTGTTAATTTCTAAGCATATGAATATCCATCCTAAAAACACTGAAGACCCAAAATAACCATTCACTATGTACCTAAACAAAGCTACAACTAAACTTTGTGCTCTTCCTGTTTGCTTTCAAGTGAAGGAATCCAATCATATATCTGCATATGAGGATTTTGCCCACATAAGAGGCATGATGTCATGGCGCCGTCCATTGTTCGGGTCACACTCCCTCTCTATGAACTCATCTGAGGCCAGGGCAACAGCAGGAGGCCTAAAGAATCAGCTAAGGAGCCCTCCCTCTGTGGCCACAATAGGAGCAGCTGCAAGGCGTTTGGGAAAAGTGTGACAACTAAAGAGCATTCAGGGCTCAGTCAAGCAGCGCGAGTCCTCTGCCTCACACACCAATGAGGAGGTGGGGACAGAGACGCCCGTGAAAAGGGAAAGGAATATGTTAGGGTTGCAAATTAGCCAAAACATTGGCTATGACCCTTGGTGGGGTGTGAGAAAAAAGAAGAAAAAAACAACAACTTTTCTTTAGGTGATGATACCTCAAGGCCTTTATAACAGAACAACCGTCTTTATTGAAGGTAGAATGATGATTTAAAGGGTTAAACCTATTTTAGATCATCCACTCAAGACAACCTTTTGAGGAAAAAACAATTGGCCTCCAACTCATATCTAAGACAAATGTTTGTTTCTGAAGAGAAATGTCACCAGTGTCAATGCCTCTGTGATGAAAGGCTCATTCATTACCTCACCAGCTCCCCTCACACAAGCTGTGGTTTTGGTGACATATGTGCGACTCCCCCTCCCCAAACCAGCCCATCCGCCTTTGTGTCTTTAGATTTCCTGTTGTCAGAAGGGAGGTTGGCAGGAGTGTGTTTGTGTCCCTCTATATGTGTGTGTGTGTGTGTGAAAGTCGTTAGGCATCTTTTATGATCCGATGAGGGTGCTCTGTAGAGAAAAAACAACCTTGAGTCAATTGCCAGGTCATGGACTTTGGAGCACTGTGATTTCAAGTGTGTGTGAGACAATCTGTATGTGGTGTGAGACAATGTCAAGGCGCTATGGAAACGAAGCTGTTAATCCTGACTGATTCACATAAAAAAAAAAAGAAGCAAGTACTTTCTTGTCTCTTCCACTATATAACCACTTCTTTAATGCACAAGAATGATATATTTTCACTGAATTCTGCCAAACATATACACTATTGGATCCTAAAATATACCTAAAATGTTTAATTATTGCATAAACACCCTAGTCTTCTCTTTAAAATATGTTGTTTTGACACATAGTTGTGAATACATATTGTAGGAAAATGGCAACACTAAATCACGAATCAATGAAACTTTAATCTGTCTAACATCTGACGAGGAAAGTTGTTTTTCTGGTTAATTCCATAGTTCACAAATGCACCGGATCAGCTGCTTTAATACACAGCGATAACCCAACTTTACCAAAAGCAAGCATCAGATTGTCTCTGCTGAACAATCCACATGGGAGTGTGACACACCAGACTTTCAGTATACAAAGGCCTCTATATTGCTCACAACCTCACACAATTTTAATCTGATTTCCTGTGTGAGAGGGTCTAATTACTGATGACTGAAACCGGCTGAGTAATTACACTTCTCACACTTCATTGTACCTTGAAACTAGATTAAGTCTTTCTCTCTCTCACCCTCAGACAACATCTTGACTGAGAAGATTTAGTCCACACATTGATGTCATTGCAAAATACTCACCTGCAGTAAATCTGTAAGAGGATTATGACTTGTGACGGGGGAAAGCCTGTGCTACTTCCTGTGGCTGGAGCATTGTAGTGGCTCGTTCTAACCTTTACATCGACTCAACACACATACTGTCTGTTGTGCCAGATGTCAAATCGCATGTGGACGTTGTCGTAAACTAGAGCCATCATGGAGTTCACCAGTAAAACAGGTCAGCTTCAAAAAAAAAACCTTCATGGACAAATACTAATACAGAGGCGTAGACAGAAAGAGAGGATTTGTGTGATAAGCTGCTATGCGTTTTCTGACTTTTTACCTCCACTGCTGATAAGGAAACAACTCATCTACCAAACCTTCTCTATTCATGACATTCCAGAGCAAATCTCAACCAGAAGCCCTGCAAAAGAAGTCAGACAAGCGGCTTTTGCGTGACAGGGGCTGAGATAAAGCCAGATCTCTGACATGATAGCGGCAGTCTTGTATAGCTCGAGGAATGTCAGGACATTACGTATGGCTGCAGTGAAGTGGTTTTTTCCTTGCCAGCAGGGCTCCCCTTCCTTTAACAACCCTGTCTGGAATGTCAGAGGACGGTGGGAGAGAAAACTGTGTCGTCTATAAAGGTGTGCACTGCAGCAGACCTCTTGCATAATGCAATAACAGTGCAATATCCACTACTTTCCCCCATATTTTAATATACTTACTCTTTTCTACTCAATGTTGTTTTTTGTTTGTTATGTTAGGTGTCTTGTATTTCATATACATGAGTCAAATTACGAATAAAACAAATCTGATCATCTCTACAGATGTTGTATAACATTAATCTCCTGTTGTGTTTACAACTTGGTATAAAGTAGGAACATTAATTATCTAACATGCTGTTAAGTAAAAAAAAAAAGTAAATGTAAAGTAACAACTTTAAATCCCTCATGACCATAAAAAATCATCAGACATAACACATCCAGGAGCTCCATTCACCCCACAAAGTCTGAACAAAGCCTGTATTTTTCCACTCACTAGAGCTAGAGGGGTTGTGTTCACAAGCAGGAGCGAGATCCTGTGTGGAGCATTCAAGGAATGTCCGGCATCCTGTCTTCCACACCAACTGCACTCTGAGTAGATGATGTCACACCCAAAGAACATACATATGAGAAGACATAAATCACAAGCCAGACGGCCAGACGGCTAAAACACTTAAACTTTGCAGGAATATTTTGGCTCAATTTTTAAATTAAGAAAAGTGTTCAAATAATCAAAGCTTGGTATGATTACAGTTATGGCATCTCTGCAGATTCAGCTAATGAACCATTGCTGGCATTCAGCGAGGCGAGCACGGTTAGTTTGTCTGGGTTTTGTCCGTGAACTGTGACCTAAAAACATCATTAACTGCTATCACAAACACCTAAATGTCACCCAGCTCTGGTCAAACCAGCGGCGGAAGCTCAACAAGTACAAGTAATGCAGTAATAGTCGAAGAATTAATCCTGCTTCAGTGATTGAAGGGCCTCAGGCAAAAGCAAGCATGGGACACTGAATCCAAACCATGACCCCTTTCAGGCTGTATGCATACAAAGGCTGGTTTTACAAGCCGCAGCAGATCCCACATGACTAAAATATGATTATATGGTGTTATTACTGGTGCTTTCAACGTCACTGTAGTTGTTGATTCTTTTGATGACAGAAAAGCTATTCAAAAGATCATTGTTCATTGGATTTAAGCTGGGGTTTTTTTGTTTTTTTGTTTGAGCATTAGCAAAAATAAGATAAGATAATAGTTAAGGAAGTCAATTTGAATTGTTTTCATGTTTTAGAGGAAAAGATGCTTGTTGATAAGCATTGGAGCAAAATATGTCTGTTCTTCCCTCTGGGTTCACATACAGTTAATGTTTCACATATAGAGATATGTCCCATTTATATCGTCTTTCACACCAATTATTATTTTCATTCATACATGCTATACAACATATTTTTGCCTAGCTCAGTACATTCATTTTCTGTTGATAATAAGGTTTTATCTTATTATTATTGTCTATATATTATTACTGAAGCAACGACCCATTTCTTTTAGGATCATTGAAGTTTTCATCTTATTCAGTGGAAGTAAAAATGGAAATTATTTATTAACCAGTTTTTTGTTTTATGATGATAATGAACATGTAGTTGCCACAGTGACCTGAGCAAAAAAGTAAAGATACAGTATACATCAATACAGTACCCATCAAAAAAGAAACAACACATCTTTTTTCTCATTGAGTGTGAGCGCCATCTTTTGGATGATATTATGTCTGTCACCAATAAAAGACGTGGGTCTAGAAGAGTCTTTCAAGTTGTTTATGAACCAGAAGACGTTAGATTACAGTTCAAAAAAAGAGTCCAAATAGATGAAAATTGCTGATCTGAGCTAAATAAGCCTCCAGCTGCTATTGATCAAAACCAAGAGATTCTGGTCAAACTGTGGACTTTAGACTAGTTATGTTAATAAGTAACACTACTGGTGCAAACCACGTTTTAGAGGACAAATGTCAAGAATGTATAAATACACATTGTGTCCAGGTCAAGTACTACTGTGATCGCTTTATGATTGTGGTTTAAACTGCCAAACACTATAAGTAAATATTACAATAGTCCTTTTAACAATAATGTAAAATAATTGTATCTCTGAAAGGGATCGTTATTCATAATGACTACTTTTTTTTTTTTTTTTTTTACTTTATTACTTAAAAAAATATTGAATATTGAATGTAGGAGTATTTTTATATTGTGGTATTGCTGATCATTTACATCTGTGCTCTTCATATTGTGACATGTCAAAATGTCTAATGTGAAAAAAACAGCTTGTTGCAGTGTGTCATAGTATTATATGTGTTCTGTATGTGTAAATGTAGACTTACCCCCATCCTTAATGGAAATCTGAATGTAAAAAAAGACGTAGAAAAAGAAGAACAAGCCGTATTATGAGTGATATTCTGCTGTCTTTTTATGCAATTAACTAAACAACGAGCATAACAACTAGACCTTAATGGACCCTTGTTGAAGAAATATGACACAAATTAAAACTATTTAATCTTTTTTTTTTACTTTACTTCTGACTGCTTTCTGTCAGAGTTGAAGGTGTTGAGTTGGTAATTTTCCCCCACCAGACATGAGCTCTTAACTCTCAAGGACAGAAATATCACCGTGAACGCCCACTTCACCTTTTTTTAGAAACTGCAGGCTGGTTTGTAACAAAAGTCGCCAGTGTCCTTCCCTTCAGTGTCATGTGTTTTTTTATTTAACGGTCCGTGGTGTAGATTAACCACAGCTACTCACACACACGCACACACACGCACGCGCGCGCACGTGCCAACGTCCTTCACTTCATTGGCTGGATTTTTATTGGACGGCGTTAAGACATAACAGCGCCACGTGCTCATGTTTACATATCTTCAAATTTCAGGCGGGATTTCTTGCTGTTAAACTAACAGAATAACACCAAGACTCACAAAACAGATGACGAGAGGAGCTACACCACACTAGACTACCTGAGTAAACTTTATTGAGCAGAAACAATATGGGAAACAAGCAGTCACACCTGTGCATCCCCTCAGGTGTGTGCTATGAGTCTTTTTCTAACAAAGGAAAGAAACGTAACTACTGCACAGAGGGTAAGTCAGTCTTCAGTTCTTATTCTCTTCTCCTCTTTGACTCCAAGCTGTTAAAATAATATTACCTTTGTCTAAATGTACCTACATATATTGGCTAAACATGCCCATAAACCTGCTTTCTATCAGGATACATGAAACAATCACAACAAAACGTCATGAAGACACAACTAATAACAATATTATTGATCATAACCTGACCAGCATAATAAGCACGTTATATAATATTATTGGTATTGTATTAGCCTATTACAACATAATTAATTCCTTTTTTATTGTATAATAATTTTACTTTTTTAGAACCAGTAGCCTCTATTTAGGCTACTAGGACTTTTATTGATAATTTATCTAATAATTGTGGGTCTACTGACGAACACAAATTTTTACATTTTATTAGCATTTATTAGCCTTATATCTGATCCCGAACCACTTTCTGCTCAGTCTTACTCCATCTTATGTTAATTAAACTTTATTTGTTGTTTTAGACACACAGGAAATGCCTGTCACCCATGTGTAGCTGCTTTAAGCCCCGTGTGGGTGAGAGAGCTTCACAGAGGCCTCTGGTGATGTCATAGCGTTCCCAGACCCCTGCGGGATGATGGGAAAAAAAAAAAAACAGTCAGTCGGAGTCAGTTGTGAGAATAGAAAAGGAAGTCACTGGATAAGGACCAATCTAATCAAGAAGAAAAGAAAACAAACTGTCTCTGTGAGATTCAATAGGTTGTTCAGTTGGGACTTTAACAACATAAATGAAGTAAAAAAAAGGTAAACGGAGATACCATGCTAACACTAATGTCTAAAAGTCTAACTTAATCTCATTCTTTATAGTGTTTTCTCCCTGTCTCTCACTCTCTCGTGTCCATTTCAAATGATGACAATATTTAGACATATTAATATGCAACAGTAGGTGGCGCCGCAATGCTATGTTGCCATCACAAAGCGGGGCCTGTGCATTAGAGAGCTTCACA
The DNA here is from genome assembly GCA_036937835.1 of Pampus argenteus. Classification (NCBI taxonomy): domain Eukaryota; kingdom Metazoa; phylum Chordata; class Actinopteri; order Scombriformes; family Stromateidae; genus Pampus; species Pampus argenteus. The sequence continues at coordinate 19,911,216 of CM072861.1, read as the reverse complement.
TTTCAGGATCTGACTTTGGCAAGTACGGAGATGAGTTCATTGGATAATTGTAGCCAAGTTAAGCTACATCTTTCATAACCGTACTGTTTTTTTTTCTCAGTATTAGATCACTGGATATAACAGTAACATCCATTGTACTAATGTATACTGACCTGGGGTTCAGTGGAAGAGGTTGCTTATGTGTTACTGCCTCTTGCAACAGGTGTGGTTGTGTAACATCCACTAAGGTCCGATCCTATATTAGAAAGGCTAGGGCCTCTCTTTGAAGAGTAATGGTTATTATGTGCTGTATGTTGGAGCTCTGCACCAGTGTTGTTTGGCACTCACTCATCCAGCCATGACGTCAGCATCATCTGATACCATCAGACAGAATGAGTGTTTTGAAGAGGGTAAGAGAGTAGAGAAAAGAGTAGTCGTAGAGAGAGCTAGCACGTAGCTGCTTAATCTATTGCGGTCAGATTACACAGAGCTTTTCTCATGTTCGCTATATGTATCTATAATGCACGTTTTTATGTACGGAAAGTGGAATAATTACAACCTTGGCCATTTCTACCACATGTGATGTGGGAGCTCTTTGGTGGCATAAGACTGAGGCAGTAAAACATTCAGCACCATTTTAATTATTCAAGACTGCTCGACGCTTGACTGTGTGCATGTGTGTGTAATAGTGTGTGTGTGTATGTGAGTTCAAGAGAGAGGCGAGAGAGAGAGAGAGCGTGACGGAGAGACGTAAGAGCAAAAATAATGAGATATCCACATTTTATTAGTAAAACCCGAACATTTTAAATGTGAACACCTAATAATCATTCCAGTTGTTTGCATCTGAGGATAATTTTGAATATTGAGCATATTAATCTTCAGTAAATCTATGTTTTGTTTTTGATAACGGTAGTTTGTATCTTATGTTAAATAATATTAAGACGTCAAAGAAGTCTCACTTTTAAGCCTCCAATCCCGCAGACCCCCAGAACTCGCATAATCTAAATTTCAGTTCTCTCTTCTGATGATTCAGTTCTGTCGCATTTCTGTAGCTCTTTGTCTTGCCTCCACAAACTTGCAAACTGGAAGGGAGGGTTTTGGACGTCCCTAGAACAAGTCAGTCGGATGTCCCTCATAAAACCTGGGGCCTAATATGTGGAAGCATCTGAAAATGCCATTACAGAGACAGAATAACAATCGCTGACGAAGCCAGTTCACTGTGATTCACTGTAATCTGTATATATGAAAGTTAGAATGTATTTAAAGAAACAAGATGGCGACATGGAGCTCAGTCTTATCATTACCGTTGATTCAAACACAAAGAGAAAGACAAGCTGTACAAGAAGCAGTAATCGACATACTGCATTTTTGCCTCTGTGTCCCTCCTTGTTGTTAATAATCCTCTGGGATATTAGATACACTTAAGGAAAGGAAGTTCTTATATTTACAAGTTCCCAAAATAGCACAGTCACCCAGCACTCTCAGTATATCAGTGTCCTGTCCAAAGCGGGGGGCCCTGCAGAAGTTTCCCACACGTGTCACAGGCCAATGTCATGACAAGAGAGCGAGGGAGAAAGGAAGAGGCCGAGGGAATGGGAAGGAGACAAGATTAGCTTTAAGAAGAGGGAAAGAAAATAATTAACAAAATAAATAAAAGCTTACTGAATCATGCTAGACGGAGACAGAGTTAAGACAAAGGGCTCGGATGGTGGTTGACCTGAAGGCAACAATAAGGGAGACGGGAAAAGGTGCACAGATGGGCGGAAGCACTCAGCAGTGAGTGTCTGTGTAATTGACCCCGATGCCCCCCTTCCCCTTCAAATCAAACACAAGGGTTATGTAACGGGGTGTTTATGGCGCCCACAGCTTTCCTTTTCATCTCACCGATCAAGGATTACCGAGCTGTAATTCCTACCTGCTGCTGGGTCTAGTTGTTTACCTGTTTGAATGCGTTAGTTGCATACTGTACATTGTAACATCTGAAAGAGGCCTGGACACGAGCTCAGCTTACAGAGTTCCCATGCTTCTGCATGACAGTCGTCTTTGATGTCTGGTATGCGCCGCAGTTATGGACCGAGCCTTCAGATAGCGGATAGTGTCCAATCCGACACATTCCAGGTTCACTGGATTGCGAACTCAATTGCATTTGAACGTCACCATAACGACAAACCCCTCATCTATGGCTTTAGACTTATTTGACAGGTTTAACTGCTGTTAACTACTTCACTGAAAAGTCCATTCTGAGTGTATGTGACTGACTTCCTCAAGTTTCCATGGCTTCTTAAACTAGTTGTCATGTCAAAATCATGCTCATCTGTTACTTACCCCTTCATAATGTGGATATGAGAAATGTCTCCTACTTCACTGCACTGTATAGTCCATTTGTAGTATATGTGCGCAAGAGGCTTCATATTTCCACATTACACTTGTTTAAGGGGGAATATTGCATTGAGTTAAGGGAAAGTTCTACACAGAACTGTAGGAACAAGAAGACAAACATATTTTTGAGAAGAGGGGGACTGTAAAAGCAATTTAATTTTTGTGGAACAAACATTTTGGACAGAATTTGTTATTCCAAACAGAGTATTTTTACATGTCCGAAGGCAAAAATTTAATATATTATTATATAAGAAACTTAGTGAGTCACTAAGTGGGTATAAAGTCAGATCAAGATTTCTTCTAATTTATTGAATATTTTTATGCAAACACTTTTTTTTTGAATGAATCAGACCAAAAAAGGAATTACAAAAAATAGCATGATGAAACGGATGATTAATGAGGTTGACTGCCAAGTCGTATTTTTACTTCTTTTTGAGAAAATATACAATTTACAGTTTATTTTAGTGTGAGGCTTCAAATTAGGTCTGCCAAAACAAGCAGATCTGAATCACAAGGAAACAGAAGGAGCCTGGCACTTCGCTGCTGATCTGACTCTGCTTCTGGGTTCAGTTACAGCCGCAGGGCTGATGAAGAGCCTCTCCCTCCCCATGTGCATCATTCATTTTTGTTTTTTCATATTCTGGAGATCTAATCATAAGATGTCCAGGAAGAGGGCACATTTTCTTCTTCTGTCCCCTCATATAATGAAAATGTCCTACCGGTATCTTTACATCAGTAGCATCAGGAAGGAAAGACGGGATATTTGAAAGAACAGCAAACTTCAATGATTCAATTTGAGATTTTGTACAGTTTGCATGAGAATTTAATAGACTCTCACACAGATGTGTTGTCCTAGTGATCAGTGATCCTGAAGCGATACCTCAGGTAGCAGAAAGAAGGAAGACTTGATGTGCTCAATGAAGGGCATCCGCCCAGAACAGAGTGGTATCAGAGGAGTCTGTACACACACCTCAGCTTCAAGCTGCTCCATGGGAACCGGGGATGGATGGCAGCTGTTTCCCTGGAGACCTGGACTAACAGGACCTGCTCTAATTATCTACGCCCACCCAAGTCAGCAGCAGCAAGGCAGGGAGCATGCCTCAGCTCAAGACCCTTAGCACACAAACAGCTAATATCGCTTTGACTTTATGTTGCTTCTTTGTTCTGAAATAGTTTGTGGAAGGAAGAAGCGAAAAGGCAAAAAGGACAGCAGCTAAGGACATGGAAGCTGGAAAGGAAACAACACAGGCACTATAGATACAATGCTGGCATGACTGTAGCGCTACGATGACAGGTAAAAAAGAAATTGCTCTTTTGCTGAAGACAGATGGTAGAACGAGTCTCTATTCCAGCATGATAGATGTCGGGTTAGCAATGAAGGCTAACAAGTACCAAACATGTGACTCATTCAGCTCGTCTAATTAAATCCCAGGATGGTGTCCTCATCAAAGGACAGGATTGTTGGCATGCAACATAAAGTGAGACAACACTTGTTTGCCTTCATTAAAACTTAAGCAAAGAGAGCTGCAGGATTGGAAATAACCCTTGACACCAAAAGAACAGCACATTATTACTACTGGACCTTGTAGCAGTGGCTTGAATGTCTTTTATGACAGTAGACTCAAGCACTCAGAGCTCTGGAAGAAGATGCTTGACTTATATCCCCAGAGTGTCAATTAAATGTCCTTCGAAGACCACTTTGTGTTAGACGCAGCCGCTGTTGTCGATGCCGGGATCTGTTTGAGGAGGTGAGCCATGGTTAGAGCAGAGACGGTGGCGATATCATAAAAACAACAAGCATCTATCATCAATCACAATGTTGAAACAAAGGAAGTTCCATTATTTTGATAAAATGCGATGTTCACATGGTAATGACCTTTGACATGTGCAGATCAGTGTTATTTGTCCTGTTTTTCTGCCTTCCATGGGAAATTTTGAGTTGGACAGCTTCTGTGACTCTTGGCCTCCAGAGAGGGACAGAAAAGAGGCATCGTTGGACAGGAAAGCTAGTCGCTGGGAAGTTACCCTACATTCATCTCAGATCTGTCTTGTACACTGCAGATGAACAGAGAGAGGGGAGCTGCTGTTGTGTAATGTAGTACCTGGAGCTCTCTGCTATCCCTATACGCTCGTTCCTTTGGGTCTGCAAGACGAAACGAGCACACGCTAATGGTCAGTATATAATATGACAGCTGCTGGCTGTTGTTCTTGAACTTGGTGGAAACATTGGGATCTTTGCTCTGACCGAGATTTTGTCCAAGCCTGTTGTTGAAAGTAGGCTTAGACGTTTTTGTTTTTTTTTGCTTACTGAGTGACTACACAGGGTAATAATAGCAAAGTATTCTGTGTCATAACCCCTGGGCCTTCATTGGGTTGTTGAGCGCTTTGCATTCAAGGTCTATATCCCCATGGACACCAAACATTATGTACCAAATGAAAGTGAAATGCACATTCATCTTATTTTTAATTTTTACTTGTTATTGTTTATGATGCTCCACAGTGTAATTTGAGGTTTACAGAGGAAATACTTTGCAAAAAAAAAAATGATTGTGTATGTTGGCTGAGTGTTTACTGCTTCTGTAAATGCTTGTGTGTGTTTGAGCTGTGTGCATATTTTAGACACACTACTAGTCTCACACTTACATTACAATGCAACACACAACGCAGTAAAGACTAAAAAACTAAGTCCCTCTTCTCTGGAACATTAACTTTAATAAACTGCTGCCTTAGCTTTAATGACAAATGATTTTTACATGATCAACGCATGAGACAGAAGGGGGGAAGACATAAAGAAAATTGATTAAAATGGCAAAATGGTTGAATCTGAAAAGCCTCAATCCAGGCTACTCAGCAGTTTGCTAAAACCACTTGCACTTATTTAATGAGATTTTGGATTCTTTTCTCCTCCGAATATTTGGGAGTGAAGCCATTTAGAGGTTAGAGTTTGGGAGCGTTTGGGGCAAATCCTGACAAAACTTATATTTCTTGGGAAATTATTTCCTTTTGAACTATGTCATAAATTCTAATGATGTTAACAGGCTTAATTGGGATCTTCTTATGACGATAACTATAGGTTTGTTGTTTAATATATACCACAAGAATTCACCGCTTCCTCCCCCTGTACGCCTGACAGGATTAATGTGAATATGGCATAAGGCATTTTACAACTGTGGTACAACAGTTAAATGCTGTAGGTCAACAACATCCATCCCCGGTTATAATATTATCCATTTACACAGTTAGCATAAACACACACACATAACATAAACATAAAACTCCCTCCACATTTACATATACCTCATATACCTCTCTCTCTTTACAGGGCTCACTTTTATTTTTATCTGCTTTTTGACGTGTGATTAAAAATATATAGCCTCACGCTGTAAATTTTAATGCTTAACCAGAATGTCTATTTCTGGAGTGTGTCTGACAGGCTGTGTTGAGCGAGCTTACTGTGTGGAGTCCTGTTAAATATGACAAAGACCTTGGCGTAGACACTCATAAGACCTTCCTGTTCCTCTTTGTGCAGAGCCTGGACACCACTCAAGCGCTGTTATTAGTGCTCTGACAACAACAGAGATCCATGTATTTTCCACTACATCTAGCACGCTACTGTGCAGTCATTACTTGGAGGGAAAAAAAAGGAAAGAAAAGTGACCAGATGAGAATGATTACAATGATAGATTGCTCTCTCATCAATGTATTTCATTAAAACAAAACAAAACAAAAAAAACTACTGAATACATTCATTTTTTATAGCAAAGTCTTGAGCTACACTTGTATGTGCAGCCACTGTGCAAAAGACTAGAAGAAGTTGTCCATGTTGTTCTGGGCCAAGAGTATTTCCTGCATCTCCTTCGGTGGTGCATCCGCTCCTCATCCCAGAGAACACTGAGACAATAGAACAGATGGAGGAAGAACACTGTCCGTGCATCTGGTTTAATGCATTGACTGGCCATTTTTAGCATGTCTCCCACTGACAGAGAGGCCTAAAACAACATTTTAGTGGAGCCGTGCCCCTGCTGTATGCCCCAGTAGCAGAAACTGTAAATTTAGTTTTTATAGCAAAGTGCAAATTGGTATGCTTCAAAATACTCAATAACAACAGTTCAAATGTTCTGATACAGATGCAGAATATTTTCCAATCCCACCCTCCTGACTGCTCACATTGTGCTAGAGTAGCAGAGGTCATTTAATGTCAGGAGCCGACACGTTACATAATCATACTCCTTCAATGGAAAATGAATCAGGAAGTTCCTAATATCACAGTCAATATCTTTCCATTATCATTATGGTTATTAACATAATTATGGATGTGTGCCATGTGGCCCCAACTTTACTGTTTCGTTTCCAAAAGGGGATTTCTGTTACGTGTCGACCTCCTCTCTGACCCCCCCCCCCTACGTTTCCTGTCTCTGTCAGTGATCTAATGAAGAATTTCAAAAATTTAAACATGAAAAATATCATTCTTCATTTGGGTTTTATACCCAATATATATATATATATATATATATATATATATATATACAAAAATATGAATTTAACAATTACATTATACTAATTATAATTGTATGAAACTTCTAAAGTAAGGCAAAGAAACTGATTTTCACATGAATATAAAAAAAAAACTTTCTTCAAAAAGTGAGTAATCCATGAGAAGTGAACAAAAATGTATAAAACAAAATATTAACTGAGGAAAACATCAGAACTAATTCTAGAAAGATGATCACACACTTTCTGTGATCTTCATAGAAAGTTGAAATATGAAAGTAAAAAGAAATCTTTAAACTTCAAATCACATTTGCTCTGTTGTCATGGAGATACTGATCTACCGAGCAACTGTCTCCATGACATCTGAGAAAACTACCTCCATCGAGGAGCGCTATGACATTTTGTGAAAAAAAAAAGATATAAAAAGGTATATTCAAAAACAGTTAATCGAGTCAAATCCTTTTCTCCATAGGCCTGAACGTAATTCAAATTCAAACTGTTGAGGAGTGAGCAGTTCTCCGCTGTTTCCACCAAAATGATGAATCAGCCGTTATTTTATCATTCATCAAACGGTTTTCTGGAAACAACTGTAAAAAAAACCCCAAGAGATACTTTTACAATAACTAATTATGTGAACCTGTATGAAAAGTTATACACTAACTTTAACTGCGTTACTGTGCAGTGTTCATACCAGCGGCAGTGCTTTGTTTTCCCAATTTACACCACTTGCCAGTGAGTCACTGCACAGTGGTGTTTTTAATTTACTCAAAATCTGAAATTGCAGACGTGAAACCAAGCATGCATGCATTTTGTCTGCTCAAGACTCCCACAGCATTCAGTCTCATGATCTGAGGATTTTGGAAATTAGAACAATCTGTGAGGGCACTGAGCACATGGCAAGAACTCCCCCTAAAATGGCTCCAATTAAAGGCAAAGGCTGCACCGTTGCTTTGATAGAGATGGGGGGAAAAAAAGCATTTTTTAAGTATGTTTCATCATGTATGTGAGAGACTGTTTTACTGATGCAATGGCTTTGGCAATAGTTGAATTCTTAGTGGGTTTTTTGAAAAGGCAGGTGCTTGACTCTAGTGGCCTGTTTAGAGTCGACCTAATGAAAAGACAGGAGCACATATTGAAAACAGATGTAAATGCGCCGTAGTATACAACAGCGCTCGAAACAAAAAGAGATGACCAGAAAAACAGCGTTGTATGAATGCGGCTCATTGTGCTGGCCCATGTGTGTTTGATGGAGACGGTTGTGTTCACATTGAAGGTGGGTATGACTCACTTCATCCATTAGATCAGTGGCTGGGGTTTGGACAGCAGCCCTCCCCTGATACAGAGACCACCACATACAAACCTTCCCAAACAGCCATCTGCTCAGCATTTCTAGGCTGTCCTTGAATCTTTAAAGAGAATTAAAATACTGCAAATCTAACACTTTGCTGTCCAAGGACCAGTCACTTCGCCGCGCTGCATGGCAGCAGTCACACTGCTGTGGGCCAAGTTTCCTTGAGCAAACGAGGCATGTCTGCCCTCCTTCTCTGGAAATAACTTCATTCGCTGTAGGGGCCCCCGTGAGATTGCTACATCACACAAAAGGGGGACAGTATGCATTATGGTTTTACATGCATCCAATTAAACAAAAATAGATGCAGCTTTCTTATAGTGTGCTGCACTGTATGTCCTTCACCCAGTTTTCTCAATGTAAATCACACTCCACACCAATTATCCGCACACTTCAAACTAACGCATCATGATAAAATCTCAAGAGCTTTCTTGGGTGTATGGCTCTCTCTACTGCAGCGGGAAAGTGAAGTATCTAGATTTTCTGTTTGAACTTAAGTGGTCAAACCAACAAATTTGGTCTCCACATTAACTTCCAGAGGCGTCTTTGCCTCTGTCATGCTGTCAGAGCAATCAGACATATCTGTGTTAACAGTGTCCAGGGGTCGGAGCCGAGAGTAATGCTGGTTTTGTAATTTAGGCCTTAACTGAGTATGAAGAGACTCGCTGACATGCTTTCTAAACCAGTGTTTTGTTTAACATTCTTCTGTCCGCAGAATATCTAAACGTACCAAGTGAGTTGTTGCTGCGAATCAGACAGGTATAAACAGTATATTAAGAGTGCACACTTGTCATAAGGTCATCTGCAGTGTATTTTAGATGTGACCATTAAACCAGTGTGTACTTAAATTATCCAAATATCCATTTGCATAAGTCGATTGAAAATGAAAGGCCACACAAGAAGGCAGCGATCCTAAAGGAATAATTCAACATTTTTCTGTCTGTCTTATATCCTGGCACATTAACATATATCCCAAAGTGTTGAACTCTACACTGTCAAATATCTCTGTAGACATCCAGCGGTGTCTTAAATGATTGTGATGAAAATGCTCCTAAAAAGCACAGTTCTTTGCCTTTGGAATAAAATCAGCCCAGCAATCATTAAGCTTTCATTAGCACCCTGTAGTCTGTGCCCAGGCAGTAAAGCAAGCATCAGGGCGAGCAGCACTTGTTACTGCAGCTCTGTAGTGTTTACGGGGAAGGCTTGATTGCAGGCTCTATCGCAGCCTCATATTCACTTCCTGTGTTAATCCCCTTTGCCGTAGCAGCTCGTTCTTTCTGGAGCAACAGCTAGGGTGTGGGTGGCTGGCTGGTGGGGATTTCACTTTGCTTTGCTTCACCCCAAACACCATTCACCCAAGGCCCTTATAAGGAGCCACCATATCCTGCTAAAACAAACAGCATTGAGGAGGTAGAAACAAATGCTTTTGTCTCTGAGTTATATTTAGTCCCGGTCTGCTTTCACCCAAACGTCATCTCTCACAAGACTTGTTTGCCCTCAAACTGAATAAGATCATATAGGACCATGTTGGTAGCTGTGGAAGCCCAGAAGCGCGTTTCCTCTGTGTGATATGGATCATGCCGACACAATGAACCTGCATACACGAACCAGAGAATAAACCGCCCCCCCAAGTCTAGCCATATGTTACTAATAATATTTTCTAATCAGACACTAACTGTTAGAAATGCAACACTGACATGAAGGAAGAAGAAGGCTTTGTTCGAAATATTGACACACACAGCTGCTGCAATGCCTCAGGCCTCTCTAATTGTACACTATGGAAGATTAGCTGTCCCGACACTCCCCTCACTGATGGTCTCAGTCCTACAAACCCTGCAGGCCCATAGCTCCTCAGAGAGGGGTGTGGTCCAGAAGACAGGAAACAGCTTGAGAGAAGCCCAGCAGTCAAGGCTGTGGGAGGGCAGAGGACAGGGTGTGGGAAAAGGGGGATTTCCTCATATGGCGTTTGGACTTTTATCAAAAGTGTGAAGTCCTTATCAGTTTGTCCAACATATGAGTAAGTGATGAATTTAGTGTTGATTACCTCATGATGTGATCCTTTGGGGGCACCATGGACTATGATCTTAAAGAATCTCTGTATTCAGATCAGTTTGACTAAACATCAGGATGATACTCTGTAAATCAATCAGGGATAATGGTAATGATATCATGATTCCTTTACATGCAAATGTGGTGCCAATGACAGCCTTCCTGTAGATTACTGTACACCCCCATTACCCACAAAAAAAAAAAAACAAAAAAAAAAAAAAAAACCTTGATGGTTAGTATCAGTCCTGTGCAGGCTACACACTCATTAGGCTTCATCACAGGCTTTGAGTGACTTGTTAAATGAATTATTCAGAAGCCGTGTGATGCTTTTTTTAGGGGGCATCTCTGCGCTTACTGTGTCTTTAAAGTCTTGCAGAGGGGAGCCTACACTAAAGAAAGGAGGGGGCTGCTGTGCGCCAGTTGGATGTGTCTGCCTGTCGCAGCGGCTCGGGGTTGACATTAAGAAGAGCATGTCCACGCTTCAGCCGCGAGATAAAGCGCAACGTGAAGGCGGTTATACACAGATTGAACAGGTTCCAGACAGACACTCATCATTACGCGGGATACATGGATGGACACACACACACATTGCAATCGGGATTAACTTGTCAGCCGGTGCGAGGGATATCTGGATATAATGGGGAATACGACACCCAAACCTTTAATAGGTGAGACTTGTTATTGATCGTATCGTTAACGAGGTTTATAATGCACGCACGCGCGCACACACACGCACACACACACACACACACAGCTGAGGTAGAGATACACATGGCTTGTCCTAATTTCTCTATGACTTGTGGTAGCTCTGCGTGGAGACGCGCTTCCCATCACGGGGGAGCTGAGCGTGATTCCCAGGAAACAAGTCCAAGCAAGCGCTCCTCTGCACGCTTTATATACCCATCATCCACATCATTCAAAATCACTGATTCAGACATATATACATTTATTTTATTTTAAAAATGTGATTCCGTCTTTTTTTTCTTTTAATTGAAAAGACAAATGAAGAGCACTGTTACAAGTAGCACCGTTACCATAATTAAACACAGTCTGATCTGTTGTAATGTGTATAAAGTGTGTTAGTGTGTGTAAAACTCTTGCATGCTGTTAAAAGGTGAATCAGTTGACCTTGATTGATCCAATCTCCAAATGATTTGAAATGACAGCTTGTGCAGATTATGGCTCATATAATGTAAGTTTCTCTGATGCACAATTAGACACAAACCATTTCTTTCTTTCTTTCTTTTTTTTCTCTCTCTCTCTCTCTTGCTGTTTTTCTTGTTGCCTGTTTTGTGTCATTCGCAGTTAACATTGCATTTATTACATGCAAATCTGTCTTTTATTTCACACAGGGACTTTAATCTTTTTTGCCTGTTTTGTGTCATATGCAGCATTATTCATTTGTCATCTCAAGTATTGAAGCGGTTTTACATAAAACACCATCTCAAGTGATTGCCAGTGAAGTACTCCTGCGACTTGATTGTCAGCACTGGCTTCGTCATCATGAGCTCTCAGAATATCACTTTTTGAACCGCTTTGTCATGACACCTAAAGCGCATTACTTGATAATCAGTTCCTCATATCACTTTGATTTAATATCTGCCACACTCCCACACCCCTAACCAGACCAACTCTGGCTAAATGATGTGGTTACTGCCACCAGAGCCAGCTGACGTAGGATTTGGACTGAGAACAGAAGCAGCTTGGGTCCTATTGCTTACACTGCTTTATGGTTTCAATTAACATTAATAGAATATCTTTGTTTACTGTTTCTACTTTTGAGCTGCTGCACAACATATCAAAAAAAAAAAAAAAAAGTATTATTGTTTTTGATCACTTTGTAGAAAAATGACAGGCCTTGGTGCAATGTGAAGAGTTTCAAGTGATGTTACATTACAGTGACATCTGAGAACAAAAATGTAATACCTGAAATCCTCTTAAAATCCACCCAGGCTCAAGCCTTGTGCACCGAGTTACTGTGTGATAAACATATACAGCCTACAGATACAAGAGAATAAAGAGACTGATCATCTTGTGGCCAAAGATAACTCTGACGGATGCATACAATCAGTTTTACATTTCAAGAAGCTTCACTTGGCACAGCCATGTGTCTTGTGCAATCTTATGATTACATTCATTTGTGCTTTTTTCTTTCATACAGGAACAAGACAGGGAGCTGCTATTCCTATTACCCAGCAGTTACTTTTCTTCTTATCATGCAGTTATATACTATATAGGATAGAAACAGCCTCCAAACTTCAACTGGGGTTTGCATGATAACCACAGGTCGGATCAGCTGCCTCTCTCTTTTTCATCCGTGCTACAATTTTTATTGCAAAAGTTTGATTCTCAGTACTAAATTAGAATACATATTTTTCTAATTTTAATTACTTTTGTTCTACACCAACAGGGAAACCTCAAACTCTTAACATCCACCTGTGCCTTGTGATCTATCACTGGTTTTGCCTCTAATGAATTGTCATTATATCTCAGAGACACAGAGCTATAAATGAAAAACCCAGGTCGTTTTTAAACACCACTTACTGCCGCTCAGAAAGTGTTACCAGTTGCGACTCTATTTCATATACAGGAAATAAAAAAACATTAAAACATTACTTTGCTACAAAATGTTAAAATAAAATTAGTAAATCAATAAAGACTGAATCTTTGCTTCAGTTGAGAAAGGTCACGTCAATTTGAGAAATGACTTAAAATCTTTGTGTGTAGCGGGTGGATTATTTAGTCATCCAGATGGTTAGAAAAGAAATTCCTTCAGAACGTGGTAAATGTTGTTTAATGACCCCCTACATCATGATGTTCCTGTTTTAAACGCAAACCGGGGCTATCGCTGGCCATGCTGGGAGCTGTCCTTCGCTGCATGACCTGTTGTTGCTATGCCTTTCATCTGATAATGGCAAACAAGTGTCTGTATCAGTCACTGTAGATCCGATCCCTTAACTGCAGAGTCCCAGTACGTCATTCTGTCAGCGAGGCAGTTGAGCGTGATAACTATAGGCGAACCCTCGACTTGTTTTTTTCCATACACTTCAACCAAAGTATGTTTTACTCCCTCGAAAGCCAACCCCCCATCCCCACCCCCCACCCGAGTAGCCTGAGCTGTACTTGCAGAAAGAAAGAGGCACCCGCACATCATTTGAGATGTTACAGATGTTCTTGCTGCTGCTTCAAAGTTTAGAATATAATCAGTGATAATGTCTAATTTAGGAAATGTACTGTGGAACGTTTCACTGAGTTATTGTCTTTGCACCAGATCACAGTGAATTTTAAACAGAAATTTAATCACTCTTTGGCCCCGGAGAGTAAAAGACTGGCTCTCAGCCAGTCTATACCATAGACAGTCATCCATGGATTTGATTGTATTTAATATTAAACCCAAACAATCCAAGTCACATTTAAGCCAATGTTCAATTTGTTTTTATTTAATTTCTCGTCTCCTTGTTGCAATGCTCATCATGAGTTTCATCTTCCAAGCATAGGACGAAGGAAGGCGAGATCAGATATTTTATTTTGTGCTTTTTCTTTACCGACTATGCGCTGCGTGATTCATTCACCCTTTCTGAAGATGAACTGTGGAGGAATGAAAGGGGCTATTCAGGGTTTGTTTATGCTGTAGGCCAAGGGTGTGTTCAACCCATAAATAAGAGGAAGACTTATCGCATCTGTTGTCGACTTTCTGTTGATGTTTTTTAATGTTTTCTCTCTCCTGTGAGGCCACTAATATTAGCATTGCTCAAATCTACGTGGATTTTACACAAATGTCCTTTTTTCTGGCGGTACATACACATGGTTTTTGTCTAAATTTATCTTGTTTTATTTCTGTGATATAAATGTCCCATATGGATGCGGTAAGAGGACTGATTTGGGACAGTTTGCCTTTTTATACAGTAAATGTGGGTTACATGCTAAAAGAGACTATTTAATGTAGGTGTTGAGAGGAGCAGAGAGGCTTCATAGTGTCAGTGTGGGAAAGGAAGTGTCTGAGACTGTGGGCTCCTTTACATAACTGGCCTCTGCCCTCTAAACCAACTGACATGGACCACTTGCAAACAAGTTATTGTGTGCTGATATGTTTGCCTCTTTTTTTTTTTTTCCAGCATCTGGTATTACTAATATTGCTGTCTTGAACTTGTCTGAGTCACACAAAGCAGACCCACTGTTCACATACATACCATGGTTTATCAGATGAAATCCTTGAAGACTTTATTTTCTCTCACTGCCACCCCCCCCTGATATTTTTTCACCCACAGATACAACTCTGCAACCCCGCCCGGTGGCAAGTAGGCAGTACTACACCCTGCCAAATAATGGGGCAGGTGTAGAGAGAAGAACGTCAGCTCCTCCGGTCAGCATCAGTGTGGAGTCACCCCGCTTTCACCCACATGCCAAAGGCAAGAATATCAGGCTGGATGGGCAGCTTCGCCGTGCTACACGCAAGAACAGCTTCTGTAACGGCGTCACGTTCAGCCATAGGCCCGTTCACCTCTATGAGAAGGTTTGTTTTTCATCTCTTTATCACTGTGTTTTAAAGAGGCAGAAATTTAAGGAAAATAAGTTATATTTACATCAATGCAATCCATTCAGGTGCGACTTCGCTTGTCTGGTGTACACACTGGCTGGAGTGGAGCTCTACGCTTTGGTTTCACCAGTCTGGACCCCAGCGAATTGGTCTCTACCGACATCCCCAAGTACGCATGCCCAGACCTGGTGACACGGCCCGGCTACTGGGCAAAGGCTCTGCCTGAGAGACTGGCGCTGAAGGACAACGTGTTATCATTCTGGGCTGATCGGCATGGAAGAGTTTTCTACAGCATCAATGAAGGAGAACCAATCCTCTTCCACTGTGGGCTCAGCATCGGCTGCCCACTCTGGGCCATCATAGATATCTATGGCATCACTCAGGAGGTCACACTGCTCGGTAAGTATTTTGTTTATTCTGATTTCTTTACTGACTCTGTGCAATCACAGTCTTTTTTGGTCATTAAGTGTTGCTGCAGCTAACTGACTCACAACTGACTTGTTATGAGTCTGTACATGGTTCATCATTACAATCCAAATGTATCTACGGTAATAAAGAAATGAGTGATGGATTTTATTTTATTTTTTTGACTGGAATCAACTTCAACTGTGAGCTAGCAGGCTATTTATGATGGCTTTGACAACCCTAAAGCCTCAACCTCAACCTTATTTTTATAGTGTCAACACATTCACAGCTAATTTAAGCAGCTTCCAGAGAGTTCAGAGAGCAGCTGCGCCACAAAGATCCATCGCGGCAAAGGCCAAAGTTGTAGGTAGTGGGGCCTGGGGCAGCCCACCGACTCAATAACCCACTATCTGTATGGCAAATCTAGTGCGTCTTTGTCTAGACGACCATAACATGCAGAGATAAATAGGATCTTGACCATAGATCTCAATCCATCCTGAACCTCTCACTCTAATTACTCTCCCTGTTTCTCCTTTAGCACTCTCTTACTATGACTTTCCCGCGCTTTGTCACTTTCACCCTCGTTGCTTCCTTTATTTCCATCACCATCTGCCCTGTGGTTCCCTCTCTTACTCGTTGGGTGTGTTTATCTTCAGTCTGACAGGAGCTATGGCCATGTTTGGTCAAGGCGGCAGATCCCAGGAGCTTTGGTGAGGGGCCAGTGCACTCAACAGCTCCAACATCACTAGAAATAGTAATAAAGGAATGTATCATAAGTCAAAGGGGGACTACTAATGCCAGATTTATTTATATCAGCCCATAATACTTCGATAATTTCAGTTCAGTTGTACTATGAATTCTGTGCATGAAACATAGCAGCCTCAAAAGCGTATTCAATATGAAGGTAAATACCCATGCTGCTTATATGTACTCAGCAGAGTTTTATTCATTTATATTTTAATATAAATGAATAAAACTCTACACTACTATTTTACACTAGGGGTGTAAAATGTTAAATTATAGAAGTAGATAGTTATACAAATTTGCAAAAATTGCATGTGCTTGCTGAAAGCTGAGTGTATTACACTGCACTGCTGAATGCAATGCTGGAAGCTGAATTGCGGGTGAAATACAAGAACGCTGCACAACATTAAAGTTAAAGCTCGCAGGTTGAACCTACCGCTCAGTGTTTGTGAGACAGCAGTGCCAAGCACCGGGCTAAGATGACACTATATTCAATTCACATACATACATCTTTTTGTCTCTGTGTTCTCCACCGCAGAAAGCACATTTGCGGAGAGCGTGGGATCCAGCTGCCTGAGTGCGGCCAGACTGAGTGCCTATCTGCCCCAGAGTAGCCACGACTCAGCCAATTACAGCAACAATCAGTTGGAGAACAACCAGGCTGTTGCTGCCAAGATGGCCAACCTCCAGCTCAATAATTACACTCAGCTCATCCCCTGCTGCTCCTCCACTTCTTCCTCCTCCACACCATCCTCTTCTGCCTCCACCGGATTCAGTGTCCCAAGGGTGGTTCGCGGCCTTCCTTCCCCGCTGGACAATGACTTGCACTTTCACCCGGTCCGTGGCTCTGATGTAATACTCTCTGCAGACCGCTCGGCCGCCTGCATCCACTTTTTGGACAGCAGTCGGACTCTGGTGTTCAGTGACCGGCCGCTGCATGTGGGAGAGACTTTGTACGTAGAGGTTGGTCACCTAGGCCTGCCTTACTTTGGGGCACTGTTGTTCGGTTTAACATCCTGTGACCCGGCTAGTCTGCATGCCGGGGACCTGCCGGCAGACCCTGAGGTTCTCCTGGACCGTAAAGAGTATTGGGTGGTGCACCGGGGCTTCCCCATGCCTTGCTCTGGTGACGTGCTCAGCTTCAGCCTGCTGCCCAGCGGAGAGGTGCACCACGGTGTGAACGGAGTGGGACGTGGCCGGCTGCTTTGTGTGGACTCCTCTCAGGTCCTGTGGGCCTTTTTCACCCTCCACGGGGCTGTGAACAGACTCAGGATACTAGGTAAACTGGGTGTTTCAAGCAAATAAAATCAATATCAAGAACTTTTGTTTACTTTGTTTGCATTGCATTCCTGAAGTCTTATTTATGTAATTATTGTAATGATGAGTAAAAAGTATAACGCTTAATACTAAAATGATAAATGCCTGAAAAGGACATGCTCTTCTGTTATCATCAGTTAAATCTTGAGCCTAGGCAGCCCCTGTAATTTATTTTTTCCCAGACTAGAGGAATGCAGCTGAGTACTTTATGTCTGCATGTGTCTGTTCAGTTTTGGACTGTGACCTATCCGTCCCAGTCCCAGTACTCCCACATACATTCCCATCAGCTCAGACCTCATTTTAAACTGTTTCTGATCCAACAATATTATCCCCAAACAGAAATAAAACCCCTCTACGAAACTTCAAATCTTACAAATATGTATGCATTTCTACTTTGACTGGTCAGGGACAGTCAGCGTAAATTAAAAAAATACACTCCCCTCCTCCCTTCCTTCTCTAAATCGACATAAGCCTAATTATCTATGTTTTTGTTTATGTGTATTCATCTTTCTGAAACAGGAACACTGCAGCCCAGTCCTCCCTCCACCTCCCCCAGCACTTCTCAGAGCAGCAGTCCAGATGATAGTGACTCAGACCTGGCGTTCAGTGTCAACAGATCTTCCTCTGCGTCTGAATCCTCTCTTGGTATGTTACCAAATGTTGACCACATGTCTAATGCTACAGTGTATATAGAAAGCCTCAAGAGATCAGTGCAGGAAGGTTCTTGTGGTTGGCGGTTCTGTTTGGACAGCACTGTGTAAACCTCTACTAGTCGTGGGAAAAAGGTTTTGCTGGAAAGATGTCTCACTTTGATGCATTTTCAGAATTTTAGAAATATTCCTCCATAATTTGTTAACAAGTCATAATTTAAGCATATCTTCAGACTTCTGATTAATGCTTTTGGATATTTGACATTAAAAAACACACCCAGTACACACACACACAGACGTAGAATAAAAAATAGATATATAAAGGCAACACTGCTACAGATTCAGAACCTCTTCCTACAAAAATGACAAGAAGAAGAGTCATCTGTGTACGTGCATCCACATCGACTCCATTTTCACATGTCTGTCTTTTTCGTCTAGTGACTGCTCCCAGCTCCCCTCTCAGTCCTCCCGTCTCGCCCACTCTCACCGCCTCAGAGCTGCCCTCTTCTGGAAAAAGCGGAGAGTGCACCATTTGCTTCGACCAGGAGGTGGACACTGTCATCTACACCTGCGGACACATGTGTCTGTGCAACGACTGCGGACTGAAGCTGAAGAGACAGATCCACGCATGCTGTCCAATATGCAGGAGGCCAATCAAAGATGTTATCAAAACATATCGGCCATGATGTTCCAGATGTTTAAACCGGACTTCCACAGCTGGCAAGTAGATGCCTGGATGCCACCGGCTTATTCTTCTCAGGCCCAAAATGGAGATTAGCCACACCAGGACATAATTGTGCCTATAGTATTTCCATTTTATGTGGTTATTCATCTCTGGAGACAGACTCTTTATATGCAGAAATTCGATGATGTCCATCTTAATACACAGACTGCATACATGAGCTTCTATATTTTGGCTAAGAAAGAAGAGATGAATTATGCGCTACCATTTTGTATTTTCAAAGTGATGTCCTTTATGTCACATGTATTTGCTGAGCAGAAAAGCCTGCTGTGAATATTTTGTCCATAGTGTCAGATCTATGTGTGCTTCAGCAGAAAATGTGGACCGTAGTCTTTGACTTCTAGTGCCTTAGATTTTTGTCATATTTTGTGTCCAAGTAATTATGCTAACAATCGTAGCCATATTTTCAATGTACATTACTGAAGGGTTGCGGTGAAAAAGGCACACGGATGCAGAATTAATGCAATAAAATGTGTAATAGTAAGTCCAAGGTGTAAGTGTATGGCAAGTGTTTTAAGAAAAGTATGCTTGGAAAGTATATATACATGGTTTTGCACATTGAGAGATTAATAAAAGTGAGTTTCAATAATAAGGCTGAAGAATGATTGAAGAGCGTATCATCATGAATAGCTGTTGTTAATAAATGTAACACCACTTTTGAGTGTCATATTAATTATCTTTTATAATGAGCAATAAGCATAAACGTTGCTGATGCTACTAATGGACTTTTCTTATTAAATCTGAGCTAGCTAATTAGTTATTATGACATTTTGGTAAAATGTCTGTTGCGACAAATTAATTCCTGCTGAAAAGAAGATCATATCACTGAAAAAGATGAGGTAATGTGATCAAAATCTTCAGATGAGCTACCAAATGGATGTTGAGGTGAGATTTTTTTTTTTTTTTTTTTGAAGTCCTTGAAGTGGTCAGGGAAAAAAAGGAAATTTTGAACATCTTCAGTCCCATAATAACAGAGCAGAGTCATCTGCTGGTTTTAAATCACAATCAATTATAAAGAATTTATGTTTTTCTCAGAAGTTGGCGACAGAAGTCTGAAGTGAAATTGGACTTTGTTGACCAAACATGAGTTAAATAAATTACATGTTGTTTCATGTTTACTGTAAAAACCTAATACATCATTCAATCAATGCAGCAGAGCTGTGAAAGACAGCCAGTCGTATTAGCGTTTCTGAGTGGTTGTAGCATGCTAGTGCTGGAAGGTTTGCATCTTTGTGCTCAAGCATTATGTCAGAACCTTTAACCTTACATTTTTTAGATTTTCATATATCTAAATAAAGGATAAAGGAGAACCTTTGCCTTTATTCCTGTTATGTGAAGAATGGAGCGTGTTGGAGAAAGCGTGGATGGGGTCGTGTGTTCTGGACTTGATATGAACCTTGTAAATGTTATGGTCCAATAAACCACTGCTGCTGAAGACAGCCTGTGTAGACAGGTAAGTCATAACACAAGGTGTCTTCATCACGAGCACTTTTTATTTAGCCCTTACAGAAGCCTTCATTTTCTGCCTGTATGAGACCAATATGGAGCCAGCAGGCAAGTATGATTTTTTTTGCAAATGCGTAATGGTACCTGCATATATCTTAATGTACTGATTTCATGGTGGTCGATGTAGCGGTTACATCTTCTTGACTCTTTTTGCACTTTTGTTTGGCTGGTGGAAATGAATATTTTAGTAAATGAGTATCTCTTTCTCGTTTAAGCAAGCAGCTCTGACTCAGCCATACAGTAAATCTGCAGGCCGAGAACAAAACAATGAGAAAGGTCGACCTGTTACACTGGACCTGCCATCTATATCAAGTAGAGCTGCAATGATTACTCGATCAACAGAAATTAATTTATTAATAATTAGGAACAGTTCTGATAATTGATCCATTGTCCTGAATCATTATTAAAAAGAAAATGCTAATAATAATTTCCTAAGTCTTCTATGATTATTAACTGAATATATTTATCTTTTATCTTTTGTGTGGACATAAAACACCTTTGAAGTTGTCACCTTGGCCTTTTGGGAAACTGTGATGGAATGACCAAACAATACATTGATTAATTGATTAATTTAATAAAATAATCAATTATTGTTGTCTTTTCATCATTTCAACGATCATTTCTGGTAGCCCTGATATCATGTGTTTTATACAGTATTTGGCAGGGACAGTAAAAGGCTGTAGGGTTTTTTAATGTGATTTTTAACAAGCTTCTCATAGTTTAATAATATATAAATATACAAATATTACACATGTTCCTAGTTGTTTGTAAGAATCTCTGTTGGACACATGAAGGCGCCATTTCCATGCTCCAGAGTCTCTCTGTTTGGATCAATGAAGGTAAAATAAACTATGACAAGTTGCACATACAGTAGCTATTAACCTTCTAGTTAATATACTACAGTATCCTTGTGGCCACATCATCTAGTCTGGTCTTATGGGTTTGTTATTTAACACGAAGCCTGCAGGACGCGAAGACTGACATAGTTTTAGTGCTCAATAATAAAATAGTAAATCTGATTTATTGTGAGTGCCTGCAGATAGGACTGAACACAAGTGCAGTCTGTATTAATGCCCGCAAAAAAAAAAGCCAACACGGGACTCTCTGTTGTCCTGTGTGTCGCATCCTTTCATTTCCATTACGCGCAGGAGAGCGCTCACATGCCTTTTTGGACAGCTCTCCTTGCAGAATGGATCTGCGCGCAAGAGTGAATCATAAGGACCACACCGGGGAGGGGAGCGACATACGAGCTCCTGGCATCGTTATCACCTTAGAAATGAACTTCTTCAATTTCCCTGCGTAATGTGTTTTACTATTTTAATGATCGCGGTGTGCTGTTCGTGTCCTCCCTGCAGCTCCACATACGGATGAGTGGGGGTTTCAAAGCCCCAAGAAGTTCAAGACTCCCTCCAGGAAAGTCCTCGAGAATATTTGGCTTGTACATAAATATATATGTATATGTTTTTTTCAAATGAACAACGGGGATCTGGCACCATGGCCGCTGCACCCTGAGGGGAGATGGATTTCGAGGTGAAGGATGTGAACGGCTCGAACCGGAATGAAACCGACGACGGACTGAGCGCTTCTTCTGCCGGAGTGTCCACTGCGCTGGCCAGCGTGCTGATCTTCACCATCGTGGTGGACATCCTGGGCAATGTCCTCGTCATCCTGTCCGTGTACAGGAACAAAAAGCTCAGGAATGCAGGTGAGGAATGAAGACATACTATGGGAACAAAAGATGAGGAGAAGCAGCCTCAAAGTGAAGGAGGGGGAAAATAGGACAAGTCTGCATCCTGCTCTGCTCTGTGTTCATTCATAACTAACATGATGTAATATAACCACCATATAGCGTGACCTCTGTGTTTTAAAAGTGTGTCATGGAGTTTCCACAGCCTTGACTGCCTGCTGTCATATCTCTTCATAAGTAATAACATCCACACTTCCCTTCAATCTGGTCCTTGGTTCTCCATCCCAGATAAATCACATCCCTCCCTCTATCATGGGCCTGTAGTGTCCCATGAGCTGCCAAGGTGAGATACTCTGCTGTATAACTTCTGCAGCTTTTACATTGAACGCGACCTCATATTTTGTCATGTTACATTTTAAGTGTCCTGACAGCAGTGTGAAGGTGAGGAAGATATTTATTGTGATCACTTTAACACCATTTGTCTTCCTTGAGATATGCCATCATCATTCAGATGAATGTGTCTCTAATGACCCCCTACCTTTTATTATTGGGGGTTTTTTTTATTTATTTTTTTTATTTTTATTTTTTTTAGATGATACCTACCTGCTGAAGCCTCATATTTTTTTTATTTATTTTTTTTTATTTTACATTTCCTTTTTTTAACTTCTTATGTGTGTATTTGTGAAAATGGTGCGTTGAGATACTAGAGAGGAGGCTGTCCAGGAGACGTCCAAAGAAAATATTAGGAATGCAAGTTATATAAGGTTCCTTCATTTTTTGACCCAGTAATTTATGTACTGCTCAACAAATGCAGTTATCTGTCACATCATGGGTTGAAAATGATGGCAGTATCCGTTTCCTTTATATAAAAATAGATAACATCGTGAAACCCAGATTCAGAACAAAAACAGAGCAATGAGGGGAAAAAAAAAAGTCACAGGACAGTCTCAAAAATAAACATACATTGAAGTAATAAAAAAAAACAAACATAAAACAGAATCATCCAGACAGATTTCCTTTTTAATTACTTGGTCAAATCTTGTGATTTTATGATCCAAAAAAAGTAAAATACGAGAACACTGAGATGTGTTGTGAGAAATACCTCGAGGCATAAAGACAGAAACTAATTGTAATTATTGTATATTCGATGTTGTGCTGCTTTTGAACTCCAGCGCGTCTAATGCAGAGAAGCTGCTTCTGTTGGGACTGAACTCCATGATCACAACATGATGCTAATGACATAACATGCAAATCGAGCAGCGCGATTAGGTCAGAGATGAGTTTGGGATAATGAGCCTTTTAATTACAATATCAAACACATTGCATCACGCATCCGATGTGCTCCTGCGTGCACTAACCAAAAGCTGTTTGCTAAGAGGTTTAGAAGAAATAATTTGATTATCTGTTTTGCAGAAAAATGACACAGCTGACTGCTCTCAAACAAGAGGTCAGGGGATAAATGTCTAGTCTTGTCCATGCAGGAGAACTATGGATGCTGCAGACCTCCATGTCACTGTTCTCC
Source organism: Pampus argenteus (assembly GCA_036937835.1). NCBI lineage: Eukaryota > Metazoa > Chordata > Actinopteri > Scombriformes > Stromateidae > Pampus > Pampus argenteus. The sequence goes on along the minus strand of CM072861.1, from coordinate 19,887,860 downwards.
TTCTCTAATTAGACCAACTGACAGGCACAGTCACACGAGAGATCTCGCCAGCGTTGTGGAGAGGTCAGCATGTGTGACCCGAAACCTGAATTTCCAACAGAAGCTTAGAGCCTCTACCACATGCTATTCTTTTTCTTTTTTTTTTTTTAATAAGTGTGTCCTTAAATGACTGAGATTGTTGCTGCTGTTAGCCTGTCAACAATCGACTCTCTGTTCTTAACAGGCTATTTATAGTTTTGACTCACTTTGTATGAATGTTTAATTGTACAGAGTTTCTCAAAAGGAAAGTATTGAAACAGCATAGAGGGGAAATATCACCAAACACAGAAAAGCTGTCGAAGCTCTGTTTGGCAAACAAATGGGTTCCTATGATGGATGGTTGAGGTGTAATACAACAACCTCCTCGGGGCCTTCAAAATGATGCGTGATTAATATACTGAGGTATAATTTATGATATACAGAAGGTAAAGACTTCATCCAGACATATAGAAGAAGCAGACGTCTGAAAACATTCATTCTCCTCTCTTCATTACACCCTATTCAGGCTGCTGGTTTGCGTCCTCACAGACAGACAGCGAGACCTTTCCGCTCTGCTTCACTTCAGAACACTTGCTTCTTTGCACGCTGTCTTGATACATCCCTCAGCTATCTACCACTTAACCCCACAAAAAAAAAAAAAAAAAAAAAAAGCACTTGCATGTGAACAATTTTCTTTTTTTTTTCACCTCCGGTTAGCAGATGCACGTACATCTTCTGAGTGACGGTGTTCAATATCTGTATTATAATTTGGGGAGAAATGTTACCGTATGTTTCCATTCTCACAAGTCTGCAGGTTCTCTCAAGTGTGCAAAATGTAATAGGATCTCTCCACCGAATCTTCAAAGGGGTTGAGCATGACACTAAAGGACTGCCAATGGGGTGCTAACACCAGAGTGTCCCACTGGGGTTAACCATACTAAAAATACACTCACAAAATGCACTCATGAGAGAGGGACAGGAGAAAGAAAAAGGATGAAGTGGAGCAGATGGAGGGAAAAATGAGCATGTATATGTGTGTGTATCTGTGTGTGTGTGTGCTCACATGTGTGTCTTTATGTCAGGAGCTGTGGGTCAGGCGGTATGTTAGGTTGGGAATGGACTTCAGTTTAGTTAAATCATCCATTGCATCCTCCCCATCACTCCACAGTCACAAATAAAACCTAAAAAAAATATTGGAGTGTCCAGAGGGAGGTTAATTGAGTCAGTGGATTTAGTGAGGCAAACCAGAAGCCAATTTAAATTGACAGCACAGATCCACGGGGAGTATCACTTAGCACACCACATTAAACATTTCTTCTTTCCCTGACAACAACAACAACAGTTGATGACATTTATTAGGTACAGATTAGGATTATCTGACTTCAAGGCGTAATTCACATTCATACGGCTAACAAGATGTTGTACCAAACAGCTTTCCTTCTGATGGTTTGATTTCTCTCAGGGCCCATCGAGCCTTACTTTCTCAGACACGGAGAGTCTGATTGGTCGATGGCCTTTGACGATGATGATGATGTTTCTTGGCCGGGCTCATAGCAGGCTGCATCACCAAAAGCAGCTCCTGTCAGTTTAATGCTAAACTTCTTAGAAAAAAAAAATTCCCCCGGCCCCTCGAACAGTTCATAAGTGAGCTCATAAAGCAGTCACTACTAATTCATCAGCACTAATGCCCTTGCCGAAAGGTTATTCTTCCTTATTTATGATAACATGACTGACTAAACCCAATCTAATCTAATTTGGGATATGCATTTGTAGTAGCAAGTCCTGCGCTGACATTCAGTCGGATTCAAGCACCCCTTACGCATTTTTATGAATTCATCTTTCCTTCAAAGGTGTATAAATATAGCCGAGCGAATCTAAGCGTAGTGTATCACGTTTCCGGTATGAGCTGTGAGAGTGACGGGATGCAGCCGGTGGGTTTAACACAGCAACATAAACCCTTGATATTTACATGAACGCGCAGCCATGCAAGGTGTCAGATTGAAAATCAACTTTTGGTTTGTTTATCTCTTGCACTGACCTCATTATGTACCTGTATTCCTTCTCCGGCATAATTCCCTTTTTTATTTCCTACACTGTTCTTTTTACTATTCAGAACTACTCAGCTGGAATGAAGCAAATGTGCCACAAATATGCTGATATTGTATATAGAGCCTATTTTAATCCATATGCAGTTTTGTGCACTGGAAGGGAGGATGTGAGTGCAGTTTTTGTTTAAAATAGCCTGTTTTTGATTATGTTGCAGCATAGTGTGTGCTGGATGATTCTGACAAATATCTTTTATTTCGCTCACGCAGAGATAATAGCTCTCTGCTTTGATTCATATTTCAGTTACCAACAAACAAATGAGAGAGAGAGAGAGAAATACACCGGGGGTAGCTCGTCGGGTGGTTGCTCACATCTCTCAGAAGACTTTAAAGGGAAGAATCGTTTGAAGTCGACAGTTTTGTCAGCGTATAAGAGAGACAATGGTGTCAGAGAAGTTAGAGGCTGCAAGGCCGCTGTCCCAGGTGGCCTGTAACCAATCAGCATCCAGGTTAAGCTTTATTCTATTCACATGCGTTGATAATAATAGCTCCGGCAGATTCTAGTGGGCATGACTCTATTCTGGTATCCAGGAATGAGAATGACTTTGTTAGCTGTCTTTTCTTTTTCTTTTTTTTTTAAACAATATTTCAACATTCATTTGATAAATTGCTGTAGTTTGGGTGTGATGAGCATCAGGTTCAGCCAAGTCGGTTAATTAAACAGAGAGAGAGAGATGTAACGGCTCTTTGTCCAATGTTTTAATAATGGATGCCAACAAAATAAAGGCAGTCATCTTGGCTGCTTCACAGCAATCCTCTCAGCTGTGTTATAGCACTTACCTCATCCTCTCGACGACGAGGGGAGAGAGGGTTCAGCCAGAGAGAGCTGAGGCTGTAGTATAGTCTGTCCAGCCAGCGCGCATGAAAACACTGAGCGGCATGATGTCAGCAAGGAATCAAACCTCTGCACAATGACAAATGCATACACAAGTTGGGTGAGCGTTACAAATGCAATCTGACAGATTTGCCCACTGAGCTGACTCGAGGATGAAGAACAAATGCTTTTATTTTTAACTCAGCGGGCTTGAGAGATGACTCGTGATGTTTCATTAACTTTGAGGTCTGTGAATACCTGCACCTGTTGTCTTCTAAAAGAAAATCAGAAACGCCCATACTGCACATTTAAGTAAGACGAGCTAGGAATAGGTATGAATAAAGTGACACATGATGTTATTTTCATTCCCACATCTAGAGAGTAAATTAAAAATTTTGGACTGGTTGCTTAACAACATACTGTAGCTGTTTTGTCCCCCCGGCTGCAGCAATCATAACAGGCTTTGAACGGTGAGGATTGACGGCCAACATGTGTTTTAAATCTACTCTCATCATATCTGCCAATCAACACTGTTGTTTCAGCTGTTGTCTGACTGAGTGAGAGCCTTGTGCCTTCAACATTTAGACTTCAGAAGGGTATTTATGTTATATCAACCCTGGATTCACCCCAATGTCTGACACAAAATGTTGTTAAAATGAGGCACATTATATATATATATATATATATATATATATATTTATAATCCTTTACAGAAAACATAAATGTTTATATTGTATGTGATTATACTAAATACTTGAAGAACTAATTATTGAATTATTTTCTTAAAAGGTGACATGTAATACCAGCAAACGCTTGCACTACATCTTAACCCCTAAAATGGGCAGCACTGATACATAAATTCAATCTTTATTGCAAAATTTTGTGGGGAAACTAGGGCTACTTTAACAAAAACACCAGTCGGATTGAATTGTGTGGCTCCACTGTACGGTCTTGTTATCTGCCTTCTTATCTGATACAACAGTACAGTTTGATTTATTGTTTTATCCCCCACCAGGAACAGCTGCAACTGTAACAATATCAGACGTCATTTTCTATGATTCATGTCTTCTGAGGAGATCCAGTGTCACGCTACCAGCAGCGACGACCTCAGGAGGACAGGAACTTGTTGGATGTAATCGGATGATAAAAATCACCCATGTCCTGTTTTTTATGTACTTTAACTCAGTGGTTAAATGTCTTTTCCCCCGACGGGCAGATGGATGCTTTAAAACAGAATATTTTTTTTATTTAGATGGACGGGCCAAATAAGATTATGTCTTTACAGTTATACAGTATACAGTTATTTTTATGACTAAATTGATTTGCGTGCTGCATGTAGGGAAATGGCACATGCTGATAAGTTTCTACATAGGAGTCTACAGCCATGCAAGCGGCTCTGTGAGCTAGATGCCAACAAGATGCAACACAATGACGAATCAGCGTTATTGATCGCATATGTTTACTCATATGAAGAGTTTGACTCTGTTTTCTAGTGGCTCTCAATGTACTTACAGGTTAAACTGTTTCTGTAAACAGGGATGCAATAGTGCAAGTGGGTGTCAGTGCCAGAGAGGACAGAAATTAACACAGTGTGGGTTGTGTAATACATTACTTATACACATACAGTGGGTGGTTTTATGTGCAGTATATACATCACGTCTGTCAGTGAGTATATAGCCAGGCTGATGAATGTATGCCTACGTGTTGCAGTACAATCTGCGCGTTAAATGGTAATATAGTACGTGATTTGAGGAGCAGCAGATGTTTTAGTGTTACAAGGTTATTGCATGGAGATTGTTATGTGACATCATATGACTGTTCAAAGGATTGATGGTGTGAGAACGGTTTGTCTATCGGTCCAGGGTGTGAGGGGTCTGTTGACGATTGCTGTGTAGAAGTGGCAGCATCTCCAGAGGCAGGTTGAAATGTATATATATATATATACATTTCTGGCAATTCATCCAAGCTATTTCACTTCACAAAACTAAAAATGTCAATCTCAGCCCTAAAGGAAATGTCAGAGACTCAAGAAAGTCCGTAGAATGATTGTCTCAACATCTATCCATTTTTTTGAGAGAGAGAGAGAGAGAGAGAGAGAGAGAGAGAGAGAGAGAAATATCTGGACAGGAATGGTGGACTGAACAACCAACATTGCTATCTCTAGAGCCATTGCCGCTAGCGTGGCTAAAAATGTTGTTGGTTTTATCAGTGAGACGGTGAGTGACACTGAGGGACCTGTGACAATAAAGCATTCGCCTGGATCCAGATCTGTGCAGTTGAGAGTACATGGTCAAATCTAATCAAAATGAGCCACAGAGGGCTCAACGGAGCTACTCTTTCATGACGAGAAGTCACAGTCATACCTCCAGTGACCCAGTTTATTTTTAGGAATTTAGCCTGAAGCAGAAAGTGAAAAAGGAGTGCTGTATGCTTTAATTATAGACCAGTTTGGGGGTCATGTTTTGTCTGATATCTGAACCTCTTCTGTTCCTCCAGGCAACATCTTTGTGGTGAGTTTGTCAGTGGCAGACCTGGTGGTGGCGCTGTACCCCTACCCTTTAGTCCTCACAGCCATCTTCCACAATGACTGGACCATGGGTGACCTGCACTGCCAGGCCAGCGGCTTCATCATGGGCCTTAGCGTTATCGGCTCCATCTTCAACATCACGGCAATCGCCATCAACCGTTACTGCTACATCTGCCACAGCCTCCACTACGACCGTCTGTACAGCCTGAGGAACACCTGCTGCTACCTGGGCCTCACCTGGCTGCTCACGGCCATCGCCACGGTGCCCAACTTCTTTGTCGGCTCGCTGCAGTACGATCCGCGCATCTACTCCTGCACCTTCGCTCAGACAGTCAGCTCATACTACACCATCTCGGTGGTCGTCATTCACTTTCTGATCCCGCTGCTCGTGGTGTCGTACTGCTACATGAGGATATGGGTGCTGGTGATCAAAGTGAAACACCGGGTTAAACCGGAGCAAAGAACCAAACTGAAACCCAGTGACATGAGGAATTTCCTGACTATGTTTATGGTATTTGTGTTGTTTGCTGTGTGCTGGGCTCCATTGAACCTCATAGGTCTGGCAGTAGCTATAAACCCTGCGAAAGTTGCACCCAACATACCCGAGTGGCTCTTTGTCACAAGCTACTTCATGGCGTACTTCAACAGCTGCCTCAACGCCATCATATATGGACTACTAAACCAAAACTTCCGTAAAGAATACAAGACAATTCTCCTCGCTCTGTGCATCCCACGTTTGCTTCTCATGGAGACCTCCCGGTGTGCTACAGAGGGCTTGAAGAGCAAGCCTTCTCCAGCTGTAACAAACAATAATGTAGCCGAGATAAATGTATAAACTGTTGTTTTCCTGGTAAAACTAACGTTTCTCTGGAGCCTCAATGTGGGTGTGTGCCATCATTCATTCACCCAGTGCCTTGACACAAGATGTGTATCATTTTCCAGTTGTAAAGATGTAATCATGTTTGCTCCGGTATTCCTTTCAGCCATGTCAGACACTGTTTCCTCACGTTGAGACCGTCAAACGTGTCTCTGGTACACCGTGTTCCTCTGTGACAGCCTCCCTGCACTCCAATTAAAAGACAGACCGACTGTCTTTTAACGGGAGCATGTATATATCACATGCACAAGAATGAGTCACTGCATATTTGCACAGATCAATTATTAGTAGTAGTACATCAACAACATATTAAAAAAAATGTGTTTTCTGTTCTCACTGTGTTTTTGTGCTCTTGAATGCAGCTTTAATAATGAAATAGCCAAAAGGTTGGTTGTTTTTTTTTCTTAATGCAATCCTTTATCTGATCCTCTTTTAAAGGCTCAATTCCCAAGAACTCGATTAATTGGATTTAAGTGACTGAGATTATTAACACTGGGGTAGGTGCCAATCTGGAAACACATATTATCTGCTATATCTCCTTCTTACTGGGAATGTAGGCTATATTAACTCACTGTGATACTGTTTTACCCTTCGGCTTATCTTCTGAACAATGATGCTCTCACGAAAACACACTAGAAAGCTTGTAAAAAGGTTTTGCTCCAGTTTTAATTTAAGAAATATCAGGTATCAAATATGAGACCGGGCTTTGTGCGTTAATGGAAAAAAAGGAGTGCCTTGTTGTTAGTAGAATTGAATTGTCTCATTGTTTTCAGTCAAAACTGCGCTTTAACCGTTTTAACTATACCGAGTATCAATTTGCCAGTCAGAAAGTTCAAATCCCCAGGCGTCCACTTTCAGGCCCTATTTGATTAAGGTATTGGAGAAAATAAAGAAAACGGGGAAGAGCAGACAATAAACAAAGCTAGCTTTCTTGTTTATTAAATGCCCCAGGGACATGATATGCATCAGGAGCCAGAGATATAATTTCATGATACTGCAAGTGCGCCCGAGTACATGTCACCCTACCCGAGATGAGCTATGACAGCCTCCCAGCATAACTTCCACCCAGCAAGCAAACTATGAGTGGTTCACCTCACAGGGAGATGTCAATGTGACACATTGTTGATATGATGCACTGTTACTGGAATATTAAAGGACATTACACATTTCCAATCTCTAATTCAAAGATGTTTAAATATTCTCACCATATTTCACATTTACTCTCAGATCCAGTTTCTGAATGTTGTATTCTGCTGTGCAGCAAAAACGTTGATACGTTGGTTGATGTCTGATTAAAAGTAGAGCGGATGATTACAGATGCAGAAATGTGAATCTGAATCCATGTTGGATCTTGGATCAGTAAAGGTAGACTAAAGCTGTCGTACACAGTCAAGTTACACAGCAGAAGAAGAAAAAAAAACGGCACAAGACTGTTCAATTCTGTTTGTGATCATCAACGTCAGTGTGTCTGATGTGGAAAAGAAGTAGCCCACGTGCCAGTGCAAGGTCAGCCACAGATGAGTGGTTAAAGGGGCTTGAGGGAAGATGACAGTGTCGGCTCTACCACAACAAAGAGTCATAACTAATGGCAGGGTGATCCTTCCTCCTTCTCTCACCTTCCACTATTCATTCTCTCCTTTCTGCTGTCTGCTTGCATTCATTTATCCTACTCTCTCTTACGGCATCTTAAAGGATGTTTTGAGACTGCTTGGGACATTTGGGGTAATTTTTTTTTTTGCTTTCTTGCCAAGAGTAAGATTAGAAGATCAATATCACTCATATCTGTATATTAAATACAATGTTGCAACCAGGAGACAGTTACCTTAGTTTTACGGGGGAAATATCAAGCCTGGCTCTGTCCAAATGTTGAAGTCCAACTGAAATTATATTGCCATTTTTTTTTGGCATGCGTCTGTTCTGTTAATCACTTGTCCCGTGTTCTCCTTGATTAAAATAATAATCAGAAACCCAAACCAATGTTCCACCGTCCACATCTGCTGGAGACCTCATTTCAAGAAAGCAAATTAATCTTGCTTAAAACAGTACGGTGGTGTTCAAGCAAAGCAGACAGTTACACTGAGCCTGATAGCATCCTGCTATACAACACACAAGCTACAAGATAGCTACATTTTTCCTACTAAAGTCTCCATCTTATCTAACTCCTGAACATGATCACACATCTTGTCCTGCAGCTTGGCTTGTTGAACAAGTCACCAAACATTTATAAGGTGTTTAAGTGCACCACTAACATTATTCATTTTGACTCACTGTCCATAATTTTGACTGGTACTGTACATTAAAAAACATGTGAAATTATTGTGACGACAAGGAGAGATGATTAAAATTTGAGGAATCTGCCTACCAGCACTCACTAATTATATCCTGACAAGTTTTGGTAAAACCAACAACTTGTCTTCTGGTGCATAAACCGTAATAAAATGACAACTTTCATGTTTCACTTCAGTTTTTTGTGATTATCTTTAATCAGTGACCTTTAGGGATGCTGGAAGGTGGATATTTGACCTGCTTTTTGCTTTCAACCTCAGCCAAGCTAAATGCCTGCTGACCTACCTACATACAGATATGAGAATGGTATAAATCTGATCTCTCAACGAGAACGCAATCGTCAATTTATTCTATATGTAAATAATACTGCAACTGTGAATGTCCACTTTGACATAAACAAGCTCATATTCGAGGTGTACAAAAAAAAAACTTTATAAAACTTCTAAATGCAAGATAACTCCTGTTATGTGGTGTGGAAGCTTTGTAAAATATGAATTGGCTTCATTGTACTAAACATGTAGAAAACACTGTGACTCAACTCATATTATACTCAGTGGATAACACAAAAAATCACTATGAATATCTGAAAAACAATCCACCCGCACTGTCTGTCATGTTGCTTTTGATTTAATAGGAAAGGCAGTAGTTTGTGGACATACATTTTTTCTGGTTATGTTCAAGCTCAGCGTGATGCATCATCTATCTTCATAGACGTATGTGTTTCTGTCTGTCTGTGACTTACATTCTGTTTCAAATAAGCGTATTACAATCTCTTTGCTTTCTTTCTGACATGACCTTCATTTGCCTTCACTTTGGCTGCTAGCAGGTAGGCTTTTCTACAGCCAAGACGCATCATAAATCACTTGGTGTTGTCATATTTGGATGTCAGAGATTAGTATCATAAATTGTGTAATTTTATTGTCATGTACGAGACGTATCCTTGTCTTCTGTTTTGTAAACTTACCTAAGAGAGCAATAGTGCTCTGTGCAGCATCCACTTGACATCACTGGGTATCGCCAAAAACTGAACAAAGCACAACTGAACAAAGCCAGGCATAAACTTGAAGTTTTTTTGAGGACATGATACTCTACTTCCCCTAAAGCAGTGTTTTTACATGCTTATTTTCTTCTCCTTAGTTGTATGTGAGCAGTAGAGGCCTCGAAGAAACAAATTCTCATTTGTGGGAGATAAAGATTATTTCCACAACAGCAGAACACTCTAACAAAACACAAAACGCATGAGCAATGATGCATTACATGGTCTATCACTTGCATGACATGTTTTTTTTGTTTTTTTTAAGACATAACATCCTCTTTGCACAAACAAATTTCTCCATCTCTTCCACATCATTTTAGAGCAGTGGTGTCTCACTGTGAGCCTGCTGCCACAATAGCAAGACTCCTAATGGATTTGTGCATCGGGTTTAGCAGTGCCTGTGTTCTCATGCATATAATGTGTTCCTACATGTCCCGATGGGCTGTGGGTCACAATACTACCAGGAGGTTTTAGGTGTCATGGGTCCAAGGAAAGCATTGAAAGCAGGAAATGGGGGATTATTTGTGTCAAAACGTGTCTTTATTTATAAACTGAATCATACATGAGAGGGGCTTATAGATGAATGTGTGGATTTAAATGTAATTTGCTTTTTGTTGACAATAACCTCTAACCTTGTGGTACCAGTGGTGGAAGACGTACACAGATCTTTTAATCAGGTAAAAATGTAAAACAATTACAACAATGTGAAAATATTCCATTACATGTTAAAGTCGTGCTATTATCAGCTGCATATATATGGAACAAAAGGCCCCTATGACTGATATGTGTATTAGATTGTTAATACATATGGAAAACATGTGTAGCTACTATTTCTATTTTTGTTGCTGGTTAAGTGGTAGCTAGTTTTAGAAAGACTTTCAGAATCTGGTGTTTGTGGTTAGAAAACCAGAGGATGGACCTGCTAACAATTCATAGAAATCAGAAATTTGACACGGGGCCCCACCTAGACGCGGCTTTTATGTAAAGAGGTCACATGCCATTTTCTGAAGGACACTCTGTTGTTTGGTCAAAACAACAGGTGTAGAGTCCAGGGCTGCCTCATGTTTGACATTTGACATAGAGCACTGGTGACATGAGGAATGCAAAAAGGCATAGCGTATGGGGTCCAGACAGAGAGAGTCATGGGAAATAATCCCAGAAGGTCAGAGGTCAAGATCCATGAGGAAGATGAACCTAGCGCTGAACCTGCAAATGAAGACCTCTTGTCCAAAACCAACACTGTAATTCCACTGAGAACATGACTTTTGCCCAAAGATCCTGAATTTAGCAGTGTTTGTTTTATTAAAATCCATATGGAGGGAACATGTGCGGACAGTGTCTATATGAACTGAGCCATCTGTGGTTTTAATTAATTTTTTAGTTTAGTATCTGTTTCCAGAGAAAATAAAAATCCAGTGTATTGGGAATATGTAGTTTCATCTGGAATAATTAACGATGACCTGTTAATAAAAAGCGGTCACTGTTACCTTTACAATTAACTCCAGTGATTGGCCGAAAGATATTCTGTTAAACAATTTAAAACACAGTTATGGTGTAGGATAATAAGTTTAGTAAGCATTACAAGTCAACACATAAGCAGGTTTGAAGATGTTACAAAACAAAAAAGGCAGAAAATGATTTTAAAAATTGCTTTTGGTGGTTTATCCAGCAACAGATTTGAGAATAATACGATTCACTGCGACATCTCTGTGCGTCCGCAGAATTGGTGACGTCTTTGAGCTTTTGTTGAGAAACTACTTCAATTGCCGCAGAAAGCAAAATGATTCTTTTACATCACATGGATCGTTCTTAATGGTTCTGGCTCTTCCCTTTTGAGACTCTTTTCAAATAAAATGTGTTTCGGGGGGAACCTGCTGAGCATGAGAAGGGTGAGAACAAAGCCAACTGGAGCAGAAAGCGCCACTCTTTGACACTCAGCCAGGGAGAAACCAGAAACACAGCCAGTGCACCGAAAACTAAATGTATATACACGGCATGAAATGGACCAAATGGCTCTCTGTTACACCAGCAATTAAACAAGAAATAGTCTATGTCGTTACATTATTCAGGAATGCACAAGCACATACTGGCTTGCACAGCCCAACGTCCATTTCCACTACAGATGTAAGATAATAGTCCATGAACGATATTTCAATTATGAACTTATACATGTAAATACAGGAGATGCTCTCGTTACTTCTGTCCTCAGGGTTTGATTATTGGATGGAGTGGAAAATAACAGATACTATACTGTATACTGTATAGTATATTTATACTTGTATTCCTGACTTGTAGTATACAGTCACTGATTCAGTCTCTAAAAGCTCCTCATCATAATTTTAAGCAAATTCCCACCATCCACTATGTAAAAGGTGAAACAATAATCCCTTTTTTAAATTATTATGTTATTATGCTCATCTGGGTTTATACGTATCTACGTCATATAATGAGTTCACAATCTACCAAGACAGCTGTGACCATTCTACTTTCCAGAGCTGCAGATCTTGTGGTATTCCTCTATAAAATCATATACGCAATCAATCCACAAAAGATGCAGTGTGTAAAAAAACAAACTTGAAAATCAAATAAAAATTTTTCCAAGCAAAGGAAGACACTTGACGATCCTAATAAACATCTACAAAAGCGCTGTTGTTGTCGCATGACAAATATTTATCTTTAAATCTCATCTTTTTCTTCATAGTGTTTTATATTAATCAAAGGATTAGTGTTGGTGAAAATATTCATTCTAAAGATAAATGTAACATTTTAAACCCCCGCATTAACTGAAAAAGATGCCCTGGAAACAGACGTACTTCTTTTAACTTGTGAGATCTAAATATGAAATATTGTTGTATATATTTCCATTGAAGCTTCGCTGCTGTTGGCACAGCATTTTTGTGCTCATACAAAATAACCCTGACAAACAGTCCCAGTGTGAATGAGACTCATCATCTAAGTTCATATGACCTTCATCTATAAAAGCAAAGACGGGACAAATTATTACATTTAGAAAGAGTTCAATATTTTGAGTCCAAATTTTCTCTTCATCAGGTAGAGAAGCATAAAACTGAGTTAGATGTGTGTCATTGAATAAAGAGTCTTAACCCATCCTATAGATGGAAGTGCCTTCAGAAGAATTGCATTCAACACATCGTGCTGACATCTCTGAAATAACGCTGTGGAGTTTTTTTTTAATATATATATATAATTAGCTTTCAATTGTCCTGGTTTGGTCCAAATATTTATTTAAGAGGTGAATTGGGATTAAATTTGGAAGATATAAATGTAGAATGACTGTATACAACAAGTTACATGATATTATTGACAAAATGTCATAAAAATATTTTAGGATTTTACAAATGTTCAACTATATTTATACTAATGGCCATAAATTAAAATACAGACCCTAAATATATATAAAATATGTGAGAGAATTAGTGACTCAAACACTCTACACACCCTTAGTTTGGGCTTGCTTTATTGATATCTCAGTTTTCTTGCACCTATTTCTGGAAGAATTACACATGTGTCATTTGTATTTGTAAACAGGAATGACTACAGTGAGAGAGAAAAAACATGTAAATTGTTCAATATTTCCTATAATAAGTCTGTACTTTTGCCTTCAGTAAGATTTTGAATATGTGTAATGGTTCATTTTAAATTGTTGTGTTGCTACTTTTACATAAAAGATCTGAATATTTCCTCCATCAGTGGGTATAAAATTGTAAATTACAGACAATTCTTACAGGAAAAGCTACAAACACATTGCTTGATAACTTTGTTGCCATTGTTAATCACTTCCAAGACATAAACTAAAAACTAAAAACATTAAACTCTCTTTTTATACGACTATAAACATAAAAAACCCCAACAACAAACAACTGAATGTACGTATTTTCATCCCCCTGTGAAACTTAGGCGTTCATCTCGACACCAACCTCACTTTTTAAGAGCATAAACAAAGACTAATAAAAGAGTTGAAAAAAAAAACTCAGAACCTGTTGAACCATTGACTCTATAATGCAGCTTATGAAATAAATCTTAAACTTTCCCCTTGGGTTAATCACCGTGTAGTACTTTTGTAATTTCTAAATCATTAAATTCATATAATAATTCATAGTTATGTACTACTTAGCGGCACTGATTTGTACTATCAACTATATTATCACCTTCTCCCTTCGTCACTTTGTTCTATATCTACAAATGATCTGATCCTCATTTTTCTGTACTTACACTAAAATTTGGAACAATGATACTCTTCACATCTCTCCCCTGTTTACAATAATAATCTATATTTAACTTTATTGCTCACTCTGAATTCTGTATAACTTGTCTGTACGCACGTAAAATGTGTTTACTCTCGTTATTGTTTTTGCTTAATGCTGTGTTTTTTTTATTGACAATCCACACTTTAAAATAGGCATGTTTCAGAGCATATATGAAGAATATTGTTTTTTGTCCTCACTGTGGAAAACTGCTTCTAAACTGCTGAACCAGCTAAAAATGCACCCAGTTTTTTTTTCTGCTAAAAATAAAAACATTTGAAATAAAAATGAAGCTATGCATTATTTCTTCAAGACAAAAACTATACAGCAGGGGTCGGCAATTAAGTTTGGCCTCGGGACAGATATTTTCCAAGCCATTACATGGCGGGCCACAACCAAAACAATGGCTAATATAATTAATTAATAGGGGGGGGGGGATAATGAAAATGATAGGCGATCTTGAAATGACGGAGCAGACGCACTGAGACATCAAGCGGGCTGATGTAGGTTAAATTTGTGGACTGACCACTGGGGGCGCTATTAATTATATGCCTGTTTGTTAAAAAACAAAACAAAACAAAAAACATTTCCACTTGTTGCTGTTAGCTGTCCGAAAAATGGCACTATCAAAAAATCTCAAGAGAAAACTTAACAGCGAGAACAGGATCTTTCATGATGAATGGACAGAAAACTATGCCTTCATCCTCCCCAGTTTTATTAATGCAAAGCCCACATGCCTGATCTGTAACGAGGGTGTCTCTGCATGCAAAGAGTACAACATTAGACGGCACCACGAAACGAAGCATGTGATAGTTTTGGAGGAACTTGATACCAACAAGTCGATGGATGATGTGATCGGGTCAGTGAAACAGACGTCGCTCTCTGCGAGGTCCGCTGCCCGCCGCATAGAAGCGCTGTCTGATGCGGTGCAGGGTGCAATTGTCGACGTGCTTATTCACTCTGTATCCAGTTAAACAAATAAGCATTTAAATTGAGGAAAATTTTCTGTTCTGGAAAATGAAGTTAACAAATAAAGAGCATTTTTGAGACTGGCAGTCCGATTTTTAAAAAGTATATTTTTATTTTCTTTCTCTAGTTCAAACAATCTCACGGGCCAGATGTTTTTGCTTGCGGGCCACATCTGGCCCGCGGGCCGCCTATTGCCGACCTATGCTATACAGTCTGTGGTTTGACCAATTGGTTTTATTGATCTCGCGAGATTATCTCATCAAGACTCGCCATGTGACGGTCTCGTGACCCTAAACAGGAAGTTAGGATTGCAACAGTGACAGAACAACACTGACAGGGCTAATAGCGCTAACATAAAGTGGTTATATTTCACATTTTGTAATAATCATCTCGTCGCCCGCCTGAACAGCGATGGACGGATCCGTCAGAGGCTCTTCAGACGCCGCCGTGGCGCCGCAGTATTACAGAGGGTAAGAAAACAACCGATAACAGCTAACAGCTAGCTAGCTAGCGTCCGTTAGCGCGTTTAGCATTTAGACGTTGAAAACAAACGACGCAGGTGGTTGAGATATAAAACCAAAATGGCAGTTAAACCGACGTCGTCTTAACTGCAGTCTTGAACTTTACTGAAAAACCAAACAAAAAACTGTTTATATATCGTGAATATGGTTTGTGAATTTCACCAACGCTTATGTGCACATCTCTTTAGATTAACTGAATGTAAAATAATCAATACACTAATACAAAATATCCATTCGCCAAATTTTTATTGTTTTGTATGTTACAGTATGCAGATAAACGTGTCTATAGCTGCTTTTTAACCACAACAACAACAATATAATTATAATAATAATAAAAAACATTTCAATTAGGGTGTTTAATATTTAATAGCAGGTAAAGAAAAATAAAGTTCACTGCATTTTCACACAAATACACACTGACAGTTAATTTTATTTGTGCAAAAACATAAATATTAAGTTAATGTCTCCTGTCAGAGGGTAAGGCCGCCCCTCAACATACTGAGATTTGACATGCAGAGAGCGTGCACTTAAAACAGATATAACTAATGCATTCACAAATTAAATTATACATCTGAAGCTGAAAATATGACACTGCTGGCATTAATATTGCACAATAACCCATTTCTGACTGAATAAATATCATTGTGCTGGTTCTTTGATGCATGTAGAATAATCCACTGAACTAATCAAAAAAGAGTCTGGACTGTCCCTCCACCCTCTGCTCTTCCTTGAGCGTGTTTTAAGTGGTCAGACATGGCACGCTCTGTGTTGTGGTTTGTGCTGTCAAATCTATTATTTTATTTTTTTAACACAGCATCTGTGGGGAGGCAAAACAAACAGTTCCTTGAGCTCTGTCAGTTCTTTCAACGTTAGCTCTTAGCACAGCAGGCATTTTGACTAGCCACAGATGGGTGAGCAAAGATTTAAGCATACATGGAATAGTAAAATTTAATGAGTGATGGTCTGAAAAATGTGTACAAATGTCATAGTGTCTACTGGCATCACAAATACCACACCAAGAAATATTACTTTAGAGTCATCATGGGTTACTGCGTTTGTTGCACTCGCTATTTAAAATTGGAGAGGCAAATAGTTGACGGCAATGTACTTTATGTTCTTCACAAATCATTATGTCCTTAATACTGTCACACTGCAGTTCCAGTTTACCGTGTTCTTGTAAATCACACAAAGAGAGCATCGTGTTCTTGTCTGTGGGCATGAATGCAATGCAAAGCGATCATAAAAACACAAAGGGTAAATAACAGTCCTGATGCACTAAATGGACCGACACACATTCATAATAAAAAAAAAAAAAAGAACTCGATGGATGTGTTGGAGATTTAAATATTTGCCACAAACAAGAGTGTTAAATCATGTTTGCCAAAGGAGTTACAAATATCGGCAGAACCAAAAAGTTAGTTAGTTATACAAAATCGTAAGTTTATGATTTAGGGATTTAGTATTATCTGTGTGACAGGAAACCCCGATCGGTTAAATTGTTAACAGAGTTTGGAAAGTAATGAGTCCAGCTAGCTACAAAAGCATCTACTTGTGACCATCACGCAAATTAAACAGTACTTTTTATAACTCTAAGCGTTGAATGAATGTATAAAAATCAACTAACGTCCTGTATTCATAAATACTTACTGATAAATGTTTAACAAACCCTTCGTCGTTAGCTTGAAATTCAAGGGGCAGTAATTCTACATAACTTTATATCTTGCCATTGACCTACTGTCAACCCCTGGGTTGATGAAATGTTTGCGGGGAAACCACCACCGTGCTGTGTGTCTGGATGCCATGTGCCAACAGTTTTAATAAGACTTTTATTTAATGTGGTGTAATCCTGAAACCCAACATTATTCATGGCCAGGGGGCATCCGGACATCAGTAGCTGCTCCTGAACAGTGAGTTCGCTGTTGTGTTGTGTCTCGGCTCTCATGAATTCCTTCTCCTGCAGAAATGAAAACTCCATGGTTTCAGCCCTCAAGACACTGCTGTTCTTCACTATCCTCATGGTCACGCTGCCCATTGGACTGTACTTCGCATCAAAGGCATACATCTTTGAGGGTAAGTCTTATAACACTGTCTTTTTTGTGTTTAGTTGCACAGATTTGGCGCTGCCACAAACTGTCCTCTTTCATCTGATAGAGCTGAATCATAACTGCATATAACTTGCTTTTACGGCCAGACAAATTTCTGATCTTAAAGGGGGCATAAAGAAAAGAAACCAGAAAATATCAGAATAGTTTGCAATAAATATCACCCTGATATTATAGACTAGCTGATTTATCTGACGGGCTCTAATAGTAACTGTGAGGCAAAGAGATGCTTTACACTTTTCTTTCATTAACTTTTGATGGATCTTCTGACAGATCAACAGCCTGTTTATGGCTTATAAAGTAAAATAAATATTTAGACAAATTCAGCTGCTTTATAGATATTTTATTGTCCTTCAAGGAAATATGTTGAAGATACAGTTGCTGTTGGTATTTTGTTAAGTAATGCTATGACAAAGGGGGCAAAACCTGCCATAACGTGGCCGTTTCCAGGCTGGGATCTGTATCTGCAACCAGAGGGAAGCAGTGTGAAGAATGTGTAGAGGGAGTGTCTGGGGTTATCACATATATGTGACAAGGCTATGAATCTAAGATTCACTTGTTGATTTAAAACTTTACTCTCAGTAGTTACATACAGCCACAGATATAATCAGCATTGAAAACTTTTAACATCATTTCACCGTTTACATAATTTTATTGCCCAGCCCTATTTTATGACAAGTTTTTGTTTTATTTAATGTAAGTTGTAGGCATCATGATTAATGTGCACCTTCTAGACTTTATCCAGCTGCGTGTCATCACCACCAACTGTTCTCCACTTCCTTTTCCCAGGTTCAATGAAGATGTCAAGCTCCGACAGCTACTTCTATGCCGCCATTGTCGCTGTGCTCACTGTGCATGTGGTTTTGGCGTTGTTTGTTTATGTAGCCTGGAACGAAGGCACGCCTAAAGGGAAGGGCAAACACGATTAAAACACGTCTTCATCAGCTTGTAGGAACAGAGGGGATGTACCGACACAGGCTTGGATCCACAGCTCCCCCACCATGGCTCCAGCACTGAACACGGTACCATCTACCAACCAGATAGTTAGGAGCTCTGGTTTACGCTTAGGCTTTAACTTGGCGTTGAAGCACTACTGTATACTCCCTGGCATGGGGGAGCAGAGGCTGTCGGATGTGTTGTTTTTTCACCAGCCCCAGCAGGCCCGCCTTTTTGACTTTTTGTTCTCTGAAAATGTTACTTCTGTTGACAGAGGACAGCTCCTACTTTTAGGAGGCTTTGTTATAAGCTGCTATTTGGCTAAGTGCTGTAAGTCCATTCACAGTAAAGCGTTCGCCATGTAAGAAAACATCTTGAGTTTTGAAAATGTGTGTATGTGCGTGTGTGTGCATGCCCACACCCCCACACACACACATACACACACACACACACAGGCACTGTTTTACTTGTAATGTATTTGTACGAAAGATTTGTTTGTAAAAATGCTCTACATCTATTCTCTGACAATTTGTTCCACTGAATTTATCATTCTGTCCTCAAATTAAAACGATAAATGTATTTATATGCATACATTTTCAGATTATACTTAACTTCAATACAAACCCATAATGTGCTTAACTTTCATGCCAGATTACGGGAGAGTATTGCATTTTTGAACAAAGTCTAATCTGATCAGTTTGTCCTTGTAAACAAGTGTTTTTTTTTCTTTCTGTTTTAAAGTGTTGTGTCCTGTAGTTCAGTGATGTTTCAGAGCTTTGAATTAGGAAATAACTGGAGGCTCAAAATTTATTTGAAGGAGTGATTTGTATCGAAGGTGTTTGGTGATTTGAGGACGTATATGTTGCTGTGATTCAGGTAAAAATGTTGACTTGCTCAAATAAACACGGAAAAATTTCAACTATTGTTTGACTTTTTTTTGTTATTAATTGTTGTCTCACTAGAACAAAATACAGATTTACATTTTCACAAAAAATTTACTTATATCAAGTGTATAAATATAATATAATATATATATATATATATATATATGCAGTACTCATCTGATACTGACAATCAGATGCTTAAAAATGAGTTTTATATTATCTTTTATGATTATTTTATGTATAGCAAATGTGTGGTATGAGGTCTGTATTCTTTACCAGGTTTTATGAAGGCTGACGCATACAAAAAAAAAGGTCCGTTCTGAGATTTTATCTATGAGAAGCTCCTATTTTTATAAATAAGGTCTGCGCGTGATAAACAAGCTGTACCACACAAGAGGCCATGACTTTCTCTGCCGTCTGTTGTGAAAAGCATAGAGATGTGTGGGGTGTTTTTTTGATTTTTTTTTAAACTAATGTCAGCTTGGTCTTATGTATGCTAAGTCAAATATTCCAAACTGTTTGCGCACAGACAGATTTGTTATAGTGTTTATCCCTGAGGCAAATTCAACTGTCACTGCAGCAACACGTCTGATGTGCAATAAATACAATAATATAGTAAAAGATGTTCAAATCATTTACCTAATTCATCCTAAAATACACAGCAAGGCGTTGTATAGTGAGAAACATTTTGTATGCGCATAACGACACCTCATACTATTCACAGGCCTGATAGAGATTATAGTGAAAAAAATCAATCAAATCGCTGCAACAGCACAAGCTTTCTTTAAGTCTGTAGACAGGTCTATGAAGTGCCTTATTGACTTCTGCAGAGAGTTGCAGCAGTCACATGGTGGCAGCAGTCAGCCTGTTCCCACACCACACATAAACTGCGGTGACATAAACTGACAGATGCCATAATGACATTTTCTGCCCCAGAAACCAAAGTCAGCAGCTGATTTCTTTTCATTTTCTTTGCTGTGTGAGTTTAGTGTCACGTCACACACACTATATTCTGCAGAGTTTTGGTGTTGGGCAGCGTGCGTTGAGTTTAACAAGGCTGGTGTTGGTGATGAGGTGACAGGCCCGCGAGCGATCAGACTCATTCAGTCAGCAAACATCAGAAGCCCTATTTTGGATGATATTTCATAAGCGTACCCTTGCAGCAACGCAAAGTTGGTGCAAGGGTACGCTTTGCTTCTGGCTGTTTGTCATTTATCACACATTAGCAGGTTGGATGCATAGTGTCAGTGTGATGAAAAACAGGCAAGAGAGCGCTGAACACTTACTTGAGTCAGAGATTTAATACACACTACAATGCTCCTTGATGGTTTTATTCATAACCTACAGTGCAATCCACATTTAGTTACATTTGTCCTAATTGAACAGATTAGAAAAAATACACGTGAATACATGAAAATATATTATTAATTTGTGTTCTCAGTCATTTAACAGTAAAATGAAAATGTGTATATATCAAACTGAAATGGCATTATGACCCATAAGCAGTCCTTCACACAGTAGACGGCCTGCAGATACAACACACACAAGCACAAGCAGCATGTCAGTGTTTGAGTAAAAGTGAAGAGAGAGGGCAGTAGAGCACTGTGCTACAGCTGCCGGAAAATCACATGAAGCATCACACCACAGGGAACAGAGGGAATAAAGTGATAGAATAACTCATCTGGACACATTAAATTATATCCACTGTTAAACTGAACCAAGGCTTTGTTGTATTAGTCTGTACTGTTATTTCCAATGAAACTCTGTTCAGGTGCTTTTAAGAAGATAATTACTGGAGTTGTTTTTTTTCAGCACTGTGCTCTTTTAGAGTTACAGTATGTAAAGATAAACACAGTATATCTAGTATATATATATACATACAGTATAGCGATAGTATGTACTGATTCCTGCAAGTCACTGTTCAACAAAATGACCCAATTTCTTGTCTATGTTGATGCCAAACAATTAGAAATAATATGATATACATTTAAATTTTCAGCTAACTAACTTATAGTATGTTGTAAACAACTTGTTGTAAACAAAAATTGGGAAGTGTCACATGTCTTTCCTAATAGGACCACATAGTGTACTGTACAGTATACAGTATAGTGTCTTGCATATATACATTACATATTGTGTGATTAATTTAACTAAAAGCTCATTGAAAGGCTATTGGCCCCCTTCAGAGCACTTTTATATTTGCTTATAATTCCCCATTTGTATTTGCAAAAAGGGACTGTACACAAATTATTAGTATGCATATATGGGACATAGTACTTTGTCATAACATTGCACCTTGAACTTTGACCCCTGTCCTCATACATTTGTCAATGTGCTGTCAGCTCTGTGTTCCCTCAGCGGCTCAGTCGATATGACAAATGTTCCGCTGTGCAGAGGATTGTGTGTCAGAATATGCCAGAAGCATGTCGGCTTGTATACTGCAAAATGTGACCGGATGCAGCAGGACATCCTGAGATTCTTGGCATTTACTGTATTTGACATACTATGTACTGGAACATACTTAATCTGTTTCTGGCATACTAACTAGTATTGTAATATAGGTATTGGAACGCACCCCATGTTTGTAGTCTGGAGTGTTGTTCTGCAATTAATTTAATTTGCAGAACTACTCAATACTAAAGCCAACACTGCTCAGAGTCTCGGGGTGTATTAATAAATGACACTGTTCACAAACGTTTGTTGTGATTCCACCGAACTAGAAATCTGATTTAAATTACACTCTAGTCTAGTCTGCTCCGCTCATGTAACACTTTTGACATTTGTAGTTAAATGTAATTTAATGAAATGTGCTCTATGTCTCCAAGAATGTGCTATAGTGCATGTCTTCTGTGGTCCAATCCTCTGATGCAGCCACAGTTTGAAATGTTGGACTTACACTACAAAGGTTTCGTTGCTGGATATTCATACGTACTCATAACTCATATCTAGTCATCTGTCAGAATTTCAAAAGCACGCAAAAAATAAATGATGACCGTTTATTATATTTTAAGATGATGCATGTCTTAAAATAACTTTAATAAAACCTTCATATTTTATTCTCATTTGCAAAAGTAGATTTTTTCTGGTTCACTTAGTGATTTATGGGACTATACATTACAAATAACACTTTGTCTGGTTATGCTATTTATTTATGTTCTCAAATGACTTATGATCTAGTATGTCCAGACTAGACAGAATCATATCTCAACACATCAAGACAATTGAAAGATAAAATATTTTCTCTTTTTTTTTTTTTTCAGAAATTGCAACCTTTTGATATTTATCGTATTCGATTTTTTCCTTTGACATGAAAAATTATGAACACACCATGCTGAAAGTATGTGGTATTCGTCATCATGAGCATGCTACGTCATTAATATCAAGATTTCTATGCCAGGGGGGGACTATGTGCAGTAATTCTTGGCAGAGATGAGTAGAGGACTTGCATATGTGGGATATGCAGACAGAAAAAAGGCTTTACACATGACATGTTTATTCCCGCTCGAGCACTTCAGCGTTTAACAGGTTGAAATGTTTGTGCGTGTGTGTACTGATGACTCAAACTAAACCTGTCAGATTTTAATTTCAGAGCCTCAGTCTTTAGTAAACTTTACTGTAGAGCTACTCCGTAAAGACACTAAACACAACCAATAATATTGTTTTTAACTCCTTTACGCTGATTTGTTTTCGGCATTCTGAAATAAAAGTCGCAACATGTATTTTAGTGAAAACGTTTCCCCACTTTTATTCTTGATAAAGACTCGTGGTCATAAATGCTTTTGCAAATTTAAGACAGGTTTAATTCTTCAAGCAGTTTTACAAATACGGTTGTCGCCAAGTGCTTTGTAGAACATGAATGACACAAACACAGATATAAACAAGTATAAACAAAGCAATGTGCTCATAATTATCTACTTGATAGCTGTCGCAATAAAAAGAAACAGTACAAATCTGGGAACTCCTGAGACCAGTGTAATTTTGTTTTGAGGTGCGTCCTGGAATTAGTTACAGTATTTCCAGTGTCCAATGTGTTGTCAAGGTATTGCACAACTTTTTCACTTCAAGTCTAAACACGTGAACTATGCTCAATGGCGACCTCAAAAAAAAAAGAAAAAAAAAAGTTAATTTTAACTATTCGCCCTATCTGATTTCCTCAAATGAGGTCAGGTCAGCAGTTTTCCTGCTTTGGATTCATGTTTGCAGGTTTACAAGAAGGCGTTGCATGTTTCAGCTTTCATTCACATTCATCACACAATAAGAGGAGCTCAATAGAAAACCTGAGCAGACCTTTGTTTTATTATATTTTGTCAATTTTTGTTAGATTATCGGTGCTATTAGTGAATAGTGGAAAGATTTATACTATACACAAACAAAAAACACAAAACAGCAAAAAACTGAAAATACTGTGTCGCCATAAATGGTGTATCATATGCCATTTATGCTACAATCTAATGTGAAATCCAATTAAGTTTTTCAAAAGACAAATATATATATATATAATGGGACAGTTTTGAGTTTCCTTTAAGATGTCTAACTTCATTAGAAATGTTTTTACTGAACCACATCAGTCTTTACACATTAAACTGCAACCTCTGTGTGCCCTATAAATGTTGCTCCGCTCTGAGTTGGAATGAGTAAAACCTGTGCCATCGTAAAGAGGGGAGTCACTCGGGCATGTATGAACACTTCCAAACAACATACGATCCCCTCACAGCAATTTAAGACCCCTCAGAGAAACATAAACCTCCTCATATCTTCAGATCGTCTATTCTAGTCTTGTTGTTGCTGTGTTTGGCACTGCGGCCGGGCCTGGCCTGCGTAGGTGACCCAGGGGCTGATCCTGCTCCCTTCTTTCCTTTCAGGTCACATTCCTCTGGCTTGCTGCTGCTTCTTTCCACCGCCAAGTTGTCCTTATTCTGTTTGTATGCCGCCTTGCTGTGGTAAGGGTGAAAGGAAGAGTCTGTACCCTCGGACAGAGGTGAGAGGTTGTAGCTGGGTACGGGCGGGTAGGCAGGCTGGACTTGGTGGTGCCCGGTGAAGTAGTCGTCGTAACTTGGCGCAAACGGCACTGCATTCTCACTGGGCTCCTTGGAGATACATTCAGGCGACTGTCTACCTCTCCTGAAGGTGATGCCCTGTCGGCACTTGGTGAAGCCCAGGTGATAGACCTCTATGAGGTTGAGGAACAGAGACACGCTGGCCACTCCTAGCATGAAAATGATGAAGATGGTTTTCTCTGTAGGACGGGATATGTAGCAGTTCACCACATTGGGGCACGGGGGTCTGTCACATGTGTACATGGGTTTCAGCTCAAAGCCGTACAACATGTACTGGGCCACAATGAAGCCCACCTCAAACAGGGTCTTAAAAATCACGTTAAATACATAAGTGCGCAAGAGCTCCCCCTGCAGGCGCACACGGCCTTTATTGTCCCTCACCAGAGCTTTTTTTTTCTTAGTATCCACAATGAGGGCCTGTTTATCTAAATGGTGCGCATGTTCCCTTTCCTCTTTCTCTTTGTGCTTGTCCTCCATCCGCACCAGATGGAGGATGTGTCCCAGGTAGATCAACGTCGGCGTGGACACGAAGATGATCTGCAGCACCCAAAAACGAACGTGGGAGATTGGGAAAGTGACGTCATAGCACACGTTCTCGCAACCGGGCTGCTTGGTGTCGCAGGTGAAGCCCGACTGCTCGTCGCCCCAAACCTTCTCCGTGGCAGCACTCAGGATCAGGATGCGGAAGATGAACAGCACGGTAAGCCACACCTTCCCCACCACGGTGGAGTGCTCCTGGGCTTTTTCCAGGAGCTTTCCCAGCAGGTTCCAGTCCCCCATGTTTATGTGAGGTCAGATCTGTGACTGGAGGCATAAAAAAAAAAAAGTGTTTAAGTAGAAATCCACATTGTTCATTGATTTGTATAGGCTGGTCTTAAGACACAACTGAAATTTAAAAAAGAGGTTAAGGTAAGCTTCAGTGTAACTCACAAAGCTTTTTCTTCGTTTTTTAAAACGTCTTACGAAGTTCAGCAGCAGCTTAGACCAAATGATTCTCCTGGGAGCCAAGCTGTAAACCGAGTGTACAACTGAGGGACTCTGCTCAGCAGGTAGTGGCCTTTTCCACGTGGACGCGGACAGGATTATATTTACTTTAGGAGGGTATATATTTGGCAAGTGTGGACAGGGGGGAAGGCCGGTTCCAGTCATGATTCTGTGGCTCTTGGCCTTCATGGCCCGAGACGCAGCAACATGATCCACACAAGGTGAAATGAAACGCCAGGCAGATGTGGTGGAAGTACGAACTGGAACCGGTTGGGTAATGTCAGTACTGTCAGCTCCTGTAACACATTGTTATAAATATATCCTACGTCGAATGGATGTACTGTACAGGCGCAGTGTTTCAGGAAATGCTGCTGCGGGGGCGGCAGCGTGACTTCTGTTAACTGTTGGATTTATAGCAGGTGAACTGATTCAAAAGGATAATTCTATGATGAACATTCTTCCAAAAATAATAATGTGTAAGACGTGATTTTCTGAAGATCTTTCCACACAAGATAAATTACAGCCTTTCAGCTGCATGTACATGTTCATTATCTGATTATTGCTTCTAATAGAACAAGCACATAAACCAACAAAGACGTTTAAGGCTCCCAAATATCACACAGAACTCATATTTACTGAATAAACCCACCTTGTCAGCTTATACATCCCCTGTGATGAAGCCCCACACGTCTTCGAGGGTCCATGAGGCCGCCCGCTTCGCTGACAGGCCTCAGTACAAGCCTGATCTTCGGGGGGGGGGGCCCCAAGCAATGCCCTTGAATGGACAGGAAAAGTGGACTCCTACTAGCCAAAACGTCTGTTTCACACTGGTAAACTCACTGACTCAGTCCTCTGTCTTCAAACACAGCTCAGGCAGAATCCAGGCCGCGGGGGGTCTTCCACTGACCACAACACACATAACCTGCTGGACACACTCTCAACCATGTCCGGCCTGCCCCCCCTCCCGTGGTTAAATTTGGCACAGGGCTCTAATGTAAACTATTAAAGCCGCTCTTACTCGCTTGTTACAATGAGTGACAGGGCAGCTGGCCAATGATGTCGTCTGCTGACACGTCTGGCCACAAGTGCTCCTGGGCTCTAAATATAGCATGAGGGTCTCTCCTATCATGGGGGGCATGATTTGAAGACGAGTAGCCATTTGTATCCTCAAGTTACAAATCACAGCAGCAGGAAGGAAGTGAGTCAGTTCAAACATATTAGTGATCAAATAAACACTAATTCTAAATACTAAAATGAAAAAGGAGCGTTTTATATAATTACAGAGAATACTTCGATTTCATTATTTTATTCATTCAGCACAACCCACTTGAAAGAAAGTGTTTTCTTTATGTTTGCATTTGTCAAAATTAACAGGATGTTTATTTATTTATTTATTTTACATAATGTACACACAGTATATAGTTTCAACCCATCTTATATTCTAACTGGATTGTACATTGAGGCACATCGACATAATGGTTTTTGTATGCATCGTGTATATAATGTGTATAAAAACAGGTTAACTTCATAAACATACCAGCGAATGGTACATTAAACTGACCAAACCAGAGAGATCTAGGATAATAATCATAATAATAATAATAATAATAATAATACAATGCAGGTCAATATTAAGAGAAGCAGATGCCAATGTCTGACAGTGATAGATCCCTGTTATAAAGTAGGTTGACCGCAAACATTTCTAACAGGAGTTGCAATGAAGTAAGTATTTACAATTAAATACATACAATTTACAAATCTAAAGATTAGATATGTACAGTACTGGGATTTTGCATCAGTTGAACATTGTGTGGTGTCTTTAATAGTACCTTCTTGTCAGTGAATCATTCCTGGAGACAGGAGTTACACACGTTTGAGGGACAATTTCATTTCACGTTTCATTTTCTGTCCCCGCTACTCGTGGTAACCGTAATGTCCATAGTCATTAATATATAGTCAGTCCGGTTTTTTTACATCTGCAAAACATAAATGAATCATCAATCACATCGTAGTCAGACAGTATTTTTTAGAGTTTTCTTTGGTTTCCTAGCACCATCCGTTTTAATATTTCCATAGCCATATGCCAACAAGCTTACATAACGGTTACAGCAGTCTGCACCAGGTTTAGCACAATGAAATGGCCACAACTGTCCAATTAAATCACGGTATACTGCTGTTGGCTTAAAGGGGCGTTAATGGAAATCATTTTACTCACATAAATGTCTTTTTTCTCCATTACTTTGCACTAGATGTGACTCATTCTGCTACATGGAGTAATAGCAAAAGGTTTTGATGTGAAGTTCACTTTCCTATCCAGCATTTTAACCTTAACAATAATCTCAACCTCTGTATAAAAATGTTCAGACCAGTGGGTTTTTTTTTCACATTTGGGCCAATTTGCTAGAAATCATGTATGCTTTGGATTATTATTTTTTTTCCAATGTTTTTTTTTTTTTTGCCTTCCAGACATCCGCCCGTTTCCTTTAATTCCTGTGTGGTATGAAAATCCATTTGTGAAGACTTAATGGAACTTGCTTAAAATAGTTTCATTCTTTTGGCATTAAAGCTTGTTGTTAAAGTTTGTTGCCTTATAAAGTAGGTAAGCGTCTAACCAACCCTCAACACACCTGCAAGATTTATTTATTTTTACTTTAAAGTGTATTATCACACAATAACTCCACTTTAAAAGAAATTAAAAGGCACAATGCTTTTTTGGCAAATGGACAATAGTAATGCCAACTGTGTTTAATTTGGTCTTTTTGCACTGGTATGCTATTTAAACTTCACTACTGGCTCCATATTCCAACAGCAATTACCGCTTATGTCAGTAAAAAACTAAAAAGAAACATCAGATGAATCAATAAAGCGGTTGCCTGAATGATAAAAATACATAAATGTGTAAGCTGACAATGATCGTATATACAGTTTATGTGACATTAATGCACAGCAACATGCTCCATGGATGTTTATTAGTTTAAAGGGAAGAGGAAAAGGCAGAGTCTTAGAACGCAGAACACCTCTCACCCTTCTCACTTGGGCTCTTTTTGGTCACAGTAAACTTAGACTTGAGAGATTGATCTGCTATCAGCTGATTGATTTCATTTTGCCTGTAAGATGGCATTCTTTGACTTATCCAAGCTACTTTGGACTCTTTCTCAGAACCACGGAAACACCGTTTGCAGGCCCGGCCTATGAGGTACACCACCTCAGCCAGGTTGAGCAGCACACACACCCCAGACACTGCCAGCATGAACACGGTGAATATGGTCTTCTCTGTGGGTCTGGAGACAAAACAGTCCACTGTGTTGGGGCAGGGGTATGAGTCACACTTCACCAAACGCACCATCTTAAAATCAGGATAGATCAGGTAGAAGATGTAGAGAAAAGCCACCTCAAAGATGATTCTGAAGATGATACTCAACATGTATGTCCACCACAGAGCTCCGGTGATCTGAAACTTCTGGTTCTTGATTTGTTCTAGCTCCTTGGGGCTGCTGCGGCCCGTCCGCTTCAGGATCTTCTTTTCAATGTGGCGGCGGTGGGCCACATGCATGGCCACCAGCAGGGCGGGGGTGGAGACCAGGATGAGCTGAAGCGCCCACAGGCGAATGTGCGAGATGGGGAAGAACTGGTCATAGCAGACGCTGTTGCAGCCTGGCTGCTGGGTGTTGCAGATGAAGCCGGACTTCTCATCTCCCCAAACGCTTTCAGCTGCGACTACCAGGACCAGGATACGGAAAATGAAGATGACGGAGAGCCAAATGCGTCCGATGCCGGTAGAGTGCCTGTTTACGCCGCTGATCACGGCATAAAAGGTCCCCCAGTTCATTTTTGACTCCAGATCTGCAGAAAGCAAATGTTAAATACTAAGTCAGGGTAAGCTACATCTCTAGCTTAAGGTCAACTGTTAAAACCATATTATTAATGCAATGTTATATATAGCGAGTGAATTTTAAGACAAGTAAAATAACCTTATTGGTTTAAAACATCCTCTCCTATTATCATAAAGTCACATTGTAGCAACAGCTTTTCAGGTTAAATAACTTAAGGGCTATAAATGTTTGCTTTAAGTTGTTCACAACAACCTGATGTAGTAATTTAGTAAAAGTGAAACTGTTGTAACATTAGTTTTTTAGAAGTTTACCAGGCTCAGCCGGTGGTGCAAGCGGCGTAAGCAGCGCCGGGTCCAAAGATGACCATCTTGAGATGTGGCCTGAGCATCAAGCTGGATTTGGCAGAGCAAGGAACAACAGACAAGAATTGCCAAGTCGTCTGTTGGCCGTATAAAAAGCAGGGGCGATGGCCTACCACCATACACCGTCACAAGACGCAACAGGTCGAAGCCAATTGCGAAACATTCGCCGAGCCACGTGATTGGCTCGCCCCGTATTAATACTGTACTCCCAAACTGACCTTGGTGCAGACAGACTGACAGACTGCCAGCAAATATCTCCAAGGGACCAGAAATACATCCATCTCATTATGAGATTTTTTTTTTTTTTTAAAGACAAGTGAGAGACCTCTATTGTTTGTAAGAAAGGTTACAAACGTGATCAGATTTGCCTCATAAAAAAAAAAAAAAAAAAAAAAATTAAATGATCACACTCTTTAAAAGCTGATTCATTCAAATATTGCTGCTATTAACGGAAATGATCATTTTCACAACATAATGCCAAGTATTTGTCAAGACGTGTGGCATGTCAGCTGCCACATCAAACCCAGCTCTCTCTGCACACTCATTGTTAGTATAAATCAGAATGAAAGGATAGAGCATGTGTTTTACCTTCAGCTGTGGTGGTACACAAAAGTGTGTACAAAACGGGCAGAAATGAATTAAAATATTGTTTTGTTTTTTAGCAAACCAAAAGGCTGGAATTGAGAACAGCATGCGTCTGGAAAATGCTAATCATTCCTCCGCCACTAGCCACTGCCCTGCACCGTAGCAGTCATATGCTCTTATATAAACTATTTACATACAATGGTGTCCTTTATTGGGCTGCAACAAGACTCTTTAGAATTCAGATCAAACGCCTCGACTTCCGCCTACCCCGGGCAAAAGAAGGAATCTGTGTGGACACAAAAGGCCTCAGCCTGCCACATTATTTATTGTGTTTGGCAGGGCAGGGACGTGAAGGAAGCTTTTGACCTGAGCCACTGTCATTGAGAGCACAGAGTCACTAACAGGTTTTGCGGATTCATCCAGGGAATATATGAGCTGTTCGTAGTACAAAATGAAAAGATCATTTATACACAAGATTTAATAAAGAACACTTAAAATGTGCATTCAGTCTTGTTTGTTTGAACTGTTTTTGTAACCTAAAACATTTTTTATTTTAAATTAGGCATTAGGTTATTTATTAAGCAATGAGCCTTGATAAACACCAGATACAGTACAGTATTATTAATTGATTTTATACCACCTGGTTGTCCTGGTTGATGTTTTTAGAAGGAAAACTTACTTTGGCCTCAACTACTTTTGATCAAGAAATTCTCACACAAACATTGCAACATATAATTATAAAACATATAAAAATGATCATTTGTGAACACAGGAAGACACATCTATAGTAAGTTGGGTCTAAGATTACTCTGTAAGTTTATCGGTAAAAGTTTTTTTTACAGTATTACAATATTTTTACAGCTCCTTCCACTTAAAATATACCTTAAATTTCCTCTTACTTTGTATATGTACTTGTATTTTCTCTTACCTCCTATTTTTTGCTTGTACCATAACACCAAGAAAGGACCTGCCAGCTGCTATAAAAAAAACACATCACTGCTTATGAATGAGCGAAGCTACAGCACGTGAACAAACCTCATTGTATATTAATAACAATCATCATTTCTGGAGTTGGTTCTGGTCAAACTCCTCCCTATAACTGTAGAAACAATAATGTACAGTAACAAACTGAACGCAAGTGGAAAACACAATGTGGTCGTTTGTCATGCACTGACAGATCAGATGACCTTCAGCAGTTCACTGTGCCGCGAGTGTTTATGCGTCACTTATGACAGATGTAGTGGGACAGTTTGGGTGGCCTGGTATCTTTGAATGAACTAAATCTAATTTACATTCTCTGTATAAAAACATAGACGAATCTACAATATACAGAGAGACATGGGGGAGTACAATTGTAGATAACTTTTATTGCAAAAGCAGAGATATATACATGCAAAAGAATAGATCTGCCATAATACTAGAACTCAATATTAACTGAGACAACACAGCGTTATTATTATTATTATCAAAAAGGAGAGTAATTGAGAAAAGAACTTTCTAGTTTAGTATACAGACAAACCAAGTTTCACTTAATAGAGGGCATGTAATGTGAACTGGCATCATCTAGAGGCTGGAATAATAATAATAATGATCATAATCATAATTTCCTGCTTTTGTGGAAGATACAGCCCACAGGCATACAACTTTATCTTGACAAGAATAGGAAATTTTCAAAATAATACACGTACCACAATTTGGTATCGACATCCTCTTCAGTATAGAAAGGGTTTTTTTTTTTTATATTAAAAGAAAAGACCAAAATAGAAATTGCAATTGCATTTAAATTATAATTGAGGACATTAGTTTCAATGTATTGCAAGACACAAAAACACAACATGACTAATCGTGTGGACAAATGCCAATAATCCAGTCTGTCTACACTCACAGCAGAGCACAGCATATTAACCATTTCTACACAACATAAAGCCGATACATTCTACAATCAATACGTTCAGTAGAAGTCCACCGTGTGTGCATTTATACCCAGCTGGTCAAACTAAATTAGATGATACATTTAAAGTTCTCATTTAAGGATCATTAAATGTCTGCTTCACAGCACGGCTGCATTTCGTACTGCGTACACTCCCTGCTTTCTGGATTACTTCTTACTTTGAGTGTAGCATGAGATGAGGTACTTCTCCCACTCCGAGTCCTGTTTTCTCATTTCAACTTGAACGGCACCTAAAAACAACCAAACACAAGATTTTGAGTGAAAATGAGCAACTCTGTGTTCATGCGTCATCTAGATGTGCAATCAGGGGGGGGTAAACTTTTCTGCAGAACTACTTACTTCTTTTCACGAGACCAACATTCTTCAGTTTGTTGTGTTTGGCATGTCCGTTCTGGGCCAATCTCAAAGACAGTGATGCACCCCTCCTAAAACGCAGACCGCACCATACACAATGTGTGCAGTTAATGACCCGTAACATTATGTACACACACATAATGTCAATACAAAGTAATACATCACTTGTATAATAGCAGCATACTTGTTGCCAGTTACAACATTAGCCGCGTCAATAAATGTGTGACCCATTTAGAACACAGATTATCTTTAATTTATGATTCATAATTAATTGACTGGGGCGTTATACACAAGCACCTCATAATTCCAAGTTTTCCCTTTTCCAAGAACAGTTCGACTGTAACTTTGGGCCCCTCTGGGTAGAGTCTGGCATAGAGCGTCCTGTTGTGCACCATTGCTCTGAACCAACCCACTGCCTCCTTAGACCAGCCGCTCCCATTCACAGGCGTCACCTAAGGGAGAGGAAACAGACACAAAATACCATGAACTGAGATAATTCATTTCCTTTATTACTAAGCGAAAGATAAGACTGTGACTAATCGTGTGGACAAATGCCAATAATCCAGTCTGTCTACACTCACAGCAGAGCACAGCATATTAACCATTTCTATGTAAATGCAAAATCCTGAGAGGGATAATCTGCAAGCCACTAAAAAACCATAATAACATGTTTGTCAGTGTAGAAAACCATGAAGTCTATACATTGATATTATATTTATAAGGGACTACATACATTTGCTAGTGAGACCTGCACTGCCTGGAGCGGTAAGTTGGCCATTTCTGGGGTCATGTCCTTGATGTTCAACAGAGACAGACAGGCAGTATCACCGTGGTCCAGCCTCTTCACCTCCACCTGGATGGATGTAGCTCCATCAGTGGCATTATTATCTTACATAAAAAAAAAAAACAGACAGCATGACAGCTAGAGCACAAGTGGCTACAGGCAATTTAAATGACACTGCTACCACCTAGAGGTATGCATTTGCAAAACCATCCCAAACACACAAAACCAGACCCACCTTCCCTTACTCCACATATCTTCGTCACCTGAGCCCTGCACCATTGTTCTTGCTTAGGGAACCAACCCATTACTTGGGTTCCAATGTATGGAATGCAGTTCTGCTCGGCATATGAACGACTGGCTTTACAGCTGCTGCAAATGAGAAAGAAAGAAAGAAGAAAAAAAAAAAAGAAACATAATGACAACCAGAAACATGTGGAATATTAAAAAAGAAAAAAGGAGAAATCTACAAAGAGAGCAGTAATGAACAAAACGGACAAGTGGCTCTTGAAGTTCTGTAAGTGTGATCAGGGGAATCAGCGAAAGCTGAGAAAAAACAGACGAGAGATTACCGACCATGTTAAGTGACTTACTCTGTGACAAGGCCCTGCAGCTTCATGATGGAGTCCGCGTGCTGGATGTAGAAGCTGCCTGGACTGACAATATGAGACACCACAACCTCGGTCTCTTCAAACCTCCGGACTTGAAACGCGGGAATGTTTGCACTATTGATGGCTGGTATATTTACGTCAGCAGAACTGTTCTCATGTTGAGGTTCTGTGAACTCAATGTTCACACATGACTTCTCCACCTGATACGTTTCACTTTGACAGCTGTCATTTTTATACAAGCTGTCGTCTGAGCTTCCCTGCCCCACCTCTGTTGAGATGTCTCCAATATCCCACAATTCAGTCTTTGTTGCAATCACACAAGTGTAGGCCAGAGAGCCATTTGACTCGACCCTTTTAACTCTGAACACCGGGGCTTGGTTTTCTACGTCTGCAAGCAACGTTTTCGGAGATACTGCGTCGATTAGATCATCTGCCGCGACATGTCTGAATTGGTAGCTGTGCGTTTTGATGGTAGAAGACAATGACTGTGGCAAGCTTGAAGCATACGTACAATTTTTGCTCCACTCCGTGACCTCCAGTGCACCCATAGTTTTAGCTTTTGTTCGGAGGAAGTGCAGCAGCTGAGAGGATGTTTGTTTTTGGTGTTGCACCTGGACATCATCCTCAGGTCCCCATCTGATTAGCGGTGGTATGTTTCTGGGTTTAGGGTTACTGATCTCTGGGAATATAGCTTTAATGGGAGGCAGTAGTAGTGGTGGCCTCTCTGCATTCATCTTGGGACACTGAATGATGGCAGAAGGTAGAATCACAACATCTGGTTGGCGTTTCTCCTCAAAAACAATTTCTTTTTCTTCAGCCTCTAAGTGACAAGACAAGCTCATAGCTGTAACAGCGCTGCTGTAGATGGGCGAGACGCTGGATATCACGTCATCCTCTGGGATGGCCGTCAGCTGGGGGATGAGGAAGTGTTTCAGCTGCTGACAGGAAAGTGTGGCTCCAAGCGCCTGGACTGCTTTGGCTATGGGACTTGCCATAAGCAAGTTTTGCAACATGGGCCTAAACTTGAGAACATCTGTCATCAGGATCCCTTTGTATCCGAGTAGCTGAAGCTGGTTTGTTCTCACTCTGTTTTTACCAGCAGGCTGCAGACAGAGCTGTGGCTCTGTAGAGAAAGCAGGGAGAGGGAGCATTTACATAAATGAAGTTGCACCGCAAATATTTTCCTAAATCACACATTGGATACCTGTAATCCTGGTGGTAGAGATTCATACAAATCCTGCACTGTCACTGCGATATCTGTAATGTCACATTAGCAGCTAAAAACATGTATGAGTAAGTCTTCACTTACCAAGAGTTTGGTCCTTTAACGAAGCTGACAGCTTGTGAATAATTTGACATTTCGTATCCAAAGCCTTTGAGAGATCATTGGACACACTGGTGGAAAAAGATGAATTCAAGAAGCTGTGGACCTCTTCATAGGCCTGAGGGAGAAGTGAAATAAACAAGTTCATACTGAACCAATTAGAGGATGGATCCCATCTGACGAGATGATTAGTCACTCAACAGACATTAAATCAACAAGATTGATTCAACAGGTTAAACAATTATCAGGAAAATATGCATACATGTGCAGAAATTTCCATTTTTCCTCGTTTTACATCATTGCAAAACGAATATTATGAAGTATTTTTGGACTACTGGTTGAATTTTTCACTCAACAAGTCAAAGTTAATCTAAAAACCTTTAAAGAATCAAACTGCATCCTTAACACGAACTGCGTTTTATCTAATTAAACCGTAACTATGGCAGCTAATTGGTTAAAATTCATCTTCATGTAATCATATAGATGTTTGACGGATGAGAACTTTTAACGTTACTTTGTTGGTTAAATTGCGAAGCTCTTGTTCAAGCGTGTTCCGGGCATTTTCCAGTAAGAACAGTTTATAAGTTAGCTGCACTTTGTGGCTGATGACGATGGAGCAGGGAGGCTGCTGCTGCTGGTGCTGAAGCCGAGGAGGAGTCATGATGGTCGGGGAGATTTCTGTCCGCGGTCCCGGTTCTGGAGCCCAGGCTTCTGGCGGCTACTGTCAGTTAGCTTGCCAAGCAACGCTTACGTAAGTTAATAATTATAATATATAAGCAGCTGTTACCACTTTCGACGACACTCAGTTTTGTTCACAGCTTTATGTTGTCTGTGTTTGGGAGGTTAACACCGAGCTGTGAATCATGTCCTCGCTGTTATCTAACGGCCGCGGTTATCAGTTAAAACGGTTGTTACACGAGCCGCCATGTTGAAAACCACAACCGCGACTAGCTAGCTTTTGATACCGAGGTAGTTAGCTCGTTTGAAGGAAATGGGTGGCGACATGGGTGTCCTGCTCTTTCTTCAGCTTCTCATGACTTTTTAAAAACATTTTCAAACAGACTTGTGGACAGTGTATTTGAAAAAAAAAAATCCCAATCACTTTGTACCAAGAATCATTAAAGTTCCCATCCACTCAAAAATCCATTTTTCTTCTTCTTTTTTTTTTTCCTACAGTTGAATGTTTGACTTGCACTGCGGAAGAATAAATATTTAAAATTCTGCACTATTTCTCGGACATCAATCATTTTTAAGCAAAGCTGTGGCATTGACCAACTTGTTTGTGCAAAAGGTCAGATTTCATTGAATTGTATGCCTTCTATTTTAGCATGCATTCAGATGACACTGTTATAAATATGGCCGTGCCTCAAGTTTCCAGCACATCATTACTTTACTAAGCAGCAATGTGATATTGGGAAACATGGTATCAAAACTAATTGAATGTGTCAGAAGTCAAATTGTTATTCGGAGCAAACAAAGGGTTTTTCTCAGCGCCAAATCATAGAAGGTTTC
Source organism: Pampus argenteus (assembly GCA_036937835.1). Lineage (NCBI taxonomy): Eukaryota > Metazoa > Chordata > Actinopteri > Scombriformes > Stromateidae > Pampus > Pampus argenteus. The sequence continues at coordinate 19,851,166 of CM072861.1, read as the reverse complement.
CAACCGGGCAGTGAATGGGACTCCTAAAACGCAGGAAATCAACTTCATCACAGCAACAAGCAGATTAATTATGTCAAACATACGTCAAAGCTTTGCAAGAACCAAGGAGATCTGACCGTCATGGGCTTTCCTCCACAGTTCACCTTAATTCAACCACATTGAACATTTATGTGGGCCACCTGAAGACCGCCAAGCATCCTGTCACATCAGAAGAAGCTTTCTGTAACACTGTCCAATCATGCTGGGATAACATGGGTCACCGGGTTTGTCCATGTCAGCTGCTGAGTGCAGGCTATTATGAAAGCAAAAAGGGGGACACACCAAATACTGACGTTCACGTACATTCTTCAGAGATTCAACGTTTCACTTGTATTGTTAAGCCGATATTATGGTTTGGAAGCCAATTCTGGTCCAGTGTTCAATTTACACAAGTGTGATGTGGAAGCTCGAAGCCTCCACAAAACACTGAGAACAGACGTAACACTGAAGTAGGAGACATCTTGTGTCCAGCTGTTACACTTCTGAAATGATATATATTCGCAATATTTTATGAGGGAGAAAGAGTTGACGCCGTTTTCTGGATTTTAGCAAAACAATTGACTTGTTTTTCCTAAAATCATACACAAATTATTATTTAGAGTATCTTTATATATAGATCTTAAAACGTGTCCGCAGGAGATCGAAGTCAACAGTGCAGGTCATGAATTGTTGTGACAAAGGAAATCCATGAATAGACCACGAGGTGCCTTTTGGATAGTTAAATTTAATGCCACTGAGGTGTAAATGCAGCCCATCACATGTAATTATCTGTTGATTCACACAGTAAATCCTAATCACAGGAACATATGATCAAAGGTCGAGGAAATTAAGACTGATTCTTGTAATGATGCTTTCTCGAGAGCATCTTTTCCACCAACCTCAGTCAGAATTAATATGATAAGAAAGGAACTGAACAAGTTACCTTCAAGGAATAATCTGTTGTAAAGGGTATGATTTCTGGATTATGGATTATGGTCATGTTTTCTTTGTTGAGATGGGAGCAGAAGACTTGCTAAAGAAGAACCAGATATCAACAATTTAAGATAAATTATCTTTATTAAGAAATATTTCCATAGCCTCAAGTTTAATAGGATGACAGTGTTCTTTTGTAAGGATGGGGTTTATTGGAACATATAGTTAGCCTACAAGGAGAGACTGACAGTAAGTTCTCAGTATTTGCTGTTATGTGCTTACAAACAAGCTGCTGCTAATACTGTGATGCTTGAATGCCAGCTACCATTAACCACTAAGTAGAAAAGAATGAATACAGTTTGCTATTTGCATTCCTATCGTTTTACACCTAATACTATCCACACAGTGTTCTTTTCATTAAGTGTTCTTTGCTTGAACTTGTCAAGCTGCTACTTGATCTAGTACCTAAATCTTGTGGGTGGGGCAAGAAAAGACATTTTCTACAGTTATATTGCTCAAGAGCCAGATTGATAGGCATCCTGGCTCTTTGACATTAATCACAGGCCTTGAGCCCCGGCTCTATACCAAATGGACCAAGTGGCAACGGGCATAAGGATTTCAAAATGGCACTTCTGCATCACTTTTAAAGGAGAAAGACAATAGGAGGATTGCTCAACGGGATATCCTCCTGCAACATCAGTTCCTCCTCCGTGCAACCTTGTTGACATTCTAGTAAAAATCTGCGTTTTACATCTTTCACCAGCTATTGTCTTTGTTATCAGAGATGAAATTCAGAGTTCATTCATTGTTGTTAGTTTAACCTCGTTTTAATGATTATGTGCTTCATAGAGCGGCCTTGTTTTCTTCTTTCTCACAGATCCAAACTCATTCAGTCAGATTATTGAGTGTGAGGATCACATTCACCTCACACTGAACGATGAAAACGCTTCTGATCAATATTTTATGACTTTGTGGTACCCACCCAAACCTCAGTGACTTATTTTATAGATACAGAAACTGGGATTCAGACTGTTAAAGAATATAAATTAGGCTCAGTATGTTTATTATGTGCAGCATATCTCATTACAAAACACAAACAAGTGGACATTATGATACATTTGATATACATATGCTGTAAGAAAAGCTATTTTGATTTATTATATATATATTTTTTTAATTAAGCAACTCTTACAAGGTCCCTATTTGGTGTTGGGTTGAGCTCAGTCCTCATTCTGGGAATGTTGTGCAAGGCTTCACAGATGTCATAAAAATTTGAGCCACGGTTAAAGTTTTTTAGTCGCAAACAAACATTTCACAATGAAAAATGGACAAAAACCTGATCTGTGATTTGGCACGCCAATTTTAATCACAATATTTGAGCTACGCAGGTCAGACAACGTGATGTTTGTTCCCACAAACAAGCAATGTGCAACGGGATCACGTCTTCACTGCATTTTCTTCACTGAAATTGTAAAACAGACACAGCTTAAGCAGTTGACACCCCACTTTTGTTTATACTGAAACTCGTCATGCAAAATGCCACTCACAGGAAGCATGCTTCAGAAACTGTAGTCGGTGTTCCAGTTTCTCATTTGGTTTCCATGCAGTAAACACATATGAAATGATACACACAATAAACCAACAAAAAACAGATTTAATATCACACTAGGAATGATCTTTGATTGCAACACACTCTTCTGGTGAATATAATGAGGAACATTGTTACTATTACAATTACAAATAAAACAATTACGATCATTTGCCCAAAGTGAGTTTCCTGGGCTTCTGTATGAATCAAGCAATACATATCAGAGAATTTCAAATACTCGGTGATCAAAATGTTACTACCACGCGCGAAGCACTCAGCTCGACTGAAGTCAGGCAGCTTAATCGCCAACTCATTTAGGATCGTCAGCCATTTACTGTCACAGCAGTTAAAACAATTCCCACTTATGTACATTGTATCGAGCTGTCCAGATAAAGCAAGAATCAAAGAGTGGTTTAAAGACACAAAAGCATTATTCCGTATGTCGATTTCTCTCAGAGGAGAGCAACTGAAACTGCTGGGTATGATGTCCAGATTGTTGTTTGATATGTTCAGCTGGGTTAACGCTGGCATACAGGGTAAAGATGGATCAGAGCTGCTCATGTTGATTTCACTGATGGTCAACGACTGAAGACTTCCCTGCACACCCTCTAGTGCATCCGCATGCATTGCCATATGTGAATTTCCTGCAAGGTTGAGAGAAACCAAAGAGGTTTTCTGAAATGAGTTTGTGTGAAGCGTCTTTATACTGTTTTCTTTAAGATTGAGGTGTTTAAGAGTCCTCAATTGCCCAAAGGCGACACATGATGTGTTGTGATTGATGTGCGGCGTTGACTGAGAGCTTGGCAAATGGTCCACGGGAGAACAAGGCTGCACAGAATTGTCTTGCAGATTTAACGTCTCTAGTTGTGTAAGCGTGTCGAGGAAGAGAGGGGAAATAGATACAAGTCCGTTGCTTTGCAGGTCAAGGTGCTTTAAGGAGTGGAAGAAAAGCTGCAGGCGGTATCCTGAGTCGCTGTCATTTCTAACGTTCCACATGATGTTCTGCACGCAGTTATAACTGAAATTCAGCATTTCCAAAGATGAGAGAAGGCTTAAAGTCTCCAGTGGGAAAGATCTGAAGTGGTTATAGCTCAAATCGATGTGAACCAGTGGCATCAGCCTCCAGTTTGCGTGTAGGTCATTTTTCTCAATTCTAACGTCGCCCAGATTTACAATCTCATTATAAAGAAAATTGGCTTCTGAAACCATTGTTGCCTCTGAAATCAGGGCGCCAACCATGTTATTCTGTAAATGAAGATACCTCAGACTGTTCATTTTTGGAACAATTGGGAAATAAACGAGTTTGTTATAACTCAGATCAAGAATTTCGAGTCTGTACAGCTGGTCATCCTCGTGCGTAATAAAGAACTCTATTGAATTTCTGCTGAGATTCAGATTTTTAACTTGTTTTAATTTAAAATCACAAATATGGGCGAGATTATTTTTGGCCAAGTTTAGCGTCTCTAATTGGCTGAGCGGTTCGAATGTTCCCTGATCAATAACTGATATCAGATTGTCATCGAGAGTAATGACCTTCAAGTTTTTACTCTCTTTGAACAAGTTGTGTGTAAGTCTTGTCAAAACATTACCGGTCATCTTTAATTGATCAAGAGATGATTTCTTCCGGAGGTACATTTCTACCACATGATCACTCAGACTGTTCATTGATATGTCCAAAATCTTCAGTGTACTGATGGATTGGAGGGCTTTGCTGTTACTGCCAAGGTTGTTGTTCAGCGCATTTCTGGACAAATTCAACTCTTCAAGTTGAGCCAGATTTTCAAAAGCCCTTTCGGATATGAGATCCAGCTGGTTGCAGCTCATGTCCAGCTGCTCCAAGTACGGCAAACCAAGTGTGTGCAACTGTCTGATGAAGTTATTGGACAGGTCTAGTTTTCTAAGCCTTATATCCAAATCCAGAGGGACAGCAGAGAGGTTATGGTTGTTCCAGGACTGCTCCTTGAAATGAAAGCATTAAGTAATTAAATAGCAGCCTATGGAAACAGAGTCGAACCTGGACACTTCTCAAAACTAGTAAAGGTTCAACTAAGCCGAATACAATTTCCATATTTAGCATTTAAATTGTTCATCTTCAGCCTACCTTTGGATCACCATATGTTAGTCCGTAAACCTCAAGGCTGAGTGACCAGAGTAGTAGGAGATTAGAGAACATGTGTCTGACCATTTTCCCTCTGCTGCTCCTGTTAAACTGTACCACCACTGTTGTCACAGCTCACACATACGCTGGCATACACACCCTCTTATAGCCGCGCTTCATCCCAAAAAAAAAAAAAAGAGGGAGAAAACAGCTGTGGACACCAGATAGGCATTGTGGATACTATATTTAGACAATCAAGGCTTGACCAAATATATATCACTTTCTATTAAGCTTTGGGAAACTTGTTTAAAACAGTTTTTTTTAAGATAATGAATGTTTTTTTTAAATTTATTTCAAATTTCATTTCCAACATGATATATTAAAACATTTACAATGTCGAGGAGGTTTTTTTTTTTGTGTGTCAACTGGAAAACACCTCCTCCTGAGCAATATAAATGTATACTATTGTTTGCTCCTGACACAGTCTCAGGAAAACGGAAGCTGCTCTAAAATAAACGAGAGGAACAAATAAACAGACAGACGGTGCAGAGGTGGAGCTGGAGAGAAGCCCCCAGCAAGGTAGAAAGAGATGTGCAAAAATAGCCAGATGAAAGGAGACGGTATCACACATAAACAATGTCAGCTGTGCAGGTGCACTGAAAGATCCACTTTAACGCTTGAAAGGATTTTAAAAGTAACTGTTTTTTAAAGGATGTTGATTTAAAGTTCATTATGTTTCTTTCTGAGCTCCCGAGAGGCTGAAATATTCAGTCTTCCTGCTGCTGTCACTCTTGTCCTTTATCAGCAGGCCCTCAGTGTCAGCTTCCTATATCCTGCCACGACGAGCTGTTATCGTCTTCATTCTGTCTTTGTTTCAGTTCAGCTGTATGACACCAAAAAAGGTTGAGTCTGCGTCCGTGGAGATCAGGGCTTGAGGCCTATACGGTATCACCAGCTCCAGCTCATCATCCCGATGCAGCTGCACTATGCCTGTAACAGAGGACGCATACTATACGGTTCAAATTATATTCCAAAAAAATATTCCCTCATTTCTACAGTTGTGTCTCCGCTCATTATTCAGGTTCGTTATTGAAAGGGAGCTGCCATTTAAACCTACAATATAAAGGCTGCTTAAATTAAAGGAATAGTTCAAGATTTTTCAACTGTTTTGCTAATGCCCAGAGGTAAATGAAAAGATTCATATGCTCATGTTTCTTTTAGCCTAGTTTAGTGCAAACACTGTAAAGAGGGAGGAAACAGCTAGCTTGGCTTGGGCCAAAGGTAAGAAAATCTGCCGCAGCACCACTAAAGTTCAAAAATTACCAGATTATATAGTACAAGAACCCAAGTGTAATAACGACACAGGCAATATGTGAGGATAATGACAAGACACCAGGAAGTCACTGCTGCTGGTCATAACTTAACTGTACAACTGTCATTTTTATACTGCATTTTTCAGATGGATTAAACAAATTAGATGTATAAAAACTTCCAGCAGGTGGATCTTTTAGCTTTGGTCCAAGCTAGGCTACCTGTTTCCAGTTTCTACTCTTCAGCAGGCTGCTGGCATACCTTCACATTTACCACACAGATATCATCCTTGCTCATGTAACTCAAAGTATTCTGAAAATGTCCAACTATTCCTTTAAGCGGCCTCAGTGCAGGCCAGCAGTAGTGCCTTACTGACCTGAAGTGTAGCACGTATTGGCAGCAGTTGCGTCGGGCATCTCTTGCAGACAACGCAAGAGCTCCGTTGAACCCGTCCCCGACACGGTGGAACCCCAACTTCGAATTACATGTCCCATAACTGTGCTGGGACTTTTGAACAAAACCTGTGAATTAGGCAGAACATTAGCAGAATAGTTGGAACAAATCAATTCATTATCAATTCAGTTATGCTTAGTGACACAGTACTTGTCCAAACACCAAGTAATAACCGTCTTCTTGGACAACAATTCTGTTTTCCTTAGTTGAAATTGCATTTCCTTGCTGCGCAGAAATGGTCCAAGGGATCTCTGTTATATCTCCTATGGGAGAAGGCAAGATAGACTTATTCAAAATAATGGCAAACGGTGCAATGTTAAAGCCAAAGACTTGAATTTAGTTTTACCTCTCATGCGTGGTTGTTTGTTAGTGTTAGCTGTTAACTGCAGAAATGATGTTTGAGCTGGCAAGAGGAGGAAATAAACACAATCCTTTAATTTTATTAACTTTGCAAGTACTGTTTATAGTCTCACTACCAGATTAGACCATAGCTAATGGAAACATTTTGAGTTCTCAGCTCCAACCCACCTCTGCAGCTGCCCTGTTCCCGTTTTACTCGCTTAGAAGATATCTTCAGAGAACTCTGAGCTATTTGGATAGTACTTGGTTTTATGTCCTAAGAGAAAACACAGCATTAAGGGAAAATGTATTATTGCAGCGCTATCTGAATACTCATTTAATGGCGTAAATCTAAGTAGTACAACGTCCAAGATGACTGCATCTTATAATCAGTGACATACCTCCCTTGTTTTAGACATCTCTGTCATTTTCCCATTGACTCCCTCAGAACGTGGCTGATTTAATTGTAGAATTATATCCCCTTGGAGTTTGCGAAAATCCTTTTCTAAAACACTGGCTCTGTGCACCAGGAAAAGACTAAGACAAAACATAAATGCCGTTAGTGATAAAAAAAGCATTGTGAAGCATATTGAGACTTGCAGACTCATGTCCTCATGTTACTCAAATGGGTGAGGTCACATCAGCTAACCCCGGAAACTTAAAAATGTTCAGTTTCAAAATTTGTTTCTAAAATGAGGAACTATCTCTTCTGTGGTTCTCAAGATGGAACTCATTTACATTGTATGAAGGTTATGGCCAAATTTGCAGTGTATTGTGAAACTTGCTGTCAAAGTATAAGCCACATTTTAATAAAGACAAAGGCCTCAGTCAAAGAACATCATTTGTTCTTGTCAGTACTTGCGCCAGCGGAGTCCGATATGAAAGAACAGTTTTAACCTTTTAAATCAATACCAGCGGCTGCACAAACACAAAAAGACAGACAAATGCGTTTAGACAGAAAATGAAACATTTTAATCCATCAATCAACTCCATTTACAAAAGTATATCCCATTTTATATACAATATGTACAGAGACATATAAACAACTATCATTTTTCCACATGGATTCATTCATACAGTTACTAAACAATAGCACTAAAACAAAACATATCACTGATATTCTGCAGGGATGCTGTAGTGCAAATGTGCGCAAAATATATAGTGCTGTTGCTCTGTGAATACCTTAACTCCAGTTTTAATGGATTTTATCAATTTTGCATAGATACCTTTATACGTACTGAACCTTTTTTATATGATATTTTAATCATTTCCTATAACCCAAGGGGCGTATGGCGTGTTAAACCCCCTTCTTGTTAAACCACAACTGTTGATATAATTAAATTAATTATAAATTCCAAGTCTAAAAAACAAAAACAAAAATTAAAATAAAACATTTGGAATAGCTGGTGTGTTTGGAAATACAAGATTATCATTCAGCAGCACTTAAACGTATGTAAATATAAAGTATCTGTCAGCGCAGTGTCCTTCCTCGTTATAAAGAGAGATGCTGTCTGTGTTGACACAAAATGGTGACTATAAATAGAAACATTTGTTTCATGAGTAAAAGGATATTTGGCTCATCAAGGTTAGTCTCTTTGCACAGAATCAATGGCAGCAGAAGCATAACAGTCCATATTGTAGGTTTTTTTCAGTTTTTTTTAAATACAGAGCTGTAAAAGTGAACAAAAGTCACCCAGGGGCTTCCTTAACTTTATTAACCCAGAGGATTTAAGCATTCTCATGATGGGGTTTTATGGGGAAAGACTTGGTTTGGTCGCCTCTAAATACAGATCTAACCAATTTATCGATTCTGAAGGATGAAAAGACACTATGACTCTGGGCTGATATGACCGTCGTGAGCAATGTTTCATTTCTGTAGAGGGCTGGTGTTTGTGTAGTTATCAGTTCTGTCCAGCAGATGGAGCCTCTCCAAGTCTGACACTTCCAAGGAAAGTAGTGTGGTTGGTCATACTGATGAGCGTGTCCTCATAGACTATGCGTATGGAGATCCTCTGGCCGGCGCGGAGCAGGCTCACCCCAGCCGTGTAGCAGGTGTTGAACTTGCGCTGGCCCGTCTCAATGCTGCAGGTGCAGCGGAGGAATGGGTTGGAGTCCACCATCACCTCATAGCTGGCAATATCGGTGAAGTTGAGGTAGTACACCTGGTGGAGAGGGGAGACATAAAATTCACAGAATACTGAGAGGGGTGGTCAACACAAGTGTGCATGATGTTTAAGAGCTCAGACAAAGCTGAAGCAGCTGGAACAAGGGTAGTCAACAAGTTTGAGTTATAGATTCACATTTAGCCACAGGGAGCAGGGAAAGGGATATGTCATAATATAACTCAAACATTCATGGATAAGCAAAGCAAGCAGGCTTATTTTAAGCTTAACTATAAAGCAACTGTCAGTTCTTTTGACTCTGAACTGTAAATTTTAAGAGTTACGTCAAGGACCGTACTCACTTCTACCTGACTATATATGAAGTAGACACCGTCCAGCAGCACCTCTAGCTCTCCAGAGCGAGAGTGCATTTTAAACACACGATGATGGATGGACACCATCTTCCAGTTCCTAAGGATGCCTTCAGACAGATCTAAACATGTCACAAACAAACAAACAGGAGGCAAACAGTCAACATAAACAGCTTTCGGCAGTGTTTAACTCAAACCAGAGCTCGGCGCTCATAGAAATAAACCTGCTAATGATGCTTATACTCGTCCAGACTGACAAATCGATGCAGTATGAACTGTATGCACCAGCATGCTCCTGATCTTAGGTAACATGGGTCTGACTTGTAATATAAGCCTATTACTGTATACTAATCCTGTAATAGCTATAGGATTATTTTAGGGTCACCAAAGTCTAACATAATCTTAAATACTGGTAGCAGTATTTAGCCAGGTTAACCACAAAATTTCACAAAAAAAGAAAGAAGGTTTTGTACTATAGCCGGTTGCATTAACTTTCCATTAGGTTGACTAAATACAGACTACAATATCTTAAAAAATTACAAACACTTCAACTGAATGTCAACAGTTACACAGTATGTATATTTCTTCTGGTGTAAATCTGTGGTTTAGCAGGGATACAGTTGCAGCTCTCTGACAGAGGGCTCTGACAAGGATTAAGCATGTTCATTATCTCGTGTCAAACACTGGGTTTGCACATGAAAGTAGTGAAACTATAACTGAACACAGACAGAAGGACCCACCTTCTCTCACTTGGATGGTCGTTTCCTGCCCTTGCAAATGGACCACTGCGGGCTGAAAAACAAGACGTCTGGTGACTAATCGGGACGCATAGCAACATGGGAGAACAGCTGTTTCATCAGGGAGTTTTGGGTGGGATAAAAATGTATCTCTAATGTTTTAATAGGTGACATAGTCTACCTGGAATTCCTTTGTTTTCGTCTTGTCAGGAACCCCTGCAACAAGAAGAGAGACATGATAAAATTCTGGCCTTCGACACTGCTGAGGAACAAAGTAGGGATGATGATTAAAACAAAACAAACAATGGCATAGCTTACAGATAGATCACTGCTATCCCACACAGTGTTTGACATCCTGCATCAGAAACTCTCACTGTAAAGGCAATGAGTTCATTCATTTTGACAACTTGAGCCCCCTTCTAGTGTGGGAACATGTCTGCATGCAGGCAAACGCTGTGTAATCTAAGAACAAATCTCTCAACTCGTGTGTGTGTGTGTTTTTTTTCTCTGGCTTGAGTCTTTTGGCTATCTTGGCGTTAACGTGTTCAGTTCTATTTTAAGCTTTATACCTGCTGGACCCTGAGCGCCGGGAGGTCCCTGTGGCCCGGGAGGTCCAGGGGGTCCTGCAGGCCCCACAGCGTTGCTTCCTGGAATACCGGGGATTCCAGGGATGCCCGGTGGCCCCTGTGGGCCCGGGGGCCCAGGGGGACCAGGGGGGCCCGGTATAGACCTTTTCTTCCCTGAGAAAAACGAAAACAAAACGGTTGGCAAATTTGAAAACACCTACGTCAAATGATTTGTAGTTTTTATTACCCAAAATCACAAATCTGGATATAAAGTACGACAAGAGGCGGAAATTCTAAGAGAATTATTCGCTTGACTTTGGATGATATTTCAATGATACTTCCAGAAAGTAGGCAGGCATGAGTCTAGTTAATGACTAAGATAACTGAAAAATAGGCAGAATTTATTTTATTACCTTTTTTCTTCTCTTTCCTCTTTCCAGTCGATTCTGAAAGAAACGAAAGCAGCGTGATTAAGTTGTGAAATGGTCTCCTGAACAATTATCATCTCGGATAACATCTCGAGTATCCAGATCACTGCGGGTAGGTATCCTAAATAGGCTAAAGTAACAGATTCAGATGTTCGGCACTGAGCAATGAAGTGGAGGTATGTCAGTCTGTGGTATCTTCTGGTGTAGTAATTTGTAAGTGTGGTTTCACCTCCTCTGTATGAACAAGTGCCTTAAGCATTCACAGGCAGTGGAACTGGAGAAGATCATTAGAGAGATACTTTATCCTGCCAAAATCCTTTTCTTTGAATTAAGCCCAGATGGAGAATGCAGATGAAAGTGTGTATATGTGTGTGCGTATGCATGTGTTTGTGTGTCTCCCCTTTACAACCATGTGTATGTGTGTGCGTGCATGGATGTCGGTAGGGCATCTATGTCAGTGCTTGAAAGACAAAATGCACCAAGCGTGTTTGTGTGCAGCTGAAGAATCCTTTTCAAAAAAGCCGTCTCGCTGCTCTTGTGTTTACCATGTCATTACAACTACAAAGGCCATTTAACCTTAAAACCTCACAGTTTGAGTCCCCCTCAAACATATGGCCAGTGTTTCTCCTCTGGCTAAATGACTGGATGCATCCGCATAGATTTCTCTTAACGAGCAGCCCTATCTGGAATCTGGTGCCCGTTAGGAGTGCCGAGAATGCGCACACACACACACACACACACACACACACACACACACACACACACACACACGTGCAAACACGGGACACACACACACACGCACACACATCTAAGGCTGAGATTACAAAAGCCTTTGTCTGTGTGCTGAGAGCAGAGGAGAGACCTGGGAATGATTAGTGTTTAGAGGCTCGGGACTTTACTGATTTATGTAGAAAGTCTCAAAGGTGAGTTTTTTCTTCTAATTTAAACACAATCACTAAACTTCCCCCCAAGTATTCAGTGTCACGCCACAGACATTGGAATGCCTTGTGATCATGCTGCACTTGTTGCACTCAGACATGAAACTTCAAAGGGTGCACTTTTATTTGAATAGCACACATTCTAAACAAAAACTACAAAAGCAAATTCAGACATATTGGCCATGTGGTTTTCTGTTGAGCTATTGATTACGATAAATCAGTACAGTGGAATTAATGAAAGCCATCAAAGTCTAAGACGACAACCTCCTCCAAAAATGGACACCTGGTTCACTAAAACAACTGTATATCCTATGAAATATTTTTGTTTTATGCCTTATTTTCTAATGGTTCGGGTCTGACCGATAACACGGTTGGATTCTTCCGTCTTTATCTGCTTACTTGACAGCTACAAAAAGATATTCGGGGACCTGGTATTATTTCGAGACGGGGGAAATCAACACAGGCTTCGCTGTCTGTTTTAAATTGGTGAAACCCTCCCAAACTCCTAGTTGTCCTTGTTTGCTATCCAAGTAATAATCAATCCCATTCCATTCAATCTCTTGCTCTATAAACTCAGCAACATTATGTGGTGGAGCTGCTTTGTTAAGTAAGCGCAAAGCAGTTAAAAAAAAAAAAAAAAAAAATCCACAAAAAGTGAGAAACCGTTAACTGTCTTCAAAATTTGTGTTAAACCTAACATAATTATATGTTATTTACACTGTACTGAATCCCCTTCAAACAAACATGGGGTTAGAAATAGCATTGCTCACCAGTTGACCAGTCTGTTGCCAATTACATATCTAAAAGACTCACTGACGCAGGTGCACCAGAGAGTAATCAACGGACATGTTTGTGCTTTTTTTTTTTTTTTTTAAATTCAATACTTATGTAAAAGTTTTGAATTTAGAGTTTGAGCCTGAGAAACACGACGTGCCAAGAACTCGAAAAACTTTGAAACTTACTAAGAAGTAAAGACTGAAAAGTAGTTTAACCCGTACCCGTTTCTGACTGCTTGCCGGGACTCCTTTTCGCTCGCTGAGTTATGCCCCTGTGGTCCTCTGTGGCGTGGAAGTCGCTATTTCTGTGCAGGAACCTTTCCTGAAAAAAAAATAAAAAAGAAGTGAGAAAAATTCACAAAGGCTAATAGGGATTCTCCTGTGAGAATGAATGCACATCAAGACCACATCGTATTAATTCTTTGAATTAAATTAAAGGAATGAGTGATACGTACATGATACGTTTTTGAGAGCGAAACCCATGTTACAAGTGCTCTTTCTATTCTTGAGGTATAATGTTTGCACAGAGACAACTTGGGGCATTTGAAAAGATGCGAGACACTGTCAGCCAGCACATTCATTTGTTGCCAACTCATTGTCTGTCCCATTGGGGCTGTAACCCATCCTGTAACCCAAGTCACTTTTGTCTGTGTTTCTGCCGTTTGAGACAATCACCTGGACACTGCTGCTCCAAAATTCACCTTTTTAATACAAAAGGAGGACATGAATTGTGGTTAATCTGAGAGCAATACCCCATTCATATGGCACCTGGTCCCAGCCCTATTCAAAGGGTAGCATGAATAAGCTAAACCAAGAAGAAAAAAAAAATTTTGGAGTAAAAGAAAGGATCTGATGTAGCTGGTCTGAGCTCATGCCTAAAAACAGGAAAAGCTATGCTACAGCGGTGGGGTGTTCCCATGGGCAAGTGAGTGGCGGGACAAACCGCACGCCTGCGTTCTTATGTGACTGGTTCTGGTCGACCTACATTCACGTGAACTCTGTAGGACATGCTGACCTGACTGTAGCACGCTTGGATGTGAACAGCCGAACGTGCCGCGCTAAGTGCTCGGAGTTCCTGTTAAGAACTTCTCAGTCACATTCTGCTAGAACAGCCAGTTTGTGATCACAGCTCTGGAGGATTCCCAAAAAACCCATAGACAAAGAAACACAACAAGACCACCCAAAGCCTTCTTTTCATCAAGCCTTGTAATATACAAGATCACGTTCGGGTGACACTTTCGGTTTATGAGAGAGAGTGTGTGTCGTCATAAATAATGGCAAGAGGACGAAGGCATAAAGGCTCTCGATGGCTAAGGACAAACAACCAGATGACTTGTATTGTGCTGGACATCTGCTTGGAGTTTGTGTAACAGACCCCCCCCCCCCCCCCCCGAGCAGTGACACGTGCAACACCTTAGCGTGGATCAAAAGATAGCACATAACGATGCATCATTGAGTCTTACGGCTGCGAATGAATGGGACAAGCTTGCTGACAGACACTTTGACCTCTCTTTTCCACTGGGGCCTGTCTGAGTTGGACACAATTTGACATATTCCATGTTTCCATCTGCGACGCTCAAGTTAACACGGTCGTTAAACCTCCCCCGACGGCGAGAAATCTCCTTCTCCTCAAAAGCCGTGTGAACTTCTAGTGCCTCTTTGTGTGGTTTTGAGCAGAGCCACTGAAAGACCATAAGAATACAGACAAGAAAAGTCATGTTTCGAGTTTCTTCTTTACCTCGTCTCAGATGTGGGAACCCCTTTCCTGTGGTGAGGGATGAGCTGTATTGTATCATGTCAAACACCCCCCACCGGCTGTGTTGGGCAAGCTCAAAGTAGTTAAAGTCTACATCCCTGACCAGCTGCCAACCATGTCTGACCTTATAAGCACGGGAATTTCAGCCTGATGGAGGAGTATGTGTTACAATGCTTTATCGACACACAGACCTCCAGATGTTACCATGAGCAGCGGCGTTTGCTGTTCATTTGGCACGCAGGTGTCTCCACATCTCCTCTCCAGCTGCTGGCATGTAGGGGGGCTTTTTCACTTCTCAAAGGATTCTGGGTGTATGTTCAGGCATATGGCATTGCACTTTCGTCTGTACTGACAGCCAAACATGATTCAACAGCCAGTTTCTGGCCCGAGATTAAATCCCATCACAACGACAAAAAACAAACAAGCAATCTGCTAGGCTACTACCAAAACTGGTGCATCTGGTGTTTTAGATGAAGGCAACAAAGTGATTGTAAAAAAAAAAAAAGAAAAGAAAAGAAAAGTTATTCCATTATACGACAATGAGAAATGGATTTGCGTCCTTGTTTGCTTCATTTCACTTCATTACAACATTTACAGCCCCTTCAAAGGCACGCAGAGTTACAGTAAATCAGGATGACAACGTGTTGGTATGTACGCCAAGTGCCAAGTATTGAGTAAACCATTCTTTTTCAGCACAAGGGAAAAAATGCTATTAATTAGAGGGCTTTCAAATCTTCAAAGCGTGGGGGGTGCTGTTGCGCGCTGAGGACGCGATTCCCTGTTGCTCTGTGAGGATATGACTAAAATTCAGTCACCCCGGGGATGTGTACTTTTGTGATCACAAGATTCTTTCGCCCCCTATTAAACACTTAGTATAACAACAACTTGTATTTGCACCAATTTTGCTTATACTACTGAAATTCCTGTAAAAAAAATCAAATGCTACAGCTTGTCTTTTTTTTTTTTTTTTTTTTTAAATCATGATGCCTTTTAATGCGGTTTCCAAACTGACATTTTCTCCCCAAATACAGCAATTCTGGTTGCACTGACGCCTCTAAGTCTTAGACCAGCAGCGAAAATGAGTCACTGAACTGAGTTGGAGAATGTGAGGTTACACAGTTGAAGAGGTGAAACTGAGGGCTCGTGGTGGAGGGTAACAGATGCATGCTGAGAGCGACTGGGTGCCCATCACTGCTGCACTGACATTACTAACTTTAATGGCATGTTGAGAAGGCTCATAATACTCCTGTGATTCACACTCCTGGATAGAAGAATGACAGCGTGTTGTTTTCTTCTTAAATATCAGAAAAAGGAGTGGTCATACCTCAGCCAATATCTCTGACAGGCCATGTGTTTTGAACCATAACTTGGGTAATTTAATAACAGCATCCATAGATTATCATCTAGAAAAGCTGTGGAGCTTCTACCTAAGGGAAATGTTGCCTGTCAGCAGCCGATCACACTTGAAATTGTTGCAACACTGCTGGCAACGTGACTTCAAGCTGAATGCGGTAAAAGCCTTACGAATTTATTATTTTGGTGATGTTTATGTGTTGTTATGTTAATAACCCTGGACTTAGTCTACACCATCTGTCTGTCAGGACAATTCCATCTTCTTATCTCTGATGTTTCTGCCTCCTCTTGACACTTTTGACACTGTTCATGTTGATTAATCCCCGATATGGAGGCTCGCTGTATATGCACACATGATATCACTGTTTTAACTAATCATGCACTGGTCACAATTAAAGTAAATATGGGTGACAGCCCATCCCGGCGCCCCACAGCATGTATGTATGCTGCCGAGGACTTTGTGTCCCATCAAACTGACTTTTTTAATAGCCGTTAACTAGACTCCAGATGTTTCAGCATCTGTTCTTTGTGAGACTTTGAAGGCATACATCAGAGGAGAAAATTATTTCATATAGTTGTTATAAGGAAAAAAAAAAACGCTATCTGAGATAACACTATTAAATATTCAACAGAATGATTTTTACGTTTTACTTGCTGAGGTCATTGAAGATTAAAAAGGTCAGACTGACTGAGGGTGGCACTTGCTCTTATTCAGTTATACACTTTAACCTCAGACTAGAGAGCAACACACACCTGGGAGGGAGCTTTTTCTTTTTTTTTTTTTTTACTGTTGGGAACAAGGGAGATCTGCTGGACAGCTGGGATTTACTGCCTTGCTCAAGGGCATACCGACTGTGAGTGTTGAGGGGAAAACCGTTTGTTCACTTGGCCCAGATCATAAATGACCAAATCATCTGCTCTCATTAAGAAGCGACTACATGGATCCGAGTACGTGCGAGTTGTAATTTTTAACTGCGTGCACAAAAAAAATAAATAAACTGAGCAAAAAGTTTCTATTTTTCGAGGTGCAGATTATAAAAAAAACATGCTTGTTGAATTTCCGGATTTTCGTCTGAGGAAACGGATCAAGTACGCTTTTATATGCATCTTGACAGATAATATAGGAGGCTCAAATTGTGTTATATTGTATTACAAATTTGATTTGATAGCGTTCGCTGCTTTGCGTCACATCACCGCACAAGCCCAGTCACAAGCAGTCCTGCCCTGTTCACAGAGAGAGATTGTGAAAACTGATTAGAGACTTGTAGTTAGTATTACATCTGATACAGCCAAGATCCTTATCTGAGAGTTTTAGCTGCAATCACATTCTTCAGATCAGTTGTGTATGAATAAATTCTGCCAATTATTTGTGGGTTTTTTTTCTTCCTTTCTCTCAGTGAAAGCCTGTACAACGATTTGCAGGTGGTGGCTGAAGTACAAGACAGAAAAAAATGTATTAAAAATGTGACCAAACGGGATCAAATGCTAAAAATCTGATATTACTGAAACTAAAATTTAATTTGCAGCCTGACTAAACACAGGACAGGGTTTTCATTTTTTAAACTAACATTTACAAAATACAACCCGATACAGAAAAAAAAGCAAGCTTTTTGACTCTTTCTATGAGCAGTTTAGATATTCACGGTTAACTTCATAACAATTTATTTCCACTTCTACTTTTATCCTCTTTAATATAATGATCTCAGCTGTGCAACAGTTCTCTTCAGATTCTGTTTTAACACGACAAGCCGCTGGAGAAGAAAGTGCTTTTCATCGGGGGATGATTTATGGTCAACGCCGACCAATCTGTGTAAAAGGACCACCTAACACCATCTGACGCGTGCTAAATTTGGTGTGCAAAGCTGTTTTTACATGATGAGAATCCACACAACTTGTCTTTCTCAGAATACAACTGCACCACGAAGCGTACTACATCCGTCTGACCAGCGGTTAAACATTTAATTTCCACTTCACATCAACATACTGACTGGTACTATATGATAAAGCCTGCACGCTTTATGTCTGATCTATGTGGTGCATATGTTTGTTCCTGTACCTTGACTGTTTTTGCGTTCCTTTGTTTTCTACGTACATTTTTCATATTCTGTTACACTTGTCTGTATACCTGCACATCACATCGAATTTCACTGATGCTGCCAAGGTGCCTTTGATGAATACTTGTGTGAAAAAATCTAATAAACAATTTTTAGGTCTACAAAAGAGATTCATCAAAGGAATGTCTCAAAAGCTAACAAGTGCGGCCGCTGCATCCAAATGCCACATGCTCCTGTTTCTCCAACTATGTAAACTGTGGGATGTGTAATCAGAGTTGTTTAATGCAGACATCTGGCAAGGACAGCATCACAGCGCTGTTAAATATTTACAGCTGGGCCACAGTCTTTCACCTCATGAAGCGTCACCATCTGGATTGAATACCAGCCCCATCTCACTCGGCTTTAACCAGGGAAACCACTACTATCTAAAATAAGCTTAGCAAAGGACACACAGAGGACTAAATGAATAGGCTGAGCTTCCCACTTGTGAAAGCAAAATGTTAGAGACCAAACACCAATGCCAGCAATAGAAACAGACCTGCTGGATCCTGATGTTTCCTACAGAAGAAATAAATGCCTCCATCCTAAATAACTTGGGCGGTCTTTCACAACTAAATGTCCGACCAATGCCTCACACAGAAGATCATTTTCTCTGTTAAAAAAAAATAAAAATAAGGGGTTACACAACTGATGAGATATGAGCTAATTGAGCAAGCAATGCAATGCACACTTGGTCCCTTTGTACTGATGAAATTAGGGAATGTGTGGTGGTGGTGCAGGGGAGGTGGGGGAGTGGTGCTGCTGTTGCCAAAGCCACAGACAACACAATGAACATTCAATCAGGCCGCTGCCAGAAAAGAAAACACATGTGAGACGAGGCTGGCTCCGCTCCAAGTACCAACTGGCCCATCTAAGTCCTGATGAATTTACATCAGCCCTTGGGCTTTGCACCTGCTGGTGATCCAGTTCATTTTCCGTCCACCTGCTCCAGCGGATTGACTGACCTGTCTCTGTATCTAACTGGGCACTCTGCCTAGATTTTGAGCATCAACCTCTGCCTGTTTAGGGAGAGCTCTCTGCAAACAAGACAAATTGGTGGAAATGTGGTTTGATTAGGGACAAATACAGACATTTCTTAAGTAAATGAGATAACTTGGGTTTTTTTTTTTCACTCCTTTCTTCTTCTTCAACAGCTTGTTTTATGAAGGCAAATTAACACCATACCTCTCTCTCTCTCTCTCTCTCTCTGTCTAACTTCCTTGATATACCCTCCCTGGATGGTGTTTACCTGAACAGGAGACTTTGGCCAGGTGACAGACTTAAAGCTTATACCTTTGTGCATCTTTGTCCAAGAGGCGGAATCACGCACACGGGAGCGCTGATTCAAAACATATTTGTCTGGAAACTGAGCTGGCAAAACGTCGTGACAGGCCACTGTAAAATAAGTTGCCCAGAAACATGCCATGACGGAGCGCAGACACAAAACCTGACACCGTGATACGGGAACAGGAGGACTGAACGGAGGTGAATGAACACGAACAGCCTCCGTGTGAGGAATGAAAACAATGCCGCCTCGAAGAAGCTCTTAAGTTTGCTGTAGGATTATTTCAGCTTCTTTTTTTAAAAAAAAATTATTTCTTTCTAGTTGTTCTGGATGTGTTTAAATTACCTCATGACCTTCTCCGCCGCGGCTGCTGCCGGACTCCAGTCGCTGGTGGCCGGGAGAGAGCACCGCCGCCGGGTCAGCGAGGTCACTCCCCGCAAGTGTCAACATGGAGTCCCGCTTCTGGTGGATAATTTCCCTTTTGACCTCGGACCGCAGATCCAAATAACAGACGAGAGTGACAGCGTGCAGAGACAGCGACAGCAGGAATAATCCCAGGAAGACGACACTGCTGCTCCTGCTCCTGCACTTCTTGTTGCACGTGCAGGGAGCTGCCCTGGGCATCACTTTGTCCGGGAAGTCCTCCGCTGATGAACCATCGCGTGCCATTATCGGACAGAGCGCGAGCCAGCTGCTCTTTATCTCGGCATAATCAGCTCGTTTGTCTCGCGCAGGCCGCGGCTATTCATTTACGTAGAGACTCATAGGTGAAGCAGCAGCAGGTCGGCGCAAACTTCTTAGAGTATCTGTAGTAACAATGGAGCCCCGCCCACCTCCTCTGTGATTGGTCCGGAGCAATTACGAGCCAGACAATCCGGGCCAGAGCTTTGGTGAGGGTGGTGGTGGTGGTGGTGGGATGGATGCACCCTGGATGCACCTGGTGCAGTAATTGAGCGACACCTAATGGACGAACCGAGTTGCTGCAACGCCTGTGAGAGAGGAGGATGATGATGATGATGATGATGAGAGGATATTGTGAGAATATTCTCCCTCATCATGTCGCTGTGTGGTTCACAGTGTTGTGTGATTATTACTCAGCACTTTGGGGTAGGAAAATACATTTCATACCTCCGTCAGTGATTTATTTTCTGTTATGCGAGTGTGAATAAGGGAGGGGTGGTCACTGAGGTAATTGTTTATGCATGTGTTTTATGTGTTTTAGGTTTTGGACCTGGGCTATTTTTCATCGGTGTACTTTGTTTAGGCATTTTGTTTTGTTATGTCGGTGGCGCATGGAGTGGTGGTCCCGTGTGAAGAATTGATTCAGAACCCGGGTAAATATTGCACAGTTGTTATAGAAAAAAAAAAGAGCATGCGGTTGATGAGTTCATCATATCATCAAAGAGTGGAAAAGTATTGCAAATTATCTTCTTATACAGACTGCACATTATATGACTATATTTAATTGCATCTGGACCCTATCAGCCTGAGCAGTATGAAAAAAAAGTCAATGTCACACTGAGGTTAGCACCACTCTGTGTACAACACCATCAAATACTCTAAACACGTGTAACTCAGCTGGACCTGAGGAATAGTTTTGACATTTGTGTTACCAAAGAGCCGGCTGAGGACAATGCTTTAACAAGATTGAATGTGGCACTGCGGTTTCTACATTTTCAACATCTAAAGCCGACCTTAGTTTTTGTTCCTTTCAGATGTAGACACTTTGATCTCTGAAGCAGGGAACCAGCGGTAGCCCGTGGATCAGTCCGTCCTTGAGCCCTGAGATGATGAAATCGGGTGCACTGAGCGCGGCCTAAACTTGGGGCGTGATGGATCGCCGGTTTAGATCAGTTTTCAGGCAAGTGTCACAAAACATCTGTCTTTATTTCTTTGGGACAAAAGTTGACATTTGTGTGTACTTGACCTACAGAAAAGCACACTCTTTCATAATATGGGCTTACACTGACAAACAGCTAACTCTTGGTTTTCACTTGTTATCATAGGAGATAATAATAATGCAGAGGAATGACTTTTGGAGATCAAAAAAAGGGGGTATTTCATCATTGTGAAGTGTTTTCAGCATGAAGTCGATTACTATAAGAATGTGGGGATCTAATACTATATCTATCCTGGGGTTGATTTTGGTCTGACTGCCAGTGTATCACAGTCTATTTTAGCTTCATTCCTCATCTACAGAAAAAAAAAAAGTGATTCTAGTTAGCTGCCACTGAAGGGCAGCATTGCCAAGCCATAAATCAATAACAATGTCCTGCTGAACTTCAACTATAAAACATGAAACAGCTTCACTTTGGCAGATATTTAAATAACATCTCGTTTTTTTTAATATATTTTGTATGTATAGCTGTATATAGCTTCTCTGTGGACTATTGATCTCAAATGAAGCAGCCTCCCTTGTTCTCTCCCGGGAAGTCATTTCTCCATTGTTAGAGTATAAGATAGTGAAATCGAAGAGAGAAAAGGCATTCAAAGTAACCCTCACAGGGCCTGTGAGTGAAGACTCAGCCTAAGCATGTTTGCCACGCTTTTCATCTGAACAGCAGCCACAATGACTTTGAGAAGCAGATAATTCAGGACTGGAATAGTTAGGCACATGCATTTCCTATTTCTCATGTTTTTAGGTTAGTATAGACTGTATATGAGGAATTGCTTCAGGCTATTTAATCTATACTAAATCATTTGGCATCGTTTGTTTCTATGGAAAAAAGAGGTTAGCCTGCTTCATTTCAGACAACTTTAAAGCAATTAAATGCAGTTTTTTCGTGATATTTTTTTTTTTAGCATAGAATAGAGCAGGAATAATTCTTATAACACCCCCCGGCCTTAAATGCAGCATTCATAAATGGTGTGCCACCTCTATCCTCTCTGAGCTTATAACAAGATTTAGAGGCTTTCCCTGCCAGATGATGGAGTTTTGCACTCTTAGATTTTGCCATAAAGAGTTGAGTGGTGGGCTGAGGCTCATGGCTTCGACAAGCTGTTGGAAGATAGAGGTGCTATCCATTCATTTCTCTCATTTTCATGTCTCCTCTGCTTGTTGATAAAAGTGCACAAATTAAAATCCAAGCTTCCTATTCCCAATTCCCAAGCTAATGTGATTCATAGCTAATAGAATGACACCGTTACATATTACATTAGATTGTTTTATACATTTTATACATCCCCATCCTTACTCAGAAGTCATTGTTTCTGCACATTGGATTTTGCAGGTGTAACCTTGTCTAATTGATATGCTGTGGCATTTGATTTCCTACCTATAAATCTCCTGTAAATTGGACCATGTCTCCCATTTCCTTGAACAATGATTAATTCTCTCTCATTACGGGTGTCAGTCTTTGGGGTTCTTATCAAGATCAGAGTGCTCTTTCTCTCTGTCTTTCTTTTTTTTTTGCGCCTCCTCTCTCTATTCGCTTCTCTTTCTTTGATGGTTATTCTCAGTATAGAAAAAAAATATTCCACACTGAATTGGCTTAGTTAAGAGGCCTTTTGTGTGTTTTCTCAAAGTAACAACTGTGTTTGAAGGAATCAGTAAACAATCTTAGAATTAAACTTATTAACTTTTTTTTTTATTTTTTTTTTTATATTTTTTGAGGGTATTTTAGCTTTATTGGATAGTGAGAGTGTATATAAATACAAGCAGGAAACATTGTGTGAGAGGGAAGGGTATGACATGCAATAGGAATGAGCCAGGGAAGTTGTGGTTACACGGTATGCATTTTAAACACAAGGCTATTCAATAACAGTTAACCGAGATATTTACTCAACATCAGCAGAGAGAGAGAGAGAAGTTCTCAAATTGTTCACTTATGTAAAAGCAAGTAGTACAGTGGAAAAATACTAAATCACATAAGTAGAATTAGTATTTAAAGGTATTACCAGCCGAATGTACAAGTATCAGGTAACAGGAACAGGCAACAACATTAACATTCAGGAGTTGTGTTTGTGTCTGCCTGATAAATTCAATCCAACTTCCTTTAGTTCTGTTTTTGGTCTCCACCACATCCTGAGGGAAATATTTAGCTCTTTATATATTGTGTAATATAAATATTGTGTCATATTATTTTTTTTTTGAATGGGTAGCCATGAAAAAGTAGTTCCTTCCTAGACTGATAAAGAGGGCAAGGTGAAACCCAGACTCAGTGATATGTCACTACTAGATAATCTACAGATAATCAATGTAGATTACATGTGAAAAAATACAAAAGTTTCGTAATAAAACTTAGTTTATGCGCACTGTTATTAAATTTTCTGTCCCTAAAAGCAGTTTTTTTTTTCTTGTGCCAAGTTTCCGTTGTTTGAGGTAATTCATTAAACAGTGATGTTTTGCTGTAAAGGCTGTAATTTTTTGCCTTGCCTCAAGCTCAGCACTGCTCCTCTGTGAGTTAACTACTCTGTTGCAGCAGCACCATCGGCAGAGACAAGATTCTGTAATTGTGTTTATTAATGAAAAGCAGAGGACCTGAGAGACGCGCAGCACACTCACATGACACATGGAGAGGAGCTAAGGACACCTCACAGGAATACAACCCAGATGATATGATAAACTACATAACCACCGTTCTCTTATTCTTTTTTTTTTATTATTAATTAAACAACGCTTGAGCATTATTTAACCACATATTAACAAAGAGTAGGTAGTAGAATAGGAATGCATTATTCATGCTCATAAAGTTTGTTATTATAGTCATACAATTATTGAAGTTCTTAAAGACTAATGTTTGCATTATTATATTTTACTTATGGTTAAAACATCCCATGAGAACCAAAGACAATAGTACAATAAAGACTAATAACTTGCCTTATCCTTTAAATATTAATCAGTACATGAGTCAACTGAAGTATGTTGAAAAGCCACATGTTGGATTGTGGTTAGCAATGTAAACTTCAAAAATAAAAATAAGCAAATTGCCACATTTCTTAAAAGAAATGTTCTTTCTGAGTTTTTGTATATTGTGTTTAAATTTAGAAAATGACAAAAAGTATGTCACCGGAAAAAAAAAATTAAAAAATCATAAGATAGATGTGGATCAAAATACTTTGAGCCATTATCCCACTCAGATTTTTCTTGCTTTGCTGCCAGCTCCATCATCAGAGGAATGTTTACGTTTTGGGTTTTTAGGCATCAAATTGCTCAGTAACCCACAGCAGGTACAGTGACAGAGAGATCAGTTCGACTGTCTTCTTGTAGACACTTGTATATTTTGGGTGTGATATGAAGCTCAGTCCAATAAAGAGGTGAAATATGAGCGAGATGCATGTTTATATGAGCCTTTATATGTGCCAGGATGATAGTTTATGGCCTCTCTGTTCCCTGGATGTTTTCCACACTGCTTATTTCTGAGGCTCATGTGAAGCTGCCACCTCGGAGAGCACAACCTCTGCCAGCTTCAATAAGCAGTCACTACCCATATCAAAACCTCGAAGCCACACCAACAGCATGATGAAGAGGCACACCTGAGGTGAACCCAGAGGTAATCTACCCTTCAGCCTCTCTCTCTCTCTCTTTTAGCTTATTTCCCTCCGTCTTTTGTGTTTTACTAGCTTATATTTTCTCCTGGTTTGGAATGAACCGAATATTTTGCAGGTGACAGCAGCGTCGCCCTCTTGATCTGACTTCACTGAATCCTCAATGATATCATGTCATGATAATCTAACACTCTCATATGCCAGGGTTTTCCATTTCCTCCCTAGCACCCAGTGACCTTAGTCCATTTCATATAGCGCCAACAGTGCACTTTGTCACACATCTTTTTTTTTTCTTTTTTTCTTTGTCTAGCTCAATCTTGTTCTTATTCTCAGTTTAGATCCCTGTTTCCCAGTGCAGTCGTTGCTGGGATGAAAAATATTCGATTGCTCGGGTCAGTGTTCATATTTTTTTTTTCCTCATGGGGGTGAGTTCACCTGTACCCTACAAAGATATATGACTCAAGATCTCATACTGGGAAATGGTTGTAGTTAAACAATACATTCCTCCTTTTCTTCAAACAGATGAATGGACAGGCTCACAAAAATGTGAATGGGAGGTGTGAAAGGGCCATCCACCGAAAGTAATTGCTGTTGTGTTCACTAGAGAGAAGGAAAACAACCTACAAAGAAGTGTGTTTGTAGCACGCCATGAGAGCAACATATCAGATTGCTCAGGCAGAAGTGGCACAGGTGCAATCACCCGAAATTAACTAATTCATCTTGAAGAATGAATTCTCTGTTATTTTAACTATCGCTTCGACAAACCCTCGAAACACAAAGATCAGTATTTAATCCTGTGGCACCTTCACACATTGGTGACTTTAAATGGCAACGAGAGACAACTGTTTGAAAAATGTGAACTCTGACACCCAGACATCATCTAATGTGGTGTCAGTAAACTACACACAGCACTCTCAGGTCTACAAAACCTGCCTCACCTTTGATGCTCTATACCAAAGGCTACCAGGAAGACCAGAGAGGGAAAAGATCCAACACTGCACACATAGCGGGCCTGTGTTTCGCCTGCAATGTATTTCCTGATACTGGCTTTGGATGGGGAAGATATCCTGCCAGTGCCTGCACCCATAAAACAAAACTTCAGGGTCTCAGTGAGTGATAACATGATATTTTATATGCAGGAATCTCTCTGTGGAGGCCTGCACATTGTTTTTTCCTATCATGCTTATATTCAGCAGTGATTATAAACCACATCCACATCACATAAAAGCACATTTTCACCATGTTTTAACATGTATTTATAGACATTAATGCAGTTATGATAGTAACTTAATTTCCTAAATATGTGGAATGTGGACTCAAGACATCTTTATAATTCGTGATATGAGATTTGACCTTCTGCACTCACATGCACATGCAGTTTTACAAAACAATGAACATCTGTATTTAAAATTTTGTACATTCTAGTAACTGATTGTGATTCCTGAGAATGGGGTTGAACAAGAAACCACTGAATAAATGATTTACTGTCAGTAATACATCTTGTGAAGAAGAAAGCACATCCCATTGGCATGACTGTATGTATGGCATTGTAAAACAGCATGAGGTTAAAGGCCCAGAAATAAAGTAAGTGGTCATCAAGAGCGGAGAAATTAACCCTTTGTTAACAGGTTTGTGTGGCTTATTCACAGTGAAGTCATCCCATCGACCAATAAAGTGCCTCCTCCAAGATAAATGTCTCCAACACAGAGACGAGCTGAAGGCCTTGTTATAACTTGACCTACAATAACACCTGATCATAGCATTATAGGGTCCTATAAAATACATTCAGCACATTACATTTCAACATTTGGGGATAGTTTAGTCTCCGGCAGTCATACTGATGAATCTGTACATAAGATCCGGCCAACTACAACTACATTTGTGTTCTGTAGTTCAAAATACCAAATCATATGGGAGTTTTTACAATCAATATTTAATCTAAATTCAATCTTTAAACATCTTCCTCAGCAAACTGTGTAGGTGCTGCTACTCCTACACTTATTTTTTTTTTTACCAGCATTGACTGGTGGAAAGTAGTAGTCCAACGATAGTACATCTGAGCTAGCAAAGGCAGCGGTTATTTATAGATGACTGTAGGTTTAACAGGCTGTATTACCAGCTAAATTAACAATCCAATAAGTAAACCTCTGGTTGGGATTTATTAGCCTACAGGTGCCATGAAGCTGGAGGTTCCCAGTGTTGCAGTTTTCAAACAAGATCAAGATTTAATGCTACCAAGCTCTGAAAGCCTGTTGGTGAACTACAATGACCATAATTCATTGCACCTATATGACACGGTGCATCTGTGCGTCAGAGCATCCTCTGATTTGCGGTGTGTCTGTGGCTGAAGGGAGAGTAAATCTGAAACGTGGCCTCGACAGTACAGCAGTCAGAGAGCTTTGCAATATCATTAACTCATCGTGGATGGCTTTGACTCCACTGCACTTTTGTCAAAAATGATATCTGACTGTTGTAATCCCCTTTAATATCTTACTGACTTTAAAAATATATATATCAGGACAATTTCTTTTGAGAGGTATAAAATTGAATTATGCTCATATTAGATGGAAAAAGAGATGAATGAAATGTTAACAAGTTATAAATAACACCCACTAACTCCCCAAACCTGCCTATCACTGGCTTAGTAAATGTGAGCTTAACTAGATTTAAGTCATGATATCTTTGTATAAATGCTGGGAAGTGTTTAAAAGAGTAGAAGTTCTTGGTCTGAATATCTCAGTTTGACCTTGTAAAGTGCCTCAAACCTCCAACTGTCACTTTGTGTTAAGACTTTTTCTGCTGATGATCTCAGCTCCTCCACGTCCTCTATCTCCTTCCCTCCATCTCATTATCTCTCCAAATATCATAACTTATTCAGAAGCCCCTTAAAAGGCAGACTATACCCTGACACAGCAATATCCAGCAGGAGTCCGCCAGTTCATTAAAAAACCCTCATTAAACATGCACAACGCAAACACGCAGACACACACCAACTTACGCACACACACACACACACACACACACACAAGCTAATTCAGCTTTCTGAGAAGTGTTGCCCAGTGGTGCTAATAAGTGTGCCTTCATCTAGGGTCTTCTTATCGGAGTGCAAGATCAACATGTTGTTCCCTCTGAAAGCCTTTTGTCAAAACGCACTGCATGAATTTATCTTGGCTTTGGGCTGCAACAAGTGAAAGGTACAGAGTATGTGTGCTGACCACAAAAAAAAACCTTTGGTGTGTCATAAGCAGAGTGGCTTTGTGTTAAGAGGGAGAGTTGCTGACCTGAAAAGCTTTATATTATACTGTCAACTGTCACATACCCTGATAATTTCCCCTCCTGGCATCCAGCAGTTAAATTATCCGCACCTGTTTGCCATGTTGGTTGCATGTTTTTGATGAAAATCACTTGCCAAGAAGGAATGCTTTTCAATAGTCTCTCAGAAGAATAGCTTAAGGCTTTATAGGGACCATACGCCTATCTGACAACACACTCCTGATGTTGTGTTAAATCCCATATGTAGCTGTGTGTTGCTCTGAGCGTCTTAAGGTATGTGTGTGTGGGTGTGTGTGTGTGTGTATGCTGTTGGGTAAACGGGCCCTCTTCAGCTTTATTACCTGGTCATGAATCATGAGCCTTCATTACAGCCTGCTCATTGTGCTCTGAAGGTTAAGCAAACCAATTAGAGTTCCCCACACGCCGTTGGGGTTCTCAGCAACAACTGCATCCCCACGTCTTGCATCTTAAATAGGCAGATGAGGTTCAGGATTAAAGAAAGAAAAGGAAGTGAGCGCTAGAAATAAGAATGTTTAGAGGAACAGGGAGGCTGGGCACGGTTCACGGCTGGCGGTGCAAGAGAGGAGAAAGAAACCATGGCGGAAGAGGAAAGATAGAGGAAGAAAAAGACTATGAGAGAGAAAAAGAGAAAGAAAGAGCCCTATTAAAAGAAATGACACTGTCATGGTTCACTGAGCCCCTGCACTGGGCGGCAGTACCCCTGTGCTTAATGCTCTCTGGCTGTCAGCGCCACAGTCAGCAGCATTGCCTGGCTGCTCCCAGGGGAAAGCTGTGTTGGTCTATGCTCTCGATTAACTCTGCTGCTTATTAGAATAGATACTGGGAAAGGACTCAGCCAACCATAGAGCAGATCCGATAGTGTGCAGACTTGGCACACTGTAATCATAATGTGAAGTGTAATTTTGAGAGTTCCTTGGCAAGTCAGATCTGAGGTTTTAGATACAGCAGCATCACCATCTGATTCTTTGATTACGCTCACATTTGAACTCCTTGTGAATTGGATTTGACTGACACACAGACTGTTAGATGCTGCTTCACACAAGCGTTTTTAATTGTCGTCACGGTCATGTTCCTCGGATGAATGAGTAGTTAGATTTGTCCGCCAGATGTCAAAGCCTGTGTGCATCTGCATCAGGGACAAATGTGGTATGTGTTGAGACTGTGAACACATTCGAAAAGCACTGAACTGACTGAAGGGACTGTCAAAGGAAGTTTTAAGAAACGGGCATAAAGGTGCCTGAAAATGGTTCTTTTGAAAACAGTAGCTTTAATGCAGAGTTAACATGACCGCAGACCTTCGCTTAAGTTTGTAGATATTTTAAATAAGCTGGAACTAAACTCTGCTTTTATTGCCCACGCTTTGCACGTCTACAAAAGGAGACAGAGGGACAGAATGATAGAGAGAGAGAGAGAGAGAGAGAGAGAGAGTGATTTCATCCAGGAGTTATAAAGATGTGAGGCAAAGGCTGGGAAAGGCTGACGCTGGTGCACTAAGTTGCCATATTAGCATTTCAGAGGGAATAGTAGAGGAATCAGCAAGGAAACAAAAAGGCTAGATCAGCACTGACTGACAGAACCAAGGACTAATGTTCAGTAGAAAAAAAACAAAAAAAACTTCCTCTTCCTTTTTCTTCCAGCTCCACTCAGAAACACCAGCTAAACATGAATGACTGTCAGGCTTTCATTGTGTCTGATTCCTTTAAGCTTTTTTCTCTGTTTTTTTGTGTGTCTACAGAGGTCATGAAAAGGTCAAAACCAATTACCTAGTGGTGGAAATGTACTTACAGTAAGTTACACGAGTATCTCCTTTTTATTTAATGCTAGAAATATATGTTATATAAATTAAATAATTCATTTTGACACAAAAGTGATGTTGTTTTTTTTAAATATTGTGCATTTTTACAGATTAAACTACCAACAGCGTATACAATTGTCTATATCACCTCGACCAGCTACAACATTAGAATGCTGGTTACATGCTAATGCTTCACTGATAATGATCCAATATTATAATATATAATAATATAACATTCATATGTTATATTATGAATAATGAGTACCCTTTTTGAGGCATTTATTTGTGACAGAGTGCTTTAATATTGTGGTATTAGTTGTATGGTATGAATGCTTCTTCTACTCCAGTTATAGACAAGACCGTTTTGTTTTTCATTTTATGTTATAGCAATGAGTTCCCATGATGTGCTTTTTTTTTCTAAAATTACTTTTTGGATGACAAAAAAGACATACCAGAGGAAGAATGTCACTGTGTCTGTTTGTAGCCTGTGTACAGTTATTTACCGTTTGTGTTTACGTCTCTTTATGTGCATGTCTGCAGATGTATCACTGACTGAACATGCTGTTCTGTTCCCCGGTGTGTGTAATGTGGCCTTGAGAGCTGGAGCTGCCCTGATAGTTAGACAGTCCAGTCTCCTCCTCCTTCAGTCAGATTTCCTCAAAGCGGCTCGGGGGCACAGGGGTCCTGGCAGCTGCCTTGTCAGCTTGACCTGCTTTAAAACGCCACCATCATCAGAGAAAAAGAGTCTTGAAATGCCTGTTAGTGCTGAGCTTCGGCTTCCCATTCACAGCCCTCTGAAAGCCCCACTCACCGCAACCTAATAACAGCTTTAGGTGGTGTCCAAATAGCTGCCTATAGTCTTCACTCATGCTTTCACTGTCTCCCTCCTCTACTTTTCTCCTCCCTCCTCGTTCAGTCTCACTCCTGTTTCCCCGGCCTGCCTGGAAAATCTTTGTTAAAGCCTTCTATAAAAACGATTATTCATTGATAAACGCGGTTACCAAATTCTTTGACAGTCACTTTAGCCTGTATAGTCAATATCGCCTTTCAGCACCAGTTAAACTGCATGTCATATTTACTGCAGTCAGCAAGTTTATTATGGCTTATATTGCTCCGGTAGCTGCTGTTTCGATATGACTCATTTGTAATGTCACATCTCCTGGGATAGTTTGTATAAGGTGAGGTAAAGTTCTTTTTTTGACATTTTACAGCCTTTGTACGTTACTCATTCAGTCATTCTGGGTAAATTACTTTGGGGCATCCCAGTTCTCATATTGAACTCCCACCGTGTGTATATCTCATGTTTGTTCTGTTTTTACAACAAAGTTTTGTCGCAATTGTGAGATTATGGATTTGATAACCTGTCCTCGAGGCAATAAGTCTTGAGGCAGAAGTAATGCTTACAACTATTTTCCTTTCTCCTGTCCCCATACCGAGTTGTGTAAGTGGTCAAACACTGACTCCTTCCGTATCCCACTGGAAAACAGCAGTCGCCAAAGTTCACTCGCTGAACTAAAACTGCTCTCTTCTTTCCAGTGCCCATGAGTACAATGCAAATGCTCAAAAAGTTCTCACTCCATTGAAGTGATGTGACTGGAATGTGAGAGTGCTAGTTTGACCCAGTTTCTCTATTATCACGAAATGTTGAACATGCAAAAATGGGAAGATGAGACTTAAAATGAGAAGACCCAGTACAGTATATCCTTGAGGCGTATGGCTGGAATGAAATCTACCCAACCCAGGCAATCTGTTTGCCAGGGAAGGAGACATTCAAGTCTTTTTGATATGTTCATGTTCCACTCGTCCACTGAGCACCTACCTTCATCTTGTCCCTGCCCTCACTTGCTTCTTGGCTTCCTGTGTGGATGGCTCCTGTCCCACGGGCCCTCTGGCACTCCAGGTAATGGAATCATGAAGTAAGTATCAGTTAGACGTTGCGAGTGTCTCTTCTCAGTGTGAGTAAAGAGTCTGATGAGACGTGTACTCAGCTTCTTGTCTAATCATAACCCACACAGTGTCATTATCCTTGACCAGGAGGACACCTTGGACTGGTTGATAAGATGATAATGTAACATCATCATCCGTCTGATTATATCTGAACATAAAAATAACACATTTTACAAATTCAAAGCAGCTGCCAGCAATATAAAAATATACAAATATACATATATAAAAAGTTAGCATATCCGGCTAACCAACTTATGATGTTTTTTTAGTTACCTAACCCAGTGTTACTGGGGTGAGAGGCATTTCATTTGCTAACTGCATATTGTGGGTAGATATAGCAAAATATTATAATTGTAATTTAAAAAAAAAAAGTCAACTGGAAACATTAAAAAGTTAGCCAGACACAATAACACAGAACCTATTAGCTTAATTAGCTAGCTAGCTACAGACAAAAAAACTGCCTGCAACAATTGTCATTTCAGCCAGCAAAGCTTCTGGTTGCAAAGCCTGCTTTTTAAAAAAAAAATTTTTTTTATTTTTATCCCAGTCTGAAATCATATTCAATTCAATATTAATCTGCTGCCAGTATGATTGTAAACTGCAGATGTGTTGTAGGAGAGGCCCGACAAGTGTATAGTAGCAACAATAAATAATGTAGACGGGACTTATGAATGGCAAATTCATTCAAATAGTCAAAACATTATGTGCCAAATGACTGTTCAAAGTGACTAAGTTTTAAACAAGTGGCCAGTTGCCAGTTTTACCTGAAGAGAAAATGTACTTTGGTGGGATTTTCAGTCAGGCGTACTCGCTGCAAATCCAACATTTATGCTGAAGTAATGAATGGATCTTAAATTGTCAGGGGGGAGATGGAAAGTCAATGCAGGCTAATAGAGATGTGCAAAAAATCTAAAAATAACAAATCTCTGCCTGCACATCAGTGCAGACACACACACACACACACACTCACATTTTGCTTCCTGTGATGACAGCTGTAAGTTTCACAGTGTGTTTCTGCTGCTGTTTATTCCCTCATCCTTCTCCATCTAACGCCTTTCACTGCAGATGGTGCAACAAACAAACTGCAACCATTTGAGTCATGTTTCATAAAGGCAAGCCAATTATTGAAAACATATTCTTTCACCCATTTGCTATGAATGATTTAAATTAAAGCGTTTTGGAGCCTAATTCACTTTGCATCATGGAGTTTTCTGTCTCAGGGTCCAATTTACGACAGGGAGCGCCGATGGAAGCTTTAGGCTTCCTTGCCACAGTAGGAGGGTGGTATCATGATTAATTTAGGCTTGTTTTGTCAGCGCAGGAAGCCACAAAAAAGCTCATTACAATCAGCTGAGTTTTGTCACAGTCCAGGCTCCTTCTAATCTCCCATAAAGAAGCAGAGTGATACAGCCTCTCTGAATATGCATTGATGATGATTGCATGAGTTATGCATGAGCGTCATAGCACCTTAAGTCTATCCCACCCAATAGAAGTCCTTGAAATTGTGAAATTAAAACTTTTGTCGCTGTTCTGAAAATGTTTGTTTTAGGCACTCGACTACATCACTCACTGAGCCATTCATGAACATGTCGGAAAGTGTTTAACATGGTATAAGATAACAGTGGCTTGTTTGTTTTGAATATTTATCAAATGCTTGTACAAATCCACTAAGAAACATGTTGTAAGATGTTGTGTTTCCTCCAGACTACATTCAGTATTCAGTTTGTTACATGTCTCAGTTTGACTTTGGGCTTTCACTGACATTACCTGTAATTAGGCTGCCGTAATTGCCTGACTTGCCAGCAATAGACTTGAATTAGGACGGTGATTGATGGTTATATGAGAGTCACAGGAGCGATGTGTGCATTGACCTTCCAGTGAGCTCATCCCATGTGGGTGTTGACCCTTTAATAAACAGAGACAAGGCCTCCCAGACAGCCACAGTGTGTGTGTGTGGTTGTGTGTAGCAGGACTGCAACGTGCCCTAGAGTTTTTCTGTTGGCTCTGATAGATGATGATGATGATGCACTGTTTTGCTTACTTTTCTTACCAAATTTCCTCTACAGTTGCTGCCTTTTACTAGCAACAACCTGACTCTGGTGTGTGTAGTGGTTTAAGAAGTATTCCAACATTTTAAATGAAAGTACCACAATGTAAATGTTCAGTTATAAATAAAGGTCCTGCATTCAAATTTCTTCTTTTTCGAGTATGAGTTTTTGTGGCACAATGTAAAAATGCTCATTATGCAGAACAGAGTATTAGTATTTGCAGAATTTCATGGTGATAGATGGTTAATTTTGAGCTAATTTGAACTATTTCATGTACTGAATGTTTGGAAAGTAGTGCAGTAAAAGTAAAGTAGAGTAGCCTAAAATGGAAATAGTCAAGTAAAAGTGATGGATCAAAACATTTAGTTCCTAATAAAGTTATGACAAAAAAAAACAAAACAACATTTAGTAAGTCAAATAAACTGAAAGAAATTGTGTTTAATAAAGAAAGAAAATGGTTAATTTGGAGAACAAGATCATTAGTCATAAATAAGTTAGGTAGTTGTAAATAGTTTAACAAGTAGTTGAAATGAACAACATTGAATGAAAACATTTGCTTAAATCAAATAAAAAAATACACAGATTGTGCCTTTAGTTTCATTTCTTTTGTTTGATTGGTCGTAGCTAAGGAAGCGAACGGTAGAGGGCGGAGTTAGAAAAAAAAAACAATGGTGAGAAGAAACGCGGGCGGGAGAAAAGCTGAGAAACTCTGAGTGGAGAATGTAAAGTAAACCAAAGAAAAGTGTGACTGTAGACGATAACCGACAGTTCTTGTTTAATCACAGTGGCTTAGGGCGAACGTTGTGTGCGAGTGTGTTTGTGCTAAGCTAAAGCTAGTCGCTCGTTGCTAAGAAAAAGTCAGCTAGTCGCTTGTTGCTAAGCTACAGTCAGTTAGTCGCTGGACCTCAGGACGCCATTGCGGGCCGGAAAGGACCGTCGGTGCGCTTCCTTTTTTTTGGGATTTCGCCTTCGCTGCTGTCTGGTTTCATCTTTCGGACCACCAACTGTTTCTCCAGGACTGATGTCAAACTGTGAGTTGGACTTTCTGTGTTTTTGCTCTGCTGATAATAAGGCTTGCAACTCTTAATGCTTAGCATCTTTTAGCTGTGTTTTGTTTTTTTTCATGCTGCATCTTTACTGTATTGGTTCACTTTTCAATCAAACTCGCTCTGTTTAGCGTTTAGCAATAGCAGCCATCTGCCTTGTATCAAACACAGATAAAGTTAGCGACTAGCTAGTGAACATAGAGAGTAGGTGGTGACAAAAAAAAAAAAAAAGATCAAAGGAGAGTGAATACAGGGCCCACCATTGGGCCAAGTGACAGAAACATGACTGAATGCTAATGTTGCTCCATGTCTGCTTGATGTGTAAATAGGCAACTGTTTGCTAACATGCTTGCCAACTTTTGAATGCTATAATATGTCAGCGCTGTGTTTACAGCTTGTTGTGCTGTCTCCAAGTGGTCAGAAAATCTATGAGTTTGACTCGAGTGTTAACTCTAAAGTCTACATCTGTAGTGAGAGTAAACATATGTTTGTATCTGTCCATTCCCTGTGGATGAATAAACAAGCAGACTCAGGTGGACAGATATATAAGCCACTGACAGATTGCTTAACACACTGACTGTAGCAACTGACAGCTCAATCCCAGCTCAGGATAAATGATGGAGGGCGGCTTTCCTAACATCTTGGAGAAAGTGCTCCCTCCATCCAAATAGAAGGCTGTGTTGCTCCGTTGGGCGATTAGCAGCAACACAAACCAATCTGGAGCCTTTGATGTCCGTTTGCATAGCAACACTCTTGCCTCTCGCCACGGACTCCTTTCCCTCCCGCCCATGTATCCCCACCCACTCTCACTTTGCTCTCCAACTTTCTTCTCTCCTCACTCTCTCATCCCCCTCTGCTCAGCCAGATCTCTCCCATATTCCTTTTGCTCAGGTCCACAGGCTGAGACAGACTTATTTAACAAGCGCCTGGCAGGCTGGGCTGTGGATGTGGCAGCTGTGGAAAAGAGGTTGATGTGGCCCTCTCTACCACAGGAGAGTGAATCCCAGGGAGGGAGTCTCCAGATGGGCTCGGTTTGAAGCAGTTCACCTCTGGTTCCCCTAGATGAGTCCCATACGGGCTAACACTGCATATCTGAATACTAAATGCAGATTCAGTGTAATTAATTACCTGACAGCATTTAGGTCTTTATTTACATACCGCACCTGATGCTTTTATTTTTTTTACAATTTCCTCTTAAGAGTTCAGTATTGAAACTACATGGCACTCTACTCAAAACTGCATGGCATACAGATCCCATAAAGTATGAGTTTGGTTTTTTTTATAATGCACACAAGAAAATGACCTCTGTCAACATGCATTCACAATGTGTGATGGATGCTTTGATGTATTCCTGCTTCAATGCTCCTCTCTCCTCTGACTTGTACAGACTGCTGGTATTCTCCCTGCGTGCCTCTGTGCTGACACTGCTTTCCTCTGCATCCCATTGATTCAGGAGCCCTGAGTGATAGATGGGTTTAATAAAGCAAGGTGCAGTCCCCCCAAATAAATGAGCAAATGCAGGATTTATTACCAACATCTGCATTTTAAGGGGAGTAAACAGGGCCAAAGCTGGGAAACACAGTCTCATGATACTCCCACAACCTAAAGTCTGGGCCAAACACATATGAATACACACACACAGCCATGCGCACAGACAAGCCAGACTCTGACATGCCTATTACATACACACATCGATGCACATACTTCAATCACTTGTGTTTTTCCCAGCCCCCTATCTTTCATTCTCGCTGTCACTTAATTCTCACATATTTTGCCATTCATCTTTCTCTTTCAATAAAAGGAGACCTTGGTTTGCTGAAGATCTTGGCATCTCCCTTCTTATCAGTTACTCACACTTTCAGTCTTTTTCCTTTCCACTTTTATGCTGACAGACATTCCCTCTTTCTGAAGCAGTAGAGTGGTTTTCTTTGAACCAAAGCGCTCATCACTGGTTTGTCATCATATATAATGGTCTTTTTTGTCATAAACAGCAGCACATTTTATTTGCCCTCTTCTTTTTTTTGCCATGGCACTGCTACAGTCTGCTTAGTGGTAGTGATTTATCCCCGCGCGGTGCCAGTGGAGCTAAATCTCTACTCCCCTTGGCACTGAAACAGTAGTGTGTATGGTTTAATTTCAGCTCTGAAAGACTGTCATGCTGCAGTGATAACACAGGCCTGTTTGCCAGTGATTGGACTAATTAATAGGCTCACAGATGATCCACGGCTGTCTTACCCAGTCACAGTGGAGGAGTGAAAAAAGAGAGGGCAAAAATAAACAGCTTGACCTGTGAACTTTAGAGCCCCTTAACAGTAGGCTCACTCATTAATATTCATGTGCATGCACGTACATACAGAAATGAGACAAAAACTAGAGGACGCCAGAAAACTGCACTCACAGATGACTGCAATTTTTCCAAGCACGTTTGTTTTTTAATGACAGCATTGTGACCACTCGGCCGATAATTACAAACACTTTTAGCGGCTCTCGCACATTTTGTTTTCCCTTTTGTACTTCCTCCTGCTGTTACTTCTTGCAAATCTGATACCAAGCAAGGTTTACACAGGACCATGTTCCTCCCTCTCTCCCCATTTTTGTCTTGCTGCAGATGACCCAGCTTTACACAATGAGTGCTACTCTGATGGCTATCCCTCTGTGTAATTAGTGACTGAGCTGTGACTAAATGAATAGCTGTGCTATTTGTGCACACACGTGATGTAGACAATGATGAATAACTAAAGTACACATTTAGGCAATTTGTACCCAAATTGTAAATATGAAATCTGCAAGCATAAATTCTATGTATATGCACACATTTTGCAACATATTACAAACTCAGTAAACCTCTGCTGTGTTTGTCACAAGTGTGCTCTCATGCTCTCTGTCTGTTCTCATATGTGAAGCTCTGTGCATCATATGAAAGAAATGTATTCGCTTCAAAGAATTACTATTTAGCCAAAGCTAGCAGTGCATGGAGTGCCACTGTTTTAATAGAGGGCGCCATACTGCCACACTTTGAGAGATTCTCAAATGTGTGGTGCAAAGTG
The DNA here is from genome assembly GCA_036937835.1 of Pampus argenteus. Taxonomy (NCBI): domain Eukaryota; kingdom Metazoa; phylum Chordata; class Actinopteri; order Scombriformes; family Stromateidae; genus Pampus; species Pampus argenteus. The sequence continues at coordinate 19,813,357 of CM072861.1, read as the reverse complement.
CTTCACACTCATTTGATATGCCAGCTTCCAGTGTAAAGACACAGCTTGGGAGCAATGTGCAACACTTCAAGTACAGATGTATTCAATTTCACTTTGCTTGTGAGACAGATGTGTATCTCTGCAGTGGTTGGTGATTGTAGCAAATCTTGCGTGGGTGTTGGGAGATTGCTAGTTTTGTGGCAGGGTTATGCTCTTTTCACATACTGCACTAATTTAAAGAGGTTCTGGTCCATATCGCTGCATGTAGAGCTGCTGGACTGTTAATGAAGATGATTGCATAACTGATTACTGACCTATTAATGTTTTAAATGCAGCCGTCTTTATCATGTCACATCCAAAAACCTTTTCTGTGTCACATCCTCTATAAACATCTGTATAAAACTGAAACATTTCATCTTTTGAGTGGGTGGGTCATAATACTGTTTGAGAAGGCCAGAAAATTTAATATTGAAAGTGGTCGCTGTCCAATTAAGATACAGTTTTTAATAGCTCCTTTCAGACATTCACCTTGTTAAGTAAATGTGATGCCAATTTATCATGTTGGTCTCACGTTGACTTTTGACTGTAACATTTCCATAAGTCTGTACTGACTGCTGTCACATTAATCTTGTCAACGTTGTTGAGCACACTGAGGCCTCTGTAGCTCCTACATATATCTTCAACCACTGATAACATCACAGGCTTCTGTCCTGACCAGCTGAGCCTAAACCAGGTCCAAAGCGCCAGTGGGTAATGAAGAGTACACCCAGCCCTGACCCAACAATAAACCCTCCCTATGGGGTGAACAGTGTTCAGCAGTGCTGCCTTAACTACATAGTTCCTCTGCATGGTCTTCAGGGGTCAAAATCTTTTTGTATTCCTGGGCTGCTGGTTCGATGTGGCTTGGGAGAGTCCAAGAGCACAGCAGCGTGTCAGCAAGCTGTTGGAGCTGTAAATGATTCATATTGTACAGGCAGGCACGACCGTGCTAGTGCTGATTTTTAAAGCAGCAGCTGAATGATGTCCTCTAACTCAAGGTCTAGGGTCCCTGTGCGGATATTACGCCTCAGGTTAGTCCTATTAATGAGGAGGAAGTGATTGCCCCCCTCTCTATAACGCCGTTCACATATGTTTCAGGAGACTTTTGATGAAATCTGGCATCCGAGGGCCATTAGTCCAGGCATGCTCAAGTCACTGCAAAGCTGATGGTAATCTGCTCTGGGACAATCTGTGCTGGCACCGTTCCCCCAGTGGGAATGTGTCAATCTGCCGGCAGTGAAATGAACACCTCTCATACTTTACAATCCTCTCTTTCTCCCTTCTCTGGGGGCTCATTCTCTCATCTTCCTCTAATCTCAATCTGCCCTCTTCTTTTTTTATTTTTTTTATTTGTTTCTTCCGGCTCGTTTCCCTCCCTGTGCTTGTATTTCACCTCAGTCAATCCCCAAGAAGATGAAGTGACAGGATAAGGTCGCGGCATCAGTAAAGGCTCTCATTGGGGCTTAATGAATACCATTAATTCAATCGAGGGACTAGTTGGGATGGCCACTGCCTTTGTCCAGTCATGATTAAGTGATGCTATCAGTTATCAATCGTAATGAGCTTTTGTGGCTGTGGGAGACGGGCGCCGGCTGGTGAAATAATAACATCTTGGTCTGGTGATAGCGGGTAAGGCCAGACACCTATCTCATCGCGCCCTAATGATCTGATGCCATGTGTGTGGGAGATACTATGGGCATATCACAAAGCATAGAAATCAGCACTGTGTTTTTTGTTTTTTATATGGAGACAGTGCTAATATATTTTATCACATGTACTTGTATGCAGGTGTTTGTGACAAACTGCCGACTGCAGTTCTCAGCTCTAACTGCAGCTTATTGTTTTGGTTTTACGGCCGGCTTAACTTGTATTCATCTGCTGAATGTGCAACTGTTTGCTAACAAGTTTGCCGTATTAACAGGTTTAAAGGTCTTATTGTATTTTATGCAGTTGCTTCTTTCAGCGGTCCTCTAAGAACTGTCTTGGTGATTTGCACATTGCTTAAAGTCACACATTTGTAAACCTGTACACCACTGACACCCTCCATTTAGAATGAGACAAAAATTGGTTGAGACGATAACCAGTTTTTAACCAGCATTTATTTTGATGTGAAGCATGTCCTCACTATGTTAACTAGAATACATTTAAATGCACTCATGTAACTGACAACCGACTTTTCAACCAAATACACCCCAGTTCTAACATTGATGACTAAATGTCTTTTTACCTGCAAATCACCACATCTATAGCCTTCTAATGATCATTTCTGTTCTTGCCCACGAGCAGTCATTGAGAATGCAGCATCTGTATGGTCTTTGTCCTCCAGATTTAAATAATTCACACAAAGCACAGTCTCCATTCAGTTTTTATGAGCCCCCAGTGGCAGTTCCAAGGCAGTTTCAGCCTGTTTTTATCACAATCTCCCTTATGTGCCCTTATCCCAGCCTTTCTTAATTTTGCATTTGGTTGCAGCCTGTGAAACGTATAACCTCTGTTCTCTTGATGTTTTTAATAACAAGCTCCACGACTATTATAAAGATTCTGTAGCCTTTACAATGAACTACTGTCTTTGTAAACACACACTATGATTCATGGCACAGGTTATTTAAGTGCACATATGACTTTAAAGATAAGCCCAAGGGCAAAATCCTGGATGGCTTAGAAGCCAACCAACAAACAAAAACAAACAACCCATCATGCAGGGGCACCAACAGCAATGAGAAGAGCCTATTGTACTGGACGGCTGAGCAAAGCTGCACCAGGCCTGAAGTGATGCACTATTCTCGTCTCTCTCATAACGTTATTAAAAGTTTGTGCCTGGAGGTCATGAAGGTTTAGCAGAGGATTATTATTTCAAGCTCCCTGCAAAATAAATCAATCCTTTATCAAAGTCCGCAGTCCCCATGAACTGCGTAATCAAATTGAACACTGTTCTAGGCTAGTATCCCGTTACTGTTCTATTAAATTGAGCTATTGCTGTGGGAGATGGCTCAAATATAGCCTTCCACATAAGACATGGGTGTTATGAGCAGACAATTGAAAAAGCCCATGAATTTGGCACTGTAAAACATTTTTCCTTAAGGATTCTGTCTTTGAAGTTTTTTTTTTCCCTCCCTGTCTTCATTACCTTCTGAGTGCAGAAAATGTTTTGCATTAAGGAAAACGATTGCAACACTCAGCCCACAGTACAGTATGTGAGGTTAGCTGTAGTAGTTTCTGTGCATGTCTAATATGGAAAGGTTTTACCCTATATACCTGTTAAATTCCTAATTTCTTCAAAACTCTCCACACTTCCAACTGTACACGGGGTAATGAAGAATACCTCTCTGACATTTAAAGGGAATGCATTCACTAGACATACTTCTTTGTTATATCACATATTCCTGTAATGCAATTTCTGAGCAACAATATCTCTCCTGCAGTGCCGGTTCTCTCTCTCTCTCCCTCCCTTCTGGCTGGTACGCCTGTCCTGCCCTGTGATTGGATGAGCCGTTCTTGCAGGCTCTGCGCTTCCATTCAGCCGGGTCCCTGTTGAATAGCGCCCGTCAAGCGGCGGAGCAGATGAAGTGTTTTTGCTGTTATGGTCAATGAAGGAAATGACAGTGAATTTAAAAATATGCTGATGACTCCACTTGAAACAGCAATTCCTCTGAATTTAGAAGAGGCAGTGTTTCCATCACAGCGCCCTGGTTCTCTCAAGGTTTGCCTTGCCATGGTGTTGGCAGGGAGTTCACCTTGGAGATGATGTAAAACGATATTGTTCATGGCAATGGATGCAGTGTGTGTTTGAGACCACGATACTGATTTTTTTTTTTCAGTCAGTAAAACAACATGGGAACATAAACATTGTAAAGTTTTTATAAAGCAACAGCTGATTTCACTGAGAGGCAGCCAAGTCGTTCATATTTCCTGAGACTTTTACACTGACCTTACTGCTGTTTGAGCTACAAAACTATAAATGTATCTAGTTTAAGACCTCATTAATTTTCCATTCACAACCAAAGGCGTTTTAGCATTAAACAACATCAACATTCATGCAGAAGCTGAAATATCTCATTAAAAGACTACTGGCATCCTTACAGTGTCAATGTGTTTGTAGAATGGTATGCCTCTTCTGAAACACATTTTAGAAAAACATTATGTAGAAATTCTTTGTAATAGGTTTTTTTTTAATGTAAATGCTTTCAATGAGATTCATTACTTTGCATACAAAACACGTAGCACGGATAGCATTTGCTCTTTATATCTCATCCGCTGTAACCTGGTGTGTGTCGTTAAAAGGCAGCATAGAAAAGCATTTTAAAAGTGACGCTTTGATTGAACTTTTGATATTGCTCAGAGCTGTTTTTGAGGTACATCCATACCACATACAGTACCTGGATGAAAAGAAAGAGCAGCTCTGCCTTTAGAGCTCTAATTAGGTTCCAGAGGAGCGTCTGTGACAGGAACATCACTTCCTGTTCAAAGACCTGGACTTTGTCGCTCATCTACCCAACAGTAATGAGCTGAGCGTGTCCTTTTTGATTGCCTCATGCAGGTTTTTTTTTTATTTTTATTTTTTTTTAACAATCTCACATTCGGGGGGGATCACCCTTATTTATTTGCTGAAGGGCTGTAAGATGTCAATTTTAAAAATCACTGCTATTACCTTGTAACTGTCAATTATAAATAGAAACACCTAACAGCAGAAGTATTTACACATCCTTCCCTCTGCGTCTCACACACACTCACTCTGTTTTTGTCTTGTGATTCTACGGTGAGTTTGATTTTGTTGAGTTGTACTGGAAGCCTGGTATTTTAAAACACTGATGCTGCTTCATGCAGCGTCCGCTACTGATGGAAACCTTTGCTTTTTTTGAAACACTGTGCTTGTAATGGCCTAGCACAAGAGTCTGTATTCACTTTAACACAAGAAGTCACACTGGAAATGTGTTTAATCTACTTTTAACATAAGTCATTTTAACTAATTACATATTATGCACATTTCCAGTAATATCTTGCTTAGATATTGGATGATTTACAGTAAAAAAATCTCATACTGACGGGCCGTTTTAGGCAGCAGCTGTATTGAAAAATGTACAAAATGTTGATAGATATGATAATAATATTTCACCTTGTGTGAGTGTTGCTACATTCAGTGATATGTTTTTAAAAATTAATCAGCACAAAATCCAACTCCTTAGCTCCCAGCAAGTTAAGTGTATTTCCCAAAATGTCAAACTGCTCCTTCAAGGCAAAGACGTTCTTTGTAGCATCTGTGTAAATCTATGGGCAACGATCATTTTCACTTCAAGACACTTTCGGGAAACGTGGCCTGGATCTGTCTCAGATATAATTGCATATGACTCATGGATGAGTCAACAAATTGCATAGCGACCTTTTTATGGGCTGATCTGTTTCTTTATGAAAATTTGAGATCACCAGACCCCACAGTTTAGTAAAAATCCATTACGTAGTGTTCCCCTAGGACAAACTGTGTGATTTTAAAAATGCTGCAGTTGAGCAACAACATGCAGTTCATCTTCCCCTGGACTTTCATCAAAAGCCAATCAGTGGTTTCTATAGTGATGGACCACAGCTGACTCATATGACCAAATATAACTTGGAGAAACTGTTATGATGTTCAGATTACACATTCGACTGTAAAGATGAAGACCAGTGACAGCCCAAACAAACAAACGAACTGCAAATAGAGCAATTTCCTCTTATGAAAAATAAAACAACTTGCTGGTTGATGGCAGCTGATCACTGATGATCATTTCACTCCATAAATGTAGACAAATATATTTGAGTCAACATTCAACAAATCCTTTTTTAAATGGGGTATGTTTGTAGTCAGCTGTAAGCCAAATCTATTATAAACGCCTGCTGCCCTGAGCTATAATGAAGAAGTGCAATGTCCAGACGTGAATTCACACTGAGCTACTTGTCAGTTCTAATGGGGCGTATTAATGAAGCTCTGCAGGACTAAAACCCCTGCTACTTTTTGTTCATTTCTTTCTGATCCAACACTCCGAGTCCCTTCAGTACCGTCCACTCAATAACTCAATAGTTCATGTGCAGAGCACTTGGTTGGAACCTGGCAGGATTTCCTTTTGCCTACACAGCAGTGAAATTCACCAAAGCACGAATTCAGCCAGATGTTTAGAAATGCTCTTCAGGGATATACTGCAAGTCTGTGCTTACTGGAGCTCTAATACAGATTTTTCATCCATATTCTGGGCATTTGTGTTCCATCCAAAAGATGCTGAACTGAGCTGAGATCTGGTCTCTATTAGATCAGGTTTAAATAAAAAAAAAAAAAATCAAACTTAACATAACTGTTTGTAACTTGCGTTAATGTATTTGAACAGCTACAGGCATGTTAACCATAAGTCAGTTTAGTTGTTATTTGGCATTTATATAAGCAGTATATAAGCAATTCATTGTTTAAACCACACTATGATGTAGCTATATTATAAATGCCAAATAGCAGGTGATTAAGTGACGTGTTCCCAGTGGACAGTGATAAGTGGCTAAATGTAGACATTATGATGACTGAAGGCAGCTATGATTGCTTTGAATCAGAGAACTTTTTACTTTCTGGCTTTCAATATCATCTTATTAACTAAGCATATTGCACCAGCGCTAAATCATCGCTGGAGAGGAAGAGAAGTCCACAGAGCCTCCGCAATCAATAATGTAATGCAGCTGCAAGATATTTTGTGTTTTGACCAAGGGGTTCAGTATCTTCTATAAACCCTCCCTGAGTGCAACTTTCACTTTTTTTTGGATGGAAATGAAAGAAATGTAGGAAATTATGACCTGAGGTATGATGCAGGCAGGTTAATGGAGAGTAAATACAACACTGATGTTATGTTATGGAACTGGAGTAGCTAAAAGTGAAGTTTTTTTTTTCCTTTAATCTGCTGCTCTAGTCCTGAATCATACTTGTACTGTTACTTGCCTGTCAGCCTGAGTGTTCCTTGCCTTTCTCTCCTGACCTCTTACTTAGAGCTGTTTTGGTTGTTAGAGGTGCAGTTGTGCGTATTGTGTTTTTTGTGTTGCTGCATTCATTCTCTATTAACTCTAGACCCTGAGTCTAAAAAAAAAATCTCACGAGAGCAGCTGTCTCTGAGATGCTAGAGCTGGCACATCTATTGGCAGGGATCACGTTGTGTTCAAAGTCACATCATGTGTCTTGCCCATTTCAGGTTAAATCAAACCGTAACAGGATCTCTTCTTGCTATCTGCATGATATCCGTGAGTCACACAGGCATTACTCATCGTCTGGAGAGGCAAAATTTTACATAAATCGGAGACATGGCTACAAAAAGTGGTAAATATTTTATGTAACCGTTGATGGTCTTGTTCAGGTTTCACAAGTAGTGGGTTATTCAATACAGAAAGCTAATGGCTAATTCCTGTGCTAATATTTACTACTATTACTAATATTTTTCATATCTCATTATTTCAACTTTGCCCCAGAAGCTTCACATGGGCTCTCCATGTGTCTTTGCAGTTATTAAAATGTGCTTTAAAGAGGTACAATAGCAGCAAACCAGAAATTGGAAATGTTCAAAAAAGGAAATGAGACAAGTATGAGAAACAGTGCAAAGAGAAAAGCACAGTAGGGCTTCAACTAATGATTATTTTTATTATCGATTAAGCTGCAGAAGATTCACTTCATTATTCTTATGTAACAGTTTGTCAATAAAATGTGCCTATATTCATTTCTTAGAACTCATGAGGTCTTGTTTTGTCTGATCAATAGTTCAAAACATCCAAAACATATTCAGTTTTTCAATCATTTCAATGTATGACATATCTAAGTCTCATTGGTGCAGCTGCAATCAGCAAAAATGATTATTCAATTATCAAAATAATTGCAGATTAGATAATTTCAGTCGATTCACTAAGTGATTAATCTACTAACCATTGCAGAGCTAATTGTAAAAAAATTATATCAAAAGTCAATGCACAAAAATGCTCCATTTATAAAATATTTGAACTGCTTCTTTTGAATAACATTAAGTGTTTGGAAAAGTTGATCAATGGCACCTGAACTTAAATGTCAAGTGCAGTTTTGATTTCTTTCTCAGGTGCACTTGAAGATAGCTGAAGAGTTAAAGTGTGAAACGGAGGGAAATGGAACAACTGAGCTGGAATCTGATTTATTCATTGTGTCCTTGGAGAGAGAGAGGGAGAGAGAGAGAGAGATAGATAGAGAGAGAGAGAGAGAGAGAGAGAGAGAGACTGCAGTACGCTGCAAAGTGAGGGAGTTGGTGAACCAGAAAGCTTTTTTTTCTGTAGTGGTAATCAAAGTATCCTGCCCATGACACATCCTCGTTCAGCCTTTAGAGTTTTTTCTCTCTCCTCTTTCCTTTCTCTCTTTTTTCCACCATGCACACACACATGCACACACAAACATCGTCCCCTTAGTGGCAGAGCCCATGTTGGATCAGATTAACTTTCACAGCCACTGGCCCGAAGAGGCAGTGACACATACACAGCGGGGGGGTGATTAGTTGTCCTCTGGTGGAAGGAAATGTGCTCTGTTGGTCCCGTGATTAGATTAACAGTCCCTTTCTCTGTGTCACTTTTTGAATGAAAGGCCTCATCCTAATTGCTTGTTGCCGCTTTGTTGTTCTCCTATTCTTACAGGGCAAAAACTGCCACTGTGCTGCTCTCTTTGATACAGTAGGTGAGTAAACTAATTTTACAGAATAGTCTCATGAGCATCATGTACTGCAGTGCAGTGCCATCCTCGCGCATCACTCCCCCATGTTGTCTTATTCCTGTTTGAAAGCAGTCCAGGCAAAACAATGGAGAAAAAAAAGGCACTGAGGCAAAGGAAGAACAAAAAAAGCAATATCCTTTCATGCTTTGTCAGAAATGGGTTGTTTGGATTGTACAGTAGCATTTCTACAGCCTAAGTCTATTCTACAGGACTGGGACAGTGAATAAATCCTGAATCATAGTGTCTGCATCCAAAAATGAAAGAAAAACCCCCCCAAAACAAAACAAAAAAATGCTGGTCTTTTGCCATGTTTGCTGGATTTGTTATTTGAGCTGTGGCAGGCTGGATCTCTGGAATGAGGAGTTAATTTTTTACCACACATTGCAAACCCAGAGACCAGTAAAATGACACAGACTGTCTGTGCAATCTATTGTGCTGATGTGTATACGTTTGACGTACGTACGAATTTCTACAGTGGGAATAGGCAGGGTTTAAATGATTAACTATCCCTTTGCTCTATTTATTTAATTAAATCCTGATTAAAAATGCTCTCCCTAAAATATAGTTTTTATAGCTAGAAACTTGTGCTGGAATTATAAGATACACAGTGTCTGTGTGCAGTATGCTTTGCAAGCAGTTGGTGGTTATAATAATACATTATTGATTGTGTCACAAAGCATCTCATAAACAGACAGTGAAAGAGAAAGATCACATGCCAGATGAAGCTGTCAATGGAGCCCTCAATCAGTGGGTGCAAGGCAGCAGAGCGAGTGTGAAGCTAATGGTGCTTACTATTGATCCAAAAACATGCACACACACTTCCACTGACTAACGGCTCAATATTAGACCATTACAGGAAAAACTCTCTTTGTGTGTTTGTCTGTAAAGGACTAGTCATGCCACTGATACTTCATCTGCAACACACTGCAGTTAGAAGTATGCAGTGTGTTTAACCTGAGCTGAGACACGCTCCCGTAAACGCCTGCAGGCCACAAAATCATCCGCAGTCTTTTATTTACTTTGGACCAGTTCAAATAATGTGGTGTAATTAATAACACAGACACAATACCATTTCTGTACATTTTATTTACAAAATGTATTAAAATTCTCTGTACAGCGCCTCACTAATGAGGTTCAGCAAATTATGCATGCATCTCTTGCTCTTTTGTACCCACTACTACGCCTGGCGGTTTTATTTTTGCAGAAGGTGAGGCTTACAAAAAAGAAAAGGTGAAACTGATTTACAAAAGAATAACCAGGGCTGGATTTCTAACATTGACCTAAGGTCAGTTAGTGAGTAGCAGAGCAGAGCTCTTCAAGCATCACTGATTTCACATGCAATTTCTTAGAAAAGAATCCAAAAAAAAGGGAAAACCAATCTTTCATCATGTAATATAAATAATTCTCATTTATCTAAATTTACATATCTTTCTCAAGTCATCGTTTTCTTTTTCTTCACATTATCAGTTTAATTTTTTTTATATATATATAAAACTATCTGCCCATGGTTTCAGGTGATTAGATAATTATCGTCCTAAATCCTATGGAATCACAGTCTTTTTGAAAGAAAAGAAATTATTACAGCAATATGGAAATGTGCTAAGCTTCAGGATTCTCCCTGGTATAACCTTGTACAAATCTATTTCCTGTTGTATTCATATTTTTTTTTCATGTTCATTTACTAAATGAAGTCACCAAACACTGTAATGCTCATTAAAGGAAATCAAATTAAAAGCAAACCACAGATAATTGTAAAATGTGCAATTGTTAAAGAAAACAGTAAGGTAATCCAAAATACTACAGTTTAAAAGCCATTACTGTTATCCTTTAATTGGATTGCAGTTAATCTACAATTGAATGACCCTTTTTGTTTGGTTTTACTTTCATGTACAGAAGACTTGAATGACTCTAGACTTTAGGGAAAGACTGTTTGGAACGACAAACCTCCACAAGTTAGTGCTCCTTTTGATATTTTACAAACTGTAAATCACAAACAGATTTCATAATCAAGCATGAACACCTTGCTTTACACACTTTTGTCATACAAAACACACTCTTGGCAGTATTGGAAGTGCGAATTATGACCTGGTTCTGTAGTGCGTAAAAGCCAAACCAGATCATCTTCTTATCTTCATGAGTCCCACCAAACGTTCAGAAGACAATGGCAGCAGCACCAGAGTTTAGAGTACAAACAACACACTCATAATTAATTTGGGCTAAATGATATTTTCACTCCAATGAGATCAATCTGTCTTTTAACACAATAATAAGGTCACTATGAGTGACTAACAGCAGTATAAAAGCTATTGTCTAATAACCAGTGTCTTACAGTGCACTGAAGAGATCTAATAAACCTATTTTAACACGTATGACCAGTGAAAATCTGGCAGCAGAAGGATGAAGAGTAATCTGATCATATTGATTACAAGAAACCAATTAGACCCTTGTCATTTAAGATATTCGACTTCTGTCTGGCACTTTAAAATGTGCTTAGGGTTGCAAATGATGGCTTTAGTTCTCTCATTCATTGTAACATGTCAAATGTGTGTATATATATATATATATATATATATATATATATATAATTTCTTAATCACTGCACCAGTCTTCTGTTTTGTATGAGTTTCAAGCAAAAAGCAATATCATTGTGAGTGAGTTGCATTGATTGGACTCAGAATTCCATAAGGCACTAAGGGGAGGGAACCGCATCGGCTCTTCCCGTGACCAGTCCAGTCGTGTCGTCATTGCAGATTATCATGCCGTGTCAGCCCGAGAGGATTCGGCTTGAAGCTCAATCCCTGTGATCCTGTCCTTTCAAAGATGTTTAGTCACAGTTGTAAGGGGCAATGGGAACATTTCCTAAACCTGTGTCAACATACAAAAGCAGAAGCAAACGAGAGGCAAGAGTTGAGGTTTATGTGATTGTGAGGCAAACTAACATCTGCTTACGACTCATGTTGGGTAAATACGGACCCCTCGGAATCTCGAAAGATAATATGTGCTTACAAGATAATATATTATGTACACAACTTATTTAGTTTGCACAAAGAAAGATAAGTTATTATCTTGTGTGAATTAGATCTGTTATAAGATGAGAATAAAAGATGGATCGAATATCTTGTGCACAAGAAATACTAGGCCTGTTACGAAAACTTTTTTTATTGGATGATACATTGTCCCAGAAATAATTATGTTAAACGATTCTATGCCACTGATATAATGATATTATAATAGCCTAATAATGCAGGTACACCCTTTCAAAGAGCAATGAACTTTTAATAAGAATATTGGAATGTGAAAAAAATCCTGAGACACGAGGTACAGTCGGGATTGCCTGTAACCTCTGACCTCACAGGAGAGTAATGGCAGCGTCTTTCAGTGGGTTCAGAAGGGGTTAACTATATATATATATATGATAACGTTGATAATGTATCTTATTATCGTGACATGTCTAAGTAATATATTGTGTGCACAATATACTATCTTGAGGAAACAAGATATTAAGTTGTGCAAACAATATATTAAGATAATATCTTGTGTATGCAAGATAAAAAAAAATCAAAGTTAAAGGAGTATTTCAGAAGGAGGTGATTTTTCTCCAACTATCTCTATTGCCTCTATTTTTTTTTAATGTAAGTTTGAGTTTTAGGTAATCTGAAATTAACATCAAACATTCATGTCTAAACAGGCAACAACAAAAAAAAAACCTCAAAAACACCATCTGGACAGTGGACGATCAAATGTGTAAGATGTAAGAGGCTGATTGAGAAAATGTGTTTTCAGGGTCTTCAGACTGTGTTGCTGTGCTGTACATCTGTACTTCTGTAAACAGACACGTAGAAGGTTTACAGTAACAAGACGTAACAGAACACACACGCTAACAATCCAATCAAACACATGACTAACTATTTAATTAACAGTGTTGTGAACAGTATATGCTTCCTTTGGCTAGTACTATGCTTTAGAGTTGCTGTAAAGTTGTTTTACAGCACTTATTTATTAGTTTGTGGTATCTAGGGGTGAGTCAACGTTCAGTGGAAGTACTTAAGTTTCTACAAAAGAAATGGTCCCTATGCAAGCTGTTCAGTGTTTTCTGTGGATTATTCATAGTAATGAGACACGTTTTTAAAGCTAATATATTAAATTAACAATGTGTTGAATACTACACGTAATGTTAAAGTGATTGTTTATATAGTGACAGTCCCACTCAATTCATTGTTTTGGATTTCCAGCTTCCAACTTCACTGTTTCGGTCAAGTCTCAGCGGGAAAAAAACCACCAAAGAAACACACCAAAGAAAGATCAGGTTGCATGACATGCACATAAAAGGAAAGTGCATATTGGACTTGGATTCATCAAGCCATAAAGTTACTTCAAATGAATGCTAATGTTGCTCTGTGTCTGCTGGATGTATAATTAGGAACTGATTGCTACCACCTTTGCCATGCCAGCTTTATAAGGTGATCATATGCCAATGTTTGCAGGTTCTTCTTCTGCACTCGGGTGGCAAAAAAATCCATAAATGCTGCTTTAAATGTAAATTTTATTGCTGTGAGCACCACATTTTTGTTGTTGTTACCCTTTTAAAAGGTAATATCACAATCACAGAATATTGTAATAACATACTAAACTCTTACAATAACTCTGTACAGCTGGTAACATCTGGTAACTATTGTGTTTTCTCCTTCATGTAGCCTGAGGCACTATCCGTGAAGCTATACGTTACAATGTGCAATCCGTATCTCAGAGTTTTGTATTTAAGTAGGCATGTGTGCTCTGTTGTGTCCAACATGACAGCCATGAACAATTTCACAAACAGCAGCTTCACAGAAACATATGAATAATTTACTCCAACTGATATGACAGGAAGCTAAATGATTCATGTCTTGCAGTACTCGGGGGTTGTTGGGTGGGGGTGGGGGGCTTGGAGGACAATAAGGAGAGGCGACGTACCTCTAGATCTTAACGCTCTCGGTTCCGTATACGTTGTAGCCTTCTCTGTATGTGGCAAAGTTCTGGGTGTTGGTCGGGGGAGCCGGCTTAAAATTCTGGGCATTCTTGGCCAATTTCAGCCGTTTGGTTTCTTGCCGTGATTTATAACAGAACTCTATCAGAGCCACCATCATGGCCAGCCCCAGCCCTCCAACCAGAATATAGAAGACACCAGCCACATTGCTTAGGCTGAGAGCACTTGTCTTGTCCTGGGGGAAAGTGAATAAAATAGTTAAGTTTTGGAGTGGAGTAAGGACAGCAGAATAAAATACAGCCTGTATCCTTGAAACTGAGCCTCACTTAGCCTCAACTTCTTTTGTAAATCATCATACTCTATCTTACTGGCACTACCGATGGCAGATTATAAAGAAAGCTACAAGCAACAAAATTGAAGATGTAATGAGATTGCTAAGGTTAGCTCCTATACTTTCAACTGAACTGATTTTCCTATGGTTGTCACAAAGTTAAGAGGAACTTCAGACTGCCACAGTCAAACTATTCTCCACTAAGGAGAAAGAAGCCAACTCTTAATCTGTTGGTGAATGTAGAGATTTCCCTTTCCTACACTACATGTATGTAAAATGGCTTCTGCTCTTGACCACATTAGGAAGCTGGTCAGTATCGCATAGGTCGACATCTCTAAAAATCCCTGTCTTTTCAATCCTCTTAGCGACATGTACGTATAACTCTCATGGCAACATTGTCATACAGTACAGTCAAATTCATAATAGATGAAGAATAGCTCCATTAAGGTTAAAAAACACTAAAAATCAAACCATTTTGCTGCTGCTTACCTACCAAACATATTCATTAAAAATTTGTTCATTAAGAGTTTTACTATTTGCAGTTTAACCCTATGAGCATGGACATCTAGCTGATATTATCTAATAACCCTAACCTGTAATCTGAGGCCTTTGTATCTCAGAGGGTTAAATAGTGGGTTTATTACATTCCTCAACTTCTTGTAATGTGCAAACAGAGCCCCTAACTTCAACTCCGAGCAGCGGTAAGAGGAGGACACCCTAAGGCGCTCTCGCTGCTCAGAGAAGTTGAATTTGAGTAACTCATCAAAATAAGAGGCTTTGCTTGTGCATCACACCACAGGAGGCGAAAGAATCTAATAGACACATCTCAATGCAAACTAGTAACAACACAAATAAATCAAATTTTCATTAACAGTTTAGTAAATAGGAGCAGCAGCATAATGGTCAAAGTATCATGAATGTAAAGAGTGAAAATGAGCAAAAATAGCATTTATCAACAACTGGTTTGATTGAAATTGTGTATCTTGAAAGCACTTTAGCAATTTCCCCACAGCATTAACATTACAGTTCTTAGAAAAAAATGAGTTTCTACATTTTATATTGCATAAAAAAAAATTCTAATTTCTATGGCATAAAAGAAAAAAAAAGGATTTGGGGAAGCAGTGCCTTGTATCAAGCCACATATAAACTGTATTGCAGTTTGTGGCAGGACAAAAACTATAATACAAAAAAAAAAAAAAAAAATTATGTGTAGCAAATGAACAAAATGTACACTATAGATGTTAGAGAAGTCTTGTCTTGCATATGAACAGTACGTCAAAATGCAATTTGGAATCAGTACAAAAGACCTGCAGCGACTGACCTTACTTCCAGAGTCCTTGGTTCCACATTCACCCTTATCGTACCACCATTTGTTTTTCAGCTTGTCTAAGATGCCTTGTTCACTGAGTTTCAATACTGCAAGGTTTACAGGAGTTCTTCACGTGGGAAATAACATAAATAACATTATATTATGTTATTTTATGTTATTCAACTTTTAAACTACTACATACTTTACAAAGCGATAAAGCAGGGCTCCTGGCTATGTCAACATCACAAAGAGCAGGCATTCTACCTATTACCTTTATAACCCCTATTCTAAAGCCAG
The DNA here is from genome assembly GCA_036937835.1 of Pampus argenteus. NCBI lineage: Eukaryota > Metazoa > Chordata > Actinopteri > Scombriformes > Stromateidae > Pampus > Pampus argenteus. The sequence goes on along the minus strand of CM072861.1, from coordinate 19,797,717 downwards.
GACCTACCCATATCGCTTTGAGTAATCGGCAGACGCTGTTAACAGGGCGACAAGCAGGTACTGAAAGTACGATCTGCAGGTCTATGAATATCAGAATGCACTGGGGTACAACACTGGTTTGAGGGAAGGTCATAAATAACAATGGGCTTCTGAACAGCATTTAACAAGTTCAGTCCAACAGGAGCTTTGTTTTAGCAAATAAAAAATAAAACATAGAACCTTTGCTTTTTTAAAATTTTACATACACTACCTTTACAAGCTAAATCCTGTGATGGCTAATACTAATGTCACCAGCATGACGGCAATCGAGTCTGCAGGTAGTACTGCCAATTTCATATCCAAAAAAATTTGCCCAAAAGTGAAAGCTTAATTAATTGTTACGTATTCTTTCTTAACATTTCACTAAGGAAACCTTATCTCCCAATTACACCAGATTAGTGTCAGATGAGTGCGTCCCAACCAAACTGCACAGAGCTTAACCAAACTCAAAACCAACGTATAACACTAATGTTTCTTGCTGTTTGACATCTGTGGCAGTTATATTATGGTGCTATGCTGTACTTTATGTCAAGATAATAAATATATTGAATTACTATAGGAAACTAAAAACAACTGTACAGCAGAATAACATTTAGTGAAACTAATCCTGGATCATTTGTGCTTTAAGTCAGTCTCTCTCTGAAAAATAAAAAGCAAATTGGAAGCAAAGAAAAATAGTGCATCGATACATGAGTGACCTGACTACTCCCTGGGAACAATGTCCCCTGTGGGGATCCATGCAATGCATAATGCACTGGGAGAAGATTACACCACTGTATATCCCTCATAGCCAGATTGTGAAGACCAGACCATTGTCTTGGCTCAGAGAGACATTGATTAACAATGCAATTACCCTGTAACATGCTCTGTGTCTGAAACTCAATCTAGGCTGCACTGTGTTGTGCCGGGGGGCAAGAAAGAGCTGTGTTAACTGAGCGAGCAAGTGAGTGTGTGTGCATGCAGCAGTGTGTATGGTTATATGCATTTCCTGATGTCTGTTGAAACATGGTGCCGTAAGCGCTCCAGGCCGCTTTATTCCATCTAATCTGGCCTTTCCACTGAGTCCTGGAGAGCCAAAACAAGCCAGGAAACAGACAGACAGTACATACCTGTACATGATAAAAGACTGATGACAGCATAAGAGACAGGTGCTTTCAAATGGCTCCTGAACATGCTCTCAGTAGCACAGGAAGGCTTCCTGAGCTCAGTGACTACAGAACATAGCAATGTTAGCAATGCAAACATAAAAAATATGAATTCTTTCCACAAATGAACCACAGTCATTTAGGATTTTCAATGTAATTTTCTGCTGTGTAACTGTTCATTGTGGTTTAAGCCAATCCTTGACAAATGACATCAAAAGTCTAATGACACAATCTGAAGAACAGAGGACCTTGTAGCTTGTCTGTAATCTAGTCAATTACTTGACCTATGTCATCACATGAGTGATGACAGCATCATTTGTCAATAAATTGCATTGTAAAGAATATAATGCTGTTGACGTCTATGTAATTTGGTGAAAATAGCACAATTCTTTATGACACATAATCTAAGTAACAGTATACTTAATTGACATAGTCAGGTTTGCTGCCATAATAGAAAAATCATTTGTCACTTAACCACAGAAGAAGAGAGAGTGATCTGATGGTCAAAAGGGTCACAGCTGGGTTATTAATGAGTTGGGGGTAGGAACTGCGTGTAGTGCAATCAAACCGCAGGTGGATTATCAGATGATCCATTAAAAAGAAATCAGTCTTTTGTTTAATTAGAATTCTCACGTTTGCCTGAAATGCTTAGTCCCCTCAAGACGCCGCTGTTCCCCTTGCTTTCCTGTTTTGAGGCTTTTGCCATTAAGACGAATTTATCATGTTAGACCACACGTGTTCTGGGCCAGTGTCATGGGTGTAAAGCAGCTGTGCGATCAATTACTGCAAAGCCATCTTTCACAGCACTAGAGATCTTCAGCTGTAGATTTTGGCCTTTTCGATGCATACGATGAATATTCACTGGTAAACTAAACGACATGTCCTCACATCTGAGACCAGGTGGACTGCTCTACAGATGTGAAAGGATAAATAAACCAAGCTTAGCCTTTCACAGCTGTAGAGCAGCATGTTCACCTCCATAGTCTCCCTTTATTAAGAATTTCCAGATAGAAAACTCCGACCTTAAATGTCGTTCACACTGTATTTAAGTCTGTGTACACTGCAATCTCAATAACTGCCAAGAACATTTTTTCGTTTGCTAAACAAGGGCTCCTTAGTTTGATCCGAGCTGTTAAAACAATCTGCTCAGGCTATCAGTTAATTTGGTAATCTGCTGTAGGGCAGCAGCAGGTTGATTAAGGTGGACAGTTGGTTTGGTTATGGTTGGGTTGTTGTAACAGCCTTGCCGATTACTCTGCACTATGGTACCCGATTTTGGTGACATCGAGGCTGACCTTGGAGTCACCTCCCCCGCTGCCGCACTCTCCCTTGTCGTACCACCATTTGTTTTTCAATTTGTCCAAGAGGCCTTGCTCATTCAGTTTTAAAACTGCCAGGTTAACAGCATTTCTTGAAACGATAAAACATAACTTGTAAGAAAATGCACAGGTCCGTGAGAAATCTAATGCAAAGTAATAATCGTACTAAGCATCATAATGATAGGTAAGTAGGTAGTAGGACTACCACTGTCAATGCAGGGGCTTATGCACAGAATACTATCTGTTAATCAGAATGGTCTAGGAAAGGACAAATTGTTTAAGAATTTAAGGAATATGGAGAAATAAGAAAGGCTCATATAAGGTAAAGACAGTGTTAAATCTTGGAAAAGGTGGCATGAAGGGTTACGTAGTTTAGAACTGAAGTGTGCGGGATGGGGACACTTGTCATTGAGAAGAAAAGTAACAACAACAAACATCATGCAATTAACATTCGTCACAAGTGACAGCGCAGCTTTTAAAGGCTAAATTGAAAAACCATTGAACTGTTAAATTAAAAGTGACAACACAACAGTCAGGTAGGACAGCACATGAGACAGAAGGAGAGATCGAAGGAGAGAGAAAAGCAACAGTAAGAGACATAAACATGAAATGATTGTTAGCTTTAGCCTTATTATCTGGATTTGATTCCTCTACTGTAACAGTAACAACTCTTAACACATAATACAAATCTTTAAAAAGACATTATTATCATTATTTAACCTTTGTATCCAAGTGCATTGAAAGGCATACTACCGTTACCTCTGTATCCACCAAAAACTAACAGGAAGAGGAAGAAAAGAGAATGACAACAGGGGACATCAGGGTAGGTGGAATACTATAACAACATGGAGGATATTGTTATATTATTCCACCCACCTTAATGCTGAGCCTTTGGGCGTCGCCACACCGTAGCCTTTCGAGTCGAGGTTCCCGCCTACTTTCATGGTGTCACATGGCTTCCGCTGCTCGATATACTCGTTCATGGTGGACTCAAGGAGAAAGGCGAACTTGCCCTTTGACTTTCGTACCCGGGCTACGCCATCGGGTGTGGTCTTAACAAACACAGACGGCTCAGCAGATTTCATGTATGACCACATCTTCTCATACACTGCTATTTTGGATCGCTGTGCAGGGATGAAAAAGAGAGAAGTAGTTTAGAAACCTAAAATCATGAGCATTTAATGGATTTTGTAAGATTATTTTGTACTTGATGATCATTTGATATAAGCTGGCATCATGAAGTATTTATAGACATCTTTTAATGCGACTGTGTGATATCTTTAAATACTTCCAGGAAGTATAGCTAGTGGACCTTTACAAGATCATGAGGTACAAAAATTTACAAAATCCATTTATCTTCAACAGCATACATACTTTTAAACACTTCTATTCACTGAGTGTGAATGAGGATCACACATCGACTGTACAGCAAGTTATGTCATGCAAATTAGGTTTTAGTAGAGAATATAGCATATAAATACATATAGTGATTTGTGGATTGTTCATGAAAAAATATCCTCAATAATTAAACTTTTATGACATTAAATAGCAGGTAATGATGATTTTTATAGACTTAATTTAACATTACGTATTACAGTCATGCATTTCAGCAACACTGCCCCTGATGTCACATCCTAATTGTGACTCAGAGGCAATGTGCATGAGAAGCAAGAGAAGTGAATAAGAAAGCAGGTTACACATACACAAGGCAACCCATCACAAGTGACAGAGATGAGCATTTTTCCAGTGCCTGAGGTCAGGCTTAGCGAGCCTGTAAAATTTGCAGGAGTTGAACGCTATCTATAATAAGTATCAATTAAATTATTCAATGCCGCTGGATTTATTTTGGCTTAGGCATTTCACACTTTGAACAGATCCTGGTCTAAGCGGTGATGAGCCAGTTCCCGAGTGGCACTGTGTGTACTGCAGACTAGATCCCACTTTAAAAATTAGCCAGAGAGAAACTGCTGGGCCTGGATGATTTTCAAGAACTGAATAAAAACATCTACTGATATACCAACAGTTATCAGAGATGCTTCCTTGTTAGTTAAGTATCTAGGTTACCAATGAAATTATTAGTAATAATGAACAGCAAATTATCATTTAAGGGATTTAGTAATAGTGGGATTCATCATCTGGGAATGTATGTATGCACAAAAATCAATCAATATGTAAATCCGTCTGGTAGATATTGAGGGATTTATTCTGTATGGGGACCATGTATGTGTGAATCCAATGTAAATCTATCTCGCAGTTGTTGAGATATTTCAGTCTAGACCAAAGCAGTCACACCGTCTGACATTTTACAGACTATACGATCTTGAAAAATCAAACCACAAGGTAATCAATAATGGCAATAATCAATAATGGCAATAATCAATAGTCACAGCCCTAGTTCCCTCAGTTAGTTAATTGTTCCCTCAGTTATGCAAAGATCCTGTATTGAAAAGCTCAGCTACTGAAATGGAAAAATTCACTTGGATACCTGTCCATGCATACTGTGCTATATGTACATACATATGGATCAGAACATAGACTCATCAATCTAGAGCATATCCATCTCTAATGCATCTCTATTAATAAACAGAATCATTAACCTTGACCTAATGAAACTGCTTTAGTGACTTAATGTAATCGCATGCAATTTGTTAGTAGGCATCTGTCATGGTGCATCGGACCCAGGGTGAGGATGAGATGAGACAGCAACATAACACAAATTAAATGTGTTCCCTGCTCAGATGGAAAATCTTGAAATTGGGACATTGGCCATTGTATTTTTCATGCAAATACGACAGAGTAAGATGTGATGTTTTTGTTGACATTCCAGTTAAATGTGTTCAATTTGCATGTGTCAGACATCATGGAGAGGACGTTAGTTTTGGAGGACAATTTCCCCAAAGACCCAGGGCTCATCTGCTCAGCAGTGGGAAAGTTGCACCTCAAATGAAGAGAAAAGAATGGATCTCGGTATTGATTACTGATGACAGAGTGTGCTGCCTCAGTGCTTTATGAAGTCAATTCATCAATATCAGAGTAGGGGACAAAGTGCGACCAAAACCTAAATATGCTGATTCCACTACAACTAAAGTTACCACTGAGATGCTTTAAGGGGATTCTGACACAGGCAAAATAAACAAGATACAGTGAGAAAGTCCAACAGGGAAAGAGAGATATTTCATTATTGACTGCTGGCACACAAATGTCCATACTCACAGAAACACACACACACACACACACACACACACACACACACACACACACATATTTTCCACACATGAACACCCTGTAACAAGCATCGAACGTCTGCTCTCATCCCCTTTAAAATGTAATCATTCACATTCCAATCTACGGTGGTCATTTACAATTCAGATAGGGAACAATGACCGTCATCAATGAACAGACATTTGTTGAGCAATTATATACTGTCATAAATACAGCTTCACACACGTGGCTCTATTTCACACCATATAATGAGCCTGTTGGAACATACCGCTGTGTTCAAAATGAGCTCTCAGCCAATTAACTGGGAGTGGCTACATTTGATAGCTAATGTATAAACTAAAAAGAAACAGGAGTCTATGTTGGATAACTTGCAAACAGCTTTTCCCCTCCTCCTTTTGAAATGTCTTTTTATATTATACTAAAGCAGTCATAATGATGTTCTGTTCATAATGAAGCACCTTAATAGCGGTTCTCATCCAGCCCTCCTACGTAGGTGACACAGTTGCATCAGCTGTGTAGGTGTTTCTCCTGCAAGTATGTCTGTACTCTGGGATGCCTACTGTTTTATAATAGTCACAAGACAAATCCAGGCCTCCTATTCTGATATAGGCCTGATATAGATGCAGGTTCTCTTAACCAGGACACTGCAATTAGGTTCAACTATTGGCCATTAGTATTTTTCAGTGGGGAGACAGCTTAGTTTTGCAGGTGAAGTGCAGATGTAGGCCAGTATGTTTGAAATATGTGTCGTTCCATTTTATATTCTTAAATGAATTATTCTTTTTAACTCACTTAAACCTACCTACAAATGTTTTGGCAACTTTCTAGCAACATTAGCATTCATTTAAAATCATGTCAATCACTATGTCAAATACTCTTTCAGCCCTGTTTTGGTCTCTATCAGCTCTTGAGGGAAATATCTGGTTCTTTAGCTGCTAAATGCTCCTCTGTGTTTATCAGCGAGCCACTAACTATGTCTGTTTGCTGGTTTGGTGCTAGGCAGGTAGTGTACAGTGCCCAAGAAGTATGGGAATCAGTATTTCTGTATTTTCAACGATCATTGGTAAGTCTGTAGTTTAAAGATTTTGTTGTTCCAGTACGTTATGAAAATGTCGGAGAAGGGACCAGTGATTAAAGTGCAAAGTCATAGAAACTGCCCTCTCCATTCTAAATAACCACTTAATCCCTATTGATCCTGAGTTATGCAGCTCTTCCAAACCTCTATCCACTGCCCTCCAAACTGCAGCCTGTTTTTTTTTTATTCTGCTTTTGGCATTGCAGGCTGCTTTCATTACGGCCTCTCCCCAATACGCTCCACTGCTTTTGTATCTAAATGCCATCTCCAAACACCCACTAGTACATTTCCTTCTACTTTACTCCTCCTCCATTTTGTTTGTGGACATCGCCACTTTCCCTCAATATCCTATATGCCAGGACTACCTGTATCTCAAATACGCAGAAATGAAAGTTGAGGCTCTAGGGATGTACTTTGTCATTGAAGTGCCACACGCTACGCCCTGAATACCAAATGCTTGTCTTTGATGCTTGTTGCCGGACTCCAATATCTCGTTCCACGCCTGCTGTTGCTGCTCATCTAAAGTTCGACAAGGCCCTCTGAGGACACTGCTTCCCCTTAGAGGTTACGCCTATCTCACACTACTCTATCATCACTTTTGTCAGCTTTCTCTTTTATGCAAACAGCATCTAATCTTTATAGGAGCCTCCCCTTCACTCAACACTGTACTGAAACACAAAGTGACAAGAGCTCAGGGAGTTGTGTTACAATGTGCTGCATATGATTTCAGGGCAACCTAAGTATTCCTTATATAAATCTTCTGGCCAGCTCCTTTTCATGCAACCCTGGACTAATGCAGGTCTGTTATGCGTAAAAAAGCTACTTATTAAACATTGTGTTGGACCATGCAGAAGCTATAGTGTCTTTGCCGTAATAGGTGAGACGTGAAATTGATTTTCATGCTTTGTAAAATGCATTGGTGACTGCACTCAAGCTGTTGTTCCCATCCTCACCACACCTCCAGATCAGTAAGATGCATGATGTTATGAGATGCTATTGAGACTTTGGATAATGTATAATCTTTTAAGGGGGAACAGAAAACAATGTTGTGGTCTCATTTCTCTGCGCAATTATCATTCTTTCATTGTTACGCTGTTAAATGAGGTGCATGAAGGGACAGCAGTGTGGTTGTCTTTGATGGTCTCACCCCGGTCTTTACACCTAATTAAACAGCCACATCAGCCTATTTTATCATCTCAGCCATTATTGCTATCCAGCTTCTCCTTCAATGTACATTTCAAAATGTAACTGAGCCAAGCCTTTTGATGGAATAAAACCTCATCAAGAGGATAAACATGGTCTCAATGGTACAACTCATCATTTTCTAATCATCCAAAACACAAATATGCAACTGACTGCATGAAAAGATCCATGACAGGAATTAAAATGATGAAACAAACCACAGCGGTGCAGCGGCACATGACAGCTGCTATGTTGAGGAAGAGCAACACAAAGCTTGAAGCTATCCTGCATTTACTCAAGGTAAAGCAACAGACAGGCTAGAGACAGAGGAGAGAGGGTGGCTAAACAAGCACGGTAGTCTGGGGAAGAGGAGCCAAGAGCGGGTAGAGACACACTGCCAAGCGCCTAGAGCTATTCAGTCTTCCACTGGGCATGTCAACGGGCTCCCAGGCCAGCTGTCCTACTTGGTTGCGAGCAGTAGAACTAGGGTTTTGTTTTTTTTACTCTAACACATCTCTTTTTGAAAATTCGCTGCACAGCTTCTCCTCATTCCTAACACCAAATGAAGACACAACCGGTGATGTGAATGCTGTCACTGTGAGGTAATAAGCTGTATGTCCAAACAGGGGGTTAAAATGATGTCTTATATCACAGAGGATGATGGTTTTAATTCAGTGTTTTATTAGGGGTTCATTAAAATATGAGCATGTATATATACTGCATGTTCCCTTTGTTTAATTGGAAGCTCAGTATGCGCGTTGCAGTGTCTTATTTTTTTTGTCTTATTTTACAAGTGTACAAGATTACTTGGTTTGCTCTGCTTGTCAGGCAGCTTTGTAAAATGAACCAGGTGAAATCATTAAAAATTAAAGCCAGGGTTGTCAGAGATGATGACATATGTCTTGTTTGAAACATTGGACTTGATTTAAAATTTCCAGCTGGCTGATGCCGTATGGGTCTAATTAAGCCTGAATGTATTTTCTGAAAAACAGATCTGAAATAGAACTTGAACTCCTATTAATCAGTGTGTTTTTTTTCCTTGTCAGACCTCAACAGCTTTAATTAAAAGTCCCTTGGAATAGCAGTTCACACATGCCACTTCCTATTTGAAGACTTTGGGATGTAACTAGGACACTCATTATACAGAATACAGGAAAACTGCAACTCCCCAACCACCACTTGGATTGTTCTACCTGCAGACCTGTGGTGGCTCTATTGTCAGGCTGGATACCTAATCTGTAATTGGCATCCATCATCTCTGTGACACAAAGACATATACTGTACTGTGTATACACCTGTGCAGCAACTGTGATGAAAGGAAAAGCGATGACAGGTTTTGTGAGTTCTTCCATGGAGAATAATGTGTTGCTGTCATGTTTCCCGGGATATATTATCTTCACAGTCTCTTTTGACAACTCTAAGAGTTTACAGACTTAAAAAAAGTCTTTTTGAAAATCTAACTTTGCAGACAGTATCTTGTCCTTTGTCAGAATAAAATGCGTATTTGATTGTGCATTTTGTTCTGAGCAATTCAACCCAGGGGTAACACAAATGAATTGTTCTTACTGCCAACAGGCTACAGCTGTGAAACATATGAATTGTTTCTCCCCTGCTGATGAGTAATGAGGGAGCATAAGATAAAAGACTGTCATTGCCTTTCCGTCATCACAAAGTGCTTTTTCATTAATTCTTTTCCAACTTATTGCCCTGCAAATGCAAAAGATTGGACTACCAATATAGCCACGCCAAAAGCAAAGAAAATTGTAAATTTCACAGCAAAATATGCAGCACTCTTAAAATTCTGCATGTGTAACACATGCTCGCTACAGATTTTAGTTAATTTATTACTTAATTGCCAGGTTAGTCCCTCACGCCAATGGACATATATCTTATTCCATCTGAACCCTCTTTCTGACTGCTCTGTTTGACCTACAGGGCTCTTCTTCATCAGGTCTAATTTGCCAGCCATGGCCAGCTAGCTAATTATATTTCATGAGCTGACCCCTCTGAGTTTGAGCCTGATGTGGGTGCTTTGATTAGCCTCCTGTTTTTATCACCTCTGAGTCTTCCACATTGTTATCACACTTTCTGCTGACAGCCTCAGTGCCTCAAGGTTGCATGCTGCAGTACTGCCGCATAAATTTCACATTCATGTCATAGGAGTACAAGAACTGCTTCTCTGTCAACATGCCTCATTTGGAGCCATCTTGTGCAGGTCAAGAATTCTGTATTAAAGGTACAAAATGGAAAAGCTGCAAGGAAGAATTCACCAAGGACATTACACAAAATGTTTTTTTTTATGGTTGGATGGGCCTGATGTGAACAATGTTTAGGCCCAGTTGGGATGAAAGCAAATGAGCATTTTGCTGATTAGCCAGTTGTTGTGATATTGTGTGTGTGTGTGGGTGTGAGAGAGAGAAACATTTTCCTGGCATTACTCACCCTAAAAAACTCCTTTGTGGAGCCTGAGTCAAGAGTGCCATAAGCTATCTCTGTCTGCTTGGCTAGATCTTCAGCACTTTCTATAGGAGAGACCATCCTCTCCACTGTCAAGAAGGCAGCCAGGTTGGCTGTGTAGGAGGAGATGATGATGAGGGTGAAGAACCACCACACACCACCGACTATACGGCCCGACAGAGACCTGAGAGAGGGTTGATGACAGGGAAACAGAATGTAATTACACAGTGACATGTGGTGCTTATCATCCGCTAAGATCTACCAGTTGTGTTTAATGTACCTAATTGCATCCATCATCAGAATTTTCTTGGAAATCATTAAAACAACCTGGTACTGCGTCAGCACTCTAAAACAGCACATTCCCAAGAAAAGTAGTACAAATTGTAGACTGTATAGTCCAATCCAAGCCTTTAACTGGCTATGAAACACACAAGGTCAAAGTTCATTTCATAGCCTGAAGAAAGTATTGACAAATGCATTTTGGTGATAATGCACAAGTCAATTACACATATAATAGCAGCAATAAATATGAAATGTGTTTAGCTTCAAATAATGAACATCTAAGGAAGGAGACATGAAATGGACATGTTTGAGTGACTGTGTACTTATTAGGAATGCAAAACCTCATGTAGGAGTCAATATTTTTCTGGTCTGCTCTGCTGTCCACTCCTGGTGTCTACTGGAGCTGACCCACCTGGGAGAGATGTCGCAGCCCTGCTGCATGAAGGCGCCCAGTGAGAACCAGAGGGAATTGAAGATGCCAAAGTCATTGGGAGGATCGGGCGGCGTCTGCGGGTCTTTGGTCTCGTCCTGTTCCTCAAGGTTCCACTCATAAGGACTGAACCGACTGACCAGGAACAGAACCACGCTCACCCCAATATAGGCAAACACTATACACATCCAGATCTCATAGGCCAGCGGGTCCAGGAAGGAGAAAACACCAGGCTTGGACTTTTGGGGCTTCTTTATCATAATGGAGATGCCCAAGCTCATAAACGGCTTGGAAAAGTCTATCACCTCCTCTCGAACCAGAGTAATGGTGAGAGGTGCAACAGCTATATCTGCTCTCTGGAAACAGGGACATGCACAGCAAGCATTAGTTAGGATCTGCATAAAGATTCATTTTCTATGTGTGTGTGTGTGTGTGAATGACTCCAGCAGATGGTTGCTTGCAGCTAGAGGAGAGAGAGGGCGTATAAAACAATGTTGTTATATGATAACAAATAAGCCACTGACTGTGGCAGTTAAAGGCAGGCTGAAACACACACACAGAACAGCAGTCGCATTTGCACAGTGTTATGACCTGTAATGGCAGCTAATACATGTAAGATACTGTAAAATTAATCAAGTTTTTATTGAAACGTTGTGGGAACGTTGGGAAGTATTAAGGAGAGAAAGCTTGTGAGGGTAGTGCAAGACTTTAAGAGACAGTTTGGGAAATGGGTGTTACGAGTCATGCTTCCTTAATCAGAATCAGAGGCGGAATAAGGTGTACAATTTTGAAGAACAAGCTGTTTCAGGGTATGTCTTTGCTCTCTTGCCTAACTGAGTTTTAATGACTAAATTGTTTGCTTTAAGATGTAAAGAAAAAGTCAGTAGTGAGTGGTCTGATATCCCTTAAAAAGCTGCCAACGTTCAGAGAGTAACCTGTGTTAATAATTGCAATAGTGTGGGGGTGTAAAAGGCGGCTGTACAGAAAACAGCAAGCCGTGGTTGTAAAATATTCATCAGATGCCAGTCAGTAGGCTGGATTTCCCAAACACAGCTTATTCTGGCATTAGCCTTATTTTTTTTCCCAAGCTGTTTCTCTTTATCTCCCGCCTTTGCTCTGCTGCTTCAATCAAATTATATTATCAAAACCCATCCACGGAGGTGGTGCTGCCTTTTTTTGAAATCACAATGGGATTCTTTGTAAAAGCAGAAGAAAATAATTAATCACATTAGGCAGTGTTACTGCAGCAAGTGTGTATGTGATTAATTAAATAAATGCTCCTCTTCAAAGCAGCTGCTCCATGAAGGACAATTATTTGTATTGTGCTGTATTGTCTTTTTTTTTATGTCGAAACTGAGAAAACACTGGATTGAAGCAGGCACAAGCAGAGAATGTTTTTTTTTTAACAAGGTCAAACTAGGAGCAACACAAATAGACTCAATAAACATGACTCTTTTCTTTACCCTGTCAACACAACATTGTGAAGTGCTATAACCATTTAATCCTCGTGCAGGCGTAAGCAGCACTCAATCAATGTTGAGAGAAACAAAGCAATAAAGAGCAGCCTCGGGCCTAACCTTTAACAGACAACTAAAATCAAATTAATTTACTGGTCAAAAGGTCAAAATGTACAAAACTATTAGTCCCGGCCCACCTGCTGTAAAATAACAGGCCTGGAAAGACTTGACAGCTATGTGATTGGGGATATTTTTTCACCTTCCATCTGCAGGGAGTGGACTTTTTCCATTTGAAAGATAATTTGGTGGCGATAGCACATCAAACCAGGCAATCTCTCAGGCTGATAGTTGGGAAATTGAACAGATGAGGATGCCTAACCCTCATGCATTTTGTATTTGGCCCCTGTTCAACTATTGTGGAGAAAGGTGGCAAGGGGGGGTAATTTTGAAATGCTCGAGGTGTTGCGAGAGTCTGCGCGCTCTGTCAGATGTAAAACATGGCATGACCCTTTGCTAATGTGAGAGGTTCAACCTTTATAGAGCACAACACATATGGATCTTGTTGTTTCTAACCGCAAACCACCATTTAGCTGTTGATTCTAAAGCAGATTTTCTCAGCTGTGAATTTACAATGTGGTATATTCATCATACACATCAAACATTGAACATAATTACACAATAACTTCAAAGGCATACAATCTTTCATCCATCAAAGTGATTACAGTGTGTTTGCCATATGGACTCATTGTTTTCATGTACCTACCTCTGTTTTTGACTGTAAGGGAGAGAGCTTTCTAGGCTAAGCAAGAGAGATTAATTGCAATGAACAGCACTGAGAAATGATTTCATTTTCTCCGTCTCAAGATGATCACCAACACCCCAATGCTTGAGGCTGCATTTGACAAATTCACTCACAGCTGAGCTTCCTGAGACAGCATCAGACTTTGAACTGGGCAAGAGCTTATGAGTTCACAACGGGTTGGTGATAACCTTAAGACAGAAAAATGAGATCTCCTCTCATGTTGAAGTTCCTTGCAAACTGTCATGTAATCAGCGAAAACGAGGCTCCCAGTACTCACCCCATAGACCAGTTCACCCACCATCCCGTTCCACGTCTTGGTCTCTGGGTCTCGGGCTCCGTACTTCCCATCCATTACTATAGACAGTTTGTACTTAATTCCAACATGTTTGGCAATCTCAGATGCTAAATCGACGCAGTAGCCTTCATATCTGTCATTCCCCTCCAGATGCATATAATTTTTCTTGTACATCACATAAGGAGCTTCCTGTTGATTCAAACACACGCTGGTTTATTCACTCCCATGCCCTAGCACACATTCATTTATACAGAAATATGCATACATGCGCTCATTTGTGCCCGTGCACACACACTCTCACACACACACACACAATCACGCAGACACAGAGATTATAGATATAAGCTGCTATGACCACATCCATGCAGTCATGCATACAGAGATGATGCCCCGCGAATTGCACAAATATGCACTGATAACAGCGGCGTGATCATGTGGTCACACTGCTTTCATCAAGCCGTGGGAGCCAGCAGACACCGAGCCCAATGCACCCAACCCAATTTGAACCAAAGGGTGCAACTCAAAGTAAAGGAGGGTCAAAGGAAGGGAGAGCAAAGTTTTGTATTTCTGTGGGACTGAACAAAGGGCCAGAACCATTTTTAATAGGGCTGGGAGTCATTGGTAGGCAGGGTGTGGGTTGGCTCAGAGGTGGGTGGGGATGGGTATGGGGATGGGTTTCATAAGTAAATGCCAGTGACAGGAGAGGGATCAGAGTGCCCATAGTATCTCAACATATTCAAGCACATTGCACCAATGCGCAGTTAAAAAATAAATAGGCTGTTTCATTCCAAAAAAATAAATAAATAAGAAATAAAACAAAATGAGCTGTTATTTGCTATCCAGAAAAAAATGCAAATAAAATACTCCGTAAATAAAATGATTACATCAGGAGAGCAGGAGCGTGCTAGTTTTCCTCTCCTTTTCAAAACGCTGGTGTAGCTTGTCTTTTATCTTACTGAGCACATTGTCATTATCAAACAATAGGACTGCTCAGGGGAGCAGGCATTGTCATTACAGCCACACACAATTAGAGTGCAAGTTGGAGAGCAATGGTATGTTTGTTCTGTGCTGAACGTATCCCCTCACCTAAGATCCACTGAGTGTTCCCCTCCAGTTAGCACATTTACCTCCTGACTGTATTTTTCATCTAGAGACGTTAAATGTCTCTGTTAAGCTCAAATACAAATAGAAAGCTAACTGTGCACAAACAGCAGAGCTCCTTATCACTTTCCAAACATTTTTCTTTAGCGTTTAAATGGTTGTTTGCAGAGAATGACGTGCGGCATCAGGTAATTATACAGTCAGTAAATATATTTGCAATGGAAGCTATCCCGTAAGTCTGACTAAATACAGTTAAAAATAAATAAATAAATATTTTGTTTGCTTGTCATATGTGTAATTTGATCTGGGAAAATGATCCTTCCTAAAGTGCCGATTGGAGGTTATACTTCAACACAGAACACATGGAGGAGCAATACAAAATAGATTGGAGAGGCGATAACATGGAATATTACCCCTCGTATCCCTCCTCCAATTCTGATTATTTTGCTTTGCCCGGCTGGAGAAACCATTGCTGTATCATCCTCTAGTCATTCTTCGGCCGGTCTATCCCAAGTGTCATTGAACATTTACTTGATGAGGACACAGGTCTACTTACGTATGCGTTTGTATGCTTTTGTAATTGATGGAGTCAACCATTATCATTAATACCATTATTGTGATGTCACTGCTACGACAGGCCACTGAAGTATGGAAAATCAAAATGCTTTAACACCCACACGGATACAGTTGAAACACTCCCCCCGTTTCGGATCGACTGTTTCAACATGTAGTGAGTGGATGGAAAGCAACACAAAAAAGATGTGGTTCTACCCGCCCAGGACAGAATGTATCACTCATTGGAATCAACACCATGACCTTGAGTGGCAGAATATGTGAAACATTTAAAACTGCATGGAAAGTGTACCATAATAGTAGTGACCACAATCGTTCGGTTTTCCACTGAGGAGTCGTTGGTGACCTGCGGGTCCATAATATTTACAAATCGTGTGTACTCGTTCCAGTACCCGATCTGCAAAGAGAAAACGGTAGTTAGTGATGCTGCCGTCTTTTGAACATCCCAACTTTATGTAAGTGAGTATATAACGGGAACACAAAGTATTACTAGGAACTGCTATGATGCAGGACTAATTAAAACAATACTGCTTTTCCCAGAGGCCTCCCACCCTAAAGTTCAGAAATCTAAGCATGTATTAAACAAAGAGTTAGGATCATGATCACAGCTGTTATGAAAACTGTTTACTGTTTTTTTATTTTGTAATCCGCAGTTCAAACTGTGCGGAAACTAAATTGCTCCGGTGCAGTAGACGAGCATACAGCAGGCGACTTCATTCCCTACCCCCCTCAGCTTCTCAGGTTTTATGGTAAATAATTGATATTTGGCGTGTGAACTGCATACACATTTAATAATTTAGCATAATATTCCAGTGGCTGTACAGTCCTGCCATTGCAGTTGCTCTGTTTTCTGTTGTACAGATGCTTAAGTCAAACCAATGTCAAGTGTTTGTTTGCCCGTCTGAAATAATGGCTGATCTGGCTCACGATGAAACGTGTTGCATATGTTGCTGCCAATAGTCTAACTGTTGCTGGCTAGGATTTTCCCCTTCACATCTGGTCCGCATTTTTTTCACTCTCAGATCTTTAAATGTTCGGGCCAGACAGGTGTATAAAAGTGCAGAGTTTTTACTACACCAAATGGAGGCGCTAGAAAGCAGCAGGCTTCTCAAACTTTGGGCTTTAAACTGTGGTTACAGTTATGGATGTAGTTAGTGCACTTGCCAGACTGTAGAAAACTCCAAATGTTTATTCCCCCGGTCTTGTCCGACATTGATATTTGAGAAGTACTGCTTAGGGGACGAGGCTGTGAGGATCTGTGTCATGGAGTGCTGCTCTAGAGGCAAAGTCCTGATCTCCCCCTTAGCAGCTGGGACAGATATCAGCCCATACATCACTCCTGACAGTCACAGCTAAGAGCCTTCATCCTCTAACTGTCACTGGGGTGACTGGGGCTCCAGGTCCTGACAAACTGCTGCCTGGCTTGTCTCATCTTCCCTTGCTCTCCCCCTGACCTCCTTTTTCCCCTCTCTCCATCCTTCTCCCTGCTCCTCTCCTCTCTGTTTGGCTGTGCGTTGATGGCTGTGAGGGCTGTGTGATGCTAATTGAAGTGTGGGCTTTAGAGGCCTGGGAGGCAGGCGGCATAATCAAGCGTCATATCAAACTGAGCCTACACTTATCCAGCTAACGAGAAATTCACAGCTGCGAATCTCTTCTCTTGGAACTCGGTGAGGTTATGAAATAAAACCAGAGGTCATCATATGGTACCGGTTATAATGTGAATGTAGGACTGGGAATTACCCGTTTTGAAGAGGAGCCAGAGGAATTCTTGGATCCCCTTTACAGTAATTGGAAATTTGAATGGTAATTACTGTCAGGAGAGGACCAAGAATCATATCTGCACTATCCCACAGCACAGAAATAGTCTATCATTCGTTTGATAGGACAGTTTTTATCAGATCATAGTCTGTGCGTGATTTGTGGGGCATGTAATGCTTAGCATCACTGCTGCTACCTAACAGAGGTAGAGAAAAGCAATCAGCATTACTCTGAACTGTACTTTCAGCCCTATTGGTCCCACATCACTGCAGAATCCCAGTTAATAAACTGAGGTACAGGTTTGTTATAAAATGTCACATGATCATCTAACAGGAATACGGGCATGCAAGTCTCGGCACGCCAAAACATGTGGTCAACATTCACCGAGTTCTGTTCTCTGTTCTTTGGTACAGGCGATCAGCAAATCATTCAAAATTACACGTTGGCCAAATTCCATGATTTTGACAAGTAATGAGCTGAACCTTGATGTGTGCCAGCTGCCAGCTGCGTTTTGATAAGGACCAGAATTTTTGATCAGGTCTGTATTTGACAGTTGACAGATGGAAGATGATAGAGGTCACTCACTCCGTCTTACCTTCCTTGGCCCACCTGTTTTCATCTCATAAACATCTATGGTGTAATTGGTCCTGCGGCCGTAGTTGTCAAATTGTATATTCCCAGTCATACCCTGCACTTGGACCTGCCATATTACACAGATACACATACAGATAGACAGATATGAGGGAATGTGTAATAGCATTCACTTTGCATACAGTATATAGCTGGTATTAAAGTGCTCATGTCCACGGAGCAACTGGAGTGCGCACAGTCTGTTAATCAAATGATGAACTGGATAAATTTTAATAAAAGATGTAGTTTTATGGTAATGAGGGCCTGGATTTGAGTGAGCTCTGTGCAGAGATATCTGGAGGCAGAGGGAGGAGAACAGCTCTGCGCTTTCGTCCCTTCTCTCTGTCACTTTCCATCTTTATCACAGTCTCACTCGCTATCTCTGCTTCACTTCTTCTAGCCTTTTCTTTACTTATCAGCTTGCCTCTCTCTCTCTCTCTCTCTCTCTCTCTCTCTCTCTCTTTTCAGTCCACCCCCGCCTACCGTTTTGAGAGCTCTCTCGATGTCGATGCCTTGGCTCCAAGGTACAGCGGGATTGGCTAGACAGTCTCCGGCGCTGCCACGGCGAGAAACATCCACACGTTGGCGCCGCAGGTACCTGAAGGCCTCTGCTATCACTAGGATGGCATCGTGGGTCAGAGCTGAAGTGTACTGTACAGCATCAAAAAAAATAAAACACAGGTCGTTAGACAGATTTGATTAGAAATGCCAGGACTTGTCTAGTCTTTCAGAACTTTTAGTGCAGAGTTAGGAGCAAACTAGAGCAATAATGCGTGATTTTTATCTCCCACGCGCTTCCCCTCCAACTTAGCCTGACCTTTTCACCGCTGAGAGGCTGGGTGACTTGTTTGTTGACCACTGCACCATGACAAAATCTAATTAAGTGCCATTCAAAATCCATTTCTTTCTTGATCATTGTTTAATTAGATGTAAATTGAAGCTACGATATAACCTTGCCTTGCACTGCCTATCAATATATCGATTGCTTGGATGGATGCAAAGCAAAGAGGAGGGAGTGAAGGGTGGGAGAGAAGAGAGAATGACAAAGGCAAACAGAGGATGAGAGGAGGGAAAGAACCGATAGAGAGCACTTCAGAGGGACTGATCGTTGTATTCTGCATGCACAATGAAAGGCCTTGCAAGCAAAGTACCTTCAGTGGAGTGTTTCGGGCTTCTGGGAATTCTCTTTCATCTAGCCGCTCCCAGCGCTGCATAAACTGCTGCACAATCGGGTTCTCAGGGTTGACTATCTGAAACCCCGAAATGTTGGCTCCACCGGCGAAGACTTTGTCCAAGCTCACATTAGAAAATCCCTGAGATGAGACAAAAGGGAAGTGGAGAAGACTCGTGTAACTTGTTTTTCTTTGAGATTTTTCAGTATGACCTAGGGCTATAAGCACCACAAAATATTAGCAGCATTTGGCTGTGTGCATCGTGCATTTTTTAAAAATAAGTCTTTACTGTATGAGAAAGCAACATGTGTTTACTATTACACTGAGGCAACAATATCACTTTACACTTAATACGCGTAATTTTACTGAGATATGTCAGATCATATACAAGACAAAATATTTTACATGAACCACCTGGCCTAATTTCACGCCAACAGCTTTTCCATGTAAAATAATTTACCGTAAAAAAAATTGTAATGCATTATAAAAACCTGTGCCGTTCATCCTTCACCTGAGAGCCATGTCACTGAGTTATTTTTTTTTAATGGTCAAATTGCTGCATATTTGCATATTGCTTGCAAATCTGCCTGCTGCATAATCACATCTTCTAAAGTCTGGGGAAACAGCAGCAGGGGATCATCAAGTGAAAGCAGGGCTGGCCTCCATCTAAAAACTCTCATGTTAATATTAAGACTAGTGAACATTTCCTTCCCCAGAGTGGAAGTGGGTTGGCGGGTTGTCCTCCAATGGTGGTTAGGTTAAATGCTATTTAAAGCTTTGCTTTAATTTATACTCCAACATGAGTAAATTCACAGGCATAAATGCAATGTAGTCTGCCTGCCAGATTGTGATTGATAACACATGAAAAGCAAACAGTATGAAAAAAAGAGACGTACATTTACAAAACACATATACAGGCCTGTTCTTTTCTGATTTCATACAATAGCCCATAATCCATTTAATGTGCATGCATTTGTGTTCATGGCTGATACTTGAGTCCCATCACATGCAGCCAAAAGCAAGTTCCACTCTCTCCCAAGGGAGCGGTTCGGTTATTACTCACAAGATTGGCCAGAATGTAGTGGTAACCACGACTGTTCTTCCCCAGGGTCACAACCTATGGGAGAAAAACATCGATACAGTAAACCATCCATGATATTAGAGCTAAGAGCTGCGGCTCGTATAAGCGGCTACAATAATCTCTGAATGCAGAAGAATCCTGCGAGCGTGCAGGATGCCACTGAAGTTGAAACAAAGTGAAGTCGCCTATGGAATAACAAAATAGAGGGAACGTTTAGAGGAAATGCTCATTAAGGAGGAGTTGATAATGAGAGAGAAACAGAAACAATGTGGAACATCCTTAAATATTCCACTTACTTTGAAGTGATTCACAGCTGTGAGTACTCAGCGACTGTTGGACAGAAGGTATAAACAGGAAAAAAAATATTTCAAAGGAATTTACAGTAAAGACAGTAAGATGTAGATCTCTCTCTGCTTTGAAAATATCACACCTTAGGAGCATAACAGCATGTTTCAACCCACACATCCTGTCTGAAAATAGTAAGCGGTTTTCTAAACCATTCTATCACTGTGGTACCAACCATATGCTTCCTTTTATTCTACGTTTCCTTCTTCCTTTTGTTTTAGCCTGCAGATAAATCCAATAGTGAAACTGAAAATTGTTGCGGCTCTCTGTGCATTATATGCTGGACATGCTTTTCAATTTGGCCTTGTGAGGTCTGTTATTTATGGGTTTCCTTCTGCTGTGAAAGGACTTCTGAGTGGCTGCCATGCAGAAACCTGTCAACCATGTCTCGGTTTTCATCTGCGTTCTACAAACACAGCAACACAAGTTTACAGCAAAATCAGCATGTTTGAACATGTTCTGGCTCTGGCTCTGTCAC
Organism: Pampus argenteus; assembly: GCA_036937835.1. NCBI lineage: Eukaryota > Metazoa > Chordata > Actinopteri > Scombriformes > Stromateidae > Pampus > Pampus argenteus. Next base: position 19,776,874 of record CM072861.1, on the reverse strand, counting down.
AAAAACAAACTATCAGTTTATCATCTGTTTGTGTGTGCGTGTTAGGCCGGGGGACGTTTAGATATTTGTTTCTGTGGATCATTTACGACATTCCCGCTGAGTAGTAGAGAGTGATGAAAAGAAAACTTGTATCTTCACATCTCAGGATACAAAAAAGAAACAAAAAACTTTAAAGAAAGTGTTCAGTTTCAACCATTTCAACTGCAATTACGATATTTCATTTAGCTATGTTGAACTTCAGCTGACCTGGGAGGATAAGTATACAGTAGCACCAAAACAATCAGACATCATCCCTGTCTGGACTGAGCACCCTCACAAATAAACCACTTCTCTTCTTTCAGGGACATCTGAAGGTTGTCCACAGTGGGGGAGAAAGTAATGTTTTCTACAAAAACAGGCACATGATAGAGCATAGGCACACAAAGCCTTTCACTCACACTATCAAGCTGCTTGTAGGTCAGCATTCTCTGACAACTTCCACATCATTAAGGCTTTAAACTTCCAACACTGCAGGGTGTCAGACAGAGGGAAGCAACCAAGAAAGTAATATAGAAACAAAGAGAAAATGAGCTGATTATAATGCAGAAATAGCAGGAGTTGGCTTTTAGAATCCATCAATCCTCATCTAATGAGTAAGGGACAGAAATCTCCATGAACACCTCTACTGCCGTGATATAGAGTGAAAAAGTACCTCATTTTCTGCTGGACCTTGGGGCGTTATTTCAGAAAATATATCCATGGTAGTCAAGACAAATAATTTTTTAATTTCGTTCTAATTGTGCAATGAATTACACATATTATATCTGTCATTTTAAAAGATAATTTTACCAGTCAAGAAAGTTTGTAGTAAAACTCAGAACAACACCCCCAAAAGTCACGTAAGTGGTGTCATAACTTTCTCTCTTCACAAGCTACCCAGAGCCGCTGAAGCTAACGTTAATGCAATGCCTGTGTGTTTTTGTACCGGGATATAGTCACACGAGCAACAGGTCTTGCTCGTTCTTTTGCTTCCCGGCTGTGAAAAGGACCAGAAGTCGATGGATAAATGAGGTGAAATGTGCCGAGCTGACGGTCATGTTGGTGTTGTATATTGCGTGAGACAAGAGATGTAATGTACGAGTGGTTTCACACAAAACTAAATGGTGTTTTACTATTTTTATGCTTATTTAAAAAAAAAAAACAATAAAAAACACCACTGCGTCTGTAAAGAGGGTGAATGGGGAGAGGACCCTTTGTACCAAAGCATATCAACACGCCTTAAATTGCTGCAGTATAATTGGCTGATGAGAATATATGCAACTCCAGAAAATTTCAATAAACACAATAGTGCTATACCTGATATTATGTATGAAGTGCAAAAAGAAAAAAGGTACTTTTCCATGGTCCTTTGCACTAGAAGCAAATAAAAATAGTTTTGGGAAGCAGTAAGAGAGTGTATCCATACAAATACCTGTAGTCCCCAAAGCTTTTCCTATTATTTCCAGATAATCATAACATTAGAAGGAGACAACATTTTTCTTTAGACATTGGGGTTGTTATCAGCCAAAAGAGTTATTGCTCTATCATTGAAAAAGGTCGGTAGGATGAATGTAGGTAAATGGATTTCAGAATTTTCTACCACTCTGCCCCGAAGAAAAAATGACATTATGCTATCATCAGTCATTCACAACATTTGGGGTCCCTTCATATGTTATCAAGGAAGGACAGACTTAGCCTACATGATGGAAGCACCTGAGGATGTAAAGTAACCCTCTGCAATGTCCAAATCCATCAAAGTGTTTTTGTTAGCATTCAGACTTTACTGTAAAATGTACTCTGAAGTGTGGGTGGTGGATGTGGTTAAATCTTTGGTTGTTGTCCTGAATGTGTATAGATAGCTACATATACTGTATATGTATGTGTTAAGTTATTGCTGGCGATGTTGGGAAAAAGGGGGGAGGGGCTTCTCTTTTCTATAAGAGCTTGACAGATCATGGCTACTTGTGCTGTAATTGTTCACAAGTCTGACTTTGGGACTTTAAGCCCTGCTGCATTTTCTTGGACAAACCCCACAGCTCTACACTCTTACACCGTGTGCTAACCTTGACTCTGGCTATAAGCCTCCTCACACCTGCCTTGGAGCTGGGCAGAGAAAGTCCTCACCCCCTGCCTGCAGCCCGCAGCTCGCAGCCAGCCTGGCATCGGCTACAAGCAGCAACCTTGGGATAGAGCTCAGCAAGACACTGATGACACAGAGATAGACAGCACCTCCAGCCAGAACACACCAACTTCTCCCCTTAACCCCCTTAATTAGGCAGACGGCAAGACCCTGAGATGGGCAGATTTCACCGTTACTAGTGGTGATGCACCGCTGACTGCCCGGTCTGTAAAAACCTGCAGATACTGCAGGGAATGATAACCATCTTTTAATGGTGTTGATGGGAATCATTCTCTTTGAGCAATGACATCCTATTATCAGAAACAAGATTACAAATAGGAAAATATAAAACATTTTACCTTACTTATTTATATGAATAAGCAGTCTAATACGCTTACATACACACCTTGAAAGACATAATTTAACATATGCTTATTTGTTTATTTTTTGAGGAAGAGATTAGAAGATTGATGTAAAACACTACATTGCATTGTGGTCCGACTGCTATGATTGGTAAGACATGAGCAACAACGGTGCCGGTCTTCGTGAAGCTGGAGTTGGGACTTGATTAATGGGTCGCACTTTATTTTGCCGTACACTAATAAGACATAATAAGCCATATTTTGTATCAAATTAGACAAAACTAGAAGTAATATGTTCTTTATTAGACGATAAACAAACACGGCGATACCCTAATTGGACACCATACACTTAAATTATGCTGTAATTAGAAACCACATATAATGCCATATTAGACCCAAAATATATTATACTTAGACACTATTACACCATGTCACTATCCGACCCCAATGACACTGGGACATTATTTCCCACTGTTAGAGCATATTAGACTTTCTGAGAGGGTCATTTGCAACACATTACAACAAAACTGTACCATAAACTAAAGTGAAATCTATCTTTATTTTCCAGTGTTAGACCCTTATTACACTTTCTTAGAGGGTAATTTGTGACACATTACAACAAAACAGATCCATAAACTAAAGTGAAATCACATATCTGTTTTATGTTCTAAAATAGTCCAACATCCTGTCTGACCCAGACGTCTCTTATACAAGAATGAATATTACTGAATCATATATTGACATGTTCACTATTCTATTTGGATAAAAAGCCAAGTACGGTTTATTGTGTTGTCTTAGTGTACCGTAAAATAAAGTGCAACCCATTAATGTTGGCTTATTTAAAGACTGGAAGCAAGTGAAACAGCTAGCCTATCCAAAGTCTGAAACCTTTAAATGATGTGTTATTTGTATCTACAAATCACTGCATTTATTTGTGCATTGTGCTTTACGGGTTACATAACTTCACATTTGTTTGTGAATACTAATGAAACTGTTTTAAACCCATATAAATCTTCTTTCTTACTCCAAGAAAGCAAAGAAGTGAATTTCCAAACGTGTTAAACAATTCCTTTATCAATATTTATATGGTTTTGCTTATAATGTTTGACTTAAGATGGATATTTATACCAATGCCACAGACTGAAAGCTAATTTTGCAGTAGCTTTCAAAAAATATCCAGACATTGAATTTTCATCACTGTGTATTTTTGGCTCCTTGAATTGATTCCTGTCGCTCTCAATTAGATCACATACATAAAACACAAACACTAACCAATTATCCTGTTTACTAGTGACACTGAAGAAATGTGTTTAGTGTGTCTACTTCTTCAATAATGTGATTCCTCTATTTCATACTGTATAGCCCCTTGCAAATCGATCCACTAGCTGGCTGCTCTGCAGCATCTTTTTGTAGACTGGAGTTTTCTTTAAAGCCTGATGGGGGCAGATAACCAGGATGACCTTGACTTAAGCCTCGTCCAGACTGATCGTGACCCACAAGACACTGAGCCCTAAATGTAAAATTACAGCAACACATTTTCAATAAACACCAAACCGTTTACCTCAAAGTTTGACCTTTCCACTGCAGAGTTTGCCACAACACAGGAAGAGGCAGACTCTAAATGACAGGTTCCCCAGAGTTTGTAAATATCATACGATGTGCCGAGGCATATAAAAGACCAGAAAATAATGATGCAATTATTTTTAGCCTCTTCCTGAACTACGAATAAAACATAGAGACCGAAAACACAATAACTCATTTTCTTCCTTTTTTGCTTGATATATGACTTTTGAAGTTAATCAAATTTCAAAATTGTTCATGATAATTTTCTGTTGATTACCTATTTTATTAAAAAACTAATCATTTCAGCACTATATGGTATACCTAAAATAATTAGTCCTTGGGCCATGATGGTCTAGGAGGGGATTTATTGGTCCCAGTTGAGGGTTTATTCTTAAAAACTTCATCCAAAGTGGGCAATACATGTACTGTAAAAGCTGCACACCTGGTAAGTGCTACAAAAATTTATATTAGACATATAACGGCTATATTTTTACTTAGCAAATGTTTTACAGCCAGGAGAAATATCTTATATATACTAACAGATACAGATATTGGTTTACAATGCACATTTACCCCAGTAGATAACAGCAAATAAAATCTAAAAATGAGAAACACCCTAACAGTGTTGATCCTGCCCTTGAATTTATGGCCAATAACTGGACGTAGGGAGGTTGTAGTAACCTGTCAATTCATGTTTTAAAGGCGTCATTGTCACAATGGTGTGCAGAGATATCACAGTGTTTCACTTCACACAGGATGGGACAGAAGGGTGAATTTGAGCTCTGTACGCTCTGATACAAAAAGACTTTCCTCTTCTTCGGTCACCATTTCTGCTTCAAGGCTCTTGGTGGAGCGCTCTCTAATTAACAGCCAGTTGCTGTTGGCCGAGATGCTTTTCTTGGCAGCCACAATATATATGCCCCCCTAAGATAGCACAAGAGCTGGCCTTCCCCCAAATGCAGAACATTTTAGAAACACCTGACTCATATTCAGTTGATTATGTCTATCTATTGCTATGAGATACGACAGCTATTTGAGATTTGACACCTCCGGAGGAAAGAATTTAATGACACAGCAGCTGAGATGTCCTTGTGTGCCAAAATCTAGCTTTCAAAACAGTAGATATGTTCCACTCCGTTTTCACTGAAAATGATCAGGGTAATTTTGCTTTGATTGATAAGAGAAAAAAAAAAGTTTCTCTAGTTTTATAGGCTATAGTATTATAAGACTGTATCCTTGATACAAGTGCAAATTGTCACAGTGGCAGCACACCAGTCCCAGCCACACATTCAGTCGTGGAGTCAGCAGGTCACTTTCTCTTTAATGATAACACTTTAATCCTATTTAATTCTATAATCGCAGTAAGTAAATGGCCCTCAACATCCAAGGTTGGTGGCAAGGATTTGAAAGCGCACGGTATCCCCGGCTTTGCATTGAGCAGAAAGCGTTCGGCTATGTTTCCAGCAGCCCGGGGACAATAAGCTACTGTAGTGTTAAGATCAGGAGCACCTTTCGTATCAGACATTAGCTCACTTTTCCCCCTTTCTCCTCCTCTATCTTTTGGAACAATTTGAGAGACGTGCCAGGAAGTGTTACTAGAAAACAAGTATCAAGGAGCTTTGAATGTCTGGGAGGGGTCATGTGGCAGATTATATGATGTATCTTTTAGAAAATCAAAAAATGCCAGAGGACATTTTCATTTTTATCTTGGTGTTATTTTAGTCTTTAATACCTCTAGTTATATATATATATATGCCCACCTATATGTAACAGGAGCATACAGATATCATCACCTGGTTTACAGAAGGCTGATGTTGCTCCCTATTTTCATTCAACATAGATTGAGGACCTTTCTACTGCTGACATTTTTCTGTCTGCTGCTTGCAATCTATTATCCTTTCTCTCTCTCTCTCTCTTAACATCTTATCTGCCACGGTCAGATTTCTTTTCCTTCCTTGAATTTCACGACACACAAAGATTTCTGATTCTATAATGTATTCAACTGTGGATTTTTTTCTTAATTCAAGAGCAGAAAGAGGGATATGGACGGTCTCCAGTTCTCCATGGGAAGACAATATGGCCACCCTTCATGTCTCTACAGGCAGCAGAATGTTGTTCTAACAAATCCCCAGATGCACCTCTCTTTTTTTTTCTTTTTCAGTGAATCCTTCTTCGTTCTTATTGTTTTTTTTCTGCATGAAAATGCAGCTTTGTGGCTGGCAGTGCGCTCACTGCCTGCCTGTCTTTGAACAGCTTGTGTGCCCTGGGCCTGTCCCAGACGCCGTTCTTTTTTTCTTTTTTTTTCCCTGCCTCTCTTTACACTAGTGATGAGCAGGTTGTTGCCTCTGAGCAGACTCCAGCACATAATTCCCAGGAGGGATGTGGGCCAGGAAGGAGCATAAAGACAGATATGAGGCTATATGTGCAATCTCATAGATGGATCAGATTAGGCGTGACCACATATACGGTCTAACACACATGCAGCCACATACACTCAGAGACAGAAAGGCACATGTGTATTTTCCGAAAAATGATCCTTATGACAAGTGGTAGCAATACAAAGATGATTAACTCATACTCAATCATAATTACTGTTTATACTGCCCTACTTTGATTGCCTCAAACATTTTTTAAAACATGTAGTACCGTAAAACTCGATGATTCAATGAAACACATTTGTTGGATATGATTCGGAAAGCAAGGGAAGGACTGCTGTTGGGTTAATTTATCTGCAGTGCAGTGTATTGATGGAAAAGGCCTATGGGCAATAAATCCTGAGTGGTTGTTACAGTATAAAATGATAATGGGCCGAGTGTAGCATTCTCTTCAGCATCCCAAAACAGATTTGTTGGGAGACTCACTCTGCTCTTATACGAGCAAACACAACTATGCCTGATGCAGCAGTATGCAAATACTTGTTTTTCAGTGTTTCTACATCATGTCAAGTGATAAATGGAGTTAATAAAAGTGACATTCAACTGAGTGTGCTCACGACTGAGGAACGAGCACATCCAGTATTATTGTGTGTGTATGAATTGTTGTCCCACACCTAAACACAGGGTGGGGCTAGAGCTGAAACAAGCAATTAATCAGTTAGTCGATCACCAAAAAATAAATTAATAATAATAATTAATTCTAATGATATGAACATATTTTATAATTGAATATAATAATAACAATAATAATAATAATCTGTGTATTATTAGATTATTGTTATATAATCAATACTTTTAACATGTGAGCAGAATTACTTACTACTTACTTTAATTGCTTTTATATTGAGTAGTTTCATAGTTCATATGTTTTGAATGAAAAATCTTAATATGCACAGTAACAGTAATCCACCTTTAAATGGAATTTTTCACTGTATTGGACTAAAGTATGAAGTAACTTAAGATGGAAATACCACTAAATAATGTAATGTGATAATTGAGAGTAAATGTACTACCTGTGACTCTTCAGGAATACTATGAAAGACTGAAAAACAACAGCAGTGAACCCGTAGAGCAACGAGGGCCCGGCCAGATCAAAGCATTAGCAGCAGCAACTGGATTAAAAGTGGTGCTAATGAAGAGCAGCATGGAAGGTTTTCTTTGTGTTCAACACTCGGCACTTGCCTATTCATGATAGCTCCACACTCTGTGAACGTCACGGGCTGGTAAAAAGACATTCATTCTATGGTGGGATTACTCAGACTGAAATCATAAAACTAAGCCACTGAGCTGATTCCCATTTCCCCCAGCAATCAGCTAGCTGGATCTATCCTGCCTCATGATCCTCTCTCAACAGGCAGCGACCTTGACAGATTGAGGTGACATTTTGACATTGCTACACACAGACACTGGCCTCGTCATACAGGTTCCAGTTCGAACGCTTATCCTCCAGAGATGAAACTCTGTCTACAATCATTGGTTAATGGAACTATAACAGCAGGTAGACGCAGCAGGTCTCCACATAGCTGCTACTAGGTGCCATTTTTGGTGTGATTGCCCTCATGGGAGAGAGAGTCCATCCCTGTTTCAGTGTGTAATGGTATGTCCCAATAGGGGGCAGCTGCAGAGTGAAGTCCAGCAGCTTCCCTGAATGCTTGTGACTCATCCATATTGGCAGAGCCAGCCAGATTATTTCAATTAGCATCAACCAAAAAAAAAAGTCCCATGCTGAGGTTGTCACTGAAACAAGGGGTAAAATTGAGCATGCTGCTGCTTTGAAGGTTAGCTTTTGTTAAAGCTTTATTTCTACTTCCGAGCTAAAACAAACAAAAGAAAAATGTATGATGGTGGACGTGAAGTGGAAAGAGACGTAAAAAAGAAATCTAAACAAACAAAGGCAGGACCAGGAGAACATCAACCAGATTATCGCCTGCATCCTTATCACTGTTTACACGGGGAAGAAAGCAATTAAAGACGCACCCATTAATATGGCTCACATGTGATTTATAATGAATATTCTAAGCTTTTCTTAAAAGCTGATGCATGATCGTAGCACAAAAAAGAAACGGATGTCAGTATGGTCCCTGAATTGTAAAGGGAGGAAATTTGCAGCATAAGAATTCAATTAGACACAGCAAATTAATACTAAAAGCAGTTCTGATTTAAACTATGACTGGGATCAAATTAGGTTCATAAAAAAACAAAATAAGTGAATCTAACAGTCGTTGAGGGGATATTGTGAAGCAAAGAGAAGCCAGTATCTAAATGAATGTTAACGAGCAGAATCCAGTTCGGTAGCTGATTGCCTTCCAAGCAGGCAGCAGCAGTAAGCGGAGGGGTGTAGGGTAGTGCGGAGCAGGCGGATAGAGGAGATACATGGCATTATAGGCACTCATATATTCATGGTAATTGTGTTTCCCCTACTACAAGGAATGGTGGACCTTTCTTTTCATCCTCAGGCAGTGGACGTGTTAGAGTAACAGAAGGGTTTGGGGTTGTTAGAAGAGGATTAAAAAAGGTGCATCATCAATGGTCTCTCCAAATGGCTGTTCACGCTCAGACTTCTCAACCTCAGGCTTTCGGGGCGGCTTCAACACACACTGATTTTCAAACAAGCTGGCCTCAAATTCAGCAACCAAACAGTGTCAAACTGAGCTCCTCAAATAGGTAGAATTACTGCTGTGCCGCCCATTCAACTGAACACGCTGTTAAGCCTTTAGGAGGTTACACGAAGTCACCTTGTGTTATAGAAAACATTATTTTGTTCTAAAACGTACATATAAAATGAGCAGAAGTGCAAAAACATACAGAAGATCTTAGGTGAAAGTATACTATCATCCTGTATATTCTAAGACAGTTAATTATGGACTAAATTATTCCTAAAATTAAAGGGACACTCCTGAAATTCAATGATATTAAGGGGCTCATGAGACATATTTTTTTTTTGAAAAATAAAGGACGCTAACATGAGTTAAAGGACGCTAACATGCTCTGTAGAGCTGAGGGGAACCGCAGAGTTGAGTAATACCTCTCTGTCAGCTTCTCACTACATACAATCCACCCTTTTCCTATTACAAGTACAAGTAGTCATTTGTGCCATTGTTAATATAAAAATATTGATTGGAGCAGCTTTAATATGTTTTCTGACTTTTTGTCCCTACTATGGGTCAAGCTCCTTCATTTCCTATAATACCCGTCTTCATACTGTACTCAATGCGGCCCGTTTCTAGTAAAAATGTGTGGTCTCAAAGTCCAACCCAGACTCACTCAAGTGATGCCACTTGAGTGAGTAATTTTCTTTTAACAAAGCTCCCCCGGAAACACAGAGGACATGACACAACTGTTTTAACAGGCTGAGCACTCAACATAGCTAGTAAATTAATTCTGACATGTAGAATTGGTGGAGTGGCCCTTTAGTATTTGTTATTTTGTAAATTACATTTGTTTAGCAGTTCCGTGGCGCTAGATAGACAGTGTAGGGGTTGAGTAATCTACGGGCGTGTTACCACATGTACAGTGACTCCAAGGCTCACCTGTTCTAATATGGTGTTGATCCTGTCCACCTCGCAGTCAATCACATAACGCTTCTCCTGCCTCCTGTCCATCTCCTCAATGATGCGCTTGAACTCTGCTGCATCCGTTGTGCTGCTAACAGAGCGAGCGGTCACCTGCCAGTTGTTGGCTACTGCTGCCTCCATGATGGCCTGCAGTATAGAGAAACCTACAGATAGAGAGAGAGAGAGAGAGAGAGACACTGAGAGAATTAGACACAAAGGAGACTGGCGCACAGTAACATTTATGCAAGAGATGAGTGGCTGCTAATTTATTCTAGAGAGGTTTTTATTTGAATCCAAAGGTTAAAGGCCATCTCATTACAATCTAAAATAGAATTCCAAAGTCTGAAGGCCCAGTAAAATATTGTCGAGTCTAGACTTTGTGTGTCAGCGTGTAAGTGTGTGTGTGTGTGTGAATTTACATTTGCATATTGAGAAGGCAATATCATAATGAAGTGAAAAGACAGGAATTGTATTTCCATATTATTAAAAGATCAGTGGGTGGTGTTATTGCACTTGGCATCAATTAAATTATGGCATTTAGCTCAGCCACATGTTAACTTTGACAGTGTGGTGAAACACATCCTGGCCCGTGTCTCCTTGGAGGATTGTGCTTACTCATTTAAAGATAAAGACAATGAAAGATTCATCCGGGCCAGTGGTAGAAAGAGATCATTATGCTACCAGAAGAATAGAGAATGAGTCTTTGTAATGATTAATTCACACGTGAAAAATTTTCATTTAACAGAGCGCTCAGAAACACTACGGTCAAATCACCACAGAATGAGTAATGTAGTCCTATTTCTGGGGAGAAAGATTGCACATACTGTAGCACAAGATGAAACAGAAATGGCTCAACTCTTCTCTAATGTCTTGGACGAGAACGAACACGAAGGTTATTAACGAAAATCAAGAACTGTGCTGGTATTTCATTAAATACGGACAATGCAGTTGCAAAATGTATGTATGTACAATAAGCTTCTTTTTCACAACTCTATTAATTTTTCATTGTACATCATGTGACTAACTGATAAAGAAAGAAAAAACTTGCAGGAGCAGTAAATTCTGCCTCACATTCTACAGATTTTATATGATTTCCTTTTTTTAAATATTTAATATGTGATTGGGTATTATGCAAATTGTCTGAACAGCAGTGGGCAAAATAAACATTTGTCATATATTTTTTTTCTCTATGCAAACTTATCTCTATGAACCGGCTGCAGACAGCCGACAAAGCAAGCATAGAGAGAAGAAACAACAACAGCTATAACAAGAAAACCACTTTGTGACTTCCTTCATTTTTCTGATTTTGCATTTCCTTTCTTTTCCCATTCCATCTGAATGGCCAAGTAGCCTTTTTCATGAGAATCAGTACTCATAAATGCTCTGAGACTGCTGCACCGTGTGCGCCTGTGCTCCCCGTGTGTCTCCTCCACTGCGGAACATAGCCACATCTCCACCAAATGACCTTTTGACAAGCGGTACAGCGAGTGCTAAAGACTAACACACAGTGTGTCATCTGTCCAGAGGAGCAATGGCGTCCTGCCTGGAGACATCAGCCTGCAAGACCTCAAGGTTATCTGGCAACAAGGTTATCAGGTCACTTCTCCAAAGAGTTAAGCTTGTAGTTTATGAATGTAACTTGTAGCACAACACTGGTTTTAAGATGATATGTTGAGGGCATGTACAAGTACACATGTAGTCCCTTTGTGGCTTCTGGGTCACAGAGCTGTTGAAGAGCAGACCACAAGGCCTGAGACTTCACTGTGTAGATGGATAATAACTACATGTGGTCAATTACTAGTTTAACTACAACATGCAGTAGTTGGGTGGTAGTTTAACAACATTCAAATCTCAGTAGTTTTTTTTTGGTAGTTAACTACTTTGGATCATGTAATTTAGGTAGTTAATTCCAAATTATATATTCATAGTATTCTAATGACGTTTTTCGCCATACAATATGGGACAGTACCACATTTTAATTAGTGAAGCCTCCATGTCCTCAGATTACGATAATTTCCTGTGATGTAGTTTAGATGTAGTTAAACTATTTTATTTTCACAAGCTAAATCATTTCCATCATCATGAGGTAGTGAGTATTTTAGTAAACTACAGTTTTAAGTACTTATCCCAACACAGTACAGAGGGAGTATATATATGCAGTCTAAGATTGTCAAAATATAGTTGGACTTTCCACTTGGGCAAAAGCCACAATCTCCTTTCAGAAAACTGAAAGTGAATTGAAAACATCTGAAGCTTTTCTGAAGCATCATCATTTTTACATGAGCGCAGTAGCACTCTCTCATGTACTATACCTCCTCACATCTTCTGTATCTAAAGCAAAAGTTACAGAATGAAAGTCTGAATAAAATGGATGCATTATTCATTTTCCTGAGGCATATGCTCAGAACCTCAACAACCATAAGCCAGCTGGATAGCATGGCAGTCTTCCCAGCAATAAAAGCTTCTCACATTAAGAGATGTCATGCAGATTAACTGGGTCAAAATGGTCTCTGTTGGTTTGGAACTGTTGAGAATAAGACAGGTAAAAAGGTAAATTGATGAATTGATGAGGTGTTTCAGGGCAAGTTTTTCAGGTAAATTTGTTTACTGCAGATGATTCCTGTGCTGCTTGAAAGAAACAATAACATGTCTAAGAACGTTTCAAATGGCAAAAGAAAAGTACAAATACTCTGGAGATGTAACCTTCATAAATGTACATATCTGTGGTGTCCTATCTAAACCACAAACAGTGCATTTCCTATTTTCCTATTATCTGAGGTGCATGACAATCAGAAATGATGCTAACTCGTCCGTGAGAGACGGAAACAATGTGTTGTCAATCAGTTTAGAATCAGTGGGCTTCTTTTTTTTTTCTTCTTTTTTTTTATTCCAAATTGCTGATTTGTGCGAAGCTCGTCTCCTCCTGCCTCCAGCAAACCCTGAACTGTGTGGGAACAATTGGATTCATTTAAGATGATTCCATGCCTGCCTAGTTTTACATTTGTATGGAAATTAAGAGATGGGATCTGGTAATGGTAAATAGTCCAGAAATGGATTATTTTTTGCTCCTGTTTCTCCAAAACTCAGCAGAAAAGTTTACTGATTTAGACTTCAAAATTGAACATGGTCAAAATCCTTTGAGCCAAACTTAATCTGACAGTCGCCTTTTTCATCTCTACCAGAAAGTAATAATAATAAATAACGTTAGATAGATAATGTATCTTGTTATTCCATGCTTCTCTGCCTAGATTTACACCCGCCAGTCACCTTTCTTGGACCAAAGTCCATTTTGAATTTAAGATGATCAATGGATTCACCTTCATAAATGCTTTTGCTTGTGATATTTATTTCCAGCATGGAGAAAAGCTATAAATCTTATTCACCTTTGCGCTAGTTGAAGCCCCGCAGCTGTGTTGCATCTAAAAGTGTAATACAGTCAACTACATAAATTACGGAAGACAACAACAAGATTTCCTTATCACCACCCATAAATCCCCACTGTACAAAGCCAGCAGCAGCATGCACAGGCTTATGCTGATCATGCTCCTCAGTGCTAATCGTGCCATCGAGACAGGCAGAGTTTCAGCATGCTGTAATGATCGCTGCTGCTGTTTCATCATGTACTGTGAACTGGCTGGAACATATATCCAATGCACTGTATGTTTTCATAGGTCACCTCGTTCACACTGCGTAGTGTTTAAAGAGTTACTCAACACTTAATGGGGACATACTTTTTTCAAATTTTCTGTAATTTTTGCCAGTATAATTATTATATATATGTTTATTTAGAGCTGTAAATATGCATCATACTTCCCCTTCCATCTGTTTTCTTTTAAATTAGTAAATTATTTGTACAGTTACTCACTTATACTACCAACTGATCTCACTTTGTAGTTTTCATTGCAGTAGTAGTTGTTTGACCTGAGAGAATCAATAATGCTGCCCTGTGGACCAAAACTATTTAATTAAATATCTTGAACATTGTTGTGAGAATCTTGTACTGTCTGCTGTGTTGATGGGAATCTGCTAGAACAATGAGCAGTTCTCCAAACACAGCTCAACACTGTTTCTTTTAAGCTACACAGTTGCAGGTCAGAGTTCAACAAAGGCAAAGTAAAAGCTGGCTCTGTGTGTGTCCGGATCTGAAGGCACTTTCTGAATATGTGAGGCGGGACGTGTTCAAGCTTTAAACTGTGTGTAAAGTTGCTTGTTAATCTCAAACTCGCACTTGAAAGAACAGCACAGTATAAACTGCTGCAGTGGATGGAAACTCAATTATTTCTGTATTTTCTTTTAAATCTATATCAGAACATTGCAGGGCTTGCTATCAAATCCCGCCGGAACCTAATGACGCCCTGTGTGCTTATAAATCAGAGCTGTTGCGACTAAGATGTTGTGGCAGTGTAGCGTGCAGCGGCTGAGTGAGAGCTGCAGTCCTCTTCTTCGCCTGTGAACCGGATCTTAACAGGATGAGTTTTGAAGCGTCACCCGTGGCGGCTCAGCAGTAATTGAATTGAGTTGCATCTAATCTCATTGCTCAGATCCTTTGGTTCCCTGCCTCTCATTAGGGTTCGGTGCAGAGTGTCACAGGCCTCCATCTCTCTCTCTTTCTCTCTCTCGCTCTCTTACTCACAACCCTCTTTCATATCTCACATCTGATCCAGGCTAACTAGGCAAATGAGTGAAACCATATTGCAAATTTCTCTAAGAATACACCTCTGCATTTAGCCATAACTGACAGTACATTGTACACTGTATCATCATTGGGATTACACTAATCCAGATCAATCCACAAACTAATCTACTAATCTAATCAAATAAATATAAGTAAATAAATCAGCATGAGCTAAACTACAGTATCTGATGAATAGAAGGGAGCACGAACAACTGAAACTACCAGCTAACAGCTAAAAGTGAGAAACTAAAGGCACAAGCAACATGATCTAAACTCATTCCCGGAGGATCAGAATCTAAATCACACACATGAAAAGAGGCTGTGGCCGTTGAGCCAACTGTAAATGTGGCTCCTCTCCCCTCTAAACTTGTCAATCCTCTGGAAAATGAAACGAGTCGCCCTGTTGAGCACTGTCCACCGTCTGGGAGGGTGTCAGAAAGAACTGGATTGAAACCATAAACATACTGGCTTTGACTCATAATTGTGGGGTTGGCTTGATATCACGTTTAGTACTGAACATCTGCAGAGAAAGAGGAAGGTTTACAGGTGTCGACACTGGCATATTTGTAATAGTACCACAGTGAGTCGCTTGCTGCTGCATGTTGCTGAAATAGAATATTTCCTTACAGATTACAAAAACATATTGCACTTTTTTTTTTTTAATATCAATCAGTTCTAGTGGTGTCAAGCAGTGTAGATAGATTTGGTTTTATTTTTCATGTCTGCTTAGGTTTTTTTTTTTTTTTTTTTAGATATCAGTCTCAAAACTGTAACTGTTGTACTGGTGTGGAGGCATAAATCTCAGAGAAAGATATCTCCAAACATGAGCAAAAATAAAAAAAAGATTAAATTTAGAGTTTTTGAGATATCTTCCTTCTCTCGAATACCATAGAACTGGATGGTGCTCAGCTTGTGCTGCTCAAAGCACCAAAAAAAATACATTTGAAACTCAACTGCGAGTTCTCTTTCCACAAATCATGACCCGGTTACTCAAAATAATCCACAGACCTTGATGTCTCACCGCGCAGAAAGAAGCATCCGTATACTCATGGACAAGAGCCTCTTGCTCTAGAGGAAAAATGTGTATATTTGATTTTGGGGTGAACTGTCCCTTTAAAGATCAGGAATGGTCTGTCCCCAGGAAAGGTCAGGAAGATTACATTTTTGACATTTGTATTTATATTACAGTGGATCATATGCAGATAAGATGAGGTGTGTATTTTATTTTAAGCATGTATTTTACTTAATGGACAGACCTGTGATGTAACATTTTATTAAAATTCACCTGTCCAGGTGCTTTTCAAATAAGCCCTCATCCTTGAATTGTGACTACACTGGTTTATTTCATAAATTTAACGAAGTAAACAATTGTGCCGCAGGGACCTTACAAATGTCTCAAATTCTCCAGCTGTCAGAGTCTCACTCTTCATTAACTGCATCTCTATGTATGTACCAGTCAATACATATTGTCAAAGATGATTTGTCTCTGTTGTCTTTTGAGGAAGCCAAAATAAATATTTAAGAGTATTTAGGGCCTGGTGATTGTTTGCCTCTGGGTGTAGTATCCTCACAGGACTCTGAGGATCCCTCCAGTGTTTGTGCAGTAGAGATCAAAATCTTAGGCTGGGAGATGAAGGCTTTATATTTCCTCTCATTAGTCGTCTGGCATAGACCCACAGTTTAAATAAAATAGGGTGCGGTTTATATGACCTGTGCTCTTGACTTCTCTAGAAAAAGTATATAGCTGCAACAACTCGGTGAAGTGCAATCAATGCCTGATGTATCTCTAAGTGCCTGTAAAAACATGGCAATTGAGTTAACTTTAAAGGAAAGTGTCAATTAAAAGAGGTAGAAAATAAAGAACGAAAAACAGGTCCATTCAACTTAAAGAAGGTAATAAAAATGTTATGTGCACTATGTCAAAGAAGCTCGAGCTCCACTTCTCAATGCCAACGGGAGAAAGCAGCTTTAGACGTTTACCCCGATGGTAGAGAAGGAGAATTCACCCTGAAGAGAATACCAAAGTAGCCCTAAAGTGTATAGCTAGAGCTTTGATGTGGTATTCACAGTAGGCCTATAACCAAAACAGTTTTACTGCCAAGTGTGGTCCTAATCAAAAAGACAGCGCATGTCAAATCAAACAGAAGCAGCATGCTGTCCGTATCTTTAGAAGTGCATACACACAGGAGGGAGGAGAGTGGCTCTTTTCCACTGTGAAAATCCACCCACAGACTTTTCAGTGTTTCTCCATCTCTCCCTGTCTGTCTTTGTTCCCTGGCCTCTCTCACTCGCACTACATACTGTGACATATCAGTACATACACACACACACACACACACACACACACACACACACAGATTGATCAAGTGCTGCAAAGCTTTCAGCTTTAATCAGCTGAAATTGAGGATGAAATTACAAAAAGAGAGAGACTTACATTCCATAAAAAAAAAAGCCCAGATATTTTTCTACTATTGTGTTCACTCTTGTGAAAGACATATATACGTTTTATTTGTTGCTTCAACAAACAAACTGGTCCCATGACATAGTATGACATCAAAGCTTATACTGTGTACTATGGCTGCTTGAAGCAAAGGCTGGGACATTTTGTTATAATGGAAAAAAAGAAGCTTGCAGCAGTAATTTCATGGCTGTTGAAGCTAGAGGTGAGTAGGTGGTAAAATGGCTTTATTCCAGGTTCAGTTTAAAAAGGGACACTGAGAGATCATAGAGGTTTATTGTGTGCTTATTGTGACAGTCAATGGCTCTTGTATCACTTTTTTTTTCAAGGCACAGGTGCTTGATTTGTAGTTTTTCCAAGGGGTTACTGAATTACAAAGGTTGCTCCTGCAGGTAGGACTATCTGTATATTGGGTTGTCACTTTGCCACTGATACCGGTTTATGTGTGCAAAATAGAAAGAGCGAGAAGTGCCAGTGATGCATAGCTTAATCCATAATTCTTTAATATTATTTTTCTTGTGCATTTTATGGGTTCTCTGATGTGCCCTCTCTTGTCTGCGTGTCCAAGCTGATTTATTCTCCTAAAGCATGCATAATTTAGTTGTTATGAAGCCGGCGTGAAGGAGAGGGCCACTAAAGCACAAGAGGCGTGTGTGTGTGCATGTGTGTGCGTGCGTGTGTGCATGTGTGTGCGTGCGTGTGTGTGTGTGTGTCTGTGTATATAAAGTCTCAGCTGGGTGCAGCTGATGTGCCATTATAGTGGCTGTGATGAGACCACAAAGCCAAGGAAGCAAGCTGCAGTCTATGATACAGACATGGTATGGTTACAGGGAGCTGGCATTCACACTTATTATTGTATCTCATATTGCGAGCAGAGAGTATAATTCAATGATAGTGAGTGACAATATTGCACTTGACAAGACATTATTTGTGTGAAATCTGTCAGAATGTCATGAAAAATTACTCGTATAACAAATGAAATGAAAGGGCGGGGAAAACAGCTGATGATCTGGGAAATATATTGCTTTGACATACGCAAACCAATGGTGGTTAAAAGATAAAATGCAGACAAGTACAGAGACACTGCAGAGGCGAACCTGTCACACGTTGAAGCAAAAGCCAAAGCCTTTTTAATGTCTACCTTCATCTGTTTAATCACTGGAGCTTGGACTATGCTTAATAATACTTGGAAGTGTATCACATCACTTGATTTGCTATGTTGTTTACAACAGTAAAAGCAATGCCAAAACACTACAATCAAATTAAAGGACAGACTTGATTTGGTTTGCCATCAAAGACATGCAGGAGAGCAGCGGGAGGCATTTATTGTTTGACTCTTTTAGGAACAAAGAGGAAACTGTCTCTGGATGGCCAATTAGAGGGATTGCTGAAGAATAAGGAGCAAGGTTCGCTTCATTTACAGAGTATCTGACTGATTGCCACCCTCCCCCTCATATCTGCCTTTCTATCTTTCTTTCTAGCTTGGCACAAGCTCGGAGAGATGAGGCGGTCATCCAATCCTCCCATTCACAAGCCTCTTAGCCCCGTTGGCACATTACTCTGCCAATTGTGCCAGGCTGGAGTTATCTTGTGTGCCTGTGTAACAGCTCATCAACAGCATCTAAGGTGAATTTACAAGGGTTTTAATACAAAGCCAAGTGGTCTTTGACTGATGTAGTCAAAACATTATCAACTTGATGGATCATTTCTACTTATTAGCGCGGTTGCAAATAATTTTATACAACACAATCATTCACATGAGCAGCCATGCTGGAAGTAACCACATGTGCAGTCTCGACCCACTTCATTATTATTTATTTACCTAAAACACCTGTTTATCAAGCCCATGTATCACTAAGCTGCACAATTTTTCATTATTAATTTCAGATACACTGTTTATTTGATCACTTGATATCTGCAGGTACCAAAGGCTATTTAGCATAGAAATTATAACCCGTCTAGGCACAGACGGAGCTGTTAATGAAATAGCCAAAAGACTGAAATCAAAATAACTTGCCAAGGAGGGAGATTTGGCTAGTCAACTACTTAAAATAGAAGAAATAGAAATCAAATTAAAATAAAACAACTTGAATGAATACACTATATTTAGTGATACACATTATTTGAACATTGGCTATTCAAAAAAAAGAAAAAGAAAATATAACCTATAGTATAGCACTGTGCCATTGCTCTGAAAGGCTCTAATCAATTATACACATACTGTCTAGGCTACACTGGTGCTACATGACTCAAGTTGTACACATCACACATGCAGCAGGAGGATGTCTTCTGTCAGTGTCACACTCGTCACACTCAGTCATTTTTGTCACATGCAGTCAAGATCTGACTGAAGCAACCAGACCCTCAATAGAAAAAAAGGAACTTAAACAATGGATATTATATTATGCTGTATTATTTCAGTGTAAAAGGACGCATCAGGTTGCAGTGTGAATGTCAGCCTGTTAAGTTGTGTACACAGTAATTTTGGTTACAGTTTAAATATTTCTGTTCTGCAAAAAGTCTCGAGTATTGTCAGACATTAAATTTGCGAGAACTAGCAGTATGATTTTTCCACAGAGGTTTCTTAGTGTAACTCATGCATATACGGAAATATCCGCTATAATTAGCTTTGTTTTTTATTTTTTACACTTACATTTACTGTTACTATTTATATTGGTAACTGTAAAAAGAATGGGTGTTATGTTTGCTATTGAAACGTATCATTGCTTCCACTGTGAGAAATCCAAACGGTCTTGTTTGATATGGGTTTAGGTTGAGACTGACGTCTGGCAGGCAGATGCCTGAGTGATAATGAGGGAAGCAACTTCTTTTAGAAAGTAAATTGAGGAAAGCTGTGGTGTAGTTCAACGTCTTCCCGTTTCAAGTACTGTTGCTTGCAATAATACCATAATAATGACATTTTTCGATATATCTGATGGAGTCTGTAAGAATGTCTTCATATATACAGGTTAGAGACAACACAGGGGGGGTGAGAATTTATTGTTTCACATACGTTTGTTGAATTGATTCAGCTACCGTTGAGGTCATTGAAAATATTGACCGAGGGAATGAAAGAAATGCCCTCGAGATATTTTTACTGAATGCTGGAATACAGCTTCCACCTGACAGATTTTTGTTCAAAGAGCATTCAACTTCCTGGTGCTCTAATGAGACTATGACATTGAACACATTTCAACTGTAGTTTCACCTGTCAGCAGTTAAATGATAAAAGTAAATAGCTTGCTGCTTTCTGTGCAGCAGCTACGTGTTGGATCGTTTTCCTTCTAACTGTATCACATTCACAATATTGATTGGTAGAGGAAATGATGGAAGGAGACGACAGGAGGCCCAGCGTTCTTCTTAATATGTCATCAACGCCTTGGTGTGGTGATGGATACTGTGAGATGGGCTAAAATCCAGTCACTCACAACAAATCCAGCATGGATTTAAAGACGTGGCAGCTCCAGATCTTACCACCAAATATCACTGGTATTGCTCTCTCTTCAGATTGATATTCACAAAATGTCAATGCAAAATACGAGTGCTCGTACGCTGTCGGAAGTCTCATCATCAGTCATATTTACATCTTCATTTACATCATTTTTATGTTTCGTTGAAAGTGAAAACATCTTTAGTGTTTCTTTATCTTTTTGACCTTTTGTAGACCAACAAGCTCTACACTGCAGTACAAAAACAAATCGTCTACATGGATGATGGACTAGTGGGGATGCAGCTTTAGCTTCAGTCTTTTAATACAATATCATGTATGTGTAGCTATCAAGTGACTGTAAACAGAATTTACAGTCACTGGCTAGAAATTAGAAGCCTATTTTTGTCTGAAATCAAGGGCCCATTGTTATGAAAAATTATAAAGAACTTTGAGGGGTAAATGTGCTACCATTATTGTTGTAAAATACACATATATATAATAACCGAAAGTTTGACAGGCTGAGCAAAAGTGATCCAGACCAGATCCTGTGAATTCAAAGTTGTTTTCAGCTGTCAAAATCACATGAATTTCCCAATTTGACAACTTCCTTTAATTATGGAGGAAAAGGCTGTGACCAGTGTAGCATCACAGTCACAGAGAAATGCTGCAAGAAGGGACACTACAGAGAACTGTAAAAACGTATAAGGCAGGTGGTATAGAGCAGAAAGAAAGAAAGAACGACCGACTCATAAATCAAGTCGAGGTGAGACTGCTGAATCAGGGTTGATTGTGCCTGGGAGAGACAATAAAGCCTGTAATCATCTGTCTCTGCTGCACAGACCTGACAATTATCTGCCCATACCTGCCCGCCAGAACAGAAAGGGCAAGATCCGTCTACCTTCAACCTATACAGCTCCGTTTTTTTAAAGAGGAAATTCATCTGCTGATGCAAACTAAAAGCATAGGGGGGGAAAAAATACAATCATTGTCGGAAAACGACGAAAGAATTGGGATTGTCAGGTTTTCGCCTGTCAGCCATATGTGATGATGATTTTGGGGAAGAAGAATGAGTGATGATATTTTCTATCTCCCTCTACGCACACATTGTATAAATCATCATACACACACTCACATAAGCACCCTGTCAATATATTAACTCAGATAAAAGAAGAGTAGCCCCTCATTATGCTGGTATAACACAGCCTACAGAGGCTCCATTTGCTTCCAGTGCAGTTCCTTCATCGTAACGCCTGCTTTCAAACAGCTGTCATTTAGGGTACAAATTTGCCTCCATTTCCCTCCAATACATCTGAGCCTGAAGCATATGGACCATCACTCCGTGGCTGAAAGCACTGCACTAGGGCCTAAAAGCATTTTTTTTTGTCAGCCCAATAACAGAAGCAAATGAATAGTGTGGCTGTAATTAATCCTTTTTATTAACTGAATAAAACCTCTTGGTGGATCTCAGCTAGTGAATGCCTTTTTTTTTCCGGTAGCGCTGTTTTTCCTCTCTAATAGGAGAGTTTGTAAAATAATTGCAAAGTTGTTACCGGTATGTGGACAATCAATACTTTTATCAAACATAAATGAAAAAGCAAAAAGGCACTCAAGAAAATAATACAACACAACATGTGCTCTGTGTTGCACATTATGAGCAGAGGGACATTTTTTATTTGGGTTTGTTTGTTTACTGCAAAATCAGAAATCTATCAGAGCCACCTGCATACAGGGGTATATTTATTACATTGTCATGTCTTGCTTCTGTTAAGATTATTTACATTTAAAGCCAAAATGTGTTATAAAGCTGCTTTTTGGCCCTAATGTCATTGACACCAGACCAAATCTGCATCATATTTTATATCTATATAAATGAGAAATTTAAGAAACTTGGCTGCATTGATAACATCAACATATATGTATGTAAAAGGTGCAAAGGGACACTGAGAACATTACACACAATTATCACTATGAAGATTAAAACAGAAGACTTTCAACTGTCATCCTCATTGGAGGATAAATTCCTTCTGGAAGCCATAGTGACATAAAATATCTCTCTAAACGTCGCCCTTAATCGAGCAATCTCACTGTCAGACTGTCAGAGTTGACAGACTCAGCCATCAACGTCAGTACGTCAATACATGAGAATCTGGTGATGACTTTGAAATTGGTTTGCGTGTAAGCAGGGCTGTAGTGGTAGATAAAAGCTTGGGTAACCCCTGCCTTACCTCAGCCACACTGTCTATATGGTCCTTAAAATAGCTCTATGTTTGTAATATAACATACAGTACCGGTTTGGCTTATACATCAATCAACACCTGTGAGTTTTAGTGCTGCGTTTACAACAGTTACGGAGGCCAACAACCTTTTAACAGCATAAGAAAACATCAGCATTGTTGTGTGCTGTTAGTACCTGAATTCAACGATCTGTAAATCCTTTTATGGGATTCGATATTGTGCTTTTTGATTTGTTCGTCGGGATGTGTTTCAGTTTACATTTGGATAACAGATTGTGCCTTTGAAAATATTTACAGCCCTCTCCGTGTCTCATACAAGTATGTTTAACAGAAACTGCAGTAGGAAGCCAGTCTGAGTGCACTGACAGCTGTGAAGTGATGAAAGTGAAGAATTTGAGAGGTGGGTAAACGACATTTACGTGCATTTAGTCTCCACTACAGCTCTGCTTGTAAGGCAAAGAGCTCTTGAAGTAAAAACTCCTTTTTATATGTATACATGTTATTTTAGCTATTATGAGCTTAAATAATGTATGTGTTTTGGATCAACATGAGGACACGTGCTTACCAAAGCAGTCGTGGAGGCTCAACGTACATGCATACCTTAACGTATAGCAAGAAACTACTTTGTGCTTCGTGCTAAGTTGCACAATGTCACATGCTAAACTAAGATGGTGAACATAGTAAACAATACCCCTGCTGACACTGTCTTTGTCATGCTCAGAGAATACTAACACACGAAAATCAAAGTAGAGCGATAACACAATAGATCGTCAGACAATGATCTCTTGTCGACTCTCTTAGGCGACACAAAAGGTGAACAAAGAATTAAATAGTTCAATAACTCAAATCTGATTTATCACCTGAACAGACGTAATAAGTCAATTTTTCTTTCGTTTTAGGGTGAGGTGGGCATACACCCTTAAAGACTATTTTCCCTTGTCACTTCTCCTGGTTTAGACAGCATTCAGTGTCCATATTGCCAGGGGAGCTGCACTACCTGATAAGCGGAGGTAGAGGCTCTCTGACACATCTGTCTGCTTGATGAGCCAAGTGTCAAAGCCCCCCAAAGTGCTGGATGGAGTGCATCAATAAACGACTTTAATCCCCTCCTGGGGCCAATGTCCTCCCACTAATAAGGGATCGTCTTACACCGCTTGCAGTAAGGAGAGAGGTAAAAGTGGCTTGGCATGGGCTCCTGCACAGGGATGTAGCATGCACAGGGAATTGTCTGTACACAGGTAACAGGCTGTAAATCACACGCGCCTGCTGTTGCCTTAATTGCTAGACTGGATTGGTGTTTTGTTTCCTCCTCCTTCTCACTGACCCTCCCTCTGTTGCCCACGGACTCTCTTCTCTCTGTTTAAAGTAAATGTCTGTTTGTCATCGCTCTCTCTGTAACACCTCTTCAGTTTTTCTATGTCAGGCTCTTTTCGCCACCTCCACTTTGCATCTAACTCTGCCCCAGACAGTCTGACTTACCAGACAGAAGAGGAAAAGCAGATGGGGACTGGTAGCTGGGCAGTATTGGTTATGCTGAAGGACGTGTGGGTTGCTAGCATCCGCAGGGAAGATCCAATGAGTGTTCTAGTCAGAGTGACCCTAATTAACCACATATTATCTGCAGGCTGTGTGGAGGATTAAGGCTCTCCGCTCTGGACCCTGCAGGCCTGGAGACCCAAAGAGAGAGGACTCTGCACTAACACTTCATATTCTGCCTCAAAGCAACACAGAGAGCGGTCGGGGTAAGAGAGAGGCTGGACCGGAAAAAAAGGCTTGCTTGAAGCATATCTGCAGGTCAGGACTTTTCTATAATGAGCATATAAACATATCAAATCCAAACTGCTATGTACAGTGCAGGAGTAGGATGCAGCCATCCTTTTTGGCAGCCTCATATTGCTCCTGTTCAAAGAGGAAGACATAATGTGGATTTGTCTGTCATATCCCGAACACATCCTTGTCTCCTGCCCAGGTGCTGTTAGAACAAATTGAAGTTTCTGTAGAAGGAGGGGATCATTACTCGGTTGTGAGATAATGAGCTCATTTTCTTGTTTGACATTAGAAATCCCAGAAATGAACACTTCGCCATGTTGACAGGTCTTCATACACACGGCGCACTGCCACATTAAACCACTGTCTATTGTCAACAAAGCAATGCAATCTGGGAACGACACGAAAACCCTCATTGATGCAACACAATAAGCAGCCCCCACAGGCAGGCAGAGACTCTGTTTTCTGCAGGAAACATTCTAGTAGCACCTGTGACATACCTCATTTCAGATGAAAGATGAGCCAATATGAACAACATGATTAAACAGAAGATTAACTGACACAAAGCGCCCAAACGTTCGAAGAATCCAAAGGTTGGAGCTCATAAGAAATGCCATTTCTTTAAGTGCTAATGTTTTATTACAAGTGTTTCAAGATACTCATGAATATTTTTCAGATTTACATAACACCAAACTACTGTAGAAAATAGTGCAGTGTTAACAGTTCAAGCATTTACAGGGCTTTCAGAAAGTATTACAGGGTAAACCTATCCTCTGCTAACCCTGTGCAGCTGCTATTCTGAGTCATTTCTGAGTAACGTTCCCTGTGGTGTCACACTGTAATTCAAGCTTTAAGTCTCGAATCAAGGCCCACGCTGTCACCTACCTCGCTCTGTGTCATAGAGGTAGACAAACTTCTGCCACTTGTAGTGAGACAGCAGGCTGAGGACAGCTCCCCGGAGGGCGGGGCGCATCTGGATGACAAACTGCACCTCGTTATCAGTGGGGTAACTGGGTGTGACAAAGGAGGTGTGCAGGGCGCCGCAGAACGAGGTCAAGGTGTTCATGGACTTCTTGTCGTAGAATCCGAAGATGGCGTACACTCCGCGGGAGAACTGGGAGCAAACTGCAGGGAGAGCAGAGGGCAAGAGGACACAAGTGTTAAGATGTGAGTCAGCAAAACACGAGTGTGCACGCTCACAAATGCGTGCCTCATCACTTTAGGCAGTAATAGATCGATTGGGTTCTTTGACCCACCACTAATGGCGAATTAGTACTCTAAATGACCCTCAGTGCACTTTGATGCAGCATCGAGGGCACATCCTGAGAAAGTCTTATTCTTTAATCAGATAGTTCCTGATTTTAATGAATATCTTGCAATTTTGCTATTTTAGTCATTTAAATTACAGCTGCTTGTGTTTAGATTGCTAGCTAAATGTTGTTAAATGAAAAAAGTGTTTTCTAGATAAACTTGCTATTATATTTTATATATAGTAAGGCATCAAAAAAGTAATGTCTTGGTATCTGTAGAGAAACATGTATCAGCACTTGACATTTGATTTCGAAACAAATGATGCTCGTCAACACCTAATAATCGCCAGAAATTAAAATTAAATTAAACTATTTTGATAATCCATTTTCATCAGCTTCTTAATTGAGTATTTGCTGTCTTAAATAAATAAATGATTAAAAAAATAATTAGATCTAATGGATAGCCAGCCTTCATTATCCCAACATAAAACTCTGAATAATAAAAAAAACGATTCATTAACCTATAAAAGGAACTGAAAATGTACAAAAAGACACTATGCAATGCGACAGAAATTGAATGGATATGTCTTATATATAAACAGACTGTCAGCAAAAACTGCTGAGGTGTAAATACAAGTGTTTGTGTGTGCGTTTACATTGGTAAGAAAGATGATAGATGTGATAGACACATCACCCTATTCACTGAAGGTCTCCAGCTCCCACCAGTTATCGCCCTGTTCCCTCGTCCACAGTGAGCCGGCTCACTGCAGCTGTGAACACTGCTGCTACCTCCCACAGAAGAGCTGAAAAAGACAACTCTTTCCGCCTCGAGTAAAACGTGAACACAGTTTCACTTTCAGTGACCTACAAGACATACCCACAAGATTTGTTTTTGACAATGTCATTTTCAGCTACATCCTTGGATACCTGTCTGTAGTGTGAATGACAAAGAAGATCTGAGCACAGTGAGGACAGAGAGCAAACAAAAAGACAAAGATCGATGTGTAAAGATAGAGATCATATTCTAACATAAAACTGAACTACAAGTTCCACTCTTAAGGAAAATATAAAATATTTTTAATTTTGTTCACTGTAACAAATCTATAACAACTGATTTGGAGAAAAGCAGCTATATAAGCATTTTTTTTATCAGCATGTGCATGTGTGATGTGATGCTTCTTGAGAGGCAAAAAATGTTTTTTCATTTATTTGTGAATTCATCATGCACTCTAGTGGGATAGTGTAAATTGTCAGGCAGAGAGACTTTCATTCAGTCAGAAACCATTAATGTGTAAACTAATATTCAGAGCTACAGGTGTGTTTTGCCTTCCTACCCTATCACGAATGGCTGTTCACTTATTCTGATTGACTCTCAAGTGTTCCCGCTGGGTAATCAAGCATTCTTAACATCCGTAAACACTGACATATTCCAGCACAATGCTCGTATGACAGGAAGGACGATTCGATCCAATCTCGTGTCAAAGCTATGTTAAATATTTGTTTCTGATTAGCTGGCGGCTTTTTTCATTCAAGCCCATAGCTCACAGTTCAAATGTTGCTCTAAGTGAGGATTCTCAGCATTCTCCGATGTTATTGATGCTGAACCAGAAACAATTCATCACCGACATGACAGTTTGTGTTTTGTACCTGTATCCTAATCAAGCACAAGACGCAATCGCACACGTACACACACCACAATACCCTTTTTTCCCCCCTTATTTTCTGTCGGTGAGTATTTGTCTGTCTTTGTAAAGAACGGTGCTACCTTTCTGATACTCAGAGGACAACATAACAGTACTCATGTACAGTATTTGACTCTTAAGCACAATTGCTGTGTGAATGTGAGATCTAGTAACTGGTAGGATTTGCCTCATCCTTCTAAATTCAATTCCTTCCCTATCTGTCCTGGTACAGACACCTTTCCCAAGGTATAAGCATTTATTCTCAGCAAGCACACATACAGGCAGGCTCACACGCACAGAGATGCTCACATAGAAGCATGCGCACACACACACACACACACACACACATACACAACACAGCTTCTTGATAAGTGAATCAACAGATGGACAGCAGTATTGTGGGTAAGTGCTGCAGGGTGAGTGGTGCAATCTCCCACTCTGAATGGGAGCCAGTAGGAGTTCCAGCCCTCGACAAGGCCCAGTTTTCTCTGCACTCCCTCTTAATTTGGGCCAGTACTGACACAGAACCTATCCTAAGGGAGCAGATCTGGCAGCCTCTTTTCTCTGCTCAGCTGTCCTCTGCTTATTAGGTTGAGCTTTGAGCAAGCCCGAGCTTCAGTAACAGATATGTCCTCCCATCCTCTCCGCTCACACACCCCCTCTCGCTCTCTGCCCTCGCCTTTTGTTCTCTCATCTTGCCCCTGTTGGTGATGCAGTGTCTTTGCGCTGCAGTCTTTTCTGTGTCGTCACCTTATTGTACTGTACAGGTTCACGTGTTCAGTGATCCCACGAGCAATGCCATCTAGTATTATCTTCAGGTAGATTCTCCCATAGTGGCAAGCTTGATAGGGATCTACCAGACAAAGAATGACCTGTTCTGGGTCGAGAGCACGTCTGTCTCTCTGCACCAGATCTGCCAGCATCCTACAATTCATCCTGAACACTTTTGCACTCTTTCTTCACAGTAAATCCATTCTCCACCTGCACCTCCTCCCTCACCAAGGTCTGCCTTCATGAGCATCAATTGTGACAGGTTACACAGCTGTAGGACTGGCATTCACAGTCAACATGCAGCGGTGCTGTGCAGGACCCTCTTGTTTTCTCCCTCTTAATCCCTAACAAGCCACAATACATGTTATGGTTTCATGGGTGTTTGTACAGCCTGAAGGTCATACGTAAAGCGAGTTCCAGGAACCTTCAAGTGGAGCTAGCAGTGACGCTGATCATGACTGATAAAGCAGATGTGTCATCACATCAGTAAAAAAAGAAGCTACTTTTGGCTGAGCCGCTAAATTCATCACTTGTACAAACAGCTGTGGGAAAATGAGCTTGCACTGGTGGCAAAGACGCGTTGACTCTAATCACCAGGAGCTGTGTGAGGAATGAGACTGTAGTCCTTGAAACTGGATCACAAATTTATGGATAATATTATATTATTATTTAAATTGATCTATATTTGACAAAAGCTGCACTAATTTGATACCTCAAATGTACATTTTTTAATCTGAAATGAAAGATACTCATTTTGAAAGACTGTCAAACTGAGGAATTTAGAGTTTCTTTGCAGTGAAGTGGAATGTTAATCACTTAATAACTTCAATAAATAAGAAATTTATTTGCTTACAATCTGAAAACAAAAGACTGGTTATATCTTCGTGTATTATCATATACTTTTCCTATTATTTGTATTTGCAGTTCTGGATTATCATATTCCAGGCAAAAAGAGCCAAACTCTACACTACTCTGCACTATATGTATTCAGACACTTCACTCACTTTCTACCATAAATGTCTCTCCATGCAGGACTGATCCCCTCCTTCTTCAATGCCTCGCTGTCTCTCTCTCCACTCTCCTCTCCTCTACCCTCATCACTCTATTTGACCTCTCCTTTTGTTGTCTGTCTTTTGCCTCAGCCATCTGGTCATCCCCCAAAGCATACATCGTCTTCAAGCATGGCGGTATCTCTCTCCACCTGAGTGCCTCTCAGATTGTTTCCCCCATAATACTACCCTGCTGCATCAGTGGAGCAGAGATTGGTGTTGGACTTCTCCTGCCAAGGGGAGAGAGCTGTGGAGAAACGCCCTGGCCTTCGGCCTCATCCCTCTTGGTAATTAAATAAAAATGAAACAAATGCCGTGCTGCAGAGGAAATAAAGCGGCCGAACCTGTCTCCAACTCTAGAGAAATAACACATCGGTTAATATAATTCAATGACTCAGTGAGTGTCACCTTGAATTTCAATAATACTAATTTACTCACAAGTCCTCCGACAACCACGTGCATGAACACAGAGTCATTACTGGAGCCTGCATGAGGACCGAGTAGTAAACAACACAAAGATAATTCACCCTCATCTGCTTCTTCTCTTTTCCTTCTTCTCCAATCTCATTTTCCCTTCTACTTTTTTTTCCCTTCCTCTGCAGCTAACCGTGCCTCCACCTCCTCCCCCTTCCTGCTGCAGGGAACCATGCATCCCATCTCCAGTTCACTGGTCAAACACACACAGTGTGCCGCCCTCATTCCCTTCTATAATCAGGACACTCGGCAGTGCTACAGGGATATTACATTTCTGATGCATCACTTGAGATGGCTGGCCTGGAATGCTAGTTCAGAGGGATATGCGTTATCCTGCAGGCACTTGGCTAATTCATAAAGAAAAAAACCTTTTCATGCACTCAGAGTATTTGGACTTCCATGCTCTTTCGCGGCACACAAGCCAGAGCCTTGCACAGCCTTGGGAACGGGGCTGGGAACAGTAAATGTCAACAATGATTGTATCTCTAGCTGTTTTCCTATTCTTTTTCATAAAGCCAACACTCTCTCTCTGCCTCTGTTGTTTCTCCTCCCAGCCACATGTCCTCCATTTTCCTGCCTGTGTCTCAGTCTCCTTCTCCCTCTGGTCTTCGTAGCTCTTCTTGCTGGTCCCCTGTCCTTTACCGACCCCTCCAACTACATTTCCACCAGCCTACAATCGGGACCAGCCCGTCCTACTCTGAAGAGGGGACGCTGTCACAGGCAGATAGCTCGTAAGTGCCCTGGGGGGATTGCATCAGCTCTTGTCATATAGAGATGTGAAGTGCTTCAAACTGTTAACTCAAATGGCAGACCCAGATTCAAGAAGGACTCAACTGCAATGGTTGCCAAGAAACATTAAAAGGAAGCTGTTACTATTCCCGCTGCATCAACATCTTGCATCTATTTACACTTCAAATTATCTGCTTTACCACTTTATCTGATTTAATACATACCGTACAGTAAATGTATCCAGTGGTTTCCAGGACTATAATTCAATATCGAATCACATCACAACATAATAATAATGTTATTGTTTTATAAAACATGAATGTTTCTGGGCAACTTTTTTTAAATTTGAATTTATTCAGTGGAGTTTCACTGACAGCAATGCTCTTTTTTCTGTAACTTTTGCATATATTTGTCATATAATGATATGTTAATGTTAATGTTGTAAAATTTCAGTCTATAGCTGAGCTGTCAATATTGTCCTCCGTGACGACACACTGCTCACAAAGGAACAAATGATACAAATCGTTCCTGGATGGGAATCCCAACCACAAACAACCTCATCTGCTGTTTGGGTTTGGAAAAATACAATACAAGCAAAATACTGGTGAGTTCAGAGGTGCACTTGGGTTTGTGTGTGTGCGTGCGTGCATGTGTGTGTTTATGCATGTGCACGTGCATGTGTGTTTGACTGCTGAAGCGTATGATGGATGGTAGGGAGGGTAAGGAGCCTGACCTGGGGATGCTCTGTCACCAAGGCTGGTTAGCCTGGAGCTCCCCCACCAAGAGATCAGCAACCCGACATGCTGGAAACAGGTTTCGAACTTCCACAGCTCATTTTCTATCTATTATTTTAAACTTTGTTTGTTTGTGACTGAATAAATTCATCTTAAGACGTGTTCATTGTATGCATGCTCTATCCCATAACATTCACATAAAATATTCTTTCTGAAAAGATTATGTTGTAGGCATGTAAAGCCCCAAGAGAGCTTGCATACATTTGATAAAAGAATATGGATGTGGAAGTTTTATCCAGTGTATACAATTGCAGACTGTGAACATCCCATACATTCCCTTCTTTGCTAGATATATTAATGAAAGTCACATCAAAAACTTTCACTACACGAAGAAGGAGCACATAAACCTCTGTTTCTCCACTGTCTACCTGGATGGATGGAGAACAGGTCAAATATTGGAAGAAATCTAATCTTATTCCAATGTGGCAACACAGAGCATGTGTGAAGAAATGTGTCAATTTTTTTACTCACAGTATAAGAATATAATGTGAGAAATAACACAAAGATTTTTCTAAAAAAAAAAACATTTTAATACCTAAACAAGTGTAGAGTTACATTTTGACACCCCTGCTGATCATACTTTTAGTAAACACATGAAGCCTGTTACATAGCACAGAACTTTAAAATATGGTAGTTATATGTGAGAAACTGAAACCTTATTGTCATTTTGTTTACAGTATTCATTTTTACTTATACATATAATCAGTTTTTTTCCCTGTGAGAATTAATTAATGGAAATTTCTATAAAAGTATAAAATTCTCATTCTATTTTGAAGAAAAAGCATTTTGTCACAGCTTTATGCAGAGCAGTATATCCAATTGAGATGGACATTATGGAAATTTGTGTGAAAGCATAAAATTCAAACTAGTTAGTGTAATTCATATTCTCTTTGAAGCTTCAAGAATTGGACCTAAAAGGCATCCATAAAAAAAAAAAAACCATTTATCCCATACCACACGATTCTGATGAAAGGCTTAGATGATCTAAAACTGCCATCAGGTCTAATAAGATGTGCCCAGACCTCTGCTCTGTCGGCTGAAACAGAGACAGAATTAAAATATGTGATATCACATCTGAATTATGTGATATGATCCTGTTTGTCAAATCTTTACTGGTTTGTCAGAGTAAGCCAAGGGAGGATTCCTTATACAAACAAGAACCGTCTGTTTTAAAAACAACCCAATATTATGTAAAAAAAAATAAAAAAATGTTGTTTTAGAACAATTTTGAGATGTAAATAAATTTTTTTGTCCTGCAACATTGGTAAATATAGCGATACATGTTTTAATTCAAGACAAATATATATTAATATAATATTCTATGGCAGCTGTAGTGAAATTAAGATGGAAAAAAAAACTACTTCTGTTCAACCTGTTTGATCAATAATATACTGCCTCACATATTGAAGGCCTGACTGCTGCAAATTACTATGTATATGGTGTTCTGTATATGAGAAACTGACCTGCGGATCAGAGTTACTGAGGTTAGATCTGGCTCCACAGGCTCGTACTTTTCTATCACTGGAGTTCATTAACTATTCTCTTTCCTCTCTTGTTTTTCTCTGCAGCCCTTCAACCACAGCTTCTTCCAGTCTCTCCACCTGCCATCTTGATGATAGGGTCCTTTACTTGTGAGAGTGGCTGGTGAGAAATCCCCAAGGAGTCGATGGCTCTCAACTCCATCTCCTTCTGACAGATATTTTCACCTTCAAGGTCTAACCATCATACTTTGTTTGAACATACAACAACACGCAGGGCCGAAAGCACTGCGCAGGTCAAACAGACTGACGTGCTGCTGATGACGTGTGGTGATTTTTTTTTATCATCCCTCTGAGCAACACAAATCATGCATTGGACATTTTTAAAAGTTCAGATAAAAGCATTGTGATGGCAGCTGCAAGATATGCTGACTAACTCTTGGGGAACATCAGTTTGATAGGACTCAACTGATACATGCAGAAATCTCGCTTTGCATGCCCTCGCATGTCATTTCCTTGAGACATGCAATTAAGAT
The DNA here is from genome assembly GCA_036937835.1 of Pampus argenteus. NCBI lineage: Eukaryota > Metazoa > Chordata > Actinopteri > Scombriformes > Stromateidae > Pampus > Pampus argenteus. The sequence goes on along the minus strand of CM072861.1, from coordinate 19,743,496 downwards.
CAATCTATGTGGGCAGATAACAGACCCAACCCTCGGCCCTCGCTTCACCTCGAGAGCCTCTGCTCTGAGATCCTGGCCCATCACGTTGAACAAATAACAATCCCCTCTCCGACAGGCTCGTGCCGTCCACCTTTTGCTGCAATGCAGAGGCGAGAGGAGTGCAACAGAACTTGTCTTATCCTCTGAAAGATGATCTCCTCTCACATCTCCAGGAATATGTCACTACAGTACACAGTGGGGACAGCTGCTAAACACTGACCCTTTGAGTATGACTGTATGCATTTTAAGGAGAATTCAACAGAGTATGAAACATGTAAGGCTTATGATATTCTGTAATTGGATTTCCCAGAAAGCTGGTGACAAAGTCCCTCACACACCACTAATCCTCCCAATCAGCACTGCGGGCCTAAAGCGTACTCTTCATTGCAGATGAATATGGAGGAAGAGAAGAGAACGGAGCATGAAGTGAGGAAGAACTCAGGGATCGCAGATAAAGAGGGGTGTGCCATGACTGTACAAGGACAGACGGCCACTGAAGGCGTCCAACATGTTCTCACACACAGTCTAATCACTATCTCACAGCTGGGAGTGAGACTGAGCTACGAAAGGAGCAAGCGAGACAGAGTTCAACATGTCAGACCACAGCGGCAAACATTCAAACTGTTGCTGTCAGAAGTGGTCTGAGGTTCTGCCTTCACCACAAACAGTGGAGATGAGCTCTGCTGAATTACAGGAAACAGCTCACTCTTGAACTTTATGACAGACGCCTTAAAGAAAAGGAGACACAAGGAGAAAAGTCTCGACCCCATCAAAGAATTCACTGTATTTAGTGATTCCTGTCCACCTCCGGCGGTGGTTTGGCCGGTCGGTGTGTCCGTCCTCAGTGTGTCTTGGGTGCATTTACACCTCTACTGTCATGTGATCAAGCGCTATTCTAATGAAATCTGATCAACAAAAAGGTGTAAAGTGGGCCACTGAAAATACATTGCAGCCTGAGAATATTATAGCGGCGTATCAACTGTTTCACTCTACAGGTCAGGAAAGTTGATATTCTGTCAGTCTATTCTAGCAGATACCTCAGAAACAAATCTTGATCTTCTTAGTGTAATTTATAATAGTCTCTGTAGATCTGTTTTGATGTGTCCATCACTGTTTTATGTATGAGTCGCTGGTTAACACCTAAATCTAGAGGAAATTTTCACTAGTTACAGTTTAATTTTCTTAAACTGTCCTTCTTAGAACTATTTTTCGTTCTATATAGGTCACCATATAGTCTAAGGCATACTGAGAATCCTTTTTATATTTGTTCCTATAATTTATAAAGAAATTAGCCTCTAAGTTTAAAGCTTCCTCTGATTGGATCAACCTGCACAGTTCACTTCAGTTCACCTCCTTTTTCATTTCTTTAAGGCATCTTATCTAATCTTTAAACAACCTACTCTTATTTCTAATTATACTTGAGATATGGAAATCACTTATCACTAATGTGTATAGGTGCATCTATGTATATATCAAGGGTATGTGTACATTTACTGGATTTTGGGAAGTATAAGTGAATGTGGGAGTAGTTAAGCCTGGGAGAGTATTTGTGTGTATGTGTGTGTCTGTTTGTGTTTGTGTTTTATTTATCATATCGTATTAAGGAGGCCCCTTAATACGATATGGTTTGTCTCAAGGAGTTTATTCTGCTAATAAAAAATGTGCAATATAAAGAGATTAAAGGCATAGTTTATGAAGATGCCTCTAAATTATTCGACCTGACTGCAGTAGAGCTGGGCTCGCTTGGATAAAGATTTGCGGTGATATTTCAGGTGTAGAGCGCCGCACCCAGCTGACTTGTTTTGAATCCAATTCTACGCAGCAGGGGAAATACCTGGCAGCTGAAATCCCTTCTTGTTCTTGTTCTTATTTGGATGATTGAAAAAAAAAAAAAATCAAGCAGCGTAAACTTGGATTTCTGGCAGGCACATTTTTTTTTCATCAATGTCAAAATGCTGGATTGTTTTTCCTGCCCTTCAGTGTACATCAGTTATATACAGTATACTATTCAGTCTGCTAAACTAGTGTCTGTCTTTTCCTGATCTACGAGACAGGAAAGGGGTCTTGAATTTCCATATTGCAGTTACAGTGTGAACCATCATGAGGATAATGCTTCCTGACTGGTTCTTTCTTTCCTTTAAGGTTGGATTTCACATCTCTGAAGCCTCACGTGTGGCTTATATGCACATGCGAAGTCTGCCACACAGGACCACCAAGAGGGTATAACTGTCTGCCACTCTCAAGAGGTCCACTTTCTGTGCATGTAAACTAAGCCTTTGCCCCCGGGCTCACTAATCAAATTACATGTCACAATTCATATCCTATGGCGATGAAACAAACCGAGCCAAGTCCTTGAAGGACTTGCATTGTGCAGCTTGATTACAGGGCTGAATTTTAAAACGGCACATCTCCAGGACCAGTCTCTCACAGCGCTTTGTCTTTCTGCAAAGGATAAAAGAATAAGTCAATGAGGATGGGAGATAGGACCAGTTGTTTAACCTTGAAGACATTACTTAAAGAATCCCCTCTCCTTCTCAGCCTCAATCCAGGCCTGGTTAAGTATGTAGAGTCCAGCGCCATCTTCATCTTATTAGTGCCCTTGCTGAGAGTGCTCTGTCCCTGAATGATAATACTGGAGGTAGCAGAGAGAGAGAGAGAGAGAGAGATGGAAAACAGAGGGCTGTGACAGTGAGTGAGCTGTAATCCCATATATCTCTGGGCCACAGCATACAAACCCTTGAATATGCCTTACTCACCTTTCTCTTCTAAAGCAATTTTCCTCCTAAATAACAATAAAGATTCTCAGCAAATGGTTTCATTTCAGAGAGAAAAGACCAAGAAGTTTTCTCACATTAGATGAGAAGATGTGCTCCATTTCACTCTCTGTCGACCTTTCATTGTCTGGATATGTGCTGGGAACCAACTGCGCCGATAACATAATTTCATTGTAATTTGGTGGCAGTTTGATGTCTTGTCCGAATGGTCACCATGCTACAGTGTAGTCAAGTCAGAGTAAATACCAGGTTTTCAGATGTCTGTCACTGGCCTGAGTGTAATAAATGCAAATTATGTGGTGAACTGACAAGCAAAAACAAAATACTGCGTTATCTAAAGTAATATATTCTAGTCACATACATTGTATTGGGTCAGCAGCATATATTTCAAAACCTCTTATATCAACAGATCAAATGCATGTTCTCTCTTCTTAGACTATAATTTCTTTAAACAGACAAAAAAAAAATTTTTCAGACGTTAAATTTCAGATGCATTTTCGTGTGAAATCAGTCTGTGGTGATGAATTAGGTGTTGAGGATATTTATACATACTTCCATTCCTTCTTCCCATATTTTGTGCCATAAACAGGAATGCCTTAAAATGTATATGTGCTACTTTTCTTGTTTTTAAACATGCAATCAGACAAACAGAAAATGGTCATTTCCAAAGTGAAGCATCTAAGCTAACTGGTGAACATAGTGAAACATTTAAAGAGCCATGTGTTTCCTTCAGGAGTTGGTGCAAAACAAAACAGAGCTAGCAGGAGATTTACCTTATATTTGTGGACACAACCACGACTCCAAATTTTACACTAATGTTGCACAATATCTACGGAATGAGTAAATAAGCAGCTGTTTGTTAACATGTTTGCCATATTAACTTTATAAGTTGATAATACGAATATCCACTGCCACCAACTGGCTAAGAAATCAGTTAAAATCAATTAATTCAAATTTGAGATCTAAATTGTGCTCTATAAATCATTTAAAAATGATTACTGCATTGTGTGCTCATTGCAGACTTGGTGGACTGTGAAAGTGACACAGCAGCTACACAACTTCTAAAAAAGGAAACTTCTTCAAGAGTCAAGAGTCTTCATTATTAATCCTAAATATTTTATTGTGTTTCAAGGCATGCCGAGGCTAAAAAGCTTTATTCTGAGACAAACTTCTGAAAATGGGAGTAAAATATACACTGACTTCTCACAAACTTTGGCCACTCGAGAGCAATTTTCCAACTTAAGCTTCTTTATGCATAAAAGAGATCATAGCCTAGGAGTGGGACTTGTACAGCATAGCAGCAGCAGCAGCAGCAGCATGGGCAAAATATGTTGCACAAAGTCCTGAGAAGAAACCAGGAGAACATAAAGCAACTCTGGTGAGACTTCTCTGTGAAGAAAAGTATGTGATTCTGTTATGCTGCCCATTTACAGTAAGAAAAAGCAAGGGGCTATTTCTCTTCAACCATTCACACATATTCCAAAGTGGACATTTGGCCATTGTCCACTTCACATCCTTTGTGGATCTGCTATTGAATGTGTGCAGCTGATCTGCAGAAGCATGTAAAGCCTCACACATCGACAGAAAGCAGAATCTGGACACTCAGCTTACCTCAGTTCTGTATAGAAGACAGGTATGAGAGAGATGAAGGGGAAGCGCCTGTGCTATCTACTTACAATCCAGTTCACATCACACACAGGCATACACAAACACAGCGGTTGGTCACTTCATCTCTCCATCTTCAGTGCTGTGCCTCTCTGCTCACTATTTCCTTCTCTCATAAGCCACTGAACTCTCCCAAGTCCTTTTTTCATCCTATTCTAGCACTGTCAGGGCTGCAAAGGGCACCGGCTTCTGAGAGAAGCTTTCCATTGAGGCTTTCGGAATGGATTCACTCCAAAACGGCCTTTTCATTCTGCAGCTGCGATGGATAAGCTCTGTCATGGGTCCAGATGAGTTTGCCTTCCTGATCTAGCACGCCATGCCGCGGAAAATCAAGCAGCGGCAACGAGATGAAGACGAGAAGAAAAGTAAAATTAAGGGACAGGAGTCCGGCTAGGGGCTACCCAATGGCCGATGATGGAACACTTCAATATTTCGTCACACAGTCATGCATGGACACACAAACACGGACAGGGGCCTGGGAGCAACCGCCCACAGGTTTTACGTAGCCATGTGTGAAATGGCAAGAGCCACACAACAGCACTCTCTGAATTAACCATCGGAGGGAGAAACAGAGGAGGGTCATGGTTGAGCAAGCACATCATGTTCACTTAATTCTCACTCGTGGGGATATTAGGCTCCGAGGACAGGAGAACCGCGTTACTGATCATGTAAAGTAAGACCACACCACATCACTCTTTCCCACCTAGAAACGCATCTGCTTAATAACGGTTAAGCTTGCAGTGATTGGAGGAGTTGATGGACAGCAATGGCAAACATCCGCCTCCTTGACGACAAAGCAGCGGATGAGTCAAAGCACCTTGAAGCCCTTTTAGTCGCCTACAACCAAATAATTTCCAGCGTATTATTCACAATCCTTTTGATTATCATTCTTTTCTTTATAGCGTTCGTGCAGATTTGATTAAACTAATGTGAATCACTGAACAATTACACAGAAACAGAAGATATTTCTGTTCCGGTGTCATCAGCTCTTTATTTCAACATATCAACAGACCCTTCCCTGACACTGCTGGGGTCTTCAATCTTCAACTGCGATTGCTGTTGCAGTGATTATCTACAAATCTGACCCTTGTCTTCAGAGGTGTTGGCCTGCATTATGTCTTCCATTATATAAGATGCGTTTAATATTGACCACAGATTATATTCATGGCACGGCATGTCTTATTTGCATCTCTGTATCACTGAAAGGAATATGCTGCTAATATGTGTTCTTCTTTCTACCTCCTCTCCTTCAGCCTGTATGCTAGAGTGCCCATACACTAGTTTCACAAGGTTATGATGCTTCAGTGGCCCGGCGACTGTGAACTGTCACAAGCAATCAGTTATGATGGAGCCCTTGTTTCTGCACAGACATGCAGCTTTGGCAGCTCTGCTCGCAACTGCCTCTTTTGAAACCGGCCAGAAACGTGCGGATCAATCTGCTCAGTCGGCAGACGGAAAGCTGGAAGCTGGAAGCCCCGTTGCACTGTGATCCAATATTTACTAGTTGGGAGCAGTACATCGTGACACTCCCTGTTGATGCTTTGTATTCATCACAACACCGGCTGATGTCCTCTTCATTCTTGACTGTCTTTAGCACAGAATTTATACTCCGCCACACACATACAGAGGAGAAGTTGATGACAGTTGATAACGCACTCCAAGTGGGCTGACAAGATTAGACCTCACATATATGCCAATTACTGCTTTCTCTGACTTTCTCAGAAATAATAAAAGAAGTGTTTTCTTTTCATAGACTGTCTGACCTTGGTTAGGACAATGCAGTCAGCAGCTCCTATTGAGGAAGACTATACAGAGTTCCCTCTTATTCTTTTAGGCACAGTGAAGCCATACCAATGCAGCAACTTTTGATGAGGCCCGATGCGGATGTGCTGTTCCAGCTCAAGTAGGGGATTACTGATTTAATGATTACGATTATTGTAGGGGAGTCGGTGAATGGCCACTAGGTAGCTGAATGTGACTGCTATGGCTGCAGGAACATAGCTGTAATGGGCTTTGTGGGACAGATTAAATATATATAAAGAGAGAGACTATAAGTAAAAAATGCTGACTGCAGTGTCAGAAATCTTTATAAGTGACAAGTTTTAGAAAAGCTTTTTTTTCTTCACCTACAGTACTGGTGCAAAAGGGTAAATGACATTTCGAAATGAAAAATAATCTCTGCCACAAACAATGTACCCCACTCTCCTTGAGAGCTTTTGCTCATTGAGAAAACAAAATGGAAAGCAGCCGTCGCATAGAGCTCGGCTGCTGTGAGACATATGCCTGATGCACCTGAGATGAATAGTTCACAATAGCAGCTTGCCCTCTGTTCGTTTTTATTTAAAATGCACCACATGCGCAGGCTTTTTTCTTATCATAAACACTTTTTCTTTCCAAAGAGCACAGAGATAAATGTGTTCAATGTACCACTAAGATTGTGTGTGTGTGTGTCTCCTCCTGTGGTCCCTCATTGTGTTTATCGTTGCTTTTTATATGGTCAGCTGGCTGCTCTTGTTCATCACAACACGGCGCTGATATCATCTTCAATAAGGGAACATAGAGTTACCCTGTCATTGTTGACTTATAGTTCAGAAGCCACCCTGTTATTTGAACAGTGGTGAGCAGGATGCGTCGAGCTTAGATGGACTGTCATGTTGCATCATGTCTCCTGATGAATAAAAGGGGCTTCGTCTACGCCGTGCATTCATGAGTTTGCCATAAAGCTCACATTCTTCCACATGTTATTCTTAAGCATATATATATATATACTTGATTGGGTAACATTAGAGGTTTTATTATTACGTGGTGACACAAATAGTTTTGAGAGCTGTGGATATTTTATTGTCAAAGTGTTAAAGCTGTATGAAGAATCCCATATGTGTAGCAATACATTTAAAGCAGTCCCAGAATTACTATTGTATGCATTATATCATGTTGAAACCACACACATTGGCTTTGTTGTCTATTTGAAATCATTGTGTGTTGTAGGGTGATGATATCTTCAGGGTGCTGTGACAGCCCATCCATAATCATTTCACCTTAATCCCTCTTCTCACTCGCAAATTTATTACGTTTGCCCCAGAAAATTGTGCAGATAGATAAAGGAAATCAATAGGAAATTCAAAGACCCCAACATCCCCACTGCAGGCCTGAACACACTGCAAAAGATTGATAACTGTCAGGGCCAGAGAGATCTTTAAAGGTACCAATGAATCTATAATGGGATGTCTGATTTACTGATCTTCCAAATCAAAAATCTGTCCATATGTTATATGCTTCCTATAATCCATGGGTGCTGAAATGGCCAAATGCCCAGTATTTGTGAAGGATATATGGAGATTTAAAGCAAACATAGCAGCAAGGCAGGAAAGCTGTTGTTTTATCAAACAACATCTGCCAGCGTCATTGATTCAAAGACAAATAACACTCCGACAGCAACACTTTTCCTCAGGTTGGGTTTAAGAGGATCTTTTGATATTCTGATTAAAAATGCATTGTGTTGAATCTGCCTCGGAGTGTGCTCTATGTTTTTCTATTCTGAATCTCATTACAGCTTCAGCCCTATGCCTGGTTTTAAAGAAATAAATAAATGAAAATGCAGCGGAGGGCATCTCACGGCCAGAAAATTAGGTCAAAAATAATGTACCCTTTGGAGATTTGGCATTTGGATTTGTTCCAGCCTTTTTATGTGTTTTCTGTGTGAACGAGGTTTAACCTCATGTGACCATAACTAGACTGCACTAGTGATCATAACCGTGTAAGAATTCAAGAAAATTATAGAAAATTTAGGATACGTTACTTCATCAGTAATACGTGCAGAGTGTTGCTGTGATGTAGCAGCATTTAATACTTTTGGTAACAATTTGAACAAGTTATATCAAAACATGCAACTGTATCAGACCCTTTCTTCTATGCCTCATCATCCTCTTCTGTCTGAACTGTGTTGTCAGTCTCCCTTTTCTGCTCGTGTCCTGCCCCCCTCTCAGAGGCCTCGTGTTTCCCAGAGCATGTAACCTCATCCAGAGCCGTTATTGTACCACTCATCTGACTGAGACCCGCATCGAGCCACCTCAACAGACCCCAGAGACCTGCCTGGCCTGCTGACCTCAAAGTCAGACCTCTACGCTACTGTACGGCAGTTCATCTTTCTCCCACAGACTTTGCTGCATAATCATGGTACATCTCAAATATTCTCTTCATTTTTCAGAATTCTTATTCTGTGCATTGATGTTTTTTTTTTCAGATTATATCATCCTACTGCTGAAGAGTGAGGTATATATTTTCCCAAAAATGTGTTCGCTGTTTGGATAAAAGGACAGAGGGTGAGCCAGCAATATTTTACCATGATCTTTGTTTTGGTTGAACCATGACATGTGACCCATGGCAGCTTTGGTACAGAACAACAAGATTTACTCATTAACAAATGAGTGAAGCTGTGTGACTCCATATGCCTATCGTGTGTGTGTGTGTGTGTGTGTGTGTGTGTGTATATGTTTGTCTGCTGATGAGTGTGTGGCTATGCATATGTGTACACACATGCTTGCTTTTACACATGCCTGTGCATCCATAAACAAACCTCCATCTGTGCCTTCAACACAGCTGGACTGTGATGGCATGTCCCTATAAAACCCCCCATAGCCTGGAGAAGTCTCTCCCACTCTCTCTCTCTCACACACACTGATACATTCATGCATAAACATGCTCTCTAATATAAGTAACATCTAAAACATTCTTTAATCAGAATCTTTATTATCTTGCTTTCTCTTACTGCGGTCCTCATCTCTATCCTCCCACCACTAAGCCCCCCACCTCTTTCCAAGCTTCCCCTGCCATGTTTCCCTGGTCACACCTTTCAAGCTGAGTTACAGCCTGCAAGGATAAGAAGTGTGGCACCACTACAATCACCTGAGAAGCTTCTCTCGACCATGGCCTGACTTCGTCAGAAACATGTCTCCCCGTTGCTCTGTTTACCATCCATTCACACACCAGAAACGACAGCCCCAAAAGCTATATACAACAATACATGCAAAGATTCGGGACAGGGCCTTTTCATCTGCACTATACAACATATGTCATTTGCCACATGTGCTCAGTCATATCGTAGGGACAGTTTGTTATTGGTCTTTCTGGGCAACATGTGCACAGCTTGCACTCTTTGGTTGGGTGTAGAGGTCAGCGGAGAAGATACTTTTAAGGTTGTAGTTAGGTTGTGGGTTGTAAGTGTTGTGTGTAGAAAAAAAATGAGGCTTGTTTATGATAATCCTAATGAATTACATTAATATCCAGTTTTCTTCCTGACTGCTACACGTACTTTCTGATCCTAATGCTGTACCAACATTCCTCATCATGTGGATATTCCTCACTTATTATCACCATAGATCATCCTGCATCATGTGCAACACAACATCCTGAGAGAAGTAATAATTAATTTTGATGCAAAATGCTAATACTGCAACATAAACTTCTAACTAACACATAAGTCATCTGCTATTCACTTAGAGCCGTGTTAACCTCATCTCCACTCTGTTTACCATAAAACAAGTTGCACCTCACAGTCAGTCTACTTTTCTCTCTCTTGTCCCTCTCCTCTTTCTTTACAACGACTCTTGTTTCATCCTGTCTTCTTTTCCATGCTCTTTGAGCAAGGCTGTTTCATCTACAGTAGCTAACAGTGGCAGGAGAAGGTGGTTGAACAGTGCAGCCAAAAAAACCATTTGCTACTACCAGGGTTTAAAGACCTGGAGGATTCAATAAAAGAGGGGTAGGCACATGTAACAAGGCTGGCAGAGGGGACACAGACCATTAGCTTAATGACAGAATGAGGAATGAGGAATAGGGAGATGCGATTCAAAAGCCAAGCATTGCAAAATTTGCCTTTAACAGGAATCAAGGCGGGTAATCTAATAAATAGCGTGGCAAGGAGAGGTGGTGGTGGTGGTCGGTGGGGGGGTTTGATGTTTTTCTCGCCTCAGGTAAAGGAAGAAGATGGGTAAACAGGAGAGAAAAGGATGGCAGTGTCATTAAGTTGGCTAGCCGTGACCATCAGTTACATTAATGCTGTCTGCTCTGCTTTCTTCAAACTGGTACCTTTTGCTTTGAACTACCCCTGTTTTCTCTGTTAGCATACCTGACTCCTATCTTCTAAAGCATTTATGGACCTTGCACTGGTAATTACACATTTCACAATTTCTGATGTCACTTCAAAGCAACAACAGTCTTGCCACCAAAGCAGAAAAAAAAACCATGCTGCTGTAATACAAAGCCAAGCCTTAAGGATTATTGGAGCCACACATTGTTTTGCTGCCGGTTACTAAATCAATTAATAGCAAAAAGGCTTTAAACTGACTTGAAAGAAACTGTTCTGACACAAGACTGTGCCTTTATTATACTTAACAATTTTTACATATTTTGTTTCTAAAAAAGCAAAATCAACTGCAGCAAGTTTAATTTGAATTACTGTGTGCACGTCCTCTTGTTCCTCTGCCACAATTATATTACTTTTGAAAGATGTACAGAAAATGAGGGGGAGTGATCTACATGATGAGTCAGAGTAGAGGGCTTTGGCAACGTCTGTCCCGGAGTCAAGAGAGAGAACATTGCACAGGGAAGCAAAACAATATCAGCTTCGAGAAAAGAGTCTGAACAAAAACTGTAATTTCCCAAAAAAAACTCCAGATCTCATCTTGATCCAAGCAATGATGCTCGCCTCAAAATAGATTTACTCCCCAAAAACCTGCGTAAATGCCAGTTTTTGTAAGATCTCAGCTCAGGCTGCCCCATCATAAAACAGATGTGTACTATTGCTGACAAAGGTCTGAGTCATCTACATGGAACTATTGATGACAAAGGAAATCTGAATGTCCACTAAATATTTGTGACAGCTCGCGGAACAAACAGCGCTGACAAATCTAAAACTCGGCAGCACGGGAGGCCTTCACTCACTGGAGGCAAAGTGATATTTAATAACCGTCATCTCTATTTTGTTCACTACACTGGTAGAGACAATCTGAGGTGCTTGTGGATTGTTGTGAGCTCAGCATGAGCTGTCTGTGCTTTGTGAGCTCAGCTTGATGAGACATCTCAGGGCACTACTTGAAGAAAATATCTCAGATCATACGTTACACAGATCAGTACAGAAGGAAAACCGGCTCTCCGACTGTTTTAGGAGCAGTTTTTCTGCTCAAATCTGAATGCTTATCTTATGATGATGAAGACTTTAGGTGTCTTAGTACCACACGTCTGTCTGTATACTGTAGCGGGCTACACATTCAGCACAGAAGAGACTTTTCGAGCAGAGCAGATTATAAATATGTACATCAAAAGGGGAAAAAAAAGATGCTCTCACCAAACATTATAATGACATTTGACAATCGCCCTCCTATTTTTTGCATTGCTGAGAGATAAATATCTTTTGAGCATTGGTTTATTTGCATCATTAAAAGCTTGTAGCTCTCTTGTATCTGAAGTTTAAGGCAGTCTTGAGACAGCGCTCTTGATGGAGACGCTGAGACGTGGCAGCAAGAAACAAGAAATGGGGCCATGGCTCCCATAGGAGCCCCTTCCTCTCACTAAAGCTCTGTCTGCCCCTGAATTTAATTAGATTCTGATATCAAGCCTTTTCCTCCTATGCTTCCCTTCCTCTTCAACATGCGTGAAATTGCACGGCACTATCTATTATTTATTCACTCTCATTTGCTTATTGTTTCTTATGGATGCCTTCGTTAAGGTGCTTGCAGCTCTGTTGCCTGTGATATGACGCTCTGCTTCATCTCCCTCACTGCTCAGACCCACCTCCTCTGCAGGTCTGAGCCCAACTCATTTACTGGCGTTGGTTGGGGAGCTATGGATTTTTTTTTTTTTCCCCTTTCGCCCAATGACAGCACAGTGAGGTACTATGAGGGCTGGGTGCTAATGAGCTGACTCTGCAATGCTGGGGGAGATGCTCTGTAACACAGGGGGGGAGTCAGAGGACGGAGCAGGCGGAGATGCTCTGGCGCATGGAGAGTCAGAGGGGCCATTATGAGCGTACCACACAGGGGTTAGACGGACTAAACCGCACCAGTCAAAAAGAGCTCTGTGTCTCAAAAGTCGTCCCTTTAGCCAAAGGAATTTAAAATGACATCACAAAATGACATTCCTCGACTCAATTTTCATCCCCGTTAGTCCACTTATGTTCCTGCTGATTTCAAGAAACCGCAACCAAAATGGGGTATAGGGCTTCAAAGCAGCTCCGTGCACTAGCTGCACTGTAGGATGACCATAAACGCATAATTTTAAGAGCCCACACAAAACCATCCAAATAAAGTGTTGTATATAACAAATATTGTACCACGTCGTCTTCAGTGAGTCATGAATGTAATCAAATAAAAGACATTCTGAACTCCTCCAGAAATCCTTGACACACAATGTTTATGTAATTGGCTGCATTTTGCTTTCAAGACCAGCATGTATACAGTATGTTACCAAGGGGAGAAAAAAAAAATCACCTCAGTAAAACTCAAGACAAGCAAAAAATATTGCAAATGTGATAAACTATAGTCTGTAAAATGTTATCTGTAAAGAAAAAAAACCATGAATATTATGTGATGTGAATATAGGAAGAACAACGTGTAGCTGCATTATAAGACTTATGGCTTGTTATTATATCTCCAGTTGTTCTGAGGCTCCAGGAAGCAGTGAGTGAGGTGAGAGATGGCCCCATCTTTTCATTGAACTTGACAGCTTCTCTTGGATTGAGCCGTTAAGCCTCTATAAGGTCCATATGAGTTTGACATAAATAATTCTGCTTGGACAGGAGTGGTGGGAAATCCGGACATGACTGAAATAGAAGCACACTTACACGCATGGGTGACGGAGAAGCTGTTGGATGACTCGAGGTTGTCGACATTGTAGTTGAGGTGGAAAGGCTTCTCAGTGGTGTTTTGGTTGGTGTTGTAGAGTTGGACTGCGAACCTGAACGCGCTGTGCTCCTGCACCGTGGAACGCATGAACAGCCCCCCTTGAAGAGATGCAAACCATGATCAGACAACGATTTACTGTCGCGACTTTAACACTACATTTTTTATTTATGACACCAACAGAACTATTAATGTGGCTAATTGTTACTTGAGAAAATGAGTGTTATGTATTTTAACACTTGACCAGTGCGCCTGTCTCAAACTCCTCAGATCCAGCGGTGGACTGACCGTCTCCCGTCTTCTTTATTATACACTCCACTTATTGTCAGGCGGTGATTACAACAGCAGTTAATACATTGATACTAGCTGTGCCTTTTATCTGGAGTTATAAGCTTGCAGCATATATAAAAATCAAGTTGCGCAGTAGTAGCTCTGCGCTCCGCTAAGATCTCCCCGGTACATTTCTAAATCTTACATTTGATACAAAGCACAATCTGCAGCCGCCTTGTATAATAGCAAAACACTTACCGATATTGATCTGATTGGGAAATCCTGCGGATGATCTGCCAAAGAGCCACAGTAGAAACAAAACTACGCGTTGTGCCATTTTCTCCGACCTATCTGTTCAACTCCTTAAAATGCTGTGTCTGAGAAAATTCATATGTTCTGGATGGAAGCCGGCGAGATGGAAATCCAGAGGAAAGATGATGGTCGTTCACTTGCACCAATTAGGTTCATTGAGGTGCAGCCCAGCTGCAGAGCGGTTTTTTTTTGCAACTGAGAGAGAGAGAAAGAGGGGAAAAGAGGGAGAGAGAGCTAGAAGGAGAGGGGAGGGGTGGTTAGTGGGGGGAAGGAGCGTATCTGAACTCCGATTGGACCCGCTGCTGCGGGCCAGTGTTGGTCAAACTTGATCTGACGTTAAATTAAAAAGCCTCAACCCGCTAGATTACGACATCTTGGCATAAACGCTGCACTTGTCAATATTAGCTTACTGTTATGGACGAATCAATAGCAACACTGCAATCTCAGGCGGCCAATGACACTGAATGGCCCGGCCGCCTCCAGCTGCGGCAGCTGCTGCATATCCGCGGAGAGGTTTGCACCAAATGAGGCAAAAGACACGAAAGGCTGTTTTTATTTTTATTTTTTTATTTTTTATTTTTTCAAACAGTGGCAGGATGTGTTAAAAGTTTGTCTTCACCAGTGTGCATGTTAGATCTTCATGTTTCTGCAACATTACAACATTGCCATTATGGTTGAAAAGAGCCAACAGAGCTGTCTGTGGTCCTGAAAATGATCATTGAACAAAAACATTAGCTCACTGTGTTTTTCCATTCACCATGCCCATATAGAAACTCACACTTCTTTGGAGGTTAGATTTTTTTTTAAATTAAAATAAACCAGCATCTCATTTTTATTTACTTTAGGCTTTGCTCTGGCTCTAATGAAACGTCTATCATCCCTGTGATTCTGCCTAACAGAGAACAATTAAGGGATTACTGGCCCATTTATCACCCTCAGCAAAGCGCTTTGAAAATTGAGTTCTTAATTGCGTTGCAAATGTCTAAGGCTTCAGCTATTGATACCGCACGTTTCCTTTAACGTAGGACAGACTGTGTGTCCTGTTTTAAACTTTTTAGCATCAAAAGACGTGCAGTAACGTGATCTTAAAGACATGTGACAGACTGTTTTTAAGGGCTCTGCTTCTATGGTGCTTATAGTGAAGCATCAGTAAACAAACCCTGTGTTTATGTCTTCATGTTTCCATCTTTATAACCTAACTGGGCTTGATCACCGTGTGCTTGAAGGTGCTATTAATCATTTGTATCAATCAAGTGATGATGTGGTATGGCCTGTAGTCATCAGAGGGGGAGATGGGGGTCAAAGTTGACGCTTATTCCCACAACTCATCAGCTCTCTGGGGATGAACCTGAAACGACATCACATTGATCCTCTGGTTTGCACAGCCTGTGTCACAGGACGCCAGTTGCGTGACCTTAATGGCTCAAGTCATAATGACCACCGTCAAACTCTGACCTGCTCTGCTCTGCTCTGTCATTACCACAAACTCTCTTCACGTCACACCTGAATTGGAGACGTCGATGCATCACCGGGGGTTATATTTAGTAGTGCGGGAAATAAGAGACTGCCTGTGATGTCGGTTTAATAAAATCTTCTGTAAAACAATTAACTGAAAGAATTGTTTCAACTACAAAAGCAGCAGTTTAATTGGTCATTTACAGTGCATGCTGGCTCTCAGTGTGAACGAGCTAATCGTGCATCATTTCAAACAAAAACCCATAAAGAAAAAGACATTTCTTCCTACAAGAGAAGCCTGAGTGGTTGAGATAAGGCCTTGATATAACAGATACTAAATGGTGATAATTGTGTTGCATTATTTGCAATTAGGACACTGTGGCCATGCTGCATTATCCTCTGGGCTCAACGTCTGCAGGAATTCAATTTTGTTAAAACTAAAAAGAATTTCACAGATATGATAAATAATTATATGATATTCCTTTTGGATTTGAAAACACTCACAGGAGTTTTACTATAGCAGGTGAAAAGACAGGAAAATGTTGCTCTTTTATCTCAGTATGATGATGATGATTCACAGGCTGGAGCTCTGAGTAGTGCAAGCCTCACCAGCGAGAAGTCATTTGCTGCCTGCTTTCTCCTCCCAACACAACAGGATGAAATTTTCATCTTTGCCTTTTCGAGGATACGTGAGCAAATACGTTAGCAAACATAACATTTATTTTAAAATGTCAGTCGCTGCGCCTGTGGGAGTCCAGAGGCCACGAGTGTAGCTATTTTAGGTCTCATTTTCCTCATTATTGTGGGATAATTATTCTGTCATCTTGACACTAGAAGCTTGTGTTTTCTGTTGATTGCAATGTGGTCATCATAGCCAGCAGGTGTTTGGCTTATGATTATAGCCCAACTGATGCTGGATTTTTGAGGTGGCTACTGATATTGGTGTTTGAGAGTTTAACTTATTTGATAATGTGTGTGTGTATATATATATATATATATATCTCCTTTGAAATAAAACGAAGAATCATTTACATACAGATGGCATTACATTTGAAGGATTTTCAAAGGCCTGATACTTTTCAGTATTTTACAAGAAAAAAAAAAAAAAAGCAAAAATTGCCCAATTGGGGGCTGTTTTATGTCATCATTTAAATTTAACACCAGTGGACACCTGGGTGGTGCAGAGGTAAAATACTCGCCAAGCACTGCAGCAAGCCAGGTTTAATCCTTGGCCCCGGTGCTTCCAGCTCCATAAAACCCATCTGGCAGTGTTCCTTGTTGCTGTACTGGTAGTGACTCCTACTGGTTGGTCAGAGCGTCTGTGCGGAGATCTGTGAGAGATTCTTTGAACCGCTGCATACTGTGCGGTGAAAAGAAGCAGCTGAGAACTCCATGTGTATCGGAGTAAGCACATGGCTGTCTACACCCTCCCCAGGCGAGCAGTGGGAGTTACCACAGCAGGCTCTGCGGTACTGGGGATTTGGCCTTTACAAGTGGGAGAAAACAGGAAGGAAAATGCCACAAAAATGAATTATCGATAAAAACAAAATAATAACATCAGCAGATAACACTATTACAGCCTACTGCAGTTGCATCCAACCAAAAAAGTTCCTGTTACCAGTAAAATCAGGAAACTTTTTAATTTGTATTTTGATTCAAATATAGTGACCTTAAATTAGATCTACACATATAGAGTTTATCTATTTACCACAACAGGATCTCCATGTTTTTATCTACTGATCATTGGAAGACAATTTGGGCCACTAGGTTTTTGATTGGTCCATCCTGCTCATGTGACGGGAACAAACTTATCACACATCTGCTCAAAACTTCTTCTTCTCATGTATCCAGTGATTTACAGACACAGAAGCAGGTGTTTGGATAAATTCTGAAATCTGCTGCATATTACCTCAGAGCTTTGCTTTAACAGGCTGCAATGCATGGAGGCCATATGCTTTAAATCAACCATGATGACTCCAATCTAGTATGACTCATTTATATGCAAAAAAGATGTTCAAATTGTTGGGGGGGGGGGTGCTTTTCATGTCAAAGATTTAAACTTTTGACAGCTTGGAAATTCAATATCTTTCAGAGCTGTACTGTCTAATCAGAACTGGTCATAACATATTTCGTTTTTCTGTTTTTTAATGACTTGATTCACCTTTCAATCTCTCTCTTTCTTACGATTTAGTCTACTGCCTCACATCAGTCCTTCCCTGCTGAGGAGCTAAATTTAGTAATCATAGAAATGGGTTCCTTTGGTGAAAGACACATAATGAGAGGGGGTGAATTAGTATTGTAGGAAGGATGCAGTTAAACAAGCATTATGCAGCTCAAACCCAATGATATTTGGAGAGCTATTCCAAGAGCCCATCAGTCTTGGCCAGATGTTGGAAGCTGATAAGAGACTCTGCTCTCAAGGAGCTCTTCTTTATTCTGTCAGTGCCTCTTCCCATGAAAGAGACTGTAGCAAGGCAATGGCCTGAAGAGATAGAGAAACACTTGCCATTGTGGTAGAGTGTCACACAGATGTAAAGAAACAACAAATCTAGTTGAATATAACATTCTGTACAATGTGGAAATCACATTTGCTTAACAAAGTGTAAAAAAAAAAAAAAAAAAAAAAAAAAGAAGATACAATTTTGTGTCTGTCAAGTGACGGAAAAACTGTTTGGGAGGAACCGCTGTGAACTCCCCGTGAGGAAAATGAAAACGCATCATGTGGCATAAGTTAAATGACGTGACACACTTCAAGGGATGAGAGAGAAAAAAAAGATTGCCTAGCCCAATTTCACAATTTGAATACAACTGTGTGTTGCGTCACAAACCCATCATGCGCTTTGGCTCACTGGCAAACACTCTTTGGCCTGAGTGTGACAGAGGCGGTGTTATCAGCTGCACAGGCTGACACACTTCACTCTCTTGCCCCGGGCTTTGCACAGTCAGAATCATGCGACCGCAGCAGTCAGCGCGGCGTGGCAGGAAGACGTCTTCACCGCATGGTGTTTGAGCTACATGGAACAGGCTGTCTGCACACAGAAGGGAAACCACACCCTCCCCCCCCTCAATACAAATATGTATTGGACAAACATGTTTATGTATACATGCATGTGTGCACAGGGTAAATCTCATGATTTTTCTGGTTGTGTGTAGTAATTGGGTTCTGTGTGGTCTACAGTTGATTAAGACAATTAATTCATTCGCTGAGGTTCTTCAACAAGAACACATGGCAAAAATGTGCACGTTTCAGCTTCTGAAATTTACATTCAATTATATTAATTGAAAATGAGACGGTGTCCTGAGGCGTTTACACAACAAAATCACTTTGGTTAAACTTTTTAAAGAAGATTGTGTCTTTTGCTATTTTTGAGTCATTTTTTTAAGATAAAGTGTTCTTATATTTAATCTTCTCATTGTCTTCTATGTATTTATATTTTTTTATTGTGGACTTTTCTCACCATTTTCTGACGTTTGATACACCAAACGAGCTGATTAATTAAGAAAGCAATAATGAGATTAATCACTAATGGAAACAGTTATTAGCTACAGACCCACAATACAACAATTCCCTTGTAGTATTGTTAAAAAAAAGCAATCTAGGTGGCATTATGTTTCCTCTAAAAGGTATTTTCTGTTGCAAATCAGTTGCATGTAAACGTTACTTGAAGGAGGCAGGCTTGGATCAGGGAACGCTTGAACGTCTCACTCAAGAGCAAACAGGATAAAACCTGTTTTCTGTGGAACACTTTGATTCTCAGATCCTGTATGTGGTTATATAAGACCTGTTTGATCATATGAACGTCTGACCAAATTACTAATAGAGCCACCTATAATTACAGCGAAAAGAACAAGTCAAAGCTCACTTGTCTACTATTGGCTGCATTTCAGATGCCTTCATCATACTCTTGGCTTGCCTTCTTTTCTTCTTATTATCCTCTGCACTGCCAATATATATTTTTTTCTTTCAGAAACCAGCACATCATGGCTTTGACCCAGGTTAGGTTTCAGTGATCTGTCATTTTATGCCTCCAAAATGGAGTGACATAGGTTTAATAGTAGAGCAAGTTATGGTGGCGAGAATAAAGAAATGAAATGCAGCCAAGAAAATGCTCGATACAATCCCTCAGCAGCAGCAGCAGTGGTAGCAACAACAGTAGCCTGTTATTTTCCCTTCCCCCATGGCCTCTGTTGCCATATCTCAGTAATAGGAGATGGGTGTTGCTCACTGCCTGCGTGCCTAATTGAGAGGAAAACAAACTGGTTGCTACAGATAATGGGAAAGGTGAGGCAAAATACCATTCATAATCAGTGATCCTTTTAAATAATTACCAGTGTCCACTGTGTCACGTTACCAGCCACAGTTCCCATGATTGATGTCCCACCTATTACGGTTGTTAAGATAAACCCACTAATGCAAAGAGAAATCAATCTTACATATTCTAACGTACGTAAACAAATGCTACACTTGAAGGTGATTTAACAACATTGTTACATAAGGCTTTGTGTAGGCAGCGCTGCACGTACATGTTTAGAAACTGTGTGGTGGATGATAATAACCATATAGACATATAGAAAAGCAAGGACAGCATTTATCTTAGTTTAGAGAAGACAAATACAGGTTTCCTGGTACGTGGTATTTATCTAATGGCGCTAGCTTATACTTTGATTTCCAGAGATTCATGAAAGCAGGATAAAGCATTCAAGGTCAAGCCTTTCATAGGAACGGCACGCTAAGCCAACAGCGCATGATAAATGATAAACATCCTGAAGATGCCGTACTGTCATACTTCTTAATAATGCACTCCAGCATCTCAGCCGTTATAATGAAACATTCAGTAGCTTTGGGGGATGAATATTGCATGTCATTAATGGATCAAAGAATCAGGAGGTCAGGAGCATATGCATGCATCTTCCTTTTTTATTTATTTTTTTTATTTTTTTTGGCGTGTGCGTATGCCTGCACTAGTATGGTTGTGTGTCTGTCTGTGTGTGTTCCAGTGTTTGTCAGGCGGGATGCTCCTGCTGTGTGTTAGTCCCTTGCAGGCTGTAATGCTTCAGTTATCCCATTGTTAACTGGTTCTACTGTACCTGCAATTAAATTTCCAAAGTCAGAGGAGCTTAACTAATTACTCCCAGCGAATGCCCCCTCTTTCCAATGCAAATGACACTGCAATATGCTGTAATTGTGCAGGAAGCCATAGCACAGGTCTGGTCAATCAATACAAAATTGGATTTGCAACATAATGTTATGTCAGCTCTTTCTGTGCATTCATTTGACAGATAAAACTGTAATCAAGCTAATGCAATACTCTCAACAAAATAGTTTAGCTGCGTAAGATGAAATAAAGCCACGTTTTACTTTTTTGCTCATGCTGAGCGGCGTCCAAGTCTCAGCTGCAACATTTCTCATGAATGATACTGACACGAGGCCAAGACGAAGCGGCTCGTCTGCACGGGAGAATACAAATCACCGTCGAAACATCACCTCAGAATATAAAGTCTAAATGTAAATTCTCTCTTTTTTTGACGCTTATTTGCATATTTTCACGTAGCGTGCTGTCAGCGGCATCAGCGGGTGGCGGCAGAGGCTTCAGAAGAGGCTTCAGTGTTTGTTCAGTGCACCAGGCAACTATTGCTATAATTATATTAGGAGGACATCTGCAAGGCCACCGTTGGCCTATAAACACCACCTGCAAGAATACAAGGCCTTTAAAACCATATCTGCACGCTTGTGACTCTGTAAAACACTGCAGCAGAGCCTGAGCTTGAGCCATCTCAGAAAAAGTTCCATGTGAGATGCAATAATGTGAAGCAAAACAATAAACACAGCCTTAAAACTTACTCTATTTGTGTACTGTATGACACCAATAGTCATATATTCTCTTTATTAAATAATTTTTGTGAAAGACAGAGCAGCAACGGATAATAAAAAGCTGATGAAAATGATGCTATTGACAAAACCTGTCACAAAGAGTTTTTAAGGAGCAAATAAAAGTCAGCAGCGACATTTCGTGGTTTTAATCAGTGTTTACGGTTCTTGTGTGAAAGACACAAGGTTTGACTCGCCGCATACGCTACAACACGCTACCACATGCTACCATACGCTACCACAGAGCCATCATACCATGAATACACACTCTGTGGTTTGTGGTTTTTGTAAAATTGATCTACTTGCAATACACAGCCATTATTAAAAAATCAATGAAATAAAACTGAAGTCACAATACGGTCATGGTAAAAGAAGACCTTTTGTACCACAGTTTCTATTTTTTTTTTTTTTTTACACGGCTGTGACATTTCTATGACATACTGCAGTTTACCACATTTCTCACATCGTTTTTCCCTGAACACCATATTCCTTTTAAGAGTCATTAAATTTTCACTTTTTTTTCTTTCTTTTTTTTTTTTCTTCGAGAGATAAAGTGCACTGGATGTGTCATCCGCGTGATCCAATTCACTCTGACAGAATCCTTTATTGCTCGGCCACGTTTACTCCACATGTATGTATGTCCTTGCAAAATAACCTTATTCATTTCCATTAATTTTGACCAGTAGTGGAGCTGCGGCAACGCCAGCAATAAAACAGCTCATTTATTTGACATGAAAGCTGATGATTACTAAAGACAGCCAGAGTGGGGACAACAAAGGCAGAGGAAATCCAGAGAAGATAGAGTTGGATTGATCTGCCTCAGAGCAAACAAATGGCCTTGTCACTGAGGGGAATAGTTATACTTTATCCTCTATTGCCCAGCTAGGAATCCCAGATTTCTGTTTAATGTTATGTAGAAATAAAGCACCCTTTTGAGCACAAACCTAGTTTCTGTTCTTAAAAAGTCTGGACGGCTGGTTGTTATGTACGCTGTGCAAGTCAAAAGACAGGTCAGTTCAGTGGGAGTTCTGTTTTAAAGGGAACATATCTGAACGATAACAAATTGCTCTGGGCTGTAAGATTCATCACTGTCAGACCTTCTTTTTTGCCGCACTTCTATAGGTCATGATGAGCCCCCTCCCCAAAAAAACAGGATTTTTTTCTGAGAATATAGCACACTTATTTTAAAACCTCTTCACCTGACATTTTAAAAGGTTAAATTCTCTGGAAAGGGCAAGCTAATTAAAAAATTTTCTTCTCAAAGAGGGGAAAAAAAACAAAAAACTATCACTAATCACAGTGGATACATCTCACAAATATTAGATGATCATTTAGAGGAAGCAGTGCGAGCATGTCACATTGAAGATGCAGTACAGGGAAGAAATACTGCAACTATAGCCAGATGTGTATTTTCATTGCAGTTTCTAAAAGTGAATATCTTTGGTTTGCAGACTGTTGTGGACAAAACATTTGAAGATGTCACCCTGGTCTTTGGGAAACACTCATTTTGTTTTACGACTGTCTGACATTTGAGGGATCAAATAACAAACAAGATTATATGATAATGAAAATAATTGTTATTTGCAGCTAGAAGTTAATCATTCTCATATTAGGTCCTAGCCTGCGTAGCACGCCCTGTACACACACACACATCCATACAAACAAACCGCACTTATCACTGCCACCCTATAACCTGTCACACATGTAGAATTATAACATATTGGTGTGTTTCCATTGTGTTTTACTCCTACACCTGTGCAGTGTCTGCTCAATTTAAGATAAACTATGATTTCCACAACTAAGGTTCATTTTGCGTCTGGACATGAGCAACATTGTCCAGCTGCAGATGCAGAGATTACCCAGCTGATATTTTCACAGAGACATTATGTCCCAGCCTTTGCATAAAAGAATACATTAACGTGATTAGGATCAGTGCAGGGACAATAACGCTTGGTGCAGCCTATGTGATTTCAGATTTGACACAGTAGGTTATGATATAAGACTGCATCTTATCAGACAGGATGGAATGGACGGATGAGACCAGTGGAGTAATGCAGAGTGACACTCGCTCTCTCAGCGACTCCCCTAATGGCCCTCAGATAGACGAGCAAAACCGGGTGGCGTGAAGGGCACAGAATTACAGGTTGATTCAACCGCTGCTCTATCGCTCCAAAGTCTCCTGCAGTTGTAGTATTCATATTTAGTTGTAGCAGACAAGATCCCACTACTGTTTAACATAAACTCATTCATCATGTTGTTAAAGAGAGAGTTTTTTCTATTTTCATGATATCAGGTTTGGTGTGTGAGAATTTAGAAGAACATTATGAGAAAGAAAAATCAGTTATTTTAATCATGAATATATATATATATATATATATATATATATATATATATAAACAACCAACACAAAACACTGAAGAACAGAATATAACTGTAATAAAAGTGCAAGTTTATCCAAGAGACATTATTTATTTGTCACCTTGCAGGCTGCTGGTGGTTGACTATTTAGAGCAGAGGAGGAATAGAGTTTATGTGCGGTGGGAGTGTGGTTGTGTGTGTTTGTGTGTGTTTTCGAGGAAAAATGCTGGTGGCAGCGATGCTACGAACAAAAGCGCTTTTCTGCAGGGATACTAAGTGATTAGAAAAAAAAAGAATGGGATGCTGCTGCTGGATGTTGGTCTGTCATTTCACACCTAATAATAAGACCCACATATGTTTAACATAAAGTACCACGAGCAATTGCTGCATGCACTGTAGGAATCAGGATTCTTTAGATTTTTGTTTGGTTATCCTTTGTTTGTCTAATGTTATTAGTTTTCACAGAGAGACTTCATCTTCCTCGCTGTCCAGTATCGAGACGTTATATAATCTGCCCAGTGGCCCTGAGCATCATCGAGGCTGGTGCAGCAACTTCAGAGTGGGCACCTGCCTGCAGAAAATGTCCTGAAACTGAAAGCAGACCGTTTTTCGCTCAGCTTAGCCTTCTGATGTTGTTGAGGGACACTGGGACAGCTGCAGGCTGCTTCAAGCCAGTGAGGGAACGGTAACTGTGCTCAGTAAAGATGTGTTCACCTGTTTTAGTAACCCTCTTTTGGAAATAAACAAGGATTTTTCTCCTCAATGTTTCAATAACAATCTCTCCGTAGTCTATGTGATGATGATTGTATTTAAAGTAAGTCTGTCTGTTGTCTGTGTATTCTCATTCAATATGATTGCCTAGTGCCATTCTAAATACACGTCCACACGTGATCAGTATTCTAGTTATTATTTCTAAGTCAAGATGTGATTAACTTTAAACTAAACAAATTATTTTATACATGCAGGTTACCATGTATTCCTACCATTCTGCATCAATGCAACTTTAACAGAGTAGGATAATACAGTTTTACATCAAATCCAAAAACTTGTAAACCTCAACTCAAATCCCAATTATCACCAAAGGCCTCCAACCCTAACATGTTTGTGATCAACTTCACCTAATTCTCTATTTCCTTTGGGCAGGGACTATTAAATACGAGGGCATTTGAGTCTATGCTTTTGAGCCCTGGCTAAGCCTTTCTTCCCCTCTTTGCTATAAATACCAGCTTTCCACAGAAAATCTGTCTATCTAGATGAAATTTGAAACAGGTAGAGCAGAATATATCATGCAGGCAGTTGCCTCTCAGTCATAGACTTTCTGAAGACTTCTAATTATGGACCACAGTACAGTATGTGCACCTTATAGTGCCCTTACTCTAATTAAGCAAAGACTGAAACCAAACCTTTGCATAACAATATATGACTATTAGTTGCAATCCTAATAACAATGATGATAATCCAACCATTCCAATAATTAATATGTTTCTTATATTTGCTGTTTAAATGTTGTTTATGTGAATTGTGCTCCTCTAAGGAATAAATATATATTGTGTATAAATTGTTGCTGCAGAATGCTTGACAAAAAAAATGAACCTACATTACAATAAAGGCTTTACCCTCATGTGGTAACTTGTCAGGCAGCTACAATAATTAGTAATGGGATTTTCACTGAGCTCAAAAGGCTGAACTCAAACTGTATGACACAAGCCACCCACAGCTGTGCACTGGAATACAGTGTGTCTCCAAATTATAGCCATTAAATCAGTAGGGGCGAAGTTACTTTTCTCTAATAGGGAGGAAAAAAGATAAATGACAGTCTATTAAAATTAACTTTTTTTTTTAGTTGTGCTTCAAGTAGCTCGTCGCTGTAAAGTTTTGTCATTAGCCACTCTCTATATTAGCTGTTATTTGATGGCCTGCGTGACGTCACGTTGATACCATGGCAACTTGTAAACAATAAACAGGCTGTAGGCGGCATAGACATATATACATATACATATATATATATATATATATATATATATATATATATATATATATATATGTCTATGGTAGGCGGTGTCCAGTTAGGAGCAATCTGCTTGTTAACAACCCCGCAGTATCTACACACACTTTACGACATGACATTTCACGACCCCGCCCCCCCCGACCGTTGACCCCAACCGTCCCACTGCGCATGCTTGAAGCTAAACATATTAGCGTCACGTTCACGAAGTTCACGTTCGCGCCGCAGCTGGATATACGAGACTCGAGAGAAAAAAAACAAACAAACAAATATATGGTAATTTCTTAAATATTATTAACACAACGCTACAGTTTCCCTAACTTTACTTTTACCGCCGACGTTACTCTTTTCAAAGTCTGCGTTTATTTTATTTAGCAATGCTAACTAGCTTAATGTTCGCTTAGTTTACCAACATTTCTGTCTGTTTTATTGACTCTGACGTTACTTACACATACTGCGGTGGTGTGATTTATATTTGCCTATAGCTGTATGTATTTAGGATATGAAATGGACATTAAAGCTTTTTTTCTGTGTTGTATTCAGTATGAAGGAGCCGACAGGAGTTTGTCTGCTGTCATCTGATCCAGCTCATCAACAGCCAGACACCAGTGTCTTCAGCAGCAGGTAATAATGTTGCTCTAACACAGAAGACACCAAACAAGCTACAGTCACAATGTGTGGTCAGTTAGATTGATGAAAAAAACAACTTCTGGTGACAAGAAACCCTCAGGATTTCTGACTACAAGTTATTAGCTACTTTAAAATCTAATAATCCATCATATTTATGCAATACTAACCTAACTAGCTGCTCGCTATAGCTTCATATTTATTAACAGATATGAGAGTCCCATAGATCTTCTCACTCATGTCCCGTCAAGAAAACAAAAACGTCTTATTGTTCATTTAAAGAACTGTAAACCAGATATGTACTGATCAGGTTTGGTCAAAGGAATCAATAAGATTGCTTCCTAAACACTATATAACCCTTTGCTATTCCAAATAACGGCTACATATCTTCAAGGACTGTCTATCTGCAAGGACCTGTCTACACCACGCATCAACTGTGTGTCATTTTGTTTAAAGCACTGATTGGCAGTGTAGCACACACACGCCATCAGGCCTCAGCTCCACTGAGGTTTCACACTGTTGAAATGGTGTCCAGTGGTGCCGCAGTGTCTTTTAGAGATCACAGTTCATTGACACGAGCATGTCCGAAGCAAACAGCTTTCATTCCCTGGGCACTGATCCTCCTCCTTGCAAAACTCCTCGGTGTGTTATGCTTGGTTTGGGTTTGTGACCCAAAGCTGCTGTGAACATGGCGAATGAGTAAAGACAAGGCAATAGCACAGAACCATTCCAGCCTGGAATACAGATTACACTGGGCTTTGAGTCAAAGAAATGTTGAAATCATATTTATTTTTTTGCAATGAAGGCTCTTATTGCTGTTCCTCCTACTCTCCTATTATAATATTTCATGTCACATAAAGCATAGTGTGACTTGGCTACAAAAGGAGCAGTTTGTTTACGACACGTCTTTTATTTATTTGTATTTGTAATGGTCGAAGGTTCTGACTTTAACTGGAACTGTGTGTTCAAATTGTCATTCTAGCAACTTTGTCCTTCTACGTCTGGATTTATGCCATTTTTGTCTTATTTTTTTTTCTATTATGACTCCTTAAAGCTTTAATACTGATTAGCCAGAAATACTCATTTGGCATAGTGAGGAAACCAGCGCTTGTTATTGTAACCTGACAATTGTGCCTGTTTATCTTGCAGAAACATTTGCTTTCTGTTTCATGTCGTAGAAAACATGGCACTCAGTCGAAGACGTTCTTAAAATACTGGTGTTGCACTATTCTGCAGAATTGGATACATTGCAGACTTAAGCCTGCATGAAGAGATAAGATGAACTTTTGAATGATCATAGTCTCCTCTGCGGTTTGTATGAGTAGTCCGAAGTTTGCCAGAAGCATTTTGTAGTTTGTTGTTGCTATTTCTCTGTTTAGCTTGTTTTGTTTGTCTTGATTCTCTCCTTTTTAAATGCAATTGTAGTCTGAACGTCCACATAACCAAACCTTGTGTATATTTACTTACAAGCTGCACGGTTGTGTTAAAAATCCCACTCTTGGTAATCACTCATTAAACATAGTAACTCTAGGAAAGTATAAAGTCAGGAGTTTATGGACCGCAGGATAACTGTGACAGTACTACAGCAGTCAGATTTAAGTAGAGAGAAAATGTGTCTTCCAACAACTAAGCATATGCTGGTTACAAGCTGGACATATGGGGGCTTATGGATGTAATGAATATGGTTTTACATTATATATATATATATAGTCCTCAATTAAATCTGTTGTCATGGTTTAAGAAAAACAAAGCTTCATTGCAATTCTGTTGAAACGCAACTTTATGAAAACATTCAATTTGAAAGCTAACAAACATTACTCTCCATGTTCCTTTTACTCTCACTAAAATAAGTTTTATTTAAAACTGGTAGATTGCATTATATATTCATAGTCTCAGGTTTTGTAATCATATTTAAGATTATAATCATATTTTGCACCATCATTAAATTAATTAGGAATGAGACACCAGCTTCAAATTACTAAAGTTGCAAAAGCAATTATAACATATGATGTATGTTATCTCATTATGTGATTTGGAGCCCCTCCTTTAGTAACTGTGAGGCTCAATCAATGTAAATAGAATTGTTAAGCACACAAAACAAATCAGAAAACATGCTCTTATATTAATCATAAAAAAACCAAACAATTTAATTGCACAGTAATAGCAGATTTATATTTAAAGACAACAGATTGGGAGATCCTTTACTTATCGTACCATTCCAGTTTTTTCTTTCTTATAATTCATGTTCATGCAGAATTTCTTCTCTGCAACTTTACTGTACTGTTTTTTGAATATGGCAAAAGGAAACATTCATGTCATGTATATTTAACAATAAAACATGACTCAAGTCGTGGATATGCCCCCTTCAGAGTTAAAAAAAGTTTTAACCAAAGCTTTGAATTTGGTAGACTATACAAACCTCTGCCATAAATGGACTGCACATTTAGGAAACATACCAGACGGCATTTTGCAGCAAAGAAAGTGTGTGGTTCCTTTGACAAAGCAGTTTTGAACACTTCTGTTTACAACATAAGTAACAGCAGATTAGGGCGTTTCTCTGTCAAAATCTACCTAGTAAACAGACAGCCATTTTCTCTTCATCCACAGCTTTTTAAAACCGCTGTCTTTACTGTAGGAGTTTAGACTGCTCTGTCTCTGATTCCTGGGGGAAAATGGAAAATAGCAACTCTACCAACATAGGAACCAAAACGCGTGGGGAACATTTATATTTCCTTTATGTGAAACATTGTCAAACAAAAAAACACAATCATCAGCATGCCCTATCTTCCTGCTGGCTATTGCCAATGTTTCAGTGATAATGTTGTGAAATGTTGTGTCCTACTGCATGTGCATTTGATCGTTCAGGTTTCAAGAAGATTAAAGTGGAGACCAGATATAGTTGAACAATGATTAAGACAAAGAGAGGACATCTCTCATTCTGCCACTACTTGTTGTAGCACTAGTGTGACTAACAGCAGGGCTGAATGTTTTTTGTCAGTAAATGAGAGTTTAATATGTTGCACCATGGAGATGGGACGTAGAGTGTGTGGCTCCTGCTGTTTCCTTCATCAGTGCCTTTGCCTTGTCACAGACCGCACCACATGAAGCCACTCTCATCTTCAGGAGTCTGAAAGAGCACAAACCTGAGACCTTTTTTTATAACACTTTTCCTGAATGGCTTTCTGATGTACATTCATCAAAACTGCTGGACTAAAAAGTCACCTAAAGGTATAAATTTCCATTAATATTTTCACAGACAGGAAAAGTCATTTGTCTTAGGAAACTAACTGTCCTCAAAAAAAAATTAATGACGTTCAAGCTGTTTTGGTGTGTTGAAAACATTGATGCAGACGGCTGTTTGGATTTCAGAGAATTTGGGGAAAATACTGTTTGGTTGTGGCTGATATGATTATATATTATTTATACTGTTCGGGTGTAAAACAGCCAGGGTTGTTACCCATATTTATTAGTATAATAAATGCCTCCGTTGCCCTCAACTATTTGCGTTGCCCCTTTTGCATTAATCCTGTTTATACTTGTGAAAATAATTATTGCTGGGTACAGCGTGTGTGGTTTTGTTTGTCTCAAAGAGCATGTTAGTTTAGACTGTGCTGAGAACAGGACCTTAAGTGAGAAGCAGTGTCATTATCACTCAAGTGAGTTTTACACTGCCTTAAAGCCTCTTACAGACAAAGCCATCAGATAAAGTGTAAGACATATCAAACGAGGCTGACGTTGTTTCTTTGAACTAAATGATGAAAGGTCTTGGAAGAGTCACATTTTCTTTGATGGATTATATCATGATGATTATAGATGTCAGAGTTGATCATGAACACCCATAGTTTTCTAATCACAGCTTAAACACTTTGCTCATTACAATGTACGTGGATATCAGGGGGCGTGTGCCGTATGGCGTTTGATTCGCAGCAAAACTATGCAACCGCGTTGCATGTGTGTATAGAGTGCGAGGAAAACATTTATGATGTCTTAGCAAAATACTTTATATAAATCTAAATTTAAATCAAACAATGGTGAACTTGTGCTGTACCACAGTGGAGAGTTATGAATGATGTTTGATCTGCAGTAAGAAATATCAACCTCCACACACAACATATGCTGATATAGTTTATGAAGTTATGGTATATATATAATATAGGGATATTTTTAAAGTTGGGTATGTAGTTTCAAATATAGTAATCCAGTTCAACAAGCAACTGTTATGTTTGACCCGAAGCGGTACCACTGTATTTGTATTTGAGGCAAAACTCATCTGAAATAAGGACATGCTTCTTCATGCCCACTGACTGACATCACTTTTGAATTTTGAAACCAAGTTTTAGCCGGTACAACTTTTGAAATGTATTTGTGCCATTTCCTTAGGGATGTGGAACACAAAGGGGCCCCCGTGAAGAAAATTAACATTTTCCACAGTTCGTTGAGCTCATTTAAATGAATCAAAAGATGCAACTGACTCATTTCATATACTGTAGCAAGCTGATGCCAAGCACAGCTCAGTATTAGGCCCTACTGTGTTTACATTGTTATGAAAAAAAGTGGAGATTTCTTTTAAGCTATTGTTAAGTTTGAATTCTTCTTTGGTGTGCTCACTTGAAAGGCAGCGGTGCAAAGCTGCTATGATTGTACATTCCTACATTGTGTATGTATTTTCTATTGATGTATTACTTTTTCTGTGACCATTATCATATCATAAAACAACTTAAAGTGAAATTAAACCTTTTCAAACAGCACCTAGATTCTGCCAAGAAATAAACCCCTCTTCAACTAGACATGTGTACAGCATAAGTAATGTTTGACGCTTACGTTGGTCATTTTCGTTCATTTTCAAAATCTCAAGTTATCTAAAGTTCTTTGAAAGCAGTGGAAAAGAAGCAGCATGTTCAATTATCTACAAGGTTTATGTCAGCATTTGATTTACAGCACATTTGGGGTATTTTGCATAGTCTTGGAATATTGCCACCAAACCAATCCCATGAAAAGTTATTTCCCTTGGAGGACCATTTATTTAGTCAAGGCCGGAGTAGTTTAGCGGGATGGCTTTCATTTCACGGTTCATACTCTCAATGTGATTAATAAGTAAAACGCTGTTGAAGAGAGAGAAAAGCCGTCATTCAATCCTATCTTCCTGGAATGGTTTGGGGACAGACTATCCTAAAGCATTAGGGGCTGTTGTCAGTCACTGCAAGCAAAATCAAGTATATTTGGATCTGGTCTAGGATTGAAAATACAAGGGATGGTAGTTGCTATGTATAGTTACTATAGGCATCAGCGTAACTTTGGGTAATCAGAGTGATCGTAAATGATTATTTACAAGGGTTATTTTCCTCCATTTTTCAATTTTGATGATCAATTAATTTGATGTGCAATATTTTTTATAAATTGGTTCCTCTGGGGAACTCCTTTAGTCAACAAATAAACGTACTGCTGTGTCTCCTCCTATATGTGACTGACTAAACCACTGTAGCATATTTGTTTCTGAAGCAGTCAGACAGATAAAGTGATTCAGATGAACGCCACACGGGTGGTGATGTAACTCAGTAACTAAGCAGTGTAACATAAAGTTACATAAATGACTTGTGTGGGAGTTTTCCTATATTATACAGGACAAACTAAACTAAACACTATTTAACCTGTGAAAATTTCACCAAATCTTTATACTCATTAAAGGTTCATGTTATCAGTGAGAACACACTGCACACATAATTAAGGACAAATACAACTTCAGTGATTTGTGCTCCGTCCTAATTAACTGACGAAAGAGAACCAGCGCTGAAACGTGCCAACACTGAAGGACCGAGGACATCATCACTCATTAACTCGGGGCTTGGCACTCTTTCTCATAATACACGCATATTAAAATAGCAGAAGTAGCATCAACAACAACAACAACAACAAAATCAATACCACTTATATTTATTCAAATTTTAATTGGTTATTAATTTGGTCCGGAGAGGCACTCCCTGGTTTACGTCAGTCATAATCACATATAAGCTTTAACACTTGAATTTGTAAACTACTTCTCTCAAAATATAGAGCATCCCAAGTGCAGACTTGTATGCTTGATGCTATCTTATCTGCTGCATAACTTATGATTATTCAGAGTTTCCTACATGTTGCACCTCTAGCCAAGCAAAGTGTTTATCAGCAGGAGGATACAGAGCTCAGCTCGAAAACTGCATATTTTCCCTATGGGACTGTATGCATGATTAATACCGCCTGTGTGTATACAGTACACTCACCATCTAACCAGTGTCTGTCATGACTCATACAGCCTTTGGCAGGTGGGACAATATCCATCTAATTTGTGAGGAGAGTGTTGGTTGCCATCCTCCGCTTTGTCGGTTTTTAACGGTGTACGATCACTTGTCATTTTGATTAAGTAAGCTCTTGAATCTTCTTTGGTGTTATTAACTTCAGTTTCCATTTTCCTCATACATACTCAAACACCGTAGCTAGATGGAGGGAAAGGGAAAAGACTATGACCCCTTTTGAAGTCTGGTCTCTAATGACTTGTCTCTTTCTCGATGCTCAGCAATGTTTTTTAAATATTGCATCAGCAGCACACGCTTTCATGGCTAAATGATGAATGGATGTCGAAGAGAAATATTTACTGAAAATTAGTGACAGCAGACTATATTAATATTGGTGTGGCAGTTAAGAACATTGTGGAACCTAAAGTAATATAATAGTGTGTGTGTATGTGTGTGAGTGAGACCATGGAGACGTGAGAGAAACAGAGAGATTGTACCCGAACACGAATGTTGGATTCAGGGACTTTGTGCAAATGTCAGCAGGCCTCCCAGCACCTCCCAAGTAGTCTAACTGGAAATGGCTCTGAGATGCTGCTGACCATATGGCTCTTGTAATTAATCGTGCCGATTAATTTTTGGCTCACCCTCAATGTCTGCACAGTCACTTACGTAATACTACAACCCTATGAGCAAGCACTTCCCCTAGCTTTTCATTATGAATGTTAGAGTTTGAACAGAAGGTCGTATAGTAGGGAGGTTAACACCACAGCAGAGAGCCTGATCCATTCAGAAAAACCTTGAGGTGATTTACATGAGTCCAATTATTTCATACTTCTGAGTTCATAGCAAAGGCCTACATTGACAGGAGGGAATAATTTACAGTTTATCAAGAAATATGTTGACATTAGAAATTACTAAGGTTCTTTTGACATTGCTTTACTAATATTAAAACTAATAATGAATCACAATTCATTAAAGTAATTTCAGTAAAAGGGATCATGCTTGGGCTCAACTGAAATATCTTTGCATGATTTATCGTTAGTTAGTGAACCTCCTAAGAACCGGCTGCGGTGCTACCTTCAAGCACTTCACACTTCAGCATCGTAGGTGGCGGTAATGTACCGTAATGCTGGTTGCCACCCGTCATAAAATGAGAAGAAGTGGTACTTACTTGATAATCCTGCTCCCGGCCCCTGGCGTAGTTCTCTAACTTATAGACCAGCAAAGAGTTGGTGCCAGTCCAGAAGCGGTTTTCCTGAACAAGAGCCGGCGTCGAAACGCGAACAGCAGTTTAAAGATTAGCACAGTAACCTCATCATGAGTTATATTACAGCAACAACTAAATATAGAAATACTCACTTGCCTTGGTTCATCTCGCATAGCCAGCGAGGTGCAACAATTCCAAGTATGCATGGCCTTGCTATAGAGGAAAACATTACAAGGGTTATCTATTATGTATTGTTTACCGCTCAGTGGAAGTAATGTATCCACCAGAAAGGTGAAGAATATCCTGGAGGCATTTACCAGATGCTCATTTGTAAAACAAAATATATCCACTTCAAATGCCCCTGTTGTTTTCAGGATACCTCTGCTGCATTTTTTAACAACTCACTGCGGCTGTGAACAATATGCATTGCAAGATAACCTAAAGTCATATACTGAAGACAGTGATGCTTGTTTTCTATCTTACATAGTGTTCTTTATAGTGTTTATGTGGCTACTTTGTTGTTTTCCTCATTTAAGTTTAGCCCAAACATTTAAATGACCTATAATAGAGGTGTGCTGTTTGTATAGCAGAAGACCTCATTTGTATGCACTGAGCCAACAAAGAGTCTGCGTCACCTGCTGTGTCGTAGGGCACTATACTAATCGTCCTTGGGATGACTAAAGACCTGGGATTACTGTGCTAATTTTATTCCTTCTAGTAATGCAAAGGTTGGCCCTTCAGAATATTAGTTGGACTATCTGTGTGTGAGGAGTCAGAGGGTGTTGCTGTGGGGGGACTGAAGGGCTCATGCTAGTAGGCTTACGAGTCCCATCCTTCTGCTGCTCTTTCACCTTAACTCTGGGATTGATAAGACTTCTGCTCCTGCAGCTGTGCTGCTTCGGAGCATTGCACAGTGATAACAGACCAGCGAGACGTCAAGCTGTTATCTCCTTGATGCTGACATTCACCTCATATACTTGGTAACATGTGCCCAAAAGGTACAGTGTTCCCACTGAGAAAGCTGCGGGAAAAAGGCAAAACACAGAAGACTTCTCCCATTTTGACAATTGATCACAAATTGCACACACCCGTCACAAATGGAAGGACTATATCTACCTAAGCACATACTTATAAAGTTTTCACAGAGCCAGTTTTATATTAGTACCATTACTACTACTATTAGCAAGTATTATTGTTTCCTGACATGCTTGAAAGCAGAACAGCCTGTCAAGGAGTTTCAGTAATTTCAGGTTGTGATATGGTTTTTAGGATATGTAGACCGAATAAATTTGAATCTGTTTCATATTCTATAAAAATCCTGATGACAGATATGCAATAATTTAAAATAAAAATGCTGTTGAGTTCTACCAAACAATAGCACCGAAATGGTCCGTGTAATTTAGAAATGATTTTCAGTCAGAGAATGAGAGAAGACACAAGCTTTGTCACTCCTTTTTTGTTTCAAACATGACACAAGTTGGACAGAAGCTGTTGTGAGACGGTATATTTTGAGATACTTCAGAATTAGATTAAGTTTTACATTAAAAAAAGGTTTGTACTTCATAAGCGCTGGCAATAAAAGAGAAGGCTGTACCTTATCTCTGCCTGTACTTTCGCTGGCTTTTATTATGGAGGTAATTTGCATTTTAATTTGGAGCTTGAACCTGCGCTTAATAGAATTAAACTGAGAGACACATTGACATGATTTTTTGACCTTTCCATGGCCTGCAAGTACAGAAGGGGCAGAATCACTCAAGTTGTAGCCAAGCATGACTTTGACTCCAGCTGAGATAAGCTTTAAAGGTAAACACTGGCTCCTTAAATGCCAATTATTACCATCATTTTCTTCATATTCCCTGCAGAGGCAGCGCATTAACCTATAAAATGGTGTGTTATTGAGAAAACACAAATGAACAAGATATTTTGATGTAGCACTTATAAAATATTTCCTGTTTGGTGTACAATATTGAAAGACCTTGCACAGAAAGTCAAACAGTATTGTCTTTTTCTCTTTAATGCACAGAAAGATTAAGATTTGTTTTGCCATAATATCTCTCAGGACTGAATCTGTGAAATAGGAAGTGGGCTTGTCAGGCATTTTAATGTTTACTGCAGCTTTGAATTTCCTATTCCAGTCAATATTAGTTGAGGCTATGGGGGAAATATAGT
Source organism: Pampus argenteus (assembly GCA_036937835.1). NCBI lineage: Eukaryota > Metazoa > Chordata > Actinopteri > Scombriformes > Stromateidae > Pampus > Pampus argenteus. Next base: position 19,707,580 of record CM072861.1, on the reverse strand, counting down.
AGCTTGGGAGGTGGAAGTGCTATGAAGCATGAACAGCCTTGCTGTCAACCTACGAGAAAGAGAACCAGACAGAATGAAGTTTGGCATTTTATAATTAGAGATGAGGGGCTCGAGCAGCAAACAATGCATTTCAACTGGTACACGTCAATGTCTTCTAATGTAAGTACAATATCAAGAGTGAGATGCAGCATGAGATGTCTGCCTCTAATAATAATAACAACAGCACAACGCTACCAAAGGGGCTGATCGTTCATTTTATTATATGATCAGTTTCACAGTTTTCAGTGCTTCAGACTTTATTGTCTCCAATCCTGAATGCTTAGTTGGCTTTCTATAAGCTCTGCTTCTTCTTCTAGTCACAGACAGACAAGCCTAAACACCACTTTTGTTCTTTAGCTGTCAAGCTTGACCTTTAAGGTGGCTTCAGTAAAGGTATATAATTTATACTGAAAAGACAGAAATACAGAAAATTTGAAAATGTCTAAACATAATGTACCCCAAAGCCAGACAAGTGAAATCTAAATACAGTAGATGATGGTCACTTTGAGCACAGTCGACTTCTATTTCATACACTTTACTGCAGGTATGCGCTACTGTCTGCCCACACACATTTAGACATAGAGTCTGTCCTTGAAACATAAGTAACTATAAGTGCTTAACCCTATAATGGCAAGAAATAGGAATCAGTCAATTTTGCAGCAGTGTAAAAATGTGACGGTTTTACACACAACTACACAGCTTGTCTAATATCTTGTACATTATATTTCTGCAGTGTGCGTTGAATGTAGAGAGGAGGCTGCCATCAACCACAGATAGGCAGCGTGGAGGCAGTGCTGATTCTGAAGTTGCAAAGTCAATAGGACTACAAGATTTCCCTTCACAACGTCAAGGGATTTCATCTCCTTACAGTCAATTCAAGGACAATAGTGAATATCTTTGAGAGGAACTTTATTGTACTTGTATTATTTTGCGGGAAAGCTTCATTTTTTGGAGACCAAATGAAGACAAATGTCTTTGCTACTAGCACATTATACTGTACAGTATACCATGAGGCCTTGCCATTTTCGACAGTGTTGCCATGAATTGCCAATGAATGCTTAAAGCCTTCAGGCTGTTTCCACTAGAAAAGGATGATTAGTCATAGCAGAGGTGTTGCAGTGGCACTGAGCTGCTGGCATCACTGGGGAAATCCTCAGTGTAACGCCTATTAATTCAGAGAGACAAACTGTGCAGTTCATTTGATCTTCTCCTTACCCCATGAAATAAAGTGCTTTATTTACCAATATTGTTTGCCAGCCTGATGCTTCATCAAATATTTTGCAGTCAAGTGTCAAATTCATGCAGAATTAGTGAGTAACAGCATGCTGGTTGCTTCCAGGCAGGTTTAACGGACATGTAATTGCTTAAGCTGAACCAATATGACGTGGTATTTCTGTCTTTATTCTACTTTCCAAGAAAATTACTTAAGTGCACTTAATGATTTATAAACCAATCAAAAAAATGGCATATACACTCAAGTTTTATTGAAAGAATATTCTGAGCCCTTAAAGCCTTCCCCATTGATGTATTTCATATTAAAGTAATGTGTAATAAAGTATATTAAGGTTAGTGATTGCAGGATTTGGCAACTAGTTCTTAATAAAATGACAATTTGTTTTTTTTATTATATTTTGTAGCCATGATTTATTTTTAAAAATATTACAAATAAATAAGCTGAATAATAAGTTTACAGAGGCTTTTTCAACGCTTATCTCACCATCTCATCTGCAAATACAAGGATGTTGTCTTGAGATGGTTCAGCATGGCCACCTAGCTATTTTAGTGCATTGTCCCATTGTGCACACATGTTGCTGTCTGATTTATAACTTGCATCGTAGCTGTCCATGGTGTTAATGGCAGCTGTGCTTTGAGTAGACACGTGGCTTTCTGTGGTGTGTTGTCGCTTGGTTTTGTATACAGTAATGTTAGTTATGGTTTAGTCTCAGTGCTCTTAGTTGCCTCGTGGTTTCTCTGCAACAGTTTGCATACAAACATGCAAACTGTTGTATGTGAGCATCCCAATAAAAGACCCAGATTAGATTTATTTAAAAGCTGATGCCAAAAATACGAGGTGTGCTTGATAAATAGTCAATTGTTTCGTAATAAAAAATATCAAATATAAGAAACAAGACAAAAAAACAAGACAAAGAAGATATCTTTCTCACAATTTTCCAGACCAAACATTTAGTTGCTGCTCTACAATTAATCATTGTAAAAACACTTGAATGAATTCAGAGTCTATGTTCTTGTGCTTTATTGTGTAAATAGACCAGTGCAGTCCTGCCAGTAGGAGGTGACACAGATCTGCATTTTTATGAGCAGATTGTTGAATATAAAAAGAGGAGAGATGTTCCACCGAGAACAAACCCAACTCATTCATTGCACCGGAGATCTCTACAGCATACACTATATTTCAAATTAAATAAGCTGCACCGATATAATGAAGCCGTGTAACAAGAATGGCCGGTGGAAAAATGGAAGTACATAAATGAGACAAATTTTTAAAAAAAAGTAATTCTGCCTTTTTTTTTATCAGACAATACTGTCTGAGAATAGATAATTCAGGCAAAATTATTCTCTATTTAGTCATATTTTTAAAGCATTGTAAGCATGTTTTTGACATCAAAGCCTACAACATCCTGCTTTTAAAATAAGACTTTTTTAAAAGTGCAGAAGTCGTACGTCTGAGCAAACAGATGGTAGTTTTACACAGTTATTCACTTTGAAGCTGCATCTTCACAGTGGGCCTCTCTCTCTCTATGCCAGGGCGCTCTGGGTAAAAACTATCACCCAACTATAACATGCTGACATGATTTCAAATAGTCCTTTTCTCTTGCTCTCTCTCTAGCTGCTGCTGTCCTCACCAGCGAGCGGGTTAGAATGTGAATGTGTTTTGTGTTTGTTTTTGCTGAGGGAGAAAATGCACGCACTCCAGAGTATGATCTGAAGGAAAGTAGATTGAGACGGGCACAGCCCTGATCTATAATTGGAATCTGTTCTTGGATGTGCAGAGTTTGAAACGCCTATTCCCCCTCAAACCCTTCCCCTTCCTAATGGGAAAGATGTATTTTTTTTTTTCTTCTATTTTTTTTTTTTTTTTTTCAAGATTTCAGCTTCTGTATGGTACTGTCTAGAAGACACTACTGTTGTTCAAAAACATTAATGCAGCAATGCAAATTGTACCCAAATACTGCCACAAGAAGCTCCTGTTTTTTTGGGTGCATCTTCAATAAATTACGCAAGTGACTATTACATATTTACAGTTTGAAAACATGTATACATATCATTTGAAAACCTCATTAATGCTTAGAAATCCATGTTTTGGTGCACTCGAATCCTGAGTCCTATGCTCTCATTGATTGGCCCATTATTGGAGACACCAACATAGAGCAGCCTGCGGTGCTAATGGCATGCTCTCTCATTCATACAGACACTGAGCAATTGTAAACCATTACAACATGCAGCTCCTCAGCATAGTCTGTCACTGCATCCACTGATTCAGCATCCATCCTCACCAGTAGATCCGTTCAGAGGAAGCGATAGGACTTGCTAACATTTTTTTGGAGGAAAGCCTATGTCAGATGTCAGATGCATAATTGGTTTTGAAAACCAATAGTATTTGTGATAAATAGCTCAAATATGGTCTCCATGACAAATGAACCTCAGTAGAGGAGGGTCAGGTCTGATGGAGTGCCCCTTTCTTAATGTATATCATTGTCATGGCTAATACCAAGGCTGACATTTATCACCTCAGAGACGATGAAAAGTTGGGATCTCTGAGGTCCTTACTGTCTAATCTGTTTGGATATCCAAAGATCCTCAGGCTTTGACTGAATTCATTCAGCAAGGCTGCTGAAAGTGAGTAGGAAGAAAAAGCAGATGAGTGAACAGAGTACACAGAGAACAAGAAAGGAGGAGACCAATAAATGATATGATGATGGATGATAGGGCTGATTATTGTTTAGAGTTAGGAAGAAAAGGTTGGAAAGAGACCGAAAAGATAAGTAAAGGGGGAGCCACACTTTTTTTCCCCATCATATTGCAACTATATTTAACATAATTTCCCCTTTTCTTGTCTGGCCTCCACGCTGGATAAGTTAAATATTATAGTAAACTAATGGAATATGATGAAATGTTCTTGTTTTATAGCATGTCATTGTCATCAACAGTTTAACTTAATATGAAGTAATTCTAAGCTACTTAAAGAGTTCTCTATTGATTTAACATGACACTACTATAACATGTCAGACTCATGATGGAGTCAAGAAAAAGGGTCAAAATGCAGCACAACCAGTGATCTCATTTATTTTATTTCATGCATTCTTCCTTGTCAAAACCTGGCGCCTGCATACATCAGTGCAACTTGACTGTACAGATTCAGGTGTTACGCTAGTAGCAGCTAAAGCAGCCTTGAGCAGATCTTCTAGACTTTCCCAAAGTTATTGGATCGAATTAATTAAATTCTGATAGTATAACGAGTCAACTTGCAGGAGTTGTTTGATGCTCAAAACAATTTTTCCGCCGTTTTACAACCACAGTTGTGAAAAAAAAAAAATTGGATAAACTTTCGTTTTTTGATATGATCACATAAGATGCGGTCGTTAATGTGTTGTCACCAAGATATGTGAAACCTAAACTTGTCAGTGCTCCCTGGTGGAGAAACCATGTTACGACATCACTGCAACTAAACATCAAACATATCTATATCATATATATTGTAATTTTTGTACTGCAATTAGTTTTTTTTAATTACTGCCCAACATATATGAGAATATCGATATACTGTGTGACACGTTCTGTGACAGCTAAAAGGGTGTCGGGCCGGGTTTGGGTTCAACCTTTAGTCCGAAATACCTGAACCTTTGTACAGCTGGTGCATTATTTGAATATACTGTAAATAATAAATAAATTCACGACACATTAAGGTTTTGCTTATATAATCTGTAGGCGGTACACTAATCAGGTGGTATCTGTGAGCAACACAGAGAGTACGCATCTCAACTTGGCTCACAGATGAGTAATAACAGAAGCACTTCTTTGTCCATATGCGGTATGCTCATATACTATTGTACTATAGGGAGCCAGTGGCAGCGATGGAAAGGCACAAACTCTCTCCCACAACACTATTTATAACTGAGCTTGTGCAAATGTCAATAATTTATGCTGACACGTGTAAACACTGCTGTCACATTAATAATAATTGTGTTGCTAAAATAGTCACGGGGAAAAAAAATAATGTAGTGAGCAGACCACATGGAATGACGTTAATGAGTCTAAATCATACAGTCTTGTTATGATCGATGTAAGGTTGGCGTGAAAAACAATCTTAGAAATGAAGATTTGTATAAACACGAAACTGGTAAAATTCTTGTAGTTGCACGAAAATGAATCTGGTGAAAACCGACGTGAGGCTTGTTGTGTATGATAAATTTAGATGCCCCTCAGTTACCATATACAGCTTCTTTACGTCTCCTTGGTGCTCTACATGTGCTGTTTAAAATGGACACATAAAGAAAAGCATAGCAATCAATATTTCCTGCACTAATTGAAGTGCTTTTACTGAACTCGTAGTGTGTTGTGTGTATGTGTGTGTGTGTGTGTGTGTGTGTATTTTGGGAGCACTTGTATATTCATCCACACAGCTGTCCACTTCTCTTTGTCTGACCTGTCCTGGCTTTAAACTCTGTCAGCCTGAGGAAACGCCAACCTCTTTTATCAATATTTATAGGACTCAGGCATTTTGGACTCAGGTCACGTGTTCTACACTACTTACATTCAACTGACTGAATGCAGCTCATAGATCACATCACAAATGTCTTTAGTCCTCAATTAGTTTAATTTCCTTTTCTTTGGTCAATGAAAATAGAGTTACTGAATAAAAAAAAAACTTTTGCACTCCTCTATGATTTCTCCAGAGAGTGATGCATGTACGGTATTATGTGGAAACAATCAGAAGTTGGTAAATGTATCTCAGATAACTCGGACAGTTTGCTTTTCACAGTCAGAGACACAATCTGTCAAAAATCAATATAGGGAGACACTGCAAATGAATATAGCTGTTTGACAGTCTAATTGCCTTTATCATGAGAAAGCCTGAGCTTGAGTCTTGACAATTAATTTAACGAACGAGGCCTCAAGAGATTTGTGAAATCTCAAGGGTTTGAACAGTTGTCTGTGGCGAAGAAAATGACACAGATAGAGACAACCTCATTATATTTCAACATCATTAACTGCTGATGTGTCAACTCCTAAATAACAAAACAGATATTGAGATTTAAAACAAACCTCTCTTTCCCTCAGTGTTGCTAAGGCATGTAGCACAACTGTGAATGTCCACTATGAATTAAAAAAAAAATCTCCAGTATGTGAGCGGTGTCCCACATAAACGTCTCAGTAAATGTTCTGTGCAACAATCACAACTTTCTGTGCTAAATCTTCAAAAACCTTCAAGGCAATTGTATAGAAAATATCAAGTTTGCCAACCGGGTAAATTTCGTCTGAGGCTATGCCTATGTGTGGTAATCTTCCAGACTTTCAAGTGCAATCACTCTCCACTGGAAAGTCCTGCTCTTCATTTGACACGGGGTGTTACACTGGACCAGCGGCTAATTATGTTACGATTAACATTTAAAGGGAAAGATATCTTCTACAGTCACTGCAATAGTTGCATCACAATACAACATAAGGGATTGCCAAGATTTTCTTTCTGTTAGAGGGTTTTTTCCGTGTGTGATGCATGACTATATGTATGTAAGTGTGTGTATGTGTTTTCAAACCCAGTGACTTGCATACATGTAATGTTTGGTTACCTGGAGCAAAGCTGCTCTTAGATCATCTGCAGGAACACGGCAAGACTTGTACACTTTATCTAAAAAGGCTCATCTTTACAGCCGTAGCATTTTTATTTCTCTGACAGAGGAAAATACATGCACTGACTACAGTTATCCTCCACTAGATATCAGACACTATTATAGCTACATACATACACTACACTACATACACTTAATATACATGTATAATATATAATTAGGAGACTAAACTGTAAAAGTGAGTGTTTAAGTTTGGCCGCAGACTATTTAGAGAAGCATAACATTTATGTGCAGTTATATCTAACAAACTGGAATAACTAAACCATAACATGTTCAGTCTATATTTGCCTTGTAATCCTGTACTGGGTTTTTATTTTTTCAGTTTATTTTATGCCTCCATATTAGGAAGGTTTCAAAGATAGATGCACACGAACTCAACACATTAAATATGTCCTTATGGATCAGGATGGAGCTAATGAGTATTGTCAAGATAAAGAACATTGTGACATTAACATAATGACCACAGTTCACAGAGTAAATAACTGTATATCTGCAATTATTCTGTGCAATAAAAATATCCTACTGTTTTGCCAGAAGCAGAACATCACGTCGGGATTGGACAAGACAGCATACAATTACAAGCACAAATTACAGGTCTCAACATAGTTTTATGTGTAGTTGCTATACGGAAACCATTGTTCCTAGATGTCCATTGTTTTCCAGAGTTATAATGGTATTCAAAGTTTAAAGAAAGGACTTTGTAAAATGCTAATTCACAATATCTTTGTTACCACATTGTGAAGCAAGTGGAGGATGCAGTCTCTGTTGCCATGCTTTTACCTCCAATCATTTTCTTCTACTAAATGATTGGCAAGAAAAGTCACCATTATTTTTTTAATTTTACTTTTAGGTTCATACAGGGATGAGGTACATTGAGGTTGCATGGATTGAGCAACAAAGTATCAAATTATCCTTTAAAACCTCGGCTCTGCAGGAGTCAAAAAATCAAGAACATGGCTGCATTAGTTTGAAGGCAGCTCACTGATGCATGAAATAATGTCCTATGGCATGTTGCTAAGACCATCCCCGATGGGAACGAGCACTGAAATAGCCACAGAGCTTCAGTGTTCAGGTCCCATCAAGACTGGGCAAGTCAGCCGAGACTCACTTCTCTGTGTTTCTTCGTCTCCTGCAATCATAGAATGACAATGTCTCTTAAATGCAACCCTTTCATGCTTATTATGCAACGCATCTGTACAATGATTTTCACTTTACAGCAGCTCCTCTCTGTCAAACACTCAGTTCTTTCACTTTTCTAACTATACTTCCTCTGCTACTCTGAACCCACATGCTGTCTGTTTTTAATTGAGCATGTTTGAGCAGGTTGGAAGGTTACAGTGAGGGATAGACACATTTATATGTATTGTTCATGGTACATAAATGCCTACACTCAAACACATTCTCCCCATTGATGTACTGCTATTTATTCATACATTACTGTATGAACCTCCGTCACTTAATTCAGTCACATATGCTTAAGTTCTTATCGTTAAGACGGTTAATGTCACTATAATTGAAAGGAACTGACAAGGAAAGCGAGCCACACTTTACGCTCGTTCACATCTAGGGTAGCCTTACTGTCATTTGTGTTTGTATGTCAAACAGACTTGGTTGCAAATTGGCATAGTGCCATTTGGGAATATTGAAAGGGTCATCGTTTAATTCAGTTGTACACAAACTTACCACATACAGTTTTGTGCAAAAGTTTTAGGCATGTGTGGGAAAAAATACTGTATAATGGTTTATTTTTAGCAGTTTGAACAAAGGAAAAATCTAAATCACATCAATATTTGGTGTTACTACTATTTGCCTTCAAAACAGCATCAATTCTTATAGGTGCACTTGCAAAAAGCCTGAGATCTCCCTATGATATCTCTTAGTGAGAGAAGATGAGCCCAAGGCTGCAATTAAATTGTAAACTTAGCTTAGCCTGGGAGCAACACGGTTTGAACGCTACACTAACAATTGACAAATTTAAACCCAAACTGACAGCATTTCTAAACATTTCTGTCTATGCCTCATTACCTCAGGCCTGTGCATGCAAGTTATGGGATGGGGGTCAGTGTTTAGATTCATCTATTCAAGCTCGTGACATAGTGAGACACACCAACGAGGAGTCTGTCTGCTAAAAGAGAAAAGGGCTCGTATACATATTAAACACAGCCCTGAAGATCACTGTGTTAATGTCAGGTGTTCCCTACGGTGCTGCAATGTCAGAAGCATCTGGCTCATTTCAAGGGAGAGGGGCAACATTTTTCTTAACATGCAGTGTGGCACATGGCACAAATTAAATTTGCATCTGCATGTTTTACTTCAGATGTGAGAGGGCAATAGAATGACATTAGTGTGGGAGGACTTTTTTTTACATTTCTAAGAAAGGAAGACAGAATTGTTTTCTTCTCACCAAATAAACCTTTCCCAGGGACACTCAAGAGATGAACTGACCCCATTTTACTTCTCCTCCCAAGTGAGGGTTTGACAAGTGACACTTGCCAGATCAAACACAGGTGCTTTCAAAACCCTTTTTGAGAGACAGTATGACAAGATAACTAAATTAACAACTGAACTGAAAGTATTTAAATGACCCTTGAGACATTTGAACCAGCGAGATAACTCGCACATTAATATGGACAGCGACTGCCTTTTGGGTTTTTCTTCTTTCCAGACCAGACCATAAATCTGAGGCGTGCATTTCTTAGTTTACTTTAAGTTATAATCTCTGTTTTGTTCTTTTTAGTAGCACCATATGATGATATGTTGTACTTGCAGGTGTGTTTTGGACCTTACTCGACTTCCCGCCCAGAGATTTCTGCGTGTCACGCTAGCTAGTCACGGAAAACTGCAACGCTTGTGATTGCTCATCGTATCATGCAGAGATGTTTTATTCCTTCATTTTATAACTTTCTGTACCATATTCTTCACATATTTAGCTATATATGTCTTGATTTATCAGCAAGAAGTTCTTTGGGAGCAAGAACTCAAAATGTCAATGCAATGGTCAAATTCATTTTCTATCGACCAACTAATAAATTAATCAACTTATCATTAAAGCTCTAGTTGCCAATTAATTTCCTGCTACAAATCGGTTCAGCTTTAATGAATGCTACATTGACACTACGGTAATGACTTCACACCACACCACTACCCCATACTGTAGATTATAATGGTGGATTTTGAAGAGATGTGAAATGATTTTGGAGATGCAAAATTAAAATGTTAAATATATGCAAATCAAAATCTTTAAGCCCTCGTCAGCCCACATTAGCAGTGTAGTTGGTGGTGTAATAAAGACATGAGAGATGAGAAATGCAGTCTTCTTATGAAAATGCACAAAAAAATCCTTCGAAAACCTCAAATGGTTGGTCTTCAACGGGCAACTCTCCCTGATCAATCAACTGATAAGGACATGGCAAAATGACAATGACATGATGAAATTGCTCAAGGTTTTTATCAAAACGGTTTTTGAAAGAATCTTTTTTTTTTTTTTCTTGATTACAACCACAGTCAGCAATCCCCAGCTTGGAGACAAAACAAAGCAATTCTTAATTTCCAACAGTTAGAAATGCCAGAACCCAAGGCGCATGGAAGAGGCAGATAAAGTTGTTATTGGCAAATGTCCTTGGTGCAAGCGGAGTGAGCGCTCAGTAATCCTACTGTGTTATTAGTCTCCCAGGACCCTAGGACTCTGCGTTACTATCACAGGCTGGTCCCATGTAGATAACACCAACTCCATTCACCCTCACATCTACTCATAGCTAAATTGACTGCAATTATCAGGACTAGGGAGCTTATTATTGCCCTCTTTTATTTACACACAGACTCCCACACAAGCCCCAAAGTTTTTAATAGTGGGAGGTGTCTGACATTTCCTAGCATGCCTTAATTCTACATTAAATCCTCTGGAAGAACAACATTGATCTGATCTGCTCTCCCCTAAGCCTTAATTGACCATGAAGAAATTAGGTATCGTAGAGTTTGCATTTTCAATTCCTTGTTGGCCAGTAAAAAGGTTACTGACAAACTTGAGGTTAATTCAGGTATGTCTGTAGTATATGCTAGAAAACTCTGTATCACGTACACTATTTTGTCAGTAAATATCATTGTGTCTCTAAGTTTTAATTTATGGCAACATCTCGGCTTTCTGTTCATATTGGCTTGTCATATTTAAATCTCTTGCATCCCCTTCTGTCTGTGGTTTAACACTGGCATCTGCTTTTAAAACAAACAAGTCAGCGGACATGTGCATGAAACAGGAGGGTAAAAAAAAAAAAAAAAAATCAAGAGCGCTCCTGAAAAGGGCAAACTGCCAAGTGGCCAAGGGAAACAGGTGAGGCTGTGAGTCTCTCTTCTCTGCTTTAGGTGAGGCCCGTAACCTCACACTTACTCAAAATCTGTGAAATATGAAGTGACCCGTCAGTAATCTGAAGAGGGCACCAGGAAACTGAAAATATTAAAACTTATAAGAAGCATTTTCAGTCTCATTTGTATTCTGTATTGTATTGAGTTCACAGAGGCTTTTCTTTCCATTCATCCAAGCATGGTAGCTGAAAGGCTAAATGAAAAACAAGGCTTATCCATATGGGTAAACTGACATACCTGCGGACCTAAAGCAAAGTACACTAGGACATAATTCTCCAGGGGTATATTAAAACTGCATTATAAATGTTATCTAACAACCAAGAAATGTTTTAAAATATATAGTGATTATCACCATCTAGTCATGTTGACTTGCAGTAACTGCAGTTAGTCATCTATTATAGAAAGAAAAACAGACACATGAATGAACTTTATTATAAATAGAATAATCATCAGTATTGCTGTAACGGTGCCAGAGTGTCATCTCCTTTCAGTGAGAGTGGTCTGACTGTGGGATGCAATCGGTCTCAAAGCTGCCCATCTGAAAAATCATTTCACTCTGGCCAAAAAACAGTCAAAACGCTGACATTTTATTTGCATAAAAGGGTTATCTCAGTAATGGGATATTCATCAAAGACGTAGCTGGATTGGGATATATTTTAATGAAACAACATGCATTCATACATTATTGAACGTAGACCCTTCTGACAAGGTGTGCCTCGAGTTTGCTGTGGGCTGTGTTATTCCAGCTGACCTTTAAGAAAATTTAATCTCTGATTACTTTAAATGGAAAGAATATTGAAAACAGTGAAAACATTTTTAACTTGCAGCTTTACATTTGGTCTATGGAAATATGAGAAACTGTGTTTCTCATTTTTTTATATTGTTGTTTTGGCCAAATAGGCAATTTGAAAACGAATCTAATAGATGGATCTTGTACTGACCTTTGAGAGTGGCCCACTCACCACAGCATATGTGTGAGAATATGTCTTTGTGTGGCATATTTTAAAAAATAGAAAAACATAATTGATTTGAATAGCATGAGATACCAATATAGGAAAAAGCCAAATTGATCTGTTGATATGTTATTTCCAATATGCAAGCTCTGTTTTTAAAACAAAGAGGATTGCACAAATTTATGTTAAAATGAATTATTCAAGTGGATATCTAAAAACTTGCAATCTTGCTGATACAACATGTGAAGGGATTTGCAGTAACTGTTGAAATATTCATGCAATTAAATACTACATGTGGAGTACAGGGCTGAGAAGAGGTTAAGCCTCATATGCATCAGTCATACTTGTACGCAGAAATCTTCCTATATGAAGTATAACTCACCAAAGAATACATTTCTAAGAATTACACGTCTGTTGTGTATTCTCTATGAAACTAAATGTGCAGTCATTGCTGGGGTATAAAGGGGCTGTTGTTGTTTGCCCAGTATAAGCATAAATTGGATCATGCTGATATCCAAGAGATTCTCCCCACAGGTGTAATTAGATATGCAGCTGCCAAAGCATCCCCTAAAGAGAACCTGCCATGGGTAACGTTTCCTCCCTGTGGAAGCCTGAAGATAATTGGCGCAATGTATATGTCCAGTGTTGTGAGCTAATTAAAGATTGGCTATCAGATGTCACAAACTTTAAAGCAGATGTCCACTGAGCTATAAAATGTCATAGTGACTTTCTTTTTATTCAATTTTTCATTACAAAGTATGATTTAATATTTACCTGCTGTGTGATGATTTGATAATTTGTAAGTTGAATATAGTAGTTAGATATTTATGGTTTTGAGAACAGGTATCACAGCTACAAGTAGACAGAATAAGAAGATATATATATATATATAAACTGTTCAGCAAATACCTCTATGTAATTAGCAGCCTAAAATCCAACCTTCATAGTCATGACAAATAAAAGCAATACGAGGCTGACTGTCCAGTTTAACCTCCATGATAATTTTAGAAGAGCGTTTAGTGAAACAAGGTGCTGGACTGTAATTGTGTGAGAGCGATTATAGCTTTTATTTCAAAGCTTTTCACAGGGAATGAAAACGAAACGGCATTACCTAGTCATGATTGGACTCTTCTTGTCATCAGCGGGATAATTGTCTACAAGTTCATGATCTGTCTACAGTGCTGATTGAATTGATTCTAGAGATGGAAATTACTGCACCTCCCACGTAGCAATACCCTACTGATCAACTACAGTGTTTGAGCTCTCCCACCCAGTCACATCTGTTCATCATTTTAAGTGGATTTTCTTCCAGATACATACAGCGGTGTACATTGTGGTATGATTTATACTGCTCAAACACATATTTCTCTGGCTACATAAATGCTATGTCTTATCATACGAGAAGCGAAGATGACAAATTAAAAACAGGAAAACGGGAAACGGTTTGATCTGTAACTTGTTTGTATTAAGATGCAAAGATAAAACGTCTGGTTAATATTTATTGCAAAGTAAATCACTGTATTTTCATTGTAGACTATTCATAAATTTTTATTTCAGGAAATAATATGACATTGAAATTGAAATTTAAAATGAACGTGTATATTTCTTTAACTTTCAAAGAGAAATAAACTCCTCTCCTAAATTATTGAGTTGATGTTAAAGGATCTGTAGGTCTGAGGCTGATCAGATGGGGGTCAGCTCTGCAGCCCCGTCTGATATCAGGACTGATAAGGACAGCAGACTGAGTGCTGAGCAATCTGGCCTCCTCCAGACGGGCTCCATGGACATCAGCAATAAGATCTCCATTACTCTGTTAAAACTGTGTCTGAGAATGCAACCTCACTATTATGTCAATGTCAGGGGCTTAATGCTGATTCATACAGCCGCACAAATCCCAGATTAACCTCCAAGCTGGGAGACCTCTTTCAGTAGCAAACTGCATGAACAACTTTATGCCTCGGAGGAGAAGTAATATGATTTTGTTTTTGATAGCAGAGATGGGTAGACGTAAATCTAGATACCTGTATTGATACACTACCACATGTATTGGTAGTAACACAATGATTACCATAAAGCAGAATGCATGCATTAAGACATGTCTTAAAATATTCTCAAAATACTGCAGCCAAATATCCATAATCAAATATATGTTTAAATATTATAGAAATAACATATATGATGTTAATTTAATGTTGGTGTAAATTTTAATATTAATATGCGAGTATTATGCATGAGTTTTATAGACCATCCAGTGTCATAGAAAAGCTGGAGACAAAAACGTTGTCCTTCTGCAAAGATAATATAGGGAAATCTGAGTCACAATTGTTGAAGTGAGCCTTCTGTGCTGCAGTGCACCCCCACCCTGGCCTGGCTGGTTGGGCACTAAGAGCCGCAGTGTTCCTGTAAGAATGAGTATTAAGCCATTCGAGGGGGGGTGGAGGACTGGCAGTGTGTGCGTGGGTGAGTGGGTGGGTGGGGGGGGTGTTCAGATGCAAGCCCTCGTGTGCCGCCCAGTGGAATCAATCTCTTTTTATAAAAAATAAACCAAGTAAAAGTGCTCATTTAGAAATTAGCAGGAAATGCTCAGTTACAAAAGCAAAACATATTCCTTATGCAGGAGCCTTTTTGCACATCCCTGTAATTTCAAATAGAAAATACTTTACAAATCTTTATTTAAAATACATTTTAGAGTTATTTATACCATGGTTTGGATTTTTTTTTATTATGACTATAGTAATCAAACAGTGTTATCAACATGTCAAGGCATATATGGTGTGGACTTTGGCACAACTCATGAACAGAATTGTGTTTGGTGCTGCATCTTAGAAACACGTTAAGGCATGGTCCAGGAAATTGCATCATATCTTGTGTGAATCAAAAAGCTACAATCTTACTGAAAGAGTGTGTGTGTTTTGTGTGTTTGTGTGTGTGTGTGTGGGGAAATGGGTAGGTGGTGAGAGAAGTGCCATACAATAATCAAAAACTCGAAAACTCGAAGGTAGCTGATGAAAGTTTCTCTCTGGACAATGGCTAAGAGGGTTTATTTGAAGAAATTGCACTTTGGTGAATGAAGGGTTCTCTTTGAAAGACTTGGCTTCTTCATCACAGTCAGCCACTTCCTCAACTCGGGGCATGGGGTAAGCATCAGACTTTGAAATGTGATTTAGCTTTTGGAATTTATTATAAATCTGTGATATGGACTCTGGGTGGCCCAGTTGCTGAGCAGTTCTTGTATCACCAACAGCTGCCTCTATTCCTCAGTCACTGCCCCTCTGCCCTCGGGGACTCTGAGAGGTTATTTTTTCACATCCGCTGTTGGTCTGTCTGCTTTGATGGAGATCACATCCATTTTCTTTTACAGCAGATTCTTCATCTGATTCAGCTGTGTTTTGATAGGCTCAGGTTTAAACATATATATCTCCTTCATCACTGCCTGGATAAGATCGTGACAATCCCACTACACAGAATATAAACATATGTAGGGTACCATCCATTTGATAAACATGGTAGATTTGGCTATATGTCCTGTGGCGTGTTAGATACTTGACTTAGCTACACATTATATTATACTCAGATCAGTTGTTGTGATAATTTTATTGGAGACAAATTGCCCAACCAAAGCAGTCCAGGTGTTTTTAGTTTTCAAAACCTCATTTTCATCGGTTTTGCCATCACAACACAACAGTTTTGCTCAGGATTGCATTGGCTTTGTGCAGCTCTAGTTTGCCAGCTGCACTACTTTCAAATACACATTAAACACAGAGGCAATCTTCAAATGCTGACCCATAAAGTAATTAAAGCATGTTCTTTTCACACAATGAAACGCTCACTTTGGAGTCCCACGCCTTTAAATAGCTGTGATTGAACCGTTATCACATTTAGGTTACAATAGTTTTTTGCAAACCCACTTCATTGTCTACTTTGACTACGTACACATCAAAGAAGGATGAGATTTCTTTCTTTTTTTTCACTCCCACATCCAAAATCATTGTATTATATATTAGCTGCTCTGCCTTCATATGCGGACTGACTGACCAACATGACTATTGTATGTGAGCAGGCTGACGTTTACCATGTAATATTTTACCATGTTACCATGCCAACATTAACCGGTAAATATAATTGTTACCTTTTAAGATATTGTATAATAACGATTTTTCCCAATCAGAAGTCTATATTCAATGAAAAATATTATGAGTCATAAACCCAGCATACTGAATATAGAGGGTTTACTTTCCAGTGAGCACATGCAGCTTAAAGTGACAGATGTTCCACCGCAACATTTTAGACAATAGCTAATCTAATACAGGCAGGTCTTGTTGTTGAATATTTTAATTTATGTGGAATCAATGAGCGGAAATACAGACAGCACCGCTCTGCAATTGCAACCCACATGGTGGTCAGAGACGGGATTACATGCTGCCTTAAAGTGCTTCTCGGAGTCTGTATTTTTGACAGTTAAAAAAAAAATCATACCTTCAGGATTTCTAAATACCTTGGTATACCGTAATACTGCCCAAGCCTATTGGGGGTAATAATATTTCACCACCCCCTTTTTTAAGTTTCACAGTCTTTTTAAGAGTTAACTAAATTGATCTCACATCTATCACTATGTATCTATCAGCTACTTCCCTTCCTCTTACTTGTGCAACCTCTAAATCACAGGGCACAGAAATCAGTTCAGTGTTAATATTCATTCCATATATGATTCATCCCCAAAAATCCATCATAATTTTAAACCAAAGTTGAAGACACTTTGGGAATACCAATCCTCTTTTAGCATGGCTTAATTTCTTAACAGGTAATACTGCGGGATGTAATTTCTTTGGAATGAATTTCAGATTTATTATGACACTCTTCCTCTGATAAGAGTTCAAGAACGTGGTTGCCTGTTACTGATGTCTATCTTCAAAGCTCAGTTTGCAGAATCAAAGACAATGGAAGATGGCCTATCTTGATAGTGTGGGACGTGAGTTGAACTAATCTGCTTTGACAAAAAAAAAAAAAGATTGTTAATATTTTCTGACATGTATGTTGTACTTTGGATTTCCAAGTCAGATTAAAGAGAGCAAAGCCGTTGTTATTTGATTTATTAGGGGAAAGTATTGCATAGCTTTTATAAACAGATCTACATCTTTTCATTGCATGCACTGCAAATGATCACTGATACTATGAGCGACCCTCACCTGAAATGTACTTATAAGAAGCAGCTCAGTAAGCACAATTGGCACTAAGACATGGTATGGATAGGGCATTTGCTGCAAGGTCATTGAGGTCTTGGAATATGAAACTTCCTCACAAAAGAGGAAACTGGAGGTGTTTTCAATTCAGTGGAGAAAACAGTAAGATTTGTCAAAACATTTTCCTAAGACAAGTGGAACAATGAATGAAATGGGGAAAGAATAGGGACAAAGATGTTGTAGCTGGAAGTAGATGTGAGTTTTGGAAAAATGCAGGATTAAATTTCATTGGAATTCCCGTTCCAATAATGGCATGCTGAAAACTCAAGATGTCCTTTGTACTCGCTCAGCCTATAAGTACATGCTTTCTCTCTGTACATTGACTTTATATGCAGCTGAGGAGGTCATGCAAAATGTTCCCTCAGCCTCGGTTCAGTCTGTTTTTGAACGGATTGGCTGTTTTATTTCAGAATGAGCCATCTGTCCTTTTAATGTGTGATTGGCAGTAAAATAATGCTTCTGAAGTTTTGAGTCCAAGCCAGATGGGTTAGCTGATCCCTTAAACTGTGATTGCTGGTAGACTACAAAGGTGTTTCAGAACTGCTGAATGAAAAAGTTGAAACAGCAGGATCAGATGTTTTATTGGCTGTTTGGAGGTGAGTCTAACATTGTGTTTGAAAACTTGAATAATAATCCTGTGCACTGCATACAGGCCTATAGCTAAAGTAATTATTGTGCGCTGTAGGCACTGTAAATATTGGTCAGCAGCAATAGCAGTAAATCATTGAGATTCCAGGAGCCTCCTAAACTCCTGCTATCTATGCGTCTCTTGCTATGCAGGTTTTTATGCTTGATTGACGTGAAAAAAGGGATGTTTGCTGAACCTCTTAAAATATTATTCACAGCCATTTACTGAAATGTTTCTTCTTGTTCATTGTTCTTTAGAGACCCAGAGTAACTGTAGCGTAGGCGAAGAAACGTTGTAATTACTTATTGATGTGGCTACATTTGTTTGTACATTGGTCCTTCACCATAATGGAACAGAGGATACTGAAATGAAATGAATTCAGTCCATACATAGAAAATGATTTTTATTTTAACCATTCCCTGGCTTTGCAAACCTTACTGTTATAAACGGTAAAACAGACTGATCATGCAACCTATCATGCCATCATCAGTAGATCACAATGCAGAAAATATTCCCTTCTGTTAAATATAATTTCCAGGGCATTTTGTATTGCACCACCCTAACATTTTTCACTATGCTGGAAATTAAATGTTTGATATGTTGAAATATAGTAAGGATTACAACGCTGAGGATTAGGCTTAACCAGCTAAGCTTGCCTAATCACTACATGTTAAATAGGATTGGTGAGTGTGCTCAGGTGAGGCTGTTTATTCACATCTATTTAAACCTTAAAAAATATATATATATAAAAGCATAGCGCCTGTTGTCTATGCAGACTTTACCTGGTGCTCTGGAGAGACCCTAATATTATAGGATCCAGCAAAGTCCAGCCATTTATCACTTGCCACCTCACTATTGTGCTGTGTCACCAACTAGATTGCTGGAAGACTGGAATGAATGTGCTGAGTTTTGTTATTAGCACTGAAAAGCCCTTTCTGTCTTGCTGTCCCTGGCCAGTTTGTTATTGTGTTTGTTGTGGTGATCAGAATGATAATACGAGCGAATGGTGTGAGGCTTTACAAGGCTGCTTGTTGAAACTTATCAGATGACTTGTACAGACTACAAAACCTAGGTTGAAGAGCTGGTATAATGGTCTTTTTTTTTTTTTTAATTTCTCTAAATCTATCTTTCCTTACAGTCCACATTTCCCCCCTGTCCTCCAGCAGGCTGTTTCAGAAGCTATTTACATAAAAATCAACATTATTAATAACCGCAATTTGCGGAATATTACCTAATGAATAATTTTCCTAATGTTTTACCTGGAGTAATGACTTCAGCTGGAGATGTAAGACAGTATATAGCAAGCTGACATTTTAAAAGGAAAGATTTGTTTCCTAATGAAAGTAAGTCATTGTTTTCAAATGTTGTCAGAGGTTTGTAGCTTAGCTGTAGCACAGATATATTATATTTGTTTAGATTAATATCAGAAAGTAACAATGTTTATGAGTATGCTTGTTGTAAAACTTCATCCAAAGATTGAACATGAAAAAGTTGAAAATCCTACAATGTACAGAGTCTTATGAAATAAAGTTTGCAAAATGCACAAACAACGCTTACTCATAACAGAGGAAAAATTGTCTACAAAAATGTATTTCATTCAATTTACAATTTCAAAGATGTGACAATGTGAAACAACTGTTTAGCATTTTATCAAATGCTTACATTTTTGTGGGGTTTTTTTTATGTGAATAAATGGACTGTAGCACTGCGCATAAGACAAATGTCCCCTTGGGGACAATAAAATATACTCCACTCTACTTAAAAT
The DNA here is from genome assembly GCA_036937835.1 of Pampus argenteus. Lineage (NCBI taxonomy): Eukaryota > Metazoa > Chordata > Actinopteri > Scombriformes > Stromateidae > Pampus > Pampus argenteus. The sequence continues at coordinate 19,687,727 of CM072861.1, read as the reverse complement.
TAGGGATTCAACAAAATTGGCAGGATTCATCTTGTGGGAAACATCTCATAGCAATCCATCAAATAATTGTTGAGATATTTCAGTCTGGACTAAAGTGGTTTAAAGTGATTTAATCTGATATACTAACAAAACAATCTTGCACATACTGTAAATGCTAAAATCACCAGTGTTTTATAACATCGTTGGGTAAAAAGGATAATGACCAATCTTAATCACCTGTGAGTGTGTTGTCAGGTGTGTTGATCATGACTACATGAGCTCATGTACTGAACAAGGACATATAGACAAAGACTCATCAGACATATTGTTATGTAAGATGTAATAATTATATCTTGTCAGTCATGTCTGTTTGTTTCATCAAAATTAAGAACAGCGTGTCTGTTTTAAACATAAATGGCCTTTTCACTTGTATGAGTTTGTTATACATATATCTTTGACAGATTCTGTGACTTATGAGTATATGTTTATTGTATAACATAACAGTACACATATTAATACAACTACTACTACTTCCATCAATTATAATAATAATACTAATGATTACACGATTTTGTCAAGATATAACAAGCTGAGTTAAATAGGCAGCAGTTTTGCATGGTGTAGTGTCCCACGGGTTAGATGGTGTTGATATATTAGCTTCATCGTAGCCACTTTGGTGATGGAAAGGTGCATAATGCCTTGAGACAGCTATGAAATAAAGTAAACCCAACCCTGCTGTGAGCAAGTATTTATCTATGAAGCCTTACATTTTGATGGTACAAACATTCAAAAATGATCACAAGCGCTCTCTTTTTTTTTTTCCCCATCGTGAACAAAATATAATTTCATGCTGGATTAACTACATATTGACCAGGAGTAAGGAAGAATAATCTATGGGCACAACTGAAGCCTCTGGGTTTGGAGATCTTCATCAATTCACTGTTTTAACGCATTACTGAAAAGAGAGAGGAAGGATGATTGGGAGGGGGGTAAAAAGACAGGGGAGACGATGCACCACTGATTTTGACTCGTGACCCGAGGGCTGTCACATGCTTAATCTGGAGACATTACTTTTGACATTGCAGTCTACATCGCCTCACACATATATGATTAAATTCCACTATTTTACATTTTAATTGCTTTATTACCATGGTAATTCAGAGTGTAGCGAAGGCGTATAGGCCTACGAAGGTAAGACATCCTCGCATAAGATTCATTATGAGAGCTCAGATAGCTACAACCAGGCTATGAACATCCAACCTTCTATTATTCATTAATTTTTGTCAGTTTATAAATCACCTCATGTTGTTTCTGTTCGCTGTTATTCATAGATGTACGGCTGGAGACTTCGACTTGTCCGACTTGAGTTACAAAAATGAGGACTGTGTGACTCGACCTGCTGTGCATGCAGTTTTGTTGTTTTGAACAGTACATGAATAATTGATATTGTAATGGGGAGGGGCATGGCAATGTTTCCAAAGCCTAAAACTGAATGGTTGCATGTACACCAGCTGGCATCAACTCTAAATTTAGATTACAGAAATTATCCTATCACTATAAAATGAATTACATATGGTAAAATGAGTATCTTAATAGTTCCCCCCTTTATATGTCCAGCAATTGTCTGTTTATATCATGGCATATGTAATATCCATATCCATCCATAATATATTATAATTTAGTAATGTAAATCCCATACTTCTGCTCACTGTTTTGAACCATAAAGCAACCATCAAGAATAAAGAGATAAGGTTCTCTAATTGTATTTTACAGCACATATAATCAAATTGTCCAACCCTTGTACCAAGTATTATGAGACATACTCACTGTGACATGAGGTGCCTGAAGTTATCTTGAAGGATAAGGCTAGCAGTCTTCTATGTTTCCCTTATGTCAAGAAATCCCATGAAAATTGGTTCTAATAATACATCCTGCACGTGTTGCCAACGCCTGATGTCATCAATCCTTACGAATCTTAAGATATTATGTGTTTAGTCATATTGCCTAGCTCTACGACTTTGTTGTATAGAACTGCAAATGAGCCATGAACTTAATATGCACGCACATGCTGTAGGCCTGAACGGACTCCACGCTTGTTTATGTTTAAGGGTTTACAGGATAGACGAGGCAGGAATGTGTTGGGCTGAAAACCCTGGAGCATTGACGTATACACACTGCTGCGTTTTTAAAACAGGCAGAAACACACCGCAGGGCTTTTTGCACCGTTAAACATATTTAAACTGTTACTTTCAGTGTTCTCAGGAAATTACTTGACACAGACATTTTACATGATGTGTAACGCAATAAAAAAATGAGTATATTCTTTTTGTCTGCTGTACTATAGGTGAAATTGGTTAACATTTATAGACTTTAAATAAGGGCAGTTTGCTAGAAAGGCTTGACTTGGACTAACTAAGTGTTTGGAATTGAGACTTCTGTAAGAACGAAACTTTGACCAAATATTTAATGGATAGTTCTCTTCAGCGATATGCTTTAGGTACTGGAAATGAAATCTAATGGGCTTTAACTTCATTAAACTGGGCTGTTGGCAAGTTGTATAGCAGCTGCGAGGCAGGGTGGCAGTGTTTGGAGCCTACTGACTATGTTGCGTCTAGAGAGCTCTGGCTCCCGGCCCAGAGCTGCTCAGCACAACCTGAGCAGTGTTGGTTTTAGCTCCAGGGGTTGACTGATTGAGTACAGGTTGTATTTATACTCATCTACAGCATGCACAGGAGTAGATGCTTCAGTAACTTCAGGAGGCGGACAAAACAGATCATTTTTCATTATTGAAACTAACAACTATTCAATTTTGATGACAATGATTTTTTGATTTTTTTTAAAATATCAAACAACAGACAGAAATGATTTTTTGAAATGTAACATCTGTATTGTTGCTTCTGCTTGAGCTGTTTTAAATTATTCATGTTTAAATTTGAGGTCATTCAAGCAGAGAGAGGAGTCTGTCAGTTACTGTAGCCTGCTGCAAAATGCTGCCTTACTGATGTAGTTTGTACCTGCTAGTATTGTTGTCATTAAAAGGAAAAAAAAAATACAATAAGGGAAATAAATAAATTCCCCATTTTAATGTCTGCTAATTATTAATTTTTTTAACAGGGTAGACCCAGGAGCGGTGTGTGGTGACGGTGCACCATTCTTAATACAATTAAACCAAAATGAACCATAGAAAACACAGCTTTTTTCAACCTCTGCATTTAGTTTGGCTTAAATATATTGCTACAATATATGGTATAGGAGCAATTTTTTATTTTATTTTTAATGATCCTTAGTTTTTGTAAAAGATGGCACTGGCCTCTGCTAAATAACTGCATGAACCAGTCAGGCTGATTGCAGCGCTATAGTGTTTGTTGAGCAATCTCAAGGTCATAGTTGTTTCACTATAAAATCTGAATTCATCACTTCTTTGTTGACGTGTTCTGTTATGCTTTTCTGTATTCTTCTGCATCTGTGTTCACGCAAAACCGTGTTGATAGCTTGAAAGCTACAAACATCATGCACAGTAACAGATCGTGACTGGTGATGGCACGGCAAGAAAAGGGAGAATACGGGCAATTAGCATACCTCAACCCTCACAGTGAACAATTTCCATGATCCCCAGCTGGTACCTGCTCGCGTGTACACCTGTCTAGCTAAAGTCACATGCATGGTGTAAGCCACAGTGGCAGTCCGTGGCTCTGTGCCCTCTGATTGCTCCTTGTTATCCCCAGGTTTCTGCTGAGCTGACAGGCAAGACACACAGGCCAGATGGTCAGGGCCCAAATCAGGACTTAGAGTTTACAAGGCTATTTCTAGAGCTACTGTCCAATGATAATAAAATGGATGATTTATTAAGGGCTGCTCGCATTGCATCACATTAATGTCCAATCATTCAAAACACTTGAACGGGATTGCTCTCTTTATGATCAACGTCATCTAAACATACAGTAATAGATCCGTAAAACTAAAGAACTAAAGATTGATCGGTTAAGCTATGAATTGATCAATTGTTACAGGCTTGTCCGTATGTTATCAGATGCATTTTATAGATGATAAAATGAATATAGTTAGCTGTTATTAGTATCAGGTTATGCTGTAGTCACTCAGCTGTTGTAAAGTTCTCTAATGGGTCATAACGGGAGAAGATGGCTGTCCTATCAAATTTATGGTGGTATAATGTAAGGGGGGAAGGGGGGGGAGGGGGGTCGTGACCGAGTTCTAGTTATAACCAGTTCATTAAAGCTCAGTTAAAGGTTGATTCTCCGTCGACTTTTTATCACCATGTTTCCCCTCATACATAAAAATATCCCAATTCATCACATGTGATATCCTATACAAAAACAAAAATCTGTTCATGATTTATCTTTAAATATTTTAAACACAATTAATGGCAAACAAAAAAAAGCTAGCAGGTGCTCAGTAGTGATGATATTGATGGAGCTATAAGTTATTTATTACATTTCAAGTGTATAATTTGGCAAACTTCACCTCAGTATACAAGCTTGAAAACAGAATTTTCCTCTTAGATGTATTAATAATGAAAGAACCATACAGCAACTCTCCATCCTGACTCCAGAGACTCGAGTCTGCTTTCCTTGAGGAATGAAGGAAATCATTGGCATCTACCAGCCCCGGGTCAAACTCATCAACACGTCCTACATTGATGAAGGGGGATCTGAATGCTAATGAAGGTGTCCTTGACTCACATCTAGTTAGGTTATCTGTCCTTAGAACATTTAAGAGCAGTTTGACATCCTGCTTGCCAATTCAGTACAGCTTTCTTCGTAAATTATTTTTACTGCCCTGTCTTTCTCTCTCTTTTCATTTGCGTCACTTAGTGGTTGAAGTCTTGGAGCAGCATTGTTTCCTTAGATTGTAACCACTAAATTACAATTAAATGTTGAAGTTCACACAACACATCGCTGAAACAGGCTTATATTTTATGTGTGGTAGCTCTAAGGATGTCGATGGTCCAGACTAAAATATCTTACCGTCTATTGGATGTCTTGCCATCTCTTCCGCTGATGCCACCAGTGTACAGTACAGAGGACAGACATTCATGACACCTGCCATGGCCTGCTGACTTTAGTGATCCGACCTTTCCTCTGATGCCACCATGAGTGAAATGTTTCACTAACTATTGGATGGACATTTATGTTCACCCCAGGATAAATTATGAGAACTATAGTTTTTCTCTAGTGCCGTCATCAGGTCAGCCTCACAGAGCCACTGGCATGGCTGTTGATGCATGTGATAGAGCGTTGTCTTTCATAAAAATCAAAGTCTTCTTTAAACATGCAGACTTTTCCTGTCCCACTGCTTGAACAAAGTGTCTTCTAAAACTTGGCAGTAGGTCTGAGAGTTGATTTTGAACCTGAAAAGGTCCAACTAGCTCATCAGCTTATCTAATATTACCTGCCCGTACCGGTACCCCTCCTCTGAAGTGGAGCTCTGTGTCCATCTGGTCCGTCAAGAGTCACTCTCATCTCATTAGTCCACAAAACCTTTGAAAAACATCTCTCCAGATATTTCTTGGCCCATTCTTGACGTTTCAACGTCTTATGTGTCTTGTTCAGAGGTGGTCGGATTTCAACCTTTCTTACCTTGGCCATGTCTCTGAAAACTGAACACCTCGTACTTCTTGACACTCCGGGTAGGCTGCGCTTGTGGAATATGGCAGCACTGTAGGATAATGGGTCCCTGGTAGCTTCATGTTTGATTCTTCACAAATCTTTGGCCGTTAATTTTCAGCTTTTCTTCTCGACACGTTTCATGCGACCCTGTTGACTATTTGTAACAAAACATTTGGTGGTTCTGTGATCACGCCCCAATATCTTAGATGTTTCAAGAGTGCTGCATCCCTCTGAAAGACTTTTTACAATTTTTATAGTCAAAATAATCACTTGCCTTATAATTGTACACACAGTGTAGACTCGTCTTCGTCTTGTTACATTTCAGTCCTTTTAAACCTTCAAAGAAGCTCTAATCTGAAGCCTGTACTGTAGATATGTGTCTCTACAAAGTCGTCTCTTCACACTTGCCATGAACTGCACTCAGGCGTACTCAGCTTGTTCGCCTCAAAGACAATATGATGCTCTTCATCTGGGTTGTGTTTCCTGTGTGTCCATAAGGAATGTCTATCTCTGGAGAGCCACTCAGAGGATTCTCTTTGCAGGAGACCCGCAGAACATGATATCTCCCCAAGTGCTTTGTCAGAGAGCTATTATTAGGTTCAAGGGACATCCTCCACCCCCCCCTACCCTCAACACTCCCACCAACCTTCGCCTTATTCGTAACCATCCACACATGGGCGCACCTCTCTGCTGGCGTGCCCGGTGAAAAGGCGATGGGCAGTCAGCCATGATGTTGTGTTTAGCAAGAAAAGCCCGACGTCATGCTCGTTCCCTGCAGGCAATATGGCTTTTATTTCTTCTTCAGTATCAAAAGGCTATTGAACATATATACATACAGCACGGTGTAATATAATTCTATAATTATAATATATATTGTTCAACATTTGAGCATCTATGATGGTGGAGGATGTGCAGCACCTCTTGAAATCAGTAGTGGCCCACATCCACATTTTCTCAGTTTGTAGCTTCTCAAATGTGAGAATTTGAAGCTTTTCTGTCATACTGTTCGTGACAATAAGCTCAGTATCTTGTATCAACAAAACAAGACGTGTGAAGACTTTGCCTTGAGAAATTATAATGCACATAATGCTTTGTTTTCTGTGAGTTCAAACAAAATGATTAATTGGCAGATTAATCAATAACGAAAATAAGTGTCAAAGCCCTATTCAAAAGCCACTAAGAAAATATCCAAAATACATTACTTGTATATAAGTTCCTAGTGGAAATTTTTTTTATTATTATATATTTGATTTATTCTTCGTTTTCGTATAGTGTGTAGAGTGATTATATATGTGATGCCTGTGTGATTTATTTCCGTCATGTGTTATGAATAAGATGTCTATATATGTTTAACATCTGTTATGTGTTTTTATATGCCACAAGTAGCCAAAGGCAAAGCTCCACATGTGTGGGTCATAAACTTTTCTTAAGTCCACTGACGCAACCGTGTTATTAAGTGAGTAAGTTATTTCCATCCCACCTATTTACCCACAAGAACAGTTGACAGAACTAAGTAAATGTTTGTCTTTCATTTTTTAATGTGACTACAACAACATATAATCGGGCGAGACACAATTTCTTTGGGATTCCCCGTTTCTTGTATGTAAATTAAGCCCTCTTGTAGTCAGAATATTGTAGAAACATGGTCAGTCTTTAAAACAAAATTACTCTGTGAGTGTCAAAGACCACATGGAAAAAAAAATGGAACCATTAAAGGGAATTACTGCAAACAGGGAGAGGGACAAAGGCAGAAAGTGAGAGAGGATTAATCACTGCCTCCCTGCAGCGTTAACTCCCCCGCCTCTGTCCTTCTGGACTGAAGCCAAGATTGAAGCGCTCTGTTTGCACTTCACCTAGCAAAACCCACGCAACCCTAACTTCAGCTTTAAGTACATCAAGGTCAGTCTATGTAAAGTCTTTTGGCATATCTTCAATGTCTGACCTTCAGGAGAAACTATATGATGTTAAATATCATCAGCCATGCCATCATCAAGTTGGCATCTTAGTTGGATGTTCCTTCAATAACACGACAAATGTCACCCTGTGTCATCTTCTTATGAAGTTAATTTATTGACGTAGTAACATTTCTGCTCCGTAAATGTCTGTTGTGCTTTGTAAGAAAATTCTTTCATTAAATGGGAATTGATTGGATGTCACCTCCATTACCACCTGGCCTTTTAGTTATCAGTGGATGTAAGACTGATAATCTATGAAGTGGTATTCAACTGTTGACTTCATACAGTCTCGTTGTATTTGGCTCGAAAAGTATATTTTATTCATTAGATGATTGGTAATGCTGTTTGTTGTTTTTAATCTATTACATTGTTGAATTAATTGCATTACATTATAGCGTTAACTTGTGCGTGCAGTAGCAGAGCTGGCATAAAGGTAAACACTGTATCGTTTTCGTATCAGACATGGGCAGTGTGCTCCAAACTACGGGAGGTTGAAATTGTCATGTGGTCCATTTAAACTGCAGAGGACCTGCAGGAGATGAGGGCTCAAGTTATCACTCTTTTCTACTTTCTTTACTTTAGAAAAGCATGAACATACGTTGAGTTGCCGTGTGATTTTTGTCATGCCTGGAGGCCATGCTAAATCTGTGTCAACTCTAGTCTTTGAACTACCTTCGCCTGAATCCACATTTAATAGAGCAAATTCTGTCTCTGTTTCACGTTCATCTTACATGGAACACACCATTGTTTAAGCAGCTATTATTTCTTTTCCAAAGGCAAACTATTTCTTCATGAGGATATCATAACATCAGTTGTAATACTGAGCTAGATGTGAAGACAGATTTAAGTTATATTAATAGATTTTCCATGAATGATCTGTATAAATAACTGTTATGTGAAAGCTAATAAATTACTGCAAGCCCAGGGAGCAAAACAGTAAATGTCTTCTTGTTGAGGTTAGTCCACATGATGATGATGAAAACCAGCAAGTCAATAATTAAGTATATCATTAACACAATACGTCTAAAAATTTGATTAAAATAGTCTATTGGAATACAACCATGCTCATTGCATTGGCTGAGGTTAGCCTAATTTGTCAGTGAGAATATGTCGGTAATGACGATCCTAACCTTGATGCGCTCTTCTTGAAGTTCAATTAAGTCTGTGTGATTGCTCATATTGTTACTGCATGTAAATCAGTCGGCACTCTCTCTGTTTCCATTTTTCATACTCTGCTGTGTGGGTAAAGGACATTGTAATTACAATCATACTGTATTGCACCAAGCTTGGGCTTGCAAAATATAACATCTGAATCGTTTTTAGCACATTATAGACTTTGCCTTACTGTTTGCCCAGATGTTTATGCACTGCAGCGTTGGTCAAGTACTTTCTAAATTATATCATTGCTTATATAAAGGGGTGGGATACTCCTCAACCTTGCTACTGTAACCTGTCGTCTTCTGGCTTGTTTTGGTTTGACTTGACTGCTCTCCTGAGTGACACTGTTAACAGCCATGTTGGTATAATAAGCTTTATTCTCCCTGCATATTCCTCCTCAGAGAGAGTACCCAGCTACCCATCAATCTGTGTCCCTTTGGTTTTAAATCAATGACACATCTGCATTGCACCCACAGCGTATCAGAGGCACAGCTTAAGATTTAAACAAGTCAAACCACAACCATGTCTAATGATGTCACCATTCTGTTACTAAAATTCAGCTGATTTAAATAGTAGTTGTTCTGTGGTAGTTAATACCTTCAGGTGTGTAAAGGTGTGTAGAATGACGTAGATTCGTTCTTTACAATGTAATGTACCCACTATCGGTGTAACACAATGGACCTGTGTGAGTGTGTGACCTCCACTGGAGATACAGTAGAGCTGAGTAGCATACACTTAGCTTTGACAATATCAATGGCTTTTCTTTGTAATCCAATGAAAGACAAGCACTCAAGAAGAAGAAAATGAGTATGAGTCAAAAATGGTGGAAATTGTAAAAAAAGGGTCTCACAAATAACAGGGCTGACAACAGGGGCATCAATTTCAGAACAGGCCCTGTTATTTTCATTAATGTCTAAAGAGGACAGATTGGTAGGTGTGAAATGGGAAGGCACGGGGCGGTTTCATGCACGTTTCCATGCTTGTTTCATGGCAGACTTGAGGCTCAAACCCTTCACATTATCATTCAAGTATAGCTGCTGTCTGAATCAAGGACATGGGTATTATCATGAGAATGAATTGCCAACTGACATCAATGAAACACAGATATCTTTCACCACCAGTGTGCGACCTTTATCACTTTTCCTTTTGTGCCACAAGGTTTTGCTTGTTGCTGTGTAATAGTAATGGAAATACTGGAAATACCACATACACGCTCTTACTTAAGATTATATTCGATCACGTGTAGATATATAATGTATTCCTCACAGATATGGATGCAGCTATGTTAATGCTAAATGTATTCTGTCATTAAACTGAAGAGAGGCTGTCTGATGTATAATGTGTAGTCTGTGGGTGCGAAATGCTCTTCTCCGCTTTAAAGCAGTTTCAATCTGAGAGAAAGCATCCTTGTGCTATTAGACATGTAAATGTAAATTGCAGGTAGGTGGTTATGCTTTTCTGCCTCTGTAGAAACTGCACACACCCCATGTTAGTAGAACAGTGCCACCTAGTGGTGTGATTCAGAGCAAAAGGCAAACATTAAATCTTCAGAGTGGTTCAGTTCATTAAAGCTCAGTTGATACATCATTAACACATTATTAAAGCAGTCCATTTAAACCTAGGCTGCATATTGGTTTAATACAGTATTTTATATCTACAGTATAGCGTGCAGTAGTGTTGGAAGTACATTATAGTCATTTTAACTGATATACTGAGAGTTTGTGTATTTATTTTTTTTAAACCCATTGCACTGCAGTATGCATCAAAGATGTAATAAAACTTTAAGGCTGCAACTAATCCTTATTTTCATTATCAGTTAACCTTCTGATTATTTTCTCAATTTATTGGTTAATTGTATGGGCCATACAATCTCAGCAAATTATGAAAAATGTTCCCAGTTCCCAGAGGTCTTGGTTACTCTTCAAAATGACATTTTGTCAACCATAGTGCAAAACCCAAAGATAATCATTTTGTTATTATAATGTTGAGTTCGAACCACTGATTTTTTAAATTTTTTTTTATTTTTGCCATTTTTGAATAAATAATTGCTAACCCTAAACAAATATTTGATTACTCAAAATAGTAGTATGACCATTTCATAATGCAAGAAAGAGAGTTTTCTAATGCTACGTAGTGACATATAAGCTGTAGTATTTGACATTAGGACTTTGGGGACGTAGCTGGTCTCTGACGTCTTTCAGCTCTTTTGTCTTCATCTCAGCGTAGATATGAAATGAAAGTCTTGGTGTGAGTTCATGATTCCAAAGAATTGTGAACTCAGGAAACCGTTCAGCCGTTCAGTTCTTCAGAGTTATTATGTTTTGTTGTGCCCACAGAAGTGACTCACAAAAGAACAGCTGCATGTTGTTATTGTTGTTGTTGTTGCAGATGTAGGTGCGCAGGCACACGCGACAGACATATGTACATCTGTGCACCATCCAGATGATATCAGGTCAAACAAAGTGTAAAAATATTAGAAAACTGAACTGGAAATTAAAGTTTAAGTGTGGAAGAATTTCTACAAAACTTATTAGAAAAAATAAATAATAATAAAAAAAGCCAAAACCAATTCATCTGCTTAGAAACAGACTGAAAAGATCATGAAATATACAGAAATGAAGTAAAATTTGGTTGATGGTAAAATAAGAATACAGGTCAGGGCTTTCTAGAAATTAGGAAGACACGTTGACAAATACAGTACTTTATACAGTAAGACAGTAATATAAAAGTGTCTAAAAAACACACACACAAGAATAGAAATCCTTTCACACTCTCAGACAGGCACAAACAGAAGACTCATAAATTATACATGACAGGTTATTTTTCTTTTATATTTTAACTACTTTGTTGACACTTTACATGGTACAGCGGCAATAAGTTGGTTCAGTGGCTGGTAACAAAAATGCTTCGGTTCTCAACTACAAATTGCCTTGCAGTGCAAATGTTTGAGGATTTCATTTCCAACTATTGAACAATGCCCGGAAAAGTGAATCTGCTCAATGGCACAGAAATATTTGTCAGCAAAAAGCTTAATAGTGAAAGCAGCGAATTAGAAACTGAAACTGGTGTACATTTGATCTCTTTACTGAGGAATATCACTCAGCTGAAGAGTTTCCACTGTGACCAGGGGCAAAGCTTTTACTTGTTGCTGAAATTAATATTCTAAAAAAAAAGGAATTGATTGGCCATTATGAGAAACTAGCGCTCTTAATTTGCTTGTAAAAATATGTCAGAAAATAAATTTGCATATATATTACAAAAGCCTTAATATATAAGTAGTTTGGGAAGAATTTAACCCAGTTCAGCTACAAGATTGAAACACATATTAATTAACTAAAAAAGTTCAAAGCACAAATTTTAAATCGTCTCTGGTGGCAATGCCGTCCAATGATGTATCTTCAATGAAATCTGTGATTTCTTATCATTTTGACAGAAATTCTACAGTATCTCTCTTCTCTCTCTGACTCCATCGCTCTCTTCCCATGTTTCTTATCATTCTCTGCACAACACACTGTATTGTTCAACTGATGATGAATGACCATGGTGCTGGAAGCCAGAATGAGCTCTCCCTGAGACCACACGAATGCCACACTTTCAATACCTCTCCAGAAAGATTCATTACAGTAATTAAAGTTCTGTTTTTCTCACATTCTTCCACAGAAGCCACTCCTCGCAATCATCCCAGACTTTCACCAGAAACAAAGCCCGCTGTAGTTCTGTTGGCATCAGAAGTGGGTGGCTAGACTGGTTTTCTATTTTTATCGAGGTGGACATCACCATCTTGGATAATCAACTCCAACAGATTGCGCTCTGAGAAACAAATTGCTTCATTTAAGCATGAAAATGATTGAGCAAAAGGATGACAAACACAGCAGAGTGCATTTATCAAAGCTGTTTACACAAGACACAAATCACGGCTGCTGGATCCACTTGAAAAATTGCTTTGTTATAGTCGCAATTCATCATTGACATGTTATATTTACTCAAAAACAAATCGGTCAGATTGTAGTCAAGACAGATTCAGTGTGTCAGTTATAACCACTGAACAGAATTACAGAGATCTGTGCTATACATAATGCAGTATTAGTACAATACATAAATAAGTACTCCACATTTTATCATCTAAAATGTGAGGAGTAAAAGCTCTAAGAGACAGCTGCCTTGCACTTGACTTGATATTCTCTGCTTTTGCATACAACTGGGTGACAAATTAAAGGAAGAACCTGAATAAATTAATATAAAAGCATAACAAATGCAGATGCTTCAATGCAGGGTACGATGGGTCACATAATGAGTTGATGTAGAAAATGATGTCAATCATGTGACCTTCACAATAAAGTAAGATTTACATTAACATTTTAGATACTGCTTTCCACCACTGTCATTAAAACACTAAATGAGGGAATATCTTTTGCCGGCATATTATTAGAAATGAAAAATTAGATGATTGATGACATTTCATGTCATTTCATTTATTCCACCAGCTGTTGGCTGTTTATGTCATCAGAGGGGGTCAACAACTTCGTAAATATCATCCACCCTCGCTTGCATTTTTGACAACATTTTTCTGCCGCTACTTGTCATGGATGTAGACAGGTAGTTAGCAAGCGATGCAGGAAAGTGACACTGACATCCTTAATCCTGCCTACAAAGCTCTGATTGACTGACTTTTCTTCTAAGTGGAATGGAATACACCTGTGCACAGTAATACACCTGTATTACTGGGCAATACTGACCACTAGAGGTCAGCAAAGATTTCTCAGGAATGTTAAGTTACTGTTTAAACAGGCCGTCGTTACGATAGTATGGGTCTTTCATGCAAACATTTTTAATGTAAAACTACACACTTGCATCTCCCTGACTGGTGACGTTTTGTAGATAATTACTCACCTCATTGATATTGATTATTATTGACTCATATTTACATGTCATTGTTGTAACTCTTAGGGTGGTTGTCGTCAGCATTGTGTGTGATTTTGATTAAACAGTGTTTTCTATCCCATATTCTACCTTCTATACCCTCAACTACAAAGTCTCAGTTGTCCAAAGCTTACCATTGCGTTAACAGATCAGAAAATGCTCAGTTGGCAAAACAATATATTATTATTATGTTTAAGTATGAGGACTTGAATTGAAAACCAGTAGATTGACTGAAATAAATGCTTGCACATACAAACACAAAGCTGGATAGATCATTGATCTATTCTCTTTACTTTAAAGGGAGGCTTAACACTGTGATGAGTCCAATGTGATCGTTTTCCCATTACTGCTGCATTAAGTGTCATTACCACACAGCATTCTACTCTCACAGTATACAGTAACCATAACATTTGGTTGGGGCCATCTCAAATCAGAGATGATGGTTTAATCAGTAGAGAGTTGAGCCTCCTGCTCCTGTTTGCCTTCGACCTGATCTTCACGCCACACAAATTCTCTTTCCACACTTGGTACGCTCGAGAGATGATTACTAAGATGTGTGAGACTACCTGCCTTTTGTCCTTGAGTTTTTCCACCGGTTTTAACGCCAGCCCACACAGGCAGACACCCTAGAGCTTGAATCTATAAGAATTTACATGCCAGGCTTAGACGACCATAGAGACATTGATGAAAAGAGACTGAAGGTCGAATGAGAACTGTGCTGCAGTGAATCTGCTTTAAGGGCCGAGTTGCCAGACATTTCCAAAACATTTCAGCAGTGAAATCCATCATTTGCAACAGGACCAGTACATATTGCTGTGTCTGGTAATTGCCGTCAGACAAACCTAAGACTGTCTTGATAATTAGTTCTTCCACTGGGATAGGAGATGAAGGCTGGGAGGAAAGTCTGTCTCGCTTTAATGTGTGGAAGAAAACCTATTTAGGATCATAATGTATGTACTATACTGCAAAATACAATCCCACAATTCAAGTTTGTGTATTTCTACAGCATACAAATACATTATACAGAAGATACACTTGTTACAAGTGGTTGACCAACATGGGTTTTGTATATTTATATATGTGCCGGCATATATAATGCCGATATCATGTTGTTGTTGTTGTTGTTGTTGTTTTTTCTTTGTTTTTTGCATCTGATGAAATACAACAAATTAATAATGACAAATGAGACACAAAATTACTGAGCTTTATTCCATTTAACACTAATATTATTGTCATTGTCAGAAATTTAAGTGTACAAATGAAAAATTATTTGAGCACATTGTATGTGTGGCCAGTTAAATCTATTAAGTTTTGAAAGCTTAATTTAAGTCTTACCTATTTTCTCTGTTAACATCACATCCAGCACTGGCACATTTACCACTTTTCCCACATTGTTTCACAGCAGCTACACTAACAAGGCTGCCTGCAGACATTTGTGGATGGACCACAACAGCACGACACACAACACGGATGTCTATCCCTGACTGAGTGAGTCACTGACTGACTGAGTGATAAAGTTACACTATTGGTCGGCCGAGTGCGACCTCTTACTGTATTCATTTTCATATTAAAAGCCTTCTAGTGTTTCTATTATGGGCTAGGTATATACTACGTTTTGACTTGGTCTTGTTTGTTATTGGCCTTGTGAGTGAGGATTATCTCATATACCAGATATCTGCCGGATTAATCGGTCGAGCACTACTTCATACCTGCATCATCCCATTGGCTTCAGTATGAGGACCACATCACAAGTTCCACTGATTCAAAAGCTGACAGTAGTTTAGATTCAGTTAAGTTTATTGCTTATGCTTTATCAGAGCTTCCTTGCGAGTTTACTACCATCTTCTGCTTGAGTGAGATTTCTTACAGCATGGTCCATTTTCAAAACAAAGGAAATTGGCAAAGAGATGAAAGAATAAAGTCTGTGATTCAGAGAGTGGTGGTTATGCTTGAGAGATTTTCACACAAGTCTCTTCATTTCCCTGGAAGCAACGTTAAATCCTAGTCAGCCAGGCCAGCCATCTTTTTTGGATTTTTGTCCAAACAAGAATTTGGAAAGGGCCCAGTTGTAACCCTCACCAGGATTTGTTGGCTCACTGCCGTAGATTCATCATTACAGCCACCCCAGATGGCACTAAATGCATACAGTGCTAGTTTCTTACATTAGAAATGCAGTGTTTTTGCGTTTTGGGGTCTGAGTCTTTTGGGTTGATTTAGAGTAGATGAGATATTCAAGCTTAACAGCACTCTGATTAAATTAACTTTCTTCTTTCGTTTACTGCAACTATAGAACAGAGCAGCAATGTAATAGCAGCCACTTGGCCTGTGATTAATGAGTTTTTGAAATGATGTTCTTGGAGAAGAGTGATTAATGCAGCCTCTGGGTATATAGATTTTTAAAGAAATGTTTTTATTTCCCTGGTTACCAACCTCTAAGGACCTGAACTTCTAAAGCAAGCATGTGTTTTCAGCAGAGACCGTTATAGACCTCAAGTAGAAATATACAGGCCTGACACAGCACAATTTGTTGCAGAAAATATTTGACACTCGATGAAACTCTGTATCTCTCAGACCTCAGTTGGCCGAGCTATAAATTGCTTTTTGTGAGACAAGACCACAAGCTCCATTACCCTCGGTGGAAAACCATCTCATGGAAGGAGTTGTCACCTCGAGGACGAGCTGTTCTCATGACTGACTGACAGTGTTCCTGCTCTCTGTCTCTCTCCCTCTTTCTGTTTGTCTCTATTCCTCTATCTCCAACCCCTTGCTCTGCAATCTGTTTAGATCAAATTGCTACTGCAAGTATCTCTGATTTTCGATCAATATATTTCACTGTTGTCTGCCTGTCTGTCAGTCTTCTCAGGACCTACTGCCGGAGGGAGGGGAAGATGAATACATCAGGGATATAGCTTGATAGCATTTACCATTTACGTACAAGTCTGAATCCAGGACCAGTGCCATACCTCCTCCTCCTCAATACTATTTTCAGTATACTGTATTCCCATTATCTAACTTGTTGAAATAAACAATTAAAAAGCAAAAGCGAGTAATATTCAAGCAAGCAAAAGTGTTTTATAAGAGGAATTCATCCTGGTCCATCTTCATTACTTAACCTTGACTAAAAGTGATTTGAAGTTACAGCAGTGTCCAGCTCTGTGATCATATTTCTCCTGCAGCCTGATTAGATGACATATGAACAGCACAGTGGCTCTTGATGCATTAGACAGGCCTGTTCATACTGACCAATTACAAGATCACCTGCTGGAATCACACAGGCCATCGATACCAAACAAACCCTGATGAGACATTAAAAAACATTTTAAATAAAATTATTTTTTTTAATATAGATTTGTTCATAATTCGTGTATAAATGTTCGGTTCTCTCAAACTATTTGTCTCTGTTTAACTACAGTAGTGTTACTGAGGGTGGAGATACATTTTTAAGCAAGTTAGCTAAACATCTCAAACGGGAAAGAAACATCATGCTATATAAATGCATTAAATCCAACATTAAATCACGCATTTAAATATCACTATGCTTTTGTAATGGAGGCTATTTTATATGTTGCTTTTAGGTGATGTCAGAGTAGTTAGCTACTTAATCAACCAGACTGTGTATCACATTAATAAAGCCCCAGAGAAGTAAACAAATACATTTCCCACTCTCATTAGGACTATTTCCGCACTGCTAGAGCGAGAGGAAGCTTCTGGGTAATGACGTGTAGATCACAAGGTAATAAATTAGACACAACCTAGAATTAACAGACCCTGATATTTCATGGACAGAATATTATGACATAAGGGTGAATGCATATCCCAGTCTCATCAGAGTACTTGAGCAAAAACACCTTTTATGTAGTGAGGAATGAACAAGAAGAATTGCGATAAGGGCCGGGGGTAATTGATGAGAAGCCTGATCACTAGTAAAGATAATTGCCCTTTGAGGCTGGAAAAAGTCATTATAAAGTATATTTTAAAATAGTGTTTTGTGGTTGTCTTTGACATCTGATGAAAGCAGAAGAAAGCACTCTGAAATCAGCGTGAGAATCTCTTAAAGAATATAAGGTCACACTCCATCTGTTTGTCAAGTTGGTGCACAGTAGCTAAAGATTTTCAGTTTTTTTTTAGAGGCTTATAACTAGAGGAAAGGGATTATGAACTGAATCCTTTGTAATTAGGTCCGCTGGGTGAAAGTCTTAGAAACAATCAACTTCAGAGGAAGCAAAAGTCAAGGTGATTGGGTAAGACAGGAAGAAAACATGTTTACATGATGGGAGAGATGTGTCTGCATTTCACACATTTTACTCGTGTTACTGTAATTCCCAAGAGTATCCAGGGCTTATCTTTTATAGTATCTTGTAACTCAGACAGAAATCAGTCCTCCCCTCTACCCTTGTGGACAGTGGATATCTTAATTTCCTGCTGTCTGCCATGAATCAGACATTTTCGCCCCTGTGTACTGTCTCTGTCTACCTGAACCTGTGTGCCTCCTCTAAGGTCTTGCTTCTGGTCCCTGGCTTCTGCTTGAACACCTTCATCCTGGTCTCCCTTGTGTCCTATCTGCTCAGCCAGCAAGGCAAGATAAGGAGCAATGTGGCAATGTTCATCCTCGGCAGCACCAGCTGCAACCTCGTCAACCTGAGCCTGTGGCCCATGAACATTCACTGGAGGCAGCACGGCCGCTGGCTGCTGGGCTCTTACTTGTGTGAAGTGATGGTGAGCGCCAAACATCTGACAAGCTCTGCTTCCTTCCACTATGTCTCTTTCATTACTTTCTCTATTTACCTGACGGTGGTGTGTGGCTGCAGGCAGCTGGTAAACAGCAGGCTTTTCTTGGCCCTGCAGCTTCTGTTTCCTCTCCTCCCTGTGGGGCTCAAAGAGCTGAGTGTGTGGCTCTTGGACAGTCGTGTGAATCACTTGGATCGTGTCAACCTCACTTGCTTTTCATTTATCAATGATGAATTTATGAGGGTGTTCTTGTTGGTGAAGACTGTCGTGTTTCTGCCGTTAAGCCTGTATTTCTATGCTCACATCCTACACACCATCATCCAAAGTGCTAAACTGATGCACAGGAGCCAGAAAATGAACGTGCACCTGGTAAAGGTGTTCAGTCTCATATCTCTTATTACCTTTACGGCACATATACCTGGTAAGTAAAAGTGTCATATATATACGTTAAAAGATTTATTAGTTGCTTTATTGTTCCTCGTGTCTGTACTGGCTATGATCTGTCCCTTCCTAATGTGATTACAATTTAACTGATAGGAGGCAAATCCATGGTCTTAAAATTCTACCCAATTCAGCTGAAGCTAGTAGGATGTTTCAGCTGTCTGAGTTAATCAAATTAAGTGAGTATCTACAAAATGAAGTGCACAGACTGTATTACTAAATTACCTCTTTATGATACCATCCCACCACTCGGCAAAGAAGAGAAAGAAAGTATAAAGAGGGACTTTCATGCCAAAAAGTCTTTAACTCTGTAATACCCACTTAATTTTACTCACTGAGACTGCTTAAGCCACATAAACACTTGAATGCGCACAGAAACAAGACTGTGGATTTTGTCCATCACTTGGTTGCAACCAGTATGTAGCAGTATTCATTATAATTTGTATACTACTTTATGTATTATAGGTGCTGTCTTTGCACTGATGGAGCACCACTCTGTGTGTCAAGAGATGTTCAGAGAGTTGCTGCTCGACCTGCCTTTACTCTCCAGCCCCATAATCCTGCTCTGTATGAATAAAGAGCTGAGAAACCAGTGTCTGTTGCTGCTACGGCGTAACACTGCCAACACGGGAAAAAAATCTATGAGCAGGATAGACGAGTAGCGAGAGAAGCTGAATTACTACTGGAAAAACTGACACAATTCACTTTTATGATTATGACTTGTCGTGATATGCTTATACTGTGTTTATATGTGCAACCGTATATTTTAGACTGTGTGCAGACATGAACTGGTGCCAATTAAAAAGAGAGATTGAACATTAACTTGCTTAAGACAAACAAACAACAAATAAATATATCAAAGAACAAGTAAACAACATTTAGTTTTTGCCTGCCTTGCCCATGCGTGTGTGTGTGTGTGTGTGTTTGCTATGTAGTGGATGGAGGACAGTTTGTAAATGAATCTCTCGGGTATGGGATCGATATGTCTGACTTGTTCTGTTTCATATGCAGCTGTACAACATTATTATTTATTCATGGTTTGGTTTGCAGCCACATATTTTAAACTGCTCATTCTTGACCAAAGGCTATGTAGTGACATCTAGTGGTGGATTAATAGATTGCATTTACTTAAACACAGGAAATCCAACAAAAGAATCCATGAAAATGCAAATATTGTTCATTTCAAAAGTTTAACAGCTTGATACAAGATGTCTCCTACTACATTGAAAAGTCCATCGTTGTATGTGCACTGGAGGCTTCAAGTTTCCGTATAACATTTGTCACATTACAAGTTATAAATTGTGCTGTAATATTGAACCAAACTAGTCGTGATGTCACAAATCATAGTCTCAGGTACACGCCTTAAACTTGGATGTTTGGTGAGCACCGTGAAACTTTCCACTTTCAGCAGATGAATGTGAAAGAAGTCTTCTAGTGTCAAAACTGTACAATCATCATTCTGCACAGTGAAGCACAAACGTCGTATTGATATAATAGCATAACATAACAAAACATTTTTTGACTGTAGCAGAGACTTTAAAGTGTTTATACATAAATATTAGGTTAACATAGCACAAAATCCATGTTCCATCCAGATTTCTCATGTTTTGGTTGCAGCAACATCAACTTGAATCTATGTTCCAACCTGTGATGAAATTAGACTTTAATATTAATTTAAGGATATAAAAAGTATGACATGCTAATGATAGCATTATAGCAAATGGAAATGGGGCATTAAACGGCTCACAAAATAACATACATGCCAGACTGAATCGGACACAGACCAGAGATTTTTCCATCATATAGACACATTTCTGCTGCTGAGTACTGCCACATAGCCAGTAGGTGGTGCTGTCTACCCATATTTAAAACTGTGTGTTCACAGTAAATCATGAATGACTGAATAATATTCATTAATCTTCATGATAGATTCAGTGAGAGGGATGCAGCACTGAATAATGAATATGCATATTTATGAGCTTCTTCACTCATGATAATCCAAGCACATACAAGTTACGATTTTCCCTGCAGCAAGTTTGCCTTCATTTCCTGGAAGCTCCTCTAGGTCACCCACAGCATGGAGCGCCCAGTACTCGACCTTTAACCCCAGTAATTTCCCATGGGTCCCTGCAGCACAGAGAAGCATATAGAAAATGGTAATCACTGTTGTCTCAGACTACCCACATATTATGTTAACTAGATGAACCACAATTAACATATTACTGAAATAGTACCATGTTTTGCAAAGTCGATGACTGGTGCAGTGCAGCATTGCAGCTTTGGTGAACACAGCAAACTAATACGACATGAAGTGATGGCCTGTGTATCATATCATTCTTTTTGCCATGACTTTAAAATCAAAACACATGTGCCTCATGATGCTTTGATTTATCTCTGACCTGAAACAGTCGCACATTAACTAATTTCAATGCGTTTTCCTTTACATGTAAAATATATTCTATTTAATTCATATGGTAATTGCTCTCCTAGCACAATATTCAGTATGTCAAAGTGTGTGTGTGTGTGGGGGGGCAATTATTATTATTTTTATTTTTTACACAATTTCCATTCATAACAGCAAAAACGGCTTTGTGTAAAGTAACTTGAAGAGGTAGAAATTTCAGGGACCATCCATAATGTTGTGCTAATGTTAACTTATAATATTATTAATAATTCTAATTACAACACTATGACATCTATGCAATTGTATGAAACGTATCCACTGTAAGGCATTATATAAGATCTTTCCTTGAATCAAAGAATCATTTCAGTCTGCAGCAAGTGTCTTCAGTTGCCTAGCAACTCCAGCCCTGGTGCGGACTAATGCTGTCTGGTATGTCGAGGTAAATCGGGGGGCAATCTGATTTCAAAATAGGTTGCATGTAGGCGTGGGTCAAACTTTGCTGATGCTCCAGGACAGATTTCCCAATTGCTGCTGGCTTCTTCTTGTGCTGTTTCCAGTAAAATAAAAATAATTATAAAAAAAGACAAAGAAATATGACACAAGGGAAAGTGTGCTGTAATTAAAATAAGATTGAGAAACTCTAGTACAAAATCAGACAGCATCTAGTGATGGAAAAGTAACGTTTAGCTGCTGACCATGTAGGCTCAAGCTTACACGTTCTCCCAAATGGTGAAATTAACCATGCTGCCACCTGAGCTGCCATGTCCCCGGGCATGCTGTGGCTCTGTTCAAAGCATGGAAATTTGCTTTGTGCATTGCAGCCATGTCCTTACTCTGTGGTATGTATAATTGCAGCGGTGGCTCTTACATTCACATGTGAAATGCAAATGCCTATAGCAATTGTTCTTCTTCTCCCAGGTTTCCTGCTTCTTGTCCGTTACGCTTCGCTAAAACAATTCCACATTGCCTTCAGCAAATCAGCTTCTCTTTTGCACTGCTCCCTCTATTCCTCTGTTCATTAAAGTTTCATGCCAGATTTTTTACTTTGATAACATATGCATATTGTATGTCATGCTGCTGGATGCAGGTACCATCACAGGGGCTGAAAAAGTCTGAAAGAAGTCCATATCCTTTAAACTGAGGCTCTGTCATATGTGTCTGCTGTTTCCCTCATATCTTTACAGATGTGTCATTTCAAGTTACGAAACACTTTGACAGCAAGAAGAGATGTTTTATTGTGATGTTGAAACTCATTCATCCAACCGATCACACCGGTATGAGAGTCTGCATGCGTTATCGGATATGCAATTTGAATTTCCATAGGTTGTCATGCAGCGAAGACGGGTTATATTTCCAATGCACACGCAATCTGTGATGTGCCATCTCAGAGTTTTGATGAAGAGAATAAAGTATAAGGAGCTCTAAATTCAGACAGATGGGAAATACAATTTCCACACTTGACAACCATATGTTCAGCGTTTCCCATATTGATTTCTAATCACAGACTCCATTGGAATTTTATGGATGTAGTGAATCAGGATCCTCCCCGAGCATTTTGAGGATAGTTATCACCTCTATTTTAATTCTTTGGTTGCCTCCCATAACCTGCCAACTTCGGCTTTCTGAACAAAAAAGTGAAAATAAGCTATAAAGTTATAGCTGATTCGTAACATATGCCAAATAAATCCAATCGCAAAACAAATTAATAATATATATATATATGTATATGTATATGTGTGCACTGAGAGTTATATAAAGGCAAACTTTTATTATTATCAAAAGTGTTGAGGTGAATTAGTTTAAGTTGTGCAGAGAGGCTTGCCAGTGGAAAGGAAAAGCAGAGCAGTATAGAAATGATTTATAGCATCCGTAATGTTTAACAATTAGATAAAATATATTGGTGTTTACCAGCATATCTGGGGCGAGGCGTGACAGGGTAAGTAATTTGATGCTGTCGAATTCAGTGGGAAGAGTCCTATTCTCTATCTTTCTCTCCTCTCTGTCTCACTTTTTTTTTTCCCCCTCCTCCTAAAGCTTTCTGATGCATTTGCACTACTCTCTTCTTGCCCCGAAAAATCACTTTGTCACATAGCGACGCATCATTTCACATGCTAAATTTTTAAAAACTGGAACTGGAAATCCTTTCTCAGCATGCAATATCCATTAGGGAAAAAAATTATTCATGTGATTCCCCTGCATTATTTATCACTTAATGAAGAGAAATATGTGTCCCTCACGCTTTCACCATTGTTACCCGCCAATACTTTATCTCTCAGGATTTCAGGTCCTTCTTTACAGGATCCCACTGTGCCTTCACTGGATAATCAAGAGTGAGAAACGACTTTTGATCACATAGTAATGGGATTTAAAGTGCCCTCATTCCTCCATCACCTCTGGAAGATTCACTTCAAGGAGGTCCCATAAATCTCTTCTCTAGAGGTTGTTGGGGTCTATGTTACTGCTTTTTACTACACATTTGCTTTATTGTGGGATTGTGAGTTTTTTTTGGTCTTTAGGACAGCCACACATAAATAACTAATACCATACCAACACCTACACCCACTGTCTTTCCTCTCCAGCCATGTTTGCTGCACCATCTGCAGACCACCAGCTTCAAGAGTTGAGATGCAATATAAAACACAGAATGTAATTTGGAAAATATAAGGAAAAATATCTTTGAGCGCCATCAAATGCATGTATTCAGGAGACTGTTGTCGATGTTGAAAATGACTGCAAAGCATCAAGCAGATATGCTTGTGTCAAATGCAAACTGTCATAAGGTATTACAGTCAAGGTTGGCTTGAGTGTGTATTGGGTTATGGATCTTTGTGTTGTTCTGTTGTGTAGGGGGGAGCAGATGGAGACTTTGCAGGTGGTAGAATCAGGCTTCTGTTCTTGGTAGAAGCAGGGAGTGGAGGAGCAGTATGTCTGCTGCTTATATCCCATTCTCTCCAGGGTTCCTAATATCACAGTATTGAGGGTGATAAATGGACCTGCAAAGGCGACACTAACCAAGTTCATGGTTCAGTGATTTGGTCACCCAGTTTTCTTTTTTCTTCTCTTGTACACATTTCAACAGAGTAGATAATAATTCTTAAAGGATCCTCATCAAACTGAACCTTAAAGGAGCCTCTGTGTGTGTGTGTGTGTGTTTGTGTGTGTGCTTGCTCGCTCGCTTGCATACATAATTAGATTTATGAATACAAACACGGGATTGTATATGTTTATAATACATTATAGAGAATGCAATCAAGTTCGAACGCTTGTGCGCATATCTTACATGTTTGCAAATTGAGTTAAATACCAGGGACACAGTAAATGTGCAGAAACTGACCTTTTACCACAAATAAACAATGCTACTGGGCTTTTATGGGTCACACGCTTGAATCTGAGCACACATGTAGAAACGCTTTTGGCAGTCATATGTGTGGTTAAACAAGCAAAACAACAATATAAATAACTTTAGTTTGATTATTTTCAGGATAATTCAATTTAATTTAGGATTTAATTTAGTACTAAAAAAAAACACTCCCTCCTTGTTTCTATTTTTTTTTCGCTGCTGGTAATAAGTGAATTTCCCCGTTGTGGGATTATTAAGGTAATTAACTGACTGACTGATAACTTAAATATTTTTAGATTATTTTTGATGTTTGTGTATGGTCATGCTGGACCTTTTCTGTTTCCAGTACCATCTTGTAGACCTTCACCTTTGCTTATGCATCTGCCCTTATGGTTTTTCCTCACTCAATAAATAATTGACTTGCTCCTCTCCTTTGATATGTACTTTTAATGCTTTTTTTTCACCAACCTTGTAAAAGTCTGCACTCATAGCGCTCCTTTCCTGCTGAGTTTAGAGTGCACCTCAGCACAGTCACTGATTTCATGGTGACAGCCTCTTTAATTTAATATTCACATATAGTTCAATCCATTTTTTCTTTTATTTTCAGAAAAGGAAAAAAGATAAACATGCAAAACACAAATTGTGTACCTTGTGTGACGCAAATATTGCTAATTTACAAAGTCAAAAGCCCTTTTTTGTTTACCTTCGTTGTGTCTGTTTCGTAAGATATTGTTAAACTACATACTCCACATCTACAGCTCATAACATTTAGTGTATTGTTGACAAAAGTTATTGCCTGCTCACCGGAGCCTCATTTATTGTATGCTGGAGGCAAGAAACATTTCAAAGTGAGAAATTGTCTTTGAGAAACATTTTTTCTCTGGCAAGTGGTGTATTTTTAATAGAACTGCTTGACAAACACAAACTCGTTTCAAAACAGTTTGAATGCAGCCTTTGAAATAGTTTTTTGTATTTTCTTATTTTAAGATCACATTAAGGTTTCACGTCTTGAAAAGGAAACCCTATATGTATTATTCAGAATTGTTCAATATTCCACTGTAGATCAATACTTGCACACAAGTGTCAGCGTATTTGTATTGTGTTTACTGTAATGTTGATTGCAATGGATAGCGGCGGCTCATTTTTTATTTTATTTTTTTAAAATGAACAAACCACACAGATAAAAAAAGCAGTTGAGGAAGAAATAAAAGTGTGAGAGACCAATAAAAAGAAGGTACAATTATTTACTTTCTTCTCGACCTGTGAGACCTTGCTTGCGCTCATTAGGTGGCAGCAATGACAGGAGGAAACCTGCTAATTAGTTCCCTCTGTAAAGGGGCGGGGCACCAGGAGTCTCCAGCTGTCATTACTAGCAATGATAAAGTAGGAAGAGATGAGGCTACACGACACTCTAATTTGTCCTTTTTTTCTTATCACTGTGAAACATATGATTGAACATTACAATAATTCTTTGTACAGTACTAGAAGACCAATTCATGGCCAAAGGGCAATGAATATCATCCATTCATTCTCATTATCTAGTGTTTGAAGATTAAACACTGCATCATACACTTAAAAATAATTCCCCACAAGAAACAAGGTCACAAAGTTTCAGCAAAATTCTACGAAGCACGAGAGGGAACAAACAAACAAAAAAAAAAAAAACAGATTTCCACTGGCATCTTTTTCTGCTTATTACAACTCAATGAAGACAATTTGACACAAAGGTGATTATGCATCCAGGCTAGAAAATGTGAAATGGGAGCACCAATGGGACGCAGATTCATAAACGGGCAGAGAAAAGTGATATTCTGTTGAAATGCAAATGTTTGGAGGGTTTTGTTCCAGAGGCATGCAGGGTGAAATTGGCCTTTAAACAATTTGGCATACTAATGTCTTGAGGTGCCTCCACCTTCAGCCCGTTCACAATAACCATGGCATTATAATTGACTTAGTAGTTCACAAATGGCGATGCATACATTGGCATCGGATAGAATTAGACATTGCTGTGCTCTTAGGTGTGTCTGAAAGTGTGTGTACACATATACCAAGTGCAGATATGGAGACAGAAGAGAAACCAAAAGCATCCTTCATGAGTGTGTTGCTGCTACTAACCCTGACAGGGTTCAACAGCTCTCTTAGTTTGCTTTGTCCTGCAGCTGTTTGAGTTGCATCCTTTTGTTTTGTTTTTTTCTTGTTTTTGTTTACACTCCATTCGGTATTTTTCTCCATTGTAAGGCAAGTCTTTCAAGGAGATCAAGGCCTGTAAATTATAGGGGAAAAACAAAAGTTTAATTAACTTAATTGGACACAGAAAAATGTCATAAACATTCATACATTCTTGTCACAGAATCATTTAAACATGCAGTTAAGTATTTAAACTCCCGATTCATCTCTGTCTTACCGATAAACTCTAACATCCTCTATCGTAGGAAAAAAAAAAATACAGCTGCCAGTCGAGTGTGTCAGGTTCACTTTTGACCCAGACAGCTGCTAATACTACAACGTTTAGCTTTGAAAGGTAGATTTTAATCAATCGGGCATCGTACGTTATGAGGTCTCTGTTATAGTGTGCAGATGCATATTTGTCTGTGTGTGAGTCAGCGCTACGATTGGCATTCAGTTGAACTCCCTGCTGGATTTCAAGCAATAAATATGGAAATCTGAGCATGAGAGCCAAGCTCTTGTCTAGCTGCGTTTTGCCTATTGCACAGTTTAGTCAAGTATCACTTCAGCATAAACAGACTGATAGCAAACAGTAAGATTGGAGCTTTCTCAATTGGCAACTATTTACTTCAACATTCTCACTCAGAAAACATTTTACACGTCAAAATTACACATTTCTGGCTTTCCTGGGTACCTCTATGACTTTCTGCTGTACTTATGTATACCTAGCTGATGTGATAATGGGTAGATTAGACAGTGAATCATCTGTGCACATTAGATTTTGCATGTTAGATTTGTTTTTTTAAAGACCAGCAGAGCCCTGAGTGCTTGGCACAAAAATATCCCTAAATCCCCTCTCCCACCTTGGGCAGTGACACATGCTGTGACTAACCCTATTTTCGTGTAAATGCTGTTCAGATTATTGTACAGAAAAGCGTGTCCTAATAAATAAAGTGTGGTAGTAAACATTAAACCAGCAGAAAGTGTGTCTGTTAAAAATATTAGTATTAAGAGCATGCATCAACAGCCTGATTACGACTCTGTTTCCTCGACTATTGGGGTCCCAGGGAGCTCTCCTGATTTCTGAAGCCACCTGGGAAAGTGCCTGATGTGGGATGCAGTAATCAGCCTCTTCCTGAGACCTAGCCAATGCGAGCAGACTCAAAAAAAAAAAAAACCCAAAACATAAATGTATTTTGAAACCACAAAAAAAGCAGTTCAACCGAGCTGAAAATTGATGTTTACAAGGAGAAATGGTAAAAGAGTATGTACAATGTACAGGGGGATTAACTGGACATAAACTGAAAGTAAAGCCGTGAAAGTATAACATCCCCTGAAAGTCTGAAGAGTAAAAACATTCATTTTTTTTCTACCATGCAAAAAATATTCTTTATGTAGTTTGGAAGTGCAGAAATTTGCAATGTTTATTCTTCTAAAGAATATTTTTAGAGTTTTGTGGAATCGTGAATCTCATTTTTGCTTTTGTGCATGTGTCAGTTTGTGTGTGTGTGTGTGTGTGTGTGTGTGTGTGTGTACTGTGAGCTGCTTGATGGCAATTGAGGTGCAATATGAAAAAAAAAATCAAACTAAATGGAGAAGCAATACATTACAAGGTTATCCTTGCATCACATCTTTTGCTGTGGTTTAAAGTGGAAATCTTACACTAACAGTTGTGTTTATATACAGCTGGCAACATCTTCACAGTGATATAATAGTGTAATAAGTTCTATGGGTCTGTGTGTCACGGTTATATCTGCCCCCCTCTTCACTTTCTATCTTTAATATTTGATCTGCAAACCAAAGGTGGAAGGGCATGAAAAGTGCTGACTAAGTTGGTCATGGTCAGACAGAGATCACTGCGTCGGCCTCTGAGATGAAGCTACAATAAGAGACATTAAAAAGGATGCAAATTACTCAAGTATAAAGCAGGACGTATATGAGAAATGTGAAATTCTCTGCAGT
Source organism: Pampus argenteus (assembly GCA_036937835.1). Classification (NCBI taxonomy): domain Eukaryota; kingdom Metazoa; phylum Chordata; class Actinopteri; order Scombriformes; family Stromateidae; genus Pampus; species Pampus argenteus. Next base: position 19,659,047 of record CM072861.1, on the reverse strand, counting down.
GGACATCTGTTACAGATATATGTGACAGAAGAACACATTACTGAATTTTTAAGTCTTCAGAGCAGCATCAACCAATGGCTTTATCTATGATCACTACCAATTTGAAGCTGTGTTTTCCTGCTCGTTATGTGGCTGCTTATCAAACATATTAATCATTTCACACAGGGAGATATTGATTTAAATGATTTTATTACAAGCACAAGTAAATTACAGGCCTCTTGGGGAGAAAGAGCTTCACAGGATTGAAACTAAAGAAACAGCAGTGGCTATCATCTGGTTTTTGTTTACTATTCATTTTCATTATCCAAAGCCATTTTTTGAATTGTTGTGCATGAAAACCGATACATTTATTACTTATAGCAACACAAATTAACATTAATAATTCAAGTAAATATCAGGAATGTGGACCGAGGACACCAGCACAGACAAACACAGAGGCAGATGGATGTTTTAAAGGTCTTCTCAAAGCCACAGGCGTCACAAGACCCAGGCACGAGACGGAGCTTGAAACTATAAAGTCTATTGCTAGATTAGCAGGTTAGCCTCAGCATTAACTCTCTACAGGCCTATCAATACAATACAATAAGTATTACTACTACTTTTACCTGAGGAAGGTTACCACTGTAACATATGCTGCATCTGAGGTTCAGGGCGGAGATCAAAATTCCTAATTAACTAACTAACCAGCTCTTAGAAAAACTAAGGATGAAGAGACGTTATTCAGATTAAAGAGACAAGAGGCCCGGCGCGCTGGGTGTTCACTTTGCTTTCCATGATAATTTACCAGAGATGTAATAAATGTCAGATGAACTCTTACTATAAAACATGCCTGTTATAATTGTACTAAAGTTTTCCCAGCAGTGTTTATTTCTCTACTGTACTGTGTTGCTCTTACCGTTCAACACGAGGCGACTTTATGATTATATAATTGTATACTTTTTTTTTTACGTTTGTTGTTCTGCCTTTTATTGCTATTTATTGTAAAGCCCTTTGTTTGACGGCTGCTCTTACAAGTTGCCATAATTATTTACTTACTAATAAAAGAGAAAGCAACAGCTCAGGAGCAATGCTCAGTGAAATAAATATTGATCTTCCAGCGGAAATGATGCTGTTCCACCAACTAAAGAAATGATATGATTAAGTCGGGCTTAAGATAAAGACGTTGTAAAAGTTAAAAAGGAACGGCTTTACTGCTGCAGAAGCAGGCAATTACTGGAGAAATAGTGCAGACTGACTGAATGTGTAGCCTGAATAAAACAACGATTTGTGTTTTATTGGAGAACATGTAACACATTTGGATGTTAGATCTGATCTGAAATCACTAACTTACCAAAACCGGGAACAGAAAGTAAAAACACAATAACACTTTATAATATATAATATATGATGTAAGTGGATGATCCCTTTAAGACAATAGTCCAGGTGCCACGTACAACAACATCTCAATACTTTAAGTATTTACTGCTTCTTTCTTAATTGACGTACAGTTATGATCATATGACTTGGCAGTTGTCCTCTTCACTATTCTGCTGAGTGACTTTTCTTGCTTTCTTGTCAAATGTATTTATCTTCCCCTTCTTGCATCTCCTGCTTGACATTTTTTTCCTTAATCTTGACTGTATTTGACAGATCTGTGCTTTCTTGTCCTACGTACTGTATGTTTGTTTTTTTTTGCTTTTCTACTCTTCCATACATCCTGTTGTCTGTTGCTATTTCCCGTCATGTTTCTTGAGCTGCATTGTTAATTGTGTAGTTTTGTGTAAAGGATGTTTGGGTGTTTCGTAGTGAAAGGATTTCCCATTTAGTGCTAAAGGAAATTTCCACTCGTTTGCATTTTTATTGTCCATTAATGAGAAACAAGCTATATAATAAAGCTAATATATGGGGATGTAATAGTGGAATTCTCTATTAGTAGACATATATTTTACCACAATAAGAATAGTAACTCAAATGATTTTCCTGGCAGTGTATCCTTAAAGGCTTTATATGCTGTTTGTAAATTACTATGGGATAAAACTACTTGCGTTTTTAACCTCAGTCCTTCTAAATCATGTTTAAATGTACCTCGTATTGTTCCAAGAAGGTATTATTTTATGTTTACAGTCAACTTTATGTGTTTTTAATGGTCTACAGTATCTAATATACAGTAGGTGTTGTATGCAGTGATATTAATAACCTTATTAACTCTGTTATCCTCATCATCCATATAGACCATGCTATTTTGATATTGTCTTTGATTTCTTTCTTTTTTGCTCTTATGTTTCTATTCTTATATTGTTATAAAACAGTTTTCTTATCTATAGAAGGGATTGTTCTACTATATGAGGTAGAAATAATATGAATATACTTTTTTTCTTCTTTTCTTTCTCACAATTTACAACATGTGGGCAAGAAAACTCAATGCTTTGTAGTTTTGACACATCACATATTGAGAGTAAATATACCTGCATGCAAACATTGTGATGCTCACACTGACTCCTCAGGTATTGATATTAATCTCCGGCATGCTTTTGAACTAACCCATCCAGTCGCCTCAGGCACAACATTCATCTGTTTGTGACTGAGTTGACGCTCTCCTTGAGAGAAAAATGTCCTTGTGAGTATGAAAGACTGGCCTGTACCAACCTGTGAAACGTAGGCACCGACACACTCTCAACACAGGGTATTAAAGCCCAAGCCCACTCAGAAACCCTCACAGTATTCATCTTTTTTTTTTTTTTCCCCGTTTGCAATGTTGATGACTGTTAATAACTCCTACAGCAGATAAGGAATTACAGTCAACAAGCGGGGACATTGCTTCCTTTGTTTGAAACACAACAGGTCATATAGTCTGACTACATGAACTACAGATGTCTGCTGAGGTTTGAGTCTCTGCCTCTTCTGTGATGGATTTCTTTCCAAAAAAGGAATTTTCACTGCATGATAGTTGAATGTCATTAAAACAAAAAGGCAATTTTAGTGTTATTGTTTGTTCGAACCTCAAAAGCAGCGCTGTTATTTTTATTCAACACTTATTTAAGTTTGATGTACTGTATAAAGAGCTTGACTTCATTTCCCTATAATACTGCAGGAAATAAAAAAAAGGCTGCTATTCACATTTATAAGAACAGCCAGGACATTTAAAAACAAATGGAGTTGACCAAAGTACTGCACAACAAATAATAAAAATAAAAATAAATAAAAAGTCATAACAGGCCGACACAAGGACAATAGAGGAGTGACAGAAAAGACAAAACACTGATGATACAGTATTGATCTCAATGGATTTAAAGGCCAAGGAGACGAGATGGGATTTCAACCAAGATTTTAAAATGTCAACAGAAGGAGCAGACTTATGTGGAGGGTTAAACTGTTTGATATTATCATGTGGCCACTCAAATCTGTTGGAGTCGTATCATTGAGACTTTTATCCCCCAAAAGCACACATGTTTCATAAGCACACCGCCATGTTCACAAACATTGAGTTTCTGCTCATATTTTAGGCAACTTCTCATGGAAAAATATTTTTATACTCCTTATACAGAGTCTATGTAACTTATAAACATAATATGTTGCATGTTTCGTAAAGCTTCCTAAAGCAAATATGTGATTTTGATTATATTGAGTTAATTCTGCACTTAGTCAGTGGTATAATCAAAAGTTTTAGTCATTTTTAAAGCATAAGAGAACCTTCTTTTTACATAATTGTGCTGTTATCCCAAATTATCCCCCACATGCTGATGTGTAAATGCCTTTTGTGTTACGTTCACTTTCCTTTCGGTTTTCTATCAGTGTGTTCTCTGTGTTCAGACTCATTAGTAGTATTTAACGGTTATTGAAGAGACGTGTGTCTAAAGCTGAAACAATGAGCTGATTCATTGTTTAGTTGATCCATTGAAAATTGAATCTATTTTGATGACTGATTAAATGCCAAAAAAACAAAAAAATCACTCTTCATATTTGAATACTTGCTGGTTTTCGTAGCCGTCTGTGACAGAAAAACAAAAAAAATCAATATCTACTTCAAACTTCATCCCTGAAAAAAACTATATTGTGGATTTTATTAGGTGTGTATTCAACATGAAGCCTTGGATTGGCCTTACTAGTATTTTATCTTGATGTATAAGGTGGAAATCCTGGAAAACCCCTTTGTTGTATGAAGAAGAATTATTCCTTTTTTTTTTTTTTTTTAATGATATAGTGTAAAATGTAATTTTTGATGAGCTGTCAGAGAAGCTCAGAGTTGAAGACATAAATCCTCTCCTCCTTTTTTCATGTATAATGCGCGTGTGCCCTTGGTTACCTAGTAACTCTCCTCTCCATCTCCAATCGGCGCTCCCGAACATCCGTGCCGGGGTCGCGCCGCGCGCTCTCGCGAAGCTCGTGTTGAGCCCAAGAGTCGAGGCAAAAGCATCAAAAACGCTCCGGGACTATAGAGAGAAGAGCTTCCCACTGAAAAAAACAACACTAACACGGGAGAAATCCGTTAAACGTGACAGCAGAGTGAGGATAATGAGAGCCGTTACCGCTTCACAGGAAGGTCATTCCCGAAAAACATAAGCAGTGCGCAGACTACACGGATATTTGGAGTATATACCCGACAAGCAAGTGAAGAGCCCGAAATAGTGAAACATTGTCCCGGCTTTTTATTCTCAGAAAACAAGGCATGGGGGGATTTACATCTCGGAAAGGCAGGTGAGTCATTTCATGATACTTGATGAGCAGCTGAGGGGGAAAAAAGAAAATATCCAAGCTGCCTGCGTGATGAGTGACTTAAAGGGGATGCGGGGTAAATTGGCACATCGGGCTACTTGGGATTGAAATGACATGACTTGCATCTTCATTTTATTTGTCTGAAGAAAGAAAGAAAGAAAGAAATAGTATCATGAGGCGACGCTTCCTCGACGCAGTGGTGTAGACTACAGGCTACTTCCAAAAAACGCATTTCGATGTTTTGTGACTTGAACAGATTTAACCAGAGTCTGCGTCTCGTTCCCACACTGGCACATGTAACGTCCACCGACATCCTGCTCTGCACACGTCAGTGCAGAAAAGAGACGTCTGTGCTAATTGTTCCGAGCACTTGTTACTTGGGCATAAAGACATCTTGTGTGCGTGATGGAGCGGTGACGCGCAAACTCTCGCTCGTCGCTCTCCGCGGATAGAAATGAAATGGCCAGGTGCTGATGGAAAAAAAAAATATATCATATATATCAGCCTCTGAAGTTTCACAGGAATGAAATGAAGAATTCATCATATCTAAGACATACGTGGGGATCCCCAGTGTCCAATTCTTAAGTTATGCACACATTGATTTTCTCTTAAGTGTATTGATCAATAAATAGCTCGCTCAGTTTAAATGCCTAGTTGTAATGCGGTGGGTTTGATGATAGCTTTGTGTCATTTTGAGTGACAAACACATTGAACGTGAATTCATACCTTTTATATTATTTAAATATATATTGGTATGTGGTACATATTATTTTCATATTTCCATACTTATCTCTGCCATGCTTTCTGTTAATCTGGAAACCACATGCTTTCTTATGGAAGGACAGGTGATCATTTTAAAGCACCGTGATGGTCCCTGAAGGCCTCACATGTCCACTCAGTCACATTCAGAAACTCCTGGACACATTGGAGGAGCTTACAGAGATAAATAGTCTCATTGTAGTCAAAGGTAGAACGAAGGAGTGAAAATTTCAAGGAAGAGTTGTCATGGTGATTGGTTAAATAAGCAATGTATCCCTGACAGATAAACATTTAGGAAATGATCCAGCCTTTTTATTTGGCATGCATACCACATCGTTGCCGAAAGAAGCCCTTAATGGGTAATAACAACAAGGACACGTTTAAAACCTCCCTATGAAATCTGACTCTTAGGATTTCGTATTTGATTTGGAGGCGAATTGTGCTCATGTATATTGAATGTGTATCTTCAATATCATGTGAGGCATTATGCAATCAGCTGCTGCTGCTTCTTGTAAATTCTCTTTATGGCCCTTCGGTGTTTGTATTCGAGTCCAGCAAAGTGCTATTTTTCAAGTTCCCTGCTGTTTTAATATCCATTCTTCACTCTTTTGCTGAATTATTCGGTGTTGTTGCTCCAGCTGTGTAACAATCACGGCAGCTTAATTTTTACGACAAAAAAAAAAGCTTTGTGTTTTAGCTGTTTGTAGTGTAATTATCTGGAACGTTGCTCTCCAAGCATGCTCATTTGCTAGACAGATTAGACTGGATGGGCTGGGCCATCCAGAAGTGGTCAACATGTGATTACTGACAGGCACACACACATTCAGCATTGAGTCCATTGTTTACCCCCTGAGTCTCAGAACTGCTCAAGAAAAGCTCCACGAGACTCGCTGTCTGCTGCAAAGGTCAGCGAGGCTACATCCTGACCTAACGTGAATACACCTGAGTCTGTCTTGGCCTGACTTAACATGGATGAGCCACTCATTGGTCTCTGGCCCGAGAAGCCTCTTGTTCTTCAGCCATCAGTTTCTCTTTTCAGCGTGCTCTCATTATTGCTCTCACATCCGCACGGCTTAGATGAAGGTGTGCGAGCTCATGTGCTCCTCCGTGTATATGCAGAGGTGTCTTGTTGCATATATATATATATATATATATATATATATATATATGAGAGAGGCTGTGGAAGGTTATTTGTGTTTTCTAATATTCTTCATTGTGTTTGACATGTTGTCTTAAAGCAGCAGGAGCAGGAGCAGAATAATTTCCCAAATGTATACCTCTGACCTTCTGAAAATATGTCCTCTCACCGCCTATCCTACACCTGAGGAAAAAGCCTGTCATTGTTCTAGCACGGTTTTCACAACTGTGCAATGTCACACATGAATAAAAAGGGCAGTTGTGAAGTATTTGGATTCAAAGCAGATTAGTTTTTCACTACTTTACCAAGCAAACAATATGAATCCCAATGGCCTTGATGACTGATACTTATAAAGAGAGTTTAGAAATGTCTTAGCAAACTCCCTTTAAATGATCGCTTCTTCTTCTGTTGGCACTAGAGAAGAGAATCATTTAGACTCCTCATGTTATTGCCACTTAAAATGTAAATGATTTGAAGTCATCTCAGGGTTTTAATTGCCCTAAACAATAGCAATGGTGCATAGAGGTCTAAAAACTGATGAGGCAAAAAAGCAGCGAAATCTTTTCAACTCAAGTCCAACTGTGTATCGTGACCGAGCTCTTTCATAATCCACAGATGTAGATGTGCAGTGGTTAATGGAGGAGGATAGACTTCATATGTGCTTTCATCATCATTAAATCACATGTCTTGTGACAGAAATACAGAACAAATACCCTGATTGTTTTTTTGTTTTGTTTTTTAAGATATTACTAGAAATGAGCCACTATTCAATATATGGGTTTATGTCACAGTCATTTTAATAATGAATAAGACTTATTTGTTTAATCTATGAGAAGATGAAAGAGACTTTGTTTGACTAACAAAATGGTTTTGGCCTTGGGCACAAAGATACGCCTCGAGTCTACCGCACATAACATATTTAAAAGAGATTTTTACATTGTTCATGGCCCAAAAAACATCTCCCCTGACTAACAGGTTTCCCTGCCAAAGACCAATGTCTGCTTAGTAAACAAGATTTCCTTTGGACATCGCCATTCTAACTACAAAACAGATGTCACACAGTATGTCTCCACTCACTGTCTGCCAGAAGTTATCTATTTATTATTTATTTATTAATTAGACGATTTACACTCAATAACACACAGACCGCGGAGGAAGCCCACTGAGTACGAATCAGCGATGTGACTAGATGTGCAGGAGCAGCAGCAGCGAGGAGCTATCTGTGATTGTTTTTCCTTTTTTAAAGAAGAGTTAAAAAAAAAAAAAAAAATGCATCACATGGAGAGACACGGCGAGGTTGGGAGGGGGGGTGAGGGGATGTCAGGGGCTGTCATGGTAGGCAGAGAGGGTTTCAGATCCAAAGCTGTACTTTCAGACTTGCATAAGCTTAGACTGGGATGAAGCTCAGTTCATTTCATTCATGTGGAACATGCAAAAGACATGAATGACCTTTTTCAGCTCATACAGGCGTGCAGGAATCAATCCGCTGAAGCAGCGTATGCAAGTTTGTTTACATCTCGTTGATCTTATTTTGTGAAACTGTCGCAGTCATTTGATTTGCATGCTGTGATGCTTTCCACTTTCACTTTAAGATGACTAACTATCTCTGAAATTTTCTGTCTACATTTCTGCACTTTCTGTCTAAAAGTCCAAATCTGGAGCTTACCAGCTCTTTAAAAAAAAAAAAAAAAAAAAAAAAACTTAATAAACACAAAAATAATCAGTAATTCTGTCCTTATGTTTTATGGTTGACGGAGGTGAAGTCCTGCTTGTTTGTTTCCAAAAAATACACCTTAATCCACATGAATTAAATTGCATTTTATTCCACATAATCCACCCTGAGAATATACAGACAAGTGACAGGGAATCAACACTTTTAAATCCCGGCCATGAGCGTTACTGTCCAGGTAAAGTTGATGTAGCAGAGTTTGGCTTTCCCTTGTCAATTCTCCAGCTTCTTATCCAACTAAGCAATCGCTAAGCCCCTTTCGCTCCTCATTTTCTTAACATGGAGTGAGTATTGTGTGGGTCTGGCAGGACACAGAGGCGAGGGCCCGTCTAATTCATGGGGTAAATTAGTGGAGATAAGGCCTGAGTCAGTACCTCCAGCCTACCATAGATCCCCTGGGGCAGGCTCTTAAGGAGCTTAGTAAAAGCCTGTCGTATGAAGACATGACATGGAGCTGGCTAAATGGGCTACGTTGGAGTGTCTTCCATCAACCTAATATTCATAAATGGGTCACTGTCGTTCAGGCTTTAATCCCATTCAATTTATTCATTCTTGGTTATTAATTCAGAGATTTAGGAAAATGCAGCACTATGTGTAAGAAAAATGGAAGAAGGTGTATTAGGGAGGCTCTAATGCAGCTGCACACCAAACTGACAAAACACTTATTCCCACTCATAACACCATGTTGTGTAAGACTATGAGTCTGTGCCACCAAATCAATAATGAATGCTGGTTTATCCGTAGTAAAAGAACAAGGAATAACTCCTCCAGAGTCACTGGGTCACATACACCAGGGAAACAATTAGAGGCTTCCTCTCGCTTCAGAGTACCGCAGCTTTTTTCTTTTCCTTTTTTCTTTTAGCCGCACGCATTTCCCTTAATTTTCCTCTAGGGTCCAGCAGCATGTCTGTGCTGCTGTTGAGAAATTACAGACATCGGGCGCAAAAGTCTTTTCCAGAAAGAACTACAAAAAGGCCACGTCAGGTCCTTCTGATGTATGTTGGGACCGCGTGAAGTGGAAAAATATGGTGACAGATAGGATACCAGTCTCGCACGCGTGTGTTAACCTCATAATGCTGACAGATTACAGATTTAAATATTTTAAATCGCACAGAGCACATGCTGCTGGTGGTGATGAAGAGAGTGAAAATGACTGCAGTAATGCAAGAGATTAATAGAGATCTTTCCTCACCCCTCACTCGCTCGCCCCTCGCCCCCCCTCACAGCCACCGGTTTCCTGTGGTACACTCTCAGACCCCTGTGTCTTCTTTTCACTCCGACTTCGCTCGTTTCATCTCCACACGAACACACACACGCACATCTGTTACGCTGTCAAACAAATATTGAAGCTCATATTTTAGTTTAAAAAAATTATATTCCAGTTTTATCCAAATCAGTGCTGACATCGAGTCAAGCATCAGTGTCATGTCGCTTCATCTTTCTGTCTCTTTTAAGGAAAGTTGTAAATAATGTAGAGGCATTTTTATATCCTTTTTTTAAAAGTCTGTTTTTAGGCAGACAGTTTTTACCTGTGATTGTGATCGCACACAGGAAAGGCATTAGGCCTTAGCGAGAGCTCTAGCAGCTAGAGACTTTTCCTATTGAGCTTTTATTATTCATTTCACTATTTTGGGGGAACCTGATGAACAAATAAAATATTATGTGTACCATAAAAATAAAGCACAAGAGTGCGATGGCTCAGTCGTTTTTCCACTCGGTTTGTCTCGCTGACTTCTACTCTCATTCACAGCCTTATTTTTTTTACTGATGTCTGCAGCCAGGATTTTACAAATTCTGAGGTCAATAGTTCGAATTCCTTCACTGAAACCCACAGCCCTAAAACACATTTGACAAGGTCCTCAAAATAATAAATAATAATCTATATTAATTTAAGTGTTAAAATATAATTTTAACCAAATTGGTATACTTTCAGAATCGGATGTGTCCTTGGTGTCTTCAGTGGTAGCTACATCTCCACCTTTACTCACATTTTCTCCCACGTTCTACATGCATGCAAATCAGGTAGTCTGGAGACTCTGAACGCCTGTAGGTGTGAATTTAAGCGAGAGTGTGTGTGTTAGCCCTTTGATAGGTGTCCAGTGTGTCCTGTTGTAGTCTGCAGTAACCTGGATGGAAATGTGGTTTAACAATTAGTGAGCAACCAAATCTAATCGTATTGTGTTTTACAATGTGTAAGGTTTTTTAAATGTGCCTTAATGACTTTGTAATTCCTCTACCTTTTAATAGGATACCTGCTTTGGGATTGGTTTATTTTGGTGTTCCTCACTGTCGTCTATTTATATCTCTTGCCATCTTGGCATTGCTTCCTGATAGCCTTTGAGGACAGAGAAATTCCTCCATCAAGCTCAGGGCCCATCTGTGCCCATATTCCTCCTAAAAGGAGCCATCCTCCACAATTATAGCGTTCTTCCAATGATACCATCATCATGCCATCACTCTGTGTAGGAACAGGCTCCAGGAAATTGACTTGATATTTATCTCAGAAAAATTACCAAGAAAGGAAATTAGACTGGGGGATTTTTCTCTGGCATTGATTATGTTTTAAAGGCAAAATGCACACACTTTGCATTGCTTTCTGAGCTTTAATAATAGAATATTTATCTTATTGATTATTTGAAACTATTCTGTGACAGAACATGTCAGGCTCTAAAAGCCACGCTAAACAGGGTTTATTTCATGTCTGTTCTCTTTGACTTGCTGCAGCTCATTACATTGATATGGATCCAGATTCACCTGAAAATCTGGGTCATTACAGAAATAGCCGTGTGGCTGACAGTCCCAAGATGGCAGTTCTGATGAATTGGTGGCTGTAGGTCACTATGACAATTAGAGTGAAAAAGTGAGAATAAGGGGAAGGGCTCAGGATTTTTGATGAGTCTCTTGTTGGTTTGAGGTGGGTTTTTTTATTGAGAAAAGTTGTGTTTGGATGTGGGCGGAAACATAAGACTAAAGCGATCCTCTAGGCACTTTTCTGATCCTTTAAGTAGCACAGATTTGAGGGTTTTACTATAAATGCCCAAATGATGTGCTTCAAAATCCATAATCACATATGATTTGTAAAATGCTGTACCTACTGTATGTGGGACGCCATTTGAACCCATGAATATTAATATGCTGTGTGACATTTTAAATACATCTTGACCCAAAAAGTCACATTCAGTCTCTTGAGGGACTATAACAGGAAGGTAGAGGTGTGATGAGAGACTATAGTTTCTCTCATAGGTCCTTTTGTGAGTTTCATTTGGGTTTAAGCGCAGGTGTTGAATGACATAATAGTGGTGGGCAGTTCAGTCCTGAAGCTGAAGAGTGAGATGATACTGTTGGATAGAAATGGTTCTGTGAGAATAGCAGGAATGGAGAGGGGATCAGAGAGGATAAGAGCAAGGACAGAAGGAAGAGGTGAGATTGAAACGAAACAAGAGGAAAATGGTTAGGTTGGAGAAAGGTAAGCCTGGATAAGCCTTTTGACAAGTGAGCTCTGGGCTGGAGAAAGCCAGTCAAACAAAAATCTGCCAAGTTTGTTTTATTCATGCTGTGGACAACTACGGCTTTACTATCTTGTTCTTTTTCTTTTAACAGCAATACACAAACAACAAGCAGAATACAAATGCCACTGAATTGTATCCTGGAGTTTTTCTGTGCTTCCTCTTTTTATGTGAAGATTTTTGATTGAGCCAGATCTGCATGCCATGTTGAAAATTACTAAATGATTCAATGTTTTTTTTTTGTTTTTTTTTTCTGACAGCCCAGAATTTTACTGCCATTCTCATTTCATATTCTCTTTAATCACATCCTCTTTCAGTCCAAAATTGCTGCACACACATTTAATGCAGTGAGCCTCTAACTCCAAAGCAAACAGTTACAATAAACACTCATTGTTGAAGCCTTTTTAGCCTAGCACCCAGTAATATGTTAACTAACGGGATGTCGAATGCAGTTATTTGCTATCGTTGCTGAAGCATATCAATTCACCAAACAGGATATTGAATTTACTTTTTTTTTTTTTTTTTTTTTTTTGAACCTCCTCTTGATTTGTATGACCAAGCTTTCTACCAATTCTACATCTGGAATAAATTGATGAAATAAAGGCATCAATAATATAAAATATATTTTTCACGAGGACTGCCACACACACACTACTGCTACACACCATTTTACTTTACTGAAAATATACCTGAAAGAAGGTCATTAGCAATCATATACACACTTACACACTGCACCCAAAGACTCCTCAGGGTTGATTCTGATGATAACCATGTGATTTATCCAGCACATCTATGATCAGTGTTTAAAAAAGGAACCTAGGACTGACCTAACAAGCCATATCTCTGCTTTTTATTTCCCACTGTGCTTTTTGAAAAATAACGTTAAGAGGCATGAATGAAGAAACCTTATCACAAAAGATGTCGGAAATGTGACATATATCCTCGGGGGAAAATTATGCTTTGTGTCTCTGTGGCCCACTTCGCCTTCATATTGATGCTTTGCTGCACATGAATGACAAACAGCTGCATCACATGTAAAAAAAAGTCTTTCTAGTCAAATCCATTAGCAAAGGCCCAAAGCAAAGGAAAAAAAAATATCCTGCATTGAGGAAATGTTTACTCTTTGCATTTAATTGTTCAGCACAGTGTGAAAGGACTTATCCAATTGGGTTAAATGTGGATCCTCAGTTTCCCTTTTAATCTGAGACTGGCACCCCGTACCCATGCAAAAACAAAATGCTGCTAAAGATAAAAAGCGACCAAAACAGTAGAGCATGGATATAGTGGTGAATGGCTCATAGAGGATATTTATGTAATCTTGGGGCACCAGGGCTGACTCAAACCCGTCGCAGGGCCGCTGTTGCAGAGAGAGGCCCAAGGACAGTAGCAAATTTTCTAAATCCCTGGTAGACACAGAAAGTTAAGACAAGCAGTGCTGCAATAAAACAAAGCCCAACCCATTTATCTGAGCATCCCACACAACCCCTGGCCCAGATTTACAGCCCCGGGAATCCACAGCTACCAAATCTTCTGGCAGCCTCTGCCGTAGATATTGATAGGAAGCACGGAAATCCCACCAAGGAATCCTGAGCTGGAGGGGCGAACTTCCCAAAATACGAGTCATCCCTTAATGCAGCTCGATATCACACACACCAAAAAATGTCTGATATTAAAAAAAAACATGATGTACTATAATTACGTTGTAAATTGGGATACGTTATTTCTTATTGATTGTGCTCCTTCTCTGAACTTGTCTAGCAAGAATCTCGTGGTATGTGGCATTAAGAGTTTATGGATTGTTTGACAAAGCCAGGTCTTTCATGAGTATTTTTTTTACCCTCCGGAGACAGAACACAGCCGCTATTTCATCAACAGCAAAATGCCTGTTTGAAAACAAATAAAAACAAGCCCTCTCTCATCATTAGATCTAAAGAACTTAATCCTGTGCAGAGGCGGCTCTGCTCTTTCCACCAAAAACCCCTTTTTCTTTGTATCCATCACATATGAATTACCTTTATGGTGTATGTCTGCATACCAAGTTGCTGATGCTAACCTCTGGAGGCAGAGGGCAATCTTCGCTATCATGCCCCCATCTTAAGGTTATCCTGAGGGTGCAGATACAGATATTTTTTAAGTTATTCATAAGATAAAAAAATTGATTTATGGATTATAGTGGTGAAAATAAGTCTTGCGCTGAGATAGAAAAGAGCATTAGTTATAATATGAAATGCTATTGTTCCTGAAAAGTTAAAGCATTGCAGTTCGGTGCAATTGTATACAAACAAGCTTTGAATAAAAGCAGGATTTTATTTCTGCTGAGTGAAAATTTTCTCAGCCAACTCATAAAACATGAAAAGGATAAAGCAAATCACCCCCCCATACACACGCACACACACACACACACTGAGACGCAACCTACAAAAGCCAGTATTTATGGTAGCTGGTCTTTTTGTCCACCGTAGGGGTAAATATTTGTAATAGGTGACGTGCCATTTTGGCTCTGGGGGCTTTGCTTTTAGTGTCTATGAAAATTGCGGGAAGGCCTTGTTTTTTACAGCAGGCATGGCGGCACTGTCATTGTTGTGTGTGCTCCTCGTAGAAGCTCCAAGGCTCTTCAGCTAGAAAACAACAATGGCCTCGTTGTTCTGTCTCTTCTACATTCATGCCCGCTGAAAGGAACATAAAACTCCCCTTCCCACTGGAAGCTCCTGCTAGTTGCTCTCGTATCGGCACAGTTCAGGCACAGAGGAATAGTTTTCAAAGTGTCACCGTTTAGGGCATGGTTTGGATGTCAGCAGCTAAATGAATAAATAATGTGCCCTCAAGTTGCATTTGATGTAGCGGGATCTGATCTGATACGACTTTTCACTCAAGCTACTGTAGCTAACATCCAGATGTTAGAGGAAAACCCTTTTTTTTTTTTACCCCCCTTCCCTCAGGTTGCAAATGAAACATGGAAAAGGGAAACGTGTTCAACGACAAAAACATTAGGAAGAAGGTTGGAAAGAGGCAGATGGGTGGAACTGTTTTCTCATAAAGGCAAAATCATATCATATTGAACTGGCTGTGCTTTGCGTGGTGTGTAAAATCTGTACGCAACGATCACAATTACACAATGTGAGTATCTACAGTGTTTGTGTTGGTATTCCTCTGGGCTTCTTTGCTGCTAAGTAGGCATGGAATAGGAAGAGAGAGAGATACAGTGCGTGTTGTGTGCAGTTTTTGAGGAAGTGCAGACAACCGCAGGCCAGATTCGCCTGCAGTGTTTGGACATGGCCTACTTCTAAGCGTGCAGTCATTAATGTGGTCTTCTACTCTGTTTAAAGTACACAAATGGGATTTTAATTCATTACATATGCAGAGTGTCTGCACTGTGCACTGTTCCTTTCTCTGTTAAGTCAGGCCAAACTAAGCTGCAGTTTAAAAGATCTTGATAAAATATCATGGGTTTCACAAAGTGGCGCCTCACTGTATGACCTTGAGTACCCTCAGTAAACCGCAGTGTCTGAGGATGTGTGTGTTTGGTACCGTAGCGGCCCGCTCTTGTCTCACGGACTCTGTAGCGCCTGTGTGTGTGTGTGTTTGAATAATGTTCTGCGGGAGACACTCTAAGTGCAACGTCTAGGACTCAGGCGTCAGCAGTAATATCAGGGCAACCTCTCCTCTGTGTGCAATGGCATGAGGGATATTACAGCATTAGAACGCATGAATTATAGCCATATTGTTAGCTCAATGTCAGGAGACATTGATGTGTTTTTGGTAGCACCATGGCATCAGTCAAAAGCTAGAAAAGGAGAAATGGGGGATTATAAAATGTGTTTGAAGTATTTTCCTGTGCACACTGTTTTGAATTTCACTAAATAATGCTGTATTGGATTAGGATGCCACATTTGTCACTAACTGTTGTGCGCTTAAGGCTGCTTCATTGTTTAATCTGAAGGTTGCTGTGCTATCGTAGAGCCAGGTACGGCTATAGAGTATTCTGTATCTGTGCGTTTCCCAAAGAGAGATTGGGGGTGGGGGGGGACAGGTATCAAAAAAAGAGAAAAGAACAACCAGTGCAATAACAAAGGATGCATTACCTAATAGATTTGGCAGAAATACAGAGTTCAGGGCGGTCTGATAAAGCTGGGTTACACTACTTTAATCAATCACTAAGAACACGAGCCAATTTAGGAAGAAGCCTGACATTCAAGATAGGCTTTCAGACAGGATTAGAAATAGTGTTTGTCAGGGGACAGTGTTCCCTCCTCCATGTGTGATATTGAAGCATGTCTCTGCCTCACACAACCAATCCCACTCCTCACTGTATTTGAAAAGTCACATTCTGTCTTCCTGGCCTTGTCCCTCAGTTACACTTGTGTTTTTTTTTGTTTTTTGTTTTTTATCCAGTGAATGCATATATGTATTAGTAAGAAGACAGCCATGGTCACCTCTGTTGTTTACTCTCTCCCTTCAAGAAAGGACACAGTCATTTAAAATGTCCCTCAGAGCTCATCATCATCTGGATTCTCTGGCCTGACTAATAATATCTACAATATCAATGTATACAGACAACTGGGAGAAACACTGGAGGAAAAGCTGCCCTCCAGGACATCTTTCTAAAGTGTGCCAGACACTTCATTGAATTTTTGATAAGCTGTTTTCTGAATTCCCTAGATTTTTTTTTAAAAATAAAAATGATCTATTTCCTGCAGCTTTAGGGTCCTCTAAAGGGAAATCCTTGGATCCAACTCCAGCTGTTTACAGTAGCCTCAGTGGGATCATTGGGGAAAAGCAGCAAGGGACTGTGATGGTGCTGGATCAAGGGACGGTTCAACTGTGGTGATTGATATCACCTCACTAATCCCCCTACATCTCCTCTAAATCCACCTGGATGTAGCTCTGAATGAGTCTTTAATGTGATGAATTAAGATTTAAACGCTCAAACCTCATTTACATTAAATTCATTAAATACAACACAGATTTTTTTATTTGACAGAAGGAAAACTAAAATATATATTTTTTATGCAATTTTGTTATGCTTATTTCCACCATTTAGGCTCTTCTGATGCTGTAGATAAAGTATGTCTCCTTTCTACTGCAAACCAGGCTTTCTATGAAATATCAAACACTGTGTCGCATAATGAATATCAAAATATTAATAATTTCTTAAACACCCCTTATTAATGGCTGAGAGAGAGGCCACTTGGTGCAGCATGTGTTTGTTTGGTCTTTGTTTACGCTGAAGATGAAGGTCATCCCCTCATTAGTGCAGCAACATCTTTTTTTGATGTTGTGATATACATAGTAATCAAGTATGGCTCACATTTCTGTTTACTGTTGACCTTTAGTTAAAAGCACATCACTGTTGGGTTGGCTCGAAACTTAATTATGCTCCCATAAAACTCCAGGCATCATGTACGGTGAACAGACCTCATTTAATCTGTTGTCATTAGGCTACAGTAACCCTGTGCTTCCTCTGTAAAAAGGGACCGCAACATAATGCTCATGAATCTTTATTATGTTTTTTTTTTTGTTATGTAAAAACTATATGCAAGTGGGTTTTGCTGTGTCAAGCACGCTTGTGTACATCTCTGCTTTCAGCTATGTATTGTTGTCACCCAACAATACACTTTGGCACCTCTCACTTCTCTGCAACTACGAGACATTTGCATGTCAATAGCATCATTCCACCACTGTGCTTTTGGCATTTGTGAAAACTCTGCAAGGAAGCCAAGTAGTCAAGGTCTCTTTGAAAAGCAGCATCAGAATATTGTGTTATGCACTGTTGTGTTATTTTTTTTCAAAATCCATCAAGGCTTAGTTGATCATCAATCACAATTATGATTCAGGACACTTTTAAAAAGTATGCGCAGCATTTGAAAACACAAGCCTGAAGCTGAGGATATATAATGCAGCAGAAAAAAAAACCACCACACACACTGTGATGCTTTTAGATCACAACTGATTAATTAATGCATGCTGCTAAAGTCTAACACTATATTTTACCTGGATGTGAAATAAATCTCTGTTTGCACATAACTGTTGCAAATGCGAAGGCTCCTAATCCTTTATTAGCTCATTAATTTCACAAGCAGCATCTGGGTCATGTCTCTGCTTGGTATATGTAGGATTCTGTCGAGCCCTTTCACACCGAATGATAAAGCTGATCTTTCAATTTTCACTGGGAACTGCAGCCTACTTACCTTAAATTAAAGCTGTTATTTAGCTTATTAGGCCATGGAAAGATTCATTTTCTCTGCATACTTATTGTACATGCTCGCACACTTGCACATATACACACACACGTGCACAAAGCTATTACATTTCACAGCACAGCCCCAACAGCTTTCATTTTATTGTAAAAAATAATAATAATACTAATAATAATAATTTCATATTCTTCTGGACAAGTTGATCTGAATTCTTAATCTTTGTCTGCAGAAAACATAATTTAAAATGCGGTGGATGAAAGTGTTGAATTACATGCACTCAGTGTGCAGAGCTTCACTACTTTTTGAAATGGTGCATAGCTAAGTGTTGTCCTCAGGATGATCAGCTCTTCAAAGGCCTGCCTTTGTACTGTGTGGTTTATGAGGATGCTTCTGTTTGTGTTTTAGTTTCTGTAATGGGGGGAGTAGTGCATGACAGTGGCATTACAACCGCAAGAATTCATTTTCTCTGTTCCTAGCAGGAAATGTCCACCAAATTGTAAACATTACTGTATTACAAATTACCCACATAATCCCATTTTTAGATTTATTTTGTACGCTACTCATTGCAAAGATGCTCTGAATCAGATTGTCATGACAACCGGAGGAACTGTTTTGTTGTTTTTAAATGATTGCTCACCAGTTATTGGTTTCTTTGACTTACATACCTGCCACATGATTCTGTCTCTGCAAATGGTTATTCAGGCAAAGGACAACTGCATGACCTCTTTAAACACTGAGTAAAAAGTCTATAGTAGCCATAGGAGCTGATCCGTCTAAGATTTTATAATGCAGTGCCGATGAACGTGGAACCTCGATTGTGAGAGATCGACTCCTTGTTGTAATTACCAGCCAGACCTCAATTAACTCACAGCAAACCCCCAGTTCATCTCTATATGTTTGTGAAGTGTTAATAGCTGCTTAAAGAGAAATGTTTCCCTCTGTCATCCCTGTCAATTCTATGGTACTGCTGATCCACTCAGATCAATGTTCAGTGCACTCTAAATTACACTATGTGTTACTTAAAATAGTATACTTTAAACATTCAATACAGACTTTGAATTGGAAATAACCCATTTATCCCAAATGATACCCTCATTAATCAATCAGTGTAAACGTAAATGAGTTCTGTTTTCAAGCCGTAACCGATAACTGGCGGGGAGCTCCATGACAAGCAGCATTTAGACCAAAGGCTGCAGCAGCAGTAATACACAGCAGTTGACATTTGAAGTGATTGTCATAAACTTTGATTTGCTTTATATACGTAGTTCAGTGCCTGCTCTGTTCAGGTTCCTTACACTTGCCTGAATTTTATTAGTGATGCATCCCATATGGCTAAAAATCCATCCTCCTTTCCACTGTAAGCCAGAAATTGATGTTAGTGCTGCCATGTTATACGTGCTGTCCTCACACTGGAGGAGATGAGGTGACGAGCTGCCTGAAATATTTGCAGCTCCTTTTGTATGCTCGAGTGAATCCTCTCTGGGGATTCTATCATGTTTCACGTATGCTCACCAAGTCCAATCAAATGTGTTGCCACTTCACAGATGTAGGATGATTTGACCAACAACTTGGGAACACAGCATTCAGCATTGTGTATGATAGTAATCTGTACACTCAGCGTGATGCATGGAAATACTCATTTCAATAGCTATTTATCGAGTTATAATGCTAAATATAAAACAGATCTCCTTTTTGCTTTTACGCTTTCTTTCTCTAGTTTCTCTAGTAGAGCAATATTCCTGTAAAAAGTTGTGCCAAAGAAGGAAAGAAAAGGAAAGAAACAACACTAAGTCTACAGCCATGCTAGTAGTGGCTCTGTGCTACATGCTGATTTCAGAATGGTAACAATGCTTGCAATGACAATGCTAACATGCTGATTTTCAGCAGATGTGATGTTTACTATGTGTGTGTGCTTCCATGTCAACATCTGCTTATTAAGAGCTGATGTTAATGGGAATGCCAGTTTCTGGACCTAATGATGACAATACATAAACACTCCCCAAAGTCATTAAGATTCATCCTCTGTGGACCATGAATGTCTTGACAAAAAAGTCCAAGAGTTAATGGAGATTCAGTCTGTGTGATGAAGTGATGGACCGATGGAAATATAATACTGTATTATTGCCTAAACTGTATCTGACACTCACACACAGTCAAGAGAAAAGCGAGGCAATATACAGTAGATGCTTCTACTTGCCATTTTAAGACTTATATATCTATCATTTTAGTCACAAAGAGCAAACAGTTTCAAACACTGTCAGCAGTTAACAGAATGCCCATTATTTATTTGCTGTGCGGCGTCTCAATTCGACATGTACTCACCTGGAATCTGTCTTTATTTGGCCCGCCAGGCTCACCTCTCTCTCTGCTTCCTGGGCCGTTTGGCTGGTAATGATACTCGTGGCAGCATTTATCCAGCAGCCAGGAGAAGGGGTGGAGACACACAGCTTAGCAGGCGGCCGCAGCAGCACCTTCATTCCTCATGTCTCCTTTTGGCTTCTTTAAAAATATGTCAGCATCACTGCGGTGATTAGCAGTCAGAATGTGCAGCGTCTTTGTCCTTGATTTAATGCCAAATCTCCTAAGTAGTAATGACTGCACAGGCTGTGTGTCTGAAGAGAAAAAAAAAGGCAAAGGAAAGAAATAGTGGGCCTTCATCCTTCACTGTTATAGCAGCGCTGCTTCCCAGCAGGAGTCTTATGAAATTGCACTTTGGTTTTGACATTTTGTGAATGTTGTTTCTGAAACCTGCCAATCTCCTTGATTTAATATGGCGTGCTGTTGTTCGTCAAGCCCGGGAGCTTATATAAAAAGCCTACCAGGAAACGGTGTATGTGTATATATTCATTATTGATTTTGCTGTGTTGAACTCCCATGTTTGCCGATCTGAAGTCAACATGTGTAAACAGAAAATTTAGAGGTATACTTTCCACATCATTGACACACAGAGGCCAGAGAGCAATCCTATCATCGTAAGCTCAGAATGGGGCTTTCGCACTGATGTAGACTGGTGTCTTTTTTGGAGCACAAATGGAAAGTGAAGACACTAAATTGAGTTTCTGTCGTTGCATCTCACATTTCGATGTGTCCAGCCGAGGTAACAGCCCGGCTACATAGGTTTCTGTCTTCTGATTCCTGTCTTGTTGCCCATCTTATCGTTTCTGTAATGGCACATTCTTATTATGTAACAGAACCAGAAGCATTTGTAATCAGCGATTACACTCTCTCCGGTCAGGACGACTCACTTCATTTGATGTTAGATTTTCCAGAGGACTAATGCAGCTTTGTGAATGCCTTTGTTGCAGACTACAGTAGCTACTATAATAACAGAGTGGGGAGAGTCAGAAGCTCCATCTACTCAGAACTCATATTGGTTCCCTTTTTTATCAGAGTCCATTCAGCCTCTCTCTAAGGGATGTCGGGGCGTAGGAGTACATTTGCCTCTCTGCTCAGACTTTTATTGCGATGCAGAGATCTCTCCGCTGTAGGAGAACAAAGGGTCTTCTACAGTAAGTTACATGGCTGTGGGCTCGGACCAAAAAAAAAAAAGAGGAATAAAGTCTATGTATTGCCTTCTGAATATGTGATCTGTATAGGGACAACTCACATGTACCGTTGAAAAATGATGAAAAGGGATTGGACCTGGATGAATTTAACATGTCCTATTAATCAGGGATGGGAGAATTGGGGAGGAGGGTGTTTAACGGCGTGTACTTGTTGGAGTGCCGTCTCGCATTAAGGGCTAATAACCTCCCTTAGAGTCAGCACAGCATCCCTCCACCTCCCCCTCTCCTCCTCCTCCTCCCCCTGCCTCCATCAGCCCAGTTGTATTTATTACGGGCTGCAAGGCCACGGTGATGAGACGATCAATATTTCTGGGATGATGAGGGAGAACTCATGCAATCTCTCTCGCTCCCTCTGTTCCTCCCTTGGCAGTGCTTCAGCAGGTAGAGAGATCAAAGCCGAGAGGACCTCTGAGATGCTGTTGGAGGGGAGACTGATGAAGTCCTCTGTGGTGTGTGTCCTCTAAACACACACACTCAATCACACTGTCCTATGTCCTTGCTATGTCCTGATTAAAAAGTTTGACCTGATGCATTTTATCTCAACTAGAATTAATGTTATCACACTTATTCTGCTGCTGTATATATGCAGATTTAAACAGATATTTCTTCACCTGAAATCAAAATGGTAATTGAATAATCATTTGTAATTTTTTTAAAGAAAAAATATCAAATACTTGCACCTTAAGATGTGACAATTTCTTTGTCATACATGACAGTAAATTGAATATATGGGGTTTTGACTGTTAATACATTTAAAGGCATAAAATTTGTCTCTGGAGGATTATAACGAACATTTTTCACTGTTTCTTGACTTCTTTATGGACAGAATAATTAATCAAGAAAATAATCACCAGATTAGTCCATAAGGAAAAAAAATGGTAGACTGTTATATAATAAATATAATAATATATAATAAAAATAATAAACTGTTTTTGAAGAGGGGTGAGACATGGGGGCAGTCGGTGCCTTATAGCTTTTTATACTATTGCCAGTTTATTAGGTACACGTAGCTACTGTAAAACTACTGCAGTGTAATACATCAGCCCAGCAAATATACAGTATATATATTTCCTACATTCATGAAGGTTATTAGTTTCTGTTGAATGCGAGGTGCTGATTCAACTTTATGGTCATTTTGGATGCTGTAGTCGTGCTATATTGAGAGACGTCTCTAATATTTAGTCCGTCCCTACTGATATAAATGGGGTGGACACAATAGTCATTGACATTAATAGAGCGGATAAAGTATTAGAAACACCTCTCAGTATATCAGCCTCACAAAGTACAGCCTCCAAAATGACCATAAACTAAAAATCAAGACATCTGCAAAAATGGTTTCCAGAAAACTGAACATTATAACCCTCATGAAGGTTTAATGCCATGCAGGGCTGTTGCATTAAATACCACTGGCTTTGATTATATTCTAATAAACAGGTAACTGAGTGTTAGTAGGTGTGTATTTTTATTAGGTAGGCATGTTTCGAAGTAGATGAAGCTATAAATGTTGTGCTATGTGGCGTTGAATGGTGCTACAGTTTCTATAAAAATAAACAGCAATGAAATTATATGTTTTTAAATAACAATACATGCCATAGAGTCTTTTAACATGGTAATAATGTCTGTTTTAGGTTTTCTGCTTGTGCTACTCTAGTGAGCAAGAAAGGGACTTTGCCACTGTGACTTTTCTTGTATTTTGAATCCTTTGCCAGCCCTTTGCCCCCAGCGATGCATGCCTCTTAGTCCCCAAATTGGATATGGATGGTTTTTCATGTATTATCACATAGCAGGGGCCGGTGTGCCCGAGTCCCTGAGCAGACCGCCACACGCATTTCATGTATACAAATATCAACGGCGGTGTGCTCATCAGCTGTATTTGCACAATGTATGTGTGTGTTTTTGATATGAAGTGAGGGCTTCCTTGTATAACTATGCGTGTTGAATCCACCGGCAGGCTTTCTGCTGATCCACGGCTGCAGCAGATGGGAATAGCTTGCCTAGAGATAGCAGCACCTCCAGGAACGTCAGGATTGCTTTCTCTCAGTGGTTACTGGCCCTTCAATGGCTGCTGATAAATTATAAATCATTTACACAGTCATTTTGGAATGCAATATCCTCCTCTAAATGCTGGCTTTTCTTCTCTATTGTTATTGGAGCGAACGCTGCAGTGGGCGCACGAGGCTGAGGGGGACCCTAAGCCACAGAAATTGAAAATTGATCAGGCAGTGTGGGAAGGTGTCGCTGGCTCTACTGTGGTTCACCCTGGGACTGTTGATTAGCATTTACAGCGCTGTCACTGGAAGAGCCTGTGCTGCCTGTAGGTACATACTCCTCTGCCCCTTTTTCTCTCTTCTTCCCAAAACGGGATCCCTCGTTAGAGCAAACAAGGGAGCTGAAATTTAAATTCTACAAAACATGGATATAAAAATATCTCCACCAAGGGGAGATGTAGGGAAATTGTTGCATGACATTATGCAGGACATGAAAATTTTATCATGTTATGTTCTTGCATATGAAACTATAAATATTGCTATTCTTTAACTATTAATGTAAACGTCAGGCTTTGAAGTACAGAAAGTATGCCTTTCACATTTCAGTTGCCCTATTAGCATTATTAGGTAAGTTTCCTGACAGTTAATTGTGATATCCAAGTCATGTTCATGATTACGTGGATTTATGGTAGCACTAAGAACTCTGTCATGTTCATGTGAGCTATTTTATGTCATGACGGAAAAGGACTCAATAAAAATGGGAGAAAACTGGTGGGCTGTGAGGGAACTGTCACTAATTTTCCTGTCCTGTTCTCTTGCAGTACGGGATAGAAGATCTGACGAGCAGTGAGAGAACAGTGAATAAAGACCTCGCTGCAGAGAGGAACTGCACTACTGCGACTGTTTCTCCTCTTCTTTAAGCCGCCAGGCTGCACTATCACAGCTGATGACTGTCCCTCAGGTGGCTGGACTGCAGGGCTGAGCAAAGGCACGGGAAGCCTGCGTGTTTGCTCAGGGGCTGCCCCGGCTTGTATGTTGGTCACTTGCAGTTGCACTCGCTCACAAGGACCATGTGGTTTTCTCCAAGGAGAAGTCGTCTACCTTCGCAGAACTGGCATGGTGCCTACAATTGCACCAATTATTTCAGCGTGTCCTTGTGGGTGTTAAGTTTTTGTTGGTGCTTCGTGGCTGTGAGAGGTCAGAACTACCACCCCACTGTAAACACACAGTATGGAAAACTCCGAGGGCTGAGGGTACCTCTGCCTAGCGAGATTCTTGGACCGGTGGACCAGTATCTGGGGGTTCCGTACGCTGCCTCCCCAGTGGGGGAAAAACGTTTCATGCCCCCTGAGCCTCCTTCTTCCTGGTCAGGGATCAAGAATGCCACCCACTTTGCTCCTGTCTGCCCCCAAAACATTCACAACGCTGTGCCAGAGATCATGATGCCAATATGGTTCACCTTCAACCTGGATATAGTTACCACGTACATACAGGATCAACACGAGGATTGTCTTTATCTAAACATCTATGTTCCAACAGAGGATGGTGAGTGTGTCGAGTATACAGGATGAAACCAAAACCTCTTCTCCTCTCTCCTGTCTCTGCCTCCTCTCGCTTTCTATCTTTTCTCAAAAAAAAAACAACAAACGTGTGTCACCTCTGTATTTTGCGCGGAGCATGACCTGTTGTCTGGCGCATGCTGTGTCTGTGTCCATCATCTCAACCTCCCATCTTGACTTGATCTTTCATTTAGTCTTTTCATCAACTCTCCCCTTCCATGCCACTGTTAGAGGTTCCTCTTTTGATGATTAAAATGACTGAATAATAATAATGAAAAAAAAATCTAATCATACAAGGAAGAGATTGGAAAAACTTGGTGCACCTTCCTACCCTCACTGTCTTGATTGTTCTGGGGATTATTAGCCATTAGTGATCAGTAGCTTGCCTCATAAGTGAATGATCTACTGTAGGGTTGGTGAAATATTCTGTCTGGTACACGAGGGGCCTGTGGCATCAGCCTGACCTATGTAAGACCCTTTACTCTCCTTACTTCATCCACAGTTTGTCTTTGCACAAAGCTAAATGCATTCAACAGGTTTTGTGCAAAAGGTAATTCTAGATTGGGCTCAAGCATGACTAAAAGTCTTTTTTTTTCCCATGTTGACTCTTAAATGCCCCCTATTATTTCACCACTTGAAGGAGACCCACACAGGAAAATGGGCTTGAACTGTTAAGTGCTCTGAGAACCAAATGGACAATTTCAAATATTACTTATCAGATTAGACTATGAACTGCAACTTTGGAAATCTATCTTCTCTACCAAGGAAACACTCAGTTCTGTGTGGCTGTAATGGGTCTTAAATAGAAGTGCATGTGAATATGGGCTTCCTGTGTCCCAGGATGCAGCAAATTCATTCCACCATTTTGGAATATTTCTGCAGCAACACCCCAGTTCCTTTTTTCAACAGGTCCTCTGTTGTTCTTGTTGTTGATGACTGGGAGGAGGGCGGGATCAGGGGAAGATTGTGAAAAAGGGGTCTGACTCAGTCTGAGTTGTTGCATGTCACGTGCGATTTTTTTCCAGAGCAATCTGTTATTTTGTAGTTTTTCCATTCATTTTACAGTCAAAAGAATATCCAAGGAATGTGCCAGGAAACCCAACAAGAAAATGTGTAGAAAAGGAGGTATGTAAAAAAAAAAAAAAAAAGAAAAGAAAAGAAAAGAAAAGAAAAAAACAATCAACACGGAACGAAAGAGAGGAATTGAAAGAGTGAAAGAGAAAGGAGAGTGATGGTTGCATCCTTCCAAAGCTGCCAATAACACCACCTATCAACTCCCATATCAAAGTGCTAATTGGGATGAACGTGGGACCTGTGAGTCAGATCAACCTTGACATGAGTGTGAGAGATGGGTGAATGGATGTTCTGTGTTGCATGCATGAGTGTGAGTGAGTGTGTGTGTGTGCATGCTGTGGTCTGGTTTTATGAGAGAGTGTGTATCAAGGAATGAAAATCCAGGTCCCTAAATAAATAATGGAATTTTGTCAATAGATCGTGATGTCTAAGAATAACTTGTTCTTTTATTTATTTTATTTTTTTTATGTCATTGTATAATGTTCAATGTGTAAGATGTTTAATTTAAATACAACTGTTGATTAAGTCAGAGGCAAGAGTGCAATTGTGAAATATTAGCACATAAAAAAACGTCTCGGTATGCAAAGAACTCTAGTCATGTTTCAGACTGTTCTGACAACACTTAAGACACCAGTTTATTGCAAGTATTTGTCAAACACGACACCTGAAAGCATCAGCGCCTCAGCCGTTGATTAAATTTACACTAAACAGTGGAGGCCCACCTCTCTCTGCAATGTATTATTCGCAATTGTTCAAATAGGGGTGGTGGGATGGCAGCTTTTCATCTATCCATGTGGCAAACACTCAAACACACTTCCACAGAGAAACACAATTTCCAATTTCATTAGCAACAGCTAAAATCTCTAATTTTCTAAGCCTTACCTGAAGGCAGTGGAGGACCTTACGAGTAGCCGTAAGACCGTGTGTATCTCGCTCCACAGAAAAGATTTCGGCTGTGAGACCTCTGCTGTTGATTTCCATTGAGGCAGGAGGCAGCTATTGGCCTCACTCTGTGCACTCGTACATTCTGCTTTAGTAAACCAATTTTGTTAGAGACAGACTGCCCCTCCAGGCACTTCTGCTTCTGAATTAGTCCCAGTTGTGGAATATACATAAAATATCTCTTTAATATTCCCCTTCCTCTTGAAATTTTTCAATTATCTTCCTCATGTTTGGTAATGAGAAAATGGTTTATCATACATTTTGTATGTTAGTTTTGTGATACAATATTGTGCAGGGAAGTGCTTGTTGCACAGCTCCTCTGTTGCCATAAAAAGGAAGGTTGTAATTTTCAGTGTGGCTGTAAACTCTCTTCTATTTCAACTGCACCTTTAAAACAAAAAACAAGAAAAAAAACAACCTGCTTCTGCTAATCTTGTTTTATGTTGAATTAGCAGGGCAAATTAAGAATAATTTATCCTTCTCGTGCAATGTAGAAAGCAACCTCTGAAGAATTCTTGGTTTTGGTTTAATATTTCAAACAAGGAAGGAGTGAATTGGGGAAACGGTTTTAACAGTTCATCAGTTCCCTCATTAAGGTTTTTAATTACTGTCATAGCAACAGTTAGATCTGTTCCATAAAGCTGTAAACACCAATAGTGTTACATGTTTTTAAAAATTGCAAAGCTTTCAGTAGAGACGTGTATAATGCAGTAGAGTCATACACACTGTGCATATTCAGTACTAATAACACCTTTACCACCGATTTTACAATCTCTATCTCTATGAATACGGTTCCTCTGGAGGAAAGAGTGATTCACTTCCCACAAAGAAGTATGATATTTGACTCTTGATGAAATGATTGTGTTATTGTTGCCAAGCAACAGTATGCAGTTGTGACAGGAGAACAGTAAATGGCCCTCTTACCTAGCGTGAAGCACCTTTGTTGCAATGGTGATGCCTATCAAGTAAGAAAAATACATCACCTGGACCATGTAGAATGCATAACACAAGATCTTGCTTCAGGTTTATGAGACAAGAGGTCAGTATTTGATTATTTGTGGAGTGAAGAGCGTGTGTAAATACAGAAAACAATCTTCAGCGTGAGTTAGAAGATTGATGATGAGGGAATATATATAATATATATTCGAGAAGGTCCATCCGGTAGATCCTGTGCTGTTAGGCATCGTAGTAGTAAAAGTATGGTTGC
Organism: Pampus argenteus; assembly: GCA_036937835.1. Classification (NCBI taxonomy): domain Eukaryota; kingdom Metazoa; phylum Chordata; class Actinopteri; order Scombriformes; family Stromateidae; genus Pampus; species Pampus argenteus. The sequence goes on along the minus strand of CM072861.1, from coordinate 19,630,690 downwards.
TTTATATTCTAAGCTACATATCAACAGTGTATTCATCTTTTTTCAGAAACAATGTGATGTTTACATTGACGGAAATATAATTCAGAGAACAACTTTCCATGATTTAGTTGTTCCACCGCATGTCCAAAATGTCCGAGTAGTCACCGAGGTTACGCGGAGGTGGTCCAATGTGCACGATCGGCACCGTAGCCCGCTGCTCTCTCTGAAGTGGCCTTATAGTGCGAACACAGAGCACAGAGCAGTGACAGAGTCGGAGACATTGGAGCCTTGGTTATATCACTCAATCATCAAGAGTGAATGGCGTGAAGAGAAGGGTAATGATGTGCGGGGACACAGCTAAGCACTGTTCAGTCTCTGAGTGCTAGATTGGCTCGAGATGGGTCATATTTGAGAGGCTGAACCCCGATTAGGTCAATCTTTATCTTTTAAAAGAGGTTTACATTTTTAAATTGATTGACAAACATTAGAGCACATTTGTAATAAAGCATCCCTTTGATGAGGTCCTCATTCAGGCAGATTTCTGGTGATAAGATGCACTCTCTATGCTGCACACTGCCTGTTTATACAATATTCATATTATTTTCTACGGGGTTTTTAAAGCACGTCTCTTTTAACTGCTTGTAACTTGCTTGTAAAACCTGTCCTTGCGGCCCTTCACACTGGTCTCTCTGAATACCAGTGTTTCTGAGAGACACCCTGACATCATCCTTCCTGACTCCTAAATTCAACCGTCATCATGAGTCTATTTGAGATAAGTGCAGCGAAATCTGTTGTACATTTTGGCTTGATTCGAACCACTCAACTATCATTCCTATGCAGCCCTCACAGGCAGCGGGCTGCCATGTGTTATGCAGCGCAGTGCCAGTACTGAACAGCCCGATCAGTTGCCAAACCTGTAGATTAACTACCCCAGCAGAAACATTGGACAATTTTTTTCCTCTCATCAGATGACCTCCAGATGCTAGAGAGCTGTAAAAACTGTGAAAGAGCCCCAATCCTGGTTTGAATACATCTGGGCCATGGCAGACAGTAACACACCATGGTAATCCCGTTGGTTGGCCGACTCAACCCAGCCTTTGAGAAGGAGGGGCTACTCTATGATGAGTGCTGCTGAGGAAATGTGTAGCAGACACAGTACAAAAACTTGGACAAGAAGACAAGAACAAATATTGGCCTGTGCGATTTGAAAAAACAGCAGATGTCTCCCTTTTTGTTTGACAGAAAATGACTCATTTGGTCTTTTACGATCATTTATCCAGGACGGTTGATGACTCCAGTGAGTGAAAGCTGTAGCCAGCCCGGAGAGGAACCAGTCACACTGACTTGAGATGCAAGACGCGACCTAAGCAGGAAGCTCCTATTCAAAGGCCTCATGCTGTCCAGTTTCCACACTCAACCCGAGGCTCAATATCTCTGTTTTCTTCTTTGTTTATCCCAAACTAAAAAGGATTGGAGGACACAGCCTGTAGAGCCCTAAAGCTCTTTTAAAGTGGAAGACAGTTTGTTGCTTCTGGTATCTCTGTGAGCTTAAACCTAACCTCTTGAACCCTGATTTCCCCTCAATTATATTTAATATCACCAAAACACATTATTTGTGTCTTTGATGGTGAATAAATGTGTTGAATGCATTTTCTCACTGTGATGTAAATCGCTCAACTTTTAAAACATTGCTCCAAAAAAAATTGCAAAATCAGTCTGTGCACTTTTTTTATTTCCGATCAAATTCCATTCTAGCATCTAGAAATACATTTTCTTTTTTCTTCTTAAAACCAGTCTCCTGGTCTAAGTTTAAAAGGCCACACGCTGATATTCTCGTGGCTCTTTAGAGACTTTGAATGAGTCAGAAATCAGTAACGACTCAACTTTTCTAAGATCTTTGTGCAGTGTTTGCTTAATATGTGGACTGGATGGTTCATTAAGACTCGACCCAAGTGACCCTGGTGTGTTACCTTGGGTTGCTTTCATACTCGGAAGACTGTGGTGTCTATTGAACGTGTCTCTTACCATTATCGGACTGTAGACGGGCACAAAGACGACTTGGCCTGCCTTTTATTTGTTTTTTATTTATTTTGGGAACAGCTGAAGCGCAGTGTGAGTTTTGGCTGTCCTTTACTGCAGGATTACAGCCTCCTTAACCTTTTAGCTGCATTCTCCATCATTCTCTCTTATGTGTCCCTGCCAAGCTGTTCCTTAACCTCTACACTGGGCGACAGATTGAGAGAGATGGAGATAGACGGACACACAGCGCAAGAGAGAAAGACAGAGAACAGACAGGACAGGAGAAGAGACAGATCCAGGCTCTCTGAAAGAGAAAAATGGCCACCTGAGGATTAAAGACTGAATATAACTGCTCTAAATTGTCAAGGCTGCAACATTTCACATTTCACTAAGTCCCTTTCCACATTCTGACCTTTCTAATATTTAACTCCAAGGCCCATCTATTGTCAGCGAACCTTTTTCCAGCAAAGGAACGGCAGTTAACATTCAACCCTTCCACGATGTATTGAGTGAATTGTGGATTCAGTCAAGAAGTCTCTGGAGGCTGAGAGCACTCTCTATATCTGTGTGTGTGTGTGCATGCTCGGGTTTCTATCATGAATACCTTCATGGCTAAGTAGTAGAGTCTCTTTTGTCTTCAATTCCACCCTTTTGAAATGTTAAATTTCAAGACCCTTCATGTAACAAGTAAGCCCATAAAAAATGTTTTTCTTTGGATCTGATTTGATAAATGCGACAGGTTTCTATTTGGCCTGTCAGGGAACATGAATAATAGCTGTTATTCTAGATGCCGCCTGTTTCGAAGCAATGCAAACGTTGACTCCTGGAGGCCAGTCATGCAAAGAAACTCTTCAGTTCATTGTAGTTTTGGTCTTAATGTCACACGCGTTCGCCGCGGTATCACTTTAAATGATTCAAGGTCAAATATAGGCTCGCTTGCTGAGTCACTGCAGATGTCACGTTTGCAGTTCCTATTATAGATCCGGCATTTGACAAACACGGGCTCAGAGACAACACAATTCAAAGTGACAGAGCTTCGCTGTCGACACCTGCCATCCAATCTATGCCTGTCTGAAGCACTATCACTCAATAACCTCACTGTTTTACCATGTCAAAAACACAGTAGACGCTAGAACAACCGTAAACACTAACAGGCCATAAAGAAGGCAGTTGAACCAGGTGAAAGCTCTTTGTTTTGTTGCTGGCTGTTATTCGAAACATTTTTATAGGTTCCCGTAACGCCTACTTCATGACATCTGACAACTTAATGGAAGTCACTTTCAACATGAGGAAGATGCTCCTACAATAGCTGCCCTGATGTTGCTATGGAAATTAAAGTACCTGCCAAACAATAAGACTCAGGCGAACATTATTACTTTGACGGTCTAGATTACTGCAACATGAATTCTACTGTTAACCAGGTGACTGTCACAAAACTCTCTTAATTGTGCAGTGTTTCAGTATTAAACAATACATTTCCACCAATGCAGCCCCCTTATTACGTTTTAATCTGATCTATTTACAGTCTAATGTAATTCAGATTAAACAAATTGGCCAAATCAATCACCAGTATCTATATGGATTTCCACTATTTTACCTACATATGTAAACAAAGCTTTTATACTGCATGTTGTAATTAGATTTCTAAAGAATTTTATATATTTTGATTACTCTGTTCGCTCCTGTCACCGTATCTCCAGTGGCTAATGCCTGTCTGACACACAGATATAATATATTGATAAGACTCATAATAAATGGGAATTGTGTTCTAATGATGACACTAGAGGTGACATATATCACCAAAAAATATTTTATAATGTAGTTAGAAGAAGGCAAAGATCTTTTGATTTTGAGAGCTGTACTATTGAATTGATTGATTGACCAAATGACATTGTTATCCTTTGCCCCGGCTGCTAGCAGGCAAGATGAAATTACAATTGTGTGTGTGTGTGGGCCAAGATAGGTCTGTACATTTTCACCATGTTTATGTTGCGCAGGTGCCCTAGGGGGGACTACATTTTCATACTTTTCATATGTAGCACAAGGACAACAGCACATTAGGGCAAAGAGACAAGCTGCACACATCACTGAGTAGACATGATACACGCAATCTTGTGATTTATTCAAATCCTCTCTCTGCTCTAGGGAAGTTGGCATCCTGCACTTGCTTCTGATTGCAGTTTAAAACCTGTTCTTTCATGTTATTTACCAGTAAACACGCGGTATGTAAACGCGTTGTGCAAATTCTATAGAGAGGAGAAAGTCACTAAATCCCTTTTCAGAAACTAATTTTCCAAATACAATTAAAACTCATTAGATTTGCACACTGTACTGTAGCTGTTCATTTTCTCTTTTTCAACAATCATTTCAGCTAATAAAAATGAACCACACTTCTAGGATCGGACTCACAGCGTTTTGCTGATAAATCTAAAAACAAAAGGTTTCTCTGAAAATGCCAGTGGTGTATGACTCTGCTTCAAATATGTTTTGTTCCATAGTTTCTCTTTTCAAGGTGATGTGATTTTTCTACTCTGTCTTTTTTTTAAATTAGATTTCTATTAAAACATTTTTTTTTCTCTTATTGTATTGTATTGTATTGTATTGCATTGTGTATATACACGAGCATTGTTATTGTTCATATGTGGCCTCAAATACTGCTGTGGCTTTTTATTGAACTGCCTCTTTTCCCATCTCTGTGTTGCCAAACATGCTATTTTGAATTTCCCTGTGCCTCTCTATGTCTCTCCCTGCTTCAATAATAGGGGCCCATGCAAAAAAACAGGGCGAGGATTTATCGGATAACGACGGTGATGAAGATGAAGGTATTTCCCATGGTGAACAAAGATGGTGCATGATTCCTTTTTAAAAATGTCACTGTTTTCTGATCATTTATGATATTTTATTTTTTCCCGATTATTTTTTTGTTTTCACTTTGCACCCCTGTCACATTACAGATTGAGCAAATGACAGTGTACATGTGAGTGAATGTGAGGTCTCCTGTTCGTAATCATCTAAATATCATTGATAAGTTAAGCACCTGTTATCACAAGGGTAGCAGTAGTAGTGAGAGCCCCTTTTTAAGGTGTGGCAATAATGGCAGAAAGTGAAGCAGTAGTGTAATATCAGTCTGTTCACCAGGTCTGCCAGCGGATTTAGATGAGGAACGGCAGTTCAGGAGTGCTGCTGGAGAGGATTAGAGGCGAGAGGTGTAGAAAATGGGAAGTTGCTGCTCAGCAATCGCATTGTTCACTTTCCATATTTATCGTGGGATATTCCTGGCTCAGGGTGGATCTCTGCTGAGATTAGAATGAGAGACGATTCTTGTGCTGCAACAGAAACGGCTTAAGTCTCTGAATCTAAATCAAACCCTTGATATTGCCCCACCCTTGTCTTCCTTCACCACTGCAAGGCAGGTGATGCAAGCATAATGTTAGGTATTAAGGCAAAGCTCTTGATTTATGCTGCATTTGTTTGTCACGGACAGATTGGATGTTTGCACGTTGTGTGTACGTTGAGTCAAGAAGATTTAACTGTATGTCTGTGTGGCTGCTGGGACCTTATGCATGTTTAGGGCATATGGACTTTTGTTTGGCAAGAAAAATGAGTCACTTAGTTGCAATATCCTTTCACTTATTTTTATTTTTTTCATGTTGGCTGTGAATGCCGGCTTTGCTATGGGTCCTGCGTTGGGTTTTAAAACCCAGCTGAGGCCTGTTGGCCAGGGATTTCTCCAGATGTTGAAAGGTGTATAGCGAAGCTCCTTCCTATTTGCCAGTGGGCTCTTCTCTCAAAAAGACGCCTCATGCTGGCCTTGATCACAGAACAGGAAGCGTTGCCATGGCACCACTTTGACACACAGGTGTTTCCTCATTCAAGCCCAGGGCAAGCTTTTGCAACCGAAGCCAAATTGCCTCCTGTCTGAGGCTTGACTGGGTGCGCGTGAGGATGTTTGTCTTCCTTCAAGCAAGCCCACATGCATCAGTGTATGTAGCCCTGAGTCCGTTCAAAATTGCTGACAAGTGCCGATCCCTTTGTCTGGCAAGTCTTTGCATGCGTACACAGTGGCTTGGTCTCCAAGCTGTTGTGCAAGACTAGCCTCACTGAAAATGTGACAAGTCTATTCTTTACAGAGCGCAGCTAATGCTATTTACAGAGCATCACCGTAGAAGCACAATACGGTCCCAGCAGAATCTCCGCCACAGCACTGTAACTAATGCATGTGTGACAGAGTTGGTCATCAATCCCTAAACATGATCCAGAAGATTTTCATTGTTCTGGTCGATGTGTTTATTTTTTTTGAAATATAATAGACTGACATATGAAACCGGTGTTCAGGGACTCCCCTCTGTTCCTCTATAATTCCACCCAAAGCGATCTGTTACCTCTGTGGGAAAAAAAACAAAACATCCTCACTGAAGTATGGTTGAGTACACAACACAAACCACAAGGTCCTTGTAGTCTTGTAGTCCCTGTAGCTGTCCTACATACTACTGCTGTCACAAATGGCTGTACTATTAGTGTGGGTAGCTGCAATCTCTACAATCTCTGCAATAAATGCACTGCATACATTATAAATGAAAATCAAACATTTGTATTTCAGTTAAAGTAGAATAAGAACACAAACAGAACTCCCACTTCCTCACTTTTAAGTGATTCACCTCTCATCCACATATTCTCATTCATTCCAGGGAGCTGCTGTCTTGTCTGGTTTCTCTGTCTAACCCCCTCCATCTCTCAGTCTGTTCATCCCAGCATTACCATGCTGTCTCAGTTGGCATTCTATCTATCCTGGGTTAATTCCTACCTCACTCCTCCACCGCCTCTCCATGATATCTGAGCTGCCCTTCCCCTGTTATAACCCTCTAGACATGCTCTTAAATTCTTTCATTTCTGCTTAATTTCATTGAAACAATAAAAAGTTTTTTCCACATTGCCAAAAAAGATGAAAGCAACATATGCAACGGAATAGTAATGTATGAATTCACAGTAAAAAGATTGTGAGACAGCCAATAAAACGAGCAGATTAACAAAATGAAATATGTAACAAGGAATATGATGACCTTTATATATATATATATATATATATATATGCTGTATCTCTTTCTGTCCACTGGCTGTCCCTGAGGCTGTCCCTCTTAGCTGCTCTGTCTGTTTGTCTCTTCCTGCGTCTTTCCATCTGTCCCTTTGTGTGAACGGCTGTCTGTCGGAGCAACAGTCGGCCCCCTGGCACCCCCCAAACTCTATTCAAATTCTATGCAACACTCCCTCTGGCAACACGAGTGTCTGGGCCAAGTTTCTGTGATTTACACTGTCCCATAATCAAGACTCAATTTTACAGAGGCTGTTATTGCACTGTAAAAAGGGAGTGCAAGCTTTCAATCACCTACCTGCTGTCGTTAGATAAAGGTGGGCATGTAAATAGAGGAAGTGAGGTTGTGTAGTAGCTAAATCTCCCAGGTGGAACATGGCAGTGGTGCTGAGGTGCTGTGCCCAGTGTTACACAGAGTGAAGCAGCCGTCCCCACTCCACCTCTAGAGTGTCTCACACCAATGCTGCCACGGCCCTCTCCCACTGATGAAAAATAGATGTGTGTGTGAGTGGGTGTGTGTGTCCGTCCGTCCGTCTGTCTGTCTGTCATTTGGCACTTTGAGACTCCAGCTCTAATCAGGAGGGATGCTTCCACCCTGCAGGAGTGTACACACACTCAGTCATATACACACACTTCCATTAAATCAGTGAAGCATACACACACGCACACACTTGTACACATACATGATGCTTGCTTCCAAGCTCTAGAAACAAGCACTGAAGAAGACTACATGCACGCATGTACCCCCACCCTTGCAGAAGCTCTCCATTGCTGCTGTGCCAGGGAGCAGAGCTGAGCTCCACCTGCCTGGGTATTACCATTAATTCCATTGCACAGGCCTGACTGGATCCCCATCCAGCAAAGCCCTCAGCTCAGGCAGCCTGGAGAGTGGTGAATCGACTGCAAGGGCAATTCACACACCATTCTCCCCATTCTGCCTCTATCCTAGTCTCTCTGATGTGGCAGGGATGAGGAATCATGGCCCTTGAAGCCCATTTATGCTAAGATATTTGGAATGCTGCTCTCAGCTTCTTTCCAAGATAAGCATTGCTGCTAATGGCTAATCCACAAGGGCATCATTTAAGCCATTTCAAAGGATGCGAGAGCCAGACTGTTACTGTCATCTTTTGCCCTTTACTTCTGAGTGGCACAAAATAATTGGCAAGGCGAAAACATGCAAAAACACTGCTTTTATAAAGAATGGAGCAATAGTGAAGATTGCTTTGAATTAGTTCACTGAGGCACTTTGACTCTTTCCTTACACAATGCCACATAGCGTCTGTGGGTATTTTGCTGTGTGCACTTTTGAAATGTGTTTATTGGTGTGCTGTTGTCAACCCTTCAGTGGGTTTGTACAGTATAACGGATTTTGTGGCTTGCACCAAGGACAGCAGGCTTCCCTGAAAGACTAAAGGGTTGGTCTTCTTTCACTCGGTGAGTCTTAGGGATGACAGCATCTTTACAGCTTCTTCCTCTCATCTAGATCCAGGCCAGCTGTATGGGGCTTTGGCTAATAGCCTTGTAGGCTTCTAGATGTGTCTTCCTTTTCGTTTTTCGTCAGCCTGCATCTATCCTCATCTCAGTTTTCTCTCTATCCTCTTACATATACATGCCACTCACTGTCTACTCTGTTGCCAACATCATATTTAACGTACAAACACACCAGCCCGCCAGGGAGCAAGAAGTCACCTCCACTCAAAGGTCATTCCTCCCATTACATTTACTGTAGCGATGCGAGGATTCACAGTAGAGCTGCACACATCTGCTTTTATATATACTCAGTGCCAAGATTTCCTTTATGTATATACATAAGACATACTTCAGTTGCTCTCAGAAATGTCAAGTGTTGTAGAGAACACCATGATTTTGACATACTGCACTGAAAAGGTGCTCCTTTTTGCTGCCCACCCCATCACTCTTGATGATGTGCAGTCTCTGAAAGTCAACTGGCTTAAAATAGCCCTATCTGTCTGTCTTCTGTGAGTCAAAAATTGAAAATTTGTTACTGTATGTTCCTTCACTTTTTCCGCATTTTTCCCCCTCCAGTGCCTACTCGCACACTAGTTCATTTGATTGTTCATAAAGGGAACATTAAGTGGACGTTCAGTGACATCCAGAATACTGTCAGCGGCTTGTACAGCCACACAAGCAGCTGTATAATTTGGTGTAATTACATTGCCTGTTTTGCGGAGCAACTCGCCAGATAAACTATATGCAGTTTTTAAATGTGAACAGAACTCGTAATGGACTTGTCATGAGTGAAGCGTGAAGCTCGGCCTGACAAGAGCGCTACAGTAGGGTGCATGTCATGTCCTGCCACATCAGGACATTGTCACTCGTTTCCCCACCTCAGACCTCACTGATAGCCGCTGACAGCCACCATGTTTTACCAAGTGTTGACACAGTGAATGCCACCGACACTTATCTCCACTCGCCTCTGTCCTATCCCACTCCAGAGTGTCAAGGCCGGTTCTGGGGGCGCTTAACGTCAGAAATATGACTGACTGTTTTCAATGGAGTAAGAGTCAAAGGACATTGGCACAGACTTAGAGTTACAGAGCGAAAGAGAGAGAGAGAGAAAATTAGAGGAAGGAAGGAAGGAGTGCTCCCAGCCCTCCTGGTGGGTTTCACTTGCAGCAGCAACACTTAGAGGCTCAGCTCAGGACTCAGTTATGCCTCCCACTGACACTCCAATCAGTCCAAAACTACTGTGATGCACCTGTGAAAGGTCATGCTCCACAGGTTCTGCTAAAATTCATGCTCTGCTGTGATGTATTTTGGAGGTGGAATTGTCCCTAACCCTTCTGTCTAGCAGGAGTAAAATGCAGCAAACTGTAGTGTGTTACTGTTATTTATTGGCATTTCTTTTCTCTACTTTCTACCGTTTTCATAATGTGCTTTGAGTGCATGTGACTGTACAATTGATGCTGCATGATCTCACTTGTCTGATTGAGAGAAACGTGAGAAAATGATGTATTATTCAAATTATGTTTCTGTTCAGCTCACTCTTCATTGCACATCAGCTGTCATCTGCATTACTATCATGGACCTATTTTCTTTGTTCATCTTCAGATTGTGTGTTTATTGAGTTTATTTGTTTATTTGTTTATTTTTATTTGTATCTTATTGTGCATGGAGTTCTACTGCAAATTTACTGTTGTGTGCATTAATGAACATATCTCTATTTCTTCTCTAGCACAGACCTCTGTGCTACATTTTGGACCTTGTGATGCTACTGTATGGATATGTGTGTTAATGTAATGATGTGTTTGCCCCGGAGTAGTAGCAAATCACAAAGCAGCTTTTTCGAGGTAGTCAGTAAGTCACCTGTTTCAGAAGATTAGGCCGTCTACAGCAAATGTGAAAGCTGTGATCCAATTGGTTAAGAAGCTACTCACATCATTACCTCCAAGTCATGCCGTGCAGTAGCCCAGACGTGGATGAAACCAGAAACCATTATTATTATTCACTGTAAACCAAAGTCCAATTGGGTTGATCTGTCATATGTATATTTTCCTCTGACACAAATCATTGTCAGCGAGTACTGTATATCACATCTGTGACACCTCCCACATCAGATCAAGTCAATAAATAGATTAGTACAAGTGGAGCTTCAATGTCTTGTATCACACTCCCAAATGGATTTAACTGTTGTCATGGAGACATGATGTGAATCACAAAAGAGGTGACTGATAACATTGACATGACTAATCTCTTTTTCTTATTTCTGCCGCTGTTCCTTCTTCCTTTTTGCCATTCTCTTTGTATCTGTGGCCCATTTGTTTGAGTAGTTTGTGTAGGATATATTTTTGCTGCCCCCCCCCCTTCCCCCTGCCCCCCCTTTCTCCTCTCTGACTATACCTTTTCATGCTTTCTCACCCCATGCATCCCCCCTTCCTCCTGTCTAAGATAAGTGTGTGCATAGAGAAGTGTCAGCTATAAATCACATTTCACTGTGTAGCCTTCTCAGATACCAGCAAGATAAAGAAAGCCATAAATAAGGCCACATCATATAGAAGTTATTGCTTTGCTTTTAAATGTAACAGGGCCATGAATAACCAAGGGAGTAATGAAAAAAAAACAAAAAAAAAACAACATAACTTATGAATCAAGGCTGAGCTCTGCTATAGGGGTTACAGAAAAAAATGTCTCTACAAAATGCATTTAAGTAGTTGTCCTCGGTGTTGAGCATGCTAATGTGATGGGGTGCATAACGACGAGCAGTGCCTGCAGATGGATGCAGGATGTGGTCTGCGATTAGCTGTTCTTGAGGATTTTGAATTTTGGCTCTCAGTCGCCATGGCAACCAGAATACAATACCACCCTTTTAAATTTGAGCCCATGCTTTCTTCTTTCTTTTTCATTCTTCTTCTCTTTTTCCTTTTTTTTTCTCCATCTTTATTCATTTCTTCCTCCTCTTCTCACTGTCTTTCTTTTTTCTCTCCTTCTTTCCTTCCGGTCTGTCTTTGTGTGTGTGTGTGTGTCTCTTTCTTTCTCTCTTCTATGTCTTCCTCACTCTTTGCCCTCCACCCCTTCTCATTCTCACCACTCTCAGGGCTTAGGGAGAAAAAAGAGGCAGGGAGTTGGAGAGAGATGGGAAGAGGGGGGGGTGTGGAAAGAAACAGGGAGAGACAGGGGAGAGTCTGTGAGTGAAAGCGATACACAGTGAGGGAGGGGAAGACGAGAAGCTGCACAGAAAGCGGGGGTGGGGGTGTGTTGGGGAGAGCAAGAGTGAAAATGAGAGAGAGTTTCTTGTCTTGTCTCTCAGCTTTAGCTAGCCAGTCAGTAATTCAGTCTATTCCTTAGACAGAGGCTTTTTTCTTCCCTCTACCTCTGGATGTGCTTTATCTGGCTGGAGTGTCGCTCCAGCTGGGTATCAAACCCTGGTTCAGGAATAAAATAAACAACATTTTACCATAACTGAAGCACAAACTTAACGGCCTGCAATTCCAAGCAGGGCTGTGCAAATAAATTGTTGCACAGAGATAGGCCTGTGTAAAAAAAAAAAAAAAAAAAAAAGAGGTGCACGGTAGCATTGTGTAATTAGCCAGTACGTTTTCCCCTATCACTGTCAAGCCAGATTAGCCTTCTCCCTGGTTGGGAGATGTGTCAGAGTACCTCTCTCTTTATTCTCCCTAATGGCTTTCTGCGGGTCTATATTGGGAAGTGGGTCTGCCTCCTGGAAGACAACACAAAACCAAATACAGCCCTAATAGTTTGGTTTCCATGAGGTAAATGACAAGTCACATTTTCAGCTAAGATATCCAATTACTATAATAGAGTTGAACTTGACGTAATGAGTGGACATTAATTTGTTCCTCATGGAGCGGATACAATAGAATATTGCCTCCATTACCATTAGTAGGCCAGCAGAATGTATTCTTGCAGCTGGTATCTGGGAGGTGATTGTCAGCTTTGTCTGTTTGTTGGCCACCATGTGCTGTTTCTGCTGTATCTGAATCTGAGCTGACCCATGTTCGGAGTGCGTGGACGACAATGTGAATGTGTTAATGATGGCCACTCTTGCAGACATACGAGATACTGGGGCCAAGCCTGTGATGGTCTACATCCACGGAGGATCCTACATGGAGGGGACGGGCAACATGATCGATGGGAGCGTCCTGGCCAGCTACGGAAATGTCATCGTTATCACTCTCAACTATCGCGTCGGAGTCCTTGGTAAGCACATTTTCTTCTTTCTTTTTTTTTTTTTTTTCTTCCTCCTTCAAGGACATTTTTCTGGGGCATCTTTGTAGGGCAGCTAGGTGTAATGAGCACTGCTGATTGCCACATACACTCCAAATGAGGCTGAGGGAGGAACACAGCACTGTAAATACACGTACTGGTTCCTGGGCTTATTGTCGATGTGGCGCTCGTGTATCAAAATCACAGTAATTGAGTGTGCTGAATGTGGGTTTGTTGTTGTGACTGGGCTTTAGAATAAATTAAGAAATTATTGTAATGAGGTTAGAAAGAAAAAAAAATGATGAGATGGGTGGGATGCTGGAGAGATAGAGACGAGGAGAAGAGTGTTGGAGAGAACGAGAGGTTTCTCTCTCTGAGTTGCGGTTGGATGGAGATTGACTCACACAGCTGAATCCTCTTTCAGACACGTGTGTTTGTGTGTGTGTGTGTGTGTGTGTGTGTGCGAGACAGAGAGAGAGAGAGGGAGAGTGAAGTGGCAGAAAAGGGGGAGCGCAAAAGAGAGGGAGAGAGAGCTCCATGGAAACAGCTGCAGCAACACAAAATGGAGTTTGTTAGCACACTACCAAAGCTTTGTACCTATTCCATCCATCTCTCTGACACAGCTGATTTCCCTCCTCACACATTTTTTTACATTTAGAGTGGTTGTGTACTGACTACAAACACTTTGAATATAAAGTTGTTGTTTGGACTTGTTGAGAATATTGCCTCAGATTTGGACAAAATTGGCAGCTGTTAATACTAAGGATGGTGCTGGTGTTATTCTATGTTTTTTTTTTTTTTTATTGCTAACACTCTCAGACGTAATGACTCTGTGGCTTTCATCTGAATATGTTACTTTTTGAAAATGGGTCACAAATATCAAAGTCATTTTCTTAAAACTGAGAAAAGCTGGGAACTGTAGTTTTTTTAGCGAATGTTAATGAAAGAGAGGCACTTTTTGCATTTGTTGGAGGCAGTTTTCAGCAGTGGATTAAAAGCAAGCCTGAGTAATATTTGAAATGCAAACACTGGTCATAGAAACTGCGGAATAATATTAAAAGCAAAACCTGTAGGGTAAAGTCGGCGTGCTGACTCAGAAATGGTACACAACAATATCTATATTCAGAGTAATAAAGGAACATGTCACCCAGCGCAACAGTGTGGCTTGTGGATGTGTTTTTAATCGTTTTTGAACTATAATGGAGGTCCATCGCACAGAGAATATATCAGTGGTAATCAACCTGTGGGTGGCAACCTCCTGAGGGCTCACTCGATAAATCCAAGAGGTCACAGGACGATTAACCAGATAGGAAAGGAGCAAAAAAAATATACCTGCTGCAGAAAATATTTTTTCTTAAATTTTCTCTGTTACACATTAGATAGTTTTAGCTTTGCAAGCCACTAAAATGTATTCAAATGAAATGAAAACGGTTTTGTTGATCTGCTCACAGGTTAGTGACATATACACACTGTGACAAGGTGTCACAACTACACTTGGCTCATTGGTTGGTTTTTGGCCTTTTTGTGGCATTTGTTGACAGTGTGAAAAATAATAAATATTGCAAAAAAACAAACAAACAAAAAAAAACAAATATTTATATAGCTTTATCCTTGATGGAGTGGGTCACCTCACCTTGCAGCTCACGGGGCTCCACATGTCTACCAGGAGAATGACTGAGGACGCATGCTGCTTTATCTTTCAGGACACTGAGATGGCTGCTGTGGTTGAATTAAAGAGACACAACTACATTCATACAGAGACTCTCATTTTTGATGGAGATGAGAGCTAAGGCCTATCGATTTCTTTATCAGGATTGCGTGCCTTGAATGAGCTTGTGTCCCTCTGTCATTTTTGTACAGTATCGTTTTGAGTGTCATAATCAGCCTTCAGGGTGGTAAGGTAGTAGGAGTATCGGCTGAGTACGCCGTCTCCTGCTCCTGCCGCTGTTTTAAAGCTGAGCACGTAAGCCTAATACAGATTCATGATCATATTTCTTTCATGGCACTTCAATTATGAGTCAGATGTTTCTTCTCTCGCTGCCACATTTCGCTAAATGTCATTCTACATGCATGCACACACACTCTCCGACACCACGTACGAGTACTTTAAGCATGCGCACGCTCACACACACACACACACACACACGCGTATTGACACAAACAAATATGCAGGCGCAGACAGCGAGACACAAAAAACAACTCACACACACATTATTAAAAAAAAAAAAAAAAAAGACATACACACACCCATGCAGCTCAGAAAGCTGCTCTCTTGGTGAGCTCCCCAGCAGCCATTCTGAGAAATGAGCAGAGAAGAAGTGATGCATGTAGTTGAGCGATAATGTCCATCGCTGTAGCGTGGTTTGATAATCTCCCCATGGTGCAGCTTTAAACTGTTATTACAGACACACTCATATAAACCAAATAAAAACCAAGGCCAGAGAGAAATCAGACCATGATGGGCCAATTAACACTAAGCTGTCTGAAGATTTTCAGTCGTAAAGTGTAAATTGCAAAACTCAGAACTTGAAGAATTGTAATTACATGTCTTCATTTTATTATTGTTTGCTTTTTTTTTTATTGAATATGTGTGATAATCTAGTATAAACAGCATTAAGTGAAGTAGATTAACTGTTGTGGACACATTGTACATTGAACACTTCCTGCGTAAGATCACGAGCAAATACTTCCAGATTTCTTCTTCTGTGGCTTCAACTCGAGTCACAGAAGAAGAAAATCAGTAGTTGAGATTCAACGCAGGGTGAAACAGTTTCATGTAGAAATGCAAAATAAATAAATAAATAAATACGTATTAATGAAAAAATTAAAGCTCTTTTAATTAGGCTGCTTAAAGGGATGAGGGAATAATGGAGGCAGAGAGAATTAGACAAGATAATGAGTTTAAAGTGAAAGCAGACAAGGCAACTCAAACCACGCTTTCTGACACTAATATAGCTCTCCCACGGTCCCTGGGCAATCTGAATATGGCATTAATAATGCAGTAAACACCTTTTGAAATACACACAACAATCTGAATATTTAACTCATTTCACAGAAAGCCTAAACTATTAGGCAACAACAAGCCCTCACTAACAAATCCGTACTGAAAGAATTTTTAATGTGCAGAATTAAAAAAAAAAAAACTTTTTTCAACAGAAAATTTCAACAACAAATTGACCAGCAACAAAAACCTTTTTTTTCAAATGTCCACGAGGAATGTTTTTTTTACTTGCAGTTACACCATTTTCCAGCTTCACAGAGGCTTTTTAACACTTCAGATGGAGCAAAAATATTGAGTTCCATAAAATATACATTTAGTGCTCGACCAAAAGACAGGCCACGGTAGATGTTTCAGCGTGGTTTTTATGGCAGTTACACGTTCTGTTGGTGAAACACAAACCGTGAGTACACGTACAGTGAGAAACATAGAAAGCAGGGGTGATGAGGAACGCTGTGGTTGTATAAGTTCTGTTCTGAGACTATGACGTGTCAAGTCGCCGCCGCTCCTGTTCCAATTAAGCAGGAGCCCACTACGTTTCTAGTGCTGTTCAATCATCCCCCTGCAGCTTTTGGCCCTGCGCTGGCTGTAATGATAATTATTGCTTCAAAGGGTGGACCACAATTCTCCCGAGGCCCCATTTGGAAACTTTCATATCGCAACCTTTCACTAAATTTTAGATGAATGTGAATGCATTTCAGATTGAATCTTTAATTACATATTAAACAGCGGCAGTATGATTATCACCAGATAAGATATAGAGAATAGAGGGGTTTGTTTTTATGTCCAGCCTGTCCTGTGTTAGGATCCGTCACGCTCTGCTATGGGTCAGCAACCTGAAGAGCAGAGTTTGTTTACCAAAGAGAAACCGTGTTTGGATTTCTGCTCATTGATCTCTCTGTGTGTGTGAGAAAGAGTTAGAGACACTGTGTGTTTTCAAAGTGTGTGACTTCTCTATCCATGTGCATGTGTGTGGTCTGTGCATGTGGCGTGAGTGTGCGTGCATAGTTGCCGCGCCTCTCTAATGATGTGTAATGAGTCCCAGTCAGAGGGGAGTATCTTGTATCACTGCTCTTTACAAATATAATTACTCACTGGCTCTCCAGAGCATGTCAATTTCCCCGTCCATTGGGGGCAGGGGGAGGGGACTTAATTACTAGTTTCCAAATGCATTAAAAATTAACAAAGGCTGCCTCTCTTGCCAAAACCCAAGGTGAGACTCTTCCTCTCAGCCAACTGCTCTGAAAGGACAATGGTCAAGTACATTTTGTACTTGTGGAGAGTTTTCACCTCTAACAGATTTTATTTGTGACCTTTGATGTCTATCTCCCATATCGCTCCGATCGCAGCCATTTTTATGGCGGGACCATCAGCGCGTAGGACTATCACCTCAGTGCGCCCGAGTTATTCAGGCCTTCAAAAGAATAGTTTTAGATCTAATCAAAATAACCTCGACCTAGTGTACATGTGTATGTGAAGGCAGCGGGGTGATTTAGTATCGATTTGTTGAATTTCCAGAAGTTGTTCTGTGTGTGTGATGAGTGACTCTGCCTTTCTCTGTTATGTCCCTCTCCTTAACTAAAGATGGTGAAAGTTGGTAATTCAGCCAGGGATTTTGGGAGCATTGTTTGTGACTACAGGGTGCAGTGGGGGGGTAAGGGTGCTGAGCTCCACTGGGTGCTGAGCAGCACCCTGTGTGTGCTCATGGCCTCTTAACCTTGAAGCTGTGCCCTGCTGGATGTTGGTTAAATTGTATTATTATACGATGTCATCTGGATGCTTCCTGTCTGAGGCCATGAATATTAAAAGCACCACAATGACACTTTATTGATAAATCCAGATACACATGCAACACTTTTGTTTACTCTTAGCCACATATACGCATCTCTGTTAGCCAGTCAGCTGTTTGATACCTGCCAAAAACACAACAGACTTGTACACTTTGTTGGTTTAGTTACAAATGCTAGCAAACTGACAGTATTCATAAACCAACATAAACATATGGGTGAATTGTATAAGTTTTACTTGAGATGGATTTATTGTATCTTTGCACAGCGTTTGTAAAATGAAGAGTATGGGGGGAAAAAAAGGGATGTGATCTGTCTGTGCGTGCCTCATTTTTCACATCAGATGTCTTGGATCACAAAAAATCACTCTGTGAGTTACTACAAAATAAAATTTGACATGACAGCCCCCTGTGTAGGGTGAATCGACTTAAAATAAACCCCTTTCTCCAACACAAGCCTCCCTCAGTAAGTGTTCCCAGTCTCAGTCATTTCGGTTATCATCTGATTGATTAGTTTGGTGCCGAGCAGAAGAATTCTCAAACAGTAGGTGGAAGAAAAAGTGAAAGCAAAGTGAGTTCTCTTTGTCTTCTATTATTAGGATGCAAGCTGAGATGGATATTTACTTGTTCTCGTTGCCTTTTGGATGAATTTATCCAAATTAAGCAGAGAACAAAAACATTTATTCATCCTATTAATGTCAGGGGGTAAGGGATTGAAGTAATGGTTTTCATGCTCCAGTCTGCAGCAGCTTGTTGATGCTGCTCTCCTACAAATCACTGCCAGGAAATTAACTCTTAAGCCACTCTTGCCAGACACACTGCAACAAACGTCTGGCTCTGAAAGACAGGACTAAGATGGGACCTATTGTTTCTCAGTGCTCAGCTTGTCACCATTCCCAAGAAAATGTTTCCTTTCAAGCTTAGAACTGTTGAAAACTATTGATTAAAAGGGGATAATGCTGAGTGAGGCTGAGCCCTAGAAATAATGGAGCTCGGTCCCACAGCTGTGTAAGTGTCAAACAGCACTTACACAGCAGGTGAAAAACCTTTGTTATACAATATACCGTACATTTTAAGTTTCCGAGTTATGACCTTTTCATGGATTTCTTTTTAACTGTGTTGTCTCTGGAAAAGCATAGGGTACTTTATAATAATCATTCATGCATTTCTTCATCATCGCAATTGTAGCACTCGCACCCTGATTGGTAGAGAGCACAATGTGCACCACACCCAGAGTGTGTCATTTCTAATGCTGGAGACCTCCCTGATTGAAAGAATTTAGTCAGTTGTTGAGAGAGAGGAACCAATCAAGACTAATTGTGTTTTCACACACTGATGATGGGAAAAGTAAAAAATCTGGAACCTCCAACTGAGTTGCAGCGCAGTGTGAAAATCAAAGCCAGGTACACACCAGATGTCCATAGACATAGACGACGTTTTGTAGCGCTACAGGCCAATAATTGCAATAAACTGTATTCAAGGTAGAACTAATAAAAAAGTTAGAATCCTTTTAGAATTAATAGAAATCAAACCCTTTTTTAAATTTTTTTTCCTGTTTGTTTTTAATTCTCTTAATTCTCTTTATTATTGGACCATGCACCAAAAAAAAATCCCAAAAAAACAAATATATGATAGATTTAGCTATAAGATAATTTCCATCTGCAGTTGCTTTGTACACATAAAACAATCACCAGACACTTAAAACATTTACATGCGACACCGTTACAAAGTCACACTAAAGATTATACAGACAAAACTACAACATATACATACCAGTACATTCATCCAGTATGTACAGTTGAAATAGCTTTCACTGTACTGCATTAACCTCTCTATATACTGTAGTAGTCTTTTATTTTTTTTTTTGAAGTGGTGGAGTCCAGCATTGCTGCGTAGGATTCAAATTACCTACCCACACTATTCACAGGAGATTCACACTGAATGTAATGAAATGTTGTAAACATGTTTCCTACTGTTGCTAGTGCAAGACAAGCATTTACATGGTGACACATGCTTCTGTTGTAAAGTAGTCACAGGAAATGCAATATATTTGTATATTATATATAATTTATGCATTTCTGACAGCAGATTAGTTTGGGGTCAAGTAACATGACAATCTGCATGTATGTCCTGTGATGTTATTTTTCCAAGAAACAGTCATCAACATCTCTTTTTTTTTTTTTTTTTTTTTTTTTTTTTGCTCAACGCTGTGGAGAACTAAAGTTTGTTTTCATTAGCTACATCTAGCAAAAAAAATAAATAAATAAATAAATCACAGATTGAAATATGGACATAGCAAAGCAACACCGTATTATTTCTTTAGGTCTAACCACCTGTTCAGGATCACAGTCTTAGCAGCGTTGTATAGTCCTCACTGTTGTTTACTCCAACTCAGATTGCTGATGTATTGTTAATGAGAACGCGCTCCTTCTTTTTCATCTGACGACTAATGGCTACAGGAACAAAGCTCATTATATTTCATAAGAATATTTCAGAAAACTGTGACATTAAGAAATCAATTTCCACGGTACAGTAGTGCTTTTCTATATGCAAAACACACTTTGCTGTAGCACTGCCCCGAGATGAAAACATGTTTAGATGATTGCAGCACTTTCAGCAAAACAGTAAATATGCATTACAAAGACATCAAAGAACTAACCCAACAATTGCTTTTATCTGGTCAAGGGGTCTGCTGCAGCATCTCATGTAAAAATAGACTACTTCACCCGAAGATGACAATATGAAGTGCGCGGATGGCACGGCGGTTCACTGCAGGAAAATGTCAACCTTGTGTCAGTGTTTGTGGTTGAGATGCTGGGTGTTTGACCTTTATTGTTAGTGATGGATGATTTGCTTCTCGGGAAGCTTTCATTTGTAGTCTAAGCATTAGTAAACATTATTTCTATTCAGTCTTGTGGTGCACAAAAAAAAAATTTTGTGGGTAGAGATCTGAGTGGCTCCTCAAAGGCATCTCACACGCTCTGACATAGCATGGTACGGCAACAAGAGAAGGCATTTTCATTTCCATCGCACCCAATACCGATTCAGGAGTAGAGCTGCAATTTCCAAGAATGAGATTTGCTGCCAAACTTTTTCTTATATATTGAAGTGGCTCGTAAATTGAGTGTATTTGAGTCTGAGACTCAAATAAAGCACCCGATATACAATTCATAATGCTGTGCATGCACAGTAGCAGGTGTTGCCAATGAAGAGATTAAGCTATTCTTTCACATTTGTTTTTCTTTGTGGTTAGAGGCTTAATTTGCACAAATAGACATTTCAGTGTTGTTGTTGTGTGAATCCGTGGCTGGCCTTCACCTTTGCTTTCCGAGCAAGATGCCCTTTTAACGGCCACACCGGTAAATCCCAAAATATTCACACCAACAGGGGCTTTGGTATGACCTGCTATACTTAGTCCTGTTTGGACTGGTTTATTGCAGAGCAATTGCAAAATGACCTTGATTTCTTAAGGATATAAATTGAAGGTCCCCTCAACCTTTAATATGTCATTGCTTAGCATATCACCTATATAACATCACGACTGTGGAACATCTAGCCAGTATAATGGATGTATTGTCGTACTCTCCGGGTCAGACTAAACTACATAAATACTAAACTAGGATTTCTGGACATGTCTGAAAAGTTGTAGATGCTAATAAAACAGTAAATGGATTAGACTGTGGAACTAAATAATGCAAAATCATTAGTGTTACCAAAGTACATTGAGAGGCCACAAAATGCCACAGAAAAAAAACAACAATGCAGTCTAGGTAATAGGAACTGCAAATCACTGTTTTGTTTCTCTACTGAGATATTGACACAGGGGCTGAAAATCAATTAAATGAAAACAGTACATATCATTGTATGAGGTCTTTGAACAAATATCACTCTGTCACAGGATGCATTGTATACCCGTAGGTGAATATTTGTATTTCTAAGACTTTTCAGAACTTTAGTTTATTCCCATCTCGTATCGGGCTTCTTGTTTATGGTGCCTGAAAGATCTATCTGTGGTGATTCATTGCTAGAATGCTTTGTTTTGCTTCATACTCTGCTGTACGAGGGACTATGGGGTTCCTAATGGCAGCACAGCTTTTTTTTTTTTCTTAGTGCATTTGCCCTTGAGGGATTTTTAACTTCACAACCAAAAACACACAACCGCTTCTTCTTCCTTAGGGCAAAATACGTACAGGTAACAACCTTATCGAATGGAAGCCAGCATGTGCACCTTCCAGATGAGCCCAGTGCGGCATGTTTGATCATTCAGAGAAGGAAAAAAGAAACTGCAGCGAAGCGAGGACGGGGGTTGAGATTTGTCCATCATCGGGTGTATCCTGTGACAGCAATGATGTGTGTAAGAAGATATATATTGGCGGCCAGGTAGAGGTACTTGCTTCTTGTCTTGTAGAGGCATTAATCATAGCAGCGGCCAGGCCCAACCACCAAGGTCAGCAGTCCTCAGATGTCTAGGAGGCACTTTCCACAGCTGCCACCACAAAGCACTGCTGCAGAGAGGCTCACAGAGGCGGGAGGCAGGAGTCTGAAGAGGGTGAGGAGCAAGATGTTGAATTGAAAAGGCGAAAGTAGGAGGAGAGGAAAGTGGAGGAGAATAAGTTTGGATTAGTGACCACCGAGGGCGTGGTCGGTAAAGAGAGGCACTTGAGATGGTAGTGAATGAGACTGCTAAACAAAGGTAGGTGGACATTTTGGGATAATGGATTAAAGTGGGGTAGGGCAGCAGATAACGTGACGCACTGGTACGGTGGGTGGAACTGCACAAATCAGAGGGCGAACGGTTCAGAGAGACAATGTGTGGACAAGGTCTGGTCACAATGCTTTTAATCACACCTGTCATGTAGGAGTTTGGTATTATTAAAATAGGACAGAGGTGAGAAATATGCCTGTTCAGGGAGTTTGCTCGTGACTGCTTGCAGCTTTGAGAAAGATGCCAGATGATAAAGGTGCTGCTAATTTTGCAGAATGCAGAGCCAGATATTCAGCGCAGTGCTTATACTGGAAGTAAAGTATCTACAGAGGGACAGTAGTAAGCAAATATGTGGCAATATATCCATGACAGCCTATATATTACGCATCAGGCAAGTATCATTTTTCTCCAATGAGAGCTAATTTTATAGGGTCATATGGTTTTGAATGCGTCATAACCCCAAGAGGGTCTATCAAATGTGTGGGAGGGCATTTCCACTCAATGAAGCCATGAAGAAAAATACAATAATTTTCTGCTGCTTTTATGAAACAGAGGGGCAATATATCCTTACAGTAGCTAAAAGGAGCCATGGCTGCAGTCCAGCTTAGTCAATCCTCATCTCCCTCACTATTTAGAGGCCTTGATTGGTATAAAATTGATCCAAGTGGGATTTTCCATCATCTCCTTTGCCCATCCTTTCTTTTCAAGTCCATGAAGTAGGAAACACTCTGGAGGGAAATGTAGAGCATTAGAACACACTGGCAGGGCTTTGTTGTAGTAAGCCAGCGTATGAGGAATTG
Organism: Pampus argenteus; assembly: GCA_036937835.1. Taxonomy (NCBI): domain Eukaryota; kingdom Metazoa; phylum Chordata; class Actinopteri; order Scombriformes; family Stromateidae; genus Pampus; species Pampus argenteus. Next base: position 19,607,629 of record CM072861.1, on the reverse strand, counting down.
TGCAGGCACTACTTTTTACTGACTCCCTTCTGCAACTGTAACTTATTCAGTCAATTCAGGTAGTGGAAGGAAGGTTATTATTATTATTGGCACTTTTTGGCCTTTATTGGCAGAGAGCCTGACAGAACTTTGTGGCTTTAACTATCTTTAGTTGTTCCAATATTATGAATTTGATTAGTTCTCTTTTATGAAAATTGCTGTTTTAATGGTTGGACAAAGCTGCAATAAACTGCTTGAGTCAGATCGAGGAAAGTTTGGAGTCATGGCTAATGAAGACCTGTATGGTTAATGTATGGTTATCTTGAGGCAGCTAAAACTAAAGATCAGAAAGACTGTAGGCATGGTTAAACAGTGAATAGTGTTCACTGTTGGTAAGAGACAGAATGGAAACTGTGATCTCCAGCGTGAAAGTGACGTGTTTTGTGGCTGAACTGTCCACCTTGATCTATGTCTTCGTGGGGGAGTATAACGACGTCACAGTATTTCCAGTTTTGCTACTGAGAGAGGTTATTTACATGTCACGAGAGAGATGGATAGTCGCTACTGAGGGAGAATAACTGTAAGAAAAACTAATCACTCAGTATGAACAGAGACACAACAAACCTTCAGGTACGATACAAAAATAACCAGAAATACCATACAAATAAATGTTCTTTTTGTTTTCCTTAATAATTTCTACCACTTGCAGTGTTCAGGTCAAATGATTTTGTTTGTACAGTCTGAGAGTTGTTGAGAGTTCAGTCAATTTAACAATGACAACAACACTTTTACTTTTCAGTGTTTTAACATATGAAGTGGTGACTACACTTATTATTATATTATTTTATTATTATTATAGTCACAGAGAAGGACAAACAAGGAAAATCTTCTAGTATGTTTGATGCTTTGAATTAGGTCAATGTTAAATGATTTAAAGACAATAGTTAATTTGAAATTTTAATTATGAAATAATGAATGAGGTAAGAAAATAATATTTCGTTAATTTCTTCAATGTGAAAATATTAAATGATATTAGTTTCACACACTGGCGCTGCACATTTTCTGTGCAGGCTGAAAATCATTACGACAGTGCAGAGATGTGTGATGAGCAGTGCACATCTACGCATGTGAATCTCATCCTGACCGACCTGCCTTCAGTGCTTCATGCCCAGAATTCAAATCTACTCATCAGTGTATTTCTGACAATTGATTGATTTGATTCCAATGCAAGCAAATAGCGACAGCAACAAAAGAAAGTTATTAAGTATCAATAGCAGCAGGGATGAAATTACAGCATGGATAAAGCAGATTACAGAAGGAAGAAGTTGTGCAGATGGTTATCTAATAATTCATTTGTAGATTATAGATTCACAGAGAAAATCTGAGATGGTTTGCCTGCAAATAACCTGAAAAAGGTTGAAGGGAAACTAATTAAAATGGCATCATAACATACAAAGGGTATCAGGTTAAACTAAGTATGGTTGTGTGAATGCACATGGTCTCTGTGTGTGTGCATATGTAAACCAATGCATCTATCTTTACTGAAGTGGAAATTCTTCTTGCCTAAATGATAATTTATACTATATACATGCTGCACAGTTCTGCTTCTTTGGATTTTATCACTTAATTTGATTTGTTATGTTTATCTGAGGATTAAATATATTCAAATGTGTATGTTCAAGGGTTTGGGTTTCCAGCAAAAAAGATTTTAAAGGGTTATTCTCAACATATACAACTTTCAGATTTGTAAATATCAGTATCGTAATACCACAGCAATAATATTATGATGAGTGATGAAATGATAAATACTGAACCACGGGTATATGCTCCCAGCAGCCACACATGTATTGAACTTACAGTATCATGGAAATAAAGCAGTTTAACATAGTAAATTACAAAGACTATAATTCAATTTAATGTTTGAAAATAAAGACAGGCATAAAAAAATGTATTTCATTTACAACTCATCCTGTTGGATTTGCCTTTTTATTTTTTTTTACAGTGTCTGTTCTGTACAGACTTTCAAGGTAATCAACAGCTGGGCTTAATTGAGATTAGTCAGTAGAACAGAAACAGAGTCTTTGTTCCTCACAGGCAAAAGAAGTTAAAAGGATTCTTGTAAATATCATGCGGGACTGATGTGAGCATCAGGTGCTGCTGAATGCCAGTTTCTCATGAATAATAGAATAGTGAAATGTGTTGATAAATCCTGAATGTCTTGTTGGAGTTGCGTGGCTTCAGGTGTTGGCTGACATTCTCTCGGCGGAGCTGCCTGTCAAACCGATGCTGGGCCTCTGGAGCGCCGTCTCTGTCTCTCTCTCTCTCTCTCCGTGACATTTTTCAATAGCACACTCACTGCACTTGAATATCCTGCTCCTCTCTCAGTATGAGAGTAATACTGAAAACCCACGACCTCACTAGCATACTGTACCAGGATTTCTCCCCTTATATTCTGAGGTCTCATCTGTTCCCGTTTTGTTTACACAGATATGAGCCTTGCTGTTTTCCCATATCAAACTGTATTAGTTTTCTGTCATCGCTAACACGATGTAGCTAATAAAAGCATCAGTGAAGTGTGTGGCACACGGCAGCCAGTCTGGGAACGCTCGCTGCAGAGCGGCAGCTCTCATCTGGTTCTGGAGAATTGTGGGTCCTGCTCCCATATATTGGCCAGGAGCCCATGTGAGTTGTGACCCCATGTCACTTGTCCTTTACACTCACTGGCTGCATGCTGGCAAGTTGACCTTTATCATTAACCCTGCTGCGTGCCTGTCATTTGAAGTCTTTATTATTCATGCCTCCCTTTGGGTATATTGTATACCGTGAGTATGGAGGAGGGATGAAGAGCTAGTTAACACATTTACACTCAGCAATTATAAGACTAAACTAGTGTTGAGACGATCTGAAAAAGAACACAAAACCATGAAATACAAAAATATCTACCCAGTTACGACTGCTCCTCAAACATGCAGCAACACACTAGCAACAAAAACAACAAACGTGCTCATTTTTACTTCTTGCAGACACACATATCCCTCTTTGCTTCTGCCCACACTCACATACAATATATCATACTTTGAGAAAAATACAACTGAACTGTCAACCACGCATTTTCTTTTCTATTGATTAGCCTCATCTCTTCACTATAGTCACACTTTCTTTCATAAAACAATTTGTTCCACTCTTGACTTTGATGTTTACAGCCGAGGCAGACGAGAGAGAGAGACACACACTGTGGCTGAGCCGCTGTTGATATTCTTTGGACACTCATCTTTATCCGCAACAGCGTTAATCAGCAGCCATTCTAATTAAACTCGGTTTGCACTTGAAAAAATGCTTTAAAACATGTTCAAACACTTCTGAACGACAACTGTTTGATAGGACACATTGCTCCCTCCATCCTGTTCATAGGTGATAAGCGTAGCGTCAGCAGAGGGAGTCGGCGTTGATGTATTTTTTAAGGTTCAGATTGTCCTTTTTGTAATCAGACCAAGTCAATCCACGTCTCACACTTTCCCCATGATATTATTCGTGAATGTTTTTCACCCCTATCCCACATCCATTACATCTTTATCACAACTATTTTCATTATCACCCGGCTCTGCCACTTGCCTTCACTCAACCGTATTCTGCTGCGTGCCGAGTCAGCAGTCCTCCACAAAAAGTAATCCACTGCCTTTACTGATGGGCTGTGATATAGCTCTCATCGTTTCAGCGCTGCGTTGACGACCACAGAATGTGGCAGTTGACACCCCACTTCTGTTCTGTCAACTATTCAATTTGAGGTAGAGCACTATCAAAATGAATCCTATCACATTACCTGATTAGATTATACAGCCAATTACAATGTTTTGGTGCCGCTATCACCAGGGCTTTTCCATCTGTGAAGGAGGTGAAATATCAGCGTTATACTTTGAGCCAAATTATACAGATTAGTTGTGCATACAGTTTGCATGTGTACTTGTTTGTAGTCCTGTCAAAGTCTCTAACAGGCCTGCATACCATATTACATGAAAGTAGCCAAAGGACAAATTACAAAAATGCTTTTGCCATCATTAAAAACAGTGCAGAGGAATGCTAGTCATATTACAAATGGGAAAATTGCAAATGTATGCCCGCCCCCCTTTCCCTTCCTTAGCCTGTCTGAATCAATTGAACAAACCGGCATGATATTTGATGGCCTGTGAGCTCCAATTATTAGAACAATATTATGGCTGGTGTATGTCAGGAGCACTCCAGTGGAATTCCAATATTGTTTGGAAGCTATTTGTATTGGTGCTAGTCCTTCAGGGGCTGGAGAAGGGCATACAGCTCAATAACTCAATTCTTAACAATTAGCCCCTGACATGTCCCCCAGAAAACAGATAGAGAGGACTCTAGTGGATAATATTTTCCAAAATATAGAGATTATTGAGATCCCAAAAACAGCATTGGCACAGAAGTTGTGGCTCTGTTTTTTAAATTATACTTGCTGATAAGATCAGAGTTGATAAGTACATAATTCCTCATCTCTCTACTGTTTAGGTCGCTGTTATTTTGTCAGCATCAGCATGACTCTCATCGCGAGCACCAGCCGCTCCTCGCTGCTCTGTGGGGGGAAAAAAAGCTGCTTGTTCTCCTGGGTCACTAATTATCAGCAGCACACTTGCAGCATTTTAAATGGCACCGACCTTATCACTCTCAATTATAAATGTCTCATACTGTAATCGGAGGGGCTCGTAGATCTGATCTCATCTAGCTGGCTGTGTGCTCCGCAGCGCACCTGCTCAACTGTGGACCCAGCGGAGTGTGACCTTGGACCAGGGGTGACCTTGCTGCATCACCGCGGTCTGATGTTATTATATTGTCGAGGAAGGAGAAAGGTTGAAAAAGGATATGCAGTCCATCTCCCCTTTCGTTTGGTCTTCAGTGCACTTTCAAGGGGATAGGGAGAACAAATAGAGCTGTCTGAGGGTGTTTGACTTTTGTGCGTGCGGGGGCACAAATGTGTGCTTGTGTGTTTCATGTTTGCATGCACACAAGCACTTGTGTCTGTTCAGCCGCATGTACATGACTCGCAGACAGACACGGAGGTGGCATTTGGAGTCGTTTGCTCAGGGGACAGCTCCTGTGCCTAAAGGGGATCATACAGTCGGGCTCTCCTTTGGATCCTGATGGGCTGTGTGGTGGGGTCTGATTGTAAAGAGGTCACAGCTTTGTGAAGGAAGCCCCAGAGGCCAGCTAGAACAATTAGAAATATGTGTTTCTGGGTCACTGGAGCATAGCTACAAGTCTGGTAATACTATTTCTATTTCCTGACAGTGGAGGGAGAGGAAGTGGCTTTACCCTGGCTTTTGTCTGATTCTCGTTGCGATATCTTCCGTGCTAGAAACACCATGCATGCTGCTTTGTTTGAACTGCTTTACACTTGCAATAACGATGTAGTTTTTCAGGCTTTTACTTTATACTGTATATTCTAATCTCGCTCTCCCAAACTCAGTAGTCCTTAAATCAACAGCAAACCGTGCTGCAAACATAGCACCGACAATACAAACGCATGAGCAATAACCCTGCTGCGAGAAAGCTAAAGCCTTATGTAAACATAGCCATGATTTCACATATGCACAGTGCAACATGTACCGATGTAAGAAATACATCCATGAGAATAGACCCAGTATTCTATAAATATTTGATGAAATCAAAAGTACAGTCTACACAAGAACACATGTGTGTAATTGAATTCATTGTTCCTGTAAGACTGCTAAGAGCCTACTGCTTTCATTGGAACTGAATTGCCCCAGGCTATTTACCTCTCTGAGGCAGCATATCTGGTGCTTAATATAGCAGTAAACAAGTTAACAATGCTTGACAGGGATTAAAATGGCTATAGATTCCTGAGTGACAGAAAGTCAATGACACAGATTTTTATATATTTATATATATATTTATATATTTATTTATTTGACTGAAATGTCAAAATCACAAGAGCTGGAGCTGCAAAGCTTTTACGTGACAACAGTAATATATGGAGGACGTTTCACCTTTTATATTTTTTCTTAATGATGTATGGAAGGGCATAGGCGGGATGAGTCAAGCTGTGCCTGTGATCCAGCTATTATGTATGAGTGAGAATATGGAGCAATATGAATTGTCATAAGTGGTATAAGGGCTACATCAAAACAGATTATCTTTGGACTCAATAATTTTACAGGGTTGTATCGCAGCAGTCTAACTTGATCATTCACCCGCATCACTTTAGACATGAATTGTGTATCAATTATCTCCCAAGCTATAGAGCAGGCTCTGATCTAAATGCATGCACACATCCTAAGGGTTACATATTTCATGCAGGACTATAAAATGCTGACTGCATGATTTTATACGCTGCATTTACATTTTTATGTAAACACCCATTTACATTTACTAACAATACCACTGTGGTCATAATTATAATAATACCAGCTGTTGGATGAGAATTTTTTTTTTTTAATTTTTTTTTTTTAATAATGTGTGTGCAAAAAGTCACATCTTTTTGAGTCACAAAGCTAACACATTTTTTCTGTGCAAATGAGTCAGGGTCCAGCACCATTTGCTGGTGGTGTCAATGCTCTAATGCCCATGTCGTTGTCGTCATGTTGTAGAAAGCTAAATTAGCCTCCTGTGGAGCCAATTTAGCTGAATTAAGCAGCTTAGAAAGGTCATACTTACATTTCATTTGAACTTAATAGACATTGCAATAAGAGTGTATTTCTGTGTTTGCCTACATCACCAGCAGACACTTTCAAACTTAATAAGACCAAATATCCTGTCATTATTCCTGATCCCTCATCATCCAGATGCCAGGTGGCTGGGGCAAAAATCTCACGTATCCAATATTTTTATGGCATTTCCCCAAATTACGCCTCCAATCCACTGTATGTTTGCCCACCGAGCAACCTTGTTAACTTAAATAATGAATGAATGGCACAGGTAATTATGAAAACTGCTCACAAGCGGGACTAATGCTTCTGTTGGTTTAATTAGAGCAGGAGCCTGCCACTCAGAGCTGCTCACCATGCCAATAAGGAGGACAGAAAGTGGATTCTCAGGCTGTGAGATAAGGCTCATCCTCGGAGCTCAGTGTGGTACAAACCTAGCACTATTACACAGGCAGCTACAGGTAGGAAGGCTGCAGGATTTTCAGCCGCTACATGAAAGGATGTTAACGGTGAGTCACAACACAGCACACAGTCTGGTCCAGTTATCCTATGATAGAGACAGGAAGAGCAGTTAACCATCTGTTTTTCAACATGGGAGCTATAGCATGTAGTTAACCTGTCAGAGACAAGAGGAATGTATTGTCATCAGCATATGTCTTGATAGCACCGCAGAGAGCATTAATAGACATTAGACAACACTGTCCATAAGCACAGCCAGTTCATGGACACTCAAGTGAAGGAATAGATGTGAGATGGTAGTACAGGGGATGATTCGATCAACACAATTGCCTTTATTTCTGTTCTGCACCTGCTAGCTGCTGGCCGATGCTATCATAGAGCCAGGGGGCCTAGTGGAGCATTGATTGAAACAAGATGTCCAGCTAATAAGATTCAGAATCCTTGTTTCCATTAGAACGTGTCTGTTTTCCTCCCATTATTGGCATTGTTGTTTCGTCAGTAATCCACCCTTGTAACCTCTAGGCAAACTGACTCTAAGGGGGTTACAGAGTTAACAGCAAAGAGTATCAGCTCAGACGTGGCGGGTTGGGGTTGTGAGATAGGCAGCGATGCCAGTAGAAGGAGAGTGAAGGGAGACTGAGGAGAGGTGACATTGGCCTTAACGACCCAGAACCACCACTAAGCAATCTGTATAATGAGTGGCCTCCCCTCTGTCTGACATGGCTTGTCACTCCATTCATACGTCGTAGCTCGATACATCTTCCCTAACTATAGTCAGCCCTCTTAAGCCGGAGGGAGGAGAAGAAGACAGTAGGGATGACATAAACACAGAAAGAGTTGAACTATATATATATATATATATATATTGTATATATATATATATATATATATATATATATATATATATATATATACTATATATATATATATATATAGTATATATATTGTATATTAAGTGAAATAAATTTCCATGATGATTCAGTTGCTTTGATAACAATATTGCAATTACTGAGTAACTATGTTAACTAAAATGTGAAGATTTAGTGTTTGAATCCTTGTGCAATATTAAGTTTTTTGTTTTTTTTTTCTCTCTAAAATGCTAATACAATTCCCTCAGCACATTTGGCAGAAATTGGTTACACTCATTTATGTCCTTGGTGTATAACAAATGTCTGAGCTCATGTTGTTGTTTACACTATGTTTTGAAAAGTGTGCGCATGTGCCCCAGATAAGCCCATAGGCTTATGCAGCATGCAGCCGTTGTTCAGACATGTGAATTCATAAACGTCTGCCATCAAATAAAGCGAAAGAAACTCAATTAAGGGAAGCGATCTGGTGGGGATTGCATCAAATGAGGTGATTGACAAGCTAAGTAATCTGGAGCATATAGCATTTTTTTCATCCAATAACACTCATAGATGTCCTTGGAAAATGGAGTATGTGGGTGATGCTTTGCTGCTGGGGCGGGGGGTCATGTACGAGTACAGTGACAATTTCTTCAGACAACGTCCCGTCTTCTTTTTGCTTTGTCAGCACACTCTTTAAAGCAGGGATGTCGTATTTAATCAAATTACCTGCGAGAGCTGCTCCTTCTTTTATTAATTTATTGAGGGGGAGGGAAGGGGAGTTGGGGGTGTGTGTGAAGCAGCGTGGATGAGCTCCTTTGGGATGAGTGTGTTTGTGCTCTCTGAAACATGAACCAGAAAGGGCTGACTTAACAGGAGCTGACAGTGGCAACCGCCCTAGTGCTCGGCTGTGCGAGGACCAGTCGTCTTTTTCGTCTGAGCCTCGTTAGGGAAACAGTGAGAAGATTCATCTGAGGCTCAGAGACGGGAGCTGGGTGCCGCTGCCGTTCAGATGAAAACTGATCAGGTTTGACTGTGAATGTCAAGAGTTTGAGCCTCATAAGTTGTTATATTAAGTGATGGTGAGGTGATTCACATATTTCTGCGATGTAACGCTGTTGATGAACCATATATAATTTGTTTGTGGTTTAATCATATAGCTCTAAGGTTAAAACCTCAAATCTAATTGTCCATCAAAGCTGATTTTGTTAATGAAGATCAAATGCAGTTAACAAAATGTGGCACAGGCAGAAAAATTAACACCGGATGTTGCTCTGTTTCCACATCTCCTCCTTCGCCCCTCTCTCGCTCTGTGTGCTTTGGTCTCCAGGCTATCAGGTGTAGGCCTACAGTGCGTCTGGCCAGCCTATAGGGTGCGTGGAACAAAGCCACGGTGACATTTTATCTGACGATAGCTCCTGTGGGGCCTGAGCCATGCTGCCGAACTGTCAGGCAGATTTCAGCGCGACGAGGAGGGGGAAGAAAGCCAAACAAACAGAGCCCTGGCACAATCTCCCATCACCAAGCAGTGCAGACGAGCACAGAGAGATGTCCCTAGGGATCGCAGGAGGCCGAGATGAAACAGAAAGCGAGATCTAACCTTTTTGTTGTTGTTGGAACCTCGTTCTTTAGTGCTGCTAGATTAAAAGGAAGAACGGCGAAATGAAATGAAAAAAGAATTACCTCAGCTGTTCGAATGCAGAGACCTTTACTGGAAACAGGACTTCAATATCAATTGAAAGGGAAGAAAATAAAGCAAATATTTTCATCCTTTGTAGGACATGAGTACAAGTGTCTTTTGTATAGTGCATGCCCTTTATGTTACATGCAACAATACATGACAGGCATACTGCCTCTATTGTAAAAGTGTTATGGTAATCATACACACTATTTCAAAAAGCTTTTCATCCATTTTTCATTTCCCACTGTTCTTGAGGTGAGAGAACAGGCATGTTTCATCAACAAAGGAATATGTGAAGCCACGTAAGCCAAGCACCCTCACACAAGGTGGAATGTAATAAATTCTGCATATGTACAAACCTCGTGGTTTCGATTTCTAGGATGGGGGGAACGACATCCAACTGCCAATCTCGACATCAAATATGCTCAGTGCTGGCAAGGAAACCGCATTACCACAGATTCACATCCCCGTGTCATCCAACGTGATTGTTTTTCTTATATCTTTCTTTGATTGTATAGCTAGTAAAAAGGTGAGGTCACAGTTCACAGAAGGGCTTCTGCATTGACAGGCAATTATCTGTAGCATCTGTGATCACAAAGCTAAGCTCTTAACCATTACTGTGTGATACTATAGTGCTTTATTGTTTTTCGTCAGCCTCAGATTTTAAAGAACCTTTAATGTGCTAAATGCAGATGTGGTAGGGTTTAATTAAAGCTGCGGCACAATGAAGTTCCTCCCCACTCTTACTCATCCCTATAGAGTCGGTATTAACCTCCTAATGCTTTCGCAGGTAGATGAAGAGATACCAACCTCTGATGTTGGTGTTAAGCTGGAACTCTAGATGTATCCCAGGAGGCTCTGATCAAATCCCCAACTTACCGCTCCGCTGTGCACCACGTAGGCAAGTTCAGCCTCACATGGCACAGCCTGCCATACCTTATACCAAAGTGATTCACTCACACCATCCTCCCAGTGTGAAGGAGACAAGGATTGCAGCAGAGAAAGACAGAGATCAGTTGGTGAAGAAAGAGGGTGGAAGCAGAAAAATGAGAAGGTGCAGATAGTGATTGAGAGGTACTTTAATACAGAGAGCTCGGAGGAAAGTCCATAGAAGAGCAAAGTCCTCCGGTGTCAAAGTTCACGGAAGACAGGCAGGAGTTTGAGACGAGGCTTACTGCCTCCAGTTAGCATCAGACCTTTGAAAACAGGGCTCAACACGTCATTCATAGGTGAACGACATTTTAAAGTCAGCCCTGGCCCCATTAGTTAGTGGTGTCAGGCTGATAAGAACAAGGCTATAAACAGCTAGCGAGGGGGTTAGACCTTTTGTACCTGAACTCAGGTACTGAACTCAGCTCATCGTGATGGCCGGTACAGATGTTGTACCCTTTTTTGCACATCAATGGGTAAATACATTCTATTACCATTGGCCCAAACGGCTGCTCATATTGCTGTTGTTCCAGTACTTCATCAAATTAATCTTGTGGGAAAAAAAAAACACAAGCAATGCCCAGTCTTGAGTTTATAAACACACCTAGACTCTCTGCCAGTTCACACTGGCTAGCGTGCTGGCCGTAGACGTAGTCAGTGTGCTTGGCGGATAATATGAATGGTAATGAGTGACTGTCTGCTGGGATTGAAAGCAAAAGTGCTGTCATACTTGAGTTGGATTAATTAATGGAGCTACGCTGTATTCTTACAGATCAGTGCCTCTTGTTAGAGAGCTGTGCTATGGGTTAGGGCACTGGAAGGGGGTTGGCGTCGGGGGTGTTTGTGGCCAAAGTGTATGTGTTTGTGCGTGTGTAACCTGCACATTGTGGGTTAGGTGGGTTGCTGTGCGAGGAACTAATTGAAATGAGAGGCGATGTGCAAGTCTCAGCCAACATGGCCGGTCCATTTGTCAGGGTGACATCACTGCACTCACACCCCATCCATCTCCGCCTGGCGCCACAGAAGCATGCTCCTCCTGGTGATTAATATCCATACCTCCCTCACTGCACTGCATACAACCACCACCACCCCCCCTACCCCCGAGCGCTCACACACTGCCGCCGCTCCGCACAAACAAACAAATGCTCACACACAGTCTGTTGGAAGGCTTCCTCTTCACTTATGCACACAGTGGCTGTGCACTCACCTGCACTCAGTGCCACGGCACCCATTTACTCTCCCATGCACACATGGCTGGAGCCCAGCACCCAACCAGTCACACACATAAACTTCCTAATTGTTCTAAATAAAACTGCCCTTGCCCTTTGGTGGGTTTGGATGTCGTACAGATTTTCCTTTCTGTGTACTGATTTCAGGTCTCATGAAGATCTAGTTCAAATTATTCTATTATTATTATTATACTCATCCTTTAAGTATGAAAAACAAAATATTTAGAATTTTTAAAAGCAAAAAACACCATTATTTCTCCTGCATGTGCTATCAGGCTAGCGTTTGGTGAGATCTAGCTATTTATATACTGTCCTGTATGCTGTAAAACTAACAAAACCAACACTGCTGGAGATGTAAATCTTTAAAAATTGTTCATAAATACATCTAAGCAATTTTATAAAACAGCTGGTCACTGTAGTTTTTAGTACACATTACTAATACATGAGAAAATGGTCTATTTGTAGGGACTATTTTCATCCATTGATTAAACATGCTCGCTGGTATTAGCAATTAGTGTTGATTGTAATGAAGAAAGGAGTAATTGTTAGTAGGCTCAGTTCTTTTCGTGGGATTTGTGACAGTTGAAAAAAAAGGTGTGCCATATTGATAAAAACTGTACAGGTACATTGATACATGATTAACTGCAGATGTAATTGAATGCAGAGCAAATCCGAGCTTTTGCTGTCAGTATATGAGATGCTGAATCAAAAAGCACGTTTCTTAACAAATCCTTGCTTCATGTAAATGTGGAGCCGGTTCCAGATCAGAACACAACCCCACTGGCAAAAGCGTTGCATTTCGTAGCCAAAAATATTCTATCCTTCTAAATACAAATAAAACATCACTCATACGGTACACACCGCGGAGCTAAACCTCCGGAAAACAGATGTTCATTTAAATCGCTGTCGTTGATTTACAACTAAAGTTGTCAGGTTTTTTTTTACAAATGAACAAATAGAAGAAGACAGAATTTACAGCATCAGGAATAAAAGCTGTACAACGAGCTGCCTGAGATTATTTTCACAAATTCTCGTTAGGAAGGGTCAATCAAACCTAAGCTCATTATAGCAAGCTTTCAGACCTGAGGAGAGGAGTTGGGCTTTGAAGATCCTCTAAATGATGACCTTTCTCTCCTACTATGCTCCACTGATGTGCTTTGATAAGCTGTGCTCTGATCTCCTCTGTGGTACCACAGTGCATCACTGCACACTGGCCTATCCTTCCAGAGCTGGGTGGTGCTAAACTTTCTCACCACACCCTTAAATTACATCACCCAGGTTTGATGTCGTTTTTCACACCATGTCTTTGAACATGTGCAGCCACAAATCCAAAAGGTAATGCTATACAGCACCCTACATGCAGCGTTGTTTTGTTTTTTACAAAAAAAGATCTTGATTATTAAGAATTGATTTTTAATATCAACCTGAACTAAAAGCTAATTATCGTGCATGAAATCTCTTTCTACGATGCATGTTCTACCAAGTCGAACCAAAGCACTGCTTAACCTCTCAGCTGTGACTCTTCAACACCAGTCTCTCCCTCTCCCTCTGCGGGAGCATGCAGACCCGCCTCCGCAACAGCTGTGAGATGCAAAGCTCCCCTTAATGTAAAAGCATTTCGTTGTCTTTGACAAGCCACGGCACTATTCACTGAAAGGGAAAAATGTTAAGAGATACGGGAAAAGGAGAAAGTGATAGGTAGTGAAGAAAAGACGCATAGATGGAGAATAGAGAAAGACACTGAGAGCAGAAGAAGACAGGAGACATGACAGAGAGACTGAGCACAAGGAGGACTGGTGAAGGGTGAGAGAAGCATAGAAGGGGAACAACACTGAAAGCCGACAGCCGCTATAGCTGATGTGTGATTGATTGAGTGGCGTTCTGATGCCAGGGGTCATACATATGCAAACTGCTCATTTGTAGTTGCTGCCAGGGCTGCTGTTCACCAGAGCCCTTGAATAGTGTCGCCTGACCACCGGGACACATCACACAATCAGATTAAGCAGCAGAAGTCACATGCAGGACGGTCAACAGCTGCCACGTGCACCGCCAGCTCTGAATTACAGTATCTGTTTTTCATCCCCGTCTGCTGTAACAGGCCCTTGTCTGCCTGTAAGAGATCTGGGTTTTGGGAGCTCTGATATGTGTCAGATGAGTTTTTTTGCGGCATCATGCATGAGATGATCCAAACACGTTTCAGTGCAGAGTGTGGACACGATGTTGGTTCATGCTGTCATTTTGTGCAACTGGGACTAATATTTGAGCGCGAGCATTTTGGTTTCCGTTCGGTTGCTTTACATTTTCAGCAAAGACCTGCGGCTTAGCGAGCATGTCATCATTCAGTTTGAACCCGCCCAGTGTCGAGGGGCAGGCCCCTGAAACATCAGACGACTTTGTTGTCATTCAAGGCGGTCTAGTATTTTCTTTAATTATTGATTGGTGATGAGGCCAGCAGGAATCAGGGGCTCATGCATAAATTCCTTTTCAATATTTTCTAGTTTGATTCGCCTATCATTTTATATTCATTCATATGGAACAAGTAATTTGTAGGGGTGACAATCAAAAAGTATGGCTCGAACACCCCCGACTCTTTATTTTCTCTTCCACCGGAAACAAGGATGTGGTGTTGGGTAAATGGCCTTCAGTGTTCAGGATGCCATAAAGAGGCTTTCTTGTGCTTGCCTGCCCTTCTGTCCCCCTTCCTCGCTCTCCTGCTCTCAGATCAGACTGCGTTCCAGCCATGCTATTGGCCAGTGAGCTGTAAACAGGAGCTGTACACTGATCCAAGTGGCAATCACCTTCATTCAGTCCTATGCCCACTCCTGCCCCCTTCACGTAGACTTTTTTTTAATTATTTTTTTTTTTTAGTCTTGTCGACATGCTGAAATCTTCTGGCGCACAAAAAGGGATCATGAAAAATCGTGTGGGAATGACTCTGTGCATGGAGGATGGACCGCTGGGTATGTCCCTGACACACAGGCCCTTTATGTGGCTGTGTGGAGGGTGGCCCCTTCCCTCTTCTGCTTCTCATCCACACCCCAGAGGCTCCCATTCAGCCCAGGCCTGGCTAGGGGGAAGTTGGAGCTCTTTTGTAGTGGGGATTCTTAGGGGAGGCAGTCAAGGCTGTGACTGTGTGGGCCTTTATTTCCCCAGAGAAGAGAAGGGGGAGAAAAGATAGAGAGCGAGGGCAAGCGGGAGACAGGGGGAGTACCAAAGGAGAGTTTGGAGACAGAAGGCCTTGTTAACCAGCACCCCCAAAGAGAGAGAGGATGAGAGGGAGAAAGAAACAGGGAAAAGGCAAAATAAAAAGCGAGAATGAATCCAACAGAAAGCCCCAAAAACTTTCTCCGTTACGTCACCTCTGTTATTCCCAATCTCCTCCTCTCTTCTCCTCCACTCCTCCCCATCCGTTCCCTCCATCTGTCCCTGTGTAAGCTCACTCTTCAGCTCAATAACAAGCTTTTGCCCTCCCCCTCACCCTTCCTAGCCCCCTTCTCACCCTTCACCATTACTTTACACACATTCCATTATCTGGGAGACCAGGCTAAGAGAGATGTCTGGGGTCGGAGCGATCATTATCATCACCTCTTTCCGCTACACTGTGAGTTATAGTCCACCGTATAGGAAACAGACATTTAAATCATAATCAATAGAGCAATATCAATGCTCAGAGGCATGGCTAAAGGAAATCACTGCCACGGCGGAGGAGTAAACGGAGACGCTCAGTTTAGACCGCGATAGTGGCGCGCGTTTATTGATAAAAGAAGATCAAGCCACAAAATGCATTATGTGGCATCACACTTAGCTCTGGCTTCTCAGGAAAAATAAACAGTTTTGCTGATATTCTGGTGATGCCATGATTGTGGCTGGTGTGTGAAAACGTGTGGAAATGGAGAGGATTTGAGCAGCGATCTCCTGGTCTTTGAAAATCAGCGTCTGCTGCTCACGTATTGCTTCCGGCACAATGGCTAAAGCTCAAACACTGCGGGAAGGGGACACTGTCATGCTGTATACATTAACTGACCCTCCGGCCATGTTAAGGTGACAAGGTCGGCTAAGTTCCTCGCAGGGGGAGCAGCACTACATACACATAATGTTTATTCCGATGCAAGGTGACAAGTGTGACCTGACCTGGCCGTGACCAGACCACGGTCACCGCTGCCACCCCGGCTGAGATCAGGGCTGAATCTCTGACTGCGCTGCCACAAGGAGAAAATACCAGTTCTCCATACAGCAAAAGCATCACTGTCACAGGGGGAAGAGCTACGAGACACGATACAAAAACACATCATGTCAGGGCAAATTACAGTTCTAACATGCAGAGAAAGAGCCCAGAATAGCTGTTATTAACTCATACAGTTTGTTTGCGGTGAATAGGAAAACTGTCATGCAGATTTCATGTCTAATCCAGCTGACATGTGTAGGCAGGTTAGACTCCATATTTGGAAATCTTTGTTTTTGAGAGTATAGTTATTTGTTGACATGACCTTTTGCAAGTGATGCATGTATAACTAGTTTTATATGATTCCTTTTCTCCAGTGCAGTTCAACTTTGGGGCATTTTCTCTTCCTTAAAGTTCCACTTTCATTTGTCAAAATAAAACATTTTCCACTGAACCATTTTGAGCTGGATGAACAAAACAATGTCTTGTTTTGTAAGAGAAAATAAGCCTTAGTCACACCATATATACGATATTCCTGTAGGTATAAGGCTTAGGGCTTCAGTTATTGTGTCTCAGTTGAAAAAAAGCATCCCCCATTTAATTTATAGAACTCACAACACGCTTAATAATGTCCCTGAGAAAATAAAATTAGTATGAATTAATTTGTGGGCACTTTACTTTCAAAGTATCACATCAGCTAGAACTATTTGCTACTTAATGATCATTTTACATTTGTTGGATTAACTTGACTGGGACTCAGCGAAAGTTAATTGGTCCGATCATTTAAAAGAGAATTTACATATTGATTTGAATTCAGGCAGCTAACACAGATGGATATTATGTGATTACAGTTCATAATTAAATGCGTATTGTAAAGTGGCTCCTAGTGTGTATTAAAAGTCTCGACTGAGTGTCAGGTTGTGTAGTGCAGTCAAGCGCAATGCCAGCCTTACCAAATAGTTCAGAAGCACTGAGCTGCAGCCCAGAATCCCAAGGTTTTGTGTAGGTGTGCGCTGTGAGCACTGCACATCGTGGTTCATGTGCAGCCAGAGCCCACGCAGTGCTGATCAGACAGGGGATCATCTGCTAGATCTGGAAATCTATAATCTCGAGTAATGTACGGAAATGTGGATAAAGTAAGGCTAGATATTATGTGTCATTATTTAAGTAATCAGATTGTGTGTTAGGGTAATCGTTTGCATATTATTCTGTTCTGCTTGTTCTAGCAAAGCAGAGTGAAAGTCTGGAGTTGATTCATAGGCATTAGAAAAGAGAGAGACTGTAAAGAAACAGCCGTAAAACAAGACAGACTAAACACCATGAATGTAAAGACAATGGCCTGCTATAAATATAAAAATAGAAATAACCGCGTATAAAAAAAACAATTACTTTGCTATCTTAATTGCTTTCCAAAGAAAATACTTTGTGTCACCCTTCCAATTAAAATATAACCAGCAGCTATATTAGATGTATTTTTAAATGGTGCCTACAGCCTGTCCTGTTGTCTAAGATATTGAAATCCACCTTTACATTTTAATGACCACTTTCATTTATACAAACAGAGGGAATAGACGCGTCTAAACAAAAAGTTGCTGCAGAATAAAGCATTGAATGACATTTTTTATTCTGCCAGCTGGGTATTCAACTCTAATGGTTTACGTTTTGTTATTTAATAATGCCTCATATTACAATGCCAAATGGAAACATGTTTACTATATCTAACAGCTAGCAGTTGTACAGGATATGTTTTACATGCTGGTCTCCTGACATTTCATAACTCTGACATACACATACACTTATTCAAGGGTGAACCATTTTTGCAAACGAGGGTTATTCCAGGAGAGTCTCCTCTCTCCCCGGCGCCCCAGAGAAGGTTGTAAAAGCTGTTGTCTTTTAGTTACGGTGGAACACAACGAGGAGCCACAAGAGGAAAAAGAAAAGGAAGAGCTCTTCAGTCCCTCTTTTCTCTTCTCTCTGTCTCTCTCTGTTCCTCTGCCTGTTTCTTTCACTGTCTCTCTTTGCATGTGCCCTGCTGCTCTGTCATCCTCAGGGATGCGTCTGAAGGAGACCATCTGTTGATCCATTTGTCTCCTGCTTTGCTTCCTGTGCTACAGCCTCTCTCCTATCGATGATCAGGCCTGGCCTTTCCCCTGCCCACCCCCTTTGTTGTTGCCAACAGGCACTCAGGGCGAGGTGGGTGGGCTGTTGGGGATGGGGCAGGAGGTTGTGCCCCTATAGTCACACAAAGAGAGAAAATATGAATCAGCAGACTCATGCTCTTTGTACATATGCATACCATAAACCGCTAATGAGCCCAGAGCAGCTGCTTTCTAATCTGTGCTGACCTGAGTCAAAAAAAAAAAAAACACAACACACAGATTTGATCTTATTTTTTTTTTATAAAACTTTTTTTTTGCATTGCTGATATCAAAACTATTTCTTTTTCCCCCTAAGGATTTAAACACAGAGTACTCATCATTACATGGAGTCATAGACCATGAAATAGATGTTTGAAGCAATGCTGAGATGCTGGGACCATCACTGGAGGCCTGCAAGCATTCACCACCAACACATTTATTGCTTGTGAAATGTTCAGCCGTGTTGCCACTAAAGAGAGGAGTTGGGGGGAGGGTGGATTCTGGTTTTCACGCATGTCTCCCAGCTGTCACCTTGCATGCATGTTCATAGGTTTGATGGACACTGAGTCCACCGTGGGGACTTCAGGGATTGCTTGCCTTTGATCTTCTCCCGTGACTCTCGATTACCCATCATTCAGCAGGGCTTAGGCCCTGGAGAGCAGCTGGGAGAGGGTTGTGTGTTAACACGAGCTCTGATATACCCAAGAGAGAGACTCACCGTCCAACTCAAACATCACATAGCAGATTACACAGACACGGCAGGAAATGTGCATGGATAGTACCTGTTGTGAGTGTTTCGGCTGAAAGCATGTGAGGGTATCGAAATATGTCAGCGGAAGATGGTAACTCTGATAGGATATATAATAAGGCCAAGTCCATACGGAGGATTTTGCAGCATCAAAATGATTGTAAATCTTATTATCAGTTCTTATTCTCTCGCTGTCCGTGGAGTTTCCATAGATCCGTAAGGTTTTCATCAGGACTGCTCAATATATCTGATGATGGGTGTTCACCCGGGGAGACATGCCATTGATTTCCCATAACGTGCAGATGACATGTGGTCACATGCGCTCCTATTTTACCAACAACCCTGTCATCCAATAAGTCATGATTTCACCGCTGCTGTCACCTGGCGTGATGGTTCCTCTGACAGTGCTGGGATTGGGTTCATCAATGCGGGTAACCTTTAGCACTACTTTGTTTTGTTTTGTTTTGTTTTCGGTCAAGTGCCCATTTCAGTATTCAGTACGACAAAGCAACTTATTTTATTAGCTTTCTCTGTGTGTATTTTTGAATCTCTTTATCTCTGTGTGTTTCAGGCTTCCTCAGTACTGGTGACCAGGCTGCTAAAGGAAACTATGGGCTCCTGGACCAGATCCAAGCCTTAAGGTGGATCAGTGAGAACATTGGTTTCTTCGGAGGAGACTCCAATCGCATCACCGTGTTCGGTTCTGGGATCGGAGCTTCATGCGTCAGCCTGCTCACCCTTTCCCACCACTCTGAAGGTACAGTGCAGTAAGAGGAGGTGGGGGGTGGGTGATACATCTGTGGAGCTCATATCTGCTGGTGTGTAGGCTGCTAGATATTAGAAATTGGTGATGCAGGAATCTAGTTATTAAGTAATTAATTCCACTGTATTGTATTGAATTGAATCTCTACGGCAGCGTTCAAACCACCATGCATGGGTCTTGTGATGTTTTTTTACTGGTTTGCTGGTATCCTTTCTACTACTGTACTGTATGTCAGAACTGAAATGTAGAAAGGCTATAAATTTTCCTAAGCAAGATATGAAAAAAAGACATGATGTGTTGAGTACATCATGTATTCAGTGGTCCTGCTGAATGACACACACACACACACTTTGCTGTTCTTTTTGTAAACAATGTTGTTTATCTACTGGCTTCCTTAATGGTACTTCATGAAAATTTACAGCCCACATTGGCCATGTATGCAATACTAGATGCAGCAAGTGCGCCTAAGCT
This sequence comes from Pampus argenteus, assembly GCA_036937835.1. NCBI lineage: Eukaryota > Metazoa > Chordata > Actinopteri > Scombriformes > Stromateidae > Pampus > Pampus argenteus. The sequence goes on along the minus strand of CM072861.1, from coordinate 19,587,547 downwards.
GGACATGAGATAAACATCCCTCATACTCATGCTCCCCTAATGCATCATTGACTTAAGATGGAGCCCTACTGCTTATAGGTGGTAAGTTCTTGCAGGTGGAGCCTTTGGTTCATGCTTACTTTGAGCTCCATCAGTGACTGTCAGCCTCTAACTGCACCCTGCAGAGCCAAATGGACACAGCATCATCCTTAACCTGAAATTATTACTACAGTGTTTTGTATAGCAATGATTATGTTTTTTGACATTGTTTACGTGGTGATAATATTCCAAATGAGAAATATCTTTACATGCAGCCACGCTCCCGGCTTGTGAACATGTTAACAAGCCACAAACATGCTGCTTTTAGGACACACACGGTTGGAAATGTAACACAGGGCTTTTACTGTACATTACAAGTGAATTATATTAAAGAAGTCACTCTTGCATTGCAGTGTTAGTCTTCGGCAATGCTGCAGACAGGAAACTAGCACGACTGACACCACCTGACCACAAAACACACACGATTATTTTTCTCATCAAGTCTCGTAAAATTCGCTGTTCTTGGATTTAGTTGGATTGGTTAGACCATCGTGCATTTGAAAGAGGTCATTTGAGCTGCTCGTCTTCAGTCCCCATTACAGTGCCAGGGATTTGGGATGTGTTTTGCATTCTCCAATTTGCATTAAAGTGTTACTAATTGCCTTGATTTCCTCCGATGAATGATGACTGCTTTTGGATTGAATTTTTACCATAAATGCTTTTTTTATTCATACTCCATAATGCTACGCTCCATGTAGCATGTTATTATACTGCCAGTGAAACCATCTCCTCTGCCTCCCAGTAAATTGGATATTACCGGGTCTGTTTTTTCCCCTGAATGGAAATGTATGCCCCACTGATGGGAGAAAAAAAAAAGAGCCAGTAAAAACTTGAGGGATCCTAGGAAATTGAAATGGGAAGCCTTCTATCACGCCAGGACTCTTGCTGCGAATGTTACCAATGGCAATCAGATTTCACACAGTCTCTCTCGGAGCACAGATTGTTGTAATTATATAAAGTTTAGGACTGGAGTGGGCTGCAGGATGTGACAGGAAATCCAAGTGAAGAAATGTCTTTTTGCACCTGCTTTCACAACCTCTGCTATACTCTACCCCTCCTCTCCTATAGTCTTGTTGAAGTGAAAACTGGAAGAATTTTCTTGTTGCCAAGACAAGGCAATAAACAAGAAAAGGAATCAAAGCGTCTGGATTTGCATAGCGGTGAAAATTGAAGTAAAAAATCTATAATCAAATGAATTATACACTGTGGCATGAGCACACCTGGTTTCAGGTGGCCTCCAGTAATGGATTTGTGTAATGATTTCCTATCCATGTTAGCAGACTGTTGCATCTCAGGGTGAGCATTTCATATTGAGTCATCTACTTTGCTCCCTGAATGGAAATTAAGTCAGGAAACGAGATTGTAAACAATGCATCATAGCTCTTCCCTCATATTCTGATTTGAGTTTGTCGTCCGATTTGCTCACAAATAAAAGCTTCATACTCAGTCCATAGGAACAGAAGTAGTTGTGTCACATTGAATACAGCGTGTTTGAATTGAGTTCAAGTCTGGAGTGGAATAGGGCAGGATATGATAACATAGGATAAAATCCGCATGTCTCCACGTATGCATACTTTTTTTTTTTTTCCTGATGCTCAGATGCAAGATAACGAGGCGCAGGTAAGAAAGAAAAAGTAAATCAGCAATGACACACTGTTCCTGAGCTCCCTGGTGTGTTGGTGTATTTAATGACAGTATTCCCACTCTTACTGTACACAGTCTGTCATCACTGCCTCCACTGCATAGACTCTCCATCAAACAGAGACTCTTTTTATGCCTGTTGGTGGCTGAGTAACAACTTACTTCAGATACTCCATGCTCCTCCTGAAGCCTATTTAATAATCTGGATCCTCCTATATCATCCCAGCCCTCCGGCCTCTCTCTTTGATTGCCTGCTCCTCTGGCCTGGCCTTGGTGCCGTCTCCATGTGGGCGTGCCAAGGGCTCCAGTCACAGGCTACATCCATCACTGAGCCTCCCCCTTCTGGTCTGTGTGAAGGCTGGCCTGGACGTCCTCTCATGAGGGCTAGATTTTAGACCCCGGTCCCTGCCCTCCATCTAATCTCCTCCTCACTGCACCCATCTGTCTCCCTGCCTTCACAGACAGTAAAAGCATGCGAGGGACACATGATTTCTCTCCATGTATCTTTCTCTCTCCCTTTCTCCCTCTCTTGGTTTCTGCTTCCTATTCTGCAGCATGTGTGATGCGTTGCTATTAATAAGATGGCTGCCTTGTCTGCTATGTGGCAAGCAATCTAGCAGCACATCTGAGACTTTGGAAGCAGAATGGTCATTAAAAGCATAGACTCTCGCGGCAGGAGAGTGTTTTTGACCAGCTTATTTAATGTAGCTCAACAGTTGTGTTCCCACAGAGGGAAATCTCTGTCCTCATCTTCTTTTGCTCTAGCTTCAAAGAGAAAATGGCTGAAGATGTTAAGGAGGAAGGACATTAGCCTCTCCCATGTATTATCTATCTGGCATCGCACAGACACTAATTGAACATGCAGATTTGGCTTTTTCCCTATCTCCTAATAATCTTTATGATATAAAAAGTGAGAAGGCTTCTCTGTGCACGAACAGAATACCAAGTAGTCAATGACTCAGTCGTGTATATTTCTACATGTATCTCTTAATGCATGCATATCAGTGGGACAATTTATATGTTTCTTCATACACAACCTGCAGAAAACACACTGCATATCTGTCCCCATGTCCAGCTGTCCAAGTGCACACAGGCGTGTCTATTCGCAGAGCACACATGAAGGAAGGGGCTAGTTGTCGAAAGCGCTGAAGGTCGTTTTTTTTTTTTCCCCTCTCTTCCTGTAAGCAATCAGGATAAAAGCTCTGCTTCTGAGGAAGTGCTCCTGTTTTAATGGAACGTCTTGGACATTAAAGACAGCTAGTGTGGAGGATCCTTCATGCCAATGTCAGCTTTCATTTTTATTAAGACTTCTGGGTTATTGAGGACCATAAATGTGCATGTTAAATGCTTGGGTTTTATTGCAGCAGTGCAATGAGTACCAAGGCTTTTTAATGCAAGACACCACCTAGCAAACACTGAAACCCCTTGAACCGTGAGTATTAAGAGGGCAGTGTGACAGGTACTCGGTTTTCAGCAAAGGGTAACTTTTTAAATCCATTTAGTGTGAAGGATAGCACAGGAGGTGATTAGGTGAAGGAATGCATCATGGAATGTGAAGAAATAAAAGACCAGACAGATTGTCAAAATTAAATGGCAGGACATTTTTTCTTAAATCAAATCTGAAATATTAACCTTATTAATGGCTGATCTTCATAGTGAACTACTTGCTGTGGATTTTCTCTACTAGAATTTATGATTCATGCAGTCCTGGGAAGGATGTGACTCAGAAGTCACAGGAATTACTGTTCAATTTTCTGCAGATGACTGGGTGAGAAACTAAGGCTTCCATTAGAGTGACTTGAGCGTGATGATTACAGTGAGACATATTGTCATGTCCTTTACAATCAAGTATGGTCAGTGAATCATCTGAGGGCATAATGTTTAAAAACCTGAACCAGTACTCATTATTACTCTTATTAGTACTCTGGTAATGGTTGTACATTATGTTATACATCAGAATTCAAGTTAGACCAATACGAAGGCTGCACAATCAAACTAATATAATTCAATTAATACACATGATTTTACAGTTACAGTTAATAATAATCTATTTTTGGTAAGAGTGCATTCACTATCAACCTTTTAATATTCATCACAAATCCATCAACACTTATCATTGAGTTTGAGCTGCTTTTTATTCAGTCATGAGCTACACTCAGCAGCACTCGTCACAATTTTTTTTTCCGTTAACACATCGTTCGTTTTTTTGGTTTTTTTCCTCCACCACCTCAAACACAAGACTCTAACCTCTGCACTGTAAACAAAACGCGCAAAATGACACTAATAGTCACATAACAAATAAGTCAATTACTAACAACAACAATTGATAATAATAATAATGATAATCATTATCATCATCATGATAATTATAATTTGTCATATATTACAGCTTCGAAAATCCAGATGTGCTTCTTTTTACTGCCTTTACACGTGTGTGTTAAAACTTCTGACAAGCAGTGTTCAGATAAATCCACAGTAGAACTATGTAATATTAATTCATATGTAGTAGTTTTAATGCATATTAGTGTGAGCAATAATAATAATAATGTTTACAACGCTAATACACCTCACTTAGGGGGGGGTGTATATTTCTTATAATTGTATTGTTTGAGTAACTCTGCTTAAGAGACATAGTCATGTGCCATATTTAATTAATGTTTTTTCATCGTTTAATTTTTGTGTTAATTGTTGGGGAAGATAGCATACAGTCTGGATTTATTTCTTATTGTTAGGCCATTCACTTTTTTAGTCATTTATGCCCTTTTCTTCATAGTTTCATAAGTTGCATATATAGTATGTGCTATATTCAATATATGAGACCATGGAGAACTACAGTATGAACTATAAATTCATATATCATACATTGTAGTTTTAATGCATATTAGTGTGAATTACGTATAACCTTTTATCCTTTTAATTTTAGTGGTTCTGCTTGAATTGGTGAATATTTTAAGGTGTAATGAGATTCTAAGTGACTCCACCTGCATGACTTCACATCAGGGAACAGACCCTCTGTAAGGTCTTGACTTGGCCCTCTGGTGATTTCACTGCACAAGTCAATGAATGTACAAATGACTGCTGTGCTGTTTCTGGTATGTATTTAACTCATAGATATATACAAGAAGGAAATAAGACTAACAACAATGTTTATTGGACTTCGAATCAATCTGCCTCTGTCAGTCTTGTTGGATTCAAAGCCTGCGTTGCCATGAGCACCTAACCTCTCCTCTGACAATCAATCACCATGTGCATGCAGTTGTCCTATGAGGTAACAACACAAACATTGTTGTGCTGTATCTGCTGGGAATTGTGTGGATGTGTTGAACCTTGAGAACTTGTGTATCTCAAGATATCGCCACATAATCTAAGGCTAATATGAATGCAGCACCATATTACTATCTTGCAACGGCGAGATGGAGGCCAACAAGCCATATAGATGAAGAGTGTGTGAGGGTTGCACTACATCACTGCTTTAACTGTAATGTTACATCTGGCTATGACCTTTGAAAATAACTACGTGTGGGTTTCCTCTCTGAAACAAGACCCATGGGAGGTTCTCCATGTGGAATAGCCTATAGGCCTGCACACCCCCACTCCATAATGTCCGTGCACTGCGCTGAGCTCTTGAGGTGCGATCCATCCACACTCAGTTCTGTTTGTTTCTGTGGGCTCAAGCATCCTGTAGCAGCCATCCGTTGCCTGTGGAGTTTAAATATCAAATAAAGGCACCTTGCAAGAGCTGGAATGTGAATTGGAGTCACTGGGAATGATAGCTGCATAGTCACATCTCTGGGATGTTATTCATACACGATGCAACCGCCATTGTTGTGCAAATGCTTCGTGCTTGAGAAAAAACCCAGGGACAATTGTCGAAGTTGAATAGGCCCCATTTCTGAGGTGTCAAAGGCATTCAGCGACTCGACACTGTAAAGTTACCTGGGTGTTTGGAGCAACAGAATGCCTCCATCTCAAGGTTTGATTTGACTGTTTGCTGAAGGGTGTCTGTGCATCTCAGGGTGTGAAAAGGGCCTATGCGGGATGAGAGAATGGGGACGCGGCTTGTCAGGTGCTGTATTCTTCCACCTCGATTGACAGGAGCGATAATTAAACCAGGGGGATGCCATCTCTACGGAGCAAGAATGCTTGTATTTATTTACGCTGACTACTTTGCTTTGTTGTCTGCTGTATACCGTGGCCACCATTGTGTGGAGAAAGTGAATTGCTTTTAACAAGTAGCCTATGTGGCGTTTTTCAGTCACTCTTTGAACAGCAATGCCTTTGACTTTGTATGGCAGCGCAAAATTACTTTATTTTTACAAAACAAAGGCGGAGAATTACTCACCAACTAGAAGGTATTGCTCTCTTTTGAACTTGAAAGAAATTGGAAATGGCCCTAATTCAGGCAGCAAATAGGTTTTTTCTCTTCACCACTCACCGTTGCAAAGAGAAAATGAAGCCAGAGGTGTTACGGGGAAGGGGGTGGGGTGTAATTAGGGTAAAGATGACTCCACTGAGGTCAGATAATTGTTTTAAGGTAATACTCTTGAAAAATAATATCTAGTTGTCCATCAGAGTGAGGCAGCTTTACCTATCCCTAGCCAGAGGAGAGCAGAGGAATGAAGAATTGACAAATGGCCTGAAAACAGTGAAGGCAGTTCATTCAGGTATTCCAGCCATCAGTCTGTCTCCGCTTGCAGCAGGTAGTTGAGCCTATAAAGCATGGAGTTATAGGTGTTAAAGAGCCCAGCAGCAGGTCAGAGAAAGAAGCAGGGGATAAATGAGTACTTTAGTAAATCCATGCCTCCATCAACCAAGGTAATAGCTCAGAGCATTGCATATACCTGTAGCCCCATATCCACAACTGTACGGATGGGCTTCGGCAGATTGAGCGGCATGTGGCGCACATGGGCTGTCTCAGCAATACTCTCCAAGACAATACAATGAGACCCATCTGTTGATGTATCGCCGAGATTGCTTTTGGAATCTAATTGCAGCTGATGGACGAGGTGACTACAGAATATGTCATCTGTTGATGACCCGCAATTCCCAGTGAAGACGCTGGCAAGTCATTAGTTCAGGTAGAAACCATCTATGAATCATTCTTGATAAATCATTGTCAAGAGCGCATTCATACACCTCCTAAAGGACAATGACAGTCGTGGAGGGGGAGTAGTGGCTGCAGCTCCTGGCTGGGCCTCTAACATTCTTTGATCCTGTTAGGCTTTAGATCAATTAAACCAATAACTGCATCGTATTGCTCCCAGACTGTCTCGACTGTTTCCCCTCTTGAGTGGTCTAATGACTTGATGGAGGTTTCTGTCTGTCTGTCTGTCTGTCTGTCTGTGTGCTTTTCTGTGTGTCTGTCTGTCTGCGTGCTTTTCTGTCTGTCTGTCTCTCTGTCTGTCTGTCTGTCTGTGTGCTTTTCTGTGTGTCTGTCTGTCTGCGTGCTTTTCTGTGTGTCTGTCTGTCTGCGTGCTTTTCTGTCTGCCTGCTTGTCTGTCTGCCTGTCTGTCCGTGTGCTTTTCTGTCTGTCTGCCTGCCTGCTTGTCTGTCTTTCTGTCTATTTTCCTGCCACACTTGCCTCGACTCAGCGCCTTAATCTCTGAGGCAGTTTCTTAAACTCTGTTCAGTTTCTTTCTCCTTCCCCCATGTCTCCCTTTCGTCTTCTCACCATCTCTCTATCTGTCTATCCCTCTATCCTTCTCTCTCTCTCTCTCTCTCTCTCTCTCTCTCTCTCTCTCTCTCTCTCTCTCTCTCTGCCTCAGTCTTTCTCTCTCTGGCACCAGTGTAAAGCATCTATTATAGAGCGATGCATGGGTGTCTGTGTGAGTGGGAGAGAGGGACTTGGCACTCCTCCTGCCCCACCTGCAGAGGAAGCACTGACAGCTGAGCACTGGGGGCTCATCTCTCCCCCTCCTCCTCCTCCGCCCATCTCCACATCTCTACTGACCTCCCTCCTCCTCTCACACCTTCTCTCTCTGTCTCTCTCTCTCTCCCTCCTGTTATTCCCTGTTGTTCCACACATATTGGCCCAATTTCTGCCACCACTCACTAGTTTCCCTTATGCTATTTTCCTGTTTTATTATATCCATCTATCTTTTTTTTCTTTTTGTCTGTTCTCTTTTTTTGTCTTCTTTGCTGCACAATTGTATTTGTTTCTTTATCCCCCGGTAGTATAAGTGTTTTTTCATTAGGCATTCCACAGCAGGCAACACGGCTGGCTAGATCTTAAACCGTGTGTCGTTAAATAGACTGTTGTTTCCGTGTTTGTCCTCCAGATGAACAACCACAATGTAATTAGCTGAACTTTGCTCTTTCGTGATGACCAGTAGCACTCTGTGTTTGCTTGTTTTTGCTGACAGCTCACCTCTGTGGCTAGGTAGGTCAGTCCTTCGGTGTTCATACATCTGTTTATCGCTGCAGAGAGAAAGGCGGTCAATGCCTCCGCATGAATAACAGACGGATGGTGTGAAGATACTATGCTGTGCTTGAGAGCGCTGTCATCAGTTTCGCAGGTTCACATAACATGTGATTTATATACTGTACATTTTCTGCAGCAGGAAGGAAACATTACACCGTGTTTCAAACTGTTTCGGGTGGTGTTTTTGAAACTTCTAAATTATTGAGAAATAGGAAATGTATGACTTTGTGCTCACTTAACAGCTTAATCTGCACAAAGAGGAAAAACACTTGTTTACCGCTTTACTTCATGATTATATGCATCCAGGAATATATCTTTCTGTTTACATAGAGCCTGCTTGTTACCGTCTGTGCTTACAGACAGAATGATTTGGAGGGAAAATTGTTTGTTTTTTCAATGTGTGATAAGAAGTCTAGCATAGGAAAAACATCAGTGCAATTACTTTGCTATTGGACTAAGCTGCTGTGATTTGCTTGGTGAGTGCCTGTAACAATGTGATACAAAGAGTAGAATCCATGGTATGCCATCTGGATCCCTATAATGTGCTGTAAGTGTTTAACTAGTGTGTGTGTGTGTGTGTGTGTGTGTGTGTGTGTGTGTGTGTGTATGTGTGTGTGTGTGTGTGTGTGTGTGTGTGTGTGTGTGTGTGTGTATAAACATATGCACATGCACTCACAAGCTGTGGCCTACCAAGACATGCAATTCTGGGCAGTGCAAATGCATTAGCCTTAGCTGTGAAATTTGCATAGTCTGAGCACAATGAAATCCCCAATGAGACGAACTTCAGCAAACATGCTGACAAGCAGAAATCTCTACTATAAAGGGCCAACATTGTGCAACCTGACAAAAAGACTAAATCTTTAGCTCTCAGACCTGCAAGGCTGTAATAGATTTTTTTTTAGCTTAGAGAAGTAACATAAGCTATAGATCCTTTTCAGTGGTAAAAGAGACTAAACTCACCAAATCGAATGCCTCTGTTGAAAAACAACAACCTCAAGACAGTTTCCTCCTCTAGAATAGAAATTCAACATCAAGTTACCATGTTCACATGTAGTTAATATCTGGGCTGTGAAACTACCTGTTGCTGCCGACCTTAAAGTGAAAACCTTCTTGAAGAAGAAGATGCCATAAGTCACAGAACATAGCATCTGCATGTTACAAATACAATAATATCTCAGATCCAGGTAAAGTCTCTTCACATGCTTTTATCAAACTATCTTGTGCAACATTATTTTTCCAAACTAGCTAAATTGAAGGTGGTGTTAAGAAGCCATCGGACATGGAGAGATTATAAACAATACAGCAACTGAGCCAGTTTTGACCAAGATTGTCTCATTTTTCAACAAACAAAATCTTGCTTGCTAAATGAAGTGGATCAGAAACCAAGTGAGGCTCCTGTCTGTTAGAAAACATAATAACAAGTACAACACGAAGTACGAATTCTACATTACCCATGAAGTTCAAATGCAGATTAAAGCAAACACTTAAAAAGCAAGTTTTCCCTCAAAACTGTTAATGGTGAACAGTTTAGTATTCGACATAGTGGCAGAAGTGGCTGAGTGAAGAACGAACAGGAAGAGATTGCAGTGTAGTCAAAACTGCCTACTTTCATATCTAAATACACCTGGCTAATTGCTGCAAAATATAAGTGTAGACATTCATAATCTCGACATCTCCTGCCAGAGCTCTGACTCTGTCCCTTGTTCTGAACAGTCCTTCATCTAAAACATGCAGCAGCCTTGACAGCTAAAGTGACTGCTGCACAAAGGAAAAGAGAAATGCCCGCAAAGTGAGTCTTAACCCATGCATCATTTGAAGGTGACCGGGGCCCTCGTCAGACAATCACGCCTCTGACAGACTCAACATTTAACTAAAACAAATTGTGCTTTTTTTTCGTCCGACCAGAAATAATGCTACATCATATTTTTTATATGAAATGAAAAATAGGCATCACTTGTGAAGCATTTTTTTTCGTTGTATAAGTGAAGGCTGGAGAGCATGAATCCTCTGCAGTATTTCAGATGTTGACAAATCCGTATGGCATGCCACTAATCTTGATCAATGCACACCACTGTGAAACACTACTCACACTGTAGAGGTTAATAAAATGTATCAGTGCAACATTTCACAAAAATCATCACAGTGATCTGTTTATTATGTATTATGAAAGGCAATATGCCTTCTGCTGTTTTCTTCCAGTCGGAAACACAGTGCGAAGACTATTTACTTTTATGCACAGAGTGCTCATAAAAATGTCTGCTCTTGCCCAGCGTTCTATTCTTAGGGTTTCCCTTAGAGCCACTATCTAATTGGAGCCTCGGCTGTCCTATCAGTGAAGCTATCCTCCACTCACACTTTGTTATAAGGCCTGTGAGTGACTGAGATCCTCCATCTCGGTATCTGTGGTTGTTCTCTGGCATGTCCCGGGACTCCTCCTCATCGGTGAGGGCTTCATTAGCCGTGGATGGGAGGTGGCAGCAGAGAGAGAACAGCTGTTTAGCTAACCACTTGCATTGTTAGCCAGCCTTCTCCGTATGCCTAACTGCCTAAATCCGTCCCCTAGCTGCTAATAGAATGCTCATTAGGAGAGGAGAGGGAGACTTGATGGGAAACAGCACCATTGTGCTACAACCCTACCAGCTTCTGCTACTCCTCCTCTCCCTCTGGTCTCTATTAAAGAGCTGTACAGAATAAACCTTCCCTCTGTGGATCAACTACCTACCCAGCCCATTGTGACCTCCAACCCGGACCCCCTGGGAAAGACAGGAAGGGGGTGTATGGTTACCTGAGTTGTCCTCGGAGACAGCCACCGGCCTCTGTGATATGAAAACATATTCCATACACTTGCAGAGATACAGAAAGATACAAGATTACAAAATCCCAGACGACAGACAGATACATTTTGCTCAGAGCCCTGAAGATAGAAAGGGCTAGTTTGCCGTATTTTTTTCTCCCACAAATTTACCCTGAGCAGTACAGTGTTAAATTATTCAAACATTGTAGATTGTGTCGCCGTAATTTGTCAGGAACCCACAAGCACAAGTCTGTGTCAAAACTGATGAAGCTGGCAAGGAGGATGGGAAGATGCAACATCAGAGATGGCACTGTGAATATCTGATGGTGTTCATGGGAACAGCTACATATCAGAGCCAAAAATACTGCATCCCTGTCACAGTGAAAACACATCCACGGCTAAAAAAAAAAAAAAAAAAAAAAGGTGGCCCATGTTTGATTAATTTTCAAACGAGGAAAACATGATGTGATGGAAGTGCTTCACTGAACTGAGTTAACACAGGCCAGTTTCTAACATTCCCATTGTCCCTGCAGAAATGCAGGGAACCAAAGTGCACAGCAACAAGGGGGGAGACTGACAGAAATCAATGTGTGGTAGAAGTGATATGTTCCAACCTATTTACAGTAAGTGACAACAACTGCAGACTCTGCTGTCATGTGGAAATATGTACAGAATATATTACAAATATAAATGTATTTTAAATTAAAATTGTCACAAGTTAATGTTGTGAGACAATATAAATTTGTCAACTATTATCTAACCATTGTGCACAATATTGCAAATCAATGAGTGGAACTGCTTTCTGACAATAATGGATTTGTATGATTTTTGCATCAATGTGATCAAGTACATAAAGTACCTTGATTTGTCAGGTATTACATGTGCAATATTTGCAAATTCTTGACTGGTTATTTTATATATATGGTTATACAGTTTCTCAGTGATTTTTTTTAATGCACAATATCAACAAAGATATCAATATTGCAATCTAAAATGACATATATATATATATGGTATATATACCATAATGCAGGATTATTTCTTGTCTTCTCTCTGTGTGTCTCTGACAGAGAGTTTCAATGCGTAATGACATTTATGTCTAGTCCACAAATAAAAGTAAAAGAAGTTAAACAAACTGGACTTTATGTCATTAACGGCCATATATTATTATATATATTATTATGCTGGGGGAAATTGAATATATTCATATACACCATAATTATTATGAATTGTAAGAAATCATGAGCACGAGTTAAATAATGTCAATACCCACCATATTTCTATAACCTCATGGCTGCAGAAAAGAAAGACTTTAAAAATATAAATAATCAGATAATGTCATATTCTCTCTGGAGTATTCAAATATTTCAGAAACATTTAAAAGTTATATAGATTTAATTTATTTTTCGCTGATAACTGTGACACTGTTAACCTTAAAGACGTGTGAGTTGTGTAGATAAAAAGCAATACAGCCAGATAAATACTTCCTACACGCTATGTTGCTCACAATTACCAACATTTATCATAATATTTTAACATTTCTAAGAGTACCACTGCAATAACTCAAATGTAAATCTGTGTGTTACAGACCAGACTTGTGTGTGTGTGTGTGTCATTTCTGTATGTGGTGATAGAAGTTGACAATGACACACTCTATAGTATTGGCAATAGGCTTACTGATGCCACTCTGAATGCGTGCTGGAAAAGAATGTCTGTGGGTGAGATATGTGTCAAGTGTTGTGACGTTAGTTGCTGTTGAATACGTGTTAGCTTGACATTGAGAAAGTGGAGCGTGCCAGCATGCAGCCAAACTGAGAGACAATCACTCTCAGTCACACACACACACACCCGTACACACACACATTACTCATATCTCCACAGACTCTCATCGATACTGCACAAACATGAACCAACGTGCACAAACATCGCAGTACACATTCTGAACACACAGCGCACAAACACACACACACACACACACACACAGAGCTATGGCAGGTCCAGACCCGTGGGATTGACTGTCGTTAAAGGTGGACCTGCGTAAATATTCCCCCCTATGCTCGGCTCACCTCAGCTCAGCTTTACACACATGGAAACAAACACACACACACACACTCGCACTCCAGGGGATTTCATGTGGCTACAGCTGTATGCCTACTGGCACTGGCAACAAGAGACACAACATAGAGAAGTGAATATAGAATATAGGGTAAGATATGGAAATGGACAGATTGCAGTGAAAGGCATGTTACCATGGAAAAGAGGACAAAAAAATTAGAAAGGAAACTGCAGTCTCACACATGATCATATTGTTTCTTTTCTGCCCTCCACTGCCTACAGCCTGGTTTGAATACAGAAGACTGATAATATAAAGTCTGACTGCTGAGGCAGAAAGGCAACTATCGAATGCCTTTCTTACCTCAGTAGTCACCTCAGAGGTAGTCGCACAGCTCCACAAACAGCACGAAAAGTTCACCAGAATGCAGACTGTGTGTGTGTGTGTGTGTGTGTGTGTGTGTGTATGCACAAGGACGCAGACAACATAAGCAAATAGAAGGACGCGAGGGGGCGCAGCCAGCATTCTCGCTCTCTCTCTCAAACACACACACACATAAACATACACAGACCCACAAATAAATAGTGAATGAGGCTGCCAGAGCAGGGACACACTCCTCCTCCTCACCATAGCTCAGCTCTCTGCCCTTGTGCAGGGGCCTCGGCCTGTCACTCCGCGTTTTACTCCCTGCACCACCACAATTTTGGGTATTGAGGTGGTGAAAAAACTGTCCACCACTACATTTGGCCTTTTCAGAGCTTGACAGAAAGGACCGGAGGTAAAAAAAAAAAAAAAAAATACACTACCTTCTGTCCTGCCAAAACTGAAAACGGCTGGAGTGCTGCTGTGAAAGGGGAATGTAAAGTCCTTGTTATTAGGATGGTCTGGTCTGAAATGAGGTTGACACGGCGCCAGACATTGAGATGTTTTCTGTCACTCCGTTTTTTGTTTCATATGAAATTCAATATGATACATTAGTGTTCCAAATGGAGGCAGTGCAATAGATATTAATTACTTGTCCATTACGGTTTGTGACATTATCAATCTGTTATCAGCTGGCTACACCACTGACTGAAATTAACTGTCACTTCTCAATATCAGCCAAGTCATCTCCGTGCTTTATTGCCTTCATTACAATATTCAGTTCTTAAATGGTATCCTCATGAGATCGGACAGTAACCAAGACGCTGCTAATGCAAGAGATGGGATGTCACGGCATGTTTATCTCCGCAAAGTTGGTAAATATCAAAGTAAATGTCAACGTCGGTATCGAACACCTTACAAAAGGAGCGTGAATGTGTGGTGGACTTGAGGAAATAACGGGAGCGCAGCCATATCATGATCTCCTGAGGTTCATGTATATTTGATAGGGCTTGCCAGATGTGGCCTTGGATGTGTGGATGTATATCAACACGCAATCTCTCACTGAGCTTGCAGAAATTAGATTTCATCTCAGGCCCCAAATCTAATACACAAGCCTATATTTACTCACAGTTGCAGAGCATCATAAGCCAATATGACCCTATAGAGGGGTGGCAGAGCTGCGCAAAACACAGTTAAATGAAAATGCTCTGAGCAAACTGTTCTGAAAGCCAGCAGCTTCATAACCACAGACTAGCTCAGAATGTAGTTGTTCCTCCCCCTAAACTGTCATAAAAAGAAAAAAAAATAGAAACTGAAAAAATCCCACTGACAAATCAAATAACACAATTATCTTAGGTAATTACAGAAAATCATATGTGATGTGATCAATCTGAGGTATATTTCTAACCACTATAGAAATATCTTGCTGTTAAATAATTGAATTCGTCTAAAATCGCGCTTTGAAACCATCGCAGAGCCTTTTGTATTTAGCTCAAGAACAACACATATCGGAGATGAAATGGTGCATGAGTCACTCAGTGCATTGAGATGCTGGTGTCTTCTTCACAATGAATGCAAAGTCACAGTTAGCATACGGAGAGCCATTTTTCTATGCAGAGCCTTTGCCGGCCTTGAATACTCTCTGGGGACAATAGCACCCACTGGAATTTTCTTTTTCTTTCCCCTCCTCTCTTATCTCCCATAGCCTCCCCCTGTTTTCTTCCCCTCTCTCCCCCCCTCTCCATCCGTGACACAATGAGAATAGATGTCTACAGCTCAGTTCATCCATATGTCTGTCTGTTTATTTTGCTAAGATATATATCCTAGTTTGTGGCACAGATAAATGTGTAGTCAGCACACTTTTGTTCAGAGGAGGCAGAAATGAAGGATCTCAGATTGATGAACACTTTGGTCAACACATTTTAATCTCTATTACCCAAGTCAACCTGTCAGCAACTCAGTGTATTTCCTAATCAAAATAAAAAAATAATAATATTTGAATGGATTGGTTTAGATAAAAGTTTTGCAGCAGATCGATGTTCGGTGGCTGAGTTCGGATAAGCTGCACGGATAGCTCTTAATTGTCGGGATTTCCAGTTGACTTGATTTGTTCGAGTATATTTTCAGGGAGCCTCCTCTGCCAATGGCACATTTCCAAGCCATTTTTTACGGCAGGACATGTCATAACCCAATTGTCTCAACGTCCACTTACAGTAAGTGGCTTTGTTGGCTAAAGAGTCTGCCACAGTAATTGACTCAAGGGGAGTTTACAGTATGAAGCATGAGGCAGGGAAGGCAGACATAGTGCTCTCCAGGGATGGGCTGTTGTGACAGTGCTGCTATCTCTCCACCATGTTACTGGCTACTCACACACACACAGATACACTCAATGCATGCACAAACGCAGTAGCTTTCCTCTGAGCAGGTAATTCCACGGTCAGGTGCTGGGATTACATTCAGAGCGCCATCGGATCCAGAGCCTGAGCTTCGTTCTCAATCTTTAATGTGTGCCCAAGAATGAGGGCAAGGCGAGGGCGACGCATATCCATCCTATTTTTGTCCACTGTTTGCATGGTGTGCCGCCTTGAATTAGACCCAGCTTGTGTGGCTTCTGGCTGCAGGGCTACTGGCACAATGGGCAGAGCGGGAAACAGTGGTGTCAGACGCTGTGAGAGAGGAACACACAGAGTGACATAGGCACAGCTAGAAGAATATGTTTACACTGCTGGAGACTGCGCATAGGCTGGCACATTCATGTCTGGTACAAAAGGTAATCAGCTTGGACGCCGCCGCTGGTGTGACCACTGACCCTAAAAGACATCTGTAATAGGGGGAGTCTTTCTATCTCTCTAATAGGAAGAGCACTATAATTCCAAGTGGGGCGTGGGGCACAGCATATCTAGTGGAGTTTTTCTTTTTTTTCTCCCCCCCCCCCCCCCCAAACGTCTCCTCTGGTTCTGGTTCATTAACGGTGGTTTAGATTAAAAGAGTTGTTGATGTTCTTGGCCATAGAAAAAAGGTTGCTGCCTACTAGGTGCTCTCTGTGTGGTGCCTAATGAGCTCCCTGAATTATGTGTGTGTGTGTGTGTGTGTGTGTGTGTGTGTGTGTGTGTGTGCGTGCGTGCGTGCGTGCGTGCGCGCGCGTGTATGTGCATGTGTGTGAGCTGGTAGCATTTATGTTAGTGGGATGTATAGTATATTACATGTTGCCTGTAGGTATTTTTTGTGTTAGCTCGAGTAGGATTTCAGTTCCCTAGAGAAACTATTGATATTCGCAGGATGCGCATGTAAAGCTACATGTTAATGCTGTGTATGCATGAATACCATGCACATTGTACACATATACAATAAAATGTAATCAGGGACATATCCTTTTCTGAACCAGACTCAAAGGCTTGTAAGCTAGTGATCTGCTGTATTGGAAGTCTCAGAAAAAGGCCAGGGTAACCACTACGCTTCCACCTACCTCCTGCTTTTAGTCAGCGTGTGCATATCCATCTCAGTTTCACCTCCAGTACTCCTACAGCTCACAGCTAATTTGTTTCTGCAAGACTTGTTCACTTAGACTGACGTCTCTCTCTCTCTCTCTTTCTCTCTCTCTCTCTCTGTCATTCTTTCTTTCCTTCTTCCCTCTGAATCCCTCTGATTCCCCCCAGGGGGATGTACACCCCTTGCGATAATTTGTCTGTCACAAATGCAACTGCGCCCTCTCCATGGCTTTCCTTGGCCCAAAAAATGAGTTTCAGCCATCCCATCTGGCTGTCACAGGCAAGATGTCGCCAAGAATAGAAGCTTCCCATCCTTCCACATTTCATGGCTGAATTGTCATATTTGTGTGTGACTTACATCTTTGACCCTCCCATGCTAGACATATTTTACATCAGATTTGTACTTATGGAGCTTTGCTTTCTTGAAGTCAGGCTCTGGCTGACACTACTTGCTGCATATATAAAGATGAACCATGCTTTGGAGGCTGCTTTCACAATGCAGATGGGGTGTAAAAACATGGTGCATATATTTAGAAACAACAGGAGTCAGATGTTTTTCCACTGTTACTACACAACAGCCACTTACACAATCCTCCCCTGAAAACCAGTTTCTGTGGGAGCTATAGGCACTAATCATTTCCTCTCAGCATACTGATCTGAAATCTATTTGTGGACGCAGTAGGAGAAGAGAGAGGAAATCAGAAAACATCTTTAACAACTTGTCTCATCTAATGAGATTAGCACAGCCGCTTACACAGTCATGACATGGAGATACACACAGATAACCCTGTAATAACTCATTATTCTTCTCATTTCCACATTGACGCCTAGTCAAGGCTCGCTGACAGTGTGTGTTGTTGTGCGTACACAGCTATCAGGCCAATCTAAGCACTGCAGCAGTGTGGAGTGAGGGCGGTGAATACTGCCTCGAATGCCACAGCACAAAGAGAGCTAGCAATAGAGGCACATGGAGATAGCATTCTCTACTTCTCAGAGGCTGCAGCAATAGTGACACGTGCATGAGTGCAAATGGGGGAAAAAAATCATCATGTTTGCTATCTGGTTCTCTTGGTTTGGCAGGAAGGGTATGATGGGAAAAAGGGACAGAAATCTATTCCTTGTGTCTGTGTGTGTTTGCGTGCATACATGCATGTATGGTCACGAGAAGTCACACATAACCTTACAAAACGTGCAGGAAAGCACTGAATGAATAGAAAGCGAAGTCTTGCAGGTGCATACAGTGTAAGATCAATAATAATACAATATTATTCTATGTGAAATTTGTTGAAACTTTGTTGAATCTTTTTCCTTGAAAACAATGTATCTATTCATCGGCTTTGAATACATTTCATATTTCTTATTAGACTTGGACTTTTCAGCAAAAATAAGGAAGGGGTTCTCAGTCAGTGATTGTTTCATCTAACAAGCACAGTGCGATATGCATTTCTGATAATAGCTGCAAAGTACTTTAAAGATGCCCCAACATTTAAGTGCCATAAAATGCTTTTTAGTCACTGAGTGGGTACATACTTATTGCTTATGCTTTTGTGTCTTATGGGCACTGTAACTGGATCACATAGGATTTTCAAATAAATAGCAGCATTATCCTGCTAAGAGTGACAAATCCAATTTGCTGTTGCACATAGAAGCACCCAAAAAGTTTAGACTATATAGAATTGTCTGCTACTTCAAATGACAACACCCACTAATCTGAAATGTCCTGATGTAAATTTAACCCACCCACACCAATTTCCGGGCTGAAAAGTCCACAAATACAGTTTGACTCAGGTGTGGTGTGCGTACCTGTGATTAGCAGCCAGATTGATGAGTTCGAGGAGGAGCGGTGGCCCTGTTGTGCTGTGCGTGCAGACAGAGGGAGGCCAGCGTGCACGTGATGATGAGGCCTGGAGTGTGTGGTATTGACCAGTGGATGTCACATCGTGATTTGTAGGAGATATCACACTCACCGGGCTCAGATGCACATCGATCCTGGAACCTGGGTATAACCTGTCAGTGGGATCATTTTTATCCTCTCCTCGCTTGCCTTCTCCCCTTTTGCCTCCTGCCATTCCCCCATTTCCTTTCCTACACTCATAACTTCTCTTTTCCTCTCACCTCCTCTTCTCCTCTTTTTGTCTTTTTGTCATCACTCTTCTCTATTCTGATTTCCCATTCGCTCTCTCTTCCCTTCAACCGGCCTCATGGATCAAACTCTTTATCTGGCCAAGCCACAGCCTGCAGGCAAGCATGCAGTCTCTATAGAGGCAGGAGCAGAGGACCAACAGCTTCAAACAACATTATATAGGGCTGGCATGAAGCATGTCTCACACTGATAGATGAAAACACTGCCTCGATGTGGACATGATGAAACACAAGCAGGACAGTCCTTCTGTTTCAAAGTCCACTGCTCTACACTTAAATATTGGCACAGCACCTCCCGGGATGTGAGACAGACTTCAATTTTTTGGGGGGGAATTGGGCAACATCACACTTTTGTGTTCTGATCCATGTAAAACAAAACCGTTGGTCTCTGGGAAGAAGAAGCATTTTCTTTGGCAGCAATCCTGTTGGAGTAAACCTGGACAGAGAACACATGAAGCCAGGTGAAAAGAATAATTGCAACTATAAAAGAGGAAATACACACAATGAGTCATGAGTAGTAACACCTATTTGGCAGGGCTTTTGAAAAAATTTGAAAAAAAATACCTAGTTGCGATTATTTTTTATTTTGCATATTAGAGAGAACGATCAGTTTTACATCATTGTTCTCTTTTTCATTGTAAACATATTTAAATGATTATCATGTGATTTTATTTTGTATCAGACAAAGATGTTAAGAGCCAGGCTGTGAAACATGGATTAATGCTCATGCACACTGCCTGGATGCTTTTGTGCTTTAACCTACACTATTAATATATAATTATATATAATCCAGGGAGTGTATTCAAAGACACTACTGCTGTCTCAGAAATCTGCCGTTTGCCCTTTTCCTGATATCGGGACCACTCGTTTTGAAGTTGACAAGTTCAATGTTAGACTGAATTTTTAATGGAACAGAAAAACAATGTAGGTGTTGTTTTTAGGGCTGCCAGACCAGTGTGAAATTATCCATGGACTAATGCATGATCAGACCAGAGGCACTTGTGTTTAAGTGGATGGAGCATGTGGTACTGTAGGCTGTAGCCATGGAGACAGCAGCTTTAACCCTGTGTTATGAGACTGCAAGTGGCCAAGGATGAACAATTAGGCAAATTTTACAAGTATTTAATCTCCCAACAGGCCTTAAATATTTCAGGTGGGATTAAACTACTTCATATATCTTTATCATTTGGGAAAACTGTAATGCTGTGAATTCCTGGTAGGAGATGAGAGTTTTAAAAAAAACAAAAAAAGGGAAAAACACTGACAAAGAAAACAAGAGCCCGTGTGAAATGCTGCAAGAGAGGCAGAAGAACATTTATTGAGCTGTGTCCAACTGAGTGCTAGCCTAGTTTGACTGTAGACGGAGATTTTTTATTTTTTATTTTTTTTGCAACAGAGGGGGCTCTGCATAGTCCACGGGTCTGTAGAGATTTGCTTACAGTGAAGAGATGGTGGAGGTAAGATGGCTCAGAGGATTCAGGCTCCACTGAACGCAGGCTTATGTCTAATAATCAGCAGGGAGGGACTCAGCATGGTCCCTGAGAAAAGGAGAAAGAGGGAGTGTGATAGAGAGAGGGAGACAGAAAAAAAACAGAGCAGAGGAAAGATTGAAGGCGAGAAGAAAAAATAAGTACAAGATCCAGAAGGAGAGAGAAAGACACGTCCCTGTGGCCACGTTATTTCTCTCTCACGATGGCTTTTATGTGTATGAGAAGAATTTTGATAAGATTTGGCTGCTTTACATATTTTCACTCCTATTAGCTCTTAACGTCATGTGAAATGCTGTTGTGAAAATGAATCGGTGACCTATAAAATGAGACTTGGACAATCCGATGGACGTCGTATTAACGCCGGTTGTTTTTTGGATGACATTGTTTAAGGTTGTGGTGGTTTTGCACGATGCATTTCATACGTCTCGGAGTCAGACTGATAAAACTTCACCGCTGATGCTTCTGTGATTTTTGCCAGCTGTTCCAGATTACAAAGTACAGTCATTTATAGTGCTTACTGGCATCAGCAGCAGCAGCAGCACATTTCTGTCCATTAACGGGAACTGAATACTCACACATGCCCATAACGTACTACGTAATACATCAGCTGTGTGTCCAAAGCACAGCCACGTCATGTTACTGTCTCTCTCCAGTGATGCAGCATTAGCTCATTAAAACCAGCATTAAATCCATATTGATGGTGTCAAAACGTGGCCTAAATATGTGTGTGTTTGTTTAAGCCTGTTTGCATGTGTGTGTGTGTGTGTGTGTGTGTGTGTGTGTGTGTGCGGGTGCGATGTTGTACCCACAAGGTCAAGCATTTTTTTTTTTCTCCTATCAGCTGTGAATTATCTCCACAAGCCACTCCACCAATCTGGAGCCTGAACCGCATGCCTATTTAACGGCAGTCTAGTAAGGGGGGGCAGCGCGGTCGAGGTCAGCAAACCGCAGCGCAGAGGTGGCTGCAGAGCGACGCGACGGCATTTTAGCAGGGGCCCAATGAGTGATTACCTCAGATCTCCAGTCATAATTCAGCGTGACCTCAATCTGCCAGCAACGCTATGGCTTGATGGATCTGCTCACAGTTTGGGTGTCGGGTTCTCGCATGTCAAACACAGGCAGATAATGATAGGGCTATCTGTTGCTATTGCAAAGTGAAGCATGCTAGATATGAATGTGACACACGTGTTGATTGTCGTCCTTTTTTTTTGTTTTTTTTTTGTTTAATTCCTCGGGATGTTGAGTGACGTTCACTGCGTAGATGTCGCTGTAGATGCTGAAGACAAAACAGTGTCAAAAATGGTTAACCCCCATCATAATGACGCCTGTCATCTGACGGTCTATTCATCATCGCTGCATCGTATCAATCAATGTCAGCACAAATACAACGTGCATTCACACACACACATGCGTACACGCTCGCACATAGATGCACATACACCTCCCAGTGTGGATAATTAGTAGATCCCCTCAGTGGGTGATAGAGCCTGTGCTCTTCTCTCCTCTCTCTCTGACCTTCCCCAATGAGCCTCCTACCACAGTGGGGCTCATCACATGCAGCTCTAATACATATTTATCGGTCCAGTGACAGCTCATGTCCGCTGGATTTATATGATTCTCGACAAACAATAGCAAAGCCTCGGTCACTCTTTCTCCCTTTCATCAACCAAAGCGGGAGATAAATCTAGTCATGTCAACCTGGCTCCATCCTCCTTCTCAGCAGCTGGCCATCTGTGGGTTTGGGTGCTGACAGACATTAGACCAAGCCTCATTGCATTCAAGCCGCTCTCCTCAATTATGGCAAACGGATTTGATATACGTATGTCTGTCAAATCGCCTTGGCAATCACAGGAACTGCTCTGCTGGCAAACGTTTTCATACAGCAACTTCTGATCAAAGACATTCAGGAAGTGGCTGTGGCATGGCTGGCAGCATTGGGATTCAGGACAGACTCCCTGCACCATGACTGGCTCTGTTTGCACAGCGCAATCTGAGTCAAGATGTGAAGAGAGGCAATACCACTAAAGAGTGATGGGAGGGGAGGGGAGGGGAGAGGAGGAGGAGAAGGGACGGATGGAAGGATTAAGCCCCAGCCCCCCCCTCTCTCTGCCTCCGAGCGGCCATCTTTCATCTTGTGGCCGCCCCTTTAATGCTTTCAAGTGGGTGAAACCCTCGACATCTGCTTCCGCTCCCTGGGACACAGCACAGGCCACCATCCTGCAGAGACACACATCCACAGGACAGCTCGAAGGGCAGTGTCAGGGCAAGGCCACAGAAAACTGATGGTCTCATCCAAGTAGAGTGAAGTACATGAGGCAGAAACAGAAAACCAAACATGACATCTTAGACTTAGGAGTCTGACACGTATTGAAATCTCTCAGCCACATTCACACCCAAAAATCATGGCTTATACTGGTAAACACACTCACCACGGAAACATCTCACAGTTCACTCACCCAGACACATTAATTGTACTTACTACTTGCGAACAAATAAATGTAAATAGCTCTGTAAATAAACACTTCATCTTCGCCAAGAAGAAATAAGCCCCCCGCCGCCTCTGATTAAGACTACCAAAGTGATATATCTGGCACTTAAGTCTGCTGTTTACCTCATAAACACAAAGACTTCAACACAGCCACCCACACTGGCGCTGAAATATAACACACTGAGTCTGCACGCCTGTATGTTTGCTCTGCTCGTCTTTGTGGCTTAAATGTGGAATCATCTAATGACATTTATTTTTAATACATACCATTTCTGAAACGTTTCATCCGCTGCGGCTTTTTCGACATCGTGAATTCAGTGGAACTGCTTGACTCTGGCAGTGAAACTGCCACGAGGAATAAAGCAGCATGGTCAAGTGGTGGGAGCTTCGTTTCAGATTTTCTCTGAGATGGGTAAAACTGTACTTGTGAATTTGAAGCCATATCAGCAGGACGGATGAGCAGTGCTGTCAAGACAGAGATTGTGAGGCTTTGGCGATGATGTGAGGGAGCCTACTGGAGACAGAGAGGGTGTAGTGTCACCTTCACTCTACTGTCTGTAAGGAGAAATTTTTCAAAAGGGCCCCAATTCAATTAATGATGAGGTTTGTTATTTGGGATCTGTTCCTCGTGGTGAAAAGCCATTTTAGATTTCCTTCATATTGTACTGCAGCTGAAATGTAATTTAATTTGTGAATGGACCTTGTGAGACTGTAGATTTTTTTCTTGTTGGCTTACAAACCCCCCTCCACCTTCCTTAAAGCCCACTCATCAGCCCTCATAGACACACCAAACTCTATTTCACATTATAGATGGTCTGTTGTCTCTTGGTATGGCATGTGTTTATTGCTGTATATTATAAGCAGGAGACCGTGGTGTTCTGTTCAGTTTGGTTTTCTTTCATTGTGTGCCATGTTTCATTGTGTTGCTGGGTAAATGTGTGCAGCGCAAATGTAGGTAGTAGGAGTCTAGTTTTATTTATAGCAATCCACCCACAAACTCCTGTAGAATTAAGTGATATTTCAGGTAAATATGACTTTTAACGTATACAAGGCGTAACTGATGCAGAGTTTCTGTGTGTGCCTGTGTGTGTGTGTGACTGCAAAAAGGAGCATCTGTGTCTATAATAGCGGTGTTTAAGGTTCATCTAATTTAAGCTACCTTGAAAAGTAAATTAACAGGGGGGGATGGGCACAGGGTTCATATATAGTTGAGAATGCTTAAATGGCACCGTTGCATTTCTGTATTTCATACTAGGGAAGGAATTCATATTTTGTAAGGTATAGTGCAAGCAGTTTTGATGCATCCTCTATTTGCAACAAAGCTGATAGAGCCATACTGGTAGCATCTGCTCCTGACAAACATAGAGATTATTACAGAGAGCATATAGAGATTGATGGAAGGAAAGAAGATGACAGACAGAGTGCTGATTCTCTCCTCTGTCTGCGAGCTGTCTGTGAGACTGGGCCATCTGCACATTCATTATCACAGCCGTTCCATTATTGTTCTGCGTGGCAGCAAGGACTTGTCTGTCTGGCCTTTGTTATTCTTATCAACTGTGTAGCTGACAGTCCCCTTTTGATCATGGCAGCAACACAATTATTATTAACTTTCGCGTAGTATAGTACATAACTGAATTATCCTTGTGACACACTAAACATGATCCTGTCTCTTCTTCCTGTGTCCTTGTGCAGGTCTGTTCCACAGAGCCATCATTCAGAGTGGGTCGGCGCTCTCCAGCTGGGCGGTAAACTACCAGCCGGTCAAGTACACACGTCTCCTGGCAGAGAAGGTGGGCTGTAATGTCCTGGACACCTTAGACATGGTGGACTGTCTGAGGAAGAAGAGCTCCAGAGAGCTGGTGGAGCAGGACATACAACCCGCCAGGTATCACGTGGCCTTTGGGCCGGTAATCGACGGCGATGTTATCCCAGATGACCCCGAGATACTGATGGAGCAGGGTGAATTTCTCAATTATGATATCATGCTGGGGGTCAATCAAGGTGAGGGGCTGCGATTTGTGGAGAACGTGGTGGATTCAGAGGACGGCGTCTCTGGAAATGACTTTGATTTCTCTGTGTCGGACTTTGTGGACAGTCTGTACGGATACCCGGAGGGCAAGGACACACTAAGGGAGACCATTAAGTTCATGTACACAGACTGGGCAGACAGGGACAATCCAGAGACCAGGCGCAAGACGCTGGTGGCTCTGTTCACCGACCACCAGTGGGTGGAGCCTTCAGTGGTGACGGCAGATCTCCACGCCCGCTACGGCTCACCCACCTACTTTTACGCCTTCTACCACCACTGCCAGAGCCTGATGAAGCCCGCTTGGTCAGACGCTGCTCACGGGGATGAGGTGCCCTATGTTTTTGGGATTCCCATGATTGGTCCCACTGACCTTTTCCCCTGTAATTTCTCCAAAAACGATGTCATGCTCAGTGCTGTGGTCATGACCTACTGGACCAACTTTGCCAAGACTGGGTGAGGAAAATTACGTTATATATTATTATTATCTCAATATTATCCCAATTAAGGATTTTATGGATATCAGTATTAATGTTGGTGCTGCTAATTGGTATTGATACTTACTGATCCTCCTCCTTAATATTAACATTGGGATTCAATTTTATAATTAGGCACACAAATGTTCAAAGTTTCCTTCATTAATTTATTTATTGTTTTTTTTTTAAATCACGGCTCTACAGTCTTCATAGCATTTCAGCCTGTATGCTACACAGTTCACAGAATGTAAACAAGACCACAACTTAGTGAAACACATTAAGGAACACTAGTAGAAAAACGTTTATTTAACATTAGGCTGAAAATGCTGAAGGTTAAATGAACAAATGACATTCAAATCCAGATAGCAGTATTCTGATTCTAACCAATCAGGAACCAGTACCAGATTTAGACCAGCCCACTTTATTTAGATCAGACAGGTGCATCATGGCTCTAAATTTAGCGACACAACTTGTAAATTAGTAAAACCAGCGATCACACAATTATAAACTTGCGATGTTATTAATAGAAAGTAACAGAGAGAGAAATCTTCTCTTGGTCCTATTAAAAGGACTTCTGTGCTGTGTGCTCTACAATAGATAGCATAGGACAGAAAAGGCATTTTTCTACGGAGACATTTTTTTTCAGAGGTGTTTTTTGCCTGGACTTCCTGGGTCTGAAAACCTGAGACATATTGAATCTGAGGAAGATTAAATGTTCCTCCAGAATGTGTGCTGTGCTATTCGTGCTCGGCTGACTGTTTGGGTTGAGTATGTGTGTATGGCCGCCTGCCTCTTTGTATACATCTCTGTGTGTGTGTGTGCGCTGATGTGCGCGTGCATGTGGTTGTGCACCAGTGTGTTTGGCTGGAAATACTATCTATGCTCTATTATATCTGGGCCCAAAAGACACAGAGACTTATCAGGGAGGCATATCAAACTCTTGCCCTCGGTGGTATCGATTTCCTGAACCAGGACCCAGTCGATCACTCGTGCCCTCAGTGACTCCCACTCCCCACCATGCTCAATTTCACCCCCACCCACATCACAAAGCTTGGCCATTTTGTATGACTACTAGTAATCATTTCTAACAACTGAAATTTAATTTGACAACCCCCGTTACCAGAGAGGTATTGATCCTATCCTAAATGGAATGCAGCCTGAAATCTTGTTCTGTTTTTATCTGCCTCTATATCATCCGCTGTCCTATCAGGTGGCATTTACATCCAGTCGTCCGGCTGATAGGCTGAGCCCACAGGCCGCCGGCTCTGCTAGATCCTTGAGCTGCTAATGGCAGACGAGTGCAGATGGACTGATGTCGGCTGTTTTGGCTCCTCAAGGAAAGCACTGAGGTCCATCAGTGATGCTCAGACTAAACAGCTGTCTCCTCTGCCTGGCAGCCATCTTGTGTCAGCACATACAAAGCGGCAATTCGTAGATACAGATGGAAATTCATTACTTGTCCTTCCATGAATATTATCTGCTGTTATAAGAAAAGGGGATGTGTTTTATTTTAATGAGAAAAGTTAGAGGCCTGGAGGTAACAATGCTCACTGAGCTTGGATCTTGCGATGTCAGTGAAATTAATTCTGATGGACGACGACAGCCCGCCCGTCTTACCTACGACCGGATTCGACGCAGTACATGAGCAGTAATCCCGCTGCAACTCTAACCTGGCCTTCACCCGAGCAAGCGGCAGAAGTCAAAACATCAAATTGCACTTTACTGCTGACCTGATGTCAGGTTTTGCAGTTGAGATTAGGGGCAGAGCAGCGGGAGGGTAAACTGGTTCTATATCTATGCTCTCTATGTTACGGCTACTATCCACCCTATGGTGTGTCAAGGGGATTACAGGCAGATCACAATTAGGCACTCAGATGGTAAAGAATCCCAACGCTGGGGGATATAGATCTTTCCTCCAACAACAACCCAATCCAATCTAGCTCTAGAGGACATCCTTTTAATTAAGACCCAGTTGAATTCCTTTCGCCTCCGTGGCCAGTCCAACAGCCATCTTCCCTATATCTGTAAAGCAGCTCTCGCTCCCCTTCCAGATGTTTGTAATGAACTGACCCAGATTGCACTTCCTACTCTCGTCTCTAAATCGGCTGCTGAAACATGTGTGACACAATGTTGAGACACTTGGGCTGCATGTCAACACTGTGTATCATAGCGGCGTTCCCCCCAAAGCTCTTCCTGTCCCTGGCTCTCATGTGTCATCTTTACAGGGCAAATCCCTGCCCATGCGCCTTTTTCCCCCCCTCCATCAGTGTCAGTGAAGCATAAAAGCATACAGAGAGTGCACGCTGTCAAATCTTCTTAGTGTGTGTGTGCGCATGTGTGTGTGTGTGTGTGTGAGTGTGTGTTTACACTATGAGGCTGTACTTTGCTGAGAGTTAGGGATGTTTCCGAAGCTGGGGATTTACTCAGCAGAGTTATTTTTCTGGCTGCAACATTTGTTTTACTATTGACAGGCAAAATTGGCCTGTGCTTTATTGCCACAAACAACGTCTTTTGGAACTGTTTCCTCCAAAACTTTTTTTTTTGCCAGAAGTCCACACACTGCGATTTCCACACCCTGCTCATACAAACGAATGCAAGCACAGCATCGGCGCACAAACACAACACAAAAACACTGGCAGAGCACTTCAGAAAAGACAGAATGATGAAAAGCCAAGAAAAGATCAGTCATTATATATATCATTAGGGCTATAAATATGTTGGTCCATCTTTCCACTGTTTGTATTCTTCTTGCTAGCTGGGGCTCATTTTCCCTGTTCTGTGTGTGAACTGTGCCACATGCTGTGCAGGGCCTTGCTATGTAGTTATGGAGCAGAGCGCTGACATGTAGATTTTTTTTTCTCCCTCATTCTCCTTCACTGCTCCTCCATTCCTCCTCTTTTCTCATTATTCTGTACAAAAAAAAAAAAAAGAAAGTCTACTCATGTATTACTTTCACAACATGAGCTAAAATATGCAGTATTGATTGCTTTGTCTTTAGTGACAACGGCTGCCGACCAAACAAATGTAGATAGAAGCAACTACAGTCTGTCTATACTGCAGTTTAACAGCCAGCACTTTGATTTACAACCCTGATAGTTGCTTTTTTTTTTTTTTTGTTCTCCTCCTGCTTGTCAATGGAATAACCCTCCACTGCAGGGTTAACGACATGTATACATCAACTCTTTCTCTCGTCTGACCTCATTCACGCATTACTTCAGCCTTTTTCTTTTACCCCAGCTGTCTAGTAGTTACATCACTCATCCCCGACCCCCCCTCCTTGTCCTTTCTCGGGATTATCCCCTGTTCCCTTCAGCTTCCTTCATCAGGGCCAACTCAACCTGTACCAGTAGTCTATGAATGGTCGGCATTGTGGAACAGCACATCCACCTACCTACTCCATTAAATAGGCACTCACTTGATAGGAGATTTGTAGCCAATATCCTGATTTGCATTAGAGAAGGTAAGGAAGTGGTGTGGCTTGTTAAGGGCCTGGATGCCATTGATCGGTGTCCATGCTGTGGGCTGAATGTAATGAGAGGAAGGCGGCAGGGGGAGGAGCAGGAGGAGGAAGGAGATCTGCATCTGAACATCTATAAGCAATTGGTTATACACATATCTTATTAAAGATAAAAACTAAAAAATAATGATGCAAGATAATAAAAAATGTACAAGAGAAAGCCGCTTATTTGTTAAAAGAAAGAGAAGGGAATGTAAGGAAGGTGTTGGGGAAGGGTTTTGTATTTGCTGCCACTCATCTAATCAAACAAATCAATAGCATCCATAATAAGGAGTGGTCCAGGAGCTGTGTCCTCCAACACTTCTGCACGCCCCAAAGTCACAGCGCCTCGCCCTGCATCACTTAGCCTGCTGAACCGAAGGCTGCCATTAAATATGAACCACACATCACTCAGCCCTCTGCCCCAGCGTGCAACCACATGAAGGGTAAAGGAGCACAGCCTGATAATTTGCCTGCTCAGTGCCGAAAGTTGCCCCCTACGCCACGCCAAGACAAAGTCGACAAAACAGAATTAGATTGAGTGTATTTATTAAAAATTTACGCCGAATGGAGGGGAAAGGTGTCAGGAACCTTCTGTTGGAGAGAAAAATACAATTAGGTGCTTACTTTGTGTTACCTGGTAAGTAGATAAACAACTGCAGGGAATGAATTTGTTACACAACAGTAACAACTATAGCTAAAAAAAGAAAAAAAGAAAAAAAAAGAAAGCAGGCTTCAACTTTGCATATTTTAACAGCTTAGCAAAGTGAGCATCAGTGCCACTGAATTAATGTGTTCCTTGCTTTATCTCGAGAAACCTATACACAGTGCAGGATTCAGAGACCTTGCGTGTAATGAAAATAGATTCTTGTCTTCTGCTTTAGGGCACCTAAATGTGTCTTTTCAGATTTGGTGATGGCTAGGTCTATGATCATTCAAGCGCTTCAAATTACATCAGGATGAAAAGGGGGAAGGAGGTACATGAGAAATGAAAAAAAAAAGAAAGAAAATGATATTCATTCTTTCCCCTTATCTACCTTTTACATCAGTGCTTGCAGATAGAGCTTGGAATAAGTAATGAGCTCCCCCCCGTTCTGCCTTGTGTAGGTAGAGCTGGGAGTTGCGTATGTCATCGAGGTAGCACGACATCTTATAGAACACTTACAGAAGGATTTTCCTTTATTAGACCTGGAGAGGCTCATCGTCACCACTACCAAAGGCATGTACGGCTGTGTGAAATGTAACATGTAACAAACTCCCAGTCAATCACAGACACAAACACACGGGAGCACTTAAACACGCGTGGGTGACCAAGGTTAGCAAGGGTCAACAGGTCATGGAGAGGGGAGGAGAAACTGAGGAGGGGATGAAGGCGATGGTTTATAGTACCACAGCCATATGAACACATCAGAGGAAATCTGAAAGAGCCATTAAAACGCCTGCTTTTATAGGTGTAATAATCCCTCTTCTCTGCCTGGGAGTCCAGCCACAGCTCCAATGACCATCCGGATTAAGTGGGAGGTCTGACAGGAGGCAGGCTATCAGCTAATGCAGGGGAGCTTTGAGAGCCCAACAGGGCCACAAACATCACATTATGCCAAGGCTGTTCATATAAGTCACAACAAGGTGTTTGCTATAGAGCTGAACACATACGACGAGCTCGGGAAGTGTTTGGACAACGGTGCACTGTTCAGCGTTTTATCACCAGACTGTTATAATATTTAAATGTAGAACGATACAACGACCGCAAGGTTTAAGTGCCAGCTTTAATTTGAGGCTATTCAGGCACATCAAATGAAGAGGCAAAGCAATACAGCCCTTCTTTTTTTTTTTTGTACTTCATTTCATCTTGCCAGAAGTTTTTTTTTTTTTTGGCAGATAATGTTCAATAAGTGTTTTCATTTATTTTTATCTTTAATAAAAATTCTTCACTGGGAGGTGACTTCTGAAAGTGTCCGGCCCATCAAGTTAAGCAGATATCTTATCATCAACTTCTCTTTCCAGCCTCTTTAATTCGATTTTGTTCTGTATCGCAGAGTATTCTGTAACTCATCTCAAATGACCTCATGGTCATTGCATTATTTCACCTACAAACTAATAATTATAGTAAACACTTGTTGTGCTCACTCTAGAGATTGAGACACACTGCATAGTAAAAGTAGGGACGTTTACTTATTTATTTATTTATTATCTATAAAGGGTGAAACACAATAATACAGTAGTTTGTAAAGCTTGTACAGTGTTCGTGCTGCTATAGCTGTTTTATACTGAATTATATGGTTATGATGTTTTGTTATTTTGTCTTATTATGAATTATGAATACAGGGTGATGACAAAAAAACAACTCTGCTAACATCTTACCTCTCAACAAACCGTCTGTATTAATTAAAAGACTGTTTTCTTTTTGTACAGAATTCATATGTGTTGCCACCCACAGAAAAAAAAAAAAAAAAAAAAAAAAAAAACTGTTGCAACAATTGCAGCACTCTGAACTATTATGACATTCAGATGGAAAATGCTGCACCACAGCACTCAGGAAACATCATAAAATGGATCTGACTGAATTGCATCACACAACACCCAGTACGCCCCAGTACAAATAGAGCAGGGTAACGTAGTAGCCCTCCATGCATTGAGGAGCAGCGACCGAGCTCGGATCACTGCCTCTGACTCTACAGCTAAAGGAAGGACTTCAAAGCCAGCATGCAGCCCAAAGTTGAGCAGCATTGGTAGAAATTGTTCAAAGGAATGTAGCCTGTTTACTATTGACTTTGTAACAATTACCCAAGCATATGTGTGTGTAATTAGATAAGGCAGCCAGTTGTTCTCTAATGCGGCAAATCAAATTAACTAAAGATGCCACATTGATTTCTTTGTGTTCCCTAAATTATTCATCTTCGCTTGCACTGAACCAGCCAACCAGCCACCAAAGAGCTTTTCTAACTCCTCTGCATCGCCACTCCCTTGCTCCCTGCACACACTGATTGTTTTGTGCGATCTCTCCAAGTACCTTTTAGACATTTTTGCCATCACATTTCAGCAAATTGACCCTGCGAAGAAGAGAGCATTTGCAGTGTTATGGAAATGCTTAGAATTTCCCATTAACTTAAATAGCTCTGACCCCCCCCATCATTGCTGTCATGTGCGTGTATGTACATATATATGTGTGAAAGAATGGGTTAAAGGGAGGGGGAGAAAATTTGCTTGCACGTGGCTGTGTGTGTGTGTGTGTGACTGCATACATAAGTCTGCTGGGAGAATTCATGAAGCACGCAAGCTGCAGACAACCATGTCTCAGGCCGCTTCATTGACGTCCTGTTCTCTGGCATGTTGCGCAAAGGGAGATCAATATGACCTTACCTCCACCACCCGCTCCTTTGAAACTTAATTACTGATATTCAGCTAGAAAGTCATCATAGTCTGGCTGTCAATATTCATTGGGGATCATTACGGGCCTAATAAAAGAGGTTATTTACGGGCTGCTCTGCTGACACTGGCCCAGGTCCTGGGATTCAGCTTTAGCCATCTCAATTTGATTTCTCTCTCTCTCTCTCTCTATCTCTCTCTCTCTTTCTCTCTCTCTCTTTTTTCTACCTCTCCCAGAAGCACTGACCTGAAAAAGAAAAATTGACAGCAGAGAAGAGAAGTGAACAGGAGAGAGAGGATGGAGGGTGAATTCTTCTGGCATGGCTTTTAATTCTCTTGGCCGTGTTTGGAGGTTTTCAGCTCATGCCAAAAAACACTATAGTTGCCATATCCCTAAATCCCCAACTAAATTTGAACTTTGCTTGCCACTGACATGGCAATCAGACTCACAAAGGGATATTTCATGACATTTAGAGAAATGCCGCAAAGATCCTTGCCGCCTCTCTGCAACAACAACAGTTTTTACTTCTCTGCTCAATCAATTATTGTGTTTTCAAGGCCGAGGCGCTATTCTTCAGGCTCTTCCACAGAAAGTCATTTCATCAGTACCAAAAGCAATAACTTGGACTGCAGAACTCCCACTCCTGACTTTGTACAGCAACAAGGCAAGAAGGAATTGTGTGATTGAGGGAGATTGGTATATGTTAATTAATTCAATAAATCAATAGCTTCACTGTAATTGAAATGGTTGGCTATCCGCTGTTGATGCCGAGGTGTCAAACACTGAAAAGTGGAACAGTGACCTCTGTTGATTCAAAAGAGGTACTGCATCCAGAAAAATCTCTCTCTCTCCTTCTTTATCTCTCTCACTCGTGGTTTGTTTTTGGGTTGTTTTTTTTTTTTTGTGTCTCTCGCTTTCAGTTTCACACACACAAACATACTAATATCCAAACACGTACACACATAGCTCTCACTTCCCCCTTAGTGTCTTGATTAATATGGTCCACTTTACATCAGTACACTGGATGCCAATGCATACTGTGCTGCCTTCCCTGAGCAATTAGCAGAGGGGCTCCACCAGTGTTGGATTATCAATAACAAGATGCCTCCTGACACGAGCCCTAAAGCCTGCTGACTTATTCATATGTGTTTACTTTTAAAAGCCTCTGCCCTGCTTTTTTGTGGGTGGGCTGCATCCAAACTGAATTAAGAACAACATCTGGGGAGAGAGAGGTGGCACAATGCTGCGCGGAGATCTTGTGGTATAAATAAAATTGCACGTGTCTTGAGAAAATAAGTACATAGGAGAAATCTATGCTAGTTGGCATAGCTACTGAAGCTGTGATATTTACCGCACCATATATATACACCTGGATCAATTATTAATTGCAATCTGTTGGCTGCTTTTGAGGGTTGTTTTTTTTGCTTTCGCTGAGCAAAATCAATAAATTCTGCAGAAGTAGCTGAGCCCCTTTCACTCCAAAGTATAAGCTGTGTCTGATACTGTTATGTTTTCCCTTTAGTATTTGTATGCTTCCTATCCCCATATGAATGTCAGATCATGAATAATTAACTGCCAGAATCTTATTTAGTACCCTTATCACGTCCGTCTCTTCTCTGTCTGCAGGGATCCTAACAAACCGGTTCCCCAAGACACCAAGTTCATCCACACCAAGGCCAACCGCTTTGAAGAGGTGGCCTGGTCCAAGTACAATCCACAGGACCAGCTGTACCTGCATATCGGCCTGAAGCCACGTGTGCGCGACCACTACCGTGCCACAAAAGTGGCCTTCTGGAAACACCTAGTGCCCCACCTTTACAACCTCCATGACATGTTCCACTACACCTCCACCACCACCAAAGTGCCCCCGCCAGAGACCACTCAGAACACCTTGTCCACCAAGAGGCCCAACGGGAAAACCTCCTGGCCGTTCAACACCAAGCGGCCTCCCATGTCCCCGCCCTACAACAGTGAAGACAAAGACTCTTGGAGTGACGATGAGGAGACGGGGCCTCTGGTGGTGGAGAACCCACGGGATTACTCCACAGAGCTCAGTGTCACCATCGCTGTGGGAGCTTCGCTGCTGTTCCTCAACGTACTGGCTTTCGCAGCCCTCTACTACCGGAAGGACAAGCGGCGGCAGGACTCCGGCCATGGGCAGCCCAGCCCGCAGCGCCAGAGCACCTCCAACGACATTGGCCACCACGCGCCCGAGGAG
Source organism: Pampus argenteus (assembly GCA_036937835.1). Taxonomy (NCBI): domain Eukaryota; kingdom Metazoa; phylum Chordata; class Actinopteri; order Scombriformes; family Stromateidae; genus Pampus; species Pampus argenteus. The sequence goes on along the minus strand of CM072861.1, from coordinate 19,553,006 downwards.
GAGATCATGTCACTGCAGATGAACCAGACGCACCATGAGTGTGAGGCGGGGAACAGCAACGAGGGGGCACTGCGCTTGGCCTCTCTGCCTGACTACACCCTCACTCTGCGGCGCTCTCCAGACGACATTCCCCTCATGACCCCCAACACCATCACCATGATCCCAAATTCCCTGGTGGGCATGCCCAACCTGCACCCATACAACACATTCACAACCGGCTTCAATTCCACCGGCCTGCCGCACTCCCATTCAACCACCCGCGTATAGCTTTAAGGAGGCCAGGGGTAGCCAGCGCAGGCGGGGGAGGAGGATGCGGCAGTAGTGGTGGTGGACGAGGAGCAGCAGTGGGGTGGCTAAATGGAGGAGAGGATTGTGTTTTATAAATATCACAGGGAGGGAAAGGGCTGTGAGTGGGAGGGGAGGGGAAGGGCAGGAGTCGGATTAAAACGTGAAGAGATTTAAATAGACTTTTACTACGAGGAGAGTTTCTGAGAGCTCTCTATGGATGTCAAGTTGTGCAGAGCTGCCAAAATCAAACTGCTTCCCTTCTCCTGATCGGGGAGGGGGTCTTTCTGCTGTGTTTTTTTCTAAAATAATCATTTTAAAAGCCTTTTTAAGCAGACTGAGGAGATATCAACACTTTTTTTCTTGAATTCATAACAAAAACAAAGAGAAGTGCTTTTTATTTCCCATCCCTTCCTCCTGCGGGAGACACATCTAGAACAATGGCCTCTACGTCAATATTCGCAAAATGTTTTTAATTGCTTCTTTGTTTTGTTTTCTGTTTCAATGCCTTACAAAGCTTGTTCTTTTTTTCTTTTTTTTTTTGTCGTTGTTTTTATTCCCTGAGACTATTCCAAGTGGAGTGTGTTACAAGCCGATGAGACTCAAAGATGAGAGACTGAATACAGGATGAGAACCTAGAGGATATGCAGATGTAGAGATTTTAAACCCATTTTGGGCAACTCATTTTTTTTTCTGTTGCGTACCAACACAACAGCTACACAAATGGTGTTATCTTTTTTTTTTATTTTTTTTTTTTAGCTCGTATAGAAATGATTTGTTTGGGACAGCTCTTGCCGAGAGATGAGAAGGCAGCGATAAATACTATGTTACTGTGATTGTTTTGTTAAGAAAAAAAGTGCATCTTTTACAGCCAATTTATCTGTTAAGCTATCTGATATTATCTCCACAAAGTGTGCACGTACACATGCTGCTTTGAGCACCTGTGTGTTTGTGTGCATGTGAAAATGATTTCTCTTTTCCTAGCGTGCAAGCGTGGTTAAGAGGCTGAGATAAAGGAAGCGATGCATTGTTGGAACTTGCAACAGCAAGAGCGGTTAGCGAGTCTGTATGTGTGCAAGCAAGCGTGTGCGTGCGTGTGTGAGTGTGTGAGAGACAGTGAGTGAGTGAGTGTGTGTGTGTCCGTGCACCTGTTTTTTTGTTTGTAGGTTGTATAATGTGGTTTTTTGGGGGTTGGGGGGTGGGGGTCAGGGTAGGGGTAGGGGCTGAGTACTTTCTCATGTTGTTTATTTTTGGTTCACCACCAGTAGTGTTTCTGCTGCGTCTCTGGGTGTCTGTCTTTGCGAAATAGCACTTTTGTTATTTTCAAAGTTATATATATATGTCTAATTTTGCTTAAAGATTACAAAATAAATCTATTATTTTACGTGTAAGAAGAAAAAAAAAATAGCTAAAGATTCAACTGAACTAACTGACATTGATTCCATTGACTTTGTAAGAGTTCCTCTTCAAAAGCAGACAGTGGCCTGTTTGCACTGAATAAACCTAGATCAGTGCACACTTGTATTTCTTTGAATATATATATAAATATGGGCATACATACATATATGTATAGGGCTTCTATGGAGATATCGCTCCCAATCTTGCAAAACAATTGAAATTGTTCAGACTGAAAAGCACCAACACAAATAATTTATATGTATTGTTGTTGTCATTTGAAACATCCCAAGCCAAGACCGCTCTAGGTGTCTTTGTAAGAGCTCTATATGTATATTTATGTATAAAATATTTAATATTTATTTATGTATACCAGATGCATACATGCTGATTGTGCCATGTGCCAAATTAAAACTGTAAAAAAATGAAGAATATAAAGTTTCACTAAACTTCTTCTCTCTTGATCAAAGTTTTTTTTTTTTTTTCCCCGCCCCTCCCTTTTATGATTTTTTATTATTTTCATTTTGAATGAGTTAAAAGAAAAGTATTCTTGCAGCAAGTGCAAGTCTCCCCCCAGGACTTCCTCTTCCTCTCTTCTCCCCTCCTCCTTGCATTCCCTCTCTCCTTTCTCTCGCTGAAACCTTTGAGAAAAACAGGCTAACAGCTTTGGGGGGCCTATCTGCGTGCATAACTCCAGATTTTACTGTAATTCATGCAAAGTAGTACTGCAGCAAAGGGAGATTGTGAAAAGATTGCCTTGATCTACTCACATTGCATCCTATTATATGTTATTCTCGGGGAGAAAACTGGAGTCATTGATTCTGCTAGTAAAACTGACAATTTTCATTAAGGCGTTTGGCGTAGCACAGATTGTCTCGTGCATTACAGCGGTAACACGACCTGACCAGTGATCCGAGATCAGTGTTGCAGTTCTTACATACTTCATGCACATAGACCTCAACATTTTTATGAAGTATTCCCCTTGTATTTAATGATAAGAGACGCAGCAGTGAGAATCACAGTCTAGTCAGTTCATCACCGATCCTGCCAGTAGCAGAAAGAGAGAACGGGTTAATTCAGGGGAATGATCTATATGAGTCATCTTGTTTTTTCTCTTCCTGCCTTATATGAGACTCACCTGCTAATCAGTCTTCATCTTCAACTGAGCTGCAGCCACTAATAAAGAAACAGTTGGCTTCTACCTGGAGATGTCTCATACATACAGAAACATTTAATAATGTGTCTGCGCTTGTACTTATGTAAGTGATCGAATATAGTCAGACGTGTTCCAGTAGCAATAATATCATCTGTACCTTATGTTATGGCATACAATGAATAAATGTTATGGCATCAATGGTATTTTAAAAGAAACTGACTGCAAAATGGTTGTAGACTTTTCTTAATGGAATACTAAAGGTTTGGTTCATCCATTATTTAAAGGTATGTTTTATAACTTGCCTGTTGTGGCGTCCAGCCACGCTTATTGTATTTGTGCCAAGGTTTTGAGATTTTTTTGCTGCCACCCCAATATAATGGAGGTTCGGTTTGTGCTGTTTGAAATGTGACAACAAGTAAAAGAAATGTAACGTCTAGTTCCAGAAAATTGTCTTTTTTATTATGGATAATTTACAGAACTTGTTTTAATGCTTCAGTTCCAGTGAAAACACAACAAGGTTTGTGTTGTTCAGAGTAACAGGGGATATTGTTTTGGACAATTAAAGCTGCTATGAATATTATTTTTTGGTGACAAACCCACCGACTCTGAAGTTACCCTCAGCTCCCGGGAGCATTTTAGCATCTTTTATCTTTATCGTTTTGGGTCACTCTCACTGCCCTCTGCCTTTTCCAGACATGAGCAGGTGCATGAAGAGCTGAAAACATGTAGGTAGGATCATTATTGATTCATTATTTATTATATTAGATGTTGATTACTTAATATTTTGTCTTTTTATCTGTGTAATTTGGGTGAACCAACCCTTTAAGTCAGAATATTCCCTCGTCTGATCCATCTGCAGTAGTGGTAGGTCAGTTTCCATTGGCTCCAACACACACACACACAAACACACACACACACATAGCGGCACAGGAATAAAATTGAGTGGTGGAGTTGAGAGTGAACTATCAAAGGGAAGAAATATCATGGGAGGGCAACTTGTTTTTGCCATGTCATTTTTCCATATGCTGTTAAAGCAAACCAGATGTCACTGGAGTTTTGGCATAAGCAGACCTGGTGGCCTCTGAGACACATTTTTGAGATATATGTGTCTGTGAAGAGCCATTTATTTAAGAGGCGGACCAAAAGGGAAAGACCATAGAAACTGCAGGGGTGTGACGCAGCGAGAGAGAAAACAGGGTCAAACTTCTTCTGCAATCAGACACCTGAAGGCTCGATGAAATTAGTCTGAACGTCCTATAACAATAAAAGCAGTAAAATAAAATAAAAATAAGAGTGAGTAAGTTATGAGTGAGACATTTGTTTGCAGCTCAGTGAGTGTGTTTCCAAAGTGACATCATTCAAAGGGATGACTGGAATAACCCGATGGGGTTTGTGACTGCCTCAACAGCACTGAAGACAAACCCAGTCTAGGAAATGGATGTGCCAAATTACACAGTGCCACCCGCTGGGAGAGAGCTGCATTTGTGTGTGTGTGTGTACGTGTGCGTGTGTACGCCACTATGTGTGCAGATATTGAGAATTTGATTTCTACCACGGTGAACGTGTTGTTAGCTGTATTTCCTCTCTCCCTCACCGCTGTCTTCCTGTGTCTCATTCATCTTTGTTCTCTTCTTCTTCTTTTGTTGTGTTATTTCTCCTCCCTCACAGAAAATGCAATCTGAGCAGCTCTACCTCTGTCTCACACAGACATGACTATCCCATTTCCCTCTTTCTTCTACTCTGTAAGTGCCATAATTTAGACTACTCACTCATTTCCCGCCATTTATGGTATAATTTTCTTGACTTACTGTTTTGCTCTGCTGACTAAGAAGCTAATGAACATTGCTTACTGTGAAGCAGAGTAGAACCAGTTACTGAATCAAAACTCTTGTTCTTTGAATCTAAACAGCCTGTTTTTCTCAAGGGAAATCATTCTGCATTTTGTCAAAACATCAATAATCTATTATTTCCGTGTGAACAAAAGATTCTTGATAGTTTTCTTTTGTATAACACAGGACACAGACAAATCACTGGCACATTTTCCTAACAAGGAGCATCATGCACTGGAGCTTTTTTTGATGGTATCAAACCCAGATACTGTTAACACATTTTTTCCACTAGAAACTAGAACTGAATCCAGCAAATCCAGTGGTCTTTGAGGCCAAATACATCATGATCAATCTGTTATCTCAGTGTCAATGTACAGATTACTAAAGGTGCCCTGTTACTTCTATGTTTATGTCCATAGAATGTATTTATAATCGCGCAAAACTGGAGTAATCAAAAATAAAAAATATCTATTCTTTCTGTATCTTATTGTGGTTCTCATGAATATAGAACATGACATCCATTTCCAGTTTGACGTGAGACCAAGAAGTTTTGGTGCTGATAATAGTGTTTTGTGTATTTTTCATCCTACAAAATGATTATAGAGAAAGCATCACTATCCAGGAGAGCATCTCTGAAAGTGTATTTGAGTGCTCTGTCCCTCCAAAAAATCGCACTGCTATTGCATTAAAGGATAAGCTTGGCATATTGATCTTTTATTATTATTATTATTGTTATCAATAAATCCAACAAACAGACCAAGTACTGTCTGTGTAGCCACAGCCAGCTGTAGCATATGCCTTTTGTGCCATTAAACTCATTGCTGTCCAAAATCTATTAGAAGTGCGGAGACGAGAGCCAAACGAGAACCAGACTGTTGCACTGGGTGACATATTCTTTAATTACGATGAACACAGCGTAGTGTAGTTTATTCCTCTCAGCTCATCTTCCAGCATTGGTGACATCTGCCCAACATGGAGCTTCGGCCTAGAGAAAATGCTGTTTGACAATAAGCAAGAATACCAGTCGATGGTATAGCTGTTTTATGTGATTTTAATGGTTCGAACGACTGTATAGAGTTCTGTGGCACAAGTTGTGGCTGCACAGGCACAATCAGGTGGTTAAAAAATAAGAATAGAAAATGATACCAGCATGATCCAGTATGAACAACATGTAGCAGCAGCTGCAAGCATGGATCAAGCTCAGGTGTAATGTACTATTTTACAGTAGAGGGGGCAGGTTCGGTTTTTATGGAGGTCCAGTAAAGAACAGTAGCAGCCTATAGTTCATGTAGTACAAGCAGTCCCACCTGCCCCCGAGCCTAAAGCCACCTGTCGACTACATAATGATCTGTAAGATAGATGGCCTGGAGATACCACCGAGGCTGCTGAGAATAAAGCCTGTACACTCCCACTGTGTGTGAGGGAACTAACAACGACAGCAGGCAACAAGCACATTTTAAATCTCTACACACACTCTCTATTCTGTATCCTGTCTTGTAAACCCCCTCGCACCGAGTGATGCTGCTCGACCAGATTATTATTTTTTTTCCTCGACTGGCTGGTCCGGTTCTAACGGTCGGATTTGGAAGAAGAAAGTTTCACGGCGAGATTCGTAACTTCTTCCTGCTCCCATCATTCACAGCATTATCTTGCAGATTCAGAGCAATTTTTTGCAAAGTCGATCCTCACCGGCTGAAGGCCAGGCCCTGTGTTATCTCTCAGTTGCATCAGTTGGAGTTCACCATCAGATGGCAGTCCACTAATGCCTTTCTCAGATGTGGGTTACTGGTGGCAGGGGGAAGGTTGCGTCAGTGGGACCTTTGGTGTGTGAACTCGCTGGCCTGTGCTGCTCCGGTACAGACTACAGAGGACTCCCAGAGGACTGGCCCCAAAGTATCTTATCACTTAGATCACATTACAATGACTTTCAGTGGCACCAATTTGATCTTTAGTGCTAATCCAGTCTACCAGGCTTTCCACAGATCTTTCAGATCAAATATATTGTGACTTCAATATCTGAGCTTACTCCAATAAGCACCATTTTTTTTTTTTCCTCTGTGAAATACTGGAAACATTCTTTGAAGTTAAGCCTATGTTTTGCCCCCAAGAGACATTCATTTGTCAGTGATGCCTAAATGTTCTGTGCAGTGAATTGTTAAATGATTTTTATATAATTTCCAATTTTTCTCACAAGTAAGAGAGATTTTTTTTTTTTCATGGTAACTTTTACCCTCCAAAACGACAGAGATATTGTTAATACTTAATCATACAGTTCAATAAATACCATAAATACCTCACCTCATAAATCGTTTATGTAATTCTTTTTTTTAAAGATCCAGTCAATCTAGTTTTGCTGATGGGAATCTAATTTGAATTCAACCATATCTCAAAAAGGCAGGTCCATTTGCAAAGTGTTTACACATGAAATGGAAATTGGAAACAAATGCGTTTTTTCACACACAACCTGCTTCGAAATAGACTGTAAAGACTGTTGGGGTGCCTTAATATCAGTTGAGTGATTAGACAGAAATATCATCTGAGCAGCAACAAAAAAAAAAAAAAGTATCACACTCTAAAGCTGACTGTTGGATCTCCACACATTTGTCTCCCGCTCTACTGAAACTACACACAGACTGGAGACATTTTCCACAGCTGTAATGATGCACTGAGACGTCCGTGTGTGACTGGCAGCTTACTGGCAGAGTGCATTACAATAAAGAAGCGTTTTCCTGCCCACTGGGTCCGCTCATGGTATTTACTAGAACTACTGTATGTTCACTTTAACTTCCAATCACGCATCCACATTTTGCCAGTGGATTGTTTTCTCACCTGTGTTCAGTTTATAACTAGTGGACGTTATTTACAATACAAAGGCTCTCCTTATTCTAAGAGTGGGATTATAACAATATTCGGCTCCTCTGATATGATTTGTGTTGTTTGCTTGAGTTTTCAGCAATGAATTCAAGTAAATTGCCTGTTTGCGTTTAAAGAGGAAGAGTGAAGTAGCATGGAGAAATCTCCAGTCAGCACTGATGTAATGATTCATTCGGAGTCCAGAGGAGGCTGAATGAGTCACATTCTTTGGGAATGAACGTGTCTGAAAGGAATACACTGGTTTCCTGTTTCTACAATGAAGTCTGGATAGTCAGAGCAAAACAGGAAATGACATGGCTATAGGAGACTCGGATTTACATAAGGACAGCCACAAAATTCCAAATAAGTCATTAAAGTGTTTCCATTGCACTGAAGGCTTTGAAATAATTAACATTTTCTGGTGCAGTTAAATGATTACATCAGTTATAGCTGCAAACACACCAGGAAATTAGGCCAATATTCTCAATTATGGGAAGTTAAGGGAGACACAGAATGTTGATCTTACATTGTTTAGATAAACTCCTCAATTAGCATATCAAATATCATTTGAAATCATCTACTGAATGGGCAAAAATGTCTGCAGCTACGCCCTGTTAGGCAAAGTGGGCCTTTGAGCTAAATACTCACAAGTGTGTTTACATGCACATGGAAACACACTCAATGACAAAAGCTAACATGCTGATGTTAGGCAGCTATAATGTTTACCATGTTCACCATCTTGCTCAGCATTTTAGGACACTGATATTTTCTAATTAGTTCCGTATAGCTGAGGTTGCTGGGAATACCATTAGTTCGTAGGCAACCAAAGTATTATACAAATTATTATAATTGATCCTTAGGGGGAACTAAATATATATGTACCAAATTCTGTGACAAAAGTTGTTAGGGTATTTGTGTCTTGGATGTCTATGCAGTATTTTGTGATAATCTATGAATGGTTATATATGTCGTTGGATATGGGGCCAAATGGCAGTTGATCCAATAGTTGGACCCACACACACACAAATCAACACGGCCATCCAGCAAAGCTGTGAGTGTGGCCAAAAAGTGAAGCTGTATAAAACTGTTGTCGTTTATAATTCATGCTGCTTCAGATCCGATGTGTTTACTGTCCAGTCGTGTCAGGATATCAGAATAAATGTTTTCACAGTATTTATGGCTTACATGAATATCTCATATGGCTTTGAAGCTGTGTCATATGAGAGATTATTTCACAGCACACCACCAAAGTCCTTTTATGGTTCAAGATCCTCGTTGTGCCTTTTTGTGAGTTCTCCAAGAATAACAAAGAACTGATCTGAGTCCTTGATCCATGCTCAGGGACCGGCCTCGGTTATGTAAGACCCAGTCAGAATCTCACAATTCAATGTTGTGTTGCCCGGGTTGGTGGGGTGTGTGTGTGTGAGAGAGTGTGTTGGGCCGCTGAGCCAGCTAATTCCTTGGGAGAGCGTTGTTAGGCCGGACCATTTGAGAAGCTCTCGGGGGAGAGGCGTTGCTCCAGTCGCTCATCAGGCAGATGACAGAACGCTGCGTGCTCTGCATGCTGCTCTCATCCCGGCCATGATAGCCTTACTGCACAGGCCATATCTCTGCTTCATTTACTCATTGTCTGATAATAACAAGTGTCACATTTCTGCTATACTCAATTACATCTTCATTAGCTCCGCTAACTAGCTTAAAACAAGCCGGCATTGTGTGCAGAGATTTTAAGTCTATGTGACATGTATTTCCAAAGATGCCTGCGTCTATAGGTGAAGGCTGTGAGCGATATATTTATTATGTCTTCATCTCTCAAGACCGTTCATTGCCTCATCACAACATCAATTCGTTTTAATTTATAAGCTAATGAACTCAGATCATTCATCATTTATTCTGTCTGTTATCTGAACAAAGCAACTAGCTGACATATTAGCCTCTTACTTTCATGTGCTGCCAATCAAATACCAGCCTTGTGGTAATTAATGGATAAACAATGGGGAGGTGTTCCCATAAGACAAACTGATATATTGGATCAAATCCCATTAAAGAGCAATCTAATAAAAAAAATCATACAGCATAATCAGATGCCAGTGACTTTTCATGTACCATGAAATGACACTGTGGATTAGAGCAGGTATGAATAAATGAATTATTTGATGATTAAAATAAAAAACCCACATATAACACTGTACTTCAATCCCTGCATACATTAAAAATCACAGAGGATGACAACAAAATAAAGCCCGAAGTCTTATTTCAATCGCTGCCATCTAATATTAAGTGTGGCGGCAACGTCGAGTACCACAACGGATCCAGAGCTACACGTCTGAAACGGTTGCAGTTACAAAAAAAACCCCAAAAAACGCAAGAAACACAATAAGTGGGAACCAAATCCCAATCAAATGCTTTCAGTTTCATCTGCTTGCAGCGTGACATTTTCTGCATTGCAGCAGTTCCTCACTTTCTGTCTCGGCTGAAAACAGGATGTGCCCATCGTTAGGGAGGGAAGTTCCATCATGTCAAAGCCAACTTTGTTTGTTACTATCCTGAACAGCTGTGGCCTCAATCAGTCATCCACGCCTTTCTCTAAGTGGAACAGACAACACAGGAGGAGCAGGTTAGTCTCCACCACCCCTGTGCACTTCTCTATTGTTTGAAAACTTTCCTTTTTAGTCTTCTATTATTCTTCATTGCTTTACAGTACGTCACATTTCAAGGTAATTTGCTCTCACTGCTATATTACACTTCCTCCCTCTCCCCCCGCAGATCAGCGCCGGCTCCTGTCTCGGTCAGCAGGGTTAAATATTTGGCCAGAGTTCAGAGCAGAGCTAAACTTTCTGAACAAAGTGTCTTTTAATAAGACATAAACATACAGAGGGACAGTATCTTCAATGTCCTTCCTTCCTTCCTTCAGCCACCGCCACTGACATCATGTCGGGAAAGCAGGTACCCAAGCAGTAGTCTATCCATAACATATCACCACGACCAGTGGTGGATGGATGACGGGTCGTATCAAGATGCTGTCAGAGGGTTTTTAAGGAGAAAACAATGTTAATTCAATAAACTGCTGTTCCCTGACGTCGTTTCCAGGAGGGGAAAACTTTCCCTCTGCTTTCACCACTCCAAAACCAAACTCGTATGTGTGATTACAGTAAGCTGTGTGAGATTGTTGATTTGTTGGTTAATTCAGTATCATACTCAACTCAAATACTTCAACAGAGTGAAAATAACTTTGCTTAATTCAGATGGATTAAACTGTCACTCTTTCGAAGTACAATGTTCACCTTTGACAACATGAAGGAGACACCTGTAAATGGAATATAAACACAACTATGAAGGGATAAGTCATAGCTCGGTGACTGCAGGGATGCTTCTTTTTTTTTTTTTTTACAGCCAACTCAAACAAAGCAGAACAATTTCCTTCCTCCAGTTCAAAGCTTGAATTTGCTGTAATAGGTTATAACAGAGTCAAAGCCCCCGCTGAAGAATTACAGTCTAAATGAGCATTGTTTCTCACAGTATAACTGACGCACTTCCCTTTTTAAGCCGTTCTCATTTGAGCTAAATCTGTGGGTTTCCTGACTCGGTGGCAGAAGTGAAACTCAAAGCATAATGAGAACAGACGTACAGGAAGCATACAAACAAAGACAAATAGCTGAACGCCTCCTGAGACATGTAGTGTGACACTAGCAACAGTCAGTCAATCAGTTTACGGGGGGAAAGTGTATATAATCAGATGTGGATAACCAGATTCAATTTGGTTTTAGATATGAACTTAAAAAAAAATCAAGGACAGAAAAAAGGTAATATAGTCAGAATGTAGTTTTATTCATATGTGCATTCATCTGTACAACAATTTATATAGAAAAGAATATTAACAAGAACTGTACACTGAAATCACCAGCATTTAAATGACGCAGCAGATCTGAATCTCTTGGACTTGTAATTTGTTTAAATTAAAGTGCCATCTGTAATTTTGAACTAGACAAAGATCAGCCTCCTTTAAAAAAATATATGGCACTGAGAATTTAGGGCTCTTTCCCAGTATTGTATTTATTGGCATTGCAAATGTGGTGTAAATGTGTCCTCTATGCTCCAGGCAGCATATTCTCATACACCTGGACAGATGGAAGCTTTGTCTAGTTTCAGGAACATGTCACACATCATCTTGGGCCTGATGCTGCAGGGACATCGTCTTGCTGGCTGGATGCAGCGTTGCCAGCAGTCCGAGGGTGTTTTTGCATTTTGGAAATGAAATGCCCTTTTAATTTCTGATGTTAACCTTTTCCCCCTGGAGCAGCGAGGAGTCCATTTGCTCCCTTAGATCATGTTCTGGTGTAGATGTGCCTGTCTGCCTGGCAGTAGCCAGCCATGTCGCCCCCAGCCTCTACGTGGCTTCATCTCTCTGTTCACATCTCTGCATAAGAAAGAGAGAGAGAAGAAGAAGGACACGGGAATATTAATACACACAAACACACATATTAGCATGCTTTGGCTAATAAGGGAGCCTTGTAAAGATACAGAGGGATTTATGATTAACATGTAATATTCATATTCTCTGTGCAGGGCAATGCAGGTGTTCATAGGCCTCTGAAACACTACTGCTTTAGTGCTGATAGCAGGATCATGATGCTTGTATAGTCAAGCATGCTATTATCACTAAAGGGCGTGTAGATAGTCCACCTGAGTCCCCAGACATGGCATTTACACACTAGAAGTGCTCAGAGATAAACGGGAGGGGGGCCGGGTTGGTACAAGGTAGAAACAATGTGGCTCCTACGCACTCTGTTTTTCAATGTGTAACAAACACACACTCAGTCAGCATCTCCGCCACCATTACATACTGCAGCCTGCTGGCTTGTCAGCTTAAGTGCAAAAAGAAATAAAGAAAAGATTGAGTGATAGGGGCTGTAATTCTCTTAAATACACACCAGCAAGTTCCCGGTCCAACATGTCGATAAAACTCTCAAGTTCTCTTGTGTCTCCCAGCTTGGCTGCAGAAAGAAAAGGAATTTGAGAAACTAAAGAAGAAAAAAAAACACACACACACGGCAATGGAACATTTTTGTGGAGAAATGCAGCTCAGTTCAGTGGTATTTCCTTTGGTTCAAATGCTGAAAATGCTAAATCTAAGTCCCAGAATTACACATGAACCAAACTGCATTTGAAACACACAGATAAAACTGCCTCCACAGCTTGATGAATCCCACCAGGATATTTGTTGTAAATATCGTCAGGTATTCTGTATATCACAGACAGAGCCAATGGCACCTCCTGGTTCCCTTCTTTTTGTTTTTATCCATTGAGATTTAACGGTATACTCTGCACATCTGCATGCAGCAAAATACAACCGCACCTGAGCCAACTTCACACTACATAACAACACAAATAACCTCTGCAGGAGACGTCACAGTCACCGCGGCAGGGGCTTTTGTTGTGTAAAAACAACACAAAAAAAAAGAGCTCCCAGCCTAATGTAAGAGGGGTTTTTGTGTAGCTGTGATAGTGATCAGAGCAAAAGTGATAGTGATCACTGTAAGAATGAGGGGCTATCTGGATGGAGATAGGCTGATGGATGCCTCTAGTACCTTTCGGTGCCAGCATTATGCCTGCTGTGTGAAGCTCCTCCTCGCTGGTGTTCAAACTGTTTCCCAAAGAAGCTTCACTGCCTGGGGGCAGAGGGAGGCAAGGAGGGAGTCAGTGGAGATAATAAACAGAACACAACCACTAAGGCCAGCCCATGTAAATGATCATCAACAACAATCTAACACAAGAGTTGCACATAATGATAATAATAATAACACGCAGTAAAATGAAGGTAAATGCTTGCTCAGTGTTAGTGATCCCCAAGCGTCAAGACAATCAGGGGGCTAAAATACGTATAATAATGGCAACACATGGGAGCGGGGAAAATGTATTTTATCTTGTAACCGTTGACAAACAGCAACACAAAAGACAATCGCAAATAGATGGGTTATCCATAATTGTTGTTCATTCCAGTACACAGCTATTGTCGTGAGCAAAACAGCCACTTTAACAGAAGCGTACAGGGATGTGTCCTCTTGTACCTTTAATTTCATGCAAATTAAAAGTGTCAAGCTGCAGTTGTTTGGGCTGATAAAAAGGGCTCAACCAGCACCCATGGGGGACCCCACACACCTTCACTCACCAGTAAATGACGCACTAAATAATGTCTTTCCTTCTCTGCGCATTGTGCAATAAGGAAGCATTATCTTAATCATGGTGACAGGTGTACTGAACGGCTAATTGTTTTCCAGATGATGAGTTTTTCACTCACTGTAATCTGAGTCGTCGACTCCGCTATCGTCGCCCAGCACAGTGCGAGTCTTGGCCTCCTTCAGGACGTGCTGGTAAGCATGAGGTTTGCTTTGAGAGGGGGCCTTTAGCTCCTCCACCACATCCTGGAACTCCTGCAGCAGCTCTCCCAGCTCGAGCTCCAAGTCTGTGGAAAATGTGACAGCAGTTGGAGAGAAATCACATTACTCCACTGGAAGAGAATTTTTAAAGATCATATGAGGTTATTTAACAAACTTTAAAAAAAAAAGAAAAAAAAAAAGTCTGGATAAAATGTGATGGGTAAAATATCTTTAAAGCCCTGATTAAACTCAAGGTATTTTATATTTTTGAAATAAAGAAAAAAAAGACATCTCAAAGATCTTTGACACTTTATGACACGAAAAAACAACTTCTAAGACAAATAGTGTGTGGGTGAGAATGAAATGAAAAAAGCTAAAAGCCAAAGCCTGCAACTGAAGTTTATGTCAGTTGGTTGTATCAGATAACTTGGTTGGAAATAAACCTGTGAACAGCCCACAGGCATATGAAACATCTAACAGCCTGTAAAACACCTGGTCTGTAAACTGTGACATCAAAATATTACATTTAAATCTAAATTTAATGCTTTGGGTTGCAGTAAGACAACATTTCAGATATTTTCTTTATTAAACACACGGCCATAATATAACAGATGCAGTGTAGGATTAATGCACCTCAGGTTTACCCACCATTTCATTACAAAGTCAAATTATTAGGCTGATGTGACAAATATTTAACAATCCCCTGGAAGTTATATAGGCTATACATGTAATATGATGCAACATAACTTTAAAAAACATATTTCCTACAGTATTCAATGGTTCAATAAAAGTAAAAGTAAGTAAAAATGTACGAAATAAGTAAGAATAAGAACTGAAAACGACAACATGATTTAGAAATCTGTTGAATCTCAGTGTAGCTTTAATGATAAGCAATGTGGTGTGATATATATATAAGATAGAGCAGGATATGAGTTTCAAAAAGGTAAAATATGAGTTACAACCTCTTAAAGCATTATACTGGTGCCTTATAATCACCATCACTGTATCTGCATCATTATAAACTAATGTCTCAAGTAGTCGTTGGACTTACCTGTAGTAGTTTGTGAGGACATGCTGGAGCAGTGAAATGAAACACCACCGAGCTGCTGTGTGTCTGGCTGCAGAGCGGGTTTTTTTCCCTCTTCAGTTGACAAGCGGGACTGTAGTTTTATTGTAAAGCCCTCCACACACGCTCAGCTATAACGGACCGCAGCAGCCAATCACGTCGCAGGGAAAAAAACACCTAGTTTTACTGTAAATGGAAAAAGTGGGCGGAAAGGGGAAAAAAAAAAAAGCACACGAGACAGACAGAAATAAGAAGTCATTACGCAACTCGGGTTGAGGTTTACGTATTTCCCCATGCTCTCAAATTAAGAAAGGAAATGTTGTGGAGGCTAGACTGGAAAAGTTAACCTCTTCACTGATTGGTTGGTTTTTTAGGTACGAGCTGCTAAAATCTTATTGTAGCAGTCGTTCTGGAAAGATTACATAAAACACCGAAGTGATGATTATGAATCTGCAATCAGTTTGTAGCATCATAAAATTGATTATTTTTTCGATTTAAGTTAACTACATAGTTTTACTAGATTGCTTTATATTCAAAGTACTGACTCGTAGATAATGAGGTCTTTATCAATATGCCAGAAACTAAACTTTTGAATATCACGCTATAATTGTAATGTAAGCGGTGCAGTACTCTGCTCTGCCAAAAGAGGCCGCTGCAGTGCAATTTCTGTTGGAACTCTCAGATCAGCTACGCGGGTCAGTTTCCACTGAGGTAGCTTTGCATGTTTACCAGTGATGGAGGAAGTACTTTGATCCTTAATTTAAAATATTTTACCGTGTAAAAATACTCCATTACACATAAAACTTGTACTTCCAAACATTTACTTATGTACATATTATTATAGATTGCTAATGGATAGTTATTTGGTGAAATGTTGTGTTTAATCTATGAAAATACATCTTAAATGTATCTTATATCTGAACCTGTAAAATAACCAGTAACAAGTGCTAAATGTAGTGTAATTCCCTCTCAAATGTACTTTAAGAAAATTGTAATCTTTACTTTTCATCACTGATGTTATGACAAAAACATTTTTACACAGAAATTCACGAGTTGCTACAAAAACATGCAGGTTGTTCCTGTTGTTCTTCTAATTTCTCCTGTGTTTGTCTGACACACAAGGTAAGTGTTGTAGGAGGGGCATGTAATGAATTATGCCTTCAGCTGTGCAGGTTTAGGTTGCTGCCTCAGTCCGCAGCATTCATTTGCTGCTGAGGTAACATGTGTGACGGCGATGGGCCATGGGACTCCTGACAACATGAACTGGGCTGGACTACTGCAGGTCAGTGAGTCAAAAGAAATGCAAGGAGGGCATCTTATTACTGTCTCAAGGTCTTTGAATGAAAGGGATCTTTTGGTGTATAATTTTAAAGTAGTATGAGAGTGTGTGATGAAACACCTGAAGAAACACTGAAGCTCATTCAGAGAAATGCAGAAATATGCAATGCAAATGTTTTGGCTTTTTTTTTTGTAAAATATATGCATCATTGTTTGCTTTTGTGAGTGTGTGCATGTGTTATTTGTGGATGAGTGTAACTGGTTGAAGATAAGCAAAGGGGCATCACATTACCATTGTACAGTCCTGCTTTTGAAACAGCCTACTGAGGCATGAAGTTTAAACCGTATCGCTAACCAGGAAAACCTGCATACTTTGTCAGGTTTAAGGACAAGAAAAAAAAGAAAAGAAAAAAAAAAAATCAGGGTTGTCAAAACATACAGGAGAATAATGAAATGCCAGTGTTTTTTTTATTACTTATTATTATTATTTCTTCTTCCATTAGAATCTGCTGGTTTTGGTCCATCTCAGGCAAATCATGTGTGACTCTGTCCGGTTTTCCATCCCAGAGGAACAGGAGCCTGGTATTCTGGCCGGGTCACTTAGTAAACACTTTCCACCTCCGTACCAGCTCCTGACCCAGGAGTACCTGTGGATGGACAAAAACACAGGGAACTTCTACACCACTGAGAAAAAGATGGATCGCGAAGCCCTCTGCCCGGAGGAGACAAAAGCTCAGGAATGCATTATTCTGCACTACGCTGTCGTGGGGCCCACAGGAGACCTTATAGTGTTTCCTGTGATCATAGAGGACATCAATGACAATGCGCCTCATTTTGAAAACAGTGAAATACACCTGAGGGTGTCTGAGGATGTGACAGTGGGGACCAGTTTCATTTTAGACGACCGGGCTCAGGACAGAGATACTGGTCGTAATGGGGATGTGCAGTACCACTTGGAAGGTTCTGACGAGGTTTTTAGTTTAAAAGTAGAAGACGGGTCTTTCGTCATCCTAACTGTGAAAACAGCCCTGGACAGGGAGACTCAGGAGCTGTATCAGATGGTGCTAGTGGCCACAGACTGCGGCTCAGACCCTTTGAGTTCTACGGCAACTTTAATAGTCACAGTGACAGATGTTAATGATAACTGTCCAAGCTTTAGCTCCGACAGCCCTCGCAGTGTCACCATCCCCGGAGACTCCCCAAAGGACACGGTGGTTGCTCAGGTCACAGCCACAGACCCAGATTCAGGCCCAAATGCTGCCATCGTTTACTCCCTCAGCCCCAAAGTGTCAGAGCGGGCCAAAAAACTCTTTAGCCTCCACAGCCTCACCGGGTATATCAGACTAAGACAGGACCTTCAGAGTGACAACTCTGAGGAGCTGGTGTTGAAAGTGTTAGCTAGCGGTCCTCACTGCCCCCCAGCAGACACTCAGGTAACCGTATCTGTGCTCCCCAAGGCAAACCAAGAGCCAACTATAAAGATCGGGTTCATCGCAGAGCATCAAAACCAGACTGTGGTGTTACCAGAGAACCAGCATCCCACTGCCTTAGCCGTTTTAGAGATTGAGGGTGACAGCAGCTTTGAAGGCTCCTCTCTTGCCATCGAGGGCGAAGTGCCTTTCATTTTGAGCCTACAGAATGGCAAATATCTGCTTTCCACATCAAAACCCCTAGACTATGAGATGAAAAGTGAACATCACATTCCTGTGGTTTTGCACACAAGATCAGCTAAAGGATCTGTGATGAAACCTTCTAGGTATGTGATCAGGGTGTTTGTTGCAGATGTCAACGATAATGCTCCACATTTCCTGCAGTCTCACTATCAGCTCGAGGTGGAGGAAAACAATCAGCCAGGAATGTCACTACTGCAGGTCTCAGCTTCAGATGCAGACAGTGGATACAACGGCAGGGTGACCTATAGACTGGACAAACACGCATCTACCATCTTTAACATTGACCATGTGACAGGTCAACTGTCTGTGTCAGCTTCTCTGGATAGAGAACAGCAGTATGTTCACAGACTCACCGTTATCGCACGAGATAGCGGCTCGCCTGCGTTAGAGTCTGTTGCTACAGTAACTATTAATGTTGTGGATCAGAATGACAATGCACCTGTTTTTCTAACCCAACATTTCATCTTCTTCATACCTGAGAATGTAGCTCAGTTTGCCCAGGTGGGGAAAGTGGGGGTCATAGACCCAGACGAAGGGAAGAATGGAAACACAGAGGTGCATGTTGTAGATAAAAGTGAACCTTTTGTTGTGGACAACACTCAGGGGACATTACGCACCACAACAAACTTGGACCGCGAGACAGAGGACCGCTACGAACTCTACCTGCTGGCCAGCGATCATGGTCACCCTGTATCTTTGACTTCCACTGCCAGGGTAACCATCTTTGTGGAGGATATCAATGACAACCAACCAAAAGTGATCCTTCCCAGCAGCAATGTCTCCTGCCTGACTGTCTCCCCTGAGACCACAGCAGGTACAATGATAACGAAGATCTATGCCATCGATGAGGACTCGGGGCAGAATTCTGAAATAACGTACAACGTTGTGGTGCGGGAACCAACGCACAACAGTAGCCCCTTCCAAGTGGATTCAAGGTCAGGGAACATCACATTAGCTCAGCGTTTGGTAGGAAACGACCTGGGAATGCATCACCTGTTTATTGTGGTCAGCGATGGGGGGAAACCAGCTCCACTTCATACTACTGTCTGGATTAATTTGCTGGTCAATGAGAGCATGGAGCCCTGCCATCTTGACAGTGCACCCACCTGGACAGGACCATCTGACTTCTTGGTTAAAACCAACACAAAGGCCCCCATCTGTGAGGTGGAGGAGGGCGCTACCTGGTCTGCTCGGCTGATACTGTTAGTAGGCCTTGCAATGATGCTGGCATCCATCTGTTTGCTCGTGGTGACATCCGTTTTATACCTGAAACAGAGAAGACGTCCACAACAGAAGAATGAGATTTCACTCCGGCTCAAAGACAAATATTACTCTGATGACTAACAGAATAAAAGAAAGCAATGTGTGTAGTCCTCACTTGCACAGTGTCAATGATAAAAATCAGCTTGTGAATAAAATACATTGTGGATATTCCAAAAGGCTTCTTGCATTTTAATCATCATCGAGTTTGTTCAGATTATTCTGATACAGTTTAGTCAAACATTTGCCGACAGCAAAAATTCTGTGAATATCAAGGTTATCCATTTTCTGATAAAGATCCGTGCGTGCTACCAGGAAAACACTAAAAATGGGATGTGATAAGTGAAGTTACCAGGAAATGTGTGCTCTGTGCATTATGTAGAAAACTATGGTGCTGTAATTCAGCACAGCTACCTGGTGATGTGTACAGTATCAGCCAACATAAGAGAGCATAGCACAGCAATACCACTATTACAGCCATTATCTTTAGGTATTATCCCCATGACCCCTGCAGTGACAATGCGTCTGAGGTAATGGTCCGCTAAGTTAATTGAGCCTTTCTCAGATTTCCAAGTCTGAATAATGGGGAGTTTAAAGTATTTAGACACACAAAAGGGTTTAATGTTCCTAACGTGGGGAAGGTGATGAAAGTCTCTCAATAAGCAGCTCTGAGACAACCACAGGAGGTGGAGAGCAGCTGTGGACAGGTGAGAGACAGCAGAGGGAAGACACACCGTCATCTCAAGTCACCGCCTCACACCTGTTACCTGATAGCGCAGCGTCTCACCCACAGCGTTGGATCAAACTCAAAAAGGCAGAAGAACCTATTGTACTGCCACCCAGTAACCCGACAGGCTTGTTGTTTTAATGACATGTTTTTTTTTTAGAGAGAAATCACACTGTGTTCAAAGAAACCTTTACAAAAAGGCACTTTGTGTCTTGCTCGGTAACACACATCAAGTGACGCATTAAGTATGAGTGAGTCGGGGTAAAATGTAAATAAATCTGTGAACACACAATTACACAAAGATGTTAGGATAATTGTTTTATATGGTATCATATGAGCAATCCATTAATGGTGCACCGGTGAAAAAAAAAAGAGAGAGAGAAAGGGAGGAAAACGGCAAGTCAGAGCCTGTAAAACACAATGTACAACAACCTGGTTAGTGGAGAACAAGGCTTGTATAACACGAGTGGCGTCTCTCAAAGGATTTCTGAGCAAGCAGCTCAAAAATAAATAATCTAATATGGTTGTACTGTGAGACTAACTACATTAAAACAGAGGAAATAAAAGGGCTCTTTAACAAAATTACATATTTGAAAAAGCAGCATCTTAAGAACTATGATCCCATTAGATTATAACATGTACAAAATTAATATTAGTACTATATAATATTGTAGATATTTAAAAGACGTTTTGTGCCTGCTTGACAAAACATCTAACAATTGGATTTTTAGACATTTAGAGATGCTTATATATATATATATATATATATATATATATATATATATATATATATATATATATATATATATATATATATTAACCTTATAGGATGAAACTCTTCATGTGGCTGCTGCTGTACAGGAGGAAGCCTGCCATCTACTGGACATGGATGAAACCAAATCTGGCTCTTTTATTTCTGGAATTTGGCCAGAGGGTAGAGATGAATCAGAGGACAGTCTCTCACTCTGCCACAGTCAAGTCACCTGAGATCAATGATGTTTCCATGCTGCACGCCGCACTAACAGAACATTTCAGTTTAATTAGATTCGGTTTTCTCCAGCTCGAACATTTGATAGCGGGTTATGGGGTTGTATGAGCTGACATGGACAAGGAAGCTGGCACAGAACCAGATACCGAGTGGATTATTTCTGAAATACACATCAGAGGTTTTATGGTCACAAATGATAAACACAATCAAGTGTGATTCAAATACCAGAGAGTCACTACCAGAAACTCACTTTTGTGATACTAAGTAGTATCTCATCACATCATTCTACTTTGAAAAAGGCACAATCTGACTCCAATCAGTCATCCACATAATCATGGCCTCTGAGTGTCACTTCAGGCTTGCTTTTATAAGAACACGCATTTAAGAGATAAATGACAAACATATCAGTGTGGTATTTTATCCTCAGTGCTGTATCTCAAACACGGCTAGTATCTGACAATTTCCACATCTGGACAGCATCACCTGACTCACAAACGGTATGTTGAGACCTCAGACGAATTAACAGCACTGTTCATAGACATGGTGCGTTTCACCAGTCCCACAGACTATGTGAATGATTCATAAGCTGTTTATTTATCAGGCTGAAACTCTTGCCACTTGGGCTTTTAAAACAAAAGGCCTTGTTGAACCAGCCCAGTGTTGGGATGGCCAACTAAAATAGGTTTAAAAAAAAAATAGTTATATTTATCCATGGAAAAATCATAATAAAAAAAACTTTCCCTCTTCTGTATTTGCAGAAATGTCTCTCTGGTGCAAACATGCGTGCCAATGAACTAAGTGCATTTCTGCACAGCGTAAGAAACTTGACCTCCTCATTATTCTGCGCCTCGAAGTTCATTGAAAAGCGACATTGTTTCTTTAAGATTGCATTCGCAGTCATCAGCGGGTCTGTCTATTGTTGAGGGAACAGAAAGCGAGTTGAGATTGATATACGGGGGCAGAAGACAAGTTGCGCATATCATCAGCGGACCAGCTGCAGTGCAGGCAGCAGCCAACAAGTCCTGAACGCATCCTTCCAGACATGGGTAAGACAACTCCAGGAGCAGCTTTATTAGCTTTTAGCACATTTGTACACTTCATATGATCACATCTGCATTTTATTTTAATGCGATTGCACACTGATATGCATCAGAAGTTATTACAGTTTTTTTTTTGTCAGTTTAGAGGTCACATACTCACCGGCTGATGCTCCACCAGATATTATGAGATTTATTTCATGCTTGAGATGCCAGGGCTACTTTCAGAGGAGATCTGTCGCATTTGCTTTCGGCCGCAATCTTTCTCAATTTGTAAAGAGGCGAACTTGGCCTCAGCTTTGCATTTGCTTGATCTTTCAAGAACGAGGCCTGTATTTTCATGTGAGTCACAACCGAGAGATTGCGTGAGCTTCCTTCACTCGGGAGAGCTATAGCCGGCTGTTCAGCAGTGATGATGTCATTAATTGCTTAATTGGCACAAGGTGTATCTAAATGCACGCGAGGAAATATTTGTATTATATTATTATATAATATTTTTTAAGTCCTGGATTATGTGCATGCTGTTATTTGCTTGGTACTACTTGTCTTCCCTGTACTTCTGGTGACTGGAAATATTTGTGCACACAACAGTATGTGTTACAGGCTTATTTTAATGTTTAATATTTAACTTATTTCCATATGTAACAATACTGAAAATATTTCTTCATCTGTTATTTGTTGACTTACTCTTCCACACTGTAGTAACATTGTGCAATCTGGACAAATCTCTCTCTCTCTCTCTCAGCCAATGTAGACATGTTCAATTAGAGTTATATATTTGGCACTCCTACCATCTGTGTTTACTGTAATGGTACCAACCACCGTCTGTCTACTTCCATTGTGCGTGTCTGTGTGCATGCGAGCGTGTAATGGCACACATGCACACAGTTGCATTGTTTGCTTCTCCATCCTCGTCCATCACAGAAAGCTCCTGACTATCACTTCTTGTCCCTGTGTCTCCTCAGAAGGAAGTCTATGAGTGTGCGCATGTGTGTCAAGCATAGAGGTGCCTCTGGCCTTTGTTTGCCTGACATTGGTGGCCCTTGTACCCCCATGATGCTGTGGGACAAAGACTGTTGTCTCTGCAGTCACAAAAGCAGCCTCTCTGTCCTTCCCCTTTTCTCACACTCTCCATGCTGGGTTGTGAATGGAGTCAGGGTGCGAGCTGGGGTCAGAGCATACACATCCCCATGCCCTTGGCCCTTGGCATCCATTCAAACAGCACATGACTATTAGGAAGAATGAAAAGCTTCAGTAAGCGAACGAAGGTGTTTGCAACTGCAGCTCGAACAGCGGTGACAAAGTAGCATAAGTGCATTTTCTCTAAAGGGTTACTCAAATTATAAAATACAAATGAATTTTTTTTTTTTAAATCCTCTCGTGGCATCTAGGTACGCAGATAGTTATGGCTTCATGTGCCCATGTCTTTATGATATCGATCTTAAGATGTTTTGAGATCCAAACCCGATTCGGTGGAATTTCCTTTTGTGGTGTTTACAAGATTGAAAAGTGCATCATACGGCTAATCTTGATAATTCAGGAACTCAACAAACAAGTCCCTGAAAATTGAATAGTGTTAGTTAATTGTGACATAAAAACAAATACATACACTCTGGTATACATACACTTCTCTTATGATTTGTTGCCACTTGTATATATATTTGGGTTTTGGCCTGTGAAGACTCTGTGCTGTGAGTTAATAATGTTCCCTGACCTTCACGGTGCTTCGTCTTCACTAACAGGTTGCTATGAGTGCTGTATGCGCTGTTTGGGTGGAGTGCCATACTGCTCCCTGGTTGCCACATTGCTGTGTTTCTCTGGCATTGCCCTTTTCTGCGGCTGTGGACACCAGGCACTCACAGAGACGGAGAGACTCATCGAGACTTACTTTACCCGTAACCAACAGGACTACACCACCCTCGCCTACATGTGCGTGGTAATATTAAGCAATCTCACCAGTCATGTGTCATATTTTTAACCATGTCTTTAGATTTCTCAGGCTGCTCTGTAAGCGTTTTTTGGAAACATGTATTTAAACCGTGTCCCCCCCCTTCCTTTTTACCACTTCCTTTCTCAGCATTCAATATTTCCAGTATATCATCTATGGTTTGGCCTCCTTTTTCTTCCTCTACTGCATCATGCTGTTGGCTGAGGGCTTCTACACCACAAGCGTTGCCAAGCAAACTTTTGGAGAGTTCAGGAGCACCATGTGTGGCCGCTGCCTCAGCTCCACGGTAAGAAGTCCAGAGTGAGAAAAGTATTGGGGATTGGAAAGATTGGATGGGATTAATACACGTATCACTCTCTGGTGGGCGCTGAGCTGGAAATCTTAAGGCTGCTAAGAACCTCTGGGGACATGCAAAGATAAGCATACAGTGTGTGTTTGAGCAGTTGGTGGGGAAAAAGCTGAGTGGTTGGAAGAGGAGGAGAACAGAGTGAGATAATAAGTAAAGCTAATCAGAAAAAAAAAGTAAATGTGGACACTAAGTGAGTCACAGCTCATAAAATCTCACTTGGATTGCCTGCACGCATCAGTTTATTATGATTATGCATCCTAATGTCTATTCTGCTTTGTACAGTTTATAGTGATGACATATGTACTAGCCGTGCTGTGGCTGTTGGTGTTTGCCTTGTCGGCACTGCCCGTCTACTTTTTCTACAACATGGATGCCACCTGCCACACCATCGAGGTTCTGACCGAGACGCCAGCGAGCATCAACCAGCTGTGTGTCGATGCAAGACAATACGGTTAGAAGAGAAATCCATTTATGGCAATTTATGTAACGGGCTTCTCAGACAAATCGTATTTAGTAAAAAAAAAAAAGATAAGTTGATAGTCTATTTTTTTTTTTTTATTGACAACAAGGAATCGAATCTACTAACAAGTACTATATGTGTATTCCTCTACTGCCACACAGCATCATTGTCCAAAACAACTATTATAAATGCATCAATTTGCTACATTGTTGCTGTGGGTGACATATTACGTCATTAGTATGAATATAGGCACTGTAGTTTGTATTGAGCTGATTCCACACAGGCCATCCTGTTGCTGTCAGTAAATACTTATCAAATGTGTGCCACAGTATTACAGTGCCCAGCTGTTTAGGGAAATGATTAAGCCTTAAAAAAAAACATTTGTAATAATTTACATGTTCAATAGGGAACTTTGGGCTTTGGACTACGTCTTTTTAATTTTATCTGTGAGTTAAACTTGTATACATTTTCCACAGGGCTCCTGCCATGGAACGCAGTGCCAGGAAAAGCTTGTGGTATGACCTTGTCCACTGTATGCAAGTCCAGAGAGGTAAGACCAGGATATAACTCTCTGATGCCATCTTCTATAACTAGCCTGACATGAAATACAGTAGACATGGTGTCACCACTAATGCAAATCTCCTCCTATCAGTACCGAATGACCTATGACCTCTACATTGCTGCCTTCACTGGTGCGGGCATCACTCTCTTGGCTCTGGTGAGTAATTACCCTTCAGCCGGGGCCAGTTTGGCTTCCACAGTGGGGTAACAACAATAGTGTTATGGCTCATGTGACTTAGTGACGTTCAAAGCGTAGGCAGCGAGGCATCTCAGGCCTCCATGACTGATGACTTTTGTACTATCACTCTCTGTTCCTTCTTCTCAGCTGACACAAACATCATAATAATGCTTTAATGTCTGGTGGGTTTCCGGCCAGGCAAATGGTGCACTCATTATACTTGCATGCTCCATTACATAGACTGTTATACGGATGGCATCAGCTATCAAAGTAATGTCATAAGCAGTTCATCAGTTTTTTTTTGTTTGTTTTAGTATTTTTCAGATGTTATGGGTTTGTTTTCACTTTCCTGTCTTCCCTGTGTTTTTCTTTTCTTCTTCCAGCTGACCTATACTGTGTCAACCACCTATAACTTTGCAGTTCTGCGATATCTGGGGAGAAAAGGCATAAGTGCACGGTGTTAGGTCCTGCAGCTTCCTGTCTGCTCTGTCACTATTTCACCACCAACATGGGGATATAAAAGGGACGGCAACAATTCCACATCATCTGCACAGAACCACTTGTGGTGTTGGTTTTTTTGGGCCACGGACTCTTAAAAATTTGTCTGTAATTTTTACTTTTCTTGTTGGGAATAATGTAATAGTTTTGGGGTTTTTTTCCCTTTTCTTTTTTTCCTTTATTTTATGGGTGTTAGGTTTGCTTTGACCTACGTAAAGACTTGTGTCAGTATTTCCAATGCTATTTCAACAAAATATTTTTTAAACTTTTAAAATTGCTTGTTGCTTGCTGAGGCTAGGGTCTAAAATTCATTTCTGTTTCCCATTGCAGTCAAACTTCAAATAACACATCACTAATAAATTAACATATGTAAGAAATAACAAGCAATTTGCAACACATGTGCAGCTAGTATGCAGCTGTTGCGGAGAATGGAGATTATAGGTTACCATGGCTACCATCCTTCACATCTGGTTGCCATGGTGGCAGACAAGCACGCATTTGCAGTTTCATGCTGACCTCAGGACTTTTCTCACGGGCTGGAGTAAAAGCCTCAACAATGGAGTCATGCCTGTTTTAAAAGCTAGCCAATAAGGAGCCAGTTCTCGGGGCCAGCTGCGCTAGAAGTCTCTGCCAAGGGTTATATTACATGTCAAGGGAGAGGGTCCTCTGGACAAAGAGAGGGTAAGACTTCTCTAAAGCCTCAATACAGCTCTTCTGGGACAGCAACTACACACACACACACACACACACAACACATCCACACGCTGCTGCATGACCCCAACCTCCCCCCCGAATAATGGAAATGATGGATTCAGAGTCAGAGGCACTGGAGGAATTTTAGATTATTTTGAATAGTTTCTTTCTCACAAAGGGACATACTTGTTTAGTTCTGATCTAGAAAGGTCTGAAATTGTTTCTCATACTTTTTGAGATGGCGAAAGCACTAGGTGCTGACTTATCGAGTAGACCTGAAACACATTGTTGAGGTGCGACTCCCCCTGCTGTTAATGCATGACTGAGGTACTATTATAGAGATGGGGCAGCTTTGTTTTGTCTCTTAATTCTTTAGGAATTTTCTTGTAGTTATTGTATAACACATCTTTTTTTTTTTAACTTACTGTAGCTGATTTTACTACTACTTTTACACTTTTGATTATTACTAACAAAACCTTTTGCAACAAAACAAGTAGATTATTCTATTTGGTGGAAGCTTTACTCGGCTGTGAGTGGTTAAATTGTCAAGTGGCATCTGGCTGTTTGATGATTATTTTTTTTTCTGTTGGGAATATTTGATAATAAAAATTCTTCTGAAATTCTTTTGAAGTATTTGTGCAGCATGCCTCTGAAAATCATTTATTTGTAGTCTGCGTGCAAGTGCGGTTTCATGGTGTTTAACTTGGCACTCCATCCCTGGCTTCGGGCCATATCAAGGGGCCAAGGTGTTTTGTAAGGTGTTTTGTATTCTCTCCTCTTTTCTACACAGGTGCCCTGTTTCCTGCACTTGGCTGTGAACCAGGTGTACCTGAGAAAGCTGAGGGCGAAAGAGGAGAGGAGAGGCTATGACCTGTATGGGCGGCTGCAGAGGGACAGAGGCGGGACTCTGTTCTCTCCGTATCCTGCAAACATAGCCGACAGCTCCTGACAGCGCCTCCAGTTTGGCTTTCCATCATAGCCTTCACAATGGAGTTGGTCATCAAAATTATAGCACAGTGTTATTTGAATTTTGGCATTTGTTTAATTTAATCCCTTCATTATTTTATTTTTGTGAAAAAAAATTGGGTTTTGCTGAGTATTTTGTGTTATACCAAAAGATATAAGATCATACAAATGCAGATGGAAACTTTTTATTTTGAACTGATACATAACGGTTCAGTAATTAGTTCTGTTATGTTGTTCTGCATTTAGCCCATGTCTACATACATACTGAATGTCTACTCAAGTCAGAAGTGAGGTAGATGATGGGGAAGGTTTTTCATGTCTAGGTCTGATTGCACAGTATGTGGTGCATGCTGGATATCCTTTTTAATGAAGGGGAAAATAAAAATGCAGAGCGTGCTTGATATTCTTTTTTAGCAAAGAGGAAATAAACCATTGTGTTCATGGTATTTTGAGTTTTCCCACATGCATTTAATTACATTCAAGGTCTTGTGTGATGGTGAGTTTGGGGATAAAAATGCCACATTTTAACATTGCTGCTTGTTTCTGCAAATATAATGGCTTTTCCTGATAGTGAAGTTCAGAGCTGAGGTACACTGAGCGACATATTTTATTTAGCTTTTAAAACAGTTTCAAAGCAATTGTTTTCTAGCTCTGTCATTTCAAAGTCATAGTGTTTCATGGATTTTCAAGGCATGAGCACAAAAAAAACAACACAAGATTGGTCCATTTGGTATGTTGCATGTTTTATTTGTAGCCAAGCACTGGGGAATATTCAATGCTTTGCCAGCACGTTGGCACAACTAGTCCTTATCCTCTGTAGTGCAAAAAGAGGAGTCAGGGACGTTGTGCAGATAATCAAGATTGGATAACTTTTCACACAGTTTAAACCACACTCAGGGATTGAGCACTGGGGAGAGTGAAACAGACGTTCAGTGTCATTTTGTACATTATTATAAAATTAATGCCCTTTGCAATTTACATCAGCCATTGATGGGGGCTGCCCAAAGAAATTAGTTTTTACATTCATAAATATTACAGCAACATAAAAAAAACACTGACATGAGACTGGGGTTCAGTGATATAAGACATCATGAGGGAAACATACTGTAGATTATGGTACCAGCTTATAAATATCGACTTTTCAGATATGTTAGACTTCAGGTAAACACTATGGTCGGCTACATCATTTTAACAGGAAATAAAATTAAATATTACAGTAAGAAGAAAACATTAACACTGACCAATGATAAGCTAACAGCCCTCATTTTTGCTCTGGATTAATGTAGGCTAACAGCTTGATTGTGTTAAACTCAACTCAGTTCACAGTTAATAAAGTTTCTCTCTTACACTGCGCGTACCAATATTCAAACACACAGTAATCATATAAACAAGCGATTTATTACAAGCCTACATTAAACCAAAGAACCATGTTATAAGTGAATATTACAGTACCTGATTGGATTGAGTTCACTTTCACAGTGAAGCTCTTCATCATTAGTTTGCACAGATGCCGATTTATGATGCCATTTATGACTTGAAAGGCAAATATTGTGATCTCAGGCTGAGACAATACACAAGAAAACTGTATGGTGGCATGGAGCTATGATAGGGCCCATAGCAAGTCATTCAAAAGATGAATCACTTTATCTTATTTATGGTTGTTTGAATAGACACAACATAAAATACTATTAAAGCAGCAATCAAAATGCTGACGATGACGCTTTGAACACCAAGGCCAACAACAATGCCCTGTGTTCAAAAGCAGTAAGTCAAATGTAGCTAAGGTAACTAAACCTGTACCATGAAAGTACCATTCAGCTGAAAACAGGTAAACATCATAAAGCCCTCAGAATACTCAGTTATATGTTTGAACAGAGAGAAGAGGTGATGCACATTAGTGGTAATGGCATTATCCTTGTGTTCAAGATATTTCACATTCAACTGACACCTGACCAGACAAAGCATTTGTAATATAGTGTATCTGTAGAGCAAAGAGACCTTCAGCAAGGCAAAGCTAAAGGACTGGAATGTTAAGGCTTGCCACGCAATCACCACTTGGGAGAACATGCCGCAATTATGAAAATTACTGTTAATTCTAATAATTATTACCTCCTCTGCAGCTCAGGAAAATAGACTCTAATCAGTCCCTGATCAAACACTGAGGCTCAATGTAAATATCAGATGATGTTTGCAAAAAAAATAAAAAATAACACATTAATGGATGGAAATATGCTTCACAGAAAGATAAACAGCAGTTTGTAAACAACAGTAGAAAAAGCAGTAGCATTTCTGAACTTTGAGAAATACTGAACTTTATGTCATAAATCTGATAATGCCTGAATTGTACACTTGACAACACCTCTGGCTACACTGTAGTGTAGTAATGAGAGATTTTTTACACAACTGTGAAATTAAAGCTCATAATTCCCTTCTCATTGAAGACAAACATGGTCATCTTCCATATTAGTGTGGAGATCACGTATCCTTTTCGTACCTTAAGTTATATTGGACATCATACTAATTTTGTTCTGATGCACATCAATCTGGATAGGGAACACTGTCAACCCAGTGTCTGTCTGTGTCCAGGAAAGACATCAGTTCTCCTGCAACAACTAATATATCTGATAACAAGAGAATGTGGTGTTGTAAGTCCCCCTAAAAACCAGAAAAATCAGCTCATGGACGGACAGTTGAGAAATGACAAGACCTACAGTATGTTGCTGTGCCGATGGTAGTGTGCTCTTCAACAGAGGATTTGTAGATTTGTTTGTTCAGTGTATTATTTAAAATTTTAATGATTTGGATTAAAATAAATGCTCAGGAAACGTTATTTGATATATATCCCCTGCATAGGCAGACAAAGCTGAAGCTGGGTAAAAATGTTTTGTGCAACACTACTGAAAGCAGAGTACCAAATGAGTGTGCCTCTTACAGAGTGTCTGTACCTTAGTCAGAATAATAATTTAACAACCTAGACACTAGCCAAACCTGTGACACAGCACGTGGTATCTTATCCATAATATACTGTATCAGTACCTTGTGACTACAGTACATGTACCATAAATCTGACTGGCTCTGCAAAACTGCCCCACGTAGGATTCAGTTAGAGAGATGATGAAAACCTGGATTCACACTTCATCAGTCAACAGCAAGATGCGCGAGATGTTTTACGGTTGCCATGGAGATCTATAGTACCACTCAGCAGCGTGTGGTCAATCTGTTCCTCAGCAGCCAGAACTTCCCTGACAGCTGCCTCGAATGCAGCTGTGACATTAGTGTCATCCTTAGCACTGGTCTCAAAGTAAGGGCAGCAGCCGTTCTCCTCACACCAGGCCCGTGCTTCATCCTCCCCAACTTCCCGCTGCTCCATGTCTACCTTATTACCAAGTACTACAAAAGGGAACCGCTCAGGGTCTTTAACATCCGAATAATTCATAAACTCCTTCTTCCAGCCACCGAGGTTCTGGAAGCTCTGCAGATCGTTCACTGCAAATGTGAGCAGGCAGCAGTCAGCACCTCGGTAGAAGGGCGTGCGTAGGGATTTGAAGCGCTCCTGGCCCGCTGTGTCCCAGATCTGAAGAGTAACCAGGCGCCCGTCTACTTCCAGGTCCCTGTTGAGGAACTCCACTCCAATGGTGTGAAAGGACTGGGAGTCAAAGCAGTCTGTGACATAGCGGTTCATCAAGGAGGACTTGCCCACTCCTCCGTCCCCCAGCAGAATCACCTTCAGCAGCAGGCTCTTTCCGCTCATCATGCTTCCACCAACCTGTTCTGACTGGTTACAGTCCACACCAGGTGGCAGACCAGGGTTAATTTAACCTACAAAGAAAAGGAAAGGCAAGAAAATAGACAACAGTTTGACGCAAATCACTGATGTAAAATAGGAACTGAAAGATACTCACTTCTCAAAAAAAGTATTCAGAGGATTCATTGTTAACTGATCTAGCGACTTTTGTATTCAACCTCAAATGAACCTGTCAAATTTCAGCCATATGACATATGATGTGTAATGGTTGACTAGTTTGACTGACACAGTGACAGGGGTGAATGACCGAGAGTTCTGCAAAGCTCTGTCAGCTATGTCTCTGGTTGAAGGAAGGAGGTTAATACTGTGCTAAATGGCAACGGCCTTGTTTACTACATGACACAGTAATACTGACTCATGGTTGTCTACACGTGTACTATAGCCTGGAAGACCAAACTGAACACAACAGGTGCCAAACCGATGTAATGTGGGAGATAAATATTATCATAAAAGACGACGATGCAGTGCAGGAGCCACAACAATAACAGGGGCGAGTCAGGATCAGGAGCTGACTCTGGAAGCGACCACTGCACCTGCGCACAAACATGCTCCAGCTTGTTGTCAGATGTGGCCGGCGTCTAAAACTGACAAAAATCGCTTCGTCGGTGGTCTCTGCATATCTCAACGTGAAGTGCTTCAGGACATACGTTAACTGGGTAACCGTCCTCTAAGAAACACTTTGGTGCAACAGACAATAAAACTGTTGTGTAGCCTCCCTGTCAACTAGCAAGCTGGCCGGCTAGTGTGGATGTCTTGTTGACATCCATCCTAGTCAGGCTAACCGTTAGCTTCAGTGCATGAGCCACTCAAAACTAATTTTAAAAGGTTCGTAACCAACGAAAGACCAAGTGTTGCAGTGAGGGGACATGTATATGAATTAACGTATCTAATATAAATAGAACAAAAGTGTATTTTGACTCACCCTGTTCCTAATAGTTGATATGACGCGGTCTGCCCATGGAGGGTCCCTACATCTGACTGTGATTCAGCGTCGTGACGTGCGCGCCCCCATGGAAGAGCTGCAAGTGCACACCACCCCAGCAAACCGGGGGGTCCTAAAGCCCGAAGAAGAGTTGCCTTCCATCTAGAAAAATAATCTGCTAATAATCTTTCAATAATGACAATAATTGTTAGTTGAAGCCTAAAATACACTATATATTTCACTCCAATAGATGTATTTGCTGCAGTCTACTGGTTACTACAAGAAATTATATGTGCAAAACGCATGGTAAATCTATAAAATATGATACATTAGATTGAACTACCCCTTAGTTACTGTTGCTACGGTTAAGATTAGTTTGTCAAAAAGAAACATGGCGACGCCGGTTCCGTTTGCAAAAGTAGCAGGAGACACCCGTTCAAGACCAGAAACTTAAGAACTTCAACAAACTATAACATTAAAATGGTACATAGTTTTACTCTAGACAAGTTGTGTTTTATATGTACCTACATACACATCCATATATACACTGTTAGAAGTATAGACTACACTACTGCTGTACGACTGTGCTCTAGTTTTTGCAGTATAACATGGTAAAACATATAGAGAAAGCAAAAACGATTATTAGTGTTGTTATTATTATTATTATCGTTACAGCAGGGTCACACAAAATACATTTGTCGTTACATTTGTAAAAGTTTGCACACTGAATAAATGTATCGCAGATATTTAGTATTGCTATTATCACTAGGTGGCGGTGTACCGCGTAATCAGTTTGCGACCCAAGAAGAAGAAGAAGAAAAATAGCTGAAACATAGAAGAAGAATCCAGCTGCGTTTATTCCCTCTGTACCGCTGTTTGTTATCGGACAGCATCATATTATCAGTATTCCTGAAAGCCGACTTTAACGGTGTATAGCTCCGTATTTGTGATTTGGATAACTGAGAGACAAAGGCAGCTTAATGTGTGTGTCGCAGTGAAAAAAGGTAGGAAACTGTGTACATGTTCCGTTACTGATGAATGCTCTGACAACACTGACACGTAACGTTACGACTGAACTGGTAATTGCGAGGTTGTTTGTTCAACGAAGTTAGTTGCCAGCAAAATAAGTGAAACACTGACAGTGTAACACTTCCATTTTGGGCAATGAGCATCAAAACAGGGCTCGGCTTTATTCACAGCAACAATTGACAGATAATAAAGTGAATTAGTTTGTATGTCTTTGAACGGTGACCGATTTGTATCTGAGCAATGCATGTGTTTTCTGTTCTGTTCAACCTCTCAGATGGCGGGTAGGGGCAGCCTGGTGCCCTGTGTGTGTCTAGGGCTGTTTGGTGTCTTGTGCTGGGTCTGGGTCTCCTTTGCTTCCTTTCCTGATGACCAACTTCCCCTGGAGGCTTTGGATGCAGTGGACCGAGGAGCCTTTCAGCCTCAGAGTGCTCTAGCAGAGATGGAGTTCAGCTCCATCAACTCATACAGAGGTCCTGGCAACAATGACCGCCGTAGTAACAAGGAGCTGCCCATTCTCCTGTGGTGGAGTGGAGGATTGTTCCCACATTTTCCTGGAGACACTGAGCGCATTGACTGTGCCACATCCTCCTGCCTGGTCACAAGCAACCGCAAGGTACCAGAGATATTTAACCTTAACCTTTTATGAAGCTTGTTACTGAACTCTTAGCCAGAGAGAGGATGCATGCACACATTAGTAATAATTATCATCCAAAGTTGTTCTTCCAGTAATCTTGAGCTTGATCTTGAAAGGTCCAGATGTACAAACGGACAGCATCCATCATCTTTTATGGGACAGACTTCCGGGCATATGAGGCGCCGCTCCCTCGTCTTCGTCACCAGACCTGGGCACTGTTTCACGAAGAGTCACCCATGAATAACTACGTGCTCTCTCATGGACCAGGAATCAGGCTGTTCAATTACACTGCCACGTTTCGCAGAGAGTCCGACTATCCTCTGACCCTGCAGTGGCTGCCCTCTCTGAACTACCTGCTGAAACCTGTAGCCGTGTCCCTGAAGGAGAAGAACCGGCTGAGGAGGGAGGGCATGGCCCCGGTGCTCTACATGCAGTCTCACTGTGATGTGCCATCAGACAGAGACAGATATGTCCGCGAGCTCATGAAGTACATCAAGGTACAAGGCATAAATGTTCTGTCAGGGCCACATTTACAGAGATGCATACTATATGACTGTAGCTGTTTCCAGTTAAGTGCCTGATTTATAAGGATTGCTTTATGCAATATGCATGTAAAGTGGCATTTTTCTAGTTATAACAGCTAAGGAGCAGCCATACTTTCTACATGCTGTAGCTTTGCTCTCAAAGCAATAAAATGGCTCATGTTGGTCCGAAGTTAAATTTTTTAAAGCAAAAGAGTGGTAATAGAGTCTGATTTGGTGGTTAATAATTCATTTAATCTCATCCTCATTTTTCTAATGGAATATTCCTTTTTAATTGTCTTGTTTTGACTCTTTTTAGGATGTGTTTCTGCTTGGTATTAAAATAATCTACTTATTACTTACTACTTAGACATTATTTAAAATAAATAACGATAATGATAAAAATATCAATTTATCTCTTTAGTTTCCTCAATTCCACTTGCACATATTTGCTGGTTGGTCAAAGTCATGCATGCAACTGTAACACAGCTGTAAATTTAGCCCTCAGTTTGATGTTTGTAAATTCCCATCAGTGAATGTAATGTTAGAGTAAAGTAAGAATGTCTAATCAGGGTATTGTGTGGACCATTAAAAGCACATCAGTGTCCCATGAACAATCTTTTGCAAATGTTTCCTAACTGCTTCCATATTTCTCTTTTCCTACGCATTGTTTTTCTCTCTGTAGGTGGACTCCTACGGAAAATGCTTGAATAACAAACCTCTACCTGAACATCTGGAGGACACAGCCACTGCTACTGGCGAGGATCCCAACTTCATGGCTTTTGTTGCACGCTACAAGTTCCACCTGGCACTGGAAAACGGCCGGTGTCCAGATTACATGACAGAGAAGCTGTGGCGGCCTCTTCATCAGGGCTGCGTGCCTGTCTATCGAGGCTCCTCTGTGGTGGCAGACTGGATGCCCAACGACCGTTCTGCGATCGTCATAGATGACTTCCCCTCACCGAAAGCTCTTGCTGATACCCTCAAGTTTCTGGATGAGAACGATGATGAATATGCGAAATATTTAGAGTTCAAACACCCCAGCCATATTACCAACACTCGCCTGCTGGAGGCTCTTGACACCCGCGAGTGGGGGGTTAATGACATGAGTAAACCCAACTACTTGAATGGATTTGAGTGTTATGTGTGTGACCAGGAGAATGCACGACTGGCGGCAGAACGAGCATACAGGAAGGCCCCTAAAAACAACCAACCTCCTCAACCAAAAATGGCTATGAACTCTCACATGGGATGCCCCCTGCCCAGCCCGGGGTACGGAGACGTCCAAGACTTACCCGCAGACGATGGGTGAGTTTGTCTTAAATTATCTACTTTCTGTGCTTTAATGTGAATAACAATGTCCAGAGGGGAGAGAAATCAGTCTGTTTTAATTGTCTAATTAAAATATCCCCTATGATGAGCCTAATCTTTTTATCTATATCTGTCCACAGATGGTTGCAAATATGGCCTCAGGATTACTGGCAGAGCCTGGACCAAGCAGAGGGGCTGGAGTCTCTGATAAGACATAACGAGTCAGACTCTTCGCTGCTGTGGAAGCACATCCAAAACATTGCTGTGAGCAGAGCCAGAGGAAAACACTGACACAGGCCTCGAAACAAACCGAGGATGGAGCACATCCAGGATTACAAGGGTGTCCCATATTATGCATTGCCTCTGTTTAAATGAGAGAGCGAAGCAGAAATTACTCTGACTTTTGCATGTGAGCCAAAACTCCTTTGCCTATATGAGCGGTTTAGTTATATTATAACAGATTTTGATAATGTATTCATCTGACATGACTCTTTGGTCCTATTCTCCAAGTTCAGTAATGCAAGAATAATGTTTTAGGATGTTATATGCTAATGTTTTATATATTTTAAAGTCGTTTTATTACCATACCTGAGGTGCCATCATCGGCCTTAGTCAACCTTGCATTGTTAACATTAACTGTTCCACAGAGGCACATTCTCATGAGATGCAGATTCATTCACTGGACAGGGGCAGAGCCAAAGACTTGGCCTAACTGTGTGTGAATATCATCAAGACAGCAGCAGAACCAATGAACAACATTGGCTTTTTTTTTTTTTTTTTTTTTCAGTTACTCAGCAGGTAACTGATGGTTATCAGCTAAAGTCATATTTATGTACAGAACTATTTTAAGTGACTATGCAAGGAAAGTATGATTTCAACAAGGAGTGTAGAAAGGCAACTGTAAAGTTAAGCACAACTCCTCAGGGGGAGATCAACACTACGTTTGTAAAGTAGTTGTCAGGAACAGCTCATCTAATGGACATCTTGTGGTTGATACTTTATAACATTGCCCTAACTATTTTTGTTACATGATGCTAAGATCAACAGTATGTGCAATAATTTTCAAATCATGCTTTTTTTAAACGTGTAAGTGCGTGAAGTTGTCTTGTGTGTCTACTAGCACACTACCTTTGTATCACATATTTATACCAGGGTTATATAAATCTTTTTTTATTTTGTTAACAAAACACCATACAAGTAAACACACTATTTTGTATCAAGAAGAACAAAAGAAGTAAACATTTTCTCATCAAAGTCAATTTTTTTGCATAACTACGTATATATAATATTATAATATTGTACCCCACTTGCCAGTATTAGTCTGTTCACAGTTATATGTAGCACTTCATAACATACAGATGTATCCTTCATAGTTCACAGAGGCAGACAACAGCTTCCACCGCCAAGAAAAACACAAGCTCGTATAACATATAACGTTTGCGAAATTGGAAATTTAACCTAATGTAAGAATCAGTATTAAGCAATCATATTGTTCATTATTACAGCTTCTTTGATCACCCTGAACCACATCGTTCCTAAGTTCAAACCGAACACAGCCCAAACTTTGAAGGGCCGGTTCTCACTTTATATGCAAATGAACATGAAGGAAAGAGGACGACGATAAGAGGCTGCTGAAGAGCTTCAATAATCAGTCAAAGGCTTTGGAGTAGCAGCTCTCACAGTGGACTTTCCCACCGTGTAGGAACATATTGTAGAGAAGGTCTCCCATAGGCTTACCACACTCACCACACTGAAAAAATTAGGAGACTGTCATTAGAAAATGGAATTATAATAAAATACAGTAAAAAAAAGCAGTGTTTCCATCTTTGAAATTCTGCCATAATTAACTGTGCCATAAAAGACAACAATTAACTGACTAAACCTTTGATTCATGGACTGGCAGTATGCAAGAGGGGAAACATAATTTGTATTTGAAGAGTTGATTTTTCTGACAAATAACTAACCATTATTACTGAGTATAAGAATTATTTTATTCTTAGTTTTCCCTTAACCTATATATGGGGAAATAATATGGCCACAGCTTTTTGTTTAATCAGTCATATAAAAACTGAAGTGTTAAAAGGATATGTGTTTTTCACAGGGGCTTATGTGCAGGACTAGTTCTTGGCAAGTCTCAGATGGTTGCTAGCAAACCTCATGATGACAGTAATGACTGCAGGAAGCCACAGTGCCCGGACACACAAAAAGAAAATAGTTGCTAAATTGACCACTCCAAGTCTAGTATTTACAGAAGGAAATGAGATTGGTATAAATCTTCTAATCTAACTCGCAGCAAGAAAGCAAATAAGTATATTTTTGAAAATGTCAACAATTCCTTTAAGGGGAAACAAAAGCTTATTTTCTTTAGTCCCTTCAAGGAGGCGTGAATAACCTATTATACAACAATTTATTGTCCAATAATAATTCATTCATTTTCAGCAGAACTATACAGACAATGTACCTTGAAGCAGGCAGGGTGGCAGTTGATATTGAGGTGCTCAATGGTGATCCTGGCATCATTGCCCACCAGTTCCCCGCAGTACGTACAAGTAGATGACAGCGAGCCACTGAGGGCACACAGAAATCGAGACAAGTGAGCTGACTCAGAAAACAGCAGCTCTGTCTGGTAAAATAACCTGTGACCCTCTGTCCTGTGCAGGGGAATTTAATAAGTGTAAATAATCCTTTTGATGTCCTCCTAATGAGCAGGCTTGGTGGAATTTCTGACCTGTTGTTTTCGCATATCTAGTTTCATCAGAACTGGAAATAACAAGGTAAAGGCGTGAAAGGGCTCCGATTTAAAGCTGGTTCAATACAGGTTTAGCGAATTGTTTATTACCTAGAGTAAGTGGAGAGTTTGCTGTAAGAGGAAGCGTACTGATGGAACCTGATGTCAAATAATCTGACCCACTATAGAAACAAGAGCAACTATAAAAAGTAATGTGTACCCACTATGGAAACTTTGCTGTTGAAAACATTTGAAATCGTTGCAATACTGAAAGAAATCAAACTGGAAGTTGTGATAAAAAACACTGAAAGCAGTTGAAATGGAAGAGCTGAGGTTCGAGTGTTCATTTAAAGTTCAGAGGCAAGTATTAGTTTAGCTGGAAGTGGAAGTTAAAGTGGAAATCCTCAAGGGAGACGTCACTTAAAGTATCGAAGTGAAAGGAATGAAAGCATTTAAAGTCAATTCTGTATAAATAGTGGAAATTTGTAGGAGTTAGAAGCACCTGAAAGCATTCGAAGTGTCACTGAAAGAAGTTGAAATGACATTTGAAGAGAAACACACGAATGCAGTCAAAATATCAGTTGACGTGATTGGTAAAAAATAATTGAACTGTAGAGATGAAAGCAGTCGAAGTGTCAGGGGAGAGAGGGCTCTCTTTTTAATACAAGTTTAGGTGATTGTGTTATTACCTGGAGTAAGTGGAGGGGCTGCTGTATGAGTAATTGACAGAGCTTGATGTCAAACCATCTGACCCACTATGAAAACATGAACAATACGGTAAATCATTAGAACAGAGTTTATTCAGCAGCAGTTACCTTTTTGTTATTCGACCGCATAAATATTATATTGATCCTACCTATCGATGGTGTCTCTGGTGTTATGCAGGGACATCTCTGTTGCATTGACGTACTCTTTCAGATACACAAACCCCCTTGAACAGGTGAAGACGAGCTCAGTTAATATCTATAGTCAAAATGGATATTACTGTCACTTTAATTTAAATGTCAATTTGTAAAATCACTTACTTCTTGGTCTCAGGTTCTGGTGTTTGGACACCTTCCTCCATCGCGGTCCTGGTTTCATAACTGGAAACAGAGTGCAGCAGTGCAGTTAGTGCAGTAGTGATTGGTTATAACAGAAGGACTCTGTCAAATGTGACTCAAGAGATAATCTTTTTTTTTCCCCCAATGCTTGTTAATGGTATGCTATTTAACGGGCTGTGATTTGACAAAAGGACATCTCTAATACACATCATTAATCTGACATCTGGAGACTGATAATTAGAGGGAAGGAAATGAGGGCAAATTGAAAGACAATGGGAGAGCAGATCTTGTCATTTAACTTCGGTAATAGAGTTGAATCAGGAGTCTGTCTAACCAGGCGTCATACAAGAGTTGGAGGTAACTTTAGATCCAGTATCATCCTATAACAACCAGAGAAAACAGATCTGGTAGGTGAGTGTAAAATAAGCCCTACATATTAGATGACACCTTTTTGATTTTAAATGGTACACTTCATTAATATATACTTCATATATATATATATTCAAATATATTCATATATATGCAAAACCACATCCCTCTAGAGCCATAAAAAAAACACAAAAAGTTCAGGTTAAAGAGCAATATCTTCATAAAAAGTGAGAAAATCAACAGAGCAAATAGTAGAAAATGACACTCTGGAGAAAGTATTCCTGCATTATGCTGTGTCTGACGTTTACAAGATCATAAGCTTACCGGTCCATAGCGGGCTCTGGCTCACTGCGTGTCTCCCTAGAAAGTAAAAAAAAAGCTATATTAAACTTTTACTGTCAGCTGTAGCGGTCAATAAGCTGGACGCAATCCAGCGAACAGGAATTACAATGGTTTTTTTTATGAAGTGTATGAAGCTGATCTCTCTGACTCACAGCTCCAGACGGGGTCGGGGATTTATTGGACAGGTTTGGTTTGTTTCTATTGTGCTGCAGCACCGAGCCCTCCTCCCCATGCATTGTAATTTTAAACATTACCTAACACGCCTCACATTTCACTTTCTCAACCTCTACTAACCTTCCCTCCTTCTTGATCATAAACTGGGAGTTTCGAGAATTTTAAATGTGATTAGAGGTTATTTTCCCAACCTGATGGCGGTGACGGTTGTGACTGTGTGTGTATCCTCGGGGCTGTGAAACAGAGGACATTCCAGCATTATAACAAGTCTGGCAGTGGAGGTCAAGAAGCGACAGTATTAAAGTAAAAAATAACACGTTGAGAAGAGGCTGATTATTCTTTGACAGAGCCTTGAGGAAGTTTCAACTTGTATTTAGCTCGCCTTCAATTAAACGGTTGACAGCCGCTGAATTTTAAAAGGTGCTATAATCACATCCTGTCAAAATGGGTTTTTAAAAAGTGCTTTAATATGCATTTACCTCTTCTCCTCCTCCTCCTCATCTGTAGTGGTAGTGATAGTATAGACA
This sequence comes from Pampus argenteus, assembly GCA_036937835.1. Lineage (NCBI taxonomy): Eukaryota > Metazoa > Chordata > Actinopteri > Scombriformes > Stromateidae > Pampus > Pampus argenteus. Next base: position 19,512,024 of record CM072861.1, on the reverse strand, counting down.
GTGGGTGATGTCCACCTGTCCCATGGGGAGTCATTGTCAGTGGACCTTGAAGACAAACAAAGACAGCGTGAGAGGATAACATAAATTACACCGTGTACATTGTTAAAAAAAAGCTGGAAGGGGATCTGCAGTTGTGAGGAAATGTAACTGTATCTGACCTATTTTTATCAGCACCAGTGCACAATGTATTCTGGTTCAGTGAGTGCAGTGTTCATGCTGTAAAAGCCGAGTTACTTCACCGTACTGAGATGGAAGGAGGTTACAGGAGTGAAAGGAGCAGATAATCACCCAGAGCTTTTAATAAAAAGATGACTTACTTTCTCTCAAACTTGACCAGCATCTGTTGATTTTCAGCTTGGTCTCCTGGTGCATCATTTTGGCTGAGAGAGAGAGAGGGGTGGGGGGTGTACATGGAAAGGCTTTTAGCACATAATAGACATGGATGGGTGCATGCAGATGAATGAAACATAGCAGATCGCATTGTGTAAGATTAAATTGAGTGTCATCCATGACAGTGCAGAGAAGCAAAGAGAGAGAGAGAGAGAGATGGCCGATGCAGAAGTTGTGACAGATCAGGCATATCAGACAGCAGTAATGTGCACCATTTCTGAAATTGATTTCTGCAGGTCCACTCTCTTCCTTTTCTCTCCATCTTTCACTCATACATTCATAACACAATTATGCACCAGATTCCGTGTAATACCTTGTGGTGTCAGTGTTGATGGGGATTATGTCAGCTGTGAGATATTCCAATGCATCACTGCTCATACTGTGAAACACAAGTACAAAAAAAAAAAAGGAAATCAACAGAAAATTAATCGCCAATAGTTTTGATATCTGAATAATTGTTTTGGTCATTTAACATTTGCTGGTTCCAGCTTGTCAAATGTAAGAACTTTCTTATTTTTTCTGTTTATATCATTATAATTTGAATATTTTTGTTTGGAAGAAGAAAATAAGCAATATGAAGATATTTCTATAGGAAGTCACAATGAGCATATTTCTCTCATTTTATTGATCAGAAATTACCAACAAATTAATTGCTAATTAAAACAATTCTTAGCTACAGTCATATTTCATTTAATTGTTAGCTCAAAGATTCAAAATGAGTTGGATAAGGGCAGCTAGGTTACTTTGGACTTGGATCTTCGTTCTCCATGGAAGTGGGTGACATGCTAAAGAAATAAGAAAAATAAAATCAACATTAGCATAGTATCAATATGGCACGATAACTGCTGATTAGGAATAATAATTATTGCAATAACCTACAAAGCGAAACGGTTGTAGCAACTATAATATTATGTCGTAACATGATAGTATTGTACTGCTGGTACAAACAGCAGTTACAACACAGAAAAGGGGAATTATCATTCTCGTACCTGTTGATGGAAATATCTGCGAGGGGCTGGAGCAGGTCAGAGGAGCTGCAATAGAGAAAAGTGGCTCATAATCAGAAACTGCTGCATTATGCATGCCAAGATGCTATCTGGCTGGATGGAAAACAGTCACAGCTCCAAACCAATATGATTACCTGTTAGGGGATGTGGTCCCTATCGGATATGGATCAAACGGATCAGCCGAGCTGAAAAACAATTTCACACTGATTTCACTCTCAATTGTCAGCATGGCCCATCTTGTGTCGGAGGAATTCTGATCACATTGACTCATAATGGAAAGATTTAATGCAGTTTGAATGGTAAACAGAAACGCAGAGAAACCCAAAGGCCTAAACTCAATCAAAATCAGAAGCTGGGTGTATTTCACTTTTTACTTCACCTTAAACAAACTCTAATTTCAGTCACTAACAATCATACAAAACAGGTCATTAATATTATCAAATCCATGTTCGGATATTTTATCATCAAGAAAATATTTTAGGGCGAGCGCATTAAAGTGATTTTTTTTTCTTTCCTGTGTAAAGTGCTATGCTGCACAGTGGTGGGTAAAAAAGGAAGTAAAGACGCTGGAACGCATGAATGGCATGATGTGAAGAGAAAAGAGGGCAAGTAAAGGTTATTGTAGTTCTTCTCATACACTATTTACAATGCCAGTCCATTACAAAAGCTTGAAACCCACTGAACTATTTAAGTGAAAGCATGAAAACCATCTGAATATTGTGTGTGTGTGTGTGTGTGTGTGTGTGTGTGTGTTTGTGTGTGTGTGTGTGTGTTCATACCTTTGGTCAGTAATGATCACTGTTCTGGTGGTTACAGTGACTGTCTCTCCGGGGCTGGCGGGTAGAGAGACACAGTGTAGTTTCAGGTAGAGTTAGTATAAATCACTACCAGGTATATCTAAACAGAATACATTTCTTAGCAGGAACAGCTCTGCATAGATAGATAATTGTTTAAGAGCAGCCTGTCATCTTCTTTTACCTTTCTATTTCTTTGGCTTTTGTCTCATCTGTCTCCTTCTCCTCCTCTTGCTGCGTGCTGAGGCTGGCGGAGACAAAAAAAAACAAACCCGCAATACTAATCAGTACGGAGCATTCTTTTCTATTTCCAGTCGTGTGCAGATAAGACACAAGGCTTTCTGTTTCAAAGTATTTACTCAGCCGCTGCAGGAATCTGCAACTTTGTTTCTATCTGACACGGAGCAGGGGGTTAAAATAGAAATGCCGAAAGTAAGGAGCCCTGATTTACGGATCAAACTTGAGGCAGATGGGGATATTAAAAATCTCACACCTCAGGGAACCGGAGCTAGGATATATGCCCCCTTCATCTGCTGTGATAAGAATTAATGGTACAGAGGGATGAGGAGAAGAGGCCATCACAACTCTGTCTCATCTCTTTCTCACCTGTCTGTCTCTGTATTAATTACAATGACATCATTAAGCAGGGACATCCAGGGTGCAACTGGTCTTTGCTGGGTCTGACTCACTAAGACATCAAACACAAAAGTTAAATATGTAAGTATGCAAGCTACTCTTGAAACTGTATATCTGGCAAGGTAGTTTAAGGTATTGCTTCAGCTTGCCGCTGACAAGGGAGCTATTGATTTTTCACTGATGAAAGGATAATTCTTCACATATCTCGGTATTTTGGGGCTTGGGTGGGAAAGAGCTCTTCCTGTACCTGTCTAATTCAGTAAGCAGATCCTGACTCCAGCGTCCTGGGCTGGGGGGAACTGGCTCTGCTGACTCTTCTGGACTGCGGAGGCGGAAAGAGGAGAGGAAGAGGATGTGGAGAAGGTAATGAACAAAGGGGGATTTAGGATTCAGAGGAGATTTCAGGGCAAGAACAGGGCAGTTGAGGTAGGGAAGAGGGGTGGGAAATTACAAGTCCAACAGTGCCACCTTGTGGGTAAACATTTAAAGGACTTTCTAATGTGAGAATCACTTAATTGCACAATCAGTAGGAAATATATTTTTAACAAACCCATCAGTGAGAGCCAGGAGATCGGCTGTTATTGCTTCATAACTGCTGAGTGCCGGAGTTGGCTTCTGCTCAACACTGCAGACAGAAAGGGGAAAATGATATATGAATGCACCTGTTTTGGCATGTAAGCACACATCTCTATATTACATTTTTAAGAACCAGATTTTTAATCTAGTCTAATTTGTATAAGGTAGTTTTAGAAACCTGAAATTGAGATGTCTGTTATTACTTTGAAGTGAGCATAGTGGCAGTTAGTCATTGTCTGTTTTCTTGGCAACCCTGCTATGACATGAATGAGAAAGTTGTTGGTTTTGTACCCGTCCTCTGTGTGACTGTCCGCAGAGCCTCCCTCATCCTCTGCCAATGCTGGCTCATCATCCTTAGAGCTGGAGAGAAAATTAAAAACTCTCATTATCAGATAGCATATTGGGCCTGGAGGCTCTAACATGTTGGTGCAATGGTAAAAAGATTTTTTTTTTTTTTTTTTTTTTTGCATTGCTTTTTTCTATTTCTGCCAGTACCTGGTTGAATTTGTGTCGAAGGGAATAAGGGTGTCGGACAAAGCGTCGAGGGTGTCAACGCCAGAACTGTTTAAATAAATGGAGAGTAAACACATGGCATTCCAGGGCAGCTTCCAATTTCACATATAAAGACAATGAGAGCAAACATACCAGAGAAATACACAAAGAACCTGAAAGCAAGTATAAAGGTCCTAAAATCTTATTTTCTTCCCAAGCTTTTTCTTTCAGTAATTGTTTCTACATGAACAGATAACCTTCTGCCAAAGCTAGAACAGTTTTGATTATCTTAAATTAGATAATTGTCTTGTTTGTTTTGGGGTTTTTTTCTTTGTGCTCTTCTCTTCTTCTTTTTAGTGGGCGCGGCAAAAATGGCCACACAGTTCAATGTACGAATCAGCATACAGCAACGTTTGATTCAGACAGTATGTGGGTTGTTGTCACTGTCAATAAGATCTGACCAAACCACACCAACACAGTCCTGATGAAGCAGTTTAACAGAGTTTGATTTTTGCTTATTTAGTCAATAATATCAATGTTGTAGAAAAACACTGAAGATTTGAAGCCAAGATTTCTGGGGCTTTAAACCTTTGCATAAGAATTATGATATAAAAATATATATATGGGAAAACATTATGTTGATGTATCATTATCACAGTGTTACTATACAATTATATATATAATAATAATGTTAATATTATGCAGTGGCGGAAAAAGTATTCAGCAATGATTCGCTACAAAAATCCTACATTACAAGTAAAAGTTCTGCATTCACATTTTTAAGAATTATCAGGAAATTTACTATAAAAAGTAAAAGGGCTCAATGCTGACAAATGGCCCCTATGAATGGTATATGATTATGTATTAAATGTCTGCAACATTGCAACAACTGCACTGATATATCAGTGTGTAAGCAGCATTTTACTGTTGTAGTTGGTCATAGTGGAGCTTATTATTGCTACTTAATGTAATATATGGTGGTTCAATCTATAACAATTAATCTATGTTATATTTAAGTTGATATTAAGTTGAGCTTTTCGTATAAAATGGCAATATATAATGTTACTACAAAATAAATGTAGTGTTGTAAAAAGTACATTTTTTTCCTCTTAAATGTATGAGTAGAATAATAAAGTAGCCATATTCAACATTTAGTCAAGTACTTAAGGACAGTACTTGAGTAAAACACTTTCCACCAATATACAATGCTTTAATATGTGGTAGCAGTGATTTTGGAAATCTGACCTTTGGTTTGGAGAAGGTTCTGGCTTTGGCTCCGTCTTCACTGTGTCCTCTTCTACAGCAGAGACTGGGGCAGGTGACACGGGGGCATCAGATGCTGGAACAGAGGTTTCTGGAGCAGGAGTTTCTGGAGCAGGAGTTTCTGGAGTAGGGGTTTTTGGAGTAAGAGTTTCTGGAGCATGAGTTTCTGAAGCAGGGGTTTCTGGAGCAGGAGTTTCTGGAGCAGGAGTTTCTGAAGCAGGGGTTTCTGGAGCAGGAGTTTCTGGAGCAGGAGTTTCTGGAGCAGGAGTTTCTGGAGCAGGAGTTTCTGAAGCAGGAGTTTCTGGAGCAGGAGTTTCTGAAGCAGGGGTTTCTGGAGTAGGAGTTTCTGAAGCAGGGGTTTCTGGAGCAGGAGTTTCTGGAGCAGGGCTCATTGGAGCAGGGATTTCTGGAGCAGGGGATGCTAGAGCAGGGGTTTCTGGAACAGGGGATGCTGGAGCAGGAGTTTCTGAAGCAGGGGATGCTGGAGCAGGGGATGCTGGAGTAGGTGACACTGCGGTTGGTGACGCTGGGGTGACTTTAACCAGAGGAGTGCCAAAAACCTCTGAATTATCAGGTTCTGGATCTGTACTGACTGCCTGAACATACACATGGATGAGTTCAGGGAGGGGAGTGGCCACCTTGGTGCACCCTGGTTTCATATTTTCAAATGGGTCTTTTTCTGTAACAGACACTGGAGGCAGGTCTTCTTTCACAGGCTTTGGAGTAGCTTCTACCACATTTGGCGCCACTGGCTCATTAACAGTGACATCAACAGCTGTCTTAACGCTGGTGTCGACCCTGTAAACCACATAGATAATGAAACAAATTGAAGGAACAGAATCCACTTGTTGTACTGAAAATAGAGACACTGTACGGGACTTACTGCTTGCTTGATCTGGGCTCAGACGCAGAGGCAACAGATGTGACTGGGACGGTAGGGGACGGGGGCGGAGTGCTAACAGGTGCTGGAGTCGCAACACTCTCATCATCATCAGTAATCTCCACCCTGCTCACACACACACACACACACACAAATGAATGTGAAAGTAGACACAAAGAGAGACATTTGATCACATACTTGGATTCACAGTTTTATGTCAGATATTAGAGCGACCATTTACCTTTTAGCCACAAATGATGACAAACTGCTGTTGACCGCTGAAGTGTCAGGTGCTTTTTCCTTAGACCTATGGGTTTTTAACACATAGATATTCCCATAAATGCTTTCACAGTGTGTAGAAAGTACAATTTCTCAATGTGTAAACGTTTAAGGATTAGCATAGCAAAATAAGACATACATACTCATATTTCTTAGCAGCAGAAAGCACATACGACCGTTGCCGAACTGCAGAATTCTTCAGAACACTGCTAGCTTTCTCTGTCCTGCAAAATCAAATCATTGTGATGTTAATGTAATCCCTTTTCCATGCATGTGAGTTCAGATCGGATGGCGTGCTTTGCGTGAGGAAAGTCTTACCGTTTCTCCTGCTCCTCGTGGCTAAGTTTGCCCTCCTGGTTCTCTGGAGAGAACCTCACAGTGTGGGGTGCACTAAGGAACAGAAGTGCAAACATACACCACATGAAAATACATTCTCACTCAGTTGCCAGCAGTTCACTGTGAATCTGATATGTGCTGCTTGCTCACATTCTCTTGTAGCTCTCTGAAGGTTTTTTGGTGAATTGCGTTGTTCTGCTGCGAATAGACACAAAAGAGCAGCTTATATTAATGTGGGAATTGGAGAGGTCTGTCGGCGCATGTCTAGACATGCTAATGACTCATCAGCTTATTCAAGTAGGAGAAGCTCTTACCTGAAGCCATTAGATGTCGAGGATGAAGCAGACTTGTCTAGTTTCGTGAAAACACCTCTAAAAAGGAAAAACAAAAAAAGTGAGTGAGTGAATAAACCTGTTGTTTAATCATAACATGCCCCATATCACGCTTTTGATTTAGGTTTCTAGTTTCACATTGGATGATGGTTTGCACTATATTTGAACCTAGATTTCTGTGAGACAAGTGTTTCTCTTACCTGATCAGGAACCCTGATGCTGGCGCTCTAAGTGCAGAACAGAGACTCGATATCAGCTCAGTCATGTTTTGTGGGGATTTCAGAGTAGATAGGTTTGATTTTTTGGAAACTAGTGTTTACCTTTCAGTGTCAGACTTGGTGTGTGACGGGGTCAACGTTGTTGGTGAAGACGCTGGACTGGTCTCAATAGGAGTCCCGTCAACACGGCTGGCTCTCACTTCTGCTATCCTGCATGAAGACACAGGAACATAGTTTTGTGTATTTATTAAACTGAGTAAAAGATAATAAAGACCACTCTCCCTGTGTTTCAACATGTTGACACCATACATACTGGGGTGCTCTTACCATGGCTTCACCTCCCTGGTCTCATTCTCAGGTTCACCGCGGCGCTGCATCCAGCTGGCATCTCCCTTCAGCTTGGTCCGCACTTTGGTGGTACGAAACACAGCTGCTCTTTCCTCTTCTGAGACACAAACATGTGCACGTCACACATCATCTATATCTAGATATTCTACACAATGTAGGCTGCTTGATAGCATGCATGCGGTTGATTATGTGGTGTCCCCTTTGGACCCATATATACACCGTATAATCAATCGCTTATATTCCACATTAAAGTCAGGGCAGTGACAGAGGAAACAATGCGTCAGTCAGCCTGCTCACCTTTTGACATGGTTGTTCTAGAGGTTTAACTCCTTTGCCTATGTTATGTTTTCTTCACAGGGCACCTAAAAAAATGTACACAAATCACATTCAGTTAAGTTACACAGGTCATGTCAAAAGAAAATGTACAGATTTCACAGATTATTATAAATCAGTCTCAAAATGGTCCTTCCCACGCTACGTTCCCACCCAATAAGGAACATATTCTCTGTAAAGCATTCCTCAGTCTCATCCCTTAGATATGTAGATGATCCAGTCCTTCCACTTACCAAAAAATATTTCTATTGCCTAAATATGAATGGACACACGTAGACATACTGTATGTACGCAGCTTTGTGACTCAATCAAAAAATATACTCCAACAGAAAGTCAAAATTTGCTTTCCTTTTACACATATCCAAGTTAGCTGACACCCTCAGCTATTTACAACGATGAACTGTTCAGAGGCGAAACCCACTTCACCAGGGAACTTAAGAAGGAAGTGATACTATAATGAAATACTGATGAGCGTTTCCCTTATCTGAAAGTAGGCAAAGTCTGAAAGCTTGTGCAAAATTGTGGAGCACTGCCAAATTTATAATGCAAATAGAACTTGAAAATCTTATGGAGCTGTGAATTCCCTCCTTCTAAAGCGCGTTGCCACAATATCTCTTGAAGATATTGTCCTGAATGTTGGTTAAAAAAGCATATTTATGCTAAGCTTAACACATGAGTCCACACAAGATAAATGATTAATGTAGAGCAATTCCCTTTAAGGCATGCAGTGCACAGGACGGACAACTCCACTGTCAAGCAATCATGATTGGGAAACACGCAGAAAATGAGAAAGCAAACACCCAGTTAACACTTTCAACAGTTTATGTAGCATGATTGATCACCGGTACATTATCTGCTTTTACAGCTGCCGATTAATGAAGCTATATAAACACAAAGTATCCAAATGATTTACTAAATCATGTTGTAATGGAAGCTGCCAGTCAGAGTACATACCTGCTTTCACTTGACATCCAGCAGATTTATATCCAGGTCAGTCGAGTCTGTGACAGTGTGTCCCGCTGAGTGTGACTAGTGTGTGTGTGTGTGCCTATGGAAAGTCTTTTCTGTCTTGACAGGTGTCTCAATCCCTAAGCGAGTGAACAGGTACGGGCGTGAGCACCAACAAGCTCAGCAAGTCAAGGAGGGTAGATGCGGGGTGGAGCAGTATGTGTTTGTCTATCCACATATACGTGTGTGTGTGTGTGTGTGTGTGTAATAGAGGTTGCTAAGAAGTCATTTTTTTGTTTACTACATTTTGTTCATGAGAGTGAGCAAGCACATACCTGCCATACAGGTGGCTGACAGTCAATGCTGAGGCAGTGCACAGTAAAGGGAAGCAGACGACAAGGAGCACAGCATGGCATACATAAATGAGGCAACTCGTAGCAACATCTCCTGTGGGACCGCTCCTCTCATGCTCACTGGGAAGGAAAACCCAGGAAGCACACATCATTAAAATAAGATGAGCAACACAAAGAACTGAAATAACCAACGGTGACAATGGCCCTCACATCAATACAAATTCATACAAAACCTAAAAAAAAAAGAAACAAAAATGACAAGTCTGTGTTCAGGCATTTGTCCCAACAATTTCTTTGACAAATTGGGATCGGGATCAGCCTACCAATTGTTTCTTTAGGAAAAGAACAATCTCACACAAATATATATCAATATATCAAAGAAGCCTTTTCGAATCAGAAAAAGGCCGTGAATAGATTTTGCAACATATCAGAGAGAGAAAAGGTGGAAGAGGAAATCAGCAAGTATGAGAGATGAAGTTTCACTCTGTTGAGCAAACTGGCAAGTGTAAACGTTCAAGTCTATTATCTATCTGGATGCCTCTCTTCTCTTTCCCCTGAGCAAGAAACCTGTCAGACGGCCTTGACCAGTGGCTCTGACTCTAGCAGTGAATCATTAGGGTGCTACTAAAGCAGAATTAAAAAGAGAGAATGCAAAGTATCTGACCTTAATCCCCACCCTTATGTCATTACACCTAGACGTGGAATGACAAAAATGCTTCACCTAGAAAACTCAAAACTCCAGAGTAGTTAATCAACAAATTTAACATGAATACTGTGAGAAAATGAGGCACTTTGATCTTCAGTTTCTTAACCTCGTAAAAATTATGATAAATCATCATCAGTGACAGAAAGAAAAAAGGAACGCGGAAGGTTTTTCTCCAGTCGCCTATTTATGTACATAAGCAACTATGTACCTACATTATGTTATTTGATGACAATCATAGAATAGTATTCTGGTTACTAATAGATACACATGATGATATGCATCGTCATGGTGAAGAAGGAAATGTGGAGGTTCTAGCTCGACATGAATATCCGCATACTTTTGGCTATATAATGTAAATTTAGTCATCACTTTAAAACAATTATTTTCATCCAAGTTGTATCAGGAAAAAACTTTGTTTTAATGGAATGTATTAAGGGCATTTTGACAAAAAAAAAATAGCAGCCACTCAAAGTGTGTACAGCACGAGAGTGAAACACATGAGAATCAAACAAGAATATCTACATCTTTTCACGGTGTAAGATCACTACATTTTAAGTTGGCATCAAATGTGCTTTTAAGGTCTCACTGCAAGTGTCTGTTGACCAAAACCAGCCATCTGCTGCCATCTGCTGGTAAAAATGCTACATTGATATTGAAAAAGGCACACACTGAGAGGGTTGAATAAAGAGAAATCGTCTGTTTTGAATCGTCCATTCAGTGTAACTGTACTGTGACACCTACGGCCTTCCATGTCTCGATAGTCTTCATCTCCGTGCTGCCATCAAGCCCCTTGTCTGAGATGAGGGTAGCTCTGCACCGTGCGTGCTATCCCCTCCTTCAGACTGACTACCGGTTTATAGCCCATGTCTTCTTTGGCACGGTCACAGCTGTAGTAGTGGTGTGTTCCAGCCAGAGCCACTCTCATGGGTGTAAAGGTGGGTTTGAAGGACACTAGAGGGCGCAGGATCATGGCCAGCAGCCAGAGGAGCAGGGCTAGTCCGTACACAAGAGAGTAGGGGAGGTGGTAGCGTGGAGCAGCATATCCCAGACCTACCAACACCTCAGACATGAAGTCCCAAAACCGAATTGGCTCATCATTGGTGATGTGGTAGGGCTGAAAGAGAGACAGAGGACAAAGCAGAACCATTGGTAAAGGCATTCACTAATCAAAAGAAGAATGTATGTGACTCGCAACAGGATTTCATTCGACATCATTTTCCAAGTCGTCTGTACGATGAGGTTTGGCTTTGTTTTTGCTTTTAGATTTTATTCTCACTCACTTTTCCACATATGGGGGAGTTTGGCATCAGGCGCTCAGCAGCCAGGATGTGTCCATGAACTACATTCTCCACAAAGGTGAAATCAACCAGGTTGGTCCCGTCACTGAAGAAAAAAGTTGTGGGTAAGTGAGTGTGTTCAAGAGAGTGGTATATAAGTAAGGTTTATAGATAATAAAATTTGAGTCTTTTAGGTTTACACACTTCAGTCTTATACACTGACTAATATTTTCTAGCATAATGATCCCCAATAGTATATCAAACAGATTATTGCTGAATATAGCGAGAATTATTTATTTTTTTATTTATTTTGAGTTTAGTTGGAATGGCATCGACGCAGCCATTTAGCCGTCACACCCGTTTAAACTCACCCAATGATGAACTTCATCTTGCCCCTGCGAGCCGTGTCCACCAGAATAGGGACCAGCTGTGGGTCCCGAGGTCCAAAGATGCCATGAGGACGGATGGCAACCGTGAGGAAACCCTTCTGCTTGTCACACGCCTCGAGGACCAACTTAAACACAAAGACGTGACTTCAACATTGAAACTCCACTTATAAACGAACCACGTAATCTTTGTTTTGATGCACGAGTGCCACCGCTGGACCGCTACAGTAAAAATACCACACTCATACCTTCTCTTGCTTAATTTTGGTCTCTGTGTAATAGTCGATAGGCTTTTTGGCATATGGTAAGTCCTCTCTTCCATTCTTGATGTCTGTCCCCTCAAACACCACACTGGCACTGCTCGTCAGAACCAGTTTCTGCCAAAGACAAACACATAAATAACGTCGCTCATCCTTAAACAGCGTATTGAACGCTTAAACATCTAGGTTCTCATCCCTACCTGTACTCCAGTTTCGATGCAGGCCTGAATAACTGTGCGTGTTCCCTGAATGTTGACCCTCTCAAACAGCCCACGGTCATCGCTGGCTGGGGCCGGGGAGGCACAGTGGAAGACCAACGAGACATCCTGCAGAGCTGGCAGAAGAGCCTGCAAATATTCAGCCACACGTCACAGCCAAGTTAGAGACAAGTATTTCATCAAAACAGAAATTGTTCCAGTTAACAATAAGTCTTTATAGTCTCAGGGCTCAGAACCATAAACTTTTTTTCCTTTCAAGGTTGTGTTACTGCTTAAAATGTGGTAGTTTCATTGCATAGGCCTGATAATTAAATATCCATGATGTGTGTGGCCATTATTTACTGGGTCTAAGCTTGAGGCATTGAATGTTTTGTTAGATCCATTTGTCAGGTCTCCAGTCCTCATTTTAGAGACTTCATTCTGGCAGCCTGCAGCCCCGGCTAGAAAAAGGCCTACAACCGTACCTGTTTGTCGCAGAGGTCTCCCTGGTGGAAACTGACTCCAGGCAGCTCGTAGCTCTGACGGATGTCAAACACAGAAACGGAGTAGCCTCGGTCCAACAGCTTCTCCACCAAGTGTCTGCCCAGGAAACCGGATCCCCCGATGACTGCACACCGTTTACTGCTCTGTATGACAAGCACAAAGAGATCATTGATGCATTTAAGGCCACTAGATAACACTGGCATCGTGAAAGGGTGAAATTAATGTGCAGAATTTAACTTACCGGTCGCACGCGCGTTGCCATAATACGTCAGAAGTGACCAACAGGTGAGCTAGATATCACTTTGGTGAAAAAAGTTTCCTTACAGGTAGAATAGTGAATAAAGAAAACTGTTATTTATCTTCTAATGTCAGGTGCATGGATAAAAAGCGGACATTCACTGAAGTAGCACGCGATATTATTAACTTAACTGTCAGCGCGTGCAGCCAAAGCGCATACAAGCCATGAACTGTCTGCATCAGCTGAGTGCGGTCTGCTCTGTGATTGGTCGAGCCGTCACCCAGCACAGATGTGACGTTTTCCGACAGCCAATGGCGTGCAGAATACGTAAAAGAACGCCACTATTTAGACCAATTAGGAATCACAAAGTGACTCTGATAGTGTCTTTGCCCCAAAGACCACGCCCCCTAGCGTGACGTCAGAGGAGCATCCACAGAGGATGGCAGAGACACTAATGAGTTAATGTAGGTTATTAACCTCAATATTTATATTTTGTTCTTGTAACAATACTCACATGTTTGTCTACAAGATATGAAAGCAAAATAAAATATAGACATAAATAAATAAATGTTAATAATAAAATAATAATAAATAATAGCAAAGTTAAAGTAACAATAGTGTTGTGTTCCTTGTCGGGCATATTACATATTATGATCTATTATCCTATTATTATCTATCATATTCTACTCTATTAGAAGAAGCTCTAATGTGAGCTCTGATTTAAAAGCTGACACTAGAGGGTGCACCATTTATATACAACATGAATTATGATATATATGCTGCAAATAAAATTATGGCACAAGCCCATTCAGCATCTAATATTTCTATTGGAAATCTAAGGAGTGTTAACTTTAGTCTCTACAGCTCTGATTTCTCTCATCGTGATTTTCAGCAGCCAATCGTTGTTGTGTTTTTTTCCCGACTGATGCGTTTGATTTGTATCCCTATTCGTGCCTCCTGTGTGGTCCTTTAGCTCCTCTGAAACGATGCGCTTACTTCCTGGCACAAAAGGTGACGATATGAAACGAACCGACTCCATGACAGCAGCTGCTGGACAGTAAAAACCTGAGCATCCCGGTAGCTAGCAACCTTCATTTTATTCACATTTTAGCCGCTGTTCCCGCGAAATAAATACAAGGTTTTGTGGAATAAGCGACTATTTTTACAATCTGTGTAATTAAGCGGCTTGATGCGTGGCGCTGATGTGAAATAGAGACCGTTTTATAATCTCCTCCATCCCTACATGATAGGGAGGCTTCATAGCCTAGAGAAAAACATTGATTGCCTAGAAGATCCGCAGTTCAATACATCAACTGATGGTGAGTGAAACTGTTTTTAACCAAAATCTATGTTATTGTGCTGAATTTGAAAAATTTGATTCCTTATTCTTGTGAAAAGGTTGGTTACATCCACACCCCACCACCACCACCTGTCAGATCTCAGTGTAGATGTGTTATTTGCTCTTGATGTCATTTAGTGGTTGATTTTTTTTTATTTTTTTTTTTCTAATGTCTCTCCTCCAGGCGACCAGTGCCAAGAGGCCATCCCTGCAGGGTCCGGTGCCCCCTCCTCGCAAGAAGACAAGCCCCAAACCAGAGCTGACAGAGGAGCAGAAGCAGGAGATCAGGGAGGCCTTTGAGCTGTTTGACACCGACGGATCTGGATTCATCGACGTCAAGGAGCTCAAGGTAAAAGGGGCTCAAACGCTGATCAGGAGAAACAGTAGCATCCCTGCACTGTAACATTTTCTTTTATCAGTCTCTCTCTGTGTTGTCCACTCTGGTTGCCAGGTTGCAATGAGAGCTCTGGGGTTCGAACCAAAGAAAGAGGAGATCAAGAAGATGATCGGTGAGGTGGATAAAGATGGCACAGGGAAGATCTCCTTCACTGACTTCTTGAGTGTCATGACGCAGAAAATGGTAGATATTTATGTTGTGTTTCTTGAGCTATTATGTATATTTCTATTTATTGTGATGCCACCACTCATAGTGAACTGTACTGTTAATTCTGAATGTATTAGAACCCCACATGAATATCTTGTACTGCCTTTATAGATATTTAAAGGCTGCACAAGTGTATTTTCTTTTCTTGAGTAAATCCGTCCTCCGTTGTGTCTGAATTCAGGCTGAGAAGGACTCCAAAGAGGAGATCCTAAAAGCTTTCCGCCTGTTTGATGACGACGAGACAGGGAAGATCTCGTTCAAGAATCTGAAGAGAGTAGCCAAAGAGCTCGGAGAGAACCTCACAGATGAAGAGCTGCAGGTAAGGCACAGTATTGTGTAATAAAACAATAATACACACGGATGAGTGCAACATGTCGGCCCAGAGTCATGACTGCAATTTGGAACAATGTCAAAAGAACATTTGCTCATGTTTGCTGTCAAATGAGTTTGATTTGTGTTTCTGAAGGAAATGATTGATGAGGCAGACAGAGATGGAGACGGGGAAGTGAACCAACAAGAGTTCCTGCGAATTATGAAGAAAACCTGCCTGTACTGAAGGAGCTTAGACGACATAAGGGTTGGTGATATTGTGTCGAGGGGACCGTAGGTGGTTTTTACATGTAACGCTGCTCTTCTATCTCAGAAATCTCTCCTTTATCCTTATTATTGTGTTGTGCCATGCATTTTCACTAAGAATGCGTCAAATCATATCAGGTTTAACTGTCACATGGGTATCATTGACAGTGAACAACAACGTCTGATCAAATGCCAAATGATCCTCTTTTGATTTACACGATAATCTACAACTAATTTGCCAAAAAAAAAAAAAAAACTCAATGCAAGATGTGTCTGTGTTCAGATTGCTGCATACTTCTATGGAAAAAAAACCATTAATATAATTGATTATATGGAGGTTACTTTGTTGTTAAGTGCCTGCTTAAATGGTGACATTTAATATGCTCCATATGTTTTGTTTGATCCATCTGTAGATTGTTTAGCTGATACTGGCAACTGCAGTGTTTTATGTTTTGGCTGTTGTATACTGATTGTCCAGTTAATGTGAGCAGCTGGTTAACCGCTGATGATCGGGGGTGCTGTCTCACCTCAGTGCTGCCTGTGGATTTGTGCCTGTGCCTCTTTTAAAAGGGGCAATCATCCCAATCAGAATCAGGGAAGCTGCCTGTCCTACAAGCCCAATTTTTCTTTAAAATATGATTGTCGATGTACTTTTCTTGTAGCATTGAATATTTATTCTTCCTGTTGTGCATAATCTCTCCTCTGTATTTTTGAATGTTTTGTATAATATATATAGTGAATTAATGAGTAGATAAACAGCATATTAGTGTTTATGGTACAAATTAAATATCTTTAAGCAGTTTGTCCTGTCTTTTATTTTTCATTATTATACACCATTAAGAATTTTTATCCTACTGCCACTAATAAACAATAAACCTTAGAAAAAGAAAGTTTCTCCTCATTCAGGCAACAGACTAAGTTTAACTTTGGATGTTTACTTTGTTCCTGTGTGCAGCCTGCCGTATCCTTTGCTGCAGCTCCTGTGAGCGGTAGCCATACACCAGAGGGATGAGTGATAGCCCCAGGTTGTATGTGATAGTGGATCCTATATCGAGAGCATCACTGTGCAGGTATCCAGGGATCAAGTAGCTGTCCATGACCACAGGAACCGAAAAGAGAATAGTCTGAGCTCCCTGGAGGGTCAGAGTCACACAAGCTTTCTTAGTGCAGAGCAGTCCTGCGTGCATGTCCCAGCAGAGCAGACAGAAGCATCCCAAGATGATCAGGTAGCAGATAGGCAGCAACACAGCAGTCCCCACAGTGCAGTACATTAGCACAGCTGATGTCCTCGACAGGCAAGGTGTGAGGATGAGAACCCGACAGCGGGAAAGAGAAAAATTGACCTGGATGGTGTTTAGACTGATACACAAAGCCACACTGTTGAGCACAAATGATACGATCCATATGGCCGCAACAGTTGCTCTCTTCTTTTGAGGACACATCAAGAATTCAGAGTGCAAGGGCCACTTGACAGCTACAAAGCGGTCCACAGCCAGAGCGGTGCTCAGGAACAGGTCCACCTGGGTAAAAGGTGAAAACAGATGGAAATCTCAAAGTTTGGGTTTTAGCTGCCATGTAAAGGTTTTAGTAGTGCAGTTCATATAAAGGGGGAAACCTCAGCAGAATATATCTATGGCTTTTACTGCATCATGGCCAAACTACTGACCATTAATCTAAAACATTGTTATTGCAGGTAGTTGCACTTTTAAGGAGGTCTCAGTTAAAATTAGTTATTGTTACTTGTGTGATTTACTGTGCTGCACTTTGGTCTTTCCCATCCCCTCAGTAATCTGCTCCTAACATCTTCCTGCACAGACAGTATGTGATTTAACCCTAGAGATTTTATCTGTTAATATCTGTAAACATGAAAATCTCAAAATCTTAAACATTTGATATAAACATATATCATACAGATATTTAAACAGCAGGAGCAAACAAACTGTAGAACTTTCTCAAGGAAGCTAAATAGTTTAGCACAAGTGTTTGGCATTTCTTTCTTGACAAATGACTTAAATTAACTATCAAATCAATGATCAGAAAAGATGGTTGATCTATGAACCAGTTAATGGACTTAACACTAATTTTTTAGTACTAAAGTGCGGACCGGACATACTGCAATTGTGCAAAACAAAGATGTTTTACAAACCAATGAGCAGGCCTGGAAAGCAGCACAGAAGATCAGACACTGGGTCACTGGGATACCTTGTCTGGATCTTAAAAGAACTGCTTTGATTGTCCAGAGGAGCTGCTGAAATAATGATGATGATCATTTAGCTTAAAGGTCACATTATCATGTTTTTGTTTTAAACTATTAGATGGACTCATAAAAATATGATTCAAACTAGAGCTGACGGCAAACAATCGATTAGTCGTTGGTCGACCAAAAAAATATTAGCTGACTAAAATTCTATTGGTCGATTGGTCGGAGGGGAAAAAACGCGTCTTTTCAAAGGGCTGAAGGGCTTTTAATTTGACGAGTATGATAGAGGAAGTCGCCGTGCCACTAATTTACTGTTGGCATGTCTAGAAGAAGTTCTAAAAATTAAAAGTTTTTAGTTCTAAAAAAAACACCTGTTGCGGAGTGAGGATGACAGTGCAGCTGCGACAGAACTGAAGAAAACACTTCGTGAGGAAATTGACAAGAGCTAAACGATGAGCTGCACTCCAGCATATACATCAAAGCTACAGTCTAAAAATCTGCCGTTCATGGAGGAAGAGAACCGGGACCAGGCATATGTTACGGTGTTGGACTTGGCTGAGTCTATCTCCAGCAGAAGAGCCTGCCCAGCACGCCAGCAGTGATGACGACGAACCTGGCCCCGCACCAAAGAGGAAAACGAAAAAGACAGAAGTGGGACGAGATATCCATGCACCAAACAGAAGAACATAACAGTGAGATGAAACGGTACTTGGAGGATAAAACAAAAGTTGAGTCGGGACCACTAAAAAACGAGGAGCGCTACCCGAAGCTGACCAGAGCAGCCAAGCGCATTCACTCCATCCCATCCACGTCCACACCACCGGAGCGCATCTTCTCCATTGTAAGCAAGACACGGAGTTCACTTCTTATTATCTTCTTATTATTATCTTATTTTAGGCCTATACATTGAGTTTTTATTTAATTAGTTGGCGTTGCACTAAGACGTGTTTCAGATTTGCCGATTGCCGGTTGTTAATTATTATTTAATTTTAATAGGCCTACTTGTCATTGAAATCTGATAGCTATCATATTTTATTCATTATCCTAAATATCAAAAGAAGCGGAAATAAAGTTGTATTAGTTTAAGGCTGTGTTTTATTTTCTTTGTTATAATCGTCTTTCATGAACAATATGTGTGTATCACGTGTTTTAAATAAATATTCATCAGAATATTAAGAGTCTGCCAGTCTTTCTGATTCATTTCTTTTGACACATCCTGAATACCAGAATCTGAAATATTTTGCCCGTGTAACAGACGCAGACTGTGCTGTGCGCAGTGTACTATGTCAGCCAAGGTCCGACTGGGAGAACTAGGCATTCAACTGATTTTTATGTAGGTTAGTTAGTTATGTAAATCAACCAGGCCTACATCACATATTTCAGGCAATCAGACAACATAACCATTTTAAAATGCCTGCATGGTTGAAAATTACCCTAGCAGTTAGTGGTAAATGGGCAGAGAGACGGCCGCCTCGCAGTTGTGTAACATATCACGTTATTTCGTTTTTTTTGTTTTGTTTTGTTTTTTTTTTTGGAGGGGGCGGGGCGATTATTCGATTAGTCGGAGTGAATGCACGACCACTGGTCGACCAAGAAAATCCTTGGTTGAGGACAGCCCTAATTCAAACTGTAACTTGAAAGTTAGAAATGTGTAAACCTACCTGGAAGTTGTCACATAAGAGTAGATGTGTGAGGAGCAGGAAGCGTGTGTGTCTGAGCAGGGACGGTGAGCGCATGATGACCAGCAGCAAAGGAACACTGAGCATGGTGTTCAGGGTGCAGCTCACACACATGCTGACCATCTTAACCAGGTGGTAGACGGAGGAGTTGATGTGTGCCTGGACCTCTACTGTTGTCACATTGCAATGGGCGGCCATGACATTAAACTCCCTCGGATCTGTTGCCTTGATAGTTTTTTGTAGGCAAGAATGTCCAGTTATAAGTCTCCAGCACCTGGATAGCTTAAAAGCTAAATAACAAAAAAAACTTTTACCTCATCTCAAATGAGGAAATAAAAGATGCAATACACTCACCCGTAGATCTGCTTCCTGTTGATCAGTTCCAGCTCAACATGGAACAGCTGACACATGGTCAGAAGTCAGTTTCTCTATAATGTCTGACTTTCACTGTATCTTCCTGTTATTTGCCAGCATCACAGGCTGTCCATTTACTCAGCTTCTCCATGTCAACATGTCGGACCTTAGGTCTTAAAACCTCGCATGACAATGTTTCAATAGCAAGTGTTTCTTATCTCAATTAATGTTTGCTTATTCATACAAATTTCAGGAACAACATCAATATACATGTACAGACGTGTATTATATCTGTCAATATTTGCCTGATAGCAGAGGCGCAGTCATGGAAAACCTAACGCCATCCTATTTCACTCCAACGCACTTGTTAACACACTTTTGTAAAATATTTAGAAAGATGCTTCAAATCTGGACTGAACAATAATTATACTGTACTTGAAAGTTATTTTGTAACCTAAAGAAATCCACTGATGTAAAATTGGACATTGTCCTATATCTGAAATATATAATGTATGCAACTAATAATTAAAACTGACTTCCATAACCTATGATGTGTTAATGATAAAACCAAACAAACTGTTGAACTAATATGAATTTAAATGTTATTTTATGAATGGTTTTCTGTCAGCTGGTCTCAAATTACATTTGACTGCTGTCATACAGATACCAGCATCCATATGATGTACAGTTACACATTCAAACTTTATTAATAGAGTTTACAACAATAAAAATCAAACCAGTCAAATTTTAAAAAAAAATGAATTCCTTAATAAATGATGTCCAGTATGTACACAAGATACCAGGCGCTATGAATTTCATTGTCTGACAGCGTCATACACACACACAAACAAACAAACAAACAAAATTTGTGAAGTTTGGGCTCAGTCACAGCAGTTCTACTCTTCTAACACAGAAATGACTGTAGATTTCAGTATTAAATAATCACAGCTGCCCACTAGTGGAAGACAATTTTACTGAGGTATTTCAGAGTTTTGAACAAGTTTTCTGTGGTTTTGTATTTTAGTCCATTTCTGTTGCAGCTATGATCTCAGCTTTGACTGAGTTTAGTCTTGGAGGCAAAGTCGGCACTAAGTTTACGCATCACTTCTGCATGGCTTTGTCCTACCAGCTCTTGTCGTACAGTCCCGTAATTCTCTTTGACAAAGTTGGCAAAAGGCGTTGGAGCACGTGGCTTGGAAGGCGTTATTAAGACAAGTTGACCTGTGCAGAGGGCACACACAAACCTCTGTGTGTCCAGCGACTTGGAATGACGGCCGATCCTGCGGAGAATCATGGTAAAGGAATATTACAGAGCGGAAATTTACACAAATCTGTTAATGTAAGTACAAGGAGTTCAGAGATTCAATTTATCTGAATTCACACAGACGTACGTGTTCTGGCAGCGGGTGCACTGGTACTGGAATTTGTACTTGATGTCATAGCTGTGACAGCGAGTGACCATGGGCAGCTCGGGATGCGCCAATGTGGACTTGCGAGCGTACAGCTTCCAGAAGTTCCCGTGTCCATCCCTTACGCCATTTATGAGCCAGGTTGCAGCGTGACACATCTCATGAATCAGTGTGTCCCTGAGACGATCTAAGAATACGACAGATGTTATTCCAAATTCATGGACTTTCACTGAGACAATTTAGTAGTTTAGACTATCAGGCTCCCTGAAGGATTACCTGCAGAATCACAGACTTTCTCTGACAGTTCAATGCGAGCGTAGCGGTTCCCTCCACCTCGCTCCTGCCCAGTGATGCAGTAGCCAGCCGTTTTTCGCATCTTCTTATTCCAAGTCACTGACATATTGACGGGGAGCTAGAAAAGAAAACATGCGATACGTCACCAAAGCAATCAAAATGATTTAAGATGTGTACATTCATTATCACATTCCATTTCTGAAGGATGTAAATGAAGCAAAGAAACACGACTGCTGTTTATTACCTTACTATCAAACACACTCGTATTATACAACTGGTAGAGTTTGCTGGTGAGGTCTTCCTTGTTCTGCTTAAAATTGCGACCGCAGTTAGTGCCAGGGTTTGAGAGGGACTGCAAGAAGCAGCCTGGGGTTTTACACAATGCTACCCTAGAAGGGAAAGAACAGGGTAAACTAGAGACAAATATCAGCAAAGATGAAAGATAGTGAGTGGCTAAAGGCACATCATATAATAAACATTTAAACTGTTGAAGTATTTGTTCATCATTCTCGTCTCATCACTGAAAGACTGGAACACATGTACCTGCTGCTGGGGCCGTGCCTGGGCTCTGTCTGACTGACAGTGGGCTTCAAGATGTTGGATTTTCCTGGAGTCTTAAAAAGCGGAGGTGTTTCGTCGAATGATTTAGAGCTGGGTATCGTAAGCCCCTTCGCAGGAGGAACTGACACAGGAGGAGGGTCCTTCCGGGCTTCTGGATTAAAAGAACAGAGCTTCTTAACCGGACTGAAAATAAAAAAAACTTAACTGATTCAAGATGATAATTCAAGATTAAGCACAAACCTTTGATAGTCTTAGGTGAGAATGAAGTGCTAGGGAGCTTATTTTTCTTTTTCAGTCTCTCCAGTAAAGACGTGAACTCCTCTTCAGAACTTGCCGAGTCTTCCAGCTTGGAAGGAGCTGACAAAGTACGTTTGGGAGATGCCAGTGATGTTAGAGTTTTGTGAGGAGGCCGAGAAAACGGAGAAGGAACTGGAGGCAAAAACAGTGACGGTGAACTGTCCTCTGAGTCACACAGTGCATCATTATACTTGTTAGAGTTTGGCACGGATTTATTGGACTTTGAGTGACGAGTCCTCCAAGTGCTCTTGACCACAATGTTATCATCATCCTCACTGTCACTAACAAAGACTGGAGAATCACACTGAGACAGTGGTTTCCTCAATGGACGCTGGGCTGCGGGAGTATTACTCTTCTTAGGAACTACAGAAAATTAAGAGGAGAAAAAAAAAAGAAGTTTTATAAATATAGTTCTTTGCAGCTTTACATGTAAAGATCAAGGCGTGTCAGTTCTGATTAGGGTTACCTTTAGAAGTTGATTTTGTCTCAATAAAGTCATCGTCTGATGAGTAATCATCTACTATGAAGTTCTTGAGGCTTTAGAATAAAAACACATGTAAAACAGATATTTTTCAAAATAAACTTTTCAGACTAAAATAATGCCTTTGGATAAACTAAATAAATAAATGAATCAGACTCACCTGTCTAAACTCCCACGCTCTGGTATTTTTTTAGGCTCAATATTAGGAGTTTTCACTTGTTGCAGAACTTAAATATGCAAAAAGATATGAGATATTTCGACATTAATCACACTGATAATTATCTTCTGATAATTTTACTCAATTAATGTTGTGGTTGTACTCATAGTACTAGTGGAAAACGACAACTTACAATTCTCAAAATTGCCATCATCATCGTCTGAGCTCACCACAAGTACATTTGATCTTTAAAAAAAACAGTTTACAATTAAATTACAATAACCAATACTCTGATGAGGCAAAACAGAAACAGAAACACAGATCCTGTTTTACAAAAACATAACAGTATGCTCCATTTCCATACCTGTCTTTCTTTGCAACGCTGCTTGGTTTCTGTGAGGTAGGTTTGGCTTTTGGAGTAGCCTTTGCCGCAAGAACTGAAGAATGAAAGTTATGAGTTCACACAACAGTGTTTATGCAACCTGAGTCACACTATTAAGGTTGCACTTTTAAAGCAATTAATAGTCAACTCACATTGGTCAAAGTCATCATCACTGGACTCGATCAAGGCCTTATTTCTGTACGTGTTGCTCCTTGAGTACTGGTTCTCCTTCTCTGGGTCATCTTCACTTTCAGACAGGAGAAGCTGGGAAGTCGACGCTGATGTGGCAGCATGACGAGACTTTCCAATTGTATTCAACAGCTAGAAACAATTATAACAGAGCGTCTTTGTTACTTAATATCACACAGATATGAATACCCCCCACTCCCAAAATAAAATAAAAATCTTACACGAGTTATTACGTGTTAACTGTCTGTAAGGTAAATGACAAGTTTACCTTCTTTTCTGCTGTGTCTAGTCCTCCCTTTTCCGCCCAGCCCATCTTTTTAGCAACTCTTTCAAATAATCTGGAGGTATCTTCATTCATAGTTTCTTCTGCTCTGTGAAGACAGTAAAGTTACACAAACCAGCATGACAGGCCTTTAACATTTAAAGTACGGCGCTAACGACAGTCCTATGACTAATTATAAAAACACAAACTAAAGCTACCTGATGATTTAAGTTAGTTAGTTTCAATTAATACAAAATATGTATATATTAACAATAATAACAAGCCACATAACGTCTCAACAGTTAATGTTACCATTAGCAACATGCTAACTAACATTGCGTTTAAACACAAGCTAACTTTTTGTGGTGTCTTATTTAACGTGTATTATATTACCACCCCGTTAAATATGAATTGTATCGTTTAAAATTACTTTAGCTGTGACAGCCAAACGCGTTGTTTTGTTTCTGTTGTTTAAAATAAAAGGGACAGACGCAGCAGACGTAAGTTGGCGACGACAAATTCAAATCCTGTTAACAATTTCGTCTGATGTCGTCACGAAGACAATCAACCAATCACAACAGGGATTCTTCTTCTTTAGTATTTATTGTCGGTTGACAAAACAACATAGAGGTGCATTACCGCCACCAATTGGACTGGAGTGAAACAAGAGATTTAGACAGGAACTAAAAAAAAATCACTCTAGATTAATTTAACTAAATCAATTTATTTTAACATCGTAATGTCACAGTATATTTTGCCTGCTGTTTTGATAGAAAATACTTATAACTAATGGAGTAATACTTACATTAATGCTTTAAATGTTACTATATAGGTCTACTCCACTATATTTCAGAGGGAAATATATTTTATATTCCATCATATGAATTTTATATTATTAATTAGATAGTACTTTGCATATGCAGAGTTTACTTTATATGAGCAACTGGCATGTGTTACACATCAGTGTTGATGAAATTACCCAAGAAAATGTATTCATTCATTTATTTCATTCCTCAACCAATCCTGCTACCTGGATTACCAAAATGTTTTTTTCCCATATGTTTTTTTCATTTTACTGACATCATGCAAATAATGAAGTTAGGAATGTGTGGTACATCTTAAGTTTACCTCAGTTACAAGTTTAATTTGTTGTCTTTTTTGTCAACATGTTTTGAGAGGTCATCAAACAGCAGCACCTGCTGTAGATCAACTGTGGAGAATATAATGTACCTGGTGACTCCTGGTATATAGAATAAAATATTTACATTGCTCCAGGGAACACTAAAAGATCAAAATCTATGCAAAAACATCCCAACATTTGTCTATTAAACATAGATGTCATTTGTGAAAAGCAACAATCATATGCTATCTTTCAAAACAAGACTGTGGTGTTTAAACATTTCTTTCAACCCACACCTGGGCCAGGTCAGTGTAATACGCAGTACAGTGTTTTGCCATCTCTTTATTTTATTATATTCAGAGCCTTACGGCATCATTGACAGCATACAGTTAACAGACAATACAAAAACAAAAACTGCTTAGAAAATACTTACCTAGGCCGTTCC
The DNA here is from genome assembly GCA_036937835.1 of Pampus argenteus. Lineage (NCBI taxonomy): Eukaryota > Metazoa > Chordata > Actinopteri > Scombriformes > Stromateidae > Pampus > Pampus argenteus. The sequence goes on along the minus strand of CM072861.1, from coordinate 19,486,922 downwards.
TTGTTTGAGTGATAAAAAAAAACAAAAAAAACAAACAAATCAATCTGTGAACAGCTTATAGCTAAACTGAAATTTAGGCCTTTCCAATGAGTTGAAGCTCCTTTGTCCAGCTCTGTCCAGTCATCTGTACAAGCATAGTGTGACATCATACAGGACAACAGCTAGAGAACACATCCCAGAAGTGACAGCAAAATTAATTAAAGTTGGCATTTGGTGACGGGAAGAAGTCTTCATCTAGTCAGTATTTCTCAAGACTTGCACATCTACTCATATAAGTCATTTAATAACAGCTTAAGACAAACTAAAGAGCAGTCTCTTTGTAAATCTGTTTTACAATTGCATGTCAAAGCTGATGAAACTTAAATCAGTTACAATTTTTCATGGTGTGACATTGTTCTTTTAAAACACACAACACCCCTAATCCATTTATAAATAGACCAACAAGTAATGACGGCTGCGCATTCTCCCCACAAGCTGCAATTAGTCCTGTATGTACACAGATGGGAGAAAAAGAAAAAAAAAATCCACTGATCCAAGTACTGAAGGGAATAGCGGCGCATTCACAATCTTCTCATGCTCATCAAATATATTGTGGTTTAGGACAAGAGTCTCAGAAAAAGTGCCTGAAGGCCTCAGGCTCCATCTGGCTCAGTAAACGCAGGTGTGTGATGCGACGACGAATGTGATGGACAAACGTGTACATCTGTAGGCTCCTTTGCAAATCAAGAGTCCCATTAAGCGTAAATGAGAGGGGTGGAGACGATCATTCTGGGGAGAGGGCTGGAGTGGACAATTCAAGCAAGGGTGCTGACAATGTTTTTTTTGGGGGGAAAAAAAAGATGGTGGAGAGGACCTTGTGTGGTTGGGGTATAAGGGAGAAGAAAGTCAGCATGCTTCCACTTCAGGCAGTCTCGCTGGTCTCTACTGTCTGGAATTTGACCAGATGTTCTGGCTTATTGCCGTTGCTGTGGTGCTCCCACATCTGCAGATAGAGCCTCTCCAGATCTATCGTGTACTGCTTGGTGTTGAAAAGAGGGCTGCAGATTCGCTGCTTCCAAACACGCGCTCTAACCATCTTCAGGCTGCAGGGGATATAAACATGAGTTTTGAGTTGACAGTTCGGCAAACAGAATTAATGATGATTTTCAAAAGAAGTCAGACACAATTTGCACTTACTATTCCATGTCAGAGCCTAGTTTGACAGCTATGTCCTCATAGTCCTGACGCTTGTGGGCTATTAGCTCAGGGCAGCCCAGACAGTTGAGTTGTGAGGCAGCCACACGGGAGGCAAGAGTCTCACCTTCACAATAAGTTCATAGAATTAAGAAGCAGCCGTAACATGTTCTTTAGATGCTAGTTATTGTATCCCAAGAAAACAGACAAATTATGTTTTACTATTATACTATTTACTATACTATTTTTACTTCATTAAGTTGTCCAATTCTCTTAATATTATAGTATAAAATGATTGAAATGTGCATTCACTATGTAACCAAACTGTAATAACATGAGAAAACAGCTGATCCCTTAAAACCCTGGTGCCTCACCTGGCATGGTGACCATAGGGGTTCCAGCCCAGAGAACATCCATGCCTGTGGTGTGGCCATTACACAGAGGTGTGTCTAGGCACACATCAGCCAGCTGGCCCCTCCTCACATGCTCCTCCTTGGGGGCCACAGGAGAGAAGATGACGCGAGAACCTGGGAGACCCATGTTCTGAGCGTACTGCTGGATGTTGGGCTCGCCAACAGCAGGGAATCGAAGAAGCCATAACACACTGTTGGGCACACGTTTTAGGATCTGCAGGAAGAGGGAGTTGGATTTTTAACACAAACTGAAGAATGTAAGTATTCATAAGCAGTTATGACCAAGTCTGTCTGACTTACGTTGGCCCACATCTGAAGGGTAGGGGGGTCAATCTTGTAGAGCTGGTTGAAATTGCAGTAGACAATAGAGTCCTCTGGAAGACCATACTGGGAGCGGGTTGTCACAACAATTGTGCGTGGCACCTCCTCCCCAGTGGCAGCTTTGTTATTGATCTAAAATGGAGGACAAACAAGCATTGCTTAGACGTAAAGTGGCTACAACACTTTCGTCCATAGCATTTTTTTTAGTTGAACAAGCTTTAACTGTGTTGTGATAATATCCTGCTCATAAAGTCAAGATAGTAGCACTCATTTTTACAGCCAATCCATAGTGCCACCACTTCCCTCACCAGTAGCTCTGTGCTTCCACTTTACCTTCATAAAACACACCATACCTCAGAGACTTTAAACTCATCTGCTGAAAAGATCTGGAAAGCATTGAGCAAAATTCAAGTGCTGCTCTTTCTTTGCTTCTGCATTTGTGGATGGTTTGCACCCACGCTATATCTCTGAAGATTTGCATTTAAACCAATGAGCGTGACGTAATTATGCATACCTGTGTGGTGGCCAAGCCATTGCTGACAGTGAAGCCATTGATTGTGACCTGGATTTGGCCTTGGTTGATCATGTTGATGATTGCTTCAGCTGCCGTGTTCATGGGAATTACTGGCATGGACAGAGCTCCGTTTGGGTCCCCAGCAGCTTCCTGGTTGTTGTCACACTTCATCTGGACAGAGAGAACAGTTTCAACAAATATTCATCAATAGGCCATTTTTGCCTGCATGAATTTTAATCATAGAAAATCTTGGCGAGAGACAGTCCAAGATTTTTTCATTGACACGACCCAAGACAGAAATGACAAACTGATTCATTATGTTCTGTTATCAGGACCCAACATTAATACCATCTAGATAAACTGTAGACTAAGGTCTTCCACTGGTTTCTAAATACGAATAAAACCACCACTTGGTTTATCAAGGTTGAGGAAACTATAAGCACCTTTATCACTTTGACATCTGGCAGACTGTCCAAGAAGGCCTTCAGATCAATACCATTGAGAACAATGCGGTTGTCAAAGATGTGTCCATTAGACTTGAAATCAATCACTGCTTTTTTCTGTGTGAAAAAAAAAAAAAAAAGACATTAGGTTAACAAAATCACACATTAAACCGACACAAATGTTAGACTCACAGGAACAAAATGACAGAAATATGAAGCTAGACAAACCTTGAGGTGAGGGAACATGTTGGCATGGTCTCCAATGAAGAAAGTATTGGGCATGTAGGCAAGTTTCTCAGAATACTGCTCAGCGACTTCCAAAGGTGATGTCTCCTTGTCACTGACGATATAGTCCATGAAGGGAGCGCCGCTCGTTCCTGGGTAACCTAACCACATCGCCTGTGGAACAAGCAGAGACAAACAATTGATTCAAACCGCCTATCTCCATGATACAGCTCTGCATCAATCAGAAGTCATATGTAGAGCTTACCTGAACAGGAGCTGGGCGGAGGGCAAACAGCTCATTTCGGGCTCCCTTGGTGTATCCATTCATGTTGACCAGAATGTGGATTCCATCCTGGTGAATACGATCAGCTGCTTTGCCATTGCAAGGAATCTGGAGAAGGAGAAAGGTATCACTTACTACAACAATTTGTAGATAAAACCAGTCAGTTAGAAATGTATTTCTTTAGGAATAATAGACAGTTAATGTTCAAACACTAATGAAACAGTTACCTGTGAGAGGTCTGTGAAATGGTGAGCCTCGGCTACCACTTTCACTCGGAAGTTGGTGCTATCATCAGGGCTGAGTGCGTAGCAAAACACCTTGAAGAGAGAGAAAAAAAAGTGTCAAACTATCAAATATTTCAATACACTCCTTTACATATGACCATCTATCATAACAAGCAAAACATGTACTACTTGCCAGTCAAGTTTGTAAATTTTAAAAGTTAATTATAAAAAAAAAGATTCACCAACCTCAAATTTCTCAGGATTGTGCATCCCAGGGATGGACTGCATTAGGTGGGAAGTAGGGTGATTGCCAAAGTCCGAGCTGACGTAACCAACACGCAGACGTCCGCCACTGGCCTTCAGGTCTTTAGGATGCTCGAAAGCGGGTTTGTGCAGTGCATTGATCTGTGGAATAAGCAATGGTGTAAAAATAAAACCACAGGACAGCCAATTTCAGGTGGTACAGGTTACACTGACTATAGGAAGGCGGACTAATTGTGATTCTGAATGACAAACTGCCACTGAGTCCTTATACCACACCCTTAGCCCTGCAAGACACTCACTCACCAGCAGCGGCCACCTCTTTTGTCACACATTAAATATATCTAGTAAATCACCCATCCCTTACCTACCCCATATCCCTGCAGACAGCCATTGCATCACCAGACACCTTCCACCCCACCCCCCCACCCCCCAAAAATGAATTAAAGGTTACTTGCTTTGATCAGTGCGTGTACCTTGTCCAGGCAAAGGTTTCCATGGCGTTCAGCAATGGCCTTGCGGAAGCCGTGAGAGAGTGGATACAGCATACTGTGGTGTGGGTGCACTGAAGGCAAGCGGTTCTTATCCAGCTGGTCAGCCACAATGCTCACAAGCTTCTTCATGCGCTCATCATAATCTGTCCAGTCACACACAATCTAAACGAGTGGTAGAAATAACAGAAGTCAGAAAACGTGCATCTAATTCAACAGGAACAATAAGTAGATAAATACTGCACATATAGTAAATATTTGACAAATATATTGAGCATATAACAACCTGCAAGCAATGTGCCAAGTTACAGTATGCATCGGGAAAGTCAGGCTTCAGTTTCAAGGCTGTGCGGTAAGATGCAATAGCCTCTGGGATGTTTCCAGAATCCTAATCGTAAATAGAAACAACATTAAAATGCAGTGTTAGTTTCTTACAAGACATAAAATATGACTTATTAAGCACAATTACATTACAATGAAAGTCAAACAGAAGAATTATCCCTACCTTGTGGATAGAGGCTAAATTGCTGTGAGCATCAGCAAAGGCAGGGTTGATCTGGATGGCACGGGTGTAGCATTGGAGCGCTCCCTGGACATCTTGCATTTCCTTCAGTGTATTACCCATGTTCGAGTAGGCATCCGCAAATGTGGGACTGATTCTAAAAATCACACAGTAACAACATTAACAATGCCTTGTCCTGTTAAAAGTCTGTATAGTGTCATCAGCTGATTTATGGTTGATTTACAAAAAAGTGAATGTATAAAATGTATAAATAATAAAAGGTAAAATTGTATAGAACAAAGGGAATGTACATGTTTTCTTGGTCTATTGTGGCTCACCACCACACTGTTAGCAGTAAAGTCTGCAGGTATCTGTAACATAAATGTACAAACCTGATGGCCTCCTTGTAGTGCATGAGGGCCTCCTGGAGTTTTCCCTGCTGCTGCAGGACACTGGCCAAATTAGAATGAGCTGCTGCAAATTCTGGGAACACCTGATGAAAAACAAAAAGCCACCATGTAAGCATTTACAGCTACCATCTAAATCTTACCCGATAGAAAAATATAATTACAAAACAGTCAAGTCTGTGCTGACCTCAAGGGCTTTTCTATAGAGCTGAACGGCCTCCTCAATGTTGCCCTGCTCACGCTTGATATTAGCCAAGTTGTTAAGGGAGTCTGCATGAGTTGGACACAAACGCAAGGCTGTGTTGTAGCACTCTTCTGCTTCAGACACCTGGAAAATACATTGGCAAGTCGGTAAATGTTAACAGACTCAACATGGTACCCAAATATATAAATATGTAAGATAGCTTAGATAGAGAACACACCAAGTTCCTCCTTACATTGCCTTTCTCTTTTAGGGCATTTGCCAAATTGCAGTAGGCATCAGGGAAGTGGGGCTGCAATTCAATAGCACGTCGGTAGGTGTCAATAGCCAGGTCAATGAGGCCCTGCTCGTAGTAGACACAGGCCAGGTTTCCATGAACGACTGCATGGTTGGGACTAAGACTCAGGGCCCTTAGGTATCCGGCCACAGCTCTGAAAACATAAGATACAAGTCATGCTCAAGATCAAACTTCAGCTAAAATTTAAAACCACAGTTTGCATTGCATCCTTTTTATATATTAAGGGCATTAATACAACAACAACAACTGTACGCAACGTCTTAACTGTTGGTGCAAATTATACAGTGTTACGTCTTGCTGAAAATAAATCCAGTGCTTTAACAGCTGAGTTACAGCCGTTACAGACAGTGATGACAGCTGTGAGGGTGCAGCAAGTCTGCACTCACTAAACAATGGTACAAGATCCAACAGTGACAAGGAGGTAATCCAAGTCACAATGTCCTTGACGCATTTTAAATTTCAGACAGGGTGTGTGGTAGGGTGGTGCTTTGCAAGCTTAGACAAAGATTAAACGTTAAATAGTATAAATATAAATAGAATATACTGTCTACTAATGTCACGACTTGGACTCACCTGTCAAAGATGCGAGCTTCCTTCAAAACATTTCCTAAATTGATGTATGCATCAAGGAAATTTGGATCCAGGGTCACAGCCTAAAAATTGGGGAGAAAAATAAAAGCTTAGAAAACCCAAAATAACACGAAACGAAAAAAACAGAAAGATGTAGTACTACAGAATTTTAACATCATGCAACTACCTTTTCAAAATGGTGTATGGCCAGCCATATCTCTCCCTGGGCATTGAACACACAGCCCAGGTTGCTCCAAGCCACTGCAAAGTTGGGCTGAGTCTCAATGGCTTTCAGGTAACAAGCCTTCAGTGGGTTTATAATGAAAAACCACAGGAAAGGAGGAGAATAGGTAGAAAGGGAGATGTATAGTACGTAGAGGGGAGGACAAGGGATTGTAAAATAAAATAAAATAAAAAAAATAGAAGATTGAGAATAAAAGTAAGAAAAAACAAAAAGGGCAGAGAAAGCAAAATTAGTGCATATTCTCCAAGATGGCAAAAAGCGAGTCTACAGCATGGGCTCGCCTGCGCAGTCTGCCGCGCTAAGCTGCATTGCTTTTTCCTACGCTGCGCAGATCCAACCAACACCCACACGTAGGCCCTCATCTTGCAGTTATGACCACATTTTCACCAAAAGGAGTGGTACTTTTACCCAGTACAGTAAACTACTAAAATTAGAGACAGAACAGATTAGATCTACAATTTTCATTTTTATGCATGGATCCTCTACATTTTATGTGGGCATGATATCTCACAACCTGGGATGCTGGACAGTTCGTGCAGGTGATGGTCCCTGTAATGCATGCGCAACATTTCCATGCGGGCGCGCGGGTGTGTGTTTATCACCACTATCACCACCACAATGCACCATAGAACGCTGCGCGACCTTGCTCCTGGCACAGGTCAGTATTTCGCTGCTGCGCTCGCTGAATGGCCAGGTGAAACAGCTGCAGACCAACATCCCCTTGCAACACTAGACTTGCACACACTCAGCACCCACAGTTTTCACAGAACAAAGGTGGGGTTTGTGGGGAATTGAGTGACCACAGCAACCGGTGGCCACATTGATGTTAAGATATGAGTATTTGTCAATGAATAAGACATGTACATGACAAAAGAGGTGATTTGTAAAAGCCAATTATGTCTGAGATTTGGGAGCATTTGGGAGCAAGGCTGGTTGTGAGTGGGGAGAGGTCCGCAACCAACAGGCCAAAGGGAGTGAGGGGGGTAGGGGTCGCATGCTTGCGCTTTCCGCCTTATTGGTTGCTTGGAGGGTATCGCTGCGCAGCCCCTGCGCTACTGCAGACTCACAGCGCACTATCTGCATCATCATCAGAACGCTGCAACTCCAAATCAAGAAGGAAAAAACAAAACAAAACAGGAAAAATAACCAACATGTGAGAGTTAGAGGGTTCTTACTTGTTTTTCACGATAATTGCTTCCAAATCCAAGTTTCTTTTTACTTAAGAACTGGGTAATTAGTATAGCATATTTTAAGAAATGCTAACTGTAATTTATTTTGTTACTTTTTTTTTTCCTTTTGCTCGTCAAAGAAATTATTGCTCAAGTATGAAGTGAGGTGGTTTTTCTTTTGTTGGCAGTTACAAACCCGTTACCATATTTTTGGACTTTGTCAGAGTGATGGCCGCAGCTGGCTGGAAGAAGAGGAGAGGACTGAGGCTGCCCTAGTGTTCCTTTCCGCCAGGCACCTACGCAGGAATAGTGTCACCCACCTGAAACCTTCTAAATAACAATATCAGTTGTGGAAAAACCAAAAGAGACAAAATCAGAAAACAAGATCGTTAGTAAGTTTTCAAACAATACATTCTTCTTTAAATATCGAAATAAAACAGGCTCTTCGAAATCACAACAAACATAAAAACAGACTATAGTTTTCATTCATGCAATGACTGTTTCATTTCAAAGAAAACAAAATGAATGTTTTGAGGGTAGCTGGGAGGGAAGAAAGGCTTTGATATGTTCAGTTTATCTGTAAAATAGAGTCTATCAATTCAATATTCAAAATAAACTACGAGAGGGCAGTTACTGGCTTGATCTTGCCCAAATGAACTGATCCCATTTCTTTGGGAATGATAGTACATATTTGAAGGAAAAGGGAAGAAGTATTAATCATTGTTTTCTTTTATTCTTTTTCATTTCCATGAAATATTTTAATACTTTGACTTTCTTTATCCTGGCCTGCTTTCTTGAGTCCTGGCCAATGGGGTGGGGAGAAAAGTCTGTGGTTTGATTATATGAATCTAGAAGCCTCCACAGCTCTGAAATAAAGAAGTCATCGCTGTTGCTGCGCGTGCTTCTGTCTTTCTAAACCAGCATCTCACGCAGGTGGTGGAGTATAGAGTATGAGCTATCTGCCTGATGCCATTTGAACCGTTTTAAGGCACTTGAGATTTAGCCCTCTTAAACCCACACTACGTAACACTGGTTATCAGACTAGATAACCAGTCAGGTACAATTTACATTGTCAGTGTCGTAACAGAAAAATTAATTGTTCTGTTAATGAGAAGCACAGTTGTGTGCTTGAGCACTGATTGGGTATAGCTGAAGGGTCAGGAAGACAGCTCTGGGCGCGCACACTCCACCAATCCTAAGCAAGCGCGCGGGGGGTGGAGCGACAGAGCGGGGGAGCTTCTCACTCCCCGATGCTCCTCCCCACTCCTTAACCGCCCTCTAGCACGAAATAAGATGGCCTGTAACCAGTGGGACAACTCCACACCTCCAGATTTTACCCACCCCAGTGATCCCCCCTTAATATGCATACAAGTTTTAAAATGACAAAATTGAAGCATAAAAGCATAAAATGTAGGGACAGCAAAGATCACAAGCTTGTCATTAGACACTTTTAAATACTGGAGTATAGCGGTTAGGTTAGAAACCATCTTATCTTTTGCACTGCAAAGATAAACTAACTTCTCATCAGTTCATATACTTTTCAAAGACCGAGCCAGCATTTTCCCTCAAAATTAACTATATGAAAAAGCGTGTGTCAAGATTTACAAATGACAATATAGATTTCAATTTTAAAACTCCAGCCTTTCTTCCTGAAAGAGGTGGGGTGTGGGCTGACCTCTGATAAAAGGTCGGGTAAAACAAAGGACATTTGGAATAAGGGTCATATAGGGTGGGGATAAAATAATATATAGAGATATAAAACTGACTAAAAAGTAATCAACAGGAAGTTTTTTTTACTATAATTTAAAAAGTTTTTTTTTTTTCAAATACAGAAAAGTCTGTTGCCTTCAAACAGGTCTTGACTCATTTCAGTCTTTACTTCCAAGTTAGGGGCATGAAGCTCACTGCAACTCGAGAAATGAGAAAAAATGTATACTGTTTTCTGTCCTTCATCTGGCTGAAGGGATTGAAGGGAAAGGGCTCCATATGGCTACAAAAATGTCAAAAAGGGAGAAAGGAACATCTATGGTCTTTGTGGAGAACACTAAAACAAAAACTATGGAAAATAAATAAAATAAAAAAATAAAATAAAAAATAGAAACAACACATCTATGAGAATGTCAACCGACTGTAACATACCTTAGCCTCTTCCAAACGCCCCAGTGCTTTAAGCAAGTTGCCCAAGTCACTACGTACACAATAGAGATCCTAAAAAGAACAGGAACAACTTGTTTATTATCCAGCAACAATAAATCACAGACCAACGTGTTGACTGCAAATATGAGCCGATAGAGTTCACTAATTTCAACATAATGGTACATGACTCACAGGGTTGTACTGTAATGCCGACACATACGCCTGCACCGCTCCCTCCATATCCCCTGCGGCCACCAGAGCTGCTGCTAAGTTGATGTATCCGTCAATAAAATCTGGTTTCAGTCTCAGAGCATGGCGATAATGCTCTATGGCCTCCTGCAGTTGCCCTCGCTCCTTGTACACATTTCCCAGGTTGGAGTAGGCCTCAGCCAACATTGGGTTCTGTTTGATGGCCAAGGTACTGAAGTGAGCAGACCTGTAGGGTCAAAATTGGTATAGATTGGTCACAATCCTGAGAGTGGTGTCTGGCAGGATTGGATTAGGGTGCTGTGTAGAGGCAGCGCCAAGGTGCAAGTGGTGAAAGGTTTTAACACAACCAATGTCCTTAAAATGTTGGAAACATTAATTCATGAGATACAAAACATATTTCACCAGCTTCCAAATATACTGAATCCATCCACTGAGTATTTATAATGCAAACTAAATACATGATCATGCTAGCAGTATACTCCAAACGAAGCTGTAATTACATAGATGAAGCAGTCAAAGGTTTTAACTGTCATCACAATTCACTGCAACTTAGCAAGTAATGAACGTTTTATCTGCATATTTTCTATCTAGATTCCTTATGAATGCTTTCTAGATCCCACAAGCTTGCCTAACTATTAACATACTCACCTACAGTATTTGTGTGTACACTAGCAGTTCAGTGACCACACACAAAATAAAAATGTATTTGAAGTATACTGCTGGCATTGGGTTAACAGAAAAAATAGAAAGGGGTAAGAAAGATTAAGACCCGAAACCTTCACCATGGCACCTGTAAAGTAAGATTATAGCCACCACCGAAACTGTGTGGGGAAAGAGCGAGATTTGACTGAGCAACAGGATTTCCAGATGATTAGTTCAGTGGACTTCCCAGATCAGCTGTGTGCACTGAAAGTCACAGAAGACCCATTATTCTCTGCACCTCCATGTCATATGCACAGTGTGCATTGAGTTAGCCCCCCACACCTCACCTGTCGAGTCTTCGGCACTGGAAGTGGATGGAGGACAGGAGCAGCAGCACGCCTGTGTTATCAGGCTCTTGCCGCCACAGCTGCATGCAGTGGCGCTCTGCTGCCTCAAAGTCCCCCGATTGATACTCCCGGTGCGCCAGCTCAGCCAACCCTTGGAAGGAAAGCATACGTTTTGTCGGTTCTGGAGCACCAACACAGCCCAAGGAGGGGGGGAAACAACATGTTAGAGGTGATGGAAGAAAATAAAGCAGACAAATGAAAACAAAAAATAAATGAAAGAAAAAGATGAGGCTACTGCTTTCAATTATAATGATATAAGCTTAACAGAAATCAAGGCAATAGCCAAAATAAGATAAAGTTTTGCAATAATATCAAATGCCAAACAATTTTAACAATACAACTACTGATTAAAAATCAAATCACATCTCTGTTAAATAAAGTTAATAGTTCTATCTGTGGTAAGTGTTATTTAATTATAATAATTAAAATGTTTCTTTGTCAGGGAGTTGCATTGTTCACATTATTGCAGAAGACATCCAGCAATGTTTAAAATGATTGCAGTTGCCCGTTCAAATACTATATACTAGCACACAAATGAAGCACAATTTATGCTTCATTTTTACATCTTTCAGTGTGAGAATTTAAAAACGGAGCCAAGTTAAAATAACTTCAACTAAAGATCATTGCAATGTGCTATAATGGCTCATGGTTTAATTTCTTTCTATCCATCAGTAAAACCTCTTTAGTGAGAAAGTATTCAAATAAACTTGCAAAGTAGCAAAAAGCAATACAAAATGTGGAAAAAAATCATGCATGAGATGACAAACAAAAAAAGCACTTGAGGTGGGGTGGGGGGTGATACACTGGGAGAAATTCAGACGTTCTTAGATATTTTAAAAACCTCACAGCACAGCTGTTTGGTGGGTGAGTACAGCAGGTCTACACATATAGCATTTGGCTTATTACCATACAGCCTTAAATCTGCAATTGTAATGTAAGGCTGCTTTTCAGTGAAGCTCAACTTATTCTTAAATGTCTCGATTACCCACTTCATAAGGAGGTTGATCACCTTCCTCCAGGCTGTCTGCTGCTATAGGATGCTCAAAATAAAAAACCCATTGGTTTTTTACTCCTTTGGCCACTGAAAGGCTTAATGTTATACAGAGAAACCTGCACTTTATCCCAACAGGAACTGCATTTTATTTGGCTCCATATTTAGCACTGGTATTATCTCCCATTTCTTATGTACAGGATGGGAATAATTCTATATAGATGAATATACTTTATTGATCCCAAAATGGGAAATTACAGATGATCTGCTGCTGTCTAATTTATTTTATAGTGGTTTATTTATTTATTATGTATCTATTACAGCTCATATACATGTTATCAATGTTATCAAAAGGCTCTTTGCCAGTGCGAATGTCCACAGTGTCATCTGAGGTCAGGGTTATTCAGGGTGTGGCATAAAGAACACGAAGCCACAGTTTTAACGACATTTCAATCGGCATACAGTAAATCCACACATAACCCTTAAATGAATGCTATAAAAATCAGACCATATATGAAGATCGCAGAACAACCGGTGAAACTCACCCACGACTATTACGTCATCGGATTGCACGCGATGCTTTTCATTACATAAGGCGTCCACTGGCCGCGCAAAATTAACAGTCAAGTGAAATTACCACAATCAGATATCACTTGAGGTGAACTCGAGAACTTATATATATACGCATATAATCAGCCATTAACCTTTGAAATCTGCGCCAGGCAGTGATGTCTGCATGGCTAGTTTTATCACCAGGACAGCGTCATTGTGTCTGTGTCCATGACTAAGATCCAAATATGGAAACGTTTTAAAAACAAACTAAAAAAAACGAGAGAAGCCATTTTTGTTTTCATGTCACATATGTGCCTGAAAATCTATATTTGTAATTCAACGTTTATGTCATTTGGCCGGCTCGTTGGCTGGCTAACTAGCTACCGGCTAACCAGTTAGCTACAACTCAACACATTTTTTTATACAAAACTCATCACGACTACGTTAATTACTGTGAATGGTTCATAGTTTAACAAATGTTCATAAATATTATTTACCAAATTGTCACTCCTAGCGTTTAACTGCCGTTATCATGCTAACGCTGCCGTTACAATTAGCCTGAGTGTGCCTCTTATTCGAGTGTAATAATGTGGCAAGAACGACAGAAACTGGGCCTACATTAACGATGCCTTCATGTCCAGATATATAACGCTAAAGGATATTTCTAAAAAATATTAAAATAATAATAATTCGATATAGTTTTAACTCTACTTGCTAGCCCAGCTAAGCTAACGTTGTACCACACGTTGTACCACAACCTTCCTACGCCATTCGACATGTAGTTAAACAGAAGAAACTAACCTGTGCTGTCAGCCACATTTCCCACTGAGCTCGCCATCTCCTCGGTCTTCGTGTCTTGCACGGTGGTCGTCAATGTGTCTTCTGGTGGATAACAGCTTCAGAGAAAATGTGCGACGGGTAGTCAGTCGTATTTGTCGGTTGCGGACAGCAAACACGTTGTAAGCTCAATAGATAACCTAATCTTTGATTGTCCGTACCTTTCTTAGCGAACAGTGGTTAATATATAGCTGGATATTAATTAATCACATAACCTCGTTTACAATATCTAAATTTTGACTGACATTAAACGTGTTTTTTTTTTTTAAATATCACTCCTGCTTGCTTTCCCTCGTCACAACAAAGCAGCTATGAAACATAAAATGGCGAAATGGGTGGAACTCGTTTTTTGAGAGAAACTAGATCCACACCTTCGGATTTCGACGACATATATCGGGAATAGTAAATTAATGTTGTATTACTTTTAGTATATTACTACACAAATGTGATATGACGCGATCTCCAAATAGTGTTAACTAACTAGGCGTTATAAGTCACATCTATGAAAAGAAATTAACGATTATGATAATGCTACGCGGATGAATACATTGGTGCAGTGAGACAGTGCACTGTGATCTTTCTCCCACTGCTGAACTGTACAGTCATGGCAGAAACGCTGCATGTTACAACCTTTACATACAACTGGTCATGAGGGTAAAATAAAGACAGACTTTTATTTTTTTATGTTCTTACTGTGTCCATCACATGTTATATTTCATATTCACATTGTTATCATCGTAAAGTATCTGTACATATAGAGCCATACAGATTTTTTTTAAATTTAATTGTTTGCATATTTGATTCCAGGAAAGCAAGATTTCCTGATACAGTTTGAGTCTTCTGTATGACTCTTACTTTGAGAACTACTGTTGATATGTTTTTAAATAAGTGTATAGGATATGTAGCTTGATCACAACAGTATAGTCTGGTAATTGAAAGTGAAAGAACTGCATCTGGGCCTTAGTGAAGATGGATATGCAAACACCATAATGGCCAACAGAGGGCAACCTTTGTAAGCCAATTTTTGAAGAATGATTTTCAGAGACTTGCAGACAGGCTTTAAACATCTTTTTTGTTTTTGCTTTGTTATTTCTGCAGGTCCCACATATATGTCTACCTGTCTGTAATTGTCAGTAATATCCTCTACCTTGTGTTATACAAGCTGTTTTTATTCTACTTTTATATAGTTGGTGCACATTTCACTATACTGAAAGAAGCCCTTCTTCAATTGTTAAAAAAGAGATTTAAGCACTTTGGTCAGCATCACAGTTGAATTACACCCTTTATGTCAATATTAATTTGAAACATGTCAGTTATGTGGATATGGTCCATGAAGTGATTAACGTGCCATTCTGCCCTGAATATGTTTAAAAGGGGCCTTACTGCTTGCTGCAGCTTTCCCATAGTCCCTTAATGAGAAAGTAGTTGACATCATTGCTCATGTTGGGTTCGCTCTGTGTGCTCAAAGCATGCATTGGGTGCAGGGTTTGTGTACTCTTCCACACGTTCCTCTCCTTTGCTCTCAGCCAACACACTGCTTAAACGGTCACTTGTGCACAGAATGATGTCATGGGCACTGTTTGTCTATGACAATTGCATCTGACATGCTTTATCTTTGTGCAAGCTGCACTCACTAGCCTGGCAGTCAGGGTGAACACATCTTCCCCCTGCCTAAAGGGGCAATGACAGCGCTTCCACAACAGACGCTGCTTTCACACAAGCTATTTTAGGAAGCACATGAGAGCAAGAGGTTTAGTCACTCACTGGTCAATTTAGACTGTTAGCTATTAAAATCTCAGATTAGCCTGGAGAAGTCAGGAGTTTGCTGTGCTGTTTAATTGCTGGGCCATGATTGGCCTAAATTATTTCAGACCATTTATTCTAGGATCAGATCCAATCCAAGCTGATGACCCATATTATCTGCAGTGTTTTGGAATGCTTTTCCAGATACTTGAATAGGGATTTGGGATGGCGAGCTGGAGTTATTTGTTCATTTTTCCGATATTTTGCTCATTTCAGCAGCTCATAACTCAAAGATGTTCAAATCTTCACAATGCTTGGACTCTGGAACAGCAAGTCTAGACCTCAGTTCTCAACTGATGCTCCCCTGCAGGGACACTAAAAAAAACCCAAGTATTTATTTCATTTGTGGGTGACTCAACTATCTGCTTAAACTGTCAGGTGGTGCAAATGAATGAAGATTAATCTAATTTTATGATGCTGACATGACAAGAGCAACATACTTTGATGATTTATGAATATATTGGTGTCTAAATAAATGTCCTGCAAGATAAAATAATTACAGTCTGCTAATCGTGTCATTTGGATTCTGACTTGAGCCAGTAGATGCACTCTGCACCTCCTGAATTTCTTGGCTGATGAAAAAAAAAAAAATACCCAAACATATAAACAGCCACAATATTTCTAATAAATGATGGACAAGAACAAGTTTTAGAATTGAGTCAATTCAGAGAAGAAGACAACCAACATTTCTGCATGAGTAAAACACTTTATTACTTTGCCAGATGGCCTACAGCAACAGACATATTTGTCATTAAGCTTCCCCTCTGTAAGACAGACAGAAAAAAGACACAGAACAAAGGCATTTCCTCAAGAACAACTTTGCTGTTGTAGTACTATCCAGCATTCCTACTGTTATTGTTTACACATTTATGACACTTTTTTTAAATATGTTAATGTACAGCAATCGGATTCAGCGCGTTATAATCTCTATTTTTCCCCATGTTCAAATAATTGAAGCATGTGAACTGCATTATGAGACCAGGCAAGATATTGGACTTCTAGCTGCCAGCCAAGTTAATCATCAGGTACTAGCAGCTTGATTCATGCTCCTGGCCTTTGTCAGGTGCAGACTGATGTTTTATAGCCCTACATTTTGTGGTTGGAAGTTGTGTCTGAACAAAATAGTTATGCACAAAAATGCACTGCTGCAAACAGTTTGTTCCTGTTTGAAGTTACTTTTAATGCTCATCTCATGCAGGCTGTAGGTTAAAAGTGATCCAGCACAGGTGGAAAAATACAAATAGGCTCTGTTCTAAGTTACTTTTACACTTATTTCTGACGGGGAAAACAAATCGCAGATGATTTTTTTCATCGTTAAAATAACATAGCAGCACTTTGAAGTGTTTTTATATTGCCTTTTATGTTTATTAGGCCTGTCTGATTCTGTGCCCATCACAGTGTCAGAGAGCAGGAACAGGAAAGGTTAGGGCTGATACTTGCAGTGTGTTAGAAGGTGTCAGAGCCTGTCTGGTGCCGCCTTTAAATCTCTGCATTCATCACGTGTCGTCCCTCTGACTTCCTGACCCCTCTTACTTCACCCTGCCCACTCCTCTTTTCTTTGTCCTTTTTTCTGTGAGGAGGAGAGTGGCGGTGTGGAGGACCTGGTGACACCACTCATGACAGCAGCTGTCAGGCTCTGCTATCAATTACACTGACTGACTGACATCCTCTCCAACCCTGATCCCTGTGTTTTATTCACCCTCTAGGAATCTCTACCAGTTACAACAGCACCCATCTCTGGCCTCTGTCACCTCTCTGATGCTGATCCCTATTTCTCTCCAAGACCACCACCTCTTGCATTGCATTAGTCACACACACACAACATTTTCTCTGATAATATTTTATGGGTGTCACTGGACATCCTCAAATACAACACTGCAGTGCATTTTAATGTGGTCCTTTTCCAGGGTTTAGACTAAATATCCCTTGTAAAAAGTCTCTTTAGATGAAAACTCCACTGATCCCGGCTTTGCCAGATCTCATTTAGATCTACCTGAGGGTGCATCGGGTGGTGCACAATTCCAGAGACGGGATGTCTGGAGTGGGGAAGGATTAGGGGAGACTCCCCCTTGTTGGCCGGGGTTTGAGACTATCTGAGAGGCTCTCTTGTGTGCCTACGTGATAGTGTGTTGTACAGTTGGCTTTCTGATGTTGCTGCAGTATTTCACCCTCTTTGAACTTGTGTGCAGCCTCAGATCAGGCAGTAGGAGACTAACAGAATCACTAGCATTTTATATATCTTTTAAAAACCAGGTGCCTTTAAATTCCTTTTATTTGTTTGCTTTTACGCACTCTTAAAAAAAAAACTTTTTATCTTTTGCTGCTCTCTTGTTCAGACTTGCTTTAAATTTATTTCACAAGTATAGTGTTTGCTTTCATTTGTGCATTAAACCACTTTGTGAGTTAAAAAAAGGTGTTATCTCTTTTAGATATTTATTTTATTATAAACCTTTTATGTTTTCTTTTATGTTTTATTGTGTCTTCAAATTCAAAATGTCAGTGAACCCACCACTGAAATCACGGGAACGTGCTCAGCACTTCACTGTAACGTCCCTCCTCTTTTGCGCTGTCAACTTGTTGTGGCCTATCCCTTTGTTTGTTTAAGATTAAACGGAGGTGGAATCTTTACATGCTTTACATGAAAAACACAAATAAGATGTCAGAGGATAAACCTTGTAATTACTACTGTACATGCACTATGAACACAGTCATTTCAGTGGATGTACACGGAGAAGATTGATGTTGCTCTGTAGGTCTAAAGTACTAACACACCCTGATTCCACCAAATAAACAACAATATGCCTACGTGACGATCGTCTCTCTTTAAATTAATGTGGCTAGTCATTCACTTTGCAACCGCTCTGGCTCTTCTGGTTTCTCACTTGGTTCATCCACCTCACCCCAGTGGCTTTCCTAACTAGTAACCTAAACAATCACAGCACGTGATAAACGGCAACTTGTGTTGTGTCACGCAAAAGTCATCCAGTTTGTGAAACCTTTTATCCAGAAAAAAATGAATCACCCATCTTTGACCCCACTCCCCTCTTCTAGCCCCTCTCCTCTGATTGCGTAATAGGCCGTACCTTGTGAGTCAGTCATGGTGAGTGAGGGGGGGAACATTTTGTCCGGAAAGAAGGTCACCATCAGAGGGAAGAAATCAGCCTCTCACCAGGCTCAGGGCACAATACAGCACTGTTCACCCTGAAACCAAAGGTCTCCACTTGCTGCCCCTCATATAAGCAGCTTGTGAGGAAGGCCATGTGTTTGAACTGTACTTTTTGCACCTGTTCACGTTACAGGTTGACGGTTCATATGTCACAGGCAACATATTATGTTCTTCCTGTCTGTGTGAGAACCTTACACTTTTCTGTCTTTTTGATGCAGCTCCAAATTATGTAACCGCGCACTATGCCACAATAAAGGATTAGACCGACTTTGAAAAGATAAGCTTTGTGATAATAACAATTGCAGCTTCAAGCTACACTTCATAGGTAAAGCAGTTTAGTCTGGAGTCTTCTCCTTAGTTGGATCTGTTTATTTTCCCTCCCTCACATGAGGTGACTAATTCCTCTCATGCAGTTGTCTGAACAGTTTACCTCCAACACAGCCTGCCTTGCTTGTCTTTTCCCACCCAGTTCTTTTCCTCTCAAGGTATCCTGTTTATATGACACACACAGTTGCATAAATATTGCGGAAACTGGGACTCATTTCAAGATACAATACATACTTGATTTGAGTGTGTACATGATTTTGTAAATATTGTCATTCTAACTTTGCACAGGGTTGGATGTTTCCATATGCCAGCTAGATCTTTCAGAGATCAGTGGAGCGTTCAAATGTTTTTCTTTTGTTTTTTTTTTTTGTTTTTTTTTTTACTTTAAGGGTTTATGCGTTTGCTTCATGCATGTAAGTGTACACGTGCAGTCCTATCTGGCCAATTTGAGTGCATATTTCTCTGTATGTCTGCAAGTGTGTGTGTGTGTGCACAGCCTAGGTCGGAAACGGGTTGGACCACAGCAGCTGTGGAAGGAACAGGGAAGGAGTCTGGAGGAAAAGGCGTAACTGCAAACCTGCCGAACACTACATCCACTACCCATGCCACAGGGTGCAATAAAACATACACTGGAGACAACATCACACACCACATACAAAGGCACACACATAAACAGGGAGACCATAATGAAAACGTAGATGTACTGATTGATGGCTGAGTGATGGCTGTGTTTTATATTAAATGCAAGAACTAAGGAAGATGTGAAATCTAAAGTAAAACCACTAATCTGTGTGGGACTGGCCGAATGTGGTTCAAACACAACAACACGCTCACTTTGGTCACCCCAAATTTGCACCGGTCTCACTTTGACCTGACATTGAGCTGTTCTACATGTATCATTACCCACTGCACTATCACTGCATGCAGTAAGAAAAAGAAGATTTAGTAGTCATACACAACAAAAATGAGGTGAATTATGTGTGTGTGTGTGTTCTGTTTGAGTTTATGAGATTAAGCTTGTCAGGGTGTTTGTACTATTCTTGCACCAAGTCCTCTAGTTTAAATGAGTAGTGAGTTTTTTACTCAGTGAAGGAGACAGAGTGGGATGGCATCCAGACACAGCTGTGTGGTGGTGAGGCTGCTAAGGTCAAATGCCAACAATAGAGCAGAAGGTATAGCCATCTACTTTGTACAGGATGTCTTATATTATCGTATGGGCACGGCCACTAAATTAATTTAAAAAGCTTTGATCAGTGTCAGTTTCTGAAAAGTCACAACAATAGGGGACATTTTTCTTCCCTTTTTATCTGCAAGCTGTTCAGATTTATAGGATTACATCCCCTCGTTTTCCTGTGTTATCTCTTGAGAAACAATTACAGGAATCAGCTTTTGTCTTGCTGACTGTATGAATGAAAAGTGAAAACAGCAGCGCTTTCTTGGGCACAGAATTATTCTGTATAATGATAATGGTACAAAGCACAATAACTGGTATTCTCTATGATCATGCATGCTGAGCGAACTATGAACTGAACCGATCGTGTCATGTAGTTGTGATAATAAAATAAGTAAAATAAGAGGTTAGAGACAATAACAGTAATGTATCGAGAAGTCAGTTCAGTCAGATTCAATGTGGTCCAAAATTACACAGAAGTGTTGAGACGTGTGCTTTCACGTTAAGTTACAGGTGTTGGGGGGGAAAAAATATGTTACCTCTCATATTAGCAGGTCTCTTGACTTATCTTTAACCTTCTTTCCACAACTCTGGGTCATTCCTTGGAGACAGGCCTCAGGAGACGGGACCAACCAGGGGGAAACATGGAGGTGAAAGGTCAGGGGTTGCTGATGCAGAAAGGAGGGTCACTGAGGGAGTAGATGGGGTGGTGACATTTGACATCACAGCCACAAAAACTGCAGACTCCCAAGTCTTTAGCCACCAATCAATTAGAAATTACTCAATATGTTTGCATCTTTAGTATATAAGATATCAATATACAGCTAGTTTACAAGCATGAACCTGTCTTTACTTTACTTTTGTTCTGTTTTTATTTCTCTATATTGCATTTAGTGGGGAAAAGCCAAGACACCTTCTTTGTTGTCTTTGTATCAAGACACTTCATTACCACCAAATAATTAAAAACAAATACAAAGCTGTGTTTAATCAAATCAAGACAAATAATCAATTCAATCAAGAAGAACAGAATGTCAATCTTGGCTATCACGTGTTAATCATTCAGCATAGCGAGGGGCCATCAGTAGCCTTTGTTTGCTAAAACTGAAGATAACAAGCCCACCTCTGAGGATTTGAATTGCTTTATAACGGTCAAAAATAATTCAAATTTATACAGATATATATACTGCCCTCGTGTTGTTGTTGGACCAGCAGGCTGTTGGGTGAGGCTTTGAAGGCACAGCAGTAGACGAGAGAGCTCAACACCCCCATGAAGGGAAGTGCTTGTGCATTAAGAAATGGATATTGGCTCAGATTGTGACAAGTGACTATGTTTGTTCCAGATAAGGGCCATTATTTTTCTACTGAAAATGAGAGAAAAACATAACCATATGAGGTCTGAAGGCTGTTGGCAGCCACAGCAGCAACTGTAAATGAGAACATAATGCATTAACAACAGCATGAGAAAGATAGATAACAAATGTTTAGCCACTTTGAAATGTGGTCATTTTCAGGCCAAAGCAAGAATAGAGAAACACTTGGCTGAAGGACAATGGTGACCGTAGCAGGCCCTGTTGTTTGCTGCAGTCTGGTTGAGACTTTCTCTGGCTGTAGAGATAAACAGTTTGGGCTCCAGGGCTATGTGGATTTCTGATGAGCTTTTTATTAAATCATACAGGAAAGATGGATAAATAATTAATATCGAGGCAGGGAATAGATTACAGCAGAACATAATGCTGGTAATTATCAGTTTTAAATGTTTTTAAGGACATACTTCACTGTTTCTGTATCTATTACACTCACAGTACACACCAGTTAATATCTAGCAGCAGTTTTTTTTTTTTGTTTTTACTGTAGTTACTGTTGTTATTATTAATGTTAAATGGAGGGAGAGAAAAAAAAATGTAGTGACATAACCTGCAATTCAGACATCCAGGCTTAGATGCATTGTGTACGGGCCTGTTTGTTTGGAATTGTATTGGTTTGGAGCAAATCCTCTTTGTGTGATACACAATGCTGAAACCAACTAGCTCATAATTAACATTGCCTGGCAAAGACCTGCCCAGTGCACCTGGGGAAATGGGAGTAGAAGAGGGATGATGGATGGTTTTATGGAAGTCATACAAATGTAGGACAGGGCTGTTAATCTGAATGCCCAACCTCCTTGCATAATGACGTTAGAAATATGCAACAGATTGTCCTGGTCATGTTCATTTATTTGTAATCTACTCTGACAGAGACAAAGACAAGAGCATATCACTGTACTTCTCATAGACTTTATCATTGCTGTCAGCTGTAATAAGCACCCTCACGTTATCTGCTATTTTTTACGGGAACACTATGTTATTATGGCCTGTGGAACACTGTGGCTGCGCAATTTGTGGCCCTCCCCTGTTTTTGTACTCATATCGAGCACCTGGTGGGAAATAGTCTGACATGGTGACTCAAATATGTCATTAGGATTCCTGGCATATGTGTTCCTTCACTCTTATCTATACATTTTTCACTAAAAATCAAACATGGCAAAGCATATGGAGGGGAAATGCCCTCTATGAGATCGGTGAACATATGTGATCGCTGAGTGGGAATACAAAGGATCCATTTCAACTTTTAAAAAAAGTTTAGGACTCACCAAACAGCAGTTCAAAGGAATTTCCATGTCAAACAGGGTTCAAAGGGCCTACATATGAAAGGCCCACTCTGTGCCCAGAATGGTGCCCCTGGACCCTACAGCTCTCATGTGCCACATAGTGGCACCCTTCTCTACTTTGATGCCCACATTGTCACTGTGTACTATGGAAGTAATCAGGCGTGCTCTGTTTATGCTTGAACACAGCACCAGCGAAAGCTAAGCTTTATGACTGCCGTGTCACATATGCGACTCCTCTGCGGGTCACTGGAGATGACTGAGATCAGCCTGAGATACACAGAATTCACAGTGGGGTTGTACTGTGCAACAAGAACCAAAACAATGGTGACGCCAAAGCGAAGCTGAGAGGGATGTCTTACATGGACATAGCTGCTGGGAGGGTATGTGATGTGTAGTGACTGCCGTTCCTAATAACTTCTATCTACCAACAGCATTACCAAGGATAACAATACAGAAAACAGGCTTCAGTGAAAGGTGTTAAATACGTGAGCAAACAGAGACTCAAAAATTCATTCGTGGTTTGAACAAAGACAATAAACAAAATGAGCAAAAATATTCCTTGTTTTGGAATGAGGCCAGCGAGGACATAGAATCCAGCCAAAGTTTTTTGTTTTCAAGGACTCCCTTTTCTCCTCCCTCCCTCCCTCTCTCTCTTCAACACCCCTTCCTCCTCCTCCTCCTCCTCCTCCTCCTCCTCCTCCTCCTCTACACCTATTACTCAGGTCACAGTTGGAAGACCATTAAGAATGCACATCCCACAGAATCCTGAATGAGGGAGGCGTCAAACAAGAGCCCTGCTATTATCATTCATATAAGTGTGTGTTCGTATTGAGTGGTGATTGTTGTGTCTGCTGTAGCTGCATGTAATCTGCCAACAAGCTCTTGGGTCTGACAAAAAAATGTATTTTTTTATGTCTTATTTGGGTTATTATATTATTAATTTGTTCCTCTCCGTTGAATTTCATCAACATACAAACACAACACGTCCTGTTAACTCTTCACGCTCTCTGGGAACAACAGGCAGGTGTGACCACCGACAACAGGATGACAGGGTTCAACACCTCTGCTCCCCGCTGACTTCCTCTCACACCCCAGCTCCGCATTCAACCACACCCAGAGCAACCAGTGTGTCTCCTGATAAACAGTATATGTGCACAAAAATGTGGGAGTGTGTATGTGTCTGTGTTTGTGTCTGTGGGACGGATGTGGGCTTGTTTTAACCCCTGAATACCTTCACTGGGTTAATCCATTTAACTGTAGAAGAGTTCATCTACTAAGACAATTGTAGTTAACCCCAAACAGTCGCTGATAACCTCGGATCCTAACCTGTGACCTTTGACCTTAACCTCAGGGCTCTTCAAACAAGACATTGGCCTCTAGGGATTCAACACACAAATCTTTCTCTGTTTTGCTTTCTCCATCTCTCAGTATCCCTCTGCTCTTCTATCTCATTCTCCACTCTCTCTCTTTCTCTGGTCTCTGTTTAGGGTCGGTGCAAGATAATCCTCTGAGTCTGTTTCCTTCACAGCCCCTCCTGAGTTTTCACAACATAGAGCCAGAGGCTGGTGTGGTGTACACGTGAGGAGTAAACAGCAATGCACAAATCTGTTTATCTAACTCTGCCTGTGTACACAGTGTTTTACAGCTGATACTTTCAAACTGCATTTTTTCTTGATTCTCTCATGTCTTACTCGGCAATGGATGCCAACAAATTGAGCTATTTTTTTCCATTGTTCACAATAAATATAGTAAGTTTGAAACAGTTAAAGGATAAGTTTGGGAATATTTTTATTTTTTTCTCTTGTCAGGATCAAGAAACCAACGTACATCCCTCAATACTATTTGAATTTGCCAGCCTGTTTCTGGCTCTGGACCCTAAGCCCATTTGTATCTATTAAAGATGTAAATCAAAAGTCACAACTATGTATTTTCATCTTTAAAGCAGGAAAGTAATTTTGGTCATTTTTAGAAAACACTACTCAAACAGGAGTTAAGTAGTGTATTTGTTGAAGTCTGGTTTCACAGATTCGGAGTACTATTGAGTGTATTTTACAGTGTATGCTGTATCGACTCACATAAACTACAGTGTCTGTGCTCGTGGTCATGAACGGGTCACTCATGGGTAACAATGTGGCTCATTGATTTTTATTTCTATGGCACAGAGGAATAAAATATGTCAGGCTTTGGTTATAATTACGTGCTAGTAGACTCAATTCATTGTTTGTTTTGGTCATTGTAAATGTATAGAAATATATAGTAATTTATGTTGGAAAATTAGATTAGTTGTAGTGTGAAATGTAATGTTTTTATTTTGATTTACAGTCAACAATATGTAAACAATTACTTTATGAGTTATATGATACTTTATATGATGGCAAATTCTCAGTGGAGATGGTGTGCACTTTCACTTTCAGACATTCCTGGTAAATCCCTATGTGCTTTTTTATTTTTTTGCACCCATCACTCACTACTATTTAGATTCTTTTCCAGCCTCTTGGTAAGTCCTTTAGATCCCCTCAACAGGTTGAGTGGTTAATGAAGGCTCAGAGAGAGTGATAGGAAGTAATAGTGGGTAATAATACTAATTGGTGGTGATTGCAGTGCTTCTGGAGTGGTATATTTGTGTGAGTAAACAGAGGCCTGGTTCTTTTCAATGAGCTCAGCCAGAGTGCTCTCTCTTTCTCACAGCACAGCCTAGCAACAGCCTGTCCTTCCATTTTACTGGGTTTTGACCAAATAACTCAGCTGGCCATCCCCACTCTACATTGGTCACTCATCCTTTTGTTTCATCTCTTTTCTCCCTCTGCCAAACATGCCAGCTCCCCTTGTGTCAGGCAGAGAGGAAGGAAGAGAGAGAGAGGAGTTGCACGTGATTTCCAGTGAGTAGAATAAACCCCATGCTGTCTTCCCATTCATCTGACCTACATTAAGTCATTTCTCCTTTAGTCTGTCCCTCCCCCGCACTAGCTTTGAGATCATCTAGTTATGTTAAATGTGACATAGCATGTTTAAAATGACGAGACCTCGTGCCAGAGACGATGACATACCAATACTTACAGCAGCAGTTTAACATTTTTGGAAATATGCTTATTTCTTTCCAAGAGTTATAATACTCTTGACTGTGCACTGAATATGTAGCTACAGCCAGCAGAGCTTAGCTTAGCTTAGCATAGAGACTGGAAACAAGGGGAAACAGCTAGCCTGCAAATATCCATGTGTAGATAGCTAAAATACT
Source organism: Pampus argenteus (assembly GCA_036937835.1). NCBI lineage: Eukaryota > Metazoa > Chordata > Actinopteri > Scombriformes > Stromateidae > Pampus > Pampus argenteus. Next base: position 19,461,058 of record CM072861.1, on the reverse strand, counting down.
TGTGGTTTTACGGTGGATTATGTGTCAGACTGATTCTTGGCCGCGTAATAGTCTATATTTAATGCATATTTTCTAAAATGGCAAACTGTTTCTTTAAGCTATCACACAATTCATTTTCCACTCATTAATTTATCTAAAAGTCCATTTAATTATACACCAGCATCAGCCTCTAACCTATGAAAAATGGGCCTTGGGTTAAGATCGGGGGCCCAAGGGTGCCTTGTTTTACCAACACCTCCCATTCTTCAGCAAAAGGCAGGCCGCATTGTTATGCAACAGTTTAGTAAGAATCAATAGGTTTCAGCACAGGCCCAGTGAATGCCAGTGGAAATGATGGGAAGAGAGTAGCAGCTAGGTTAATCCCAGAGGGAGTCCCCGTATAACTTCTCCTTGTTGTCCTTTCAGCCTTAAATGTGTTGGCACTATCAGAGCCGGAGAAGGAGCAGAAAGGAGGATGCTGGGTACTGTGGGTCCAGCTGTAGAGCAGCCTGGTTAATCCCTGCTGCCCCAACACAAGGGCCAGCCAAAACTCTGCTACTTTGCTAACCTATTTTCCTAACTTTCTCTTCTCTTCTCTTCTCTTCTCTTCTCTTCTCTTCTCTTCTCTTCTCTTCTCTTCTCTTCTCTTCTCTTCTCTTCTCTTCTCTTCTCTCCTCTCCTCTCCTCATCTCATCTGTGAGCATGGCTGCCCTCAGGCACTAAGCCAACAGTCCCACTGTCTCTCTGTGGGTGACATCACTGGTTGGCACTGTGTGTGTGTTTGTGTGTGTGTGTGTGTATGTGTGTGTGTGTGAGTGTGTATGGGGGGGGGGGGGGGGGGGGGGGGGGGGAATTGGGTTTAGATGGTTGAAGTTACTGTGTATTTATGTGTGTGTATTTCTATGTGCATGGACAGTGTGTGCGTGGTGATGTAGAAGGTATTTTGCAAGGCTTTACACAACATGAAGCACATAGACATTATAATCAATACTCAAATAGAGGCCAGGGGGGAAATAATGCAGTGTAACTGTGATGGTGGGGGAGAAAGAGCAGGGGACCCTGCTTTAATAACTCACTATAGACTCCATACATGACCACTCTGGCAAAGCACAGCCGTTCACTGCTCTTCGTGCTATATACACAGCCTACTTAGAGAGAAGCCTTTGTTTGTACGACGCGCTTTGTCAACCTCTATTTAGTGGCTTCTTTACAACAGACCCAGCCCTTTGAATATTAACTGTGTGATCACTCTTGCCACACAAGCAGCCCCTCTGGACCCCCTATCGACGCAGCCCAGCTCCCCTGCACTCTGCTTCAGGGCTTTGTGCCCAACCACAGCTTGGTATACAGACTTGTGGTCTCTCATCAGTCAGTTAGAGGGTAATAGTTTCCATTTCTCCATTGCATAATTTATGAGGTGTTTAGTTTTACATATGAGGAGACTGTAGACGATGGGATCAAATATGAGAGGTCACAAAAAAAAGATGCAAGAAGTAAGAAAGAAAAGGGCTGATTTCTCTGATTTTCTGTCACTTTGTAAGCATCTTGTGAAGTGTAACTGTTGTTCTGACTGGCGTAATGACCGTAGCAGCTGTAAAAGGAAGACCACTATGGGTGGGAGGGTCTGGGCTAGTGTTTTTGCAGACCAATAATCCCCTTTATTGAGTCTCAGGAAATCCTAATTGGAGTCGGAAGTGGCTCTAGTGGCCAGATGTGCAAAGACAAACAGAGTCGACCCAACCCCCAAGGACAACTGACCACAAGTAACTCAGCCTCACTTTCACCCTGCTGCGTTTAATTTAAGCACACACACACACACACACACACACACACACACACACACACACACACACACACACACACACAAAGAGAACTGACCACAAGCATCTCATCATGTCTGGGGAATTCAACTTTGTCGCAACACAAAAGATACACATGCGTGCACACACACACACATATCCACTCCTGAAAATGTTGTGACAGTAAACAGCTTGGTAAACACAGGAAAGTATCAGCTGTGCATTTAGGACAGTCTATGAAAACAACGTGAGGAACAGGGCTCAGTTGTACCTCTGCTGTCTGCGCTCTCAATCGACGAAGTCCAGAGTCCAAAAAAGTCCAAAATAACAGAGAGAAAAAAAACGCAAAAGAGATGAAAACTCTTAAAAAGATAGCTCTTTCTTGCGTGTTTTCTTTCTCTGCAAGTTTAACCCGTAGTCCACCCTTTCATCTTTCTGTCTCCATAATGTTTGTATCATCGTCTAATGGCCTGTCTGTGAACCCCTAAGCAGTAGCAGCAGTGTGTGGAAGCCTCTTTTTGTTTTTTTGTTTTTTTACTATGTATGACTTATGTATGTGTGGGAGTGGATATACTTCCAGTTCTCATATATGGAGCAGTACGACTTTTGTGTGAGAGAATTTGAGGAAAAGAGGGCAAGATGCATAGATAGACTGAGTGTGGCTGTGTTGTCTGTCTCTTGCTGTCTCTTCTTATCAGGCCGGCGGTCTGACCAAAGCCAGAGATCCTTGTCAGACTGTTCTTGACTAACCGCACGTGATCTGAGTGCAGCTGGGAAACCAGGAGAGATCTGAGGAACCTGGGTTTGATTATGGAATACCTCCCCGGACCTACTGTCCCAGTCTAGGATCAGATCCAGGTGTGTGTGTGCATGTTTACTTACACACACTATGTCTATGCATGTGTGTAATACCCCTGCAGAGGCGCAGTCACACTGACCTATTTATTCCACCATGGAAATGGCCAAGACCCAGGAGGCAGACCAGACTCACCAGAGGCAGAATAAAACTAAGCCCCATACGGTTTCATCAATAGTTTCACGTGGAATAGTTTTACTGCCACTTTTACACGGCATATAAATGGGGCATCTGGGATAAAAATCTATTGTATTGATTTCTTCACATCCGGATTCATTTCTGCATTGTGAAAAAGCCAATTGCAGCAGAGGCCACTGTATAAAATTTGATCACCGTAGCAAAAGTTCTGTGGAAAACAAATGCCATTTTTTTTCTGGTGCGTGCATGTGTGTGTGTGAGCACAAACTATTATGTGTGTGTAAGTTAAGGGAGGAGGGAACTAATAGCCATCACCTTTATATAACCCTTCTGAGACTTCAAAGTGAGATTAACAAGGAGAAACAACACTTGCTGCATGGCTGCAACCACCACTAAGGACTGTGCTTCTTATCGTTTGTTGCATCGATGTCTCTCATGTGTTAATCGTTATGTCTCCGAGGGTAGAAAGTTTCTATAAGACATCAAAGAAAACATTTATTTCTCACTACAGGTACATGCAACAGTGTTTAAGTTGAATGCATGGATTCCCTCTCACCCTGAAACTGGCTCACTCACAAATCTTACACATGAACACCCTCATGCACATTCATTCACTAGAGAATGGGCCAAGTGAAGCACAGGCTCTGAAGCTGACTGTTATGCAAAGGGGGGCCGGCTGGGAGTGGGCCTGTAAACACATCACAGACTGTTTTGTCTCTTGCAATTTAACTCTTTTTGGTGAAACAAGTGAGCGATGCCAAGTTAACTCCTTACTATTCATTAGTCACTGTCGCAGTGTCTATGTTGCATGAATGCTGGCATAATATGTGGAATTGTGCAGGGTTGTTCAGGCCCTTTATGGGTCATAAAGCAAACGTCTCTCAACAGTGGCATTTCCTTGTATTCTGAGAAGTGCACTGTACTCTGAGAAGTGAGTGACTGAATAGAAAGTGAAGTTTCCTGAGAGAGGTTTATTCTGGCACGGGTACACTATAACATGCCCTGCTGCACAGGAACAACAATAGCCAGATCTTTGGGGTCGTAACCCCCTAATTACTGCAGCCCAAGAGGTGATGACGAGCTCCTGTCAGCGTTGCCTGTGAAAGAGGCTACCTGAGCCGGACTTGGGAGCACCAGGTGACATGGGCCAGGAGCGCTCCAGCACCTCAGATGAAAGGTTGGTGTTATGGGTCTACATCCCAGCACCTGGGCCATTTCAGCACCCTAGAGTGACTTCTAGCCTCTTGGCTTTCACCTATGCCCCGTTTTTCCTCTCTTTTTTCAGGCTGATAATAGTTCAGGGAGGAGATGTGGACATCGTTTCCCATCTCTAATAGCCATCTGCCCTCCTCTCTCAGGTTCTCAATAGCATACTTCTTAGCCTGATCAAGGCCTTCTGCACCAATTACACATCAGAGTCCTGCCCACTATGATGATTAGTGTGAAATAGAGACTTATCAAGTTGTCAATAGAGCTCCTGACAGCAGGCAAGCTTTCATGTGCAATCATATCTGGACTACATGAGGTATTAAGGCAATTAAAACAACCCTTCTGAAAGATTAAAGAACCATTTATTGGTTATTGATTTGATTGTGGATTTTATCACCTTTTTTTCATCTTTTTCAACATGGTAAACATATTAGAAATTCAGTCCCTTCATGAAAGTCGAGAAGTCGACTAATAAAGTGGAGTTAAGATTGAGTGCACTCTTACTTGAAAACCCCTAAAAAAAACGCCCATGGGAAAACTGGGAGGATACAATAAAAGGCATATCAGTGTACGAGAGCGCGCCTGCGCGTTCCGGATAAACTGTGTGGAAGTTTCCCTGCAAGTGAGGAGAGACAGCAGCGAGTGGAGAGCAGCGTAAATCACCGGGATAGGAAGACACAACAAACAAACAAAGAAAGTGGGACTGAAGCGTTGGCTGTAGGCTTATTTATCCAAGTTCCGCGTAAAATTAAACCGGGAGTTGTTGTTGGTGAAGTGTCCACAGCAAGTAAGTAAAATAAGTTTATTAAGTTGTCTTGAATCATCATGGGAATTACAGCCAACAGCTGTCTGTCATTTTAAATTTAAAGTTAACTAAAATATATTGGCTGGTTGTTCTGTACTAAATGTTAAATCTCACGTCATTGTGCGCGTTCACGACACCAACTTATTTCCCTAATTGCAATTTGTGTGTTCTTCCCGCGGGGCTCTTAAAGGCAACCAGGTTTGTCAAATGATTATTTTTTTTCTTCGCTTGTCAAGATACGGATCTCATTAAATGATGGAGGGTGAGATCACCGGCGTCGGTTAGTCCAGCGCAACCCTGCGGCGCTCTGTGGAAGACTTTGGCGCAGACTAAGCGCAGCCGCAAGTTTCCCGAAAGGTGTGATTCACATAGAGAGCGCAACACAGGGAGGATGTGTTTACGGCCGAATGCAGAAACATGTCACGATTAAGGACTTTCTCCTTGAACCAGACACCTGAAACCTCTGAGTCATTCCTAATTGCGTTACTAATCCTGCTTCAAACCTGCTGGTGCAAGTGTGTACAACAAACTTTCACAGGTTAACTTCCCATAACGAGAGAAGAATATTTATAAGTCATGATTTCTGAAGCTGCAGAAAGCTTAGACTTTTTTCTTCTTCATAGGTTTGTGGTTGCCTGTGTTGTCTATATGTATTCTAATTAAAAGGGAGAAGGTGCATGATGGAGGCATGTCTGCATGCAGCCAGGTGAAACTGAACAGGATGGGACAAGCTGCTTCAAACAGTCTACAGAGGAGGAGGAGGGGGGATCATCTTGTTTAGCTAGTACTTTCCCAAAAACGCCTTGAACTTCCACTGAAAGTTGAACCAGGGGTTACATTTTCTTGCTCCAGCTACTTGTTAGTGCACTGGAGTCATGCTAATGAAAGGAGAAGTCAGGCCAGGTGTCGGACAAACTTACAATATTCAGGTGAAGTCATCGGCTTCAGTTCAAATTGTCAGAGTGACTTGCTGTTGCAATACTCCTGGATAAGCCTGATTTCCTGCCTCTTTCTCTGCTCAATAATGCCTGAGATAAGATTTTTTTTGTGTGTGTGTTTTTGTTGTCTCCTTTCCTAGACTGGAGTTATTGATGGACCTTTGAACTAGAGCTCCCTGGAATCTGAAAAAGACGTCACCAGCATAATATCCCATAGACGACCTCTATGCTCATCAACCTGACCGTAGCCATCAAGGAGTCTCGTGCCTTTCATGGAACACTGCCTGTCCTCCTCGCCGCTGCCCCTGTGGAAGTGACAGCCATGGATTCACATCCGGTGCTGGTTGCCCCTCCACAGACTTCCCTAGCACCGCCACCTCCTCCTCCACCACCACCACCACCTCCTCCACCTCCAGCTCCAACTGCATCATCATCATCATCGCCTTTTAGCCGAGCGGACAATGCACGCCGGAGCCGGCTGAGGAAGCTTAACTGGGAGCGTATCCCCAAAGAGAAGGTGGAGGGTAGGAAGAGCGTGTGGACTGGAGCAGCGCCGGGCGAGGACGAGTTCCCAATAGACCTCCATTCTCTGGATGAGCTGTTTGGCCAGAAGGACAGTAAGCCTCAGGACAGAACCAGCACCCTGAGACGGCAGTCTGTTCTGCTGCGCTGCAGATCCCCTCAGGACAACTCAGAGGAGGTCAGATCATATCCTCATTAAAGGAAATATACAAAGATAGTGAGGTTTTTTTTACTTACATGTGTCCTTGGCCTCTTTACAGATCTCCCTGCTGGACTCCAAACGCAGTATGAACATTGGAATATTTCTTCGCCAGTTCAAGACGTAAGCTCATACATTTCTAACTACAGCTGAAGCAATAAGTTGATTTAAACAATTGAATCTGCAACCGTTTAATAATCGATCGTTTTATCATTTGTTTTAAAGCAAAAAATTGGCCCAAATTTGCTGGTTCCAGCTTCTCAAATGTGATTGCTGATTTCTTCCTTTTTTATATAATTTAGAGCCACAGCTGATTGTTTACATTCTTTGGTGATTCATCTGCTGATTATTTTCTCTATTAGTCATTTGGTATATTAACATATAGTGTGGTACTGTGAGGTATTCAGTTTGCTTGTTTTGTCTGACCAACAGTCCAGGATCTAAAGATATAATCAATTGACTATGATATATGTTGAAGAAAAGCAGGAAATCCTCCCGTTTAAGAAGTTGGAACCAGAGAAGTTTTGGCATTTTTTGCATAAATGTCTTTAATGTTTAATCAATTATCAAAATAGTTGATGTGATTTTTCTGTTCATGCTCTCCAATATCATTGGAAATTGAGTATCTTCAGGTTTTGGACTGTTGGTGAGACAAAACGATATTTTTTTAGGTCACCATCAGTCGTGTTCAACTGTCCTCAGGGGAACAGTACTTGAATGGGTGTGCAGTTTGTGTCAGAAATGTGAGGACTCGCCAGTAGAGAGGATGTCTGGTGTCAGGGAGGGGGCATGAGTATATTGCGGGGGACAGGTGCAGGGGAGGGTGCACCCTGAGCAGCTGGACTGGGCGTCTTAAAGTAGGGTGGTGGGTAAGTGACCGGGTATAGCCACAGGAGTCAGAGTTGACACCTGCTGATGCCCTTAAAGAGTGTCTAATGGTTAAAACTATCCCCTACAGAGAGAGACCCCACTGGTGGCCTGTCATATTCATCCATCCCTTAAAGCCTCTTTAGCATGTTTGCCTAACTCAAACAAAGCTGCAGCTCACACAATAGGGCTGTTTCATAGTTGTTAAAGCACACTTGCATACAGTATGACATCTGCATCATTCAGATTAACTTTTTGATGTTGGAAATTATTATTATAACTATTATTATTATAATTAATAACCATTGCTGGAACAGATAAAAGGGAAAGGAAGTGCTGAGGTGCTGTATTGTCATGCCTCCGCGTGTGCGAGAAATGTCGAAGACTCAATTGTGCGGGTTTCAACTGAAGAGCGGCTTTCTTCTGAACTAGATTTGTCAAGACTTGTAGCCATTAGAGCCTCTTCTGTACACAAACATTTGTCTTGTTGCGAGCTTATTTGCCCTATAAACCTTTGTCTACTATCATCTGTTTTAAACAGAGATGGATCTACTGTTGAAATGTGGATGTAGTTTAAACAAAATCCAGTCTTGTATTGTCAGACACGAGTGCCCAAATAGGCACTTTAATATCAACTGACTGTTATTCATAGGCTATTTCATTCAGTATTTAGTTTTCAATAGAACGAGTTGGAACAAATAACAAAAAGTGTTTTTTAAAGCGAGTACCTGAAAGTGATTGATTATCAGTCCAACTTAGATTCTTCATCGGTGGACTCTGAACTGTTTGAACAATTTTGAAATGGAAGTGTGTGTGTGTGTGTGTGTGATGAGTTGATAATGGAAAACTGGACAGATGGATAAAGGACAGATGTGTCAGTGAGAGGAACTAAGTCAGAGGTCAAACAGTGAGCTGGCTCAGTTTCAGGTCTTTCACCTTGACATCACAAGGCCCTTCAGACGTTTTCTGTCTACGTCTGCCTTTTTATTTGTCCAGTGGATATGTAACTTTTGCGTCGCCAGTGTGGCGTCAACCAACCCTCTTTCCACAACACTTTGACTGATAAGAATAGGATAAGCTTCAATATTTGTGTGATCATGGCAAAAACAAAGAGCTGATACCGCTCACAACATGGGTTTTCTTAGGGGTGCCTTTTCTCAGACTGAAAACTGTGTCTGTCGTTTTTCCACAGACCTGCGAAGGAGATAGTTAAGGATATCAGGCATGGTGCTGGGAGCCGTTACGGAGCAGAGAAGCTCACAGAGCTTTGTAAATTGCTGCCTGACAGTGAGGAGGTAAAGTGTATTTTCTGCCACACAAAACACAACAGTGACAAACCCCCCCCCCCTTCTCTCTCTCTCTCTCTTCCCCCCCACTCTCCTCTTACTCATCATCTGGCTCTGGTAAGGATGATCAAAAGTTTGCCATTACACCATGTTGTATAATGTGGTCTGTTTCTGGAGAAGGAGTGCAGTAAAAGATACTGGAATTGACTGTTAACTGCATGTTAGTTTTAGTATTCCAGATTGCTTTCCAGATTTGACTCAGCATTGGTTCTCTTTCAGGAATCTCGCCTGAGGAGGTTCAGCGGGGAGCGTAGCTGGCTTGGAGAGCCTGATCTTTTCATTCTGCTGCTGGTGGAAGTCCCCAGGTACACGTCACCTCAGCCCTAGATAGGATATAATTACCAAGCATGTTCCTTTTTGTCTCCTTCATCACTCACTCCCAATCATTCATTTATTAATCCGTCCTTCTCTTTGCTCTTACATTAGTTTTCGGCTACGTTTGGATGCCATGATCCTGCAACAAGAGTTTGACCCCGCTGTGACCTCTCTGTGTGTGGCAGCCAGATGTCTGAGGGAGGCGGCCAGAGGTAAAGTAACAGCAGGGAGTTGTGTTCTCCACCGCTATAAAGATCTATGTCTGTTTTTAAATGCTCCCATCAAGTCAATCTGCAGTTAAAACTTGCTATCAGAAGTAGTTTTTTGTATAAAAGTTTGCCACTAAAGCCTGATTGCCAGTTCTTTAGTTCATAACCGTTGCTGACTCATTTGAAGGTCTTGCTTTCCACTGTATACACAATTCATCATGCTTCATATTGAATCTTTGTCTTTAACTCTCCCAGAACTGCTGAGCTGTCCTGAATTACACTCCATCCTTCGTTTGGTGCTGAAAGCAGGGAACTATATGAATGCTGTGAGTGTTTCTTTATTTTTTATTTTTTCCTTTCTTTAGTTTGACAAAGCAGAGTCAGCCCTTTTTATCTGTGCATAATACACCAGTCGTGAGCAGTCTGGGCGTGTGTTCAGGAGTGTCACTATGACTGTGCACCTGGATTTTGTATCATTGTTTGTTTAAAGTTGTGTGAGTGTGTGTCTTATTCTGACCTTTTTTTATTATTATAATTGTCAGGGTGGATATGCAGGGAATGCTGCTGGTTTCCGAATTTCATCGCTGCTCAAACTGGCTGACACCAAAGCCAACAAGCCGGGCATGAATCTGTTGCATTTTGTAGCTATGGTAAGATCTGAAATTTAGATAAACAGTAGAAAGAGAAAGAAAGTAAATATTCTAAAGAAAAGGGATTTTCTTGACTGAAAATGTGAAGGTATTGATAGATCTTTGCTGGCTTGAAACATTCTTGGGTAAATGAGTTTATAGTGCAATTTCTGCAAGAATCAATTGTCTGTCTGCACAGTGTTTACAGAACAGACCTTCAAGATTTGCAAATGATGTGTCGCATCGTTTGGAACAATAGGTGGATAATCATTTGTGTTTGTCGCCACAGGAAGCTGTGAAAAAGGACCAGAGTTTACTGTCATTTCCCAGCCAACTAGGCCATGTTGGCTCCGCCTCCAGGTCGGTCTCTTCCCAAAAAACAGATCCCATCATATCAGATAGTTATCAAGTCTCAGAACATATACAAGCCCCTTAATAACATCACCATAATAATACACCCCAATAGACTGCTGAAAACAAATATAAAGTAAGTCGAGACATTTTTGGGTCAGAAAAAGGTACCCAGTAGCAGAAATCTTATTATTTTTCATCATGCTGATGTTACAGAGCAATTTCTTTACACTTCTAAATACAATTGTGTATTATGTCTTTTTTTTGTTTTCAGGTTGTGTGAGGAGTCTGTGCTGGAGGACTTATCTAAGTTAAAAAGCAGAGTGGTGGCGCTCAAGGAAAACATACAGACTGATGCTGAGATTCAGAAGCATACACAACCTTTCCTGGAGGTATAACAACACATCTGCCAGTATCTGATCCAAAATGTAACATGATTTTATGAAAGATAAAAATTGGTAGAAGGCATTAGTCTGTAAAATATTTCTTTCCATCTGTGTGCAGGTGGCTGAGGAGCGGCTGAAGGAGGCAGAGGATGAGGTGGAGGGCATGAGGATGTCAAGTCAGGCTTTGGTGGAGTTCTTCTGTGAGGACGACAGCACTTTCAAACTAGAGGAGGCTTGCAGGGTCTTCCATTCATTTTGCCTCCGCTTCCAAAAAGCTGTCCAGGTTAGATCCAGAAACTGAAATATACACGTCTTTATAGAATTGGAGACATAAATTGAACACATAGCTAAGCGTCCCTGATAAATTATTCTCTCCTTTTGTCAACAGGAGAATGCAGAACGGGAGGTGAAGGAGCAGAAACGTCTGGAGCGTCAGCGCGAGATGGGGGAAAAGCGTCGCTCTTTGGCTGTTTGTACAGGGCTGGACTTGAGTATCAACCTTGCCAGAGAGGCTCACAGTCAGGACAACCAAGATGAGCTGGAGAAAATCCTGGAGAAAAACTTAAGCTACACCTGGAGTCGTCGTAGCCTGAGAAGCTCCGATTCCCGCAGACATTCCCAACACCTCCAAAGCGACGCCTATCTCCATATCTCATCGACGCTGAAGAACTTCCCTGAGCTGGGCAGCAGCCCGACATCGGCTAGTTATCACTCTAATAGCTCCTCTGACCATGAGACCACCGCTGTGCTTTGTAGTTCTCCAGAGATGGATGGCACGTGTTCCCCTGTTGATCAAGGAAATGTTCTGGGTAGAGGGAGAAGAGGTCAGCCCCGCCAATACCAAGCAACCAACAGGAGTATGGAAGCTTCATTCAATCATTTTCAACATGGATGTAGCTTCACAGTCAAGCAACAAGGGCCTGAGACCATTTCTTATGTGCTCCAAGGCCAACTGAAGGTAACAGAGACATGTGGACTTAAAAACCAAGCTGAGATGTCAAGTGAACACATGACTTCAATGAATACTGAATCTTCACCCAGTTCCTGTACAAACTCTGCTGCAATAAACGCTGATACAGCTGCCCTGTGTGTTAGAAGGCAGCCCTCCACTCGTAGACATAGTTTTGGTCTGCCACTGACAGACAATAGTCATCCTCTTCAGAGTACACCTAATAGCTCTTGTGTAGATGAGTCGCCTCCTCAGTCTGTTAATAGGAGTGGAAATATTTCTCATAGTGAGAACACAGCTGGGTCGTTCAGGCACCAGAGATCTGAGAGCCAATCGCAGTCATCCATAAATGCTCCAGATAAAGTAGAGTTACAAACACAGAACAGGGGGTCACCAAGCATTACAAGCGCTGCGATGCCGTTACCTGATGGAGGCCTAACAAAGCAGACAGACACAGAAGATACACCTGTAGAGGAGAGCTGGATGCCTTCCAGTCTACCAGAGTTCAGCCAGTCACAGCCAGGAGAGCATGCCGACTTAGCAAGTTCTGAGAGGGAAATTGCAAGGTCATACTCCCGTGTGGGTGAAACATTGGAGTGCCACACTCTGGTGAAAGGCCTGCGATCCTATGATGCCTTGTCACCCCCGACATCTCCACTCCCACGACCTGCGCCAAGCCTCTGCTCCAAGTGGAGGAAAGAGAGAGAGGGTGACTTTCGAGAGGGGACAACTCCAGGGTGTCCTACATCAAAGGAGGAGACTCAAAGTATGAAGAACCATGTGCGTAGTGGGATAGGTGCCAAGAGGGGACTTGTGTCACGTGTGGGACCTTCCAATAGTACGGGCATTCCCAGGGTGCGCTCCAAAACTGAGCCTTCTAATGGAGCCCCAACCAACCCACCCACTCCTAGCCGTCTGTCTGCACCTCGCAGCATATCAATGCGCACGGCCCCCGTCACGCGCCCTGCTGCCCTCCAGGCAGATGTGAAACGAAGTAATAGCGCACGCGAGAGGCCACAGACTATAAGTGAGCCACAGAGTCCAGGAAAGTCCAACCTAATCCGTAGGGCCTCAGACAGATCTCTGCCCGAGAAAGTCTCAGGCAACCCCCAGGCAGCCTTCATCAGAGGAACTACTCTACGAGTGTCTAAACGGGTTGCCCCAAACTCTGAGACTCAGGTTCCCTCCCAGCCTCGCACTGCCCACAGCCCGTCCTCTGCCACAGCCAAGACCATACGCACGGCTGTCATATCTGCAGCCAGAAATAAAAACGCCAAGACAACAAGCACAAGCGTCTCTCCTGCTAGCTCTAAAATGCCAACAGCTTCACGAATACCTGGTCCCAAAATGCTACGAGCTACTACAGCTCCGCCACTGTGGAGGTGATAGAAGTGAATAAGTGCGAATTTGTGCAAACGTCTCATTCCTTTCCATCTATAATACATACAGTGAAGTCATCAATAGATTTCTGGTCCGAGTTCCACTAAATTCCCTCTTCTATGAAATGTGTATGTAGTGAAGTGCTGCTTACATTGATAACATTTCATGCACCAGCAGAACAGTATATCCTCTACATCCTACCTCCTTTCACATCCATGTGTCCTTTGCAGGCAATAGGATAACACAAGAAGGCCTATCTTAACTGTTGATGTGTAGAGCAGGTAAACACTCAATTCACATCAGTAAAATGCAACCGACTTACTCTGTGCCTAGTCAGTATTTCAAGTGTGCTTTGTAAGAATTGAAATTTGTGGAAACTGTTTCGATCTCCCTGGAATTTATTATATTTTAGGAAATTGTCCAAATGTTTTGAATAATGTGATCCTTCTGCTAAGTGGCTACGTGATTGTCGCGTTATCACACTGTCCTTTTTACAATCCGAACCGAACTCGGTACAATGTCGAACTCTTCATCCTCTTGCTGAGACGCCTCATTGTTCTGATGCACTTTACAAACTGAAAAAGAGGCAGCAAGGAGATGTTTACTGTATTTTTTTTTGTTTGTTTTATATTGAAAAAATTCTATAAATTTATTGAATAGCATTGGTTGTTATTCACTGTATTATGTGGATTTGTAAATAAGAAAAGATGAATAAATGCGGTGATATGGATAGTGGTGTTTGTCTCAGAAAAAGGTGCCTAAAACTATGTTTGTGTGCATTATTAACATATTCCCACATATGTTTTAACAGTCCCCACTCTTCCTCATCTTCCTGCTTTTGCATATTGCTGTCCTCTGTCTTCTTGTCACACTCATTTTTCTCTCCCTCTTGTCTGGACGCTCTTGCTGCATCTCTTGACACAGTCACCCTGATCCTGTCGGTGGCTGTTGTCATGGAAATGCTACAGACGTCCCGGGGAATCTCCTGGCAAAATAGTGGGGGTGCAAGGGTTGGGGTGACTGTGGGTGTAGGGTCCCAGTGGGAATTCTCTTTTTATAGGCCGCAGTGACGCCAGAACCTCTTGGGAAAGGCAATAAACTGGTGCCTCTTTGTGTTGTTGAGTGTCCGGTTGTCGGTCAGCGCTGGCCTCTTAACCTGCCTCAGTGTATAGAGGTGACATCATCGACAGGTCTCCAGGGGTGCAGGACGGAGCGGTCTAAAGTGAGTCCCCTTTTAGCTGCCCTTGTGTATTCTGTGTGGATCTGAAAGCATTGGCATTGAAAGAATAATGACCTGTGAATAAGTGATGTATGGGCTTTAAGACCAGTGATGACCAAAGAGAGGATGAGGTCTGAAAGACAGGATTGTTTTATGTTGGATATGTATGCATACATGGTGGCATTTAAAAAGTGAGAATGTGGAAAGTTCACGAGAAAGAAGGTTAAGCCAAAGCAAAATGAACCTCCTCCAGAAATACATTGGAGTCATTGGGGTCACATAAATGGAAAATGTAGTTGTCCTGTATCATCTTTGCAGTCCAGAAAGAAAGATATGTTGTCTCTTGCACAGGAAAAATGTCATCATTCATACGTCTGACAGCTGAATGTGATCCTGATTACAAGCAAATGTTTGCAACTGGGTCCCTTTTCTGCATTAGTAGGAACGCAAGTGGAAAGTACTCCACTTGAGTACAGTTGTGTAGTTATTAAATACATGTATATGCATTAAAGTAATTAACAGAATACTCCACCATGGCCAGCCACAACATAAAAATCTACTTCTATGTATGTACAACTATGAGTACAGGTACTTTTACTTGTATTTTTTAACTTTTATTTAAAGTCCCCCTTCACTCAAAAATATAAGGAAAAAAAGTTTTCCCCTCTTGTTCCTACAGTTGGATGTTTCACTATGCAGAATGATGTATGTGCAGAGTTATGTGCAGAGTTTGACACTAGAAGGCTGTTTTCACATTCATCTGCTGTCAGTCCTGATCCAATATTCAACTTGCACGTGTGTGATGTGGAAACTTGAAGCCGTACACTGAGAATGCACGTTTCAGTGAAGTAGGAGACATCTAATGTCCTACAGTTAAAACATATGAAATGAAATATATTTGCATATGATTAGATTCTGGGATTTTTATTAACAGAGAATGAGTAAGTTAATATTATATTTAATATAATATAATTTTATAAAAACTTATTTTGGGGGAAAACCATATCAGACCCAATTTATTATTCAAATGAGTCACTTTCAGGCTATACATCTTAAAACATGCATTGAGGGGATGTTTAAATATATATATATATATATATATATATATATCAATACTTATTGGTGGTAAGTCACATTATTTGAGATGGCAAACAAATATTACTTGTCCTGTCATAGGAAGGTATAACTAGAAACAGAAACATAGTAAAACAGTCTTAATAACATAGAACACACAACATAAAGAAAATAATAAGAGTAGAAAAGGTTTCTAGTTAAACCTTCCTATGACAGGACAAGTATTATTTGTCTGCCATCTCAAAAAATGTGACTTACCACCAAGTGCTGGAATAAGTATTGAAACACCGCCATCTAGTGTCATGGAAAAACTATATCACAAAATGAAACTACAAGTCCCAGCATGCATTGTTTTCGTAACGTCTCTTTTTACGTAATGGACAGCTCCCCGGATGCGGCTGTGATTGACTATACCAGGCAGAAAGAGATCGAAAACCAAGTGGCGGTAAGTCACAAAACCTTAAAGTTTCATTGTTATAGCAATTCACTTCTTCTGGGACATGTATTAGCATATTATGTTATTTTTTGAGTAACTTGTAGGAAGTTGTCGGGTCGTGAACAGACATTTTTAAGAAGGGACTTTCAAATTAACTTTCAACTTGTTTGCTAACTAGCTAGCTCGTTAGCTACCAAAGGCGCTAGTTCCTTAGCCTGCTAGCCAGTGGGGAACGCCTAGTATCATAAAGTCATTAGGGCGAGTTAATAAACGCAAGAACATCGTCGTTCCGCTTTTGATTCCGTTGTTGTCCTGTAATCATTCACCAGTCATTTGAACTTCCCAGAAGTACTTGATAAATGAGACTGTAGCTAAGCTATGTAACGTTAATTACGTCGATGAGCTAATGTTGGCGGCTAACTCGTTTGCTAACTGGGTGAAAAGCAGTATAGTTGTAGAAACTGTTGTTTCAAAGTTATAGACCTGCAGTTCCCTCCTAATCAATTAATGTGTAACATATCACTTAGTTTAGCATCACAGACTCATTGTAATTGGTAGTCACCCAGGTGTCCTTTTTTTCTGTTGTCAGGTGCTGCAGCCCCAGTGGTCGTAGGCAGGATGCAGACCATAAAGTGTGTGGTGGTGGGTGACGGGGCCGTAGGTAAAACCTGCCTGCTCATCTCTTACACCACCAATGCCTTCCCAGAAGAATACATTCCTACAGTGTTTGACAATTACAGTGCTCAGATGAGCGTGGATGGCCGCACTGTCAGCCTCAACTTGTGGGACACAGCAGGCCAAGAGGAGTATGACCGTCTCCGCACTCTCTCCTATCCCCAGACCAACGTCTTCATCATCTGCTTTTCCATCGGTAGTCCCTCCTCCCACGCCAATGTCCGGCACAAGTGGCATCCCGAGGTGTCTCACCACTGCCCCAACGTGCCCATCCTGCTGGTGGGCACCAAGAGGGACCTGAGGGTTGATTCAGAAACGGTGAAGAAGTTGAAGGAGCAGGGCCTGGCTCCCACCACCCAGCAACAGGGCAATGCCCTCGCCAAGCAGATCGGGGCAGTTAAATACATGGAGTGTTCCGCTTTGCTGCAGGAAGGTGTCAGGGAGGTGTTCGCTGAAGCTGTGAGGGCAGTGTTGTACCCAGTCACGAAAAAGAACACCAAGAAGTGTGTGCTGTTGTAATAAACGGTTCCCAGATTTGGACTATGATGGGGGATCCACAGATGCAAAGAGAGGAACGAAGGTCATCATCTGGCTGCCTCCATGCCACCTCCAGCAGTTAAGACTTTATTTTCAGCTCTTTAGCTACTCCTCTCTTCCTTATTCATCTCCTGGAGGATTTCACTCCGTTGTCATCATCACCAAAGTGACTCTGCCAAAATGGGAACAACAGACTAGATCTCCTCTATTTTTCTTACATTTTAACTTTTGATATTTACACTTCCAATTTTACATCTGTCCTAGATTTATAGCTTATCTGCTTTGCCTTACAAAATGCTGATCATGGTTGTCACAAGCCATAATAATAACATCCAAACCAACCAACCAAGCTACCCTGATTGACTGGAGAGAAGAGATCTACCTTTGTTCAGGTGGAGAAATAATGACTACCTCATACTCCTCACCTAGGTTGCATCTCACGAGTCTCAAGCAACTTCACCATTATGAATGCTTTGACTTGCCTATTTTAGATGTAATAAACAGCCAAGTAGAGGGTGAGCAAGTTTTAATTTCAAGCAGTTTGAGTCCAGAAAAGGTGTTATGACTCACGGACAAATGCCAACTCTAGAGCTGCAGGTCCCCTTTGTGCTCATTCTGGCATGTTAGAGCTGTTTGGCAGGCTGTCCTTCCAGCCTCTCTCACTGCTCTCTAAGTGCCACGCATGAAAGAGCCAGTAGACCTTTGGAGATAAGCTGGGCCCATTAAAAGCAGCCGACCATTTACCCTTTTCAGTAATAGAGGAGCAGGTGTCATAAGGACTCTGCCAAATTAACCCACGCTGGTACTAGATTTCTCAAGAGGACGATCAGCAAGTCAGGTTGTAGTTCAGCTCTCTGTCTATGTCTTACTCTTGACTGACACCGAGTGCCATTTAAAAACATGCCTAAGAATGATCTTTTGACAGGGCGGGGTTCACAGAGACTGTATTTTGTCTAATTATGTTGAATTTACTCTGTAAATTTGCTTGTCAAAATGTTTTTTAACCTATGAGTGCGGTTATGGCCAAAGTTGAATATATTTTTTGTAATAGCCTCTATGTTTATGATGATCAGTAAAACTTGTGTTGTAGTTAATACTCAGATTTGTTAAACCAGAATTACATAATGACCCTTTGTCAATTGTGTTTATTGCCTTACATTTAAGGTCACCAGACTATGACCACTGCATAATTGATTCAGTATAGCATATAATACCAGAACATGTTTTAACTGGCTTGTGCTAGGCTATATATTTCTTTTCCTATATTGTCTGCTTTAGTTGAAACGGTATCATAGCTGCCCTGTAATTTTTTTTTTTTACCATGTAACAGCAGCGTATCTACAATATGATATGAACCTTTTATTTGGTCAGGTGCCTTTTCCAAACCAAAGACCACGTTAGTGCTCCTTTGTTGAGCCCAAAGGTTCTCATTATAGTGCCATGAGACCTTTCAAATACAGGTCCAATCAAGTCTGGGTTTCATTTCTGTACTTTTTCAGAAGCTTTCTACCTTAGTTCCTGTCGGTAAACACACTCGCTTGCAGCCCTTCTTTTGTAAGGCACAGGTGTTAAACTGACATTGTTGACAGCAAGTCTATGCATTTGTGAAATAGCGTTCGCGGCCCACAGCTCTTAACAGATTGTGGTTTACATCCCTGCATTGCATGGTGCAGCGAGAGCGAGGCACAAGCACAACTCTCACGGAAAGTTAGCAAGAAATGTGTTGGTGGAACATGCCATGTTACATCTGAGGATTTTTATACATTTTATAAAATATTTGTTTTAGTATTGACTGGTTGCTCATTTGTGCTAACAGCTGCCAGTAATAACAGCAACCTTTTCACTATAGTAATCTTTATTTTCTCACTTGAGCAGATATAAGTCAGCCTAAATTGTGGCCTCTGTAAAGACTAGAATAACTGAAGTGCAACACAAGTTTGAGGTTTTTTTTGTTTAACAAAAGTAATGAGGTTCGAGATCTGCCAAAGGATGTGTAAAAATTTCCCAGATAGGTGTGTGGAGTTTTGAATGTAAGTAAACAATGTGTCAAACTGTCAACTGTGGTGAGCTTGTTTTTTTTTTTTTTCTCGTTTTTTTTTTCCCTAATTTCACTCAGATAATGCTGTTGAAGTGGAGCATACACCTGTGGGCTCTCTTTGTCTGTGTCCCGGAGCTGTATGCTGCCGTGTGCGTGGTACTACGCTTTTACACTGGGAACTTGATTTGTAGAAATCTGTTTGTAATTGTTTTATATATAACAAAAGCATATTTGTATAAATGAACTAACAGTGAGATGATTTTAAATTATGCCAAATAAAATGGTTGTTAAAGCCAAGCGACGTATTTGTTTTTACTTATGTCAAGTGACATAATTTAACCTGGCTGTTGACAATAACTAATATTCCACATAATCAGCACATTTCTTCGCAGCTGTGTGACAATAACGGAAGAATAAATTCGTACTGACACGTAGAACAAAACTGACATACGTCTACTTGTATTTTCATTTTCAGGAAACCACATTATGTTCCTGTAGAACGCACAACATAGGTCATTTTCTCTCACGGTAATGTTTCAGTTACCATGTCCAAACACTAGATGGACACAGTCCTCAAGCTTAGCCCTATACCGTCCAGGATTTGTGCCAATCTCCCAAGCCTGTATTTTTTTTTCCTTTTTCTGTACATTTGGAGTTAATGATCTATACCCATCCTGTTTTCAGGGTCATCATTCAATTTAGGAGACACCCACAAGTTCAATCAGTTGCAGGAGGCTTAAAAAAAAATAAAAAATCAGCATGCTGCCTACTTTGAAAAATTCCCTTGACCTTTATGGGTGGTGCCTCTGACAAATGACAGATGTGTTGAACTCCACCAAAGACTCATTACAACATTACAGCCGCAACATTTAGAGCTCATTTCCTCTGTGGTCTGTCTCTAAATGTTTTACAACCACGACAATGCCGAATGTATGTTTGCAGCTTGTAAAAGTTTGATTGCTACTTGTGTTAGTGCTTGATGTATTATTTTAGTGAACTATGCCAAGAATGAATTGAAATAAAGACATTCGGGAAAACAGCACTTAGAGGCACGCTTGAGTAGTGTGATGGCAAGATAGGATGAGAAAGGATGAGTGAGCGTTGCTGTCTGCAATATGCTTAACTCAGGCAAGCGGCTTAATGAGACTTGAGTCGGTTAAGGTGACCCACTTTTAGAGGAACAGCAAAAAGGAGTGTGATGTGACATTTCACAACAGTTTCACAAGTTTTTTAGCACCTGGACCTCGTTCATCATACATGAATGAGGGAGTGAGCTTGATTGTTTAATTCTTCAGTTGAGGCTTAAAATAATGACGAAACTGTTATCGTAGCAACAACAGCAATGTTGGCTGGATCATGAGCAATACTTTTTAAGAGTGTGCCCTGAACATGAACCCATTTTACAGATACCAGTGAGTCCTGAAAGTTCAGTAAAACGTTGATACGATTTTGCCAAGAGAAGGTGAAACAAGACAATGAATTAATTGTACTAATATATTGCTATAAGTTCATAAAAACATGAGTAAATTAAAGTCTAATTCTCAAACATGGAGTATTCAAACATATTCAGACATATGAATTATTATGATCTAATATAGCTAAAAGAAGATTTATATAGCTGAACAACAGTTTTTATAATCAATACTGCTGCATCTGCAATGATTAAAAATGTATTATTATCATTAGCGGTTAAGTAAATATTAAATCAATCAAGCACAAACATCGCTCATGGTCATTTGTAGGAAATGAAACATGCAACCCAATAACCTGTTGCCTTGGTGCATGCTGGGAGGCCTTCCTACACACACCCCCCTTATATACTGTAAATGCAATCATATACAGTATGAGTGCTGATCATGGTTTCAAGTGCATTCGAGTGCACTGTTGTGTGAGACAGCATCAACCACGACGGACAAATCAAACAGGGCTCAGTGCTCTGCGTTCGTATTTAATCTTTTATGACCAAACCAAACAAAACGAGCATTTAGTTCACGCCGATGCCCTGTAAATGATGTAAATGTTGCATCCTTGTGTTTGAACGTGACATGGGTTGAGTTTTTTTCTGTATTTCATCTCTACCATTTTGATTGAAATGTGCAGCTCAGGCTAAGCTGACCGGCAGATGTCTTTTTCAGTGAGTCATGAGTGTGGAGCGAGTGGGAGTGCTGACTTTCAACGGGACCTTGATCTCAGCGCTGTCTATCGCTCCTCTATCTCCCTTGTTCCTTTCCTGCCTCTCACTGTCCGTTTGATGATGTGCTGAGTGAAGGCGAATAGGGCGGACAGCTCTCGGCACCCGTTCAGTCAAGGAACTGGGGAGATTCCTCTTTGTCTCCTTGTCTAAAGATAAAAAAAGCAAAGGTCTTTATCTAATAGATGGCCCACAGCTAGACCGAAACTGAGAAAGCTGCAGTTCTACATTCAAATCAAAGAGAAAATGTGATTGCAAAGGAACACAGAGGGGAGTGAAGGCTGTTGGCTGTGTTCTCAACAAAACAGGACTCAGAGTGTGTGTGGTGCTGAGACGTTATTATGAAGAAAACAAAAGGGGAAAAAATAATGATTGAGAAATCAGTCAAGTTGTTTTGAATTGAAACAATGTTGCTGTTTTGAATGTAAATGAAGGCAAGAGGGTTGAGGAGGTAGACTTGATGGATAAATCAAGCTAGAGCAAGGTGACCCTAACCTGAGGTCACCTGGGCTGAGTGGTTAGTTCAATAAAAATAGTTTTACATTTTGTTGAAATAAGTTTATTAGCTTTGGTTGATCTATTACGAGAGTGTGAAGAGAGAAGCGAGAAGAGGAGCAGAACAAAGACACCCAGGTCTATTCAAGTATTAATTATGTTAGTTTGCAGCTTGGAGGTGGAAAAACGCTTCCTGTGAATCACTGAAGTAACAGCGCTGGGAACAGAAAGTCTCAAGTGCCCTCCTCACATTCTTGTTGCTCAAACGCAAACAACAAACGCAGAGAGTGAAACCAGGCTGATTAGATGTCCCGTGTGTGTGTGTGTGTGTGTGTGGTCGCCAATTTTGGATGTGCAATCCCTCTGAATCCACAAGACGCTGTTCACAAGCTGTCATCCACTGATGTTTGTATCACCACAGCGGGGGGGAGAGGCCAGATGGCACGGGGCGCCAGAACAAGTCAACTCTGACACTTTTCCGAATCACGCTCACACCCTCGCTGGGTTGTCGGAGTGATGAAGTGAGAAAAGGGAAGAGAGAGGAAAAAGAAAAAGATCTTCGTGAGACAAGATGTGGTCAGGCGTAAGCGAAAGCAACCGACGAGCTGAGTCTGAGCTCTGTGGTTCTTCATTAAGATTGGATGGGACATATGACTTCCTCCACAGACCACACACAGAGAGCCTTTTGCCCTGCCCAATTACCAGCTATGACTTCGGTGTTATGCGCTGTCTGAGCTGTCATAACTCTAAAATGAGACAGCGTTTAAAACCAAAGACGCAAAGTCCATACAAGCCACATTTCCTCATTCCTATCGTTCCCCTCCTTTCATTCTCTTCTCTGGCTTTGCTTTGCTTTCTGGTGTGCGTCAGTGTCAGTTACTGCGGGGATTCGTCAACCAGAGAGAGGAACCTTTTCACAAACTTGTCAATTCAGGCAGCGAGGCAAAAGGTCACTCAGCAATTTAACCCAAACTCCGACGCTGCCAACTCTGTATACATCCGTAAGCCTCAGCCTAAATGTGTATGCAACTTGGCGGGCGGATAGAGCAACCGGCCATCATTCCTTACCTGATGTTTGACTGCAGCTGCTGCAGCACAGCAGCATGTATACAGAGGGTTGGTGTGTCAGTGGCCTCTGAACATCCTGTGCTGTGTCAGTTACTGCTGCTCTCCTACAGAGCTGTGCCTGCTTTGATATCACCTGTTCCATCTTTGAGGAGCAGATTTTTACCGTTCTGCTCACATTGAAGTCGATTGTGTGGTTTAACCAGGTGTAAAATGCTTTCCGGAGGTGAAAGGAGCCATTTTTCTTCCCATCTTGACTTGTTTTTTATTTAAAGGACAGTCTCTTCTTACTATGGAGCTCTTGAAATGCACATTTATGTCTCTCATTAGTTGAGGGGTTAGCTGTCACAGAGGATTCCACTGTCACAGCACTTTCAGGTGCTATAATCTGTAAAGGAAAGAGTCCAAACGTTAATCCAATTGTCTTTAGTCCCATGTGAGGAAAAGGAGATTGGGTTCTCTGTGTGCATGTGTGTGTGTGTGTGTGTGTGTGTGTTTGTGTCTGAGATGTTTATGGATTACTGAGAGGTCAGCCTCTGCAGTTGAGCCTCTTCTGGACAGGGAACATGTCACTGGTGTGTAGACTGTTGTACTTGGCTCATAATACATAAACCTCATAGCTGAGTCTAAATGAAAAGACAAAATTAAAAATAATCTGGTAAAAAAAAAAGAAGCTTTTCCTCTCAAGGAGCATTAACTGATGTTGGTCTCACAGCAGTTAGTGCTTCAGCTATCATTATGTCTGCTTAAGCTGCAGTTAGGTAGCCAGTGAGAACTAATTCAGATAAAAGAAAAACACTACTTTCCCAGAGGTAGTTGCTTCTTTCAAAGTAAGCAAAGAAAAGTTTGCTCCCCACCTCTCCCTTTTTTTATTCCATCTCCCTTTGTCCTTACCTCTTTGTTTCCGTCTCAGTAGATCCGCAGAGAAACGTCCGCATTTACTGCCGGTGCTGTTCATTGTTTTTGTCTCTCGTCCTGTTTTTTTAAATTTCAAAACCCAGAAGGATTCAGACATGGGTGGATGGTGGATGGATATTTTCGTCCTCCTTGGTGGAATCAAGGTTCCTATTTTGAGACGCTTGGTGATATAAAATATAGATGAGCCAAAAATGAGTCAGAGTACATCTTACAGAAATATAATACATTTACATGTATACCATCTGCAGATGAAGATCATGTGATATGATCAAAAGCTCTAGAACGGCTGGATGATAGAGGCCTGACTCGCGGTTGGCTTTCTTAGCTCATCCCAAAGGTGTTGCATTGGGCTGAGGTCAGTTTTTACAACACCAAACTCACAGAACCATTTCTTTATTGACTGTGTTTTGTACACGGGGAATAACAACTTTTCCAGCGTTGTTTACTTTGTGCAAAATTGCCTGAGATGAACGCAATGTCTGTGTGTGTTTTTGTGTTTTTTCTGTGTGTATGAAGTGAAGTGTAGAGGGTACAGAGCTCAAATAGATGGTTTACATACTGAGACTGTTAGCTTTTTCTGTGACCATGGAAACGGCAAAATTAGCCCATTCACAGGCTACGGTAATCTGCAGAGTGACACTTGCATCCTGAAGGAAACTGAGGAGAGGAGAGGAGGTCCATGGAAGTAAACACAAAGATGACAGATAACGCTTTACATGTTGATGTTATGTGTGCATAGAACCATTCTCCAGCTCTCCGCTCTGTTCCTGAAGTATATCTGAGGCCTGGTTGGCTCGACAAGAGAGATGTCTCCACCAGATGTGGTATCTGCAGCTTAGTAGAGGGCGCTTAGGCTCCTTCAATCGCTTGGGAAGCAAGCTGTGTGCAGTAATTGGAGCTGGCTCCCTCTGGGGCTCTGCACTCATCACTAATAAAGTCTACCTCCTCCCACCATCAACCTGCAGAGTGTGTTTGACCCCTGCCTGCTCTTCTCTGTGTGGTCCCATAATGAAGGTCGGGATGACTACACACACACACACACACACACACACACACACACACAGAGCGTTCTAAAGCACACTCGTACAGTATACAGAACACTCGCTAAAACACATACAAACTGCAAATACACTGCCACCGTACGCACTGTACACTGTAAATACAGTACAGATGCTGTTTGCACACGCATCGCTGCACACAGATGTACATGCACGCGTATGGTCAGCCACATATTTCCCCTCATAGCACTTCTGCGATGTCCTCTAGGGTTATTTCTTTTCTTTTTTTTTTTTTTTTTCTCCACAGTTTTAATTTCACAGCTGAAGAGAAGAGACAACTCTGTCTACTTGGCACAAAGCACATTGGTAAATGAACAAGATTTTTTTACTGAATAAAACATCTAGTGAGAATCCCTAATGCCCACAGTGCTGAGCTGAATGTAAGCCTTATAAGTAAAAAGAGGATCAAGAAAGGCACCTATTAAGACTGTTTAAGTCGGTTTCATAGCCTTTAAGACATGGAGACTGTGAACTTTGCTCTTGTGTACGTTGTGTAAGATATATTATTAATGTATAATGACAATAGTGATGTGACAGGAGATGATGTGAGAGACTAATGACAGCTAATCAGATCACAGGCAGGACAGGAACCAGAGATAAACTATTTAATAACACACACATTGAAGTAGTAATAGTATAAAATACATAACGTAGCAACAACTACAATTGGCCCTTGAACCCACTTTAACATTCACAGTGCACGGTGTAAAGTAAAAATGTGAAGTGTGTATAAAACAATGCATAATGTATACAGCATCGAGCTAGAACAGAAGGAAAAAAAACACACAAAAAGTAAGAAAAACTACAAAAGTTGATCATAACAATGATAAATAAAATAAAATGTAGCCGTGGGTTGTTGTGAGCGGAGGGTTTCTCATCTCAGATATATCATTAGAGTTCATAAAAGGGTCAAACTTATTTTTCTTGATTCATCTCTCACACTGACCCATCGCATCAGTGCTCAAGGTAATGTTTTCTGAGTAACCAGTCATCAGCAGCAGGACAAAGAAGAGCTGAAACCAAACATTATGTACTATATAATTCAAATTTGCAAGCAAATGGTCTAGAAAAGGTGATCAAACCTTGTATTTGTTTTTCAAACGGCTCGCGCTTTTTACATTTTTTTTATCTGCTTTTATAAGAGAACCATGAGGCCTCCAGGCATATTATTTAATGAGGAGGTGCATCTCTCTGCACTGAAGAGTGATATTGAGTGGGGTATTTTAGATCCAATTGTGCAAAATATGCTTGCAAACAATGAGGAGAAACTTGCTTATAATGTCATGAGGTCAAATGTAGTTTACTCGTGGATAAATCTCAAAAGAAAAGCCTGTGAATATTCTCATTCATCCATTCATTCTCATTCATCCAGGTCATAGTTATCTCAAGGAGATTAAATCGAACGCAACCGAGAAACCCTCTGCTCACAACAACCCACGAAAAGGTTTTCAAAAGAAAACCTTTCTTTTCATTGCATATATCCCATTGATTGATTTGAAGGGTTTTATTGTGCGTCTGTACATGACTGCACACTGTAGACTTGTTTAAGTATGTAAATGCATGTTACTGTGTGCTTGTATTTTCTTTGAACCTGCAGGGCCGATCATGTCCTGGTCTCCGTCAGAGTTCCCGTCACTGATAGAGATGACTGTAATTATATTCTCAGCGTTGCTTCTTTCCAATACCAAAATAGATTTGTGATTCACCAGCCCACATAATGCCCACACACACACACACACACATACATGCACACACATGTTGGGTTTTCCATCTCTTCAGGGGAGGAGATTACGTTGACTTACATTCATTTCCTGGAGACTTACCTTAACTTTAAACCACGTCTTCACCCTTAAAATCACAGATTTTAAAACAGATTTATGTCCCCACAATGTGAGAAATACCTGGACTACACACACACACATGCACACACACACACACACACACACTCAACGTGGAAGCACACAAAACAAACATGTGCAGACCTCTCCTAGTAATCAACTCTGACGGAAAACAATTAATATCCAATTCCAGCAGCCGTTGTTTTTCGTCTATGGATTTAAAAAAGAAATGAGGAGCTCCCGGGGTGGAATTGACTCCTGAAAACAATATTTAGTGTGATGACATTGGCTGCTTGAGGTCAGGTTTGAATTGTCTTTGAGAGGCGACAACACGGACTGGGTACAGGGTAAAATGAAGAGTCTGAAAGCTAGTGCAAAACAAAACTCTGTGCTTTTGATTAGGATATGAGGGGTCTTTAATATGCCGGAGGCCTCAGGTGTTGGGAGACACAGAAGATCCCAATCTTAAGCTTCCTGTCTGGCTGTCGATGACGCACCGATGGATAGCCAGCAGATTCATTCCCCCTGCTAGTCTTCAATCAATAGCAGCAGCAGCAGCAGAAGGGGAGGGAGATGTATCTTGCTTCTCTCTGTTTCCTCTTTAAATCAGACTTACTATGCAGGGAAGGAAGACAACCCCTTCATCCTTTATCTTGCTGGAAAGACAAGCTCAAGAAATGCCTCAAGGCAAACTGTGTACTCTGCACTCTCCTGCTTGGCTGCCTCAGCGATAAACTGTGTCTTTGTAGCCTGCAGTGGAGTTATGTGTGTGTCAGTATATTTGGCCACTGCGGTTAGACATCAAGATAGACCGGTTTGAGGGTGAAGGACGACAAGACAGGGGAGGCTTAAAAAAAGCCCTCATGGTTGTTGTAGTCATGGCGATAAACTAGGAGTTTTGACCTCGAGGGTTTTGGACAGATGTTGAGGTGTAACTTCATCCTTTCTCTCTGATGATCTAATGAAAATGGAATTTTCTATCAAAGTTGGCATTTTAATCATTTTTGCATGTTTTGCATGATGCATATACTAAAACAAAGAAGTAATGTGGCATAATATCTTAGCAGAAATGTTGCATCACACACTTTTTGTGTCTTGCAAATTTACAATCACCATAGGGTAATATTATAGCAACCACACATACAGTAAATAGTTCATTATGGGCAATAAAGCAAAACAAGCTACGTTATTCCACCGTCTAGCTGGCTTTAAAGGCAACACTTTAGCTCTCCTACAGTAGATGTGTCTACCTTAACACCAGCTTCCTACTTCAGTCTCCCCCTTCTTCTCTTTTTTTGCCGGAGAGATAGATGAGCACAGATCAGGTTGGAGGCGGCTGCTTTGGACAACCTGATAGAGAGTGAGCCATCACTCTTGTAATGAGGTGTTGGGACAGAAACTAGGGTGAGTGGGAGTGAGGGGGGAGGAGGAGGAGGAGGAGGAGGAGGGAGGATGAGGGATCAGCTCATTAGAGGTCAGCCGGAAGAGCATAAACACAGGTGTATTAGTGGGAGACAGAAATAGCTGCTACAGGGGGCTTGGTTGTTGGTAACCGATCGAGGTCAGGTTATGCAAATGTGTGTCAGTGTGCGTTTAACACAAGGGGGGGTGGGGCAGTTCAGGCATGGACCCCTCCCTGGTGAGCACTTAAGGGTGAATGTGGTTGGTGTTATTTTGCAGATATGTCAGAGTCTTCAGGACCTGCTGTGAGGAGAAGGGTAATGGGAGCAGTTTCTATGTGGAGGTGTTTGTTTAGGGGGCACCAGGAAGTATCTAATTAATGGCATCCCAGAAGCCCTGTTGAGCTCTGACCTTTAGTTCAAAGCCCTGAGCTGCCTCCACTGCCTCACCCTGCCTGGGCTGCCATCAGTGAGGCTTGAATTATTGATAAGACCATTCTATGTGCACGTGTGTTTGGGTTTGCATGTGTGCAAGCAAAAAGAGCACACAGGAAGTTGAACGATCCATAAAGGGAGGGTTGGGTGAGTCTAACCCCAAGGGTGGGAGCATCCTAAGTACTATGCATTCATGAGAGACTGGGGTTAAAGGTGATGGGAGAGAGGGAGGATGGAGACGATGGAGAGCAACAGGAGCATGATGAGGGAGCAGGAAATGAAAGGAAAGGAAGAAAAAGAGGCGTGATTTGTCTGACCATTTAGGACTGTGCCCTGTGTATGAAATGAAGCACAGCGTGTCTCAGCATGACGGAGAGTCGAAAAAGGAGAACAGCGACAGGAGTGCTGCGACTCTTAAATCAGGCTGATGCTTTTCCCAAATGCTCCGCTGTTATTTTGCCGCAGCTGAGGCTCGCTCACAGGAAACAGATGGAGGTAATAAAGCCGGGAGCTGGGTGGACGCTGTGATCCTACTAGGTTGTGTTCGAGCAAGCACACTCCACCCCAACCCCCAACACACACGAAGCCTGCTGAGGATTGAGTAGAGCATGAATGGATGGCGGGCAAAGTGACCAGCGGGGCAGAGATTCAATCTCACGGAAACAGGCCATGTTTAAGGCTTACAGTTTAGGAGTGATTCATGCAAGTATTACAAGGCCTTGGTGTTAAATATCAACAGTGAAGTCATAGAGGCTGGAAATGTGACTGAGTGGGTTTTAAGTTGCAAACACACACTGTACACACAATATATATATATCTTATATTATTATATTATTCAAAACTAAAATGTAAAAAAGAACATTTTGTAAAAACCATTTCGTGGTTGGAACCGGTTCCCAGGGAAACAGTTACTGGTCCCAGACAAGAAATAGTTGATTAATGAGCTTTAGAGGTTAGCTGTTTCCCCGCTGCTTTGTTTTGGCACTAGCTAACCACCTGCTGTCTCCATCTACATACTTAACGGACAAACATAAAAGGGCTTTTTCAATCTTCTGATGACAAGAAAACAAACGGACACAATCCTCCAAACGTCACACACATCCTTTAACACACATCTGCTCCCAAAAAAGTCAGACGCAACAGCAATTTGACAGCAAATAAACAACACTGTCATCGCCTGAGTTGCCTTGAAATCGCACAGATTGCATGAAATCTCTTCAGATTAGAAACCTGAGCACGTTTGCATAAATTTGAACGACTAATTAGCCTTTGGTGATTAACTCCTTCTCTAGTTTATATTCCCTTCTCTTTTAATCCCAATCCACCCCCTACACCTACGCTCTTTCTCAAGTCATTAACAGCATACCTCCTGTGGGAACTGAAAGCTACCTGCGTCGAACAAAACAAATAGTGGCTTGTTTCATGCATCAGCTGCTGGAGCCCCTGAGACCAGCAAAGTATAAAGTCAGGAGATGGCTGCTAATGTATTTTTAATCACTTGCGTGCACTTTTTATTCTCCCATCCCAGACAGGAGACAGATGCAGTCAGTCCTCATGTCACCTTCCTATTATTTAACATTATTTAAAAAAAAAAAAAGTATTTTTGGACATGTTTTAGCCAGGAAATAAGCCGCTGTGACTTATTTTTCGGACTCTGCTATGTTCTATATAAACATTTCATGCAGAGACAGAGAAGAGGAGGAATATGTTGCGGCCAAAGTGCTGTTATGTGTTTCTACGCGTCTGTGCAAAGCTGCACCCTTGGAGTCACTGAGGATGGAGAAGTTAAAAATTGTCAGCTGTTTATTCTCATGCATTAACATGCCACGAATGGGGAAACTCTGCCACCTCACTGACATCAAGAGCAATCAGATCTCATTAGTATTACACACCACTAACTCCTTGCACACACACACACAAACCGTCAGGACACTATCTTTCTTCTGATGCAATAAACAAAGCACTTGTGTTTACATATAGAAGCTTTTACTTCAGCCAAAGCAACATCTGGCCTTATTATATTAGAGACAAAGACAATTTCAGTACATATTCACATCCCTTAATATGTAAACACTCACAAACACATGGGCCCTGACATCCTGTTTTTGACTCACCCTCTCTCTCTCTCTCTCACTGTGGGGCTTACATGCACTTATGTTCTCTGATCTCTGATTTTATTCAGTTCAGGCTGTAGCTGGTTGTAAAAGAAAAAGAGGCAGGTAAGAAGAGCAGAGAAGCACGTATAGCAAGGACGAAGCACATACAGGAAATAACGGGACAACAGAGATAACAAAGATGTCTGAGCGGGTTTGAGCTTTTGCAGAAGCAGCTGCCAGCAAGCCAGATGTGACAGTCTGTAGTTTGTCTTCCCTGACAGAGCGAGAGTGATGGTTGCTTTGATCCAGCACAGGATCTGACATATTCTCAGTTCATATCTGAGCACACAACACATCCCCACTGGCACACATAACCCCCCCCCGAAAACATGCTGGCGTTCATAAGCCAAGATAGAACTGCTAAACAAGCGTCCCACAAAGCCACCTGTCACGGGTTGAATGTGATGTGATGTGATTACAAATTGTTCCATTAACTCTCATCTTCTCTGGGGTAGAAGCAGTGAGATTTCACATCCGAGAAATGTGTTGCAGTGTGTTCATCATCGCACACTGTTAGAACCCCACCTGCAGCAAAGTAAATGTTATCATTGGAGGAAATGGGCTTGCATGCATGTGCATATGGAGTGGAGCTTCCAAGCGGAAAGCCACAGTCAAACAGTAAAAAAAAAAAAACCTCTCTGAGTCTCTGTAAACAGTGGATAGGTGCTTCACCCACTGGTTAGACTCCACCTTCTGCTTGACAGGAAGCATGAACTCTTCCAGAGTCAAACGGCCTGTATGTAAAACACGAATTAGTCCACCTTTTTAGAGCACCATCTGACCGCAGAGTGACACTGTGACTTCATAATAGACTCCATAATCCCTCAATCTATGACATGGAGTTAAAACAGGTGGAACATGGCATCTGAGGGATTTAGCCCTGCACACTCTACTGTGTATCCCCATATAATAATGTGCATGCCTGCGCATACATAGCAGCATTCCTGTGAGTCTTCAGATTGTCAGTCATCAATGCACACCCCTTGAATGCTTTATACTTCTTCTCTGCTGCAGCACAAAGGGAAATATTGTTCTTTTTACTCCACTACATTTATATGACAGCTATAACTAAGAGGTGTAGGACTACACAGAGGATGTTTTGGAGGTTTTATATCGTTGCCCTGGAAAAACAATATTTAATTTTCACTATATTTGTCTATAGTTGGAATGACGAATTTATTTGAATTTGAGATTAAGAATTTGCATATAAAAAAAATAAAAAAATGGATATTATGTATGATGCATTTTTATAAGCTACCTAACAGTACTACTTTCATGTTAACATCCCTTAAAAAACATCATTAGATTTTAACAGTCAAAAACTGCTTCAGGACTACGTGGGTGTAGCAAATGTCAGTAAGCAACCACAAACATCATCAGATTTGATTCAAATGTTGCTGAATCCTGATTGGTGCACAGACGTATATGATAACACAGAGTCCCAGTCACTTCAAACCAGTGAGAAGAGCCCAGAAAAAGCAAAATATACAGAAAACCTTTTCTCCACAAGGTCCATTAAGAAGCTGTTCTGGAGATTTTTTTTTTGTTCTGACAGAGACAAACTTCAGCTGCTGGTGAAGATCATGTGATGTGATTGAATTCTCCAGAACAGCTACGACTGCTTTTACTTTTGACACTTTAAGTATGTTTTGGTTAGAAAAATGACAGAAATGTATACTATCAGTAAATTCATCTGCGTGTTGAATGTGACTGCACCATTAATCTGAGTTTGAATCTTTTTTCCAAGAACTGAAAGTACATCCTGTAGATGCACTTAATCATAACAACATCATTTTCATTTTAACAGCAGCTGAGCGACTCGTTTTATGTCCACGACTTAAAGGTGTTTTGACACTAAAATGTCATTGGTTATGACAAACCAGCTCTTCTGTTTGTTCTTAAACTGAGAGACCCACAATCAGTGGGCATCTTAAGTACCTTTTATTAGCAGCATCTGCCTCATAAAGAATCAAATTGGGCTGCTGAGGCACTCACAGCTGATCCCTCACTCTTGGGGTTTGAACCAAAAGGAAATGTTGCTATCGTAAGCCACGGATTTAGTCTGGGTAGTGTTTATCCACCAATCTGTTTGGATTACTGAATAGCACAGAGGATATTGTTCAGATACCCTGTTGTGTAGAACAAAGCGTGGAATAAGATATATCTGTCTGTATGCTCGGCTCATGCCATACAGAGGAAGAAAAGGATCCAGATGTAATCCATGCACACGTTATCAAATGTGGAAAAAAAGAAATGTGTTGAAGAGGGAGAAGATGTATGAGGAGCGATTTGTGCCAACTGACAAAGTTATATTCTTGTATTAGTTTTTTTTTTTTTTTTTATTAATGTTGTTTGTAAAAACTTTGTTTTAAGTCATAAAATCTCTTCAGTTTTACTGATCACATACAAAATGAAACTTTATGTCAAATCTCTCTGACGTAGTAATTAGTGTCAGATGTGAGACTCAGCATCACACATGTAATGACAGAGTTTGGTAGATCATAACTGTGGTTGTACACTAAGGTATTTTTCAGAAATATAATGTACAGATGATCTTGTGACACTAGAAGAGGAAACGTTCACCACGCTCTCTCATTTCCTGCAGTATGTTTCCAGCCTGTCACATGTGGAAGCATTGCAGCTCTTTTCCTGTTTTGATTTGTCTTGTCTCCGCTCTTTCCTGTTGAACACTGCGCCGTTTGCTTTGTGTTTGTCTAACATGTCTGTGATGTGAGATGTGACATTTTGCAGAGAGTTTGGCAAGTGTCGCCCGGAGATAGAAACAGGTGGGGTTGCTATTGATTTCCTCCATTAGCTGGTGCATGTTGAGGAAAGATTTAGGGAGAAAGTGAAAAGGGAGAACGGCCAGATGTGTTCATTGCAGCTCATCGGAGCAGAAGCTCTCATCCTGGAGTTCATCAGTTTCTCCGAGGCTGCTGCTCTGACCTCCGACCCCGTTCTTTTAGTCATTATTGTCCACTTGAATTTCAGACCAAACTGGTGTTTTCTCATTCTTTGTGTACCCAACTTTGGTCACGCTATTTTTTTATTTTATTTTTTGTTTTGAGACACTGAATATAAGCTGCTAACACTTTGTAAATTTATACATTTGATTCTTGGAAACTTGGATAGCCGCTTCACAAAGATGGTTTACTACTGCTGGCAGCTTGTGTTTGTGTGGATCTGCTAGTGTGAGATAGAATATTTGTTAATGCCTCTATTCATGCCGCTAATTTATTTATTCCTGACAAAAATCTGCTTAATGAAATTCTTCTTCTTACAAGACTAAGCATCAAGGTCTCTCAGCAACCTCTCCAACAGGAAACAGAGAACAGCTGTAGTAGCAATGCCAATGTGTGTGTATGTGTGTCTCTGTGTGTGTACAGTATGTGTGACTTGATTCAGCATTGCCGGCAGTGCAGTAGGGTAGCTGTGATGAATCACTGTAATTTGCGCAGCCTGTAGAGGAGGCGATACCACAGACTATTAAAGACAGCAGCCCTGCATTGATTACCATAGCAGGTAATTGCTTGGTGAAGATAAAAATCAGTGCTAATCCTGGGATGTTGTCTGGTTTTGAAACAAGAAAAACTTTTGATCTTCCCAGCGGGTATGTAAAAGCATGGCCATGCCAAAAGAGATAAGCTGAAGTGGACCAAATCAATTCCTGCAGTGGGTTAATTGCTTTCCTGTGCATGTCTAGCACATTTGAAGAGTGAGGCGGATTGTTTTTATATTGATTCACTGCACAGGGAAGATTTTAATTTCCCCAAAACCTCTCTGGCAGTGTCGACAGTCTAAGGTTGGGAAATCCAATTATCCGGGCTCATCCAAAAACTAACTGCAACCACAGGAGAACCATGATATTGAAATGACTGACATGATTCAATGGGCCTTTTGAAAATGTTTGAATGACTTGAGATAAGGATCGATACATCAAGGTTACATAAACTGAGATAAACAGGTTCAGTGAGGCTTGCGTGCAGTGTCCTCTGTAGAAGAGTTTGTCCTGGGAAATATGCGAAGCCCGACGCGTACCTCTGCATATGCAGCTGACTGTACAGATGCTGTGCAGAGATGTTCAGTGTTGTAGCAGTGTTGCGCGTACAAACCAGAATTTAATTTAAAATATGTCGTTTATAGCATGTTGAAAAAAAATGATCAAAAATGCAAACATGCAGAATAAAATTGCTCCATTTTTTTCCAAAAATGCAAGGAGAACAGATATTGTTAAATGACACTGTTGAAAGCTGGATATAGTGAAAAAACATTTACAGCAATGGCTTAACAGTGGAATATTTTTCTCTGATAATTAAAGAAATATGAGCCCTGAAAGCGTGGAACAATATACAGCAGAAATGACTCACGATCATGGCCTGATTAACCTTGTCAGGTCGTATAGGTCGTATAAAGTATATGCCGTTTTCTCCCACATCCCGTCTATTCCCTCTGTGACTTGTGGATCTTTCTTCATCAAGTACATGTCACACAGTAGATTGCACACGGCACTTCTTTTATTTGCACATGCATAAACCAAGCAGCACTACAGCTTTAAGCATCAGTTGGGCTAATGTGACGAAACACATCTTTTTATTTAGGAATGTCATCCACTGGAGTGCAACATAAACTAATTAATTAAGGTGCAACCACAACAGTAGGTCATAATGCATCGTAGTTGATATTATATTTTAGTATTTAAAAACAAATAGCACACAGTGAACCTGGTGTTTGTGGGTCTCTATAGGGCAGTTGCCTGCTTTACCCAGTTTACCCAGCATTGCCTGTAGTGATATTGAAATGCAACAACCTTGTTTGGGATATAATGGTTATGTGTGTGTGTATAGAAACCATTTCAAACCCAGTTTTCTAATAAACAACAATGAATTTAGGCAACTTGCATGTAACCCCGATCTGGCATTAAACCCTTAAATGTGGATTATCTCATGTGAACTCAGGGTTTGTGTGTAAAAGTGTGTGCTTGAATGCCTGTTAAAAAAAATCTTAATCTCAAATGCACTTCCATTTAGAGGTTTACAACAATACACTAGCTCTAAATGCAGTTCTAAGAATATGTTGGGAGGGGAATTAGCATTTTGCTCTTTCAGCCGTCCATTAATCCATTAATTCAGCCTCCCATTAATTGGTTGCATTCAACTGGAGTGTTTCAGTGCGACAGACTCCGATTAAATCTCAATAACTCCAACATGTTCAGTTAGTGGTATTTTTTTAATTGAATTCTGTCTGTACATTGTTATAGCCGTGGTTGCAGGCGAGAAGCGCTCTTCCCGGCTCACCTTGATGTGTTGGAGACAGAGACACAGCCACGGGCCATAATAGAGACTTCACAAGACTCTGGGAGAAGAATACAGCAGTGCGATGATCACTTCAAACATGTCAGAGGGCCTATACATTATGGATGACACAAGAGCAGCCCTCTCTGAAGTGCATTCTTCGTCTCTCCCAATTAATTTAGAGGTAATTATTCCGTAGGCACCTTAATAAGATGTGAAGCCGCCTTAGAGAAGCTGCTGCTACTGTAATTATAAAATACACTCACAGGCAAAATGATGATCACATGCCAGTCATTCACATATGCTCTGCAATTCTGTCAATTTCCCTTTTTCTGAATAAAAAATGTGTCCACACACACACATATTATATAGCAGCAGCATATATTCAACAAATCACTGAGAGTCACTTAGTACCAGGATGTGTCTTGAGGTGTGACCTTGATGCGTGAGTGGCGGTTTGCCAGCCAGAGAACAGCATGACTAATGCTGGATGCAAAGAGAAAGGAAGCCGATGCTTTCCTGGTTTATTTGGGAACAGCGAGGGGGGGGGACTCGAGCAGCCTCTGTTGTTGCCGCAGTATGTTTGTTTGTTGCTCAGGAGTCTGTGGAGCCTCACGGGACACCAGCAGACAGAACACACACACACACACACACACACACACACACACACACACACACAGAGGGAGTATACAGGGACTGATGATGTACAGCCATGGTGCATTGAGGAGCCTCCTCAGCAGTACATGATGCCAGAAGAGCGCAGTGACTCAGGCTGACACAGTGGGAGTGTAGGGCCAAAGAAGCTACTATCTGCTCCCAGCGCACCACAGCTCCTCCTCTGCCAGAGACAGCGCAGCTTTGGAGCCCAGTTTCCAAATGATGCATGGCCCTGTTGTTAATTATAATGTTGTTTGTTGGTTAATGTTGCTTTCTGTGTCTCTAAATGTTGGATATTTGAAACTTAGATTTTTTTATTTTATCTTCTCCTCCTTCCCCATTCTTAGCAAAATTAGGATTCAAATAAAGACATTACAAACAGAAACAGTTCCTGTGGTGCACAGAGCTTCAAGGGCTGACATTATGATAGGAATACTTTCATATAGTTTTAATAATATCAGTGTTATACACTGGGGAGTTTCTGTAGACAATGAGACAGTATCCACTGCACCTGCTGCAGCTATCTCTCCAAAGCCACATAAAAAATGCATGAATTCTGCTTGTGGGAGACTTAACTTCCACTTTCAAATAAAAATAATATAACTGTACAGCATATCCATAGTTTTCTTTATGATCATGAACGTGTTCATAGTATAAGAAGGAAATGATCTTGTTATCTAGATCTTGTTAGCTAAATGACGGTTACGGGTGACGGCATGTCGTTTGATATTAGACACAGATGGATATTATTGGTGAAGATCAGAAGCAAATATTTCTGATTTGATCGGTCGGTTTGACGCTGCAAATGAGGATTTTGTATCCCCAAGTTAGCGTTATGTATTTTACATTTTGTTTATATAGTTTGTATATGTGTGGAATAACTTAAGATTCAGGCGAGGGAACAGCAAAGTCATTGTGCACTCACAGGATTGTTTGTGTTGTTGCTGAATGACAGATAAAACCACAGCTAATGAGGGACTTGTAGGTGAGGTTTAACAGTCTTAAAAATGTCATTAAAGGTGAAGTCATGTCAAATTGGATTAAGGGCTAATTGGTGTTTACGGTAAAAGGTAGCTTTCTCTCTGGATGTCAAGTAGCAGCGTACACTACAGAGGTGTTTTAAGCACAATTAACAAATTTAAAGTGGTCAAGCCAAAGTGTAATACTCTTAGACATTAGCCTACAAATAGGTTAACATTGTGTTCATGACAACATATACTGTTGTGAGTGTTGGACTATTGTGTATCTTGTTTTTGCTGGCATTGTCTTCAAATGCCTTTCTACATCATCTACATCATTATCATCATCATCAGAGTGCCTGCTGTTTACAACAGCATCAGTGACGCATGCTTCTGTCTCCTGCCATCAGATATGCTGTATATTTTTAATGCCGCTTCGTATTCACCACAAATAACATCAGAAAGAGCTCCAGTAGCACAATGCCTTGCCTCATTTGTGCTACAATTCCTATTTTCCACCAATGATTCCACTGGATAACCATCCCGTAGTTCATAAAACAGGTCAAAGGAAAGCACAAACCAGACAGCTCTGATGTTGTGGATTAAACTCGTGTCAAGCTGGATTCTCAGCCCCACTCCTCTCCACGCTGATAGCAGATGGCCTGCAGGGTAACGTTTCAGCAGGGCACTCATTGCTATTCATAAAAAAAAAAAAACAACAACAACAAGAAAATGCAACAATCTACAAAATGCATTGTATATTGTGGAATACGGTGCAATGATTTGCATTGAGGAAAGCATTAATGAGCAACACGGCATCATGGGACAACTGTCAAAATGACACGGCTGAATTTTAATCACTTCGAATGATGTGCTGTGAGGGCGACTACATGTCTACTACTCACAAGTAATTATTAAATATATTATTCTCCTACAGAAGCCTGTGTTGGATATTTGTTTATTTTTCTATATTTGGCGCAGAGCAAAGGGAGGCTCCTTCCAATCACGCAGCAAAACAGTAACAAGGCGATGTGCCTCGCATTCACACAGGCCATGTCATATTTTCCACAGGGAAAAGTAGCAGGCACTTGGCTCACAGATTGGACTATCAGGCCATCTGCCATGCCGTGACACAAATTCTCTGCTTTATGTGGCGCTTGGTAATCAAGTCATCTAATGTTTTCCATTTGCTTCATGCTACTGCTCATCTCCACATGCCTGCTTCACTGCCATTATACAGCACTACCCATGATGCTGCTGTGTATCCTCTCACATACCATTAATCACGTTCAGGTCGTCGACAAGGATCATGGAGAAACCTGTCCGTTCACACTTGAAAGACAAAGGGATATTCATGTAAAGGATATAAAAGCAAGTAAAGTGGCCATACTGAGCTCTGAAAGCTTTTGCTTTCTATGGAAATACATAATTTTAAATCAGTGTGTGTGAGAGAGAGAGAGTGGAATAGGAATGTAGTGTATTCAGAGAGAGAAATGGTGCAGAAATAGGAGATTAAAGTAGCTGCAGGATTAGGCTCCAGGTTTTAATGATGGAAATGGAAAAACTGTGAAGAGAGTGTGACACGTTCTCTCTCTGGCCCTCGTCTCCTCTTCGCTGCCTCTCTGCAGAACATGTGTCTCCTGCTGATTGTGCGGATCTGCTCTCTATTAAATAACATGCATGCGTTTAAGAGCATTTATGTTTCCCGAAGCAACGCAGCCGCCCTGGTTAACAGATAATATGTGAACATATAGCGAGTCACATTTCATTTGGACTGATGTGTAGTCGCTTACTGGAAACATCTTGTTGGTTTTCTTTGTTGATGTTTTGTTTTAATTTGCAAATATCTTCACATGATTTATGTTGCTTGTTAGTCGTGATTTGAAAGCTGATTTGCTTTATCATCGTTAAAAAACAAATCAGACTGTGTTTGCACCACATAATATTTTTATGACAATGAATCAAAGGACAATGTTTAATGTACTGATGAACCGGCTTCATTTAGAGTTTCAGCTTATTGTTGAGAGCAAAAAGAGGTTTACACTTTGAGGTTGCATGATTTTGGGGTTGGAGTGCATGTATATATATATATATATATATATATACATTTTATGCATTTTAAATTTTTGTTCCCAATGAGTTTTTTTACTCATGCAAATGTAGTAGCGAATCAGCTATTTGAAAACCAGCTGATGAGAAACTGGCTGCAACATTTTTACACCAGTATGAACCTGAGAGTGTGTTAGACAGCTTGACTGCCAGCGTTGCAAGACCATTTCAGGCATAATAATTAGGCCTCAGTCCTCTTATCTTCCCTTAAGCCACATTTCATTAGCACATACGTACTGCTAGCACACAACGTTTATTTTTAAGTGTGAAACTCCTCCTGACAGCCGAAAATACTAAAATATCCCAAGTACCTTACTGCAGTACTGTATTTTACAAGGATCACTTTCAGCTGAGCTTTAATTGTCAGGAGGGCTGACTCTACTGAAGATAACTCATTGCCCCGAAAAAAATGAGATGCTAATGTATTGCTGGCCATTCGAAATAAATCTGCTAGGTGCTCTTTCATGCAAATGCAATGTGCCCCATGTGTCAGCAAAAAGGCAAAAACAGATACATTTAAAGAAAAGAAGATGGAAGGAAGTTTTTTTTTTACAGGGAAGAACTCTGTTATAGGGATCCAGCACTTTTCATTTAATTTTCATCCTCTGTGCATTGGGTGCCAATCCAGCGAAGACCTTTAGAAGTGACATTAAAGACAGACCCCATGGTTAACTCGTACCTCTGTCCAGTGATGATCACCGCAGCTAAAAAATTCGTAGGTTTGATCCCACATGTTTAAAATATTCGTCAAAGAATGTTTTTCTGTCAGTCCTGTTCCCCGCAAGACTGCTTTACCTCTTCATTTCAAAGGATAACTATTCTCTTTGTTGAAGAGCTGTGCCTATCAACTTCAGAGATCAAATTCTCATAGTGCATCCATAATAAGTCATATATATATGGTTCAGATGGTCATACGGAAGAAGAAGAAAATAAAAAAAACAAAGGGTGAAAGAGAATTCAGAAGGAAACAGATTCCTATGGAGAATGCAAATGCAAATCAAGGTCTGGTTTTGGATAGGGATGTCTGTTTTGTCAAACAGGACTCCAACACAACAGACTGTGCAGCTTCTGCCACAGTAAACAGGAATTTTAAACAGGGAAGTTGTTCAATCCTCTGCATGCATCCTGACTCAGGTGCGCTCTGATGATACTCCTCCGAGCCCGGGAGACTGGCCAGCATGCTGTCGCTGTCCAAGCCAAAGCTGAAAGATGCGAAATACGAGGAAATGAGCTGATGCAGCAATACTCTCTAATGAGTTGCTAAGTAAAATCTTTTCTATGGATTTCTCAGCAATCTGCAGCCGGTTGGAGATAAGTGAAGCAAAGACATAAATCGTCGCCGTCGCGTAGCTTTGCGAGAGGAATAGCCTGCTGTTTAGAAACTCTTTACTGTGACAAACTCTAATCTGTCGTTAATCCTCTACTCAGAGCAAGAGGATATCTCCATTGCTCCTTAGCCATTACCAGTGTGCCTGATAA
The DNA here is from genome assembly GCA_036937835.1 of Pampus argenteus. Taxonomy (NCBI): domain Eukaryota; kingdom Metazoa; phylum Chordata; class Actinopteri; order Scombriformes; family Stromateidae; genus Pampus; species Pampus argenteus. Next base: position 19,420,151 of record CM072861.1, on the reverse strand, counting down.
AACTATTCTATTTGTCTGATGTTTAATGAGATAAAACGTCCCTCTCAGCCAATACTTTGGGATTAATGTATTAACCTCAATATTAACCGGGGGATAACGCAGAGCTGAACTGCATCAGGCTAGAGGCGTAGGGTTGATAGAAAGCTCGGGATGAGACAACGTCATTAGGACATCTACACAGAGATGCTGCAGACGGCCGCCGGGCTCAGCTCGACTGAAGGTAGCGCAGCGGGTCAGACAATTTGTGCTTTCTGAGGGAGTTATGTGTCAGGAAATAGTCACACCCCGTTACTTCCTCTAAAACCACAAACTGTTGTTGTTGAGATATAATGTGTGTGTAAAGCTGGTGTTGCTAGAACTAGCTAATTACCTGGCTAGCAGGCCTAGTTGTTTCCCCTTCTTCCGGTCTTTATGCTAACCTAAGCTAATTGTCTAAAAGTCCTAATACCTAATAAGAGTGAACATTTCCCAAAATGTCAAAATATTCCTTGAAAACTGAAAAGGAAAAAGGTTAAGTCATATTTTATGATGTGACTCATCCTATGTATTACATAACAAGGACTAGAATAAGGTACACACACACACACACACACACACCTGTTAATTTGTTATCGAAGCTGGATGAGCATTTAGAGCAGTAGAGGAACATATGTCACTGTCCGTTGGTTCATGTAGTCGTTATTGTCATTATTATTACCCACTTCACTTCCCGCTACGAATTATTTCCATCGCTAGTTTGGAGATAATCACAAGATGGCAGAGAGGAGAAGGAAAGCATTGAAGTCATACGGTTATAATATTGATGAGGTGATGTATTTTAGATGATTAGCACAAGCGATTTCACGTCTTTCCTTTATTTTGCATCAGCAAACTCCTAAAATTTCACACTTTGCATACATTTCCCAGTTGCTTGATCAGTGCACGCGGTACAGAGAGCGGGGCAGAAATCTCTAATCAATGACATTTACAATAGTATCCTTTGTCTGAGTGAAAAGACAAAATGATTCAAAATATGTCTTCATATTTCCAAATAACTTTGTGGAACAAATAAATGTCACTAACGCTATAGGGGTGTTGTTTACTATGATGGGAAAAGACAATTCTCAGTTATAATATCTATTTGTGATTGCTAGACTAGCTCAGTTTTAAGCACTAAACAATCAATTTATTTCTGTTGACATGCAAAAGCTACTACTGTAGAGGTTAAAGTAAACTGGCTGACAGTCTTCCTAAAATCTGTATCCGAGCATCACTGAAATAAAGCCGTAGCCCACTGCTCATGTTGTTCCCTTCACTGTTATAACATCCTCAGATTGAATTTTGTACCGTAGCAAAGCTCTCTACGCATTGTACTTCTTGAGCAAGTCACTTTGCCAGTGCCTCTTGCGATCTGGAAACACTTTGGGCATCCGGATCCTTTTGAAGTCCTCAATGCATTTCTTGAGATCCTCCTCCAGCATCTTCCTCTCCTCCTCCTCCTCATCTTCTCCAGGTGGGGGGCCGCCGTTCTCCTTGAGAGTGGGCCGTGGCAGCGTCTTTAAGTTGAGGGTGGTCGGACGCTGGGGGCTCTCAACGAGAGGCGGTGTTGGGGGAGGAGGACTGGAAGTAGAAGAAGGTTTGGGTGATGGCAGAGGCGGGGGCAGGACTGGGGGCGACCAGGGTGGGAGATCAGGGCTGTCTGCGGCAGGAGGTGGAGGAGGAGGAAGAGGAGGTGTTAGAGGAGAAGGAGAGTCCAGGGGCAGCGGGTTTCGTATGTCGAGTGTCGTGCTGCTGCTGTTTTCTGGAAGGCTTTGGGTTCGGCCACTGCTGCTGAGCTCTACTGTGGCTGATGCACTATGAGCAGTAGCAGGATTAGAGGTCGCCACTTCAGTGACAGGTGGGAAGTCAGAGGTCGTCACCTTGGAAATCAATGATGAACCACCTGCAGCAGACAGAAAGAATTGAAATTGTAAACACCGTATCATTAAACATTTTTGTAAATATTTTATTTGTTTTCTTGCTGAGAATTAGATGAGAAACAGGTCCGAGTGAAGTTAGTAACCGACTGCTTCATATTTACCACACAGACAACACAGTGGTGTCGTTTTTCTCATTTAACTCTCAACAAGAGATTAAGTGTTTCCTAAAATATCTAACTCTACATGTTTTTAATTGAGGGTAAAAAGGAGAATACCGAGACTCAGGTGTCAGGTCTATTTGAATAAAGGTCTCAAAGGCAAACAGGGGAGCTTTGCACATAAACTTGATTGTATGCATTTTTTTTTATGTTTTCCTTATCAAAATGTGTCAGTATAGCTGGCGCAGAAACAAGCACCTCAGCTTTGAGCTTTTTCTCTCAACGCATACTGTAGGAGCATTATGAAAACAGAAAGGAGCTAAGCAGGAGAGGAAAGGAAACACGAGATAAGGAGAGCGTAGGATAGTTTCACAGTCCCCCTTTACCTTCGCTTGCATGTACATTATCCTGGAAGGAATACTGAGACTGGATGGGTGGCGTGAAACACTGACTGAAGCTTGGCAAGCCATTTTTCATGGTATATTGATTTTTCCATCTCAGCTCTGTGTGAGGACAGAGGATGTTGCCGCTGTGCGACTTCTCAGAATAGTTGGAGTGGCACATGCACATTCTGTACCCCCCTTCTCAACAAACAACCTATTTTTCAGAAAGCAGTGAGCCTCCCTCTTTCCTTTGATTTTCACTGTCTACACGATGGCACATAGCTCCAGCTTTGGCTCAGCAAGACACAACAAACTTGTCGTGTCCACATTTCAAAATTCACTGCTAATCCTGGGCGTTTTCATTGACCGTTGAGAACACACTCCACTGTGGGTACATTTAAAATTGGTGTTTTTGTGGTGTAGTATGGACTGGGTAAACAGACTCAAACCAAAATCTTAATGTGTCATTGTCATTGTGATACATGTTTGAGGATTTTGACTTGCTCTGCTCTTCAGGCCTTTTCTGTGAACAATTAATGGCATTTTAAAAAGCTGCTGGTTGTTAACCTCTGACAAAGGAGTGCTGAGCTTCTTGTTTGTTGTGGTATTTCAGTGTGGATGTTGAACTTTAAGAAAAATAATCAGAAAAGGCTCTGCGGGCAGAAAAAAAAAATAGATACATAAACATTAAAATATGTCCCCACATTGCACATTCGGACATGACCTTAGACCAAGTTAAATGGTATTGTCAGCACTGCATCATCCAATCCACATGCTAACTCTCGCTGTGAGCACATTATGCTACATGAAAATAAATACATATGAACAGCTCTCTCCCAGGTTCTCATACATGCTCATGCAAAGATATACAGGTACAAAATGCTTCACACACAACCCAGACACACACACATGTGTACAGACATACAAGGGCCTGCACTCTTTCCTTCAAGTGGGCTCATCGTCACGGTAACTTGTCTTATATAACAGGAAAAGCTGCTTGTGTCAAACGGAGGCGGCACAGAATATTCTCCCACTGCCTTGGCTTTCTGAATACCTGAATACAAGTGGGTGTGTGTGTGTTGTGCGTGGGTGTGTGTGTGTGTGTGTGTGTGTGTGTGTGTGTGTGTGTGTGTGTGAAAGCGCACAAGTTTATGTTTAAGAGCCAATGAGTGTCGTTTTGTGTGTTTGTGCATGTGTGTGCATACAGTCTGTGTAGGTGTGGGTGTTTTTGGCATTTGTGCCAGCACATGTGTGAGTGCGTGTGTGTCATTATATTCTGAGCATGTACTGGCATTTGAAAGAAGGATAGATAAAGACACAACGAAAGAAAGAAAGAAAGGGAGATGCAGATGAGGGAGGGGTTGGAGGAAACATGTTCTGCATTGTATATGTTAGTGTGTACGATGCATTCAATGTCTCTCATAATGAATACGTGTGTGAGTGTTTGAGGGCCGCCTGGAAGTGGGAGTATGGGGGCTTAGCAGTGTCGAAGGGAAGAATAATCCACTGGGGGATGGGCTCCATGCTTTCCACCACCACTAAGCCTTATGAAGGAAAACAGCGAAAGAGAGCACTCAACCCTTTTCCCCGGGCCACTTCTCTAGGGATATATGCAAAAGCCAAAGCACTTTCTCACACATCCTTTCCTCTCTGTCTGCCTCTCTCTCTCTCTCTCTCTCTTGTTGTCTCCCATCTGTTCTGTGTGACACATCCCTCCGTTGCCATCATTACTGCTATTAGCAACACTAATGTGTCACTGTTGCCAGGATTAAGAACGTCTCAGTCACAAAACATCTCCTCTACGGTTTGTTGTTACCTTTTTCAACCCCATCTAAATCTTAATATTTCCCTTGAATCATAGTGCACTGTATATTCTCACACACTGACTTTATTGCCAAGCAGGTTTGCACATACAAGGAATTTGCCTTGGTGTTGTGGTGCATAAAAATATACACAAAATTAAATATTAAATACTGCAAAATAATATATAAAGAGAAACAAAGACATTTCCCTTTAAAACTAGAAAAATGTGAACTATACTGTAGAATGAAGTTGTTTGAAAATGAATATATCAGCTACGTTTCAGTTACCTTGAGCAGCCTATGACCCGGTCAATGAGACGCGAGGCTTCACAGTGGCTGCTGTCAGGTGACCCAAAGATGAGGAGACTGGCAAACAAGAGGACAGCATCATCTCCATGGTAACACCACAATGATGTGCAGGAGCCAGAGCTACACAAATGAATAGTAATGTCTCTCAGACTGAGAGAAGCTTTTCATCCAGAGTGTGAAGTCATACATATGGCGCTATCCTGCTGTTCTAAAGGAAGCTCATGCTACATAGTTTTGGCAATTACCGCATGTTTTATATCTAATTACCAAGTATTCAGCTCAGATATCCAACATCTGCTTTGTGAAATGATCTGTATGGTGCCTAATGACAGAGCTCGCCTCACCACCTACAGCCTTCTCATTCATTGTCTTTTCCTCTCTGATTGCCATCAGAGCAAATACACACGGGGGTGTAATGAGACATGGTAACACTATATTTACAATACAAGCTGGTGTGTAAGCACAGTCCATCATATCAGAATCACTGGAGTGTACTCACAAGTCTCAGAGCAATTACAAATCTGTCAATCTACATAATGTAGAGGAAGTGCGTGACATAAACAGCATGAGACCAACCGGGGTGGGGTGGGGTGGGGGGGAGAGGAGTTGGGGGGACTGCTGCCAAATAAAAAACGCAAAGAGTGAGTTAAGAGGTTAGGAGAAAGAGAAGCAGTAAAGAGACGGAGGTGTTTGAAATAAACCTGACAGCCATCATTAATAATTAACCAGCAGATGAGGTTTTTCAATGCATTTGGGTGTGATTCACTTGCAGTAAATCTATATCTGATGTAAGTGTGTCGATTCACCTGCTCCATGTGCCTCATCTTATCTTTCCCTGCTTTAGACAACCCGAGCCGCTGCCTGGCTCTCATCAGCAGTAACAAGCCTATACTAAAGCACCCCAAAGCCCGTTCTGACACCCCTCTCAGCCCCTTCTGAACTTATAGCCCCCCTGCCAGCTGCTTCCCAACTTCTCCTTCCCTCTGTGGTTTTAGCCAAAGTCCAACCATGTTCAGAGCTGCAGCCCCAAGGACAAGACTGACTGTTCAGATTACTGATAATCAGAGGGGCAGATTAGAGTCCAAGTCTCCAGATGGCCCAGGTGAATCTTCAGCCTAACAACAGACACGTTTACCACTCACTGCTTAAACCAATATATATTAGATATTCAAGATATCCATAGAAACTGCTCAATGTGTGTCATCACAAGTATTACATAATATAGTTTTCATTTAAAAATATTACTATATACTAAAATGCATGCAGTGTAATTTAATGATGCTTTGTTATAATTAGTAGATGCTTAAATTGTCATTCTAAACTGTACAAACTCCTCAATATTAAAAAAAAATGCTTCTACTCTCTGTTAGTGATGGATGGCATGCAATTAAACCTCATCATATTGAAGTCATTTGCCATATTGAGACATTTATATGCAAAGACAGAGACTTCTGAAACTGATGCTCATTAGTTGAAATTGGCAAAACTATCCGCTGATGGTCTTATGAAACATCAGGGACACAATCAGGTCCAATCTTCAATTAATTCATCCAGAAAAAAAAAACATAGATGTTACAGTGCTCCCATCTAGTCAACCTATTTACTATTACAAAAATACGTGTGAAATAAATACCCATAAACTAAAAACACAGATAAAAACAGTAAAAAGAACCATTCAAGCAGCATAAAAACAAACCAGGTGTTAAAATGAAATGTAAAAAAAAAATCCTATTTACAGAAAACCTGTGTGTGACCCTTCTTGACTTTCTTTAGGACTTTCAGTAGGAAATGTATATGTTGTATTTGTAATTAAACATTAGCTGTAAGCAGAGTCAAGCAGAGGAAGTTCAACAGACTGTTTCCTCAGTCACTCGTTGCCACATTCTCTGTCTCACTTTACCCAATCTATTATTTCTTAAACTTCTTCCTCCCTTCCAACCGCTCCTGGCTCGTTACTCTTCTACTCCTCTTCACATTTTTACAGTCTCTACAGTGCTGTTTATGAGGAATGCATCATTTTTTTTGTTGCTTTCCCTCTTCATCCCACAACTTGCTCGTGACACTAATGAGTCACTCACTTCACCTAATTTCATGCGCCTTCATTCCTGTCCTACTTTTTCTTTGTGTGTTTACACATCCCTCATGCTTTCAATTATTATTTATGTGTCTTGGGGCTTAGAAGTGAAAAGAAAAGTGGAAGAAATAAAGATACTTGTGACCTAATCTACTCTTTTTCGGCTAGAACTTTCCCATGTTAAGCCCTCTTTTGGGTGTGACCCCTGACCTTGCATGATGGAGTCTCTCTGCTGTACAGGGACCAATACATTTAGTGGCAGCTGCTCTCTGTAGGAGATGTGTGTGAAAAGGAGGAGGAGGAGGAGGAGGGGCAGCGGAGCATGCGTACCCATGCTGGAGGATAGAGCGGAGCAGTGAAGGTACACATCTGGCTCAGTGCCTGGCTCGCTATAAAAATAACCCAACACACAATGAGATGAAGATGCCCCGAGCCAGCGCTACTGTACTCCGTGCATGTGGGCTTACATGGTGGCGTGGGTGAACAGTGTTGTCGTCAAGGACAAACATAAACACAGAAAGGTCCGAGCTCACGTACTTATACATGTGCAAAATTAACATGAAGGCTCACACATTGTTCCGCGCACGCACACACTCACTTCACACACATACATCACATACTGATGGAGTCAGCAGCAGCGGTAGGCCTCCGGCTGCTCCATGCTTTCTCCCCTACATCCCCCCTATTGGCTGAATATACTCCCAGGTAATTAGAAGCAATGATGCTTTTCTATATTAGCCTGGACTTCTGCGGTTTATTGCTGTCAAGGGGGAATAAGGGAGGCAAATGGCTTGTTTGCCTGCTAATGCATTTTTAACTGATCACAAAGAAGAGTGAAAAGAAAGAAGCCAGCCAATTAGATCTAAAACCTCACAGCTCTGAGTCATTAGCTTCACACAAGAGGGTTGTTGCATATCTTCTCCTAGCAACTTCCCCTCCCTCTGTGCGTGTCTGTGTTGTTGTGTCAGATTTTAAGATGCCAACTGCCTGCTCAGCTTATTGGTGAGACACGGAGTGAACCTAGTTCAATGCGCCCTCGTCGCCCCCCTCATACCAGCCCAGTGCTGAAGCAAACGCACAGCGGAGGCCAAAATACCCACCTAACCTGTCTTCCAAACGTCCACATAAGCACAAACATGAGCACAAAAACAAAAACATACTGTGCATATAGCGTACAGATCCAAAAGTGGAAAACATACCGAGGTTGACAAGACATAGCAGATGGTTGCAGCTGAATGAACTGAAACAGCAGCATGTTGATAGCATCTGATGGTACAACTCAATGTAAGATGTTATAATAATTATTCACTGTGGCACTTTTTGTTGTCACTCTGACACATGTAGTAAATCTATTCATTAAAAGGAGATGCAGCAATGTAATTCACACAAAGACTGACATGTTTACTGAGAAGAAAATACCAGTTTCTCTGGGTCAAAATCATCACTTCCCCCCCTTTTCTGTGGACGTATTTACACCATGAATCAATAAGAATCCCAACCATACAGAGTAATCTCGTGGCTCTATATCTGTCCGGCGTAACAGAATCTCTTTGTGAGTGTTCACAGAGCTGACAGGCCAGAGCAGAACCACATTACAGCACAGCCCAGTGATGGCTTTGTTCGTCACGACATACGGCCTCGCACTTCTCCCAATAACGGGACACTTCATGCAGACGTTTGCTCAGGAAAAGATAAGATGGAAAGACAAAATACTCCCTCATCTTGCTCCTACCAGTTATTTGCCTCTTTGTCTTTTCTTTGCCCCATTTTCCAAGCCCCCCCCTTTTCCTTTGACGTACATCTGTTCCTGTTCTTCTCTGTTCTCTTCCTCTTTTTTCTCCAAATAGGGAAAGCGCTGACCCAGCTGACTAAGAGACAAGGGGATCATTCTAAGAAAGGGAAGCAGACGAGTAAAAGGCATCCTGCCATGTGGAGCGGCCTATAGCAACAATAACTCCACAGGAACACGACATGGGTCAAATCACCGCCTCAAGGTAGAGTGCTCAAGGAGGGAACAGTCTTGTAAACATTCCTTTTCCTGCGGTTGAAATTTCACTGAGATATTGTATAAACTAACGTAAAAATAATATAAATAATAGGAAATAAAGTTGATTGTGAGCTGTGTGATGAATGCAATCTGTTATTTGGATTATTATTATTTTTTTCCAAAAGACAGAGAAGCAAACATTCATGGTAAAATATCTTTATTGTAACACTCTGGATAGAACAGGCACACCACTATGCTGAACACAAACTAGAGCCTGTCTCTTATATGGCACATTAGCTTTTCAGCCACAAGTTTCACAACAGTGCTTTAAAAAAAAAGAAGAAAAAAAAAAGAAAATCAAAAAAAAAAAACCTAAGCAGTGTTTTATCACAGCCTGGTCCGTGGTGGACCTCACTACGGCTGCTGCTGCTGCTGTTCAATCTCTGGGTGTCAACACTTCTCACACATCCACTGTTGAATGTCGAGTCTCAAGGCAACTGACAGAGGTGAAGCTGGAAAGAGCGGTTTAGACACTGATGCCTAAAATTTCACACAAGGCGTGTCTCTCCATGCTTGTGCTAATGACTGACCTTGCCGCTCCCGTGTTGCAGCATGTGCTGGAGCTGACTGTGTTTGTTTGGGCTGGAGAGAGAGAGAGAAAGAGAGAGAGAGAGAGAGACACACTGCAGGCACTGTATTGTCCTGGTCTCGGAGGATTCATCATTCATTCTTTCCAGACCGCAACAAAAAAAAAATCATCTGTTTTTCCAGGAAGGGAGCCACAGATATTTTTTTTTCCAACAGTTTTTGTGAAGCTCATCACAACTATGCTTTTATCTAGGCCAGACTGAGATAAGGTTCAGAGGTCTTATACTAAGGCAATTAGCTTGTGATAATCTCTGGTTGAATAATTTTTAATCATAGGTTTATAAAATGACATGTGACTGCCTATCTTACATAAACATAACCCTGGTTGCTATTCAAGTGTAAATTATGCCCACTTGTCTGTGGATGTGCTCAGTGAAAATGCTGTTTTTATTATATATACGACAGACAAAAATTATAATAATTTCCAAGCTTTTAGAAATGGGAAGCCTCAACAACTGCATTATTTAACAGATCTGGATTTTTATCCCCCATCTGCATCGTGATTTTAACTGCAAAAAGTAATTAGGCCACTTATTGGCAACAAAATAAAGGTTTTGTCATCTGCTTTAACAGAGCTTATTATTTATGCATGTCCTCATTTCTATCCTGGCTCTGTTTTCTGGTCAACTGTTCAATTCAAGACCAGGCTGGAGATTAAACCTGAAGGGGGAAAATGTGGAGAGAAAGCAGATGGGAGGATGAGAGCTGGTGGCCCCGGGGTAGTGTTGAACATTTAATATGAAGCGGAGTTTGTGTCCAAAGACAATTTCCGTTTAATGGACCTGTCGCCATGGAAAATGGTGAGAGGTGAATTTTGAACTGGTTAACTTGTGATTGATTTTACTTGAAAAAATGCAGTATAAGGGCTTGCACCATTTTGCTGGAAGGTCTGCCGTTTAACACAGAGAAAACATCAGTTATGAATGGAAAATACAACCCAAATAGAAAGAAAATCTTTTTTTATTTGACAAATCAATTTGCTTTTTTTGCTGAACACATTTAATCTCAGCGGCGTCTACGCCCGCAGCGACACACTGCAGCAGCTCTAACATATTGACTCAAGATGTCAACAGCACGTCATCACACTGAAACACAACATCGCCACTTTCTAGACATATCAGAACACATTTATTTATGTCACTGTCAGGACGTCCTGACAAAAGTTGCAACCTCGCCTCCTTATAGCGCAGGTGAAATCCTGCACTATACTGCCTCACTGGCTGTTTCTCAGCACAAAATATTCACTATAAACTAAATCTCTTTTTTTTTTAATCATCATCTTTAATTACAGCATCTACATTTTGGATATTTTTCCTAACTGTGTCGCAACCACCAGCTGGATCTTTTGTGTTGGATTTAAGTTCCTTCAGTTTGTATTGTAGTCTGAGGTATATGATGTGCAGACCAGTCCTGAGACTGTATCTGGAAAAAAATCAACTCTCTGTTTTTTTTACTCACTCCTGTATAACTTCAGCTATACCTGCTCACTATAAACTGCCCTCACAGTGCCCTTGCTACAGTGGTGAGAAAACAGTGAGCTTTGGCTGGCTACAGTGTAATCCTACCCTTTCTCATGGGTATTCACTTACAGTAAGTGAGAGCTGTCATCAAATATGCAACAGCTTCAACTAATACTGAACTGAGTATTAAGAATAACATTATTGTTTACAGAACACTCAAAACATGATCCGCTAAAGGTGACTACCACATTTATTTATTTAAATTTTTTATTTTTTTGGGGGGGACATGTAGTCATGGTGTCCGCCTGTCCCAAGAAGTGCTTCAATCTAAGAATGCTCGTAAAATATGTTATTGAGCAAAGAAATGTTGAAGAAGCACAATGAGTGAAAAAAATGCAGAGCAGTGGGCTGCTGATGTAACTCCGTAACATCCGTCTCCTCTGCCGATTAAAATACTGAAAGCTCCGTTGCACAATCAATACACACGCTTCATCTGTCATCTCTAAAAACCTTTTTTTTTTTTGTCTTTTTCCATCTATGAGATCTCCTGATATTTGAGTTTTCATTGTATTTTATCAAAGCCTGTTGCTTGTTCACGTACCTACCAAAAAAAAAAGGGAACTCTGCACATCAACAATCAAGCTTTCCCTTTCAAATAAATTCAATGCATTTTTTTTTTTTCTTCTTTCCTGTCCATGTGGCGATATTATACTAACAAGCAGGGGCTTTTAACTAAACCCTCATTCATCCATAACACCAACTGCACAGATGAACTATGGCACATTCCCAACCACATGGTACTGGACACATTTAATAAATGTGGAAATGTGATTCTTGTGCTGGGGTTTGCTCACGTCCCTCAAGGCTGATAAGATGTCCAATTATTTGGTAATTTAGTTCAGAGGAGCAGGACAGAGTCCGATCTGCTCGAGTAAGCAGGCAAAGTATAGCACTGTACATCACGGCCACGCTTTGAAGCCCTTTCTTCTATGCCCTCGTGAGTACTTCAGTAGTCGTACAGACACACTGGGGGCTCTCTTTAACAAAATTAGCTCTTGGATACAGAATTGTGCTTCACAAAGGCAGATGCAATATATATAGAGTACAAAAGGGAAACAGTACATAGAAGGTATCAGTCTCTGCAGGAAAAGTGGTGGGGTTGCTGCGGTCAAGGATTGGGGACTACAACTAGATGGGACGATGGTGGCTTAAGCAGGAGCTGGACCTGAGGATGAGGGGAATGGATCGGGGGTTGAGAAGGGAAAGGCTGTAGATTCAACCTGCAGAGAAGGTATGAAGTGTCAGAGCAGCAGCTGGGTACTGTTCACAGGATAAAAGCTGGAAGCTGAAGGGCACAACATCTACGGTACATCTACTGGTGCAGGAGCCATCAGAGAGAGAAAGACAGGATGGCTGGAGGCTGGAATGGGGGCACTTGGAGACAGGGTGGGGGGACCAAGGGGGAACAAAGCCGACAAAGTCTCACTCACGGTAGAACACATATTCAGTGTAGCTGGTCCAGATCTTGTCGTCCGTCTGCTCATGGGCAAAGGCGCAGGTTCCCGTGGAATTACAGGCCACCATGTGAAAGCCTGCATCGGCCAGCTTGTCAAACGCCTGCTCCAGAAAGGTGAACTTGAGATAGTAGCGGGATGTGTAGCGCTCAGGGGGACGGTCTGGGTCACGGCTCTCATTCAGCGTCTCCCCAAACACTTCTTTGGCCAGGGAGGTCTTTCCACACACCATGATCCGTGCCACCCGGCGGAATTTGGCATCAGTTTGACTGTCACGGCCCAGTGTGTACGAACCTCGGTAGCCAATTGTGATGAACCCGGATCTTTTGCCATCCATTGCGCTGGGCACGAGGCTGGCACAGGCGGCAGCAGCAGCACCCAGGGAGCCAAGGTTACGGGCCGTGTCAATCCCAGGTGAGGAGTCCTCCGGGTCACTCTGACATCCCTCGTCGCCCAGGGAGTTCTGCTTGCTCATTTTGGGCGCCAGCAGCTTGACAAGCTCGGGCAGGTTGAAGAACTCAGCCTCCCTCTGTAGTCGGCCGCGTTCAGGGAAGTGGTCAGGAAGAACCAGCTGCTGGTCCCGCATGTAGTCCAGGATGTAACGGAACAGGAAACCATCACGGTCTACAAAGAAGCGCCCCTTGGTGTCCCTGGCCAGTCCTTTGGCTGACTTTTGACTGAACATCTCCCATAACAGGGAGTCTGGCACACTTGTGAGGGTAGAGAAACGGGTTATGTACACCTGACCACCAACATTGAGCTCTATGATCTCTGGGAAGGGTACCTCCTCCCCAGATATGCCGCTATCTGGTAAAGCCATGGTTTAGTTCTGCCACTGCAGGTGCACTTGTAACAATTGTCTTGGTTGTGTTTAAAGTTCAATTTGCAGGATTCTCGGTGGCAACTCTCACAGTGGTCAGAGAGGCCTGTTGCCTGTTAAAAAAAACCCCACTGCAGGTCCTGATGCAGTGGATATCCTGTGATGAGGGAGCCTCTAAACTGCAGAGCTCTTTTCTCTATTGGTATGCGCGCAATAAAAGCTGGCCTCTGCTCTCACATCAAAGCCAACAGGAAAAGCAAACTGTCACACAAGCACAGCCTCTATTCTAACTACAGCTGTTCCCCATAATGACTAAAACATAGCGGATTGAGCGTCTCGGGCGGCGTTGAACGGGACCGTTTCCATGATCTTTACGCGCAAACTCTTGTGGTAGTATCCTGAGGAAATTCTGCTTTTGACACCAGTTCTCTGAATAGGAAACACACGAGTTGCACAACAGTCCATAACGACTTTCTTTCTCTTAATGTTTATCGGTTGTCCTCGTGCAAACAGGATCAGGTGGCCCAACTTCAATTAGGCAATCCATAATTGGAGATATCTGTGGGTTCCCCGACTGCGAAAAGCCACGAGATGAAGAGGATGTTAGAGATGTAGTGAGAGACCAGGAATGTGTATAAAAAGATCTCTGTTTTTTCCATCGCCTGGGTTTTTTTTTTTTGTTTTGTTTAAATGTGGTCAGCTGTTGGTTCCCTCTTCTTCTTCTCTCTGGTGTCAGACTGCAACGTAACGGAGGATACAGCATTATTCATCCCTGTTGGCCACGCCCACCCGCGGTGACGCGTCTCTGCCGTGATCCGGGTCAGAATATCCTGAGCTCCGAGATCAGCTTGTTTACGGTGTCTCTTCCTAAAAGGGGGAAAATTACGTCTAGTGAATTTTTTTTTTATCGACATTTATTGCAATATTAATTGAGACAAATAAATATGCAGGAAAATATATCAGCTTTTCTCATGAGATGCCACATTTTTACAACGTTTTAAACTGTATTTTTCACACCTCTCATATATTATGCTTTTTTTTTTTTAAATCAACTTTACAAATTAAAGTTATTAAATAAAATCATTAATCATAGCGATGCCTAATTCATATGTTGCTGTAGTCCCATTAAAACACTGAATGCATTTCACTTTGATGCATTTTATTTTTGGGAACACTGTAAGTTGGGATAACAGTGACATCTAGTGAATACTCAAGAGGAAATGTTTTATCTTGCTGTACAATTAAAAAACTTAACTTGTGATTCTGGTTATATTAGTATTTTTAAATGAGTTTCTAATAAATTGGTTTCACCCTGCAAAAGCTGTTTTCATTCATCTCCTGAACAAAGACAATTTGAACATTGATTTTCTGACATCACAGCTAAAGCCAATCAGCCCGGTCCAACATGCAACTTAAATGAATGCATAAAGTGAAGTGGGAGACATGTGGTTTGCAGCACTTTGAAAAATTATATAACTACTTGCTCATGCATAGATTCACAGAGGGAGGAGTGATATATGTCATTTTTATTGAGGAAATTGAACTTTTCTGTGGGAAATGTGGGAAAAAAAATCCTCCAGACACAAATTATTACTCTAAGAGGATCATTTTTAAACATGCCTGGATGGGATCTTAAGTATTCTAATAGTTTATTTTATTTTATTTTTTTTGGCACCAGTGAGAACATCCACAACAAGGACTGAGTTTGCAGAGTTGTCCTATAAACTAAACCCAACTAAAGGTCCTCCGTCCTCTCATCTTATGACATGTGGGTTCAGTAGCTGTTATGACTTCATCCATAACACTTTTACAGAAGCATGAAAGTTAAATATCAGCTCACTAGCTTTCAGAAGAAAAGAAAAAAAAAAAGCAATTTGAGATACAGTAGATGACACATGCTATAGTCAAAGTGCAAACACACAAGTGAGTGAGTCAGAGAGACCTGCACAGTCAACAAGCTGCCTCATGCTTTTTGTCTCTTTTCTCTCTCTCTCTCTCTCTCAGCCATGTGTTGTCCACCACACATTCCTTCATCTGACTAATCGGCGGGCCAGTTTTTGCCGGTCTCCAAACAATCTGGCACTGATTTCCCTGAAGGGCTCCCACAGTCTCCGGCTGGCTCGGAGCACTACAATCTGACAATATGAATCTGCCGACTCTGGTTATGTGGGCCACCGCAGAATCTGGAGTGCTGTCCGCCAATGAGAGGAGTTGACGACCCAGTCCCTGCTTCCATTTGCTGAAATATGCAAAGAGCAATATGCTGTGTAACACCAGTGCAGTCCAAAAC
The DNA here is from genome assembly GCA_036937835.1 of Pampus argenteus. Lineage (NCBI taxonomy): Eukaryota > Metazoa > Chordata > Actinopteri > Scombriformes > Stromateidae > Pampus > Pampus argenteus. The sequence continues at coordinate 19,404,808 of CM072861.1, read as the reverse complement.
AAAAGGGGTTACTTAACCAATGTCTGTTATATTTGTACATGGATCATCATCTTTTCCATTCACTGACCCCCTGTGCAGCTTCATCATGTGACCTTGGATTTTTTTTTTCTGGCAGTTTCATCAGTCTAATCACATCCAGACCACAGCTCATTGATCCTCAGAAATATGGACAAAATGAATACATCAAATAAATTAGTTTGACCTTCTGCAACCGCTGGATTATCTGTGTAACTCTGTCAATTCTCATCATGGTGATGGCCTTTAGAGGCTGTTAGGTGAGCCACGCGTGGGCATGTGTGTGTGTGTGTGTGTGTTTGACGCTCTGCTGATTTAAAAATGGGCAGTGAAGAAGCTTGCAGCCCATGGGAGAGAGAAAGTGGTTCAGCATACAGAGACAGGAAATGGAAAAAATGTACATATTGCTACTGCTGATGGTAACTCTCTGTATTCAGAGAAAAACAACCAGACACACTATGTGTCATGTTCAGTTTGTATAATGTAGTGAAACAGAAGGGTTACTTAAGCAGGATTTAATGGATATGCCTGCATATTGATCCTCGGCGGTTTCTGCTGACAGCATGTGATTTATGAGATATATTGTGTGCGATCAACAAAAAAAATGAACAGGCTGTCACATCTGTGTTGTTTTTTTTCTTTTTTCTTGGTTGTTTGTGGCGCTCATGCAAACCCGCTTGCACAGCCTCATTTCCTCCGACCTTCTCTTATCGTACATCTTTCAAGACAGGTGACACGGAGGTGAAACAAGACACAGCTGCAACACGTCTTAGTGAGATCGTACAGATCAATATTTCCAATGAAAATGTGTGTTTGAAAAAGAGTCACATTCCCCTTTGGGTCTCATTAGGGAGGCAGATGGATTTTTATTTGATTTGAATGTAGAGGACATGGAAGTGGGAACGCCACCTCGCCTCACACACACACACACACACCAGTTATTAAGTAAACTTTTCTATTTAATCCGTTTCCTCCTTTTTACATATAACATCCAAATCATTTAATACATCTCTTTGTTCCTTTTCCACATCCTCCCTATCAAACATACTGTATGATCCAGTCAGCTATTACTATTTGTTCATAGTTTTGACTGAGTTATGAACATTAAGTTTTTGAACAGTGTAAAATTACTTTTTGAAAAAAAAAAGCAACACGATTTCACCTTGGTGAACGCACCGAGGCGCTTGGGTAGTGATTCTTAACCACAAATTTGTTTAAACCAACAACATTTTGATCCTCGACGCTGGGATGAGAATGTGTATTTACATAAATGTGTGGTTTGGCGTCAGTGTGCAAAAGTGACTCTTTTCATTAGTGTTGTTTTTCAGCAGCTCTGCACTTACATGTGATCTGCAGATACTTACACAGATATAATAAAATCACATAACTCAGATTGAGGACAGGCTTGAGATCCGTGCCAGCGTATCAGCTGGAGCAGCTCAGACACTGTTTTTCCTCTGACAGGCTGCAGGCTGATTCTGTCTTGAAAGACCTGAGCTCGTACGTACTACTTGTGGAGCTTTTTGCCTCTGCTATGCGTCATAGCAATTCCTAAACCAAAAAGATCTCTACCACCACAATGAGTTTAACTCAAAACAATTATTTGAAAGGCCTTCTGTGTCTCTGGATTTCAAGTTCAAGAGCATTAGGACTGCTGGACTAATTTCACTCTGTGCCAACTGCAATAGGAGACCAACTTGTACAGCACAGCTAAGCCTCCTCTAGCACTAAATCATCTGTCTTTGCACTGAAGAGAGAGGGGTGAACTGGTGATCAAGTGAATCCAATAAATGTCTTTAGTTGGAATTTGAACTCGAGTTACAGAGGCTTATTGGCATATTTCATCACTTAGTAAGGACTGGCTGAAGTTGTACAATCTCAGTAAATGTTGAAATTGTGCTCCAAGCGTCATTGTGTGGGCTGTAAAACTGATCTAACGACTGCTAGGAAAACAGGCACTGAGTGGTGTTAGAAAAATAAATAAATAAATGTCTGATGATGGAAGTTGTGAATGAACTGAATCTGGTTTGCTGATTAAGATGGTTGATGATTTAACGTCGGTCTGTTTTTCTTGTGAGTAAGTTAAAGGGACATAACAAAATGTAGATGTACATTCAGAAAACAGACAAAAAGCATAAAAAGATAATCGTTTATTTTGGTTCTTCCCCACCAGTAGTTTATCCACAATCAGACTGAAAGAAAATATAGACTAAAGGTACACGAAATGCAGGGATTTTTTTTTAATATATACCACAATTAATTTCATGGAGACAGCATATGTGCATACTTTAAAGACTAATGCCAATATGATGACCACTGACTTGAAGGGTATAATCCCAAATTTGGGATTGGGTTGGGTTATTTAGAACTGTAGGACAAGGCTCTGGGAAACTTGTTAGTGACCACAAACAAAACACAAAACCCAATCACTTATCCATAGAACAAAACAATAAATGGTTTCACCCACCACTTTCAATGACAACTGAGTTTTGATGCAGTAATGGATCGTGCCCACTTGCTAGAGATAACACTCAAAACAATCTTTACCCACTCACAAAGCTCTGTAATCGTTTATTATCCAAGGTGTGTGTACGTATATATGTATATATTTATATATATACGTACACACACACACACATATACCCCATACATGTAATTAAAATACAAAAACAAGTTATTAAAGTGCTTTCTACTGACTCAAACACACAATCTCTGAGAGAACGGTATTGATACAGCATGTTTGAGAGTTAAAAATCACTTATTTTCTGATTTGCTGTGTTCATCAGTGCTTAAAGGATAAAGACCAACAGATGTAAGGCATGATTGCAATCAAATGGTTAGCTAAGGAAGCACATGTGTCATAGATTACATCACACATACGCAACTTGCAGTGGCAGTCAGCTATAACCACCTGAGCGGTCACCAAACGTGAAGCCAACCATCTGTCAAATTTATATAATACACCTTTAACCATCATAGCAGATATAATAGCAGATTTCTGTCAGAAATGTGTTGTGTACACTAAAGGGATATTCTACTAATATACCAACTGCACCCTTCTCCCCCTTGCTAGACACTGCTGATCAGAACAAACGATCCGATTCAACCTTTAAGACATATTTAACAGAATATAGACTGTAATATACATGATTCATTTAATGGAAAGCCAAGTGTTCAGACTTGGGAGGAAAATCCAAAATGATGGAAGTACAATGGTTAGATTTAATGAAATATGCTTTTAAGGTGCGTAATGTCCGTCAACATCACTGAAAAAAACATTTATGAACTCATGAATGGCTGTGCCCCTTAACGACCAGGTGGCATTGAAAACAAATGTCAGGGTAAAAGCTGGTTAATAAGGAAAAAGAGATACTAGTTGGTACTATGGAGGCAAACTTCTCCCGTACTTGTTCCACATCATCTGAAGAACTGGCATGACGTTCACAAAGCACCGCTTTCTGTTTTTACAGGACACAGTCATCATCTTGCAGCATTTCAGCTGAGTGGGTATAAAAATATAGACATTTGAAACCCTGAATATATGTTCATATGTGATTTTCTGCAACAAAAAACAAAACACAATTTACAGCTGTCCCACTCAGTGTACACACTGGCTTTTTTTTTGTTTTTTTTTAGAGTTCACCCCCATCTAAAAATGTGTTCTTGCGTTACCTCGAGGGGAGGAGGTTTACACCCATCACAACACAGAACACAGAACGGCAATTACAACGTTGTCGCCTTCATCAACAGCCTACATCTGTCATTTCTTTGTTAATACACTAAAATTACCTCTGGGTGTGTGACACAGAAACTTGGGAAAGAGGAGTGTGTATGTGTGTGTGTGTGCGATGACATTACATCAACATGTCTTTGTGATGCCTGGCTATGTGCTGGCTCTTCTCCGAAGGCCTCCTAAAGCCCTTGGTGCAGTAGTCGCAGCGATGGGGATAGTCCTTGGTGTGAATGGAGATGACATGGCGTTTGAAGCCAGAAGCGTCCGTACTGTTATACTCACAATACTGGCACTGATAAACCTTTCTACCACTGTGTGTCTTCATGTGCTTCTTCAGCTCAGCGGGCTGCCTGAAGCCTCGCCGGCACCGCTTGCACTTAAAGGGGAGCTCCTTCGTATGCAAGGACAGGATGTGGCGACTCAAAGTGAAGGTGTCTGGAGCATTGAAGTTACAATGCCGGCACTGGTGCACCTTGTTGCCCTTGTGAGTCTCCACGTGTTTCTTCAACTCAGAGGGCCTGTGAAAGCCTTTCTCGCACACATCACACTGGTGGGGGAAGTCCTTGGTGTGAACAGAGATAATGTGTCGTTTCAGGTCACTGGAGTTGGTGCTCTTGTGCTCACAGTGCGGGCACTGATGGGTCTTGTGCCCTTGTACCATCTCTATATGACGTTGGAGTTCCCGTGCGTCAGCGTACGCTTGGGGACAGTGGCTGCACTTGAAAGGCAGATCTGCTCCGTGCTTGCTCTTGATGTGAGTCTTAAGGTTGGACTGATCTGCACAGCGAAACTCGCAGTGCGGGCAGTGATAGGGCTTCTCGCCTGTGTGGGTCCGCATGTGTTTCTTCAGCTCTGATGGGTGGCGGAAGCCTTTGGCGCACTCGACGCACACATGTGCAAAGTTCTTACTGTGCACTGCCAGCAGGTGGCGGTTGAGCAGGCCCTGTTCAGCCGTCTCATAATCGCAGTACTTGCAGTGATGTAGTTTGGGCTCTCGGTCCTTCACGATAAGCTTGTCAGATCCCAGGGGGCTGGACTCATGGTAACGCCGCGTGTACTCTGTGTACTCTGGAGAGCGCTCGTTGTGGCTCAGCAGCTTGTGACTCTCCATGTGGTTGTGGAAACTAACCTTCTTGTTGGTGGTGAAGTCACAGTCTGTACACTGGTACTTCTTCTTTAATAGGTGGTCCGGGTGGTTTTTCATGTGGCATTTGAGGAAGCCTCGCGAGCGAAACTTCTTCCCACATATGTGGCAGGGGTAGACGGTCAGAGGCATGCCATCAGGTCCAATAATAACAGCTGAAAGACAAATTGAAATATTGTGTGCAACCAATGGTATTAAATTCATTTAGGCATGAGACATCAACATCAGTTGTTTGGAGTCTACAAGTGTTTAACTGCAATTGGTCATGTAATAGTGCCAAAATGTTGCACTGTTCATACCAGTCTGACACTGCCGTGTGTCTCCTTTCTTCTTTTTCTTAGCTTTGGGTTTAAGTGCACGGTTGGCGCCCAGCCCCTCTCGGATTTGCAGAAACGGTGTAGCTGCTCCATTCTTCACCTGATCAATGGTATTACCTGCACAAAATGTTTGTTTAGATTTTATTACCAACAGCATGAGAAACAGTTTTCATTGTAAGTCCAGCTTAAATGGGCTAAGATGTTATGACACCGTCAAGTCATAAACATGTTATATATGCAAACGGCTCGTTGTTGGGGCATCTGACAGGAATGTAGTTTTGTTCAAGGTGCTTTGTAAAGAACCTACTGATGTCATCATCGTCATCCTCATCGCTGTCATCCTCATCATCCTCCTCTTCTTTTGGATGGTTCTTGACTGCCATGTAGACCATCTTATCACGGCCAACTCCCAGTCTGCCTGATGATGCAGCCTCGAGGTCAGGATGACCATTCTGGTAATCATCCTCTGTTATTACCTCTGTTCCACCTGGAAAAGTAAGAAAATCAACAATTCAATCAATGATCTACATTCAGTTTAATAGGGAAGAATCTAAAACGCTAATATCTTACATTGATAATTCAGTCACTTACCCAAATCATCATCTGCTTCAGCTTTAAAAATGTAGACTTTGATGACTTCAGAGCCGTCCTCCTCCTTGGACTCCTTGTCTTCCATTACCTCAGTGCTGATCTCAAGAGGAGTGTCTCCAATGTCCAGCTTCTCTCCGACCTCATCCACTAAATGCCAAAAAATAAATGACAGATTTTTTTGGCATTTAACAAATAAAAGTTGTAAAAATTGTATATTATAATAAAAACCACAACACTGCATAATAGCAACAATGTATTTTATGGGAAGCTTTCTTACAGGAGATCATGAGGTAATCCTCAGAGCTGCTTCTTGCATCATCTTCTTCATCTGTCTGCAGGGGAACAGCCTCAGTTGGCATCTGTTCGTGGATTATGGTCTCGGAGTTGGCCTCTCTCACCATCAACCCTTCTGTTACAAGCTGGTGGTCCAGTGTGTTGTCCTGGTGCTCAGAAAGTAGCTCTGCCACAAACACCTGGTCTGGCATGTCATCATGGTGGTTCGAGTCCTGGATGAGGTCTGAGGTGAGGACATGATGGTGGTGATGGTGATGATGGTGGTGGTGGTGGTGGTGGGCGTCAAGAGCTTCTTCTATTGCAACCTCTGTCCCCAGAATATTCTCAGGCATGATCACACTGTGTTCTGAGGTCACCATGTCCTCATTGGTGATTTCGTGGCTCTCGACCCCTTGAGACTGCAGACTTTCTACATCCACCTCTAGACCTTCAACAACCTCTGCTTCCAAGCCCTCTACTTCCACCTCCTCCTCAAGGCCCTCAACAACATGAGCTTCCAGGTCCTCCACATCTACCTCGGTTTCCAGACCCTCGACCACTTGTGCCTCTAGACCCTCCACTTCCACCTCGCCCTCTAGGTCTTCGACAACTTGAGCCTCCAGCTCTACCACCTGTGTCTGTAGCCCTTCAACCACCTCTGCTTCTAAGCCCTCTACATCTGTGTGTAAACTCTCCACCACTTCGGTCTCCAGTCCTTCAACCACTTCTGTCTCCAGGCCTTGTACCACCTGAGTCTCAAGGCCTTCCACCTCAAGCTCATGCTCCAGGAGGATGCCCTCGTCTGTCATCACATCAGACAGAAGCATACCCTCAGGCACAGAGACCACAATGTGCTCCCCATCGATATGAGCCAGACCCCCCATGCCTGTAAGTGTAAACACAATAGTAGAGAGGGTTACATGACAAAGGATTTTCGACAACAAAATAGCAATAAAAGCTACAATGCATGGCTTTCTGTACACTGAAATTACAAAAAGATGTCAGAGCATCTTGTGACATGTTAATGACGTTGTATTGCTGTCTTGTTGTAATAATGTCAGACTAACTACATTACAGTAGTGCAAATACATAATCTGCGACTCAAGAAACCCATATTAGTATAAATCTATTATTTTCTCCCTATGTATATTGACCACTTACCAAAGTCTTGCATGATCATAGTGTGGGGCATCTTTAGCTCCTGTGTGTGTAGCTCCAACACCCCCCCACCTTGGTCCATGTCTTTACTCAGAAAAATAACTGAAAATTAACATATAAACAGTGTTGACCGTTTTACTTCACTTTGTTAATACACATTACTAAAAGTGAAAGTGAATGCAAAACTGACAATGCCACAAAAAACTAGTACATACCTTCACATTTGATGACAAGAACCTTAGAATAAAACCAATACGATAGTTGATGTGCTTCCTTCCATCAAGGTAATCAGCCCTTCTGGCAAAGAAAAACACAAATTGGTACTCATAAGCATTACACTGACTGAGAGTAGGTAATATGTTAATTAATCAAATAAATCTAAATGATGTACAGATTTAAAAATCAAACTTTTTGTTTTAATCCATACTTTCCAAATGGGTTCAGGTTTATAATAAGGGCACTGGTGATCCTGCATGTAATGGGCTCTACACGATTTGAATACAGAAGAAGTGTTGCCACTGAGAAGGGTGGCTGGTATGTTGTTGACCAGTGGCTCCATCCATTGCCTTATCAGCAGTACTACAGGCAGCTTCAACCTGAGGACATATAACGCTATACACCTGGAGCCAGTTGAGCCTGATGGCTGCAGCTCAGCTGAGACAAAGAGCTGCCCTCAGTGTGCAGTAGGCAGTGTGTCCGTTAGCCCTGTGAAGATTAGTCCTGCTTGTTTTTATGGTGGGGGAATAATGCATTGTCGTCACATGACGGTTCAAAATAAGACAAATATGTCATATCTGCAGTGATCTGGTGTGGCGTTATGGGTACATGTCTTTTTTTTCGCGGATTTATCATTCTAGGATAAAAACGAACATTGTGTGCTCATACTCATCATTTTAATTAAGTGTTGTATTGTGGACTCTCTGCACAAAACTACACATGCTGCGCGCTTATGGCCGCCAATGAAAATACCGCAGACGTTATGCAATGCATACTCGGGCGGCTACCGCCCTCCACCCATCGGAGCTAACTAGCAGGCGAGCTAGGGCTGTTCCTCTCAGCGCCATTTTGTTTTAGCATAAATGCTAATTCAATGCATCCAAGAACTAATATAATGTGACCGTTTGAACATCATCTACATATATTGTTGCGATAGTAATGAAGCCATCTGTATAAGCAACACAGTGATGTGTATCAAGAGTTTATTGTTTTGGCTGTCGCTCTAATCTGCGCGGCAACGGCCGTCAGTTTGGCTAGCTAGCTTGCTAAGCTAAGTAGAGCCGCTTGTGCCGCATTATCTTCCATGTTGTTTTTCCACAAGGCTGAAAGAGGCCCGCTACGGCCGACTGGGCCCTTGTGTCTTATTCCACATGCCTTTCTGATCGATTCAAAATAAATTTACCTGATAACGTCGTCTTCCGACTCTATCGGTGTTTCTCCGCCTTGTCCGTTTTGTCTGTTATTGTTTTGGTTTATTTTTGACGGTAAGCTAAGTGCGGCCTGCAGTTTTGGATCCCCGGGCACTCTTTGCTAGGCCTCGGCCAATCAGCTTGCGTCCTGACGAGCAGAGGGAGGGCGGGGGGCAGACAATGCGTGGCCTCGTTTACCGCTGATCCCTTACTATTTGCGTCATGCATAAGAGAGCAGAGTTACATTAACACAGTCATTCTCTTAATGGAAACATATTTATGACATGATCTTAAGAGACACATTTGAACGCTAACACACAGACTGTTTTTTTTTCATGTGGTTGCAGACTTGCGCGCTCACATTTTGTATGCGCAGATGAGGCCTGTAGGCCATTTTATCACAAGGGGAGGGTAGCGTTGAGCATTCATTTGAGAAGCGTTTTGGTCATGCACCCAGGAAATATCCGGGACATACTCCTGCTGCCGCTATTGCTATACTGTTGTGCCGCATAATGAGGCTAATTTGCCTGTGACGCAGACCTCGACTTGGCACGCGTGGATTACAAGTGACCAGACATGCAATTATAGTTTCAGGGTAGACTTTATTATTTATTTTTATTACAGCTCCCAAATTTTCAGAGGCACTCTGCATGAGGGTGCATAGCTGTCTTAAGGCACAAGGCCTTCGTGCATAAACATGTTATTTATTACAGTGGTATCCAAAAGCAAACACTCAAAATCCACCACTGGATATGCAGTAAAAATGCCTTGAAAACGCAGTACATTAACAGTACCTTCAATTACTTTAGTATGTTGCAGCTGGAAATGCACCTTGGCACAAACTCTATTTTCCTTTTTTATATTATTTATAAGGGCAGTGTGGTTTACAGGAGTTGCATTGCTGTGTAAGCAAATAGCATAAACACAAATACAACAAATCTAAAAAGGTAATTTTACTATGAACCACTCAAACATTCATAAATTCACACAGATCATTGTGGGACGCATGAAAGATTTGTCATTTTAGTTACATAATGATGAAAGGGATAAAGAAAACAGAAACCAAGCATGCGACACTCAGCACCATCATCTAGTAGGAATTCACACAGAAAATGAATAAACCAGCAACATCTTCATTTAAATTGTCTTCATATCAATACCATCAATAACAGAACATTAGTCATTACAACCCTTAATATTCCAGCAGTTTCTCACAATTACCATAGAAAAATAATTACAATTGACACAAACAAATCTTCTGGAAGCTCTGAGTTGGTCCATATAACAAGTGGAGTGTGCATGTGTGCCTTCATGTCTGCCTACACATCCTCCCTGCGTGTGGGTTGACAATGTTTCATGCGAAGGAAAGAGATGAGTCTTAACTACAAATCCAGTGCAGCCCAGCGCTCCAGTCTGAAATAGTTGAGAGGTCAAACGGCATTTGTAGACACATTGGTTGTGTTCTTTGTACTATGAAAGGTCGATGGGGAGAGGTCATGTGTGGGTTGCAGCAGTGGACAGCCTTCATCCGCGGTCAGAGTCAGTAACAGCCATCTTTCCAGGATTCATCTGAGATTTTAGTCATGCCCAAAGATCTGCCAATAAAATAGAAAGTTAGTCTTTATTCACAGGAGATGGTGTGTAGATGGTCGTTCAGCTCTGTAACACAACAATCATTGCTCAATAGATTTAGGATGTATTACACGAGTGGCGGCTAACGTAGCCTCGATGAGGAGCGGCCTACCGAGATCTGGTAACCTCACACCTTTCTAATTCTACACCCATGATACTTTTCATTTCCCAGTTGATGCCGACATCATTTGATTCCTCCCAAACTCCTTTAAACAGTGTAAAAATGGTGCTGTTCCGCTTTAATATTTTTCAGTTTAAAAGCACTCACCTCCTTGGCGGTTGTGAAAGTTTACTCCTGGTTGATACTGATGGCGCAGCCTGTCCTCTGCCCACTACAGGCCTGCCTGCCCCAACAGAGGCTCTCCCTGGTACATAGGCCCCACCGTTAGCGGAGCCCGGGGACTGGACCCTGCGGGCCCCTCCTGCAGGAGGCGCCTGGACAACAGGCAAACCTCTGGACGATTGACGACCAGGTGCTATGGAGCCCACAGGAGCGACGGCTTTAACTGGAGCACGCAGGGAGAGAGGAGACTGGCCATTGCTACGCAGTCGACTACAAGCCATACCTTTTAGAAGAAGAGAGGCAGAGTGGTTAAAAAGAAGCTCAGTCCAGATTCTCTCTTTATCACACCACTGTAGTTTAAATCCAAACCCCATTTGTGGCACGTACGAGTTGTAGGCATGCCTTTAAACTGGGTGGAGCAGTACTGGATTAAGGACAAGTTTGGAGCAAAGTAGTTGAAAAATCCTGTAGCAGATGAATGAAAGAGTTCCGGCTGAGGAGGGTTACCTGCAAATTACTTAGGTTTGTCAGGAAAGATGCTTGGTCAGGGAAGGAGTGGGGCATAACTTGGAATGCTTTGTGGAACTCCTGTATACACACATTCCTATATATAGTGTATATTGTGACCCATATTCAGTATGAGTAGGTTACAGATGATAACTTGTGCAATTAGGGTTAGACTGTCAAAGTCAGATTTATATTATTATTAGATTGTGTCAATGTGAGTCCAAGATAAATAATTTGGATTTTTATGAATTTAATTATATGTAAAAATGTATTGGCAGAGCAAGTTTGTGATTAAAAAAAAGTTCATATGACATCTATTACATTATTATATGTTGTTTCAGCTTTACATTTCTAGAATATATTTTATTTATTTTTTATCTTAAACTCTAAGATCAACAATGAATATACTGTTTGTGGCTTCAGTTGACTACCGTACGTGTGTGTGTGTGTATATATATATATATATATATATATATATATATATATATATTCCAGCAGTAGCATTCAGGTTAAGAGGAGGTGAGGTGGTGGGGTACAAGTGACATTACAGAGGGATATATGCAAAACAGGTACCATTATATGATAGGCATGATGTGGACCAGGTGAAGAGGGCAGGGTTACCTGTGGAGGGGGAGTGAGTCAGGTGGGACATGCGGTTGCCAGAGCTCTGGAGGTTAGCCTCCATGCTGCGGCTGTTTCTGACTGCCTCCAGGGAACGTAGGCTGGTGCGGGGGGCCAGATTAGGCATGCTGTGCCTCAACTCTTCTGGAACCACACATAGACAACACATTTAGTAACAACCGAATGTGTATCATCACAGCTTTGGTAGAGCAGCTACTGTATCTCTGTGTTGGTCACTCTGTCCTCTTTGACCTAGTGTATGTGTTATAACAGTTTTTTTCGTACCCTCACTCTTGGCAAATTTGAGCAGCTCTGCACTGGGGCCCTGAAGAGATCGTCTGGGTGTTCTTGTGCGTGGAGCCCCGAGTCGGCTGCTATATTCTTGACCGTGGTTGGAAGTGGATGGAGACAGGCACCGGGGTGAGCCCAAGGGCGAGGGGGTAAAGCGATGCCGCCTCTGGGGCAGGGAGCAGAAGTCATCCTCTTCATCTTCCAGGCTGTAACTGTCAAATTCCTGGTCGCTGTAGGTGCCACCCCGGCGCAGGGACTGCAGGGATGCCGTGGAGCTGCGGCGTGATGCAGATGCTGAGCTGGAAGCATAATCCTGCCTCAGACCTGACATCAAAAACATAGAATTAAAAAAGAAACTTGCAATATACTCACACAGACACAAATTCATGCACTAAGGACAACTGTACTAGTTCAGTCTCTTTTTTTCCCCACCTGCTGTCATAAACATTACTCTACCTTTAGAACATGGAAACACAATCACAGGGACACTATGTGAACAAAACCTCTACTCACTCTCTTCTTGTAGGCGAGCCATGATCTGGACGTCAGTGAGATCCTGCAGCTTGTACCCCATAGAGATGGAGTCATCTGATGTACTTAGCTCACTGTCTATGGAGGACTGGGAGCTCAGGGCTGAGTGCATGCTTGTGAAACCTGTAAACACAGCGAGATGCTGGTGTCAACTGGCCATTGTTGTCTGAACAGATAAAAGCCAGGAATAAAGAGAAACTATCATGACCTATAGCATAAAGGGGACATCATAATCATTCAACAAACTATTCAGACTACAGTATGCATTTCAGGTAAAAAAAACAAAAAATATTTTTTGTGGATACCCCTTTAGGAAGGTGAGGGTTTTTCCTCCTTTGTGCATAATTACAGAAAAATCACATGACAAAACTATCTCTCGAAGCAAGATTGCTCAAGAGTCTTAATTAACGGGCCCCTTTCACATAATTACGAGACCATCTTTTATGTGGTAAGTGAACTGAACACAAAAGATTCAATGCCTTCAGGATCTGTCAGACTCTTCTCTCCAGATGACGGGGACTGATTGATCAGGCTTACATCACTGTATGATTGCTTCAAGGTAATGAAGCAGAGTAGCACATCAAAATGTCACTGGAAAAAAATTGTTGTTGGGTAACATTAGAGAGAAGCAGTTTAGTCAGTTATAATTAGCTGGAGGTGTGTCAGGCATCACCCACAATATCCAAACCAACGCACACCTCCTGTATCAGAACAAATTCAGATTTTAGTTTGATATTCACCAGGTGGATCAGCAGTTTACATTCATTATGTATAAATTATGGTATGAACGCTGTGTGCCAAAGACTAACATGTTAGCCCACCCTGGCGTTACAACAACCTAGTCCATGACGTTTACTCCAGAAGTTTAGTCTAGTCTGTTTATGTAGCCCAGGAAAGTTATATGCAAAGGTCCCCCTGCAAGGCATGTTTGTCTGACACAGGCCCAACACTCAGATTGAGGCAAATGGGAAACGACATCATCATCCAGGGGCATTTGGTTATGTAAAAAAGTCTGGGTTTAGATAGGGTCACCACCCACAAGCCAAGCATTTACAAGTTCATGCAAAGATTGGTTATTTGTAGGGTTTGGACAACACGAGCATCGCTGGCCTTCAAACAGCAAAACAGGTGTTGAGAGCAGTAACAGGAATGAAAAGTAACTGTAACAAATGCCACCACAAAGTCAAGATCAACAACAACATTATACATTTCACACAGGTTAGCATTGCCAAACACCTTTAATTTATCAATACACAGTGTTTGTGTCCCCAGACATATAAAATCACATATACTTAACATAATTGCCAACCATCTTCCAAAAATGTGCCGCAAATGCTTTTTAATTGCCAAGCACACGTTGTTTTTCAATAATTTGAATATAACAAAATCAATTGAAATAGAGGTAAACATACTTTACCTTCGTCTTTCTGTTATTTATTGTTTCTTGAATCGTGGATACTTGAGAGGCAATTTGTCACAGTGACGGACTACTGTTCTCAAGCAAGTTTATTTTAACACCCAAATAAAATTAATGATTTGGAAAATGGTTAACAGGAATGTCAAGCGTGTTATATATAGTAAACTGGGTAAAACATGCAAAACAACTATTATTCAGATCCCCGAGAGCATACATTGTTGACACATTAGTGCACACGCATCTCAACTGACCTACATCCTTACAATAACTGACGTCAAGCCCACTGTTGTGTTGAAAGGAAAATGAGGAGCACAGTGTGTTAATGTCATGCCATACCTGAGCTGCCACAGGTTAGTAGGGATTTGTTAGTTGATTTGTGGTACCCAGGAGAGATCAGGCCTGAGCCTGCCGAGCCTGCCTCTGCTGATGGGCTGCTGTACATGTTCCTCCATCGAGACGCTGCAAGGAACAAGAGAGGAGAGCTTAGATCCCTGTAGACTGTAGATGTGTCAATAGGGTAACATAAAGAGAGACATAAAGAATATCAAAGTATGGTTGAGATGAGTGTGTCAGAAAGTTTATACAAAAGCCTTATGCAGTGTGTACACAGTGTAATGTTCAGTGTAATAGCAGGTGTTGGTATCAAACAATTACACGAGAGCCTTGAGGACAAACTAATACTTGCATACATGTGTAACTAACTAATAATTAAACAACATAGTTATTATTTCACACATCTTTACTGCCAACCCTGAAGTACGTGCAGTTTGGCTAAAACACACTCTGTGCCACGAGACAGTTTAGTGGCCTAGTGTTGCCATTTAAATAGGAGAGCTGACCCGGGGTGGAAGGTAATCCAACCCAGTCCATGACTTCATGTAGTCATTCCTGGTGTGAATAGCTTTGTTGTTCTGCGGTGAGCAGGAAGTCAGAGCGTCGAGCAGGATAAATAATGAAAAGGGTGTGTTGGATCAGACACAAACGTCTGTCCATATGTACAGACCACATACACATTCGCCGCAAGTACTTGGGCGTTGTTATACAACAGACACACAGATGAGTGCTCATGCACAGCAGTAAATAGGAATTCAGCCAAATGTCACTTAAAGACTTTCAAAAAGGACTTAAAGACACTAAATTTTGCGAAGCTTATGACTTTCAAAACTGCAGATTCATGAATATTTTGATCAAGGCTCTTCAAAAGTGTTTGGTGTGAACGTGTGTGTGTGTATGTGTTTTATTAAATGCATACTCTGGTCCAAACGGTTGATCAGGGTTCGACATGCTATTTCTGTTTCTGGGCTGCGGTGATCAAGAACCTGCCGACACCACTTCAAAGGAGACCCGGGGCCTGCCTCTGCTACCTGCTTTTTAGGAGACACGTACAACCTGAAGAAAAAAGGCAGACAAGAAGAAAACGTATTATTACCGAGTGCAATGACAAATGGTAGAAGGGATTGGAACAGTAATACAGTAAAGTAAAATCGTAGGGAAAAAGCAGTTCAAGGCTGAAAAAAAGCAATCCTAATCTACTTTTTATTGAACATGCTTGTCAGGTGTTAAGCAACATTTAAATAAGAACAAGCCAGAGATTAGTGTTAACCACTGACCTGTAAGGTATGTACCTAACAGTGTTGAGCATGTCACGGCGTGTACAGTAAGAATGTCTTTCATAATGCAGAATTAACGCCCAGTCGCCCCAGTTTATGGCAAAAAGGGACAATGTGAAGCAGCAAAAATCATATGTCAAACAATTAAGCAGACCGTTTTGTTTAACACATCAGGCTTCCCTGACATCCTAGTGTATGTGGTGGCAAACAGGCACTCAAATACACATTAAGGCAAAAGTAAAAACACTTTTGCTTGTGAAAACAAAAACAATTCTGGTGGGGGGGACGGGATATAGTGGTTTACTACAGACATGGTTGGCTGATCCAACATCTAAAAAGAGACATATTACTGCAATACACTCCACTGCAAGACGTTTTGCCCCAGTACTGGCAAATAGCCACGAGCTTTACACTGGCGGTCACATGGGCTGATCCTTTGAGTTGAATACACAAAAGGCCCGGACTGACCGGTTCTGAACCAAACTACAAATCATCTTCCCATTGGGCGAACACAAAAGGACCCATTTCCCACTGGAATAAGCAACAATACAGGGAGCAACATTCAGGTCGCATATCCTGCTGCAGAGCAGTCTCTCTGTGTGGGTTGGGAGTTGCTTCTAATGCACACAAAACCTGTGTTCGACATGAGGTAATAAACACGCCTTTTTCCCGGGTTCAATCTGTCCACACAAGAGTTTTGATCATAGGTCAACACGGGTCTGTGAGACTCACAGTGTGGTTCAATAAACATTACTGCAGCGCCATAAAATTATATACTATACGATTGTGAGCCTATATAATATACAGGCACGGGTTCAATATGCGATAAAAAAAAAAGGTGGTTGACTTTCGGTTGGTTATCGTTGGTTGTTATTGTTCATGGGACACACAACACTGCAGATGGACAAATGGGTGGAGAGATTAGGGAAACATGCACGCTCGTCACATTTGAGTACCTCTGAGCTACAAGAAAGAAGCATTCATGGATGAGAGAATAAGAAGTCAACATCAATCTGTGTATCTGTGCTTTTTCTACTGTTTGCAGCCCATATATTCATCCTTTCATTTTAAAGCTAAGCGGTGTCTGATCCGTTTTTAACAACAGCCAGAAGCAGACTCACAGACCCAGGCTGGATAACTTTCATTGACACATTGAAATCAATGTGAAAACACAGGTGTCAGTGTCAGTATAAAGTGTACACGTCAGGAGTTTAGGTCGATATGTGGAGTTTAAAAGGCTGGGGGGCATCTAGCTGCCATTTTATTAACGATAGATGTACAGTATTTACTTAAATGATACATTAAGAAACATTCATATGGCAGTCTTGAATTGTAGGATGGTAGATCTGAAACACTGCATGCTCACTAATAACCTCAGAAGTTATTCTCTGGTTTTTCACACTTTACTATTCTAACTTTCTGTATCTTTTGCATTTTTCTTTTTAATTTCAATATTTGTGATTCAATTGCTCACATTTCCTGTGTTTTTGTCCCTGTTGCAGTCTGATCACACAAGGGGCCTCATGTCACATGTTGTGCAATCCCACCCAAAGCAGTTTAGCCGTGCGGCAGCATCCAGCCCAGAGCAGATCAGATTATGTCGCTGCTAGGATTACTGGATGTTTTGGCTATGATAACCTCGCAAAGTACATATGGTACGGCTAATGATGTGAAACTGAGAATAAGTCATGAATGGTCTGGCTGTTAAGCCTCATGGCTGAGCTGCTAAAGTAGCCATCAGGAACACAATATGGTACCTGTTTTAGCCAACACAAACAGTCCAGACTGATTTCTGGTATAAAATTATCATTATTCGTAAGTTACTATTACTGTTCCTTCGTAGTTATTATATTGTGAAAATTCAATTGGAGGAAATTATCAGTTCATCTTGCTTCAAAAAACAAAATAAGCTCCAACCTGAACTACATCCAGGAATTAAGTAATGCGGATACAGCTTTGTTGATCTTTAGTATATTGTATAACAAGTCTTAGCAAATGTAGAACTATGTGCAGATAATATATATATATTCTTTGAATCATATATTGCAATAAAACATTTTTCCTCGAGCTAAGTAGAACGCCTCTGCCACATGAGTAACTTTCAAAAAAACCCCGCTGTATATATGCAAAACAGCTCATACCAGTTTACCGGTTCACATGTCACCTCACCTGCTTCTGAAATCAATCGCTGGCTGGCTGCACTTCTTTTGCTGTAATGTCTTTCTTGTTTCGCTTTTAAAAATCAACTCTAACATCTAATTATTTTCTCCCAATTACAGTAAACATTCCTAACTAATGATTAAAGATTCACTATGAGTTTAAGAATGAGGAAAGAAAAGTGGCTCTGAATTACATCTAAATAACCTAACACTGCCCTGTGGGGGAGTTACACACTTTGAAATCGTAGGTTAAAATTAAAATGCGCCAAGTGACTCATTTTGCTGAAGGGGCTCTTGTACCTACACACAGACACACTGATAACATTATATGTGACATCCATGTGACCTGTGTGACAAAACTCAAGTTATGACTTATGGCGTTGTGTCTCACAGTCAAAACATTTTAGGCTCATCCAGCTACGATAGAAATATATGTTGGATAAACCAAACAAACCGGTGCATCTGATGAAACATACCAACTGTCCTCGTCCTCTACTTCTGCACACTCATCCTCCAAATCTAGGACATCCACCTCATCCAGTGCAGATTGGTCCACACCTGAGTCGCTCTCTGCCAGGGTCTCTGACTCATAACTTTCCTGAGATGGGCTCTCAGGTGTCTGGCTTTGCCCCTGTGTCTGCCCTGCTCCGTTGCTGCAAGTCAAAGTGAGAAATCCCCCACATGGACCTCGATCCTCTTCTACCTCTTCATCCTCTTCCTCCAGCCTATTGGCCACAGGAAGAGGGGACATCTCCTCGCCGCTGCTGCTGTCCTGAGGGGGTGACAGTTCAAAGTCTCTACTGCCCAGCTCGCCACTGTGCTCTAACATAAGGTCACAAGTCAGCCTCTCGTTGATATTAACAGCAGCTGTGAGGTTGCTGTTGCCGCTGTCTCCTCTGTGGATGCTATTCTTGCTGCCTCTGTTGCGAAGTGTCTCATTCTGGACCTCCAATCTATGAACGAGCTCCTGCAGCTTTCGGACCTCCTCAAGCTCCACCCCTGCCAGGTTTTGACCCCCCTCCTCTTCCTCCTCGCACCCGGTTTTGGAGCTCTCCATGAGGCCACCGGGACTGCCATTGTCAGGCTGGGGGTCCACGCTGGCACTGTCCGGGACCACCATGCTCCGACTCTGTTGGAAATTACATTAACATGATAGCAATAGAGAGCAGCTCGACATTTCACATTCAAAATATATTGGTTCAATCTTGACTGACAGCAATATAACTGAACAGAGTGGCCACCGCTACATGCTGAGATTATCAGTAAATAGTCTCTAATTACCTGTTTTAGGCCTCATTAACAGTTACACCAACTACCTCGTGTATCAAACCATTAACTCGGTAATATCAGCTAACAACCATCAGTATTTACATGACGCCGACCACTTTTTTTTTTTTTTTACTGGTGGTAACGTTGCTAAAACAGATAGCTAACAGATGTTGTACATCAGGAACTTCCCGAGCTGCTGTATTAAAATCATATCTACTCGTACATGTATGTCTGAACACTCTTGGTTAATGTTAGCTCAGCTTAGTTAGCGTGCTAGCAGCACAACAACCGTACCTGTGAGTGAGCCGTGTTGTCCCAGTTGATGACTGAGCTTGCCCGCCGCTCAAGAGCTCAAACTCCTCTCTGCACCAGCGACCGCATGAATGAAGCCGCTAATTACCAGCAGCTGAAACGACCCGCAGCTTGATAGTGATTGCCGAGACGCCAGAGTATCTCTCAGCTGGCTTAGTGCATGTTATCTTGTTGTTTGAGGGTCACCAATACCGTTCATCATCTCGCTCACTGCTAACTAGCTTGTTGATGGACTTAGTTAGCAGACCTGCAGCGGCGCTCGCCCCTCCCCCCCTACCAGCTCTCCCTGTTATCTGCTGCCCCCTACAGGTGGCAGGTTGTACTGCTGTTATATATCCAGGTAATCTCTATTGTAGCCATTGGGTGTCGCTGTTGGCAAAATGGTGCAACACAAGTCATTGCATCAAAGGTGAGTCTCTCATTGTACAGAGGCAGAAGTCTCAGCAGGAAACCTTGGCAGATAAAACTAAAGATATCTCTACTTGTCAAGTCATGTCCATTTTATTTGCACAGCCTAATATCACATAATAAAATGTGCCTTTAGGGATCTTTACAATCCGTACAGCAGATTTCTTAGAAAAAGTCCCTAAAAATAAACCTTATGGAGGAAATAAATTGGGGGAAAAAAAACCTCAGGAAGAGCAACAGGGGATGGCTCTTCTACCTTTTGTTCCTCGGCTAAACCAAAAAAAGAAAACTAACTGTATCTGTGTCATAGCATTAAGTCAACACTAAATAAGAAGATCTCTATTGTAGCCATTGAGTGTCGCTGTTTACGAAATGGTGCAACGTACATCACTGTATCAAAGGTGAGTCTCTCATTGTGCAGGAGCAGAGGCAGAAGTCTCAGCAGGAAACCTTGGCAGATAACACTAAAGATATCTCTACTTGTCAAGTCAAGTCCATTTTATTTTTCTACAGCCTAATATCACATAAGAAAATGTGCCTTTAGGGAGTTTAACAATCTGTACTGCAGATTCCTTTGAAAAACTCCCAAAAAATTAACCTTAAATAGGGAATACATTGGAAGAAACGTCAGGAAGAGCAACACTAATTGTATCTGTTTCATAGCAAGTCGACACCTTCCTATGTGTCTGAATGGGTTAAGGCTAGCGTGACACCCAACTTCATTCAGGTTTCTTTACTTCTCCATGCATCTTGGAGGTATGTAAAGAAAAATGTAAAATGGACTAGACTTATATAACACCTTTCTAATCCTATTCAAAACTTACATATACATATCAAAATAAGCAGTTTATCACTTAGTCCAAGGTGGCGATGATTTCATAGGTTCATAGCTAGTTTGGACCCAAAATGTTTAGTGGTTTATGTGGTTATAACACGTACTAGACATGATGCAGCAAAGCAGTTAATGGTGTGATAAATGACATTTAGATGATATTTAGCTACTGCAAGTTTGTCTTTTTTTCAAAACTGCCCTTATTGCCTCTATGCGTGTGTGTGTGTGTATGTGGACGGGTATCGCACAGAAAGAAAAGAGTAATTGCCTTGCATTAAGTTGATCTCTTTCTGTTTTGTTGGATCAGGTGAATTTGAAAGAAGCTGTGATGCAACAGAAAGTACCAGTAAAACTTGTTCTGTTAACAATCAGGCACTTATGTCACTGTTTACTTAGGGATAACAAACAGTATAAATACAGTTAGGTGAAGTAGCCTTTTAACAGACCATTGATAATACTCCAGAGGAAAAAAAAAAAACATTGTGAAAAAGTGTTGGCCCCAGAATGGTTATGAAGACACTAAATAAGATTATACATATGTGTTTTATTATTTAGTTGTTTCTTCATTTTGTTCTTTTTTTTTTCTTTCTTCTTGTGCTGCAGCGTGTTGTCATAAAGACGCAGACAAGCCTGATCCTGAAAGATCATTGGATAAGAAAACTACATACCTCCACTGTTTGCAGATTTGTGAAAGATATTGTTACCCTGAAAAAAAAAAAAGTATTGTTCATGATCTCTGACAGGCTTTTACACAATTGAAGAGATATTAGAAATATGCATAACTCTTTAGAGTGTGGTAAATCAATTCCATACTAAAGCCTATTAGATAGTATGACAGACGGTTTGTTTTTGCTCTCAGGTTCTTGCTTGCTGCTTTATGAACATGTTTCCACAGGCTTAGCGTGGAAAAACACAACCTGCATATCTTAAGCAACCTGCTTTCATAGTCTGAGGAAGCAAATACTCAGCCATTGGTCCGTGTAATACATTTCTCCTCCCTCAATACAGGCTTTTCCAAAGCAAGTTCATACTACACGATTGATACATGATACATGATATGAATGTGTTTCTGCTTAAAAAACACTAGCATGTGTTGTGGGAGGTACCGGAGTATGAAAACTAAAACTTGTTAAAATTTCCTTTTCAAACACAAATTATATTTTATCGTGTTAGCAGTTTGGAATGTGTAGCTTTTTAAGATAATCCACTCCCTTTTCTCGCACAGGTTTAGACCTGTTTCATTCAACCATTCGAAACAGCAATGAGACGATAGTTCCCAGACAAACTGAATGTTAATGCTCACAAACTGGGATTATTGTTTTATTATTCATAAATAAAATGTATAAATGGCAACTATACTACTATGCCAATCATCATCAAGTGACACTAATCACTGACAGAGTGCATAACTATAAATATTCTGGTACCATTACTGACAATAGGTTGACTTTAGTATTATTAGTACCCTCACTGAACATGTAAAAGTGGGTTTTAGCTGAAATCTACAACCACTGTATGTTACTGTTTGGTTTCTTTATTGTGTACACTGGAGCACCAAACAAATGCATTTTTATGATATACACAGAGTACTATGACAATAAAATCTACCTTTAAAACTTATGTCTTCTTATATTCAAATCTGTAAATTAAAGATATTACTTATAAAACATGACACTGTTTTACAAATCATTTCTTTTCTTGTGGTTTTCAGTTTTATTTTGCCTTGAAGTTTCATATTTCTGGCACTAATATATTGAAAATATTGCATTCAATTGATTGGAGAGCTGCACAAATGAGTCGATGACTGTCTCAGATTATCCAGTGGACTCAAACTGTTACTTTCACTGTGTCCAGTTTACATTAGAAACAATCTTGTCCTGATCTCTTTAAATATGCTTTAAATAAACAAGAGGGTTTATCAAGGCAGTTGGACAAAATATACACAAACGTAACTCAAGCAAAACATTTCTGACACACTGATTTTATTAAAACAAAATATCATCTTGTGTGTTTTTCAGAGCATTTCCTGAATGGCACAATTTACAGGCATACATATGGTATTGTTAACAATGATGCAGTGATCTGTGATGGATTTCCATTAATACAAATATTTAGGATTTTTCTCCTTTATTTTTAAACCTAGACTCTGTCATATACTGCTCTGTTCAGCCCTTTCTAAACTATATGGAATACGTATAATAATAATAATATTAATACACATGTGCTGCATTAATATACCTGGGATTACAGATAGATCAATCGCCATAATATCAGCCTAAACACCATTTCTAATCAACCACTTCGGCATGGAAAACAGAGGCATAATCAGAGATGATGTGCAGGAATCATGATTGGAGGAAGCGCAGGTAACAGGGCGGGACCACAGCAGAGGAATCATGGCAGGTACGTTTCAATTATTTCCCTCTTTTATGTCTTTCTTCTCCTGTTCAATTTCTGTGTGATTAAAAGAGAGACAGACAGAGATAAAGATGGTGGACAGATCAACAATTAGTCCTAAATTGTTATCAGCACATGAAAATACATCCAAGAGGTATAAATCTAAATACTGTGATTAGACTTTGTAAACAGAAAATACTAAAACTGACATCCAACAACTTGTATGTTAACATATATTTTAATGCTAGGATGTGTAAACACAACTAATATACAATCATATATTTTAAACCACAACTGATGTATATCAATAATCTAAGGTATCAAATAAAGTGTCAAATATTCTGGCTGGTGGTTAAGATTAGACTATGCAGCAGATGGTTACACTGTTGAGTTTGGCTCTGCCACTAATAAGATGCCAAAACTTCCAGTAAACAGTCAAGTCTCTCTCTCTCTCTCTTTGTCATTCCAGGTGTGCAAAGCGTTATTCAGGTATTCAGCGATTTATTTGCACAAGTTGGGAAACTTGCAAGACACAAAATAGTTAAAATTAAAGCAGCAGCAGGCGGAGATATCTTAGTATTTAGTCCAGCCCAGAAACACTGTAGCATCTGTTGTTAGATGAATGCCTGCATTCCAAGTTTGTAACAGACTTATTGTTGTAAATTTGTACAATCCTAAACTGAGATAATTTATTATTATTTTATTAAGACAAAAATATATTTAGTCACAGAAGGTAGGCTGTATAGTACACCTCATTAAAAGTCATGTGTAAAATCTTTGTACAGTATCTAATGGCTGACTATGATTTCTGCAGTAATGTACAATATGAAGCCTCAAGTAAGAGTAAGTACATTTTAGTTTAACCATATCTCAAGGAGAAAAGAGTCATTACTGATGACAGCAATATCTAGTTAAAGTTTACTAACATTAGTTAACATACTAACATACCAGACCGGCTTTAGCGCTAAAACCTGTGAGTGTACTGAATTAATTAAGGGTGTGTTTCATTGGTAATAAATTTAGCTTGAAGGATTTCTTGCAAAAGTTATATGGTCTCATTTTAATGCTTTCAAATCAGGTACAAACTGCACATGCTTGTGTGTTAATGCTGTGGGTGTAGGTGACTTAGGTGTGTACCTCCAGCTAATCAGTAATGCAATGTTTGCAGTTGCCTTAGATAATGAAAGGCAGGAGGGAGTTATACTACGTAGAACAAAGAACCCGAGGTTCAGATTTTTCTTAAGAGCTTGTAAACGCCTACCCTCCTTGGTTGGACGATAGACCTTTTCCTCTGTGCTAGTCTTCCTTAGACTTTTCCTGTTAAACTTTTCCACCTCCTCCATGACTGGATTGTTGTCACTCATTTTGGATGATTTCTAAACGGGAGAGAGAGTGAAAAGATGTGAAAAAAACACTTAATAGAATACATGTGAAAACAAACATATGAGCTCATCATCATTTCATCACTCTAGATGCTGAATGCGGTGCCTGCCCATACAGGCACACAAATCAAGCCACACCTCAGTTTTAAGGAAGACTGTAGTGGGCAGAACTCTGGACTTATGCCAGTCACAAGCAACAACATGAACATACTTTAGAACCTGTAATCCTGCTCCAATGTGGTGTCATGTTACACTGTATTGTTATTGTGCAAGTATTCACTTCCACAAATGTGGAACAGGGATTGGAAGGACACATGCTGTAGTTTTCTTGTACACTAATTTGCATTGATGCCTAGTCATTAAAGAGATTGGGGGAAATGTTGAGTGCACACCATGAAGAAGTGAGAACAGAGCTGGGATGTGTGCGTGAAAAGAAAAAATGATAAGAATGACGACCACAGATTATTTTGATTATAACACTACTATGTCACATGAATTAAATATGAAGTTTGTCCTTAGAACAAACCGTGTCCACACCTACAGACAGATTGTCCAGCCTGTGTTTTAAAGGGCTGCACAGCATATATAATATATATTCACAATTACTGTAAAGATATGACAAATAGTCGTCCCATTTAGCGATATTAGTTTGCAGCACTACCAGGCATCTCTGCACACCTCACAGTATTTACCTTGTAAATACAATAGTTGCAGGGCCTAGAACCGAAATATTGCATAACAGACTTCACCACATACACATTTATTTTTTTTAAAATTAATTCTGCTATTTGCATCGCAATGATTAACAGTGTAGATGAATGCATAAAGAGCTGAACAGAGGTAACTAAGTATAATTTTACCTGGTGCAGGGGTGCGTGGTGAGACTGTCCTTTAAGGGTAAAATGCGCCTGTGTAATCCGTGCAACGCAAACGGTTTAAATACAGTCAACACGCCCTTCTGCACGCCTACATTGAAACCGACGCCGACTTTCATTGGCTCCCAAAACTCAGAGGAAGAATTTTAATTGGGCACACTTGATGTCTGACTTCCTTCTTATTGTAGGTTGGCCCTCAGCCATGGTTGTGCAATGTTGTAGTCATATGTCTCTTCCTGTACCTGCGTGTAAAGATGCACAACCACTGTGCGGCTCATCGGTGCAATGAGCTGCCATTATAGTCAATGTGGATGAGTTCATGCTTTAGCTTTAAAACAATGCCATCTAGTGGACTGATCATGACATGACATGAGTTTAATTCCATTGAATGGTATGAAAACAGCAACAACACCATAGAAACTACATGCCAAATACGTTTATTATGACACTTTGAGAAAAAAAAGTCCTGAAAGAATTATTATGTTATTATATAATTCCACAGCTATATATTAAGGTTGACAGACAGTCAATGGACATTCAAACAGATACAGTTTAATATAATGGGCTACATCGTGAATAATAAGGCTTCAGAATGTCAAAATGTCTAGACATACTTTAAAAAAAAGAAAACACCACCAGAGTCACATAGAGCATCATGCTACAACTGTAGTATAATCACCCACCTGAGATCAGGACTCTGGTGGTGGTAGCGCTGTCATCAATATGGTTGTGCATTATTAACACAAAATTGTTTGTTTGAACCAGATGATCATGTCCTTGTGGCTGAATTATGACTTTTTTCACAGACATTTTGATATGTCACAGTAGGAAAAGCACAGCTGTAAATAATAAAATCAGTGGTTGCTAAATTGAATTGAGCTGTTTCAGTTTCAGGGTCCTGGTATTGTGGGGGATGGGATCTGGCTTTTCACTCTCCAAGAAAACAAAAGAAGAAGAAGAGTTTGAAGTGATAATGAATACCATACAACAGAAAAAAAATGAATTTCTGCATGACATAAAACCAATGTAAAGTAGCCGCACAGTATTCTGGATAATCAATAATAAAATCAACAAAGCTGTGTCTCCTTAGCCTGAACGTTTCTGCTGCCTGTCATAGATAGCTGTAGTTATTCCCCATGTGATACACGATCTCAGAATAACCAGGGAACCACCTCGGTACAGCAGAGCCACACTCCGTTGTCGGGATACCCACAGCATCCTCCAACAAGCCATGACGCCTTTCACCTCCCCTCCCACCTGTGCCTGCATGTTTGCAACTAGCACAGACAGCGGGTACAGAGCCAGGCTGATTGCCATGGAGGTCAGTGTCCCCGACACGAAGGAGGAGACCACTGGAGAGAGCCCCTGTTCAGCCACAGCCACACACACAGGCCCCTTCAAGCCAAAGTAAAGGGAGCTGCCCAGGGCGTTACGGGCTGTAATGGGCAGGAAGGCTCTGTAGTAGCCTAAGGCTGGCCTTTGTGCCTTCAACCTGACAAGAACGCTCTTCAGGGTTGGTAGATGACGGTCGTTCTGGCCGTTCTGTAACACATTCTGGACGCGCTCAAAGGGGGTAAAGACAACAGCTTCTACCATACCTGCACCGAAACCAGCCAGAGCAGGCAGGGCAGAGGCGGAGAAGACACTGTGAGATGTCAGGGAGAGTTGGCGGAGGAGGGTGTCCTGCAGGCCAAAGAGCAGTGTGCCATTCAGGGTCCTCATCAGTAATGGCGGGGCCACGCCCCTGTAGAGCTTTGCAGGTCCCTCTTTGTAGAGCTGTCCCACTGCCCGGTGAAGTGGGGTGTTGTGGATTTGTTGACGGAAAACAGTCTTGTAGACAGGGAAGACGATGAGGGTGGGGAGGGTGGACAGCAAGCTGGAGGTGCCTCCATTCAAGTAGCTGTGAAAACGAACCATTGACTCCTTCAGGCCCTCTTCATCTCTGCTATGGTTATGATTTCCTGTCATTCTCGAGCTGGAGAAATGATATCACAAATGATTTTCAGATTGACTTGGGTCAGCCTAACCCTGATAGCAGACACTCATGCAATGAAAACAAAACAGTGGTATCATAATCTTTGCTATAACACGTGCATAAGATAAATTCATTTGCAATATCATATATATATATATATATATAAATAAAACCAGAGGATAAATTTACTCACTCAAATAGTCAGTTGTCAGCAGCAGGAAGCAAACACAGAAAATATAAACGATATTTCTACTTTAACTGCATCGTTGATTGTCTTCAATTGTTGAATTTCCCCGTTAGGACAGAAACACGTGTTCCTCCCTTTTCAAGCCAAATATAAAAAACACGTAAACTGTCAAATCGATGTACAATCACGTCAAGATAACTGGACGCACCGAGTAAGCATTAATCTGCCGGTGTTCGTTATCGTCCCGCCCCTTCCACAATAGTCATTGGTCAAGACGTGCTACGTTACGTGGTCGGGGATTGGTTGTTTCGGATATCAATCAAGATCTTAGCGACAAGGGTGCGTTCAATCTGAGTACTAAACAGATGTTTAAAATACGCTTGTAAATGATTCAGGATTAACTTTTCATAAAAAAATTAAAAATATGTATTCAGTATCCTCCACAGCTACAGCTCCAGTGTCATGTTTAACTTTAAGGTTAAATTTATAGGCATTTATTATACAAACTATATGGGTATTGTGCATTAATACCAGAAAAAACATGATAATACAACATAAGCCATGTTTAAGATTTAAAGCATACTTTTATTAAGAACGCATCCTCAGATAACTGACGCATTCATTCTACTGAAAAAGTAAACACAAAGGTTTGAACAATGCACATAAATGACAAATCCTTCCTCCAGACATACAAAAAGACCAAAGTAAACAGGGGAGGGGGGGAAAAGCAGGTGAACATTTCTGAAGGAAGCTCCAGCCTGCAGAGACCCCGAGCTAAAAACCAGACAGCTTCTCTATAGAAAGATCTTTAAACATACAATCTTGAAGGGCAAACCCCGGACACTGGGCAAACCCCACTCAATGAGGGCACCTCAAGAGTTGAAAGAAACATCCCAAACACCATTTTACAGCCTGATAAGACACATGAAAGTTCTTCATCCAGCGAGAAAATAAAACAACAACAAAATCAGAGGGCGGACGAAGGACAAGACTATTTCATTTCAGACTGTTGAGGCACTCTTGGTTGAGTGGAGCTTCAGTGGCACTGTAAACTAGTTCAATACACATTCACTTCATTAATTATATTCTTTGAGACAGTAGAGGATACAAGAGCAACATTGAAAAACTACAGTCATTCATTGTAACAAAAAGCACTGTAACAGCTTTATATGCCAGATGCTTCTCCTGACCACTGGAACCTGACAGGGACATTCATAAGCTCTTTGACAACATATTCAAATGACTCGTGGTGAAGTGAAATGATCAGGAGAAACTCTAAGCTAAAAAGGTTATGACAAAGTTCACACTGGATAAACACTTATTTATCCATGTACAATAAATATGCTGGCCTAAACTGCTCCTGCTAGCTTGTGATTGCTTTAGAGCTAAATATATGAAGGGGCACTGCTCAAGGGGAAGGGGACTCAAGTAAGTGGGGGTCAGCATTAGTAACAGACATGACTTTTTTTTTTTTGTTTTGTTTGTTTTTTTCCTCTAACAGTTAGTTAGCAGAACATCGTTGCTAATGGTTGTGTTTGGGTTAGGGGAAATCCCTCTTCTTTTATTTGGTGTAACAGCACAAAGTTAATAATGGACACCATTCGTTACAAAGGGACATGGCTGAACAAGTACGACACAGACTCGCCGTTGTGAGTCCTACGGATGGCCTCTGCAAGGATCATGGAGATGTCAATAACCTGGTGGAAGAGAAGATGGGATGTTACTATTTTTGAGTGATTTATCGAGCTAAAAATCCAAGTTTTCAAGGTGAAGATTTGCTTCTTTCTTTGTTTCTTGTCATTGTAAATACCTCCAAGACTACACAAAATGAAGGGATTTTGCATTATATTATTTGATAATGAGCGAAACTGAGGTGAATTCTGACCTGTATTTTGGGACAATGCTTCATCTTCTCCTCCTGAGGGATTGTATTAGTGACCACAACAGCTTCAAAGCAGGCATTATTGATGCGCGAGATAGCTGGGCCAGAGAAGATGCCATGGGTTAGTATGGCATACACCTTGGTGGCTCCAGCAGAAATGAGTCTAAGGAAGAGAAACAGTAAAAAGACGTTACACATCTACACACGACTGGTTATATCCTGGAAAAGAGGTCTCAGCAGTGCCATCTTTAAAAGTTGGTTTAACATCTATAGCAGCCAAATACTTTTGTTACACCCCAAGGTTTTCAATTTACCACAAAAGTATGGGGCTTACTTGTCAGCAGCATGGCAGATTGTGCCACAGGTGTCTGCCATATCATCGACTAGAATGGCGACACGGTCAGTCACATCTCCAACAAGAACCATGCGGTCCACTTCATTTGCCTTTTTCCTCTCCTTGTGAATAAGAGCAAAGTCCACATTCAACCTGTCTGCTATTGAGGTGACCCTGCAAAGGGAAAGTATAATATTAGAGTTACAGCTGGTGTGCAGGTGGGAAAAAAACAACAAACTGTTAATGCCAAATTACACCTTTGTCAGAGAGAAGTAAAGCCAACAGAAATCTAATCTAAAGTAAATTCCAGAGGAGATATGACGAAGGTAAGTTATGTTCAAGGGTAGAACACGGCGAACGTGGCAAGCGGCGTCATCATACCTCTTAGCTCCTCCTGCATCAGGTGAGACGATGGTACAGTTCTTCCATTCAGGGATGTTCTCTTTGATCCACTTCAGCACAGCTGGCTCTGCATACAGGTTGTCAACAGGGATGTCAAAAAATCCCTGGAAAAAGATGACAATGGTTTACAGATTGAATATATCCTACAGCTGGCAAGACTGTAGAAAGCTCATGTCTGTCTTTGTTTCTGTCTTAATCTATTTCACTGCTCAATTTTATTTAAATGCGTCTTTTCCTATAATGTCTTGTGTTTC
This sequence comes from Pampus argenteus, assembly GCA_036937835.1. Classification (NCBI taxonomy): domain Eukaryota; kingdom Metazoa; phylum Chordata; class Actinopteri; order Scombriformes; family Stromateidae; genus Pampus; species Pampus argenteus. The sequence continues at coordinate 19,374,611 of CM072861.1, read as the reverse complement.
TTTTACATTTTGGCTTGATGCATTTTCATATAAAGCACTTTAAAACTTGCTGTTTCCTATTCTAATTAGTAGGTTCTCCAAAGACAGGCACGTGTACAGACTGCAAAGCAAAATGATTACCCGGAGGGAGGTGATTAACTGCAGGAGAGCGAATAAAATGCACTTCTATTCGGGTTTGCCTTTCCTGCTTAAGAGTTACTCACCTGTATTTGTGAGGCATGCAAATCCATAGTGATGATATGGTCAGCGCCAGAGACTGACAACATGTTGGCCACCAACTTGGCAGAGATGGGAGCACGGCTCTGCAATGAAAACAGATCTCAGTCACATGAAATAAGTAAACTGGCAGGCATCACTTGTTTCTAAAAATAACACCGAGCTGAGAGCTTAGCAATTTGGTAATATTATACCAGTCAAATTGAATTTTTTTAATATAGCACATACCAACTTGATAAAACCATATTTGAGTTAGAATATTATCAGGTATGAGCATTGATAATCAATATTTACTGTCACAGGGCTGTAAGTGTAAGAACTTCACAACACCCAATACTGTATAACAAAGGTATTCAAAGATCTACCTGTTCAATTGATTAATACGTTTAGATTGTTAGATAAACCTGCAATATCCAAGCCATGCAATCTGATTAAAATGTTGTACTTAAAGTACAATAACAGGCACCAAGACACACAAGATGAAATGGGATTGCAACCGCTACAGTTAAGCAAAGCAAACAGAACAAGGGAAAGGACAACAAAAGAAAAAAAAAAAAGCAAATATGGCAAGTAGTGTTTGATGGACATAGCTTCAGGCTTCTTGTCATGATGCTGGATGGCAAATGGCATGGCAGAGGTAATTAGACAGATATCCCTCACCCCCACCTTGTCCTTCTTGTCCTGCCGGGCATACGGAAAGCAGGGGATAACAGCAGTAACCCTGGACGCCGAAGCAATTTTGCAGGCATTGATCATGATCAGCAGCTCCATCAAATTGTCATTGATCTCCCCACAGCCACTCTGCACGATGTAGACATCTTCCCCACGTACGCTCTCTCCTATCTCCACACTGTCAAGAAGAGAGAGGTGACAAGACAAACAGCAATTTAGTACCATAAAGCTAACACACCATGGCAGGCAAGAGACAAATGAGACAGAGTAAACAATGGCTTGTGTCAACATGTGCTGTAACTTGAAACAGGGTTTTAAAAAAAAAAAAAAAAAAAAAAAAAAAAAAGGAGAAAACTTGTATGCAGAGTTAGAAAATGACCAAACAGCTTTAACAGGACATTTTAATATCATTGTTTAGGACAGTATAAAGATCTCCTCCAGACATGTTTTAATATTACAATAAAACAATATATCCACAACATATGAATGTGCAATTATTAATTTTAAAGCTGGTGGCCACAAAATGAAGTAAATTGGACTCGGAGGCTTCAAGTTTCCACATCACACTTGTTTAAATTTAATATTGGACCAAATTTGTATTCCCAAACTATTTGCAATCTCACTGATCACGCTTGTAGGCCTGATCCCAATGAACACAGAGAAACTTCCCACTTTCAGCTGATGAAAGTGTAAGCCTTCTGGTGTCAAACATTATTATACACAGTGAAGCTCAAACATCCAACTAAAGGAATAATACGGGAAAAAAACCCCACACATTTTTAACTGAAAGAGGACTTTAACATCAGATGAATTAGTTGCTAGGAGTAACAGGACAGGTTGTTAGCATGAGCCACGCGTGGACTACAAGTTCCTATCAACACTGCGCGGTAATTTCAGCGTGACACTACGTTTCTAAATCAATACGTAAAGCTAGTCTACAACATTTGCGTAGTTTCCCCCTTGACAATGAGCTTTATTCAACATAGCTTCGTGTTTTTTTTTTTAAACAACTCACCAGGTTTCTTGGTTGCTGAATTTCTTCGTAACAACCTTGCCCAGCTCGAGACCCAGGCGGTCTGCTATTTTCTGAGACAGGTCCGGATGTGAGCTACCGCTGAATATTTTGATATTAGGCATTTTGTTGCGGTCCAGGGCGTCGTCCAGTCCGAGCAGGCAGCGGCAGCGAGCGGCTGACGAGTCAGAAAGACCGAGAAGTCCCAAGGCAACAACTGGAAATTAATCAACAGTTGACTGGCTACTCTAAGCGAGCTAAAGTGTGTTCCCTACCTATCCACCATTATGTCCCACACATCACGCGTGCGACCTGTCCTCTTGGCGCGGCGCGCACGCTTTCACTTACGTTGCCGCGATTACGTCATCGTAGAGCTAGAGGCGGTGGCAACAAAGGGGGGCCATGAGCTTGCACATATTACGAATAAAAAGTGAGTTAATGCACTTACAAGATGGTTGCCAACCTTCAGTATTACCCAAAGAAGAAGGTTTAAAGGTGAGTTAATACATTGACACAGGAACAAAAACCGATATGTTCTATAAACATATTGTTTCATACAAATCATGGATATTGGACTTAAGGGAAATGTTTGTAAACCCATCTTTTGTAATCCAATGGACAAAACTTAAAGGTAACAACAACTGTTAATCTCCTTGTCATACGACGTGAATTTTGGCCTTGGAGTCAACATGGCCTTAAGGAAATACAAACAAATGTGTTCCAGCAAAATACAGTCCCTAAAAGAAAAGAAAAAGAAAATGGAGATGCACGAGTTAGGGACTGCTGGTTTCAACAGTAATGGCCTTTTTCAGCACAACAGATATTTTGTCTGGTCATAGTAGAAAAAAACATACCTTACTAATAATGTTAACCAGTGTCCCAGTAACAATGTGACAGTGAGCCAGCACGAACTGAAGCAGCTACTATGACATTTCAAAATGGCGTCTACCTGTTATAGCAACATATTACTGTATGTTTATGAAATAATGTGAAGTGTTACTGACTTCTATCCATAGATTGTTTTTTTGTTTTTTTTACTGGATTATCTTTCTTGCTGCCATTTTTTTTAATTTAACCTATCCACAAAGAGGCTCCCCCGCCTGGTGATTGGCAAAGTGTATACTATGTTAGCAATAACACAAATAACACACACAAAACTTAGTAAATGTTAGCAACACAAAACCAATTTACTGTGGGATGGTTGGTGTTGTTTCAAGTGATATGTACATTGTTGAGTCAACATTGTTTTGTTTTTTGCCAGAGGCAAATGAATGACCTGTAAAAACCTGCTGACAGCAGCAGAAAGATGCTTCCAGATCATCCTAACGGACTTCCTGTGACTTTCGCAAGTTTACAGCATGCAATGTCATTTGCAAATCCTCTGAAAGAGTTTATATAATATACTTTATTGCTCTTAAAACATGAGTTAACTGTACACAGACAGAAGACCACAGTGACGACAAGATAATTGACAGTAAATTAAGACAAGAATGAATAGGTGCACATAAAGGAAACAATGGGTTAAGCCATAGCGGGCTCATTGTGTGAATGAAACACAGACAAATCCACATATTTTTTAGCAAAGCAACTCAACAATGACAACCACAGAAATGTTTATCATAAATGCAATAAAATATTCAAGTAATGATGAGAGAACATTGTCTGATACGTTTGTTTATAAAAATAAACATGTCCCATGCTTTATACTCATAATATACTCTTTAAAATATATGTTTTGCTATTAGTCTCTATGTTACATTACTACTATAAATAGTTACATTACAGACATGTTTTATCTTTTCCTTTTTACAAAAGAGTTTGGATAAATCTTCATGTTACAAGTAATGTTTTAAAAGTGTTTCTTATTCTCTCAAATATTTGATCTTATTATTTACATTTACAGTGTTGAGTAATACATTTCCATCCCGAATATCATTTGGAAAACATTTACATATTTGCCACCACAGCCTTTCATTTTTGCCTTTTTTTCCCACTTTAGAACTGGAAGGTTATCTGTACAAACATTATCATCATCTTCAATAGCCAAAGTATCTACCCCTGAAAGTCTAATACGTAAGGGAAAACATGCAGTACAATGAAAGAGAAAACACTGTATATGGTTATGGAAAATGCCACATAAACAGCGAAGGAAAAACTGCTAAAAGAGAGTTCATGTAGACACCATGAATGTGTTCTGAAACCAAAGAAAAGATGTGCAACAAAGCTGACATCCTGATTTTTATTTTACATTTTATAATATATTTATATTGTGTAAAATGAACGGCGTCATTGATGAGTTACACTGCAAAATTGATGAATAGTCACAAGAGTATGTAGGCTATAACTATAACATAACATAATCAAAGCTGAATTTAACTAATAGTAATTAATGTAGGTGCTATTGAATCAACATCAGAATTGATTTCCAATATGTCAAATATTTTGTATTTGTAAGTTATACCTTGGTTTAGGGATTTATGGTTACTGTTATCAGTAAAACGCACAAAACATCGGAAGCACAAATGAGCATAAGTCATGATATACAGGATTTTATGAACTTTTGAGTTAGGTAAAGTACTGTGCTTTGTTGTCACTGTTAATTTGGTTTCACAACACTTTCTTTTAACAGTATGTCCAGTATACACATTTGGCCAGCACATCTATAAAGCCTCTGTGATTAATTTCTAATAACAAGAGGATGAGACACAAAGAAGATTTCAGACAGGAAACAGATGTGTTAGTTTTATTAAAATACATAGAAAACTACTTTGTGTGTTTCTTATATATTTGCTAGATTGCACAATGTATAACAGCACATAGAAAGCAAATTTGTTTATATTGTATCTGAAAACCTGAATAAAAACAAAGGATCCTTTGAAACGGGTATGTTTTAAGCCTTGAGGACATGAACTATGTAAAACTGGTGGTGTGGACTCAAGTGAGATTTTCAGCAGCAGAGTGAATAAAAAACACTGAATCAAACATGAACATATGTTTCAACTTCAGAGCTAATTTCAGAAGTTGTGCAAAATTCTAGTGATAAGATTATTCACTTGTAAGTGGTATATTTAAAACTATGAGTCACAACAAGTGAGATATGGATCAGTGATGGTGTAAAATACTCTCTGTGTTAAGTACAGTGTTGGTATTCTCTACGGCTCACTACTCTACAGAGGATAAGACTGTGACTTGGGTCTCTGCTACATTGTCTGCCGTGAGCAGGTGTGTTTCATACCTGCACGGTTTTAGTGTGAGAATGGGCTTCTGTCAGTCAATGTACTTTAATATGTCTTACTTGTCTTTCAGTGGTTTTCATTTTCCAATAACACTGCCACTTACATTTTGATTCTTTTATCAGTATGCCAGACATGGTCAACAGAGATCTCCGGTTTGCATTACAACAGTTAGAAAATTCAACATACAAACACATCACCATCTAACCAACCAATGCTTTGGACTATGTAATTTACAGAAGTCGCTACTTGACAAAATCTCTGAAATATCTTTGTCCAGAGCATACATTTATTTCTGATGGTTTATTATAATATTTATAGTTCTCTTAACTCAATACATTTCAAATATATTTGTCACCTTTTTTCTCCACAAAACTTTATATTATTTGCTAAGTAGACACAACTCAAATTTACATTACATACAAAATATTATATCATAATGATTTATGTATATTGTGAGTATTGATATGAGGTGATTAGCCCTGTGTCACCCAGTCTGTTGTAGGGTTCTTCCATTGTGCATTAGTTTAGTGTATCTTTGTATTTCAAAACAAGATCCACAAGGCTACCTCGGGGCCTGTAAACATGGGATGGAACAGCTGCATTGCAAGTTTTACTAAGGATGATTCATTGCACGTTCTGTAAAAAATGTAAACAATAAATAAATAATGAATTTGGATAGAGTAACCACCCATATTCAGGGCTGTTTTGATCACATCCCTGCCAGATTTATTCTTACTGAGCAGGAAGAGTTTTGATGGGTCGAGTGAGTGAGCTCATGTTATTGATGTTGGAGGAAACTTGAGGGCTCACTGTCTTTGTCGGCAGGCTGCTTGAGTGTCCCATCGATTCTTCTGCTGCACGCAAAAGCAAAGTATAGTTGATAGCTACTTCCTCAACTTTTCTTAACAGCTGCAGCCTTTGGTTTTCTGAACGAACTCCTCTGACCAATTTGATAAAGGTCTGAGTTAGATCACACAACACTTGAAAGCTGGCTGTGACAACAGCCAGCATACGTGTTGGGCTTTTTTCAACACTTGCCACTCGCCGACATGATGCTCTGAATTCTTTGAAGCGCATTGCCAGTTCTTGTTTGTACTCTGTAATCCGTGAGGGCTGGAGACGAGCCTCACCCTCAGCTTGTGGGCTGTTAGCACACTGACGTAGGATAGCTAGCAATTCATTAGCATCCAACTGGGCATTTAGGAAACCATCAGGCAGACTGAAAGTTTTCCCCTGTAGAGCCTGTACCCGTGCAAGGCTCCCCTCCAATGTACCACAGGATCTTAGGTCAATCTCTTGTGTCTGTGGCTCATCCTCCTCCTCCTCCTCTTCCTCCTCCACCTCTTCCTCACCGCTGCAGTCCTCTGCATTAAGAACCTGGAGTGTTTTGCTTACTACGGGAAAGGTATGTGAATCCAGCTCCATGCCTGGAAGGACCTGAAGGGGTATGGAGTATGAGAGCTCATCCTTCTCACTGCTTTCATCTGCTGCCTCACACTTCCTGTAGCAGAAACAGAATGAGCAGCATTTATCCTTGTCATCACTGTCTTCACTAGGCAAGGTCAGCAGCACCTCCCCGGTCCCTTCTTTACTCTCACGCAGTAGCTCCTCTCCCTGAATAAAAAACACACCCTTTTTTCCCTTCCCCTCTGCCTGGTGAGACTGTGTGTGCACTGGCTCTACTGGGGTGGGGAGCCTCAGTCCTGTGGCTCTCACTCTCTCCATCTCTTTCTCTAGACTCTTGGCTTTGGGCTTCACCTCGGCATAAACGGGTGTGCTAGTGCTGTTGTCCAGTTCTCCAATGCTGTATCGCCTCTGGAGCTTCTTATATTTTGGTGCTCCCATGCAATCTGTTTGTGAAGTACAGGTGGGCAAGCAGGAGCCCTGCTCTCCTCTTGGCTCTCTTGACTCAAGGCTGGTAGAACGTATTCGTGTAGTCTTGATCTCTAAGGTCTGAGGTCTCCTTGTAGCACCTTGTGTGTGAGGGGCTTCAGAGACTGCTGAAGGGGTCTTCGAGATAGTTCTCTCTCTGCCCCTGTGCTGTGTCTCTTTTGTGGAACCAACTGGTGTGTCAGGTAGCCGCATGCCCCTACACATTCTCTTACAATCACAGCTGCGTCGCTGCTCCCTGGAGATACCTGGTGCCTTTAGCACAGGGCTGGTGCGGAGCTGGCAAGCACAAGGAGTACCTGAGGGCACAGGTGAGGATCCCTGGGACAAAAATTCCCCCTGGGATGACTTGGGTTTCAGCAGCTCCTCTAAGAACTCTAGCTCATACTGACGGACTTTCTGTAATTGAGCCCTTCGCTCATCTGTTTCTCTTCGCATTCTTGCTGGGAACGTAGCTGAAAGAAGGTTTCTAAAGCTCAAAAAAGGGGCATTGCGCTGGGATTTCCCCTTACCACTGCCCTGCTTCTTTGAGTCTCTGGCTGGTAGAGTAGAGATCTTATCTACAGAAGGGGTAGGTGTTGTTGGATCATCTAAAATAGGTAAGGATTTTATGGGGCATTTCTGTGACTCGGGATGGGATTTACCCTGGGCACCATCAGTCTTGCTTTCAGCCTCTTCTTTTTTCTCTGATTTTACAGGCAAACGAGGGGAATACTTTGTTTGTATTTGAGGGCTGGGTTTTGACAAACTAGGATCTGCTCCTACTCTCACATTTTCTTTGCTGTTAGCCAGCTGGAGGCCTTTGGCCCGAAGTCGTTCATCATCTGTGGGGGAGGAGGACTGAAACACCACTACCTTCTGAACCTGTGGATCCTTTATTCTTAACTGTGGCCCAGGCTCCTGTTGCACCGGGCATGTGCAGAAAAGGTCATCAACTGGCAGAAGTTCTGTAGAGCTTGAAGGCTTCATGGTCTCACTAGAGGCAGTCTCGGCATCTTGGCACATAATAGTGGGGGAAATCTTGGCAGAAGCAGTTCTCTCCACTGGCAAGAGGATAGGTAAGGCTTTGTTGATAGTGTCGGTATTAAGAGGTGCTGTTGTCTTCCCCTTCATGGCCCCAGAAAGATTTTGACTCTCCTCAGAATAACTTGATAATTTCTGATCTTTACTGATTTGAGCTGTCAGTGAAGCATCAGGCACCTTAAGTTCTTCAGGTGACTTAGAAGGGGGATTAGGGGGTTTTGCTTTGGTGGACACAGAATTTGCTTTCATTTCTGTTTTCTGTTCAGTCTGAGTGGTGTCTTGATTACCTCCCTGCTCTGTTACAACACTGAGTAAAGCAGAGTCTTTACTGGGGCCGACATTAAAGGGAACAGTTTTGCTGAGAATTACTTGTTTGGGTGGACAGCCAGCACGAATCTGACCCACAGAGAAGGCCCCAGTCCCTATGGTCTTTGCAGTACATCCGGGGATAGCTAAGGGAAAGTCACGACGACAGAGGATACGTTCCTTGTTGATATGGTGAGCCAACAGGTAGGCCTGGTTCTGGTTCTGTTTCATAGCTGACACCATCTCAGAAACATCTGTCAATTCAGAGGAGTTGGTCTCATGGCCTGAGTCCAATGATGACTCAGGTGTAATGGCAGCTAAGACAATCAGCCCTGAGGAGGAAGGCAACAGAACACACTATTAGGATGATGTAAAAAAAACAATTAAAATACACACAAACATATTGAATTGTTATGTGAGTGTTTTAGTTTAGTTATTGAACCAGACATTTGCAGTTGAGAAGATTCATCTTGATTACGATAAAAAAAACAATTTTTTTAGAACTATTTCAGTTTGTTTCTAAAGTCCTTAAGGGTCAGATTTATAATCCCTCATCGGACTGATCTATCCATTAATGGGTTTCCATCAAAGATGAGCACATTTTATATTCTGTGTTCATAAAATGTACCACAAAAGGTTCATTTTTAATAACAGGGGCTTGTTTTCAAGACACACATGATGTTGAGTAATAGAGAGCTGTTGTTGCTTTTAATTTATGTAAAACATGCTGTTTTTCACTTCTAATTAGTTTAGTTTAGGATATTGGTCAATTTGTTTAGCATCTTGTAGTTATGACATAGTCTTAAACTCAACCTCTCTTGCACAGCCTCTGCACTGCAAATGTGCTGTGTACTGTTAATTGATAAAAAGCTAAAAATTGTATTGGATGAGTTAGATTACTGCTGTTAATTCTGTGAGTGAGATGTGGGCCGTGGCATGACTGAGGCTGTTGACCTGCAGTCTGTGTTGGCTGTTGAGGGTGATGGGGGTAGTCCTCAGAAGCTGCCAAAGCCTCTAGTGCCTGTAAGGTGGACACCAGGGCATCGTCAAGCTCCTGGGCATGATCTCGGACTGTTCTCGTGGCCACATTATCAATCAGTGTCACAGGCACATCTTCCTTGGCTTGGGACGGCTTCCCGGGGGTGACCCCTTGGCTGGCATTGGTTCGACCCTTCCTCCCTCTCTTTGGGTCATCCTCATCTGAACTGTTGTCCCTGAAGCCGGGTGGTGGGGCAGCAATAGCAGGTTGTGGTGGTTGCAGCTTTGCTCCTGCATCACCTGCCTCCTCCTCATCCTCCTCTTCATTCCCTGGGGGTGGTAGGGCCATGAGATCAACAGCGCCTCCATCTCGGGAGGCACAAGCACTGGAGCAGTATTTCCCCGAGCTACCAGTACCGTTCACTGCTGTTGATAGACCCTCTGCCATGTGCCTGGCTTTGCAAGAGTCACAGAAGTAGCGTGAGGTTTTCTGGGATTGACCAAGTGTTAGGGCTCGGATTCTAAATCCTGCATTCTCCACTGGTAGGTTATCTGAAACCCCGGCTATTTCCTCTGTACTCTGCTGGATGGGATCTGACTTAGTGCGGGGCCGCCCAGGGGGCTCTTGAGAAATAAAGTTCTCATTTATGTCAAGTTCAGCCTCAGCGTGTGTTTGGAGATCCTGAAATTGTTGTTGTTCTCGAAGGTGGACATGACACAGGCCAAGATGCTGAGACTCTGCAGGAACTATGGCCCTTGAAGACCCTGACTCTCTGTGCGAGCTTTCCCTCTCGTCTCCTCGTCGCCCTCCACTTGGCAAGCTGGTTGCCCCAGAACGTGGGTGGGCATGGTGGGAGCTTCTGTAATCTGAGGATAGAATTGTTAGAGCAGTGGAGAGTTTGTAGCAATAGAGAAGATCCAGATGGGAAAGAAGAGTCAACAGCTGGTGGTCACATGGGGATTATTTGTTATTTCAGAGATGGATGTTGAATTGAAGTTTGTTTGAGGTTGGAGGGTTAGATTCTGGTGGAATGTGATGGTATGATGATCCTTCTTTTATGTGGACTATACGTTGAGACAGCAGAGGATCTTTTCATGTTCGAACAAATGTTTGTGATTACAGCAAACAGTACAGCAAGATGCACTGTAAAATTCCATAATGTTATTATATCTTGGGAAAAAAAAATATGGAAATCTCATTCCAATGAGATGGAGATGGGAAGAAAGACAGCAGAGGGCACCATGGGATGGTATTTCTAGGATAACCTGGTAATGGTTTCAGTCAATGAAGAAACAGATCAATGTCCATGTAGACTGAACTTATGAAAATTATCAAATATTGCCTGACATGCAGTGTCTTATATGATTCTGATTAGATGCTGAAACCTCACTTTCACTTACACTATTCTAAATATGTGATATGGATGTTTTATTTAAAACTTTAAACAATGTTGTTTTCCCTAAATTCTTTTAACATTTAATGTATTTTTCCAAATTAAAGCATATATTTAAAATTAAGCATGAAAGACCAATATGACTTCCAACATACCTGCCTTGGTCAGCTGAGACTGACCAGGAGTCCGAAAGTAGATGGTCCTTTTAGGGTCTACAAACAGCTTGTAGTAGCCAGAGATGAGGCACGCAAAGTTACTGGCATCAGGCCATTCCATGAGTAGGACCAGGGGCTGCAGGGGGTGGTAGGGAGGGGGATTAGGAGACTATTTAGGGGACAGGCAATGAGCATTGCCTGCTCATTTTGTAATGACCTGATGAAATTACATTTATTAAACTGTTGAACGATACAAATATAACAAATGTTGTGTCTTGGCTTAATTAGATGTCATTGTACTATGTGTCTTTGACTTTTTTTAATACCTTGGCCTCATGGATTGTCACCTCCACACGAGCCACTCCTTGGCTCTCACGATAGAGCTGAATCTTGGCAACCCTGCTGAACTCAGCCAGAACTGTTGTGAGGTTGTTTTTCAGGTCAATCACATGACTAATACCATGTCGAGGACCCACCAGTAGTGTTGTAGCTGATTGTTTCTCATCCTGTAGAAGAACCAGGAGGTTTGAATTATTTACACATGCTATACTTGCTTGGACATAACATTATATTGTTCAAAATATCTTTAGACAATTCCTTAAGGATGCCAAAAAAGCAAGCTCTTTGTGTGGCTACATGTATAGCTGTAAAGAGAAAATGAATGAAGCAAGGAATTAAATAAAAGAGATACACATGTAGTATTCCTGTACAGAACAATTCAAACTATATTACCAGTCCAACAGTGTGGAACAGTATTCCTCCAAAAGGTGGGAGGTCATTGAGCACACGCATGTACTGCAGCTTCCCTTGGAGAGGAGGGACCTGTCAACAGAATGATGAACAAGAAATTCTCATCTTTAAAAGTGGAATCCTCTTATAGGCACTTCATATGTCCTCATGAGGGCACTGTTGAGCCACAGATGTTTCTAATAAAGTCTTATGCAACAGTTACATCTTTAAAGATGAAGGGCTTGTACAAAGGACTCTCATGCAGACAGAGCCATAAAATACAATAAATTAAAACTCCTCTAAAAAGTGTTGATATTTAAATCTTGATCGTAATCCAGAGAGGGGGAAATTAGGAAAAGGCTGCTATAATAATTCCCAATGCTTATAAATGTGTAATAACAGCAGTATCTCTGATAAGACATGCTGCTAGTCATTCAGGCCATTGTACATCTTAACTCAGCTCTTCTGAGTATAACAGCAGTATGTCTAAAGGCGGTAAAATCATATTTCAGAGATGGAAATGGTTACAATTAGCATTTTATATTTAGTTTTGTTAGCAGCACCTTGTTGCCTGAAGGTGGTGGATGCTGGTAGGTCTTCAGCAACTGAGACAAGCTCTTACACACATTCTTCTCCTTGACTGTTGGAAGCAGAGTAAGGGGAAGGAAAGGCTCTAGTCCCCACTCTTTTCTGTGATAGAGAGAACAGTGGCAGAAGTATACACAGTAGTAAACAACAGTGGAGTGGTTAATAAGAGTTCAGGGAAGATATCACAACAATGACAAAGGAGTTTTTTCATCCCATGGATAGAAACAGTGAGCCTAGCTTGCATCCTCTACAGCTCATGGATTGACATGGCGACCTTAGTCTATTACAAGCACAGTGGATCTGTTCTGCTTCTGTGATTATGACAGAATCTAATTACTTGCTAGGTTGAGGTTTTGAAGAATAAATGAGCAAATTGAGGGAGAAATGTAATTTTACAAAGCAATGGATTTCTTTGTCTAGGGAAAATGATCCTTTAGTAATTTGAGTTTTTAATACTATTGGAATGAATTATTAATCATTTAGAAATTATTGAATGAACAAATGTCACTGTGAGACACACTGATGTGGTACTTAGAATTTTTAATGTGGTAAAAAATGTAATAAATATGTTTTTGTCTGTAATTTCTTATAAGTTTAATTGAAGACTTACTCTACATGCTTGAGAGATATCTTCTGATTGGGTCTTGCGGAGGACACAGTGATGTAGATATGGAGCGCAGCCAATCGTAACGTGATGTCAGATTTCCAATCCATCCCAAAGCGCTCCTTGATTACGTCATTGCGACTCTGTGAGGACATAATGAAATCTTGCTTTGTTCTACACACATCTGACTGCAAACAACGCAGTTAAAGACTGGAATCCTTTTGAAAGACATATCCTTAGTTTAATTGCCAAGGACAGCTTCCAAATTCATAAGAGTGTTAATGTGAATGTGTCTGTGTCTGAAGCCTGACATTGACATATGTCACTTTACTAATTCGCCTCTAAAATCAGTCAAGAAGGCAAACATAATGTAATGGAAACTGTGAAATAAAACTAGCTGCCAATGAGAGCATCTAATCATTGGCTCCTTCTTGGCACCCCATGTTTTTCGAGGAGACAGCTCAAGATTGAATGACATCCTTCTAAATCCCCCTTTAATCCAGTGATTTACCTGTATGTAGAGGTACTCAAATGCAGCGGGGTCCCTCCTCAGCAGGTCTGCAGGGTCCTTGGGGAAGAAGCAGATGCGGAACAGACACTTCATCCCTTGGAAATAGGTTCTATGCACCACCTGAGGAAATATGACAGTATCAACTAGCTAACCAACGGCATCTTCAATATTAGTCACACATATTATAGTATCATTTTCCATAGGTGAACAGGGTTGACTACATATTGGATGCGTCTGTGCCGTTTATTCTTGTTTATGTTTCTCACATGTGTCAGAGGCTGGTTCTCCTGCAGCAGATGCAACCTCTGATTCTGGTCCAGACCACCGGCCTCTAGCACCAAAGCAAAATGCTCAATGTAGCGCAGTGAGAGGCGGTCCTGCAGGGATGAGATCACATCCTGGAAGGAGAGAGATGGAAACAAATTGGAGATAAGCATACAATCAACAAAAACGTATATATTTTGATGTATTAAGGCTATTTTCTTTTACCCTGAATTCACTCACTCAGTGGTTTTACACAATCGTTTGTCAAATTGATATCCTAGTGACTGGTATTTACTGTTTAGGCTGTACTGCGATCATGTTTGTCATTTTGAGTAACACAGAACGTTGGGCAAACTTTCGCTCTGGCGCAGATCACTATCTATGAATGATGTAGAGCTTTTCTCATATCCTCTTTTTAAAATGCACAGATGCACTCTGAGGGGATATTCAAGGTTCATCACATCTTACTGTTTGCTAAGCCTGAGGATAATTTCTTTCCCCTCTTAATATATTAGAGGCTTCGACATTAAAGGGGATTCTACTGTAGTGATGTTACTGTAGTTTGGCTTCAATCTGAAGGCTCATTAAGAGACTTAAAATATGTGCACTAATGGTTTGTTCTACATAAACAATTAATTGGAGGCTTAGCGGTGTAACCTAAGCAACAGCTGTCCCTGAAAAGCAAGGGCAAGCAGTTTAAACAGTATTGACCTGTGCGGTTTGCATTAAATGACACCTTGGGATGTCATACAATCAACTGATGGCTCCATGTGATGCTATAGATTATAACCTAGGATACAGCAGGAAAGCTTCTTTAGTTGACAGACAGTATAATGGGTACACAACTGGGCATCATATTGTGCCATTGATTTAATCTGTGGTACTGTTTTATTGATCTGTGCCTTCTTATTATGCTGAAATTCCATTTAATTAAGCAGACAGGGGCAAGCTTCCTCTACCTCTCCTTTAAAGTGATGCTGTGCTTCTCCTTTTCTGCCTTTCTCTCCCTCCATGAACAGAGGAGAGATTTGAGAAATCTAATAGACTCCATTTAATGAGACTCCTCAGAGATGTCAGACTCATCTTAGAAACTGACATAGAGACAGAAATTACCTCCGTCTAACCGAATTCATTTCTTGCTTTATGTCTTTAATCATGTTAGTGAGATTTTAAATTCCAGAAACTGATATATCTTCTGAAAATAATTGTTTATTAGATACATATGTGAGAAAGTGCAAACATTATAATACCGTTTATGACCTATTAGTCAATTACGGGTGATTCTATTGTACATTGCAATCCTTTGTTAATGCAAAATCATGATATAAAAATCTCATACATATGCACAGCTGTTGTGAATACATACCCTAACAGTGGTACGGCTATCGAATGTAAAGGACTTAATTTGTCCATTCTCCAAGAACACCTTCAACACATTTGGTATGAGTAGCAAGGAGTCGTCCTTGAGCATTGTCTAAAAAGAAATCCAGGAGAAAACAGTTCAGGTTTGGTGAAAAAACAAAACAATAGATGAAGTTCAAGATCATCAGACATTATTTGTACAATGCAAATTGGGTTTGTGCTTTGCTATTGAGTGAGAAACAAAATAAGGGGTTAAAATAGAAACATGCCTCATGTGAATAAGGAGAGAGCATATGATAACATTGGTTATTGTGGTTTCTGTAATAATAGTAGTATGATGCAAAAACTAAGGGCAAAAGGCTACTCGATGAGTATAGCCACATTTTTATCAACTCATCTCTCTAATGTGGATTATGGTGACTGGACAGTAAAGGGACACTGTTTAAAGAGATGATAATTTTTTTTTTTTAATTAAAAAATATATAAGATGTAACACCAGCCCCTCCCCCATCCCCAGTGGAAATTACACCACTGATGGAGAAATACCACTGAAGGAGTAAAACTCAGCCTAAGGATGGCCACACCATGTATTGTATAAAGATCAAAGAAGGACTTATTCAATTTCTTCAGTCTATCCATTCAATATTTCTTCCATGCAAAGAAAATTGGATGGTAGAATTGAAAGCATTAAGAGGAGAGGCCTGATTCAAGGTTGTTTCTTTTACTCAACACACTTGTTAGAATAAAATAGATAAGCAGTCCAGTCTTGCTCAGATGTAATGTGACGGGCCTTCTCCCCTCCCTGTTGCTGTCTCTTTTTTGTCTTGCTGAGGGCTGTTTAAGAAAATGACTCTCAGTTCTCATTATATAGTTTGAAAGACGAAGTAATAAGATATATCTGAGGGTTTTAATGTGACGTATGGAAAAGGATGCAAAGAGAAAACCTTGCAGTCCAAATAAAATCATTCGTATGTGCCAAAACAAAATTAATCCCTTCCTGTAGCTCTTGCTTTTTTAAAATCTCCTGATAGGATTTATAAAAACAGGATGCCAACATTGCTCATGACAGTATAATGTTGTAAAAAGTCAGCTTCTATGCACTCTATGCATTGCCTCTATGCACTGCCTGGCACCTACATCTTATCGGACTTGAACTTAGCTTTATGGCATTTGCATTGTTCTCTCCTGATTAAATCCTTGCTTGTGTTGTATGAATGTTGCTTTGGATAAAATCATCTGCTCAATGATAATATTTTAACATTATAGGGATATGGATTATTGCAACAATATAACTCAGAAAAATGTTTTTAGCTTAACTACTATGACTAAGAGCTTCTTCACAATAAAAAGTCAGCAATCTGAGTCTTGAATCTTGTATTGTTACATGGGAGTAAAACTGAATTGTGTGTTTGATTTAGGGACTAGGGAAGGCCAATCCTCACCTAAACAGCTCAAGGATATGATTTAAGGAGGGAGGAGAAGGACCAGTTGTTGAGGTGGAATCAGGAAAAGACTATATTTCTAGGAAAATCCATAGCATTTCATCACAGACATATTGGTCACAAACTACAAGTGATTTTAATCAAATAGCAGGTGATCGTGGCCGATGAGCTGTGGTACTGTGCCATATTGTATGGCAATCATAGCATCTCTCTTGTATATCTGCACCAACAGTGCCTTATGCTTTGTAGCTTGAGCTCAGATCAATGGATTGGAGAGAGGAGACCCAGCCTCATCTTATTGCCGTAAGCATTCATTGAGGTGATGTTATCTCCTGGTTCATGAGAATATCGCTCCCTTTAATTTATTTCTAATGATGGAAACCTGTGGATTTCACATGATGTTGACTACTGGTATTGCCAGGCTAGAGTCGGTGGTGAAATCAGCTGTAATGAAAAGCAAGTTCGAGCTGTCTGCCTGAAACTCTGTGTGTGCTTAATCCAAAGGTTATCAGAGACCTGGTGGTCCAAGTGATGTGCAATCTTGTTTTCTGTTTTCTTCCATTAAGTTCAGGTAAATAGAAAATAGAACAATGTAATGCACTATCCTCTATCTTCTGATTTTCTATTGATTGTCTGTTGCTTGTCGTCTTTGTGTTCCAACTTTATTCACTGTGCTGTGTAACACTATTTTTAGCAAGTATGGCTTTGCAATGTCAGTGTCTGTCGATGGGTCAGTGAGTTGTTCGGTCTGTCCACCACTTTGGCCTAGACTGAAGTAGTTCAGTAATTGCTGGATGTGCAATGAAATTTTATACATTCGTTGATTTTGGCGATCCCCTGACTTTTTCAATATGGTTGACAGATTTATTATAAGACATAACAATGGATAGATGTCTGAATTCGGTACAGATATCCCTGGTGCCCAGGGGATGAAGCCTAATGATATTGGCCATCCACTGATATTTCTTCTAGCACCACCAGCAGCAACATTTCTCACTCAAAATGAAATGTCTCAACAAATATTGGACATAACCGCTCTGCCATTTTCAACAGTAAAATAGGACCCTAAAGTATCATTTGATGTATGTCTGCTTTCAAAATGCCTTTGAAAAGAAGTTTAGGTTGCTCCTCTGAGAATTCAAATCAGTCAGATAAGCACTTTATTCAAGGCCGGACCAAAGACTCGCTTACACACACAGTAGAGAAGCCCCGACTGAGCTAAGAAGATGGAGAGAGGATACTTGAAGCTTTTGCGATTGCTGATTAAACAAAAGAAATGCCAATTGGAGAGGGGGGAAAGGGTAACAGCATGTGTTTGCATGCAGAGATGCATAAAACAAATTGAACTTACTGAGTCTGGGTCGCTGATGGACACTTGCTCTGAAAAGCGCACTTTAGGCGGGTTAGTTCGCAGGCGGGCCTTTGTGGCTGCACTTATGAAGGCAGACTTAGGTGACTAAGGATAAGAAAAAAAAAAGAAGAAAAAACTCAAATGAATCGGTCTGAATTAGGCGACGTACGTGAGTAAAAACCCTGTCACTACCAGGACTAAAGAGACATGTGTTGGAGTGCTGGCTAATGCTGCTGCAATGTGACAACTGCAAACCTGCTTTAAACATGAAACTCACCTGTTCAAATTTCAAATTGTTGTGCTTGTTGGTCTGAGCACGAGAAATATGTTAACCACTTAGAGCCATTAACACATCTCTGCAGAATGGCTGCATAATAATACAGGACTCCAGACCTTAATTGATCAATTTTAAAACATTTAAATTCAGAATCAATTGAATCTACATTTTCATATATTTGTGAATATCATATATATATATATATTTGATCTGCTAAAAAATATCTAGTTTGGTTAGGCGTTTAAATAAATAGTACATTTATATTTTCACTATATGGATGTGCGTGAATGCAATATTTATTTAATAAGTTTTCATGTAGGTGTTTATGCGCCCACATGGAGCTTTTCTGGAAGGGGTTACCAGAAAAAGAATTTACTCTAATGTGTTGACATGGCCATGAATACTAATGCATATCTACACAGCATTTCTAAGCACTTTTCTAACAGAATACTGTACAGTATCTCTATATGATTCAGAGTGAAAGGAAAGGTGTTAGGAGAAATCCTGAGGGAGGGGAACATAAAACAGAACGAGTGTCCTAGTATACTACCTGATGGGGCTGCAGCACAGTGAGAACTATAGTGTCTTTGCAGCGTCTATGGAAAGACAACAGAGAGTGGAGTGGATTAGATAACGCCATAGACATCATGGTATTTGGAGAGCTTCTCCAGTTTATTTCTTCCATTTCCTCACTGTCCTTCAGCTACAAAAGGAATGACTCATCCACAGGTTTGTGTTGATGCAATGCATCACCAGCAATAAGAAACAGTTTGTTCCTTTTGATCCACCCTCTTTATCCGTGTCCTCTTTACTATCACTTGCTTGTGCTGCTGGTCCCCTGGCCTGTACCCTCCCTCCCTCCTGGGACAGTAAAGGATGTTACCTTACAAGGTCTATGACTCTCTCTCGGGGCGCGTCGCTCACCGTCTCCTCGTTAATGGCCAAGATCTGGTCTCCGGGGAGAAGCTTGCCAAATGACGGGCCGTCTGCAGATAAGACGGGACACACATCCAGTATACAAAATCATATACATACAGTAAAAATTAAAGTTTAATATAAGTCATAGGATCTACTCATGGTGCTATTACTTGTCCTGTCTTCTCTATCGCTCTGTCACACACACATACACTAACCAGCAGAGACGGAGCGTACAATGACAGGCCTCTGGCTGCCTGCAATGAAGCCGAAGCCTTGAGTTGGGTGGCGCTGGATGTTGACCTGTCGAGCTGAGGCAGGACTTAGGGTACCACTGTCCATACCATCTTGGCTCTCCTCTAACATTGCAGAGCTGCAGAGTACACAAACACAAATTCATGAGCGAAAGGACACGTAACTACGTAACAATATGTGTATTTTTACTGTTAGAGAATGAGTGAATTCTGTGCAGATAAAAACAAGTGTCAAGGTCACATATGGTAACGAATACCTGTCACATGCGTTCGTGTGTCCATCCTGGACCTTGGCCATCCCCTGAGAGGAGGGAACCGCATAGGACAGGGTCGCACTGCAAAGGCTGCTCTCTGTTTTGCAATCATTCACCTGCACAACAGAATAGAGGAGACACTAGGTGCAAGCAAAAAAAAGACACTGTGTTTGTTCCATTTGTGTGGAGTTTTATGGGATTCATTTTCTTGGTTGAAACCACACATATTGGAGTGCACAGAAAATAAAATGATAAATGTGAAGCTGCGACATCTAACAATGCAATCCCATACATTTTCAATATCGAGTGGCATTTGGCTCTGCATGGTTTTGCATCTTGCTGGAAATATGCACATAATGGTAGTAAACATGTAGGCAATTTTGTTGAAATATTTGCTAAAAACATCAGCATTTGAGGCCTGTGTTCAGGAAGAAACAGCATTTATCAAGGACTTGGTATAATGCACATACCGTATTTAACAAGGTATCTAAAACTCCCAGTCTCTGCCAGTGTGGACCTAACTACTGCTGTGAACCATACATGCTCTTTTACTGATGCTTGTGTGGGAGGCAGTGAAAGCAAGATTACTGAAAGACTAAAAGCGAGTGTATATGTGGCACATGGGTTTCTGTGTTTGTGGCAGGAAGATGGATAGAAATGACTGTATGTGGATAAGAGAGACAGATATTTATGCTCATATCTGTGATCTAGGACTCTGATGATTGCTGACTAAAAATTAGACAATTATTGTGATGTTAATGGTGCAGATGGGCTAAAACAAAAGGAGACAGATAAAGAGCATGACAGTTTTACTCAGGATTATTATGCAGGGTTACACTGTTGAGAGCAAATACCTTCTTGAGTGCCACAGGCAGAGAACAAACTGTCAGTAATATGAAGCTGAGTCACATTAGTCAATAGCTCAGATTCATATTCTTGTCACTTGTTGTTTCTCATAACAGTGGCTTATAGGGGGACATGGCTCATTTACAATTCCAGTGATGCATTACTGATCTCTACCTTGTTTCACACTATCAGTTGAGGGTTGATGTATCATAGATAGGCTTCATTTTGAGCTCAGCGCATGACTAAAAATCCATTAAGCTATATGTGCGTTGAATTCCAATTATACTAATCATTTAAAAAGATTAGATTTGAATAAAGATGTCTGTATTCAATATGACATACAAAGGATCATCTGTCTGTATCAAAGGTGCACATCGGTGACAAATGATGCTGCACCAGCTGGTTCTGCCTCTAAAAAAGGATTACATGTTTTTGATTGAGAATGATTATTTTCTCATTTGATTTTTCCCAATGGATTCTGACAGTGCAGTTCAATCCCAATTTATTCTCCTTCCTTCTGACCATCTAATGGCTTTCTTTATCCACCATCTGTCTCCCTCACCAGTTGCTGAAAGGACACCCTTTCTGTTGGATCTTCAAGGAGGCGTGAGTGTGACCATTCATCAGGTGTGCGTGATATCCAGGCATCCCTATTAATGTAAGTAACTCCTCGACACCATTGCAGGGAAGAACCAAGATATGAATATCCCTGTTTTAAACAGCTTGCCCATTATTCAAAGAGCCCCCATTGTAGTCTGTAATCCTGAGTCTTTTGTATACAGTATTATTTAATAGGAAAACTGAAATACAGCTGGAACCATGGCACTGCTATCATTGTACAAACACACATACCCATTACTGAATCCGAAACAGAGGAACAACTGCTACTCTGCTTTTGTCCTGCAGCTTTGTAGACATCACACAGAATATATACAGCTTTAAATTTTACACTCAATTTCGAGGCGTGTTTTCAGAAAGAACTGAACAGAAGGGAGAGCAATGAAGGTGGCCGCCGGGAGACACTGAAGCTTACACGTCTGCAAAGATAAACAGCCATTCAGCAGAGGGGGGGGCAACCTTTTACTGACAGAGGACGCCAAGGAATTCTGTCAAGAAATGATCCCCAACGGCATCAAAACGCCTGCACGTTGCTATGACTACAGCTCTTGGTAGCACGTTGAAGCTCGTGCGGACGGAGGGAAGGTGGGTGGATGAGAATAGCGATGTGGTTGCTGCGAAGGAGGGAGGACTAGCCAGCCACTTTCCGATCCCACCATAGTCACAATGGCCAGATGCCAGCGTTTCCTCCGGCACCAGAGGTCAGCAGCAGATTCCTGCTCTGCTCCAGTGTCCCAGTCGGCAGCAGCTCACCAGGCCTCGGGGGCTAGGAGGAATGACCTTTATTCATTATCCTCCCAGCCTGCATTCTGACAGGTTCATTATTAGCTTAGTAGGGACACTGTAATTCATATAGCAGCAGCAGTGCTTTGTAGGCTCTGTCCCAGTGTGATCAGGTGCACAAAAATGACCATGAAAGTCATTGATTGATCAGTTAATCAGAAAGTCATGCCATCCATCAGTAATAGAGCCATTTTAAATTTAATAGCCACCATTTCTGTTCCAAAGGCTAGGTTCAGAGAAGAGCTATTTAATGTTTTATAAACCAATAAAGGGGCTTTAAAGGGGACATATGTTTTTTTGTAATTTTCTGTCATTTATATACTGTTATGATGTCTGATGTCTATGTTAAACATGGTTATCTCTACTGACACCAGACTGTTCACATGTGCAAACTGCTGCCCATTCTGTAGCTTTTGGATACAACCCAAGTCTCTTAAATTGCATCCATGTTTCCCCTCACTTGATTCCTTTCCTTTGAGAGATGCAAGAAAACCATGCAAGGAGAAAGGAAACGAGGAAATGTGTTTTAAGAGAAATTAGATGTCCTTTCCTATGAAGTGTCATGTGAAGCAGCATCTGTTTCTGATGATGGCATCCACTGATAACAGCTGCCATTCGGATTTATTTGTTGAATCAATTTTAGATGGAGTTTGTGCCTGCACACATGTGCACTGTTAGCCTGGCATCACTGGAACCTCTCATTCATTGTTCATGTTCTATTTCCAAGTAGTATTATCAACAAGCGCAGACCAGAATGCCTCTAGACACAATTGGAGAGACCTATAACCAATCAGAGCTACAGAATGTTTGATGTAATACTGACACATGCAAGTTGGGCGCTGCTTCGTCCGTTGTTCAAGAAGGAAATTTTCTCATATTACAACTAAACAGTCCACTATGTTATATGTTTCTGAAAACAGTTTGATCTGTATTTTCGTGAGCCTGGACAGACTTCTGCAAACTGTCAGTCACGGCTTCTACACTAACCAATCAGGTTCTCAGATGGAAGTAATGCCAACCAATCACAGTGCAGTATCCTCATGTGGACACCCCCTGTACGTCCCCACGCATGTAGATAAACAGTTGTGATTAGCTTAGTTCATAATTTTACACCACACAATAAAAAACGCAATTGGTATCATCATGATGTTGACAGGTATATGCTTTGCTTAGTGATTTACATGTATTCATTTGACCATGTGTCAGTGGAGATATAGAAAAATATGAGACATTAGTGATATAACTTTTTTAATAAAATAGCTAACTTGGAAAAAATTGATTTATGCATTTAGGGTAAATGAATGAAAGTTATTAACTGCTCACAAACACTTACATACAGACTTAATTAGGTTAGGCTATCCCCACATGTAGAGGTTACGACTTAGCCTTTTGGATGTTGCATCTCAAATGTAGATTCTTAATTATGGTTTAATAGGATTTAAAGAGTCAATTCCAGTGACAATTAGCATAGCACTTCCACACGGCACTCTGAATTATATGGCTACTTACCCTGTTGATGCTTGAGGAATTTTCACTTATTTTACTGTTGCACTAATTGTTAATCTTTCTGATTAACTGTGTCTGCCTGAATTATAAATTATAATTTGAATCGGAGATAGAATCAGCTGCAGAAACTTGGGAGTTGTGCAGCACTAATTGGGAATTGAGGAGAGTCTAAAGTGCCTATGTTGTTAGCTCACTGCCTTGAGAAGGTGAGTACTATCGCAGTGGTTATTTATGACTGACAGACTCTAGCTGACTAAATAATTCATAAGCCTAAGATTGCTACGCATCATTAATGGCATTTTGTGAATAACATTTAATATTGGTTTTCCCTTGTGAGGAGTTTGCACTACCATAGTTGCGTGCTGCTCTGTTTGTTGCTCAGTTTTTGGTGGTATCATATTAGAAAGCAATGGTTGTAGTAATGGTTATAGGTTGGGTTATAGTCTAAGGTACTATGATAACCTACATGTTTTTTTTAAAGATGGTGATTTTCAAATATAAAACATATCTAAGAGAGGTTTCTATTTCACACTGGCTCATTCTCTTACACACAAACTTATGAATTTATACTATCTGGTTTGCCTCTACAGTCATGTAAACATCTAGGCAAAATGTGCAGATGAATCATAATGATTTTACTGAAAATATGGTCAAATTCAATAAAGTGACATATTAGTGTAATTAGTAACTGTGCTCGATTAAAGCAATGACATTTCCTTTGATGCTTGAGTAGTCTGGGTCAAGGGGCTTAAGAATTAATTCCCTGAATTAGAATATATCCAGACAGACACTAACCTCAATTACCTTGCTGCAACAAGCAGCAAATGGTGGGTGCCGTAAAGAAATTAACATGTGTGGTATCTTGCACAAGTCACACACATGTAGCATGAACAGAAGCATAATCTCTGTGGTCCAAATGACATCAGAAATAGGAAATGTCAACACGGTAAATTACTATAAATGTTCAATACGTCAGGGGCCGAGGTATAATCATTACTTTATTATATCAGTGATGACAGAAATTATGTAGTGTTGCAAAATATAAAGGCAGAATTACCTACAAAAAATATATTTCTCCATTTAAACACAGACACATTTATTAGCTTCTGATCCAGATAAATCAATATATATACAGTACCTAATACTGTATTGTTGAATGACTGATGTGAAACAGTCAGATGTCCAAGAAAGATTAACTTTCTTTCACAGAAAACTGAGTTGTGGCATAAAAAATTGAAGACTAAAAAGAGATTACAAACACTGAGCAAATACAATGCATTATAAGGATGCTAGATCTTTCAGGTTCAATTACAGCTATATGTAGTTTTGCAAACATACAGTATGTATATAAAGTCATGTTGCATACTGATACATCCTATTCAATCACGGAGAAATCCTCTGTCAGCCTGGAGTGCAGGCTGCCAACATTTCGTATCAAATGTAGCAAATCCTTGAATCTGCAAAAAATCCTGTTAGGATTATGAAAGAGGCAACACAATAATCTCCCCAGTGTACTGTGAAATGAGCCTTCCTGGACAAAGATACCCTGCCTGTCACATGTTTGGCCTCTAGGAAGTCACAAACATGAAAGTCATCCTGGCAGCGCGGTAGCCACTGTCTTCAATTGCTGGCTGCGATAAAACCTCTACTAAATATTTATGTTGTTTTAAAAAAAAAAAAAAAAGGATTTGAGGTCTGAGGCTTTTGGTGATGGACAGGTCTTTGCACTGAGAGAGCCAATCAAATGAAGCCATCAGCAATAGGCCTAATCCTTTCTGTCACTGCAGGCTGCCCTGGCCAGACCCGTAGAAATCCTGCAGGACAACACGACCAAATTACTCTGTTGGGAAAGTGAAGGCTGATATACAAAAATCAGTCCTAGACCTCCAGATAAACTCTTCATTGTGTTTTTTTATCTACAGGATTGTATCATTTAAAACCTTGGGCAGCCATTTGACTTAAATTGGAAGTCGCTTACAATTCTTTTCCATCCTTTTTTTTTGCGAATCCCTCTTGTCCTGTCATTCAGCATTACGATGCAGTTTCATTCAGTTTGTCTCTCAATCATATACCTGTGATACCCACACATACACTTAGGCATCTTATAAATGTACACTAACAATGATATACATCTGTCCTCACTGCATCTCACATCTAATCTTCTCTTCAGTTTTTTTCCCCTCACTCTTGCAGGCAGGATTTTCCAGCCAACCACTCTTACCCCGTCTGTCAGGTTAACAATGAAAAGTCAAACTCCGAATATGTAAGCCTTACTTGACATGCAGGCTGCTTACACCCAGTCCACACAATTGTCATTTCTGTCATAAGAAATAAAGACTTGGACAAAAAGATTTGTGCAGCTGCTGGTCCCATCCCTCAGTCTGTTACTGGCTGTGTGTTACCTGCTGGGCTGCCTGCCTGCCAGCATGGCTGCATCCTTTCCTCTCTTTACACAAATGGCCTCCCCAGCAGGGCCAGATGGCATCCATTTAGCGACTGGTTCCTCACTTTCACTATCTGAACTTGTTGCCCACCTAGCCTCTTTCTCTATGTTTTCTCTCTCAGTCTCCTTCTCTCTCTCTGTCTGTCACCATCCAGTCTCTTTCCTCTAGCGGTCAAAGCTGACTGCTTATTTGAAAATGGATTGTAGCTGTGGGTAAAAGCGACAGCTTGCGTGGTGATTGATGCAGCAAGGCGGGAGAGAATCGGCTCCTCTGGATGTATTTTGTGTGGGAAATGTCCACTGAATGGTTACAGAGTGTTGACTTGAGTCTTTGAGCACTTAACCCAGTCTTGACAAACAATTTTCTGCTTTCTTTATTTGCACTGCCCAACGCAGCAGACCTAAAAGAGTGACATGGTTATGTAGAGAAAGGTTGACATGTCAGATGTGCACCTATTGCAGTTTAGATTAATGTGTGTTCAGCCTTGCAGTTCTTCTTACCAAATATTCCATGGGTCCTTGGCTGTCTACTGTTCTACAGGATCGGCAACAAAGCATATATTCCTAATTGTGTTCCTCAAAACACACTCCACCATTGGTCTCAGTGTTGAAATGACCTCAGTCGGCTAATCTGGGCTATGACGCCTATCAAGAGCCCGCCAAGTGCAAGCAAGCAATCGATGATCAACATCTTGAGAAAAGTTTTTGATGAGAGTAAAGAGAACAAGACTGCGGTCACATAACAATGTTACAGTATCTGCTTTGCCCAAATGTGTTTTGTTTATTTTGTGTCTTTACAAGTTGTTATTGTCTTGGTGAAGGAGATGATAAAAGGTTAAGAAGGATCTGAAAAAAGTGAATGGACTTTGAAGTGGATGTGACTTCTTCGCAATAGAGTTCATAACCTTGAGCAGAATATCCAAAATCCATTAAGCAACAAATGCATAGATGGAAAACAAACTCCCTCTGGAAATGGATTTCAGTGGAAGCTGTAACTTTGTTAACGCACTGACATCGTGTTGTTCTTACCTGGGATGAACTCCATCTACATCTCTCTCATACCTCTTCTTTGTACCGCTTTGTTTAGCAGCTCAACCAAGACAAATGAAGTGAAATGAATGATGGTGAACAGACTTTATCATGGCATGTATCTCTGAATGTCGTACATCATTAATTAATTCATGTATTTTTCCCATAGTATGTTTTTATATATTCATCTTGTATCAAAGGCAAGAGATCTTTCTTGTCTTTCCTTCCGCTTTAGATCCATCCAAGCAGTAGATAAAACTTAGGAGTTGGTACCTTAAGTCTCTGACTTGTGATCCTACGAGGCAAGGCACATCTCGATGTTAATCTATAATCAAAAGGCAACATCTGCCTGGCCACATGTTTGAATGTCTCCTTGGTTGCACTTGACTGGATTTGGCTGACCTGATCATTGCACCACATGACCTTCACCCCAACACGAACATTAATATACCACCCTGCAGAGTGTGCAGTCTGCAGACTAGCTTAACCTCTCAACCTCTGCAAAAGAAATGCGATATGCTGGCGCCAGCTAAGAGCTTCATCTGACAGGACCAAAGGTTAGAGCGCCACCACTCTGCTCTGTATGTCAGTCCCTTCTCTGAGTGTCTTAAATCGACTTGAACCTGCTGTGTATGTCTTTATAGTTGTTTCCTTACTGCTGTCTGTGGAAGCCAGTAGATTTTTGGGCAAAAATGGTCAATAATCGACTGAAAGTCATTTCTACTAACCTCTAGTTCAACAGATAGAAATTGGTATTCTGATTCATCTATGAGCATAAATCCAGAGTTTATATTATGTCCAATCTCAGGTAAATGTCACAAATGTAAATAATTAATTGAGTTGAACTGTTGATCAGAAATAAAACAACAAAAACATTTACATGTGGGTTTTGAAATATGTCGTAGACATTCTTCCACTAATTTCTAGCATTTAATAGACTAAATGTTTAATCGATTAATTGAGATAATAATTGGAAGAATAATCGAAAATGAAAATAATTGTAAACTAATGTCACTCTTGATTTGGTCACTACATTTTACTGAACCAACTATTGCTGACCACATGCAGGCCAGTCCCTGAATATAGTTTTTAGGAGTGTGTTGCTGCACAGAATGTGAATTGTGAGACCAGCATCAAGCACAATGAATTACATCGTTCTGGTGCCTTGGTTTTACATTCAGAACATAATTCAGTTCTTTCAAGCTGCATTATTAACACTGACACCTGGGCTCCCACAGCTCAGCACAGATCATTGTGACAAAACATGGCTTTGCTGTGAAGACTTTGAGCCTGCTACAGTGAGTTGAGATCAATAGCCTGACCTCCTCTCCTGCACACAGACAGACAGAAAGACAGACAGACAGACAGATATAGGAGCGTGATGGATCAGCATTGTGGTTAAGAGATGGATGGAGAACTGGATGGAGTAGTTTACCCAACAGATGTTCAGCTCTGACTGTCTCTGCAGGTCACTGAGCAGGATCTTTGTTGATAAAAGGTGGATGAGGTCAAGAAATGCAGCTCATCCATGTAATAGCTTGTTACGACTTTCCCTCACTTCCTGGCTATAAAGAAAATATTTATAGAGGACAAGGGGCAGACTTTAATGTTATCCAGAGACTGCAGTAGCCCCGCGGAGGTCATAAATATTAAGGCAAACATGACGATGCTGTCTGATGAAAGCCAGAACGGTGCTGGCATTCTTATATATTTATGCCTCTGCATTGCACTAACTACACAATGTTCTCCGGAGAACAGCATTTCAATTTGAGCCACGATAAAATGATCTAATGTTGTGAAGGAAAGAACTAGCACTTTATTCCCCACAGTTTGGGGTTTTACTCTTCAGCTTGACAGAACATTGCACAGAGTTTATTTACTTTGCCAGTTTGACATAATGTTTTGCATACCTGTGATACCTTTATATAATGCCATAATCCCTGTATAATGTGAGCTGGATCTAAATTCCAGCAGCAAGGATAGGCTTTTGAACTGAGAGAGATGGAAGGAGCCAAGTATACAGCTGTATCTCCGTACCAAACAGAGGCAATCTTCTTAATCCTCCATCCGGGTCCACTTTGCCTATCCATGAAGCAGCATGCCTCTGCTTGTTAGTTGATCATTATGAGTTGAAATTAAATTAAAATGGAAAGAAGCTGGTAGATAATGCTGAATTGTTGTAAAAAAAAACATAAAACAACCTAATTTAATATTATGCTTAAATAAAAAACATACTCCCTGTACTACGTTTATGAATGTGTTTCCCTCATTTTAAATTATAGTGAGATGCTTGTGGTGGAAAAAAGAGGTCAGGAATGGAGAATCAGTTAAATAACAAGTAAATAAAGATGATTAATTCGAACTTCAAAAAATTAAAAAGAAATCAGCTGTCATAGTCCGACAAACTAGGATATGCACATGATTTTCTTTGGCTGTTTTTTTTGAACGTATGTACTCAGACTGCGGAGGTTCAACTTTACTGATGATTCATCAGTCATGAGCTGAAAAGGAGAAACTCAGTCACTTTATTCTCTAACCAGCCTGAGCTCTGACACTAACCTTTCAAGATATCTAAATACTGTAAATAAAACGGGAGTTTTAAGTGTTTGTCAGTGTGGCCAAGCCAGCACCAAAGGCTAATACACCTGGCCTTTATAAAAATCAATTCCAGCCTCCACCATGGTGCACATAGCTGTAAATGAGACCATTAGCTAACAGTTGGCTTTGACTCTAGCTTTCACATACACTGTGATGAAGGCATGATTAGCCACTCAGGTCCAGCAGCCTGCAGCCAGTTACACTAGCCTACTATGCCCACAGCTTAGGTAAAACTAAGAGGCAGAGTGGCCGTGATAGCGGCGAGAGCGGCTCTGTCTCTTTGCTGTCACCCTTCAGTGAAGCACACGGCTCACAGCAGCTCGCCTGACAGCGAAACGACACAGAGTGACACTCATTCTCTACCACATACAGCATGGCTGCGTCCCCTCCTCCTCCTATCTCTGCCACCCATGAGATATCACCCACATTCCCCGCCCACCTCCACCCTTCTGTGACTGCCAATAAAGTGGTCTTCTCCCGCAGTCTGCAGCATGCAGCTGACTTCTCACACCCTCCACCTTTTGAATCATTTCAAAATCATCAGTTATGCATTTCACCACAGTGTAAACACATTTTCACAAACGCTCTGTAAAATTGAATTGGTGCATTGTGTTTACCTGCACAAAAGGTGAAATTAGCAGCCCTATTATTTCTGCTCTGTGTATAAGCTGAAGAGAGAATAATAATAATAAACCTTACTGGTAACAACAGTTGGTACATGTTTCCAGCCACATGTAATAATAATAATAACTCTGCTTTTGTCATAATTGTTTCTTTTTTTTCCTTACAAGGATGCAGCTTTCTGACATGGAGAGTTTTTGTGTTTATTGACAATTTGAGGTGATTCCACACAATTTAAAGATTATATATCGCTGAGTAAAATGTAAACGATTCAGTCCTGTAGCATCACATGTTGATTTTGTCTGTCAGAAGGTTCCACACCTAAGGTTCAGACCACAAGGGGTTGATTTGTAACCCAGCCGCCCGCCGTCTGGGTCTGGCTGGGCATGAACTGTAGCAGCACTCCCTCCTTTTCTTCCTCGCTGTCTCTCCTCCTCTCACCGTTGACTTATCTAGTGCTGGTATGTTTTAGTGGGTGTGCTGAGAATACCAAGTGGCTGCTCCATCAGGGTGTGTAATTATCTGGCCTGCTGAGCTACCATGCTCCTGCTGCCTGCTTGGGTCCAGCCAGAGCCCTGCAGCCTCAGCTTAGACCAAAATCCACTGCTGTGCAGCAATTGTGTAGCTTTTGTTCTCTTTGAGGTTTTCCAATATATGTAGATCCTTCTTAAATGTATTATCCATCTATCGAACTATCCATCCATTGTAACTCATTTATAGTGCTATGAAACCAACAGTTTCACATCTTTTGGATTTTTCTTGAAGAATGGGACAGCTGCACTGCATCATCTTTACTGTAGAAGCATTGTCTCACTTTGTGTTACATTAAATACATAATATAATGCAATTTTGACATACAAATATGTTGGTTGAAACCTCTGTGAAGCCTGCTTTTGTTTTTGTGGGAAAATGTACTCAGGTTGCTTTTTTTTAAAATCAAGATAATAATGCAAATCTTTACATGTTTCCAGCATGAATGAGGGTCTAAGGCATATGTGGCTGCAAGATCATTTTATATTAATCTATTACTATTGTTGTTAATAGCGCTGATAAAACACAAACTACAGATCCCATAATGCAACAGCTACCTTGCCGAATGATAGGTTACCTGGAAACATTAGTGTAATGGTAAAGCTAGCCTTTAACAATGTTGATTCTGAAAACGGAGCCTTTCAAAACCGATGGGAGGCTGAGTATAAGTTTGTTGACATTGCCGGTAAACCTGTGTGTCTTTGTGGAGCTAATGTGACTGTAATTTAAAGAATTTAATCTAAGATGACAAAACATCAGGACAGCAGACGTTTTCTTACCAGAGCGAAAACACAGAGTAAAGCTGCCTTGAGGCGAATTTTTGATTTGCGATGGACTATATAAATAAAATGTGATTTGATTATCTGCAATCTGTTCACTACAAACTCAGACTGGTTAAACACAACTGCACAAGTTGTCATCGTTGTTTCTCAAGGTAACCACTGAAGAAACAAACCAAACTTTGTACAAAAGAAAAAAACATATCATAATAAGATTTATGCATATTAATTATATATTTTAGTAATTTAAGAGACAAGTTTTACCACTAAACTCTTAACATCAGTTAAAGGATTGACAGATTTCTACTTAGAAATACAAATATTACAGGACCTTAACATAAAGACATTACAGCATTATATTGAAACACACATTATATTGAAAACTATTTGTCTTCCTATATGAACACGGTAACTCCTACGTATGTTTAATGCAAAACAAACACTGTAGCATTAAAGCTGCACCATGAAGAAGATTGTATCTGCTCTAAAGATTTGAATCTTTTGTCTTTGATTTGGAGAGATGGTCCAGGGACACTTAATAATACGCTGTCTGCTGTCTGCTGCTCTCACCCTCAGTGTGGAGGAAATTAATATATGCTTGGTTGCTCTTAGTGCTTTAATCCATTTAATGCACACTGGGCAAAGGAGAAAAGAGAGGAATATGTAGCCTGCTATGGTGCACATATCTAAAAGAGCTTGACTATTGCATTGAAGCAGAACCGCTGACTGCATGCGATTCTTGTTGCGGTTGTCATTCTCAATATGTAATTTGCTTGCCAGCATTAGTCAGTGTTCAATATTTGAAAAAAAAAAGAAGAAGCTGTTTTTCTTGATATCTTACAAAGAGTAAAAAGTATGCTTGATGCATTTCTTGTTGTACTCAGGTACTGCTTTAATCAATGTAACACTGTTCCTCGGCAGTAAAGATATATTGAGCATTTCACCAACGTGTTTATTGTTCCAGCATGGGATGTAAAATAGCACAAATTCAATATGAAGCCTGGTAAAATTTAATTCTACATCTCTAAACCAGCACAGTTTATAGGTACAACACAGTATTGGGATTCTTTTTTCCTGTTTTTGTTTTAGTTTTAACAAAAATTATATACACCCACCCATTCATGTCTTATAGAAGGTACCTGCGGAAGAATGCTTATTCCAGTCGCAAGTGTTGACTGATGGCTCCGCCGTGAGTTGTAATGAATCGAGCTGCAACTGTGCACTTCTATCCCTGTTAATGGGCTGGGATCAATAATGTAGCTCCATATCAGCAACCAACAGAGTGATAACTGAGTATGAAGGGGGAGGGAGCCACATGATAATCAATGCGAATGTGGAGATAATCAACAAGATTGCAGGTAATGCGCTGGGGTGGTGTGTCATATTGAACCTTTGGCAGGACCGTTTGAAGGGATCAATCAGTAAAATTGTCTCTATCGCGTAAAGTGTGGACAGTGGACCGAGGAACATTTGTGTCACGGTGGTGATGGCAAGAATAGAGAAATGTGAGTCTGTTTGAGTCACAGATAATAAGCGCAGGTCTCTTTTGTGTAAGCTTGTCACTTTGTACTAATTCCAACTGTTCTTTGGTTGAGGAATATTATTTTTCCAGTTCTACCTCTTTGATTACAGACATTAACCTTCCTCCATCGCCGACGCCGACATGAAATTTCAGATGTTGCTAATGACTCATCCCACATTTATTGTTGCATTTCACATATTTGTGTTTGTGATTCTACCCATGGTGTTGAGTGGCTTAGAGAGGTTTACTGGCTGCTCTCCTCGAGGCTCCTGGCCCTGCCTCACCTGTCACAGCTCGTTTTCATGCTCTCAGTGCAGTGTGATAGCTTGTGCTCAGCCATGCGTGTGAAGCTTGAGAAAGCAAAGTTGATTGCAAAGTGGTGTTGTTGTGACAGGGCACTGAGAGGTTAGCGCAATGCAGTGTTTGTTTACATGTATTTTGGATGTGAGGGAGAAGAAATGAGGGAACTGAAGGGAAGCCCGGGGATCATGGGTAGACCTCATGGTTTGCATCAGTGGTAGCAGTGCAGACGTCTATGCTCAAACCTTTTACTCTGAACCTAGGACAAATGTCTGATTGCATTAAGATAATTAATAGTTGTGCCTTGTGATACTGCGCTTAATATGATATTTATATCTTTCTGGTGCTCCACTGAGCTGCTCAGACAAACCAGACACAACTTCTAAAGTAATAAAGTCAGGTGCTACAGAAAAAACACAAGATATTTACAGTGCCCCCCCCCAAAAAAAGTAGCTGTACATATTGGAAACACATGATCAGAGTTGGCAGGTCTATTATAACCTGGTTAAAACAAGCTGAAAGGTGTGTAACAAATGTACCGAGGCTTGTAGGGTTCATACAGAATTGTTTTTTGTTTTGTTTTTTGAGGCTAAGGGCAGTTTCATTTTCAAAGCTTCAACTTTGTCTTCTCTCCTCTTTTGGGTTGAAGTAGGACAACACATACTGACAATTCTATTTCTAAAAAATATGTTTGATGTGGTTAATTTTCATGGCGAAAAATGCACTTATTGGCAAAACTGAGCCTTCATCACAAGTCTTCACACTTTATTTCCTCATTATAGTGCTGGGAGTTTTTGCTGTGACAATGAGAGGGACTCCATATGCAATCAGTTTGTGTAGTCAGTCAGTCTGGAGGCAGGCAGGCAGGTGCTGAGCACAGATATGTTTCTTATCGTCGAGCTGCCTCCTCTCTGCTCATCACAGTCCAGAGCACATCACACACACACGCACACACACACACAACAGCATCACTTTTTTTTTGGGTGTGATACAGAGGCAGAAGGAGAATGGGGGATGGGAGAGGGAGGAGAGTAGAAAATATATATTTACCTGTTTGGTAAGAAGCTTTGGAAATTTTCTGTTTTTTTAAAAATCTGACATTAAGTATAAAGTTTATCTCAGGGATTACAAAATAATGGATGACCTGCCACTGTAGCAACAGAGCTCTTCACTCACAACATCTTATTAAGACTAATGCCAAGTGCTGCATTGCTCAGACTGCACCTCAGCATTTTACTTACGAGCCATAACCAAGAGGAATGACTGGAACAGTAGCCAGAAGCTCTGAGGTGACATTTACGATTTTAAGATGAGAACTGCGTGTACTTAATTAAGAAATAGCAGGGGACATCAGCCACTCTCTTCTTCACTGTTCCCCAGGAAAAGCTTATTTCATGCTCCAGAAAGCCTTTTACATCACACACACATACACACACGTGTGGCTACGTGTCTGTGTATGTGTCTGCACTACAAAACAGAGAAAGAGAGACAGTACCCAGACTAACAAAATAATGAATCCCAGACATTAAAATATTCCAGCCTGTAGATGTGTGCAAGCACTAGATGCGTTTAGTGTGTTTCTGTGCTATAAGTGTATTGTGTGCATATATATTATATACATTACATGCCTCATTAGTCTATGGGGCATGCCTAGGTTATTGCACTGAAATTGTAAGATGGTTTGTCGATGTTCCCCTCATTATTATTCTTGTAGACAGACAAACACACATTCTGTGACATCTAATAACAAAAGCAAGATAGTCAAGGCTTGACTGTCTTACTGTCATAACATTTTAGTGACATACTCTATACAATAAGAAGAGAGCAACTGAAGATTATTGTTTTCATTATTGTTTTGTCCAATCAACAGTCTAAATATATTCAGTTTATTATCATGGATTACTATAAAAATAGCAAATATTCACACATGATAAGCTGCTGCCAGTGAATAGTATTAGCATTTCTAAATGTTTTTGTTTATTGGTTAATCGATCTATTAATCTACCAATGAGCCAAAGCCCTAAAAAGTAAAGGTTAGATGTTTAAAAGCCTTACCAGACACACAGTGGTTACACACAGTTGTTTTATAGGATGATCAAAAAATTTGTAATATATTCTATCATTATTTTTCAAAAAAATCCATCACTCATACTTTTTTTTTCTAAAAAAAACACGTGGACTCAGGAAGTTGTGATTTACATATTCCTCAGGTCAGTAATCACCATAGCAACCTGTAGAGAAACGAGCAAAGTATCCTCTCTGCAACACAGCAGCTGTAAGCCTGAGGGCTGGAGAACGAAGAGGTTATGAGTAAGAGGATGCACTTTACAAACCTCTGAAACCACATCTACATGTAGACATACATCTACACTGCATCAGCCTCTTTATCTTTATTACATTGTTACACAACTCTAGTTGTTGTTACAGTTATTTCTTTTGTATAACACTTATTTCTTCAGTTATTCTCAACACATGTGCATGTCCACACTGCTGTCTGCCTCGTAATGTTAAATATGATCTTCTTAATGTGTGGAAGGCTATTATCACTCCCCTCGTCCTATCAAAACACCCATCAAATGGTGTCACTCAAGAAGAAATCTGATTGATTTAGAGTGCAGAAGATATCCGTGTGTGTGTGTGTGTCTGAATGTGTCATTTTGGCACCTCAGCATGTATGCAGCTCTATTTCTAATCTTTAGCTTCTTTGTATTCAGCTCCAAACCGTCTGTCTGGGATTTATTTTTTTGTTTAACTCGCCACTTCACTTCTCTCTCTCTCTTTGTCTGCCTGTGTGTTTATGTGTGTGAACATGCAAATGCATATGGATGTTTGTGTTTGTGATGCTGTCTGCATGCTGTCATACTGCATATTTGAGAAGAGTTAAATAAAAACTATTGCCACAAATAGTATATTTGGCAGGCCCAAGCACCATGGGAGCTGTGGAGCAACTGAGCACTGTAGAGCGTTATATTGGATAAGTCATGCGGCATTTTAATTTTACAGATTTGTCGAAAAGGTTGAACTAAAGCTGGAATTCAAGACTTTAGTCACCCTGTTCTGGCAGCAACAGTAATTGTAGAAATATGTCACGTATTACCTTAAAAGAGACCATTTACAGATATTAAATATCATTTCATTACATTTAACAGTCTTCAGTTGGAAAAACTGTATATTTCTTCTGGTTGGATATACTGCCAATGTTAAAAGTCCTATAATAATAATATCTTTGACTTGACGTCAAATTTAATCATAGTTTCAATCTGCATCTATCTCCACAGCCATTACTCCTGTTTTTAAATACTCAGGACCAGGCTACATTTATTGTATTAGATTGTATTACAGGGTCATGTTATATCATATTTGATTGTTTTATTCCATATTTCAGGAGGATTTGGCATACGTGATGGCATTTTCACCATAATGAGCCAGATGGAAAGTAAATGGGTGACATTTAACAATGTTTTCTCCAGACACAATAAACCAGATTTGACTAATCGGTAAAACTACTACTACTATCAACATTTCGATGGCATTTGATGATACTGTATGTTTACAGTTTCATGAGACACGAACCATTATTTCAGCCTTCAGTCATTTATCGTTTATGACAATGTTCGTGTACCACTTTACGCAGCCTGCATTGTTGGATTCATATGACTTTGGATACAGATTGTATGGTGACTATTGTGTATTTTTCTCAGGGGGGTTTAAACAAAAAGCAGAGGAGAAAAAAAAATCATAAGTGGCATTAAGATATAAGACCAAATAAACATTAGTAGAAAAAGAGGAAAATGACATAAGCACTTGCAGAGATGGACTTATACTTTGCATCAACCACCTCGTGTTCACAGATATACTTCATCTGTCAAACTTTTGCTAAGCCATTACCACTATGCCTTATGTGTATTTCTGTATCATGTGTCATTTCTTTCGTGGGAAAAGGATGTCAAGATGAAACTCTCAGAATTCTTAATGACTTCATTAGTGGTCCTTCGCTGTGATTAATTGGAGTGCTGTGTCACACAGTGTGACAGAGCCACTCATTGCAAGACAGTGTTGTGACAGGAGACGAGCACTGCGTTGATGAGTCTGGAGATGATCACACACACTCTGGTGTACGCTTCCAAGACATACACATGAGTAAGCAGCATCCTCACACACATTCTGCTTTATTTAAAGATCCCACAGAGATCTAGAAAGGGATTTCAGAAAAAGACACTGCCCTAATCCAGTCAACTTTAAAAAAACAAAAGTTGATTTTCTTATGATCAACTGATTGCAATTCCACAGTTTTGCCAGCAGTGAGTAGCTGCAGTGATCTATGTCAGTGTTTACCGCGGTTCTTGATATCAACATGTTGGCACAAGATTAGCTTTGTTACCGCCCCAAAGAAGCTGGCATTTCTCTATCTAAGCAGGAGAAGAAAGACATCTGAAGGCCCTCAGAGTCTCTCAGCTCAAGGGGCCAGAGATAACAAAAAAAAAAAATCTTCTATGTTTGATGGCTGCTGTAAGCTCACCATTACAGGAAATTCAACTAAGGAGCAGAGGAGGAGAAAAAAAAGTTGTATCCAATGTATACAGGAAACCGATGGACAGAAAAGTAGAGATGAGGTAGTAGAGAAGAAAGCACGAGTAAATGTTGAGTGCACGAGTTGCCCATAGAGGGCTGGGATGAAAGCGAGACAAGGGCGAGGGTGTCTAGATAAGAGGAATCTACCAGAGGCTGAAGTTCAGTCCGCTGGTTTTGAACTGGTAAATGTTCCCTACTAGGAAATCAGGCCCGGTCTTTGATGGGTTCGTCTGTCTGATGTCGGCTCGAACAGCTTTGAACAGGGTGTCTGGAATCGGGGGGAAATGCAGGATGGTCCTGCAGCAGAGCTCTGCTCGTCAGACAGCGAGATCTCCACGGTATAAAATCAGACTCAAGGTAGACTGTTATTTAATCAATATGATCGATACATCCATCGAATCAGGTCAGCTTCCCATATCGGTAACATAGCAGAAATGTAAAAGCCCTCTTAACCTGAGGGGGATTGCTGTTAAGACACCGTGGCACAGTGTTAAACTGCAGCTTCACTGTAATAAAGTGCATCTATCTTTGATGAAAACCTTTTGAAAAAGATTTGATACGGCCTCGGAAACAGATCTCTAAACTGCCTCCAGGTGGGTCAAACGTTTTATGGTCTCCCGATTAGTCGCTCATGCTTCTCACGTTATGCTAAATCTGTAGCTCAGAATCAGTATGAGTTAACGAATCATTTAGAAAGAAGCAAGACATAAAGTGTAAGGGCGTCTGATAAATTCCAGCTCAGCTACATTTACATATCATTAGCTGTCTGCGAAGTGTTTCTGATGATGTAACAGTGGCTTATCTTTCCTCGGGCAGTATGTCTTGACAGAGGACTTAATCACAATCTGATCTGTCAGTTTGAACTATTCCTTTCCACCGGTGATCATTAAAGGCCAGACAACTGATCACAAAGGAATTTTTCCAGCAAACGCATCACTATGCAGACCACACACAGAGACACAGATGGAAAACAAACTCCTCTCTTACTGCCTGTGATAGCAACATCCTCCATACGCTTTAATATCTAGTTATATTTCCACTGGGAGGTTTTTTTTTTTTTTTACCCCCTGCTGCATTTATATTGTCTATCCCCGGTAGGCCAGGTCCTCGGTGGCCTTCTCCTCCCTGCACAGCTTGCTCAAATTTTTGTGAAGTGGTGAAGGACAATAATACTGAGATATTTACGAGTGTTGCTTTCCTTGTGGGCTGCAACAATATGGAACTGTGCAGCTAGAGGGAAAAAAATGTGCCACGGTGCAGTGGGAATGCAAATGGTCTGTTATTTGACAGGTCCTAATAGCAAGTTTTACAATGTTAACATCTCTCAAAATCACACTGTAAATATCAGCTCATCATGCTGCCAGTCATCCACTGAAATGGAAGAGACCCAACCGTTTTCACGTCAGTCTTCTTTAATACGGCCCCCATATTAATTTGGTGATATTAAGGTGATAAAAATATGTGGTAGTGATTCATTGGCTCAGGAGTAGATATTAATCATGAAGTGCTATAGGGATAAACAACATGTTTTTGATGTTTGTAAACATTGTGTTTCATATGATAATTAGTTGAGATTTCATTTTGGTAAACTACAGTGTTTATTATTCTATGCTGTATTTGTTCAATTAAATTAATCTTGAATCTGACTGCTATTGTAAACCAGTTATAATAGTATAATAATTCCATACACTGTACAGTACATACAATTTCTTATGCCTGCAGCAAATTTGATTATCGTATCGACTGCAGTTGTTTACTCTGCGGCATCATTAAACTCCCTCGCACGCGTCCGGTTATGGCAATAGCCACTGGCTGCTGCACCTGGCGAACAGAGAACCGGCCATCAGCTTTCTGCTCACTGGCAGGGATTCAATGCAGAATTGCAGATGTGAGCAAAAGCTGCAGAGGACGCACAGTCACTCGCATACATAAATTCACTGCAATATCACGACAAAACAGAGGTTTGATACCAAGACAGAGTTCATAATCTCTAAAAGTTATATGTCACAGTGGTAAAAAAGATAGACCAAGAGACAGAGAAGGTTAGAGGGTAAAGCAATGGGAATAATTATGTTTGACTCACTTTAAATGGCTTATTAAAGCTGACTGATCAGTCAGTGAGAGAAAGATTATGCATTTCAGCAAATTTTATCTGTATAGCTTTTGCCCGTGGCTCACATTGATAAAGACTTTAGCATTTAATCCTTGTAAGATTAGGTTTTATATACTTTGCTACATGAAACTGAGACGAGAGAAGTTTGAAGTCTTCCTTTACATGATTCACGCTCAATCTAATCTAGTCCTTTTTAAGGCTTTGAATTGAGTTTATCTTTTCTTCTATATAAACAATCACACAGTGTGATATTAACATAGAGATCATGTAGTACTCATGCACAGCTTTGGTTCATAAAAGCCGACAAAAGACAAAACGGAAGCTATAAAGTGTACTTACGGTCCGAATGCCAACTGATGTACAGGAGGTTTCTTTTTAAGTAGGGATCATCCGCAAACACTCACGCACATACACATACACACACACACACTCACACAAGCTCTGGTCCGTGGTGTGTGTGTACCTGTCAAGAGACACAAAATACAAAAGATGTTATTGCTTGTTACACTCAGAAACATGTGAACATGTGAAGAGTAGAATAGAAGGGAAATATAGAGTTTATATATGAATATTAGTGCAGGTTGATTGAAAATAACTCATTATCTGGTTCATAGTTTGTCTACACAGCTCCTGCCTTACACGATAAGCCAGTAAATGACCATGAGCAAACAGTTCATGGATGTCTATTAACTACATCTGCATAATGATGTACTGCAGAGGAGTTTTTACTAATATTCTAATTCACAGGTTGATGTTCTTGGTAATGTAATAGAATATTAAATACTGCCTTTTATCACACTCTTTTTATTTGATTGCTAATAACATGAAAATCCATCGCTGTATGTTATAGTTTATAGGAACTAGATACGGTAAAGTGCAAATAATATTTGACTTGACATGAAGAGTGTTTTGCATGAGATTATACCACAGTAATAAATTAAGAAAGGCTATATCTGCGCTCTCAGCAGTCAGAGCTGCACATTTCAGAAAGATAAATTCAAGGTGTGTATATAGGTGTGTGTGTATAGTCTGTGATGATGGCTCTCACTTCTCTGCCAATGACTTTATGTATTTTAACACATAAGATGGCGTTAACCAGAGATCAGAAATACACTTTCTAATAAGGCTGCTGACCCTCTCTTGGATGATATACTTGCTGTTTATCAGGGTTTTGCTTATTTTTTTACAAACACTCCAGTTTTCTGTTAACTTTCTGACCTGCATGCTCGACCCCTCAAATGTTCACAAGGATCTCTACAGGTTGGGACACAGATTGGTGTCAGGACATCAATATTTATTTGTCATTTATTTTGCGGCGCTGATTAACTGTCTGCCTGAGCTCCTCTGGGCTTGTTGTTTTTCTATATTTAATATTCTTTATTTTTTTAAATAAAGATGAGGCATTATTTTTTACCTGACTTGATATTCACAGTGAACCATGAACCCCGATAACACATTCGGAAGGGAAACAGTGACACTCACATTTCCTGCTCATGCACTGCACCAACATACATACAATGAATTTTAACAACTTGATGTTCTGCAGAAGTCCTGCTGTCAAACATTGTGCATTCATTGCACCAGTGTTGTGTTAATGCATATTGTATTTGACACTTGATAAGTAAGATAAAAAGTTGAACTGAAAATCACATATCAATATGTTTTTATAAAAAATCTAAAATAGTAATAACATATAAGGATCAGGGATTACCGACAAAACAAGATACATGCTTCAGCATTGTTTACCCCTTTACCCGACATTACTGCAAGTAAGTATGCAGAATACAAAACTACAAATAAACAAGATTTCTTAGAATTGCACTTTGTGTCGGATACAGGGACCAGACAGAAACCGTTTTTGCAATATTTGCCATGTTCTCAATGTTTTCCAAATGAATACACTTCAGGTAGCTGGGTTTGTTTATCTTTATTTCAATAACACTCTGCCTCCTGTCATTAATGATTATATCAGTACATTTAACACGGCTCAAAACTGGCCTGCATTTTTAACAACATCAAATGACCATAAAGAATTTCTATTTCCTCATTGTTAACTTTTAGTACCTTTTTTTTAGATTCTGGTTTGCACAGATGAGCACATGAATGTCGATTGTTGATATTTTGCTCCTGAAATATGATGTTTGTGTCATGATTAAGTTTAATGCGGTTCTAGTGGAGGCACACGATGAGCCTTTTGGCTTTTTGGCTCTGCTTGCACATCTCAAGGACATACTCATGCATCTGTGATGCATGAGTATGTCCTTGTGGTTACACCTGTTAATTTTCTGTCTGACTTTTTATATTTTATCATCTAATTTGATATTGCATGAATAAACATAACAAAAAAAACCAAACAGTTAACCTAAGGCCAAAACTAAAACACTTGTATAAACTACGGAAACTAGAATTGTCAGCGATTTTAGTTTGGGCATCCTGTTTTCCTTATTTGTGTGACCCTGCTCATTCTTGTTGCTGCATTCTTTTTGTGTGAGTGGGAGGAAATAATGAGTTAGTCTGCTTCTTCCTCTCTCCTTTCAGATTGTGGCTGCAGCTGGTCAGTCAGTAATGGTGTCCTTTGACGTGCAAACTCTTAATCTATCCTTGCCTTCAGGAATAGCTGTCGTCCGTAGTGACGGCAACGTTGAGACATCATGTTCCTGCATGTTACTGATAATTCCTGCTGTGTCCTGTGTTGTGATTATTTGATTTATTTTGATTATACTGTGGGATCTGTATCTTGTTCACTCTCATTGCATGTTTGAGTAATCTCTCTCTATGATGGCCTTCTCCTGATTTTTATTTTCTTGCTCTCATTATCGATCTTTGTGTATCATTTAGGCATATAAATATACTCCCACTGAAATGATTATACTGAAGTATGGGTCTCACAATATCAAATATATTAGTTGTATTCGTGTCACTCCAATCACAGAGGGATCACACCTTTCTAAAGACAGAGAGATTTTTGCTGCTCTTGTCAAACGCAGTGTTTCTTTTTTTAATGGGCTCACGTACATCCACATTCATTTTATAATTGCACAAATGATACGGTTCAAATACATGCTGCCTGCGGCTTTGATCGCAGGGCGGGCAGAAAGAGACGATGATTTGCAGAAACTTGAAGAATTCATACGTAACAGTCTCCCACTGCTTCCTATGATTGACCTAGTAAGAGTTTCCTTTTTTTTTCTATACGTTGAATTTAGGATCCAAGATAAGTATCAGATCTGACATAAAAGTAGGATGATATTAATTAGCACCAACAAGGCCCAGTGGTGGTTCCTGTAATAGTAAGAGTAAATGTTTCATTAGCTTGCACATAGCAGGGACCAGCTGTTCATGCCATAACGCCACATTAAACTCTCTGCTGTGGACACCAAAGCGGATTTGTCTGTCCCGAGACACTGAGGCAAGTGTCAAAAGAGCACTTACACAGTAGTGAGGCAGAGAAACATAACAAATGTAAAAGTTGTTTATCTATTACTATGTAAAGATACGAGACAATTCAGAATACTGAAATATATGCTTCAATTCTGAGAGGCTGAAATGTATGAAGTTTGATTGCATCACAATGAAATTCGGATTATTGTATTTTAGATTCCACTACTGATGAAACGTCAATTTCTACTTGATTTATTTGCTTTTCTTTTCTGTCTGTTTGTTTGTCAAGCTTCATTTTAATGTCATCTTTATGATTTTTTCCTTCCCGTCTCTCAGTGATGAGTCACTGCTGTCACATCTCGTATGTAACTGTTGCTTTCTGGGATAATGAAACTGAGTTGATTACATTGTATTGGACCCGCGGTTATAGTTGCACACATGTTCATTATTGAAAAACAGGCTATTCTATCAATGATGCCTATTGACTTTCCCTCACAATGATCACTGGAATCAGTGACCATTGTCCATATACATTTGCATTTACTTTCAAGCTGCAAGCTTTTATTGGAGGTGAAAATTGATTCCTGTTGATTTTCTGCATAGACTACAGAACAAGGTTGTTGGGGCTAAAAAGAAGTCACCTCTTAACGAAAAGGGAGGTGCAGTATGGAGCACGTTTTTTTTGATAATTTAAAGCATAATGATTACATAATTATTGAAAACTAATTAAGTAAATGCATGTTTGACTTTGTGTCTAAAAGTAAACGACCTCTGCAGAGTTTCGACTGCCAGTGATTCTTTATTATTAACATTTCTCCACATCATCTCCAAAGC
Source organism: Pampus argenteus (assembly GCA_036937835.1). Classification (NCBI taxonomy): domain Eukaryota; kingdom Metazoa; phylum Chordata; class Actinopteri; order Scombriformes; family Stromateidae; genus Pampus; species Pampus argenteus. The sequence goes on along the minus strand of CM072861.1, from coordinate 19,330,702 downwards.
CACAGACGTATCAGTTTCATTATTTGGTCCTTTACTTCGAGAGCTGTGACATATTTCTTTGTTGATGTGTTTGTCTGAGAAGATATTTGCTTATTAAGTCGATGCTTAATGTCTTGCCAGGCTAGTTGGTGCTTCGTTTGTTGAATTCTGAATTAATCAACATCATGATGTGTCATCTCATCCATCTTTCACCCCAGTTTCTTTCGCTCAAGTGAATGATGCTTATTTATCTCTCCTGTTATTTATTTATTTAGTTTTTTTTGTTGCTTATTCATCTTCCATTACTTCAAACCTCATCTCCTTTTCGCTCCATCCATCTTCCGACTAGTATATTCTGTAAACAGAGCCTGACCCTTTGTTCATCTCCAGACAATTTCTTTCTTTCTTGCAGTACCGTCTCTGTTTTCTCCACTTTCTCAGCACCTCCTTTCTCTCTGGACACACATCGGAACTTCTTTACTTTTCCGGTGCAAACAGTGTCTGCCTGCACATTTTCTTTTCATCCTCCGGTGTCCTCCTCCTCCTACTCCTTCACGCCTCTCCACTGAGGTTATTTCTGTGGTCAGGGCAAACACATCCTGGACGCTGTCAACTCTGCGCTCTAGAGGTTTGGTCATACACATATAATGCTTTTCACTCAATTTATGTCAACTATGATGTGGACATTTATTAAAAACTGAAAAAAAAACCTCAGAAAGGAACAATGCCTGTATTGGGAGCATACTGTTGTCTTTGAGAATTTTGCAGCTTTGTCATATTTAATTAATGAGCAGCGTATTGTACACAACATCTATATATCAACAGTACACCCACTGGGCTGACACCTGCTGTGTCTCTATGGTAACATCATGAGATGTCTCATGGCAGGTACAATTAGTCATCATCTGTAATTAGAGCTCATTAGCTCATGGGTCTGAACCTCTTTTTAACCAAAAAGGGGGGAAATAAAGAAAAACGTCTCAATCAGCACCATTGACAACAACTGTCTTCTGGACATGTGAAAAGTAGAGTAACAAACAGACTAGTGACTGTTCACCATCCACGTATTTACACCCATTTTACGGGATAATGATGAGAAAGAGTAGTATCAATCTATTATAATGTAAAGACTCAAGAGTTTCAGCTCAAGTTTTTCATTTTAGAGTAGCTCTAAAGCTTCAACAAGTAAGTGAGTAAAGAGGATAGAAGTCTTATCTTTTGTTTTTTATGCCATTTTTAACAAATATAAGACATAGTTCACTGGAAACTGAACTGTATCTTTTAATATATCAATCTTGATTGCATCATATGGAAATGATGCCATATTTTCAGTTCCAGTATCGATAATATACTTCATTATAATGTCATCTTTATGATTTATACCTCCCGTCCCACTGATAAGTCACTGCATTTGTAGGTCTTTTTGGTTTTTCCTTACCCGAATCGAGGGTCTAAGGACAGAGGGTGTCACTACCTGTACAGATTGTAAAGCCCTCTGAGACAAATGTATTTTGGGATTTTGGGCTATACAAATAAAATTTGATTTGATTTGACTTGATTAGTATGAATAACATCAGTGTTGTTGTCTCAGATAATGAAGCTGCGTATTGTTATAGTTGCATACATGTTCAGTATTGAAAAACAGGCTATACTATACCTATAGTAACTATACTATACTATACTATCAGTGATGCCTACAGACTTTCCGTCATAATGACAGTGTTAACATTTGAATCCGTGACTGTTGTCCATGACATTCACATGTATGCGGACTGGACAACACTCTTCTTTCAAGCTACAAGCTGTGACCTTTATTGATGGTTGATATTGACTCCTGGGTTGTGGGAATATCTGCTGTGAAACAAATGTCAACAAGACATGCTATACATTCACTGTCAGATGGTGTCAAACTTACCTCTTAGCCTCTTTGGAATTTGCTTTGGATTTTTTTTTTCTGACACAAAGTAGTAAATTAATAATAATATATAAAACAAAAACCATAATCTCTGTCAATGATTTCATACAATTAGCACTTTATTTCTAGAAACTGTCATATACTTGAAATTTCAAACCGCCGTGCATCAGAAGTTACGCATTACCTATTCCTCCTCCCCTGAATCCCCCAATGTCCTTTCTTCAATTGTCATTCACCGCATCCCCTCACTAATGGAAGCTTTAAAAGGACTATTAAGAAGGAAAATTATGCTTTAACAATTCAGATATATTTAACAAACCTCTTAGCCGTTTCATTTTCTGCATTAGCGGTGATGATTCAATGGGGAAGGCTAAGGTAAGGTGTCAGCTAAAAGCCCATAATGAAGCAGGCTGTTTGTCAGGCAGGAAGATAAAGCCTGTAATTGGTCAGGGTCCTGTACTGTCAATATGCATCCTAATGTCTTCAAAGGCTCTGTGGTTATAAGAACAGGTGCTTTTGCTTTTCCTTTTGTTAGATAACACATGGCTGCTGCTGATGGAGCTGTTGGATGCACATGAACAAGGGATACAGTGAAAGCCATTTGAATTTGGATATCCATAATAAACCTGCTCAAGTGTCCAGACTTAGTGATATCTCGGTGGCCCAGCTGTTTCTCAAACACAAATGGCTTCAATTTAATACAAGGCTGTGAGTTTGGATGTGTGTATCCGCTTCTGCACGTCAGACACTCATATTTGTACAGTATGTGTGTGTCTGTACATGTACAGTACACATTGATTTCTACATTATGTCTTTGATCTCCCTGCTGTTAGATGGTCCTGCTAGCTCCTAACTCTGTTAAGCGTTTAATGGAAAGCTGTGGTTTGGCCTTTTCTCACTCTGCCCTCTCCTGTGGCATGCTTCACTTTGGAAACCGGAGTACTTGCTAATTAAGATAGTTAGTCCCCGGGGGTTGTTCTCTGCAGCCAGTTTTTGCTCACTGTGGGAGTGAGAGGTTGACAGGTCTGCAGGCAGTATCCATCAAAATTACAAGCAAGAAAGAAAGAGAGAGAGAGAAACTGGACTTCCTCTGTACATGAGTATGTATACAGTAAAGCAGCAGCACTCTATGAAGGACCCAGTGCAAACTACAATGTTGGGAATATGAAACATATTGTGAATTATTGACAATTGACATGCTCATATGACTGGATTTTAAGTTGCTATGTCATCCTGACAGTAAAGTAACTGCTACTCTGCACATGTCATGACTTCCTGAATATGTCATACTAATTTTAACTGCAAGGCATAAAAAACAGATTGCGCTTTCAAAAGTTTTTTTTATTAAACATCAGGTAAATTTAGTGAATACCATGAAAACACCTTTTACCAAAGACAATATTATCCACACAAATAAAAAAGCAATTCAGATATTCTTTGTAATGCTCACAGTGATAGACAATAACGCTGACTGGCTGATGGTTGCTGCAAGTTTTGCAAGAACAGATGAACTGTGCTAATTGGTACAAGATTCATTACCACTATGTTATTTTTAGCACATACCTATTCAATTGCATAGGGGTTGCTTACAGTTGATTTGCGTATATGTCACCTGAATATGGTTGCAATCGCACAATCTGTTCAGTTTATGTCAAATGAGACTTTTCTGGAATAGATATAGTTATATTGCTGCCATCCACAACAAATTGCTGTTCAGTTCATCAGTCAAAACATCAAGTTATTTATAAAAAAATCTGCATGCTGTCGGGGTTTTTTTGGATCCACATGAAGAAAAATTGCATTAAAACATGTCATTTTATATCCCGAGATATCGATATATAACTAATAGACAAACTGGCAAATAAGATGAGGTCAAAAACATAATATCTTCAGTGTCTCTGCTGCTGCTGCAGCTGCAGTCAGGATGTTATTACTTAATACTGCTACCAGTGCTTTAAACAAGCTTCTGACAATGTCAAAACAATATCAAAAAACTTTTTTAAGCAACATCCTCCTTCTCTGAGTGTAAATCCTATTTACTGGTGGAAAGGAAACGTCAGAAATTCCTTCAGCCTGGCAAAGTTGGCATGACAGTATTTTGTATAATTTTCTCTTTTTTTTCCGCACCAGCTCAAATCAGACGATGCCCACAGCAGCCTCTTCTATAAGCCACACTGACAATTACAGCCACTCGGGTGTTATCTTTTCTTACCATGTGCTCCATTAGCCTTTTAAATATGTTGTACTTCGGAATAACTTAAATCACGCTCTCCAGTAACCTACAGAAGCTATACTGATTTTTCTTTCCCCCCGAGGACCAGTTGCACAGACCTTACTAGGCTCATTATGATGATTTACTCTGCAGCTTGATGTTTATACCCCGGGACAATCATACATGATTACTTAATGAATACAGAGGGAGAATGGGCCTAAAGGAGAACTGTGAATAGGTAGGTGGGGAACTAATTAATGTAGTCTTTTTTTACAGAATAATGGCCAAGTCTTGTGTGTGCTGTGCTGATGGGGGGGGGTTGATTGGATGATTACCAATTTCTAATTCCTTGCACGTCTCAGAGATAAGGTAAAATTGGCTGCAGTCTTGGGACACCTGATACTTGCCTGTCGTTATGATTATCTAAATCAAGACATAATGTTCATAGCCATCAGTGCACCTAACCTTATATTAACTTTAAGTGATTAATCATTGTTCTTTTCAATCATATTTTTTTTTTTTGCTTAGTCAAGGTTGGTGTACAGTTGCACAAAGATTACGACATAAACCACAGGGGAGTAGTTGTTGCCAAGCGAACAACTAATGGGAATAAAAAACAAACAACCTAATAAAGTAAAGCTAATGACATGTCCTTCATGAGAACTTGTTCTAATAAAAATAAATCTGCTTGTTGTTTAACTTTCTGATTAGCTCTACGATTTTCCTTGACCATGTAAAATGGAGCAAGCAAGAGCAGCCTGTTGGATTTTTAACCTACTGTACCACAACATCAAAATTAAAAAAAAAAAAAATACAACTATGGCTCAGTTGGAGACTGATGAATCAATTATTTATTCGGCGATATCCCCTGCAGGCTGTGGGATTCAGAGTTTATGTTGTGCTTGTTTGTGTCTCAACACAACACAGCGAAACAGCAAAGATTCAAGCTCTGGATATTCAAATTGTAGATGTGGAAGAAAATGTCAGATTCCACATCCGCTTTCAGTATCCTGAGAGATATTTTAGATTGTGAACAAAACGATCTTTTTTTTCCATTTCAACCTCCTTGCATTTAAATTCATTGCATGCTAATGTTTCTGACATCACAATGTGCAAGTCTGCCTAAAAATATCGTTTATAGGGAAATCAACTTTTCCTGATTTTTGTTACAGTATATAAATGTGGAGCTAACTAGTATGTTATGTGTGTGTCTTCTACTGTGAACAATAACATCACTTTGGTTCTATTCAATGGAGAAGTCAGTTTCATTTATTAAACATAAACAGCTAAATTGCACAACTAAGAGAATTTACTCTCAAATCCAATAAATAATCAGTTTATAGGATTTGAAATTCATTTTTAGTCTTCCATAAAGTTTGAGGACTTATATAGGGACATATTAAAGAATCAGTCTGGTGATTTAATATATTTTTCTTATTGTCAATGTGTCTCATGTGCAGAGCCAAACCAACAATGAATTGATCCTACTTAAAAGTATTGATGACATGTTCTTTCAACCTGAAGATTGCAGTCACGGTAGTTTGTTGAGAAACGGCTTTAAATATTACATCTCAAGTAACATTATATACACTGTATACATATATATTTTTTATTTTGTCCTGCTGGCATAGTCAGATATAAAGGGTAAAGAGAACGCCCTTCTTCATATGTACGAAGCCTAATGAAATGTCCTGAGGCACTATCTATGGATTATTTAATCTAAACATAACTGTTAAAGTTTTCCACTCTTTTATTTTATTCCAATATTACCTAAATACATACCTCATCGTGTCTTTCACAACCCACTCATCTCAACTCTGGAATCTGTCCCTTATTACATGAACGCACCACGTGACCAGCATGAAGAGTTTACGTCAGGAGCCAGAACACCTGTGACTAATCATGTCTCTCACTGCACTCTCCCCTCTTCTCTTATAATGTCAAACAGTGCCCAAAATACACCCCCACACCACCACTTAGATACTCTATGCCGAGAAAATGACTATTATTCATGCCGCACTTTACTGTGGCATACAACAAAACTGCACAGTATAGGAGGCAGTAACATCCAACTGGTGATTTGCAATTATAATTCAGAGTGATCAAAAAACATTTTTTTGATTGTAAATCGGTTTAACCTTTGCAGGATTTTCAAAATACAGTTACTCATTTGTTTGCCAACAATGAAGTTTAGTTTAGTTTGACATCATTCTGATACTGAGCATCACGGATCAGTTATTTCAAAGCTTAAACAGCTCCTTTCTTCCTTTCCTGCAGCCCCTGTAATAATGTCTCTGCAGTATAATGTGCAATACATGGTGGACAACATATTTAAAAATCTAAAGCATCTTCAGTACTTAATGAATTTTGCATCCACAACCAAATGATGATTTTGTTCCGTTTTTTTTTTTTTTTAGGCTTCACCCACACAAATCCAGAGTGTGCTAAGGATTTGGCAGAGAGCAAACAGTTGTGTGTGTGTGCAGAAAGAAACAGATACGTATCTTTCATGACTTTGATACCCTGATGCCACAAAGGTGCCAGCAAGTCAATAACATAGTAAAAAGTAATAAACATTAGAGTACGATGGCACACAAGCAAGCAGAGGCTGAGCAGGATGAGATAAACTTCAAAAGACTGCAGCAACAACAACGTGAATATGTGGGAGGGAGAGCTTACTGTTACTTTTTGCATCTGTGATTCCTCTCTGTCGCGGACCAGCTTGTATATTTCTTCTGAGCTAATGTACAGTTGCAAAGCTCCATTTGATGGCTGTTCAACCCATGTGAATCTGATGTACCTGAACGCACCCCCCATATATTTATAAATTATGCATTTGAAATCTAGAAACCTTTAGGTGGCCCCACAGTGCACTGACGACACGAGTCCACTGACATGCTGTATAGCACTGCAGTGTAATCCTGAGTAACCAATTATAACTCTGTAACATAAACCAGAACTTAGTACTTTATACTTCAAAGGGCACTGCCTTGAACTCTTTTAAAATCGAGTTCGAGGAAAAGTGGTAAAAGCGTTGCATCATAACATGTTTGCCCCACTGAAGAGTTCATCCAGTCGACTAGTCATCCAGAGAAAGCTATTACAGAGAGAGGGTCACAGAAACACAGTCTGAGTGCACTGAATAGCCACAGAAAGGCGGCCATTCTGGCTGAATAGAGTTCTTGTTATAATTAAATGATCCATGTTGTGCCAGTATTTAGAATAAGGTGTCATTAGGGAAACAGGAGAACAAATATTTGGACAAACCACATGAACTATATGATTACCATGTGTTATTTCAGCTTTATTATCTTTTCTTAGCCATGCGGTAGTTTCATGTGCTTAGATGTTGTCAGAAAAGAGACCGAAAAGAAGTAATCACTACATAAATAGGTTTGACTAACACGATGAAGCATTTAAAGCAGCACTGTTTAAAATTCATCATTTCTGACACCCACAGTTATTGCCATAAGGGACTGTGCTAAAATTATTTTGGGGTGACTCTGACTTTTTTATTTTATGTTTTTATGTTATTTCAGCTTTTTGGAACTGATTATTTAAAAAAAGTAAAGTCCGATTTACAAAAACACTTTGACATTTATGAAAAATGACCTGCATCTGCTGCTGAAAAGGTAGTTTTTCGCCATTTAAAATAATCTCTGTTAGTATTCCACATGACAAACTAAATCAAAAAGATACCCTATGAAAAGATAACATGAGCGTTATCTCTCTATAACATTGTCTTCTTCACTCTTATCTTTATGTTTGTAGCAAATAAAACACAAGAATCCAGTACGTAGATGTAATATAAAGATAATTATGGAAATTTGGGTATGATACTGTCACAACACAGTAATGTGTTTGAGAAGCATTCGCTCTCCATTTCAGGAAATTGTTCTCGATTCAACAAGATGATGTATCCTCACTGATAACTTTGCAGAGATCTTCATATGCTGACGCACTCAGAGGACTTAATGACTCAAAGAGTGCTGCTCTCGATTTAAAATGAAACGGTTTGGACTTAGAGAGCCTGACCGTTAGGATCAGGGAAGAAAGAAGGCCGTCTTTAAATGCTACAGAAGAACTTCTATGATAATTGTGGCTCTTTTGTGTTTGGTGGAGGCGTGTAGGTTAACAGTCGTTTAATCACAAGATTATTCTGTTTGTTTGTGTTTAATGACTGGCTGTTACCACGCACGATTTTCTCTTCATCAAGTGGTGATACAGTGCCTCTATGCCCCTGAGTACAGAAAATATTTAGTTAGAAAGTCAGATAAAAGTTGCATCCGTGAAAACAGTATTTTGGGCTAATTAAGGACTTTTTTATTTTATTTTATTTTATTTTTTTTGGCTAACATTCTGAACTCTTTTTTTGTTTGTGTTTGTGGAGGATTAAATCATGTGCCAAAACCCACAAATTAACCCTTGTTTGAATTTCAAATGTCACTGTTAGTTTCTCTATTCACTCTCATTTACAGTAACCAAAGGCAGCCCGTTCAGGTGGAAAAATTGAGTCCTCTCTCCTTTGTACTTGTATAGTTCATCCAGTTACAAACCATTAAACAAACGTGATGATCTATAGCTCTGTCCCCCAGGGGCTGATGGGTAATATGCAAAGTAGCTCAGCCTGCATTCATCAGAAACCATAAATTTGCAGTGAGACGTGAAGAAATGGGAGGCTGTGATTAGTAAGGGAGGTGGTAGTGGGGTGAAGCTGTGCGCTGTATCCTTTTGCCGCTTCAGCGTTCTTGTCGGGCATCTTTAATGTCATGCTTTACGTACAGTAGCACCATAAAACCAAGATCATTAAAATCACCTGCATTGGATCGCTAAAGCTCACCTCTCATCTGAAGCACAGTCACAAATATCAGCTACCCTAATGTCCACAGAGAGAGAGAGAGAGAGCAGGAGAACAATCAAATCACACTGGCACACAAGGGACTGTGCTCTTCTGGAAATGTTGAAGGTTGAGGTGAACATTGATTAGTGGCAGCAGAGCGGGTCATGCCCCTACTCTGCATCGATACGTCAACGCTGCCCTTTTCCTCTGGACAGTCCCAGTTGTGACTGCTCTGGCTGAAATCTGTCTGTCAAATCTGTTGTTTTCTGGGCTGAAATACTTGACTTTAAAATATGGCACTCGCATAATACTCACTAACATATTGACATCATGAAGTATCTCAAAGTAAACGAACATTAAATTGCTCTTTTGTGTATTTCTTAGTGTGATGAAATAATAATAATAATAATAAAAATAATATGTGAATACGATATATCAATATAGTTTTTAAATTGTCTAGATATTAACATTATAGCATCAAGCACTGCTTATAGATCCATATGTGTATTTCTGTGGTAGACTTTTACTTGTGTGGTATACAGCACATTCAAAGATAAACACGTTTTCTTTCCACAATGTGATTTTCTTTTCTCTCTGCATTTCCATCACAGCTTAGCCTTGCAGCCCCCTCTGAGAGCCCAAACCTTAGGCAGTTAGTCACATTTAGGGTACCTCCTCCATGCATCACTGTGTGACAGCTGGAGCCTGGAAGGATGTTGAAACCCTCACCTTTCTCCCCTCAAGTTATCAGAAAAGGAGCTCTCTCTCTCTCACACAGAAGCCCTGAAGCTGTCAGTCAATGACGAATGATGAATACTGAACACTGTTTGTGTGTTTTTGTGTGTTTTGTTTTGTGTGTGAATGCTACTGGTGTCACTCCGGTTATACATCCTTGGCCCTGCCTTTGGTAATCACCTGCACAGGTTCTCCTCTCCCAGATGCCGAGGATGATTTAGGTAAAGAGGTGGAGATTAAATGTGCCTCTGAAGTTTCTCCTTTTCAAAAACAGCCTTCACTCTGCCAGCTGCCATATCCCCCACTCACTTATCTCAGTGGGCTTTGAAACTCACAGTGAAAACAAGGCAAATAAATCTGCTTGCATGTTTTTTTTATTTGTATTTTTTCATCAGCTTGCAACAGCCACGGTGGTAGATATAAAAATAGAAACTGTCATAAATGCATTAATCATTTAACTCTGTGTGACTCCAATCAGCTGGGTCTTGACTGCACCATGCACAAAGTATTCCCCAGGTTCGGGGCTGTAGAGGGAGCATAATCACAGGAGACAGCTTTGTTCTCATAGCCATGTTCTGCGATCAGATTGCTATCTGAAGAGGAACATCTGCTTGTCTGAAGCCGTAAGCTTTTGTTGTCCCAGGTTCCTGCATCCGGCTCAGAAAGCAATCCATATAACACACACACAAGCATCAGCACAAACTGCAAATACGCGTCGGGATCCAGCACAAGCAGAAACATAAGGAATGTGTGTCAGCTTCTCCCTGATGCTCTGACAAAAGACTACCAGAGGAGCTGCATTCTTTTCTCTGCCTTTTCAGAGAAGCTGAAAGTGTTCCCTCTAGATGGAAGATATGCTGGTTATCTGTTCCTGCATCATAAATGATGTTTTGGACTTTTTGCAAAGCACCGTGTTTTTGAGAACATATCAGACCACCTTCATCCACAAAGAAATATGATCACAAAGCATTGCGAATTTCCAACGGAGGGGCAAGACTGCAGGAAGGTATTTTAAATATAAAGTGTTGTCTGTTACATGCAGCTCAGCTTTAGGGCTCCTGCAAAGGTCTGCACTGATTTACTGTCTGCCAGACTAATGAGTCTGAGAAGCAGGCAGTTATTGGCCTCAGCCACACTAGCCAGGTGTGAGGGAGATTACAGCCTTTAGCTGGGAGCACACCTTTGCCCAGTGAGACGTTTGGCAACAGAGAGACTGGCTACATGTTCTGTAACACCACAGTGTCTGGATAGAGAGAAATGTTTTTATATGTGCATATTCAGATATATTGGCGTTTAAAACACAACAAAATACTAGATGTCATTCGATACTCGTTAAATTTTTTAGACCATAAATTAAAATGTTCTTTCACGCTCCATAAAATTTGTTTTACATTAGAACATTCTCACGACTGTTTCTGCAATGAGAAATAATGAGATGTGCCTCTTCACTTAAAGCCAATTTAAATAACTTTTACAAAATATCACAACACCAGATGGACAGTCGGAGCTATATTTGGACCGTAACCCCTCGTAGAGCTGCCTACCATTCTGCCATGTTTTAAGAGAATTGTCAATATGTCTAAACTGGAAATTATCTTTCCAACTTTATTGTTCCCAAGGAGTAAAACTCAATACTGAACAATACTACAAACCACAAAACTGCAACTTCCATAATAGCCGAAGATTTATCTATGGTGAGAAAACAATGCTGCCGTCAGATCCACTTAGAAGCTGTTCTGCTCATATCACATAATCCTCATCAGCAGAAGGAATTAGTCCAGTTGTTTTGGGATTGTTATGATTGAACTGGTATAAACTGATAGGATTGAAAGCTCCAGAACAGCTATTAAATGGACCTTGTGATGAAGATTGTTTTCTCACCTGTTGTTCCCAACATCAAGAATTCATTTTAAATCTCAGCTTTTAAGACAAAGAGGGCGAGAAATTTTTATAGTGCTCAGACAAAAATGGATATTTGAACATCTACAGTTCTATGACGACTCCATCTGCTGACGAAGATCATGTAATATGATAGAAAGCCTCAGAACACCTACTAAAGTTTAGTTTAGTTTAGTTTAGTTTAGTTTAGTTTAGTTTAGTTTAGGTTAGGTTAGGTTAGGTTAGGTTAGGTTATCATCAGTATCTGATCAGCCAAATTATACCAACAGTCAGAACAATTCGAAGACAAACTGGAGCAAAATTAACATGTTTATCTTCCTAGTTAGCTGGTGGAAGCAATAAACATATGAAAACAATGTAATCAGATGACTGAACAGCAGACTGTGACAGACTGAAGCTGACACTGCAGCATGTTCAGCGTAGAGAAGCTTACAGTTATGAGGATTAGGCATTAGGTTTTTGTTTTTTTGTTTTTTTCACATGAATGTTAGTCAGGACTGAGGGCATATTCATGAATAATTTCCATTCATAATCGTTTCACTAAAACGTACTCTATAGCAACACAGTATGGCGCGCCACTGACACTCACTAGGCAATTATTCCCATTGTGTTTCCTGGAAAATAGTCAAAAACCTGCAGATCAGCAGCTGTGATCGTACAACACTGCTGGATGAAACTGTTTTAGCCAAAATTAGATGGAGCATCCGTCGGGGTGTTGCTGCAGCAAACCCTGAAAACTGATTACAGTTTATCCATTCAAATTGAGGCTTGATATGCACATATCCCAACAGGCTTTCACATGAATACCGTCTTATTTTGACTTTTCCTATTCATTTACTAAGTGCATTATTCATGTTTTATATTTGATGTGCTGTGCATTGTCAGCATATTTGTCAGGAAAACTCACCCTCTAAAAACATAATTTACAGAGACAGTGTTAACTGCATTCCCAAGAGGAATGATGGGCCATTAGCAAAGGATTTGTCTGACTCCAGACTTTTCACCTTGGAGACAGTCGCTGAATCAAAATATGCTGGGCGAAGCACAATTTAGCACCGATACACTCCTTGCAGAAAGATACTTCATCATCAACACTGAGATTATAAGCAAACATGTTGTTTACTGCATATCTGCAGTTTCTTGTGTTTGCACTCGGTTTGAATACAGATACTGGTACTGCAGGATGTTTAGCGATAGAGCGATACAGTGCAACCTGTGGGTTTACTGCATCTGGGATCAATCACGGACAGCAGCGCAACGCTTCAGTAACGCATGAATGCGATTAACTCAGTGGAAACTCTTGGTGACTTTTAATCATGACTGTGTTGGCCTGGCAGGTGGTGTAAGTGCCCTTAGTTACAGGCCAGTCCTTATCCAGAGAATATATTCCACTGCTGCTGGTGGAGACATTACTCACAGACCATTAATTAACCAGACAAGAGCTTTATCTCAGCAGTGGCTCTCATCTGTGCAAACGACAACACTGTAGACACTGTAAAAGTTCTGGACAAGATCAATAGCAATTCGGTTTTTTATATATCAACCTAAAAGACATCCAGCTAGACCATAACAATTACCTGATGTCGCGAAGGGTGGAGATCTCAGAGGATGACCATAATTCTTGCATGACTCACTCTGGGTCTCTGTGTGTGTGTGTGTGTGTGTGTGTACTGTTGCAAATCCATCAACTGCATGTGAGGACCAGTGTTGGAGTTGTTACTCAAAATACGTAATGTATTACACACTACTTGTTAATTTAAAAACAAGTAATTACTTTACATATTTACTCCCTGTGGAAAGTAATTTGTTACACTACTCGTTACATTACTTTTGCCTGAGATGCATTGTCACGTAATTGCCAGTTAACAATATAATGTTACACTTTATATATTCCCACATATCAGCACACATCCCAAACAAGGAGGGCATGAAGTAATACCACAAAGCCGACAGCAACGTTGGTGAAATAGTTATAGAGGAGAGGAAATTTTTGTCAGGGAGGCAGCACAAGACTGCCCAAACTGAAGAGCCTCCGCTGTATTGAATTTCTGTTCTGTTCTGGGTCTGTTGTTTAAGCGTTTAAGCACTCTGCTCATCATGGGGTAAAACATGACACCTCAGGGCTTCTCTCCTCTCCTTTTCTCTCAGATGCCGCACTTTAAACTTTGGCAATGTGACAGTAACAAGGAGAGAATCCAACACAGATGCAAATCGCATCATGATGCCGCCCGATATAAAAGATAGGTAATACACTCAAGTCAAGGTGAGACTGCATAGATGCCGGACAGCCTGCACTCATTTAAATTTAACATTCATATGTATCTTTAGCTAAAGCAGCATATTTCCATATCACAGCGCTACACTTGTAGACTTATCAAACTCTAGTGTAATAGGAGGCAAAAACCCCAACATGCATTAGGCTTCCAGATTTTAAATCACCTGTACTATAGTATCAGGCAGAGCCGCTGTCATCTGGAAGAGCCTGTTTCGCAGTGCCAGTGCCGTGGTAGCAGTTATCTGCAGCTCGCAATATGTCCAATGCCACAGTGAGTGGTTTCATGACTGTGCAATATTTTTTAAAGACTTCTCTTTCACACATTTCCTCAACAAGCTACAATAGAACAGCTGGTCTTAGTCTAAAGGGCAGAACTTTTCCCAGTGGTACTTCTGTAAAATGATTTGGGCTCGGTGTCTGTTGTCAGCCATTTGTCAACATCATTACTTGAAATTAGGTTTAGTGTGTGTGTGTGTGATGCCCATTTCAAGTGGTGGGGGGGGGGCTGACCTTCTGGGTCGGTGGCGAGCACTTCTCCAATGTCTTGGCATGTCACATCTTGACCTTCACCCCCCTCCTCGTCAGTATCTGATGCTGCAGCCTCATTCATCTTGAAAGCCATGATAAAATTCAACCCATTGTTCTGTGACAGTTACAGTGACTTTGTGTGACAGTCCATTAGTTGAATGAACCTATTCAATTTCACTAGCCACAACATGGCATGTGTGTCATTCTCTAATTCTTTTGCAGGCATTGTAGTTTGTCCAAATGTCAGCGGTACCAGACACATACTCTCAAGCTCTCGGATGTTTTCTGTAGCTCAGTTTCCATCTTGATATAACATTTGCCCAGATAGTTTCTGAAAGTTTCTACTGTAGAAACCGGTAACATTTCCTCTACTATATATATGACGCTACAATCTCATCTCTGCTTTTGTTACCTGCTTTATCACTCTAGCTTCGGGGGCTTTCGCTACTAGCTTTGTATTAGCATGTTGCCTTTACCACATGTGCTCAGAGCAGTGGATAGTTGTTTCAAGCATAAGTATTTTATAGGTTTCAGTAAAAAATAAAGAAATGCAAATAGATGAAACTTCTAATTCAATTTCAATAGTAATATGTTCGTTCTCAAATTTCAGTGCAGCCTATCACATGTTATCAAATGTAGCCTCCAGGTGCAGCTCCTCAGCAACATTTACACACAGGTGGCAAGTTTTACGTAGATACCACAGTTATTTGACATGGACAAGGCAGGCGTCATGTTCATACAGATGGGCGGATGTAAAAACATATTGTTTGTGAGGTGCTTAGTCAGGGACTGACAGAGACAATTAGGCAGAGGAGGACATGTTGCTGTGAGAAGGTGTATACTGTATTGTAAAGGCAAATATCTGATGGCATGACTGGGTAGAAAGTAGTGCTTAGATGCCAATGAGTTGAGATGGGTAGGATTTTCACATGTCATATTTTGTTTTTCCATATCTAATTAGTTCCTTATTTACATTTTCTGTTTTCTATTTTCTATTACATCCTTTTTTTGCATTGTTTACAGTACATCCATGGTTACTAGCTAGTAGGCTTCTTCTTCCCTGTCTTTGCTGGTGCATTGCTGCATTTCTTGGCACATGACAGCCACCTACTGTATTGCAGAAATGTGTATTGCGTCACTCGGGCGCGCCTACACATGCATCCTTATGAGTGTGCATGGTAGAAATAAACAGGAGCAGTCCTTACGAACCATGAAAACAAAACAAATGGTTATAGTTGTTGTAAAGTTATAAACCAAATAATTTGTATCAGATTGTTTTTTAAAGCATCTGAGGGAACCTAAAGTAATCAATAATGTATCATATTACAACAAACAATAGCTTTATAATAAAGGGGATTTAGAATCTTTCATCTTCAAAATATTAGATAACAATCAAATTTGCATGATAGGTAGATCTGTCACATGCTCAAATTACACACACACACACACACACACACACACACACACACAGTATTGTAAACCTTGTTGTCTAAATCTGGTCTATGATACTAACTGAAAGTTAACGTTTGAGAGAAGAAATCAGGAGAGCACTGAGGTTTCAAACTAAATCAGTCATTCATGCATAACAGAATGCTATTTACGTGAGGACATTTTCTGCATAATACCACGTTTAGTGTGTCCTATTACATTAAATGTTCATATTGGGCTGCATCCCTCAGGGTTATAGAAATCATGAGGTGGGAGGGGTGGGGGTGAAGCCACTTCTCCATTTTCCTCTAAGAGTTGGAATCTATTAAAAATTTAAATTAGTCCCCTCTGAAGAGAATGAATGTACCCCTTACAATCTCAGTGTCTGTGTTGTAGCTTTGTGTCTGTGGGCCTGAGCGTGTGTGTGTGTGTGTGTGTGTGTGTGAATAAGGAGGGTTGGAAAGAATCTCACAATAATAACTCTTCGTGGGTTGTTCTGGCAATGTGTACTCCTGCACACGTGCACACGTGCACACACACACACACACACACACAAAACATGCTGTGTGCATGCTCACAGACCTGTGGGCTGAAAGCTGCAGCCCCCGAAACAGTCTGTGGATGAATATAAACCCTGTCTGTGTGCTTTTCAAAACAATTCAGTTACACGAGCCATCAGTCTGATTGAAAGACAATGTGACATAATGTAGTGGAGTTCAGCTGCAAATCTGTGCTTTTTATTCAAGTTGTAGCTCTTGTTTGTACATAGATATGTTGTGTTGACAGCAGATTCTGTCAGGGCTTTATGCAAGAAAACATCATAATCTGCAGGGGAATTGACTACGTTAGCAGCATATTGAATCCACATTCTCCTCTGCTTTCATACTATAATTAAACATACATGTGGAAAAGTATTCTGATTATATTTTATATTATAAAATTTTTACTTGCATTCAACAGCTGACGGAGACAGAAAAACAGCCAGACTGGGACTCTGCTGGACTCACAGAATACACCATATGCTCATTTATATGCTATACATTTCTTGCCAGCTACCAGTAACTAGAGTCAAGATTAAGCCCGAAAGCCCTTGAAAACATGCTTTCAAATCTCAAGTATTTCTGTATAAAATTACACATTCAAGTATCATCAAGACTGCACGGTTGTGGTTTAATCAGATATGATGGACAATGCAGGCAACCAAACCCCACACTGTAAAAAAAAAATAATGGAGAAAACTCAAAATTTCAAGGCAACCTTTTGCAGGAAGACTTTTGAGTTGTATCAGCAATTTGCTTTCATTGTCCAAACTCAACTATTGTCGTTGGGACAATGACAGCAAATTCCTGACACAATTCACATAACAGTGTAAGTGTAATTAGTACAAGTGACATTTCATCATTGTACTAATTATATTTATGCTGTTATGTGAATTGTCACTACTATTAAATTTTCATTTTGTGAATATAAAGATTTTCATTTGCTCATTTACTCATAATTGATATAATTAGCAAAAGTGGATTAACTGCATTAACTGCAAATACACAATTCTAAATGGAGTCAACTCTTTTATTTTACTTATCTTTCAAAAATTGTACATGAAAGCTTCAGACACTAACTCACTCATTGCACAATAACAGTGTCAATTAGAATCAAGATTGGCACATCTGCCCCGACGTATGCATCCATACTATAAAAACTATATGTGCCAATGTAACAGTATAGAATGGCACATGTAAACTGTTCAATCTCACTATACAATAACAGTGACAATATAACACTCAACCACACAAAAGAAGAATATGTGCCAATGTAACGGTCAAAAATGGCACATCTGCCCACAGGTAGGGTACGCCAATATAAATATGCTACCAATATAAAATATGCTGTTCAACAACAAAACAGTTCAACATTGTAACACGTGCCTTAAAGAGAACTAAGTGTCCTTGTGAATGGATGACATTGGTTTAAAGAAGTAATTTGTTCTTCAATGATCGCACACGCTGTGTGCAATCAGAGCCAACCTCCATGAAGATGTGTTGAAATGCATCAAAAGTGTACTTGAGAGTCTTTGGATATGACATATTAAGAGCATACAGAAGTCCAAAAAGGTATGCAAGTGCAGAGGGAAGGTCTGGTATTTCATCCAGGACGATGGTGTCCTCCAAAATCACAGCAATGCTCCGCACCATTGCTGATGAAGTTGGTGCAACGCCTTCCTCCAGAACAAGTAGTAAGCCCACAGCCACTCCAGTGGTTGCCTCCTCTTCGGGATCACACTCCTGTAAAACAAGAACAGTATTTACATAAGATTTTAAGTCAAATATTTCACTACAGTACAAACTACATGATTACATTACAAGGCTCGGAAAGCAAAGACAAATCTGTCAAAGGACTGCCCATCTTCACCGGGGTGAGTAATTAAAACAGGGGTCACCAATCCTGGTCCAGAAGGGCCGGTGTGGGTGCAGGCTTTTGTATCAACTAACCAGGAACACACCTGATTCTACTAATCAACCACTAGAGCCATTGCTACGGACCTTCATTAGTAGAATCAGGTGTGTTACTGCTTGCTTGAAACAAAAACCTGCATCCACACCGGCCCTTCTGGACCAGGATTGGTGACCCATGAATTAAAACTTCACATTTTACTATGTCAGAATAATATCAATAAACTACATTCTTGGGGGCATTCATGCAGGACGATTTTTGAAAGTTTTTGTTGACAGATTTTGGTTTGGTGGCAAACATGACAAGAAGTTGTTGTGTGGTCAATTGTTGTAATAGATCTGGAAATGGGATCCAGATGTTCCTCATACCGAGGAAGAAGCATGCTTTCGCAAAAATCTGCGAAGGTTATGGCTTATTACTACCTAATTTGCTGACCGCTTTGCATTGTTTGCTTAATATTATCTAAGAGTCAACAAGATGCATGGACATGCCTCTCTACGACTATAGTTTTTGATCGTTTGTATAGCCGCTCAACAGATGTGCTTATGAATTGCGATCCTCACATTGCGATCTGAATCACTAAGGCTTCCCACGTAATCCATTTCTGAAAGTAATGTTTATGTACAGTACTTTGTGACCGTGTGTTCATGACTACAAACCATGCAGGTGGTCGTAAAGTAACGTAAACATCACTCGTAACATAGCAAGTAGCATACATGTGAAACACGGACAAAGTTTACTTCGACAAAGCTTCAAATATGTAAAAGTACGTTTGGGAACACGTTGAGAGTGTTTGTACAAGCCTTCTTGGCTACAGAACATGGGTTAGTAGACGAACTACATGCAACAAACAGTACATTAAATATGGGCTCTCTGGTGTGTTTTTCTATGACGGGGCATTGCTTTCTGCCCCGGGTTAGCGCGCGCAGG
Organism: Pampus argenteus; assembly: GCA_036937835.1. Lineage (NCBI taxonomy): Eukaryota > Metazoa > Chordata > Actinopteri > Scombriformes > Stromateidae > Pampus > Pampus argenteus. The sequence continues at coordinate 19,311,510 of CM072861.1, read as the reverse complement.
CGCATTGTTTGTAAACATGAAATCTATCTATGCTGTCTTTTTGTGATGTGTAGTACTTACTAGACATTGCTTGAATAAATCTTTGGGCTCCTCCCGAAGGAAAACCGGAAGGCCTCGAAGTGCAGCATCCTTGCGATGTCGGACAATGTTGGAGGTCTACAAATAATAAAAACAATGATAAAAAAAAAATCTAAATACAGTGTTGTTTAATTTTGCAAACAAAGAAAATGATTCTACACCACATGATTAAAATAAATGTTTCCAACACTGTACCTCATCATCAAGCTTCTCCAAGACTTCCTCCATTTCTTTTCCAAAAGCTCCTTTTCGGGCACGATATAGTCGCAGAAGTTTTGGTGTGTATTTGTCCACTGCCGTTCTAAATGTTCCCAGCAAGTCCTTGTTTGTTATGCGGAAGAACTCCTCACATATCTGCCAAGACAGAATATGAACAAATCAGAACAATTACAAAGAATTCAAAATAAACATTACACACATAAAAAACAAGGGGACAGAAGAGCAAACACTTGCCTGTTCTTTAAAGAACAAAGCTGGCCATCTATTTTGGACTTCCACCACCATTGGTTGCTCTTCAACTATCTCTCTTCTCCTTAGGGAAAATGTTAAGTCCATCTTCTCCCTCACAAGTGAACGATCTAATTGTGCTTTCTTGGAGGCTTCCACCAAGAGAAGTCTTTGTTCTTCAAGTGACGCATCATCTTGTTGTTGTAGATGTTGAGGAACATAGTTCACTTCTCCACGTCTAGCTCTCTTAAGTGTGTATTTAGTTGTACCCCCATCTACTCTTCGCTTCTTATTGACAGACACTTCACTGCAACCTGCCTCTCGCAGCTTTGCTCTGTAATTATTGAGCTTGTTTCGAATGCTAACTAACCATCCCTCATATCCCTTGCCTTTACCAGGCTCCTTTAGGCAAGGATACTTGAGTATCAGAGATGAAGCAATAGATTCAATTTCACCATGGTCTGGATAGGCCTTGATGTCAAAAGCTGACTGGGCAATTTTGTCAAGAATTTCAATCTTCATGTCTCTTGTGACATCAATGCTGATTTTGGTCTTTTCATATGCTTCATTGCCTCTCCTCAATTTCAACTCTACATCAAGAGATAAAGCAGGTATAGGAAATGGATCAGGCCAAGCTAAGAGGCTGCGCAGATACCCTGGGGAAAGGATGTTTGCCTCGCTTTCAGAAGAGCTCATGCTCACAGTGTCCAAGGATGATATGGAACCAAGAGACTGGCTGTCATTTTCGGCATGCCAAGAGCCTTTTTTCCACTGTATGTGGAGGACAGCACGGCTATCAGGTAGCTCTGAAATATCTGACAAATTGCAGAGTGCATTTTGGAAGTCAGGGTCCTCAAACTGTAATGAAAAGTCTCCTTGGAGTTGTAATTTTTCTTTGATAAGATCAATGAGGGCATCCACTGTTTCTGGAAGTTGAGACAGCTGAACACGCCGCGCTTCCTCTTTTGAGATTACAACTCGAAGTAGCAGTACCTGAAACATAGATACATTAACTCACAAAGCTTTGTTAGAAGGATGATCAGATACATTTCAAGATGCATACTTACCATTTTCTTCAATACAAACGTGATCTCAGCGTCACCCAAAGCTTTCCTCCCACATAATATGCTGTCAAAGGGTAATAATGGGTCAGCTCATCAGCACTGCATGTGGTTTCCTCCCTATAAATAAAAACAACAGTCAACAACAGGTTGGAGGGGGAAACCTTAAATATGTAAAATACAATCATTGGGTTAATGCTGGCAAAATGGGAGGGAGAAAATTTGCTACATGCAGATATACATAACAGCGCAGCGCTTTATAGCTAAGGCAGCGCCTTAACAGTCGCCTACCGCCTTGCCAACGTTCCTGCGCCCCCCAAAAAAGAAAAAACGCTGAGAGGAACACACACGACCGACGCGTGAGCAGCTGTCCACGCGCTAGGACGCAAACGCGCACATGTCTCCCCCTCGCCCACCCCCCACAATCGCGCACGCACCCCTCCCCCCTCCCGGACAATCGCGCGCGAACCCCCCCTCGGACAATTGCGCGCGGACCCCCGTTTTGAAAATAGCCGCCATCATGCCATACCACCGCAAGTGAAATGACGTGCTGGCGGGCAGCCAAGCAACACAGGCGGCGGGCAGGCGAAACGAGGCCGGTAGAGGAGGGAGGCACCGCTGAGAAATTTGAATGTGTGACTAAAAGCGCGACTGTAAAACAGGTCGTGAGGGAACTGACAGCAGGGCTAACTTTCTAGCATACAGGCTAGTAATGATAGATAAACTGAGAAAGTAGCCAGTTTACACATTTACACATTCGATATTTATCTATATGTTCTCAACCAATTTTAGACAGAATACTTACATTCATATTTGACGGAAGATTATACCGGATTCAAATCGGCATCTTGCTTTGTCCATAGTTGGCATTCTCCTTCAAATTTTCTTCTTCGGTGCAGTGCTACTACAGACTGGGTGCTAACAGACAGACCATACTTGCCATCGCCACCCAGTGGCCAATGTCAGAGCTGCAATATGGGTTATTTCTTTGGGATTTGTTGTACCAACAACAAATTGCAAATCCTGGTAATTTACAATAACAAATTTTGTCATAATCGAGGTGCACATTGTTGGTTTAACATTTATTTTTTAGTTAAATATAAATATTTTAATTTTCATGTTCAAACCATTTATTATACACACTCTGGTGAATAGATTGTCGTTGTCTTTTTTACAGTGCAGATAAATTATCAGCTTTGATTCAAATGTTGTCTAAATCCAGATTGATTCATGGAAGTATATAACATCCCACCCACTTCAAAGCAGTGAGAAAAACAAGGACAAAAACACTAAATACAGAAATGAGAAATGTCTCCTGTGAAATAATCCAAACTGTTCTCACTTTGGCAGAAAATACTGAAACTTTTGGTAGGAAGCTGATCTCCTCCTCGGCTCAACGGACATTAAACAACATTCATCTTGAAAAACACGCAATTAATATAAATCAGTTCAGGTGAAACACAGCACATGCAAAACTGTGTATAAAACGTCATTGTGATTCACACCACAAAAATCATACATACACGTCTGCATCATAAATATATGATGCTTGTCTCTAATCATACCTACACACGTGGGCACACAGACACACAAAGGTTTTTCATAAATATATGCATGGATGAGCAAATGTGATTCTTATATCCAGTAGGTGATTTGTTAATTTTTAACAGGGGGGGGGTGGGGGATGGTCCAATGGCAGGATTAGAGTTAGGGTTAACCCTCTCCTCAAGCCTAGGACTGCATTATTATCATATACACCTAGTATAATTCTTGATATTCAAATAGTGATTATAATTCTGATTTAATAGAACTGCTATAAGGCTATATACATATTTTGACATATTAAGAGGCATAGATGCTACTGAGAAATCATAGAAATATTATACTACAGGCAGCAGTGTGTCTCTTTGATCTTGTCTCTCTTCTACGGCTACACGCTACTACGTGTCACTTTGATCATGAAGGTGACACTACTCTATAGAGTACATAGGCTACAATATGATATATAATTTAGTATTTATAGATCCAAAACAAAACTGACAGAAGGATGGGAGTGAGAGAAAAGGGCACAATTACAAATCTGTCTACCACTTCAGCACCATGGACAGCGGCATGGATTTATCAATACACACCACAGTTAGGCTACTGATATTAACAAGCCATGGCCTGGGCCATAGATTCTGACTTGTATAAACCTCACTGAAATAAAGGATCAATGAAACAAGCAGACTAGACTAACATATTCAACATATAACATACAATAACATATAAACAACCCCTCGACCGCTGCACTCTCTGCTACTAGGGGATGGCTTTTGGATGCATGTTGGTAATTTTGCTAACAAAGAGGGTGGCACAGTTGTGTGGCTGAATGTTTCAGTTCACATGGTAGGTATTAACGGGAATCATCTCTACAGCAAACACATCTGTATGTCAGTGTTTCATTCTCATACCTTTGAAGCGGAGCCCTGTATTATGTATTAAGGAAAGATTTTATCTTCAGTAAGCACTGTTTCAGGGAAGGAGCAACACATATATCACACAACATCAGATCACTCCCAAATCTCCACAGAAAAACAATAACAGTAAACTAAGATGAATCCTCAGACTCATTTACTACAACAAATCACATGTACCAGGACAGATTTCCCCTCATTAGCTTCTTTCTTTTGAGGCAACATTATTATCTGTCGGTGGTAGAAAGAAATGTCGATATTTTATAGAGTTGTGGATTCTTTACAGCAATTTTAGTTTTCCTCTTTCTTATTCACTTAAATTTAAAACCAATCTTTAGCCAGGAATGCATTGTAAAAGAAAGTGGAGGCACATACTTTAATGATTGCAGTATGGCACTTACAACATGACGGTAATGGGTATAGCTGTTTTGTCTTTGGAAAATACAGAGGACACAATCAGCCAGGTAAATCTAGTTTTCATTTTTAATTTCCCCCTCTTCAAAAAATAATTACAGCGGCAGTAAAGTAAAACTAAACAAAAAACATACACAATTAATCACAAAACAAGAAACGTGTGGGTTTGGCTGCAATCGTGTTGAATAATTGGCATACTGGGAACAATACTAGGTAATCCTGAAGCTCCCATTAATCAGGTTCAGTTTTGCAATATAATGCAAAATCATGTAAATCATTAACTTCCTTGAAGCTATTTAGAAAGAAATTATTTTGCTTGTTTAATTATTATTTTTTCATTTCCCACTGTGGGAATCCCAGTTGAATACTAAACACATGAGCGTTGTGTTTTGTTTTGTTTTCTCTCTCATTCTCTTTTCTGCTTCTCGACTTGACTGATTTTGTTCGGTAATCATGACCTTACATATGCGTCAGTGTGTGACCCTCATCATCTCCTACAGTCTACATACATGGATATTGTCTGTGCCATTTTGTCACAGCACAGTTTGTATACAATATTATTTTTTTATGTACATAAGTTGTTTAATTATGCGTGTTAGTGATGGCTTGTACTGTAAAAACAGAGCACACACAACTATCTGCTGTAAACCCCCTGCTTGTCTTCCTGCTTGTTGCTGTTTATGTAACCTATACTGCATCTGTTTCATTTTCTGAGCACAATCTTCTATCAACTTTAAGCTTCCTTTCGGGCTTATAAAAATGTATTAAAAGTCATGCCTTATGAGTCAGGCAGCAGCGCCACTGGATGGCTGTGATTTAGAGAAATCTAAATGAGCTGCGTGGCAGTGTGCTCTCTGCTGATGTGGTGGTTCCACTTCACCGAGCTATATGTGGTTTAAGAGTGAAGTAGTTCATTTTCTGACAGCTTGTTAGTGGATTCCCCACATTCAGTCATTATTATTATTATGTCCTCCACCTGTGAGACAATTAAAATATTATCAGAGGAGGAGCCTTTTTCAAATCTTGAGCCGTGCCTAAAATGAGGCAAGATTTTTGTTGTGTGTTGAATGATAGTGAAAAGCTGCTCATGCATTCATACTATTTTCTAAACTTCTTCTCAAAATATGTGAAGTGTGCTGTCAAAATCTATTTTCTTAGACTTCCAGGAGGTTGTTTCCTCCTCTGCTCTGGGAAAAAAAAATAAGGTCATCAATCATTTTCAACTGCACAACCTTATGTGCTTTTCTTTTCCTGTCTCAGTCCATTTCTCTGGCTTGCATCAGACTGGAGGAATATCCTGCTTTCTCTTTATTTTGATCAGACTTTATCAGACCTTTTATTTTCTGCATATTATCTGAAGACAGATGGTTCACCTTTCTATCCAAATTGTAGTGGATATGTAATGGGCACTGCATAATGGAGGTGTTGAAAGCACCAAAGCCAGAAGAATCTTAAGGTTTAGATAAAATCCTTGTGCTGTTGCTTTTGGGTAAAAATATTGCGTCTGGAAATGTGAACTTAACATGAACATTTACAAATGTATTCGATGGGGTTTATGGTCCAAGAGTCTGAGCATTATTCTCAAATAAATCAAAATTAAAATAAAAAATAAAAAATCAGCAAGGCTTCTAACATAACAGCAGTGATATAAACATAAACAGAAAACACATGTTTTGCACTGTCGTGTGAACTACATGAAAAGAAAGAAAAGAAACAACACAACCAGAGCTGGAGAGAGGTCGGGATCAGGGTGATGGAGAGTGAAAGAGGGATACACTAAGAGAAATCCATTAAATTCTGTTGAAATATTAAGTAAATATATCTATCTGTTTTCAAATACCTCTGCCATTTCTTTGGTGAAAGACCTACTGTACTGAAAGATTTAGTTCATTCTGAATATCCACATGTGTGGACATGAAGTGTGGACTACAAGAGAGACTCCTGATGGCTCTTCAATGCGGTCAACCTCAAACATCTTCTCAGTCTTCCTGCAGTAGCACCATCTCTACCTACGATTTCTCCCTCTGTGTACAGCCCCTCCCACCTGAGCTATTTTTCTAAAATTGTTCTCACATTCAAAATGTATGTATGTTTTTCTTTCTATAGTACATTTCAAATCCTTGTTTTTTTTTCCTGTTGACAAATGAAAAGTGCTGAAAAGCAAAACTAATAAGATAATATCCTCAGAAGAAAGAGAGATGTGCTTCTGGCTGAACCTGCAGAAAACACTGCAGTCATCTGTTTTCTACATGGCTGCAGAAAGACTCACAGGCACACACTCAAGCGGACTAGATGGGATTTTTGTGATGCCAAAGCATGAAATGCTATTGATATTTTGAAGCAATTGGAGCGCCACTGTGACAGAGAAGAGAACATGAAACAGCAGTTAATAATGTAATTAGCTTTATGGCCCTTGGCTATGTTTGTACCCTGTGAAACAAAACAAAAAAAAGTCATCAACATGATCCTCACGGGGATGATTGTGCTTTTACATTGTGCATGTGTGTGCCTGTGTGAAAAGTATACATATATTTGTGTATGCGTGTGTGCGTGTATGCATGTGCATGCATATGTCTGTGTGTGCAAATGCAAATGATCTCCCCCAACCACTGTACACATCTCTCAAATGATGCATGACCCTAAGCATTTTCAGCAAAGGCTGATGCCCGACGGCGGACCCTCGCAACCCCCTGTTCATCTGAATAGGGCGTGTCTAAACGCAGAAGAATAAAAAGGGTCATCTGGCAAAAAAAGGTAAACCCGTGTGTGTGAACATTAACTAATTAGCACTGAAGAAATAGTGCAGCTGAGGCTGCAGGTATTCATAAACCAAAAAATTAGACAAATTAAAAATTTGACCTGATGACACTACATGAAAACTTACAACATACCACAAGTTATTGCAAATAATCCTGAGGCATGAATATCGGTATTGAATTTTCATGGCAATCCACCCAGTCTGTCAACTGGACATTACCATCCCTAAAGCCTCACAGTTACCATGGCAAAAAATACATACATGTCTGGATAAGATTCTGGATAAAAAACCTCTTTCTGTCTTTGAGGCAAAAATCTTGTCATAGTAGAAATATAAACATCCAAAGTTCAAAGTACGGTTTCATATTTGCGCTTGCTGCAAGTGTTTTCTTTTTCCTTTTTCCCAGTTGATAGTTTGGGATCCTGGCCAAGTTAACTAAAGGATTCACTCTGCACTGCTCTTCTGCGGAGCACTAGCGTAATTTTCAGAAACTTCCTGGCACAAAAGACCAATTAATATGCATGTTGTTAGTCAGATATTTATCGCCCCAGTAACACTTACTGTGCGTGTTTGGTTTCCTTTGTTTTTTTGGGGGGGGGTTTGTTTTGTTTTTTTTCTCATGTGTGTCTGAGGTGTGGCTTCCAGCATGGCCAGATTGCACCTCGGATACAGCGGCAGAAACAGCTGGTTGTCAAGGGTTACCACGAGAGCGGGTGAGCAAGCAAGTGATAGAGAGAGAATTATTCTGCAGTTTTCTGAGTGGCTAGCTCTATCTATCTATCTATCTATCTATCTATCTATCTATCTATCTATCTATCTATCTATCTATCTATCTATCTATCTATCCATCCATCCATCCATCCATCCATCCATCCATCCATCCATCCATCCATCCATCCATCCATCCATCCATCCATCCATCCATCCATCCATCCATCCATCCATCCATCCATCCATCTATCTATCTATCTATCTATCTATCTATCTATCTATCTATCTATCTATCTATCTATCTATCTATCTATCTATCTATCTATCTATCTATCTATCTATCTATCTATCTATCTATCTATCTATCTATCTATCTATCTATCTATCTATCTATCTATCTATCTATCTATCTATCTATCTATCTATCCATCCATCCATCCATCCATCCATCCATCCCCCAAGCTTTAGAAATATAAATGGTTACCATGGGAACTAAATTGAATTGTTGGAACAGTTGTACTAAATGTTATTCTTTCTTGTAGCAAGTTAAAAAAAACACCTGTATTTCTAACAAGATTCCTATGATGTAATTCAATTTCAGATTGCATTCGGTTCTTTCCAAATATAGGAAGAGTAAAAATATTACATAACCAAAGACACATTGTAATCATAATTGTGATACGCTAAAATTATAACTTCAATGAAAATAATTTGTAAATACATGTGTTTGCTATCTTGCTAAGACAATACATACCATTATTATTTCTGTCCATAAATTATGAAGCAAGAGCCAACGAGAGAAGCAACTATTAGCATAAATACTACTTTCGATCTGCATATTAACACCTCTAAAACTCATTAATTTGCATGTTGAATCTTGTTTAGTTTAGTCCATACAATAACCAAAATGCAAAACTATTCCTGTAAGGGCTCTGACAAAAAATGGATTTTACAATTCCAACTAGCAAACAGCTCTACTCCACCTGCTGATGGAGATTATGTGATATAATCAGTTCCACAATAGCTGCATAGGACTATGAGGTTTGTTTTGTCAAATGTTGTTTCCAAGGTCAAAAATGAAAAATTTAAAATTAAACCTACATTAAACAGATTTTTTTGGCCACTTGGGGGCAGCAGAACAAGTTGTAAACACATTGAGATATATTAACCTTTTTAAGTTGATATGGTGAATTTGTTAGCAAACATTTGCTTATTTACGCGTGTAGCATTCACAGAGGGACATAATCATTAATTTGGAGTCATGTGTAAGGTCTCTGTTTTTAGTCTCTGTCAACTCAAGAGGGAAATACATGTCTCTTTAGCTCCTACATGCTCCACTATGTGAAAGGAGTAAACTACACCTACCTATGATCATTACAATTAAACACATGACACCAAAATGCAACAATGTGGCTCTCTAATGTGTTTCCAAAAGTTTTTTGGACAACAATGGAGATCAGTGGTAGGGATCCAGCATATGCTGCATTAAGTGTGGTTGAGACAGATAGAACATCAGTTTTGGTCTTTTCATAAAATGTGTTGATACAATAATAATAAAATATATATAACGCAAAATCCTCATCCTTATGCTTTGACTTCTCTCCATATCCTGCAGTTGCATATCGTGCAGAGCTTTTAAAGGCTGGATGGAAATCATTTAGCTTAACAAGGCTGAGATGAGAACAAGATAGAGATCGGTGCTTAAATTTAAAACTCCAGCAGGAGGGAAGCAGTTGGTGTGAATGTGCACATTCATGCGCACTGAGAGTGCTCACGTGTCCTGCAAGAGAGCCATCCACTCGTGTTTAACTATCAGCGTAAAGTGTTTGTGAGACTGAAATAATACGTGTTGTTTCCCCTCATTTAAATGCCCTCTGCTGTAATTGGTGTAATATGTAGGTTTTATCTAGTGCCAAGCCTGTTTTTATAATGTCTCTGCAGAGCTGCCAGCCATTTCCGACTGCCTCTCTTTACATGTGTATTAGACCTTACTACTGTGATTCTGATTGGACTTTGGGAGCATGTCCAGGCTTGGTATAGCTCTGCAGTAGTCCTGTTATTCATGACACCTCAATGAGCCGTATTATAAGAGGTTGGTATGTGTTTATGCACTTGGGCAAACGCTGTACCATAAGTTGTATTAATTTGTTCTACCCAACAACCCCGGGGCTGTTCTGGTTTCCCCAATGACTAAGCAGAAGTTGACAGAGAAGATAAAATAGCAGCAGGGTGTGAAGGTACAATTTATAGCAAAAATCACAGAAATGTTTTTCTTTTTTGATGCAGGTAAATATATGCACGGGCATCATTGTACTTCAGAAGTTATTACTTCAGCTTCAGAAGTGACGTTTAATTATTGGTATGCTGACATTTTTGGTTATGTATGATGAATGATCAGACATTGCAGCTCTGAAATCTCTCAAACAATCAAAATAAATGTGTCATTTCTGCAAAAAGAACACCTAATCAACCTCAGACATCCACTCCATCAAACGCCAGCTTAACCAGTGTCAGGCTGATTGGCAGCCAGATAGATGTTGCTTTTAATATGGCTTTTAAAATCAACCTCTAAATGTGACCATCCACTCTGAAGTACACTTTCTAATAGAAAATATTGATATTTTTGAGCATATTCTGAATGTACCGCCTCTACAATTAATCACGGCATTGAAGAGCGTGTTCTGTTCTCCTCTGACCGCCTGCCTCTGTCTTCTCTCTCTTTTTTTTTTCGTTCTTTTTCCATGTCCACTGTTTTTATAACTTGCTCAGCCATATGATGAGATCAGAGAAGCCTGGTCATCTAAGTAATGGCTTTCCTTCTGTTGATTCCTCCTGGGTCCACAGCCCTGCATTCAATGATGTATGCTCCACACAACGGCACTGGACAGCTCATCTCTCTCAGCCAAAGGCACTTCTGAATAAGCACATCCACCCTGGGCCAATCTCTGAACTGCACTTTGGGGCTGCTGCTGCCCCTGTCATTGACACAGAAGAGGAAAAGCACTATAATCATTTCAGAGTCATGTCATGAGGTTTGAGAGTATTAGTGGGGAGTTGAAATCTTCCATTGGCGGATGTTGTAAACTGACCTTTTCTTTTTTTTTTTTCTGCCATTGCAGCCACAGAAAATCTCAAAGCTACAACAGCAGCATCACATCTGTGACCTGTGTTCATTTTCACTTATCTCCTCTGTGTGAACTTCTCATAGCTTCAACATGTGTTTCCTCAGTGTGCAACTGTTCAGTCTAATTATGCAGCAAATCACAGCTTCCCTCTCTGTCCCAGGGCTTCTACCACAACTTCCACCCTGCTTGGCTTGGCACCCTACATACACCCATAGGCACCTCTTGGACTACTGCTAAGCACCCTCTCTACAAACTCCTCTATGGCATTTCTTACAACATAAAACACTCTCAGCTACACTGCCACACCGTGAAATTCAGCCTTTAGACTTTAATTGAAAAACTGGCCAAATGTGGAATGCGAGATGAATATATGAATTACAAATGAATCACTGAGGAAAAGCAAAGCCAAATGATCACCCTCCAAAACAGCAGAAGCCCACAGGATATGGCAGTCACATTAATTATATGAAATGCCATGGACTTTCAGTCTCTCTTATCCGTTCTCTCCTGCTACCTCCCTGTTGTACCCGCTCCATTCCCACTGACATTCCCCAGACGTCTGATGGATATCGGACCATGTCCTCCAGGAGACATATTCCATTATCATGCTGCCACAGTGCTCATCCACAGACCCATCTCCCCTCTAATCAATGGCCATGCAGCACAGCAGCACAGCAGGCACCCATAAACAAGACAAACACCAAAACCTTCAGAAAATAATCAAACCGATAGATGGATATGTGTAAGAAGTAATCTATATCACTAATGACACATAGCTGATCCCTTCACATCTGTGCAGATCAATATAGATGTAATTCCAGCAGAGTAGCCCCAGCTGTGCTGCCTCTTACCTGCGTGTCTCTGTGGTGGTCCTTCTCTCTGTGGCTGTGGTTGATGAAGACCCTCGGTCTACACAGCCATGCCCTCCTATATGGGCATGCATCTGTGGGGCAGATCAGAGCTCTGCTGTGTAGTTGTCAGGCTGGAGAAGAGGAGGGATCAAGGATGAGACAGTCCTACCGGCCGGTAGCCCTGTCTAGCGCATCTCCTTGTGTCTCCCACTCTCCCGGGTCATTCCAGCCAGCCCCTCAGCATCCGCAGAGCCAGGGAGCGAGCTGTCAGGGGTGGGTGGGGGGTGGGAGGTGCTTAGAGGACTGAAGCGGACATGGAACAGCGAGCAGAGCACCTCCTCCTCCTACATATCTGACTGCAGCCAGTGGACATGCTGCAACTGAAGTCTCCGTCCACCTCCTTGTGTTTGTGTTTGTGTGTGTGTTTGCGCGTCAGTGCTGGCTCCAATCTGCGCTGTGTGTGTGTAAAAAGACAGTCTATCCCCTGCAGCCGGTGGCTCCGAGATGCTGAGGCAGTGTGAAATAGAGAGAGAGAAAGAGAGAGAAAGAGAGAGAGAGAGAGAGAAACTAGAAGTGTGAGCGCAGAGGTAAAGAGAGAGGGAGAGAAGTGTGTGTGTGCGCGTCTCTGCATGTGTGTGTGTGTGTTAGAGCGGGGGAGGGAGAATGGCAAGGGAGAGTATATGAAAGGTTGTTTTTCACCCTGCTCCATCTATCTGTATTAATCAATCAGGGATACATGGCAAGAGCTGAGTTAATGAGTCATCCATATCCATACACATGTCCGTGTTTCTGTGTGTGTGCAAAAAGATAGAAACAAGAACACGGAGATGTATGCAAGCAGAATACACAATACCTATTCATGCTTTGCATAGTTTACATGTTTACAGGGTGCAAATATATTCCTGTGAGACATTTGTATACTAATGAGAATGTGTGAAATAAATAACTTTATGGCCTGCTCTGTGCACACACACACGCACACACAGCCAAACATGCACAGAAGAGAAGGCGTGCTAAATAGCAGCTGAAGATCTCCTCCAGCTATCAGTATATCAACAGACCTGAGAACCTACACCCTTAACAGGTTACCTGCCTCCCTGAATGCCCAGGGGAATGATATATCACACCTCGACACTGCAGAGGAGAGGAGAGGAGAGGAGAGGAGAGGAGAGGAGAGGAGAGGAGAGGAGAGGAGAGGAGAGGAGAGGAGAGGAGAGGAGAGGAGAGGAGAGGAGAGGAGAGGAACAGAAAAGGAATGGAAAGACAATGAGAAAGACAAAAGGTGAAATGTTGAGGCTCAGTTTCACTGACAGAACTGAAAAAAATAAAATGGAGAAGAATGAAGATCAGGAGATAGGAAGAAAGCCTTCTGAAATTGACAGAGAGAGAAAGAGAAAAAAAGGCATCTTCTCATCTGATAAAACTATAGGGACATTTAAAAAGCACAGGAGGAGCCAACCTCTTGATCTTTCTTTCTTTCTTTCTTTCTTTCTTTCTTTCTTTCTTTCTTTCTTTCTTTCTTTCTTTCTTTCTTTCTTTCTTTCTTTCTTTCTTTCGCAGAGATAACGATATTTTTCCTTATCTTTGCATCCTAGTTAGTTATACTTCTTCAGCAGAAACACGCCTTCCCTCTCTGTCACTATGTCTGGCTTTGAATTAAGTGAACGTTTGGTTCATCTTGAAACCAGGATTCATGTAGAAACAGCAGAGAAAAACAGCGGTTACCCCGTCAACCTGACAGAAAAGGCTATTGACAGTCTCCCAGCATCTCTGTGAACTGAAAATGTCTAGACCAACAGACATACTCTTTAAGCAGTGGAAAGAAGACTCTCCTCACATGATGTTCGGACCTGCAGACACCCATGTTCTAAGCATTATGTGACCGAACGACAATTTAGTACCTGATATACCACTGTCAAATTATGGAAAAGACTCAAACATCTTAGATGGGTGGGAATGATTTACAACAGTTTAAACTTCATTCACATTATAATTCATCCCAGAGCAGAGCTTAGCGTAGTCTTACTGAATCTAGACCTGATCATTCAGGGGGAAACAAGCTATCTGCTTCTCGAAAGCGATTCCTGACGCTTGACTGTTTTAATCTAACTCTGTAATCTGCTGCTAAATCAGGCTTTAGGAACAAGTTGAGACAATCTCATGCAGAAGAATCAGCCTCATGGAGTGTGTGTGGGGGTAATTATGCATGAAGAAGACAGTTAGCATGGTGTTGGATGTTGTTAGAGGACTAACAGATGGTAATTCCCTCTCACTCCTGCACTTCTGGCAGACCTCTGGATTAGAAATGCACTGGTACCTACATTTCACTCACACATGTCACTTACCTTCACACACACAGATGTACTACAGCACTCACAGAGTCCGGTCCACTTTTAACATGAATTTTGCAATGATGCATTGAGGTCCCAACTGAACAAATCTAGTCATATGAAGCAGGATCATGCAACACAGCAGAGGCTTTTTAGGTCCTGATACCATTTTCTAAAAGATAAGTATCAAAATGACACACGAGAAGGGTCTTCCTGTTGGATTAAAGAGCTAGCCAAAAAGACAAAGCAAGTGTGATGCTAGAAAACAAATTCCAGAGAGATTTTTCCCAGAATGGCAACCAAAATGTTGTTTTTATTAATGGTGCATTACTGATCTATAAATCATTAGCACATTATTTATTAATCAAGTTCAAATGAAATTAAATTGCCTTTTTTGGTCTACTACAGCATATGAACACACATCTTGTCCATTTTGGAGTTTTAATTTACATCCAATATATCTAATACATCTATACTGGTTTTCACCATGACAATTGAGGAATAAAACAAAGTCCTCCACCAGGATGGTGTTAGGGTCAAATCACAGACTCTGTTTAGTGTCACTTTAACACTCACTAATACACACAGATACACACATGATACACACAGGCAGCTGAAATCCTAACAAATCCAAAGTTTGTCATCAGTGGTGACCTTGCCAGAGAGGATCTAACAGCAGCTTGCATGGAGAAGGTGCTGATTGTAATCATAAGACTTGAAAGTCTTTGATCGCAACAGCACGGAGGCTTAACAGTCAATTAACCCCTTGTTCCCCTCTGATCCCTGTGGTTTACAACACTGTGTAACCCATATGCACACAGCATGCACACAGATAGCTTACTGCAAAATAACGACTCCATTATCACCTTCAGCAGTCAAATTTGCACCACAGATTTACTGTATGTACACAAATGTCGTAATTCCTCATCATCTTTATCATTTTCAGAGGGTCACAATGCAGTGGATTTCATGAGTGGCTGAGCAATGAAAACAGAACAAGCAATCAGTTAATATCTACATTGACCTCAGGCTGGACTGACATGACACCCACCCAGCTGTACTGCCAAATGACATATTGATGATTGACTGTTTTGATTATATAAAGACACAAATCCGAAGTGAAAAACATACAGGCTCATAAAAGAGAAAGAAAACTAAATAATAACCCAGTCATTTTTTTTTTCACTCTGGTAGATTTGAAAAGAGGGGAGCATTTATGGAAGAAATATTAAGAAAGAAAGGCTTGCTAATTTTCAGCTCTTTTCATATAATATAATTCTGCGCTTCAAAAAGCCCATTTATTTTCCTCTCATTTCCAAAGTAAATTTTGCACTTACATTATTAAATGGCAAGCTGGAGTGCTCACTCTCAAGGTCTTTCACATGTGTAATGGGAGTTGCCATCAGTAGTTGTTAGTACATGTACATACAGGACAAATATGCATATAGAAGCTTAGTTCATGTCCTGAATGAAAAGATACACACTTATTTTAATTTAATAGGTTGTCATAGTGGTGCCTCCTCTTCATTGCTTGTCATTCTGGTGTTTCCTCCACTTTTTGAGTCTTGAGCCATCATCACCATCTGCCAATCTGACTCACCTGCAACCAATCCACTACTCAACTCTAGCAGTATATCTACCCCGGCTCTGTATGCACTATTCACTAGATTGTTGTTTCGCCTTCAGTGGTAGTTATGGTCATTATATGCTCTGACCTCTTTGAAGATCGTTTCAGCTTTGTGATTTTGCTAGTTTGTTTTTTTTGTTTTTTTTTGCTCCTAACCAGTCTCTTTGTGCTCAGGACAATTACCACCACGTCCTGCCAGAGATCTGTCTGCCTGCTCTCTCCAACAAATGTTTCCCCAGCCAGCCCAGATTGCCTGCCCTCTGCCATCCCCCTGCTTCAGCTCTGCCATTTTCTCCTTGTCGGCCGTTCCCAGTTCCCGTCCTTTATTCAATAAATCCCTGTTTGAAATTCTTCCAAGTCTGCTTTAGGGTCTGTTCTTGCAACAACCTAACACAGGTGTTCATAATGACAAAACATGATGTCCACATCCAAGGTTTTTGTGTTGGGGTCATACTATACGTATGCACTTTATTTCTCTATTCTACATATATATACTGCATTTCTCCTCACACTGATTGCAATCATGTCTCCTCAGTTCATTTTCTGGTAATATTACTGTCTCATTGTCATTTTTCTGGCGCTCCTGTATTAAATTATCTTTTGTCTGTTAAATTCAAATTACTTCATTATTCTGTAATTTGGGGAGTGAAAATTGGTTTCGCGGACAGAATTCACAAAAACAATATTACACATTATAAGCATATCAAAACATGACCACAACAAAGGATCAAACAGCAAGGCTAAACAACAGAGGGGACAACCTGGATAGCTGTGAATGTTATTGACCTTCCTCACCACATGCATCTACACTATATGATTTCAGTAGTCCACAGCTGTAATCTTACCATGTATTTTCACCAGGATATACAGTGTGCTTTTATTGTTTATGTTGAAGGTACAAAAACAGGGTGCAAAAAAAAATAATATTCGTGTTGTGTTGGAACATGTTGCTTCCCTGCAGGTTCAATCCAAGTCTTCACTATCACAGCAAGACAAAAAGAACAACCATACAGGGCTGTGTGTCTGTATGTGTGTGTGTGTGCATGTGTTTCTGTTTTAGGTTAAACCAATTGCGCTGCACTAAAGTGATAAAAGCATATGGCTAAGGGCACTGTCCTTTGAAAAAAAAGGAGAGTCAATCCATGCTGTCCACATTAACAGACAATGCGAGATAATTCTCACAGCTCTTTGTCCAGGCATATCAAGGACTTGGCTGTTACTATCATGGGAATGAGTCTAAAAATAGCCTGTGGGAGTCCAACCAGTCAAAGAGCAGCACATTAGACAGACAGACACAGAGCAGGCATGTTGATGCAGAACCTTGAGCTCCTGGGATCCTGGGCCCAGATCAATCTCAGGCTCTTTTTGAACCTTTTGCAATCACTTCTTTTTTGTGGGAACAACAGGTTATTACTGATTTAAATGGGCACTCTTGCACTTTCTGTCTATGACATATGAGCTGTAGGAGTCTGAAAAAATACCTGCATAACAGCACAGTATGATCGACTGTATGAAGTGTAACTGAGCTAATCGGACCATGTGATAAGAAAGACAGGTTGATGATGTGCATTGTCTTCTCTTGGACGCAGTAATGTCCTGTTATCAGATTAAACATGTTTGCCATGCTTCTTTTTAGAACAATGCTCATTAATTGCTATTAATTAATGATGATGGTACTTTGTTCACTCATTATCACATAATATAATTAATTATCTTATTACCAGGTGATAGTAAAAATGATTTTTCTCAAGATCACAACTTATATTAGGTACGATATTTTTTTCGATAGATCACAAATTGTGACTTAATGTTTAGGTTATTTTTCCAGATGCCTTCGCAAAAGGTTAATCATTAAACATACAATAAATAATTAATACACAGACCTCAGCAGTCATTGTTCCACATGCTTTTTTATTCCTCTAATCTCAAGATCCTGACTTAATTATCTTGTTATCTCCAGATTAAAAAAATTAATGGTTTTTCAAGGTTACAACTTCAGTGTAATTGCTGTTTTCTTCTTGGAAGCCATGTGTCGAATACCTGATGGTAGAGTCACTCTGTAGACGGATTAAAGTGAAAATGACAGAGAGTCAGATAGAGAGATCACAACTGATCATCACATTAGAAGTTACATTGTTCAGCATTTGACACTGAGATTGCATCTACAATTAGTTACAAATGAAGTCATGATCTCAAGAAAAACATCTGGTTAGACTATCGTATAAGGAAGATTAAATAGTGATCAGTGTTTGACCACTAAGGGTGCTGTAGAGCAACATTTTATTTTATTTTTTTAATTATGCAATGTTGTTTTTGGTAACGCATATTCATCTTTTTGTGGTAGTGAATAATGCAGGTTTCAAAACATAAAAAAAATGCTTTGCAAATGAGATGGAAAAATATATTCAACATGTTTGTTTGGCCTCCAGGATAAACACAATTCAATATGGGGGTTTTCATTTCTTCACAGTATAACTCCACAGGGTAAATTCAAGTTGTTATAACAGGAGCAAAACAAATATAAACAATGACCTCAGCGGTGCACAGGAGACTCTAAGAAAAATCTCGAGTTCATGGTTTATTTAATCACTGTTTTGTGTGTGAGGGATGTTTTTGTGAGATGCACAAGCTTTCCCCCAAAAAAATACCACTAGGTTGCTGCATGCCATTGTCCCGAATGATCTGATCAATATTCAGTGTTTTCCTGATGTTACTGATCATCTAATAAATGTCCATCTATCTTTTCTGGGACTGAAATCTCATTGTTCCTGCTGCAGAGTAGTACCTGAATTTAATTCATGTTTCTCAGCGGTATTCATGTTAACATAAGAACCTCACATCAAGACTGTGATATCACTTGACCTTTACTACGTGTTTCAATCCTTGAATTACTCTTTTGGAAATTTTCCCTCAGGCCGATGTTGCATCATTGTTAATTATGACAACATAAATCTGAGGTCATTGAACTGTCCCGAGGCATGAATGTAGTATCTGTGACTCAATCACTGTGACAAGACAGACAGTCTGTCACAACAATAGTTGGAGATGAGCAACCGTTAAAAGTACCATAGAAGTGTTTTAAAATGACTGAAAAATGAGATGATTCTCTTCATATGGTAGATGTGGGAATGATGTTTTTGTTTTTTTGTTTTTTGATTTTTTTTTGTGAAGTGAGGTTACACTCAAAAAAAAAAAAAAAAAAAACAGACCCAGAGAAAGTGTGATACATTCACAAATTCCCAAGTGGTGTGTTATTTTGTGAGAATTGATTTTTTTGTCTTCTCACCCCATATACAGTTCTTTTTACCAGCCAAAAGAAAATGCCAAAATCAGTAAACACATCTTAGATTAATTCACCTTATGGACGGGACCAGTTTACAGCCATGGCATGGAGCCTCCATGCATCCTAATGAAAGTGGCACTCGAGGAGGGTGAATGCTAACATATTCATACTGAATATCATTTAGAAAGAAAACAAAAGTACTTATTATGTGCTCAGTGAAGAACTAGCACTCTAACACTGTGGGTTTTTTTTTAATGATTTTGTCGTTGTGGATAAATTTCTATGAATGTTAATGTGTACATCTACCTAATGAGTCTGCAATTGAATAAGATCAATTAAAGTATCCTAATTAGCTTTGGCTGTCTGGATGTAATATGATGGCATATTATTTTAATGAGGATATTTTTGTTTTGCCAAGATCAAATAAATGCTTTCTAAGACAGAGCATCATGTATCCTTCATAACTTGTTTTGTGTTTACGTAAACAAATAGACAATCAATCAATATATAAGTTTAATTAAGTGTTTAATTGTTTTTTATAGTTATTAATGGGCCAAATGCATAAATATTAGCAGAAAACAAAAAGCACAAAGTGAATAATACTGTGTTATTTTCTTAAAGTTTGGAGGCATACAGTAGCTACACATGTTTTTTTTTATATCGTTTCACCACCGCGTGGCGCTGTTACACACATGACGTAATGACGTAGACCGCGTTCCCGTTGTAAGACGTTAAGTTACGTTTCAGTTTGCGGGTTAACCAGACTGTAGACTTATCAGCCAAACCCAAATGTGGTGGAAACAGGCTAAAGAATCGACACGTTTATTGTAAAACAAACAAAACAAATAAATAAGGAAACAAACAAGTACAACAATACAGGAGCGGGATGGCGGCGACGTTAGCCCTGCTAGCTAGCTTAACTACAACCTCTATCTAGCTTTGGATGTGTGGTCTAAAAAGGCGGTTACATGAACATTCATACACCTGGTTGAAGGTAAGACAGCCCACTCTGTTATGTCTTAATGTTTACTGCTGGTTTAATGGACATAGTAGTAGTAGTTTGTCTAGTTTTGATGATGTGTATGACCTGTGCCTCCAACAGTAATTGACCAATGGCCCATAAGATCTTATTAAACATATACATCATGGCTAGAACTAGAAAAACTAGCCACAGATCAGTGAAAGAAGTGTGAAAATATTATAATCAAACATCCATTATAATAAACTCAATAGTTAATAAAGCATCACTTGCATTAAAACAGATGCACAGATAATTACGCGTGTTAATTTTGTGGTGATACAGAAAAAATTGTCAGACCCTTGCAGATTTGACCTCGCTGTAACTGTAGATAATCTGGGTTTTCCACCGAGAGAGAGCAGCCTTAACGGGATTGTTTAAACCGTGGAAGTCTTGGCTTATAAAGCGAGTGTCATTTGCAATGGCTCTCTTTGCCCTTGGATGTGTAGGAGGGTGTGTACAGTATGTCAGTGCATATTTGAGGGAGTGTTTGTTTGTGTGCTTGTCTGTGAGTGTCCTTGATTTTGGGACTCATTCTCTCGTTATCATCATCATCATCATCAGCAACAGCAGCGGTGGCTCAGCAGAGTAATGTAAGTCAGTCTCAGGGGAGGTTGAGACAAATGTGCAGTGTATCAGTAGGTCATGTGGTCTGCTGCACCATCACAGGGTGATTTTTTTCTTCTTTTTATGGGGTAAAGGGGGGCATATTTTCATCTGTTCCTCTCCAGCAGCCATTACATCCTTTTTTCTTACACAGTTATCCTCCTGTCTCCTCACATCCTGTTCTCTCGTCTTCTCTCATTAGCTGAGGAGACAGGCTTAGTTTAGGTTAACAAGTTGAGCATTTTGTGTGTATGCCTGCTTACATGTGTGTGTGTTATTCCCTTGAGCCTCAGCGTGTTGGCCAGTTGCAGGGCTGTGTCTTTAAAAGCAGCTCATTAGTGTGTCCTCTTGGACTCCAGACAGCTTTTTCTTCTTCTACAGCTGGTTCTGGCCGCATTAGGCCAATGATGCTCTCTCCCTCTAATGGTGCAGAACGAGAGGGCCAACATTGAGCTGCTCCTGTTTCCTCTCCTATTAATTATCCTTCCCTAACCAACTGAAACTACTACAGCCCCATACACATGTTTAAAGCTTTTCTAAGGCTTTCTTTAACATTCACATGAGTGGCAGCACACCCCTCTGATCGTCAGAACATGTTTTTTTTTATGATGTGCTCTTTTTAACTAGTGCACAGTGTTGTGAACATGTGGTGCTTTTGTCCTCAGTCCACTCTGTGAGGGCTCATGAGGTGTGCAAAATGGCTGCTGAGTATTGTGGGGGACTCATACTGCAGACTGATTGTGTGCTGATAGTAAATTGCATGTCCAGAGAAGAGGAACTGCAGTAAACATTGTTTGAGTCAAATTAATAGCAGTTGTGAGAAGACGTATAAAACATAGAAAGCTGTCTCTCTTTCTTCCAAAAAAATATTTCTTATTCTGTATTTGGATTATGGATAAATGGATTACAGTATACTGTGCTAAAATATTACTTCTTAGCACTAAAGTATGAATGCTGGTGTACAAGGTCTGTCACTTTTCATTACAACCTTTCAGTGAAATCATATTACATGATTAATGGATTTACTACCTTAAACTATCTTTATTCTGTAACTGAACAGCTGCCCAGTTTCTAAACTTAAAAGGCACATGCCCCTAAATGTAAGTGATATTGTTTTTTTTAAGACTAAATACAATCCCTTTTTATTAAGAGCGGCAGATGCGAACATTTCTGTACAAGCATTTGTTTTAATGAAACATGATTTTAATGTTCCCTGTTTTACCTAAAACCAATATTATTCAGAGCTTGTACTGTGGTCGCTTGTAATATGTTGCTGACAACATCTTGTACACCATTTACTTCCTACACTGTCATTTCCTTCCAGGTGTGACCTCAGGGTCCATCTCCCTAATGAAATAATACATTGACCCGTATCCTAATCCTCAGTGCTCCCTGATTTGCAGATCCTGACTAATTACATGTCTCGGCAATTAAAAATGAAACATTTTCTTATAACACTTGTTTTCTGTGATTAAAGGGGAAAACGGTTAGCAAGGGTTCTTCAAGACAGGGATGTAGTTTGTCTTACGTTTTCCCAGTCTATGTATTTTTTATAATTGTCCTTTGTGGTTCTAGTTTTTACTCCCTGCTGTTTCTGGTGATACATCAGTTGTTTGTTGCAGTGTTTTTGTGTTGTTCTCACGGTGACCTTGACGATGACAATAAAATATTGAAGAGGTTTGCGTTCATGACCTGCATCTTTGCTTATCTCCTCCAGAAAGTGTGATCCGTCTTTGCGATGAACTTTTGCGATAGCTTCTTCTTCTTTTTTTTTTTCTGTGGATCAACTAAGTGCAGCAACGGCTACAAATGAAATCAGAGAAAGAAACACAACAGTTATGCTAAGTTGCATTCAGACTCAGGGGGCACATTGAGCACCTTGTTGAATAGACACAGACCTTCTTTTACCTAAATGATCGAAAGCAAGCAAAATGTTTATTTGAGGCTGTGTGGCAGGAAGAGCTCATTGCTTCATCCAGCATGCTTGAAGAAAAAGGAACTACAGGACTATAGGATTGGACTGCTAGTACCATGTACATCACACCTCATTAGAGTTTTGAATTTGAAAGAAAAAGTCGAGACGATGGCACTTCTGAAAGTTGGATTGAATGTGTATGTGCTGTAATCGGACAACAGACTTGCACTCAGTTTATTCTTGGAGGGACGAAGAGACACAGATACATTTTTCATGGAGCTATTTGATTTGCACATTTGGCTTTCAAGGATTCTCAGTGGCATGTGAAAACCCAGAGTATATTTCAGCGACTGAAAGCTCAGCATGAATAAGTCAACAGTGTCAAAATGTTTATTTATTCATTTATGAATCTCTCCCCACTGATGCTCCTCAGCGGCATCCCTCGGTGTCACTACAACATATGCTTTTGTCTAAGTGCATGCAAATTATAAAGCATGTGCACATTGTTTTATAAATGTGTTGTTGTTTTTTTTAGTTTTTTTTTTTTACTTCATATAACATTTCCACTTCTTGTTTGCTTCTGTGCTCACCAGGCATCCCTCCAACCTCTTATCCAACTGCCCCCTTAGGTTTATCCTATAACTCACTGCTGTAGCATGAAAAAAGTGAAACTAATATACTTTAAACAATCCAAATAGGAGTCTCGGTGTGCTGAATAACTCGCAGCTGATTGACGGTGCTTTTTGGCTGGTGTTTTGCTCTTTAATATTTCACTAGCTGTTGTTAATCCAATCCCTTTTTTGGGGGGTGATTCATATCCTCACTGCTGCCTGAGCAGTTTGCCTCTCAGGAAGTGAAAAATGCTTATAATAGGAAATAACTGGCGTGTTGAATGGGGGATAAAGAGTACTAGATTATGCAAGGCATGTGTGGTGGCAATATACTTTTAGATTGCAAAGTCAGCATTGTTAAAAAAGCAATATACTTGATTCAGACAAATAAATATAATCCTGCGTATACATATGTCATACATACTCATCCTCGGGAGCCTGTAGAGGTGTTGGAGCTGACATCTTATTTATGTGAATGGAGAAAAAAAACAACAAAATAACAGTTAAGTCAGCGACTCATCTGCAGAAAGAGTCATCTGCTTTATCCTGGTTTATATAGATTCTGTCTAGAGACATTTTCTGGCTGCCAAGAGGAATTTTTATGCCAACATTGCAAAAGGGTGTCCATTTTACAGTCCATCACTTTAAAACTTCACTTTTCCTGCCTAAAACTCCTCAGCTGTTTCACCGATTCACTATGTCTTATTTTTCAGTGCAAAGATAATTTTCTTTATCGTCCAGACATGATTTGTCCAAAGAAACTATATTGGCTACTTGTAGACACCTTGGACGTCTTAGTTTGAATTAAACAAGCTTTTCAATTATGTTTGTACCTTGGAGACGCTTAAACATCACTTCCTAGAGTTGCTGCTAAACACTGATATTGAAGAAAACCTCCTGTCTTTATATATTCAATCTCCAGTCATCAATATTTTTATAATAACATTGTATCAAATGGCAATATGTAATGTTAGCGGCGCCACTCATACTGATGAACTCCAAGCACCAAACAGACCCAGTTAGATTGAGATGGTGAACTGTACTATGAACTAGAGTCAAGTTCAATAGTCCCTGACAGTTTAGCTTTGTTTTTGGTCTCTACTAACTCCTGAGGGAAACATCTGGCCTTCGCTGACTAAATGCTAAACACTTATTTTGTGCGTCTGCTGGGAAAGTTGTGCACAACTTTATCAGAGCTTTTGTTGCATGCAAACGGCAATGTGCTGTGGCCTGAATCAAAACAGCAAAGTTGCAGGTCAAAAAACCAAATCAATGGGCTAAAAGCTAAAATTCTCTGTAAAGCTGAGAGGAACAGAGCCACGTGACACTTTTATGTTGGTTTGTCACCATGATCGGGGCCTTTTACTTCGCACGCGTCACTCGGTCTGTTGTTTTCATAAAAATATAACCGCTTACAAAACAATTCAGAGTTCACTTTGTTCATGCAAAATTATCATAAGGAAAAGATTGCTCGTCCCTATTAATGTGAAAGGGCTCTTAGTGTCTGTGATCCCACTGAGATTTAATACCCCAGTCTGCAGCTCTAAACAGATTTTTAGCTCATTGTTTTAGTTTGGCAGCTCTAATGACCCCACAGTCTGAAACCGTGGGCAGCTCTTTCCAGATCTGCTTGTCATCCAAACTCACACAACTTGAAAATGTAGAAAATGTTCGGTCACTAATTCGCTGTAGGCGCTCATTAGAGCACGTCTTCTTCCTTTTCCTCTAAAACACAGTAACAAATTGTTCTTTAGATGTAGCCTTGATTCACATTTAATTTGAATGTTCTGCAAATAAACACTGGTTTATAAATCAGAGTATAAAAGCAATGATGCAGACTCAAAGCACGCTTCATTTACTTTGTTTTGTTTTATGCCAAGCTACCATTTTCTTCCTCTTCCCAGATAATTCTTTTATTATGGTTGGAAATCATAGGCTCCAACAAATACTGACAACTGAGAACTTAATTGCACATGGACTATATGCATACAAAAGTTATTCTGCACAGAGATACTGCAGCTTGAACAGACAGCAGCAGGTGTCAAAACTTACTATGATTCAATACAGGTGAAAATAAGATACAAATGTTTGTAGTGTGTCAGTGTTTCTATGCAGCATAGTGTTTGCCTGTGTGTGTGTTTGCATTGCAGACAGAGGGATACTTTGTGACTGCTGTTTTCCTTTAGCAACATAGCTGTGTACATTGCTACATCAGTAAATTAATCAGACTATGCTTATTAGCAATGTATTGCAAAAAGGTGACATTTTATCAACAAGCCTGTTTTTTGTTTATTAGTATAAGTAGGAGCTGGGATCCAAAAAGATGTCATATTGTAATGTGATGTGAATAGAAATGCTAATTTCTGAGACAAAGAAGACAAAGAACAAAAAACCACCGAGAAGCCTGAACACCTCAGAGACCAAGACCTATCACATTATCTCTGCTCTGTTCTCACCACAGGCTGCACCCAATAGCTTTTCTTTCACCGTCTTGGCAGCTTAATCAAAGACAGAAAGTCCATAGTGGGTTTAGAAAAGTGCACGCGTGAACAGACAATGCAGCCCTCTCCTGTTGCCTCCTTTCTTTGTAAATCAAAGAAAAAAATATATTTCACCAACAACAGAAAAAACTTTTATGGTTGGGCTGGGATATATATATATATATATATATATATATATAATTTATTTGATTAATTTAACTTTTTTGTGTGCATGATGTGTAAAATTGCGCAAACCGAGCTATTAGAGCTCTGCCTGTGCTGAAACTGATTATTGAACTTGCATATGCTCTATTTGGTTGAAGTATCTGGTGCTGACAGTCCATAGCTGTGAAGGACAGCCTGTATTTTATCCATAGCGATGACAGTCTTACAGATGGTGCAGTTATTTTAGAAATCGTTCTCAGTCTTGCACATGATATCCCTAAAAATATGTTTCAATCCAGCATTTTGCAGTGAAAAAAAATCAGATTCAAATAATGAATTGACCCCAAGCTTAAAGAACATCAAGATTATCAAGCCTTTCCCTCGTGGGAGGACATTGGTGTGGACGGTCATACTACAAAGCATAAGAGTGTGAAAAGAAATTGCTGTTCCTATCAGGAAAAATTTTATTCAAGGCTCTATAAGAAAGAATTTGTATGCAACTGGTGATTATCAGACTGATGGCAGCCCGTCGTTTGACCTGCAGTTCAGCAGTGAGTGTTTTTCTCACACATCAGCGTCTGATTGTAATGAGTTGATCGTTTTCCAAACCCATCCAAAACCTTTTTTTTTTTTTTCAAAACACGTTAACATGTTGCTCTGATTAATTACTGTGAAACTAATGTATGATGTGATGAGTCCGTCGGCTCCTGAAGGGTCTCATCTCGTTATAATTGTAGTAACTAGATGATAGTTTAAACATTCCCCTTACTCATTAAACTCGTGGCATTTGTTGTATTATGTAACACAAGTGATTCAGTTTCCCTAAAGCCTAATGTTTCAATAATATATATTAACATAATATTCAATAAACATACATCAACATTAGTGGACACGTCTTCATATCAGACATGGCAGACATGTTTACTGCTTAACATGGGATTAATGTTATTTCTATCTCTCCTCCTACTTGGTTGTATATGCATGGTCCCCAGAGGATGAATCATACTGACTTTGGTCATCCACTGTTGCAATATCTCAACATCTATGTGATGGATTGTCACATCATTTTGTGCTGACATTTATGGTTCCCCAATAATGTAGGCGACGGTTCCTCTTGTGCCATTATGACGATCACATTTATTGCTTTGAGTGAAATGTCTCCAAAACTAAAAGATGGACTGCCATGAAAATTTTTATCTCCAGTATCACCATCGGATAAAAAAAATTGGATTTGTCTTGCAAATACTAGCAAAATGCATACTAACACGCTGGTGAACATAGTAAACTTTTTATTATTCCTGCTCAACACCAGCATGTTAGCAGCTCTGGCTATGAACAACAGGTTCAAATGGGCTTGCTCATAAATCTCCTTTAACATGTAATGCTGTCATCTTGCTCACTTTTTCAATATTCCATCCTTATTTATATTTATTATTTACAGTGTTTTTCTCATTAGGATTGAATCCTTCATTTTAAGTGCGGCCAGATCCTTCCATGGCAGCGATCACAGGTGTTTGTCTCAATTAACCTGCAGCTCTGCTTTAGGAAACATGGGAATACTGTGCAACACCATTTAAATTAAATCTAACGTGCCTAATTACAGAATGTATTTTCCATTCCTCCACACTCACCTTCAGCTTAATCACACGTTTCTCTTTTATTCTCTACTGGGGATTGTGGGAGTTTCTGGAAAATTCAATTATCTAAGTGGAAGATACTGTTTAACTACATGTGTGTCTGGTCCTGATTCAGTCAGTTCTCCTTTTCGCTGCACTATTCTTTCTCTCCATTTCCCAACTGCCTACTTTGTCTTCAATTGATACTACCATTATAAATTTTTCTATTTCATAATACCATATTTGTCATAGTAGTTGTCTTATAAATGCAAATTAAAAAGATGCCGTCTTCTGGGATGGAGCTGCATCACGAGTTCGGCTGGTTGAAAGAGGCTTTTGTCCAGGCTCATGTTGGACGAGGGAGGGAGGAAGCTCTAGAGAAAACTATGGAGAGCAAAACAGACAAAGACAGAGATTAAAAGAGCCTTCAGTGCCACAGGCCTTTAATCATGAAACTCATAAAGAGCAGGAAACAGCAAAGTCTCATGCCATTCTGTGTGGACTAAAAGCACACACCCGCCCACACACATATATACCCACAGACACATGTTGATGGCATAAAACACTATGCACCCACAAGCAGAGGAGTGCACACATGCTCAGTGAAAGCTGCAAACCAAACCTGCCATCACCTGTCATGGAGAATCCCTGAGGTGTTCCTCTTTTTCATTATAAGACCCTGTTTGTCTTTACTGAGGTTGTGAGAGGTAATAATCACACAGGAAACAGTCTGGAGAGAAGGAAAGAAAGTATTAGTAATGTTTAAGTCTTAAATATTTTTTCTGATATTGCATAATGTAGTCAAAATGCCAGATCAAAAGATTTAAATCAGTGTTCAGTGGTATGAACAGACAAAAACTATCATGCGTGAAGTAAACGTAAAGATCATTCTAGTTAATTCAAAAATTTATAATATAACTTTCAGTTACGAGAACATTGTACTGACACATAATTTATGAGATCTGGAGAACACAACAACATTACTACAACATCCAATGGTATTAAATGTACCCAGATTAGCCAAATCACTGGAAGTAAGAATAAAACTCAGCACCCAAAATCCTTGTGCTCATTATTATCCAAAAAAAAGATGGTCAAAACTATGAAAATAAAAAAACAAAAATATCGTTGTTGTTTTAAAGTTTCTAAAATTTTATTACATTTTGCTTTGGAATCAATTGGCAAAGATCATTTTGTAAAACAATAGTACAGTATTGGACCATATTGTCATAAAACTATTCCGATTAAAGATGAATCCAAAACTACCAAATATTAAATTGATTATCATACAAATAAAGACACATCTTTACAATGAAGCAGTTGAATATAGAGAATATGTTTCATTCTCGCTTTAAAAACTGTTAAAAGTTTGCATGACAAACTGTTTGAAATTGGCAGTGCGGTGTGGGAGACACTCGGTATGCACCTTCAGGACTTGAGCCATCATTCCTCATCCTTGGATGAGATACGTTTTTGTGACACATCACTTGGAAATACAAGCTGCCATGCAGCATAATGACATAATAAAGTTCATCTCTTAACACATAAACTAGCTGCTTTGACTTTTGATGTTTTTGACCTTCCTCATACCTCAGATAATACCTTTTTGAGTGAATAGCTCTGGGAATGTAAAGGCAGGTGTTAGTGTAAATGCGTTAAGTTACAGAGTTTGACACCCACTCCATCAGCTCTGTAAATTGTAGAAATGCATTGATTGTTTTGCGACATTATTGTGTCTTGCAGGGCCCAGCTGGGGAGGAAGATAAGAGAGATAACATAGCTCGTTTCTCAAGAGAGCATCCTTCAGCCTGTTTCCCTGCCTCTGCCCTAGGCTGTGAATCTGAACATCTGTGTGTTTGGACGTGCTCTGTTTATGTTGGTTGGATGTACGGTAATAGGCAGTGTCTCAGAGGCAATGCTAAAGATAACACCGTTGCAGCTGGTGTGTGCGTAAGAGATTTCCTTTGTTAAATATGTTTTCCGTCGCAAACGAGATGATAGCAGAGTGAGGCATTTCCTATCGGATATGAAGGGTTTGGAATTTGAGGTTACCACACATAAAAACATACACGTACGATGTTGTATCGTCTTTTACTGTACTGCAGTGCCAGGCGGTAATGGTGCAATATGTTAACCAAAGGCTGCTCCAAGGTTAAACGTTTGCAATCGTGTGTGCTTTGCGCCATCACAGTTATGCTGATTAGAAGAGAAGATTTCCTATTTCCTGTGTAGTCCTTCGGCTGATGATGAAGTAGCGCTCAGCATGCGCAAGAGTATAAGATTAGTGGAGGTCTGAACTAATAGACTACCTGAATGTGGAGCTTGGAGGCGACAATATGCTTTGAGCGCTGGCCGAGGCTGTGAATCAAAAGAAGCGCTATAACCCTTTGCAAAAAAGGCTGAAGAGAAATTAATTCCTGCACAGGAAGAGAAAAAGTAGATGATGAATGCACAGGTACATATTTGTCCCACAGCATGACTGGAAATGCCTGCAGCTCTCCTGCCTGCTCCCTTCTCGTCTTATTCATTCCTCTAAGCTGTATTTCACATTTCTCAACCTTCTGCTTCCTTCCATTTCCTTCACCCTTTCTTTCAAACCAAAGACTTCATCATTTAATACTCCTTTCTTCTTGGTCCCCCTTGTGCTCTGCCCTGCTCCTTTCTTCTTTTCTCTGTTCATTTCATCCCCCCCCTCCCCTATTCCTCATCTCCACCTATCCCTCCTGAACCCAGAATGAGGCTCATTTCACTGCTGAGAAAAAATGAGAACATGAGACCGTGAGGGTCACATGGCAGGATTTTTGATAGTAATGGGATTATGTGGTGGGGACTGAATATTAAAATAACGGACGGAAAATGCTAAATGTCAAATGGACATCTGAACAGAAGTGTAAGGGTATCAGAGTCTTGCCTGCACTGTGCAGTAACTGGTAGTGAATGCACAAAAGGTGACAGGAAAAACAATAAAGGCTCTCACAGTCTGTTAAGTATTCCATTATGTGTCATCTTGTGCTGCCTGAATGAGGAGTGAAAGAAAAGGGGAAAGTGGTTATGCAGAACGCTGGAGAAAGACATCCCACAGAGGCCATGGCTCTCTCGATCATCCAAGGACAGCTCGCTAATAGAGTTGTTTACATGCATGCAGCAACTCCCTCTCTTTTCTTCTCTCTCTCTCTCTCTCTCTCCCTCTCTCTTGCATTCCATTTGCATGATTTTTCTGTCCTATACATAGACTATAAATAAACAGAGATATATCAGAATCAAACTTTCTGCATGGATGCATGTACATAAACAGTATGCTATACTGTAGTGTCAGCCATTTGTGCCCATGTTGTGTTTGTGTGTGCGGTTAGTGGGTGTTTGTGGGTGTGTTTAGTCAGCAAGGCTTGATCTGGGACAAGTAGGCCTGTTAGTTTAACCTTGTGCCCTGCATGCAGGCCCAGCAGATAATTGGCACTGTTGGCAGGAGCCAGTTAGTATCCTCTGACTTTGCATCTGCCATGTGGTCTGGCCAAGCATGATGCCAATTGCTGGAGAGCCAGACTGATGCGCCGTCATACTGATTTCATTCACACTTCTACATCTCTGTTTTCACACATTGAAACTCATTGAACACGCATGTGTTTGTTGATGTTAGCCTGATTCAAGTTGCTTAATCCTTGTTTGAGTTATTACACGGAAAAAGCAGCAGCAGCTAAGCAGGACGAGCAGCGAGATACTGTTGTTTAATCAAAGGGCCGAGGCTCAAGCTGCTGTCGGGTACGGGAGACAATCCTTAATCCCTGAAGGGAATGCCTCCGATGGACTTTTTGGTTTCTTCTTCTGACTGCTTTGAAAATGATAACCCTGGTATCGCTGTCAACGATCTATATCCATAGCGACAGTTTCTTTTGTTGTTGTTGGCTGTGGGTTACTTAAAGTGTAGGAACATCAGTCTTAACAGCCAGGAGGCACTTGCATCGAAAACATTGGTAGAGAGGTTTATGTAAAATAACCACATGTACAGCAGTAGGACTGGGCTATAAATCAGTGTGCTGTTGACTTTTATTGGTATTGTGATGTGGTGAGATCGTATTGTGTGTTTTTGTATTTTCTTTTACAAAATATTGATGATTCCAGGCACAAAATAAATAATCTTTATGCTGAAAAAATGTTCTTATTGATCTTGTGATATATATTTCAATGAAACTAGCCATCCCAACAATATAATACTTACACAGACTCAATGGGAGTATGAGCACGCTGTACTTTGGTAAACATTGATTATAATAAAAAAAATAAAAAATCCAAACCAGGAAGCTGTCGACATCCAGGCCCATGTTCACTATAAAGTGCCTGTTTCTATCTTGTATGCTTGAGTGAAATAGAAGTGACACATGCCACAAATAGAGTGAAAGAACCGCCATGCACCTCTGATTTATTGACACATGTGACAGAGTGGCAGCCCAGACTATTCTTGAACCAGTGTTTAAATTACATGTCTGTTATGAAATCATTCTTATATACAGTAATATTGATCGCTCATACAAAACTCAGTGTTCAGGCTAAAGGGCAGTTTCAGCTAAACAAATAAAAATGTGCTTTTACTTTGACACTGTCTTCAATATTTCTCTGATGTTGCTTAAGACATGATTTTGTACAAAGACACAAACATACACACTGAGTGTTTGTGTATGTTTCAGGATCTATGGTGTGAAATAATAAGACATTTTCAGTGATTAATACACTTATACTCTACCTGGGGCAAACTGACGCCTATACTCAATCATGTCCTGAATCTATTAGAAATTATTGATTTTTGTAGAAAATACAGAAATAGAGAAAGAGAGAGAGAGAGAGTAAAAGGTAAAGACATTCTGCAAAAACATGGATAGAGATGAGGAGACGGATGAGATGAACAGGGAGAGAGCAACAGACGGCAGCAATAAACGTCCTGTCTGTCACTGCTAATTAGAAAATGTGATGCGAATGGATGGGCCGAACTTTTTTCGTAACTATTCTGAAACACACTGAGAAGTTTGGCAGACATTTGAGAAACACAACGTAGTTCATGCAATGCGTCCGGCCTCTGGAGCACGACGTCTTTGATGTGACCCTCTATCTTTGATGTCGACTGTATTGTGTCCGCTGTGGCAGTGACTGATGTGGAGAGACAAGAGCAAAGCAAAGCAAAGTCACTCGGTGAACCCAACAATGGGAGAGTGGGTCAGAATCCAGAGTGCTCAAACACTCCTGAATCATAGAAACAGAAGTCAGGCTATGTTCAGACTCCTAAGGTGTTGGAGAGAGGAACATATATATATATAGGAGTATTGGAGTGTGTATGTTTAGGTTTTTGTTTTTTTAGGACAATATGGCATTTCACGATGAGCTGATGCTGTCTGAACCTGCTGCAGTTATAGTAGTTTAGTTATAGTTAGTTTTAGTCATAATCTAAAATACCATTTAGTCTAAAAACTAATTACCGTATTTTCCGGAATATAAACCGCTACTTTTTTCCCATACTTTGAACCATGCGTCTTATACAGAGGTGTGGCTTTTCTATTAATTTTTCTTCAGCCCACAGTGTCTGTGTGTGTGTGTGTGTGTGTGTGTGTGTGCGTGCGCAGGCCGCAGTCATTGACGGAGCTGCTCCGTCACAGGTATATAATATTATTACACCCTCACCCCCTCAAAATGGAAAATCGAAGCAATTCCTATGATGCAGCTTTTAAGTTGAATGCCATCGATCTGGCCATCCGTGAAGTAAACAGTAAGGACATGTAAGCTTGCCGTTAATGAATCTATGCCATAGGTTCATTAACGGCAAATTTACGTGCAGCCACGGTGAGACGATGTGATGAAGATTATCTGACGCTGTTCAACTCCGACACTGAAGAAGACGACTTCAAAGAAACAAGATTATGGCCTTGCCTTTTTCGCAAAAGACTCAGATCTCAGACAATAACAAAATAACAACAATGAGCATTAGGTCTTCTCTCCCTGAATAATTAGATATCCTCTACTGTCTACATCAGTAGAACAAAGTCCTCATCTTCAGTCGTGACCAGTAACCCTGTGCGTCCAATCCATTTTACTATGGCCTCCTCTTTGGTATGTTGGTCTTTAGAAGCACTTAGAAGAGCTGTTAAAATATTCTGCTGGGATGCACTAGCTTTATTTGCACTCAATGGCCCATCCTTGTCATTGGAGATCTTCTGTATCTGTGAGGTTGAATAAGGGGGGAAAAATTAACCTCTAACCTCCCCTCCTCTCTCACTCATACACACATGCACACACAGCTTCAAGTTGTCTTTCTCTTCTCTTCTCTTTCTCTTCAGCTTGTATTGTATTACAACTTTAGCAGAAACACACCAGTTCAGGTTAGCTGATAAAGTAACATTAGCTTGAAAAAAATAAATTATTTTCGGGGTAGTGAAATGTGAAATTCATCCATATGCCTGATCTCTAACGTGTCTCTCCTTTACACTTTTGTCTTGTTTTGATTTGTTGAGTGTCAATAGATTTTGTCATCATAAGTTAGTTTATTATAGTTATAAAATAATAAGCTGCAATTCAGCTTAAATACATGATAGATCTCAAGTATACCATATTAGAATATAAATGGGAGGAGGTGGCTCCATCTAGTTCACTATGGTATATATTTATCAGACAGTAATGCAGCAGCAATGTACCTTGTACAGTTTCTAAAGTGAAAAAAGAAAGCAGATGCATTTTCCCTCCCTGAACTGCAAAAGACAGAGACAGAATGGAAATATCCATTTGTTTCTATCAGTTTTCTAGCAACACCATTTCACCATTTGTCCATCCTGTTCAAAGAGCAATCCATCAAATTGAAAAAAACAAATAAATAAATAGAGATAGTGAACAAAGCCAATGAAAGATTCATGAGTATTGATATATGAAGACTATCTGCAGTTCAAGACGTTTAGAGAAATGTTGTTATGCTGTAAAGTTCCTTGAGGCAGTGTGAAGCTGTACGAGGTGGACAACAACAGTACTGTATTGTGTATTTGTCTCTGTGTCACAGTAGGTTCAATTAAAACGGGTAAACTGGAACAAAGCGTCGTAAGACCACATGTAAAAAGAGCAACTAATCACGTGCTATTGTTAACACATTGCAGGTGACGGTTCAGGGCGCGATGAATGAAATTGTATGTAACTTTTAACTATTTCTGACAGGAGCCCTGAGCACACTGCGTCCATCAAAGTTCAATGCTGCGCTTTGTTGTTGGTCATCAATCACTCATATTATCTGTGGAACAAGCTAATTTTGATGTTCTTTGAATTGTACTGCTGGTTTAATAGGTAACTGTTGGTAACACTAAAATGAATCACTTTTAGTGTTACCAACAGTTGCCAAGAAAATGTTTAAAAAATAATCTTAAAAAAAATCGTGTTCAAGGTGTGTCTGAAATGTTTGTTAATTACCTGTAAAGGCCAGTTTTTGGCCTCAGTTACTGCTCCATATGAGGCTATGAAATAGCTTTTCCATTTCCGGCCATTCAGATTGTTTTTGATTTGATTTCACCAACTGTGCCATGGATATGTTTTAACCTCTATTGATTTTAATTATTATTTATGAAATATTTTGGACAGGTAGACTTTGGCCAAAAGACAATTTATTCCTAATCTGTAACTCAAATTACCTACATAAACTCTTAAAAATGACTTGATTTTAAACCATAACTATAAAATCAGCAGATATACAGTAGAGATGAAGAATCATTATTAACACTCACTACTAGTAGAAAAATAACAACGTTAATATGAATTCCTTCCTTTTTATATATTGGATTTAGTTTGCATTCAGTGTCTATTATGAGTTCCTTACACCTTTTGAATCCTGATTACGATAGTGATCAACACAGCTGCCGTAGTCCATCCTCTGCATTGTTGGTTGAATGTCACCTCCATTAATTAGCCTCCAGGTTGTGAATCAGCCATAAATTTGTTGCTCGACCACCTCCCTAACCTGCTGTCCAGGAGAGAGACCAGATGTTTCTCTCAATATGATTAACCTATGAGACTTTGGCTGGTGTGTGAGATGGCAGATAAATTGCCCTCTAATGTTTTTATTGTTATATTTAGTTTTACAAAATTGGCAGAGCGTGCTTCATGTACTGCTAAGATCTGCTATGTTGTTACTGAAGTAAAGCAGCTAAAAGACGACATATGCAATGCAGTTAAGCTTGCATGATCCATCTGTGTGTTAACAAATAGGCTAACTGCCATTTTGACATCTTCTCCCACATTTGGGTTGTGATGAGTGATGAGAAGACGTTCTTTAATTATACAAATAGTATAATTAGTAATCAGCCAGTCACGCTGTGGTTGACCATTGATTAACCAATCACACTGATTATAGACTTTAATAATCATTTTGAAGCAGCAGGCTGTCATTCCTGATACAACAGACCTAGCAATCTTGCAAAATATAGGCTCTTCCAAATCCTCCCTCCATCTCTACAAAAGTCCAGATGCACTAATAGTCACTGTGCTTCAGTCCAAGAAAAAGACTTATTTCATTGGGCTTAATCCTTAAGATGTTAAAGGCTTTAAATTCATTTTAAGACACATCTAGGATGTTTTGACCACTACTGGTGCTGTGGAGTAATGTTTTGCGAGTGGGCACCTATTTTGTTTCTATTGTTTATGACCACAAGGAGCATGTGACATAATTCACATCATGCGCTTGGTTTCATGCTATAACACTGATCATAAGGTGGTAACATGCCAACAAATATAGTAATGCACAAAGGCAGTAAAGACCACTAGCAAGTAAACATGCATGGTGCAAATGCACAATATACAGTATAATATATAGAAAACTGTCTTTGCAAATGGAAATACACTCAGCATGTTTGTTGGACCGAAGGATACACACAATGCAGTAGAAAAAATGAAAACTACAGGGCACCTTCAACCCACATTAGACAGTTGGTGCTATATTTTGCATTTGATAGTGAATATAAATACATAGTTGATTTAAGCCAGCAATAAAGATGTGTTCACTGACCGTACTCCTATCATGCTACAAACTAGTATTCCCTCATCAAGCATAAACACACCACTATCAAGATGCAGTGTGTAAAAGTTGTACAAATGGCGTGTGTTGTGTACACATAAACATATGCTCATATTATTCACAATCTTTGATCTGGACAGGCTTCAGTCAAACGCACGCTCATAGACATTCATTCATTGACATTTAAATAAATTTGGTCTCAGGGTCACAGGGAATACCAAGTAGAAAACCCCAGATGACTGTCACTTACTTACAGAAGTGAAAAAGTCTGATACGCTAATAACAAAAACGAGATCTGCGTAACTTATATTACTGTCATGGTCTGTAAAATATAATAAACCACAACAGATGTCCAGTAATTGATGTGCCATCTGAGTCAACAAGAAATCTTATTTATACTGAGATGTTCGTGACATTAGAAGCGTTCGAGTCGGTGCTCTTTTTGGAGCAGATATCAAGACTTTTCAGTCCTTTCAGATCTATATTTCCCTACGGCCCTGTGGTCTGTCAGTGGGATTTCACAAGTATCAGAGCCAGGTGGTGTGTGTGTATGTGTGTATGCTTGTATGTTTTAAGTAGAATAGAACAGGTGAGACTCTCTGTAATCTCTGCAATAGTCAATAATTACGAATTAACATTCATTACCATACACATGAAAGCCACATTTAGAGACAGAATAGCACTCTGAAATACTCTTGTTACCTAACCCACCCTTCCCCCTCCTCTCTCTTTGTTAACTGCTCTCATGGTGTGTAAATACCAGTCTGGTGATTAATGGTAGGATGTACGTCCTGTTGTGTCTCTGTCATATCATCTATCATATAGCCCAAGATAACCAATAGCGATGACAAGATAAATGTGCCTGATAAACCGAGTGCTGCTGGCCCGTTGCTAAGCTAGCAAGAATTGTTCAACAATGATTACTGCACAGTTCAACCTCCAATCAACGTGTAACCCCCAATCCTAAAGAATGGGTACTGCCAACCCTTTAACACCTAACAATGTTTAGTTTCCTGTTCACATTTGATTTTCACTCCTTTGCTTGGATGAAGATAGTGCCATATTTTTCAGGCAGGTGGTTATTTGTTCTGTGCCCAAGTTCAAATGACATTGTTCTCACCTGTCAAAATGGACTAAACTAGAGAAATAAATGCTCCACTCTGTGATTGAACTGCTGCAGACATGACTGGTGTGAACATGCCTTTAGGGCTCTACATGGAAGCACAGTGTAATCAGAGAGCCAACACATTACATTTGGAGCTGAACCCACATACCCCAAGGGCATTGCCCTGCCCTTTCTGAAAGGCTGTGCTTTGCGTTTTGCCACTTGGCTCTTATCCTCACAAGCCCAGCCTGGTCTTCACCTGGTCTGTCCCTCACAGTCTCCAGTGGTGAGCTGACCTTCACACTCTAGTCAGAAGCACAGTCGCACCTTTTCTTCCATGGTAGGCTGAAAAGTCAGAGGTACAGTAATAGACCCCAATGTCCACCTCTGCTAGCCAACAGATGTCCTTTCTGTTATCCCTACATGTTATCCATTTTAAAAGTAAAGTACACTACATTATGCTTTATATAGCTTTTCAGCTTTTTCTTACACCATATTTCAGTTCTCATGTTTCCATGCACTCAACGAATCAGGTTACACATGTAATCAGAGCATGTGAATACATGTGCTGTAGTAACCCGCGTGTTGGAGACCGATGGCCGATGGATCTGTCTAAATTTAAAAAATAGACAAATGTTTAAAGATGGAAACACACTTATTTAAGGTACTAGAGGCTACTTCATGTTAGTTTTAGTTTGATTTTGGATGGATTCGGATGCATTTTAAGTATGAGGCAGCATTGCTCTTTTCCTCCTCTTGCTCTGCTGTTATACTCTTCGTGTCCGAGTGTGTTTGACATACAGATACGTACATGTAAAAGTCTCTTTCTTGGCCATACGTTTGTGAACTCATTGACTGACTTGCATGTGATTGTTGTAGGGCAACTGGAATAGTACCTTATCCTACCCTAACATACCCTTAGGAAGGTCATTCTCTCAGGCAGAGCTTAACTTTATTTATCATAAATAACAGAATAGCAACTGTCCAGAAGAGGGCTGTATGTTATAGTGTGTGGGGGAAAGGTAACATACATGGACTATCTTCCCTTTGCTTAATAAAATGCCTTGAAGTATCTTTTTTGCACTGTACTAATATTACCAGGAGTCTTCCTGCGTTTTGTAATAATTGGTTATCTTAACCCTGTGTGAACCTGCCTTGCTTTTACATTGTAAAAAAATAATTACATAGCAGCAGATCCATTTTATTTCACCAAATACAAAGGTCAGCAAAAATATGAAGGCTGAAATAAAGATTATGGAGAGCTTTGAAGCTTTCTAGGTCCAAATTCAGGATCCACATGAGGTCCCCGGAGTAATTCTGGTCCAGTGTGAACAAGACTATAGTCCAACGATTCGGAGCTCCTTCCTTGTTTTGAGGTTCAGCTAAGTCCGCTGGCGCTCCCAGGGGTCATCTGCACAGAGCTGATGGAGCTGGTGGATCTTGGCCGCTGTGCTTGACCTCTTGACAGTTTGAAGTAATTGGCAGTTGGAAATCTCGCCTCTCATCTAGGATAGGATGGGTCTGTGCTCAGCATAAAAAAACATCCTTTCTATTTACACTTCAGAAGACCAGCGCTTGGTGTCATTGAGTTTTACCAGGAGAAAGAGACAGAAAGACAGAGAGAAAGAGAGAGAGACAGAGAGAGAGATGAATAGGTTTGTGAGTGCTGTCTTGTTTTTCCTGACTTCTGAGGATCGACTGTGTGTTAAAAAGATTCTTTTCATATATACATATTCACTTATTTGCCACTGCTTTGTTTTATTCCTGTATCCTTTGTCTCAATGGAAAATGGAGAATTACAAAAAAAATTTTTTTCCCCATAGTGTATCAGTCCTGCATTTTCCAGGACGTTAGCATTCAGCAGATATTTTATTTTGAGCCAAAGTTTTGGGCTGATATTATCCTGAGAACCCCAGTGTGTCTAAAAAAATACGTTTTAAATGCACCCTTGATGTCTTGGGTGTAAGAGAACTTATGGCTGCTGGATGGAACATTTTAGTCAATATAACCAATATAAAATATGAGCATATTTTTATTGACAACAGTTTTAATCACATGTAATAACCCAAAATTATTGTTATGTTAGAGACTTTTTGAATAGTTCAACATTTTGGGAAAACACACATGTTCGGTTTTATAGATTGATGTCACTCTCGTGACCGTGTACGGATCTGGAACCAAAACAGTAACCCACAATCCAATGGGTGACATCACATGCATTTTTATACAGTCTATAGTGCACACCTGCAGTACTTGTTATAAATATGTGTAGTCTATGTACACGTACCTTCACATATGACTGAACAGCATTGCTCTCTTACTGTTTATTTATTCAGTTAAGTCGTCTCTCTCTCTCTCTCTCTCTCTCTCTCTCTCTCTCAGAAAGTGACCTTGTGGCTTTCACATCTGTCTCATTTCATGATGATCTCATCATCACATTTTCACACAGGACCAACATGCACACACACACACGCACACACACACACACACTAAGCGATAGAGTAGAGGTTCATTTCCATTGACACATTACAGCTTGCACTATGCATGACCAACCTTGCCATTATCTCAATGCAGAAATAATTTGAGTGTCAGATGTTTCGTCAGGCAGTAGAGATTATTCACCCTGTCATAGACTGTGGAGTTCAGATGGCTACTGTGGTGGTTAAATTTAGTCCCTGTGGGAAAATTACAGCGGTGATGTGGGAAATCTGACCAGGAAAATGAGGCTTGTGACTTATGGTTGTGCAGATCAGCTTTTTAAAATGTGATGTGTTATCCCACTTTTAAGATTGTTACAGCAGAGTCCTATTATCTCTGCTAATGGTCTCATCATTTAAAGTGAACAAGCTTTATTCACTCCCCTTTAAATTCACAGAACAAAAGGCCAGACAGAGGGGGGGCAGCTGAGTTGTTTTCTTTTTCTTACCACAACGAGCCCATAGGAAATCAACCACCACTCTCTGCTACTTCTCAAGTGCCATTGAGTGGGAAGCTGAAGAAGTTCACTGCACACTTATACAATTTGTTTCTTTTCAGCATGCCTCAGCTGGCCGAAATGATTGAAACTTAAGAAAATGGCCACTTTGGCAAAAACACCCTTCAGACAAAAATGTCTTGACTGGAAACATCAAACTGGAAAATTAGGATTTATAAATGGCAGCCATTGTGCCTCTGATTCTGGTGCTCCAACGAATGACATCCTGTCTGAAAGCAGACAATTCTCTGGAGAGTTTGCCAGATGGGCAGCACTTTTGACGCAATCTGTCAGGAAATAGTGCCTTCTGACCTTAGTTTGGTGCCCAGGGAACTACACACTGCCAGAAAAAATGAAAAATGTTTTTCTTGACACAGGTTAAGGGGCTGGTGAAATTTAACAAAATAAACTAGGCGGCTTGACTTCCACATGTGTGCACCTACAGGTTTTGTGATTGACAGGTGCATTAAACCCTCAGCAATCAAACATCAGGCTCTGTCAGCTTTTGGCTCAGCGAGATGGAGAACAAAAAGGCCGCAGTATCTGATTAGACTGACTGACACCAGAACACAGGTTAGCCGACACACCGCTGATAGCCTGTTTACAAAGCTTCAGCCTCAACGGTGTAACTCGACTATAGCAACATTACAGTCAGCCAAAATAATGGTCTGAGGGCATGAATATTTAACCAGGCTGGCTAGCGGACAAAAACAGCTTGCCCTGGTTTATTTCTCCCAAGGGGGTCAGGCACTCCAGCAGACCAATTTCAATCCATTACTATGCAGAGGTGTAATTACACCTTATTCCTTTGATAGGAATGTGCCTTTTTCACCAGCAGGGAAAGTAAACTCTCTACTTAGCTCAGGACAAACTCTCATGTGTGCACAGTAAAAAAAAAAACAAAAACAAAACATTCATTGTTGAAGCTTTGTGCCTTTATATTGAATGACTTCACAACTGAAATGGTTTACAGTACTGTGCTGCAAAGTGTTAAAAGACCTTGAAACCAGGACACACAAATACTGTAATAAACATGAATATTGTAATACTCTGTAATATTTTATGATCAATTTCTTTGGGGTGTCTTGTCTAAATGATATGTTTACTTTTCCAATGGAATTTGAAATGCACAGTAATTCATTATCATCACATCTGCTGACTCTTGGTGTTTTCTAGATAAACTCCATAAAAGAGAATCTCCTGTAAATGTCAAGGAGAAAACTTAGCTAAATATGGATGCTGTTATGTATTACCCATTGCAGCAGGTAGAGTGAATGATTATATGATATTTCTATGTGTATATGTTTCACTTATAAGTGTATTTTTCTGGCTGCCAAAACAGAACATACAATATACATACAATATATGCGATGCACGTTTAGTGTTCAGAAGCACCATGGCAGATTAAAGTGTGATGATGGATTTAAAGTCCCGCTTAATTGGATGGAGAGAATTAATGGTCTTCTCTCTAAGTCAGTGAGTGGGCAACAATCTGAGCTTCTCTCTCTTTTATTCTCTCTCTCTCTCTCTCTCTCTCTCTGTCTCTCTCTCTCTCTCTCTCTGACATTTTATTGCAATTAATTTAATTCAAAGTATTGTACATTTCTTCCAAAAGCGCTGCTTTAAATGTGCATTTCAACCTGCCCTCTGTGTTTCAGAGTCAGAAATAAAATGCCACAGACCACTTGCTGGATGTCAGGTTATCATGAAAGAAGCTCTGTGGGTGGATCAACATGCTGTATATTTAGATTTCACCCTGACATAGAGGTTTTCTTTAAAGAGGAAGACTGTATCTGTATTTTGCATCTTTTGTATTGTATCTTCTGTGTGTATGTTTACATACATTTATATGTCTATAAAATGAAATTTTGAGGTTTTATCCAGTGACAAAATGTGGAGGACATTGAATGCAGAGTACCAGTACTGAGAGGGACGTAAGCAGAATCACATGAAATGCACAATATTTTATTACAGCTTGATTTGACAGAGCATGAGTCAGAGGTTCAAATAGATGAAGGAAAAGAAATCAGACAGATTGCACATACGCACAGAGAAAGAGATTATTAATCAATAAGACAAACCACGTCCAAAAACTTCAGTCTGTATACAGTTGTATTTGTAAACTGATTCATATGGTACAGAATTGATCTCAAGTAGATGTAAACAGGGCCAGTGGAGGAGATGTACCTGTCTGAACTGACTGAGTCAGGAACACAGGAGGGCTTTGCACATAACCAGGACCTTAATAGTCTGGCCTTGCCTTATGCAATGCTGTATCATGATTGACATTCCTACACCCATGACATCAGGGCCACAGTATTTAATTAAATACCAGCTAAATATACTACACCCACAGACGAATGGGGCCCCAGAGGAATTAGCCTCATTATTGGTCACGATTCATGAAGGAGGGAAAAATGTTAGACTGTCAAGATACATAGTAACATGAAAACATGAAGTACAGCAGTGTATTTGAATGTTACAGGATTTCAAAACTGTTTTTAAAGAAGAAACTTTGTTATTCTTACAGATATGCTTTTCAGTCGTCTGTTTCACAAGCGTCTGGCAGAACAGATACACTTTGATTTCACTGTCAGGATTTTGATGTTTTAAAGTCACGCTTTTCTTACCGTGTGCAGAGCTGAGCATTTGGTCGATCCAACCTCGGCCTTATCATCCAGTTGATTTTCTGGAGGTAAAACGGTCTCCAGGACGACAAGTTTGGCAAAAAGACAAACGTTGAATATCGCTCAACTTTAGTTTCTTTATCTCTGCTGTGCCTGTGCAGTTGCCCTATTGAAATGAATGAAGATGTTATTTTTTTGACAGTGCTGAACCCGGCTTTAAACTGTGAGTGTGTGTGTTATGTACCCAAGCAGCCGGGTGATGAGTGGAAGTCAAACTGCATTACTATGTAACAGGAGTAACGTCTGGGAAGCCACACAGGAGAACCGCACTTGTGCCTGAACTTCTGTCACAGTTCTGTCTGGTGTCTTTGGTAGTGGAAAGATTTTCAGACAGCTACAACACAGGGACCAAGCCTCCCAGATAGAGAGTGACTAAGTAACAGAAAAATGTATTATTTCAGTACCCAGAGTCTATCTTTACACCCACACTCTCATCATATGTCATCTCATTGCCTGAAGCCCTGAGAATTTCCTGGAACAGAGGGTACAATGTATGCACACAGAAACACAGCTAAATCTAGCTACATCTACCATTTAAGTAAATCATGTTTGGTTTAGACCACGTAGAAAAAAGAAAATGCAGTATGTTGCATCACCTGAGTTACTAGCTCAGACCACGTGGCAACAACCACGGCTTAAATACAGAAGTACCTGCAATGCCACTGACAGCCACTAGACGCTGACTCCAATAGATTCCCAATCAAAAATGTCAACTTCATCCTAGAAATACTAAGTCGATCATTTGTTTCAATGACTCATAATAGTCTAAATTGCTACATTTAGGTAATTATGGCTCTGTTAAGAAGATTTAAAGCATTAGCTTCAGCCTGAGGTAGTGTCACGTGTTTCCAAAGTGTGGAAGGCAACACTCAGCCCTTATTATTAAATGGAAAAGATGGTGCCGAGTATAAGCAACAACTCTGGGCTTCAAACCAATGGGTAATGTCACACCTTTTTACATCCGTCTTTATATACAGTCTATGGCTCAGACACATAAGTCAATATAAAAGTCATTTTTTATTTATACTGTATAATAGTGTAGTTATTCCACGCTGCAGTCATGTTGGTGTTGGATTGTCTCTCCAGTATCAGAGAAACTTTGCGGCTATT
This sequence comes from Pampus argenteus, assembly GCA_036937835.1. NCBI lineage: Eukaryota > Metazoa > Chordata > Actinopteri > Scombriformes > Stromateidae > Pampus > Pampus argenteus. Next base: position 19,267,054 of record CM072861.1, on the reverse strand, counting down.
GATTGTCAAATAAACAGCAATTTGTAGATGATTTGATGAGGACACAATTTTGAGATTTACAGATTTTTTATTTTATTTTTATAAATCACTATTAAAACAACACGAGGAGCAGGGTGAATAGCGTTCGGTTTCAGCCAGGATTCTCAAAAATATCTTCTGGGCTATTTTCTCATCACCTGCTAATTCAGGCCTAATACAGCCCACCAGCATCCACCTTTCAATCATTGTGACAAAGCGTACAGTGTTTGTACAGCAGTTTAAGAGAAAGGGCACAAAGAACAGAGACTTTCCATCACTTGTTGAAGTGCTTGACACTTGCCCCAATGAGACAGTGCCCAAGATGAATGGTCACCTAAGGCCCTCATCAGTAGCTGTCCTGTGGAAACACTCTCCTCTGCTGTTAGTCCAATATAAACTGGCATCAGGACATCGGCAGTGATGATGATGATGATGAGGATGATGATGCAAAATGACAAATTTATTGGACTATAACTTAAAAAGTCAGTAATGTGTCATCATCAGAGGAAAGTTATTTTCATTCTTTATCCCCTGTGTTGCCTATTATTGTTTATTGGGCATATTTTTAACAGAGACTTAATGGGTGCAATCGGATTTTATGACTCTGTCAGTGTGACCCTGAAAGGATAAGTAAGTATAAAAATGAAAGGGTTGACGTGGGTGGATGTGTGTGTGGGTGGATGTGTGTGTGTGTGTGTGTGTGTGTGTGTGTGGCTATTTTGCCACTGTGCCGGGCTGTTGTGTCCAGTAGGACAGTGGTAGCATAAAAATACACTCCACAGTACTCAGATGGCAATGTTGATTCATCGGTTGCATTGTCTGACAACTATTGGATGGATTGCCGTGACATTCATATTCCTCACAGAATGAATCTCAATAACGTTGGTGACCCCTTCTCATCTAGTCCCATCATCAGGTCAAGATTTTAATCTGTCTCGTTCTTTGGTTGATGATTACATTAGTTTTTGACTTGTTGTAATCTTTGTATTATATTATAATCAATAAGTAAATAACCCATGAAGCAAAGTTGTAGATATCACTAGTGTGTTTACATGGGGTTTCTTACTCTTGGACCGCACTACGGACACACACAACAACAACAACATGGTGTTTGATAAGTTGTTGTGCCTGAGGCAAAAGTGCTAAATTATGTGCCTGTCTTGATTTGTGTAATTTAATTCTCTATCGTTGTCTATCTCAGGCGCTTAAATCCAGCATCATATATCATTATTCACAACATTACTTTCTGATGGCAGCCAAAAAAAAAGTTGCCTTTGCCTTTAACTGCTATCATAAATCAGTGAAAAGCTTTTTACATTTCAGGGATGGAGGCATTACCAATCTTTTCAGGCTTTTTGTCTGGTCTCTGTACACTTAAAAATATGAATATGTAGAGGTCTAGATGGTCTTTAGTCTTCAAAAGTGTTAAGTAGGTGCTAATAAAAAAACAATATTTTTTAAATAATTTCTTCATATTTGATCAATACGTTTCCCCTGGTTCAAATGTTGTTGTTTTTTTTAATATGGTGATTAATGTAGGTTCACCTTGCTAGCTCAAAGATAAACAAGCTGCCAGTACCAAAACCTTACAGTCACTTAATAAGAACAGAAGGCCAGTAATTCCCTCCTCTGTCTATCTCACAGTCTGCATATGTTAATAGAGCGCTGTACTAATGCTTCAAACTAAGACTAAAAGACATCCTACTACGGTCAGATCACATCTGAATCAGGTCTTTAGGATTTAGCTCCACTCAGTAATTGCTTCCTAATATAAAATATAAAATCAAGCCTGTGAAACAGTACAAAAATAAATGTTTATTTCGTTATAACAGATTGAACTTTCTTTGCTTTGATCTTTATCTGCTCAGCTATAAAGTCCTGTTCCTGTTAAAGCGCCTCTTTTCTAAGATATCAAAGCCAGAGGAACATGCCATCAATCATTTGTTTAAACCCTTAATCATCCAGGCCTAAAAGTCCATTAAGGGTAAAAATTACTGATCAGCTTCATTGATATTGCAGATTGAACAAGCTCTTACAACATGCTTTAGTTCTGCAAAACACTTTAGTCAAGTAAAAGCAAACAATCGCTACACGGCTTTAATTTTACACAGTATCAGATTTGGTGTAGAAAAGGCTATTATAAATCTTATTAACAACTTTTAGGGCTACAGTGTTGATATATTTTTAATCCATTCTGTAATTAGCTCTCTGAGGGCAAATTAAACTATCCGGGTGGAAATCGTCAGTCAATTTACTCTGATTGCAGGAGCAAAAACAATGACCTTTAATCATTACACAATGTGCCGTAACTATTTACATGTCCTGTGGGTATGTTTGTAATACAGATAGAAAGTCTGTTTAGTAGTATGAGGTTGCTGCTTTTGTTTGGTAAAAATGCTGCCATTGCATCAGCAGAGGTTTGTTATAAAGGGCAAATTTGAGATGTTTGAGCGAGTAGACAAATTGTTTGTTTGTTTGTCCTCCAAATTGTCTTCAGCATGCGCATTGCAGTGCAGCTTGAGCATAACGTGAGGCATGAAAACGTTCATTCATGCAATTCTCTCTGTTTTCTTGGTGGCGTCTCGTAACAAACCTTAATAAATCAGCCTACCGATGTTTACAAAACTGGCTATACGAATACATTTTGCAATGTTTTCATTTTTTTTCTGTCAGACTTTTCATAATTACATCATTGACTCCCTGTTTTATCATGAGCTCAGTGTCTTGCAATGTTGTGATCATACGTTTACTTTAATTGCCTGGCGATGGGCGTACACTCATGCAGAGTGATAACTATTAAGTGACACATGCTGTACTGTTCTCTGTTCCTCCAGCCCCCATGAATAGTAATAATTCTCCTTTAAATGGAGGTGAAAGAGTCTGACACTGAGCACCATTATCAGAGATACCGGTTTCTTTCTGAGGCCAACTAAAACGAGCACAAAAGAGTGATGGGGTGCTGAAAGAAGATAAGGTGCATTCTCGCCATCTCTCCAATTTACAGGCCTTTTGAATCAAAGGGCGGCTGTGCACTTACGTTAAAGGCTTAAAAATGGAGTGGTGTTTTTTATTCCTTTTCCCTAAACCTCATTTTATCTGTTTGGACCCCGATGGGGCATTTGGTTTCAAGTACAATAGTGTCTCTGCCCTCACTCCACTGCCTTTCTTTTGTCAGATTGTGTGTGTGTGTGTGTGTGTGTGTGTGTGTATGTGGCTACGTGCATCTTTACTTGCATAATATGTGTACAACTGAGGTGTTTGTGTGTTGTGTATTGGATGAAACGGCTCTTCCTCAGACTTGATAGGGCATTAGTTACTGTACAAATACAAGGTCAACTGGGAGACTTTCTTCAGTGAAGGCACTGGAGTGTAAAGCGTAGAAGGAGGATGAGAACATTGCTTTCAAACTGCTAATACCTTTAGGGGAAAGAAAGTTGGAGAGGGTGTGATAAATACACCTGGTGGTTGAGCTTAAGACACGCAGTCTTCAGGGTTAGTATGAGAGACCATGCTTCTGTTGATGGGGGACATTTTATTGATCTGTAGCCAAGTTGGAGCTAAGGAGGACATGACTGAGGTAGCGTTACGTGATTAGACACTTAAATTGTGACAGTGATGGACTTTTTCCCACTTGTGCCATCTCTTATTATATATCTGTCTTTCTCCCCCGTTCTATTTATCTCCTTACCTGTCATTCTCCCTTACAGTGATTGAAAGAAAAGTCTGTTTAAAAAAAAAAGTCCCAGTCCAGAGATGTAGTAGACAAAAGTGAGCTGGGGAACCATTTTGAGCTTTAACAGGGACCTCGTGTATATACTCTGCATCCCTCCTGTACCCAAGGGTCCAACATGTTTATTATCAGTACATGCTGTCTTGTCTCACATGAACATACACAGATTTGCAGAGTGCAGAAGCAAACAGGGAAAAAAAAAGAGAAAGGTGTTCACTTCTCCCTTAGAGGCAGGGACCTTGAGACAGCTGCTGTGAATGGCAGAAAAACAATGAAGCACTTCTCATCCTCCAGTGAAGAGGCGTTGCCAGGCAGCAGGAACATGACGTTGTTGCCCGCCGGTAGTCGCTGGGAGGGGGTTGGATAGAGAGAAAATGTGTGCGTCTGTGGGACTGTGATAGAAAATGTGCAGTTGGTCTTTGGCAATGACATTTAGGGGAGGTTCTGTATGTCAGACAAATGCAGGACCTTCTTTGCAGAGCCCCAAATGCATGTACATGTCTTTGTGTCTTTGTGGTGTGACTGTGACTTTACATCTGAAAGCTGAGGCTCTTTCTGCAACTCTGTCCTGGAGTCTGGCATCATTGCTTTTAATGAGCACTTCAATCCTCCCCCTCATTCCATTTCTAGAAATGGATATCGATTCCAGGGTGGAGAGAGAAAGTGACACAGCTAGTAATATACCTCTCTTATTTCAGGACATATCGAATATAGGTTGGACATTATTCTTAAATATAGCGCTGGGTATTGAACCTAAGTAGTTTTTTTCAGAGGAATGAGTGTCTCTAACTTGTTTTTAACTTTCCATTCCAGAAAAAAAATGCATTATACAAAGAACCATGTTTCCCCAGTTGAACTTTTAGTTTCTGCATATCCTGTGATTTGGAGTCATGGTTGTTCACGTTGAACTCGACTGAAGATATTAAATATGTCAGTGTAAATAGCAAGGCCTTATAAGTAAAAACACAGGTGTTCTGATGTCTTTTTGACATCAGTGATGGCCACCACACCTTGTCATAGAACTAACAGTGGTGAGTCTGATGGATGAAATGGCATCATAATGGCAGCAGCATTTTAGGTTCATTAGGATCCCCATTAGCTACAGCATTCTTCTTGGGCTCCACAAAAGCTTTACATTGTGACGGTGCAACTATCATAACGCATAACAAAGTAAACACAACACAGAGACAAGACGAGTTCCTGACAATACAATAATCAAAATATAATATATATAATGGTTTCATTTATGTAGAATATCCATCTGTGTTGGGTAAGATTCCGTTAAATACAGTTTACTGATTACCTTGCATTTGTAATTAGGAACATAATTTGTTGAATCCGTCCAACACAGTAACAGGACCTGATTACTTTAGGATTACCTGGATTTATAACCATTGCTTTATCAAGTAGACTATTTGAGACTGCTTCTTTTTAGATAACATTAACCCTTTGAGGCTTATTTTGTTGAACGATAAAAACGGGGTTGGTTTTAGATACGGTAGCATATTTATGTTCCTCAAAGTAAGGTATCCTGTACTGTACGGTACTGTAAGCTACAGACTAGCATTTAACGACAGACAGACTAAGTTAGAGACAAGCAGCTAAAGAGTCACATACTGTATTTCCTTCAGGAGTTGGTGGACACTGAATCAGCTAAAAGGAGAGTGAATATTAGACTTATATTCGCCAGGTGACCTTAAACATGACTCCAAATGAATGCTAATGCTGCTCTGTGTAGGCATGATGTTTATATAGGCGACTGCTTACTGTATCATCTTATTCAGGTGATAATATGGGGGGGGGGCACATGATAATTCAAATCTCTTCATCAGCAATCATTTGTTTTCGGGTATTCAGCGTATCAGTTCAGTTTATAACTGTATCGGGGCTGTCAGTTATTTAAGAAGTAACTGTGACTCACCTCTGAGCAGTCACTCCTCTATAATCCTCTAACCCTTTATTGGCTTCCTCTCTCTTTAATAAACCCTGTGTATAAGGTATTTCTTTATCTGTAAAATCACTAATGCCGTATAGCTGTTATCAGACTGTGCTGCAAAACCAATTCATCGGATTTTAGAGTTGCTGCCTGTTAGCTACAGTTCACTGTGGAGGCAAATACACAATGACACTGGGTTGGAGTAATAATATGACTAAATTACAATTGTGAGAAAGACCCACAGAGAGAAATCATAAAAAATAGAAAAAAAGGAAAAGATTATGAAAATATGTGTTAATTCTGTGTTAAATCTTTTTCCGAGGAATGTATTCCTCCAGTGTCACAAGTCAAGTCAGAACTGATTTGTCTCTCCGTCTTATCTCCTCACCACTGCTTGTCTGACTCATTCCAAAAATCTCCCCGCTTCCTCCTCCTATCTGTTTCTCTGCTCTCCATCATTTACTGCCTCTGGTACAGCAAAGATTGTGGTTAAATGCAAATTCAAGCAGGTAGCAGAACAGTGTTCGCAGCATCAATATAAAAAAATACTCAATTTATTTACCTTCACCCTCAGAATCTATGTTTTCCCCCAAGTGCGAATAGGATGCAATTAAAGGTAAAAAATTAAAGTCAAGCAGAGTAAACACTACAGTCTGATGATATCAGTGTGATTACACTCATAAGCACAGTCTGCATAGCAGCAGTTACGTATGTGGAATACTGATTTTATTCATATTAAAGCATATTCTGCATTTTTCAACAAAGGTTATTCGGTTAATTCAAAACGTATTTGCTTTTTATGAGCTCCACTTACATTCATAAAGGAACAACATGCTGCATTGCAAAGCATTATTCATGATCCATGATTAGCTATATGATTAGTTGGCAGAGTTTCCCCCGCTGCCAGAAACAGAAGCAATTGCTACTCAGCTGGAGACAAACCATATCTTGCGGTACATACTGAACACCATCATGTGTTCCCAGTGTGATCTTGCATCCAGGCAAGATCTGAATAGTTTGTTAAAATGCTTCAATTTATTCACGTGGAAAAAAAAAACTGTGAAGAGTGCCACTCGGTTTCTGTTTTTAATTGGTTTGGGGTATTTCTTGCCCATTTTGGTGTTGCTTGGGCAGAAACAAAGAGACCACAACAACAGTGACAAAGAAAGAAACTCTGGGCGGTGATGGCCTTGTCCTCAAGCTTCCTGCATATGTGAATTGACTGTTGGGTGTGATTATAGTAACGAGTTCAGCATCAACACGGCTAGCTCTTGAGTCTCAATTTTAAAAAAAAAAGTTAAAAAGACTGAGGAGATAGAAACGCATTGCATTCCAAGTCTCCAAAAAGGGTTCAGTTATCCACATTTGGGGCAAAGATATTAATTTTTATTTTATTAAGAATTAGCATGTTTAGCTTTGTTTTTTGGTCTTTTTTTTTGGTAAACTCCTGGCTCTAGCTGTTAAATGCTCCACTATGTTCACTAGCTGGCCACTAACTTAGTTTGGTGCTGAGCAGGTAGTGTGCAGTAGGTTTTTAGAGCTTTTTTTTAGGCAGCTGTCTTACATGCTTATAGCTTGTTTAATGAGAAGTGGAACTGTTTGTTTTGTAATTAATTATTTACTGATCAGTACAAAGTTATTATTAGAGATATTGTTTCGATTTGATTTTTCACTTGCAAGATGGAACTTTATTAGTGCTTTTAGCTGCCATTTGTCAGTGTAATTGAATGTGTCCTATTAGCAAGATCAGGGGTCAGCTAGGTCAGTTTTCTCCATTGCTGTTTATGGGGTACCGTTGTTATACAGGCACGGTGAAAACATAGCTCTGTATGTTTGCTTATTTATTTGAATTCATTCAAGAAAAAACTTGATTTATTAAACAATTTTAGGGTTGTATCTAAGAGCAGATTTCCTAATTTGAGAGCATCTTATTTGTTATTTATCGGGATTTACACAAACCTTTTGTTTACTTTCTGCAGTAGTTTTATGAATCTATAAAAGGGACTTCAACTTTCCTTTGGCGGCCACATATTTTTGCTGGAGGGCACAATTTGGTCTGCAGGCTGTTATTTACCCTCAGTTGTCTATTAGTGTGTGGTTTGTAAAATAATTATATTGTTTTGTAGCATTATTTCTAAAAAAAACCAAAACACGCCCATTAATAAACATTTATGACATGGAGCCAATGTGTTTTCTGTCCTCTGATTTTTCTGAACTGGTGATCCAAAACAACAAGCAAAAAGCTGCAAACTGGAGTGTTGATTCTGAATGATTTTGGCAGTATTTCAGTAATAACTGTTTAAAAATACAGGTTGACATTTGATTCAGGATTAAAATGATTAATTAATGGAGCTGTCAGTAGCATTTTTAACATTTATTTTTCCTTAAAAATGCATCAGGACCCTGAAAAGGAATAATACAGAATGCTCATGTTCTTCCCACAATAGTTTTAATGACATTTTATCATTATAATGTTTTATTCCAATGAGACACTCATTACTCAAATGGATCAATGTACAACATGCTATGGGAAAACTGCCTTTTAATCTGCTTTCAAATGAAAAAAAAAAATGAATCGAGACCATGCCAAAAACTGAGAAATGAAATTGTTTTAAAATAAGCTGTGAAGCTTTTGCTCATCCATTTAAAAACTACAAGAAACGAATTAGGAGACGGATCTGATATTATTTTGGAAAATGTGTATTCAGTCACATGAAAGAAATGGATTATAGCTGCACAGATATCTTCTAAAACGTATTACAGACCATTCATAACAGCAGCTTACCCATGTATCGTAACAGTGCACACATATTTTTTATTCCATAGTAGCAAAGAGCACAAAGCAAGTGATAAGAGCGCTGTTTTGGGTAAATTATGTTTCCTACACTTACACACCCTCAGACTTGAAACGTTTCCTGAATATGTGATTACAAGCGAAACTCATTGAGGTGTGACAAACTTACCTGAGTTTCACTGTGATTGGATTTCTGAGAGAGACTTTTTAGGTCGGGAAAAGAACCACGCACACATATATAAATACTGTATACATGTTAACTATCCCCATAAATGTTCACTGAGTAGCACAGAAACTGTCTTACCAAACAGCTACAATTCAAAGTGCGATAACTAAAGTTTGTTCAGACTGTAACTGCACAATTTCTTTTAAAGATGCAGCCACAAAATGCTGTTTCTATTTATTTGAGATGAATGTAAACTGAAACTGTGCTTGCAGAGGATTCTCATTATTAAAAGAAATATACACTGGAGCTTTATAATTACAAGCTTGCACACTATTTAATATACTGACTTATCTAATGTGTGCCCCCTCTCTGAAACCTTTTGCATGGAAATGTTTAATTGTGTTTGTTGTGCTTTCATCTAAATGGATCAACTCTCAGTCAGATTTTTGTGGAAAATAAGACTCTGTGTTCTGAATCAGGTTTGTAAGATGACTCACTATTTAACAATCCCATTTGTATGTCTTTGGTTGGTCGGTCTTGTTGTTGGGACATAGTAATGTTATCATCAAGTCGTGTGCCTTTTTTAAATATTATTTTCAGAGATATATGAGATATTTGTGCATCATCTCATTATGTCTAGATCTGCAGACCAAGAAGTGGGACAGAAAATTGTCCTCTTCTAATGTGTGCTGCTGGTAGCCGTGATATATTTGAAATAGGGGAGCGTTTCACAAGATTAAATGTGTTTGCACCAAATGCTCCGTGTTTTTCTTATTTCCCTGAGTGAGACGTATGACTGTGGTGAGCCTAACCTCTGCTGATGATTAGAGGCAAATTCATCTTACACCTCCTGGGGAAGGCTTTAAAAAAACACATTGATGTTGTTTCTTCTGATACAGTTGCTGCCATTTTTATCTCTCAAGATGCTAAAACAGTTACCAGTTTCTAGAAAACAACTTAGCGGGAGGTTTTGGGGAAAACACCTCACAAGGGAAAACCCAGCTGAGGAAAGAAAATACTCGCAATCAATCCACTAAAAGCCATCGAGACAGGTTGAGTTCATGGTGGGACCTGCAGAAAATAAATGACTGGGATTATAAGGCAAAGTGTTTTTAGAGACACCAGAAGATGGTCCTGAGGAGGGAAAACTATAGCATTGTGGTCATTGCTTGAAAACTATGTCATACGTAAAAGCATATTAAAAGCGGCCTTGTCCTACTTCTAAATCTGAAAAACCTCTAAATCTCAACTGTGATCGGATGTCTTAAACTTCAACAAGCTTCGTTGCTATTTTCAAAGGTTGAAATATCAAAACGGGAACATGTCAGCTGTTTTTTTTTTAAAGAAGGCTGCTCACACTTCCTGATGTTGCTGATCTACTGATGAAAAACTGAAGTGAAAAAACACTGTCTGCAATAGTATATAACCAACATGAAGGGGCAGCACTCTTCCTGTGTATCACAGCATATATAGTACAAATGGGATGGTAATAACTGATTTTTTTTTGTGTGTAATATGTCAGAATTATTGCTTGATCAGCATGAAAGATAAATAATATAAATGTAACGTATTAGCATAAGAGATACAGAGACACAAACCCAGGCAGCGTATAAATTTAGGCGCTAAAAAAACAAAACAACCAAATGTTGTCTAGAATCAATTTCAGTAGCCTGAACATTCAACACTTGGCTTTAACAGCTGTATAAAGCGTTCGAAGGAGCCATAGTGCACAACCAAAAAAGGTCTTGGACACTTTGTGAATCAGAAAAACCTTTTAGAAAGCCTGGTGTTGTGTTCGCCCCCCTGCGACTGTGCGAAACCTTGACTTAGAGCTGTTCCTCTCTGCTGCACATCACCAACTCCCTCTGGACGCTCCCACCACTCTGCTGTCACCACATGCTCTATTTCCCCTCCAAATGTGAATACTCTCAATCCCTCTGTCTTCTGTACCGCTTAGTGACAAGTGTTTGTGTGTCTCTCTCTGTGTGTGTGTGTGTACGTACAGATATTGTTTTCATTTGCATGTGTGTTTGTGCCTGTTTGCATGAATAAATTGATGTTTACACATTGTTTTCTCTGTAATTAAATAGACTCCCACTGAATTCAATTAGTATCCATTTCAGTGTCAAGTTTTAGTGTTTCTGACATTTCTCCAAGTGTGCGTGTGTGTGTGTGTGGTCAGACTAGGACTCTCTCATGAGGAGCAAGGGGAACAGTGAGACTGAATGTCGGACATTTTGGATAGCTTTCAATCAGATACAGTGCAATACCTCGTTTCTTCCCCCCTCGGGCTTGGTTGACATTTAATTTCTCAATCCTAGTGACCAACGCATAAAAGAAAAGGTCCTGCTGCAATTTACAGCCAAAGTCAGTGCAGTGCAGTGCAGTGTGCTATGATGTTAAGATGTTGAATGGAGCTTTTATAGCATCACTATTCATCACTTCACTATGCTCACTACGCATACATGTGGAAAAAGGAAAAGAAAACCATTTTATTCAAACAGTGTCATTACTATTATCCCACAGAAATACATTGCAGAGGCCAAAACCGCCTGTGAAATTGTAAATGTAAGGCTGCATTTCTTCTTTGTCTGTCAGGATGTTTGCATACTGAATTTAATCCATTTATAGCTATTTCAGTCAACTGGCATGTAAACCATGCATGTCATGAATTCATCCTCCCGCCAATGGTTTTAACATAATGGTTTGGCTTTATTCTGTCAGGCGGATAAATATGTGGGATTTCATGTTCATTAATGACCTGTCAGTCAAGGAGAAGCGGCGCCACAGCAACCATGGACGTGTACGCTTAGGCAAACAAACATGACCTACACACACATACGCATACAGACATGGAAGCATGGAAGTGGATATAAAAGTGAAGAACAGCACACCTGCAGTCATTTGTCCATGTGTCTCTAGCATGTGTGTGTACATACGCTATTTCACTCTCTAATCCTGCTATAGCTTTACATGGCAGTCTAGCTTAACACTTAGCCAACAGAGGCAACAGTGGAACACCTCATTATAACTTTCTCTCCACTTCCTGCATCCCTCCATCGTGCCAACTTTGTTTCTCTCTCTGTTTGTGTCTCTCTCCTTCCAGCTCTTCTTAAGCTCTACTCCTCTCCTCTCCGTTCTCATTTTGTTCCCTACTGGAGGCTCATTAAGAGCTTACCCTGGACCCATGCCTGATCTGACCCTCTGCCAGTCAAATGTGGTCATATCTGTGTGGTGTACGTGCAATGAGCTAACACCGGGGGCGATAGTGTGTCGTAAAATTATTGCCTCTCCATAATTATTCCACAATCTTAAACATTGATCCTAAGATCAAAACGCCCACAAAATTAGCTGAACTCACGTTTCAGCAGCAGGCAGACAAACTGACTGAATTATTAGCTTGATCAATTAACCTAAAAAAACATATTTTGCTGTGCTGTTTTGCAGAGTGTATGGTGTTATACTCTGATAGTCGAACTCCTTTAGCAAGCAGCTCAATTATGAATACCACCAAAATAAGACTGGGAGAAGGATGATATCAAACTGTACACGAGGTACACAGGAGCAAAGGAGTTAGGAGCATGGAGCAGATGGCAGACAGATGGAGGCGGGAGGGCAGAAGAGACGTAGAGAGAGAGGAGAAAGGGTAGGATCGAGGGTTAATCCATCAGCGTCTTCCTGTGAGGCGTGACAGAGTGCCGGACAGCGAGATGGATGCCTGTAGGTGTACTCACTGAGTGGCAGAGCAGCTGGCTGCTCACTCCTCCGTCTTTTGTTGGACTCACCTGGATGCCCCATTGACACATACGCTGACACAGCACCGGTACCACACACACACACACACACACACACTCACGCATTCCACCCACAGCCTCTTTCACACACACACACACACACGTTTAAAATTCACAGTAAATACTGCCAATAGAAAAGAAAAGTGAGAGCACAGACTGGATAACCATTGCATTGTTTACAATAGGATTAATATCAACATAATGCCATGCAATTTCAGGGCTTCACTCAATCAGCTATCTCAAATGGACGTTTATACATCTGCAGCTTTTCATAACACCAATCTGTCTGGAGTCCAATGGGTGGAACTTGGATGAATGCACAATGCAAATAACGCTCTGGTCGTTCAGCGTAGCGGAGGCAGAGACAGAGAGAGATAAGTTGATGAAGAAGTCGAATGCTGAGCAGGTCCTGCCTGAGGGCTGTGAGCCAATATCCGTCACTGTGGCATTAATTATATTCTCTATTCATTAGAGCACACCCCGGGGACCGTAGTTATTAGACACAGCCCAATTAGGCCTACGGTGAGCTAACGAAGCTGGGCAGGGGCGAGGGGCAGTGAGACGGATAAGGGAACCTAGAGGGTTGCAGCAGTGCCTCCATTAGCCCCTTTTCTGGGAGTGGGAGGACACATGGAAGAGATGATGTAAGAGGAAATGTAATCTTACAAGCCATATCCTCAAAAAAAGTGTATTCTGGTTGTTATTCTCTTTGAGTATACCGTGTGACTGAGACAATGAGTAGGGTTTATCTTCTGTGGAGTATTCATATGAAAGAAGGTTGTAGTCAAAGGATAAGGAGAAAATAAATTACAAAAAAACTCATTTCCCACACTGCTACTGCAATTTGCACCAGAAATGACTCTCTTCAGAGATAATAGCACAGTGACACATTGTGAAAGCATGACGGTGATATGATAGACATGTGAATGTGTGTGTAGGACAATGTCTTAGTTATACTAGAATTGTTTCATCTCATCCCATAAACCCTTGTGTATGCATGTACTTCAGAGATTTCAGTACTTCTATTGCTTAAAGAAAGCTGCTTGGGAAACGTTACTGTCCCATGAAAGACAATGACATCTTCTACTGCTCAGTTTTATGGTCCCAGGAGGATATAGTGGAAGTGAGACAGAGTCCAGGTATTGAGGAGATAATAGCTCATCTTTATGATTTTGTGAAGCACTTCCAAACCCAGATGGGCATTCACAGATGAGCGGAGCAGCCTGGCTACAGCATGAAAGTTTTTTAACATCACACTTCCTGCATATTTTATAATGACTAGCGTTTTGGGATAAAGTAGTTTTTTTCAAAATAAGGAACCATTAGACTGAACAAAGGGTCTGGATCAATTCTATCCTGATCTGTTGTTAGAACAACGTAATGCTCGAAGAACATATTGATCTTCGAGCTGCACACATCCTCTTTTTGTTACTCAATATGTTCTTCTACAGATTATCTTTCTTATCTATCATGATGACTGTGTGTGGATCCCTGGATCAGGCAAAGCCCATCCACTGTTATGGCTGGAGGTGAGGTGAATCAATGAATCAGCATTTCTTTGATGCTTCTTTTGAGTCTGTTTCCCTATAGTGTGTCTTTGGTTGATTAAACACATCGACTGGCCTGTCAGTGACCTGGAGGGATGACCCACTGCAGCTCTCTCCATGGCGCCACTTCTCCACCATCTCAGAGTCTTAGATGGAGGCTAAAAGGTTGGAGCTGGGTGTAAGGTGATGTCAGCACAATAAATTTGAGAGAAAGACATGTCTTCATCTCCTGTTTTCTCTCTTCTTAGCCACCTCACCTTTCTGTTGACAGTAAACGTTCTTCTTTTGTCCACTTCACATCATCCTGCCTCCTCCAAGATCTACAGATAAACAACCTCACTATCCATGACAATAGAAAAACCATTTGAATGCAAAATAGACGGTCATATTCTATAATTGCTTCGATTTGCCTGCTCTCCATTACTGAAATAATTGTTTCGGACCTCTTTCTCATTCCGTCTGTCTCTAACTGTCTCTATGACTCTCTGTGTCTCTCTGAGGGTGAGCTGATGCAGTGATATCGATGACTACAGTGCATCCTTGGGCTGATTATGCACTTTTCCCTCCAATTTAATCCAGCTAATGATCCAGGGATTTCATATTTATTAGGCAGCACACCATCATTTATCATTTCCCAGCTCCCCACATTAATAGTCATATCGGCTTTGAGTAAATGAGAAGCAGCAGGCAGAACCTAACTGGAACCTTGGAGTCATAATGCCTCCATATACTACAATAGACCCAAAGCAGGCATTTTGTCTCACAGCATCATTATTTGAGCGTGAGTTCCCACAAAACCGTCAGTACAATAAGACCCACACTAAATATACACTAAATGGCTGTTTTTAACATAATGTTTCATGCATGACATGGCTGGAATTAGTGTGTTTACAGGACATATAGGGCCTCAAAATTGCTGTTATTGAGATTGAATTTAAGATTGTATGAATTTGTTGGGGTTTATTTAACTGGTTGTTTTGTTGCTTTTGTAACAGATTGTGATTAAAATAAATTTAAATGTTTAGAAATGCCTGAAAATCTATCTAAATTCAGATGTTCAGTGGGCCAACGCCACCATCAGCATTGCAGTTTCATGGAAGACTAGACTTTTATTTGACTTTTCATTATTGCCACTCAAATGTTTCGCTTAACTACTTCTGAGACAGAAAGTGAGTGGGCCTCTGACTTCATTAGGTAATCGTGACTTTTCCAGGAAGAGTTTGAAATCAGCTTTGAGGGTCAATTTCCAATCTGTTCCAGTACATGCTCAATACTCGTGAGACTATAAGGACTATAAGTGGATACTAATGCACCCTTAATCCTGTCTCAGATCCTTGTCATAATTGTATACACTGTTATACTATGATTAAGGGTAATTAATTCACCCATCCAATGTCTGGTGCTGACATTAATCTTACAGGCAGAATCACATGTAACATTAAATGTGTGGTTTACATGTTAAAGACATGTAATTTGTGTTATGTTGGGAAAAAAAACAGGATCTGTGAAAATAAAAAGGCTCAATTCATAATCATGACGATAAATCATCGGTGGCTAGGCACTTTAATAGTCATAACCACAGCTTGAATGAACTACATTACATGAGCATGAGCAAGACAGTGACGATGAAGACCTGGTAACCTTTATTCCAATGGGATGAATGAAGAGATTTCATTTGCTAGTTTCTAATGAAATGAATATATTTTTGTGTTGTGTTTTTTTGTTTTTGTTATGTTTTGTTATGATGTTACCTACATCATGAGACTCCTGGAAAGGCTGTGGCTCCCCCTGCTGGGATGTACTTGTTGTGCCATTCGGGGTCATGTATAATTAACCCCACCTATGTCTACTGTTCGAAATATCCAGAATACATGCTGAAGAAGGGCGTCTTGGCCGACACATCTGTGTGGCAATAATAAAAATTCAAATTGGAGTGCTGTCCTAGTGTCTTCATGGAAGAACAATACAAAATTGGTGAAGTGCACCTTTAACACCAACCCAGTGTAGATTAATAGTACACTAGTAGTAGATTAGTAGTTGCCCTGTGGTGATCCCCCCCCCCCCCCCCCCCCCCTATTTCTGGCCAATTATGAACACACACTGCTCTGAAATGACTGTAATGGGAATTTCTGTGGTCTCAGCAAATATGCCCTGCTCTGTACTTTCATTTATATATGGCTGAGCTATTGTAATGCAATAAGGGGCTTGCCAGGAAATATGACGTGTCATACAGTAACCTCATGCCTCCGGTGGAGAGATTAGCTCTGTAGAAGCAGAAGAAATAGGTATTATTGTCATGGTCGTTATGAAGACTGCAGGTGAGGTGTCAGTACTTGGTTTGGTCATTCATGAGGTCACATTGTGGCTCAGTAATCAGCATGAGTGACACTGGCTGTTTATCACGTTGTCCTATATAAATGCAAAAGATTGTGCAGGGATGTCAGATTTTTGGAAATGTGCTACAAATATGGTGGGTGATTCACATTTTGCAGTTGTTATAGTGGATTGTAGTAAGTGATGAGTGAAAATAGTCAAATATACCCCGTCGTGCAAGAGTCTATTTCAGTTTGGTTCTTTCCTGTGACATCTTTCCAGCTACTCTGATGCTTTGCAAGTTCCATACAACCGTTCCCTCCATCAATTGGACTCTCCAGCGCACAGATTAGGGTCCTGGGAGATGTGGTAAATGAAATCTTTCGGGTGCAGCCTGCTGCCCTCACATCTACACACACCCTTTTACCGCTACAGTATTTATTATTATACACACACACACATTTAACAGATCTGTGTGTTGATGGATGCTTGTGTGGTTGGGGGGCTGTGATGCTCTCCTTCTGCCTCAGTGTGACGGGCAGAGCTTTAATTAAATGAAAAAGAGCCAAGCAGCATTTCACTGTAGTTCTCCCATTGCACTGTGTTTATGATTCACAGTGTAAGCAGCAGAGGAACACAGTGCTGCTCTGCTTTTTTGTCACCTGTTATAATTTCTACAGCTGATTAATAGGGGTCATAACTACCATAAGTGTCTGGCTCTCCTCCTCCGGTCTTGCTGGAGGAAGAGAGGAGAAGGATAGAAAAAAAAGGGGGAACAGAAGGAGGAAGGACAAAAGGAAAGGAAACAAAATTAAAGGAAGGACATGCACTTGTAAAATGGTCTAGATGGAGTTGCCAATGGACCTGGCATAGCTGCAGATCTTCCCTACAATATAATCCAGACACTGAACTGGGACTTTGATGTACTGTGTCATGGCTGGGCGAAGAAGAGCCATGTTCAGGGATTGTCTCTAATGAGCTCACCCATGTTGAAGTGCAAAGTAGGGTGACATTAATTCTTAATGGGAGCATTAAAAGCTTAGTTAATGGAGAATAGTGAGCATTTGTGATTAACTGGTCAAATTAATAGCAAGTGTCATATTAAAACTTTGCTGACCTCAAGCTTCCTCCCTATCTGCTACACAGGGCTTTTTTAGACACAACCAGAATGAGACATAATAACACAAAGTACAGGTTAGGACAGAAGGACTGAACAATAAGCACAGCTAAGGTCTTACAGGTTAAGGCTGCTATTATTCTGTTTTTTTGTTTTGTTTTTTTGTTATTGTCAGCAAATCACAAGAAAAGCCCAAAAGCAACAATTAGTTGGTCCATTTCTTAGTACTTTATAACGTATGCTGTTAATTTATTCATGACTGTAAATCTACAAATGTTTGTTTGAATTCTGTTTTTGACCTTTTTAGATGTGTTGAACAAAAGAGTTACATATGATCAGTTTACCTGTTTACTTTATCTGTAAAACTATCTTTAACTTTCCAGTGAACTGATTGTTTGCCTTCCTCCGTCCGGAATAAAACATTTCCGATGAAATGCTGCAAGCAGCTGAGATCCATGACATCATTCAAAAAGAAAAAAAAAGAAAAAAGCATCACACATTTGCTTTGTGTTTTTAAACAACAGCCTCTTTCATTCAGAAGGCCCCTAATGCTAATATTACCAACAGGGGAAGGTTGAGTGTGCCATCAGACGCTTAATTAAAAAGACTTGTGTATTATTGACAGCGTCTTCTTTTAAAATGACCTTCGGTTTCCTGGGTCTTAGATTTATGCCTTTATGGCTCTCTATCTCTCATTGGTTCTTGCATGCAAATCAGCTGTTATATTTTTGACATTGAAAGATATCATTTATGTGACACTGTGCCATGTATAAGAAATAACTGTATAACTATGTTATAGTTAACATAGTATAACTGTATAACATAGTTATATGTATAACTGCTCTTTGATTTGCTGGTCCCATGAGACTAGTAGCACAAATATTAAGCACTTCTGCAGAATTGTGTGTGTGTGTGTGTGAATGCAACCCTGCATGCATGTCATCTCTTTTTGTGGTAAACCAGGACAGGAGAGGTTAATGCATTGTTAAGTTTTGACAGCATTTCTCCAGAGCCTCACAGACTTACCCATAGTCATGCAATCCAGACACACGCACACACCTGTTCTGATCTACTTTTCTTAGTTAAGACATACGGAAATGCATTCAGTCGCCAAAACCTGTAACTGTTCAGTCAGATTCAGTATTTGACTCTGGATGAGTGTCTAGTTATTGCAGCTGGGGACTAAACATGGGGAAACAACTGATGGGCTAAATAGCTTAACTTGTTCCAAAATCCAGACTCTGTTCTCTGATGAAGAACCCATGAAAATGAACCACCTCTGAGTTGCCCTCGCTCCGTGGGACTCTCTCTATTCCTCTCCACGATCTCCTGTTAGACTAAAAATCAATCCCCCATGGAGCAGCAGCCCATTTGTCCTTGGCTTTGACAGAGGCTTGGGTCAATAAAGGCACTGCATCGCTAGTCCGTCGTTGGGCCTCCCAGCAAAGCCTCTGCTTGGCACAGCAATACTCTGACTGGCGTCCATGATAGATGGCACAGGCATGTGAGTGGAATCACTGGAGCAAGTCGAAGCCACCGGGCTGCACTGACACATTTTGTTGCCTCTGCCGCTTTTATCTCATGGTAGAGCATCAGATGGGAAAATGACAACAACTTTCAGCCCTCTGGATACCACAGAAGATAAAAAACGCTCTGTTTTTAAAAACTGGATTTATTTCTTTTTCCCTGGTCGA
The DNA here is from genome assembly GCA_036937835.1 of Pampus argenteus. Lineage (NCBI taxonomy): Eukaryota > Metazoa > Chordata > Actinopteri > Scombriformes > Stromateidae > Pampus > Pampus argenteus. The sequence continues at coordinate 19,247,945 of CM072861.1, read as the reverse complement.
AAAGCAGCTTGCAGTTATCTTTGTAGTTTTTATTTTTTCATGCCATGTCTAATATTTGGCAAGTCATGATATCAAACATCAAGAATGTTAAAAAAGATTTTCTGATTAAACATACACACAAAGCCAAAATACAAACATTAAATAATGAATGTTGAAAGTTTCATACATATTGCACCAGGTAACAGAAAAAAAGAAAAGAAACCATACAAACATGAATTCTAAAAAATGTTCTCATCTCACAGGAAAACATGACATGAACATGAAGACATTTCTGGCTCCGTCAGTCAGTCAGACAATCTGGACCAAAGTAGTTGAGATATTTTGGAGTGAAATATATTTCAGACCAGTGGCGTAAGCTTGTAATGAAGTGGCACATTTTGTAGCTCTATTGACTGCAAGATCCATTCCCTCCAGTTACCTCATATGTACTCCTGTGTTTAGTGCTAACATGTTAATCTAAGATCTGGGTAACGTCATATCCTGAACATCAGTACATCATCAGCATTTAGCTCAACACAGTCCATGAATATGGCCTCATAAAGCTGCTAACATCTACTGGTTACAACAACAAATTCATATATGAAACATAAATTAATACAGCATTATACTGTCTATCCCAATGAAGGGCTTTTCTCCCCTTATAGCCCTAACTTATAGCCTATGTTTCACATTTGAATAACCTTCTCAGTTATTTATACATCATCCATATTTTTTATCTTACTAAAAATGTTTTGTGTGTGACATTAGAAAGGACGTAGCGATACTGATAAAGGTGCAGCAGTTTCTATTTGCTATTTATCCGCTCAACATCAACTGTGAAAGAACCTAATCAGCTGTAGAGTGGTGTGTTTTCACAAGCTGCAACACGGCAGCTTTTTTGTTTTTTTGTTTGTGGTGCTGCACCAGTTCTTTACCACAAGCGGCCTTGAATCTGGACTCAATTGGTGGAGGAGAACGAGCACCAAACAAGATTGTAAAATTAATTTTCCTTAGTGTTATTAAAAGACAGCTTGGTCTAACTAAGAGGAACATAACTGACAAAAATCCTTTAATTTGCATGATTGTCCTTTGGATGAACATGTGATTTACTAATTAACCTGTTGCAGCCCACTTCCCTCAATCCCAGTAATGAGCTGACTGGTGAATGCAGCCTGACCCTATCATTATATGTCATGAATAAATGTACGTGTTACTTTCAATCATAAGCCGTGCAATATAAATATATTCATGTAGAAACGATGCACCTATTGGCTCCTTTGAATGCTCATTAGAAAACAAAAGGCAACTTACACACTACTGCCTCTCAATGCACAACAGACATAACCACACAACACAAATACACACATTAACACACGCTTCTTCCCCTAAGTGGAGTTTCCCAGATTTCCAAAAAATGTCAAAACAGAACATGTCAAATGAGTAAACTTTTTGAACACAATAGGTATTAACAGTTACCCACAGCGGGACAAGCCCTCGTTAACATGCAGTTCATACAGCTTGTCAGTCACTTCCTGTTTTTATAACTGCATCATGTGGTATCTTGCCGTACTTCCTCTTTTGCTACGTATCAAAACTAACAGCACTATTTACTTTCCACCACATGCATAGCGGAGGCTTTCTGAAAAGAAGCTTCCCCATGTGTGTATCACAGCGTTTCAATTCAGCTTTAGACTTAATGAGGATTTGATCAGTCATGGATGGAGATGTGTTGTCTTTGTCATCTTTCTCATCATTACCTACAGCAGCAGAACCACAGAAAGATTCTCCACCTGGAAGTGACAGCAGCCTCCCCGAGATCCACCAGGAACATGAACCGACTAAAGAATTATGGTATGTAGGATTTACATTTCTATATACGGCTTTGAAAAAAACAAACAGCTACACCTTAGTGTAATCCATAATATAACAACTCATCAATTGTAGCCTCAAATCAAGTAAAATCAGCATATATTTGATGTTCAGAGCGTCACAGAATAAACAAATAAGCCACCAGCCTTCCTTAAATAGACTAATAAGGCCAAAGTGTCTGTTTTGTTTTATGTCTTATGATTATCAGTAGTCAGTGATATTCTTTTAACTTCTATGATAAACAGTATAGATACTTTTTTTTTTTAGACATACTTGGTTAATTCTTTTAAAAGAAAGTGACTCGTTCAAGAGGAGGAGGGGAAATTAACCGCAGAGTTTCCCATGAGGTCATAAAGAAGTCTGTCATATAAAAAACTATAAGGTCAACACTGACTCTTGTGTAAATAAGCAATAGATCAATGTCAAATATATCATTTTAAGCCGTCAACTTAAAATAGGATTCGTATTCAGGGCCACATTTTTATATTTACAGTACGTGACTAACAGTCATGATTGGTAATCTGGGCACATTTGGTAAATGCCATGACCTCATTACCTACACAAGTGATTAGTCTGCTTTAAATAATGTTGAAATAGTGAAACTCCCCACTTCTCGCCTCTGTAAGAGGATCCATCTGTGGCCATCGAGCGATATGTATCTCGAATGATATTTGTCAGAGTTGCCACGAGCAAGAGAGAAAGAGATATTATCTTCCTCTTTATCATATGCCTTGACAGTGAATTACCATACTGCTGCAGGAAGCAGTGGCATCTTGGTGTCCTTCCAAGTCGGCATACGATTGAAAACTTTGTGAAACTGGGTCACACAGTGTGTATCGGCTGTCAGAAAAGCTAAAAGTGAAAAGGCTCTGAATCAGGGAGACATGGAGCATGGTGTGGTCCCAACAGGATGACTGAATACACACTGTTGACTTGCCAAGTTAGGGTATTGGACATGGACGTATGTTAGCATTTTGTGCTCATATTGGCCTCTAAAATGAGGCTCCATTACATTTTGTTTCATTTCATCTTCTGCTTTCATCTCATACTTCCCAAACAGCAGAAGTGTTGATTAACTCATTACTAACCATGAACAGCCTTCATTAAAGCCCTTTTTTTTTTTTTTTTGCCTTGTTGGATCCAGAGGAAAGGCACGGTGTAGACAAATAATTTGATTTTCGATTATTTGATAAAGGTTTCACACAAACAGCAATATATCTTTGGAAAATATCACTGTATGGATGTGTGGAGAACATAACCTTGCTCTAGATTAATGTGAGATGTCTTCCTAACACTTGAAACAGACACCCACTGGAGTAGTATCGAATTACTTGTCTAATTAGCTGCTATAAAGTAAATAAATTTCCCAAAACGTTTCAGTATTCTTTCAAACTCGAGAGGACAAAAATGTTTTTGATCCCACGTTTCCTTGATCCCACGGAGAAGTGTTATGAAGCCTGCTGAACCTGACAGTACAAAGTCTTTATAGAACAACATCTTGTCAGATATACAGTATACAACCTGGAAATAATTATCCCCTTATATATATATATATATCAATCTGGCATTATTTCCATTTCTATTGCTTTGACCTGGCAGCACATCTCTATGAAACTGTGTAACACCATTGTTCACATATAGCAGGTCAGTGCACATAAGTGGATGAAAGCAGTGCTGTCTAGCCTAAAGGGGGAGGAGAGATGATCGCAGACTGTGATTCTTTGTAGTACTTAGCTCTGTGAAGTTTCAGCAGTCGTACAGTATGTTTGTGTGAAGAAGCCCTGGGGGGCTACATGCAGAGTTGTGTGTTCTTCCATGAGCAGACTGCCCCCTGGGCTTCAGATCCTCCCTGTCATATATCCCTTTTAGACGAGACCTCACAACAGGGCTGGTGGATAGAAAGCTAGTTTGACTAATTAATCTTTGCAAATATTTTCCTTTTCGTATTATCGAAACGCTTCCATAGAAATCAACATTTTCCACGGTTCATCACCACATTGTTTCCAGAGACTATCGATACGCAAATACATCTGTTAGTAAACAGAGATTTTGATTGGCCAGAAGAGCAGATGCAGAGGTGTGTGCGTGTGTGTGTGCGTGTGTGTGTGTGTGTGTGAGTGTCTTGAGTGCATAATGTGACTGTGTACGTGGGTGTGCATAATAGCTCCATTTTTATTCTCTGTAAGTGCACTCTATGTGAGTGGGTGTTCAAAAGTGCCCTGACTTTCTTTTGTGTGTACATGTGTTTGCTTATTAATGGAAAACCTCTGCTAATGTTCTTCATCATGACTTTATTCATGAGTATGTCTATATGTTTAAACCGTATCCATGTGTGGTTGTGTGTGCAGGACAGAGTGTGGTGTGAGTCCTGCGGGTGACAGGCTGCTGTCTGTGGAGGAGGAGGTCACTCTGATCACTGAGAGTATGACAGTCACCTCCACTGACCAGGAGAAACTGCTGCTGCTCAACAAGAACACTGAGCTCCGCAGAGTTAACAAAGAGGTACAACGTCAACCTCAAACTACTGCAGACGCTGTGCTGTTCCACATTTAGATTGCTGATGTTGGCAATTACTTATAGTTCTCACTGAAAACCACAGGACTGTGGGCGTTATGTGAAAACTGCTAAGGTGTAAAGAATCGTCATTAAAGTTAAATTTTTCTCAATTATAAATCCAGATTTTAATTTGATTCTGCTTAACAAAAAGGAGACGAGGGAGAAATAACTCCCTCAAGTGATGTAAACTGTAAAGTATTTAGAGAGTGAGCATGTCTCACCTCACTGGCCTGAATTTGATTCCTGATGCCTGCACTGTGGCGCTTATGACTTATGATGATGATGATGATGTGTTACAGCTGATGAAGCTGAATGAGGACTGGGACCAGGTGTATCGCAGTGCCACACTGAGTTTACAGCACAGACTGGAGGCTTTGGATCTGGAGAACTCTGCCATCAAACAGCTGAACAGCAGACTGCTCCTCAAAGTGGAGCACCAACAGGTAAACACACAAACACATACAGGATGCACATGGGAGGTTTTGTATGTATACATAAAGTTCACAACCCCTAAAACGTGGGTGTTGATACAGCTTATGGGGATTTCCTAAACTGCGTGTTATTGTCTTGCTGCTTTAGATTGTCGTAGATAACAGACGCATGCTCTTTATTTATTGCAGAGTGCAAAGGAGTATTATGAGCAGGCGCTGATGCAGGAGCTGAAAAAGAACCAAGAGCTGCAAGAATACATCAGGCTGCTGGAGAGCAGATTGCACCACCCAGACTGTACACCTGCCAAACAGGTATTCTACCTGTCTGTGGGTCTGTCATCTCTGTCAGTATTCTCTGACCTATGCCTTGAGTATTGTTCATCAGTTTGTCTTGTGTCTTTACTAAAGGGAAGCTTTAGTGCGATGACACGCAGCCCTGTGTCATGCCCCACCAGTAATCCTCCTGAAGGTCCTGACTTCTCACCCAGCCACGTCTCTAGATACAACCCCTCATCTACCTTTTTCCCAGCATCTTCCAGCCCTGAAGCGCAGCTGCAGGAAAAAAGCCAGAGCAGTAGTACTCCACTGGGATCACCAGCAGAATCCCAGCAAGAGGTGCAGGATCTAAAAGAGCAGCTAGAGGCACTGAGATGTCAGGTGGGTTGTTCTCTTCAACACAACATCAAACATTTTTCCATTTCTTATGTGATGAGAGCAGAACTGATGTCAACTCACTGTTGCCGGGGAAAGATCTGCTTAATGCATTAAAAGAGACGTGCATTAGACGGTGAACTGCACCACCTGGTGGTTGCTCTGCTTTGCTTGTTCCTGTTAGGCTCTTAGCAAATATCAGGAGAGCAGACGATATGGGTTTGGTATTGGCTCACTGCCATATTGATGTCTTGTGTCAGCAGACCCAGATTTATGAAGCTGAATATGAGACGGAGCATAACGACCACAAACACACCATGCAGGAGAACAGGAGGCTGAGGAGGAAGCGGGAGGAGATGCGCCAACAGGTGGTACTACTGCAAGAGCAGGTAGTGTTTTAATTGTTTGTACAAATACACACACACACACACAATGCACTCTCTTCTATGGGCACATGCATATTTATACTTGAATGCAATAAACATAAATTAATAATATCCAGGTTTTAAACTTAAACTTTAAACATACTGTTGGAACTACATGGCCTCATGGAGCCTTGTTTAATAAATAAATCCTTGCAGGGCTAGTTAGCTCCACTAACTAATTCTCAAATTAATAAAATGAATCCATTTTGAGCTTCTCTGTTTATTCCTTCAAGATGTTTCGCATGTCATCTGTATCTCATGTTGTTTTTACTGATTCTGTTTGTGGTTCTGACATTGCTACAGCTCAAGGTTTATGAGGATGACTTCCGACGGGAGCGGTCTGACAAACAGATGCTGCAGCGGCTGCTGTTGAAGAAAACGCCTCCAAACAAGAACCCTGTGCTGATCCACCGCTGCAATAACGTGCAGCAGCCAGAAGGAGGAGACAAAAGGACACAAACTGGAGAGAGAACTCATCCGCAAAGCAAACAGCACCACCCACTCTGCCCCAAGCACCCAAACAGGGACAAAGAGTCACAATGAGGCTAAAAGCGTGAGGAAATGAGAATCATTAATGTGTCAGAAACTCTCACACAATGATTTATATTAACTCTCATTTGGAAAACCAGCATAGCATCATTACAGAGGCCCTCCGGGGAGTCTCCTGGACTCTAGATGCAATTTTAGCACTCTAATCTTAGGTGTCTGTCACACTCTCTTACAGCACTCATCTCATTAAAGAACAAAAAAAAGTATGTAGTAGAAAAGTATCTCAACATTAACAAATCTGAGGTGAAATGCAATGTTTGCTCTTTTAGGTTTGTAAAGCTTTATGAAAATAAAGAAATATTATAGCTAAATTGTAGATTATACTCTACAGTGTTTCTTTATATTATCTATACAGATAGCTAACTCTTGGTACATATATCTATTTAATATATCTAATATATCTCTTTCTAGTAATTACCTTTCTCTGTTATTGTTTGCAGTGACATCAGAGAGTCAGACAAGGAAGTTGCATTTCAGTGGTAGTCCTAAAGGAAGTTGAAAGTCTATTGAAACACATCATCATACAGCCTTCCCGTAAAAGACTTCCTGTAAAAAAAAATTTCACAGTCTCTCCTCAGTAATATATTAATTTGTGTTAATTTAATGATTGATCTGATGTACACAGTTAAACGAATGACGAATGACGTCATGTGACAGCAGCTGGGTGACAAAGTCAACAACACCAGGCAGCAGCATCATGTTTCTAGTAAGCTGAAATGTAGAAGCGCTTGTTTTTTTTTTTTTTTGTTTAACCACACACACAGACAACAGAGGCTCTCTAGTCAGAAAAGAAAACTGATCACCTCTTTGTACTCATTCCAGTAATCTCCCTCCTTCTCTAATAATAACTCAAAATAAATTCATTTAAAAAAAGAGACCAAAAAGGAGAAATGTGTCTTTGTCCTGTGTCCTTTGTCCTGTGATCACTTATCATTCCTTTACACTCTTGAGTTTCTGACAAGGTGCAGAAAGATTGTGAACTTAATTTGATGCTGTCATATCAATTTGGGGACTAAGATAGAACCAAAAATGCCCCCAGTGTCTCAGATTTCTTGTGATGAAATATGATGTCTAGCAGATAAGATTTCATTCATTACTTGAGTCAATTAACTCTTTGTCCTACCACATCTGGAATACACAGGAGCATGTGCGTCATGGAGTAATTGGTTTTGCTTTTCCTTTTGTCTAATGTGTAAAGTAGGATAGTGTCATTATAGGATGCTGGCGAGTGGCTGAGGGACAGTCCAGACTCCTTCTGGACAGTATATAATGCCTGTCATCTAGAAGACGGTATTAGACAGCATCCTCACAGAGACGGCAAGAGAAGACCAAATAGCAAAAAGGTACTGAGCCAATGAAATACTTACTGTTACAGTAGTTATAGTTAAGATAATATAGTTACATTGCAGGTTGAGATTTTACAAGACACAGCATTCAAACCTTCAAACTGTTAAAGCTTTAAACTTTTGAAAAAGAGTTTTTTCATTGTGGTTTTACTACTTTTACTTAATAAAGGAGGGTGTTTTTATAATATAATATGCACTTTATAAATATGTTCTTTAGTTGTAGCACTTACAGTTGATACTGTGTAATCTGTATATACTTTAGACTTGTTTTGCACTTCTGCACTCCCAAAGATCAAGTATGTTTTAGTCTTCACCTCATCCACTAAAACAACTGAAACTGGCTGTTTGACAGAGACTGGACATTAGTCAGGCACTGAGGTGTATTCAGTAGGGTTATATTGGTCGTTTAGGTCAGGAAAAACAAGGAGGTGCTCAGTGTGACCCACCTAAATGGGTTTTTTTCCTTCAGGCCATGTGGGCAGGGCATCCTTTATATTTATGTCTCCATAAACAAGCTAAAGTTTTGGACTGAACATATTTAAACTTGATTTCTCGCCACCTTTGCAGCATCGACTCTGAAACAGTCTAATAGAGATGACTACCTCTACAGCGAAACTACAGGAGACCTACAACCTGCAGGGCTTTCTCTCACCACTGTATGTGTTGAATGAGACAGAGCTGAGGGAGGCCAGGCGTGCCTTTTCTGAGCTGGAGGATGAATTTGGTAAGAGCCAAAGGAAGATGGAGGGGTCTGAGGATGAGGATAGAAAAGATGAGAAAGAAAAAAAAAAAAGCAATGAAGAATGAGTGAAAATAAGACCAGATATGATGATGCTTTTGTACTGCATCAGTTAATGGGAATTTTGTGTTTCTGTGTGTATCTCCAGGTGAAGAGTACACCCAGTACAGCCTCCATAATGTTCACCTTCAGTATCCATGGGTGATGAGCTTGACCAAACACCCTCGTGTCTTGAAAGTGGTCACATCTATCCTGGGCCCGGACGTCATCCTGCTGGACTCCCGCTTCATCTGCAAATACCCAACACTCACATCATCCGACACCCGGGAGAATGAAGAAGGAGAACCCAAACCTGCAGCCGGAGAGAACAGACTGCCATACGTGGCCTGGCATCAGGATATGAGGTAGATTTACATGCAGAAGAAACTTCTTTTTTTATTCAGTGAAGGTGTTTTGTTTTGTCTTACTGTAACTGTTGTGTTTGCAGGTATTGGGGCATTGCTGGCGGCCCGGTTATCTCTGTGTGGCTGGCTTTGGATGACTCACTGAAAGAGAACGGTGCCCTTCAGGTTATCCCAGGTACCTCTGTGTTTATGCATGTCATGCAGGTTTATACCTTTAGCCATAGTCCTGAAGAGACTGTAGTAAAAAAATAAATAAATGCAGAAATGTCAATAAGAAGCTTTACATGACTTGCTCTTGAGATGTGCTTTCTGAAATCAAACAACTTGCTTCACAGCTTTACGACTGTCTTTTTGCTTCCTGAAGGTAGCCATGGCGCTGGCATGTTGCCCCATCGTCAAGCCACCCGCTGTGGAAACATGCTGACAGTCAACCAGGAGATCCCAGAGGCGCTGGTGCAGACTGAAAAAGCTGTGTTTTGCCCCCTGTTAGCTGGGCACATGTCTGTAAGTTCTTTTATTTTTTTCTTACTAAAGATGACATGGTTATACATGTTTGAGCTCAGTATAAGGAGAATTAATTATTTTTTCCGATAGATTCACGATGGACTTCTTATCCACGCCAGTGATGCCAACACATCCCAGAAGAGGCGCTGTGGCTTTGTGATCCGTTATGTTCCCACCTGTGCTTACCCCATACAGGTAAGACGAGCATGAGTATAAATGAATTCTTATATTCTGTGCAGTGTTATAATTTCACAGTCTTGCACTTGCACTGTGTATTGATTTTTTTTGTTTATTTTAGGATCCTGACCGTCCCAGGAAGTTTCATGCTACAATGTTGGCCAGTGGAACAGACCAGTTCAATCATTTCTCAAACAAAAGCTCATGAAAACTTTTTTGGATTCTTTCTACTTTGCAATTTGTAATACTTAGAGCAAATATCTATACTCTGTTGCTGATATTGTCTATCTTGTTTGTATGGTATAGTATGGATTGGACTGGACTGTTTCACACAGCTTTGAAATAAATAAATAAATACATAAATAAATCTCCTTTATTTGCTGTGTTGCACTTTATCTTTTAATTTGGTCTGTAATTTCTCCAGCCTCTTGCAGAGTGTGTCTTTCCTAAATGAAAAGAACAGTACCCACCAACATCTAATGATAAATAATTCGGTAGCAGCTTGGCAGGGAGGATCGGGAAGATGCAGCATGTGCTCAGTGGCTTCCTGGCTTCGTGTAAAACCTTGATGAACTTCTTTAGATCTGGCTGGACAGTGCAGCCCTGAACAAACCCGCCTGAACAACAACACACACAAAGAAGATTCATTTTAACATATCTCAAAAGTGACAGTGAAAAAAAGATAAATGTAAAATATTGTACTATATTCCCAGCTGATTCAGTCTCACCTGGGATGATCAAACATCTAATTTGGCCAAATCAGTCACGTCACCCCGGGCAATACGAACACTTTCCTGCAGGATGTTTCTTTTCCCCTAACAGTGGTCTGATTTGAGCATCTGCACCTGAGGAGTGTCAGGAGGGAAATAAACAATTGAAAAACTCTACATCAGATGGATCTCTGTGCCATCATAGACTCCACAGCCTGAGAGAATAACTGCAACACACTTCACTGTTGTTTCTGTAAAACACACACACAAATCACACATGTATAACCTGGAGTCTAAAGATATTTACACTATAGACTTCGTTGCTCTTTCCCAGTTTCACATCATAGAATGGCAGCCTACTATTTGTTCTGTCTGAGATAAGGAGCAAAAAAAAAAAATCACAAAGCCAGGTGACAGAGGAGTCTCAGGTGTGCTGCTGCTGCTGCTGCTGCTGCTGCCAGGTAACACTGTTGACAAAGTGAAGATAACTAACAGGAAGAGTTTGGAGTTCACTGTGAAAACCCCGGTGGTATGAATAAATGCTGTATTTGAAGATGAATATGTATCAGACACGTATTAAACATTTCACAATTCCTCTTGTGTATTTTGCATGTGAAAGGAAACGAGGAACAAAGATGGATTTAAATATGTTGTAGATAAAATGATGAGTCATTCCTCTCAAAGGTAAACTTTGATATCAATGAAGAATAAAACCAATGTAACGATGATGATGCATTTAAACTACATGGGTTTTTTTTTTGTAATATTTCATTCATAGTTAAACATTTTGTAAAATGTTCAACACATACACATCCATGTAAAAATTGTACAATGACTACACAAATAAATACTGAAAATAAAAACCCAGTATACTACGTAACCTTATTTTAATTCCGGATAGTAAATAAAAACATATTCCTGGAAACATAAATGATGTATATAAATCATCTATAACCAATTGTGTGATTTAAATTTTAATGCTTACAATTATAAATTAGATTAGGAGCTTTTGTACATGTATAATATCACTTTGCTCCTGCTACAGGGACATATCTGTGTTTTTATTCCCAGTGAAGTATTTCTACTATATCTCTTGATTCACGCATGTGTCTGTGGGTATAGGGGGCATCTCTGCCGGTTAGTTGTTACTTTCATGTGTCAGTTGCAAACAGGCATAAGCCTACTTTGTGCAGTTAGCACATGTGTCGTTATCCCACAGTATTATTATGTGTGATGACTATGGTTTTATTTTAATTTATAAAGAAATAATTACAAAATTGTCATTTGTAGCACAACCTTTATTGTAAATCTCAAAACACATTGACAATATATTACCAATGCTCAGAGACGACTTGATCAATCACATAAAAACTGGTTTTAAAGCAAAGTAACATAAATATCCAGTTTATTTTAAGAGACTTCTTAAGCCAGTTTAAGGGTCTCTTTCACCATGACACCTATTCCATCAAAGATTTTATGATACGGAGCGTTGCACATGAAGGCGCAGGTGGTGACCAGTTTATTTTTGACATCAACGTGGGCTTGCTCCACATCTGTATTCACATGTTTGCAGCCCATCTCCTTCACAGCCCCGGCAGTCTGAGCATATGGCCACCTGAGGAGGGAAACGGAGAGAAACAACTTTAGGTTGGACAATTCTGTACCCGCCAATGTCTAATGATGACAAGTAATTAGTTTACACACTTTTCACACTCTTTGTCCTGTCCCACAGTGAGCTCGCAACCAGGCAGGAGTTTGGCAGCGAGGATCGGGGAGATGCAGCACATGCCCAGTGGCTTCCCGGCTTTGTGGAAAGCCTTGATGATCTTCTCTAGATCTGGCTGGACGGTGCAGTCCTTATTCTTCACTGCCCAATCACTCAGGTTCTTAGCCACGCCAAACCCGCCTGAACAACAACACACACAGAGATGATCAATTTTAACATATCTCAAAAGTGACAGTTAAAAAAAAAAAGATAAATTATAAATGTAAAAATATTGTGCTATATTTCCAGCTGATTCAGTCTCACCTGGGATGATTGCAGCGTCAAATGCTGAAACATCTAATTTGGCCAAATCGGTCACGTCACCCCGGGCGATACGAGCACTTTCCTGCAGGATGTTTCTTTTCTCCTCCGTCGGCTTCCCCTCACAGTGGTTTACAACATGCATCTGATTTGCATTTGGAGCAAACATCTGCACCTGAGGAGTATCAGGAGGGAAATAAACAACAAATACATGAAAAATGATTCATCAGGTGGACAGGCCAACCGCTCCCCGTAGCGTTGTTATATTGTAGGTGTCAGTCTTTCTGACATGAACTAAGAGATAACTATACTGTAACATGGTCAGATGGTCTTCTTGTCCTGCAGAAGTGACCTTACTTTTGCTCCAGCGCGACTCAGATTGACGAGGACAGCAGACGCTTCGTGGATCTCTGTGCCATCATAGACTCCACAGCCTGAGAGAATAACTGCAACACGTTTCACCATGGTTTCTGTAAAAAAAAAAAAAAAAACACACACACACTTTATATCACATTATAGACGTTATTGCTCTTTTCCCAGCTTAACATCAAAAAAATGGCAGCCTACTATCTGTCCTGTCTGAGATAAGGAACATTTGAAAAGCCTTGTTGCACATTAAACATTAAATATTCACAAAGCCAGGTGACAGAGGAGTCTCAGGTGTGCTGCTGCTGCTGCTGCTGCTGCCAGGTAACACTGTTGACAAAGTGAAGACAACTAACAGGAAGAGTTTGGAGTTCGCTGTGAAAACCCCGGTGGTATGAATAAATGCTGTATTTGAAGATGAATATATATTAAAGACATATTAAAGATTTCACAATTCCTCTTGTGTATTTTGCTGTGCTACTTTGCAGTTCATCCTAAAAGTATTGTCTCCATTTTCACATCTTTCTTCCAAAAATAAAAAATATGAAGGCGTTAGTAAAGGGTTGGACAGCAGAAGTAGAGACACAGTGCGGATAGAGTCACTCACCTTGAGCAGGTATATATATGCAGGCGGCTCTTTGTGCTTGATGGAGCTGTTCAGTCGAGGTGTACTGGCTGAACTCCTGAAGGCAGACACTTTATAGTCCTGCCTGCTGGTCCTGTCACCTCCCACTCCCTGCTGTCTGACATCATGCATGTGAAAGAAAACCAGGAACACAGATGGATTTTATCGGTTTAATGGTTGGAGATAAAATGACGAGTCATTCCTCTCAGGTGCCTTTGTTATCAAGGAACAATGAAATTTATGTAACGATGATGATGCATTTAAACTACTAAACCTTTTTTTCTCGCCATATTTCATTCAAAGTTCAAAATAACACTAACATTTTGTAAAACGTTTTTTTTTTAAATGTTTAAAACATATACATCCAGGAAAAAATGACTAAACAAACAAATACTGAAGAAAAGAAAAACACGATACCCGGATGATATACTGCCACAACTTTATTTTAATTATGGAGAGTAAACAAAAACATATTCCTGGAATATAAATTTTACTGCTTACAATTAATAAATGAGTAGTTTTTGTACGTGCACGGTGTTGCTTTGTCCCCGCTGCGGGGGCGGGGCTTATGTTTTTTCCCAGTGAGGCTTTTCTCAGGTTTCATTTGCGTGCTGACGTCACACGCAGCGTATATTTAAAAGCGCAGCCTCGCGCCTGCAGAAACAAGCGTCTGCTATGGCTCAGCACCTCTCACTGCATGTCTCCGTGGGTATACTGGGCATCTCTGCCGGTAAGATGCTATAAGCCTCCTTAGCGCAGTTATTGATGGATAAAGTAAAGTGACGTCATGTTTAAGCTTCAAACTTTAATAAGTATGTTCAATTTTAATTTAGTATTTACGTCATTGTAACACGCTGACTATGAAGTGAAATGTTTTCATGTTTTTTTAAATTAATTTGATACCCTTATCAAATAAATTTAAAAATAAAAGCGTGTTGTTTAAGTTTTGAGCTGCACAAACTAAAACTTTGTAAACATAAACAGCCTGCACTGATATCAGATTTATTATTAAAGCAACACATTCATGCAGATGTTTAATTATTAGCTTCATAATTACCTGGGTGGCATTATAGATCATGAGGAAATTAAAACAGGGACGTTACTACACCCATTCACTCTCTGACATGAGTGTATTTTTATTTTTTTATTCTTAAGGTTCCCTCCTGCTTTTGGTGAACGACTATGGCAGCTCTCCTGACAAAGACTTAATCCCCCATACTGCACTGGGGACTCTGCTCCTCATCATCGCTGCCCTCTTAGCTTATGCAGGTTTGTTTTGATTTTGGTTATCACAAATCTATACATTATTTATGCATTTAAAAAAAAAAAAAAAAAAACTTATTTTGTTCCCTGTTAACTGTTTCTCTTTAGGAATCCGTCGCAGTTTGTCCCATGCCCAGCTGTTTTCCTGTCTGTGTCTGACTGTCTCTGCTCTGTGGTGTGGCTCAGGCCTGGTTTACATCCTGGCAGGGCAGAAGGTGCTGCAGCCCACAGAGCTAAGATCCTCTTTGGTCCCCGGCCTGGCGGCGTTTACGTTAGCCCTGCTCCTCATAGGCAGCGTCGCTGTCCTGGTAAAGAAAGCAGTCCTGTGTCTCATAGCTGTCTGCATTAGCTTAGCGTGTGCCCATCAAATCGCTGGTCTGTCCGCCACAGCTTTTGGCCAGTCTGCCACAGCTGCTAACTACCTCCTTGTCTGTGTGGTGGGTGCTTACTTTGGTTTCGGACGTCTGTTGTACATCATCACTCACGGTAAAGTGGAACCTCCAGGAACTGACCTGAAGAGAAGAGACGTGCAGAAACCAGAGCAGAGCCAGGGGTGTGGTGATGCTGTGTCAGTGGCTCTGGTGATGAACTTGCTGTCAGCCTGCGTGTTAGCCTGTCCTCTGTTAGGTGTGGTTCCTCGGCTCTCCGTCGGTCACGTCCCCTGGCTGTGGACAGCTGGAGTCTTCCAGCTTGCCATGTGCATCCTCTTCTACCGAGCCATGGACACACTAGCTGCCACTTTTTATGGCTTCACAGCTCTGCTGAGATTTGCAGAGGGCTACAGTGCTCTCCTGTCATTCTACTCAGTGGAGCCCTTCTCCCCTGTTCCCTTCCCTGTCGTCTTCTCTGTGCTTTTCTTCATCCTGGCTCTGTTTAGTTGTCAGAAGAGCTTGTTGGAGGGGCTCTACCAGTTATTCTTTGTAGCATATTGTATTGCCATTGCAGCCCAGCCTCAAGGCTTCTTCCAGGGAGGCACTCAAGGTGTACAGGCAGCTATATTTATAGTCTCTGCTTGCATGCTTTTAATTACCACATTCAATATGGCTTCCACTAAAATGATTCCTACAGGGAAGGACTATTTCAAGGCTTTAGTAGCCAAGATGGGGGGCCTCACTATCAGAGCCCATGATAAAGAGCTCCATGCACCTTACCTGGGCTACTCCAAATATGCAGACGCCGAGGTCTTAGGTTACGCCTGCAGTGTGCTGGCTGCTTTTGCAATCACAGCCACAGTTGGTGACAGAAATCCTCTGTCTGTGCTGGTTCTGCCCTGGGTGGTGGTGGCTGGTGGGGCCCTCCACCTGATCTGTGGCTCAGTAGCTTTCTCTCGGGGTAAAACCTTTGAGAGCACAGTTTTTATTCTCTATGGGATGATGTGGACAGTGTGGGGCTTGACGAGATACGGAGGCCTGTACGGTGACACCAGAGGCTTTAGTGTGGCCATCGGGATCATCAGCTTCATGCTGTTTAACTGTTTAGTGACAGTGGCGGCGTTGTTTATGAATGTCGCCTGGTTCGCCTACTCGGTCACCTTCCAGCTCATCCTCATTAGCTTCCTGCTGGATGCAGTCGGTGCGCTGCCTTATGGTTACGACATAGGAGTCACCATCATCTTTGGCCTTGTCAGTTTTTATTGTTTTTTGGCTCACATTTTCAACGGCACCTTCCAGTCCCCCCAGATCCCCTTAGGGAGGCCTTTAGTGAAGCTGGAGGGAGTTGGAGGGGGGGCAGATGTCTGTCCACATGTGCCAGCCCGCAAGGCCACATCTGTCCAACAGATTGCAGGTAAGGATGTATAAAAGAAACTGATATTATTTTTAACAATACGGTGGTTTGCATGTTTTGATTTTTCTTCTCTCCTCTCTTCTGCAGAAATCATGAAAAATGGCGGCATATGTGGGATGCCTACAGACACTGTCTATGTGCTGGTGGCAGCTTGCAACAGGCCTGATGCAGTTGTCAAAGCTTACAAGTGTGTCTTTTTTTTTGTGAGCATGCCCTTATCTACATTAATTTATTGGCTCCCTCTCATTACTAAATAATTGCTGTTTGACTTCAGGGTGAAGAAGCAGGCGCAGGACCGACCCATGTCCCTGTGGATCTCCTCCATCAAGCAGCTAGAGCCAGTCCGACACCTGCTGAGCCCTCTGCTCCTGGACTTTATGGAGGCTGCATGGCCTTCCTCCATCAGCATGGTTATACCAAGAGGTAAATGTGTATGTTTGTGGATGTTTGCGTATTTGTGTGTGTAAGACTGTGGTTGTCTCATGAGGAATGGTGCATCACATGTTCTTGACTCACACAGGCCCATGGATGGACACCTTTGGTTTAGGAGATGCTGCCAAACACATAGGAACTCCACAAAGCATCGCTATCAGAAACCCAGACTGCACTGTGGCCACACACCTCATTAGCCAGGTAAGAGCTGTGGATGTGAATCACTGCATGTCTTAGGCAGCAGACCCTGTAGTGAATAAAAGTACACTTTTTTTTTCTTTTTTTTTTTGCTTGTTTTTTTATTGCAGGTGGGGCCCATCGCTGTGACCTCAGCCAACCCTACAGGCGAGGCAGACACAACTCACCACAACCAAGTTTATGCCAAGCTGGGCAAAAAGGTGAACACAATAACTCATTTTTATAAAACACAAGAGGCACTGTTGCTCCTACTTTTAGTGAACGTTTTAGTAAATTATATGTGCATTTTGCTGCTTGGTTAGGTGGATGGGGTGTTATGTGATGGACCCTCGCCAGAGAACATTGCGTCCACTGTGGTTGATTGCACAAATATTGAAACGGGAAACATTGGCTTCTTTAGAGTGGGTCTCATTCCTAAATCCAAGGTAACATAAATATCCCCTCTTGTTCTTTTCATTTTTCGGTTAACCCTTTCAACACACTAATACTTATTGTTTTTTTTTGTTGGTTTGCTTGAAAGGTTCTTCAGATCTTTGAGGAAGTTCAAAAGCGGCACAGAATCTCAGAGGGGCAGACGAATCCCGCTTTTGAAAATGACCCTGATTCAGAGTCAGGAACAGGAACTGGAAACACAACACCGTGCACCGTTTCCCCTGAACAGAGTCCAGTCCTTAGAAATGAGTTATAGTATTAATGCACTGCACCATAATGCTGCCACCTGTATATAAATATCACAACCAAATGTACTAATAAGGCTGTACATACTTTGAAAATGAAAAGACTAAATAAATAAATAATTTCTTATCTTATATCATGTCACAACAGTGTCTTCATTGTTTCTGTTTTAATACACTTATTACATAAATCATATGTGCAACATAATCACAAAACATCATGGAGGAGCTACATAAAACTGTGTCAATTTCAAGCCATGAACTTAAAAATAGATAAATAAATAAAAAATATATATTATGTTGGAGTGAAACATGATATTTGCAAAACACCTTTCTGATACTATTCAGCATTGATGAGAGCAAAATAATAAGAAAGCACACTTTTAATACATTATTTTTGCAGTTTTATGCAAAACAATAGTGGAATTAGTTACATCCAACATTTAATTTCTAACCCTATAGAATTAAGATGAATTATTATTAATTGACATCCTTCTTTTCCCTCATCTTGGGCAGAAAAAAAAGTAGTCTGTCTTATCGTTACAATATAAACACTTAAGATCAAGATCACTTATATCAACAGTCTAATGTTGACACTCACTGTACTATCCTGACTACTAGAATTACATTTCCGTAGCACTTACAATGATGGGGATTAGGTATAATCCAGAAATATATCATGTTGACTAAGAATAAGGTTATTGATTTGGTCAAGTCAATTTTATAACACCATGTTTTATAAAGGCCACAGTGCTCTCCTGTCATTCTACTCAGTGGAGCCCTTCTCCCCTGTTCCCTTCCCTGTCGTCTTCTCTGTGCTTTTCTTCATCCTGGCTCTGTTTAGTTGTCAGAAGAGCTTGTTGGAGGGGCTCTACCAGTTATTCTTTGTAGCATATTGTATTGCCATTGCAGCCCAGCCTCAAGGCTTCTTCCAGGGAGGCACTCAAGGTGTACAGGCAGCTATATTTATAGTCTCTGCTTGCATGCTTTTAATTACCACATTCAATATGGCTTCCACTAAAATGATTCCTACAGGGAAGGACTATTTCAAGGCTTTAGTAGCCAAGATGGGGGGCCTCACTATCAGAGCCCATGATAAAGAGCTCCATGCGCCTTACCTGGGCTACTCCAAATATGCAGACGCTGAGGTCTTAGGTTACGTCTGCAGTGTGCTGGCTGCTTTTGCTATCACAGCCACAGTTGGTGACAGAAATCCTCTGTCTGTGCTGGTTCTGCCCTGGGTGGTGGTGGTGGCTGGTGGAGCCCTCCACCTTATCTGCGGCTCATTAGCTTTCTGTCGGGGTAAAACCTTTGAGAGCACAGTTTTTATTCTCTATGGGATGATGTGGACAGTGTGGGGCTTGACGAGATACGGAGGCCTGTACGGTGACACCAGAGGCTTTAGTGTTTAGTTTAGGTCTCGGTGCGTAGAGGTGAATTTCAGATGAAGGAATCTAATTTCAGGTAATCCGTTTCACAGCTGTTCATTTCATTCTCTGAACAGGCGACATCGATGCTTTCGAGACCCTGAGCGTAGACGGTTGCTGAGTCTGTAATAGTCAGAAACTGACTTTAAAGTGGGACATATCGATATGACACATCATCTGTTACATCACACTGCTGTATACGTGAAAAAAATTGAAGTGATCATTAACTCTGTTTTTTGGTTTTTTTTGTCCATGATGAGTCCAAAGTCGTTATAGGTGTGCAATGCTCGGTTTACTCTTTTATGGTGGTGAGAAAGAAGTCGATCAGTGATGATTGGTGTAAGGGTTACAGTAAAATATTTAGTGAGGATTAATGTTACATGATCTGTGGAGATGTGGAAAACAGGTGAGTGTCCCATTGTTGTACGCTAAGTATTTGTCACTGGATAGGTGTTAATCAACATTAATCTTCTTAAGTTTTACCAGAACGAACACCCTTTTGCAGAAAGCTTCAAGTCTGTAATACTGTCTTTCTGTAAATCCCTCCTGTCTCGTAATGCAGTTTCCTTTTTTTTTTTCAATGAAACTCAGTAAATATGCTTTTGTATGTACTTTGTCATCTGGTAAATAAATAAACTATTACGAGAAACCCGACTGAGGAACTAGGAGCTACGCAGGCCAGTTTTCAGAGTTTTCAGAAGCTTGTTATTTCCTCTGTTCTGGGAGTAATTGAGGGCTGTCTAACAGGCTGTCTGGACTGAAGACTACAGTGTCCTCTGCACACATTTTTAACCACAGTGACTAACAACCTGTGGAGCGGAGTGAGAGGACACCTGCACCCAGGACCTCCGGCTAACCTCTCACAGCGGTGCTTTTGTCAGACTGTGTTTGAGTATTCATGTGTGAGCATGTATAAATATCTTGGTATATTTTAAACGCTCTACCAGTATTTATGTTTTTGGTGCTGAAGTTTTTCACTGCCGACATCAACATCATTGAACATCTTCATCTGCATTTCTTCAATCCAAACTTAGAGAAGTCATATGTGTGTGTGCGCATGTGTTCGTGCACGTATATGCCTGTACTATACCTCGATAAACAAGTACACGAAAGATGACACATTATAAATAATGAATGTTTATGATGCTGTTCTTTTCCTCTCTGTCATTTGCAGCTAAATTAAGCTGGATAAAGGGTTAATATGTTACCATAATGATGAAGATCTGCTCCAATGTTTCTTAGAATTGAGTGTTTCCTGTTAATGAGTTACTCTGCAAGTGTATTAGTTTCCTTGTTTCATGACAAGACTGCATTCATCATTTAAATTGGGAAAATCCCATTGATACGCGGTTTAGTTCGTATGTAATATAAAATACTTTAAACGTGACTCATCAGGAAAAACTAATAAGAAGAAAACCCCGAGAATATTTACTTAGGACTGTCAAGGTCATAAGTCCAGAATAGTCTTTCCTCCTGTAACTGAATGGGCCTCATTCATGAACCAGGAATAGACTCAGTTTTAAGATGCACATATGTTACGACATAGTTTCCTCTTAGGAAGAAATTTACAGTAAGTGCAGATTATCTTCACATCTGAGTGATACTCGGATACGTTTGATGTTATTGTGAGGTGATGTTGTTCTGTGAAAACATGATGTTTTTCTCTATAACAGTCTGAGTCATTTTGAATTATAGTGAATGTATTCTTTATTATTAAGTTGGGCTAATCAATAAATACAATTGAAATGGCAAAGTATTGATTTTCCAAAGCGGAAATACAGTTTGCCAGCGATAGTTATTATTATGTTTATTAATAATTATTATTTATCGTTTAATATGTATTTAATATATTTTATTTAGCTATTTATGTATTTTTTATCAATTTTTTTATTAGGTTATTTAGGTTGGTTCAATAATTGTTTTACATTTTTTTGCAGTTAAATAGCCTAAACAAATATAGCTATAGGCCATATACACAGTATGTTTATATAGAACTTTACATGTTTTAACATTGTAATCTCGACTCAGTTGCACCACATGATCTTTTCAATAACATATTAGATACATCACACACACATCATATACACATACAGAGACATACAGGTTACATATAGGGCATCCTCGTGACATTTATTAATTGTTAAAAGTCATTGTATATCTTCATAAGACTGTATGCAAGGAAATTCCAGTAACTCAGTTTCACTTGCACAACACCCATGTATGCAGACAAAAGGATCGATGACATGCTGTGTGTGGAGTGACGTAAATCACAACACACTTCTGAGAATGCAATTCTTCTGAAAAGAGCCAGTAAATTGAGCTATTTAAAAAGGAGGAAAGTACTATTTATAGAATATATCACACAACAAAGCCCCTTAGAAAAGACACACACTATCTCAAACCTGTCTGTCTGCAGCAACAAGTGTGTGAACCCCGGCTTGACATTGAACATGAGTAAAAACTGACTTATGTCAGCTTTCAGAGTTCATATAAAAGGGCTTGCATATAATGTCAGTGAAAATGTTGCTGATTTGTACAATTAAAAAATAAATTGTATTCATTTCATTTTATCATACTTGTCTTGACACATTTCGAGCAAAACCTTGTATGTATGTGACGTTTTTTTTTGTTATATAACGTGTGCAGTGCACCTTGTCATAAGGTTTCTGTTGTCATATCTATACTGGTTGTATCAAACTCTTCCCAGCACTCATTTCCTTATAAGCTTAAAAAAACGATTGTTTTCCTTAAATTTCAGTGGACCAGCTCTAGAAAAACATATTTTCATTATTCATTTTAATTCAAAATGCATACATACTATAATATAATACAACAACTCTAGTTCACTTCCATCCTTGGGTCTGAGTAACATGTTGTATCCCCCCCAAAAACCCAAGAAATATATTTTAATAAATAAATATACTGAAACTTAGTATACCAGCTATATCTTTATTTTTAATTTAAGACACAAACAGTACAAATCAGTCACATTATTTGTTTATTTGCGCAGAAATTACACAGTATAATGAGCTTAAACACATACAGTGACAGGAAAGGTGTTTTCTGATGCATACTTAAAATGAAGTGTACAGTATAATTTAAATGCATAAATACTTATTTACATAATTATAAACCATTTACGGCAGTCATTCACCAAGGATGTTGAAAATCTTTGAAACAAACATAAATATCAAAGTTCTTATATTTAAATTAAAGTAAAGTGTCAGTTGAGATTCTTCATGTCAAATAAATCCTTTGCTGCATTTCCATTAAGGGCTACTAATGATGATTTTATTGTAACAGTTGCCAAGATGTCCACAGTTATATATGTATATATTTATATATATCAGAAGCATTACTCTAAATTTAACTCATTGTTCATAAAGTGTCCCGGAGATGGTGAAATAAAAATGGGGGAATTGGAGAAGCTGAGCCTCTCTGGAGGATCTCTAACAATTAAACCATTGTGCTTTTCACTCTGTCAAAGATCTGTCGGACTTTTACTGCAGGGACACAGCCTTCCCTCACAATGGTGATGGTCCCTGTGGAAAAAAAAAAAGGAAGACAGGTTAGAATTAGAAAGTGCCTGTTATAACAAAAAAAAAAAAAAGAGACAATATGTTAGAAAAGATTCTGCATTGTACCTTCATCAATCTTTAGACAGTTGACCACAGTGGAAGCAACGACTTCATTAGACTCCCCGTCACACAGAACCCCTTGGATCTTGTGTCCCAGTCGGCTGTGACAAAGCAGATGACAGGAAAGTGATAAAGAGTGACGAAGTACACATTTTCTTACTCTGACACACGAGCCATGCTGAGATGAATCTGCTGTAAAGTGCTGTTTTCAAATCTCACCTCGATACAAAGTGTGTGTGTAAGAGAGATGCGTGTAACGTGAAAAGATGCTTACCTGATGACCATGCTGTGGTGGGTGCTGTCTGGCTCACCGCTGGGATTGGCTGAGGTAATGGCGATGGGTCCGGTGATGTCACATAGGTGGCCGGTCACAGTGTGATCAGGGACTCGGATCATGATGCTGTCCTTTGTACCAACGCGGTCATAAGCTGGTCCCACTCCTACACAAGATGAATTAAAACATTTCAAACATGAGGTGACTGCCATCTTTTAATGTTCACATAATGAATTTGTAAACAAAATCAATGCTGCTTTGGCCAGTTTACCCAGTTTGAACAGCCAGTCTCCTTTTTTTACGATACAGCTGATGCCTCCAGGATACACGTTCCTCATAAACTCCCACAGCAGAGGACTGAAGGGAGGTTTGGCTGCCACCAGCTGCTCTACACTAGAAATGCAAATACAGATGGGCTTCTCTGCTGGTCTGTCCTAACAGGTCATAGACAACAGATACATAAGTTTAACATCACACAGAAAATGACACTGGATTTAATCATCATCGTCTCAGATGACACTTTTCATTCGTACTTTAATGTTGTAGATTTTCTCTATTGCCTGAGGATTCTTGCAGGATGCAGCCAGCGCGTACACAGTGTCTGTGGGAACACCGCATACTCCTCCTTCCTCCAACAGGCCAGCAATCTGCAGAAGACCGCTGGTGAGTCGAGAGTCTGCCACAGGACAGGTTAGCTCTGGAGCAGTGTCCTGCTTCACTCTCTCCTAAAACAGGCCACAGAGGGAGGAAACAAATAAATGAATAAATTAAATTAATTAATATAATTATATATATATATATATAAACGTTTTGATTGGTTACCTTTAATAAAGGAGGGCCCACAGGTAGCACTCTCTGTGAGAAGATGCAGTTGAACATTGATGCCACAGCTCCATATATACAAATTATGGAAACCAGTGCAAGCATGGCCACTGTGAAGAAAATGATGTCACAATGTTTTAATCCCAATATGGTTGTTTTTTTTTAATGTGCTTAGAATGAACTTTTGTCTATACTTACTTTCCAGCTGGTATGGTAGTCGCTGCAGGGTGGAAAGCAGGAAACAGACCAGTACAATCTCCATGATGATTGTTAGAAGCAGTAAAACCAGGTTCCTATATGCAGCTGACATTAACAATGGAAGCAATTACAACTAGCTCAAAAAAACAAAATATTCTTTTTTTTCTTTTTCTCCTAAAAAATATGTAATAAACCTCACCAATCAACATGAGGAAGCCATTAATGACCAGGAAAGCAATGGCTCCTGCTGTAAAACCATACACACCCTCTGTGGAAAGCTGAAGCAGGTTACCTACAAAAGAAAAAGTTGTGATCAGAATTTTGTGTAAATCTGTCAGAAACAAATCTGCAGTGAACCACGTTTTTACTGACATACCTGCAAACCTAAACCAGGTCCATGTGGCCCATACTACCACATAGATGGATGAGATGACTGATCCAAATCGGCCTCCTCCTGTGACTTGCAGCCGGCTGACATAAGCCTGGATGATAGCTCCAGAGATGAGGATCCAAGGGACAGACAGATGGAGGAAGGAAGGGTTTGTGCTGGAAGCAGCAGTATGAAGAGCCGAGAGAGCTGCAACACCATTTGACAGGTAGAACAGAGCTTCTGAAGCCTGGTCAGTTTGGAGCAACATGTCCTGGTCTCCCTGTTGAGACCTGCCACACTTCAAAACGTTTTTCAGCTGGTCAGTGGAGACAGGCTGTGGTCCTACAGGGAAGAGAGACTTCTCTGCTATAGTGTTGATGAGACGTGAGAAGGTACCATACAGTGAGGCTGCGGTGAAGAGAGAGCAAGCTACACCAAAGAAAATGTGGTATCCCTGGAGAGGGATCTGGGGGACTGTGGAGACTGTGAGCAGGACAAAGAGCATATTGTGAATCAGCTCCAGGACGTCCATGTTCAGGCTTCCACAACAGAGCACCAATGCTGCCGCCACAAAGAACCAGTCTCCCACCATTGGTTGCCTCCCTGAGGTCACTTCACTGTCCTCCACAATCAGAGCAGATGCCACAAACTCACCCCAAGCAATGATCAGCCAATATGTGGCGTGAAGACCAAACTTTGTAGTGTGGTAGCAATCTTGGCGCAGATGGGCATAGTAGCTGGAGAACAGCTGAGAAGCTGCAATGATTGACACCCATGCAGCTCCCAAACCAAACGATTTCATGTACCCAAAGCTGTAGAAGGCGAAGATGAAGGCTGCAACTGTGTCACAGAAGAAACCCAACGCCATTGGCTCTGCGTACTTTGTGTTCTTTTTTTTCTCTTGGCCAATGCTCTGGGCGCTTCCTGAGTTGGCGGTACCAAGCAGCAGAACATTAAAGAGGGGTGTCCCGAAGCCTTTGAGAGCCAGACGCTGAGTCAGACCTTTGACAAGCAGTGCAGCTGAACCATAGATGGCGAAGATCAGAATGAGCAACTCGAGGATCCCAGAAACCACCAGAGCCCATGCACCTGCCGCCAGAGCCACTGCTTCAAAAATTAAAGTGGCTGTGATGGCCCCAAAAACAAAAGGCATGATGTAGTTGACTGTGGCAGAGCAAAAGGCGAGGAGAAAAGACAGAATGGTATAGGGGACAAGACCAGCGATAGCTGACTCATTAAGGGACAGACATAAATAACAAACTGGGATCTCTGTGGTGGAATTCAGCGTTGTGTTGCTTGTCACGTTAACGGACAGGGACGTGTTGTTCAGCATCTGATGTGTTGTTGGTGCCGTTGTGGGAGTTTCAGATACCGCACCAAAGTAGATCCGAGTGGCACCATAACTACCCCAAAGAGCAGCATAGCCAATGAAGGCAGTGCCACTCAGATGATCATATTTACGGAAGGAAAGCAGGCTGGCCACTAGTTGGCATATACCACCGATCAGGATGAGATGAACACCTGAATAAAACACATACAGTTTAAATTACTAAAACAACTTCACACTTTTTACTATATTTGATCTATTATATTATATATAATATACATATATACAAGTACTACCTATAAGTATGTTCTCCACCCCTTGCGGTGCAATGCCAGTGTGTGCTGTACTGAAGTTCTGTAGAAGTACGAGGAATGCACTGATCCCATTGGATAACATGCCCAGAACTCCTGGCTCACCATAGAAACTGGCAGGAAAGCCATCTAATGTAGTCATAGTTTCTATGTTGTCAGAAAGCACTTTTTACTGGAAAAAAAACAAACAAACAAAAAAAATTACACAATCAACTTATCTATGAATGTACATGTTATAGGTATATTTTCTATTTTCCATTAAATTGCAGATAAATTGCAATACCAAATACATATATCACCACAGATTAATACAGAATCATCAAGATTGATTTATTACAGCACGTTTAGTAAAAAGGTATTATAAGTATCACTACACTGCAAAAATAGATAAAAAAGTGACCCATGAATATTAACTACTCGGTAAATTTTACAAAAACTCTATAGAATAAAACTGAAACTAAATTAAAATGAAATTAGATATGATAATGCATTTAGGAATGTAAATGTGAACCACTGCAGAAACCTGAGAGTGTGAGTCTGCTGGGTCATACTGTAAGTAGGCTGACTCAATGTAGTACTATAACAGCAGCAAGAGACACAGAGAAGCAGCTGTAGTCAACATTCATGCTCTAATGACTGCATAAGTAAGCATTTTATCCATGCCAGATACATAGCATTTTAAAGAATTGGGATTTCCTAATTAATAATAGAACATTTATCACGTAACTGTAATTGTTCAGCCAATGGTAAAAAAAAAACATTTTATGTGATATTTTTTAAGCTTACACACAAAAGACAATCAGTCACCTTGGAAATAAGGTCTTACCTGGTGAAGATGCTCTGAGAAATGAAGTGTAGGGTTGTTCAGCAGCAGGGATGAAATATTTGTCATGTGTAGGAGGAGTTCATGAAAAATTTCCCCACACTAACTTACAATCTGCAACATGAGAAGTGACATCACCGCCTCTCACCTAAGACAATAAAGCTTCACTACTTCGTCCTACCTTGCCGAGGAAAGGTGGTTTTGATTGTGATGATGATGATGATGATGATGATGATGATCAACTGAGTGGAAATTCTTCCTTTTAATCTGTTCAATCTGTTGTCACACATAGACCTCCCCTTCCTTGTTCCTTACAGGCAAGTATCAATAGCCATTGTAACTCCTGGACTATATAAGGCAGGTACCCACTCAATCCAAACATCATCAACTTCTTTCTGAAAGCTGCTGACTGCAAACCTGCTGCATCAAAGAGAAAGAAGCAAGAAGAGCAACTGAAGCAATGATCTCCACACTACAGGTAAAGATTGAAAATATTTTAGCTTTTTTTTTTTTTAGTCCCATAGCATATAAAAAAAAATTTCTTTTTTTTTTTTTTGTGTGTGTACACAGCTTAGGAGAACAGAGCTCTTGTTAAATGCTGAGCAGATTACACATACACACCTGTTACAGCACCACCTAACCAGTACAATAACTCTTTCAACAGAGGCACAGAGGCTGAGCAATATATAGTCATAGTGAAAGTGATGCCAATGTACACTGCAATTTAATAAGATCTGTGTCTGTTAAGGAAAATATCTGAGTGTGTCTACAACCTGAAGTGGCTCTGACATGTCATAAAAACTAATTTCATAGAAATATAATAAATGATAAATGCTCCCCTTGTCTTTCTCATGTTAACTCTCTCTATGTCCTGTAGAAAACCATTAGGCCAATGTGGGCTGTCAGGGGACTGCATATGTCTGCAGTGGAAGGTAAGCTGTTACAAAAACCTTTTAAAAAATTACTTATTTAAAAAAAAAAAAAGGAATTAATTTGCTGTTTCCTCATTATATTCTTTGCTACTTTATCCCAATACAGCCTTGAAGCAGCCAACCCCTAAAGACACAGTCACAGGCAGCTTTGGGAAGTTCATCAGTGAAGTAAAACCTGAGCACTTGTCCTCTGTAGTCCTCCACCGCAGTAAAAGGATGGTGATGGACAGCATTGGAGTCGGTCTGATTGGCAGCACAACAGATGTGTTTGAACTGGCCCTTCAGCACTGTCAGGTGAGCCAATGGGAAAAGAAGTCACTAGAAGAAATACTTTTTTTTTAAGGTCTTATCTGATATGAGAGAAATGAAAGCAAATTCCTGACCAGTAGTCATAGGTCAGTTCCAAGGTTCAAAGATGAGATAAAGGAAAAAAGACGCAGGTTGTTATTATAATAAATGTAGTCATAACTTGGGACCAGAAAGGGGATTTTTTTTTAATTTTGGTGACTTACAAAGAAACTTATTCAGCTTTCATTAACTGAAGAGTGATGAGCTATTTAAAGTAAAGTTCATAGTGTGTGTGTGTGTGTGTGTGTGTGTGTGTGTTATTAATCCTTGCAGAAATCCTTACTTTGTTGGCTATATTCACAGTTAGACAAACCACAGCAGACATTGAACACTGATCATAATACATCTGTGACTAGGCACAAAAATTAAAAAAAAGAATAAAAAAACAAAAAAACAATACAATATTTGTAATATATAATCAAATATAATAAAATACCCAGCGTGATATGTGCAAAATGGGACCTGTATTATCTAAAATAATATATAGAACAACAATAAAAATGTGTGCATACAATGTTATACTATGCATACACCATAGTAATTATGTTATTCATGAAAATGAAAGTCTGCACCTTCCTGCATCAGCCTGTGACTCAAGGTGCTCTGCAGAACCACCTCCACGGTGTGGGGTGGGTGTGTGGGGTTGTTAATTATAAAGTTCCACCTCAGTACCCCGAATGGTAGCTTGAACTGGTTTAGGCCTCTTCCTCCTAAAGTCCACAGATATCCCCTTAGTCTTTGAGGTGTAGATGGTTGTGGTTGCACCAGTCCACAAAGTTCCCAATAATACCCCTGACTGAAACAGTGCATTAAAACATGTCCTTGAAACAATTCCCTGTGTTTTTGTCTTTTCTTCTCAGCACATGTACGCTCCTGATGACATCAGCTCTGTGTACGGACGCAAGGGCGCCAGGCTCTCTCCAACACTGGCAGCTTTTGTCAACGGAGTGGCGGTGAGTATAAATAGGTGGAACAGATGTGTCACCATTGTCCCGTGTACACTAGACAAATTTTGGATGCACTGATCCATAAAGTCATTACTGCAACCAAACTACGGCTATGGAACATAGAGAGACAACCGCAGGAGGACTGCATGTGAATTTGAACTCACATTACCTTTCTGCAGAAATTTCCAACATTATGTCTGCAAACTGCTTGTCTCTGTTCCCAAATAAGTCATCAGCGTGGCGAGCCCATTTCTGCAGCAAGCATTTGCCTTCTATGATTCAAGCTTGTTACAGCAATAACAGCAATCTCAACATTGGCCACAGTGAGGATTAGGGACTTGATAGTTAATCCATTATATTTTTTTTAAAAATGTGTCCTTTTGCTACAGACTCACTCCATGGACTTTGATGATACATGGCACCCTGCCACTCATCCCTCAGGAGCGGTCCTTCCTGCTGTGTTAGCTCTCAGTGACATGATGTCTGCTAAACCCAGTGGCCTGGACTTCCTGCTGGCTTTCAACGTTGGCATTGAGATCCAGGGTCGCCTTATGAGGTTCTCTAATGAGGCCCACAACATCCCCAAGAGGTGAGCGCCTCAGAACATGAGTCAAATCAGACAAAGATACTCTAAGTTATATTAGCAACATAATAGGGTTTGCACTGTACTCGGTCTCCCTAAATGATCATTTCATGGATATAAAGCCTGGTTCTTATTTCTATATTTTGCATGGAGGACATGTATCTACAGTCTCTTAGTTGTGTTAATGAGCTGTGAAAAGGTGTGTTATTACGTTCATTTCCAGGACAGCAGAGGCTCTGTGGGTAGCGTTAGCACAATTAGCCATGTGAAGGAGAATATCACAAAGACCTCCATTTGCCAAGTGTTTACACCAAGTCAAATTACCCACCACATTATTTTGCTTATTTATCAAATACTGAAATGACTTTTTTTCATGAACACCCCTGAAATAAGACGTCTCTGCGTGTGGAGAGTCACGTAAAAGAGAAGTTGTTTGTACAAAGCTCTGCTAGAACCATAATGATGGAGAGCACCCTTTTAAAATGCTCCTTTTGTCAGAAAAGTATATACCACCAAACCCTGACCAAAGTCCTTCTGTCTTCACCATCACCAGGTTTCACCCTCCCACTGTGGTGGGGACCATGGGAAGTGCAGCAGCCTGCGCTCGCCTCTTGTCGTTGGATCACTCCCAGTGTAGTCATGCTTTGGCCATTGCTGCCTCTCTATCTGGAGCCCCCATGGCTAACGCTGCTACTCAGTCAAAACCTCTCCACATCGGCAATGCTTCACGTTTGGGGCTGGAGGCTGCTCTGCTGGCTTCTCGAGGCCTAGAAGCGAGTCCGTTGGTCCTGGATGCCGTCGCCGGGGTGGCCGGTTTCAATGCTTTTTATGAAGACTACCTGCCGCAGCCTTTGGGCTCACCCAATGCTGACGGACATATGTTCCTACTAGAGGAGCAGGACATAGGCTTCAAGCGCTTCCCGGCACATCTGGGGATGCACTGGGTGGCAGATGCTGCAGCCTCAGTCCATAAGCTTCTTGTGGGGGTCGGCCCTGGCACTGTGTCCACAGGTGAAATTCAAGATATCCTGCTCAGAGTCCCCCTCTCAAAATACATCAACAGGCCATTCCCTGAGTCCGAGCACCAGGCACGCCACTCTTTTCAGTTCAACGCTTGCAGCGCTCTCCTGGACGGCGAGGTGACTGTGCAGTCCTTCACCCCTGCTGCCATAACACGCCCCGACCTGCACACTCTGCTAAGTCGCGTTCACGTGGAGCATCCCCATGACAACCCAGCTAATTTCAACCTCATGTATGGCGAAGTCCAGGTGACACTTGTTGGAGGAGACATCCTGAAGGGACGCTGTGACACCTTCTACGGTCACTGGCGCAACCCACTGACCAATGAGAGCCTGAGGAAGAAGTTCAGGAACAACGCGGGAACGGTGCTTCCCTCGGAGAAGGTTGAGCGGCTGATTGAAGTTTTGGAAGACCTGGACAAACTCGGAGACTGCGACCCCCTTCTCTCAAAGCTGCAGTGAACATTTACAAACATACAACAACAAAACAAAAAAAATCAATAAGATCAATAAGATAATAAAAAGACAATACTGAAAAATACTGATTTATCTGTGGAGCCATTTTAGAAACTATCTAATGTACATGTGCTAAATTATTTTGTTGCATGATTATTTTATCAATACACAAATGAATTGTAAAATGTGATATAGTAACATTTGTTTGAAATATCAACTTTATATATACTGGTAAAATATATGATACTTTATACTTTATATGTTTGTGGACTGTTAAACGTTTCAACACTGTAAATGCTTAATGCTTGTAAATATTTCCTCTTTGACATTTCAAAATGAAAATGTTATTTTTCTGTTTTTAATAGTAATAAAATTACTCAAAAAAAAACAAACAATGAAAAAGCATCATCTTTTTTATATATATATATATATTAAAGCAACAACAGTAAGCTAAAAGCAATATTCTATAGTTTCCTAGAGGAAAAGGTTACATGGAGCACTGTGTCTGTCACTAGATTAATTAAAAACTTAGTGAATGTCCAAACTCCTGTTTCATGATAAGGATAAATATTTATTTAAATAAGCAGGAAGGTCAGATGTGTGCATTTGGACAGTAAATAAATAAAAAAAAAAGAATGTGGAATCAGAGACCTGTTTTTCTCATTCCAGTGTCTGGTACTCAGTTAATGTGAGCCAATATGTCTGCACAGGAGCAAATAAGACGCCCGAAGGTCCTAAAAATACAAGTGCTTTGTTCCATGTGTCTATCCAGCTCAGTTGTGGATGGGATATGGTGAAACCAACATGTTTTTTAGCACTGTCTGGGTATGCCTGTATGTATTGGCACTGCTGACACTGAAAGTGTCAATATGAATAGTGTACTAAAGAAGAGGGCATTATCAAGCTTAATATTAATGTGAGTTGCGCGTCTTTCCAAAAACTAGACATACACAGTTTAAAAACTGTGTATGTCTATTGTATTGTTGCACTTGTAAAATCATAATGATCATAATGAAAATATTTCATTAAGTTCAATAACTGAACTGAACTTTTGAGACTGAAATTCATCCTGATACCGATTGGTAATTTTTTTTTATACTGATTGCATTTGTAGGTAGCAGAGAAAGAGTCCACCTGTGATTTTAATGTTCGTGTTGACTTGTGATATGAGGCAGTAACTAGAGGAAAGAATCAGATCCTTGTCCAGTTTTATTAAAACGTTTATAGAAGCTGTGTTTTTTCTGGGATAGATGACCTTTGTTGTTAAATCTGACTACCATCTTAAAAAAGGTGATTGTGGTAATAGTAAATTATCTAGAAACAAGTCAAATCAAATCAAATCAAATTTTATTTGTATAGCCCAAAATCACAAAATACATTTGTCTCAGAGGGCTTTACAATCTGTACAGAGAGTGACACCCTCTGACCCTCGATTCGGGTAAGGAAAAACTTGCCCACCAAGTAAATAATTGTTAGATCAGGGTTATTTTCAGGGGAATACAGATTGCTATAAAAAGTATAAGTTTTGGCGTGAGGAGATTGCATATAATTCCCGGTAGAATTATTACTATTTTTGTGAGTGATTTATCTTTATTGTGTTGAGGTGTATTTGCTAGATATTTGCTTGATTTATTCTTTTGTTCATAGTTTTTGTAGCTTTTAGAGGATAAATGCAGGATTTGTTTTTTTTTTTTGCTCTGTGGGGTTGTTTGCATAGTCATCTTTTAGTTCTTTTATTTTGTTTCTAGGTTTGCAGGTTTGTTACTTTATAGTTTTTGCTCTTGTTTTTGAAATGTAAATGTTGTATGAAATAATTTCCAGTCAAATTACGACCATGCCTGTTTCTCGTAGTAGTGTTGGAGACGTATTTGGATTGTTCACACAATCATATAACTTTCTGATAAGTTCCATTTCTGGGAAAGTTTTAACCTGGATACTCCCTTCATTGCTGTGTTTTATCGTAAGGAAAGAGTCCTACAGTAAATACAGTAACCAAGACAAAACACCTTAAGCGGTTAAATATAACCTCTATGGTGATAAAGTGTAACATAATATGTGGCTTTTATACTGGGACATTCACATCAACAAAGGCATGGATTCAACAACAATAAGTTACATTATGGGTGTTTTCACCCACAGGCACCACATTTCAATGCAAAATTACTCAGCATGAGCATATACAGTACATTGCATATTTGAATTATTATATATTCAAGTCTGACCCCACTGGTCAGCAGAACTACATAGAAGAGGGTACTGTTAATAACTTTGCTTCCTAAAGCAACCCCAAGTATGAGTGCATTGTAATATATATTACACTGAGCACAGTATAATATATTATATATTATACTGATCAACACTGATGTCACTGCAGGGAAGCCACCAAACACCTGCTACTTACACTGTTCACTTTCATGAGGCTCATCAAATGTGATAAAGACACTTTTGAGTTCAGAAACTGTTATCATTTGAAAACATTGCAACATTGTTTAATCATCTGATAAGTCGCATTGCTGCAAAAGTTTTTAACATGGATACTCCCTTTATTGCTGTGTTTTATCACAAGGAAACATCCCTATGGTAAATACAGACAAAACACCTCGAGCAGCTAATAATGTCCCCCGACATGATAAAGTGTAAGATAACGTGTGGCTTTTATACTGGGACACGCACATCAACAAGGGCATGATTTCAACAACAATAAGTATGAATTATCAGTGTTTTCTCACCACCTACAGCAAACAAGAAAACAACACAATAGAAGTGCAACCGCAGGTGTTGGAAGACTTGGGCCTCTCTGCATCTATAGATACGATATACTGTAGATGGAGTTTCCACATAACAATGGCGGACCAGGTTGCTTTTCATGGGTAAGTCCCAGTATCACGGTTTACGGGGAATGAAATAGAGACATTAAAGTTCTTGCCCATCTTGATTGTTGATAAGTTGTATCCGTGTCCAGTACGATCCATACCACTTTTCACTCACGGGTTTCAGAGTGGGTAGAGCTGGGTTATCACCTGTCATCCTGTGATATGTAAAGAAAACACAAACAAAGGTATGAATGTGCCACAAAGATGAATGTGCCTTGGCAGTGAGTGGGGTTGAGAATCCACAGAGGATGGTGGATAGTACCTCCAGCTCTTTTATGCATTTTATTTCAATACAAATATGGGGCATTTGTGAACTGAATTTGAGAACATTCAGTACTAAGAAAATATCATGTTAAAGAACTAATGTACTTGCTGACCTCCTATTTGGACTTCACCGATAAGCAATGCTGAAGACTGAAGTGAAAGACTACTCATTTCTTTCCTTTGTTCCCTTGTGCCCCAGCAGCAGGAAGTTTAATACACATTAAATATTGCAAAAACATAAAGAACACAAAGGTAAAATCTTTCAAACTTGTTTTCAATCTGTTCACAGGTGATGTGCAAAAACTATTTATTTCCTGGAAAATCTCTATTATACTAAATTAGGACTAACACTACTACGTTTCACATGCAAATGACTCAGCATGAGCATATACAGTATATTATATATTTAATGGGTCCTGTATTTGAAGTATTATATATGAGTGAAATGTCGTCTCTTGTATGTTTCAAGTCTGACCCTCTAGTCTGTGTGCTGTTTAGTATAAACAATAATCTTCATGTCTCTATCACAAATAAGCAAGTAAACAAAAATGATATTATTACTGTCATTGTACTATAAAAATGGAAAATGATGATAATGTTAATAGTTAACTGACGCTCCTGACTTAGATTGTTTCCCCAAAATGATTGTTAACGTTATGAGCAAATGTATTTTTCTCTATTGAAATTAGTTCATTATTCGATATAAAAGTATCATGAAACAGAAACAGTGCAACAACAACAACAAACTGCTTAAACACTGACAAAAAAAATAAGCCTGTGACATATAGGCTAATATAATGTAAAGAGATGCATACGTTGTGTCAAAAAGCAGAAATATCAGAGCCTTTAGCAGAGGGAAGAATCCTTTAAAGTAAAGATAATCTTCTAACATGCTCATTTCATCATATTGTACAACTCGACATCTTCGGGATGTTGATTTTTTTACTGTTATAGCTGAATCAAAATGTATTAATATAGAAAGATGCAGCCTTTTTCACACATCGTTAAAATAGCAGCCACTGGTTAGCAGGACTACATAGAAGCGGGTACAGTTAATAACTTTGCTTCCTAAAGCAACCCTAAGTGTGAGTGCATTATAATATATATTAGAGAGATATAATATATTATACATTATAGAGGTATAATATATTATATATTATACTGATCAACCCTGATGTCACTGCAGGGAAGCAAACCAAACACCTGCTACTTACACTTTTCACTTTCATGAGGCTCATCAAAGGTGATAAAGACACTTTTGAGTTCAGAAACTGTTATCATTTGAAAAAATTGCAACATTGTTTAATCTTCTGATAATCATGACGATTGTTCGTGCAATTATACACATTTCTGATAAGTTCCATTGCTGCAAAAGTTTTTAACATGGATACTCCCTTTATTGCTGTGTTTTATCACAAGGAAACATCCCTATGGTAAATACAGACAAAACACCTCGAGCAGCTAATAATGCCCCCCATGATAAAGTGTACGATAACGTGTGGCTTTTATACTGGAACACGCACATCAACAAGGGCATGATTTCAACAACAATAAGTATGAATTATCAGTGTTTTCTCACCACCTACAGCAAACAAGAAAACAACACAATAGAAGTGCAACCGCAGGTGTTGGAAGATTTAGGCCTCTCTGTATCTATAGATATGATATACCGTAGATGGAGTTTCCACATAACAATGGCGGACCAGGTTGCTTTTCATGGGTAAGTCCCAGTATCACGGTTTACGGGGAATGAAATAGAGACATTATAGTTCTTGCCCATCTTGATTGTTGATAAGTTGTATCTATGTCCAGTACGATCCATACCACTTTTCACTCACGGGTCTCACAGTGGGTAGAGCTGGGTTATCACCTGTCATCCTGTGATATGTAAAGAAAACACAAACAAAGGTATGAATGTGCCACAAAGATGAATGTGCCTTGGCAGTGAGTGGGGTTGAGAATCCACAGAGGATGGTGGATAGTACCTCCAGCTCTTTTATGCATCTTATTTCAATATACAGGAGTTATAATTATAAAATTGTAAAATAAAAATAAAATTATAAATATGGGGCATTTGTGAACTGAACTGAACATTCAATACTACTCTTGTATTCAATCTGTTCCCAGGTGATGTGCAAAAGCTATTTCCTGGAAAATCTCTATTATACTAAAGTAGGACTACATGAAGTCTCTTGTATATTTCAAGTCTGTGTGCTGTTTAGTATAAGAAACAATCTTCATGTCTATCACAAATCACCATGTAAATAAAATGGATATTATTACTGTGCTTATACTATAAAAAATGGAAAATGTGGATAATGTTAATGTGTTAATGTTGATTTTCCCCTAAATGATTAATGAGTAAATACATTATACACTAATTATTCTATATAAAAGAAATATCAGAGCCTTTAGTAGATGGAAGAACCTTTTATTTTCAGCTGAAAAAACAAATGTTATCTTATAACTTGTTTCCCTTCACAGAGGAAAAATAATCTTCTTACACACCTATTTGATTATACTGTATAACTCAACATCTTCATGTGTTGAATTTCTCCCTTTTTATGCTGAACTAAATGTATTTATATCATAAAAATGTTTCCCTCTTCACACGTCATTAAAATAGCAGCCACTAGTCAGCAGAACTACACAGAACCTGTCTTTACAAGGCCAACTGATGTTATCTACCTCAACCTTAATCTCATGCATGTGTTGTTCTTAAACTTCATAGCTGAAGACCGCTCGTGCAAAGTGGGTTGCAGTGCAGTGATTAGATGCATTTTAAACGTAGTCCTAAAATGACTTCTTATGTTTGCTGGTTATAGTTTGACACTTCGATGAGATTGTCATCTGGATCTCTGAAGTACAGGGATGTGATGGCTCCCACAGCTCCACTCCTCTCCACAGGACCCTCCTCTATCTGGACTCCACAGACCTGCAGAGGAGAAAAGACAATGAAAACTGATACTGAGCATGATAACCCCAAACATGGGAGGGGAATATACATATAAAGTTAACTACTTTACAAAGAATAATCACCTTAGATAAAAAAAAATTTTATATTATATAGATCAAGTGAGACATAAGTGAGTTAATACCTTCAGATGTGCAGCTACGGTAGCCAGAGGGGTTTTGGTGATGAGACACAGGTCTGCAGAGCCTGAGGTTGGATGCTTGGCTTTAGGCTCAAACTCCTGGCCGAGCTGGTGAAGGTTAAACTTCTGTTTCCCAAACCCCAGAGCTTTACGGTTTCCCTGGGTATTGCATATTGATACAGATTGTGAGAAAGCTTAAAGTCCCTCCTAATAACTGAGAGAGTGGTCATCAGCTGACAGTTAAAAAGTTAAAGCCTGCCATCTAGTGGATGTTGCTCTCAAACCGACCAGAGGAACAGCAGCACGACTATTAATAATGAATTGATAAATATATTTAGATTATTATTATTTTTTTTTACAATGATCAGATTTTCATTGACAGTTATTAAACTGAGGGCATACCTTGAAAGTGATGACCTCCATGCCCAGAGCCGTGGCGTAAAAGTTGATGGTGTCTGGCACACTTTTCACTGTTAACACCAAATGATCCAGATGGCTCACTTCAACTGGACAGGTTCTCTTGAATTTAACCAACCCGAGTGTTTGGATAGAGACAGTCTACAAGAGGTAAAAACCATATAAATGATACAAAGGTGTTGCATTAATTCAACATAGCAACAACAGCGTCACTGTGTTGTAAATGGGTACTGCATCATGTAAACAAAATGTGCCTTTTCTCTCGCAGTGTTAAACGTATATATTATATATATATATACATATGAAGCATAATATAGCAACATGGTGGCTTCCTGCAGCCCATGAGGCTATTGAATACATCATTTGAGGCTACGCATAAAGAATAAAGTGTCGTTGCATTAATCAGTTTCACTTTACAGAAGTCGAGTGGAGACACTGACATGTAGATGAGGTGGATGTTCGCTATATTTGCAGGTAAAGACATGAATTACCTTGAAATGATTCCTCTGAAGATGCCACAAGCGACTCCCAGCTGTCCGCAGGGCCATCCCGGTCGTGTCTGGGCTCAACACCGGTACTTCCTTGTTTCACGTTAACACTTAACAATGCAGCGTTATTTTTACATCGAGGAACCTGGTGCTTATAAAGGTAATAATACACTTATTATAGGTGACTGGATGTATTCCAAACAAATGAAAGTGTTAAATCTAAAGTTGCTGTTCTAGCAGAGTGTATATAACTACATAAAGGGAAATGTGTTTTTATTGTTAGGAATGAATGGAGGCGGTACTGTTCATAAGTTATTATATATTACATTGACCAAAATCACTGTGATCAACACTGGTATTATTGGAGGGAACCCACTAACAACCTGATACTTTACACCTTTATGGAGGTTCATCAAACCTTGTAATCAAATATCAATTAACGGTCAATTCAAGGCAAACATGTACATTGCAGTTAGATTAAATTGATATTACTGCATATAAAAAAAGGCAGAACTATAAACAATAAGTACAAACCAGCACAGAGTGTGTACAGAATGCATATCTACAATGCATTTTGTAGCATAACAAGTTGTTTAATTCAGCGGTTAGTTTCATTTTTTTTTTTAATGGCCCAGTTAACATACTGCACTGGGTGGGTCACAGAACAAGGCCAAAACTAGGAAAGAATGGCCCGAGAGGGAACATACATATTTCATTTACAGGTTTATGGTATTCAACAATGACAATGTCTCGCATTTAAACTTTTATGCCCCGAAAAGGGAAGTAATAATAATCATGGCAAAGACATCAACAGTGAAACAAGAAACATGACAGAATGGCATCAGAGAGACGCCCCTTTTTTTCCTTTAGCCAGTCTTCTTGTTCATCATCAGTGCTATCAAAACCTACAGAACCTCTAAATAAAATAAAATGTACTTCAACACATTTTTTTAAAAAGGTAATAAGTCTTCATTTAAGATTTTAGCCATTAAACAACAGTTTTAACAATAGCATACATTTATACCATGATTTGTGTACTCCCCTACTTTCACTTTTGTATTGCACACTGATATGAGCATCTGCACAGCAGGCAGAAGGGGGGCACAGTGGGCGAGCATCTTGACTTTCTAGTGGAGCTTTATGGAAGGACAATGACGCTTCTCAGACTTGGTCTACACCCGACACATGAACCTTTGGATCGATGATGGAAACTGTGACTTGTACATTGAGGTGAACAGGTTATATTCTGGCTTGAGAAGGTAAGAATGCATTTCAACTTCAACTTCATTCACAAGTCAATAATTAAAGACAAGCCATTATGTTAGTGGAAGAATTAGACCAGTAGTTGATGGATGACAGGGGGAAAAAAAAAGAGATCAAGATTCATTATTGTACATTAAAAAGTAAATGTTCTTTTACATGTGGGGGAAATGAAAAGCTACTACATATACATTTATGACATGTCATGCCTGTTACTATAATATCATCTTTGAGGTGGGGAAATTCACATGCCAACACCTTGATATCAAACCAATATCTCCTACCAATATTGAGAAATCCCTAATTTCTGTTATGAATACTTTTTGATCATTTTTAATGATCGAGGAGAAAATAAAATGTTAAATGATCTCAAAAACTTGCACTTTACAAAAAAAAAAATAAAAAAAATAACCCAGTTGCATGTGGCTTATGTCTGTACAACTTTCTACTTTTTTTTTTTTAAACAATTCAGCACACTGCAAATCTTCATGACATGTTGCCTAAATTGAAAATTGTTTCTGGTGAACAAAAAAGGAAGAGTACAAGTCACACTTTAAATGGAAAACCAATCAAAGTCCTACATCCTTTGACCATCATAATCTCATAAACAGATCTGCTGCGTACACTGATGCCAACTCTATGTTTAACACCAAATTTAAGGGCCCTAATCTTTAGATAGATAGATAGAAGATAATTTACAATCCAAACCCAATGCACTGATACAAAGTATGATTCAAAATTACTTTTACGAGCTTATTTACAGCTAATACTTTGAACTGGTGTAACTAAGAACTGTACCAATACCCACCTTATAGTATATAAGGCGCTGTTTGGTAGCTAATACAAAAGAGCAGATTTGAAGTGCCTGAACTACCTGCAGGTGTGCAGCATTTACAACCGGGTGGATTCTTTATAAGATACATGTCTGCCTGTGCACATTGCTTGATGCAATGCATCAAACTGCTTGTTCACTACAGGTTGATTCAAACAACATGCATTACTTGTGTCTTAACTTTGGACTGTAGAAATAAATGTCTTAAGAAAGTGAATATCTTCCAATGCCACTGCATGGAGCACCCCAAACTAAACCTGTGACTGCATTATGATAAAACTCACAAATGGTATGAAGAAAATACATTTCAACAGTGGAGACATGTTTCCTCAGAGCCTCATGTGGACTTGGGATATTAGAATATTTATGTTGAGACAAGAAGGCCTGCAGTCTGTTATGAGCTAAACCACGCTCTCTCGGTTGGCAGATACCAGGACTGCCCTGCGGCAGATGGGGCAAGTGGAGTTTTCTGACAGCCAGCGATCAATGCAGTGCACATGGTACTCATGAGAGCAGGGCAGCTTGCGTAGCTTATTACCTTCTGCATACTCTGTTATGCAAACACTGCAAGTCTTCAAGGCATCACTTTCACCAAAGTTGCGCATGGAGAGGTTGTCAATCTGCTCTTTAGTCAGCCCTTGGGGCTGGTCCTCATCGTCATCATTTAGGAGGAAGAAGTGGGCGAGTCGGAGGAAGGGCAGTGAGCTGGGCTCTTCTAGGCTGATAGGAGGTCGAGGTCGAGCCCTGGCACCAGAAGCAGGTGGACCAGGGGCAAGGGCATCTTCCATATCAGTCTCAACTGTCCTTGCTCTGACTCCTGGAGCCACAGGTGGTTCATCAACCTCAGCAGCAGGAGCCGCAGCAGCGGCAGCATCTGGGTTGTTGAGGGTTTCAGTCAGATCGGCAGGTGTGTTGGCGCCGCGGTTTGAATCTGAAGAGTCAGAGTCTGAATCCATGAGGTAGCCGAGTTCACCAAAGCCCGTCATGATCTGCCGGATCATAGACTGGAGAGCCATTGAGGTTGCCTCTCCCAAACCTGCATCAGAGATTCTCCGGATAGGGATGCGAATTGTGCTGACATAGGTCCTCACACCAGCGCGCTCCGAGCGTGAGAAAGTCCTACGAAATCCACCACGCTCACTTTCATAAAGAAATGTATTGTTAGAGTTCTGGGAGCGTGAGCGGGTTCGACTAGCAATGCTGTCTCTTTGGCGAAATTCGCCTGGACGCACACGACGCACCTGAAGATCAAGCATGATAGTAGGGGGGCGGCGCCCAGCTGCACCCCCTTCACCCCCAGCAGTTTCTACTTCCTGAGATCCTACGTTTTGGGCCTCTGGGACCAATTCTGACCCTGCCCTAGATGGCTGAGCATCACTGTCAGCAATGCTTTGCCTGGATAGAACATGTTGTCGAGTCCGAGAACTGCCTTCCACTGGAGGCACAGGAGGAGCATTTGTGTCAGATCTGGGAACTTGAGAGCTGGGAGTATGACGTGGATTAGGGAGATCCTCCAGCTGATCTAGGTTGAGAGGGGAACGGCTCCTTGCTGTACGAGCCCTGGTCCTGCGCGGTTCTGGACTGCGGCTGCGAGCTCTCCTTTGTCCTCTGCGTGGAGATGGAGGAAGTGTAGGTTGTACAGGTAGGACAGGTGGTAGTAGGACAGGTGGTGGCAGGACAGGTGGTGGCAGGACAGGTGGAGGCAGGACAGGTGGAGGCAGGACAGGTGGTGGCAGGACAGGTGGAGGCAGGACAGGTGGAGGCAGGACAGGTGGTGGAAGGACAGGTGGAGGCAGGACAGGTGGTGGGCTAGGGGGTCCTCCGAGTATCTCCTGTGAAACAACCTCTTCGAGTTCAGGCTCTGGTTCCACTATGACAGCCAGCTCCTCTACAACCGGTTCTTCTACCACTTCTGTCTCCATAGGAACTTGTGGTTCAGGATTTGCATTTGCAGGCGCTACTGCTGCTGCTGCTGCTGCTTGACCATCTGGAGACTCCTGTTCTCCTTCAGCTGCTACCTGCTGTTCAGCCAGGTTGCGGTTCACACTGATTTCCAGGCTGAAGCGAAAATCTCCACTGTTTGGGTTGGTCTGGCTTACTGCCCTCCATGACTGGTTCCCACGATGACCAGTTCTGGTTGTATTGCCTGTGCGCCTCACCGTGTTCAGCCAGTCCAGGAGACTATCCCCACCAGCAGGATCCTCAGAGTTTTCCGGTTGTTCTGAAAAACCAACAGAACAAAGTTGTAATAAAACATATCTGAATTTGCCACAACATTGTTTTAAGAAAAAAAAAGATGGCAAACTTACCACCCTGTTCTTCTGCACTTTCAGTCCTGGGGGTGTTATTCTGCTGTTCTGGACCATCTTTGATTTGCTGAAGCCTATGTAATAGCTCATCTTCTGTTACCTCTCCTGAAATACAGGAAAAACAAAAAAGTCTGTTATCACAAAGTGAAATTATTTTTGTCAGTCCACGTATTCCTTTTTCCCTTTCATCCAGAAATTCACCAAATGGGCTTCTTTGACACAAACACACTAGAGATGAAACAGTATGAAATTTTCATATCACAATTGTAGTTACCAAAATTATCACAGCTATAAATGTGTAAAACAAAACAAGGTTGCTGTGTTGGTGTGATCGTGTTGTTTAAAGTGCCAGTGAGACAATGAAATACGATCCAGCAAAGTCTGGTTGGAGTAACAGATTATTGATTTTAAATAATAATAAAAACACTGAACAGCAGTTTGTAATACTCAGAGTGGATTTTACTCTGGAAAGTTAACACGCTGCTGCTGTGTTTACAAGTGGGCAGCGTGGACTTTCTGAAAACAGTGTAAATGGAACCGCGTGCACGCAAGAAGACCACAGCTGCCTGTGGACGCACAAAGCATGAATTCCAAATCTCCACTGTTACCGTCTTCTGCCATGTTTTCATTGAGGCAGGTTTCATGCTGCACCTGCATGCCTGTTTGTGAGAGACCGTTTTGTTTCCTGTAGCGCAGCAATCAAACAATTGAAACAGTAATACTATCTGTTACCATGGTTTATAGTGAAACCAGTAACCGTTTCATCCCTCACTAAATCTCTGTACAACACCATCTCTACCTCATTTGTACATTCTACATCTGAAACAAACAGCTTTCCTACCTGTGTACCCAGTCCCTGTGTTGTCCATGTGACCGTGCCTGTATTTTTTAACGCATATTTTGTGTAAACACATTTTTAATGAGTATTATTTCTAGTATGTCCCTCGACTTAAGTTGGAAGAAAGACATGAGAGGTAGCTGAGAGGAATTTAAAGTTTTAACTCACTACAATAAATATTAAATCTTGTTTGATTTAATGCATAGAACAGGGAGACATAAGTGGTATTTGTGAACAAAAGACTTAATGAGTGGTGTTTTTCATACTGCATTGGCCCATTAAGCTGTCTGGCTTTCTTTGAACACAGCAACAGGATAATTCTGAAAACCTCCAGACTTACCAGGGCATGCCACTGTCCATTCAATGCCCTCTCCTTGCAGGGTGCTCCGCTAAAGGATGCTCCAAACTTACATTCCCCCTCCTACTGTCCTGGGACAGAAACGGATTGGGTGTCTTCAGTAGTGTGTAGGCTGTGGCATTTCATAGTGACAAATCCATAATGAATGGAAGACATAAAGATTTTTTTTTCCTAATGGTCACAGAATAATCTAAACAGAGAAATTGTTGACATCAACTAATTTATGATTGAAAAGGGTAAACTATCCTGGAGCACTTCTTTGTAGGATTAGGTACTGTTATTATCAAAGTAATGATGAGCAGTACTTTTGAAGTTATACCAACAGCTCTGTTGCTCTGTCCACATTATTCAAGAGGCATTTATGCTTTATTATTAGCCCATTTGAATAGATTTTGATTTGAAGTACCTACATAAAAGTGTTGATTAAGCCACAAGTTAGCAAACATTTTTCTATCAATCTATATTAGCACTTTGTCTGCTACAAAGTTTGAGACTGTGAATGGGATGAATGGGATACAGCACTGCTCAGACTAAGCACAGAAAAGCAGAGCAGACAAAATAACAATGAATGTTAGATGAAGAACAACAGCCACAAAAACAAAACAGAAGTGAAACTAAACTCTGCAGAGTTTGCTTAAAGT
The DNA here is from genome assembly GCA_036937835.1 of Pampus argenteus. Taxonomy (NCBI): domain Eukaryota; kingdom Metazoa; phylum Chordata; class Actinopteri; order Scombriformes; family Stromateidae; genus Pampus; species Pampus argenteus. The sequence goes on along the minus strand of CM072861.1, from coordinate 19,203,386 downwards.
TCCCTCAATCACAAATTACTTTGAAAAAAAAAAAACTTAGTGTAATTACATTAAAAGTTTATTACCTGGGGTGCCTAAAAGATTGTTGTCTCTCATGAGGCGGTAATCCTCATCACTGAGATTGTTGACAAACTGATAGAAGGCCTCCTCTCTGTCCAGGCGGTCCAGCTGCCTTCTGCGCTGTGACTCCGGCTGGTCACTGCCGCTCTGCTCTACACTATCAGACCCTTCCATTGATTCAGAAGGGAGAGGTTGAGGGATATTCTCCAATCTCCACCAAGATCCAGTTGCTGCACAAAAAATAAATAAATTATTAAATTAATATTTAATCATGTATTATAGATAATATATAATATGAACAGATAGATGTACCCCTGCTTGTTGGTCATACAGCTCAACTCAGAATCTGAATAGGACTATTCAACAATGATTTACTTCAAAAAGACACAAATATGTCTGATTTGACACCTTTATGTGTTTCCAGACTATCAGTACAATGGCTCTATCAGTGTATTCATATTAGCCAAGCAAAGATAGTTAATGAAAGCATCTCGGTTCACTTTACGTCCACTTTAAAGCACCCTGACATGCTAATCGCAACACTACGTCCTTTACCAGAACATATTACAACATGTGACTGTTTAAAATAGTAATAGTGTCACTTGGTGTTAACAATGTAATATTGTGTGTATTTAAGTCCGATGGCAAAGCGAATATGTTGTGTCAAAGTCGACATAAAAACAAAATGGCATCATCTTATGTTAGCTTTATCTTACACCGGCTAACTAATAGCATTGTACGATGTTGCTAACGTTGACAACTTCAACCACCGCGCACGTAAATTGTACAGACTATGATTATAGTGATCTATAAAGCGAATAATTAAATATACTCTATGTTGAGAGTGTGGTACCGTTTGAACAAGATTGGTAGACGACCAAACAAACGGCTAACTAAGCTAAGTTTACGATTGGCTAGCCTAGCCGACAACTTGGTGATACGTGCCTTTTACTGGTATTAACTTTGCTCAAATATCTGTCGTGTTTGTAAGCAAGACGTGAACTGGACATTTAACCCCGTAAAACGTTTACAGGACATTCGCGGAAAAAAACACGAAGGTTTCATTTAATAAAATACATTAACGCTACCATTAGCATCACCGCAGGCTAACTACGCTAACAACGTCAACCAATGACGTTTTCAACCAGTATCTGAACCAGAGCAAACAAGCTAAAATTAGCTCGCTAAAGACACTAAAGGTAACCAGGATGAATATACAGTCTGTCACCAAACCGCTTACCTATCCGATGATGTTAGTAACAGTGTGATCGTACAACCTGTAATTCTTCTAATATTATCTGAAAGACGCTCGACTATTTAGCTTAAAGTGTGATTTCAGGTTTCCATTTTCTTTCTTTAAGGAAGGCTACGATGATCTTCCGGAAACTGAATGGTAATATGTTTTACTTCCTGAGTTTGGCCTTCCAGGTACACACGGGCAGTACAATAAACACGAGCCAAACCGGTTGTTTTTTTACGTCTGCCAATCGTAGACAAGGAGGCGGAGCGTGTGCCGCTGCCTGACAGACTGAGCTCAGGGCTTAAAGGACCTTCTCTCTAGACATAGGATGTTTGTTTTGAATAGTGTGTTGCTGTTGAGCTGTAGCGTCACGATGCGGTTACACATGCAAAAATACCTTTTGTGCTGAATTGTGCATACTATAGCCTGTATCCCACCAACAAATTAATCTCAAGATTTATGGTTCGTTAATTAATGTGATTAAAAAAAAAAATAGAAAAAGAAAAGAAGACAAAACTAAACATCTATTTAATGAATGTCAGTATACAGCAGGATTCTGTAAATAACAAAATTAAAGGTTATGTATTTCATTATATTTCTGTCGTTGTACTTTCCCTGTAACTTTAAACTATATAAATATAAAATACAATTAATTATTATAATTACAATTTTGAAAACATACATATATATTTCAAAATTTTATGTTATATATATATATATATATAAAATGTTATATATATATATATATATTTACCTTTTGTAGAGTTCAGAGACTTGAGAAGTTCAGAGATGGGGGAATGTATACAGTCTAGACATACAGCAGGGTATGCAGTGGTTTATAAACCGTGTAGCTTCACTCATTGTCAATGCTGAACTTATCCAGTGCCATCGATGAACTGGCTGTTCCTGCTTTGTCATCAAAATAGATGTATGTACAGTACAGCTTCCAACACGTTGTCATAGGATGAACAACCTGTTGAAGTACATCAAAAAGGAAACAAGAAAAGACTGAAAAACACTGCATGTATAAGGTACAATAACCATAACCCCAAAACTGTCTGACAGAAGTCTGGGAGATCATCTTAAAAATATGTAAAATGAATAAATAATTACAAATATTTTGTAAATTAATCTTTTCCGTATTTATTTTTCTTTTTGTGAAACCACTCGAACTATAATTGACTCAATGTCACCTCATGTCTTAGTATTGTATTGTCAGCAATAATTATGAGAAATCACAGAAGTGTGTGGCAGTGTACAGTAAGACTACGCCTAAAAGAGAATGATATATATAATACACAAGACATATTATACGTATAATTACATATGGAATCAAAAAAAAGTAAATCAGGATAATAATTTCAATCTACAAACTTTCTTTTCACATACATTAAAAAGCAAAAATGTGTATCATCTCCGAACGCCTCCGAATGGCTTAAAGCTTGTGTTCTTACACACAAAAAAAGGAATTACTTAGCTGTAGTACTACGCTATCTTACTGGATTTAATACATCAGATTAGTCTTTAAGGTTGGAAGTTTCTTTCTGCCAGTCAAACAAAAAAAAGTGTTTGAGCAATTACATTTTCTTTGTAGGTTACTTGATTCTTTGTGATTTAACTCAGTAAGTACATGACTACATTATAAAAACATACAAATTTAAACACTCATATCTGACATGTTACTGACATATTACTCTTGTCAGTGATGATTTTAAAAATAGGACACACGCAAACAATGAGAAAGCCGCCTACGGCTGTCTCTGCAATATGAACACGCGCTGACAACAACTAAGATCTCGTTTAATAACCACAGGTGTACCTGATCCATTGCATTAGACTTTCTATCTTATAATTTGCTTGCTCCCTTATCTGCTATGGGTGACTAAAGAACAAAAACAATGTTAATACCACCTGACAATTTTGGAGGCATATATCACAGGATGTGTTTATGGTCTGAGACAGTATCTCCAGCTCCAATTAAGCATGCCAGAATGAGTTGCAGTGTGGACCACAGCAGCCCGGCTCAGAGTTATGGATGAGCAGTCACTCTAGCAATGCCTGACCCTGATTGCTAATTAGATATGACATTAAAATAACATGAGCCAAAGCCCGACTTGTGTAGAAATTAAAATGCCTTTCGTCTACGAATCTTCCAATATAACAAATAGGGAGAGACTAATTGGAATTATAGAGGTTGTATTTACATTTACACATTTTGTGGCATAAACAAAGATTGAATATAACAGATTATATTCTTCCCTGTTACTATTATTGAAATGTTACCCCAGAAATGGGAGGATATTTGCTCAACAGAGATGCTACTATGCTTCAGTGCTGGACTAAACCATCACCTTTCGTAATTATTATTTTTAAATTGATTGAATGTGTTTCTAGAGTTGTGTGTAGATTTGATGTTTACTGTTCATACTTGTTAATGAGGTAAAAAACACAACCCAACTCTCTTCAGAAAGCAGCATTCAAAATCTTATTTTAATTTGTATATTTACTCCATAAACATTATTACAAAACTCAGCAAGTTACCAATATTACATTATCACCATACAGGCTTGATCACAAATATTTAAAACCTTTGCAACAGTTACAACAAAAACAAAAAAAACAAAATAATACTCAAATAATTTACATGAAAATCTATAAAACAGCAAATTGTTCACAAATTATATTTTTTTTTCCCAAGTTTTCATATTTTTTTTTTTCTTTGCTTATTTGTGTTTTGCACAGTAACACAACACTCTCACAACAAGATCATGGTCTTATTACAAAACTCCCAACAAAATGTAAATATTTCTAGTTTTCTGTTGATACTTTCATATTTTGGTTTTTAAAACCAGAAACTTGTCATTGTATATCCTTTCCACTGCCCATAGAGGCGCATAAAAGGTTACTCACACACACAAATACTTCACAGCACTTTCTAAGAAAAATATACACTTACAAAATATGTTACAAATTGGCACACAAAAAATATACAAGATTTTGTAGTGTCAAGAGTTCATTAAGATTCCTTCTGGTAACAACTCTAGACAGTATATATAAAGCTCGGTAATCTTTTAATGAAAAGAGCAAAAGTAATTCCAATCAATGTCAAAGAATCATGAAGTGAATACATCAAACATAACATTATAATATACATTCATAAAGAGGGTTAGGTACCTAATCTATTTTGCATTTCTTTTTTTGTTAACTCTGGGAAAACAAAAAAAAACAAAACAAAAAAAAAAAAAACATAAAAAACAATTGTCAGCTTTCTTAGCACCATTAACATGAGGCAGCTCAACAGTGGCACATTTTAGAAACAAAAAGAAGAAGAAAGAAAAAAAAACGAAACAAAACTATGAACTCAGAGAAGTACATTCAATTTGACAATAGGCAGAAATGAGAGAAGGCAGACTAAATGGGCTCGCAGCCCATGTGGAGCTTCCCATCAGCAGCTTGTCTTGGTCCTAACCCTGATACACTGGAGAAAAGAAACAATGGATCATGGCAGAGAGGAGAGGGGGAAAAAAAAGAGACAGAGAAAGATCGATTATGATTCTTGCCATATGCAAGCAATCAATTACTATCACCTGTGTGTCAGAATTACCATATTCAGTGTGTCAACGCCTGTTTTTAAATCAAGGTTCAATTTGTCGGCGCACCTCGCCATGTTTAAAAAAATTAAATATATTTAATGTTAAAAAAAAAAAGAGAGAAAAACGTAGGCCTACTGTTTGTGTGTGTTTGTAATGTAACCAGCTGAAGGGGCTGCACATTTAAATTTGTTTGTATATAAAATCAGCTATTTAAAACATATTAAACATGATTGTATGTGGTCCATTTTAAGGTTTAATGATTCCACGATGACCCAAATAATTACATTTAAAATGGCCCAGAAAACACAGGATCAGATAGAGCATATACATTTTTTCCCCCCCAATTTGTGCATTCATTTGGCCTTGATTTTCTGCCAAAAATATTGACCCAAAAACTGAGATGACAAAGACAACATATAAAAAAAAAAATACATCCGTTAAAGTAAGACATTATGTGAATAATTAACCAAAATAATTTGAGACCGAATACACCCGTGGTGCAACTCATATGTTATGGCAGTGGTAAGAAATCAATTCCATGGGAATGTCAAGAAAAATTACTGTTTAAATCACCATTTCAGGTAAGATAGTAGTAAGATTCCCATGTGGGGCTAATGCAAAGACATGCTTTCCATCATTTACAAGATTACTGATTCCATTTGCACTGAAAACTGCATTCACATTCACATTAAATCTAACTGCAAAAAATGTAATATCCTAAGTCCATTTGTGACTGATGCGTGCATCAGTATCTCAATGAGTAATAAACTGCCTTGAATTTTCAGTACAAAACAGCTATTCAGTGAGGCACAGCCCCATCTGACAAATAATCTCCTTGCTTACCCTCAAACATCTGTACTACACTCCCCTTGGTGCAGACACAGCTCGTTTGAACATCTCTTTTTTTTTTTTTTTTTTCCATCTTCTTCCTCTACAGTAGCCTTCAGAGCAGATCTCCCCTTTGTCTCTATTTTGTTGCTTCTCAGTGCCAGGCGATGTTGAGGTAAATTGAATTTGGCAAACAAAGTGGGGGAAACGAGGAGAATTCGAGAATACGAGTCTTTCTGATTTGGTTTAGTGAGTGGTGGTGTACCACTGCCAGCTGTTGGTGCCTTTCATCAGAGCAGAGAGAAAAGTCCCAAATAAAGAATTCCTGTAGTGGCAAGTCTCTGTAAGGAGTCTCCAACCCGAGCAGCCAATATTCCAATGGATAGAAAAGAGGAACAGCCAATATTCACACATATATAAGAGGTCATTTACACAGCATTGTTACTTTTGGCACATTGATTTTAAGATTATAATGATCTTTTTTTTTGTTGCAAATATTGCATGTCCCTGTACAACAACATTGACAAAAATACTCTGAGGGTGGAGCTTTTATGAATTTGCAAGACGTAAAAATGTAGATAACCAGTTCCTCTTAACTCCAGAAGGAAAAAAAGAAAAAAAAAAAAAGAAATGCTTGATAAAAGGAAATGGAAAATCATTCCGACCTTGAGGGGGGAAAAAAAAGACGTCTGATATGTCATCAATACAAAATGGTCCCATCTTGTGTTTTCAAGATGTCTCGGGCTTAAATAGGGCTCATTAATTGTAGGTTTCCTTCTTGATATGAGCCAGGCAGTGTATGAAGGACAGCAACAACAGGACATCCATATTCTGCATACAAAAACAGATGAGGAGGAGGGGTGCGTAGATGTCACTCAATGCATTTTGTGTATATAGCTACATCTTTAGGGAACAGGGGAATAAATACATAATACGGTTGGAATTCGTTCTGCTGAGAAAATACAAAAAAAACAAAGTTCCTCAAAAAGGCGACAGAACTGTTTTCAAGGCTTATTCTTTTTTTCTTTCTTTTTTTTTTTCAGACAAAAATAAAAACAAAAAAAACGACTATAAGAAGAACAAACAAAGCAGAAACAACAAAAGCAAGAAAAATGCAGCCATGGTCGTTTCAAATCTCAATCAAGCTTGACACAATCACTCAATAGGTAGTTTGCAAAGTACAAGAAGTTTTTCATGCAGATATTAATTTCCTCTTCAGGGGGTTAAAAGGAAAGTGGGAGTAGTCAGGGGGGAACGTAGTACTCATGCAGCTCTGGCATAGCGTCAGTGTAGGTATGCTTGGGAGGGAGGGCTGAGCAGGTAGTGGGGTAAAGTGAGAGGGGGGTGCAACAGCAGCTGATAACAAAATATTACCTCAGTTTCTCAAAAGAGGTCATCAGTGCTATGTCCTTATTTGGGTCTCTCTCAGCTCGCTTCCCCTTCAGTGTCTCAATCCGAGGGAACTTTGCACTGGTCTTGTGGCGGTACAGCTTTTTGTGTGCAGGCCCAGGGTTAATAAAGTTGGGTTTATCAAACATGTTACAGCCGAGAGCTAGTTGAGGGAATAAGGGATGAGAGGGGTTGAATTTAGCCTGGTTCTTTCCCCCCTTTCCCCCTGCCTTTCTGCCTCTCCCAGCCCCTGTTAGAGCGGCTCCTTTTTTCTTCAGATCAGCCTCTGTGCCTGCCAAGATTTTGAGGGTCTTTAGGTTGAGGCTATTGGCCTCAGAGGGCATGCAGGCCTCAGACATGGGATTCCACAGTGGCTCAATAGAAGCCATCATGAACCTTTGGACCTCAGCCATGCCAGAGACAATGTTGGACAGAATATTGGAGGGCTCCTCAAATTCTCTCTGGTCGTCCCCTACCAGACTGTTGCTCTCTGACCAGCCGGTGCCAGACCAGTCCCCAGTGCTGCTACTGTCAGTCAGGCCAGTGGCACAACCACCTGCCTGGTTCTTTGCTGCCTTCCCCTCTAACATGGCCTTTATCTTTTTGGTGGAACGTGAGTTCTGTTTGGGGGTCTTGACCTTTTCTGACTTGGGAGCTCTGGGGGCCCGGACTTTCTTTGGGCTCTGTCCTGCAGCTGTCTGTTTGTAATTGCCTTTCCTCTTTGACTTTATGCTTTTCGCACCAGCCATCTCACCAGTCTGTTCATCAAATTCTGTAACACTCAGCTCCTTTTTATCTAAACATAAGACATCCTGACTGTTAAAGTTGTGCAGCGGAAACTGCCTGTCTTCTACTGTGTATGCATTTGCTGTGTGCTCTGGTTGCTGCATAACGTCACAGTTCCACTTTACCTCCCTATTGCAGTCCATAGTTACATCAGTCACATCCTGGTATTCTCCAACATTCCCTGCCATCTTCATCTCCCGCCCCACTACCTGGGGGGACAGGTTTGGGGTCTCAGGAGGGGAAAGCTCTGACAATGATGAGTGTCTAAACTTGTCAGGGGTAAAGTTGGAGATATCCAGCAGGTCTGAGGACTCCCTGAGTGGGGTAAGGGCGTCCACACTTTGCTGAATCACCACTTTAGGACTGCAGTGAGCTAAGAAGCTGTCTCTGCCCTCCTCCTCACCCTCTCGCTCACAAGATTTGAGGCTGAGGGAGCTGTAATTGCTGGAGGAGGCTGACAGTGAGCCCACTGAGTCATAGCTGATGAGCCTGCCATTGTCTGTGCACAGGGACCCTCTCTGGTATTGCACCTGGCCCTCCACACAGGCAGACTGACACACTTGCAGTTCTGCCCCAGGCTGCAGCCCAGCCTCAGTCAGGTAGTTCTTCTCATAAAGCAGCCTGTCAGCCTCAGGGCTCAGCTGGCTGTAGTTAGACACTGGCAGGTTGTCATTCAGGGGGACAGCAGCTGGAAAGTTGTTGGGTAAGATGGGCGTCTCAGGCGTCTCAGGCCCAAAGTTCTGGCTGTGGCTTGCACAGAGCTGTGGGTGCCACATCTGGGGAAAGCTGGGGCAGTTCTGGGGAGACTGCTGGAGCTCTGACTCAGACGGGGGCGAGAGGACGCAGCTCTGAGCAAGCTGCAGAGAAGAAAACTGTTTCTCCTCTAGGGACAGTCCCAGAGGATACTGCTGCCTAGAGGGCTGCTGGGGGAAATAGGAGATAGTTGCTCCACTGGAGGAGTCTGTAGCATCTAACAGGGTCTGCAGGTAGCCCCCCGGGATGACAGGGACACCTGCCTCCACCTCCTCTGAGGAGGGAGCTTTGTCAGGAGAGCGGGTTGACGAAACAAAGGGGAATTTCTCCTCGGATGTGTGAGCCGTGGTGGTATTGTCAGAGAAATGGGGTTTGACTGTAGTTGAGCTCATGCCTGCCTCTTCTAACCCAACAGTAGGGTCCTCAATCTGTGCCGCAGCGACACAAGCATCCGTTTCATTTGTCACGCTCCTCCCCTCCGCTCCTTCTGCCTCTTTCATTTTCTTGCTCCTCAGCCTGGCTTCGCTTTTGAATTTCCTTATCCTGACTGTTTTATTTCCTCCCAATCTCCTCCCCTCCCTCTCCTCCCTCTCCTGGGAGCGGCTCTTGGCTGTGACTGTGTGCGTGATGGAGTTTGTGTCTAATGTGACTGGGAGGCCTGGGGCTGCTATTATTCCCCCTACCATGGGGGTGGCCGCATCTTTAGTGACACCTCCATGGCCCTGATCAGAGAGAGGGGAGCCCTGTGCTGTTGCTGATTGCTCCACAGCGTGAATCCTCTGAACCTTAAGCCTGTTTGCAATCTTGTATTTCCTTTTGGGATGACTAGAATTAAAAGGGCGATGATGGCGTCCGTTTAGATGAAAACCGCGCTGTTGTTTATCTCTGGCAGCCAGCTTAAGCTGTTCCTGTCTCTCTCTTTGCCTCTCCTGCCAGAAATCCTTCAGAGGAGCCAGTGTCTCATATTTGCTTACTGTGTCAGCATTTAAGCTCACAGTAGCATCTACAGGATCCAACTTGCCTAGTTTCACTGACATGAGTCTCTCGCCTTTAAACCTGTTGATGATGATGTACTTAATAACCACGGGTGGTTCTTTACGACACGATTTCCGCCGTTTTTTGGGGCACCAGTCTACATCTTCCTCCTCTTTCTGGCCAGAGGGAGCTTTTTCTTTTTTCTCTGCATTCTTCTCACTCTCAAGTGAGTCAACGTCATATAAGTAATCATCACTGTATCGAACCTTTCTCTTGGAGCGCAAGCCATAGTTGAGAGGATTGGAGGGGCTGAGGAATCTTTTAGAGTGACCCTTCTTAAATTTGCCCTCCTGCAGGGTGTCCGAGGAGGAGCCAGTGCAGGAGCTGTCGTCGCTGAATTCACCTGACTCCTCTGTGGAATTGAAATCCATTAGGTAGTTGACTTTAGGAGTCGACATGGGTGAGCCTTGGGAGCCATCAAGCGGGCTCCTGCTACTGCAGTCCCCAGCCGTTTCATCCTGCCCTGTCTCCAGGATGAGCTCATCTGTTTTGGCCTGAAGCTCCTCAGGGCTCCTCCTCAAGACTCCCCCTGCTTCTTCTTTCTTGGCACAGTTGGTCAGGACACTGGGAAAAAAGTTGAACTGGGTCTCCTCCTGGAGTACATTTGTTTTTTCCCTCATGTTATCCTGAAAAGACTCATAACGAATCTTCAGCGAACAAACGTCACTGCTCAAAGTAGAGTCATCATCTTCATCATCAAACAGATTGTCAACGTCTTCCTCAGAGAAGAGGTTGACTGACAGCTCATTCTTAGAACAAAGGTCCAGCAGTTCCATCTTACTCTCACTGATAAAAGACTCAAAGTAGCCCCAGTCCTGGCCAGCATTAGCCAACAAAACCTCCTCTCCGCTCACTTTGTCTAGTAACAGTCCTTCATACAAGTTCTTAGCTGTTGCATCATCCTCTGGGTCATCACAGTCCTCTGCTGTTTTGTTTCCATCTACTCTCTTGCCCTCACCTGGGGCCTTCGGCAGAGGAAAGCTAAGTAGCTGGTCAGAGAGGAGCTGTTCTCCATAATGACTCACTGCCTCCCCCGCATGGCTCAGGCACTGAATGCTGATGTTGTTGATGTCAGAGAAGTCCTCTCGGCTCACGTCCCCTATCCGTACACTTAGCCCAGTTTCTGAATCAGGGTTGGTGTTAGGATCATGGGGTGGGTTCTGGATAGAATTAGGGTCAGTGGCATCACGGGTCTCAATGAAGCAGCCGAGGCAGGTGCGCGTCGGCTGTAGGAGACACTCATCTGTCAGGGCAGACACAGTGCCAGGCTCCATCATTGTAGCTGACAGAGGAAGGGCAACGGGCAGTGGAAGGGAAGTCTTCTGGGTATCTCCTGTTGAGCTCCAGGAGCTTACAGCCGAAGTGGAAAGAGATGTGGGACTGGGAGTGTGGTGAAGGTGGGGAACTACACTTGGAGCCTCATGGGAGGGAGGGCATGGGGCTGTTGTCAGTCCCAGAGAGGGATCAGTGCCAAGGGGGAGGGAGAGGGTTGCTGATGTAGGCGTGGTCCTCTGGTGTGGTGGGAAGGCCTGTTGTGAAGTCTCTGCGGCAGGAGGACGTGAGGATGGAGGGAGAGCAGCATCAACGAGCCTGCACAGACTCAGATCACCACTCTGCTCACATACCCCTGGGAAAAAAAGAAAAGCTCTTTCAACTCTTTGAACTGTAACTCTAAAGTAAAATTACATTGTGAAATGCAATTAGTATCAATTAACCCCCCAGAGTTCAAAATGCCATTTTGTGATGACAGCCTTAAATACTACTATATTTGATAAGAGGCATTGCCAATTGTCAAGTTGGGTGATGATATTTTCTTAGTTGTTACATTTTGATTTTCAAAATTCAAAATTCAGATCAAATTCTCTGATCACATAAAATACAAGTAAGGTGACTCACAAATAGAGACATCTGCTTCATGCTAAGTAAACAGTGGCGTAAAGCTCTGCTATAGAATAATATCTTGTACAAAAGCAGCGATTATATTTAATAGAACAACAATATTTGAAAGGAGTTTTGTGCAACTTGGAGCAATCTTATTAAATGTTTACAGGGAGCAATCAAAAATTATCTTTTGAATCATCGTGATCATGAAAAATGCCACATTTATTTCATTAAAAAAAAAAACATTTTAAATTTTTTATTTTAAATATACCAGCTTTCATTTGACAGACACAGTAGTAGGAAAAGTCACTCTGAAATGTTACAATAATCGAGTTAATACAAATTAGTTTAGTTTAGAAATCTACTGTACTACTGCTATGTTATTATGTATTTTTTTCTACCAACCAAAAGCAATGAGATCAAATTAACGCTGTCATCTTGTTTTGCATCCTTTTAGTATTTCATCTGTAAAGGCACAGATCCAGCTCAGCTCTTAAGTAACAGATACCGCAAAATTACACAGATTGGCATCAACAATAGCAGTAATGACTCAATTGAAAGTAGATTTTGGTCATTTTCTACAGGTCGATTGCGACAATGTCTTAATCAGCTGAAGACATCCATCTGATGAGTTACAATCAAAACCCACAGAAGCGGGCTTGTAGCAGCAGGCAGATAGCTTTGTTTGCTCTGCATAATTAGATGACAGCAGCAGAGGCAGGTACGTACACATGGGACACGACAGGCCCATATGTTGGAGACTGTATAACCAATATCATCTACACCTGCCTCCGTCTACAATCCCAAGCTGCTGCTTCACGCGTATTCTTTAAAACCATGCCGGGAAAAAAAAAAAAAAATGTAAATTGAAAATCATACCACAACAATGAATGTGTTTGCAGAGGTTAACTAGCAATGTCCCCCATTTTAGAATGGATGCTCTTAATCATTATTGAGGTAGTGATAGTGCTTGAGGGAGGACTGCTTAACAAACAGGGTTCCACATGACTGTATCGGTGGTGATCTTTGAATATGGATATGATTTCAGAGTGATTTAACGAGGTAATGAAATTTCTGAGAGCAGGTCTCTCTGGGTCTGCGGCCTGCAGGCACATTGGAGCAACCAGAATGCCTACTAAAAGCACACAACTGTGCCACTGTCATCCTTAATGAAGAAACCTCAAGAGAAATATGCATGCTTCTCTCTTCCTCTTGGATTGGGAAAACTGCTATAGCAGCAACTTGTCAGAGGCTGCAGAAGAATCAAAGCGAGGCGTTTGCCATCAGTCTCTTTCAATCTGTGAGCCAAAATGACCTCAGAGCAAAAGCATGTTACTGACACATGTTCTCTGTGGAGAGTCAGTGAGTACAGATATCCTCTTTTCTACGTTTAACAAGCATTTCTGTGCAGTCTACAAATTCTGAGATAAATTGAGCCAAACATTGCGCTGCAACTTAATGTAAAGAGTGGAGCAGGAGGAAATGTTTTCCAGCCAAGGACATTGATTTATGTAAACAGTCTCTGTTTATGAAGTCAACCAAGTAATTTTCCAACAGTCATAAACAAGATAAATATAAAAAAAAATAAAAAATTACTTATCTCTTTCATTTGCCGTACAATGAGACAAAGCCACAGAAAGAGGGAAATTACAAAAAGGGGAGAAATTAGCGTCCTTTATTCCCCTGTGCTCGCATGAAACTTAAGCTGCCGTCTAATATTGCCAAAAGATTGTGCAAAATTGCTGTGAAACATTAAACTCATATTGAGAAATGTGTTTCCTCAGGGTTTATAGTGGATTAACAATCTATCCTATCCAATGTGTGCGTACATGTGATTTTCTTCCATGTGTGTGATGAGCGAAAGATAGAGAGAAAGAGAGACAGAGAGAGAGAGAGAGAGTGAGTGTGTGCGTGTGTGCACGGATGCATGTGTGTGTTTATGTGTGTGTGTGAGGGAGAGTGATAGAGTGTGAGTATTGGCTTGGGGGGTATAGTGTTATCGAGAGGCCATCTGTCTCCAGCTGGACCATTAGCTCTTCAGCTGTTCAGAATGTGCCACAGATCAGTCAGTCAGACAGGTACACAAACACACAAACACACAAACACACACACACACACACACACACACACACAGAAACTAACAGCAATGACCGTAAGACCCTCAGTTTGATGTCAAATTGAATTTGACATTAGAGGTCAAAAGGATATCGGCAGCCTCAGTTTCACTGATACGGTACAACATCATGTTACTATGGCATCTGAGCTGGCAAATGTAAATGAGTATGTAAACAACACCAAAACACTATCTAGCTCATATCCTAAAATAGTCTGAGACACACAGTCACAGTACTAGCAGTAGTAGTACAGTAGTTTTGTAATTGTATTAACTCTCTTTGAATAAAAACTGAGGATGGATGTGACACAGCTAATGCAAGCTGGCATGGACATTCACCACTGAGCATATGGAAGGACCCCGGCTGCTGGCAGGTGGCGGTGATCTTCTGATCCCCAGCCCTGCCAAGCCCAGCCATGCTAGACAGCCCGACCACTGCCAAACTAGACCAGACCAGACTAGACCAGTTAACGGTCCCGAACTCTCTGACGCTCAACTATCTTTCTAAGCCGTGACATTCAGGGCTTCATCCACCTGATGTAAGGCCGAGCTGCCCTGTGCCAGACGGCTCTGTGGGGAGACGAGCCCATGCTGAGGGACATGGTCATGGACACGAGGAGGGAGACAAGTTGGCGTCCGCGGCCTCATCTATTAGTGTGTCAAATGCCACACACGCACATAAAATACTTCACTCACAATCCACTTTCAGTCACTTCATATGAAGACCATATGTTCTCCTTATTAAAATGAATCAGATTTATACATCTATTCCATGTAGTCAAATGGATAAAATATCTCAAATATCACAATATGAGACACAATGCAAATGAAAACAGCTGACATGGCCTTTTCCTCCTTTTAATAGCTTTTTGAAGTCATTTCTCATTCCCATCCCCCTCTCTATGCCGTCTTTCTCCTTTTTTTCTGCTTGCTATCTCTTTCCCTCCCAACTTCCCTGCTCCTTATCCCTGGTATATGAAGGTTTTTACACTCGTAAAAATGCCAAGCTAGCCATTCTGCAGCTCAGCCACCTGGGGCGTTCACTCATCCAGCTAGTAGGACAGCCAAGCCACAGAAGCTGCATGCTACCTATTGCTCCATCTTCACTATATGACATTTGGTGAATGGTGGGGGGAAATCAATCCAGCCAGTACAGGTTGTTCATAATAAGTGGTGAGTAACTGCAGTATGATTCATGGCCAGCCTCCTCAGAGAGCTGTCCTATTCCTGCTCAAAGGAGCCACTTTCACCCTTCCCTCTACCGCACTTTTTCCTACTTTCATTCTCCATCCTCTCTCTTACTTTCTTCCTCTGTGTGCCTCTCAAGGAAAAGACTAATGCCGAGTATAATCCGTATGATTCCCTCAGTGGGGACCAGTCAGTTCCCACTGAGCCTGACCAGAGCTGAAATAGTAAGATAAACCTCATCTAAGGATCAGTGGTGTTTGGCAGAGGTAAACTATAGGGGGCAGTAGGTAGTGGCTGAATGAATCTTGGAAAATGCACAACATCAATGGGGCTTATAAGGAAATAAAATTGTGTTGTTTTTTTACAGCATGTAAATATCATTGTGATGCAGGGTTTACATTGCTGCAGGTACAACCTAAAAAAAAGACAAGAACAAAAGAATCTGATTAAACGTATGTTACACACAGACTGCCGTTTGCTGTATATGGTAATGACTGAATGAGTGTAAGGGAATTAATGGTTTGCACCCTCTTTCACATTTGCACCTTTTCATTAGGAAAAAAAGGTAGATGTCATTTTTCTAAGTTGTGGGAGCATTGGGAAAGAGGATTAACAATAGCTTAAAAAAAAAGCTTCATTTAATGTTTCTTTTCTGCTTTTCATTTTAAAAAGACAGGATGTGTTTCACATTCTCCATATCTTGTCCAAAAGATTAAAAACTGAGGGTGAAAAGCTAATTCATGAAAGCCAGTTCTATGGCATGTGGTAATACTAATTGTCTTTTCAAAGTTTCAAAGATGTTGGCAGGGAAAGTGTTGCCATCAAGCTTTCATTTATTCTAACAGATGCTTGATTATTCTGGTGGAAATGAAAAATTCTTCTCTTAGGTCAACAACCTCTAAATGTTCAAGGTTCAACTTTAAATTGTACATTACTCATTTGAATAGAGGTCACTGGATATTATACTACTAAAAAAAAAAAAAAACAAAGGGTTTTTTTTTCACCTGTGTCCTCCACTGGAAATGCATTCTCTGGTTCTGAAGTCTTCACGATCAATGTGAGACTGCTGTCTGTTAACACATCCATCAATACGGCTCAATGCTGCACCTCCTACGCATCATTTTGACTGTCCCACCTGTTGGATAGGGAGAACCAGAGACAAACGGAGAAGACAGAGAGACAGACAGAATCATTAAAGGACGACTGCCTCTAATGCAGAATAACATTAATGGCATTACATTGGATTTCATTACAACAAAGACTGACACAAGACACAGACGCACACAAAGTTGCAGTAATTGAAGAAAAGCTTGAAACAACAAAGAGGCATCAAAGAGGTTCTTGGGGCACCAAACAATTGGTTATTTCTTCTCTGTATGACATATTTGTGTCTAAGATTAATTTAAACTTTGCCAACCAAGAAAGTACACAAATGATCGCAGCTGAGATCACTATGGCAACTGTATGCCATACTATCCTATTTTAAGCTTCATTTAACATTTATAGCAGAGTTGTTAACCTATGCGAACCTCACATAGGCAGCTCTGAGCATATTTGTTTATTGTAATTAGCTAACTCCCTCCCTCCCGTGTGCATCGGCAGCAAGAAAACCAACCCAGCTCAAAGAGGAGAGATTAAAGAGACGTGACTGAGGCGGTGACAGCAAACTGTGAACACTGACAATACTTTTTACTTTTGCAAGTGATGGTAAAAGTGGGGGGGTGATGAAATGGGTGCCTATGTGTAACAGGATGCAGTACAATGTCATACAAAACAATACGTTAAGGTAAAGAGAGAGAGAGAGAAAGAGACACGGAGAGAGAAGAAAGGTTGAAGTTTGTCAGCCAAGGAATTGGGTGGGGTGGCACAGAGATGAAAAAGCATATTAACCTAGTGTGATTCCTGAAAGAATAATGATGATACAAGAGACTCTGGGCCAGTAAATGATGAACATTTGATGTTGTAGCCTCCTGCCTGTTTATATTGTTTTCTCTCTTCTGTTTTTCTTTTCCCCCCCTAGCTCCTGCAGTCCTTCTCTGGAGGAGTGGAGCTGCAGGATGACAAATGAGGAGGGGAGGGGATCTAATAACATGATCTCCTTGTGGTGTGAAAAGGGTGGCTAGGAGATTAAGACAGACGGCAGACAATAAGACAAAGGTAGTGTGCAGCTGACTACAAACAAGTGCCATCGCTTTCATCCTTTTGCTTTAAATGTCATTAGCTGTTCACTGACCTGAGCAGGAGAGCTACCTGAAGGGAAGAGGAGAGCTTCCTGAAGGGAACCCCTGCTTCAGCTTACAGTTACATATACACTGGCTCAGTGGGTAATTACCTTATGAACCATCACACCTGCTCATGTGTGTAGCAGGTACAAGGACCCTGTAGGTAGACCCAGTCAGAACCCAGTCTCTCTTTATAGAAAAGCGCTATTACTCCTTAAGCCACGGCTTAAGTGCACATTGCATTTATAGAGCTCAGAGATGGTTTTGAGGTCATCTTCTAACAATTCGGCACAATGAGAAACTGAAATTTCTACATCTGGCAATAAACACATGCCAGTCCACAAAGCATGAATTAGAATTGGATATCTCTCCCTTAACTGGCTGACCCAGATGAGCTAAGCCCTTATCAATGCAACAATCCTGAGGACTCAGTAAAAGTAAAGTCGAAGCAGCACCCTATTAAAAAAAATAGTCTGCAGCCACCAAGCAGAGTGGCAGTGACACAACACACACAGCCTGGTCAGGCTACAGAGGTCCTGCAAGAGCTCAGAGCCTAGAGCTGCTTGAGGATGTGTATATGTGTGTATATATGTGTTCATGCCCAAGTACATGTGTGTTAGACAAAGCCCCCAAGGCTGAGGATCCTCAGCATCAGCATCCACTGGCAGAAGCTGCACATACAATCACATGAAGAGAGAGAGAGACAGAGAGAGAGATAGAGAGAGAGAGAGACAGAGAGAGAGACAGAGAGACAGAGAGAGAGAGAGAGACAGAGAGAATGAAAGCTGGGCATTTCACAACACTCCCCACAGCTCCCCTCCTGCCAGCCAGCTCCAATGCCTCAAATGTGTTTATTTTCCACATTATTCATGATTCTCCTGTATTACCCCCCCACCCGCCCCGTCACACCCAGACTCTCCCTCCCTTTACCATCTCCACTACTCTGTCAAGACCTGACGAGAGGCTATTTCAATAATGAAGATGGACTAACTGCAATAGAGAGTGCACATAAATTGGAGCTACAGCCAACAAGCATGTCCAATTTGCCAAGCGGTTAAGCCTGATGTGCAGCGCGGCTTTAAGAGAGCACCGCGGCTACCGTCAACAGGTTTGTGCCGACCTGATTCATCCATCCACATCATTAATACTTCACAGAGGGCAACACCATTTAACTCTGCTGCAGGAAACTGCTCTTTAAACACCACACATTAGGGCACGTAATCACTGTGCACTCATTTCTGGAGCATTCAGCAGGTGTAGGAAAATGACTAGTACTTCTGACCCCTCCATTGTTCTTGCGTGTGCACCAGGGTTCTTTGCACGATGAAAAACAGAAATAGAGACAAAGAGCAGAGAGTGGGAAAAGCCAAACAGAATGATTAGGATTTGATTTATCCATTTAAACCCTCCTCCACCTCCTCCACACACCATGTGTTAATGTGCAAGCTGGATAACAAGATAAGAACATGTTTACTTGCTCTATATGGAATTTATCAGTACCACAATCTAATTCCTGCAAGCCTCTTCCCAGGTCCCCATTTCACTGTATTTCTCCTTATTTCGATTGCATTTTTCTCCAATGAAGCAGCAACAAGAGGGGTGGCTGGAGTCGGATCGTGTATAATTGGTGAAAATACGAAGCAAGGTCCCACAGCAGTAGTATATGTACATACAAAGGGCCCATTGTGTCAACAGAGGGAGAGAGAGTCAGGGGCCAAGGAATAGATCCCCAACAGAGGAGCTCTCAAAGAGGGCATAGCGCCACAGGGAACACTGATCCAAACAGACAGCGCTGAAATGGCGACTCCTCCTTTCAGCACAGGTATACAGTTTCAGAGCAGGTTCACTGGCTTGCTGCAGACAGACTGAGTAGCCTGATTCACACGCAACTCATGGTAATACTCTTGAGCTCAAAAGCTTGCGGCACTGCCTGGATGGAGTGCAGAAGAAAAAAAATATCCAATACAGACACAGGTACACATGAATAATAAGGCTCAACGAGCACCTTTTAACATAAACATATTGGCAGATAGATTTTTTTTTTTCAAGGCCAGAACCTTAAATCTGGGAAGTAAACCCTTGTTCAGTACTACTGGAGAGCGTGACTGAGCTCAATTTAGTCTTAAGTTGAAGACGTTTTACACGTATCATATCTGAATTTCACCCGCCCTAACTATTGTGAAGACGACAGACATTCTCAGTCACGCAGAGACATGCTGCAGATCTGAGTACAGTGCTCTAATTGTGGAAGCTGAATTGTAACATGCTTGTTAGGTGTGAAACTACAGAAGAGAACATGCAGACTTTATACACAAAAGGCTTGTGTCGTCTTGATATCAGGCAGCCGTGCTAACCGCTGTGCTGTCATTCCCTCACTGCCATTGACTCAATTGTTTACTTTCTCCTGTTATAGCTGGAAGCTGGACTGCAGAGCTCTCGTCACAGTGCTGCTACTGTCTGTGCTGTGCACTCTGTTCCCGATATGTTTCAGAAGAAGAAGCAACTGTCGATTCAATGTTTATCACCTGAACAGTGGAGGCAAAATAATGCAGATTTTTATAGTTGTCCTTTAACCACAATATTTGGTGATTTAAGGGATGCTGAAGAAGGAAAAGTTATGATCAACATCATCATTATGATGGAAAAAAAGCATATATTATATTTAAAGGTACAAAAAGGACCGCAATTAAACACTGAACATGAAAGTATCAGTGAATTCTTGAAGCGGATGTTTAAAAGAATAAAGAAGAGAATTTAAGTTTTTGAACGTGGGTGGGATGCTTTGAGTCAGGGTGAAGGCTGAAGTTGAAAAAGAAAATATATAAATAAAATAATATTGGAAAGTCGATAAAGGTCAACTAAAGGGATGTAAATATGTTTTGGCTGTATAATGGAGTAAATACTTATGTATATATTTGTGTGTAGCTATAATTATATGTATATGCATATATGTATGTATGTAAGGGTTTGGTTATATGGATATGAACCTCTTTTGTCCTATACTGCACCGTAACAATGATAAGTACTACTTTTCTTTCTTCTTTTTCTCTTCTACTCTGTTGTTGTTGGTGGTTGTACTTCTATTATTTTTCTTTACATGTATCTGTGTGTATTCCTTTGACCCTGTGTAATAATAAAATACATTTATAAGAACTATCTAGCTCTCTCTCTCTCTCTCTGTGTGTGTGCATCTCATTTTTCTTCAACTCTCTCACACACGAGCATTGTTCTGCCAAAGGTCAACAGGCCTTTTCATATCTGATATGTCAGAGATCTCTTCCTCTGGGGGCAGTGTTATGACACACCAAGCCAACCTCAAAGAAAGCAGCACTGTCCATGGTCGACAGATCAAACACTTGCGGGCCGCATCACCTCAAGTCACTTTTTGTTCACTTTAAACGCACTGCAATGACCACAGTACTATTCGCCGCCAACATTGATCTGTGCCTACAGTCAGTGTTTGTGATCAGGGCTGGTGGTAGAGCTGAAATCAATTTCAGTATATTAATAATAGTTTTCTTTCTATATTGATATACAGTGCTGTATCATACCAAGGCATACATAACAAGAACTTTAACCTGCATTAATTTTTTTTTTTTTTTTTTTTTATTGCCCACTTGGGTGCAGCGCAACAAGCTATTAACACAACACTGACACATTATCACATTATCATAAAGTTGATATAGCCACTACATTTACACATCCAATAGAGACATTAGCATTTGGAATCACGTCTGTGTGCAAATCTTCTTTTAGTTTTGTTTTGGTCACAGCTAGTCAATAACGTTGTCTGTCTGCTGCTGGGCAGGAAGTGTGCAGAAGTTTTTTGGGGGGTTTTTTTCAGCTTTTTTTTCAGCTTTTTTGCATCTTGCTGTATTTGGAAATAATGATGAAAAGTTGAGTGGTGATATTGATTAAAAACAGTAAAGTTGCTGGGCATGAAAAATAAGAGAATGAGCTAAAGCATGTTGTTAAAACAAAAATATAGACTGCAGAATTACATCAGAATTAAAGAATTATCGTCAAAAAATTGAACATAATGTTGTAAAGTGATATACTGAAATTTAATTTAAAAAAAATAATGACTTAAACATTATATTGAATTATATTATTTAATATTAAAACAAAATGCTAAAAATGGCTACATATGCTGAACAACAGCCCAGCAGCATTTCACCAAATTGGTGGCTTAGTGTGATGGGGCGGTTTTACAGTATGTAGGTGTTTTCTGAATCATGCCGGTGTTTTTGTTTCTAGCCACCTCTCCACAAAAAGGTGCTCTAATCGTCTGACTCTGTCATGAAGATTGCTTGTCAGTTAATATCTGTGCTGCAGCTGAAGTCAGATTTCAATGATTTTGTCACATGGAGAGAGAGCGAGAGAGAGAGAGAGAGATAGAGAGACACTCTCTTATCTGTATATCTTAATTCAATAGTGCCGTCTACATTTGCTTCTTCTACTATATGCCATCTCCGTCAGCTGTTTGGTGCCTTATTTGAACATCACCTCACCTAAAATCCCTGACATGGCCACAGCGATGGCAGAGATATGGTATCCGCTTGAGATAATCATCGTCAATCACAGGCTGCTGAAGAGCCCGGGAAACATCTGATAGGCAGAGATTCACTATGAATCAGGATTATATAGAGCTGGATCTTTATCAGCACAGCACAACCTGCAGAGCCGGATCTGGACAATTGTGACCACTGTTACCTCCGAAACACCTCGGTCTGCCTCAGAATAGAGGTAGAAAATCAGGACACTACTCAGGCCGTTGTGGTTCTGCTGAGATATAGAATATGAGTGATTCTAGGATTTAATCATCGCTGAGTGTGTTGCTCTAGAGACGAGTGGATTTTAACTCTTTGATCTGCCTTCATTTATCTTTTAGTTGACGTTTGCTAAAATTTGATGTTACTGTCATTAACGTAATCATTTATTATTTATAAGTTAAATGTAGTTTGTTTGTGAGGGACCATTTACAAAAAACATTAATCTCGTACAAATTACAGAGATATATTGGACCAGATTTAGTTACTGCCTAATTTGCAGTCCCAAGGCAGAGAGATGCAAACGCTAAAAGTGTTTAATACAAAGTATAGAGTTTCAGTCATATTTTTCATGATTACATTACCCAAGATTGTCAGATTGCATCAGCGGCTTTAAAGATATCATTATTTGAAATTCGATATAGGTCACATGATATCAATTAAAATATTTTCAAGACAACTGAGCAATTCCATCCACTGAAGGCAGCCACAACATGCAGCAACAACAAGTTGGACCTTGTGTTGAGTTTTTTTTTTTTTTTTGTCCAGCTGCTTTTCATGATCAAGATGACACATTCAATCTCAGATTGTGAGCAAACAAAATCCAGCTACGGTTGCTTCAAGGTTTTGCCCAAGGACACAAACTGTGTACGACTGGCACTACGCGTATACAGTATGTGTAGTTTGTAAGGGGACCTGTCATTGTCATTTAGTTTTAAAGTCATATTCTATGCATGAATTCATTTGTTTATTTCTGAATCTCATTTTTCCTCTTGAAAGATAAAACATTAAAAAAAGGACAGCAGAAAACATATGATCCCGATATCCTTCTTTGCAACACATTATATTTAATATTTTTATTGTACTGTATTGCTTTACATTCAACGAGGAGCTGTCAAGCTGTTTTAGTTATCCTTCTATTCAACTCTGTGTATGGATTCATAAATGGATTTTAAGTTAAAATTACATACAATTGTTTAAAATGTGATTTTTAACATTATAAATATGTTAACATGTATATATTATATCTATATATTTTATTAATGCATAGTCCGCTGCTGCAGCCATTCAGAATGGATAAGGTAGTAGACGTAAGCCACGACAGACAGACAGACAGAAGGCAGTTAAATGATTTATACAATGAGTTATGTTTAGAATTAGTTTTGATGAACTTTACAATTTTAACAAATTATGTAATTATATGCATTCATTATAGGAATACATATGCATAGTTTCTGATAAATAATCTGATCAATAATCACCACTTGCTATATATTATCTGGCAACTGCATGTTTAACCAAAGCTCTTCAGCAGAGAGGAGAGGAGAACAGAGAGAGATAAGGAGAAGAGAGAAATAAGCATAGGGAAGGTCAAGAGTGAGGAGAGAGACAGCAGAATACAATACATCACTTCATGTCTTCAGACACAGCTGCTACATGTGTTTACGTTGCTGCCTCATTCATACATGTATAGATAATCAGTCAAAACAAGGTTGCTACTTAAAACCAAAAAAAAAAGTGCTGGTGTCTAAATGGGGATGGGGCTCTGTCAGTAAATGGCAGAGAGAATAATGGCAATAAGGCAGGCAGTAGGCGAGGTGTTAAAAGTTGATTAGGTTGTTAAAGGTCACATAGTCAGGCCTCATCAGCTGTCCCAATGGAGCACGAGAAGCAGCTCAGGGCCTCAGCACTGCTGCTAATGAGACGAAAGCAATGGCATCCTCACTAACATATGGATATATCCTGCTCCAATGTACAGCAGTCTTCTTATGGTACATGAGAGCGTGCGCCAGTTCCCAGTTAATGTGATGACATTAACAAAAAAACATCTCGCCTGAGTTTGCTGTAACAAGCCCTGCACAGGAACACACAGAGTGCTAAGGAAGGCTGGGAAGGATAATGGTGAGGCATGTTAAGCTACATTACTTGATCACAG
Source organism: Pampus argenteus (assembly GCA_036937835.1). Classification (NCBI taxonomy): domain Eukaryota; kingdom Metazoa; phylum Chordata; class Actinopteri; order Scombriformes; family Stromateidae; genus Pampus; species Pampus argenteus. Next base: position 19,179,593 of record CM072861.1, on the reverse strand, counting down.
AAAGTATAAATGCACTGTGAGTTGAAACATGCTCATACACACATTTACACACAGATACACACTCATACACACTCATACATGGGCTAACACACCGTAAACTTTCACATTACAGATTCATTTGCTCATTTGAGCAAATCTATGTTTTGTCCACCCACTGCTCTTGAAGGGTCAGTCTTATGAAATGATTGCGTATTTAATGAGGTTCTGCATACAAGCAGCCCTGTGTATGAGCGCGTATGAGTACGCGCATACACACGTGGAAAACCACATACACATTCATTACGCACACAATGCTCCCACTCAGTACGGTCAAAAAGATGCCGATGTATGAGTAACTGCTTATAAATACAGAAGCTGCATCCTTCCCCTAGAAACAAAGAGCCAAAACTACTGATCATGCCCAACCCTTCAACAACACACAAAGCCACACACACACACACATGCACACATACACACACAAACACGTGCATGCATCAAATAATCTTTACTGCAATGGTAAAAAAGGTCAGCCATCTGAGATGCAATTATCATATTTCCAACAGGTGCATTTATTAGAGCTATGCTTCGTTTGCTTTGCTGAATCTCAATCAGGCTGGGGGGGGGGGGAATTGGGGGCCATTACACTGCAGTGATCAGTGCTAATACAGTGACATTATGTCCTGCAGGTTTACATGCCTGCAAATGCACTCGGTCAATGCCTATTTCTGCCACAACAACGCCTGTCAGACACATTATGGGTTGAAGTGATCAATATTTTTTATTACCACCACTTTGTTCTACCTCTCTCACATAAGCTCCACTATAATTGACATTTATGCAATTTTCAGGGCCACTGCCTTTCTTTTCTTCACATGTCAGCTTATATGTGTCCGTACACGAGTTTGTGTATGTATGCCATTTTTTTAAATGAACATGTTCTCTGTATTAGACAGTTACGTGTCTGGCTGTCTGCTGATGAGTTTGCGTACTGATTTGTGTGTGCTTGTGTTCGATATTGTGCGTGCATGTGTGTGTTTTTACATGTCTGTGCATGTAAGAACTTAAAGTTAGAGTCCCTCATACTGAGAAGCTCTCAAAAGTGAGGCTGGATCACAGGGAAAGGGCATCAGAATAAGAGGTGATGATGGTCGCTATGGCGCTGGCCTCCATGGTAGTCAATCACAGACCTTTATAGTGGAATCGGTGGAAAAAAAAGCAAAATCACACTCAATATCAGTGTTGGCTACAACCACCATCAATGGCTAATCAATAGAGCAGTGCACCTATGGGAGACATGTTCCATTAAGTCTGCAGGTCAATGTGTTTGCCAGCAGATAGCACTGGTTTATTTTCCCTGACGCTTGTCCCCAGCCCTATACCCCACATGCTTGATTAGCTGCCTGCTTGCCTCCATTGATGTGTATCAGTGGTCACCCCCGGAGTCCTATCAGTCAGTAACTCTCAAAAGGCACAGGGTGAACACATACGACCTATGACCTCTGCCCTCTGACCCCGGGTGACCCTCAGTTAATTAGGTGTGTGTGTTTACCAAACATCTGCTCCACTTGCACCATTACTCTACTGTCTGAAAATTAGAATTGCATATACAACATAGACACAAATACTATGGAGGAGTTATGGCGCAGAGGTGGGCTCGATTATTGAGCTAGACAAAAAAAACGCCTCCAAATTTTAGAGACCCAATACATTATAGGCTGGTCTTAATGCAGTGTGACAATATAGATTTGATTTTTACATCTGCGGTTATTTGTCCTCGTGCTGATATTTCCTTTTGTCACCATGCACATGTCATCACTACACAGACTGACAAGAAGAATGTGAGAACGCACACGTAACACAGGAGCTAGTAATTAATGAAATGACCTCTGAATGTTGCACCTACAGCAGACCTCTCTCATCACAGCCACACACACACACACACACATGTGCACACACACTTACTAGAATAGAACGGCTGTCTGTAGCTGCTGGAACCTGCCAATTATTCTGTACTTTACTGGACCCTCACTGCATCAGAGGTGTGATTGGAATAACAACCATCCTCCGAACCACGCAATTCTCCATTCCCTGTAGGGCAGCATTAAACCAGCAGGGAAAGAAGGAAGAGAGCATGAAGAGATGGTAGCGACGATGAGGAAGTGTACGAGACAGAGGAAGAGGAGAGGGGGGAAAAAAAACCAAAAATCTGAGGATTACGTGAGAAAGGAGAGGATGGGGAGGAGAGGGGAAGAAGTCAAAGCCGGGGCTCCCTGGCAACATGCAGAGGCAGTGTGAGAGTGAGTGCTGTCTGAGTGACACTCACTCTTATATCCCCCCCTCTGGGGAAATAACCCCCTTAATCCAGCATGCTCTTTCAGATAGACAAGATCCCCCTTCTTCTCCCAGCAAGGATATGAAACGCTCCCCCTTGTGATTCAAATACCAGGGATGAGGGCTGGAAATCAAATAGACAACAATGTGACATGGCGCAGCTACAGAAAGACATCAATGCCCCCGTCTCCTCCTCTCTGGCAGCTAACTTGCTGCCACGGAGGGAGGCACAAAGTCATTGGTCAACACTGAAGAAAGTGGCCTGCCATTGGCTCGTTTGTTGGGAGGTGGCATAACGTTGGTTAGTTAGTTAGTTTTCCCTGCCTTTTACAGAAGAAAAAAAAAATATTTCTTTTGTAGGAACATTTGTGTATTTGTGCCACTTCACAGGTTCCTTTCGTTTTGTCTAAAATAACCTAAATATGTCACTCCTTTGCCTTGGTTTCTGAAAATCACTTACTATATCCTTCCTGCTGCTTTGATGCCTAGTCCCCCTTAGTAATATCCTTTTTCATAAGCACGCACAATGTGACGAATACTTGGAGACGGAGTTAATTAACAGTACACAGCACTGGATGGACCATGGAATCAATAAAGTCAAGGCAGGCCCAGTCGCAGCAGGCCGAGCGGCAAGACCCGCCAACCACGCAGCCTTTTCAGTGTGAATCGAGGGAGGTCTTTTTCTCTCCATTCTGGTAAATCACTCCACAGCCAGGCTGCTTGGTACACAGAGCGAACTGCAGAGCTAGGCCGACACAGTGTGATATTATATTAGCATTACAAAGGCTTTCCCACCATCTGTGACACACTGTGGAAAAAAAAAAAATCACTTTTCTGTTTCCAAGCCCCGAGTGCTGATGTTTCCATAGGTTCTGTGAGTAGGGACTGATGGGAGTGCGGCTGGGATGACAAACGAAAAATGCATTTAATACAGCCTCTCTGACACATGTGATTCACCTCCAGTATAGTACATACAGTACGCGTAACACACGCAAAGCCTTGCGGCTATTCTAAGCCTTTTTAACTTTAGCTGAGGGTTCACAAAGTGCCATTATAAACCTATTAATGTTACAACACTGATCTCTGTGGCATTTTTATTTTGATTCGAAAAGATGGGCTGGATTTATGATAATTTCTAGCATAGCGTAGGATTTTTACAAAAACAAACTATAAAGAGCTATGTTCTACTCAGTGAGTGCAGATAGAGCTCTGTGCTTCACTCAGCGGCCTAGGGGAATGAATAGACTTGGCTCGTCCACAGAGCTCTCCTTGCTTTCCACTGTAGCCTGTTGTCACTAGCCCCTGGTTATACGCCAGTCGCCTACTTGGCAGGGAGAGGTGCTGTACAAAGCAACTGGCAGGTCTGGTAAATAATGCTGATGGAGTGTGATAGAGAGAGAAGCGTCTCCTTTATTCCACACAGCTACTCTATCTGTTTCAGTGAGGAGAGAGGAGAGACAAATGCTGCCTTCTTTTTTCCAATCTATTCAGCTGGTGAAGCAAGGAGAAAAAAAAAAAACCAACCTACCTAGCTCTTCTTTGTTATCTTTCATGACGTTTGCCAGCTTAAGAAAAACCAATAGCCCTCAGCCAATGCCTTACCAAAATACCCAGCACTGCAGGAGCAGACAACCTGCCAACCGCTGGGATTTACAGTTGAAACTTCATGCATACAATTACACCAGATGAAGGAGGGACAAGTGGACAATAGCAATGCAGCGTTGAGGGGAAACACTCATCTAGGCAATCATGCAAAGCCCTCTACTTAGTCAGTGAAACAGGAAAACAGAGGAAGAGGGAGAGTGAAGGAGAGAGACATGATTATCACACGCTATATATGACTGAATTCATGGTTCAAGCTTCAGCAGCAACACAGAAACATGATCACCCTCATCAACAATGCTGTCTGCATTACAGGGAGCGAAAACTGCAAAAGCAAACTCAAGTTCCATCACTGTAACCAACAGTGCATTTCCATATGCTCTTCTTATTGTTGGTATATGTGACTTTATGCATGCCGATGCTTTGATTGGAATAACCCATTAACATTGCCCATTGTCCCCCATTCACTAAAATCTACATTCTCTTATCAATGCTTCCTGTGTGAAGACATGAAGGAGCTGTGCAGCTTACCAGAGGCTATATCTCAGTAAGAGCAAGCCAGCATAGTGGATGTGCACCAATTGTGTAGTTTTAAGTAAAGGAGGCATGAACATTTATCAATGGAAGGAAAAATCCTGTAAATGACATGCGCATGATCCCATATAGAGGCTTTCCGCCAACCTGTAATCCAAATATGTGGATGAATACATTGCGCATGTGTACTTCTGTCATCTGATGTGGATATTAATGTAGAATATTACTGCATATAAAAAAAGCATATATGGCTCAGTGGTGGAATATAAAGCCACTCTCATCCCTGCGGGAGTGTGAAGGGTCAATGAGGTTTCCAGCTCTAGTGTAATATTCCTGTCACTGAGCCTCATTCTGAAGACACCTGTAGATGCATCCGGCATTCTCCCTTTTCACTAAGAGTAATTCGCATTAGCATATGGCCCAGAATATCCAGCCTGGTGAGAGCGAAGGCAGCAGGGTTAGCTCTCTTGTCAAAACCAATATCCACCTCTTGAAGACTAGACTAGGGAGAGGCAGCCAAAATCATCTGCATAAAGGAGAGGCACTAAATTCACCTCTCATAAAATACGACAGGGGAGCCAGCTCACACTGGTTAAAGCATGATGAAAGGAATGGAATCCAGCACAGCTCCCTGTCTGTGGATAATCAAACAACCCTGGTGCTAAAAGCATGGCATTCAAATTCAATTGTGAAAGCTGCTGTGTCTGAGAAAAGGAAAAGACACGAGAGAAAGAATACATTCCCGTTGTTTTGAACTCTGTGGGAGCCTAAAAGATGTGTTTTTTAGTGCCTCCCATTAGAAATCAACGTGCAAACTTTAAAAACAAGACACTTGGTAAACGGCGAAATAAAGACTTAAGAAATAACAAAAGTAATTTCATCAAATTGCAAATTGATTGGTAATGCAATGAAAACAATGAAGATTTATTATTAAAGCGCAGGCGGCCACATGAGCTCACAGTATCTTCAAGCCGGAGCATTCACAGCCACATCTAATCCCCAAGGAAACAGCAGTACATATTAACCAGCAGATGATGACTATATATCACATGGATTATCACATGTCAATGCACAAGATATCCGCGCTGCTACAAGCCGATCACCTTGTACATCTCGAGATTCAAAGAGAAGAGAAAGAACTAAAAGATGAAAAAGAAATGAATATGCTTTTAAGAATCTTTAATCCGTAGCATTCAACTGTGTGTATATATATATATATATATATATATATATATATATATCAGGGTAACATAGCATCAGTGCACATCAAAGAGCTGCACACATTCACTGACACAACAGCAGGCTTTTACACTTGGACTGCAACGTAGTGGTGCGGCAAAACAGCCGAGGCAACAAGGAGAGAGTATGAATGCCTTATTACAGAGTGTGAAGTGGAGCTGGGAGCAGGGAGGGAAAAGGGAATGTCTCAGTGACAGAGGCAGAGGCTGATGAAAGCCCTGCACAGAGCAGTCGAAAGCGCCGACACATGACACAGCTCATAACTGCTCACCATCCAGGACAGGATCGCATTCATGTAGCCCTCTCCTTCATGTATATTTAAAACACACACATCTGCAGTTCAATTTCAGCTAAAAACACACACATATATATATATATATATATATATATATATATATATATATATATATATATATGAAATATCAGGGCACGCCTCACATGGGTGTGAGCTGACAAAGACAAAATAGCGAACGGAGAGATTTTTCTTTTTACGTCATTGTTTTTTGTTTTTTTTTCTTAATTAATAGAAACACCGAGCACGCTGTAGTTGCTCTGACACATTAGTGTATCTTCAAGGCCCTCGGTGTGTTTGTGTACGGGGTGTCAATGTGAGAAAGCGTGTGGGTGTATTTGCTCGACTATATCTTTGTGTAAGAGAAAAAAGAATAACGTGGCGATGGGAGTGACTGAGAAAAGGAAAAAGAGAGTATGGACATGAGAGCTGGAAAGAGGAGAGAGAGAGAAAGAGAGCGAACACAGTGGTGATGGTAGAGAGAGAGAGAGAGAGAGAGAAGAGGGGGGGTTTCTCTGTGAGCCCAGGAGGTAGGTAAGATTACAGATGTACACACAATGTTCTGGAGCACAGGCCAAGGGCTGAATAACAGAGTGTTGCTGTTTCTCCAGAGCAGCTTGCTGCAGCTCACTCTGTGCCTCGTCTGCTCAATGCCCAGGGCAGCCATTCAGAGACGCTCCCCGAGCAGCACAGATAGACTCTCTCATATCCCAAATAACAGAGTTCCTCCAACAGAACGGCGAAGGAGAAGGCTCACGTCGTTTCCTCGTCGCGACTTTATTTATCATTAGCAGCAAGCGCATTTCTAGCTGACTCTTCTGTTTTTAACACGTTTTCTTCCATTTTTCTTTCTTCACTGTTATTCATAATGTTCGAATGTAGTGCAGTAGGTAATTGCTCCTACTTAGCCTCCTTCCATTTTCATTATAACAAGATTAAGGCAATGCTACAATTATCACAACTATCATGTAAACATACGGGCTCATGTTAGTCAAATTAAGGTAGAAATAACCTGATTAACCTGGATTACTAATGAGTCGTGTGAATTACGGTGGCATGTTTAGAGCTTAGTCTAACTTCTTTCAATGGTTATGATTAAAAGCATGATCTTGAACAGTGACTTTGTACAAATGAACGTTGGCATCTAGGACAGACGGCATGAATTCATGAGCGCTAATAAGACAAAACCCTCACAACACCAAACTTATTAAAAAATAAAAAATAAAAAATCATTCAACTCACTTCAATATTCACAATACACAGATACAAAAAGTGCAAACATTTCTTTTTCATATTGCATTTGTGCTGTAGTAACACTGCTGTACAATTTATCTAACGTAACACTGCAGGACAAAACACACACCTACTTTAGTGAGGTGTTGGCTCACAGGCGGAGAACAAAAAAAACAAAAACAAAAAAAACAGAGAACATGAAAGCCACAAAGTCATCGCCACGATGTAATTATTTATCTCAACATGTAGAGCTTGACACTTGCTGCAAACTGCCCTCTTCATGATAAAATACAACTGACATTCACACTGACTAAGGCTGGTATTTCCCATCAGCGCTATCAACTTGAAAGGCCAATCAGAGGGGCTGAAATAAAAACGTGCATGTTTCAAGAAACCGACAGTATAAAATTCAAAGTATATAACATTTTACGTTCCTAGTATAAATTCATTTTGTGTATTTATTTTACCCTCAATATTGAATTGACGCTGATTAAACATATAGTATATATATATATAGTACCTTAATTCTGCAGACTGCCATCACAATCAAAAGTAGGAGATTACATTTTTAAGAAGTGGGCATGAGTCTGTTAAAACGTGGATGAAGTTGTGCTTTAGAAGCGGACGTGTCGGTGAGTGGGCTCGTGTTTGTGTGTCTGTATGAGTAAGAGCTTCAGCAAATCTGACACACAAAAAAAACGTGAGCCAAATACAAGCACGATCACTTGTTGCTCAAGGGGGGGAAAAAAAGGAGAGTATATCCAGAAGCATCTACACAGCCTGAGCTTACCAGCTGTTCCAATCAGCCTAACTACTTACTGACTGATAACATTGCAGGTCAGTGCCAGCTAGAAAACAGCAAAGCAAGAGATTGAAGATTGAGAGCTCTGAACAGTTAGCTTTAGCTTTTATGCCTTTTTCAGAGCGTATATTATTGTGCCAAGGAGCACAGAGTGATGTATATCAGGTTACAAATATTGGTTCCTATTCTGGCATGAAATTTCCACTTATGTTTCTGCTTACAATGTTATTCTGCTTTTGTTAACACAAGGCTGAAGAACAATATTTATGGTATTCACTGGTAGAGGCACACATACAGACATCTCCAACCATCACATTAACACTTTGTATATATGTTGAGCCTTTACAGTATTTTTTTAAAATAAATACATGCAGATAAAAATACAGTTTTTAATTTGGTCGTCCATAAATGGTGGTAGGATGTACAGTATTAGGGCCTTTCCTTTTACATGTTTGGAGCAGTCAGCTGGCAGCAGGACTGGTGTGTGTTTTATGTATGAAGTCACTAATTTAAGGAATAGGCTGCACATTCCCAAAAACATTATGAGATTATAGTTGTCTCATTTTGCAAATCTTGGAAAAGGGTGCCGGGCTCTGGTTTAGTGCACTTTATTATGCATGAAAGTCATCTATGCTTTGAAGCGTATTTGCGTGCTGTATATTCCCCAGTTGTCTGATAAGATAAGTTAACGTGACTGAACTCGTGGCCCATCAGTAAACTATTGCCTGCTTTTGAATGGGATGATCTGATTGGTCATTATTGTTTATTATTGTCCAGACTCTGCCTGGATTGTATCAAACTCTGCCCGGGTTGCACTTATGTGAACCAAAAATCACCAAAATTGTGAAAATGTACACGTACATGTATGTGGGCTTTTGCACTTTATACGTTTACATTTCCACCCAGTTCCAGAAATACAGAGTAGAGGTGGAAACTACAAATCACTGTCACTTTTTTCACAAGTTTGCTGAGTCACTCCTCGAGTTAAAAAAAACAAACTGTGATTTCAATAATGATGAACCAACAATTAACCTATGAATGAAATTAAATACTGTTAAGAGGTGTATGACTGCATGTCAGGGTCCTCAGCATGTAAATGAATGAATGAATATTTACACCTTTCTGACAGAAGACCCTCACAACCCACACTGACCTGTAGCACCGCCTCCTAATCATGAATATTTATAGCGATTAAGAAAAGAGAAGAGACATCCATAATAATATCACACAGACCTCGAATGTGTCTCAATTTAATGGCGAAAAAGTCAGAAACCTTGACCCTAATCATCTCAGGTAAAAACATTAATGTTAATGTCACTGTGTCAATTTAAATTCACCTTTAGCCTAAAAAATCATGAGCTTCATAAAACAGCAGTAAAATGACTCATTACTATATTTCATGAAGTAGAAGGTTGCATTTATGGATTCATCATGGGAAAATCAACAGCTTATATTCACACTATTTTCACTGGGTAATGAGGCAACATCCAGCCTCTACTTTTTCGTGCCGTATATTCCTTGGTGTGATACTGGGATAAACCCACATTTGATGCCAGTCAGCCAACATGGGTTTAATGATGTTACGTTAAAGGGTGAATTATTACAGCACAGGTGGAGGCTTGATTGACTTTATTTATACCCATATCAATCTTTTTTTAATACTACGACCTTAGCTTGCTGCATATTTTTGTTTGTTACATTCACTTTTTTTTGTGTTCATTATCCTGTGAAAAGGGTGTAAAAGTGTTATGAGAGAGGATACACATTCACAACAACGTTTAAACCGGTCACAGACTTAAGCTGCCAACCTCTAGGTTACTGCTGCTACTTTTCTGGAAAAAAACACCACTTTCTTGGTTCAAACAAGTAAATAGATAAGGATTACATAATTGAAAACCCTCTATAAAAATCTACACGTCAGTTGCTCTTTAAGATAATTTCATCAAGACCAAACAATATGGACAAATGTGGGACAGACGCTACCTAACTCATCTCCAACCTCAACGAATTGCATGCGAGTCCTTGAAACAGACGAGGAACGAGTTTGAATTCAACTCAATGTGCTGCCAATGTAAACAATACATTTCAAATATAACCTTGCAGCTATAAAGTAGTGCACAACCTAAACACAACCCATACTACTAATGCAACTGCCATAGCCAGTAACACAGATGATACATTACGGCTTGAAAATGGGTTAAAGCTAAAACTGAAAAATGAATTTATTATCAGTTAAAGATTATTATATATAGTTAAAGTAGTGCATCCAAAGTAAAATCTGAGGTATCGATGTGAGAGATGCAAGAATATTATCCAAATTTTCTTTGAAAGTGTATTTGCGGATTCAAATCAAGGCCACATTACGGTTTTGTCATTGGAACAGTGCATCAACTTCAGCACAGCGCCTCTCTGACCTTGTTAGATGATGTTTTTTTTTTTTTCCCCAACAATTACGGCCCAGCATTAGGCTTTTGTCCTGTGCCATGCTGTGGTGGCCTTGCTGCATGTATCCAGCTTCTCCTGTGTGAATGACAGCTGATAAAAGCCCTGGGTTTTTGCTGGCGTCACTGCCACTATGTTATTCCACTGCAGGGGAGTGTGCTTTTAGCTATGAAACCCACTGCCACAAGAGCACTAAAGACACAGGCACAAACACTTTCCAAATTGCCCTTAAGCTCCAGAGACATTTCATCTAACATTTTATTGATTGAGACAATTGTCACTATTCTCACCTCGTGTTATTTATTGTGTTGCATCAGTAGCCTTACATATACCACCACCAACACTGAAGCACAATAGTGAGAGAAAAGGCTGGTAACTGGTGCATAAAGAAAAGCCACCCAAATTATGACGGTCCGCATTAAATAAAAAAATAATAATAACAATAAAAATAAAAAGATGACAATACAGCCTCTCAAGTCAATAATGCACCAGGGCAGCACAGTAAAAAAATATTTTCAACAAGCTCGAAACCTTAATACTGAACCCAGTGCAAAAGTGTGTGTGTGTGTGTGTGTGTGTGCATACATGTGTGCAAGAGAGAGAAAGAGAGAGAGAGACCTTGAGTGTAATGGGAGGAGTTGATGCTGCAGCATTCAGGGAGGGAAAGCAAAGCTAACTGTGAGTCAGACTCTCTCTTTCTCTCTCTGTCTCTCTCTCTCTCTCTCTCCGGCCCTTACCTCCCTCCTTCCACTTCCACTCTCCCCTTCTCCTCCCTCTCTGAGCACTTAAGCAGCTGCCTCCACTTATGCAGGGCACATTTCAGATGACAGGAGGGAGGGAGAAAAAGGGGGAGGAAGGGAATGATGGAGGGAGGGGGGTGGGGGGGGGGGGGGGTAAAAGGAGGAGCACTGAGGGGGGAGGGAAACAAAAGGTTGCACGATGATTGCACAACGATTCAAAAGCTGCTGAAGGGGGACATTCCAGCCTAGGTGAGGATGCCCCCACCCCACCTCCTCCTCCTCCCCCTCCTCCTCACGCTCTAAAAACCCACGCTGCTATACATCAAAGAGGAGAAGGTTAACCGCTAGACACAGTAACCTCTGTAATAGAACTGTTTTCTAATGACCATCAAAGAGTGTTTACTACCTCTGGGCCTGTGATTAATGGCTGTATGCACGAGCAGCACCTCCTATATTTTACAACCTCTCGTTGTGCTCGTCACAGACGACGGTAAAAAGAGATGCGGTGAGAAAATGACAGCTGGAGTAAATGAGTCCGGAGCCTCCTGAATGCTCCTGAAGGATCTTTTAGGACATGACCAGTTTGCTCTCCTGACCACTTCTGTGACTAATTAGTGTCTAATGTCAAAACACTACAAAAGGGGATGTATTGATAGTCCTGTGATTTTACAGATTAGACTGGACAGAGGGTGATGCAGCATTGGGATTGATCCAAATCACTTCAGGTTGGCTATTTTTTTTTTTTTTCTCACCTTGTCCGTCTTTCAATGCTATTAATAATGTACAGGCCAATTAACAATAAATTACATAAATATTTCACACGATTGCTTTCCTGATTCTTCCTTTTCACAAAATATCATTATATGTTTGCCTAATATTAGAGCTGCAACAATTACTTGATTAATTGATTACTCAACAATTATTCAATTAATCGGTGCAACTATTATCGATATTTAATTCATCTTAAATGTGAATATTCTCCGTCTTCTATGACAGTAAACTGAATATAAAACAGGATATTTGAGGGTGCCATCTTAAGCTTTAAGGGAAACAGTGATCAATATTTTTTTTAACAATCTTCTGACATTTTGTAGACACAAACAACTAATCAAGAAAATAAGCAACATATTAATCAATAATAAAAAAAAAGCAGTCATTGTCGCAGCCCTTTGTTGGTTACCTCAAGCTGTAGTAAAATAAAACCTTGACGTTTCGAATATCTCTTCTTCTGTTATTTTCTGACCACACTGTACTCATCTTGACCAATTCATAAAAAGGCATTGAGTGCTAGACACCGATGCAATTACTGTTTATTAGCGGAGATCGCACCAAAAATCAAGAACAAACATGCTCTTACATTTCTTTTAACACTGGAATGTGTAATTAAAACAAATTGAAGGCCTCCACGCACACTGTGTAATTGCAGTGCGCCAATTCTTGTTTAGAAACTGCTCTCTCGCTAATGGATTTAAAATCATTTATTCATTGTACTGCAGATATTTTTTCAGGCTTCGTGCGATTGTCTAAGCATTTTAAATACTGGCTGACGGCATGTCTGTGCTAAACAACTTTAGTATTGTGCGGCTGTTTTCTGTTAGCCGAGAAACTTTTTTTGTCGGGTTGCAAACAAACTGTAAACCTTTCACTGCAGAATCCGGCGTGATCGTCTGTGACAAAAGGACAGTGAAGCTGTTACACTGTAAGGTCTGCTTCCCTTAACGACTGTGTTGATGGTTGAAAATTACAGATGACTAACACTGTGACTTGTAGCAGCTACCAGAGAGAGGAAGCCGAGGTCATTCCCCCCACTGCCTCTGTCATCTGTAAAAAGCCAGGGTTAAGTAGTGAGGAAGCTGGCTGCAGGAGTGATGTAAGGCTGAAGTTACTGCAGCTGCACTATTTTATTTTTGACAGTTTTATAATATAAAATAATAACACATCCAATCACCATCATATTAGTTTTGTGTGGACTTCAAAGTCTATTTTGAGATTTTAATGTTCTACTATTCAGCTTGTTGTAAGAGCAAGTTTGTTCTCTAATTAACTGAGGTATTATCACAGTTGCATTATTATAATAATAATTATTATTATTATTATTTATAAGGTATTCTGAAACTTTTAATAAAAACCTTTCTTGGATATACTGTCAATTCTAAAGCTAATCATAATAATGTCGCTATGAAACAAACGAACGGTTGTCTCAGGTTAAATATTTATAGTTCACAAAAATAACTTGCGAAATATCAAAAATCCTCAAACGTGCTTTAAAAAAGGATTTCTAACATTTGGAGAATCTTGCTTATTTACCTTCTTTCTCTGTGAGAATTAAATGAGAAGACGAGCATTCACATCTGTGTGCAGTACGGAGGAGCCAGAAGGCAATTAGCTCAGTTTAACACAAAGAGTAGAAACGGCTAACCTTGCACTCTCCAGAGTTTAAAAATACTCCTACCAGCAGCAAGTGAGTTATGACATTAATCATAGTCGAAACACTCATGATTGTCCGATTTGTAATTTGCGAACTGGATTAAGCATTAGGATTTGATTTTTGTTTTTCTTTTGCACGCTGAAAAATGTTCCTGAAACACCTTAAAACCTGCTGTAATCAGTATTTTTTTTACATTAACGCCGAATGATACCGTTTTAATGTGAAAGGGTCGCTCATGGCACTGCAATCACAAGCATTATCGCCTAATTCTGCAGCTCCACCGACCTTTTCAGCCTCTTTTAACACTTAGCTCGTTGTTTCGGTTTTTCATCCCACACATTTACTGTACAGTTGAGTTTGAGCGGCTCTCGTTGAACCCTTTAGGCACATTTTAAAATGCTTTGATAAACTCACTGCACGTGCCCAGCAAACAGCAGAAGTTAGCGACTAGCTAGTAAAAAAAAAAAAAAAAAAATTAAGCTTATAGCAATCTGAGGAGGTCGCAGATATTTGTTTTCAGGAGTTGAGGGGGGATAAAACCAGAGAGGAGGAGTGGATACTGAACTTGCAGGTCAGATGGACAGAAACACAACTCCAAATGAATGCTAATGTCTGCTATTTTAGCCCCTATTCAGGATTCAGGTTCTTTAGATTGAATGCATGAAAGTTACCAGATGTTACAACCACCCAGCCTAAATAAACTATGGATACTACACCGTTGCAAAGAAAGCATAATAACACGACGCAGCAAGTGTCTGTACGGTGGTTCCTAAGTGTCAAGAAACACTGAAACAATGAAAAATAACTCTAGAAAGTCCAGTATATGTGTATGTTTTTCCTTTTCTATATATTTTTAAGGATTTAATGATGCATTTTTATATTACTTTGGGAATATAACATACAGAAGGGTCACTCAGGTAAGGGAGGCACATTTAGAAAAGCTGAGAAATAATATTTGTCCTTTTTTTTTTTTTTTTTTCCTAAATTTCGGAGTTACTCCATCATCCAGAATACCACTGGTGACAAAAAAACTTTATGGGAGAAGTAGCCGTAATACGTCTGAACTGTTTGAGATATTAAGGCTTTTCTGGCACAATAAATGTCTCGCTAATAAGTCCGCAGTCTCTCGAGTCGAGACAAAAGCAGATCATTGATAACAGCTCGATAAGTGAGCGAGGAGGTCTGTCGAGGGCTTTGAGGAATTTCCTGTCAATACGTGAGCATAATGGATCGCACATGGTGCTTTTTAAAACTGTATTTTAGTGCTGAAACACACTACCGCTAGTAACTACCCCAAGATACAATAACAGTGATGAAAACACATCAGTTATACATAATAAGCAGCCGATGAATAGTTAAAGCACGTTAGTGATTTTTTTTGTACATTCATCTTTTAGTTGTTTTTTTTTTTCTTTAAATCTAATCATAAGGATCAGGAAAAATGGATATATTTATCCAATAGATATGACACTTATTATTTTTCTCTTTACATCAAGATCTTTTATCAGTATTTTGTTTTTCAAAATGAGACTGAAATAAAGAGAGTTTTCGTCCACATCACACAAAATCCATTACACTACTCTCACAGTAAAGGTTTCCCTTTGTTCTCAGAAACACAAATTATTTCCCCGTTGCCTCAGAAAGCGACTCCTATACTTGGCTTCAAAACCAAAGGACAGGGGCAGGCAGGGTGGGAGGAGGAGGAGGAGGAAGAGGAGGAGGAGGAGGCAGGGGGCATGGGAGGGTCTAGAGGACAGCAGGAGAGATACACAGAGAAAAAGGGAGGAGGGGGGAAAAGGGAGGGCAGAAGGAGAAAGCCAGAGAGTGAGAGAGACAAGACAGGAAAATGTGAGGGGTGTCAGTCAGAAGACGAATGTGTGTGTGTGTGTACAATGTGTGTGTATGTTGAATGATGAGGACACGGGACAAAACAACGATCCCTCTCTGCCCTTTAGACCGTCTACAAACTCAAATCTCAATATTCACCCACCGTCTCCGGTTGCTAATACGCCGGTATCCTTTGAAATTTGTTTTCCCTTTTAAAGTCATTGATGTTATTAGTTTTTGAAACCCGGCTTAGAGGCTTATTGATAGGCTGCGCAGACGGAAATATAAATGGCCTCAGAATCTCTGATGAGAGACAACAATAATTCTTGTCTATTGCTTGTGTGAAGTTGCAGCACGTCTATAACACATAAACCACCAGGAGGGATTTTTCTGCAGTTTTCCTGCATCAAGACACTTATGCACTTTGCAGTTTGGACCACAGTGTTTCCAGTGACCCTTTCCAGTATTAAATAAAAACCCTGCATTCCTGTGAAAGACTTAATCAGGCGGTATGGCATCAGTGAGAGCAGTAAAAGGAGCACACTGTCACGGCTTTAATGTGTGTCTCTCTGTGTCTTAGGGGGGTGGGGGGGGGGTTAGCCTCTCTGATGTGCCACAGCTGAAATTGGCAGGCTATCAGTCACAACCCTGTAACACAATGTACAGCATTTCTAAACAGTATAAAGAGATATGACAGCCAAGAAGGCAGAGAGACAGATTGAAGGAGGGAGCGAGAGAGAGAGAGAGAAAAGATGGCGACAGAGTGCAAAACAGAGTGAGAGTGAGAGAAAATGCCATTTTTAGAAGCCTGATATATAAATCTGACTGTTTTCCTTACAACTGGGTCAGAACGGCACATTATTTCAGACTCAGAAAACAACCATTTAGTTTGGGGACACTGTCAGATCCAGCTCTTGGTGCATCAGGTCAAATTTGTCATCATAATAACAGAAACATCACTGTCACGGTCTTTAAGCGATACCATATTGTGTCTAAACGTAGGAAAAGCCTCCAGTAAGTTGTAAGTTGTTTGGGGTAGGGGGGGGGGGTTTGAATGGACAAATGAGAACAAAGCTCGGTTTGCCTCCCTGTTATAATCAGGCCTATTGATTAGTGGCTGTGTGGGTCTGTGAGGGGCCGCAGAAGCCTGTGAGCCTGTGGCTGTGTGCATATGCACAGGGGTATTAGCAGCACTTATTCTCCAGGCCTGTGGGACAATGCAGCCTCTGAGCGAGGTGATTAAAAGACCCAAGCTATTGAGCTCCTCCAATCAATGCTCTCCTGTGCTACTGGACAGAGCCGGAGGCCACTTCCTAAACAACAGACTCATACACTATCACCTCCCCATCATACTACCCCCCACCCCAAACCCCCACCCGAAATCTTAAACCGAAGCCAGTTTCATTAAGTGTCAGGGCCAAAAGGGGCCAAATCCCCCATTGCTCTGCTGTATTGCTTGCCTTGACCACACCACATTGCAAAGGGACTTGCCATTTTCATCATGTGCAATGGCCAATTAAGCAAATCTAATACTGGAGAGAGGAAAGGGGGTGTGGGATAAAAGTAGGAGCTTTTTCATTTAAATGGATAAGGTTAATGAGTTATTTGTATGGTTGACGTATTCCGATGGTTTAAAAGGTTAGGCGCATCTACACAGCTGCCCTTTGGAGTGATCTCCTCCGTTTCACGCTCCCTCAAGCAGTGGTAATGAGAGGTCACTGTGCACCATGAGGGCCCTGTGAGCCAGCAGCCTCGGCCAGACAACCACAGCCACCGTCATATTACTATTTCCTCAAAAATAAACAGGCCTTGAAGAGAGGAGCAGGTCATTTCAGCCCGCGTCTCTCTCTCTCTTTCAATATCCTGACAAGTGGTCTGTTCTTAGCTTGCTGTGACGAGGAAACACTCTTCCCTCTTGTTTTTTTGGAACGTCCACTTTCATGTTTCAATAACTGCCGAATACTATTTTTGTTTCCTAATGGAGCTTTTTCTCTCTTTCTGTTTCGATTTTTTTTTTTTTCTTGTCTCTAAATTCCATTTCAGAGAAAAGGCCTGTCTTCTTTACATCCGCCGCCATAATCAGAACTGCTATTTTTCCTCATCTGGCTCGACACCACCTCGGTTTAGTCCAGTCGAAAACATCACATATTGCTGACACATAGGGATAACATACAGACAAGGAAACATATATGTCATTCATGCCAATTTGAAACTGTCCACCCAAGAAAAACGACCTAATTTTCAGCAAGAGCCTTTAAAATTACATATGTTTATGCGAAGCTTTCTAGTGGATATAGTAATTATGACGGAGGGTAATCACAAGAAGAGACGGCATTATTATAGAGCGACAAAGCGAAGAGGTTGCAGTGGGTGGATAGGACAACACAACATCAGACTGTAACACATTTACAACGGCGAGTCAACCTACATGTAGGTTAGTTTTAAACAATGGCCACGTCCGAAATCAAATTTATTTAATTGTCAGCCATTTAATTTGAGTTCTTCAAATCAGAACAGAAAAAGTAGTGTCCATGACCATGTAAACAATGGTCTGCTTACAATCCCACAATGTGACTCTGCAGCTATCAGTGAGGATGCAAAATGTAAATACTGAAAGTGTCAGAAATGTTATGTTTCGTTACAATTACCACGAGGTTTTTGTGCCTAAACCCAACCGAAACATAGCCATAGCCTTATCACATCATACACTTGAGTGCATGGACCAACAACATAATTATATACTGGCCTCATTCTAGGTATGAACTTGATTTGTGCTGGTGAGAATCTTGAGAAAATGCTTTGCTTAATTTAAAGCTATTGATTTGGTAATTATTTCATAAGCCGGTATGTCCGAATACAGACACAGAAAAGCCCATATCACAGGCGGACAGGCAGCCTGGGGTGTTTTGCTGTCAGGTTCGCCAGTGTGAGGGGACAGAGGCGGTGGACTCTGCTTAAGACAGAGTATTGGACAAACACAAACAAACGAGGCAGCGGCCACTGTGACTCAGTGCTCTAATGAACCAGCGTATTGACTTGCTGGCTTTCTCTTTCTTTCTCTCTGCCTCCATGTCTCTCTCTTACACACATTCTGCCTCACTCACTCTCTCCCTCTGTCTGCTGTGTTTGTATGGATCCCAGCTGCCACTCGGAATACCAATTACTGTGGGTCCAGGAGTGGGGGAAGGAGAGGGAGAGGGAGAGATATAGGGAATGGGAAACTGAAAAAGGGAAAGAGGGATGGTTGGGGAAGGAAGGATGAAAAAATAGGAGGGAAAGAAAATAGGCGGAGCCATGGAGAGGGGGAGGGAAATGTTTGGCTCGCTGGCAGGCGATCCAGGAGGCTTGTCCTCACTTGGTGGCCAGAAGAAGCAGATCAGAGTTGTGGATGATGACTAGAAAGGAGGAGGAGGAAGGGGGGAAAGCAAAAAGTGTCCCCATGTGAGACGCTTGCATGTCTGATGCTGTGACACTCTTGCAGCTCGACACACAAGGAGGGAAAATCAAAGTGGACCTTTTTGTGGTCTGCCACCACAAATAGGTGCACCGCTGCACTGGGAGAGGTGAGGGGGGGGTGTCAAGTGTTTCACAGGGAAAAGTAACATTTTCCATGTGAATTCCTGGGATGAGGCTGGGCGCTGCATCTCCCATTACAGGATATTTGTATCTGATAAAAGGATTTTGGACCGTGGCGGGGTTTTGGTCCCAATGATGACAATCCTTCTCTCCTTCTCCCTTTCTCCTCTCCTCTCCAACCACCGCAACAATTCTCGTGACAACCATAATGAGCATGCTCACATTCTGCACGATACCACTAATTTGAGAAATTTCCAGCACAAAGACATAATTAGACAAACTAATTAGACGAAGACTTCGCTGCACAGAGATCCTCCGCAGTTCAACTCATCCGCCTACCTGCCGAAGACTAAAATAGGAAGCAGCCGTCAAGCCCATCCATGCTTATTCCCCTGTTAGGGCAGTGAGATGTTTGTGAGATGGCGCACAAGGGAGAATAACATGATCTCTCCCAAGGGCTGCAGCCGCTCCGCAACAGCAGTACAGCAGGATCTTTGTTGTGGCTTTAGTGTCACATAGGGCTAACAGGTCTTACCCTGCCACAGATTGTCTTCCTATTTATATCTGAGGCTGCGACATTGTCTAGATGCTGCGAAAAAGCTGTCTGAGAACAATCTGCACAGGCCTACAGCTATACGCCACTGTGTAAGATATATTAATACATCAGAGAGAGAGATATACTCAAACGTGCCATGAGCACTTAAAAATACACGAGAGTTCTGGTTGAGGTGTTCATAGTGAGCTATAGGTGAAGTAGTGGGTTTTCTAATGAAGAATATGAGGAGAGTACTTAGAGAGAGTTGGAGAGGCGAGGGAGGTAGAAAGGTAATTGATTTTAAAAGTGATGGGAAAACCCACAGGTCTCAGGAGGGAGCAGCAAGCCGTCTCAGACGGATACAGAAGCCCCAGCTGCCTCCAAGAATAATGAAATTAATTCTTGGTCTGATTTAAATACATTTTTATAATGGGAACTTAAATTAACATTTCCTAAAGCCCCCAGAGAGCGAGTCAAAGTGTAAATTGTTACATTGTTTTTTTTTTAGGTTTTTTTTTTTTACTTTCCTTTCGACAATGGAGGCTTTGTCCTTTGAATACGTGTCCCTTGTAGGCACTGTGTGTTATCCAAATAGCAGTGTTCACTCGCTATAATTTTTGAACAGGGTAAGATGAAAAAAAAACCCATAAATAATATTGTTATTATTATACGCATGCAGGCTGGCTCGTCCATACAAAAAAAAAAAAAAAAAAAAAACTTCCATGCCCACTTAGAAGCTCATGGGTCCAAATAAGCACGAGCACATGCGTTTCGTACACATTCATATTTCCAAACGCTTGGCAGGCCATCACTGTAATTAACGGTGGAGTCTGTAGGCAGATTTGTAAGTGTATCTGAGAGAGAGAGACAGACGTTTGGTGTTTGTTACTGCTAATTTTGTGTCAGGTCACTAAATCCAGGTAGACTCAGTGTACCTCAGGATTAACAATGAGCACAGAGGGCTTCTCTAAGCACTGGCTGGCCCTAAAGCAGATAATTCATATGCACGCACACACACACACACACACACACACACATTGTAGCACAATCACTATGCACACAGATACCTTTCCCCACCTCTCCAGAGGCCTCATCACTGGAGCCAAAACACTGCAGCAGCATATATCTTTGATACTGAGTTTTAAACCTATTAGATCATATGGCTATAAAGTATGCATGCAGACTGTACACTAGCTTTCCCCTGACAAAGATTTTCTCTCAATGGAATTACCTGCATAAATAAACCATAAGCAAATCCCAAACAGTGCGCACAAAAGGCAAAAAAAAAAAAAAAAAAAAAAGGTGCCATGATATACACAGGCATACAAACACCTCAGAGACAGATCTCAAAGAAGCAGGTTATACACGACGTCATTTGAATATGAAAGGAAAATACCAGGTGTTGTGACGCTCCCAAACTATTTAGCCCACAGTGACAGCAAACATCTCTGTATCATAACTGACAGAATCCGCAAAAAATATCTTTGGAAGTACCCTGGAGGTAAGATTACTGGGCGCAATAGATGAGGAGCAAGAACATACTGTCCAACGAGCTGTATATATATATATACAGACATGTTATGACAGGTATGTCAAAGGTATGAAAGTGGAGCGTTTCTAAAAGCTTAGTTTACTTATTACTGGTTACAAAATTACTCTTATTGTAAGCAAATCTTGTTGCAAGTGAGTGTATGTACATGTGTAGAGTATGTTCATAACACGCCTCGGAATGGCAATGATTTGAACATTTTTCATTTGAAAAATATAAAAATGTTTTAATTAAAAAAAAATGTATTTCAACAGTGTTTAGTCTTAACTAAGGCTGCAACCGATGACTTTGGCTATGACTACGGCTTTCATTTGCAATTAATCTACAAAAAATAAAATGTCATCAGAAAAATAGGGTTGCACAATTTCCTAGACCCCCAAGGTGACTCAAAAAAAGAGAAGATGTATTTAGTTTATTATTGAGTAAAACAAATAAAAAGTAGCAGATCCTTCACGGTTTAGGAGCTGGAACGAGGGAATATTTTTTTTGCTTTTCCTCTTGAGAAACTGGATCAGCAAAAAAAATGCAACCGTTTGAAGTAAGAACACCAAACAAAAATGAAATATTACATTGAAAAATAAATGCGGTGTTTTTATTCCAAAACAAATCTATATACTCTTAGCAGCCAAAACTAGCATTACACAGAAGCCTGGATATTATTCAGCAAATCCAGATCTCCTGAATTCCAACAGTATACACGATATTAACAATGAATCTCTGAGGCTTTGTGTGACTAAGTGATGAATTAGCTCTTTTATCAGCGACAGCTACACTGAGGTGCATATTTGACTCCTTCTGGAGAGCATTTTACTGGCTCAAGTGTGATATATGTGGGCTGTATTCTGACAGTGTTGCCGAATGATGACTTGGGGGGGGTGGGGGACGGGTTAGAAGAGCACTGAGAGATAGTGAGTTGAAAAATGTCTATGTGCGCATGACAGGGGCTTTTCAGAACGCCACTGAACGCTGCTGTCAGGGGCGAGCCCAAAATAAATGCAAAGCATCCTGGCCCTTCATGTCTCTTTATGCTACAATTAGCTACTTGTTTATGACAGCAAAGACTGGGTCACTGTCATGATGCAAAATATGTGTGTGTGTGTGTGTGTGTGTGTGTGTGTGTACTGTAAGAAATAGCAGGAGAATAAGAAGAAGAAGTCACAAAGCTGAAGAAATTCCAGAGCCAGCACAAATGGTTACTGGGGCGTGCTGGAGCAAACGCACACAGGGAAGCAGGCAAGTATACACACAGCTGTACATCCTAGAAGTCAAAGTACACACTTCATACACTCTTCTGAGATGCATCTGAAAAGAGAAGTCCTAATTATTATTTCCATTGTGTCCCACTCCTGTGACAAGGACCACTAGCTGTGAATGATTATAATTATTACCCGTAGTAGAATAGCAGTCATGCTGTTGTATCATCAGCAACATCATCCAACAGATCAGGGTCAAATCCAACTTGAAATTCATGTATGCAATTCAATTCACATCCTCCGTGTTAAGATATTCAAAAACATTTCTCATTTGACTTCTGCTCGGATGTGTCACGCATGGATTATGTTTTGCCTCTGGCATGCTATGGTAAATGGAAAGTAAAGCGTTGTTCATCAGCTGACTATATCTGACAAGAAGACTATTGCATCTGCTCAACAGGCTTTTGCCATTCTGCTGTGATAAAATAGCTATTCGATTCAATTATCATTAATGTTTGATTAGGGCACAAATGGTGCAGTCTCTACAAACAGTAGCGCAATTAAAGTGAAATGAATTACAACAAATCTTAGACCGAACACTGCAATGCCATACATTTTAAACGCTCAACTTGTACGCTGTGGAAAAAAAAAAAAAAAGATTTACAGCAAAATATAGCCTGTCTCTTATTTGCACATAAATTCACAACATCGTTTAGAGTAGCAAACAAGCCTGTTTGAATGGCTGGTAATTATGTACAGCAGCAAATAAAGCGTGCTTCCTTTCTGAGGCACTGGTGGCTTGTTAAGTGGTGAACAGACAAAACAGCATTTAGAAAATGAAAGGTGCAGGGAAACATCCAGGGCACAGCGAGCTTCTCTCCCATTAGAAACAACACTGTCTGTCTCGCGACTGTTTGTTTGTTCCAACTGGCTGTGCTGGGAGGACGCACCCTGATCTCCCACCACCAACAGTAACTATGTCTCTCCCTTTATTTGTCCCCCTGTCTCTGTGCTTTCCCTCTGTCTGTCCATCCTTTCCTCTAATCTTCCCACCACGTCCACCCCCCCTCTCCTCTGCAGCTCCACTCTCGCAGCACATCCTACCTTATGTTTTGCTCCCTTTCTCATCATCAACCCCTTTTTTTTCATCCCACTCCCCTCCTCCCTTTCCATCCACAAAATCAAAGATAAGGCTAATGAAGGTGGCTTATTATTCCAGTATTCAAGACCCTGACAGCATAAAGTAGACGTCTAGCGTAACATGGATATGTGACTCCTCTGGCTCCAATGTGAGGAATTTGAAATAAATACATGTTCAAATTAGACAAGGGGTGATGAATCTATTAATGTTATTATATAACAAAAAAAAAAAAACAGAGCTGTTATTGCCACTGTGTGTGCCATTACAAAGGGAACAATACATGGGAGCACACTGTGCAAAACCAATTAAAATCCAGCCCCGTCATATAGCTTCCTCCCTCCCGAGTCATGTTGTGAATATGCTGCTTTCACACCATTCATGTCAGTGCACCTGTGTCCACTGCATTAAATCCCCACCTCTTTCGGCTCCTTCTAAGATTTCCCAGCATCCAATCTCGCTATCTGTTTCAAGAATCCCATGAGTTGAAATACAAGGGGGCCCAGGAGAGTGTGAGCAGAGAAGGGGAAATTTCACATTATCTATCCATCTGCAATATAAGGGATGTGGAAGCAGGAAATGAGCTATGAACGTCAAGCCTGCATGCTCATGGTCCCAGTGGCCACCAGCCTACATATTGAGATCAAGTAGGCAACACGGAAAAGGGGTTTAATAGACCCCAGTTTAATTGGACTTTTATTTGTTAATGGCAGAAATCCTGATGCATTACTTTAATTATCCTGGCAGAACTAATTTATGAACACAGAGCAAAAAAAACGTGGCCAGAGTTAGAATTCAAATAGCATCAGACTACTTTCCACTTGTTTTTGTTTTGTTTTTTAAACCTTCTATCCTCAAAGTGCACCTGAATCTTCTGCTTTGCACGGGAGTCCCTCTCTCTCTCTATCTGATAGGACACGTAAAGCATGCGATGGTGGAAACCCTCTGTGTATTTTAACCAGACAGCTGAAATGAATGAATCCAGCAGAGCACTGAAGCCATTTTTCCCCCTAAAAGCGCTGGTCCTATAT
Source organism: Pampus argenteus (assembly GCA_036937835.1). Classification (NCBI taxonomy): domain Eukaryota; kingdom Metazoa; phylum Chordata; class Actinopteri; order Scombriformes; family Stromateidae; genus Pampus; species Pampus argenteus. The sequence continues at coordinate 19,155,122 of CM072861.1, read as the reverse complement.
GTAAGCCCAGCCCTCAGAGTGCAGAGCAGCCCTAGTCAGTTTGGCTGCAGCTGGGGAGAGAGGGAGGGGTGCAGCACAGCTCCCCCTGCAGAGCGCTGGTCCAAGACAAACCACATCTATACTCAAGCGCTCTGTCACCGCCGACCAGCAGCTAATCGAGGGAGAGATCCGTACTGTGCGTCTGATTGCACTGTTTTTAATTCATTACATGACGGCGCTGCACTGCCTCATACTGAGATATATTTTCTAAAACCGGCCATTCTTTAAAGTAGATTAGCACAGTTTGCCTGTCAGCTACAATGTCATTTTTTTTGCCTCTCTCAGCCACGGTGCTGTGTGTCCGTGTGTGTGTCGGCATGTGTTTGAGTATGTTTACGTGTGTGTGTGCATGAGTATGCCAGTAGCGTGTGAGTACAAATGTGTGTGTGTCTTCCTGGAACAGCTCCCGTCTGGGGGGCAGAGCAGGCAGCAAAGAGCTCAGCAGCGCCTCGGTCCCTCAGGACACGCTGCAGCTCTTTCCTCGCAGCCAAGAAAAGCAATCAGAGCCCAGCCTTCTCCCCTGGACTTACCTCTGCCTTTAATTACAGAACTCAGCGGCGCAGGCAGCACAGAGAACGACTGCCTCCGCTGGGCCACAGCCAGCATGTCACAGCCTGAACGCAGGGCTGAGGTCGACGCAGCGGGGCTGTGCATACAGTGGCCCGACATAAAAACTGTGTGCTTAAACATACAGTCGGCTCTGATGGGCTCAGCGTGTTTCTGCACAGACTGGGACAGAGCCATGGTGCTTCCATACAGGAGAGATACAATGTGTAGAGAAAACTGCAGCTCTGCAGACATAAAACAATGCGGGGAGTCCATAGGAAAGCCCTTTCCGTATGCTAAACAAGTCACTGTGGCCTGTAGTCTGAAATATGCTGACGTGCACCACAATCTAACCTGATGATTGTAAAAGAGTATTGTTATATAAGCTAGTAGGCAACACCTGACTGCAAAAAATAATTATAAATATATATGTGTGTGTGTGTGATACAGTAGCGCCATATCCAGATAGTTGTTGTCTGTGATTAGAACATAAAAGGTGTAAGATATTAATGAAAGGTATGATCCTCACATATGAATATTGTGGTGGTGAAAAGGGTAATTGATGAGGATCAGTTCATTGTGTATAACTGAGACTCTCTTCCATGCAACAGACGTGGTAGTAGAGGTCCAACACATGTGCCTAAGGCTGTGGCAGAGGAGAAGCCACAGAGCACACATGGGCAGGGGAAGATAAGAGACTATGTACACAAGCTGCTGGTTTTATTGCTGCAACATAACGCTCGGATAGCATTTTAAACACATTTTCATAAAACCTGCCAGCGCTGTCCCCGCTACTGTGGAACGGAGCCACGGTGTTGAAATGTGTCATTGGGCTCAATTTCTCACCTAATTTAAAACTGTACCGAGAATGGCACTTTAGTGAACGCAATGATGCTGACCAGGAGGAGGCATGAATTACAAATGGCGTAAAAGGCAAACACGTCGCAGAACGAAAGACACAGTCTGATATGATACCTCCTATTAGTTTCCGCGTCTATGATCTTCAAACAAGGCCAGGCAGCCAAACCAAGGAGGCTCTCTCTCCCACTCCACACGTCACGCAGCCTCGGGCCCAATGGCACACTGTGCCGTCACACATGATAATGACACCCACATCAACTTGTCAACTCAATTTGGACCTCTTTTAAGGCTCTCTTTGACTCAATCAATGCATGGCCTTCCATCTGGTTTCCACTGCTGTCTTCACATCAGGACACAGAGAGGGCAATGACAGGCATTTTACACACAAATCAGTCTCACAGCGTACTGGTCCTATATGCACTTTAAGATGATATATACTTCAACAAATACCCCAATGCATGCTGGAAAAAAAAGTCACAAACACCCTGTCAAATAGGCTCACAAAAACTCCAAAAACATAAATCAAACCAAGTCCTGTCAGGTCATTAACTGTGTGTTGGGCAAGATCATTAATTGTAGCGATAAATTCACAGCTCCTTATTTGGAAAAAAAAAAAAAAAAAAAAAATCCCCGTTTTACAAAGCACTCCAATAAACCTCAGCCGGGCAAATTTCTGCCTCGTTAAAATTTAATCCAATTAAGATTCTATTTGAAACTAAGTTAACAACAAATTCTAACACCTCCACTAAACCGAGCAGAGCGGAGAGGCTGTTATTATAGGCTGCAGCTCATTATTTCCTTACATGCCTAGTCTAGGCTTTGCTGTGTGGCTGACTGGGACATCCAGTAAACATCTGTCATGAGGCATCCTTAAAGGCGGAGCAGAGACACAGTAAGCTACTGATCTAGTGACCCCACAGTGCAGGCATTCACACATGCTTAGGTGCACCTGTGTGTGTGTGTGTGTGTGTGTGTGTGTGTGTGTGTGTGTGTGTGTGTGCTCTGCTATCATGGTGTTTAGGCCAATTTTTAAGAATTTGTGCCTTTATGAATCATTTATTCGCCATATCACAGTGGAAAGGGCCTAGCTGTAAGATGATGTGTTATCCCATTGGGTTTCAATAGCACAGTTATGAATAATTCATTAGTTTGGACTATAGATTATGCCCCTTTATTCATTCCTTATTCATTTTTTGGGGGGGCAACACTGCTCGGGATGCGTAAACGTCGATTCAAAATGACGTCCACAGGCCACTGTTTGTCTCCAAACATACAAACAGTGCAGGGTAACTGGCTTCAATGATGCGAACAACCACACGTGGCATCTTTGTATTTGTGTTGTATTTTTTTCTGAGCCTAAAGCCTGTGCTTTAAATAAGCAGGGGTATTTTTATTCGCAGTGAATGGGTAATCGATGGAGCAGAGACGAATGAATGTAGGCTACGACAGCTGTCCCAAGGAGGTAGGGCTGCTACTACGTACACCGCATGCTTGGTGTGTTCTCCCCTTTTGAATAAAATGTCCGATCAGATCAAATCAGGGGAAAGCAGGGGTAGCCTATAAATCAGCGTGTGTATAAATCAAGCTGTCATGTGCATACCTAATAAAGCTCGCTCCCTATTCAAACACACAAGGCTGAATAGCAGCATAATAACGTTGCACTGCCTACCTCCAATGAGCGTATGCGCCCAAACTGCGTTTTTTTTCCTCCCGTCGCAATGGGATCCTTCTCGGCTTGCTGTGGACAATATCAGAGATGCGTCTTTCCCCCGAAATGCAAACACTTCCCCTGCATGTTTTCCCCCCACCCTCCCCGCCACCACCACCACCACCACCAAGAAGCAGCAGCAGCAGCAGCAGCAGCAGCAGCAGCAGCAGCCCGGGCCTCCAGTAATAGCAGGTGGACGCGCCTCTCAATGATGGAGACAGCGCGACTCTCCTCTCCCCCGCCGCTCCATTTTCAATTACGGAAGAATTCGTATTCCAGGAAAGGCGCTATAGGGCAGCCAGCATGTCCTAATATCGCCGCTTTTCTCAGGACGAAACGGGGACCGTCGCCGCTCAAACTCCCGATCCGCGGTGCCCTCTCGTCTGTTGTCTACCTTTTACGAGATGCTTGATGTTGCCATTGTCACGGCGTAATTTTTCTTCTGTTTTCTTTTCTTTTCTTTTTTTTTTTTTTTTTTTTTTTTTTTTTTTTTTGCAGCTGGACCTCTCCCCCTCCTTGCGGCGCGCAGTCTCGTATGCGCGCACTTCGCTTGCTCCCCCCTTCTGATTCTTCTCGGTCCGACCTATGAGCGCGCACAGCCAGCCGACGCAGGGCCACGCACTGCTTGACGGACGCGCTGAGCAAATCAGGTAGCCCACTCCAAATAGGACTGTATCATAACAGGGCAACTGCAATGACATGAATAATGAAAAGGCTACTCATGTATGCCTATGCTGGATGATAGGCCCACTCATAACACTTACCGGACTGGAAGCAATATTTGGATAGACTTGAGTCTCTCTCTCTCTCTCTCCCGGTTTGAATTGGATCTGCAAACTGTGAAAGAAAACAGCATTCAATGAATAAAGACAATGGCATGCAATATTACATATAGCGTGATATAACTAATATTCTTACCCATATACAGCGACTTCATGGAAATGTCTCAAATTATTGTTGAATGGATCTTTATATTTTCTGAATTCATAATGCACAGTTATGACATATGCAAGCTCACAGTGGTTTATACCAGGCTGTATGTTTTTATATGATACAATAATAATAATAAAAGGTAGCCTACACAGAAGCAAAACATAAAAATATATATATTGTTAAATGGTGTATTAAGGGAAAAAAGAAATGCCTGATTGTCCTCGTTCCAGCATCTAAAATGTGATGTTTTTCCTGCTTCTCTCTGTTTTACATCAATAAACGTTGAATATATTTGCAAATCAAGCAATTTGAGATGCTGTGTAAGACTCTGGGAGGCAGTGACGGACAATGTTCACTATTTTCTAACATTTTAGAGACAAAATGATTTGATTTGTAATAGTTCAGATTGCAACTATTACAAATTGTTATTGACTCATCATTTGATGATTTTTTTTTTTCCAATGAATCAAATAATTGTTTGGTTCAAAAAGAAAATCCACCACATTTGACTAAAGCTCAGAGTGACATTTAAAGTGACCAGCAGACCATAAACAAGATATAGTATCAGAACAGTTTAGTATCACAGAATAAAATAAATAAAAAAATAAAAAAATAAAAAGTAAAATCATATTTGAGAAACTGGAATCAGTTAATTTTTGTCATTATTGGTTAAGAAATAATTGACATTAATCACCAAATAGCTTATTTGTTGTTTTTTTTACTAATTGTGTGTGTCAACTAATTGCTCTATTAGTGCTGTCCCATTGCAAGATAGCGTAAAGGCCTGTTCTTGAATATAAGTATGTTCTATTAGACACGTTGAGGTTCTTCAGTTCCCGTCATCACTGAGTGAAGATCTGTGTGCAATCTAAATGTGTAGTAATGCCCGTTGATGTGGAACCACTAAACTAAACAATTTATTCAATCTAAACAGTTGATTTCCTGTTTTTGTGGCTACATGATTGAGCTGTAATGGCCTCCTTAGAGAGAAAATACTTTTCTTCTACTGCAGCTTAGTAATGCACAATATTAATGGCATCACACGTAAAGACACATTGATATTCTTCATTACTGAACTTGCCTTCTGTCTGTATGTGGAACAAAGAAAATCATGCACACCGGTCCACAGTATTTATCTATAACTCTCGACACATTGCAGATCACCTTGGAAATAGATTAGAGTAGTGTTTATTTTAGCCATGTTTTCTACTTTCACGTTAAGCACACACAATTTGATCTAATGATCTCCATAGTAACTCCATAGTAACAGAAATTATATCCACTTTCCTTAAAATACTTTTTCAGCTGCAGTCGTCATAACAGATGTTTTGTTTTTTTTTTTTTTTTAGGGAGGAGACACATTGTCTTACACTTTACACCTTCTCTTAAGCACTGCAACTTGATAACACGACTCAAGGCTGACAAGAGCAGAACATTTTCATGCTGATATAATTACAGAGTTTCTTCATGTCTTTACAGTAAATAGAGGGAGGCCTAATGACTACTGCAGTGCCATAAATGTAATATGAAATAATATACTCCACTAGACAAATTAACACTAAAGCTTAAATGTTGCAAATAAAGAATAGTTTGCTATGAAAAGTTTGAAGCAAAGTCTTAATGATGAAATGCAGACATAGTGGAGTATTAGAGTGTTTAAAGGGGACATCTCATGCACATTTCCAGGTCTTTATTCTTATTCTGTGGCTCTATTGGAATATCTCTGTATGGCTAACAGTTCAAAAACTCCATATTTATCTTATACTAGTCCTTTATGTAGTCACTCACTTCAGCCTCTGTCTGAAACAGGCTGTTTAAGATCCTGTCTCTTTAAGGCGCCGCCACCTCAGGATTTGGACTTATGACTAGGTTTAACATATACATCTGACATCATAACTAACAGAAATAAAAAAATAACAGAAAGGTACAAAAAGCACATGTCCACTGTAAAGGATTCTAATTGAATTAAAAATAATTGTATTTATTTTTAATTGAATTAAAAATATGAATGAATGTTACTATAAAGAAAACACTCCCTATCAAACAAAGAGCCAAAGTAAAGTAATTCGAGCGTAGTACAACTAAAACATATAACGATATAAATGGCTTCCAACTTTTCTCAAGCATAAATTTATAAAATTAACTTTTTTTTTATAGTCCTTTGCAATTTGCCACATATCCATTTACTAACTTCACTGTTTAATGACCTACTTTTTTGTTTTTGACACAATTCACATTCAGTATGTGCAATTTAAAAAAAACCAACTACTAACTTTAATGAAACATTAACAACATCCAATTTCTCCTCCAAAACTATTACAGTTAGTGTCAAACAGCAATATATTGACCCAACATAAATGATATGTAAAAATGACAGCATATACGGCCATATACAGACAGAAGCGGTATGGCGACAAAATGGTAAACATTATAATAATGAAGATGTAGATTTTCTGGTTTGAGGAGCAGAAAAGTTCACCTGAATTACATATGTAAGTGCTCATATTCACAGCACTGCAATTCAAGGTTTAAAAAAAAAAAAAAAAAAGTCCACAGGAGGTGACTGTGGCATTCAAGCCCATGTGAAGTTAAAGGCTGTAAGAAGTTTAGAGCAAAATGTAAATTTCAGGCTTTGCCGCTCACCAGGTCTGACAGTCAGTGTGAAATCCAACAGATTATGACAACCTGCATGCATCCATCTTTGTATCAGCGGGCCGTGAACAAACAGTCCAAGAAGTAGCCATCTGGTATGACATGTCAGCTCTGTATAAGATGTGGCGATTTAAACAAAAAAAACCAAACCGGAAACGTTAATGCAGGTTCGCAGCGATTTATGTGAAAACATCTGGAAGTCTTAAAGGCAACTAAATGACACAGCACAACCAGAACAAGCATACAGCATACATATCCTCCTCACCAGGGTCCTGCCCTCAGGTATTTGATCCAGTTTCATAGATTTCTATTCACCAGAATCAGTGATACGGCTCTGGGAGTCTTTGTGGCAACACACACAAACACACAAACACACAAACACACACACACACACACACACCTGGCACGCTGAGCTTTAAGAATGAGTTGATTTTGAAGTGTTGATATAATGAATGTCCAATTATGTTAGTGGGAAACGCATTTTTTTAACATCAACAGTTCAAGACATGACTGATTTTAAACTGGATCCATAATAGCATATGTTATTTCTGCAATACTTCTTGGTTTAAATGTGTGAATTTGATTGATTCATTCGTACTTGTCTATGATGATGATGATGATGATGTCATCTATAGGCACCAACCCTGGAGCTGCTCCACACATCATGAATAATGGAGCAGCACAGTTACAAATGCCCACAGATTCGACCTGAGACACCTGATGACGTATTAAAACAATAGCCAGGTGCCCAAATGAACACTGAAACAAGTTTTTCTTGCTGTAATCATTCCTCCTGGTAATACTGACCATTTCAAGATCTTTTGCTAATGCACTTTCAATGTAGAAGAAGAAGTAGTAGTTTATTGATCCCCGTAGGAAAACTGATCCTCTGCATTTGACCCATCCTACACACAAAAACACACACACTTGTGTAGCAGTGGGCAGCTGTCATGCAGTGCCTGGGGACTGACTTCTTTTTTTTTTTTTTTTTTTTCCATGGTCAGGGGGGCACTGACAGGAGTATTAACCCTAACATACATTGTAAGTGATGGCGGACAAAATCCACAGTCCTCCTTTAAAAAAACAAAACATTTTAACATTTATCTGAAGCCAACACGAAGCTTCAAATTAGTCAAATAAAGTCTAAACTCTTAGCACCAAATTCCCTCCCTCTAATATCCTTTCACCACAGCTCAAAAGGGAAACACAAAGAGTAACCTGGATTGCTGAAGCTTAATAATATCTTCAAATAAACATTTAAATATATTTGCACAAAACAAGGATAGCAGATTTTTCCCCTCATCACTTACACTGAAAGCACATTAGAAAGGAATCACTACGGCAAGCAAAAAAACCTCTTTTAATGTTCATCTGGGGACCTGAATATTGCTTTAAGACAGACTTGGAAAAACTGTGAACCCATCTGCCTTTAGCATCTTACATAAAATACAAAAAAGTTTTATGAAAATCTGTATAAAGGAGCCGAGGAACAGATTGTTGTTGAAACGATTTTGTTGTTTTTATTGCTCTAAAAGGGAGAGAGAAACTTTTTTTCTTGTATGTGATACATCTCTTACATGTAAGAGATTCATATGTTTGGTATTTGCAGTAAGCATGTTACAAACGCGTGTCCTGGATCACCCAGGTTCTGCTAAAAGGTTGCATCATCTGTATCTGCACGCTGTGTAGAGATGGTAATACCACTATATCTGTATGTATTTACTTTTAAAAAAGATAAGCCGGTGTGTGTGTGTGTGTGTGTGTACAAACGTATGCATGTGTGAATATTCATTCTCATTATAACCAGGAGCATTGATATAGTACACAGGGATTACACACATAAATTTACACTCCCACACAAAACGGTGGAAATAACTACATCTTCTCTGAGGCATCGATGCATATTTATCAAGGCGTAGACGCCCTTGGCCACATACTAGTTCTATTGTAGTGGGATGGGAGTGAGCTGACTGTCTGGTGCAGAGGGATCGCCCTGAGTCTCTGCCTGCTCTGCCTCTTATCACGATGAATAAGAGCGCAGCGGACTTCAGCAACAGGCCGAGGAAGGGTCACTGGAGATTTGACGTGTGTGGCTGAACCCCTCTTAGCACCTGTGCACTCTGAACAGGTTTCATGGGAGCAGGGATGCAGCTCTTTGGGCGTGTTTAGAGGACATTAAATTCATCACTGAATCACCATGCGGGTTAATATTACGATGCTTACAGACAGAACGAAAGGGTGCAACAAGAAGATATCATCCTATCTGCACATCAGCAGTGTGTTTCTTTGAAAATCTCTCCTTCAGCAGAAGGTCGTGGTTTGCATTAGGAGCTGACTCTTCTGCTGCGGTCCATATTAAGGATGTTATTAGAGGCCTTTGTGTGTCTGTCTTTCTTTTGTGCCTGCAGAATGCTGCATGGTAAACAGGGAGATGGCTTCCTCATTACCTCCTGAAGAAATGCAGACAAACAGCTCACAACAGCACTAATCACATGCACGCCATACAGAACAATTAAGGGTCATTGAACAACAGATTTTGTGATTCCGTTTTTAACATAAATAGCCAGAAAGCAAATACCCTCCATCTCAGATTCCTCAGTAACTTCAGTACTTGAGAGTGTTATGTCCTTGACCGAATCAAACACACACACACAAAAGCTTTACCTCAGCAAAGCAAAAAGTTCTGCTCTGTAATATCTAAGGCTCCCTTACAGGCAGGTCATAGTGAATTATGTTAGCGAATAACCTGTTAGGGTCAGCAACTGGGTGCTGTTGGGAGTCACTAATGAATAGACTCATAATCTCTTCCTAGGTTAGATTAGAAGGATGCCATTAACATCAACTCATCTGCCTGGACATCTGACGCATGAAAGGAGACCCATCCAGCCAGTAATCATCCAGTTGGTTTCCTTTTAAGCAGGACTCTATCAAAGTCTACTTTCATCTATAATGTGTGACTTCCTCAGGAGGTGGTGGAGGCTTTACTACGCAGCGCAGCAGGGCTTGGTCTGTCACGTTTGCGTGAATGTTTTTGTTATTGTCGGTTTCAATTATAATCTTGCCAAAAGGCCTTATGGAAAGTGTTGTGTAATGCATTTTGGTCCCAAAGGAGGATCCTACACTACACTTTACAACAAAGTCATCTCACAACCCCTAATTATCATTTATAAGCAGATAAAAATATAAATATAAACATAATGATTATTTATATATATATATATATAGTAAATAACTGTAATAATGTAAAACAACTTCATAGGAGGAATTATAATGTTAACACTTTGCATTAATAATATAATACTTAAAATAAATGGTAAATAGGGGGACTTTATTAGTGTTAGGTTGTCTTCTCAGATTGCTTTGGTTTTTTTTAAATAATTTTTTAGAGGCCTAAAAAGCAGAGATATTAGAAACGTTATAGTTTTATGTAGCAGATATACACACACACCGCCCCCACGGCACCCAGGTTGGGAGCGAGCAGATTAATACAATGATAGATATTAAAGAGATTGCTATAACACATTTCTATTGTCTTATTGTACTGTATATATCATCAACCCCAACAGAAAACTAGCATCTGGAAACTTTGTTATTTAGACAAGATTTATTAATCTGTCTGTAGTGTACTTACACAGTCAACTCAGTCCAGAATACTATGAAACAGGCTTTACATTGTGTGTATAGCACAAGACACCCCAATAATATTTCTTTTAATTTATAGATACAATACCATAGCAAGGTCCCTAACAAAATATCCATATCACAGTCAAAACAGCCCCCAGAAAATGAGGACATACACCACCGTCAGTCTTTGATCATTGACACGTAACCTGTTACACTGATCATACAATGCAAGAAGCCGTCTTTCACTATTAAATTTAGAAAAGCCCTGCCAACCAAGGCTAAAGGATATGACTATAAAATGTTCCCAGAGGAGTCTTTCAAGTTGTTCCCTGTTAATGTGACTCCAACTGTGGTGAAAACCATTCATGATTTATTAGTAACTTCTTGTCATTTCCCCCGACTGTTATATTTACATGAATGTGCCTGTGACATACTGCTAATTAACTTGGGAGTCATTTAGTATGTTCATGAATCCAAATATCCATATTATGTAGTGATGCATCCAAGACTTGATTATCCGCCAAATTCGATATTTTTAGATGTCATGGACTTCAGAAGCATAAATGTGCGTTATGACTGAGCGACACTGAAGTATCTGTTATATGAAAGTGCTTTTAAAAATTAACACTTCATTAAATCAATCTGGATTTAAACCGATAGCCTAGTCGCAGAATAAACTGTAATATGTACACATCCTTAATATAAAAAAAGCAAACTATAGGTTCAATTTATTTAGAAAATTATTTTAAAATTTAAATCAATACAAATTTTGTGTCAACATCAAGGCATATGTAAGTCATTACGTGTACTCTCATCTGTTACCAGTGCAATGGATGATGTCAATAAACCTGATGTCAGAAATGGAGAGGAGGGGGGCAACCATGTTGACTAACAGATGTCTTGCACACACGTATGTGATATACAAGGTCTCTTATGCTTGGCTTCAGCTGAGGCAAACTGGCATAGAAGCTTCTTTCTCTGGACACCAGCCAGTGCTAAACACACTTGCTCCCTGTTCTGCTCCTCCTTCTTCACTTTGGCGAGCAATAGCCTTTATTCCCATGATGAGGAGGAGGAGGGGGGATAGTCACATGGGTCCGGGGCTTTGCTATAGTGGCAGTGGGTAGTGGGGATGTACCCCACCCCTCCCTCCTTCCCTCCCTCTTTCCCCAATACCATACAGACCATGGATTCCAGCGAAGGACATCTGTGAGGGATGAAGAGACATGGAGGTCGCAGCTTCTCTCAACAGGAGCAGTTCCCACAGCCCTTCACACTGTTGAGGATCTCCTCCTGCAATTTTTTCCTCTCCTCCTCCTTCTGGGACAGACGCTCAGCCGGCGGCTCGAGTGAGCTCTTGCTGTTGTTCAGGATTTTACTGTTCTGTGTGTTCCACAGGTCTGCGTACAAGCTGCCTGGGGTGCTGAGGAGTGTGTGGTGGCTGCCTCGCTCTGCCACTTTACCCTGGTGGAGGGGGAGGAGAAAAAAAAAAAACAGAGACCAGAGAATCAAGACAAACACAAAGACAAACAAAATGAGAAATGCAAAAATGAAAATGGCTGCAATGCATGTCATGAACATAAGAGTCCTATAGTTAGCATCTCTCCATGACCACACAGCACTGACCACACTCTCTGCGGAGAGTCAGCTCTCCCCTAGAATCCCTGCCGCCTCCCCAACAACTGTTGCATTCCTCTCGCAAAAACACTGACTCGCAGACAACAACGAACATCCACACACCACAAATACACATCCCTCCCACACAGTCAAACACAAACGAAGGCACCCCCTTCCCCCACCTCCCATGAGCATGCAGAGGTGTTGGCATCATCTTTAGTACACCCGAGATGAGCATGTGACTGCTTCCGCTCGTTATTTTAATGAGCACCGCAGGCAGTCCTCTGCTGGTGACACCAGCGAACGCCATGGCGACATCACACGCAAACATGCCTCCTCGCCACGACCCTCTGATCCCTGCCATCTGACTCTGGAAACGTGGAAAGACACATGCTCGCTCGCCGCAGTTCAAAGGAACCTCTTCTCGTTTTATCATATCTGACTCGAGCACTGGTGGAAAATGTCACTTCACCTGTGTTACATTTTATATTAACCCTTACTTGCCGTGATGATAACTGACTTTTCTCTGTCTGTAACTCATAGGCCAGAATCATAGAGCAGCTTTTTTTCTCTTCACTTGTATATTTCTCTAATGCACAAAACAGTGACAATGCACCAAAAAAACACCCCGTCTTTGTCTCCATGGCACCTTCAGCCTGACTTAAACACATCTGAGCAAAAACTAAATGGAGAGACCATTTGAATGGAGATCTCCATTGGACGACATGTTTAGTCCTGGATAAGGCCTCATCAGTGTCTGGGAAGCTGGCCCATACATTATTAGTCACAGAGACAAACAAGACACGCCATCTGACCAAAACAGCTAGTCGAGTCTGACTGCTTTAATGAGCCCTTATGGAGAAAATAATACATTCACTTCTACCAACAGTGTCCTGTTGTTGTTGAAGTTAATGAGAAAAGCTAAACAAAGCATGTTTTCATCATGTACCTTGAAGAAAGGTAACTGGGAATAAATGAGTGGCGAAACAGAGGCTACTTGCTAAATTCTCGTTCCAGGCAGATACGGTGCACCAAAGGTCACGCAGAGTGCAGGTCATCATCTTCCCTTCAATGCAAAACCATCTAATTGGACTGGCAATTAACACAGCACATGTTTATACTCAGAAACTCTGAACCATCATATAATTTGCTTTTTATGAAACTGACATTACAACTGGAAATGTTAATCAGGCAAGGAACAAGATCAAGATAGAAATAAGTGGATGAATTCTTACCTCATTGAGCACTATAATCTCGTCTGCATCTACGATTGTGGAAAGCCTGTGGGCGATGAACACTGATGTCCTGTCCTTCACCATCACCCTCATTGAACTGAGGATGTTCTGGAAGCACACAAAGACAAATAATGTGATCAATGAGTTGAGCTTCACAGGAGTCTCCACTAATCCAAAGGAAAATAGTTTCCATGGTTTGCAATAATGGTGGTCTACAAAAATAACACATAACACATAAATAACAGGATACATATGAAATGTACTACGAAACTATGATTTGAAGGAGAAGCTAAATCAACTGAATGTTGCTCAGCAACATCCACCTTCATATGCTTTTCTTTCCAATGTTTACATATGATAATTTAAGAACACCATCGTGATAAGAAGCAACAGAAAATCTCAATTAACATCCACATCACTGCCCCGCTCTTTTTCCTAAAGTTCAGAGGGGGCATGCTGAACTTTCTCATTAAATGTAACATTTACAAAGACTGCATGGTTTAAGCTGAGCTGGAGATTAAGTAGGAGAAAACAGTGGCAGGTGGCACAGGAGAACATGGGGGTGGTGTGTGTGTGTGTGTGTGAGGGGGTGTATGTCACAGCAGGTATGTGACGCAGGAGTGAGCTGAATTATTGTGTACCTACAGCAGGTGACTGAGTGGGTGTTTGTTCTGCTAAATGTGTATGCAAGCATGATGAGGAGTCAACCTGTATGTGCAGCAGAGAATGGACATTTGTGGGTATGTCCACATGCCTGTGTCTGTCAGAGTGTATGTGTTCACGTGCTGTTGGACGCACCTCTTCTGTGATAGAGTCAAGAGACGATGTTGCTTCATCGTACAGGAGTACGGGAGGATTCTTCAGGACTGCACGGGCGATGGCGACACGCTGCTTTTCGCCTCCTGAAACAAAAACAACAGGCGTCATAAGTAAAAGGAAAGCAGGTCAAAGCTGAAAGGTTTGAAATATGTGAGGATATAGCAGGTCTTTCTCTGGCCCTTGTCATCAGATAATTACCTCAAACGGATGGCAAACACGCCGGCAATACCAATTCGACAAGCTTCAGACTGGTACAAGAGGACTTGCATTTAATTGTGAGGAAAAAAATCAGCGGGACACAAAGATTTCTCCCACTGTGTCTGACTCGGCCTTTATTACATATGAGCTGTGTGTGGCCTCTTGAAAGCAAGCAGTGTTCAGCAGATATAAATATTGCCAGCAGTGGAGAACAGTGATGAAGAAAGTTAGGAGCCTCACAGCCCAGACTGCTGCCCCCCTGAACCCCCTACCCTTCACAAACCCACCGGCAGCCGCAGTAAAATAATGAGAAGTTAGTCATGTCTTTCTTTTGTCCGTTCTCTCAGTCACTCCACTTTAAGAAATCTGTGCTGTCAGTAATTGCGTCTTGAATGTTGAGTAAAAGTGCTCACGAACTGTGTATTTATTCTCTAAATGAGTTGCAGATGCTGATGCTAGGAGCCAAATACAAAGTCATGTGTATTTGTATACACTTTAAATGAAATGAGGACAATTTATTTAACTGTAAGGCAAAACAAATTCACACACTACATAGAGTAGATATCTAAAAGAACAATGGCATGACTATAGATTCAGTCTCATTATGTGTTGGTGTGATATAATATGAGTCATACTGTCATTAGGTCACTAATTATGCTCATTTAATTATTACTTTTTATATTTTAATTTTCAGAGCTGTGTAAACTTACATCTTCCACACACTTTATCATGCCGACGTTTCAGTCATAATACTTCTTCAAATTATGCAAATATGGAAGCTACCATTCCCAACCTTAGTAACACGTGTCAGAGATTTAGGCTTTTCTCCTTTGCTTTATTTCTCCTAGCAACAAAGTCCACCTTCAGTTGTTGAGCTGTGTAAAACTGACCTAATCAGTATAATTAAAACATTTTAGACGCAATACTCAGAGATCAATAATGTCACAACATTTTAAGATACTGGGTGCGTAATTACATAATAAATAACTTTGCTAGAAGTTCAAACAATCAAACTCAGAAATGTTTAGGATTGTAAAACAGCCACTGAGACCAGAAAAACTGATTATTCTGAAAATGCTATAATCATTATCCCAGACAATACAATATTTAATCTCATATCATAATGTCAATTTTTATTAGAGCTGAAATGATGCATTAATTATTGATCAGCTAATTGACAGACAATTAACAATTTTGATAATCAATAAATCATTTAAGTTGATTCCTATCTCCTAAACAGTAAGGATTTGCTGTTTTTCTCTTCGTTATATCATCATAAACTGTGACAGGCCTTTTTTTTTTCTCTCTCTCACTGTTTTTTTGAACAGTTTCTTTACATTTTAAAGGCTCAAACATTAATTACTTAATTGAAAAAGCTAATAATGAAATTAAATGAAATGAGCTGATAATGAAAATAATCATCAGTTGCAGCCATACGTGATAAGAAAATATGTCCCAGCTCTACGTGGATTTATGTTTATGAACTGAATCACTTGCAGCCAGTTACTGAATTAATTTCCTTTTTTTTTTTTCAGTTTTGTTTACCATCCAGGGAAATACACAAAACGCGCAGCTCATTCATTTGCTTGTGCTGAGGAGACCATATTTAAACAGTAGTTATAATGGTGCAGCAAACCTGACAGCTTGAGGCCCCGCTCCCCAACCTGGGTGTCATAGCCATGGGGCATCTTGAGGATAGCGTTGTGGATGCCTGCTAGACGCGCTACTTGGTACACCTCCTCTGGTGTAGCGTTGATGTTCCCGTACTGCAGGTTGTAGAAGATGGTGTTGTGGAACAGAACAGCATCCTGACAACAACGCAGTTAGAGAAAAAAAATGAGGCTTCAGTGAATATTTTTATTGCAGCAGAGACAGAAACAGAGAAGTGCAGATACAAAGACGAGGGTAGGAGGCAGGAAGAGAAAGAACGCAAATGACAAAAATACTGTTCATGTACCATCTGTTCAGATCAGCCTGTGAGCACATTGCAGTCAAAGCTTATCTGAATTCAGCTTATTTCTAATGCTGCTAACTATTAATGGTAAATTGTTCTATGCTGCCACCTTGTTGTACATAATTATCAATAATAACTCACAAAAAAGAAACAGATTTAAATCTATTTAAATGCAAAGCTTCGAGCACATAAAAATAGTCTATGTGGTGTTGATAAAATTACTTTTCGTAGTTTGTGTTTGTTTATCTTATTGTTGTGCTGGTGCATTTCAGACCTGAGGTACGACCCCCAATGCCTTCCTCAGGCTGTCGAGGCTGACATCTCGGATATTCTGCCCCGCTATGTAGATGTTCCCCCGCTGGGGCTCATAGAAGCGGAACAACAGCCGCACAATGGTGCTCTTCCTGCAACCAGACGTGGAACCAATTGTCAGCATCATTCTGTCTGTGAGCTGCACCCCCACAGTCTACTGATTGTATCTGCTGATAGGACTGCCTGCACAAACAAATGAGATGGCATGCACCTGGCTAAAAGTTTTATACTTGTGCTAAAAGTGACCTACCCTGACCCACTGCCGCCAACGATAGCAACCTTCTTCCCAGCAGGCACGTCAAAGGACACTCCATTTAAGACTTTCTGGCCCTCCATGTATTCAAAATAGACGTCCTCGAAACGAATGGTGGCCTCCTGTGGTGTGATGGTTAAAGCTGGGGCGAGATCCCTCTCCTAGAGCAAAATCATCAGAGAGTTGAGACACACGAAACGGAAAGTGAGGAGTCGGATACAGAACAGCCACTGGCAGACAAGGCCTGGCATGATGCAACATTACTCCAAAACATTGTAAAGGGGGATAATGCTGAAGCACTGAGCCTGCACGGCTGCATAACGCAGAGACATTCACAGCAAATTCAAAAGGTTGTTTCAAAAGACCGTCTGAATCTTCACACGTTGCTTTTCATGGTGACTGAGGGAAGATCAATAAGCGTGAAAACTTTCAGTACATACTGAGCTCAGCCATAGTGCTGAGATGAAGCCAAGGTCAACAGTGAATAAAGCGCTGTCCTTTCCCTGCATGTAGAAGCTTGTTCTGATTCGTTTCTATACTACCTAATAGCAACATAATCACCCGCAATCCACCTCGGTCAGTTAATACAAATAACTCACAATCCATTAGTATAAACAGATGATAATTTCACCCCCCATCACATGGAAAACAGCCAAAATAATTTATTTTTATTTTGTGGAGCAGTTTCAAGTGAGGGGGGTAGGGTGGGTTAAATTATTTTACATCTACATAATAGGCCAATGTGGTCCTCAAAAAAAAAATGCATTCAGACAGTAATGGCCTGCTGGGCAATGCCATTCCACAGGGAATCACAATGGAGAGGAGTGAAAAATAACTGGACAGATTCATTTCTCCTACTGTAATTACAGGCTGGAGATGGGAATGGCATTCATATTGTTAAGCAGCAGGCGCACATTTGCACTTAAGTGTGCTCTCCTGACGCAAGATGGGCTGTCGCGTTGTGTAAAAAACAAAAAAAAAAAGATAAATGCAATGAAATGTCTCATAAAAACAATTGATAGCTATTATGTTGAAGAAACATTGAGTGCTTACATGTTTAAAATCAAAAACAGTATTGGGAATTTTTTAACGGTTAAGGCAAGGAACATTTGAATATTTGAACATGACTCTAGGTGTTTTTGAAGATAATTTAGAGATTAAGTAAAAAAAACAAAAAAACAAAGAAAGATTAATGTTGGAAAATTTAAAAAAAGGGAAAAAGAAGGGAAGCAACCTCATACAGGGTGAACCAATTAAAACAGCCACTGATCATGACTGATTTAAGTGCTCTAAATAAATCACTGATAAGTAGCCAATAATAGTTCAGCTATAATTTGTCATAATATCCTGATACAGATTACTAAAGTAAGTGATGTCATCCACTGCAAGTGGCAACAGAGGAAGAAGCACCTGAGTCACATCAAGCACAGACTAGCATGTAATTACTGTGTTTGACTACAACCTATCATTTTTTACAGCACATGTCACTAGGTTAGCTATGTTAAGCATGCAGTCATAAGAATAACTCAGTACTGTGTTAAAATCTTTTCCCACTTGCTCTTGCTCTTGCACACATGAAGTCGATGTTTATGTCGAACTCTATATTCACTTTCTATCGCGTACAAGTTCAGCTCTTCTGTTCTCTTTTGTTAGAGAAAAGGGGAGAAAAAAAAAGCCATTTTGTTATTTACCGCTACAATGTTGAGAAGTCAAGCCGACAAGTTACCTTGATCTTGGTGTCGACGTTGAGGAGGGTGAACAGAGTGTTCATGTCTATTAAGGCCTGTCTGGTCTCTCTGTACACTGTACCCAGGAAGTTGAGAGGCAGGGAGAGCTGGAAGAGCAGACCGTTCACCATCACCAGGTCTCCCACTGTCATCGTACCTACAAGACAGCCGCAGAAGAACATAAAGAGATGTATGTTATCTATCTCTTTTGTTGAATACTGTATCACATACGCGTCTTTGGATATAAGATCTAAAAAAAAATAACACTCAAGCCAGTTTTACTTTCAAGTTGTGAAAGGAGACAAAGCATGTTACAGTCTGAATCCATCTCTACCCCCTGTGATTTCATTTTCTGCATCAAGGCTATTTTGTTTCCCATTCATGCCACTTTTATGCTTGCTGTGCTTTGTTCTCATTTAGTTTTTCTATTATCCAGTTCAGTCAGGGTTTTACTTGTCCATTTGATTTTGTTTTGAGGTGGGGTTTTTTTTTTTTTTCTTACTTTCAAATGCACATTTTTTCTTTTGTGCTTCTGCCATCATTGGCATAAAAAAAAAAGGTAAATACATGCCAGGTGAGATATTTTCCACCTTTACAATTGCTGCATGTTATCAAATTTTGTTATGGTAAACAACATGAGAGAATGATGTTCCAAAAACTGTAAATCCTTTTCCAACACTCACACACACTCACACATCCACATCCAGAAGTCAAGTACTCACCTGCTGCAATGCCCTTGCTGGCCAGCAACATGATGCCAGTGAGACCGACACTGAAGATGGCACTCTGGCCAAAGTTGAGCATTGCGAGTGTGGACGTGGTTTTTAAGGAAGATGACTCGTAGATCTTTAAGTATCCATCATACCTGTCAGCTTCGTATTTCTCATTGTTGAAGTACTGCAGCCGAGATGGGAAACGGGAAGAGAGGGAGAAAAGATAGGAATACAGGGCACAGAGACAGTGAAAGGACAAAAGATAGTAAGTGTAGATTGAGAGAGAAAAGAGGGAGAAGCACAAAATATGGTTAAGGTTAGAGGTTAAAGAAGCATGGAGTGCAATGCCTGGCAGATAGACACTTCAGTGCAGCTTGCCTCAAGGCTGCATTTGTTCTCAGTGACCACTCTGGGCATAGTCTGGGTCTAAGTTGGCCTCTAAAGCACTTATTCGTGTACTCTGTATTTCCATCTCCTCCCCACTGATCTGAAAGGGCACAGAGGGGGAGAGCTTCTCTGTGCAGGCTGCAGAAGAAGCTTCGGCAGAAGTTAGTGATGATGGCAAAATGACTAACAAAATATTAAATACCAAGTTATCATTTTAAGAACGTCTAAACATCACTTCCTTCTGTATTTACATCTGTAGCAGCTTACACAGACACCTACCAACAGAGCACAGATAGCTCTCTTAAGTGTTACGGCACACAAGCAGCACTAATTTTGATTAAGACATACAGCTATCATTTAAAAAGAAAAAAAAGCCTCATTCATCAGTCACAAGTACATCACTTAAATTCAGCACATAAAACTCCAGCATAATCATAATGAGGACCCTCGTCAACTCTGCAGCCAATTACCTAATATTGCTGTTTGTTTAGTTTGCACTATTGTTTCTCTGCTCTGGTTAAGTGGGCGATTTGCTTCTCTAGCTAACGGCGCTGGAGCTGTGCTGCTACTGACTTGCCATTGATTAGCATATAGGGAGATGCAGGGTATCAGAGAGAGAGAAGTAGCACATGGAGAACAAACTGAAGCAGTGCAAGGCACCGTGTTCAGGTTCTCATCCAGCCCTTTGTGAAAGTGGAACGGATTTCTGAGTGGGCGGAGATCTAATTACATATGCACACTCACAGCTCAGAGTGATGCTAAATCCGGCCGCATTGACACAGATGACACAAAATAACACAGAACAAAACGTTAAGAAAAACAGGACGCAAAATAATACAGCAAAGAAAATAACATGGGTACCAAAATATATCTGGAACAACCAACAAAGCACCCGAAACTGGATGGTGATTATGTTTGTATGTGTACTGTGTACAATGAGGTTACCTAGAAAGAGGCTTAAAACAGCAAAAAGAAAGATGCAAGATAACCATGCAACAGAGAAAAGTATAAAGCAATGTTTACATTCACACCACATCAGTCAGGTGTCTGTGAGAGCACACTCACCCATAAACCACCCTCGCCCTCTACAGTCATTTCACATTCAGTCCAAAACTATAATGGAGACACTATTTTGGGTCACGGAGTAAACCGGGGAAATTGTCCTGAGTGTCTAGTGATAAATGTCTCATTGTTTTGTAGCGCTTACAAAAAACAAACAAAAAAAAAAATGTGAAAGAGAAGATGAGCTAGACAGAAAATGAGAGAACAAGAATGACAAAAAAAAAAATTTTTTTGCAAATGGGTCAATATAAAGCTAAAAAATTTAATTTAGATCACTTAATACAGTTACAGCCCAAATCAATATGTACAAAATATGTGCAAACTTAGTATGATTATTATGATTGTATTCTCTCAAGGTTTATTTATTCAAGTAGCACATTGTAAAAAATAAATCTCACATTCATCAGGAATCATACTGCATCACACAAACATTTGAGATATGACGAAATATTGAATCACTGCATTACAAACAGACATGACGCTACTCCCAACCTGGGTCTCATCTTCAATATAACACTGCTCTATAATAAATAAGAGGTATTTCAATAACCTTTTAGTAACCCTATACTACAGACAGACAGTGACTTTGGAGCATAATTCACTCCTCTCAATCAGAAAAATACTTAAAGTTGACTTTAGAGTTTAACTTGTACTTGTTATGACATGAGGGTTGTGTGTGAAAATGGAGACAGTCAAAGAAAGAGACAGAGAGAAAAAGAGAGCCAGTGAAATGCTATTATCACAGAAGAGTAAATATTTGTTCACGTCAATGTGCCTGGCTTAACTGAATAGAGGAGAAAGACTAGAAAGCAGGAGATAAAAGGGAAGGATGGAGGAGGGGTGCAGATGAGGAGGAGCTGGAAAAGGGGAGTATGGTAGGTTTGTGTGTGTGTGTGTCTGTGTGGGGGGTTGGATCTCACCTTAACAGTCTCATAGTTAAGAAGGGAGTCAATAGCTGCGTTGCCTGCTTCATTGTCTGCTTTATTCATTTCTATCCGAAAACGGGTCCTGTGTGCAGAGACACAAGCAATGACATAAGCACTTTCTTAAGTTTTATTATATTATCATGCAATACATCAGCAATACAACAATCAACTGAACAATAGCCAGAAGCAGGAGTACAGACATCTTCATTGTTACCTCCACTGAGTCATGAGAATGGTGAACATGGTGTATGACGATAAGGTACCCAAGGCCACTGCTGCAAACTGTCCACCACACTTGTAATACTGCAGAGGACAAAAACACAGTCAAGACAAGACATCTTTTACGTGCTGTGACTCTTAACAGGTTTGCGATAAAAAGACAACGTTGGCGTCACGAGGTACTTTGAGAATGCACTGTTTCTTACCATTTCGCTATGAAATAGAGTGTTACAAATGGAGGGGAAACTACAAGAACTAATCGTGCTAATGCTTTAGCCATTTGGGCAATGAAGTCTGCCCTCATTACAGGCAAGCTGACATTATGGTCCAGAGAGGAATAATAATAGCACAAAGCTATAGACGAGCCATTCTTTCAGTGGTGGCCAAGAAGGAGGGGGGGGGTCTGTTTAGGGCATACTCCACAGGAGGACATTAAGCTGCTACAAAGCTTTGGGATTCATCATTGACACTAATGGGCTCTGTGTTACCACCAAAAGTTCATGAGGATTCATATTCCATTAAGAATGTAAATGAGACAATATCCCGAAATTATTTTCCAGGCAATCTGCTGTGAAGAGTGTCAAGGTGATGAAAGGCCTTGAGCTAATATTAAGGACTGAAACAGTAACAGGAAATCACAAAGAAAGAAAACTGTAAGCTTTCTTTCCAGTATGCAACAATAATTAAACCACCATGTCTAACAATCACCATCTCCAGTATCTGTGTCTGAATTTTACCATGGGACTCACCAATATAGCACTGACAAGGCCCATTTCGAAGACCGTAGGTCCTAGATTGAAGACAAGCGCACTGAGGACAAAGGAGATGCCCCGTGTGCCACGGTCAATGGCCTTCGACAGCGCTCCTGTCTGGCGGCTGAGATGGAAACCCAGATCCAGATTGTGCAAGTGGAGGAAGACGTTCTTGGCGATGCGTCGGATGGAGCTCTGGGCCACCTTACCGAACACAGTGTTCCTTAGCTCGTTGAATAGGGCTGAACCAGCCCGTGACACGCCATCTGGGAAAGCAGGGGACACACAGAGTTTAGCACACCCGCTGTGAAAAGCAGGGTGGTTCAAACAGCAGGGCTGGGTGCTATCAAGTAAGAATCTATCCTCGTCCTGAACACAGAGGCACCTAAACAAGAATGTACTGCAGAATTGCAGGAGCTCAGACTACACAGGGTTGAGACTTGTCAACTGCTCTTAAGTGAGGGCTTGTATGAGGTAGCGGGGCAGATCTTTCACATCATCTCTGGCCTGCAACCCCTGCAGTGCTACAGCAGCAGCCTCCCCGAGCCTCTGTAATTACAGAGTTGGATGCTGTCTGAAGCGTCACTACTATGACAGGCCAGCACACTGCAGACTAAGGGAAGGGAGGGGAAGGCATATGAGTGTACACAAGTGTGCCGAGAGTGTGTGGCAGAGAGCAGGCTACATGTGTGAGCAGAATACTTGAAGAGGGCAAGGACGTTTTAATAAGAGTGTCATAGAAAAAAAAGTGAGTTGTCAATTAACAGATTTAATTTCACCACTGTAGGATGAGGGTGGATGCAAGTAACACAGCCTTTCTTTAAGGTTTTGTAAGGAAGCAGTTTCAGTTCCTGTAAAATCTGTGATCTAATTGTAAGAACATCACTTATTCATTGCCGTACACTTCCTAAAAACTGTTCTACAAGCAGATGGCTAGCATGACTGTCACAAATTAATATTAGTCTGTGTTTGAATGACACACGGCCTTCCTGTGGCGATTTCACCGAGCTGTGTGAATACACGACTTGTCTGCTGAGACCAAAGTCAGGGTAATAATTGCTCTGTCTCCCGGTCTTCATGGGGCTGTAATGTGGCGTTAAATAGGAATGCTCATATAATGAACAATGTGTCCACATCTGACAAGGTAGGATGAGCACTGAGCAACCTTTTCAGCCAAATTACACCCGTCACCACAGGCTCCAAGTACTGGGCCCCTAGCATCGCAGAGAGGGAACAAAAAAATAAAATTCCTTTCTCTAAGAGCATCTCCTTCATTCTTCCTTAATTTATCCTGTTTGGAGTCCTGTTCATGTGCTCCAGTTATCCAACAGGCAGCATTAGTGTGGTAGACCTAAGTGAGCTCATTAAAATAAGTAGCTACAGGGCTAGGTGTATATTGCATCCAAGCTGATCTCTCAAGGCCAGAGTGACTTGCAGTGGGCGTCAGGTTCACAATATTTATTTATTTATGCTTTTCATCAGCACCTCAGAGAAGAAAAAAAAAAATCAGGATTTCTAATCAGGAAGTAACTTCACATTCATGCTCCACCTCTTCCCTGACCCCGCTTGTATTCACATGGCCTATTTGGACAAAGAGGAGAAAAAAAGGGAGGTGCACTCAAGGGATGAGGTGAAAGAAACATCCCTGAGCCTTCATGTAACACTAAAAAATACCCTACCACTTTCAAAAGGACATTAGCAATTACTTTCCCACTGCTTTAGAAATGGTGCTCCGTTTACCTTGGGAGCATACAGCCATCTTACTGAAAAGTTGTCAGTACTCACGGGAGGGCTCTGTGGATTAATTGAAGTGAACTCTGACGCAGAACAGAGCACATAATGTAAATAATATGAGGGAGAGGCGGAGGTTGCGGAGTGGCATTGATATAAAATGTGTTGGGAAAGGTCAGCCTGTAGATAATAGGCAGTCCCACAGTCCCATCTGATGAGCACAGCACCTGCCAGTGAAATACAAGTCTTGGACTCACAGCCAATCAGCACTGCCGTTGCCATGGTAGCCACAGTGCTTGGCGCGTCATTCAGGTTCAGCATGTGTCCCGACATCTGGTTAAGCTCGTCCACTGCATACTTAAACATGAAGGGCACCATCACATTGGTGGCCTGGGAGGAGAAAAAAAAAAGAAGAGAGAAAATAGTTTCAAATAGCCTATTAGAGAGACATATGCTGAATATAGCCTGCTGCCATTTTTCTAGTCCTGTGTAGTGTGTCTCTACATATGTATTTGCACCCCACATGAGAGGTGAATGTCTACCGTTGTTAGGCAGTAAATCAAACATTACTCATTCAGGTGAAATTCAAAGATATGTACTGTATGTATGGTATGCTGACTGATTGTGTGTGTGTGTGCATGCGTGTATGTGTGTGTATTCTTCGTGACTGGCTGCGCTGGTGCTGGTGAGGTGGCTGATGCTTCCTGCTAATGGAATTGAAATGGTTATTAGGGCTAATTAAAAGCACAGGGAGAGCTGTGTGACTCAGGCAAGGCGGTCTGCAGCGCATTAGGACAGCCAGAGAACACAGCAGCACACAGCAAAGCATTTTTCATTTGAACCTCTCCACCCCTCCTCACACAGGGGAAGGGCTTTTTGGTTTTTTGTTTCTTTACTCCTCTCGAGTTCTGCATGATATAATTCTGATACAAGAAAAACAGGGTTTAAAAACATAAATAAACACGTTAACCTTACTGACGTAAAAGGATGCCTTATAATGCAACCATGTTGCAAAAGCTGCATCTCCAGGGTTTTCTCACATTATACACTTGGGTATTATACTTAGACAATAGATGTCCTCCGAGTCTCTCAAGGAAAAAACAATATCTGCCACTTTGCTACCAAGACAACAGAAAATGACACAAAAATAGCCCGAGCCCATTATCACATGGCCAAAGCATGTCCTCAATTTAACCAGTAACACATGATAAAGTCGGATGTGCTCTTTTTAATCCATTTACAGCCAATACTGGAGATTAAATCGACATCATGTCAATCTGTACCTTGGCGATATGTCATCTCATAATAGAGATATTGTGTCAAGTAGTGGAAAAAAAAAGGCTTCGGGCTTTCAACATTTAGCCCAAGCTTATAGTATGACACACAGATAGGCACATGGTCAGGGAGGGCCAACAAAAACAAGCAGCACTATATAATCAGTTATTTTAGATGAAAATGTCATCGATGGTGTTGTGTGCGGAGGTGTGATGAACTGTAACTACATAATTATTCAGTTGATTTAAAAATTGCCTCTACACTGCTGGTGGCTGTAGTTCAAACAGACAAACTGGAGAAATGAAGCCTAACTCCAGCCAAGCGGGAAAACAGGAGACAAAGATTGGATTGCATGTGTTTTCTCTCCTCCTTTACACACACACTAGAGGGAGCCATGCTGAGCGGCAGCAGGACATGTTTATTTAGGAGCTGTGAATTTGTGATTGTTTTCCAGGGTATAAATTAGAGACCATCAACAAAGGAAGAAGAAATACATCACACACCGTTTAATGTTTGCAATGAATTATTAAAAAATAAAATAAAAAAGTTTAAATGCACACTGTTTTCAGAAATACACAGAGAAGTGGTCAGAGCAGAGAGGTTGTTTAGTTTAACAAGGAGGAGAAATTGGCCTTTGCTGCAGTTCTATTAAACTATACTGAGTCTCAAGATGTTTAAGCTTCTCAACATCAATAACTTGACGTAAGCAGCTGACAAAGCAGTGATAAGAGGGATGCTGATGGGAGGTTGATCAAGCTAAGGTCACCACCAATTCCAATTCATGACGTGTCATCAATAACAACGAGCTAATAAAATCAGTCACTGTTGAATAACTGTCTCTCTTCAAATAAAGGCAAAAAAAAAAACCAAAACATTTCATGTGTAGAATTTAGAAAAACAAGGTACTGATAATAAAAGTCAATTTTTATGCAAATGCTTGCTGGCCAGATGCCTGATGATATCCTGTTGTGACTGTTGGATACCTAGAAATGTACTATTTTAATGCAAAAACAAAGATAAGATACTTATATTATTATTATTATTGTATTCTTACAACCTGTATAAAACCCGACCTTTTCCACAAGGTCCTTGTTTGTTGTATAATGAATGCAATGCTATGTTAACAACCAACTCTCAGCTGTTGGACTTGAGCACATGAGCAACCTTTTGATATCAATCCAGTCTCCCAAACGCAATGCCAAACAACAATGACGTGACACTGACAAAAATAAAACCAGATGTTGGCCTAGTGGTGTACTATTTTGCTGTGAAACAGGTTTTAAAATAAAACCTGAGAAAGTTTTTAAAAGTATTACGATATCATAATAATCATTAAAGTTTTCTGAAATCCTACTATTAGTGCTACAATATTGTTAAATTGCACCATGATGACCTTGGATTTTATTCTGTGTTTATTGCAGCTTTGTTGGACTCATAATAAATAAAACCATAAAAAGTTTAAACTGTAAACAAAAGCAGATTGTTGAGTGGAATTCACTTTAAATGCTGCTCACTGTCTGTATCTCTTATATACACCCATTCATATTTTGAAAATTCATGAATTTTGAGTGCAAGGACTTGAGTGTTAAGAGTTCAATTAATTTTTAAAAGGAAGAGAATGCTGCTCTACACACCTCCACACACACAACAGCACTAACAAACGGCAGCTGAAGCTGACCAGCGAGAAAGAATATGATGCGTTTGCTCTTGATGTGCATTTCACCTGACTTTGCCAGTCAGGTGAAATGCAGCTCTCTCACTGAACGATATGACTAAAATGACCTGAAAGTTATCCACACTTCAGTGGGCTGACAGCTAATGCTGCTATGCAGTAAGTGAGTCATGAGTCAGAGGCTGGTTTTCTATGTTGTGGTTATTGTGTCTTTGTATGACCAGTGGAAAGCTCCTTTCTTGTTGCTAAATAAAATCAAACTGGTATTGAAGGCAGGAGAGCTGTTCTGTGATCACAGTGTCCTCTGAAAATGACAATAATCACGGTAATGGAAATGGTTGGCAGTGTTGATACAGTCCGAATGTTTCAGTTTCATTGGCACATCTCTAGTCCACACTCACACACTCATTTTTGACCATCAGGAGCATCATCAGTATATTAGGACAGATGTGAGCCATATTTTGTTTTTATCAGTATCTTAAAGGACAATATCAGCCTTTAGGCGAAGATGTGATCTTCTGATTTTCTTTCATTTTAAATCAGTGCACCGATCATGTTGTGGTTCAACCGTATTTACAGATTATGTTGTACTTACAATAAATAAGCGAAACAATATCTTGTGAAAGCATCTTGCTTCAGTCTATCAGCTTGACAAAGCAAAAACAACATCTTTAATACCTATGACATTATCTGTAAATATACCTTGGCTCCAGCAAGCAGGCCCAGAGAGATGGCAACACGGGCCCGTAGGTCTGGTCTGTCCTTTGGCCACACGTAAGACAGCATAGCAGACAGGATCGTAGTGGTATTTACCTCCTTCAGCTGAGAAGAAAAACCAAAGCCTCTCCTTAGATCATATTATCCTTAGTTTGATTAACGAGTCTGTCCTGTAAAATACAGGTCAGACGGATAAAACAGTATTTACAATGTCAACTTTCTAACCAACCGAGCATCAGTTTGCCAATATTGGCAACTAACTTGCATTTTACATTTAGTCTGACATTCACAATAACTTAAAGATGGCTCTCTTGGCAGGCATGAAAAATCAAATGTCAGCAGGGGTCTCTTGGGATATCTGGGAGGAGCAACGACAGCAGAGTCTCCAGGTGGATTTGGGGTTCCAGCTTGACACAACAAGTCCCACGAGACACCTGGGCTGTCATCCCAGCTGAGGTTGAGAGCCCAGTGGCGCCAACATGGCTGTTTACCCATGCTCCACCACACACCTGCCACAGGGACTCTCCACAGGCCAAAGTATATGCAGTAATTCCACTAATCCACTCAATATGGTGGTATCATGTTACAGCCCTGCTGTATGGCAGCAAATGGCAGTGAAATTGTGCCCAGCACCTGCCTTTAATCAAATGCAATCGAGCAATATGTGACGAAGAGAGGATTAACAACAGTGGTTGTGATTGTTTCTGTAACATATGTGGAGGAGATCAGGTAAAGTATGGTGAGAATCTGTTAGTCTGACTCCATTACAGTTTTTTTTATTTTATCTAAAAATAGTTCAAGTCTGTCTCGGCATTCAGAGTGAAGGTGTGAAAGTGAGTCAAGAAATATATTCAACACAGTGCTTAAATAACTCGAAGGAATCGAAGGGTTTTCAAACTTTTCTGGCAAGTAACCAAATTTATTGATGCCAAAATGCTCATGACCGCAGCAATTAGACAATCATTAAAGTGACATATGAGTTTGAATGAGGAATAATTTAGTATTGCATTTTTAAAGAGAGTGTACAGAGAAATTATGACTTCTTTCAAATCTGTCATTTTTTCATTGAAAAATGTCAAAACAGATCAGCCCTAAAAATCTCATTTGACTTAAAGCATCTCTAAATGGCATCAAACCCAGAGACTGAGCAAGCTGTCCTGATAGTCATAAAATAATAATAATAAATGATTATAAATACATAGATATTGTTAGTTATCAGAAGAAAGCCTTATTTGTTGCACTTTCTCAAATATGAGAATTTGCTTGCTTTGCTTTTGATCTTCAGGTTTTTCATTTCAACTGTTAAATCAATAATATATCACTTGTAGCGTTGGTAAATTGGGAAGGACATTTGTTAATCATTTTAAAATTCATCAACTAAATAATTTCAATAAAAGTTAAAATATTATATCAATTAAAAATAACTACTGGTTGCAGTCTGGTTGGCTTCTTGTTTAATGTGCAAATGCAAAAAATAAAAAATTGCAGCACAGAAAGTTCAATAAATGACTGAAGACAAAATCAAGGTGCAGCACTCACCACATTTTTTGGATCTGCATTCAGACCTCCTCCTGCATTTCCGTGCCAACATGTTCGTTTGTCTGTCACTTGCAAATACTGTGGAAACATCATATGCTATTATATCATGTTGGTATTAGATTTTGATAACATAACATTTGACGTTTATTTCTCAACCATACTTACTTTTGCTGCTTCCAAAATGCGGCGACTGTTTTCGCCTTTGTTTATATTCCATGTAGCTGTTCGTAAGTGCGGAGGGGAACTCAGCTGAAACACATAAGATATCTTATTTGACTGATGTCCCATATTTCTGCATGTATTAACATAAAAAAACACCAAATCCAATAACAAATCAACCATTAACAAGGTCAAATAAAATGCAAACAAATGTGATTCTAATACATACAAATAAACACAAAACATTTTGTTTGTTGTATTTGTTTTAAAGGTTACACCTCAAACAACTCAACTCAGCAGGTAAACAAACCATCTCTATCTTTATGTTTGAAGCATAAGCTGCAAAACTCAAACTATAGAAGGCAGCAGTGCATTTAGCCATATTTCAGAGTTGGGCACACACAGTATTGAGTGCACAAATAGAAAACTTGATTACGCTGCTGGCCTGGTTTGACAAAATTTCTATGAATGTTTAATTGTTGTTGATGTTTATACTGTGAATATTTTTCCCTAATGGAATAAAGTTTAACCAACATGAAGCAATACAAGGTCACAACTTTTCTGAGCCTGTGAACTGATGTTCAGAAAATAATTTCAAAGCTTGTAGTTGTGCGTCACCGTTTAAGAGCCTGTGGGGGAAAAAAAAAAATTATGAAGACTGAAAACTATAAACGCGTTGCCTGATATCAGACAAGACTGTCAGCAAAAGAAGTGGATGGATTCAAAGGTCTGGACTGATTGTAAACAAACACGCCTACAGTGGTGAGTGTTTGATAATACAAGACATACTCTGGGAGCTTCATGATAAGCATACTGAGCTAAAGCTTATCCTGTCATGTAGCTACACAGCCTGAGGGGGTCGTCCACCAATCAGGAGGTTGGAGGTCGTCAGTTCAAACCCCCCAACTCCTCCAACCCACATGTCATGTGACATGATACTGAACCCCACTGTTGTGAGTGTGTGTCTTTTATATGATAATCTAACACATATGTACAATAAACACGATCTGTCATTGTAAGAAGGTTACATATTACTTATACCAGAGTTATGCAAACTACTTTAACATATATATACAAACCACTTCAGGTGTGATTTGTAAACTGGTTTTACATTACAAATACACAAATGGATTAAAGTTTATGGTAACTTTTATACCCCAGATTGTTTAGACTCAGCTGGTTTTTAGTTTTTACACCAACTCAATATAAATGCAGTGACCCCATGATATAAAACAGGAGGACAAAAATATTAGAAGCAACTCTTGGAATAAAACAACAACAACAACAACAACAACCACCACCACCTCCAAAAATCCTTTAAACAAAAACTACTAGCAACTACACATATTAAACTGCGTTAGTTTTAGTTTTGCTGTTGTACCTGATGAACTTTTAAATGAATGTACACTATGTTGAAATGCTGCCAGATTAATCATCAATAACATGATGACAGTTACAGAGTCCACAGGGTGGGACAATGACGGGGTCTTACCTAACATTTACTGACTCCTGCAACATGAAACTGAGACCACGACTGACTGATATTGTCAGTATCTAATAATAATAATAATTATACTCAGTTCACACTTGTCATCAGGTTAAATGTACAGAATCAGACGCTGTTGACACTGTGTGCCGTGAAAAGACACGACGTTTTCCTTAGATAACACAACCTGTTAAATGTTGAGTTAGCTAGTTAGCTTGTCGCTCAAGTTAAGTTAAGGTGTTAGTTCATAAACACATTTACATGACAGCGGTCGCTCTTTAAAAAAAACACACAAGAAACGTCTGGACAACGTGTAAAATATCCAACTTTAGGACGCCAGGGAAGTTAGTTAGGAAACACTTTGCAGCTCTGTCCTTGCGTGGTGACTGTCAAACCAAACATTGTGTCCTCTCAACCTGTCCAACAAACCCGCAGCTTCACTCACCACATATGTACTTTGTCGTTTATGCTCCGTCCCATTTTCACGGCGACTTTTACTCCAAACATGATATGAGCTCGTCTGTTTGAGGAGAAGCGCTAATTTTCGTCTTTGAAAGTGAAAGCCGCATTTCAGCGGTGCCAACATCGGCGCCATGTTGACGAAGAGGGACGGCGGTTAGGCAGCACGCCGCTGACGTCACATCCGGCTTCGGTTAAAAGCTGTCACTGTCAAAGCTAGCAATCCGAGCGGGGGATTTTTTTTTTTAACTTGACGCTGTAGTTTTAGGGAGACATTTGATTTTAATTTGATTTTAACACGACCCGGTTGAGTATCTTAAGCTTTGTGGATGTGGTCGTAGTGCAGGAGCTGCGTGAATCGGGAAATTTCACTTCGAAACGCGGGTCGAAGCTAAAGGAGAAACACGTTGTCTGGCTGCTGCTGCTGCTCTTCTTTGTCGAGCCACGCTAACTTTTGACTATACTATTTGTCTGTTAGGAAACTCCTGACCCTTATACTCAGGATGCCATGCCACAATCAGCAACTGAACAATGTTAACAGTGGCCAGGAGCACCACATGAAGCAGGTACGGTTCGCAAATAACAACAACAACAGCAGCAGCAGCAGCAGCAACAGCAATGTGCCCGCAGTGCTGAGCAGCTCTGAGCCAAATGATGCCACCACACAGCCTGTAAACCAGGAAACACTGGGACCTCAGCTTAAACTGCTTCCTCTGAATGACCAGATCCGTGAATTACAGACTATAATCAGAGACAAGTGAGTCACTGCTTTTCTATCACAACACATCTGCTCATCATGGTAGAAAATCAAAGTCCCTCCATTCAGTCAAAAGTCAAGTGTTTTTTCTTCTTGTTCTTACAGTTGAATGTTTTTGAGGTTCACTGTGCAGAGTGGAAAGTTTCTATGAGCTCATTAAGTGGGCAGGATGTTTTATTTATTTATTTATTTTTTTGTGGGGAATTTTGTAAAAATAAAAACACACCATACACACATTATTAGTCAAAGTGTTTTCTACACATCTTAACACATGTCTGGAGGGGATCTTTAAATATCATAATAATTATGACTCAATGCTGGGAAGTATCTAATTAGTTTTACTAGTAAATTTTTTGCATATTTTGATATCTATATATCATGATATATTACAGTCTCTGGATGTACAATTTGGAAACTATTGTGTACAATAACCAGATATCAGTGTCATAAAACAGCTTTGCAGTATTGTCATAAACCACATAGATAGAGATAGCAACCACGGTACGGCAAAATCTTTTTTTTATTTATTTATTTATTTTTAATATATGGTCTCTTGAGAACAATCCTTGCTAACTAGAACAGTCAAATAGCTCCATAAGATTATATCACATAGTCATAATAGAAGCTTTAAGACAGTTATAGTATGATATTATACTAAGTAAAATGTTAGACCATCAAGTCTTATTACAATATCAACAGTACTGTATTGATATGTCTTCTGGGCCTAATATTAAATAACTTGTGTCTGTTGCTGTGTGTCAAGTAGTGATGCATCAGTCTTTTATGTAATCACTATTAGTGCTAATACTGACCTTATTTAACATATTGTGTTTTACTGTTCAAACAGGGTATCGGTCGTTATAAAATTGTAAAACACAATTTTATAAACCCTCTTTTAACAATTTACACAAACCTAAAAATGATGTTGGTTTCTATGAACATCTGAACTATTGATAAGAGGTGAACGTCTCCACTTATACTTAAGTGTGTTGTTTCATCCTCTTGTAAACTTATGATACTAATCATTTCCATGCAGTGAAGTATGAAGATTTTCAGCTGAAAAAATAAAAAAGAGTACTGATACCAGATCAGTATTTATTAATAGGAGAGTTAAAGTGTATTTGGTGCATTTTTGCTGTAATGTACTTTTTGAACTACCTGGTCAAGGAGTGATTACTAATGTTGTCATTCATATTTGCAGGACTACCAGCAGAGGAGATTTTGTGTTTTGTGCTGACCGATTGGTAAGATCATGACTTTATACTACATAATGTGTGTGCGTGTGTGTGTACATTTATAAGCTACTTATTACTTTTTTTTGTCTAACAACAGATTAGACTAGTAGTTGAAGAAGGCTTGAATCAGCTCCCCTACTCGGAGTGTACTGTGACCACACCAACAGGTAAGAATCTCTTTCCAATAATAAAGTTCATACACAAAATCTAAATAAATGCAGTGCTCCTATCCTTCAATGTTTTACCTCCAGCATACAGTATGTGACTGAGTGGGTTTGTTCCTACTTCATTTTTCCCCCCTCAGGCTACAAGTATGAAGGTGTCAAGTTTGAAAGGGGCAACTGTGGAGTCAGCATTATGAGGAGTGGTAAGTCAGACCCGTCGTATGTCTTATATGCGTATGTGATTTATGCCAACTCTGCACTTGTAATGTACATGCTGTTTCGCTGGTACTCAGGCTATTGTGTCTACACTGTTTTTATCAGCACTTCTTCGTTATCTCAGTGAAACTGATTGAATACTAAGTAATATAATAGAATCATGTTAACACGGGGCATGTGAGACAGATACGGTTCTGTACTTTGCAGAGCTTGTTCTCCGAGCACATCGCAGTCAGCCGAAATGACTCGTACTTGTTCTTTCTCCTTCAGATTTAATGAGACAGTTATCACCGTCATGTGCAAAAACCAAATGATTTTATTGCAATCCTGTTATCCTGTTATGAAGGCAGCTGGACACACAGTATAGCTCGAACTCTACATGTAAAAAGAAAGAGAGCAGCAGTGTGTGTGACGCAAGACTTTTTCATATGGAAGTCACTCTAGAACAAAAAAATTGTCACATTTTCTCTCCAGACATCCAGGTTACTGTAGCTTTTACTACTATTTTTAGTATGACTATGTGGAGCGTCTGGTGTGTACAATCCGATACAACAGCTCTGCCATCATTTCTACTTTTCTAGCTTCTACATTTTGAGTTTTTGTTGACATTCTACTTTATGTTTGCTATTGAGGTGTGCTCGGTGAGTGTATTTCTGAACTAATATACTGTGAGAACGTAAAGTAGCCCCTCTGCTGATTGTACGTGGCCTAATAAGAATATCTTGAAGGTTTTGTGAACAAGGTTTCCATCCCAGTTGTGTTCTGCATGTCTGACCTACAGGTGAGGCCATGGAGCAAGGTCTCCGTGACTGTTGCCGCTCTATTCGCATTGGCAAGATCCTCATCCAGAGTGATGAGGAGACACAGAAAGCCAAGGTCTACTATGCCAAGTTCCCCCCGGATGTTTACCGGAGGAAAGTGCTGCTCATGTACCCCATCCTCAGTGAGTAAAAGCGGTCTGGGATGCACAGTACTGTGCCACTCCAGTTTATGACAGTAGCACATAAATGTCAAGAGATGTCCATTTTGGTGCAAATGTAAAAACAGTTTCATGTATTTATTCATTTTGAGAAATCTCCCTCGGGTTGACCTTCACCACCAAGTGTACATTTCCACATCATACAGGCCCATTCACACTGTTCTGATAATTACAGCTCTCACAGGGGAAATTATACACTGCCTGGGAGATAGCCACCAAGCTGCTGAATAGCATAATGAGGGCCAAAAGATACAAAAATAGTATCTTTCTTTCAGCATTTTTCTGCTCTGTTTAACATATGCATAATATATAATGGCGACCAAGCCAGGTTGAAGGTATGTTTTATTATGTCAGAATGATGAAACATATGGTCGCATCGATGCATGCTAACAGAGTCACAGAAATTAAAGCCTGCCAAGTGTCCAGACTCATGAGCAGATCAGTTGTCACATAGCTCAGAACCTTTTTAAAATGATAGCATAATTTAAACAGTCAAATTATGAAGCTTTTTTCCATATTTTGTCATGGTGGTTTGTTAACACTGTGTTTCTTTCTGCTGTTCACTTGGTTTTCTTTTTGTAAATAACAGTGACATTTTAAACTGTGAAATGTAACCCAAACTTGTAACGTGAAATTGTGTGTGTGTCTGCAGGTACAGGGAACACTGTGATTGAGGCAGTGAGGGTGCTGATAGAGCACGGAGTCCAGCCCAGACATATCATCCTCCTCAGCCTCTTCTCCACGCCTCATGGTATACGGCCATAACCAGTTCGCTGCATCTGCAGCTCATTACCAATTTACTTTTGTTTACCCACCACATGACACATTTAGTGTCCAATCTCCTGTTCCTTCATATGACTGGTGACCACACTGCCATCAAGTGACACAACTGATGATCAGTGTTGCTCAGGAATTCAACCAACAGTGGTTTTAAATGAGTGGGGGGAGAAAAAAAGCTGCTTAGCATTTTAAAATTAGACCAGAAATAGTTTATTAGGGGGGGAAAAGTAGATTTTGAGGGTTTAAAGATAATGACATTGAAATTATAGGGTAATTTTAGGAAATTTTATTCTATTAACATTATTTTACATTCACTGTAAATTGATGAGTACAGTGATGTCATTTAGACATGTGTATCTATCTGTCTGTTGTGGACAATTACTGGTTGTGGATATTTATGTTTCCCAGAAGAGGATTTCTAATGTTTTTGTACCCCTTGACCTTACTCAGGAGTGCCATCATCAGGCCAAAATGTCTACATGCCCACAAAAAGTATTACAATCTAAAGGGCTTATTACCAAAAATGTCCTATACTGCTGTTTCTATTAATTTTACTAATTGAAACGTCACATCTAACAAATGTTTTCTGAAAAATGTAACTGTAAATAGTCTCCTTTATCCCTCTCAGGTCCTATTTTTATTATGCATATTTGTGAATGTTGTCACTGTTGCAAAAGAGATGGTCCGTGTCTGAAATCACTTCCACATTACATTGTGGAATTTGAAGCAGAAACTAGTGAACATGGCATAGACACTACTTTGTGGACTCTTTGAGAGCGCTAGTAGTGGATGAATTTACACACTCAAAATTCAGTCAGATACTAAATATAATGCACGACAAAAGACTTTCTGGTTAAATAAAGTTAAAAATAAGATATTTATTACTTTTTTTGCTTTTCTCCTAGGAGCCAAATCTATAATCCAGGAGTTCCCAGATATCACCATCTTGACCACAGAGGTTCATCCAGTGGCTCCAACACATTTTGGGCAGAGGTATTTTGGCACTGACTAAACAACCTGAGGAACATGACCTGCAAATTGTTTGGAGTACAGTATATTTTGTCTGGTTTATTTAAATGTGTCTCATGTTCTCCTTGTTGTGCCAAATACGTTAATGATGTCTCCTAAACTGAAACAAAATGATTCATCTGACTGTATTTATTATTTGTTTTTGTTTTATTTTCCTGTGTATACTCATGCTATAGAAACAAAGCAATTCTGAACCATGTCAAGAGTTCAAGTCGGATCATTTTATTTTGCATGTTACAACTCATGGATCAATAAAGATTTATATTTGTTAACAGACGGAACAGCAAATACAACGGTATCAGTGTTTTTGGTAGTTCAGGTGTACTGAAAAGGGAAGCGCCACAATCATGTACTCCAAAGACATTTTAAAAAGGGACCATATTTGCTTTAGCGATAACATTTCACATAAAATGCTGGGTGTCGTTCTTGTGTTACAAAGGTCCAAGTGTTTGATAAATTCATGTTATTTCAATAGTTATTTCAAGTGTCACTTGATGAAACAAAATATACAAACACTGCCTGCAGCAGTTAAGAATCAGTAAACTTTATACACAGGGAAAAAAAAGCAGAAAATCTTAACAATAAATACAAGACACAAGACAACAGGAACCACTCAACATCCACATCTTGCCTAATTCTTTCTATGTGCTTTCAAACACTGAATCATACCTCAGATAAAAACAACATACAACTTTAATTAATAAATGACAAAGTATTTATCAGACATGAGCAGCATTTGATTTGGCTTTGCCAACAAGTAGAAAATCAGACCTGATGAAGCAAGTAAAAGTCAAGATCAAACACCATAAAGGCTTAAGTTTGCCCTCAAACTGCACTAACGGATGGGTTTACATGATTAAATGTATCAACTAAGTATACTGACTGATGCCTAATGAGTAAATACACAAACATACAAACAAACCATAAACAGTCCCAATGAGGAGAATCTGTTTCATTGGTATTCAAAATGTCAAAATACATAGAAAAAAAAAATTTAGAACATCATATTGCAGAAGACCACTGACCTCTACCAACCAGTGGATGAGGATCAGTCGTTTTAAATGTTTACAGTTAACTGCATGTTTAAAAAGATCAAAAATGAAATGTAGACAAAGAACGTATGTCCTCTCCTATGTATTATTGTGTGCCTATGACGAAAGCTAATTTCACTCCTCTGCCTCCTTGCATCCACACAGAACTATTATTACACCAGGGATGGCTGATATGGTAGGAAACAAGATTGTGATCATTATTTTTGAGAAAAAAAAAATTATATTACAGTGCGACGTATGCAAATCCCAGACTTATCAAACTGATCACTACATTTTTTTAACAGTATTCATGACATGATATACAGTATATTCAGGATATGATTCTAAAAAAAGACATCTTTGTTCAACTATATATACTCTGGATGAGATTTCAGCATGAACTGAAGCTAATTTTGTTTTTATTACTGCCACCAGTCTGATCAGACATGCGTAGTAATGCTGAAAAACTCTATTAAAGCGTATGATTGGTTCTTTTGTGTGCCTAAAATGTTGGCACTAAGAAACAGGGTGCAGAGTACATTCTTTGGGAAAACCTGGATTCCCAAAACACAAGAACATATAAATAGATATGTAAGGCGCAGGTTAAGTCAGGTATTCTAATATGATTGAGTTTGTTGAAAAAAATAAAATAAAGTATAATATGTTGCAAGAGCCTAAACTATTAGACCGGTCAACTGGATCACTACAAGAGACCTCTGGATATCACCCTGCACAGACCAGGCTTTAAGGTGCAACACTGTACACAATGTAAACTCACAGGCATATAAAACAGTACAGTGCCAGACAGAAGCTTCCCAATTTAGAGTAATTTATAGAGGCCAGTAAGAGGCTAACGCCTTGATATGAACAACCAGAGAGAAACACAACACGGTTTGTTGTCTTGTACATAT
This sequence comes from Pampus argenteus, assembly GCA_036937835.1. Lineage (NCBI taxonomy): Eukaryota > Metazoa > Chordata > Actinopteri > Scombriformes > Stromateidae > Pampus > Pampus argenteus. The sequence goes on along the minus strand of CM072861.1, from coordinate 19,116,445 downwards.
AGGAGCTGATGTTTGACAAGTTTTTTGTTTTTTGTTTCCCCTCCCAAAAAAATCGAACGATATTGTTGTTTATCCATCCATGAGGGGAAATGGATGTGATGCTGCCGGTTGTCCATCCAGTTCTTCTCTTTATCATTGTTATCATATGTAAAACACCGGGGTAAGAGTGGCAATGACAGTCCAAATGCAAGTTTCATCCATATATTTGGTCCCCTTCAGAATTCCTTCGGAGTGTCTGAACATCCACAGCATTTGGAATGTGTTTGCCTCTTGATACACAGTGTGCGGGATTGAAATCTACATCCAATGTAAGTTGTCCCTACATTAAATTATTCCTCTATCTCTATGGTAACAGAGGGGTCTTGGTCTTCAACTGGAATGAAACAAAAAAAACAAAAAAAAAACATTTTAGCATATATATATATATATATGCATTTTTAAGGTTTTCTACATCTTGTTTGTAACTGATTCAGCTCACACAGAAGTAAAGTGTAAAGTGGTCATATTTAGAAAAAATACATAATCATGTTATTAAGATCTCTTGTTCCTGGTACATTTTAAACTATGCAGTAGTTTTTTTTTTTGTGGTGAAACACTAAAACTAGCACATTTACTGTAATTTACTGCTAGTGAATAATGACATCCTATTTCTCATTTCACATAAATAATGCTTTATATCTAAATTTACTGATTTAAACTTTAAGATGTTGAAAAGACATTAGACAGCATGTGGATGTTGAAATATACATATGACAAAATTAAAGTGACTCACCGAAGCTTCCTTCCTCAGAGCCGTCATCTGACTCCTCCCACATCTCCTCATTCGATAATAAGGGATTCTGGGATTCACTCCGATTCTTTAAGGGGAAGTAGTGGCCATTCCCTTGGCTGACATGTACATTGCACAAAAGAAGATGGCAGCTAGTTAAGCAACCAAGTCTTAATCACTGATCCAATCCCTTGTTCTACATTGTGTACATTAGCTCCAGTTTGGCTGCATGTAGAAGAACTTTTTTGTATTTGTATTTCATTTAGTATGTGCTTTTAAAATGTTGTTATTTTCAGTATTTGAATTGTTGCAAAACTCTTCTACAAACCGAATGTCTTTTATCAAACAACGTCTGAAATTAAAGTGTGCAGGTGTGTTTCAAACATCAAGCATCACTGACAAATGAGGAGAAACATCAGTAAATTCTGATGGGAACTTGGTGTCTTGAAAGTAAGCTCACCTTGTGAAGACAGGGATGAACCACAGCCTCCTATTCTCTCCAAATACCTGCTGCAGGTTTTTGCGTATGCCAACATTGAAGCCATTTCTGTCTGGTCCATTGACAAAAACTGGAGCTGAGAAGGCCTCTGGAAAACAAACCATTATGGATCAGATTATATTTTTGTACTTGAATTCTCCACATTTATTACTCCACTATCTAGAACACAAAGAAATTTAGTTTTTGTCCACTTTTCCACCATTTGAGCAGAACTTAATCAAAGAAGTTCTCCAGTAAATACATGAACCTTTACCTAAAGTGGATCTGTTTTTGGCCACCAACCAGCAGTGGTAACCAAAGAGGAACAGGAGACTGACAAAGAACATGAGTGCCACAAACATGAGGAAGAGGACGTGGAACTTTGCAGGCCCATTTGGCAAATCCCCCTGAGAGAGAGAAAAAAGAGGAAAAGGTGCACTTTAAAGATAGATAGCTAGATAGATAGAGTATTTTAATAATCCAAAAGGGAAATTAAAGTGTTACAGCAGTCACTTGACATAAATCGAAATACAAAAATAATGAAGTAGATCAAAGAATCTAATTAAATTAAAGGTTACATTATATACAATAACTAAATAGACTAAAGAAAATATTATAATAATTAAATTAAAATAAATAAATAGAGATATAATCTTAATTATAATTTACTATTTACAATTATAATAATACTATTTGCTGAGTACACACTGTTCAATGTTGATAAAAGTGCAAGTCAGGTGGATATTGCTATCATAGTAAGGTGCATGATTGTCCGATAACAGTGTATAAAAAGTACTAGTAAAGATGATCAAAATATAAATATGAACAATAACAGATGTGATCAATAATGTAATAAATAAGTTCTGTACTTGTAGATGCTGCTGGCCACGTACAACTTAAACCTGTCCTATGACTGTGTTTTAAAGATATCAGAGTGACCATCTGGACAAAAAACACTTACCACCCAGAATTTGAGGAAATACTGAAAGACTGTGGATGCGATGAATATACAGTATAGCATGGAATAGGAGAGGAAAAGCAGGAAGAACTTGTAGTTGGAAAAACCAACACAGTTGTTCACCCTAAAAATAAAAAAAATATGATGTCAGAAAAAACACTATACATAAATTCCTTCTTGAAAAGATAAATATAGGCAAGGTCACAACTTACCAGGGACAGTGGTGGTCCATCTTCAAAACACACCTTAAAAAGAAAAACATACTTTAACCTTCAGTTACTGATTTAATTACACATGTCCAAATATTATATATATATTATTATTTGTCTACAAATCAGGACATTGTAATTTGACTTACTTAATTCTTTTTATAAATTCAACTACTGCTCTGATTGATCATCAGGATGTTCTTTCTATGAGATAGTGAGCCAACAAACATCTCCTACCCTACAGCAATCTCTGAGTAGATTGGGGAGGAAAGAGTGACTTACGTTTCACAAACTGAGCAGTGGTGACAGCGGTCAGGCTTCAGTACCTGGCAGCGGTCACAGAACCTGATAGCTAAAGACAAGAGGGTGGCCAGGTAAATGAACGACATCTGAGCTGAGCTTAGTCTTCACTTACTTCCTGCAGCCTAGAACTTAAGTCTCAGCAATCAGCACTAATGAAAGAGACACATTGGCTGATTACTCTGGATGGGATTCTCAGGAGCACACAAAGCTAATTGCCCTAGCCTACTTGTTTACAACATACACAGATCAACATGGTGGACTGTGGCTGATGTACCTGCCTTGTTATCCTACTGGTGTAGGAATATGGCAAAACACAGAAAAGTAATGCATAAATGCCCTTTCAAAAACTGCCAGATGACCTAAGATCTGTTGATCAATTGCTTTTATGCTGATGTAAAGCACCTTGAACTTGCGTATGAAAAGTACTATACAAATAAAGATTTTTTTTGACTTGAATGTAAGATAGTTTACCTCCAGATTGAGCTCGAGTGAAGATGGGCAGTTTCTTCGCAATCTCAACCAGGATTTGTTTCTGAGCATCTGGCCTCTCTTCCATCTCGTATCTTTGCTTGTCTGAGTATGACAGCTGAAACTAGGGCAAAAAAAAAGAAAGAAATCCAAACAATAAAATACATGTAATGATCAACACCTGATTTTATACACACTGCAGACTCAATATATGATGCAACAAGTCCATAACATTATGCTCAGGATACCTTTTTGCAAGGTGATGCAGGAGGGGTAAAGATGGACTTCCAGTAGGTCCAGGAGAACATCACAAAGCAAACATGAAACACCAGTAGATATGCCACTGCAAACACAAAGTCACCATGATTAATGAAATGATTGTCTAGCAGCACAATGCTTGTCGCAAAATAAACGGTAGTGGATGGACTAACCTTTTTCCAATGTGTTGGTGAGTGTAACTGTAGAAACAAGAATAAGACATATTAACAATACAGACCAGGAACTTACAATGATGTAAATAAATGTTTCTACTTGATTATTTTAAAAGAGGAACAACATTTAGCCTTATCTTAAACTGCATTCAATCTTATTCCAAAACCCCAACCAGTTATCTCTGCTACACCTACACCATAATCACAACCTAAGTCCTACACCCAGCTACGCAGACGGTGCTACGGAAAACACCATTTTGACAGCAGGGGAACATTATTTGAGGGAGGAAGAGACTTCGACACCGGCTAACACTACTAGACAGATTGACAGGTCGTAGATAAGAGGCACAACAACAGCCACTCAGTGTATGAATACCTTGACCCCTATGCTGGAATAAAACATAGACTACGTGCCTATTTTTAAAAGCTAAATGTGATCTTATTCAAACAAAAGCTCACACCCTACCAACTACTTCCGCCTGGTTTTGCTAGCAGTAACGTTATTTCTGTCAACACTGCTGTGCGGCAAACTACGATGTCTACAGTGTAACACAAGGCCGAAACCACAACACATACTTATACTTACAGAGACATAGCTGAAATACGTAGGCGTAGTATGACCACAACACAACGGAGGTTATTATAAGCACGGGTATCCAGGAGAAAACCCGCTGACAGCATCTCAAACCTCTGGAGAGAGCCATATTCCATCTAACCTCTGGTCGTATCTGTGCTCCACTACCATTCCTGCGATCCATCGGTGACATCGGGGAGCGATTCAGCGCACTCCTTTAGTTAACCAACTGTAGTCAGTGTTTGTCCTGACCACAGACTAAAAAATAAATATATAAAAAAGTGTGATCATACATTTTATTGTAATTAAATAACAACAACAACAATAATAATAATAATAATAATAATAATAATAATAATAATAATAATAATGACAACACCACATTTTCCTCTTTTCATGAACCAACAGAAAATTAAATAATTACACTGGATTACATTGGATAGACTTGATTTTTGAAGCCAAAACTTAAATCTAATTGCTAAAAAAATTGAATATATCTCCACATATTTGCTTTTAATGAATGTCACAGAACTTGATTATTTATTAGTTATTGAAAAAGCATGGTGTGTGCTGAGCTGGATTAGTAAGTGCTCTCTGGTGGACAAACTATGTAACGGCAACAGTGTTTCTAAATCCACACAAACTAGTGGTGGGCCGTTAACAGTGTTAACGCGTTGCGATAATGTGAGACTCTTATCGAGCGACATAAAACATACCGCCGTTAATCTATTATCAAAACTGGGTTTGGAGCTGGGTCCTATAATAAGCAAACTGATGACTTTCAACGTGATATTTTAGCGCGGATGTATAAATAGCCGAATTGCACTGTAGGGGGCGGGGACTAGTTTTTGAACCTCTACGCGCCTGTGAATTACCTGAACTACAACACCAAACGTGATAGTCTATCATGGATGCAGCCACGAAAATTCATTTTTAGGAAGCTTCCCGATGGTGGCATCAACAAGACTAAGGTTGTGTGCACCTTATGCAATGCAGAATTGGTTTACTGTAGGAGTCCTTCCAGTCTCAAATACAACCTGAACGCAAAGCATCCCTTTGCTATAAGCAGTCAGTGATGCATTTTGGCTCCTGTTCTTATGCATCCCTTGGTTTAAGAAACCCGTTCTCAAAGACTTACTTTTGGTCAGTACAGTACGAGCCATATTAATCTAGATTAATTTCAAGATTTCAGTGAGATTAATCTAGATTAAAAAAATTAATCTATGCCCACCACTAACACAAACACATATTGTACTGCAATTTCTTGCTACTTATTATTATATTTTTCCCTATACTAATATATCTGTAATAAGATAACATTGTCCAACAATTTCTGTTGAAGAACAAGTTTTGATGATTAGATGATAGACAGTAAATAACTAAAGGGAAAGGTGAGAGAGGCAGCAAAGGAACTGGATAGGATATTGATTTAACTTTAATGTTTCTTGTAAGTGATCTAGTTTACCCTTGTGTGCTTAATTTGCAGGTTACACAACCAGCTGGATTTCTGTCAAAATATCCGCAGGCCACACACACACACACACACACGGACAAGGAATCACTCAAATGTTTTGCCCTCCCGAGAGCACAATTGGATCAAGATTCCTTGAGTATAAGCTCTGAATTCTGCTGCAGATCATTTGCTTTTAACATAAAGACCAGTGTTCACACTCTCTTCTAAATGCTCAGTGTGTTACATCATCTATAATTGTTTCTTATTTGAGTTTAGTGTGATAATTTTGCACTTTCATCGCTGCCTCTTCCAATTTGCACCACTAGCCAGCTGAACTCTTTAGATCTGAGTGGATTAAATGAAACTTTAATGATACTGTGTGGTAACTATGTGTATTGCAGCAACAAACAGTAATAGGATACGTTTGAATGTAAGAATATGTGGGAACATTTAAAACATATACGCAACATATAAACTATGCAGGCAGCATCATATACTGCTATGTTAGGCTTGTATAAGCAATGTAGGTAGTTGCTTTAGCTCCCTCTTGCTTTAGTGTGAGGCTATTTGGTCATGAATTACTGGAGGTTGTGACTTATACTTGCACAATGGCTCCATGTCACACTGAGTGAGGTTCTTCATGCATCATCTCATCACGGAGGAGGTAAAATAAAAAAAGGGTTGTGTGTTACTGTTCCCAGGGTGCCGGGTTCACCCTATGACAGCCAGTCTTTTCTTTGTCTGGCCTGGCTGCCTGTCTTGCTGCTGCCTCTCCTAAACAGTGCAGCAAATAATGCTCAAGTAACAATTATAAAGATGTACTTTTCCATACTGAAGAACTGCTGTGTTGTTGTTTTCTTCTTAGTGCCACTTTGTTATCAGTCCACGTGAGGTGCAGAATTGCGGTGGCTCTGTTTCAGATTTTATTACAAGCATCTTGCTGAGGCTGAGATGCAGAAATGGTAATCCACAAACGTTTAGAGGTGACAGAGAGCAGAAACTGGGTCAGGGGAGTGGGTTTGTGCTCCCTAAACATTCCTTCCACTCCACACTTCTATCACTTTTTTTTTTTAAAGATATGATAGATGTAAAAAATGAATAAGCTAATAAAACATTTCAGTATTGCACAATTGCCGATGACATGCTGTGTAGGATCATAAAGTAACAAAGCCAGAATCAGTTTGGACATTATGAAAATAACTGCTCAAATTGTTAACATTTAGGCACCTTTTTACTGCCTTCATTTGTTTCTGTGTTCACTTTAAATTAACTTTAACACATTTATGAGCAAAGAAAAAAAAACACGTTGTATAAACACATGCACTTTGCAGGAGTCACCAATGGGAGGCACTGTGAGACTGTTGTTAAATCAGTGAATTGCAGCCTTGCAGGCGTGATAAGAGCAGTTTGTTACAACACACCTTTTACTGATTGTTCCTTAGGGAATCTGAAGTAATTTAAACATATGCTCATAGTCCAATGCTTGTTTAATGAGAACTCATCAGAAGTTTTGATATCTGCATCAAATTACAATTCAGGCTTTATAACAGTGTTTGAATGTCAAGATGTCCAATTAGATTAGTAATTAGACAAGTTTGAACACAGACTTGTGTTTTTATGGCTCATTGTGATCTTTGTAAGACAACAAAAAAAAAAAAAAAGAGAAATCCCACACAGAAACAAGCACATCTTATGCCGGGAAGACTAACACACAGTTGATGTCACTGGAGGAGCGGATCAGCACTGATCTCTGTTTATGAGTGTGTGACTCTCATCTTTAATATAGCCCATTAATTCCTCCTCCATGTCTTTGGAGAGATGCCGCTTCATTCGTTTACTCCTTTTGTTCTTAAGATTTATGGGATGTCGTCATCCTATGACGCTGCCATCTAACACAATGCATAGCAACCAGTGTAATAATCTCCCCATTACTGAATGCTGTGAAACTTTTCATCATGTCATGGGACCCCAGAGTCACTGGAGCATTTAACCGTAGACTCTAACAGCCCGCCACGACTGTTGATCACAGGCTGCGTAGCAAGGCTTTGTGTGCTTCACAATACCACCTGCTCTCCTCTTTTACGTAATACAGACTCCCTCTCTGCAGTGTCGGAGCCTTCTGGGATAGGGGTGTGAGGTGAGCTGCACCCAATACTGACCTCCTCTCTTCCATCACACATGTTCTCTCCTCTCTTTCTTTAGGCCTACTCCTCTCCCTGACATTTTCTCCCACTTCAACACATCGTCCGTGGCTGGCTCTTCATCCAATTCCTGCTCTCTTTACTCCCCCTCCTCCCCCCCTCTGTCTTCCTCTCTCTTCAGGCAATAGTGTCGGCAGCCGGGTGATGACAGCTCCTCTCTCATTCAACCGCTCACTGGAGGCAGGGAGCGGCCGTCCATCCATCAGCACGGCAGCAAACCCCTCCACTACAAAGCCATTGTGACTAACAAAATAGTAACGGCCTTTTAATCAAAACAGCACAAACAGCTCATATCAGCAGGTTGAGGCAGACTCCTTGGATGTGTGTGAGCGGAGCGTGTTGGAAGTGCATTCCATGCCGCCCCGGTGGTAGTCTACATAAACAGACAGTAGGGGCTGGAGGAGAGCCCATTTGGGGAGAAGTCATGCGTGTCTGCAGAAAAGTGCGAAAGGACAGGGGTGTACAATGTACCTCCATGCAGGCTCATTAACTGGAGAGAGGAGCACAATGGCCGACACAGTCCGGTGTTATTTGAGTTTGCTCTTGAGCCGCTGCTCACTGTTATGCCTTGAAGATGAAGTGGCACTTAGAGTGTGCATTTCATTTGACCCCTGAGACTCTCATGTCATGCAGTTGTGTTCTGCAGTCACGGCTGATTCAGGGAATGCTGATGATGCTAAACACTTGGGAGGGTGATTCATTTGGGAGGTGTGTGTTGGAGCAACAGGGCTTGTGTGTGTGAGGGAGGAGAATGGAGGTATTATTTGTTTTGTGTGTTTGCAGACTGTATGTCTCTCTCCGTTTTGTTTTTTTCTTGCAACACAGCAAGAAGATGCACTATAGAGTTTGATAGGATTTCCATTTCATTCCCTGCATGCTTCAAAGTCTGGACGCGGGGAATTCATCATGCGTGCATCCGTTTGAAGTCAATATGGAGCACATATTGGAAAGTCTGCATTCATCTTAACATATTGCCATTGGTGTATGTCCAGGTGATCAAAGAATTGCTGTTCTGAGTTACCCACATTACTTCATTTAGACAAAAGGTATGTGTGCAAAAAAAAAAAACAGACATGAGCACAGGAGTAATTAAGAGACAGACCAGCACAAGAAAACATAGCTATGACTTCACAGAACATGGTTACACACGACATTTGCAGTTTAGCTTAACACAACACAGAAAAAGACATGCATTCTACCTTTTTACAATAACCTATTAACACCAATGCATTGCCCTGAAATGCTTGGTGCATTAAAACCAAGAAGAATAATGCATCATACAGCCAAATGGTCTGACTTTGAGAACAACTGCAGAATCTCAAGGGCTGCTTCTCACCCCACTGATGGATACGGCGGCCCACGGAGGTCTGGAAAGCTGTTGAATTAGTGTGACATCAGCAAACGGTACTCAGTGGAGCACGAGAAAGGCCTTAAACAAGGCTATATTTCTGCCTGGCCTCTGCTCATATTCACACTTAGCAGCAGAACAAACAATGACAGGGCGGGGAGGAATTGCAGACACCTCACCCAGCATGTGTGAAAATAAATCTGCTCAAGGGTGGAGACCTGTGTGTCTTCGACGATCATGGAAATTGCCACGAGGAGGGCAATATGCGTTTTAATAAAGGCATTTCATTACACCACGTGCGTGTCATGCACTGTATTGCATGCAGCCGTGAAAACATGCATGGGGCTCTTTTCATTGCCTCAATGCTGACAGGATATAAGCTGAAGACGTATTTCATCAGTGTCATTGTTCTTGATCTTGCCGCTTGTCATCAAACAGATTTATGGCATTTTGCTAAGTGATCAAGTAATACGTTGTGTCTAAATGATAATATTTGGAGCAGAACATCAAAGAACAATTTTAGAAGCTTTGTCACTTTCAAGGGCCCTCTTGAAAAACGGAAACACTGGCTGTGCCCTGTTCAAACTTAAACATTTCTTTGCCACAAAAAAAATAAATAAATAAATACCTTATGGAAAATCTGATCTGGCGATAATGCTTTTCTCCTCAGAGATAGTCAGAACAAAAGGCAATCTTCTCACTTACACTCATTTCAATCACTTCAGCTTGACGTTTCCGTAAATACGGCTGGTTGTACCCAATATGTGTTATTTCGCTGAATGAAAAGAAAGTGGTTGTTAAGTGCCACTGGTGAGATACAAACACAGTACTCTGCACTGGACACAGAGAACAGCTGGGATGTCTATCATCTCACAGCTTTAGTTGCTCTTTGCCTTGTATTGTACGCCAGACTCTTGTGTCCCCCAAGGATGCTTATCTATGGCGCTGCACTCTTTCCACAAAACACAGGCACAGTCACAACATACACAATACCAAGGAAAATGTAGTGATGACTACCCCACACACACACACACACACACACACACACACACACACATATACATCCTTAAGATGTTTTGCCGCATGTTATGATTATCAGTAGGTAAAGAAACATTACTTTTTCCCTCTCTCGCTTGCTTCAAACAGCCCAGACAGAGCTGCTAGTGAGAACAACAGCAATAACCAGATCACAAATATGTGAACATTCCCTTTTTCCCCATACTGCCTCAAAAACAGATTACTCACTGATGGTGCAGCAGGGAATAGGCTGAGGTATACAGTGGAAGGCCTCATTGGGTTCTGATGATCCAGTCCTACTGACGCAATCACGTCAGGTTTACTTGGGACCGAATCGGTCTTCTGCCATGGGTAACTGTCACTCATCCCCAGAAAAAACTGCACACCACTGTGCCTATAAACACATACAGAATGACCTCTATATATCAACCCGTCGCTCTCTCAATTAATGATGTGGAACTATTTAAGCATACATAAACTTTAAAGACTTATTGCCTACTGTATGAAAGGCAATAATGAAGAATCCAGGTGGTATTTAGTCAGCAAAGCCTTTTTTTTAAATGTGTGTCCTGCCATGCTGCACACACACCACACTTACCTGAGGACATGGCGCTTGGTTGGTCAGAGGACAGAGGTTAACTCAATTGTCAGCACAAGACGCTCTGGTACCAGATGTGCGCAACTCTATCAGAGCCAGATTGTGCAAAGAAGCGAGTTCTGGCCGAGTATTAATGTGGCGTAAAGAAAATCTGGGTGACAACAGCTCATCTGTCTCCTACTATGGCTGCTTACAGTAATTTATGAGCGCCCCATTTGAATCATACACTAATGAATGCTTTCCAAGGTTACATGCCCATAAATATTCTGACGCATGTCTCGAGTAAAGAGGTTACCCCGTCAATGACAATAATTTAAATTTTCAAAGGTTGCAAAAACACTTTAATGGTTTGTTTTTTTTTTCTTTCTCCCTCCCAAAAATGTTGAGTTTTGGTTGACTGTTTTCCCAGTTCTGTATGGAAATGGTCTGGAGTTATCATTGCAGAGGAGATTCCAGCGCAGGTACTTAAGGGAATCTGTTTCCATGCTCCAGTTTAACGTACAGGGGCAGAGAGTCAAACTGTTAGGGTGGAATAAATAGAACGGACGGAGAGATTAATGCAGGAGGGAGACAGATGCAGACAAAGACACGGGGGGGTAAACAAAGATTTGGTTAAAGATACATGAGTGTGGAGATGCCTACAAAGGAAAGATCCTGGTACAAGGGGCTGATAGAAAGTGTATGAAGGAGGAATGAGGCTTATTGAGTTAGTAATACAGTCAGAGCTCCTAGCACTGTGAGGGAAGACAGCCAAATGTGGAACAGTCACACGGTTGTAAACCACATTAACGTATCCCAACTTTTGCATTCAGCCCCCTGATGTAAACACTAATGTGTTTTCATCCTCCGGGTTACTAAAACAAACAGGGGTGACCATATTTTGTTCTGTTTTGCGAGGAATGTAACAGATGCAGTCTGGAGCCGCACGGGGGCTGGTTGGTAGTCATAGCACACATAGAAACCTGGACCGGTCTGCGTATCTGATACATACATCCCTTTGAAGTGCAGCTAGACTGACAGACAGACAGGCAGGCAGGCAGTCAGGCAGGCAGGCAGGCAGTCATACAAAGGGGGCACACGTGTCATTTCAAATTGTTGCCTTTGCCAGCATGAACACTTCATTAGCTGACATTGCTTATGAAGACAGAAAATAATACATAAACCATGTGTCTTGCAAGTTGTTAGTTTCCTCCCAATTTGGATGCAACACTGCATCACGCCCGAGGGATGTCAATGTGTTGACAGAAATTAGTAACCAACAAAAAACTTGTCTGTTGCCATCATAAACAGCAACTTGAAAAATGAAATCTAGGTTTTGACCCGATGATAGCGATGAAAAGTTAAAGAATAACCAACATTTTCAGGATTCATCCTCCTTCATGGCAATGCACTCATGGAGCTCCCATAGAGCCATACCTCTAGCATGACTAATAATGTTAAAAGTCAAAAGAGTTTATTACGTCACACTAGAAAGACTGTTATTCATTTAATAATATTCGAAAACAGTTCCACCGCTTGTCATTAATTGCCACTCTTGTCAGTATGTGCGAAAAAGAGTTTTTGTCTTGTTTTGTTTTTCAGTCAACGCCGCCTTTTATCAGGAGGTTAAAAGCTGGTTTCATTAAAGGTCTTTCCACTGATGTATTTTAAATGCTCCATCTTTCCACTGGCAGTGTCATGTAAACCCTGGCAGCTGACTTTGTCTCCCCTGCGTTGGATCCAGTGTTACAGTCCCACTGTTGTTGGGAGCCACCGGCCAGAACGACAGCTGCCTGGAAAGAGACTCTCGTGGGTCCAAACAGAACCTGCGGGTCTCAGTGTGACAGTAAATCCTCATCCAGTCTGTGATTTCTCAAACATCCCCAGTGAGTGCACAGATACATTCGCTCACGCAGTCTGCAGACTACACCTACAGTGACCCCAACGTCTACTGTGGCATGCCATTACACAATCTATTATACATTTTTGACAAAATAACAAATCGCTGTCAAAGAAGTGCAAACACTCTAATACTTGTGAAATACAAAATGTGTGTGTGATTCATTGATAGGAAACAGTAACTTAAACGTGTAGAAACCTGTTTCTCTTGGATAGTCATGTAAGATTATTATTATTATGAGCAACTGCTGCGCTTCTGGCTTAGGCTGAATTAAGGCTAACAAAAATGGTACTACTGTTGCTGTGCGTCAGCTAATCTCCAGGACGTGGTTACACCAGCCGTTTGGAAATCCATCACTAAGTTAGTGAGTAAAGTCTTTCCTTGGTTACTAGCTACTTTCAAACTAGTTATTCATAAACATAAGAAATGCTTTATCTAGAAAACACTTCAGTATTGTGTAAATTAGTTGCTGTCCAATAAAAAGCAACCAACTACTATAGCAGCAAGTATTTTTTTATTAGTATTATTTGTATTGGTTTTTAATTTTTGTTTTCTTTTTGAAATTGTTTGGGGTTTTTTGGCAATGTTTTTTCCTGTATTTGTGTATTATTTGTGTGTATTTTAATTTTTGGCTAATAAAGTTAGAGAAAATAATAATTAAAATAATAACAAAAATAAATTAAAAAGCAGCAACTTTGGTGATGCTTAAATCTACATTTAGGAAACACTTATGCTATAACTAGACTGAGTATGAACTTACTGTTGAGGTGTATTATTAGTTAGAGTCAGGCAAAAATATGTATTGTACAGCAGTGTTTCTGTCTCCAAGACAACACATTCAACGTGCCCACATGCCATCAGGTGGATGATAATATACATGTCTTGTAGTGATGATGTCACTACCTCCATATATATATACAAAGGAATAAAAAAGCATTAAAAAAGAGTGTGGAAGAGATTTCGCAAAAGAGCTCTGTGCTGAGTTAAGGATTAGGGGGGAATTAGAGTGCCAGTGTCACCTCCAAATAGTTCCTTCATCTTTTAAAGTCACATAAAAAAGTTAAATCTATGCACTTGGGCAGCAATGAGAGCGTTGTTACATTGTATTTTCCATTTGGATTCAATAGCCAAGAAAAATATGGCATAACCAGAAGTGCTACATCAAAGTCATGACTGCAAGGAGAGGAGAGGGAAAGAGAAAGCGACGGAGAGGGAGGAGGGGTACGGTTCATACTGCTCCTGTGTATCCCACTCCCTCTTCCCGCCCTCTGGCAAGTAACAGGCACGCAATGCCTCAGTGCAGCAGTGCTGAAGCTATGAGCTGGGACGGCAGCCTAACTATTTAGTCTCCACAGCCATACACCCTTCACACTTGACACTTCTCCCTGCAGTCCCTCAATACATTAGCATAGCAAACTTTCCACTTGAGGTAGTTCTCTCAAAGTTCTCTTTGGTTAGCAGGGTCTTTGAGGAATGTCTGTTTTCTGGTGGATGGATGGCCACTGATGGGACAAGCGCTTTGGTCTGTATGTGTCACTGGAGTCCAGGCTGCTTTCCTGGTCTGCAGGGCTCTCATAAAGTCCCGACCGCCTGTGAAAGGACCTTTCATGTTACCTGGCTCAGAGCAAATGCTCGGAGGATCTTTCATCTTCATGAGTCTTGCTTGTTTTTACACTTCTGCCATGCTCGAAAATGATGATAAAGTTCTATGTTAATTATATATCCCATAACTTTGGCATGTACTGATCCAAAAAGAATAAACAGTTTATTTTGCAGCACCCCTCAGCTCTATGTCCGCTACTTGCCAAAAAATCTGTTACTGCAGGCCAAATGGAGTGACTGAATATCGTGACTTCTAATGACCTGGTTAAGAGAAACAGACAAACAGAAAAAGAGAGAAAGAAGCAACACTATCTCGACTTGGCCTTGCTCAAAAAGAATGATTATTGCCCATTTGAATCCGATAGACACTCATATCTTCTGCCCTTCAAAGACAGCCCTTCTGCTGTGTCTAAGGCATGGGAATAGATACAAACATCCTCATGATACATAAATACAGTACAGAAATTGGTTGTCGCACCCCTTTGTTACGTAAGTGCTCTCACTGACACCCTCATCTTTGTAGTTGCACCTGCAGACATGTGTTTTACCATCTGTAGCCTTGACAGATACTGAAAGAGATGAGGTTGGTTTCTTGGTAGGTGACTACGGGTTCTGTGAACTCTGCTGTGAACTCTGGTGTCTGGTCGTGCCGAAGGACAGCTGGGGTCACAGCATCGGCCAGATAATCCCCATCCCCGTCCCTGCGCACACGGCTAACGTCTGTGTGTTCAGCCCTTAATAGAAAACAGACACCATTAATAGCAGATTCCTGCCTGTGATTAATGATATTGATTCAGTTTTCCAAGCCTGTGTTTTTCTCCCTCTCTCTCTCCTTCTGAAATGTTTCATCAGTGTTGCCATGGCCAATTAGTCTGATTGCTCTGCACTGGCATCAAAGACCGGGCCGGGAGAACGGGCCTGATGTGTCCTGGGCTGAGTGTTCGACATGCATAAGAAGGACTGGAAAACAAGCCTGATGTCTCTCATTAGAACCTTTCTCACGTAATCAAACAAGACTTAGGGAAAATGTCAGCTATTTCAACTATGCTTTTACGTCTGATTGCATAAATGGTTACAAGGACTAAAATCTGCCTTAAATAGCCACCAGGGGGGTTGAGATAGGAAAGAGACAGAGGGATGAGAGGTCTGCTAATGCAAGTATCTTCACAAACCACCTTTCATTACGCAAATTCAAATGTGCTACGGTCAAATGGTAGACATAATCAAATTCCTGGGGAGATTAAAATATGGAAAATACAAATCTTTTCATAGAATTAATCACACATGAGGAAATGTCATCCACAAAGCAAATGTTATTCAGCTGGGGGGGGTGGAGATTATTATTTCAAATGCAGTACCGAAAGGACAAATGGAAAGAATCAGCGTCTGAACCAGGAAAAGAGAGAGAGACCAACGAACCACGAACACCTTCAGCATTCTTCTTCTCTCAGCTTTCACATTGTTCTGAGCCACTGACCGAGCCGCACCTGATATAGGACACCTGATACAGGTTCAACCCACAGCTAAATCTCTTTCCGGCTAAATGGAGTTCCACATGCACAATGTTAATGAACAGCATTAAAAAAAAAAAAAACAATACTCCCTGTGTACCTGGGAGGACACAACAAGATCTACGACTGATTTTATTATGATGGTGAAGAGTCGCACTGGTTTGTGTAAATAAATAGGTGAGATAGGTTCACAGTTTTTCCCTCACTGTAATCATTACCCCTGTTCACACAAGCTATTACAAGATCACCTTCAAATGCGCTTTTAATGTAAGTGAGAGGAGACAAAATCCACATTTCATTTTGGGCAAGAATACATTTAAAAGTTTATCTGAATCTAATATGAACAGTCTGAATTAGTTATATCAAGTGGATATCTGCCACATTTACAGTCTTTTTTACTTAATTCTATAGTTTTTTTTTGTTTTTAGTCCAGAAACCTTTCTATCATGATTGTATTTGTCATATTTTTTTAACCTCACTGTCACCTGTTGTAGCATGGTCACATACTCTCTTTTTTTATCACTTTCTTTCACCTTGCTAATATTTTGTTTACAGGTCTCTGTTGATTCCCATTCCTTGATACAACGTCTCAGAGACTCTCATTAGAAATTGTGCTTCTTTAATGTGCAACCAATTAAACTTAATCACCTTAAGCTGCTGCACACGGTTCATGAGCTGTTTCTATTGACTTTGCTAGAGGAGACAGGCGAACGTGTTTGGTGTGTGAATAGAGAAAGACAGGGGAGATGAGGACTTTATTAAGGAAAAGAGTTACTGTAGATGTTCAAGTTCATGTATGAGTGAAGTGGGTTTTTTTCCTTGTTTTTACAGTTGTACATATTCATTTAGTTGCACATGTTAGATTTGTTAAGAAAGAAAGTAAAATCAATCACAAACATGTGAAAGCTTCTCTCATCCTGAATGTAACTAATGACCTCCAAAATACTGGAGACGACCAAAATCTGCTGCTTTCTTGCCAGAATGATCTGTGCTTTACAGCCCGAGTGGCAACAGAGAGCACTTTAATGGTGCTGAAATTTGTGCAACATGTGGTTCACAAGTTACATACCAGAAAACAGAGCGGGGGTTGGGGTTGGGGTGGGGGGGGAGGCAGACGTTTCCCAAAAATGGTGCACCGTCATGGTACAGCAGCTCCCTATGAAAACGGTGACTGTATCCGGAGTGTTTGTTGCACGCGTGGGCCCAAACATGCTAACGAGACTTTATCGATTTAGTAATGACATTCCCGTCTACTCTATCTCCACAGGGTGCCCCACCCTAACTCAATCCAGATGAGCTGCATCATGTCATACTTGGAGGGGAACCAATCTTACATGACAGAAGTGGGTGGGTATTTCTATACTTCTGATAAAAATGGGGAGAGTAGGAAAAACATTTCTAAGGGGACACTCTATTAAAGAAAAGGCATGAGGCCTTTTCCACAGCTGTTTTGCACATTGGCCTGAGTCAAGCGGCGCGGCTGGTAATGGAGTGATAGGTAGTGTAGAGGCTCGCTCCACAGAGGGCCATTTTACGCTATTCAGGGTGTTGAGGAAGTACACTAGGAGGACCGCACACACACACACACACACACACACAGCTTTTGCTGTTTGTCTCTTACACAAACACAGACACTGTCTAAGCTCGTAAAGAATCAAAGACAAAAAAAAGAACCGACATAAAAACATATGCTGAACACATTGTTTAAAATTTTCCAATTTAAAGATGAAGTGTGAAATGCTACATACAAAAAGACACGAGGCAACATCAGCATTCATTTGGAGTCGTGACAAAATAATAATTTTTTCTCTGTTTTGCTCTCCACCAACTCCTGAGGGAAACGATCTGGCTCTTTAGCAGCGAAATGCTTCACTGTGTTCCCCAGCTAGAGGCGAGCTTTGTTTTAGAGCTTTTTCTCTGGAAACTGATGCATACGCCTGAAAACATGATGAGAGTGGTGACTCAAAAACATGTGAAACAGTAAAATTTTGGGGCCAGAAAACAATGAGCTGAAAGATGCTAAAACACTGCATAGAGGCAATAAAGAGCTGGGTGATAATCCTCTGGGGGGGTCATCATTATGAGTGACACATACACTGAATCATGTGATCCACTGTTAATATAATATTATTGATTAGAGCATAGGTCAAAAGTCACTAACTGTGTCTACTTGCCATTTGGCGCTGAGCAGTTAGTATACAGTAGGTTTTTAGGGTGTTTTTTTACCTGCTGCTGCAGAAAACAAAACTATGAGAGTGGCAAAAGTGAACCAAAACAGTAAAGTTGTGGGCTGGACAGCTAAACAATGAGCTAAAACTCGCTATAAAGCTCAATAAAGCCGAATGAAGTCAGGTGATAATTCTCTGTAGGTCTATCGCTATGAGCAACAAGCTACAAATATATAGATTATAGCCACTTTTACTAATGCATTACGTTCTAAAACTATATTTTTTACCAGTCCTGCATGTTTTATCATTTACTGGCTATGAATGAGGAACAAGGTTGCTTTGGCAACCAGCAGTTTTTACTGTCATCACTGTTCAGAGATCAGTGACACACTTTTTTTTTTCCATGACTGCTTTAACCTCAGTCTATATAGTCTACAGTGCAACAGGCCTCTAACAGCTCAGACAGCTTGATAGGCTGCGTGGATACGCTCTGTCCACCAGTTCCCATAATTTAACTGCCTGCAGTGCAAGAAAGCTCATTACACAAATGTGCACTTCAAAGTTCATTTGGATTCCTGAGCTTCATGTGCACTGATTGCCTCACTCATACATTAGAGTCATGAGCAATCCTAAAACAGGCTGTAAAATTGCAATGTGACTATAATGTCGAATGCAGTTTCTGATGTTTGCATGTGCAGTGCAAGACTTAATGTTTCCTTTCTCCACAGCCAAGGCTTATTTCAGCGCATGCACCAGTGATCACTTTGCATTTACACTCAGCAGCACTCAAAGACACACATCTAGAATCATCTGTCAGATGTGATTATGTGAGCAGATGGAGACAGCATTTGTAGCAAATGTAGAGAGGGAGGAAACCAGTGAAATGGGGAACTCAATCAACAACAAATATGAAACAAAGGGACCATGTTAAAGCAGCAGAGAGTTGCTGACTGGCCCCCAGGGGCCCACTATATTTCTGACTATACTTCAAGTCTGTCAGCTTTCATCACTCCGTGAATGAATTAAAAGACTCTGCATGTCTCTCTTTGACAGTCTAATGTTCTTGTTCAAAGCTCTGACTAAATAAGTAAGTAAAAATCATCATTTTCCACCTGTTAAAGACTCAAACTGTGCTCCACCTACTTACAAGGTGCGTGGTTTTAGTCTTAAAGGGTTAAATCTCCAGCACTTTATTATTGTGAGACATCATATGACCCTGATGAAGGCCACAAGCTGAAACATGTTAGTCTCACAATAAAGTGGTTCCTCAAACTACTAAGTGTTACTGGAGTTTTGACCCTTAAAGACCCAGACCGTTTCAAGGGACCAGGACTCATTCTTATTTAAAAAACGGGACACTTGCAGGCAAAGGGTTGAGTTGAACATGTAGACGCTGTATGTCTTGTATACAGATGTACGATGATCTATTAATTTCAATTCAATTCAATTCAATGGAGTGAACCTTTTGCATCTGAGTCCTCCTAGTTTACCCCGCTTACATCGCCTTGTGGATGAATCCTTCTCCATTAGTTTTTGTGAAGATTGCTGATGGACAAAGTATCTCTCCGCCTGTATATTCTACTCCGTGTCAATAGCACCCGCTGAGGGACGCGGATTCATATTAATAAACACTTTCACAGCCCTGAGCATGGAGCTTTAACTAGCCCATAGTGGACCACTCAGTTGATAAATTTCTATCGTCAACTGCTCTTATTTCTCAGAGATCCATGACATCTTTCAATTAAGCCGGAAGTACAAAAATAATTAAAATTGGTCACACAAGTTTTTTTGTGCAGGAGCAATAACACATTCACGGACACACTCCAATCACTCTGTCGCCCTCCTTATCTCTGACTCTCTCACACAATAGCTCACAAAAAGAAAACACCATGAATCTGTGGTTTCTTATTGTCTTTGTATTCACCTTGTGATGGAGGATTTATACAACTGTGACTATTTCATCTGACTTTATGCAGCCTGTGGGAAGACTCAATGTCAATTAATATACTGAACAATAAACGGTTTCACACAGGCATTTAAAGGAAGACTAAGCCAATGTCCTTCATCAGTCCAGCACATAAAACATATATACAGTAGGTTTTGTAAAGCACTTTAACTTCTCCTGACTGAAAGCAAAATAACAGACAATTATCGCTAAGGTTAGTCAAGGTCCAAGGATTCACTTCCAGTTTTCTCTGCTGCCAGAAACTAAGACACTATTATTTCACACCTTGTACTGCAATGAAACATGCTTGTGCTAGTTTTATGGGTTTTGGCCAATAGTTGTCTGTGTCCACACTGACCAGTAAAAAAAATTTTCAAAGTGCACAGTGGAAAGTTAAGGTAGTTGACCCGCATGTGCAATCAGACAAAGACAGTCAGGATGGGAGAGACCCGGGCCCTCACAGCTCACCAAACACACAATAATGTCACAGATCGGAGAAATGAATCCATGGAAAAGTCACATAATCCTCATTACAAAGGGTCTGGCGTCTGTTTTTATGACACATGTGACCGGTGAACAATTATGTATTCTCTAATCCCATCAACCAGTCAGCAGCCAGCCTACTGGAGGCTTAACCTTTGTGGTTCTAATGGAATCTCCCGATCAAAACAGGAACATGTCATGTTCCTCTCACTCCCTCTCTCTCTCTCTCTCTCACTCACACTCCTTTCACACTCGCTTTCCTTATTACATTTCATCAAGCACCAGTCTGACAAATTAGCACATGCATAGGCCAGTATGCGGAGAACAATTCGTGTGTGTCTAAATGCACTTGAACAGGATAATAGTTGCAGTCATTTGATGTTGTCTTGCAGGCTTCAATTTGTTCACAGTTCTTTGCTTTTATTATTATTTTTTTGGTTTCTATGGCCACAGATTATTTGAAACACGTCTTGTCAAAGTAATAAGGCTATCACCGAGTGCCTTCATGCTTTGTTTTTTAGGTGGATGAGGAATAAAGAAGACAGAAAGATGTGGAAAGGCTGGCAGGGATAGTGGAAAGAAGGCACAGCAAACAATAACACACTGATGAGCCTCTCTACTCCGCACAGGATAAAGATATGTGCATCCGAGTGTGTGTGTGTGTGTGTGTGCGTGCGTGCGTGCAAACAGTGCATGCGTGTATTGTCTTCAAGAGTCATAGAGGATGGGGTTCCCTCACTGACCCTGCGCAGGGCTCCTCCAGCAGCTTGTCAGGGTTGGCGGCTCCTTCCCTGGGACCTCTGGCTCTCTTATCCAAATTGCAGTCAAGCTTCAAAAATAAAGAGCCCCTGAGACTCATTCGCCTGAGCAGGCAAACCCCGCACCGACAATGCGTCACAAACTCCACATTGACACTTTCATGGACGTTTCTTCATTTTTCTCTTTTCATATTTTTTTATTTAACCACTGCTTCGACCTTCGGAGAATGTTCCCAATTGTTTCCCTCTTTATCTTGCCGCACGCCCTATTTTCATCAATTACATTTTCCCCCATTATAGTTTCTTCTCTCTCCTCCCTGTCTGTTGTTTTGTTTTTCTGTTTCTCGCTCTTGATTTCTATGGTGACAGTGTTGCTTCCCAGGAATAATGGAGGCTGGGGGATTAGGAGGCGCGAAGGCGGATGGATGGCTTTCTCATAAATAGGTAGGAAACTCCTGGACCTGGGTGGATGGGATAAGCAGATGTGTGACATGAGCTCAGGCTCTAATTGGAGACCTTTTCTATCACTCAAGAGGTACAAGGAACCAAAGGCAATGGCAAGCGGGACAAACACATAAAACCCTCTTGTGCACACTTTGGTCCTCCCATCACATCTGAACTGTGGGGCCACTGAAACACCACTTAATCCCTCTTATAACCAAACATGACGAATATATACACACCGCATGCATATATGCAGGTGCACGCACGTGGAAACTCTAACACATATGTCCTAAGCTCCTATAAGCAATGATATCATCAGATGCCACTGGCAGGCTTCATCACAGCGAGGCTCCATGCTGACAGGATCGCATCCAGCGCTGCTCCGAAAGGCTTGGGAACCACACACCCCACAAAAGCCTCCAAAAGTCAAAACACATCAAAACACTGAGTACACACGCTCGAGCAGCAGAACGGGAGTTTGGACAGAAACAAACTTAGTGTGTTTACAGTCTGATTTGACTTGTTTGGAAGATAAGCTTGGGCTTATTGGTGGGTTGACAGGGATGTTTAGCTGCAGCGTGCAGCGGTTCTAACACAGTGTAATGAGGGAGTTGGATTTCGACAAGTGGTTTCATCAAAGGAAATGCCAACCTCTGTGGTACAGCACTCCTGGCCTTTAGAGAGCGAGAGGCAGGCAGACTGCAGTTACTGTGTGTGTTTCTTAGAGAGCATTTGTGTGTTTGAAAGCCTAAAACATCCAGTGGCTGCTGCGCTCCATACTTGCCTGACCGCGGTAACCACAGGCGAGCCACAGCTAAGCTTCCAAAGCCAATTAAAATGTTATGAAGTGGAGTTCCCTTTTATTTATTTATTTATTCCTCCTGGCGGGGAATAGCCAGACAGTTACTGTAGCTACGCAAAACTGCCTGCAAGTGTCAGGCCTCCTCCTCCTCCTCCTGCTTCTGTCTGTGGGAAACGTGTGAGTGGAGGTCCCTCTGAGGCCTGGCGGGGTAGACCAAACCTCCACATCTTTGAACAAGCTTTCTGACTGACAGCAGAGAGGAGAGGAGCGTGTGTACAAGACTGGCTGCCATGAAAGCAGACATCAGACAGAGGCTACAGGAAAGGCCCTGCCGCTGCACTGAGGCCGACCTGCTGCATACCGAACATATTGCACAGTGACGCATGGTGCACTGACCACGTAACCCTGCGCCGTCAGAACTAAAGCCTGTAAGCACCTGTGTGTTTGCGCTAGGATGTGTGTGTATGGGCGTGCATTGTGCAGTAGGGGATCGCCTCCCTTGTAAAAACATCCTGCAGGTCCAGCTGAACACACACTGGAGTCCCCAGCAGCCCTCAGCACCACATACTGGACTGCGTGGCAAACACCCCAGGAACGCGCTCACACACTTCTTAAGGCCTCACACACGACCCCACCCTCGTCCCCCTGCTTCCCCAAGGGAACCACAACCATGCTTTTCCCAGGCTTCGCTCATATCTTGTGTCACAGGTGTTTGAGTATAGAAACAGCAGCAAGGCTTCAGAAATACTCCCGCTGCCAGTCTCAGGCGTGAGACGACATGCTTGATATTGCCTTGACAACATGTTTATTTCTTTTTAGCGTTTTGCGTTGGCCTCGACAAAAATGCCTCTCCCCAGAGTTTCGCAGCATTCAAGTCCATATACAACACCAACACCTTGCAGATGACAAGGCATCACCTGAAGTAATACTAAAGTCCTGATGTAATCCACCTGGTTTCGCTCTGCAGCAGTCAGTGTGTTTCTGCTGCCTATGTGTGTGTCTGAACAAGAAGAGAAGCTCTCTCCTATTTCTTGTGGTTGTGTGTGTGTGTGTGTGTGTGTGTGCGAGCATGTGTGTGTGATAGTGTCTCTGCACTACAAGAGATTACAGCTGATTGTGTCCACTGTCTTGACGGGGAAAACTGCTGTGAAATAAGTCCTTTGTCTCTCTCACTCTTTCTCTGTGAGAGAGAGTGAGTGAGACACACACACACACACACACACACAATCCTTCAGGGCACCTCCACCTCCTGACTGAGGAATGTTTTTCTCTCTCACCCATCAACACAAGGGGAAATTGTTTGTGTCTGTGTGTGTGTGTGTGTGTGTGTGTGTGTGTGTGTGTGTGTAGGTAGGTAAAGCTCAGGAGAGACAGCCCAGAGAATACCTGTGAGTAGGAAGACAATATCTCATGTCTTAGCAGGTTGAGAAGACAAAGTAAACAGCAAGTGAGCACAGCAGGAACATGACAACCTGTTAGAGGAAGGCGGAAAGTTCCAGACGCACAGAGAGATCATTTATTAATCAGTTAATCATAATTTTGCTATCAGAAGAGACACATTTTTCTGTCATTGACATTACCATTGATATGGAAGAATCACACCGTGGAACTATCAGCTGCAAACAGCGTCACGGTGCAAAAGGAAAACCTTTTCCTGATGACCTGATGCTCCACTTCTTGTGTTAACTTGCAACCACTAGAGGCCACAGTTTGCTCTGAAGTACAAAAAAATGTCAAGATAAATAACACATGGACAGGACGAGGTCATGAGAGGGATGCTCAGAAAGGAACGAAAGAATTCAGTGTGCATGTTCTGAGGGAGAAATCCAGCTTGATCAACATGCGCTGTCCTCCGATGGTTAAAGAATGATGATGTTAGCAGTGTTCCTGTGGGATGATGGATGTGTGAAGAGTTGTGTTAGCTGTAGTCCTCTCCAAAATCCTCCCTAGCACTTTGATATCATGTCTTCCCTACAGCATGTTCTACCCTGGCAAAAACACCAATATTATCCTCCCCTTTGGAAGGTGTGGGAATACTTGTATTTGTCAAAATGGTGGGAAACACAGGAGCCAGAGAGAAAATGATTCCTCCAGATCTGAGGCACAACCTTGGAGAGACACTCATGCAACACCTAAAGCTGAACTGTTAGATGCAAACTGTGAGCATAAGTGTGTATTTGTGTGTCATTAAAGATACTGCTGATGAAAAAACGAACGCGTTGAAGGAAAAGTAAGAAAAATCCTGATGGATTGTAAAAAGGGCGTAAAAAAGGAGGGAGTCTTCAAATGTGCTTTGGGAGGAATTAACAGAGAATCATGTTCTCCAAAAACAGCTGACATGATCCAGGAATTACCGCAAAGACATAAAGTTGTGTGAGGAGCTAAGAGGCTTTATGTATAATTTGCTCTTCCTGTTCCACTTTTGATTTAAAGTCCTCGGATATACACAGAATATCAAACAGCGAGTAGCTTTTTTTTTTAAATTCCAAATATAGAGCTAAACCTTATGTCTGAACTTTGACTTATTTCACATAAACAGATATCAGCTCATATTTTTTTTCACAATTATCAAAGCGGGTTTTGAGACTGCAGCAGGGGAAAGTGGGGGGTAAGGAGGGAGGTGTAATTAAATTCGAAACAGTGCATGCAGACCATCTTATATCACAAAACCACTTTGAACTCCTGCAGTAAAAGAGGAGAGAGTTTCTCTTTTGCTTGAAAAAACAAACAGCGGCATTCTTTCCAATCGAGTCTACTGTATGTGCAGGCGCGTATTTGTGTTCCCTTCTCCGCCCCCCCCAGTCCCAATCAATTCCTGATGGAGTTACTGCTTTATTCCATGGAAACTGACTAACATGAGCAGGTGTTTCAGACTCTCGAGCTGATTGCCAGACAGAGTAGGCCCGGGTGCAGCTGACTGTTAGCGCTAATGTGAAGTGACAGGGCCTCTGAAGCCGGGAGAAAGAATAGAGGATCATTCTACTTTCCAGAGTTATCAGGTTAAACACTGGTTAAACACAAATCAGAGAAAACACTTCCATCCAACATTAATTGTTTTCCTACGTGACGAGTTCAACAGTAATTGATTAAATGGCACTGGTGGTTTTATTATATTATACCAACGGTGATTAGATTGTAGAAATTGCACCCCTAACACTAAAACCAAATCATTGTCATAAATGTATATCCTCAACTGTATATCATATTGTTCACATCATATAGATTTAATTTAATGTAATGTGTAATGTGTCGAATCATACAGAGATCAAAGCATTCATGGATGAGATCGCCATTAAGAAGCAACAATATATTTGTTGCTTTATTATGGCGATATTTCTGAATATACAATGATGAAGATAGTGTCATTTGTCAAGATAATACTTTAATACACACATTTGTCTTTGTAAACATTACAAAACATTTACAAATGATATGTCAACTGTAAGACTTTTTTTTTTTTTTTTACTTTGTATGCTTTCTGATCATTTATTTTTTCGGTTTGACTTTCCTTTGGAGAAGTGAAAATATCAACTTTGACTCGACATCTACTCTGTTGAAGCAGGTGTTTTGAAAGTGGAGAGACAATCCATAAATCAAACGAAGAACATGTTCACAGGCAAACAAAATGTCATCAATCCCACCATCTACCAGGTTTTTTTTGCGATCGAAAACAGAAACCAGCAGGAATCTTGCTCACATCTGTTTCTTGTGACGCCAACGGACAAAAGTCATGAAATCACTCACTGGAGAGATGGAAGGAGAGAGAGAGAAAGGTGGTTCCAATTAGAGAGCTATAGATAACCCTTTCATTTATTAGAGGCTTGGCCTCGAAAGAACAAACGTTAAATTCACACCACTGGCTAATAGAGTCTTCCTTAATGAAAGCAGATACCTCTATCAGTCCTGGACATCATCAGCGGCTGGCTGTTTTTAACCAGTATCCAACCATGCTGACAGGATGAAGGGTAAACACTGGGGAGGGCGCACGCAAAGCCCAAACCTATACTCCCTGGGTTGAACCTCTGACAGAGAATAACTGAACGACTGCCATGGCAGCCTGGATGAGGAACAGAGAGAGGACCACATCTGTTAGGCTCATGACTGGGCTGATCCACACCGTCTTTGCCCCTATGCAGGAGCAAAGACTAGACCCAAAAGTCAGAGATGCCTCCAGACTTCTTCCACTCCTCGCCCCCTCAACCGAGCCCTTATCCAGTTCAAATAATCATGCATTCACCACCCCCCCAAAACATGATATCCCTCAATAAAAACCATGCTGTTTTTTAATCTAACTGACTGGTCACCCTGTCCAGACAATAGCACCTAATATTGCACCACAGAATAGAGAGTGCTAAAAGACGACAGCACCACTCAGTTTAACTTTTTGTTAGCGTTTTAATATTCTGAGGCAAAAGGACGTATGAGTGAAACCTTATGGTCCAGGTGCATCCGCAGAGCAGCGTCAGAGTCTCTGATTGAGACACACAGAGAGAGGAGGCAGACAATAGACAGGCTTTGTGAGGACAATGAAAAATCCATGTGTCCACGTGGGCATTTCCAGACCCTGGGGTCAGAGATGTAAAGTTTCATAATGCAGTGATCACTTGGCAAAACCCTGAACAGGCCTGTGACTTTATCATCACTGTTCTGCACCTTCTCTGGAAAATGGCTTATGTCTGGGCCTCTGGAATGTGTTTATGGACGGCTGTCCACCTGACAAAACCATCGCCAGATATATGAACTACTGTCATTAGTCACTTCAAAGGTCATATCTTCTGAAGAAGCTGCCGCCGTGTGTGTTCTCTCTCCATCATCCTGAATTCAACAGAAGGAAATGTACTTATTATCACAGAGACCACTGGGTCCATTTCCTATGTTTTCCCCAACATGTTAAAGTTACCACTATTAGTGTTTCTCTTACAGAAAATTGACTACTTGCTAAACCCCTCCCATAAACAGCTAGTATCCAATCATAGCTCAGCAACCTTAATTAGGCACGACTGGTGTGTCAAGCGAGTTTCGTATTAGTATTCGAGTGCATGGGCCCGTGAGAGCAATACTCTGAATTTAAATGATATGTTGACTTTGTATATTTTTTCGTATTGTCAACAAATCTCCAACAACCAACAATGAATTGATCTACTTACAAGTACTGATATATCTTAATCCTCTCCTCCCGTCCCTTTTTTTGACCCAAAAACTGAGCCACACTGAAAGATTACGTTCACGTTAGTTTGTTTAGAAAGACGGATAACATCACATTTTCAGTCCCCAGAGAGTAATTCCATGTAAGGCAGATGCTACTGAGCATGTGCGGGAACACATATTCGTTTAGAGAGCTTTGCTAGGTTGCTACATATCACAACCTCTTGACTTTATTTTACATTGTACATCTAACATAAACTGTAATTGTTAGCATGTCTAGGTAACTGGCATACTGTACCTACACCTGAACTGAAAAAATATATAAATACACTTATATTTGTGATCATGGGTTACTTCAAAGTTTAGAGTTAGCTGCTCTGTCTGGCTCTCTATTGGATGATATAGTATTTTAAAGCTTTAAACCTACCCAAGACACTCATTTTACATGATTCTTGTGTCAGAAGAGTCATCTGGAAACACAGCATTTTCAGCTAACCTATGGAGCTAACATTAACTTAACTAGCTAGCTAGCTACAGCTGATAAAAGTGTCAGCGACAGTTATCTTTTGAAAATAAGCCTGTATTTGTACTTGAAACCAAGAACACATTGTAAGACAAGAATTAAGAATTAAGAATTTTTTATTGTTAAATCTGCCTGCCGTCATGATTGTAAAATGTGTCATACAACAACGTAAACGTTGACCACCGGACCGAATATGGAGCAAGCTAAGTGAATGGTCACTCCGGTTTTTGGTTGGGAACGTTACGCACGATGAATTTTGAAAAGAAACAAGAGTAAATGTTAATCTAACAGATGTTTCATCTACCTTATTCTTTCAGTTGCTTTTAGCTCTGAAGAACAACACCTCTTTCCTAAGCACAAAGGTCTATTTTTGGTCCCTCTCTTTATATACAATGCTGCCTGCAAGTCCTCTATGAAATGCAGCTGTTGCCTTTACTAGAGCTGAGAGACCGTGATAATTAATAACCTCACTTGTGCCTCACACGCGAAAGCCAATAAGAGCACGTTTAAAGTCAAAATACACACAATATGGTGACAAATAGTTCCATATTTCATCCATGAAGTCGCTGTTTTTTGGTGTGCGATGGCCAGCAGCTTCTCTGGTGTGGCTGGCAGCGACGGGCTGTTCTGTGCTCAATGATATGGATTTGTGTTAAGGTCCTGGAAACATGAAATATAGTCGATGATTTCAGAGGATGATTTCACAGGGATAACTTTTCCTTTTCAAGTTTGAGAAAACAAATATGCATACATACATACATACACACATTCATACATGCAAGCAAAAAAACCAAGCAGAGAACATACATACACATGTACCTCATCTCTATTAAATTAGAGTGTGACTAGCTGTTCAAAGAAACTGACTGCTTTCATTTCTCACTAACAGATTTGAACCTGTGCCCCCTGGAACCATAAAGGGCATTCAGACTTTCAGCGAGTTTTGAGTCCAAGTCTAGATTGTAAAATAGACTAAAGATGTGAACAAGAGTCCTTTAACCACAGCGAAGGGCCACGAGGGCAATGCCATTTAAAACAGCATGAAATTAGACTCTATTATCATTATAAAGAGAGAACCGTTTAGAGGAATAGTTTTGGGAAACTAATTTGTTTCTTTCTTGCTGAGAGTTAGACGAACACTCGTATTTGTTATTAGCAGGAAACTGCTAACTATAGTATAAAGACTAGAAACAGGACACAGATGCCAGGCTCTGCCCAAAGGTAACAACATCATCCTACCATCAATGAACCATCCTATAGCTTCATTAGCATAACGTCATTAACTCTCAGCTAGAAAGTGAAATGTAATTGTAATGTAATTATTCCTTTAATAACTGGACTGACAAATTTCCACAGTAGAAGATTACACGTTTACATAAGGAGCATTTCGTGATCATGTGGTTTTGCTGTGAATCAGTTTAACTTTAGTTGTGTTTTTTGGGGAGATGTCTTTATAAGCCCATTTGAGTTTTGTTTTTTTTTAAATCTCACCAGCACAATTATCTTGTGTGTGTGTGTTTGTTCGCTTAAAAGTTGAAACTTCTCGTGAATTTATCCTAAACTCCATAGAAAAAAAAACCAAACATGTAATCCTCCTGAACTATCAGCTAAACCCAGTACACCATAAAGACACTGTTCAAAGCGAAATGGAAAATCAGTTCATAACCAACAGGTAAACCAAAGAGCCTTTTGTTCCACCACAGTGTGTCTGATAACTACATTTATCTTTGCCCACATTTTTCCCCTTCTAATCCCCTGCACGTCGACTCAAACAAGGAAATGAAAACTTCTTTTTGATTCCATAAATCCATTTGGCACATAAACAAAGCCTCCTCTCAGTGTGTGATCCCAAAGAGAGGCAGCGCCTCATCAAGTTACCACAGCTATTCATATCTGCCTTCCTCTGCTGGAAAGATTTAGGTAGAAACCAATCCCATCTTTCCTCAGCAAGCTTCAGTCTCTCTTAATTGTCCAGTGTTTAACCCCTGGATTAAATAGCATCAGACATACAGCCAGCAGGAGTGAGATCAGTCATCAAAGCTCACTTAATGTAGACTACATCTAATAAAAATAACCGTAACATGCAAATGATCTGATATTTCACATTTGACTATCCTCTATGCAGGAACAACTGTATCGTTTCTTTTCTTTGTTTCTTTTCCTCCATATATTTCTGCATAAATCCCATCAGTGCTGTTTTTCAGTTGTGCTGTATTAAGCTTATTTGCACCATCCAGAAAGTAGATTTGGATCTCAGTGCACAAACGTTGATTGTGGACTCCAACCCCCTGTACATTAAAACAAATGTTTCTTATGGAAATAGCAGAAAGAAGCTCTTAATGCAAACATAATGGATAACCTGCAATAACATAATGAGACCTGCAAGGCTCAACAAACTTTTTACAAGAAGCCCCAAACTGATGTTGGCATTTGCAATTTTGTATGTAATTAATGCGTATTACATTTTTAAGCCAACCAGTATTGAATTTAGGTTTCAACTTGTCTTGAATGAAAAGTCTATCTCCGGCCTTCCTAAACTGACGACGCCTAGTTGCCGCTCGCCAGAGAAGAAACACAATCAACCAGTGCTGTCTAAAGATAATCAATGAAATTACTGTGGATGTCATTTCTCATCACAAGCAAGAAGTAAGAAGGATGAATGGCCATGAACAAAGCCCCACAGTGTCTCAGCAATAGCAACAAGCAAACACTCATCTCAGCTTGGCTTCTTTCACTCGCTGACTCTCGCTTTGTTAGGAGAAAAAAAAAAATACTTCACTGTGGCAAAATGATCTCTGATGAATATGGGGTCTCGGGGGAACATTTTTTGAAGTGGGTATCAATAACAATTTTGAGACATTCTCAGCGTATTCATCGTGGACTACAGGGAAGGAGCAGCCGCATAGTTTTATGAGAATTATCTTCTATAGGAGTTGCACCGAGTTGTTCCTGTGAGTTTGAAGACAGCGAGTACATCCTAGTGTCCTGCAGGGCTGACGTTTCCTCTTGCTCAGTAAATACATTACCTTACTTTAAGATACTTGAAGTGCAAATCATATATGTTTCACAACACTACAAGGTGGCCTGATGTTAAAAATTGTATGTAATCAGTGCTTTGACATTGTTATTCAACCGCTGCAACAGGCCAAGTTCCAAAAAACACAAACATGCACTGTTTTTGTCTCACCATGTGAAACTGAACAAACTGAACACAAGATGGCATTTGTGTTTGTTTGGCTGCAAACACCTAGATTGATTAAGACTTTGTATGAGACTTGAACAACAGGTGTCTTTGTGCATATAAGGCTTGCAGCGGACAGAGAGCGGGCCCGGCGCTTAGGGTTTCACTCTTTGAAACTGATATGGGTGAGCTGCTTTTCTCAGGCCTAACCCCAAATCTGCCGTTGATGGACAGACCACCCAACATTCGGCTCTTATAGGCGCACAGTGGGGCCGCTCGCAGCAAAGGCAGCCCCCCTGTCATTCTCCTTTGGGAAGGAAATGGATCAGCCCGAATGTTTGTCAAGTACACTGTCAGGGTCTCCTTCACAATCAAACGGTCAGAAGGATCAAACAACGGCGTTACACTAATGGAAACCACTGGAATACATGCAGCGCTTTACAAACGCAAACCTTTACATCAGCCTGCAGCACCGACACAAAAAAAAAAAAAAAAAAAAAAACGGTAATTCCTCGCTCTTTGTTGAAGCACAGAAAGGTAACTTGTAGGGAAACACTGCGGACACTGTAATCAGTAAAAGTAGAATCCCCAAAGATTTATAACGTTTTTATGATAATCTGTCCTCTTTCACTCTTTTTCACTTTATTGTGTGACTTTATAGGAGGTTTCTGCCCTGTATTCTGATCAGAATAAAGATTCCCCCGGGACGTTACAGTGCCAGAGCTGAGGATGCCAGAGCCATTGGTCAGAGGCAGAAGGACGGGGGTTAGCTCAGCTGACAGCGTCTCGTCGCCAAAAGTAGACTCAGACTGAGACAAAAGATTCACACCCATCCTCTTCTTTCCAGAAGGATCCCTTCCCTGAAGTATTTGTGATCAGTCACAGGCCCAACAAAGCCACTAAGTACACTCAAGTGTCCTAAATGATCTATAACAATTGCACAGAAAATGGTCACATATACTAAAAACTGATTGCTCTCTTAAAAGTATAAGGGTATATTGGGGAATTTGGCTGTCTGTATCCTCTACATTTTTTGCCTCAAGAACAAGAGGAAAGACCCGAGAACAGCCAAATGTTGCATCAAATCCTGAGCCAAATCAAGCTGCTCTACCTCCTGGCACATTAGACACAACTATCTTCTTGGATACAACGCATCCATTTATCTTTATCCCAGATTGTTGTTTTTTTTTTTCTGTCAGTACACATGTTGCTACATATATACTCAGTTACTGAAAGGATACAAGTTGTGTTTGGCTGGTGACGGCGGGCAACGCTGTGAGTCCAAATCCTAAACATATGTTACCTCATTTGCTGGATGAGATCTGAGATACTTATCATTTCTTTTCATGGCTTTTCTGGGGTGAGTGCTTATGAGGGAACCCCTCCCCAATTAAACTGAGGCCCCATGTGTCTCTCCAATCAATAAAATGGGAACCGGATCAAATAGCTCAGCCAACAAACAACACGATGTGAGCCACACAAATTAAACTCCACCCTGAAGAGGAAAAAAAACAAAAACAATAGTTGGCTTCTAGTTGTCAAAATAAGAATAATTATAATTTCTATTCTTATGAAAGTGTGAAATGTCACAAATATTTCAAAAACTAGTATCTTTTTTACAGTGATGATCTTTTACTCTGAAACAGATCAATCCATTGCCGCATAAATCACGCAGCATATTAAACAATGGGGCTGTGAAGAAATTAAGCCCGTGATTAATTTTTCTCTGGAAATTTTTGGTCAAAACGCTTACTTCATCCTACACTTTGTTCATTACTCAAACACATCTGGCTGACAGGTGCCCCGTCTGTTAAACGTTGAGTAATTTCATTCCAGCAAAGAGGAGCAAATGGAGAGGAGTGGAGGATAAGGTACTCTATCTTCTATCTGTGATGACATCGGAGCTCTGAGAGCTTGTTATAGATGGAGGGTTATGGCTGCATTGCTCATTGCTGTTTCTATAGACAGTAATCCAGCCCACCGCTGTCAGTGCCCTTTTCAAAGCACTGATTACTCCATTTCCAAGGGCCTAATCTTTGTAAACAATCTCTGTTTTCATTATCTTTTAAACTGATTAGCCCTATGAATATAACTTTCCAGCGCTGGACTCAGACATAAAAAAGCTCTGCCATATTGATGCCAGCTGTAGCTGCATGACCTTACAAGAGAAATAAAGCTGCGATACAAACACAGATAGAGGAGCGGACTGCCAGGAACATATGTGACTAAGACATGCTTGAAAAGTATGATAGACGTCAGTTATAAAAAAAAAAAAGAAGAAGAAAAAAAGAAAAAAAAAGGGAAAAAATCTTGAGGGAAATTCTTTAACCTGCTTGTGGTTTTGCACAATTTGCAGCTGCATATTATAGTGAAAACCTACGAATAAACGAAGCCGTGACCATTTTCTCCGAGACTATACTGACAGTTAAAAGATTGCTCATTATTACAGCGATATATTATCTTCAACTGACGGCAGACATTAAAACTAAATCTTGATTAACAACTCTTTTCTCTCTCTCTCTCTCTCTCTCATCAGTCTTTCTATCTATCTTGATATCCTTCGTGCCTTTGGAAATTAAATATTGCTTTCCTCCTTTTTCTCTCTCTCTCTCTCTCCCCTTTTTCTGGACAAAGTGAGGTAACGTTTGCCAGCACATGTCTCCATCTGTTAACAAACACTTCCAATATGTTGAGAACAACATCTTGGCCCTCGGTCTCCTCCATCAGGATGTGATGAACGCGGTGCACCTGTCTCAGCCTCCAGCCTTGTTTCTGGCAGCGGAGAGACTGCCTTAACCGAACAACTATTTGCCCCCGTAACATCAAAGACGGAGAAGTTGAAGTGGGGTTTTTGTGGTTACTTTAACTTTTTTTTTTTTTTTTTTGCCTCCCAATACAAATCATCAACAATGAACCCGCTGGCCCCATTAGTTTGTTTGGCATTTCCTTATTTGCCAAAAATCACTTTGAGTCAATTAAAAAGTCTCTGGTTTATGAACTGCTCAACATCAATGAGCACACGGGAAAGACATGCCTTCTGTTAATCGTATTTGCTAAGCTAACTTTAAGCATGCAGGCCCACACAATCACCTTGAACTCTAAATCACTCTAGACAGTAAATTACCGCCACTAATAGACCAGATCTGAGTGTTCGCTTGAGTCAACAACAGAGGGGAGAATAACAGCAAAACTACGTCAGAACGCCGAACTGGCCTTGATTACAGAAACTGAGAAAGAACTCATCCAAACATGCCAGGAGAGTCAGCGAGTTGGCTCTGCCTTCGCATCGTGACACGGAGGAATGTTTAAGAATGAAAACACAAAAAAAAACAAAAAAAAAGGGGACAACCTTCATCACCCCGCTCTGAACTCCCCGCGTCTTTAATTAACTAATGAATCTCCATTTGTCATAGCGTGACACTGTATGATTCTGAGGCAATCTGAGATGTTGGCTGAGCTCTGAGAGGAGAAAACATCAGCACCCTCTACTGACGAGCCGGCCAGCTTCAGGGCCCCAGCGGACTTTGATTTCAGTTCTTTTCATTTAAAATGAAGGTTGCTTGTCTAATTATCATCTGATGATAATGCTGCCACTGAGCGGCCTGTTAATGAAGACCAGATCCATCCTCTGAGCATGAAAAACTCTGAATCATTTAAGTGACTGTGACTGTTATTAAACCTCAAGAGTTATGAATTAATTATCAGGGGGTTTCGTCCTAAAAGAAGTGGATGAAATAGAGACTTAATTCACTTTTTCTAGTGACAAAATTTGGCTTCTGCTCTTGAGCGCCCTGTACTTGATAGATGAGCTAAATAAAATTACAACAACTCACCTTACAAATGACTTGTGCAGCTATCAAAGGCAACGCTGGCTGAAATAGAAGTGTAAAGCATTTCATATCATCTCAAAAGATTAGTCAGAAAGCAAATATAAACTCAGATTCCAGGAACAGTTATCATTATAAATCCTTCCCTCCCACATCTGCTTGGACTGGAGGGGACAATAAGTCAGCATAGCAGGTAGAAATTTCAAGGATATATTTGGCTTTTCTGTGAAGGGGAATGACTAAATATAAAGTGTGGGGTAAAGAGTTGCGTCAGCACGGAGATATTCTGAGATACGGGACGCCTGGCCTTTTTCATCTCTCTGTAACTGAACCTGCACCAGTATGTCACTGTCTCCTCAGCTAAACAAATTAGTGCATTTGATTGATCAAAGTTTATATGAGAATGGGTATTTGATTTCAAACAGTAAATGGAGAGAGAGAGAGGGAGGAAGAGAACGAGAGGGAATGCAAATGTATAGACGCAGGCAGAGTGAGAGAGCAAAAGCAAGGGAGGGGTGAAAGAAGAAAAAAAAAAGAGAGAGAGACTGAGCAGCTGGACTGCCATGTAAATAGCTGTGCAGATAGGTAGGGTTGGGCTCCATGCCAAAGGCTCTACAAAGGGCTCCTAACATCTGTTTGAGGGTAGATTCCTGCTCTGTGTTGTAGTAAGAATAATAGTCTCGCTCTGAGGGCCTGTTCCCTCATCAGACAGGATCATGATCACGCATATACACTCTGCAGTCTGGGCTCTAACATCAGACCGCAGCCCTTCAGCGCTGCGTTAATGCTGTTATTACACTGCACCTTAGTCATCAGTGAGGAACGGACAGGTGGAACGCCACTCAGGTAGTGAGAGTTGATTAATGAAGCGTGAGAATTTCACGCATTGATCATTAATCAGTGACTTTGACAATGATCGTAAGAAACGGAGAGAAAAATGTTGCAAAAAACGTATTTGTCTCACGGATAATTAGTAAGTTTACACTGTGAAATATAGCATATATATCATTACAGTTTATATTCTAGTCAGCCAGCGGAGGAAAACAGCAAAAAAAAAAAAAAAACACAGGTTTGAAGTAAGGATAATTAACTGCTAAACCGAAATATTGGAGACAAAGTAAAAAAAAAGAAATCCTACTAAGGTTTTCCCATTGAGTTAAAAAAAAAAAAAAGAAAATAAATAGTGGGACATCTCTGTTGTCATGACAAGGATCTTGTTTCTTCTCCCAAGAACATATGTAAGTAATTTGTACGACAAATGTTGGTTTTAGACTGTGTTCCTTGCATACAAGTGGCTTCTCAAAACCTGGGGGGCTCCATTCGTTAGTGCTTGAAAGCAAAGCAAACTAATTAATTAACACTATCTTTACATGGGTTGGCCAAGGAAAGCAGGCACTGAAATGTTACACCATTACCTAAATTCGCATGCATCTGTCTGCCCCCCCCCCCCCCCCCCCCCCTCCTGGTGTACCCTCCCACCCCCTGCCCCAGCGCACACAGCGCCCTTGAACAAGGCCGAAGGACCACCTGCGTGAAAGAGGAGACCCTCTCTGTTATGTCTCTGCTCGGGAATGAAATAACACGGAATCCAGCTCTGCAAATAACTCACAGTGAAGATCATTTTCCACATGCTGCTTGACAAAAGGTAAAATAAGAACAGATGATATCCTTTCTTTTCTCTCTCTCTCTCTCTCTCTCTCTCTCTCGCTATGGGAGTTTGTAGCTCCGCTCTGCAGCTATACTCAACAGGCCTCCTCACACTTTGTTGTGCTGCTTTGCTAGGCCAGGAGACGCAGGGGTCTGACCCGTTTAGTGGACCTATTCACCGGGTGGTATGAGATACAAGCTCTCATTACTAATAGCCACTGACATTGAGTCAGCCATTTTTTTTTCATGCCCTCACTTGGCTGAGGTTAAGAGGGGTTCGAGGAACCTGAGCCCAGATCTGATGATTACGTGTGTGAGGTATCAGGAGCAGCAGGAGGCCTTCTTCTAAACTGGGCATCCATCACAAGAGAGGGAGGCTGCAACTGGCTCCACTTTAACTTGTGTGGCACTGAGAGCGATGAGGAGGAGGGGTGGTGGTGGGTGGGTGGGGCGGGGGGGTCTGTTTCAAGACATTCAGAGGCAGAAGATGCCATTTTTTAAGCAACATGTTGAGGAATTTACACAGATCATGTGTAACAACATCACAGCGCATATTTAAATCATCAGCTTAAAGGAGTAATTCCATGTGTGGCTTTGATTGATACCAATTTCATGTCAGTTAGCATATAGCTTAGCACAGAGACTGGAACAGTGATGGAGACCCCAGACTGTTACTGCACCCAGCCAGGAAATAGTCTGCTACAAATGAAACAGACTAGCCAGCTAATCAGAACATGAACTCAAATACTGTATGAAGGAAACAACGCAAACAAGTCCTTTAATTTAAGACACGCTCCTCCAGCGAGCTCTATAACCGAACCGAACACATATCTGTCTGAACATACCAGCTTTATTTGTCCAGGCGGACCTTTGCTAAGCCGTCTGAAGAGGACACATATGAAGTTTGTCTAATCCAAATAAACAGGTGAGGCACTTATTAGCCTCCAATTCAGACTGCGAGTGTAACTTCATTTTCAATTTGGACTCTCTCTGTGACTCACGGGAGAGCAACTTCAAAGCTGTAGCCGTGCACTCGAGGTCATTATCTTCATTTCTATATCCTCCGCAGGTTCTCAGCATATGGGAACATTTTAACTCTGGATTTTCATGTGTGTGTGTGTGTGTGTGTGTGTGTCTGCAGCCATAAATCTGCCATGTCAACTATAAAATATGGCTGACCAGCAACAGATGTAGTTCTAAATAGCTACCCAAAATTAAAAAAAAAAAAAAAAAAAAAATCAAAATTTACCAATTCTTGATTTTTATGCTAACTCTTAATAGTCATTAAGATTGATTTGAGTTTTGTGTGTAGGAGATAGACAGTAAGCAGAAGTCAGAACTTGCTCGTGAGCGGGGAAGAGGAGGGGGTTGGCGTCTTTCCTTTTCATTTTCTATTACTGTGCTTCACTTGCTCAATCTCTTTCTTTCTCTCTCTCTCCTTCTCTCTTTTCTTTAATCTCTCTCTCCTTCTTACCCTTTAAACTGAGACGAATCTTCCTTTCATCCTCTTCTGCAGCGAGGGCCCTGGTGTCTGTTCGCACAAAGCCTGACCATCCCTGACTCCTCGTCAACCCCTTTTGCCCAATTCATCAAGAAGAGGCCCACGGGGCATTCATCACCCCCACCACCTTTCATATCCCGCACCAGCTGAAAGCCACTGTCCCTCCTCTGACTTCAATGCAGCCATGACACACCCATAAGATTTATAGTGGCATAATTAGTAGCAGTGAAAAAGGCCTTGCGTGCTTTGGAGGGTCAATCATACTGTATCCCACTCAAAGCACATCTGCTTCAAAATAGATTGTGCTGCCGCCACAAAAGTTGATAAATTAGGCAAAAACAAGGACGGAAAAAACGTCTGATAGTGACACGAAGACAATGATACATACTACAGTATGTGTCACCATTCATGGAAGCAAGAAACTGTCCCATTTCTCCACAACTGCTGCTTGTGATGAGCAGCTCTGAGGTAAAGACCTCCCCTTCAGGACGGGGGTTTCCGAAAACAGCTCGAAGGAGGTCTAAAATAACACGCCTAATAGTTAAACAGTGTTATTGATGTAATCATGCCCTCCTCTCCCACCCATCTTGCTGTCACTGATATCTCAAGAACAGTGAACTAATTAAAACACTCCTGGAGTTTGTTTTCATTTCGATCCTCACAGAAGTAAAGTCTTCACTTAAACAGCTGCGTTTTTCTTTTTTTTTTCCCCTGTGCATCCACAAGTTGGGACTTGTTGCCCCCATTGTGCACAGAGGAGATACAAAATCCCCATTTCAAATCATAAATTACACCTATTTATTCATTATTTCTGTTGTGGCTCACTCTGTGTGCTCTCTTTCATGTGCAATGATGGCACAGCTCGCTGAGCACCTGAAACGTTAAAACGCTCCACATCCGTGGTTAAAATGTGCCGTTGACTCAGATAGGACATTGAACTATGATAAAGTAGTTAAATATATATACCTGCATATCTTTATTTCCTTGGTGTGTGATGCATTTGTGGGCATGTAGAAACTTTGCAAGTCAAAAGATTTTTGGAGAACCATCTTTTTTACAGGATCAGGATTTATCATATAAAAACACACTTAGTTCCTCTGGTGACTCCAAGGGTTCACACAGTCTCTGCACCACTCAGATTTGCACGTCATCAGAAGTTGGATTTTCCTTTTTTTTTTTCTTCTTTTTTTTTCTTTCCTTGCCAGTAGTACAAGTGGTTAAGCTGCTGGTTTGTTGGAGCACATTGCAAACGTTGTGCAGAGGGGCGAGGAAGCACCTGCTTCCAACAAGGAGGTGGAGAAAATGCTCTCATGAAAAACTGCAGTGGTTGGCACTGACACTTGTGCAGGAGGTTGGATTGCTCTGAGATTATGCACTGGTCATTTTGATAGTCTTATTGGGAAACAATACTTCTTCTTCTTTTTTTATTTTGTTTTGTTTTATTTCCAGAAGAGTTGTGACCAAAAAACCAGTCAGTTTTATGATAAATATAGCTTTTCAAATTTGTGTCAGCTGACATTTGTGTTTTTTAACAATGATGGTCTTT
The DNA here is from genome assembly GCA_036937835.1 of Pampus argenteus. Classification (NCBI taxonomy): domain Eukaryota; kingdom Metazoa; phylum Chordata; class Actinopteri; order Scombriformes; family Stromateidae; genus Pampus; species Pampus argenteus. The sequence goes on along the minus strand of CM072861.1, from coordinate 19,076,676 downwards.
GCTTCTGCATCTTGCATCTGCATTTTAATGCACCACAAACTGTTGCCAGAGTTTCCTGCCTCAGGGTAGGCTATGTGGTTTTATCAGAGAGCCTCGGACCGAAATCAGGAGCGCAGGAGCTATGAGAAGACACTCGTGGACTTGGATTTGAGAGTAGATACAGCTTTCCGAGAGAGACAGTGTCAGAAACGTACAGACAGCGGCATCATCAGTAGTAAAAGTTGGATTGGAAAGCAGACATTCAGTAAGGAAACTGATGCGCGTAAGAAGGGATGCCAGCCAGGCGTGGCTTGTGTTTGAATATCCAATGTGAGAATGCGTGGGGAGTATGTATATAATAGAGTCGTTCCATCTGATAAACAGAGATATCAAACTGATGATTATAGCAAAGGACGATCAATAAACTGAGAGGACTTGGAGGAGCTGGCTACGCTTTTTTGTGCGTGCATGGACCGGACTTGTGTTAAACTTTTCCCCCCTTTCTTGAGTCACCGTACATTTTAAATGCCGTCGCTTAATTTGACAGCTGTGCACACAATGGCAGAGGTCGGGAGTTTTCTGGGGACACTCGACGTGGATTTACAAAGCTTTCCTGCACCCGGGAATATGCCCTTACTGGAGTCTCCTGTAGGGCACCTGAAAGGGATCCTGAGGCGGCGGCAGCTCTACTGCAGGACCGGCTTTCAGCTGGAGATATTCCCCAATGGGACTGTGCATGGGACAAGACAGGACCACAGCAGATTCGGTGAGCGCATTTCTTTACCACTTCATTTATTTTATATTAAATATTTTAAATATTGGAGATTTTTGTCATATTATTTACCCCCAATGGACAGAAACAGGTTTAGTTTAGTTTAACTTTCACATTCATTACTGACTGAATGAAGAGGGGGTAAACTATGGCTATAATTATCATATTGAAAGCAAGCAATTATCAATATTACACAATATAATTACCGTGATTGGTGATTTACGAGTGTATGTGCAACACATCCTGTACTATCAGTTTAGAGTATTTGCACTGCTGTCACTGTAAACCTGTTGAAGTGAGTTGAATTAAGAGGCTTTTTTTCTTGTCGCACGTCCCCAGTGAAAAGTCGTTCGTGCGTCACCGACCGTCACTCGGAGCTCAGGGGAAGCAAAGCTTCACACCTTCCTCTGGCAATCCCCGCTGCGCGCGAGGGCACAGGTGTCTCTCCTCAACAGCAAACAAGTAGCGCGTGCCTGCCTGCGTGCGTGCCTGCGTGCGTGTGCACATCTCGCGGTCACAGCAAACGAACGAGCCCGCGCAGACATATGTGTGTGTGTGTGTGTGAGAGAGAGAGAGATTTGTACAGTCAATGTAAATCGAGCGAGGTGCGGCTCGCGGGAGAAGAACGATAAACAAATGAGGTCAGAGGGCAGATACGCACACATGTGTCGCGCCTCATATCCATGCAGTCATCTCACAGGTGCAGAGCGGCTCGCTCGCTGCGGAAAGAGCGGAATAACTCTAAATTAAAGCATGACCACTGCGGAATTCAGGGAAGGTTTAATGTTCAAGTCTTCAGCCAAAAACAAGCCGGTTTACAGGGATGGGTGGTCCGCGTGTGTTTGTTTCTGGCTTCACTTAGCTTTTAAAATGCAAGGTCTTTGTCAGAGCTGCGAGGAATACATGGCTTTGATTAAAGGAATATGAAACACACTCTTTAACCATACCAAAAAAAAAAAAAAAAAAAAAATTAGAGGGATGTTCTCTGTCATCCTCTGGCATCAGATGAGGTCGAGGAGATGGGGACCAGGTGGCTGTAAGTTGGCCTCTGCCAGCTGGATCCTCTCTGACTAACCTCTGCATCACAACAGCCAATAGCTTTTAATTTCACTGGTTGTTTCCCTGCCTTTGAAGTAACTTTATAGTAACTTCCTGTGAGTCAACAGTCCTCTTAACCACAGTGAAAGCTTAATAAAAAATGACTTCTAAATGTTTAAGTAACCAGTGTGGGGGAAACTCCAAAGACAGGATAGACATTTAGAGACACTGCAACTCATTATGATAGACAAGAGTGATGTTTGTTACCGAGGCCGGACTAAAAAAAATGAAGCAGGGAATCAAAGAAGTCTTTCACTTGTGCTGGTAAAGTTCATAAATGTCTTTTATGTGGTAATAAATGACAAAATATGATATCAAATGGCTTAAAAACAGCTTTTTTTTTAATTGTAGGCTGGAGTAGCAAGAAGATGCTGGGTTTTATTTGAACCTATAGGAATAAAACAGACATAAGATGACAATGAACAACTGACAGAGCAGAATCAGCAGTAAAACAAACAGTGCACAGTTTGACTGCTCTGCTGTCAGATAAATGGAGGCCAGTAGCAGCTCTTCCTTTCCTGTGTGTGTTATTGTGGGGATTCCCTGACCGGTTTGTGTGTGTGTGTGTGTGTTGTGTGTTTGACCTCAGGTATCCTGGAGTTCATCAGTCTGGCAGTTGGTCTGGTCAGCATCAGGGGGGTGGACGCTGGACTCTACCTCGGCATGAATGAGAAAGGAGAGCTCTTTGGGTCGGTGAGTCAAACCCCTCCCTTTTTTTTCATTTTTTTACGACCCCGCCCTCGCCGTAGCGGCCCAGGGTCTCATTCACAACAAGTCTGGCACTTGAATGCATCTGATTTGTTTTACAGAGCACACTTTTTTCATTCTCAGAGAATATTGAATTTTTGTTTTTACTGCTCAAGTATTCAAGTTCTCAAAAACAAAACAAAAAAGAAAAAAAAAAGTTTTGAGGAGCAGAGAGTGTAAGTTAGTCATCTGGGATTCAGTTTGTTATCAAGGTTCCTGTATGTGGCAGATGGGAAAACCTACAGTGAGACAAAACAAGTAGCTATGTTTCTTTTAGACAGTCTCACACTCTCCATCTCATATCTCCCACTCCTGCTGCTTTCCTTCAACTATGGGGACCAGAGAGATTAATAAAGACAGTAGATCCAGTAAAAGGTTTGCTTTTTTTTTCCCACCAAAAATAACACTTGACAGTAGCGATGAAAACAGATCCCATGTAAAGGGATTAAAAGGAAAAGCTCCAAGATCCAGTGCACACAGAGAACAATGCTTCCTAAACTTTTGAGACCCTTCAAAGAATTCGTTTATATATTAATAAATAATTCTCAATCGCTTAAGAATAAAAGCCAAGAGGTGCTACCTGCGAGCATTTTTAATGGGGATGTGAGCCGCTGTTGATGCAGAGAAACAACCTGCAGGTTCATGCATACCAGCAGGGAGACAAACACATAACACTATTATGAATTTGACCCCAGTGAACGATGGATCGATGTGTGTGTGTGATGAGCTGCGATGTTTCAGCATTTCTTTGCGCTCAGTTTACCGGAGTTACTCGTGACATTGCCGAGCTCCTGCAAAAACTCCCCGATGTGAAAAAAGTGTGTTGTGTTACTATGACAACCAGCAACAATGAGATACATATTAAACAGAGTTATTAATAAGGTGATTTTGATATTTATTAATGTAAGCAACTTTTTTAATGTGCGTTGTTTTTTTTAAAAAAAATCAAATCAAATATGCATATTAGATGAATAATGATATGATTCATCTGGCGCAGCCTTGGCTCATCCTCATGCACTCACTTTGGGAAACCACTGCTTTAGAAAGCAAACTCCTTATTTAGCTTTGAGATATGCAGAAATATTTACATATTTTCCCAAAGTGGGCTTTGGATGTGTGCTGTTTTTATTTCTCTGTGCACAGCTGGACTTTTAATGTGGTGTTAAATATGAAGGAAATGTGTTTTTTTCTTTTTTCTTTTTTTGTTTTTTTTGTTCATCCTGGTGGATTTTGTCTCACATTGGGTTGGTATATGAAGAGACATGGAGAGAGGAAAGGAAAGAGATAAAGACAATGAGGGGGAAATATGCGGGGGTTACATGTATCAGGTGTCCCAGGGCATTACCTGAGGGCCTCTCAGGGTTCAGACTCCCCCCTCCGGCTCTCAACATTTCGAACAGAGGCTACTTTTAAGCACGGTCATTATGTTGAAAGTGCAGATATTGTTACTGCATGCTATCAGAGTCTGGCATCCTGAAGCTTTGACCCTGGGGGGAGGGGGTGGGTAATGGTGGGATGCAGTGATTGGGGGGCTGGGGGGGGGGGTAATTGCACACCTGACTGAGTCACCTGACTGACAGAGGGAGCGATGTAGACATGTCTGGCTGAATCTGAGAGGCCAGGAGGTGGAGGAAGAGGGGGGAGGAACTACAGGTAGAGGGGTGCTTCCCACAACCACCAGACCTTGATGAGCTTTTGATCCAATGTGGTTTGTGTGTGTGTGTGTGTGTGTGTGTGTGTGTGTGTAATAAGATGGAGCTGGCTCAGTCATGTGCCCTCAGGGTTGTGTTTACAGACAACAGCTTCACCGCCACACCGCTGCAGCCAAGCAGAGCCAATCAACAAAATTGCTGTTGGAATAAAAGCTGAGACTCTTGCACAAACACTTGCTTGAACTCCAAAGTGTGTTGAGGGCAGATATTGGCAGATCATGAGCATTTAGTATAAAAAAACAACAACTGTTTGAGACCTGATTCACATCAATGTGCTTCACACCTCACTCTCAAAAATAGACTCATATTTGGCTCTCAGGTCCTCGCAGGGATACCCTCCACACTCCTGAGGTTCAGGCCTCTTGCAGAGCAGAGCCAGCAGCAGGCGTTGCAGCAGAGCGGCTGCATGACTGACTGTTCTTGGCAGAGAAAGCAGCCCCAACCATGATGTCTCTTATTGTTCTCACACACTCGCTCAGCCAGCACACTCTCACCTGCTGAACCCGCAGCCATCGCTCATGCTGCGCTGTCAGGGAAGGTCGAGGCTTTGAGAGCTGCTCTGTGTGTGTGTGTGTGTGTGTGTGTGTGTCTAACAAAGTGAGAGAGCGAGGGAAGACTGTGCGCCTGCTAGATGTTCATATTTGAATCACAGGGAGGGAAATAATTCTCTGTGCACAGCGAGAGGTCAACAGGTCTGAGGAGTGAGTGTAAAGTGAAAAGCCGCTTGTAATGACTTCCCCTCTTCTGTCATAACGAGCACCTGCCTAAATGAGTTTCTATTGGTTCATTTCAACTTTCAAGTGCAGTCCAAAATAGTTAATGACACACACACACACACTCGTATATCAGCAAGAATGGAATCTGCATGCAAAGCGGCATCATCCATCTCAATCTTAGTCTCTTTAATCTTCCTGCTGTTGTAAATTTCATTTTTTTTTTTTCTCTCACTGGGTGCCGTGTGAGCAGGACTTTAGCGTATGACTAATATGTTGTTTTTTCTTTGCCGCAGAAGAAGCTGACAGCAGAATGCGTGTTCAGAGAGCAGTTTGAGGAGAACTGGTACAACACCTACGCTTCAACTCTATACAAGCACACAGACACGGGACGCTTCTACTACGTGGCCTTGAACAAGGACGGCTCGCCCAGGGAGGGCAGCAGGACTAAAAAACACCAAAAACTCACCCACTTCTTACCCAGGCCGGTGGAGATTGAAAAGATCCCTCAGGCATACAGGGACCTTTTCCAGTACAGGTGACCAGTGCTTACACTTGGAGAACTGGTTACATGTAGAGGGACAGAGAGAACAGGAATGAAAAGGAAAAAGAAAAAAAAGCAGAACAGAAAAAAAGAAAAGAAAGTGGGTTGAGGATATCTGGGACCTGGTTCAGAACTGTTTACTCTCATCTTCCGCTGAGGTCACTGTGTTTGCGCCTTGGCTCATTGCCAAGCACGTACAAGCACTGATATGAACGTTGTGCATGATCCCTGGATGCCGCTTTGTTGCCTCTGCAGTGGACATGGAGAGAGGAGGCTGAACTCCTCAAGCCTGCATGACTGCCCAGCTGTTGGGGCGATTAAAATCAGGTGCCATGTTTTCTCAATAACCACTTTTATTTTTTTATTTTTTTTTCTTTTAAAATTTAAATGCGTAGATACCCGAAGCGACACGCAATGACAGATGGAGTCATGGCACCTTGGTGGTTTGGAATAGCACTACGCTGGTGGAAAAAGAAATGAAAGAATGAAACCACCAAAAGACTTTCAGGGGCTGCGAATGATTGCAGAAAGCACACTGCAGACGGTCACGGTAATGTAAGAGAGAGGAGACACATTCCACATACAGAGAAAAGATAGGAGACGCAGGAGAATACACAAAATGACATGGTACATGCATGTTTAAGTGACAGGTTGAGATAGTCAGGTACTGAAGAGATTTTTAAGAAGAATGTGTGTTGAGTTAGAGAGCAAACAAATGGAACTGGACTTTTATTAAGTCGTCTTTAAAATCAAAGATAAAAAGACAGATGTGGGATAGATGAGCACTTACTGCACATCCCCAGTCCCAGCTGTAGGCTCACTTAGTCTGCCTGTGTAATCATCTGATTGAGTCTAATGATCACATTCATCACTTTTAAATAAAAAAATTTCAAGCAGCCGCGTAGTAATTGTATGCAAAACAAGTGATTAAGCTCGGGACAAAAGCACTTCTCTGACTGTGGTTGTAAAGAATAAGTGATGTTTTTTTTGTTTTTTTTTCTAAAAAAGGAGGGTGACTTGTAATGTTCAGAGTGTCAGGAACATTATTAAAAATGCAAGCAGCTGAGGTGTACATATGGGTAATCCTATTTATGAGATGTACAATATATTTATTTTCTACATATAAAGTATAAATATAAATCTATATATTTATTTATTGCAAAGACTCTATTTTGTAATGAACTTGAAGTTATCTGAACTGTAGATTCTACTGAAATTACACCAAAAAAAAAAAAAAAAAAAATTATGAAGAACTGCAATGAACATGACAATAAAATTGTCCTGCTATCGAGAACTCATTGTGAGAGACTATTTTTGCTTGGATAAAACTCTGATGTACCAATTAAAACCACATACAGACTCTATGTGAACGTTGCATTTCTTTCCTTTCGTTTCTCTCTGTGTCTCATCTCAATATCTGTCGGATGGAAACATTCATGGTTCCCAGAGGATGAAGCCTACTGATGTTGGTGACTTATATCAATATAGTGACACTGTTTTTTTAATATAATATCTGGCTACTTTATTTCAACTTGAATTTCTTTTCCAGGGCAAAAAATGATTTGGGTTTTCTTGATGTAAGAACTGAAAAAGGAATTATTATTCAACGTTATTTAAAGACGTTCTCTGTAATGTCTTAAAAGCAACGACCACAATGCATTTTGTCCTCCTGTCCGTGAAACAGAGGAGTACACTCATGCAATCCCTGACAATTTGCCCTCATAAACCCTTTACCAAGTATTGTGCACAGCCCCTCTCTGTCTCCATAAGGTCTTAGTCAGCCTACATCCACCGTACAAAATCAGATTCCTTATGCAATTGGATCCCGACCCCTAATTGGCTTTACACATCAGCATGGATTTAGAGCAGTGATTGGTTGTTCATTGCAGGGGCCTCACAGACTCCACTATAGTGTAGTCTGCACTGCAAGACCTTTTCAATGGACAGAAACAGCTGCCTGCTGCACAGCAAACCAGCAGGGATGTGCTGCAAACCTGGAGTGGTGGTAATCTGGGGCTAAGAGGGGATGGGATCAACATTTCAACATCTGCAATAGTTGTAATGTTTCTCCACTGGCAGATATCTGTGAGCTGTGAGAGCAGGCTCCCATGGGGGGAGGGAATGGAAAAGTCAAAGACATGCAGGGGAAAACCCTGGCAGACTGAGAAATGAAAACAATACCAGGAGAGGGAAAAATAGATGAAAGATTGAAGGGAGAAGAGAGTGGGACAAAAGGCACTTAGTGCTGTGAGTGTGTAACACAGGGACACTGCATCAGGATGTACCCGCTTTGTTCTTTCCAGCTGATCGTTTTACACAAAGCCACCATCTCCTGTGTATTGAATCTACGACTCAGATGAAGCAGAAGACACGAATGAGATTTTAAGTATATTAGAACGCAACCGATAAATCTGCAGGCACACTGTCAGTCTCAACGTGTTAAATAATGAGGAGTAGCAGTTTAGAAGTGTGTTGATGTAGGGAAAAAAAAAATTCAAATTTTATGGTTAGTCCTGCAGAGAACACTGACAATTTTATTTTTACTACCCAATGTCCCGTTCAATATATCAATTTTATGAGTTTGATTTTTCTGAACTCTTAAAGATCCCCACATTTTGAATTTGTCTTATATGGTTTTTCCACAATTATCTCCTTAAAATAAAAAAAAAAGACATATTATTCTCAATTCCATCTATGAATATGCAAATATTTGTCATTCTAAAAGTTTAAACTACTCTTACTTCACTGTAAAGTCCATTCTCGGTCTCACTCTGTGCACTAGAGGCTTCAGATTTCCACATCGATCTTGTGCAAGTTGAAAACTGGCCCACGATTGGCTCCAAAGTAGTTGTGATGTCATAAATCATGCAGGTAAGTACTTGCCTTAAACTCTGATTTAAGAGGAGCACAGAGAAACTTTCCCTCTTCTGCAGGTGAATGTGAAAATAGCCTTTAGGTGCCAAAATCTGCACAGTGAAGCTCGAACATCCAACAAGAAGCACATTTTTCTGGTATCGGCCTCAAAAGTCCACCACCGGTCAGACTCTAATAACATCCACCAGACAAAAGTAACTCTAAATTGTTTATTAACAAATGATTCAAACACAACAGTTGCTTATCCTTTTGGTCACTTTATTAAATGTTATATTAAATACTTATCAAGATAAACGCAGATCAGATTCATGGCAAACCATGTTGGTGTATTTACTAACATAAGAACATTCTTAGAGGGCAAAAAACTTTTGTTGACATTTATGAAATACACCTTGTGCAAACACAGGAGCCAACTTGGGACAACAGGTGCCTCTACATGAGAAATAAACACACCCCCCATGATTAACAGCTACACCAGTTTAAGCATTTAGAAGCGAGAATGTTTTAAAGTAGAAACACAGGTAGTCTGGAGGCCTGTCTGGGCCAAAGCAGACGACACAAGTCAGCCAGATAGAAGAAGATTTCCAGTCTTTACTGTTACCATCAAGTCACACAGAACACACATTTGAAACTTCGACAGATAAAGTAAAGGGAATCGGTTTGGGCCCTGCGTTACCCGACTGAACCGGCCGTGCTTTTGTGAGACCCGGTCATTCACCCAGACTTGGGATCAACACAAGTGGAACATAAACAACGAACAGGACGCAGAGTGCTATGCTAGACAACACGTGACAATGAGAATGATGTTACAAAAAAAAGGTCATAGGAACCGGCAGGCAGTTTTGAACAACACAAGCATTCCATTACCTTGTTCAGCGACAACTAATGTAAACACTTAAAAGCATAATAGAAAAAATTCTCAACAAATCTCAGATTTTTAGAACTTTACATGACATTTTTTTAGGAAATGAATATAAGGCCATACTTCTTTTTTTTTTATTTCATTTTTGTTGATCAATTTTTTTCCTCTAACTCTCAAAAAGAGCAGGACTTTGCAGCACCAATAATTGTCTGCTTTGCTAGATATTGGTGGAGGAATCTACTGAGGCTAATGTCAAGTAGAGCTTTACATTACTGAGTCCTGTCAACCAACAACACTGGTCCCACTCAGGTTTAGTTAGGCATTTAAAACAGTATAAAAAACTGACTTTAAATAATAAGGAAACTGTCCTCGAAGGGGAAAACAATACATTGCTTAAAAGCATTCGGGGTAAAACTTGTTTGTCCTTAAATACATGAAAAATGAAGATACAGAACTTGAATAACATTAAGGCGGTATATACATTTTTATTTATGTTGAGATTACTAATAGACCCCTTTCACACAGTCATTTATACATTATTTTCCACCTTCTCTCAATAAACTACAGAATAAAACTGAGAGTTTTTGCCACTTGAGGCCTCAGTGGACAGCAGACTAGTCTGAAAACCACTCCGCCTTCTGCTCCGTGCACCGGCTTGCTTTGAGCTCTAAGCCGTCATAGGACAGGGCCTTGCTTGGATGTGGCCGCTGGGAGCCGGCTAGCTGAGTGGTGGTTAAAGAAGGGTCCTTCTGACCTACAAGCCCTTGGAGGGCCCCGGGTTCTTGCCCATAGGTTGATGGGAGCCCATGCCGTGGAGCTGCTGGTAAAGCCCCAGCAGGTCGAGCTGACTGATCCCGCCGGGTCCTATCATGCCGTTCTGCATTGCAAGCTGGTTTAGGTAGGTGGCCTGGTTAGCTATGGCCAGCTGCTGCTCCTGGACCTTCCGGTTGGAGATCAGCTTTTGCACGTACATCATCAGCTGTCAAAAAGAGAGAGACACGGTTAAAATAACTACAGAATTACTCCTACAGTGAAATAACTATCAGCTCACCAACCAAAGCCTCATGTATCCAAAGCACACCTGAACACGACAGACAACAAAACTACATACAAATAAGACATCTATTATAGGGTTTTTAATGTCGGTACAGATATTGATATTTAGAGTCCAATGCTATATCAGTAGATATCAATAATCTATACACCATAGACACCATAACATAAATAAACATTTTAATTAAACATTAATTGTGCAGAAAACAGTTTAAAATTAACTTGTCAATACTTTCTAGTGGACAACTTTAAAATCATTCAGTCCAATTTAGAAACATTCAGGGTTTTTTTCTAGACAGCGCAGTAGTGCAAGATAAGATTTCTGGTGAAATGGATAAATATCTTGTAATGCTTGATCATCATATCCACACCACTGATCATTTATTTAACATTTCTTATGCAGCGCATCAATAAAAAAAAAAAAAAAAAACATTTAAAAATGTTTCAATACAACCTACTTCTACCCGCCATCATTTCTTACCGTCTGCTGCCTGGTGAGGACGTCCCTGTAAACGGCCTCCCTGCGTTTGAGCTCCAGCTCCACGCTGGCCTGTCGTCCCAGAGCCATAGACTGGACCTGGGTCTCTGTGAGTGAAGGGTTCTCCTTCCACTGTAGGTGGGTGGGGTGGAGGTGGAAACAGTTCATGTTAGATCTCAACCACCATCACAACTGTAACATCTCTATATGTCACATATACACTTTGTCCACATTAAGATTATTTTAACTAAGACGATAATCTTCACTGAACACTCACCACTCTGCCAATAGTGTCTTCAAGTGACTCCCGCGGTAAACTCTTCAATGCATTTGTTGCTTCGATGACCTTCTGCCGCCCCTGGTTTATAAGGTCCTGAACACAAATGAAGACAGAGAAACACTTGAGGCAACAGGCAGCTGAGCTCAGATCCTTTACAGCAAAAGCAGTAAAGTTAATAGTCAAGACTGTGGCCACTACTTTGCAAATATTGCTACTTGTCTTATGTAGTACATGGACCTGCATTTGATCAATTCTGTCAAACACCAAACAGACAAAGACAGCAGTGAGCTGGTAAAGACAGTTGAGCATTTAGCAGCTAAGGACCCAGATGTTGCTTTTTGGAGTTAAAAGAAGAAAAAAAAGAGTAAATATCTTTACATGCATGAGGTGTGCAGAAACATGTCTCCAAATGAGTGTTAATGTTGCTCTGTGTGCTGGTTGTGAAAGTAGGCAACATGTTAGCAATGACCACTTTGTAGTCTACTGGTTAAAAAAAAAGCAGCTTTGGATGCTTTAGCATGTTTTTAATGATTTTCCTTGCCACAATTTAATGACATAATTTCCAACAGTTACTAACTTAGTAGATCACTATTTCAGGTTTATATCAAATCTGTCTGCTTGCAAAGAAACTTCCAAAACAACACGCATCATATATGACTTGCTATAATAGGAGAATTGAAACCAGTGAGCGGTATTTTTACAAATTTGTCGTCCTTACGGAAAAACAGAAAGTGCCTTTGGACATTTCCTCTCTCTTTCGCAGATGTGTCACTGTGTATAAATAGCTGCTGCTCCAGACATGAAGTATTACAAACTGTTAGGTGGAAGAGCAGGGCAGAGCGGGGCTCGTCCGCTACAAGACTGTTGTCACAATTAGTAGTGGGGTCTGAGGAATGTGGGGCGCCGTGCCGTGGGGTGGGGCAGGAGAGGGGCATGTGGAGCTCATTACTTACCTCCAGCTGCTGGTTGGACATGGAGGCCAAAGCCGCCATGTTGTAGGTGAAGTAGCTGGAGTTGCCCATGTCCATCTGGGAGTATGCTGTCTGGTAGTTGGTCCTCATGGACAGACCCTGAGAGATGAAAGACAGAGAGCAGGGTCAGTATACATCAATTAGCTGGGTGTTAAGAGCCACCAAGGGCATGATGGGAGAAAGACTGTATGTTATCACTGCAGTCAACCACAGACGACAGTCAACCTCTTCATACAGTGACTTTCTATCTCATCATCTTCTATCTCAGTTAACATAAAAACTCTTCAAAAAAACGAGTTGTTTCCAGGTATTAGTCTGCTCCTCTTGTATAAAACATGTGTGTGTGTGTGAGAGTAGTGACCTGAAGTAAACAGTCTTGTTCCAGTTAAGGCCAGCAGGATGCCGATGTTTGTGTGTAATTGAGCCTCTGCTGCAGATGGTTTTTCCCGTGCCCTGTAATCTGGCCATCCGGTATGTAGGGGTGTGTGTGTGGGTGGGGGTGGGGGTGTGTGTATGTATGTGTGTTGGGGGCCTGTGGGGATCTTTGGACCTGGTCAGAGACAGGTGTGCAAGCCTAAACAGTACAAAACCACAAATGTGCATGCAGACACGCAGGCTATTAACTTGCTATTAACAAGCATCCACTCTTGGAACAGCATCTTCAGACTCTGAGCAGACTTCATACATCTTCAGACAGACAGACAAAATCTAGACCTGACTTCATTTCCAAAACTCAACATCTGAAACCTAAATTTATGACATGAGCCTCACTAAGCTCTGTACCGGGCTCAAGTCACCCCAGTGAGATCGAGGGCTCCCGGGTTCAGTTTAGTTTTGGGCGCCTGATCATGTTCTCACAGTTTTTCCCATTTCCTGAGTTGCAAATCTGATATTCATACACATTTCTTTTCCTGGCCAGCACTAGCTAACCCTTAAGTTGTGAAGACATTAGCAGAGGCAGGGTTACGTTCCAGTTGCTTCTCCGGCACTACTCAGAGTATACACACAACGTGATACTGAGCAGCCTGTTGCAGATCAAACTGGCTTCTCCTGCATCTTTGTAGGACAGATTGCAGTGATGCGGACGCAATTGAAACCCTCACATTTGACCTCGGCGCCATTGTTTTCCCTTGCAACTAGGAGCCCTCTGTTCTCTTGAAAAGCAGAGGAGCTCTGAGGGAAAAGCCGCTTAAGGTGCACAGAGGGCAGAGAGGGGAGAGTGTGTTGGAAAAATAATCATTAGAGTGAATTAGAATCTAGGATTACACAGGAGGGGAGAGGAGACCTGCTCCTGCTCTCTTACAACACCCCCCCCCCATATACTTCTACAAATAAACCCCACTAATTGACCATTGATTTGTCTAAAAATAAAGAGGGAAGAGGAGGGAGCAGCAAAGAAGGGGAAGACACAGAAAAGTAAAGTGTAACACTGACAGAAGATGAGCTCTATAACTGTCTGTGGACGCAACAACTCTCAGCAAGCAGCACCGACTCTGGTTGGTACAGCAGCAAAGTGACGTCAGAGCAGTAGAAAGAGGCCCTGTCATCTGCTTACTCCGAGTGACGCTAAGCTCACCTTACCATGCAAACTTGACAGATGTGCTTCCCATTTAAAAAATAAAGTAACATTAGGAGCCAACTGTTTAATGCTCCATCATTTTGATAAACTTATTTCAGTAAAAATGTAAGTTAAATAAAAATAAGTTAAAGTGATCTATCGCTAATCCTTTTTTTTTTTTTTCCCCAATGAAGTTCGGTGGTAAAGTTACTTTGGGGCTTAATTTTGTCACCTGCCTCAATCTGTTTTACCAGCAGTAAACCAGAACCAGATAAATCACACACGATAGTTAAAGTAAATTCTTCTGGTGTGTGTCCATTTTTTTCTCCTTGCCTACCTTCTTCTCTGCTTCATACTCGGCCCAAGCAGCTTTGCGATCCTCCTCGCTCAGGGCTTCCTCCTCCTTGTGGTCCAGCAGGGAGTCGTGTTCGTGATAACACATAATCTGGTCCTTATTGCTCTGCAACATCTCTGCCAGGAAGGTATCCTACAGCAGACAGAGTAACAGAGAGGCAAAAGGGGTCACGGTGGGTTTAAACTACTCTAAAAGGGCCATCTGAGTAATAAAGGTTATATTCTGGACTTGTGTACATTTGTTGCACACGTTTATTAAGTCTGTGTAACTAAAAAAATACATAGAAAACAAACATTACAAGTCAGATGTTCTTAATCCAAGCTGCAGACAAAAGTTTCTCTGCAACACATAACACTGACATCACATGAACACACACACACACAACTTGGATTTTTCTGTAAGAGGATTAGAGGACACATAAAAACCAGACAAAATAAATAAATAAATTAAGTTTTTTGGGACTGTGGTTTCCATGACTACATTGTTATTGAAAACAATACCTGAGTAAAATTAAGAGAGCGGGGCCAGGCTCCGCTCACACAAACATGGTTTAAATTACTCTCTCTGCAGCACGTTTGCTTTTCTTTGTCTCAACTTAGCTTTACATTAAACTGGAACTTTGCAATCTGGAAACAACGTCATGCAAAAGTTGCATCATTAACCTCCATGTGGGCCAACTTACAGAGGGGGCTAAGGAGAGTGGGGGAGGGGGGAACACTAAACTATGAAATGAGACAGTGATTGCAAACCTGTATTGAATAAACAGAAAATAAACACCAGGCCAGACAGAGTGAAACTGGATCCCTCAAAGGGGAGAGCTGCCTCCTGAAAGTGACAAATAAGGTGACTGAAAAAGTTAGGAGCAGAAATGGCCGCAGAGCTTCACACACACGAGACCGTTGGACCCGATTGTGCTCCTCATTGACACATGTTTATGCTTCCCAGCCATCGCACTCAATCAGGACAAAACCAGGCCACCCCTGAACAAGCAGGCAGCGCAGCCAGAGATTCAACTGCTGATTTGCTCTCTAATTAGGACATAAAAGTGCAGAAGAGCCTGTTGGCCTGACTCAGATACAAGGCATCCATCGTGGTGTATTCTACCAACACAGGAGAGTAAAGGGTCAAACAGAGGTCACAGTGGATGTCAGCACAGGCAGTGGTACAGGTATAACATGCATTTTTCAATTAATCACTTTGGATTAACTGACTACTTGTTGCAGCTCTACATGATTTTAACTGCACTGACACCGTACAGGTTTTAAAGTTCAAATCTGACCATGAAGGTGGTTGCTCAGAGATTCATCAAGACTACTAAATTTTCCACAAAAGTTGTCCTCTGCATTATGGAATCACACAAGTTTTATTATTCTAAATTAGTTTGTGCAATGTTTTTGCACAGCGTGCTGTTGATTCTCGTGTAAAGCAGATTTTGCGGGGGGGGGGGGGGGGAGAAAGAGAGAGAGAGATGGGGGGGGGGTTAAATTACCCGACTCAGCTGGAATTGTGTTTTTTCCCCCACTGTGAAAATATGGAGAGGTGGATGAGTACTTCAAAAGGGTGAAATCTGGGAAGGAATTTGGTGATTTGGCATCAGAGTGTGTTTATGCGTTCAGATGTAATGATGGAGGTGGAAGTCCATGGCTGAGGAAAAAGATCAAGATTTTCTTCATTTTCTTCTAAAGACCTTTAATAGAGTCTCAGTGAGGGCCTGATAATCTCCCGTCTTGATTCTAAACAGCATTTTTATTCAACAACAGGTCTCGAAATGTGTTAACGCAAAAGTGAGCTCCGAGCTGGAAGTCTTGGCTTCAGCTGACTGCTAAACAAAGCAAAGAAAAGGGCTGGGATAGCAAGAAAGCTACTCAACAAGGCATCCAACATACATGACACTTAACACTATATGAAGGCTTTCCATTCTTTCAATCGAGAGAAGAATTTATGCTCTCTTTAAGCCAAATTCTTGTACGTGTGTATATTACAATAACGGCCGACCTGCCAGCAGTCCATAAATGATGTAAAGCAGTTTGCATACTAGGCAGCTCTCACATCACAAAGATGAAAACTTGGGAGTCGACATAAGTGGGCCTCATGTAGACTTTACAACTTGGCACGGGCACCCGCATGTACTTTACCAATACACTTTAGGTGACGCTTAACTGTGAAAGGTCTGATGCAATTAAACACCCGCCTGCATTAATAGCTTTGGGTTGTATACAGGCAGGATTTTTGGCCGTGTTATCAGATACTTTCTCGAGCTGAGAACATTCTCAACCATGTTAACCCAATTTCCTGTACCTAAACAGCCACTTATTGTGTTGAGCATGCTTCAACCATGCCTCTACAGACGTCATTTCATTTTTTTCATTCACTGCCACAACAATAAATCACCATTTAACAGCAAAATACATCTCACAAGTGCAGGAGGAGAGATGAAATTTAGCGAGGTCGGGAAGACGGAGAGGGATAATTGACTTTTGATTGGACTGCAACATGAAAAGAACAGTGATACAGAGTAAAGATACAGAAGAGTAGTCTGGGAGTCTTCGTATGCATTTGACGTGGCTGTGTCTGCCAGAAACTGCTTTTGACGCACAGGTGCATTAACCATAGCAACAGAGGGGGTGAAGACAGGATCCCGACAGCAGGAATGTGAGTGGCTGAGATATTTGTAATACCTAAACATAGCCAGTCAAATGTCTCTCTCCCGCAGCTGCACACAAATGATACACATAACCCCACTGGCCTGCTCTAAACAGTTTCTCTGCAGAAACACACTTAGGTTCGGGCGCTGTGCCTGACATCAGGAGGCCCCTCAGGACCACGTCGCCTCTGCTCCCTCCAGGGCCGTCATACAAGTCAGAGGGTTTATCCCGCTGTCAGTCGATTAACAAAGAAACAAAATCACACGAGTCACAAAGGGCTAAATAAAGACAATAAATGCACCACATTCCTATAAAAACAAGCCTCGGCTAGCAGCGGAGGAACGGGGAGGGCTCAAGCTGGACAAGAGTACGATGATTAAAATATAATTAGGAGGGAAAAAAATGGAAATTGGTTTCTGAATTAATTTATGATGAGAAATAAGGTGTGCACTAGCTGTAGTTATTGTGGGAATAGCGAGGCAGTGAAGTGTGACCAAAGTCACCTACTGGTCTGGTTTAAAGGGAGATTTGTATGTGACATAAGAAGTTAACAGATAGGTGCTTTAATTATATTCCCCTAGTATTTTTAACTATGTAATATGAGCAACAGTGGGCTACGCAGGTATTTTATAGTATTTTAGTTACATCCAGTATGAGACTATTGAAGGCAGTCACTGTATTTAGGTTTTTGACATATTTTCTATGTACATTTTATCTGCATTTAATTGTCTTCTGAACACTAAGGAACAATGAGACAACACAACTTAACTAAAATCTAAGTTGTGGTTGTAGTGAAGGTAAAGTCTTATTTTCTACAGTCTTCATATTGCCTGTTCAAGTTCAAGCGAAGATTCATCATATAAGCGGCAGAGACACATTCAATAGCTGCTCTCGCTTTTTCCCCACCTGCAACAACTCAGTGTCTTGTCGTTACTGTCATTAGTGCTCTCTCCACCTGCAATGCTACAAGCTCAGGCATGTTTTCTGAAGGCTGGCAAAATGCATTCTGGCAAGTGTAAGAAATCACTTACCCGAGTAGAAATATATGGAAAAGGGTGGGTACGACAAAAAAAAATAAATCATAAAACATTCCCATCTAATATAACTTCTGGACTTAACTGAACATCACATATTGGAGATGAATAATGCATTACAAGTGTCCCAGGGGGCATTTTCCTTTAAGGTCAAAGAGATTTCCTATCCCTAATGAGACAAGCATGGTGTGGCTTATTGCTCCAGTCTGCTCCCGTCTATACTGTGGCTTGAATACAGCCTCCCCACAACCTTTCAGTGTACCTGACTGGGCCTAATGACCACTGCAGCCATCACCTGCTGGGAGCACATACACTAAAAGGTACGCCCACAGCCTGCCAGCTTGACTGACAGTATATAATGCAGCAACTAGTTTAGAGAAATCAGAGGAGCTGTATAAAATATGTCCAACAAAACAACCATGTGTGCTGCCCATTTTGCAAGTGGTTGCACGCTTGATGCGAGTGTGATTAAGAGGAAATGGGCGAGGGTGTCTCAGGATGGGTGGGTGTGGGTTTTCAAAAATCTCATGTCTGGGTCGAGAAGACCTTCTTTGTCATTAGGAGGAAGTGCGCCTGCTTCCTTTGTCTCCAATTAGTTTCTCTGAAGAGACATCTTTAAGAGAGGGGTTTAAATAATGACCCTTCATCAGGCCGGGAAGGACCAGAGGGAGAAAAAGAAAAAACAACTTTACTGAGCTCGCTTTGAACATTCAGAGGCACAGTGGCGAGTCATCTTAACAGATGCTTGTGGGGACAAGATGGGGATGGTTAACGATGAACGGGGAAGAAAATGAGGACATCTATAAGGCAAAATGAAGAAAAATTATAGCAGTGCGACAGAAAGAAGATAGAAGACAATGGCAGGTAAAATCCACAGAGTGATACTAGAGAAAAGACAATGTTTCCCCTCCTGTAGGGCTTTACACAAGAAAAAAATTAGACAAAATCAAAACACTGCCTCTGTGAGCTGTTTCACCCAAGTTTTGAAGCAATATGCCCTCTCTGGCTGGACAGCACTTCCAAGTATGAAGAGCTGAGAAGAAGAAATGCAAAAATCCCTCTGCTGTGCCTTGAATCACTCTCTTTCAGCACAGAGCATTGTTGGCTCAAAGCGATGGAGGGTGTCTGACTCATCTTCACATCATTCCAGACGGCAAATTCCTTCCGTAATACCGCAGTCCTACTGCCACATCATAGTTAACCCCCTGGCCAAAACAGGTCGGCTTGTTAAAGAGCTTGTCAGCCTCTCCGTCTTTAATACTGTGTCACATAAATGTCACCGGGCTCATTAAAGATCACACACATCCAACAGGCCGCGGCTCAATGAACACATCTTTCCTCTTCAAACCTCCAACTGTGCTCCGCTGCGCAGTAAGTAGGCGACTCCTGGTTGGAGGAATATGGAAGGTGAGAGCAATGATATCAGCTGCCAGGTGAGTGGATTCATGCAGCACTCCTACCTGTTAATACCCACAAAGGGAATAATGATAAAGACAGTCTAAATGGAAAACAGATTTTCCATCAAGGTGCAGTGAAAGGCCTCGAGTGTCCTGTGAAAAAGCCAGCGAGTTGGATATACAGTGTTTCTGTTATCCACTCTGTTTACAGACTTCTGCAAAGAAACCCAGGTCAAACCAAAACAAAGAGGTAAAACCACTTAAGATGATATGAATAAACCCAGAGAGAGCAGAAATGGGGAGGAGTGGGAAGCGATGGGAGTAATTTAGAGATCAACAGAGAAGTAAAGGATAGCAAGGAATGAAGGACGAACGGGAAAAAGAAAAGTACAGGTTCTGCTTCACAGCAGTGTTGCAATGAGAAGACTATTTAGTAAATAGCAGTAAACAGACAGAACTGTGCAGCTGCGCGGGGTTGGATGGCCCATGTAAGGGCTGCGTGTTCTTATTAAACCCCAGGGGGGCCCAAATAGTGACACAGCACCTGCATTAAGGAGAGAAGAGTCAAGCGAAGGATTATGAGAGGAAACGAAAAAAAAAAAAAAAAAGAAATAGATCCTGGAAAGGACAAGCAGGATACAAGCTGGCATTGTGTCCAAATAACAGTTTATCACCGAGTGCTGAACTTCAAAAAGAAAAACATACTACTTAAGTTAGGGAAAAACAAGCTTGGCATTCGAAATGGCATTTAGTGCCATGTTTGTTCAGAGAATAAAAACTATTTTACTACTGTTAATGGGTTTCAGCTTTCTCTTCTGCATTTCCTTTAGGGATCAGTCTAAAGAACACCACAAAATCTCAGTCAATGGTTCGTCAAAGCCCAGTTATACAACCGATTTATTCTCAATTTGATCTACTAAATGAAGTTTGGTATAGTACAGAAGCATATTTCAATAATTTAAATCCATATTTACCTTAGGGAGCATGGGTGTGGCTTTCTTGCTCTTTTTCTCTGAGGGATCGTCCACCATGTCCGGCTCGAAGGTGTAGAGCTCAGCCAGCTCATTCATTGTAAAGTGCCTCTCAATCTGCTGCTGGTCCACCACCCGGTATGACAGAGACTGTTTGGTCACCTGCCGCTCATATATCTTTTCCTCCATTGTACCCTGAAGGAAGAAAAAAGTGAGAGGAAAGCCAAGAAAAAAGTAGTGAGTGTCCAACAAATCACAGGGCTTGGTGGTATTAGCTTATCTGGCATTAGTAATGCAGAAATCGTAATGCAAAGGAATGTAAGACTCAGTGAAACCACAACAATTCAGTACAGATGCATAAATAGGCCCACAAAACTGAGCAACATATCCTGACAAGCTCACCTGGGCCAGGAATCTGTAGACGAAGACGGTCCTAACTTGACCAAAGCGGTAGACCCTGAAGATGCTCTGGATGTCATACGAGGGATTCCAGGAGGCGTCGAAGATGATGACTCGGTTGGCTGCCACCAGGTTGATGCCGAGTGAGCCGGCTCGTGTTGAAATGAGGAACAAACGACCTCTGGGAGAGTATAAGTGTAACAGACAGGGATCAGCGGTTACTAAGAATGATCCGGGATGATACATGTCCAGCAATCCTTTGGAAGCATTTTAAATCTCTAAAACTGTTGGGTTTTACTGAGTGCTTGAGTGTTGTCAACTGACAACTATCACTTTTTGTCTAAAAAGCATTGCCAAGTTGTAGCATCTCCAGTGTGAGCATTTGCTGCTTTTCTCCATTTTACATTGTAAAGTGAAAATCATTGGGATCTCTTTGACTTGTCAGACAAAACAAGACATCTCAAGATTAAATCGGTAATGAAAAGAATAATTAGTTGTAGCCCCAAAAAAGGCACATTACCTCACGTTACTGGGGTCATTAAACTCTTCCGCCCACTTCTTCCTGGTGGTGGCGTTTGTGGAGCCATCCAGGCGATAGTAGTCAATGTTCCTAAACCACTTGCCTTCACCTTCACAGACACACCACAGTTAAGAAATCTGCTACAAACTTCAATGTCACCATCTACGATGCACAAAACCTTCGAAAACACACGTGTCATCATCAACTAGGCCTTTTCCTTGTCAAAAGGACTTAGTTTGGGCATTAGCAGACAGCAGATAGATGGTTGTGTTGGTTAGAGGCCAGCTGTATTTAGCCTTCAAGATGGCAACCCCCCCACCAGCCTTCATAACCAACATTTCAGTATGTTTCCAATTACAGCACTGTGATCTTTTCATTACAAATTACAAACCCTTGAGCAAACATTTTTTTGTGGAATAAAAAGTCAAGGTCTAATCATTTTCAAAATGAAAGTAAAAACAGCTGCTGAAGTTTAATTAGGAACATGACCTTACACCAGCGGCGGTGTGTATGTGTGTGTGTGTTTAAGGGTAATGCGTGTACAAGCATACATGTTGCATGTGGGCTGTTTTTCAGAGTGTGAAACCTGCATCTCCATATGAAAATACTTCTCCAAAAGCTAATGTTAGCATTTTTTAGTTCAAAGACTCCAAGTGTAAAACCACAAAATTGAACCTCAGCATAGACAAGCTCCAGCTCCAAAAGTCAAATATCTGGCTCATAATATTAAAACATTTCTCGGTGATTTTAGCACATCACGTGTATCCAAAAGCAGCCTTTCAAATCACGGCATTCAGTGGGAAGCTGATCATAGGCAACTGTAGGATCACACATTGAAATAAGAATAACAGATACACAGAGTTGTCAACTGAGAACAGTGAGAACCTCTTGAGTAAAGACAAAATGTGACTGCAATACAAAAACTCACCTTTGTATGGAGAAATCTTTTCTTCATCTTTAGCTCTGCAAGCCAGCTCCAAGAAATCCTCGATCAGGTCCAGAGAGATGAGAGACTGACTGAACACCAACCTGGGGACAGACGAGAGGATACACGGGTGTCACTTTAGCACAGCTACATGTCACGCTGTGATTGACCCAAACACTTTTCCATACACTCTTACACTTTCTCCTCCACTTCCTCGGCCATGCGCAGGATCTCAAAGAGGAGCACCATCTTCCCAGAGTGTTCCAGGATTTCAGCGTCAGCCTCGGCGACAAACTCCTTGTGCCAGTCGTGGGTGGGACTTCCTGGTGCTGAGCCAGTGGGCTGAGCTGTTTGGGACACAAAGAGATACCGTCTAGTCTCGAGTCTGTGCAGTCTCACAAAAACAAACAAAACTGTAACAAAGACAGAAGCTTGCAAAAATGAGCCTTACTATTATGCGTTTCTGTTTTTCCTATTACAGCTGCAGCATGTGCAGATGTTAGTTGGCAAAGCAAGAATGTCACGAAATACATAATATATATATTTATTCTGGTTTTCCATATGTTGATACGCTCAAACAAGATCCTAATGCGTGCAGCCTTGATTTTAATTCTTTTACGGGATGATCTTTTTTTATTTTTTTTCTCTTTCCAATTAACTGTTTATGTGTATCTATTGATCTGTGTGGTGAGCTCCTTCATATAATTGCTCTTAAAGAGATAAATAAAGCTGTATTGAATTGAACTGAATACTTTAAAAAAAAAATCACATTACAGATGTAATAACTGCTTATTCTTGTTTCCACAGTTTGCCAGCAGGTTTAACTGACCCTAAGTGGAAGGATACAAAACTAAGCTTGTATTATTCAGACTGGCTTCTTGATAATAATAACAACAACAATGCACAAAAGTAAATGTGAGAGAGAGCTATGATTTCCATACATACGGCTGTGGCCAACTACCCATAATGCCCCTAGCATGTAGTTAAACACCAGACTTACGTTCCTCTACAGGCTCTGGCCTTTTTCGACCCTCGCCGTTCCTGCCCCGAGAGCTGGTGTTCCACTCCTTGATGACCTCCACATCATCACTATCCGAGTCATCAGATCCTTTCTTTTTTCCCTTCCCTTGCTTCTTTTTCCTATTAGGAAGGAGCAACGGGGTCAGCATGAGTAACAGATGGAAGAAAGACAGGCAGTCAAATGAGTGTCTTCTTATAAATGTACAACTGAGGGAATGAAAGTGAATCTTATTTTACTTTTTGATCTTCTCGTCCTCAGAGCTCAGACTCATGGAGGATTCTTCTGTTTCTGAAGCGATGAATTCGTCCATGCTGTCCTCATCGAAGAAACCCTGCAAGAGAGCAGATTCGCGTGAGGTTCGACTGTTTGGTGATATAGGTCAACCAAACACTGAGAGCCGGATTGTGGGTAGCAGAAATGATGTGTAAGGGAAAAATTCTGCCGCAGTGGCGATACGCGTGTTGTTCTCCCCTGCTGCGTGACCCGTCAGCAGCAAGTTTCTATTGTTTTCACGCAGTGTGTGTGTGAGACTTGCGGTCATGTATTCCCAGTTTTTGAGTTAGTGTTTAGTGTGGTTCAGTCTTGTCTTCCCAGACCTACCCTGTTTTCTTTACTGATGTAGTCCAGCTGAAGGCACCAGGGATGGGTCCAGATTCTGCTGAGCATCTGGAAATCCTGGAAGAGTTTGGTCCCCGCTCGGCCCCGGCCCCCCTCCAAAGTACTCCCCACACCTGCACACAAGGGAAAGAGTGTGAGGAGGAAGATGGATGTGTTCATCTTATGTACCTGACAGCATAACCTCAGGTCTCTGCATGTACAGTATGACTATTGTGGGAAAGGGAGAGCAACAAAACTCATTTGTGTCTGACCTCAGCCACCTCAGCATGGGCACATTGTGATTAAGACCTCATTTATTTACACTAATCAAATTATACCAAGCAACGAGTGTCAACCAGCCCTCTGACACCTTTGCCTACGTACAAAATGACTTCAGTTCTGTTCAGTCAGCAGCTTCATTAACTGCAGTGAGTGGCGGCCGCTAAAATGTTAACGTTATATTTGCTCTGTGTGACGGCCTGCATTGACCCAGAAGTAGGTTTTACATAAGCAGCAGAAACAGAGGGAACATTTGCTTCCATTCAACTCCTGAACACTGACTGGTGGTCTTGGGTCTAAAGACACCACTGTGGAGGTCCAGAGCCACAGTCACAACATCAGTACTGTGCCCTGTGGACAACCTGGCCTAATGAGCCACAGCACATACCACCCCCACCCCAATCACTCCTCTTCTTACATACCAGCTCTCCACTTTGTTTTCGCTTTTGGTGTAAAACCTCTGGCACCCCCCTGTTTCAAAATTTCTTTCCCTTTATGCCACCACCCCCCCTTTTTACTCCCCACCCTCTGTTCCCTCTCTCCCAGAGCTCTTCATTAGGGAGACGTGGGAAACTGGGCTTAAACCCTGCCTGCGGCACTTTGCCAGCTGCCACTCTTACACACACACACACACAGACAAACACACACACACAGACAGACACACACACACAGACAGACACACACACACACACAGGCCCACATTCTGAGAGGAAAGTCCACTAAACGACTTAACAAAGCACCACAAAAAGTGAGAGAACAGAAAGACCTTCCACTTATCTAAAAAACCGTCCGAGTAAATGACATCCAGTTAAGAGAGCACTTTCAGGAGAAACAAGACTCCTGCACAAGGATTTAGCCTCGTCCTAGACTACGCATGTTTTCCAATGGAATTCTCAATTGAATTTTTAGTCTTGGATGGGGCTAAATCCCTGTCTGGACAATCAGACCTGAGACTGTTCAAGCCCTGCTAGCATCCCCTAGAGGTTCTGCTGCTCCTAACACCCAACCAGACCAGAGCTGTTTGAGAGAATTAAAGCATGATTCTCACCGGTGAAGTGGTCCAGGTAGTATCTGTAGAGTTTACACTGGATCGGAGTAACTCGGATTGACAGCACATACTCATGTTTGGGAGGCAGGAACTTGGTGAGCGCAGTGTAATCCTTCCTCTGTGGTAAGCAGAAATAAATGATTGTTTTTAAAAAACAGACGGTAAATAAAAGACGTCAAAGAGAACATCAGCCAGCACATTACCTGGACGCAGCCAGCCAGCATCTCATAGAGGATGTGAGCTCTCTTCTTCATGATGCGGACATCGTGTAATGTGGAGTCGGCGCACTGCCCGTTCTGAATAGGGTTGATGAAGCGATTTCTGAACTCTTTGACTGACCCAAGCAGGTTCTCCTTGATGAAGTTCACCATGCAGTGGTCTGGTATGGGGGCAAAGATCAGAAAGTTTCAGATACATCCACATGTCATCTATCTATCCGTCTATCTGTCTGTCTGTCTTTCTGACAAAGATCACAGTCTCACATTCTATGAGGTTGTTTTGCAGCGGCGTTCCAGTCAGCACGACCCTTCTCCTCGTCCTGATAGAGTTCATTGCTTTGGACACGGCCGACGCCTCATTCTTCAGGATATGACCTTCATCACAGATCACTATGTCTGGACCTGAAAGCAAAAGTACAGCAGAGACATATTGGCGAAAAAAAAGATAATTGCTAGTGACTGTGAGTGATGTCTTTCTGATTTATTGCCAACATCCATTATATTTTAGGCCAATTTTAATATGGCCAATTTCTGGTCAGATCAGTCCTGACCTGTCACAAAACAGATAATCATTTTTGAGACAACAGAAAGTGGCCTAAAATCACACGAAGGGATCATTTTTAATCACAGAGCACTTTACCTGGATCTACCAGAGTCTTCTGAAAGGTCTCTTTGAGTTTCTTGCTCTTTATGTTTCTTCCTTGTGTCAGGTTTCGGTACATCTCGTAGCCGATGATCATAACACCCCCCATATCGTGCCAGCGCTGGAGGGCATATCCTCGTTCCTGTGGCCTCTTTACTGTGGCCAGCTCAATCACCTGTTAAACACACCAAAGATCAATATTCCAACTTTCAAGAACGTCATAAATCAGGGGTGTGATGAGGAGCTGTCAAATAGGAACAAGGAGGTTACAAAGGCAACTCATTACCTCTAAACTTTCATCATCTTTCATTCCTTCTTGCCACTTCTCAAACTCGTTGAGCCAATTGAGGACAGTGTTCAGGGGGCAAACCACCAGCGCCGTGCTGAAATCGAGCTTCTCACAAAGCAGCAAAGTATGAAGGAATGTCACCACCTACAGGGAAAAAAGAGAACTACAGTTACACAGTTTCATAGCTTTGCAACAGAGTTTTGCTCAACCCACAGTATTCAAGACTAATCTACACTAAATTATGCATGTTTGTGACACCTTAAAATGCCAACTAGTACATTTTGCACAAGACTGACAGTAACTGAAAGTAAAAGTACCGTATTTTCACGACTATAAGGCGCATATAAACGTCTTAGATTTTTTTCAAAATGTGCGGCGCGCCCTATAGTGCAGTGCGCCCTATGTGTGTGTTGTGGTTTTTGTTGTTGTTGTAAGGCGGACGTAAAAGAGACCACCATGAGTAGGACGTGGTAGAGAGGGGGATGTGTGGGCGTGGATTGTGTATAAAAGAACAGGTATGTGCTTTATGCAGAACATTGTTGTTTTAACAACTCTGAAAATGGCAAAGAGACACGCTTATGAAGCTCAGTTTAAACTGAAGGCTATCAGCTACGCCGAGGAATATGGGAATCGAGCCGCCGCGAGAGAATATAAAATTAACGAGTCGATGGTTCGCAAGTGGAGGAAGCTGGAGAACGAGCTCCGACAGGTGAAGAAGACTCAGCTGAGTTTCCGCGGACATCAGGCGAGGTGGCCGGAGTTAGAGGAAAGAGCGAGCAGGAGGAGCGTTTCGACTGTCACCATCCGACTCAGAGCAGTAACGCTAGCGGAGGAAATGAAAATTGAACATTTCCAAGGAGGTCCGTCTTGGTGCTGGCGTTTTATGAAACGGTGCAATTTTTCCATCCGGACCAGGACTACAGTAGCGCAGCGACGTCCGGCGGATTGTTATGAAAAGCTGGCGAATTTCCGGTCCTACTGCCAGAAGCACATCGCCGAAAAGCGGATCCAGCCGAGCCACATCACCAACATGGACGAGGTGCCGCTAACTTTCGACATCCCGGTGAGTCACACGGTGGAGAAGAAGGGAACCAGCACTGTAGCGATACGCACAACGGGGAACGAAAAGGCTTCGTTTACTGCTGTGCTTGGCTGCCACGCTAACGGACAGAAACTGCAGAGTGGCTGAGGCAGCTGTATGTAAGGAGACCGGGAGGTTTTTTCCACACATCACCGTCGCTTCTGATTTGTGACTCTATGCGAGCGCATCTCACAGCCGATGTGAAACAGAAAGTGAAGCAGATGAACGCTACGCTTGCTGTTATTCCGGGAGGTGAACCGGCCGTTCAAAGTGAGGCTGCGAGCGGCGTGGGACACAGCTTCACGAAGAGTGGTAGGCAGCGCCGGGCGAGCCACGCCACAGTTTGACTTCACATCACCGTCGCTTCTGATTTGTGACTCTATGCGAGCGCATCTCACAGCCGATGTAGGGTGACCAGATGCCCCGCTTTGTGCGCGACAGTCCCGCATTTTGAAATTGAGATAATGTCCCGCATTGTTATTGACAGTGGCACTTGATTTTTTTAAATGCAGTCTCACAGTAGGTAGGCTATAACCTGGCGTTTACGCAGCGCAAACAGCTGTGTGTATGGACTCGGGAGACGGGACAGGCTGAGCTGTCATTAGGGGGGGCGGGGTGGGCTCTGTCAATCAAGCTAGACGCGAGTGCGCGCGCCCGCTGCACGGCAGCGCCAAAAACAACAACAGCGTCGCATGCAGCAGCAGCCAGCAGGAGACATGGAGGAAAAAGATGGAAGCACTTGTAAAAAAAAAAAAAGTAAATGCAGCTATAACAAGGAGTGGGACCGGCCGTTCAAAGTAAGGCTGCGAGCGGCGTGGGAGCGATGGATGACCACAGCTTCACGAAGAGTGGTAGGCAGCGCCGGGCGAGCTACGCCACAGTTTGACTTCGATGGATTTTATTAATGACTGTTACCGGTAATGTGCTTGTTTTTACCATGCCGACGCCTATTGATTATTGAGTGATGATTAGAAAATGTTATTACTTTGTAATTAATACTTGAATAAAGCACAAACAAACTCAGTTTTGTTCCCGATCTATTTTTTTTAAATACGCACACTTGTATACGTGTGTGTTGTTGTAAGGCGGACGTACGTATGGTAGTAGAGTATATAAAATGTATATAAAATGTATATAAAACGTGCGCCCTATCGTCAGGTGCGCCCTATGTGTGTGTTAAATACAGAAATGGCACACATAAATGAAACTGCGCCTTTTCATACGGTGCGCCTTTTGGTCGTGAAAATACGGTAGTCAAGCTGAGACAAGTAACCTTTGTTTCAAGTCAAATTAAAATCTTTTAGAGCCGTTACGATTAGTTGATTTGTTGTCAACTATAAATAATTCTCAACTATTTTGAGAATCAATTTTCATTGTCAGTTTTTAAGAAAAAATTAATTACTGATTTCATCTTCACAAATATGAATATTTTATGTTTTCCTTAGTCCTCTGTGGACTCTTAAATTAAATCAAGAAAATGACGGACAGATTAATTGATAATGAACTAATGACAACAGGAAAGCATGTTGCTTTCTCCTCTTTACCTGCAGAGTTTTTCCCAGGCCCATGCAGTGGGCGAGGATGCAGCCAGAACCGCCAGACTTCTCCATCTTCTTCACAGATTCACAGCAGCAGTCCCACATGAACTGTACCCCTGAAACAAAAGACAGAAGGGCCAACGTCAGTCTAGAGCTTCTCAGTGTTTCACATAAAGGCTTGTATTTGATTTGACTGATTTACTTTGTCCTTACCGTCAACCTGGTGAGGTTTGAGCTTGGTGACGAGGTTCCTGTGCACCTGCACCAGCGGCTCCTTGGTCTCTTCATCCTCATCCAGCACCAGCTTGGTGGTAATGGGACAGATCACCTGGGAAGACTCCTCCACCACAATCGTCTGAAGAAGGATCAGCGGCAGAGAGAGGGGAGTCATATAAAAGATGTCAGTCTTTCTTTTGAAAGAAAATTCACCCTTCACTTTAAAGACGAATTGATGTGTACAATTAGATGTCTGATGTTGTTCTTCACATCCTGGGCATAAACAATTTCATCAATTCACTACATCTACATATCATTCTGCTTATCGGTCCGATTCTCTATCAGTTCCCTTATTGATTCCTGATCAATTTTCTGTGTGGAGAAAAAGTAGGCCTACACAGGTTTTAAACATCAACGCGTTTTATTATCGCAGAGTCTGAACACAGTGTGGCATGAATGCAACTCAAAGACAAAATCTGATAAGCCTGCCTGCGTGGTGCTAATGTTATTATAACAGGATATTTACCCTCGTAACAGAGGTTCTGCTCAGTTGAGAAGCAGTGGCACTCGTGCATAAAGTCAAATACATGGCATTGCTGGAATTTAAGCCCACATTGTGTACAAAGATGTTTCATCTTAATATAATCCCAGACATTTTACAGAGTCCTTCTTGTTGGAAGTTTCCAGCAGTGTAGACGTATGAGTTTGACATCATCATTTACCGGTTCTCAACTACTTTAATTCAGTAAATATTTAACTGTTGAGTTTGCATTCTATAGTTGCAGAGCTGCCAAGCATATTAGGAGCAGAGGCCTTGGATAATAGACTCTAATCACACAGACTTACGGCACTCCTGTCTGTCACACTTCACTAAGTAGATTTTAGATTTAATTATTTTAAGCAACACCCTCAGTGGATTCTAAATCTGTTTGATTTGACAGAAACTGAGTCATCAGTAGCAAACTAGACTCTTATCAGTGTGCCTAAGAACTCAACAAGTTCTTATATCTCATCCATTTGTATGTAAATAAATGGAACAGCCAGTTGTCTCTACTAACAAACGTTCAGTGGGAAATCCTGAAATCGTGCCACAGTACTGAATGAGGTCTTGAACAGGAGCCTACCTAACCCAGGTGCTGAGAATGTAACAGCTCTGAACTTTAAATATACAGTCTGTACTTCAGATTATCAACGGGACGTTTCATTTTTACCTCTCGAAGTTTCTCCCTGAGCGCCTCTCTCTCCGCTATACGTTTCCTCCTCTCCTCCTCTTCTTTCAGTGCATCCCTCGTCTCCGTCCGTAGCTTGTCATCCTTCAGGATTTTGCGGATCTTTTTGCGCCCTTTGCGTTCCTCTCCATCTGGGTCGTCATCGTCCCCTCCACTCTGTGGAAATTAACATTAAGTTCAGGTCTCTGATCTTCAGTGCTTGGGGGTGGTGGGCACCCACTTCCTATGATCAGTAGCCCAGTAACCCTATGATTAATTTGTGCCCTCAATAAGCTTCATAACACACTCCAGGGGTGAGCTCAAAATACATTTTATGCGTCATGCATGACTTGACTAGCAAAGGTTACAGGGGAACTTCTGCACCTAGCAGTACCTGCAGAGGAAAAAAAGGCACTTTGGACATTTGAAGACTTCTACCATGTGCACTGCATTTTAAACACCTTCTCATTGCTTGAGGACGAATCCTGGACTTTGATCCTGCGTCGCTTCTTCTTCTGGTTGTAACTTCTCTGTTTCTCATCATCCTTCTTCTTCGCAGCTCTACAGACACATATTAGAATTTGTCTAAGTGAGAGCAGCGGGAGACAATCCAGATCCAGTGGCAGTGAAATGTTTTACTGCCATTGATTGGTTGGAGTTCTTTCTTCTCACCTGGTCTTTCGACGCTTCCCGTCATTCTCCGATTCACTAAGCTCCTCGCTTATCCCCGACTCTGCACTGGACTCTGACTTCTCAAAGTTGGAGTCTGCAGAATCGTCGCTGCCCACTGCTATGCAAATAAAAGACCAAGAAACAGAAGTCACTCACCGGTCTGACAGAATTTGTTTATATCTGTGTCCATGCAGATATAAATATATAGTATACACATACAGCAAACAAAAAATTAAGAATTAACCTCTCCGTCCTGCCTTCTTCTTGCCGCCCTTGTTTTTCTTGTCTTTACTAGGAGATTTCTCATCTTCTGATTCACCCTCACTCATTGAGAGTTTGTGACGTAGCAATTTGTGGCGTCGGCCACGCTTCTTAACTTCAACATCAGAACCAGAATCGTCTTCAGAATCATCATCATCTTTAAAGAGAAAAACAAATAGTTTGACAAAATACACAATAAAGGAGGCATATCTGAAAACAACTGTCTGTAATGTACCTTGCTGCTCCTCATCTTCATCTTTTTTAACCTTGTTGGGGGACTTGTCTTCCTTGTCTGAGTCTTCAGTATCAGAGGAGCTCTCTGCTCCGGAGGAAAAGTTGGACTTTATTTGGGCAAGAAGCATTTTCTTTGCAATTCTTGAGGAGAAAAGGAAAAGAGGAGGAGGTTGATTCACATTAATTACATAATAAATTATATTTTTGATGAAACAGAACAGATCACATTAGTGAAAACCCTTATGTTTAGATTCAAGAATTCCTTCCATGATTTAGTGTCCGTCACAAACAAATAATTAGTAATCCTTTAGGTGAATATAATTGGAAAGTTAACATTTACAAAAAAAGAAAAAAAGATGTTTAACTACTGAACAACTGTTCAGTGGAAAATTACAAGTGTGGTAGAAATCTTTTAAGTGCATCACTGATGCAGGCAGGTAAACCAAGTCTGCAGTGCTGCCAGTACTCACATACTGCTAATACTGTATATAACTGCTCTACCTGAAAGACAACTACAATTCAAACAGCTGTAATGCAGCTGTTTGAATTTAAACAGTTGTCTTTATAGCGAGCCAAAAAGTATCTTAAGTACCTGTTCTCAGGATCATCGTCATCATCATCTTCACAAACTTGAGATGCTTCCCCTTTCTCATCCATTTCATCTCCTAAACAACAACACAGCACACATGCCGTTAATGGGAGAACATGCAAGCATAGTCTTCCAAAGGCACTGAGTGATCTGAAAGAAATTACCAGACGACTGATGAAAATTCCCGCTGCCTCCCAACACGTTGTCCTCCACAATGGGTTTGATCTTTTGCTCGTCGCTGTCCTCTCCGGAGTCGTCTTCATCATGCTCCTCCTCCCCATCCTCCTTCTCGCTGGAGGATGACTGCAGTTTGGAGGCTGCTTTGGGGCTCCTTCGCTTGCATTTCTTTTCATACGACCTTTTCCGATCCGACGCCTTCCTCTCAGGTGAGTTTTTGTCTTCCTCTTTTACTTCATTCTGTTTCTTGACGCGGCTGGATCTCCTCTTCGCTGCGTCAACTTTACGCTTTGTCTCCTTGTCTTGGTCAGAGTCGGAGTTGGAGGAGTCTGAGCCAGTCTGTTTCTTTTTCTTGGGCGTCTTCTTGTCTTTGTCTGAATCAGAGCTTTCAGACTTCCTTTTGCGTTTGGATGCTTTGTCTGTATCCTGTGAAGACGTGTTGTTTAGTTTGAATAAACACTTTTTTGCGCTTGTGCTTCCCTGTTCCTCATCTGTGCTGTGGCCTTCTGCAGCTTTCTTTAGCAAGATATTGGGAACTTCATCCGAATCAGAGTCTACTGTCTTTTTTTCTAACAAAGATGTCTTTTTCTGCTTCTCATCCTCTTTTTTGGTGCTGCTGGACTTCTTGGAGGACTTGGTTCTACCTTTAAGATCTTCCTCTGACTCAGATTCAGATGAGTCTTTCTTATTCTCAGCCTGCTTCCTCAGCGGAGTAGTCTTCACTCTACTAGAGCGACGGCGTGGTGGACTCTCTGTTCCATCCAATTTATCAGTAGAGTCGTCTTTCTTCTCTTCTTTACACTTTTTCAGCGTCTCACCATCTTTTTCTTTGTTTTTGGATCTTGACCCACATGTCGTCACAACCGGCACAGGAGTCAGTTTAACTATGAGGTTCTTCACCTTGGGCTGTGGTCGTTGAGAATCTGACGAGGTTCCATTTGACTTTGTATCAGTGTTTGTCACCAACTTGGTGCCTGGAGTCTGTGATAGCATTGTGGAATCCGCGAGACTCTCCACCATCTGAAAAAGCTCCTCTGGAACCGAGGGAGAAACAGACATAATGTCGTGATCGAGGGACATTTCACCAGGTGACACCAACTCATCACAGACTTCAGTTTTAACTCTCTTTTTGGTTGTATCAGTTTCTGTTTGGTTTTCTTTCATTTCAGTCTTATTTGACACTTTATTGTCCACGTCCTGCTTCTTGTCTGACTCGACTGCATCAGCCTCGTCAGATGCATCTGCTTCCTCTGCGTCCTCAGCCTCCTCGAGTGGTGCTGCCTCGGGGTCAGGCGCAGTCTCGGAGTCAGGGTCGGCCTTGAGGTCAGGCTCAGCAACAGCCTTGTTAGCTGTGTCAGCTACATTTTCCACATGGTCATTTACACATGATATGACAACATGATGCCCTTCGTTGCCATTCTGCAGTTCCATGTTTTTGAACTCTGGCTCCAGAGCCTCCTCCAAAGCACTGTGGGCTTTTGTCAAATCTGCAAGTACGGCCTTGAAGGCTTTCAAATGCCGATACCTGATAGCCTTGTCTCTCTGATCCTCAGCTGCCTGCTTGATGAACTGGATGAACGTATTGTTCAGACCAGTTGTGGTTTCAACAAGGTTTTTTGCTTTCTTTATAAGTTCTTTGGGTACCTGCAGTTTTTTGTAGGAGAACGTCATGGTCCCTGAGCCTTCAGTGTGTTCCTTCCCATTGACAACTGCTTTGTGCTCTTTGACTGCTTTGCTCTTGTGTCTCTTGCCCTCTCTGTCCTCTGTTTTATCAGCTTTCCGTTGCTTGAGTTTCTCATGGTTTTGGTTTTCCATGATGCCGTGGCATTTGGAGACCAGATCCTGAAGAGGATCTGACCTGCAGACATAGCAATGCCACTTTGAGTTCTCATCAGTAATGGCTGACAACTCCCTTCTGCCCAGGTTGCGCAGGATGCACTTCTTGCAGAAAGCATTGTTGCAGTAGTCGCAGCAGATGAGCTTGCCCCCTTCAGCACACCACCTGGGGAGGAAAAGTTTCACATTAGAGTAAATAAGGGTCTTGAAAATGTATATAGGTCAGAAAACTAAAACCTCTAAATGAAATTAAGACCAAAAAATTAAGTAGTCAGAAATACTTTTCCATTATTATATTGAATATTATTCTCAGAAAGGGCAAATCTTTATCCCCATAACAACCAAAAATAAGATAAAAACATCTTGGCAGAATCAGTGTAACGTTCTTATCTTCTGACATGTCCAGTTACGCCTTCAATGTTATATTTCATTTCACATTGTTTGTGTTGTGTATCTTCTTGTCACAGTATTGTGTCAAGCATCGTACCTGCACTGCTCATCCATTCCATCAGAGTCTCTGCTGATGTCGTCGCTTGTGTAATACTTGAAGCATGACTAGAGGAAAACAATATAATAAAATGACACACTAATACAGGAATAATGGAAAGATTGAAAAACATCAGTGTAGAACTTCAACGTAAAGGCTGTGAATGAATTTATGTGGGGATTTTCTTACCTTGCAAATAAGTACTTTGAGTGCAGGGTGTTTGTACACAGAGTTGCGCTGAAACTGGTTTACTTGTTTTCCACAGGCTGTACAGTTTACCTTCTTCTGCAGGGTATCGTCTGCGATGAAAACAAGAGAAATCACTTTTCCCTCCACTTTGTTTACGCTGAATAAATTATTTAATACTTTAATACACAAAAACACAATGAATGAAATAAATTATACCTGTGTGTTTCTGTTTGAAATCCACTCTGAGCTTCATGGCGCCTTTATTTTCATTCCCAGCTGGCCTCATTATTAAAGTGCCTTCAGACAAATATGTCAAAATCAGCATCCCATCCAGCAACAATATCTTGGTCAAAACATTTAAAAAATATAAAATAATAATAATCTATAATTCATACCTTTAGACGCACTGCCCATGTTACTGTCTGAAGGATTGTCAGAAGTGGCACCTTCATTTTCACTCTCTGTTGAGGCCTCAGATTCATTCAGTCCAGTGTGCTTAGTTACAGTAGTGGGCTTCCTAAAAATGTGTGAGCACAAAGTGTTTAGTGTGTGTGTGAGCACGACTGACAAAAACACTGAATGCCACATGTAAGAAAAAAACTGCTTTTCACCTCTTGATGCGAGAAGAGGAAGGCTTCATTGTTTCTGTTGAGCTACCAGGCTGACAAAGGGACAAGATAACAATTTTAATAACAGTAGAAAACAATAAAAAAAAAAAAAACATGGTACAATGTGCATTTCAATATACAAAGAAAGGTCTAAACACAAAATGTTGACTACTAAAATAAATTGCACACTTACCTCCTCTGCGTTTTCTGCCATTTGGTCTAGATTAGATTCAGAAGAGGCCCGACTCATTTTACCTAGAGAGAAAGTCAAGTTGGACAATATAGTAAATTAAGATGCTGTACCATGTTATATTTTAAAATTGCGGAAGTTTAAATCCAAACAACATGCAACAATAATCAAGGCATCTGCTGAAGAACAAGCGAGATTTAAGCATCATATAAAAAGACAGAAAAACAAATTACAACAGGCCAGAAAAATAAAACCGAAAATATTCTTAAGGAATATTTTTTTATCATTTCTTAAATACACAATAACTACACAATAAATTATTATTATAACAGAACACGTTTCCTCTGACAATGTTAAAGGTTGCAGACAATGTTTATGGTTTTTCCTTTGTTGTCTGTAAGAAAGACACCAACAACACTGGACTCGAAACTCACAGAACAACGTTAATAAACTGCACATTTTACACCGTCTGTGTAATTAACAGCAACACAACTCCAAGCTGATCGTTAACTACATAGTTTTAGGTGCATCTATTGGCAGCACAACATTCCCGAGGCGGAGACACGGCTGTTTATTTATCCGTTTTGCGTCATCATAATGTGCTGATTAACGCTGGATATCTGCGAGATGTGTTTAGGAGATGTCTCGGTCCTGCTAGCAAACAAACACACCAAATATTTCACCAACATCCGCGTCAGTCGAAAAAGAAAACTCCCCTCGGCTAATAAGCGGCAAACGCTTCTGTATATGCAGCTCTGTGCTGATTCTTTATCCTCCTCATCGCCTCCTTTGCCATGTTTTCACAACACAGGACCTCCTGACTATCCGAAGATGCCAAGTTCAAGCTAGCTTAGCTGCAGCTGTTAAAGCACAACTAACGTTCCTTCTTTCTCACGTTGCCCTGGCAACCTTGCAATCCCAGCGGTGCATACAAGGTCCAATGCATGTGCATGCACCGGGGGAAAAAATATGCATGCATAGGCCTTCCTTTCCTCCATCGGCTGACACCATGGAGGCAGGAACCAGCGGTCTAATCTAATGGTAGACTGGCACTACCTACTAGCATCCAAACTAAACGTTAGCAGTGCAACATTAGCTATTTATAATACATGCCGTGTAACTGTGTTGTTTCACGGTAAAGTGTATTTAATAATGACTCTGTCCGTGACAGCCGCCACGGAACACGCACATGTTTATCTGAATCTGCGTGTGTGTGCAAACTTAAACATTGCCGGCTGCGCAGCTAATAGCTAGCCGAGCATGCTAGGCCGGCGGAGGTAGCATAGCAATCAATGCACAATTAACTTGTCTGAACAAGCTCGTTAAACTGCGCTCCTACCTGCTAGTCATCGTTGTCATTTCTCGACTTACAGAGGCACGTTTTGTTTTGACTTCAGGCTGTCCACCTGAGCCTCATTGACGGCTTTCTAGATGGCGCGGAAGCACGAATAGCCGCTGAATACCGAAACAACTCTGGTCAGGGGAGACAAAGCGAGGGAACCATCTTGCCGGATGGCTGTGGACGCAGCAAAATGGCGCATCTAGCGCATCTCGCCTAAATCCTGTGTGCGCTTTCATTGGCTGACTGCTGCAGATGCTCTCCAGCTGTGACTGGTCCAGGCTCACCGGGGAAGATGGATATATATTTTTGATGCTGCGGGCTATATTTTTATATTTCATTCATTTATTGCTACAGTCTTTCGCTGATGTTTTGTTTCTTTTTGCAATCCATACAAAAAAAAAAGAAGAAAAAAAAGACAACAACTATGTTTTAAGTTGGCAGCACAATAAAAGCAGTAAACATCTAACTGTCTACCTATCTATAACAAAAGGTTAAAAAATATAATGTAAAATATACATTAGTGCCTGCAGTACTCTGGTCATTGCATAGATGAGTATTAATAACAGTTTATTGAATATATAGGCTACAGTACAGTCACTGTGTAAATGTATAGTGGCCTGTAAAGGCAAACTGCAGTAACTACTGTCCGGCCAGAAAACAGGTTGTGCTTATTAAATATGTATTAATATGTATTATTTACGTCATTTTTATGACTGAAAATTCACGACTAGTTGTTTTACCTCAAACATGCAGACATTGCACTCTGCCTTTATATTACCTTAAACCACAGATGTCAAAGTCAAGGTTAAAAGTTGTCTTAAAACAAAGTCTATGCTGTTTGAAAGTGTGTATTGTCCATAAACTACATTTCCCATAATGCCTGTCGAGTATGTTACCTTCCTGCCACTAGGTCGCAGTGTTTCCACAGTGTCAAGCTACAGCGATTTGTAGCCAGTGACCATAAACTATACTTCATGCAAAACTGGGTCAATATATTTGTGGCCTGAGGCAACACACTATTTATTGTGTTTACAGGTTTATGTGTTTATACATACACATGTTTACTGGTAACTGATCAGGCTTTGTTTTCGTTGCATGTTCACAGCAGCTTACAGCTTGTTCGTTGTACCACAAGTTTTATTATGATGATTGATGTTTTTCTTTAGTTACTTGAATAGTTTATTCATCGATTGATGAAGTAATATGGGTTTCTTAACTTCTTACATATAAATATATATAATATATATATTTATAATAATGATGATATAGTGTGCTCTTCAAGTTCCTGTCTTAATAGATTTGTTGGACAGTATAGGTAAATACCAATAGTAATTAACAATCATAAACAACTAAACAAAAATCCATAGCTGTGGTTTTGGTTTGGAAGAGCAAACCGAGAGAAAATGTTTATAATTTTTAGAGTTTAACGTCACAAATTTGAAGTTTCTAATCACACATAAGATTCTCCTTTTCTTCTGGTCTCTTAAAAAACAACTGACTCTTCTTCAAGTGTTGTCAGTTGGTGTAGTTACTGCAAAATATACTACGCCAGAAATGGTCAATGTCATTTTTTCAGATGTCTTGTGTTCTCTGATCAACAGTCCAAAACCCAAATATATTCAGTTTATTGTCATGTGTGACAAATAAAAGCATGAAATCATCACATTTGAGAAGTCGAAAACATTTTTTTTGCGAGAAAAGTCACTAAAATGATTAAGTGATTATCAAAACAGTTGCCGATTAATTTTCTGTCGCTCGACTAATCGATTAATTGACTCATCATTGCAGCTGTAGTCTGTTATGGGCATGATTGCTGGCATCATTAAGTAATGTCTTCCTCATAATATTTAATGTAATATTTCAGTTATTTTAAGAAATGATTTAAGGGGAAAAAAAATGTATATATATATATATATATGAACCTTTATGCTCAATATTTGAATATGAATAATAGCAACATTTCTTTTTGGATTCAACTCGAGTTAAACTGAAACTGCAGGAAAAATTTTTTTGTCACATTTTCCACTAATGTAAGAATTAACAAGATCAAAGTCTTGACTCACTATACCCCCCTTGTTCCTACACCCCGCCAATCTTATGCAATGGTGCAACAGAAAATAACACTAATCACACTAATAATAGCTGCATGCTGACACAATCTTTTAACATATCGGGATCATCAATATCAGTCAATATGTAAAAAAAGTCAAAATGTAAAAAAAGGTTTCTAAGCATGTCTAAGCAGAGTGTTAAACCCTTATGCACGTATTATATCATACGTATATGTGGTAGTATAAGGTGTCTTTCTTAATAGTCTAGTGCATTTCTTAGTAAGAGATGTACCTAGTGGAAAGTGTGATAGGGAACTAGATACACATCATGTTCTTATTTGGCCTTCCTATTCTGACGTTTTCAGGTTGCGGTCTGAGTGGCATTTGATGTAAATATAAGCTCTCACACTTTGAGCGTGGAGACTATTCAATTTTTTCTGCTGAAACCTGACAGTGCTGTCTGATAGTCTCTTTCAAAGACATGAAGAGCATTAATATTAAGAGTCTCACACTGATGATGCTGATCACAATGGTCTATGCAAGACCGCACATCTACATCAACAGACATAACGGAACTTTAAAGAAAAACGACGGCATCAACGTAACTAAAGAAACTTTGCTGAAAGAAATAAAGGAAGAAGCAAAACATATCCTGTCTAATGCTGAGGTAAGTAAACTAGTTTGTTTGCTTTGTTTTATAATTGCATTATATAATTAATTGTATAATAATTGACCTTCTTGTCTTGTCATTGAAGCTGT
Source organism: Pampus argenteus (assembly GCA_036937835.1). Lineage (NCBI taxonomy): Eukaryota > Metazoa > Chordata > Actinopteri > Scombriformes > Stromateidae > Pampus > Pampus argenteus. The sequence goes on along the minus strand of CM072861.1, from coordinate 19,037,256 downwards.
GTTCTAAGAGTGTGACCTTCATCAAATCAATAAACGGGATAACATGTGTGGTACGTTGGGAACATTTTATACTATTATTGTGATTATTGTACTTGCTGAAGTAATTTCCACACTTTTCATGAAATGTCAACTCCCCAAGATAACAATTTTGTTGCCATCAGTAATTTTCTTTCTTTTCTTTCTCTTCACAGCCAAACTTCTTCTGTTATGCAAGGAAGTCTTTGAGCATTTTTAAAGACGAAGAAGAAGAAAAAGATATTTCAGTACTCAAACGTTATTTGTATCAGTACATTAAGGTAAAGATGAATTTATTATCACTCATACTTTTTTTAGTCCCTTCTGAAACCCAACATTTAAAAATAAACCAAACATCTTGCTGTGACTCTAAAGCACATTTTATACAGTACCTTTAATGTTCATCATTTTTTCTGTACCATTTCAGTTCTGTGTTGAGCTAAATCTTTGTGCACTTAGAATTAAAATTGTCTAAATGATTTTTTTCCCAGTTTGATTCAGAGGTCTGCAATTCCCAAACGAAGACCGTGAAAATTTCTCTATCTGATCTGATGAAGGACATTATAAATTGTGTACAGCATGAATTGAACTGATGACACGTTCGTTTTATTTATTGTAAAATCTAATATTTATTTTTAACATATCCTATTTTTGTAATATTTGTATTTATACATCAATAAATTATGTGTATGTGTTAATGTTTGTGTCATAAAAGTCCTTTTTTTTTCTTCTGGCATTAAAATCTAAGTTACCAAAAACTGAAAAATAATGTCAATTTCAAAGTTATAAAAATACATTTTCCAGGTAGTAATAGGTAACAACTCAGCTTCTCTGCAGCAATGGAGTAAATTAAGCCTTGAAAGTTGATGCAGAACAGTTGCTATGGGTCTAACTTTCATTGATCACTTCCAAACCCTGGAGGGATATTACAATTTAACACTGAAACGCAGAAAGAGCAACAAGAATGTGGGATAAAACATGTAAAATAATTTAATAAATAAAACATCCAGGTTGGGTGTAAACATTTGACATACATTGTGGTACAAAATAAAAATCAGTTTGCCTCCACTACAGAACATTGTAAGATTAAATTAGCTCACAAAAACCTCATAATAGTGCATTATACTAAGGCATATAGTATGTAGGGAGTATCTAAGTGTAACAAAGTGTTCTGACATTTGGAAATAAAAGTTTAGCAGATGGCACTAACATACGTGCTGGATTGCATGCATACCCATATCCTAGGGAAAAGTATAAAGCGCACTTTTCAGTCACATACTTGACTCGCTCCTCTGTTTAATTTAAAGTGCACCCGTAATTAGAATTCACTTATAACGTATTCAATGGTCTTTTAATGTGATCAGTTTTTTCACAAAGCATGAAATCAGTAAAACAGAAGTTCATTGAAACACCACACAATGACACAACTCCAAACCAATGATGATGTTACTTGAAATATGCTTATGGTAGATTTCCCCCTTAATGCTAGTGGTGCTTAATTTAAACAGAGGCAGCTGCTGAAATGTGTTCCAAAGAAACATAGAAATGTCGGGTCCTCAAAGAATAATACAAATAACAGGTCCTCTTGGCCAAGAGGTCTTAATCCTCCCCACAAAACATCCCCTTCACATTTAAAACCGTGTCAGCTATACAGTGTATTCAGATAATCTTTTAAATAATAATACATTCTTCAGACTCAACTACCGACTTTTCCTAAAGGTAACATCAAAGTTGCACTAAAATGAAGCTTTCTTCTATGGTGTCTTCACTGCAGCAGGGATTCGATCACAGTTTCTGGCTTTGCAGATCTTTTCCTGTGTGAAGATAGGCGCATGATAAAGGTCAGCAACTTCAGGAAGCTTTCATCCTTCTCAGTTCTCAGAATACCCATATATCATGATATACAGCACATATTTCATAAGAACAACAACCATTTGTGTCCACAACTGATAACTTATGTTTCATAATATTCATGGTATTTATTCATAATATCTGATGTAGTATAACTAGAGTAACTGAGTTTGCATATGGGCTACAAATTTAGTAGGGCTCACCATGATTTGCATGTAGCAAGGAAAAACTGTGACAAATTCTAGGTTAAGTGTAAATTAAAGTGTATTTAATCACATGTGCATATAAATACACTGTAGTGATGCACCACAGGAAGGAGTTTCAGGTGTCTGGGGTGAGATTACCTTCGCCCAGTCTTGGGTCTGCCACTCTTGCTGCTTTTCGAAGTCTTGGGCCTCTCTAGTTTCATCAGTGACTGCCGCATGCTCTCCTCTGTGTAGGCCAGATACACATGGGACAGGTCCACCTCAAATGGCTACGGAAGGCAGGGACAGAAGAGAGAAAGTCGTCACACAAAAGCAGAAACAATAGGACCATAAAAAAAAAAAAACTGAATGAACTCACATCTTTTTCCTTTTTGTCTGGCGCAGGGGTCTGTTTTCTCATATTGTTACCAGTGTACGCCACGCATTTCTTAATGACGCAAATCAAATAAAAAGACAGAAATTACAGAAAAGTAGTGGAACAAGTGCATGACCCAGAAACGTCATCCTGAGGTTACTGAAATCACAAATCATGATGTATGTGTCATGCAAAATGCAGCTCACCAGTTGCCATTCTCCAATGTCTTCATTCCAGTGAACGTAATTCTCTATCATCTCCTGCACAGGAAAACGTGAGAAAATATAAAAGCTAGAAACGCCGGACATTGTGACGGATGTTTTTTTTAAAATATTTTATGCTTTTTCTTTGTGTGCACAGTTGCAATAGAAGTCATAGGTATTTGATGAAATATGAAAAAATTCTGTCAGTACCGTAGTGCTACAAAAGGAAGGAGACATGCACAAACAGACCTGGTATTCCTGTGGAATAAAGTTGTCTATGATGAGCATCTGGAGCCGGAGTTCCCGGCTCAGCTGACGGATGTTCTCCAGGAGGCCCTCGATCTCTCTGTGATGCTCTTGCTGCAGATCTGCCATCTAAAACAAAACAACCACAGTGGATTAAAATCCTTGATTGATCAAAACTAACAGCAACCATGGATAGAGTTTAAAATGAAAAAAAAAAAAAGAAATCAGTGGGCTGTATGACTGTCCCCACACATACATTACACCATGCTACACTTACTTCTGATTTGGCAGCCATCAGCATGGTCCATACTTTCTTCAGCTTTTTGGTCTTTCCTTGAGCCTCCTCCTGAAGGCTAGTGTACTTCTCTTCAATGTCCAGACGCTCTTGCTGTTTGGAGAAGGATCATATAGAAACAAACTGTGGTCATGTGAAGAACCTATATAAAAAAAACAGGCGGATGGCCATCCTGCTCAAGGTTTCTTCCCATTAAAGTTTTTCCCCCTTAGCCACTGTCGCCAAGGGCCTGCTCATGGGGCAATTGTTGGTTCTCTAAACTCAAGAGTACGGTCTAGACCTGCTCTATATGTAAAGTGCCTTTTAGTGCTGTATAAATAAAATTGACTTGACTAAAGGGCAGATCCTGAAAATAACCAAGTCCAGTTGCGATCGATTTAATCTACTTGAGATAACTATGACCTGGATGAATGAGAATATTCACAGGCTTATCACTCCAAGCTGCTTACCTACTGCAGATTCAGTCTTCCCAGACCTACAATTTTGTTTCTGGCATCCTTTGACAGCTGTAACTGTTTGATGTTGTGGACAGGTGTCTTTTATACTGATAAGAAGTTCAAACAGGTGGCATTAACGCAAGCAACGAGTGATAGACAGAGAAGCCTCTTAAACAAGAAGTTACAGGTCTGTGAGAGCCAGAAATCCTGCTTGTTTGTAGGTGAACCAAATACTTATTTTACCAAAGAATTTACCAGTTTATTAAAAATCCTACAATGTGATTTCCTGGATTCTTCCCCCCCATTTTGTCATCAAAGGATTTCATTTTAGTTGAATTGTACCTATGATGAAAATTACAGGTCTCTCTTATCTTGTACAATTGGTGACTGACTAAATACTTTTTTTGCCCCAATGTATATTTCAAACCACAATGATGCCGTTTCAGTGAAATCACCACCACATATAGACTGTGTGGTTTGCGCAGCATATCCTGTCATCCACTGGTGGGAGAATGTATACAGCTGATGTCACATTTGTGACGTCCGGGGTACTATTTTTATTCTCTCTTACTGATTTTGATGAATTGTTAGTTCAGACATACAGATATTTTAGCAAACAAACGACATTCAGCAATTAAGTCCAGGACAATCAGTAGACATATTATTGGAGTGCAACCTAAGCCTTACTTCAGTTACAGCATGACAGGGGTTGTATAGAGTTTTAAATACGATGCAATTAAAACACACATTGATGTAATCATTTCAACAACAGGCATGAATGCCGTCGTCATCAGCTGATCAGTTCTGCAAATAGAATTTACCTCTTTCTCCTCCAGCTCTCTACGCAGCCGCTCTGCCCTCTTGCGGCGTTCTTCCAGTTCATTGTTGGACTCCTGCAAGAGCTTCTCCTGCTCCTCAGCCTTGGCCAAGAGGTCCACGCCACCTACGATCACCTTCTTCTCTAAGGCCGACAATTTCTCTAGCAAAAGGTGATGCTCTTGCCTAAAGGGGTTAAAAGCAGATGGAGATATCAGTGTGGTGATGAGATTCTGAACGATTGAAATACAAATTATTTCCATGGACTCACTGAGCTTTGAGCAGGTCCTTCTCCCTCTTCTCCAGCTCTGCTCTTGCCTTGTTCCTCTCCTCCTCCTCCATGTCCAACTTTGCCTCCAGGGCTTTTCTTTCCTCGTCAATCTTTGCCTGCATCTCCACCATCTTGTCCGGGGAAACCTTCTTCTTCCCTTAAGAGGGACACACAGTATACCATACAATGCTTTTAACTGAAAATTTTTTCAGTTTTTTCAAACCAACTCCTTGTGTATGTTAGAATGATTAAAATGCGGATCAAATGCATCCAATAGTCAGCATTAGTATTATTTAATCTGTGCAGTTTTAGTTCATACATATGCACTTGTTTTTATACAAGGACCTTTTTAACAGTGATTGCCAGCAAGGTTGCAGCTGCATGAAGCTTTTATTTACCAATGCACATTATTAAATCATTGTTGTTAGTGGAAGCAAAATTTAAAGGGAAAACAATATGCATAGTGAGATTCTCTTAATGACACAGTGGTTATGTAGATGGTGAACATGACACACAGATGGCATCCATATATGGACAGACAGAAACACGTTAGCAGGGATTATATAATAAACCTATAATCTTTTAGTCAGTTAGTTGATTAACTTCCGAAATAACTACACGACTGTCATCTGGATAATTGCAAATTACTACAGGACAAGAGGACCATGTAGATTCTTACACCAACCTCTTTCTTCTTGAATTAAGAGGTGTAAAGCAAGGCAGACAGGCGGCATTTGCACCAGGAGGAGGAGAGAGAGAGACAAAGAGCAACATTACAGAGTGGTCTTGAAAGTCTTATGATCTACGGAGCGAAACACCACATACAGGAAGGTGAGATGGAGAAAGACAACCAATACAGAGAGTTGAAAACTTCACATAATGAAACATGACGTAGGTGAATGGTAACAGATTACACAAATTGTGAAAAAGGTGTTAGCTGGAACTGAGTATGTCATGCAAAAACTGTCTGTAATGTTGACACATTGTGGTCATCTAGGGCATGCATGAAATAAGTAGGAGATAATGCTCTTCTTCAAATGGTGTCGGCCCTTTTCAAACAATCTGTGCACAAAGCTGTCAACACATAGTGATACAGCGATCTGTCCTGAGACATCCTTGTCAAAACTTGCACACCGGGAACCTTTGCAATCATTTTCATGTATAATACAAACAATATTTAGTACATGAAAATACAGTAGTGTTGTCAGTAGTGGCTGGGGGACTTTACATCTGACACAGGGTAACAAGTAAAAAGCCCCTTTCACACATGCACTGTAGTCTATAAGTGTACAAAATTCACTCTGGCAATTTGTCTACTCAGGACAAGACATCTCAGGTGTCAATTAAATGAAAATTGTAAAGTAGAAAGTATGTATAGAAATTCTTAAAAAAGGTGCGCCCTGGTGACCTAGTTGTTAAGATGCTAATTATGAACCACCGTGTCTACAGAAATAATATAAAAGAAACAGAATGAAAACATGATGAATGGCTGAAGTTGTAGGTGATATAAAAGGTGTCAGGAAATCCCCCTCAGAAAACCACCGACATAAATTATGTCACTCAAACCTTTCAATATCGATTCCTAGTAAAACTTTTCAAGCCACAAACAGCATCGTGAATTACAACTTTATAGTGTCACAAGCAGCAGAATTATCTGTCTTATTTAATTTCAAATACAACATTTCTCAAGGGGAGCTACAGGATGCTTCAACAGCTTTTCAGTACTTGCACAGTGTGGGAACTGAGAATACTAATTTTCTGAAACTTGATATTCTGTCAGTGTTGATACGGTAGTGAGATAGAAATCTGCACTGATCATGAGCGGCCAAACTTAACAGCCAAAAACACTGCCTCGCATCAATATTAAACAGATTTATGGGTCCCATGTGTGAAAAGGGCTTTGGTTAGAGGGCAGAGGCTGCTCCAACTCACTAGTCTGAGGTTTATCCTCAGTGGACAGTGGTACTGAGGCAGAACACGCAAATTCTGAGATATTGCTGCTGTTGCTATTGTCTGGAAGGGAAGCAGAGGAAGTAACGTACCCCTTCAAATCAGAAAGAGAGGTAGAGATGGAGAGAAGATATCTAGAAAGCATTGGTTAGCAGAAAGCTTAAAGCAAAATGTGTTAGATAGATACTACAAAGGAAGCTGTGTGTGCACACATGCCAATAGCAGTTACAGCACCACACTCACAGAAGTTGAATGGTTTGGTTGTTATTAATTCAGACTAATTAAATATTGTAACACTGAAAATAAGGATAATGAAAACCAGTATTGGGGGTCACGTGTTAAGAGTACTCAGATTACGTGCACATAACTTCACTCATGGTGCAAAATGTATTGTTTCACAGCAGCAAACTGTAAACTACTAGAAACAATGTGAAGAACAATAACACTAATAAGTGTGTACCAAGTAGCATTTGTGCAATTTAACAAGTTTATCCAACTCGTTACACTGGCGAAAACTGAAAAACATAAAACTCAGCATTACAAAAAAAACAAAAAACAACAACACTGCAGAACAGGATTCATGTTTCAGTGTTGCAACAAAATCTGATGACCTAATTTGTTCTTATTCATCTGTTACACATTCCACTTTAAAACTGAGTGGAAGTAGAAGGTGAGAATACAAGGGAAATTCTTGTACGAGTTAAATTACTGTTGTGTCTTTGGACACGCATAAACATAAAGAGTGGAACAGAACTAATGAACTCAAACCAACTTCAGCGAGATAAGTATCTGAGTTTCTGCATGCTGAGTCATTACAATTTAACATCCTGATAGGAGGTCAGAATAGATATATACCAATTATGCTGATATATATCAAACCATTTACCGATGCTGCAAATTAAACCACAACATAACACTCCTCACAGTAAAACTGCATCAACAATTATTTAGTTTTTCACTGTAATGCATGCTTAATGTTTATCACTAATTGCCAATTCTTACCTCTTTTTCTCCTGCAGCCTTCTCCGGGCTCCCCTACTTCATCCATCTCTTCTGATCCACTGCCCTCTGAGCCAGAGATCTCCTCGCCTAGAAAGGCACAACATTATAAGGACACATGCAGCAAGAAATACTGTAATTCAAACAATTAAATAATTACTTTTTACTGTCTGGAAAAGACTCATTACCTTCCTCCAGTTTCTTCTTCAGCTCTTCAATCTCCTTCTGAAACTGGCGCAATAAGGCATCCTTGGGGTCCTCATTGATTCTGGCTTTGTTCTTGATGTTTTTAGCCCTGTTAGCATAGCGCAGGGTACTGATGGTCTCGTCGTAGTTATAGTCTGCAGGGCCTATATTTGCACACTGGTGGGAAGAAATATGTCATCTAAAATGTGAGGCAAAAACTGCAATGTCAAGGTTAGCTATGGCAAAATGCTAAAACCTTTATGCTTGGATAAAGGTTAGTTAATGAAAGTGAATAGTTAATGTGCAATAATTGCGCCCTGAAACAGAACATTTGTTGCTAAAAGAATTTTTAAAAAATGTAAACACAACAGTTTTTGCACAACTCTAGCATACATGTTGCAGTTGTTTCAAACATTCATTGTACCATCATGGTCTTGGAGTTTCCTCCAAGCGAATCCTGCAGCAGACGGGTTAGTTTGGAGTTCCTGTAGGGCACATGGGTGCTCTTGCCATCCACCAATGCAGAAATGACATTACCCAGTGTGGAGAGAGAGAGATTGATCTTTGTCGCTTCCTTTAAGCGCTGACCTGTGGCTCCAGTCTTGCCCTGTCTCTCTGAGCCCTGCAGGGAGGGAGGGAGGCAGACAGATTGATGGTGGTCAGATGGACTGCGAGCGAAAAGGCACATATCCACCATCATATTTCATTTCATACTAACAACAAGCATAAATGCAGCCGTCACCTCTGTATAATCTTATTCTTTCTGATCTACATTTCTATTTTTACCCACTGATACATACTGCAAGATCAACCAGGTGAAGTTTTCCCATGCGAACATGTTGGTTCCCATCCACACCCTTCTCACTGCACTCGATGGTGATAGTGAAGATGGCATGAGAACGGGAGCTGTGTTCATTCATGTTTGTGGCACCAACAGACCCTAAGCACAGGAAAATAACGTTTGACTCATATTATTACTCATGTTATTATGACAACACATTTATACACTTACAAGCATTAAAATTTGTGCTGAAATGCAATTTGCTGAAACTGTTATCTTCTGTTATCTATAGCTATAAAAACTTTTTTTCCTTAAATAATTTTTTAAGATAACTGAAATATTATGTCATCGTATTATGTTAGTTCTAAAATTAAAATACACATATATTCAAGCATTTTCTGACTATTACCAGCATGCACAGTATTTTTGTACATACAGTGAACCCATTGCTTAATAGCTTTTGGTCATTTAAGGCATGCAATGCATTTAAAATAAGGAACAAATACAGATTGTGTTTTATTTAAATAAATTAGCTAAATCCATACAATTCTGTATGTAACGCAAGATTGCTAAACACCTCTTTGTTTGTAATGTGTGTTTATCACATTGCACAGCTGCATATCTCAGTGAATATTATTAATCATGTGTTTTCATGGGCACCTATTTCCTTCTCAGTGCTATTAGTCATTCTGCTTACGGTTCTTGTGGCCCAGCGTCATAATCCTGTCCATATCATCAGCATTGTTCACAACGTAACCAGAGAGGTCTTTGATATATACACCAACATCTGGTCTTTCTTTAACCTGTCATGAAAAAAACAGACCTTTGTTATAGAAAACTGCTACATCTGCTCAGCCCACTTCTTGCAAAAATGACTGTAATGTCCTTTATGACAGATGCTCCACTAACATTTTTTTTAGATCACAACACCACATCAAAGGGATTTTTTTTAAAAATTGGCACCAACTTCCAAAAAACAATTGAATATATTATTTTATATTAGGCTATATTATATTAATAGAAACCAACAGATGCTGTGCACATCTACAGATGAATAATTTTGCTGAAAAATGAACAAACGTATATAACATTAAAAAAAAACATTAATATGTTAAATGCATTTCTTTCATTCTCTTCAAATAAAATGATCTTATATTTAAGATGTAGGCTACAAGGAAAAAACAAATATACAAAACCCATAAAAAAGGTTTTAAGCATAACCACAAGCAGCCAAAACTGGTTCAATCTGTTAGACCATTATTATGGCAAAACATTATTACAGAGTTTTGTCAATTGGCTCAGATTCAGGGAACCACTAAATTAGAGTAAGAGTAAAAAATGCTTTACCTCTAGCCTCTGCATCTGGTCCTTGCCCAACAAATCTCGCACTTCCTCATTGTAAATCTCCAGATATGAAACACGGACCAAAAACCTGTGGAGGTTTAATGTGTATATATACAGTCAGATGACTCCAGCAATGTACATCTTTACCAGAGCTGTCTTCAAATGCCAGACATAAGCAATCTAACCAGAACAATAAACAAACATTATCAAAAAAAATCCCAATCCTCTTAAACCTTTTATAATCAGTTAAACAGATTGGAGTTTTGGGGTTTTTTTGCATTTTTTGTCTGTTATAATTTTTTGTCTGTTATACTGTATTTTCAGAATACCCACAAGCTCCTTCACTTTGGTAAAATCACAGGTGCACAACACTGTACACCAATATTTTCTCTTTGCAAATATGAAATTAGATTATGTTGTTTCATGCAGGTTGATAAACAGAAGCCACAACCTCAGTTCAATAACGCTAGTATTCAGATGAAACTGTTGCTTCAGTAAAAAACCAAGGCAGTCAAGCATTTTGCCTGTAGACTGTGCATATTAAAAACTATACTCTATTTACTTGTTGTACAAATTAATTAAAGTGATGTTTAAATAAAAAAGGTAGCTTGTCTACTTGCAGACTAAATTGATTTTAATATTACTAAGCGATTGCTCTCTTACCTAGTGTCACCTTCTGCCTTGGCAATGTGACCAAAAATATGAGCAAAGGAGTTTGGGATTATCCCTCTGAGCTCTGGGACAGCTCTTACACCCTCCATGGTGAATGTTTTCCCTGTGCCAGTTTGTCCATATGCAAAAATTGTTCCTGAAATAAACAGTAGATCATAAAAAGTTATTATTATTATTATTACAGCAATTCCAATATGACTACAATCAAATGAGGATTAATGGTAGATTAGAGATTAAAAAAAATATGCATGTTTGTATGCTAGATATGTGGTGCAAATGGTTTATTAATAAAACAATTGAACTATTTCGCATTCATTTGTACCATTGTATCCCTCTAATACTGAGTCAACGATGGGGCGGGCAGTGAGATTGTAAACATCCAGCTGTTTGCTGTCTGGTCCAAACACGGTGTCAAAGGTGAAGGTCTTGGGAGGCTCATGGGAAGTCTCCAGCTTGCTGACTGTTATGGTCCCACGGATCTCGTCCACCATGACGGCCTGTTTGTGGCCCATCACCTTCTCTTTCTGGTTAAAGGGTCGACATCTCACCACCACCTTAACATTATCACTGACCTCCGGCTTGTCAGGTTTCTCAAGCTTATTGCTCTGAAAAAAAACAAAAAAACACTGAGGAGGACATAGTAGTAATACCATGAAGTGAAGGCTAACATCTGTACAGATGCTCTGCTCTACAGTACATATCAGACACACTGTCAGTTTACAATCCCAGCAGATCTCACAGGTCCTTTTCAATCAAGCAATTTCTTAAATACAACACACTATATTTGTACATTATATATGTATGTATGTAGGAATGAATGGGTGTGTGTGTGTGTGTGTGTGTTTACAAGCACTTCATTGGTATTTTTGTTTTTATGGTGGTGCCTACAAATACAAATGTAAATGAACAGAAGGTAACATTAACTAAGTTGATTGGTTAATTAACTAACTCATCTGATTATAGTAAATAAATAACACCAAGCAGTTTATGTGCAGGTAGCGTTAACCTAATTTGGTCAAAACGTTAGTTAGCTAGTTAACTAAGGTCGTTAGCCTTGGCCCTCGGCAGGCAAAAACGTTGACAGACGGACAACAGCAAAACACTTCGTGTTGAACTCAGTTGTTTATCAGGCTTAATGCTGAGTGACTTGCGGTGAGTAGTAAAGTGTAATATTGCGGATATTAATTTCCTAGTTTCCTAAATGAACGACGATGCTACCCGGTTAGCATCACATCACTGCGGTCAGAGGAAGGGAGGAACCCCTTTGCAAACAAAACAAAAAAAATGGAAGCAGGCGTGGCGACTTACCGGCATAGCAAGATTGTAGAAATGTGATTAAGTATGTGGATAGTGACAATAAGATGTTTGTCAGGCTCTGACTCGTGTTATCCGAAGAATTTAAATGCCAGCGCAGTGCCCATATCATCAAAAGGCTCACATCCGATAGCTTGTTAGCAGGTCTGTCTGTGTCGTTATGCGCATGCGTCGCAGGTTAGTTACAGTAACTCAGCAACGCAGATGGCGTCGGTAACTGGATCGGAGAAAAATACCAAAGAAATGTTTGAGGTTATTTAGAATCAGTGTCTTATTTATACAGTCAACTCAACTGTGAGCACTGACCAATTTATTTATTCACTTTTATTTTTAAATAACTCAATTTAAGAGATATTTTTTACAAACACTCTTAGATACATCAGCCTCAAAAATCCAGATATGTCATTCTTTAACTTCGGTTAAGAAACCAAGGTGGGCATACCTTAAGAGTGGTGTATATCCACAATTAAAAATATAAATTAATTAAATTACCACAAAGCGGTTGACACATAGTGAATTAGTGGGGCCCCCAGCTTTACAGGCTGCTGTAGCTACAGGTTGCAAAATAAGGACATGCATAACATATAGGAACACAAGCACTAAAAGTAAGACACGACCTAATAATGTTCTGGAAGTATAGTTTATTAGCACATAAGCAGTACAGATATTTTACTTTATAATTTCTCTATACATAGTTAAATATACTTTGTTTTCTTTGTGGGTTTTGACAAAGGCACTCACCAATGCGTGTAACATGGGTTCGAACAGGGAACAGCCATTAGGTGGGGTTTTTGTGCAAAATCGTACATGTGTAACATACATGCACATACATTAAAGGGTGCAAAATATATATCTCTGGAGATTTAATCACACTCTCATATGCACTCAGGACAAAAATAAACACTTTCTTCATAGGATTGTCATTTGGCAGTATTAACCCTTTTGGACCTCAACACACATCCTGATGTTTAGGTCAGTCAGTTATGTGGCAGTTTGAATACAGGGAAAATATAAATATACTACTACAGTAACACTATATGCACAGTCAGCTGAGCCTTTCCAGGGCGTGAAGAACACTACTGTGAAATAAGCCTGTTTGTCCACTGCCCTCCTGAGTAATCAGGACCCGTCCGTCGGGTCGAGGTCTGTGGACGAGGACGAGCTCTCCTTGAAGCAGACTGAGTTCAGAATCTGTCTGGGCTAAATGTGCCGTGGTCACTCTGTGTCTGAGAAGGAAAACAAGCAAAAGATAGTAACAATTTCTGCGCGGTGCATCACATCAACAATTATTCATAATGATAATTAATCACTGCTCTCTGTTTTCAATGGCAAACGCGCAAATACAACATACCTGCTGGGGCTGAACTGAGCTGATAGAGACGGCTGGGATGATATTGGTTTTTGGGGGTTAGAATTCAGATCTGTGATGGCTGTTTCAAGGCCTTTCCTGAGAATAGGAGCTTTTCCTTCTTTGAGAATGATTCCTGGTCCATCTCTTCCCAGTGTGAGTGATGGGGCCCACACTTCTAGCGGAGGGGGACCAGGGCGGCTGTTAGAGGGAACCTTACATCCCGAGGACCAGGAGGAGGTCCGAAGTCTTGGAGGAGGAGAGTCTTCTTTTGTGAGGAACCGCACTGACTTTGCAGGCTATTTACAGAAATGCACGGACAAAACTTTGAGTTTACTAAAACCATTAAGTACTTACATAGCACATAACTTCAGACAAATACAAGCTCACGGCTCTTGCAAAGAGACAACAGTATTACTCTACCTTATCTGTATTGTTCTTGTGTGAGTCAGGTCTGACCAGAATTGACTGAGGGCCATTGGAAGGCTGTCTGTCATGGTTATAAGTTATGAAGTCCCTGTCTTTCAGGACTGAAGCAGCAGAGGGCGCTGCTGGTTCAGTCACCCAGCGCAGTGGTCTGCCAGAGTTGGGCAGGATGCCACTGCTTCTCTTCCTCTGCATGGCAGGCGAGTAGCCGGATGCCTGAACTTGTGCAAAGTTAGACGGGCCATTCAAACTGGACGAATGGGAGAACTGGTCTGAGCCTGAAAAAAACATTTAAAAATGAAAAGACGGTCTTTGAAAACCTCCTGAAATTCAATCAAGATACAAGGTGCTCACTAACCTCTATGTGGGTTAAAGATGCGCCTCACGGTGTCCCAACCTTGTGAAGCCCCACAGAAGGAAGGTTTTCCAGCGCCAGTGGATGTCACTGCATGCTGTGCTCCATTCGGTACAGATGGGACCTGTCCTGTTGAGTATATCGGTCCATCAGCGTTTACTCTATCAAGAGCAAGGACCACAGCAGGATTCTTGGCAGCTGCGGGTTTCTTTCCAGCGACTGTGTTGTACTGTAAGGATGCATTCGCTGCTTTGGTCTCCAGAAGTCTGGCCGATGTTCTGCAGTGAGGCATTGAGACACGTTAGTATAAACTGAAGTACCTACATCACATGTTAGATGATTTATTTGCAACCCGTTATATATATATATATAGCTTTAGATTTCTGATTCATGAATCATATAAATCTGTCATGTCCTCCCGCCCACAATAAACTAATGAATCGTGAATCCAAATATCATTTAGCCCCCAGGTTCTGCAGTCAGGGATCATAACCTTTCACCTGAGCACTGGAGTGACGTAGTTGCTGGGCAGAATGCCTACTTTGCCCGTCCTGAGGGATAACCCACGCAGCCAGCCTTCTTTGAACTTTCCGTACACTCCCACCATCTCTCCTTTCCTCAGCTCCAGCTCCTCTGGGCGTCGTGGCTTATAGGAGTACAGGACAGCACAGCTGAGGAGTCACACAGAGGATCATTACTACAAAATATATCCAGATAATGCTTAATTTAATGGCTACTTGAGCAATTGGTGTTTCTTTTTATATGCATATGTTGCACCTTCATTCTGTTAATATGTGGTTTAAAACAATGACTCACACACTGATGGAGAGCTGCTGTGTGGAGGAGTTTTTGCTGTCCACAGAGGCAGAGGACATTTGGGGGTTCAGCAGAGCCATAGAGATGTTGGGTGGAGTCTCACTGGTCATCTTCTTGTCACTCTGTAATGATTTGAATAGAAGAGGGATGTACATTCTTCCAAATGATAAGAAAGCACTAAAAGACAATCTACAGATCTCTTAGTGTGTTGGGTGCATTTTGGCAAACGTCCGTTTCAAAAGCTTGGATAGTTACACTCAAAGAAAAGAGGTATACAAATACAACTCAGAGCAGTACATAACATAACAAAGCTGAGATCTTCTTGTGGGTACTTGTTCCTTTAGACCCATGGTGCCAGAAATCAGAATAAGTTACCTTGGCACAATTTTAAAAAAGGGGATCAAATTATATCTTAACTCTGACATTTAAGATCATCATCCAAATAATTGCTTCATTCTTGACATTTCTAAGGTGGTGTGTGATTTAATCCTTCTCATAATGTCAAATATAGTAAGATAAACTAAATATTCCCACACTAAGTATTTCAAACGTGGTGGCGTGGAGCGCTGTCTAAACACATCAGTCTGAATCCCGTTAGTGAAGGACACAGCATATGATTCACACTAATGTCACACTCATCAGATCATTCAGTGACATCTCTTCTGTCCTCTTGCATCTGCATTTGCCATCTTTCCCCACTCATTTATACAGGTTAGTCCTTCAATTGTTAACCCGCCTATATATTAGATATGATTATCTGAAATACTCAGCTCCATTTTTATCAAGATATGCAAACATAGAGTAACAAGGGAATGACACTGAGGTTTGTCTCCCAACCATTAACACTGTATGATTAATAATTTATTACCAAACCAAAAGCATTTTAGCCAGAGGAATATTACCTTAATTTCATAATTTTTTCCTCTGTCCAAACATGTCCAAATAGTGATGTTTTGTTTTTGTTATCATTACAGAGGAGTGGAAATAACTTTCCCAGTGCCTTTTATCTACTCAGTGGTGTCCGCAGATGCTTGCTGCTATTTACAGCACTACCACTCCAATACTGCTTAAAGCATTAATGCCGGACTGTAGGCAAAGGTTCTCTGTATACAGTTTGTGCCTGGATCCTGAAGTGCTGCAATGCATTCACACTGTACCTCAGGGAAACACAAAGCAAGTCTTAATTAAGATGCAGCCATCGCTATAACCACATCCTCACTTGTCAAAAGCAGTGCTGTGAGGCAGAAGTAAGTTAGTATGTCCTGAAGACATACCAGCCTTTATCTTACACGTGAGCAGATGGATGTATATCACTGTCATCTATAGTTTCTGTGTAGGCTGAGTGAAGAGCAAGGCTTTTATGATAGTGAAAATAGTTCACTACATAGTGATAACTTCCTGTAGTTGCTGTGACACCACTTTCACTGTAGAGAAACTAAAGGCAGCAAGAAGGCAATCTTGTTTTCATCTGTTAACAGCACAGCACTGCTTTCTTCTTATTTTATTTAAACAGGGCACATCCTCTAAAATCCCTGCTGCCATAAATAAACAAATTAACAGAATATGTAATATATGTTCTTCTTTCAGTGTCCGGCTACCAGCAAGATCAGTCAACCAGCAACTTCTCCTCACATAATCAAGGAAATCAGAAATGTTCAAAGTCAAATGTTATATAATAAATACCTGTATAAATAATAAATACACAGCTTGTTATTATGCAAAGTTATTTCAGACTGTGTCTTTTCACAATAATAAAAAAAAAGAGTTAATTGCAGGTCATTTAAAATGTTCCTTTTCCAAAACTTGTTTTAATGTCACAACAGAATATTTCACATTTACTTTTTCTTTTTTTATAAAGGCACTTTTGGCACAAAGCCTTTGTCTGTTAACTGAGAAAAACAGGGCAAAAGGTTAGTTGTAGTGTGACTGGCTGTATGTCTGAATTATTGAGTACTGTGTCCTTACTAATCATATTAATTACAAATCATGTATCTTAAATAGCTTAACTATATACACACTTTTACAAGAAGTCCATATGACATTTTAAATAATTTTATCACAAATAATAAGCCTGCAAAATGTCTCGTTGTCAATGAAAAACATTTGATAAAAAATCTATTTGTGAAGCATGTGATGCTCATGTAAGTAACTAAATAAAGTAAGTTTTTGGACACACGGGATGACCCAATATTTTAGCTGTGAGATGAACACCAAGTGAAAATGTGTCAGAATGAATTACTGATTAAAAGGTCCTGCGCAAGTACTTTCAATTACTCTAACTAATTAGACCTTTAGTCTGTGCTGGAAATGATGTAATGTCACCAAACTCTATGAACTAATGACATGATCTTGAATTGTATTAATCACATTTTGTACTATGAAAGTTATTCCTGTTAACAAAATTAATGTTGTGTGGTTGATGGTTTATGAATACATTCAATTCAATCAGTATTATTTTGATGCAAAAAAAAAAAAGAAAGATGTGATTATTTTGACAATTAATTGGTGTTTTTCGATGTCTTTATTTCAGGGTGTGAGTTTCTCACAAATAAGCTTTTTGTAACAGTGATAGCTGGTATCTTGATGCACTAGTGAAGTATGATATGATATTTAACTTTCCTACGTTGCACTTGAAGATGTTTTTGCTTTTGGCTTATTACATAACGCAACCAGTATCCTCATTGTTTCATCCACAGTTGGTGGGAAGCTGCATGGGAGCCAGAGGTGAGAGCTGATGGGTTGCAGCACTAAGAATAGCACACATGCTGCTTTGGTCAGTAGTGAGCTCAGCCTCAGCTTTAGGGACAGAGCTCCTCTCTCCTGTAAAAAAGGGAAGTGCATGGCTGCTGTTACTGGCCTACTGATGTGAGAGTGAGTGTTACCTGCCTAGTGAAGAGGAAGGAGAAAGAGGGGTCTGTTATGTAACAAACTTCACCAGTGACTCATCAGCAGCAGGATGAGAGCGATAAGCAGACACACTTAGGGACTCTCCAAGCCTCCCACTCAATAAATGTATCTCTTATTTTTCCTCCTCTTCCTACTTCTTGTGTTTTGCCTTTTTTTTGCAGCTTGCAAAATTGTGCTTTCTGTTTCTCTTGCCAATCTCCTCCACCTCCCTTCCTCTCCTGCTTTCTCTCCAACGTGCACGAGGTCCACAGGTTTATACTCTGACATGTATAATAACAGGATAAAGCTGTGGGATTTCAACTGAATCTAAGGAAATCATTATCTCAGAGGGCAGTGCACTTAGCAGTAGGTTGTATTATAAAACCTTGCAGTTGCTTGGTGGGGATTTTAAGGGGAGGTGATCAGAGTACATATTTTACCTATTTATTTTATATTTATATAAAATAAATATATTTATTTTCACCTAATAATAACTTTAGATCACATTATCTGAAAAAAAAGGCTTTAATTGGTCATCTATGTCATTCTATTAGAAGCTTAAGTCAAAGGAGCATTTTTGTTTTTTCTAAACCTCTTTGCCTTTAAAGAGGTAGAGCTTCACAACAACACAACTTCCCTCAAAACCTGTATTTTCTTTTAACAGGAAAAAAGGACACAAAATGCCCCAGGATTGTTAATTAAAGACTTTTAGATGTTTTTTTTAACCACATCTTTTGTGTTAATGAGACACATTCAATCATGTAGCGACCAACATAAGGGCAACGCCTCAACCTTATTCATTCCTAAAGCCTTATGTCACGGTTCCCCTGAGGACAACTTGATCTCTTAGTGACTTAACTAAAAACATCTATTATTCCACAGAAAAGTATCATGCCTTTTGCCAACCAGATGTTTTCTATTACAACAAATCACGGCAAACAAAACAAAGTCAAACATAGTTTAGCTCACATTTAGCTCAATTGTGAAAGAGGGAATCTGGGAGAAATAAAACTACGAAACTTTATCACATCAATGTGGCACTCATAAAAGCAGATAGTTTGGCACATGACTCACCTGTAACACTTGTCTGTGTGTATGGTCAGAGTGGCGTCTAATTCGCTGATAGTTCACTCTGGAGGGATGAACGTGTTCCCGGGCGGTGGAGGGTACAGAGAGGCGGTGTGTCTGACCTTTATGGTTGAAGCTGCCGATGCTGGTCGACTCTCTTTTGATCGTCTGATAAAAGTCGTTGCCGCTGGCTCCGGGCTGTTTCCTCTGGTTGAAGAGGGGCAAAGCATTGATAATGGGTGTCTTTGCTGGAACTTGAGGGATTCTGTAATGGGTAGTCCTGTTGGATGTGTCAGCGGCCTTGCCTTTGCCCCCGCTCCCAGTCCGATAATTAAATTCTGCTGAGTCACTCCCCCTCAGACTCTTTCCCTCTAGCAGTTTGGCAGTCACTGAGTTTGGCTGGAAGAGATGAATGCATGACGAGAAACCACAGTGAAAGCCAGGACAAATCCTAACAAAGAGAACAGTCAATCAGGTACAGAAAATCGCCTCAAACCTGCTCCTACCTGCTACTAACGCTTATCAACCTCTGCTCCTGCTGATCACTAAAATGGCTGTCTAAATACACCCACTTATGAAACTCCACTCACCCCTACAACTTGTTGGACAGGCAGGAAAGCAGGCAAATAGACAGACAGTAGAATAAGTACCAGCCAATAAGCCAGGAAGGTTGACTGGTGCTAAAACAGGAGCAGGAGGCAACATGAAACATAGAGCAGGCAGGCACACAGACAGGAAAGACAGGGTTAATGCTTTCACTTCCCACAGTGATGTGCTGTTATACCACCCAAGCAGAGAAAGCATTACTGTGTCTTCACGCCTGGCTGCACGACACAAGGAGAGGCAGGCTCAGGAAGAGGGGGGGGGAGAGGAGAAAAGAGATGGATGAAAGAGCACAGAGGTAGAAAAGCGATGGATAGCACTTCTGAGGTGGGGTTTAGGAGAAGACAAAAGGAGGAGTAAGAGGAGGAGAGGACGAATGGGGGTGGGGGGGGGGGGGGGGGGGGTGAAGAGTTAAAGAAATTGAGGAAAATAGATGACAAGCGAGGGAAGTGAACAGGAGGAACTGAAGGCATTACATTAACTCCAGTGTATGAGCAAATACACTTTTCCTCAGCATGCATGCACGTTAATTCCTGGAGACAGAAAGTACACAAAACAAATGACAGTCAGCCAGCTAAGCAAGCTCTGTAAACCTGAGTAAGACACATAGTCACACACTAATGAGCAGCTGCAGACACAGCAGGGCATCAGAGATTTGCTCTCTTGCCTCAACGCTTTGCAGCACAGGAGTGACATTTATGGGTGAATCAAAGATTTGAATAGAAATCAAGGTAGCACCAATGGCAGTGACCTGGAATTAATGACATCCAGTGTCGACTTCTATGGTTCAATTCATTATAAGAGCGACACTATCAGAGCAAAGTGCCAAACGGCAGGTGTCAACCTTCATCACACTGAAAAGGCCATAACCCACATTCAAACAGTGAATGAAGAGGTAAAAAAAAAAAAAGAGAACAAACCTCAATGAACTGCAGAGGGCAAATTCCAACTTTATCCCCTAGCTTGGCTTCAATCCAGTGTTCATCGACCCGTCTGATGACAGTAAGGATGTCTCCCTGTAGAGCAGAAATAAGGAACAGACACACAGAGAAGCGAACTTAAGAGTTGCAAAAGTGACAAAGACGGTGAAAGGCAGAGAGACTGCTGTAAAAAAGAACTACAAAAAAAAGAAAAAAAAAGAAAACAAGTTGGCAGGTGCTTGAAACACAGTGTGCTCATCCTGGAGACTGAGCACTCAGCTCTAAAAACTCTCCGAGCAAAGCGTTTCTCCTGCAGCATGTGACATCAACTCCCTTTGTGTCTGCAGGCCGAGTCCTTTCTGCCTCGCTCTGAAAACCATTTGACCATCTGCATTTATATAAAAAAAAAAGGCAAGCTCAAGTGAGCTTTAATGGAGAGCACACTACTAAGTACCGAGGCCCTTATATAACTCTCTCAGAAATCCTTCAGGTTAAGTAACAACCAGTGCAGCAGAGCTCTGTCCCTCCAGTTGAATGTTTCTCAGATTTTAGGCTTTTAAAACGGTGAAAAGAACAAAAAAGCAACAACTCCTGACCATTATGCATTAGTATTATCAGGGACGTCTTGTACACATATCATATATCACCAAAGACAGCAATTGTCTTTAATTGATGGATCTATATTGTATAATAAAATGCAAAGAATAAACTCAAAAATGCATATTTAAAGTTATATCATTTACAGTATTAACCAGAAAAATCAAGCAAATCGTAATAACTGTGCAAGAGCTAAATGTTTGCAATAAAAGATCCTTAACTGGGTTTCCCTGTGGGTGTTTTTGTATATTTTTATTGTCTCTATGTCTTATGTTGTCGGAGTAATACGAGTTTGCCTTGCCACAGGAAGTGGATCTGGACACATCTTGTTTCATGATCAATTTGGTTAGTAGATAGATGAAAGCCTTAAGAAAAAGCCACACTCATTGCAAGTGCAATATAATAAAGGTGAAATAGCACATTTTTTCTTTGCCACTTAAAGTTAATGTTTTATTTCACATGTTTTGTTATGTATTAAACTAATCATTTTCGAATGATGGTTCCAGGCGTGGCGGCTCATCTCTGCTATTCAACACTGCAGGAAACCCTGCTAGTATTTTAAAAGATAAGGTGTGCACATACAAGTGACTGAACTCTACGCATGAAAGCATTTCCTGCTGTGTTAAAGTAGTTTGAGAGTCATACCTTTAGGAAGCTGAGACAATATTTATTGTCTTCCAGATTCATCTCTTCAGGATTAAAGTCATACAGCGCTCTGCAGAGAGCCAGTGGTTGCAGGGTGATACTATTACTGGGTAAGAGGACCGGTGTGTCTCCTTTTTGGTAACACGTCGAAGCTTGGACAGCAACCTGAGGAGCAGAAGAAAGTCAAATATGTATGTTCAAGAGACATAGCGGCTGTTGTTTAACACAATTAACTGCACTCTTCTTTAAAGACGATGAATTGCCAATATATCCTCACAAGCTGCAACCAGCATTTATTAACACAAAAGAGAGATAGAAGGATAACACACAGTCCATCAATCAGGATGTAGGACTGTTAGTGACGCACCACAAACTGTTTTTTTTAGTAAATTGGTTTCATAAGATAAAAAAACCTTTTGCTACAACAGCTGTTGTACCCATTACCAACAGACACAGATGTACAATGTCCTTACAGAAGCTGAAGTTCTGCTGATCAGTAATGCTGAGAAATAATTCACAAGAAGAGAAGTCGATTGATTTAAAGTGAACTTTTGAAAAACTTAAATCAATGGACAAAAAGTAAGAAACTGTTTTCTCTCTCTTGTCAGGTCCAGCTTGCATTTAATCTCTACAGTATGTTGATGTTATTCTAAGATGAACACACTAAAATGAACTGGCCTGAGTGAAAAGATGTGAGTGAAATATGTTATCACAAACTCTCCGTCCTGAGTTCAGCTGAGCTTTTTGAACTCTGGCTGAACTCAAGCAAAGGATCACAAGTAAACTCTTGAACAGTCAGAACAATTTATACTGAACACGGTACTATTAAGAGGGAAGGTCTCTGTGTCTTCTCTCTTCTTATGTGTCACATAATCACATACAGATGTTCATAGTTAAAAGATGAAAAATCCCACTTAGCGATGAGTAAATCATATCATAGATCAGAGATGATGCATACAACCCGTTTTCAGAAAGTGTAGAGGATTACATTAATGACACATTGTAGTGTTGAGCTATTTGACGATATGATACATGAGGCAACACTAGTTTACCATATCATTGATACAGAGTAGTATGTGTGGGTGTATTAGGTCATTGTGAGCAATGTTAAAAATCAATGAGCAGTAATGATTTATGGAAATACTGGAATTTTTATATAATTGTTTGCGTCAATGTGATGAAGCACTTCTATTTTTCAGGTATTTCATGTGATTAGATCATCCATAAAACAAGCATTCCTGTATGGTTATTAAATACAGGTTTTCAATTCATTTTATCGTGATACATATTATGATATACATGTATATGCTGTGACAGAGGATTTGAGTCATATCACGCAAATCATGTTTAAAATCCAAAAGTTATAAAGAAAACTTGGGAGTGCTTGGAGGCAATGGTCTAACCCAACACTGGTATTCTGGTAACCACTAAGCCAAAAAGAAAGTCTTTGTTTTAAGAATGACCACACTTTGGGTAACATAGTAAAATGACTTAAATTGCGTTGCAGTGTGTTTTAATACCAGCGACAGTATATATATCATGTTAACAGTTTCAAAATGTCAATCCAAGGTGGAGACAAAGTTGTTCTAGGTTACATTGTGTTGTAGTGTGTAGATATTCACAGAATAAGGCCGGGGTTGAGCACTGACCTCATTGTGCGCTTGCTGCTGCTGCTGCTGCTGTTGCTGCTGACCCTCCCTGACTGTTATGCTGCTCCTGCCCAAGGGGACTGTGTAGTGGGCCATCTGCCCACCGGACCCCGTGGACCCCTGGAGCCCCTCCAGGAGCCTCACTAGCAGGATGTTTGAAGGGAGCTCCTCCACTGTCCTGACCTGGACAGGGGCGCGACACTCTGGGCAGAGCAGCTGGGAGTGGACTGCCTCCTCCCTGTGCAGACAGGAAACACAGAAAGTGTGCTGGCAGGGCAGGACCTTGGCTGTTACATCCAGCTGCTCCAAACACAGAGGACATTCCAGCAAGGCCATTAGAGCCAGCTCCTCCATTTTAAAAGGGCCACCTCTCTTTGGGACTAGGGTTTCTGGTGCATCTGAAACACTGTAATCCACCATACTGGAAGAGAAAAGAAATTTACAGCATTACTGTCCAAAGTCCTGTATCTTAACCAATAAGACTCGTGTTTACCACTATAGTAAAAGAGTCTGATAAAGTGGAATGTAAAATATGGCGAAAAATAACGCTGCTTGCATAGAGGTGCTTTGTCACAGGTGTAGTGTCAGCTCACCTGAGTGCACAGGTAAGACAGGAACAGGAAATATCCTCAGAAGACGAAATACTCCGACATTTCTTTGAACCACACGAGCTAAAAACGGTTTAGACATATGTCTGCTGACTGCTGAGTGATACCGGTAATCCAAAAAAAGAAAAAAAAAAACTCCGATTAAGAAATGCGTAACTGCTTCACTGCCGTCGCCGTGACGCAGTGCGTAGCTCCGGACTCGGAAGCTGCGCGTGAGCTTCAGTTGTCGCTGACAGCCTCGTGCCAAAAAAAAACAAAACAAAAAAAATGTATCGGGACAAGAAACCCACCTGTGGAAATGATAATGTTCAAACAAACTGGTGACAAGCTCTCTGTCACAACAAGGCCAGTTCACCAGGAACTGGATCAGATTTCGGCGTCATGTCTGACTGAGTTTAACCCTTAATCAGCTCCTAATTCCAATAGATCGTTACATTTGACAACAGGGAAATCAGGCAATGAGCTCAAAATAATACACACATAGATAAAATATTATGCAAATATGATGATATTTTAATAGAAACCTTCAGTAACCCCCAAACTAGTTTTTAGTCATGAATTAAATTGGAAAATAAGTGTTTGGTGAGGTGTTTTACATTATGTAAAAACCTAAATGGGCTAATTCTTCCTCCTGATTCAGTCTGATAATAGTTTAAAACCGTTTATTACTTTATTCACATGTTCACATGTTCATGTTTTAATTCATTAAAAATGTAGGAAAGGAGGAAATAAAGCAGAGCAGTGTTTCCAGCACTGTCATGTGACATGGTCTCCCTCTGCTGGTGCATTCACTGACCATGCATCACCTGCAAGTCACCAACACAGCCCACATCAGTCCTACTGGGTACAAGTGAGTGAAAGAAGATCAAGTCAAACCTAAACTCATCTTCCAGATGCACATTTGTGAGAATATTAGCCTTTGCTGGACAGCAGATCATCGTGATGATCATAATCACTGGTTTTATCCATTTGTTTTTTTTCACTATTTTGTCCAAACCCTAAACTCCCTTTCTTACATCCCAAGACTAAATAATTTACCCATGTTGGCTATGTACCGAAAGTTCAGGACATCCATTTGAATTTTTTAAACAAACATGAATCTTTCATCTCTTTCTCCACGTCAGCAGAACGTCGGGGATTTCTAAAAATGTACATATGGCTTTTACAGAAAAGAGAGAGAGAGAGAGAGAAAGAGAGAGATTAGCTATGACTTATTTACATGTTCATTTCAATGATGATACAAGCCCTTCTCAAGCCTAGAAGAGTTTAATGGCTCGGGAAGAGTAAAAAAGGGGGGGCCTAAACAGGACTTGATTTTAGTTCTGGATAATGTAAACTGAACTGCTTGATGGCAAGATTGACAAGATACAGATGAGGGAGTGTTGTTGTTTTTCTGCTCAGACGGAGGAAGTCACAACATAAGTGCTCATCAGCTTCTTCCAGCCCGTCGGTCAGTCTGGCCTCAACTGAGGAGCCTCCGATGATGCAGGATGAGGGACCGTGTTTGATGGTTCTGATATATAGTCTATCTTATGTAGAGGAAGGGGTCTCCCCAGGGATAGCTCTGAGCTCGCTGTGCTGTCTCTCAGAATATCATGGCTTGTCACAAGTTGCTGTATAAGTAGGAGTGCCTTCTTCTGCAGCTTTCATGTTTTATTTAAAATGCCGCCTTACTCAGAGAGTGCTGCTAACTCACTGAATGTGATCTTGTCTCAGCACTGCCTCTCTCTTAAATTTTTTCCAGGTCCCTTTCTCCCTCCTTTGTGTTTGCGACTGTGTTTGATCATCTCGACTGTGGTGTGTTGCAGATGTGCTCCAGAGTGTATGAGGATGTGTCGCAGCACTTTAATTTGAACAAGGCGTCAGTCAAAATGTATAATCCTCGCGCTGCAGGTTGATGAGGATTAACCACAAATCGAACAGCACTTTAGGTGCATCAAAGCGGCGTAATTAACTTCTCCGTCTTTCAGGGGGAAATTAATCCTCCACCTAAAAGTTAGCCGCTGTCATAGTTGCAGCAGTTTCCAGGCGTTGATTAGGTCACTCACTTTGTTGTTGTTTTTTTGGTTTTTTTAGATATCCTTGACTAAATCTAGTCAAAGATGTGTTTTCTTTCTCTCTCAAAGTAAACATGAAGTGAGACTGCAGTCTGTGTATGGCAGCAAACACAGTACTCCAGTTAAACTGGTTCAACCGGGACATCTGCAGTTTTTTGGACAGTGGTATGTGCTTGTGTTTATATATATATACATACATATACACACCTCCCTTTAATCCTGGTGTCCACTCCTATTGTCTGACAGACTAAGTCCAGCTGATACGTTAATGGCTTGCAGTGTGCTGTCCGAGTAGGTCTACAGTCATGACTGCCTGAAAGCCTGAGAATGTCATTTAGGGTGGTGTGTATGCAGAACAGCAGGCAGTCCTCCATCAGATGCTTTTTTTTTTTTAACATCCATCCATCCAAGCAACTTCACAATTCTTCCACCCACAGTTTGTTCTGCCTGGTCCTCCTCTGCCAGCAGATTGAATCATATAAATATTTCATATTCGATAAATAAATTAAACCTCTTTTCTTACTTCTAGGCCGCGTATTAAGTTGCTCCCCTACCTACGTATGCAGGAGCTTATTATCGCAGCTCTGACATTGTTTCAGCCATTGCCTAAATGAGGTTTGTTTGTTTTTTTTTGTTTTTTTTTCAGGTTTTTTTTTTTTTAAATATGTATTGAATTCATCTATTGTGCTGGTAGCAACACTAATGTAGTTTCGATAGTAGGTGCTCCTTGTTCAGCTTTGAGCCATTATTGAGATAGATCTTAAGATTTCCTGAAGCATTTCATGAATTAAATATTTTGTAACCATAGCAGCGTCTCAGTGTTTCTTTAGGAAAACAATAAATATACTATTCTCTCTTTTCTCAGCATCCTACAAAAGAAGCTACATTGCATGTCTGTCTTTAATGATGTCCTCTTACTGTTCTCTCAGCCTTTTGTGTCCCTCCATACATTACTCACACAGGACATAAGCTATTTACAGCTGTCTTGTCAGGCTGCAGGCAGTGTGCATCAGCAGTACTCTGGATCATGTGACTTTACGCTACACCTCACCTTTGTGTTCATGTGTAAAAGTAACTCAACCTAACTAAAACACAACCTGAGGGACGCAGGACTGGAGGGGGCGGGACTTCTGGCCAATTATAGCTGAAACAACTGATGGTTAAAGTTTAAGCTTTCCTGTTGCATGTATTTTTTTTGTCTACAGGAACAACAGTACTGACAGTACAGCTGTTTGAGTTGGAAATGTGCAAAAAATAGGCCACACACACCTCTGAGCCAGCTGCCTCTGTAATGCCTGTGGGACTGCCTCTGCATCGCCCCTCTCTCCTCTTTTAGTCCTCTTGCTCTCCTTCTTCTCTCAGAGTGGCTGTTGTTACCCGTCTAATCTCTCAACTTTCCTATTTTTCTTAGTCCCTGAATGAGGCCTTGTGTGTCTGGCCAGTCCTGTGCTGGCATGAAAGACCTGAAAGAGGACACCACTTCTCTTCACTGTGGTCCATTACCAAACCTGATGGGAAACTAGAGCACTGTGGCACAATAGTGTGGCACAATAGTGAAAATGTGAAAAGTCTCTGTCCCTTGAGTCTCAGATCCAATTATTCAAGAAGCCCACAGAAGTTCATATCCATCCTAAACAAAGGAGATCTGCGCTAAAAGGGTTATTAATATCAGAAATAATACGGTGGAAAAGAATCCTAGAAAAACAGCATTTTTTTCTGTTCCAAAGTTGGCTGGACATCAAGTGTGCCTTTGTTGGGGCATTTTGTTTCCTACTTTATTACTTTAAAAAAGCTTCCTCAGCACATAAACTTCTTCTCATCTGTAATGTCAGTTTTCATATTTATATCTGTGTAGCTAAAACCATTTACTGAGTTTATGGTGTTTATCTGATGACACATTCCTTCCAACTCAACTTCCTGCATTGGTACTGAACATTGGCTTGGCATGTGTATCACTATCAAAACACATCAAAAGTAAGAGAAAATATAAATAATACAAGTCAAGTACTCATATATAACATAAAATAGACAATACAAACATGTA
The DNA here is from genome assembly GCA_036937835.1 of Pampus argenteus. NCBI lineage: Eukaryota > Metazoa > Chordata > Actinopteri > Scombriformes > Stromateidae > Pampus > Pampus argenteus. The sequence continues at coordinate 19,009,293 of CM072861.1, read as the reverse complement.
ACATATATTCTAAACTGAGCTCCCAAAAATTAACTAAAGTTTTTTAACAGAATGTGAAGAAATAACAGTTTTGACATTTGACTTTTTTTTTTTGACTGTGCATTGTGTTGCAGAGATATCTACTGAAGTTAGCATGCTAACCAGCTAGCCGCGGCCTGTCAACGGCCCATAGCTCAACGTTAACACTGAATTGATATTGCTATCACACTGAATCAAAGGTACCTAGTTTGCTAGAGCACTGACAATGCACTTTTGATTTGGTGCTAACGTAGCACAACGTAATTGTGATATGCTACCCCCAGTTCATTTGGAGTGTGGAGCATGAATTCACTAATTCTTATATACATCGGTATTGCACCTTTAAAAATTTATGTCTACAATAGGAAAATGGGCTTGGGGCTGAGTGCCACAGACAGGGTAGGGAAGATGGAAAGTATTGACAGATGGACCAACGCATCGCTGATGAGGTTTTTTTTTCATAGGATTTATTGCCTGTAAGAAAAATTATGAATAACACACATAAACATGTTAAACTTGTACTTGTAATTCTAGAGCATCGAAGGTGATGCAGCATTACAGACAAAGATTCGGCTCTACTCCATGAAGGACACAAATCAAGCAGGCCTATATGCATGTACTCCATGTTGCCTATGAATAAGAAAAGAAGTGGCCTCTATTTATTGGCCCTGAAGACTACGTGAACAGGAAAATTCTCTTTCACAAAATAAACACAGTAACGTGATTATTATGGCCTGCCGTATGTGTGCGGATGATGAAAGTAATTCACAGCTGAAATGACTGGCTGAGTTTCTTTCACACATCTCCTGTGGAACAAACCCCCTCAATCACACCCTTTGATGTGCTTTTGTGTGTGTCTAATTCCCATTCAGTAGGCAGATACACGTGTCACACTGTTTGCTTGGTATCAGTTTTGGAGAAAGACTCAAGCATTCAAAATAGGTTACGCAAGCCCTTCCTTTCTCTCTTTGCCTCATCGTTATTCATGCACATCTATTGCAAACACACACACACACACACACACACGGCACTGCAATTAAATTATTGTTCAGGAAATGAACTGTTGTGCCAACCTGAGGGCTGATTGGAAAATTAAGGTTGAAGAAGAAGAAGAGAAAGGTGAATAGTTATATGGAAAATGATGAAATCTGAGTTAAAAAATATCAACATACATGTCAGGAGCTTCTGTCAGGCATCTTTAATAAGTGGTGGATGCCGTCATGGTAGTGATGCAAAGTGTGTCAGAGTGATTAAGGTGATACTGAACGCCATCCTGGTAAAATGAGGATATGATCAGGAAACTAGGAAATGTCACCAGTTCCTCCGAGGGGTTTATTTGCTCAAGGCTCACACACACACACACATGCATACACACACACACACACACACAGCAGCAGCGGTAGGGAACATTGTTATAGTATATATTTGTATCTGTGACTAATTAAGTAAATGTGGTTGCTTCCATTGACTTGTCACTAATTTCTTGGCAGCAGCAGTTATTCCAGTTAAAACAATGCGAATCGGATAGTGACTTCCTGAGTCATCATTAACCCGGAGCAAAGCAGGGGGGGAAAAGGAATATTCTTTTCCGATAATTATTGACAATGCTGATGACACAGAGCCCCAGAATACAATGACCTCTGTCCCACATCATAGCTTCCACAGCTTCTGTGGACTGAAATATATTCTCATGACAATCTTGTAGTATATCATTTGATGATCAGTTAATGTTGTCAAATTCTGCAAACTGCCAATTGTTGTACTGTGGACGGATAGAAAGCTAAACTGAGTGCCTGAGGTATAAAGTCTCAGAGCCTCAGGGAGGTGAGCTCCACAGACAGTAAGAGCTGCTCTCATCTAGAGATAAAAGAAAAAGGTGGTAAAGATTCTCTTAAATCCTGAAATGCTTAGTCGCCTTGTGTAATGTCCGATAAGACATGAATACCTTTACAGCGGGGGAAGGATATAAGTAGGCTTAACATCTAATGTGATTGAATAGTTATCGATCAAATGAACATTTGATCGATCGCTCGATGGAGTAGAAAAACATCTTCTAAACGCTGTGGTTTGGCTCTAGACTCTTCTACAGGGCATTTATCAAGTCAGAATTAAACCATATGGTCAATGCTCGAATGGGAAAAGACTGGAAGAAATATTTTAAGCTTTTACCACCTTGTTTCTTAATTCATTGGAGAACATATTTTATTCTTGGGGGTTTATTGTTCCAGATAAATTATTCCTACTTTCTATCATGGAGCCTGAGTGCTTTTTTTTTTTTTAATTGTGTTGAAGTAACAGTTCTACAAAAGTTGTCAACCTAAGCATTGAAATATGGATTTCTAAACACTCCCTTGTGTTATTTTCCCGACAATAACCGTAATCCTGTAGATTATCTGTATGTAAATCTTGTCTCTATTTCCTGGAGGAGCTGTGATCCATGTTGGCCAAGTCTGTCTCCTTTATTGAAAGTTAATCACACAGCAGACCAGTCATGGCTGACACCCAAACTGTGAATTTATATATTACACACACACACACACACACACACACACACACACACTTACACACTTACAAATCTCGCCCTTAACACACTTGTCTTTCCTCCTTTCACCTTGACTTCACTTTTTATGGGCCAGACCACTTGTAATTAAAAAAACAACAACAACTAGGCAGATGTTTATATTTCACCCATCAAACAGAGAGTCTGACGATAGACGGAGCTGTGGAGATTTAATCAGTGTTACTTTTCAGGCTAAGCTTTGGTTTAGCTGTGTAAGAAGCTTGTAGGTTAAAACCCACACGAGAATTTAAGCTCTTGATTGTGGACCGTGATAGACTGCAGGCCGTCTCCGTGAGGGTGACTAATTAACAGTGGCCTAATTTGAGAATCAGTCACTCTTTGGTGGAGCGATTTAATACCACAATCAAAATCAAAACTAATCACACAGACGTTCAGGGTCTGCAGGATTATTTTTGAGTTTGTTGCCATGGTAATCAAGTCCATCCCTATTGTGGCATTTTCAGAGAGTAATAAAGGATTTGATGGTGATGTCAGACATCTGTGTCAAATCCTTCATCCGCTCATTTGAGCCGTTTGACATGTTTTCGAACGACAGATGACATCCTCACACCTCCAGAGGAAGTGAATGCTCCATTAGTCCACTTCCTTTTTCCCGTCTCCTGGCTTCCTTCCCCTCCCGCCTGAGGTAATATAGTCTTTGTGGTAAATACCATTTGTTTTGTGGCTTTCCTATGATGGCTGAATAATGGTTTGAAGTATGTGGCTAAATGAGAGTCTGAGGCCAGGGATGGGAGTAATCTCGCCTTTCTTTCTGAGCGATGACACAGGCCAATAGAGATTAATGAGTGCAGGGGTCTTAACACTTTCACTGCTACAGGAAAACAGCATCTGCTCGGCTTTGTGTTGCTTACACTTTTACGCTCACTAACAGTCATTTATTGGCTCTACACTGTTACACTATATTAGCATCAACACTGTAGAGTCTTGATCAGAAAAGAACAGGAGGTTATAGCCGGGATTTTAGAAATCTGAGGTCCTCTGTGACAAGATTTTGACCAGCCACCAAAAAGAAAGTCAGTACATTTTCTACAAGTGTTGTGATGAACACTGGGATGAACACTGTATTATTGATTGTCCATGTTAATTATTGTTATTGATCTAAGGTCGTAGATTCACTTTATAAACTAAAAAACACTAGAATATTCATGTGTAGTATTTCCCCCCCTGAATTTCATATTTTCAGGCCTGATATGCTTTAAAGTGATCTGAGCAGATACTGTATGTTAGAGTAATGGCAGCAGATCATCCGACATGCAACATGTCCACCATCTGTGTGCAACATTTAATCTCTGGGAGGATTAATCTGGTACTCTGGTATGTGTAATATGATGCATAATGCACAGATTTTAGCAAAATGCAGTATTAATTCCTTTTTAAAAAAAAAACAGCACATCCTGCAGTCCTGCATTGGAAAGTGACGATAGGATAATTATTTCTCCAAAGAAAAAGAAGGCTTTATAATAACTAAAGATAGAAAATAGATGTATTTGGCATTAATATGTGGCTTCTGTTGTGTTGTGCTGTACTCCGCCTTCTTTAAAGACAACAGATTACCACTGAAAATAGATTGGATTGCATACAAATGATTGTGACAGACTGCAAGAAAAAAATCGTCCTCACTATAAGTTTGTGTGCCACATGCTAGTCACCTCCCAGCAATGATAACTGATTCGCTCCGATATGGAACCGATTTCAATTACTGAGAATCGAGCACATCCTGTGAAAGGACGAATCCTTCTCACAATGAGTTTTGTTCTATCCGTGACTTAGACGCTCACATCACACAAGTCGTGTGAAGGATTTGTTTTAATTAAACCTGAATCCCCTCCAGCGCTTTGGAGTCAAATTGAATGCTCAAATTTGATACTTAGATTATTTCCCCTTATACGGTAATAGCTTTGTAATACATTCAGAGCGGGGTTTCTCCCTAGGCCCTTGTTAAAAGGCATGAAAGAAATTAACAGCCAACTGAGTCTTTATCTCACTTATACACCAAAAAAGGGTTTCACAAAAAGGAAAAGTCCTCTGAAGCTATTTGTGGATGTTTTATAATGTAATGACACCTCAAGATATGACGGCGGCTTGCAATTCTAATTGCACAGCACTGGGAAAATGTTGGGAGGGATTAAGACAATGTTCCCCTACTGATTATCTAATAGGCCAACACATTAGCTGAGTACAGCACATTTCCACCGAAGCGTGAAATCTTCTGTCTTCACTCCTGTATAATATCATACTGACATAATCCATCATAAAATTCAAAGTATAAAAGTTTCCTGCCACAATTTCAGGCTATACAAGAAGGTAAGTGAGTCCTTGCATTTTCCCATAACTTCATAACTTTACCTTTACCTGTCTTTCTATATTCATTGTCTGATATCACAGCTAACAGACAATCAGTGATTATTTTCAGATTTATGATATGGTGACCCCCAGTATTTTATCCTCTGCAATATACTCTGTACTCTTCCTTTGATTTATAATAGCCGCTGCCCTGCCTAGCAGCACACACCACTGTATGCTCCTTATGCTGTGGTGAAGCGGCGCTGATCAGTAGCCCTGGGAGCTGATTTATGAGCAATGGGATTTCCGGTCAGAACAGCTTAATTGAGCCTGTATATTCTCCAGAGCAGTCCTTGAGAAAGGGATAAGGTAATGAGGGAGAAAATGACAAGTAGAAGACACTTTGGCTGTAAATCAGCCTCCTTACCGCTGCCGAGAGGAAACGTTTAAAAAAAACAAAAAAAAACACTAAGTGCACCTGCACAAATGCTGCTGAAGCTTCAAGTTCACTTGACTGACCTCATAACAAGACAGGAGACTGACTCCTCTGTTGTACCCTCATTTTTCTCCCTTTCTTCACCCACTGTTGGACTCCCACGGGGAGCCCAGGTGAATATGGGTATGGAGGTATACCTGGCTCGCTCTCCTCCACTCCTAACTCAGATACGATCCCTTGATATTTTGCCTCATTAGGAGCTTTGCACCTGAATCCAGGACCTTGTTTTTGCAGTGCAGGAAACTCAATAGATCCCAGAGGGGTTTGGAAGAATATCCAAGAATGTGTAGAGTTTCACATGATAACTAACTGTAATGCTGACAGTGGTTGTCTGAGCGCTCTGAGGAGGTGAATGATTGTGTGTCCGTTACTGTACCTCGGTGCTGGCGCCAGTGCAGAGAGCTGAGGGAGGAGAGAGGGCGCCAAAGAAATGCAAAAGTAGACTGACAGTGGACTCGATGCCTGCTGAAGTCAGCACTATTGACTGACACATGTCACTGCAGTATGCGTGTGTGTGTGTGTGTGTCAAGCTAAGGGAAGCCCCATAAAGATTTGGTTTTCAAGTAGGTATTAATAAATAAATACACTCACACTGGATTACTTCTAGCTAAATGTGTAAAGTGGAAACTGAATGCATGTTGCATTTTGCTTATGCATGCAAAAATTTTCTTGAAATTATGATATTACAAATGTTGTGATATGTATTAAGCAATCTTGGACTACCAGAAATCAAAGGGTCGGTTCAGCCAAACTGCAAAAGGAAAAGAAGAAAAATTCACTTAATTTGCTATTAATTAATGTCGATAGTTTTGTTTTTTACCTGCCCAATTTTGATATTTCTCATTTCACCATTAAGGTTAACTTTGTAGGTGCCGCTTAGAGAACCTTTTAAAATATTTTTTTCATGTCCCTGAATAGTAGGAGGAAAACTGTTCGTAGTGACTGAGACATAGCTGACACAGTGACTCCAGAAAGAGATGTGACTGTTTCATTTTTCAATGCTGTGAATGCTGCAAATGAAACTCCATTCATCCCCATCACATTGTGCTCATAGCTGCAGAAAACTTTGGTGGCAGATATCTCAAAGAAATGGGGCAAATCAAATCAAAACTATGTGCATGTAGATGAGTGAGAATCTATTGTTGTTATGGAATTTGGATGAAATTAAATTATTAATACATTTGGCTGTTTTGACACTCCCTGTAAATAGATGCAAACTGCTGCAATTTGGGGTTCAAGATCTTGCCCAAGGACACTTTGTTGTGCAGGAACGAGGAGCTGGGGATTGAACTGCCAACCCTGTGATTACCTGCTTTACCTCCTGAGCTACTGCCCTCCAGGTGGAGGACAGTGCGGTCATGGTAGCCAATTAGGCAAGGACATGTCCAAAACACATGATTTAAAAAGTGCATGCATCCAATAACTGGTCAGTAAACACATGTTTATTTCACCTGTTGATATATAAGTTACTATAAAGTGCCTGCATGCATGTGTGCACGTGCGTTAGAGAGGAAGTCCCATCATGCAGGGTACTGATCCCAATTTTCTGCGGGGGTTGATGCTGATGATGTTCGCTGTGATTTTGTCATTTCTTCCCCTGGATTCATTTGTAATCTGTTCCACTGGTATTTCCACACGTCAGACTTGGCAGAATCAGGCCAGAGTAAGACCCTAAATGTACTCAGAGGTTGTAAATTGGCTCCCATTGCTCTAACTATGTCCCAGCAGGCTCCTCATGAAAGAGCACAGTATATAGGTTTAGTATAATCACAGCTCAGAGCACAATGTGGTTTGAACAAGGAAAATTGCCCACTTTAACATTAATGTCTATGTATATATATATATGTGTGTGTGTGTGTGTGCGTGCGTGCGTGTGTGTGTGTATGTGTGTGCGTGCGTGCGTGCGTGTGTGTGTGTGTGTGCATGCGTGCGTGCGTGCGTGTGTGTGTGTGTGTGTGTGTGTGTGTGTGCATGCACACAGGGGGATTGACAGCGTACTGCATAATCCTGGCAGTACCCTTTCTTGTCATCACGATGAACAAATATGCAAATCATAAAAGATGTGAACCTCAGGAGAAAGATCGTAAGTCCTGTTGTTCGTCAGCCACATTTCCGCGAGATGTCAGTCATCTATAAATTAATTAAATTAAATTAAATTAGATGAGTGAGAAGGAAAACATTGGTCTCAGATATTTATGGAGACGTGCTGCAGGCAACAGGACCTCTCCCCAGTAAAATTTTTAGATATTTTTCAGATGAAAGAGACAAATTGCATATTTCATCTTTCTATTCCAGCTGTCGAGCTTGGCCACAATACACAATAACACAAGTTATTACCTTGGATTCATAACGTAGGAGGAAAGTGAATTACAGTCTCTTCCAACCTTCATATAATACCGTCTAATCCTTATATGCATTGTGTGAAAAATGAAATCCTGTTCGCTTGGTTTTACATCATGCCTCCATTATTCCATGTTTGAGTCTTTTTTTGTCCCCTAATATCTGATAAGCTGGGTAATACTCCCACTTTGGATTCCACACAGGCTTTGCAGTAATTTTCTAATACAAGGGCTGTAATCATGCTGTCAGACCTGCCTTGTGCTAAACAAAGCTGTTGTGGGAAATGCAAGGCCTGCAGGCAACCCTGCCAGATAATTGAGGGCAGTTAGCGGTGGCAGTGATGTTGTTTGATTGAAGACTTAATGTTACCTTGCATCTTAGAAAAGGGTTGCTTATCGACCGTCTATAAAGACTATAAGGCCGACTATAGGCCAGGGCCAGGATCTGAGGCTATTGATCTGTAGGGAAAGCAGGTTCAGGTGGTTCTGTGGGATAGTCCACCAAGGTCAACTGGGCCAGGCTCCACCTTTTACGTTGTGTATGTTTGATATGCAAAAACAGGTTAATTGATTTTTCATCAGGTTATTAGGATTCAGATGGTGCTAAGCGTGAGGTGAAATGCCATCCAAAGTGGATCTAAATTGCATTGGATTTCAAACAGAGAGATTTTATGCTGTGTTCCTATATAATGTGGGCTGAGAGGAGGAGATATGGGTCCGGGTGCAGAGTGGAGAAGAGGAAGAATGGCCACTATATCCCTGACAAATTCATCATGTCACAGTCCCCTTCCAGGTTTCTGCTATTTTATTCTCTACTAAGGCATTAAAAATGAGCGTCTGGAGGTGCATTCACATTCAAACTCATATCTGCTCTTAGTCTGAAGCTAAATACAGACCGTTAAGACCTACTTTTAAAAAAAAAACTTTCTATTTCTGTCACATATATCTCTGATGTCTTTTTTAACCAGGATTACAGGTTTAAATATTAGCCTTAGCTGACAAATGTAGAAGGGTTATATATGTCATACTTATAACGTGGTCATTGTCATTTGGCTTTATACATAAACTGAAGCGCAAACTAGATCACCAAATGAAGTTTTTTTTTCCTTTGAACTTGTGTTGGAGGACATTCACTATCCCAAGAGAGAGGCAGTTCTTCATCTATCATCACACAGGCTGTTTTAGGGGTTGCAGCGGTATGGTCCCCTAGCCTCGCTCCTTACGGATGCGATGTGGCGACACTGCAGAAATCTGTTTGCTAAAAATAGCGCTCACTATAAATGGTGCTTGCGATGCACGGCTATGGTTTTCTCTTCCCTTGTACATGAGATCCTCTCAAGAGGATGAGAGACACATTAAAATGTCAACAAGGAGGAATCTGTTTCACTTCTTCAATGAAGCCAGATTTGTGCGGTGGGTTTCCTGCTGGTGATGTGACCACAAGGCAAAGTGGAGCTTCTGTATCTGGAAAGTCATAGAGATTCAGGGAAAAGATGTCAAACCAAGCTATTGTGATGATATCTGACCGTGGAAATGCTGCTATCACTAAAAGGAAAATGCCAGTATTTTCCAAACTGGGTCTTGGTCTCATACTGAGTAATGGGGTCATGCTAATTTTTCACTTGCCACCTACCAGCAGAGATTTTATCACCTTTCGCTAGCAAGCTAGTTAGGTTAATGAGGCTGTGAACATAAAACACCATGTCTGGCTAACATGTTCATATTTTCAGGTGACTTCAGGTGATTTCAATCATTATTGTTCTTGTATTGCATTGTAGAGCCAGTCCTAGCACTTTATTAGGAACACCTGTGCAATCAAATGCAATAAACAACAACTACTCTGCCATAAATTCTACTTTTACAAAGCTTATGCATTTTGTTGTTGACTTTGTCAGAAAGGAAATAAAGAAAGGAAATATTTCTATTTAATATTGTTAATATTTTAACATAACCCTGAGCTCATAGACATATAAACAAAGACGTCACATTGGCTGCTTTCAATCAACTTGGATGGACCAATATGGCAGACGCGTTGACGTACCACAGTAACAGCAGCCAATGTGAGTCCATTGCCAAGTCGGAAGTCGATAGCTCTGAGTCTGTATTCCCGACTTCCAATCTAAATGCGTCACAGTGCATCTACTCAGTTAAAACATGGACGGCCGCAGCAAACTTATGGCAGGTCTCCGAACTTCACAAACATCTACTGATGTCCTTTAACAGATTAGGACACTTTAAAAGAGACGAGAGGAGTAGGCTCGCAAAGACTTCTATCGAGCACAAATCAACTGAATGGAAATGGAAAGTACAGCATGTTTCAAAACACAAACACTACACAAAGTAGAAAAAAACAATCATCATTCCCTTTGCTGTTCACTGTGTGTGTCGCTAGGTGTGTTTATGTTGATGAACTTGGGTTCAGTGGAGTTTCTGACTTGGAATTGAGACTTGGATGAGTATTTATTGCACTTTTCTGTGTTGGAGTGTAAATTTGAGATTTTTCAAGTTGGATGTTGACCCGGACCAATATAGCGACGACATTGACGTATGATCCTGCAGCCAATGCAGCGTCTACATAGGCTATATATGTCTATGGCTGAGCTTACATACTTGGACATGCTAGAAAAGGGGTAGATTAATGGTTTGCTGTTTGTATATTTTTTTCAATCTGTTTCCACTCCAGGAGTTTAGAATAAAGGCTAACTATTGTGTTAGCAAACGTAAACTGAACTAATGAAATGCTCCCCGTCCTCTGAAGTAATGCTTACAGTGAGCTAATTAGCTGGACATGCTAACTTTTGCAGATCACATTTGAGCAGATAAACACTGTTTAACCCATTCCTTTTACACTTTTACTCTTGTATTTTTGGTTTTAGAAAAGAAAGACATCAAGCTCCAAACTTTCCAAACACGCCCTGGGGTTTACAGTTGCTAAGCTAGTCATTGATTTAGGGAGGGAGTTTGCAAACTTTCAAAATGAGAATAATACCTACATTTCCATTTAAATCTAAAAGTATTGAAGGTCACAAGAAGGTCCACTATGAATAAATAATCCATTTATTAGGTTTTTTTTTTGCACACTTACAATCAAGGATTAGTCAAATATCCATTTGCATTATATACTCTACCTACACAACACCATCTATCCAACACATAATGACATTAGACAAAAAGGTTTTACAATGGCAAACAGATCTAGGCAGTGCTTTCCTCACTGGAGTCAGTCTCAGTCATAACACACCATTTTACCCATCACACAAAACAGTGAATTGAAAGTTTGCTCGATATTGCATAATTATGCTAAGGGTGAAATGACATGCAGTGCTGTTATCAAAGCCTACTATAAGTATATGTGTTAATCAGTGGACTATAGTGATATTCCATTGCTAACTCACAGCACCATCTGGGTACATCCATTTAATTAAAAAAAAAAGGAAAAAAAAACAGCTAATTGCCCACAATTGCACATAGAGTATGTGAGAGGTTGATGAACTGAAATGATGTTGCCCCTGAGGTTGCTTTGTTGCTTCAACTAGTGATATAGTAGCTTTTAGTATATCTGGTTCCCACCTTTCTGAAGTGAGAACAGGTTAGTGATGTAAGCCCCAACAGGAGTAACCTGATTTACACATGTGCATATCATACACAACACTGTGCATACAAATCAATGACTGCCTTGTACTATGTGTGCTCCGCTAGTCATGCTGGCGGGGAAGTGGCCATCATTTTTTATTTTTTTATTAGTACAGTATGTGTCTTAGAGGGTGCAGTCTATGCAGTTTAATACTTTTCGTGGATGGTGACATGATACTACCATCCCTCACTCTTTTCTTCTGTTCTCTTCTATCCACTCACTTCATTTTTAGAGACGGTACTTTCTCAAGAGCTCCGATTGCCACATGTACTTCCTCTCCGGAAAGCGATCAGGAATCCTAATGCGACGGAAGTCCTGGATGCATTTCTCCAGCTCTTGCTCAGGAGTCATCTTCTCCTTGTTTGCTTTCCTCTTTGCGGCCTCTCGTTCACGGACCCCGAAGGTTCTTACGCGGAGCATTTCAGTCTTGCGGCGCATCTCTGCCTGGTGCAGCATGCGAGCTGGTCCTTTATGCATGGGGCGGTCCAGAGTCTGGATGTTGGAGTGCCGGCTCACGGGCCCATAGATCACAGTTCCTTGAGGGGAACTGGCCTCTGATTGGGTCTCAGAACAGGAAGTGGAGAGGTCATTGACGGAAGTGCCGCTCTCACCCTCACGCTCACTTTTGTGGCTCTTGCAACAGCAGTCGCAGTGGGAGGATGACCACCGAGAGGGCCCACCTAGAAAACACACACACACAAACTTTGTTTGGACCACATGCAGTACATTTTCAGTCGCAGCAAAACTCTCCTTCATGCAGAAAGGCTCTGTAAACTAATGTCCCAACTGCCTGTATGGTGACAGATTCCAGCAGTAATCAAAAGCAGCAGTTGCACTGATCAAGCAAACGCTGACAAATGCCTACACAGCGATTTCAATGTCATACAGATATCTTTAAATGAATATCAGATGAGTGCGTGTGGTGGTGTGTGGGGGGTATTTAGTGGGCTACAGATGTAAGAACATGTCAGTTATTGCTTTTGACATTTAATTGCTGAATCTCAAAGAGCTGGTGGGGTGTGCGTATTGCTTCCTCTGATAAGGAGAACCCAGTGGAGTCAGTACGGCTCCCTAAAAGACCTTTCTTATTTCCCAAGGCAAAGCTTGTCTCTGAGCCAAAGCAATCTACTCAGCCTTCACAGTTTCTTGTTAGAACTGTAACCCAGCTGCCTCGTATTAAGCAGGTGCTGTATTATTTTCTGTTTTCAGATCACTCAGTCAAGTAAGTCGAGGAAGGTGGGGTTTTTTTTACCTTTGGGGGTGCAACAAGGTAGAAAAAGCAGGTTATCACAAAGCATAATTTATCATAGTTGGTAACAGAAACAGGTTAATAATGGAGTGAACAGACACCCTGCGGTGAACCTGGTACTCGCAGAAGATTTTAGGACTCTTCTTTCCTCCTCTACCTACTTCTTGCCTCATCTCATCCTCCTACACTGCTAATTATCAACTAGAAATACCGTACCGTACTGCCTGCTGGCTGGTGAAGTGTTCAGGTAAACACAGTAAAGACCGTGGCCGCCTTTCATCAATGAAAAGAACCACATCTTATGAGATATAAACTTATAAATTGCTCTTAATGGCTAGGAGTTCTTACACTATCCTTGATACTATGATGATACTTGTTTTAATGCAGTTTGTTTTGATTTCTTTGAATCTCTTTTGAATCTTTATCGCAACAAATGTATCCTTGGGTACTAATAAAGAAACCTTGACCCTTGAATGTTTTCCAATGTCATGATACAGACTCAATAGCAATAATTTGTCAATTACCTCCTTCCAGTACATGCACAAATTTATACTGAACGAGGGGGAGTTCAAGGAGGGGGATTTTAACCTCTCTGCACACTGTAGTAATGGCTTTATCTCTGGTGCAATGATTGTACCAGAGCTTTTTAATGGCTAATCCATGAGTAAAGTGGCCAATCAGTGCATCAATTTCCCCCCCGCAGAAAATGAATCTAGCTAAATCTAGAAGACAAGCAGCACCAGGCAAATGGATGCAGGCGCTTCAGTGATGAGGATGAAGAGGATGGAGGCTGAGCATTGTTTCTAAATGGATGGATGCTGTAGTCCAGAGGGGTAACCCGTTTAGGAAACCAGCCAACACTCAATAATAGCATCATTAAATTTTTAGGGTATGCAGGAGAATGAAATGTATTTTCGCCACTGACAGGCTGAGAAGCACCTGAGCTTTTGTTTTGTTTTATTCAACAAGGGATGTGGAAATGAAAAAAAAATCAAGAAACAAATATGCATTCAGCCACAGTACAAGTTGGATCAAAGTTTTGGCTGTGATGTCAAGCTTTGATGTCCCCTTCAGAGACAAGGCAGGAAATGACTAAGAGCCTTGTCAGGAAACACAGTCATACTCGGGTACATTTAAACAAGTGGGTGTGTATAATACGCTTTGGTATCTTTTCAGGGAAGCCATTGATTGCAATGTGTTTTTCTCAGATCCATATCGCCTATCTAAGAGATCTTATTGCAACCACATTAAAGGACTGAAGCTGGTCCTCAGATCAGACTCAGGCTGTCTGCACCACCTTATAAATAACACAGAGAGAGGGATTCGACTTCTGCAGCACAGAGGCCGACATGTCACACAGGCTTTCCTCAAAAGAATGTTTGTCCTCGTGCCTGAGAGAGGTCGGAGTTTTATGGAAATGCAGCTGCCTGGATGTTAGATTAAAATGACAAGTTTTACCCATTTAAAGGTTTTAAATGGCAGAAAAGTAGGACATGATGTGTACTGAAGGCAGAGTGCTCTGACAAACTCAAATGCAAATGTCAGTGGGTTTCTTGCCAGACGTTAGCGTGTTTTTTTTTTTATCACTGCTTCTAAACTGACTCATCTGGGTGTCTGATGCTTACTGCTTTAACAGCAGAGCAGCTCTGTGCTTCAGTCATGTAATCTGAGAGAGGCTCAGTGCTCTCATATGCTCCAAGTACAAAGGCAAAAAAAAAATAAATGAAGAGGAACAAGAAAGATTCATCACTCAGCAATTTCATGTTGTTATTGAACATAAAAAAAGAGCTGTCTGCTTCTCAGGTTTGAATCTCGGCGATGGTGTGAACTGTGCACTCAATCTAAATAAATGAACACAAAGAAACTCTCATGTCTTTTTCATTTTCATTTTCATTAGTGTGTCTTATTTGCTCAAACATGACAGTAGTAGTGTGAGGATGAGCGGCATGAATCATCTTCAAATGCTTCATTGTCCACAGTTCTAATATAATAATATTTTCTGAGTTTTGGTCATGAAACAAACAAAACAAAGGCCTGATTTTTAGTTTGGTGTATTAGCGGTAATTCTGTCTGGCAGATTAAATATGCACATTCATCCAGTCAGTCAGAGACACTCTGATATTTCTCCAACTCCCATATACACACAAATATTTTTTTTTTTTTAACTCTGCTACTGCCTCAGGAAGAATGTAGTTTATATGCTTGTTAGTTCACAAATTAGGCCAGCGTGTCCTTGCTGCAGAAAAAAGGCTTGTCTTGCAAAGGCAGTGACCGTCCTCACTGAGGAGAGGGGAAATCCATTTGACCAAGATAGCCCTTTTTGCTTCAAAAAGCATCACCTCAGCAGTTTGTGTCCAACCTAATTGATGGCTACAGCCTCTTTCTTGCCAGGTATAATAATGTCTGTAATATCTGCATTAATTTGAATTTGTCAATATTAATTACTTCCACTCAAGCAGCCCACTCTGCTGAAACAAACCTCATCAGCAACACCGATTAGGAAGAGCTGGTAAAGAATATGTTGGGGCAACCCATGTAGTCCTTACATGCTTTACACAACCTAATCCAAGGACACTGAGCATCTCTTAGTCTTGCATAGACCCATCACTGCCCTGGCCCAAATTATCTGCTTTCCATGACAGCTTCACTGGCTGATTGTTAATGACAAGAGGGTGCTCTCCTCACCCGGAGTCAGATGATGGCGGCTGCTGTGTGTCTCCCTGATGGAGAGATGAAGACACAGCACAGACAGATAGAAATGTCTATGTCAGCCTCTCCCTGTAGGTCTGTCCCCTGACCCAGCGCCACACCCCTCCCCTCCCTCCCCTGCACCAGAACCAATGAAGCAACATGAGGCAGCGGGGAAAACAAGGAAATATCCTGGACATTAAATGCAACAATTTTTTTGTGGACACACTTAAACCAGTTCAATCACATAACGGACCCTCAACATGTATATATATATATATTTATTTTTTTTAAACTGCTGCCAGTTCCACACACAGAGAGAGAGAGAGACAATCACTTATTAAACAGCCCTCCTGCATACCAACACAGGGCGTCCCCTGTCTTTAGAAAACTCAAAGCCATGCACACAATGTGTCCAAGAACCCATTAAAAGCATCTCTGGAGGGCTCATTAAGGTTACATATCAGACAGTGAGGCTATTGTACCTGTTCTCCAACAGCTACAGAGAACCAGGGGCAAAAATGACAGTATTCAAATGATGGCTGAACAAGACCATTAAATGGGCTTTAAGTCGATCTCTTCCTTTAAAAGAACGTTCTGGAGGTTTTAGCTTAACGACTACAAGTTATGAATATTTTACATTGCTATTGACTGTTTTTGATCACATGCAATATATTTTTAGATTGATGTTCTACCCTCAATTTAGGCACTGATATCCATTACTTTCAATATGAGACCTAAAACAGCTTGAGAGGGGTCGTCCATCAATGTTAATATTTAGTCTTTGTCAAAAGTACATTAGCATTGCTTGATAATGGATTTACATTATAGCAGCTAGGGACCATTTTAAAACTCTCCTTGCTGGTGTGTTCAAAGACACTCCCAACATCTGTAAAAACAGCAATCATACAGTATAAAATAATGTATGATTGCTGAATACTACTAAAAAAATCCAACCCAGAAAACAATCAATAAGCACGCTCACACAGTGTAAAAATATTGTTGTAAATGATCCTATTTCTTGCATGAAATAGATGTTATTGAACATGTGACTGTTTGAATGTAAGAAAGAGCAACAAAAGCAATATATTATATATATATATATATATATATAAAGGGATGCAAAAAACACCTGTATGGTCCTGTATGGTCCTTCAAATGATTGATTTAGGAATGTATTTCCCTTCCAGTCTGCAGATTTTCAATAAACTCAAGATTTACTCCCAAGGTGAGGCAGATTGTCTACTTGAACTGATGTAGTGCACAAAGTTCACCAACCATTGAAAGAAAAATGGCACAAGAAAACACACCCGTGCTTCACTTCTGACCATTTTTTCTGCCCAGGTGCTCTTTAAGACGCATATGAGTTATTCGTGGTAGCACCATCCATCTTTTGTAGGCATTGCCAATCCATCCAGACTCCAATCGGGCTCTCTGGGAGCTTTGGGACGGCCCAATCTCTGCCTCCATTACACCCAAGCAATTGATTACCTTCCTCCTTCTCTCCCTGCTGCCTTGCGGCCATTGTTCAGGAGCCATTATGGCCACACATCATTTCATTCACAGCCCGAATGAAGACTGCACAGTTATATTAACAGAGCACACCTGGCAACTATAACCATTCTCCATCTATACTGTACGTGTCTCCCATTTTGACAAGACACTTCTGCACAGCTCTTTCAAAGTGAGAAAGATGAAACTGTCTCTGATGTTACCAGTCTCCGTGTTCAATGATGATTTGCTCTACCACTGTGATGTGGAAGCAGTAATGTCAGAGCAGCTCGTCTGAGATGACGTTAATTCCATGAATGAATTGACTGAAAGAAAGTTTTCTGTTTGTTAGAATTTGACTTTTAGCTTTAAACGGCTTTCAATATAGGTTATCATTCTCATTTATCTCGCTACATTGCATCTACAGTGGATGACTGCAGACAAGGAAATATTCCAGATTGCTTTTTAATCAGCCAACATGCTCTTCTTTCCCCAGAGATAATTAGCAATAAGGAGACTGGTCCCAAAACGCCAACTGGGAGGTTAGAGTTGTTCATCACTACAGCACTAATGTTGTCGCTGCCAATCAGAAAACTAAATGCCCCCATCATGCTAAATGACCTACATTTCTGCTTGACGAATAACCTGACAGGATCACCTGTCCCTCGGTGGATACAACGCACAACCAGCAGCTTATCCTCTGGATTTTTTTTTTTTTTTTTAACCAAAACAGCTATTCATCAGTCTTGGCAATTAGCCTTGATATATTCCTCTCAGGCTCAACTGTTTGTTCTAAAGGTGAACAAGTCATACACGGTTAAATGTGAATTATTTATCACAGTCATGTGCACAAATTGTTGTTCATGATGAATGCATGGACACTGCGGCTTCCTGAGGAGAGTGCCCTTTGCTGCAAGTATCATCTGTTTTAGTCTGTGGAGAAACCAACAGTGTACGTCCTTGCAGGCAGGAGCGTCTTAACTTTATGAAGGAACGAGTCCCTTGACAGTTAGCACAGATGAGTTATTGCTGGATACTGCATGATACCACGCAGTAAAATGATGGATATCCACTGTGGACATTTTGGAGTCAGTGGAGCCTGTAGAAAACAACTGATGCGTTTAACAAGAAGCGCAACATGGATGATGCTAAGGAATTGACAGGCTGGAAGAAAGTCTTTGAATTTGTTTACCTCGCTGTATTGCTCTTTTTACACTTTCAAAAAGAAAAAAAAACCAGCTCTCCCTGCTATCATTCCCTGTGATTAGATAGAAGACAGTTGGGTAAAAGAGAGCAATGAAAAGTGTTATTCTGCAAACAACAATAAAGCACATTCGTTTCATGTGTGACTCCCCCAAAGGTGCACTTGTCTACATGCATTCTTAGTTTAGGACTACCTGCCCTAGGCCAGCCAGTGTCCCACATTCAGAATCAGGTTAGAGTATTAGTTTTGAAAGTGGATGCGGGTCGTTGTGCTGCTGTGAAGTAAGGGCTCTCACGCCTGTCTGCCTTTGATGCGTCTATCCATCATCCTGACTAGGCCTCTGTCTCCTAACGCTCGGTTATGTGTTTCCTCTCACTCTCACCTTGTCTACTCTGTCTTAATAAAAACTCAGTCTGTCTTACCACCAAAGATTTCCCTCTCCCAGCTCTTTTGGACTCGATGAACTTTCCTGTCTGATACTTACTTTAATCTATTTTTGCTCCTCTCTTTATTTTTCTGCCTCAGTTCTTTCTCCCCATGGCCTGGTCTCATGCAACTTTTACTCCCTCATCTCTCCTGCTCAGCCGCTCTCTCCTCCATCTGCTCGCCTCCCTCTTCCTTTCAGCTCGTTTCCTTAAATTCCCTCTCTTTATTCCTTTCATCTCTGTGCTCGTTCTTTCCTTCCACCCTTCCTCGTGCTGTTTCTTATTGCAGTGTTTCCTCTGGCACTTCCCAGAAATGTCTTTGTCCTGAGGCAGCGTCTGTTGATGGAGAAGCGAACACATGCATCATATGTTGTGCTCCAGAAACTTGAATGACTCAGGTAAAATCCTACCTGGTTGGATGTTAGTGAGGGTCAAAGCAGACCCCTCTGATATAATTA
Organism: Pampus argenteus; assembly: GCA_036937835.1. Lineage (NCBI taxonomy): Eukaryota > Metazoa > Chordata > Actinopteri > Scombriformes > Stromateidae > Pampus > Pampus argenteus. Next base: position 18,990,427 of record CM072861.1, on the reverse strand, counting down.
CCTATATTAATAACACTTTTGGTAAATCATTAGCAAACCATATGCCATGTCTTCCTTGGCCCAACCCTCTGCACCTCCAACTTTGACCCACCAACTGGGTTTTTCTTCAGGACTTCCAAAGGGAACCATTTAGAATAATGAACAAAGTGGTTTTTAATTGGCCATATGGCACAGCTCCTCTCTCTGCAAAGAGTGGAATAACCCATATTTTCAGATAATTAAGGCATTTGCTGATGAACGAATTTGTCTTCAAGTAAACAGCAAATCTGATTGTAGAGAAAGCAGCATCATCAATGTGAAATATATTAATATTCATAACCCTTCTTGCAGAATCTGAGCAGTAACCCGTATTTACGCATGACGCATGTGTACTTGAAGTGTGGCAGCATTGTGACTCCACTTCCCAAATGCCCGTGGGCAGGTTTGCTTTTTCATCTTGGACCCAGAACAGAAGTTTAAAGTACAGCCACTACAAGGGATGCAAAGATCTAGGAAGGATGCGCTGCAAGCCGACCGTGCCTCCTGGTGGTGTAAACTAACACACATCTGTTTCTCCAGAACAGCTCTAAATCTAGACCACTGTGAAAACTAATCGGATGGCTTTTTCATGGGGAACGCTGTGTAGAATGAACATTTATTTACACTATTTTATGAGAAAAACAACCTATCTGGAGGATATCATGCACGATCATACTGATAAGCCTAGACCCTTTGGTGTTGGTGGTGGGGGAGGTTGTAAAGTTTGTATCAGGTGTTTAACGTTGTCGTTGTTTATATTACGGTTACTTCTGGAGGTCAGAGCCACCGATTTAACTCACATCACTTCTGAATTTATTGTGCAAGCATAAATCTTCACTCACGGTAGAAGATGTACTGCGCGTAATTGGACCAGACCCTGTCGTCCGCGTAATGACCGATGGAGGACGCAGTCAGGGACGAATTGCAGGCTACAATGTGAAAGCCGCTCTCTGACAGCATGTCAAAGGCTCTTTCCAGGTGCCTGAACTTGAGGTAAAACCTGCAGGTGTATCGGTCCGGTGGCCTGTCCGAGTCCCTGTTCTCATTCAGGGCGTCTCCAAATACCTCTTTCGCCAAGCCAATCCTGCTGCTGATGAAGATCCTCGGTAACTTTTTGGCCTTGGCATCAGTCTGGCTCTCTCTGCCTCCCGCGGCGCAAACGCCTTTGAAAGCAACGGTGATGTAGCCATACCTCCTGTCCAAAGAGTAAGAAGGATAAAACCTCTCGCTGCCCTGAGACGCATCATCGAAATCACTGTAGTACAAGTCGTCTGGAAACAGTTTTGATTCCTCAGATGACAAAAGTTTGGCCAATTCTGGCAACTGGAAATATTCCGCCTCTCGTTTCAACCTTCCTCTCTCGGGGAAGTGGTCAGGGAGGACAACTTGCTTGTCTCTGAGGTAATCCAATACATATCGGAACAGAAAGCCATCTCTGTCAATAAAATACCGTCCTCTAAGGTCCCGAGACAAATCATTTGAAGAACCCTTCTTGTTAGAAAACAGCTTCCCAAGGAGTGAATTTGGAAAGCTTGTCAAGGTGGCATGGCGAGTGTAATACACCTGTCCACCCACGTTTAGCTCTATAACATCTGATGGAGGGTTTTGCACTGAGCCTTGCTCTTTTGCAGGTTGGGTTTTGCAGTTTTCGCTCAGTGCCATTTTCTTTCTTTCTTTTTTTTCAGATCTTAGCACAAACGTCCCAGAAGTTCATTCAAGGTGTGGGGTGTAGCTGCATGGCATTCATGCGCTCAGACCCGAAAGCACAGTCTTGATTCAAGCTGCAGTCCTCGCATCCAGTGTCTCATGACAAACAATCCCAAGGTGTGTCAACAGTACATCCTTCAACCCCGTGCGTAAATGTTCCGGCCTGCTGTGCATCCTTTTTGAACAGAATCGATTATCATAATCAGTGAGGGCATCGTGTTACAGACATCCTCTGCAAAGGGGTCATTGCTGTGACTTCAGAGGAATGTAATCCTAACTTCACTCTGAAATTTGGCAGCATCGAAAAAAGTAAAAAAATAAATAAAAAAAAGCATGTTAGTGCTTTTTAGTCTTCAGTTGAAAGGTTCATCGTCTTGGATTTAAGTTCAATCAGAGCTCAAGGAAAACTGAAGCATGTGTGTGGGTCCCATCATTCCCTTTTAGTCTAGTCTTTAGTCCCATCATTCCCCTTTACAAGTGGGATGCTGAAACCTGCTCCAAGGTTGTTCCACAGAGGAGTGGACTCCTGTGCGCACCCATGTCTCCAAACTGCTGAGTGCTGAAACGGTTGGACCGGCAGAAGGTTTAAGATAACGTTGCTCCAAGCTGTGCAAGAGAGAGAGAGAGATACAGCGAGAGACAGCGAGAGAGAGAGAGAGAGAGAGAGAGAGAGAGAGAGAGAGTCGTCCCATGAAATAATGTCTTACATCATCTTAAAGGAAAATGACATTTGCAGACGATCGACATGAGGCGGACTGATGTGGGTGCATCTGTGCTGATTTTCATGAAATTCTGATCTAGCCACGGGCGACGTGCAGCTGGCGGAGAGGATTCAGGTCTAATGCAGTTTTAACATCCGGCGTTGCGGATTTTAATCCCTTCACAGAGTCTTCACAGAGGCTTTTGCATTTGCATTGACCGCTTTTAGCTGACGCGCTTTATCCGGGGTGAGGAGTGAGGTCCCACTGTCTTGCTCAAAGACTCATCGGCAGTGGCAGCTATACGTGAACAGACTGGTGCCATAGACTCGTTTTCTGCCCAGCTGTCCATAAATAATCTGGCTCTAAAATGTAATGAAAGTAAAATGAAAAAGCACTGCTCAACATCCGACTGAACCTTCAGACAACAACTTCACTTCTTTCACCCAAGAACACTGTGTCTGAATTTGAAAATTGACCTTTTCCTCATCGATTTGACCGAGTGGATTCTCATTTCAGCACCATGGACAGATCTCATTTTACTACATATTACACTCTCAAATTAGCTTATATATTATAGCCTACACTATTTTAAATGTTTTGCTAGTAAATTAACTTAATGTATCAGGGTGAAGTCTGAGTTGGTACCAACATCTCCCATAAAGTGTAAGATTATGAGCCCTATTGCTGAATCATTTTATTCTGGATGATGGCATCAGGAGGGTATCAGAGGTTTAGGACTAGTACATTAGTACTAAAGGCCTGCTCCCAGTGAATTTGTCATACAGCCATCAGTGTACTCCACAGAGAGTACTGTAGGGCGGAAAATCCAGTTTGGCTGAAGTGAGCTGCAAGAGGCTGAATTCAAGGCTTGACAATGCATCTATATATAGGTCACAAGCTCATGTTGTAAGGTATAAGACAAACAGGCATATGTAGAAGTTCAATTGTAAATAATCAGTATATGTGGAAATAAGGGTGATAGAACTGTCAGTTTCTAGTTTTATATTCAGACCAAACTGTATAAGGTCCATTATGTCCTCTAGTCTGGGGTTTTCAGATTGTTTTGAATATCTTGTTTGCTTCCCAGGTTGTTTTTTGTTGTTGTTGTTGTTGTTGTGTGTGTGTTTTGAAGCCATGTTGTAATAAATCAGAGGCTTTCTTTGCTGCAGTGCTGAGAGAAGGCGTTGATGATGGGAGAGCACCCTTGACTCGTGGTTTTTGAGGAGGCAGCGGTCACGCTTTACCCTGTTAATTCAGAGTATATTGTGCTGGAGAGGGGTTGCTTAGCAGCTACAGGGGACTGAGTGGGATTCAAACAGTGGGGATTTAGAGCTACAGCGAGCATAACGCTGATCTCCTTTTCTGTGATGTGAGGTTTTGCTGCTGACATTATACACAATATTGTAATGTTTTGTGGATTGTGTGACCTTACCATTAAAGCAGACACCGCTAGTGATAGAAAAAAAATATATCAGTATAATCAGGTGGTTATGCTTTTGTTTCATATTAATACATTCATGTAGATTGGAGTATTTCTATGGAGTTAGTATGTATATAGTATGACTTGGAGATCATTCTCTGCCCCCTGTATGGGGATAAATCTCTTCCCATATGAGCTATATAACCCCTGTTTGTTATTCACCTCACTTATCCTCCCATTAGAGCCAATTTCCCTGTCTCCTGTCTTCACTTTATTTCCTGTTTGTGTGCTACTCCCAGGTTAGATTCTATCTTTTGGAAAGGGTTGAATTTCACACAACTTCAGCATGAATAATGTAAGACAATCAGCTGAGCGTGAAGTTGGAAAATCTGTATTTGCTGGAACCTTAAATTGACAATTCTGGGTTTTTTTGCAAGCTCTTGCATTATAATCTGTAGCAGCGTGTTTTATCAACACATAGAGAAATGGTTTAAAAATCCTTTTTAAAACCTCAAAACAAAAAATGTGTAGAAGTTTTATGCTGAAATGTTATATATAAAAACATGTACCTCGCTAAACATTGAAGACATACTGTGTAATTTCACAGACCAGCCAGTGAATTTGCTGTCTCACTAAATGTGGTATAATGCACTGTTGTGCAGCCTTGAGAGCAGAAATAATGCAGACTCAAACCTCTCTGCAGAGTTATTCCCCCAGTACACATTATAGCCTATCTTCCTTCTTTTTTCAGCCCCTCATATTTCCAAATGGGAGGCAGAGTGTGAACTGGCATCTCTTGAGAAATAAAATGGATTATTTATTTATTTATTTTGCAGTGCTGCAAATTTTTATAAGTAAAAAAAAAGCACTCACGCTTTTGAATTGAGACATTTTTGGTTTACACTATCTTTGAAAGTGAACACGTCTGGTTATTTTCTACTCTAATGGTAAGGTGAAAAGGTCACCCAGTAATTAGAGCGTACTAATTGATAATTATCTAATAATGGTTTATTGTTCAAGGATGCAGCTGCTTCAATGACATTGTGTTTCCTCTTGAGGCTCTAGAGGGCAGCACAATAAGGAAACTGTAGTCTCAAAATATGCAATTTATTTTTTATTTATCTAGTAAGCATTTAGCCAGAAGATCTCAACCTCTCTGTCTTAGTTTGGTAAATAAATGATAATTACAGTGCTCAAATTAAGAAAATCCTGAATGCATTTCGTTATGTCAACTAATGTTATATTGCAATGCAATATAATATAGTTATATGCAGTTTACACCAATACACCAACCACTACTACAGGCCAGTGTAAGGAGTGAGTGAGTTGATATGTGCTTATTTTACATATCAATAAGTCTCGGGCTAAAATATATAGAACTGTATAATGATACTGTGTTTTATTCTGAATTTATTTGGAAATCTTAATCATCTTTCAGTGATGTGTCAGCAAAGGATTCAGACCTCCCCATTTTATGACATGGTATTAATATTTGTTGGTGACATAGGCATTAGTACGTTTTAGTGGCTTATTTTGTTTTTTTTAAGGAATCAAACCTGCTTGCTCTGCTAGAGTCTGCCTGTCACTATTAACAATTACAAACCACGCTGATCAGCTGTATGAACAACCAAATAGACAAATGACGTTTTTGATGAGCACCACTTCGCTCCTGTGTGCATTGCCTTGATTTTCCCCTATAGCGTTTTTCTTTTTTATTGTTTTTACTCTTGATTGTGTCCTGACACAAAAACTGCATTACTAATTGAACTGCAATGTATTTGTTTTTTGCACAAAAGACCTATTGATTTGTTTTAGATTAATTAAATGTTTATTTAAATGATTATTTTAAACCACCAAACTGGTGCTGAGAGTTAGAGCGCTTGAACTCCAGATAACACAACAACCTGCAGTGACGCTGCGCGACCTGCAGGCGGCGCTGCATATTGTAAACAGCTCAGCTCACTCAATTCTCCATTTTGTATGTTTTTCCTGAAGGTGAGCGCCTACTTTCCCAAGTGGCTAGCTGAGAATCAACACAACTCAGCCAGTTTAGCACAGTTTGCATGACAATTCACAGCTAGGTCAAAGTGGAAAGACTGAAAACTGGTGTAACAGCGTCAGCTCCGCGTATTACTTTGGGGTTTATGTAGCATGTAGCTTGGATACGACGCGAAATTGAGTCAGTGACACTTTCAACCACAACAATGTTGACAGACGACCTGTGGACACACACCAACAACCAGTCGTTTCAAGGGTAAGTGAGGTTTTAATCACACGTCATCTAATATATGAGTTGGCTAACAGACGCACAGTCAACGTTGAATATGCAGTTATATGGGCTATGTTAGCTGGTAGGCACGGAATGTGGGCACGTAGTCACTATAGTTGTTAGCCACATTGCTACATAGCGTGCTAACGTTAGCAGGTACTAGCCGTTGGTAAACTTTACGATTCTCTGTGTGTGGTTTGTGGTCGGGCCCGTGTGCTTACCTGACGTATATTCTATCAAAGGTTAGCACGACTGTCATCATGCCCTCATATTGACGTTTTGCCAACTGGAATAGCTACTGTTAGCTATCTTTAGTTGCGTTAGCTATCAAGGGCGCGCGGCGGGGGGGTGGGGGGTGACATGCTTGGCAACTTTCCCCCGTCTTATATCTGCCTAATGTTATTTAAGTGAACTCTGCATGTGCACAACTTGAAGCCATTTAAAATTACATTACACTATTGCAGCACGCCTGTAAAGCACCCGTTCAGTGGTTGTGATGCACGCTATTCAGCCACGTTTGTTAACTCTCTTATCTGTTTACCCTCCCTAAATAAATAAATAAAAAAACAGATGGATAAAGGTGGAGTAAAGAAGATAAAATACCGAAGAGATGACCATTTAAGCAAACTGGTCTACACTGAAAGCTCAGAGGAGGGAGGTCCGTTGAAAGTGGCTCCACACAGCGCTGTGTCTATCACCACCACCTCTGTGGTTCTTCCATCCAGCCCGTTGATGCAGCCAGGACAGGTGCCTAACGGCCTCAGCAACAGCCCCCTTCCAGAGGAGCTCAGCTCCACCTCCTTCACTGCCACCGTAGGCCCCTTGCAGGTAGATCTAGATCCCAGAATCCTGACCAAAGATCAGAGGCCCCAACAGAAACATCAGTTGCTCCAGCCATCTACCACATTTGGTCGTCAAATCCTGGGGGAGAATTTGCTGCAGCTGGAGGCCAGTATAGCAGACATTACCCAGTCCTCTATGGATTCACTCATTGGGGGATCAGATCCCAACTTTTTTGCCATGAAAACAGAAGATTTCTCCATGGATAAAGACCAGGATCCCATTGACCTCGACCATGCCTTGGAGCACATTGGGAAAGATGTGGACGTGAACCAGAAATTGTTCATTGACAATACACTGGAGCTGCTCCACGATTTTGACCTCACCGGGTCCCCTTCAGATTTTTACGTAGGGGATGATGCCTTCCTGTCTACTCTGGCAGATGATTCTCTGCTTGGGGAGGTTAGCACTGAGAGGGACATCAAATCTGCCACAGTGGAGAGCAGTAACGGCAGCGGTGAAGTCTCTGTTGCTCTCAATGGCAGCAATATGACAAGTCCAGATCAGTCCAGCACTATCATATCCAAAACTGCCAATTTAATACCTACAACCACTTTGTCTGCGTTGGTAAAGAAAGAAAAAGATGCTGGTTATGTTCAGCTGTGCACCCCAGGTGTGATCAAACAGGAGAAGACATCTGGAGGCCTGAGTTACTGCCAAATGAGCGGCACATCTTCCACCGACCTGCCCAGCTCTAGCCCCATCTCTATCTGTGGGGTCAGCACTTCAAGTGGACAGAGCTACCACTTTGGAGTCAGCCCTAGCGGAGGCAATGAAGGTCAACAGCAAAAGGATCAAAAGCCAGTGTCCAACCTCTATATCCCAGTGACAACTATTGGTGGGTCCTGGAACAGAGGACAAAGTGTTGTGGACAACTCGGGGATGCACAGGGTCAATGAGACTTTCTCAAGCTCTCCCACCTACCCCACCAGCTTTACCAGGTAAGAAATGTAGGCACCACTCAGATGAACTGACGTAATCCATTTAGTCTCACTCGATCCAACATATTTCTCTGTTGATCTCAGTTATATACTTAATCTCCCCTGCATCACCAGACATATTTTCTGTTAGTTCTCATCCTTGCTGCATTTGAACAATGCTTTATGCACACAGATTCTCAAGTTCTTGTGCTGAAATGATTACCAATTGGTTCTTAATTCATAACAATTTGCACATTTTATCCAGTCAAAATAAATATTTGCTGGTTACTGCTCTGGGTTTTTGACTGTTGGTTAAAGAAATTGAGACATTTGAAGTTAGGATGTCCCAATCAAGTTTGTCCAGGGTCCCTATCTTGAGTCAAATATTTCTATTTAGCAGATATTACAGCTACACATAATAAAATATGTCCTGTACTGGCTTCCTTTAATAATGTATTTCTATATTTTTGTTATGAGCCCTTCTCAGTGATTTGAATTGTATTCTTGGATAGAGAAGTGTCAGCTACTGTTGTGACATGATTTGTTCAGCCTTGTTTAAATGTTTAAATGCAGTTTTTTAACCGGCTGCCTTTTTTTAGAGGCATAGTTCACCTGAGAAATGTCACTGAATGTCAACCCAAAGAGCTTTTGGCTTGCTGATTCTCACTACTGATTGTTTGTTTACACCGCTTTATGGTTGACCTGCTTATAACCTTGTGCATCAGGAAATAGTTAGAGTTTTAATTAAGGTGTTTTTGACAGCTTGTTTATTGCAGGAAATAAATCATAAATGGATTGGCCTCCATATAGATGAGACCAGTCCATTAGAATATGCCCCTAATTTAAACCAAACTTTGGACCTTAGTTACTTGTGATTGACATTTGCCATTATGTCTGAAATGTCATTGATAAGATTAGTATTTGCTACAAAAATAACTTGTAGTTGCAGCTCTGCTCATGTTTGTAGTTCAATGTAAACATGCTCATAAATCACACACCGTGATTTTTAGATAACTGCTCTCTCTCTCTGGTTATCAGCTGGCTATGTTGGTCCAGGATTTTCTAGTCTGAGTTCATATACATGAAGCAGTTAGGGTTTATAACAAACAGACAGTTACATGTAGTATTATCAGAGAAGGCACAGTATATTTAATAATGGTAAAAATATTGATTCCTTTTTCTGAATGAGAACATTAGTGTAAAAAGTAAATAGACAAGTAAAATGTAGTCAGCCTCGAATAGAAGGAAAAATTGATTGGAAGAATAGAAAATGATGCAATAATCTATATATTTTAGAATAGAAAAGGCTTGGAAATTTGAACATGTTAAGTAACACGGAGCAGGAAGGGAAAAAAAGGAAGAGGAGAGTCCTGGAGATAGTAAAAATATGTAAATAATAAAAAGGCTTGAAAAGTAGAAGCTGTTTTACCACATTGTAGTGCAAATGCATTAGTAAGAGGCACTTGTGTGTGAAAATAGTCTTCCTTATTCAAATTAAGGGACTGATAAGTGTACATCGTTAAGGCACAGTCGTCTCAGTTATAGTTCATATAAAGATTACAGATTTGCCTTCATCAAATGCCCTCATGTTCTCTGAGCTACGTTTGCATTTTTTTTAAAGATCTGTTTTACAGCCATATTTTTGCTATAATCAAATGAACAATCATTCATCATCAATCAGTCTAAACACGTGACTGTGTTCTCCAAGGCTTATCACTGACAGTGTGGTGGTTTTTTTTCGTCCATTTTTGAGGAGGTGGACATTTTAGATGTTTTGATAAGCCTGAACAAAAACTGCAGCTCGTAGGTTTGGTTTGCGAAATTGGCTACCATAGCAACGGAGCTCAATTTGAAATTAAGCCATCACCAAGATAAAAATGCCAGGGTTAACCCCTGCATTAGTTAGTTCACACACTAATCCCTCTTGGGGAGACGGGCTCTTGAACTGTATAGCGAAGGGCTGCAGGCTTAAACACAGTTTTTGAGAAAGCTGCTGGTAGAAAGTGGAATTCCACTTATCCAAGTCTGACATCTTTACTCAGACTGGACAAGCCTGAGCATCATGTGAGTGTTCATGACATGTCTACATGCCACTGTGTGTTTATCTTAATAGCTATTTCACTTTTCAGTTCAACAGACTGTTAGTCCTGCTCAGTATCCACTCCGCTTTAATCCTCCAGTTGCATTATGCCAAAAATAAATCTGAGATGTGCACTTTCTTTTTGAAGCGAGTCTGTCCCCAAAGAGCAGCAGAGACAGTTCATTCAACAATAGGGATGAATGACTTGTGGCCTTTACAGTTTGATCAGGCCGGTACAGTAAGAGAGAAAATCTTTCTGTGAAGGGAAAAGTGAAAAAGGCGACTCGTTCTTCACCGACTTACTCATGTGATACAGCTGAATCTTAATTTCTTTCCAGCGAGTTCTCATTCAGACGAATGTAGAGAGTCCAGTCACAGTGTGTGGACTCAACACACCCCCACAAAGTGTCTTTTGTGCAGTTATTGCTTTGCTGCCTTGTAGAGTTTTATGAGTTCAGCTGTGAACGTGGCTTTGGGGCCCAGTCGTGAAGTAGCTCACTAGAAATTCTTCACTAACTGGTGTGACAGTATGTTGCGTCTTAGGGGTGTGTTTTTTTTTTCTTTTCTTTTGTTTGTTTGTTTGTTTGTGTTTTGTTTCTGCCTCTTTTTTTACTCACACCTGTCTGATTATCTGATAGGGAATAATCAGCCTCCAGTCACGTCTCAAAGATTGGCACGCACAAGTATGTCATGCCATTGAGGGCACAGATTGTATTTTTATTGCAAATGATGCTTGGTTTCATCTTCTGGACTGTCTGATAGTCGTCCTAATGCCTGGTGACCAGGAACAGATGGAGAGAGACACGAGATATAACTCATCTTCACTGCACATGTGGCTTTAATTGCCTTGCCTTTTGTATTTTTAGAGGTGTGTGTGTGTAAGCAAGGATTGTGTCATGTGAGTCCTGATCTTTTTCTTTTTTGTGGGTATTGGTTTATCTGTGTGCAAGCTTGGCATTTGTGTGGCTAGTGTGACAGAGTCACCTCAACCTGTGTGACATTTAGTGGCTTGAAATTAGTGGCTCTGTGGCTGTTAGGCTGTTTGCATCATGTCACCATCTCCTCCAGCTTCTCACGCAATTGTTTTGCTGCTTCCTGCTGCGACTGAGGCTCAGAGGGCTTCGCATGGCACTGAGGTACCTGCCCTGCCGTAGAGGTCGGGGATTGCCACTTCGCAGGTCTTCTGAACATTCGTCCAACTCGCAGAGACTAGTAACATAACCACATGCGTTACACATCACCGGTGCCTTAATTTTTCCGTACCACGTTGTCTGCTCATTTTATACATGACACAGTCTGACAGTTTTGCAATCTGACTCAGTGCTCCGCTTCTCACACAATGACAACTGTGTCACCTCGAGAATTGCTGCGCTTTTGTTCCTATTTTGGGAAATTGACTCCCTCACTGTACGATATCTGGTTTTGATGTGGTATGACCTGATTAACACTTGAGTTCCACTGAAAGGAAATACCTGCATTATATGTAGAAAACACTGAAACATAATGCCTCTGCTAGAAAATCACACAGCTCCTTTAGTAGGCCTGTGTTATGTAACCTTTGTTTTTAGCGTGGCATTTCCTCCTCTGCCTGTGATTGGCCCAGCACGTAGAGGGGAGTTTGTGGGTCAGATGTAATGACTTAGCCATATATCCTGCTTCAGCAGTACCCCATTTTGTTCCTCAGTGCTCTTTGACAACATAAGAAATGTTGTGGAGCATATGCTGTGTTGAAATGTTACTTATAATGCGCACTGTACGTTACTGGAATTTCTTAGAGGCTTTTTTTGACTCGATTGTGTGTAATGGAGTGACGTTGTGTGCAGGAGTAACACAAACGGTTCACTGAATAGAGCTTTTTTTCCACATCTTGCATGCAGACAAAGCAGTGTTGTGTAGCTTCAGCAGCTAGTGTGCTCTTTATTTGCATGGTAGGACGTATGCTTCACACAAGTAGACATTAGTCATCCATTGAAGTAATTTCAAAGGAGATGGATGGATTCATAACTCATGCTCGTTTATTTTCTTCCCTTTATTAATGGTCGTTTTAATAACACACTGCAAACATATCCTGGCTGATATTGCTGCATATTAACACAAAGCTGCAATTATTAGTCGACAATTTAGTGAGTTGATTGGTAGAAAATGAATCTTCTACTTTTATTGTGGATTAATAATTTTTCTCTCAGATTACTTTATAGTGAAAATGGTTGTTAGTTGCAGCCCTAACAGACAGACTTGTAATGAGGCTTAGATATACTTCTCAGCTCTGAATCACTGGCTCAGAGCCTGTTGTGCGGTCAGACTGAATAAAGTGGTGCCTGGGCAAGTTGAAGAGCGCACCCGACAGTGTGTTCACTAAGGCAGTCAAACTCCAGAGAATTTCACGTGGGACTATTGAGTCAGCTTTGGAAACTTGCTATGACTGTCTGCTGAATAAAGCTTAAGAGGAAAACGACAAGGTGCTGCATTAAAGCAGTTTTCTGACTTCATCTCTGTCCCAGCAAACACGTTTACTTTCCCTCCTAGTTGCATTTCTTCAAATCCTGCATAAGATGAACTATCATACTTCAGATACAACACAGCCTGCCTATCTACAGTATTTTCTCTTAATACAGGTAGACAATTAAAAGCTGATAATGGCTGGAGGCGTGGTCGACACAAAGTTATATAATGTTATATACATTATGTAATGGACTTGCCAGCTGATGTAGTAAAAAGTTAAAAATAGTAGTTGCATGGATGTAACTCTGGCTCTGTAAGTATGCGCCAAGTCCTCCAATACTACACTTCCACTCCTTTAATTTAATAAATTCAACTATATATATATATATGCTATTTGTGACTGGATAAGCTCAGTAGTGGAGCTGGTAATTATTCAGGATCAGCTTTGAGCTTATTTTTGTGTTTATTATTTTATTTTCTCAAAAAACTGCAGTACAGTTTCCAATGTTTTATGTGCTCTTTTTGCAGTAAAATTGCAGGAATGGGGAAAAATTATAGGCAAAAAAACCAAAAACACTACCAATTAAGAGTTATATGTAATCACTTCCCTTGTGCTGAGATGACACAAGTTACCACAACACGTAATGTGACAGTTGGTCTGAATCACATGCACTTTGTTGATTTGGCCATTTTATGCAGAAAAGTTGCTGTTTAACGTGTGAATTTTATTAAATTGTAAACCCCTGTAAATATTGCAGAGATTAGTTGAGTTTGCATTAATTATTATGGTTGTAAGATTTCTTAGAAAGGACTATTTAAACTGTTGCAGTGACGTGTTGGTGAAGTAAAATGGTGTCTGTAGCAGCTGTCTGTGGTATCAGCTGTGATTTGCTGCCTTATTTGATACATGAGTAGTTTTCAATCTGAAGTCCATTTATATATAGCTATATATATTTATAGCAAGCTTATGTTTTGTATATGAATAGTCTTTGTCTCTGTGTGTTATGAGAGTAACCCATGGTCAGAGTATTCAGTGCACACACGTCACCTTTCTCTCTCTCTCTCTCTCTCTCTCCCCCTCCCTCTCTCTCTCTCTCTCTCTCTCTCTCTCTCTCTCTCTTCGTCCCCTCTTCTTCCTTCCTGAGACCTTTACTGTCAGCAGAAGCTTTCAGCTGCTGTAAATAACCTTTTATGATTTTGTTTATGTGTGTGTGTGACATGCATGTATGTTGGGGTGTAGCTGTGTGCGTGTGTGCGCGTGTGGGTGTGTCGCGAGCGCTGTGGCAGGCAGACCACAGAGCGCTGCCGTGCAGCTCACTCTCGTGACCTACTTTCCCTCCTGCCTCCCCACAGCTGGCGCCGATGTGAACGCAGCAGATCAAATGCCAGCCATTCCAGTCGCTTTCACGTTATTACAGCATTCCCCTATAACCACAGTTACTGGTTGCTTTTTTTTATATATATATTTAGTTTTTTTTGTTGTGATGTGACACCGGATATGCTTATAGAAATTCCCCATAGCGAGGTCAAGAGGATATAGCCGAGTCTGTGTGGTGTTTGTGCTTCTCTTCTTACTTTTGCGTACAGTTGTCGAGTCAGCAAAGTCAAACTTTAGGAGTGGGTTCCTCCCACATCCAGTGGTATCCAGCTAAAAGTATTACAGCGGTGCACACAGTAGCAGCGAGCTTCTAATTCATTTTAAAGGCCAGGAAGCCACCTCCCACCTACACTCACTAACTGCACTGATTATGGAAACTCAAATCCTTTAGGGTTGTTTTTTTTCTTCTGCTCTGCCATGGATTAGGTTAAGTCTTCTCCTCTGGTGTTTGAAGCCACGCACTAGTTGCTGCTTGGGGCTACAAATGTGGCTGTTATTTAAACAGGCTTGTCAATATAGCATGAAGGAGAAGACAATGGCTCCTTGCAGTCGGCGACACTGTGGGACCTTTCAGAGAATCACATGTATGAGTATCTCTCTAATAGCCTGTATTGTTGAACCAAAACACTGGGCATAAAAAAACTCTTGCTGTCTGTTATGGGTGGGCGACGTGGCCTTAATAACATTGCATATTTTTGCGGTGAGCACATTTATGACGATATGAAAATGATTTTCAGCTGGCGTGGTCAGACCTGTATTCCATCTGTGTTTGCTCTTCTTTAAAATAACTCTGATCAGAGTCATCAATCGACTGACATACACAAGTACAGCTGAATGTAGACAAATAATACATGTCCAGCTGGGGATTATCAACTTCAGTCTACTGTTTGACTGCTTGAGCTTGTCTGGTTGTGCAGTGAGCTTTTCCACAGACATCCTGTTAAGCCATTACAGTATTTTTCCCAACATGTATTAACTCAGTAGGTTCTTGTTTTGTCCCTATGGTGCAACACGCTGCAATGCAAACCTGAAATGATCGACCAGTCATGAATCTGACAGATCCCGATTCAGTCCAGTTACTCAGAGGTTTGTGTTTGTGGCATTTGTTGTGTGATGCAGCACATCTGCTTTTATTCTCTGAAGCTTCATGTTATCATACCTCTTACACGCTAACCAGGTTGTTGTTGTCTTTAGCAACAGGATTTAATCGATATGCGTTGCTGTTGTAACTAACCATGATTTAAATGCAATATGGTGACATGGCAACTTCATATCACATTAAAATTTTTATTGACATTATCAGAAATGATATGATATGGCACACCCCTACTGTCAATGATTTGCCATTGAATAAATTGTCTGTTGGAGTATGGCTTGTGTATTGTGACAGTGTTGCAGTAATATCACATACCGGTAAAGAAATAATGTTATTGAAGGGCAGATATGTGAGTGCCCAGCCTCTCCACTCCTTAATAGAAGCTGTGTTGTTGTTTCGAGAGTGATTCAGAGCGTGCGGACCAGTTCCTCTTTCTATTTTAGTGGTTCTTACCTCAGGGAAGGAGCTCTTCCATCTGCTCCTCCGCTTCTCTCCTTTTCACGCTCACAGTGTTTTGGTGAAGATCAGGGGTGATGACCTTGTTAGTGCAATGTTAATCCACATCAGGAACAGTGATAGTCATTACAGTATCACAGTAGTCACGTATGAAGTATGTAGCCACCCAGCCAGATTTTTGTGCAGATCCTAATTCAGATGTAAATCAGACCTGCGTTAAAACAACACGGTGCGGGTGTTTAGCTTCAGGTAACAGCAAGTCATAAAATGCAAGGAAGTAGATATGTGGATTTGACGCCAAAACATCGCACAGTGGTTTATAATACTCATACTGAGGATTTTACAACTGTTTTATCTTCCATCGCAACCATTGCTAGGTAAACAGTAGAAATACTCAGATCATGTGATAAAGTAGTCCACCAGGAAATTAATGTTCTGCCCCTGATCTGAGGAGCACCGGATTCGGCTGCATATTATTGGGAGATGTGCGGAGAATCACCACACTAGTCTAGGTTCAAGTTTTCTGCTAGAGCTCCCTGTGATTACATCCCAGCTGCCCCCCAACCCTCTTCAAATGAAAGCAAGGGCTGTGATATTTCACACAGAGCTAAAGATGAACTTGACTGTAATCTCATCATATTCAGTTTCATTCAGCAGCTTGACCTCACCACATGTCTGCCAAAGACAACCGGTTGAACAAAAGCATCGTTCATATCAGTCTGATCACTCATTTGCATTGATTGGGCCTGAAGGGTATATGGAGCAATGGCCTTCCAAGTCACTCGTGACACTCACGACTCAAAGGGGATTATGATTTGTTAAGCAGGTCACTGGGCCACCGGCACTGTAAGCGCGTCAAGTGGCTTTCTTCATTAAAACTCTGATTGATCGCACTCCTACAAACGTAAGCGGTTAACTTTCTCTGCTCTGCTCTTGTTAAAGTCGAGGCCCGTCTTGGGTTGTCTCAGCGTCTTGTGCTGCAGCTGAGCTCTGGCCGATAGTAAACTCTGAGGGAATTTGAGAACTTCCTGTCAACGGCAAGCACTCGATTCAACAGATGGTTTCAAAAAGAGGAAATTTTGTCTCCCCACATTGCTGTGCAGCTTTGATTGAGGTTTGTCTGTCTACAAAAAAACATATACGTAGCTCGTCTCATGGCCTCGTTGAAAGTCACTTTGATTTTTGAGTAAATACCACAAAGCAATGACAACGTTGCTTCTGTCTGACTTTGTTGTTGAAACGTATAACGGCTGCTGTAATTGGATTGGAAGCAGTAGCCTAAAGCCTTTCAGTAAAGCTGTCCTGCTGACACCACCCCAGTGGGCCAGTGAAGGACAAACACCCCTCCACGCCCTGTGACATCATCATCATCATCGCACTGGCCTCATTAGTTTCCGCCCTCCCTGCTGGTCACCATGTCCTGCTTTTGGGGCTTGAAGGGCTTTTGTTTGTTTGTTTGTTTGTGTGTGTGTGTGTGTGTGTGTGTGTGTGCTCTCATACCAGAGCGATGAGGAGACACCACATAAATCTGTGTGTGAGACAGATGGCCAACTGCTAATATCATCACAAGCTCTTTTCTATGAAATGTGTTTACTGTTTGCAGATCGTGTGTACTGTTGGCTGTGATCCATATGGCAGGCCTTCAGACATGATATAACATTACAATTAATAATCCAAAATATTCTGTACAACAGGAAATAAGATCTGTAATACTTTGATATTAGAGCATTACAGGTACGATTATAAGGCGTGAATAGCTGATCTTAAAGCAGCGTTTATTGATGTTTTTGACAACCTGGGACAGTGGAACAAGCTGTAAACACAACAGTGACATATTTCCACCATTTAAAATTGTTATGATGATCAACATGGAAAATTAAAGGTTGGCTATTTACACCTCTAGCAGACACAAAGTGACATAAGCTTTCAGTTTGAGTTGTGTTTCTCCCCACCTGTTTTAAAAAATGCGAAACTTGTTTCTTTACTCATGTATCACATAATGGAGATTTATTAATAAAATCATAATACTTTTATTATTTATGATTCTGTGTTGGCCCCGACTTTACTAGGAAACATTGAATATAAGAACCAAGCATGATCTTAAAATAATCTGTAGTGTATTAGATCTGTTGGGTGTGTGGTTAATTTTTAAAAAATTTTCTTAGTTTTGTTGTTTTGTCCTGTTGCCAATCTTGCAAACAAATGATAAATGCAGTTTCTGTCTCTGTTAAATGGGTTGGTCCACGTTCCAGGTCTGAAAAGAGTTTAGATCTGCACTGCAGTTACACATATTTATAATTACTCTTCTCAAGTTATCAAACTATGATAAATTATAAGCACAGTATCGTGTGATTTGTTTAGTGCCACTTATGCATCTTGGCTTGGTTTCCACCACAATGAAATCAAAACTTTTCGTACTTCAAAATATTGTGTGTGATCAAGTTCAGTTTTATTTGAACACAGATTCAGTTCTTCTATGTTCTCATTTAAATTTGGCCCACGTTTAACCTCAAACATCTGGATATGGAGAAAGTTGTTTAGTGAGTGCCCCACTTTGTGGTGTCTTCGCTTCCCAAACCAACCACAAAGTATGAGGGTGTATAAAACAATGTAGATTTGTGTTAATGGCACTCAGGAAGCGAAAGCACACAGTTGTATTGGATACAAGTCATTGGAGGTAAATGGACAGACTTGACCAAACTCTCAGCCCTGTCATGGCGAGGCAGAGACAGCCGCCTGTTGTTTTTTTTTTTTTTTTTTTTTCTTGCTTTATCTGCCTGAATGCTTCTGGACGAGCTTTGATGTTTCACTCAGGTTTTCCCATCCTGCTACGCCCACTGACTGCTGCGCCCTGGCCTGCTTTCATGCTAATACCCTCATGTTGTGTAACTAAGAGTAAACTTGCCTCTACAGCTCAGCTCTGCATAAGTGTGTTATTGTGCAGTGACAGTTTAGATCAGCCTTTATCAAATAAAACGGTTTGCTTTTATTGAGGCAGTGGACGTTTTGACATACGAACAGACAGACAGACACAGTTGTTGCTCGGATCAGGCTCGATATCCTCTCGCTGTGGGCGTTGTTGTTGCTGTGGCCACTGGGTTAGAAAGGGGGTGTGGACCTCTGGTGCATGGATGCAGCAAAGCCTAGGGTCCTCTAGTGGTCGTTTTGAGAAAAGGGGAAAAAATGCATCCGTAACCACTTGTGACTGGGTCTGGAAACATTTGTGGTTCAATCAAAAGAAGGGTTGGTTTAAAACAACCACTGGTGACCACAGATTTTGAGATAATTTTGGGCTTTAAAGGCCTAAACGGGAACAACGGGACCTACTTTTCTTCACACATGATGTTAGGAACAAAGTCTAAATTGAGATTTTTAAAAAAAAGCACAAGGAAAACATTGGCAGGAGGATATTTATGTGTAGTGTATCTGTGTAGTTTATTTGTGCAAGTATTTAGTACATAAATGTAAATATGAACTGAAGCTGAACTCTCAAATCTGAAAGCATCTTTTCAGCGGGCAGGACAGACATGCAGTATGTGCCATGATATGAATTTGACTGAAATGTTTGTGTAGCTATGTCAAATTTATATCTATCATTTTTTTTAAAGCAACAACTTTAACAAGCAGGAGAAGTAAAATTTATAATAAATTCCATTTCAGTCTTTTATAGGTATGTGACTGAATATCACTAACATTTTTCTTCTCCTTTCAGTTCTGTTTCCAGACAGGAAGGGGTCACCACTCCATCCTCGGCACAGGGAAAGAGCGTGACTCATAAAATCTGCCTGGTTTGCTCCGACGAGGCTTCAGGTTGCCACTACGGCGTACTCACCTGCGGCAGTTGCAAGGTCTTCTTTAAGAGAGCAGTGGAAGGTACAAAAGCCATGCGATGATCATTAATATCTCACTGAATTATTCACTGCTTATAATAAACGTATTCATCACTAATCTGTGACACTTGAGTTTGCTTGAAATGCTGGAGTCATTATGGTTTTGCAGGCGTCATTAAAAAGTAACAGACTTTGTTACAGGTAATTAGTTTTTCCCCCTGGAGTGTTTGTCACAGTGATGAAGGTAAATAACAGATTAATTTTCTCTTCTTAGGGCAGCATAATTACCTGTGTGCTGGAAGGAACGACTGCATCATAGACAAGATCAGGAGGAAGAACTGCCCAGCGTGCCGCTTCCGCAAGTGTCTGATGGCAGGCATGAACCTGGAAGGTATATTTACCACACAGATAAGTGTAAACAGTGCACCTGGAGACTTTACTTTTGTAAATTTGTGGCTCTTAACTCTTTTCTCTCCTCTGCAGCGCGCAAAACTAAGAAGTTGAATCGCTTAAAAGGTGTCCAGCCGAGCAACCCGCCCGAGGTAATTCCCTCTCCCCCGGTGGAGGCTCGCTCTCTCTTACCCAAGTGCATGCCTCAACTCATCCCCACGATGCTGTCCCTGCTGAAGGCCATCGAGCCAGACACCTTTTATGCCGGCTACGACAGCACCCTGCCTGACACCTCCACTCGCCTCATGACCACCCTCAACAGGCTGGGCGGCAGACAGGTCATCTCTGCAGTCAAGTGGGCCAAGTCTCTGCCAGGTTGGTGGTGTAGATTATACAGGTGAAATACACTGTGAAATACAACTAAACTCCTTTTTCCGGGATAATTGAAATGCTGGCTTGTGCTTCAGCTCATAAATTTTGTCTTCTGACGAGTGACAAGTCTGGCAGCTATGTAACACACTACTAGCCTACTTAAATCTTGATTGGCCAACGGTGGGTGCCAATATTCTCCGATGCGTGCAAAAGGAGAGGGCTGTGCACCAGAGACAGAGAAAAATGACTGAAAAGACTTGCCAAATCAGGGAAGTGAGTTTCTAGATTTACTAGTTGAACTCGATCAGATGTGCCATATTCATATTTGTCCTTTTCCAGTGTTGCTTCTTCTAGTGTAATCCTGCCAGTCCTGCATGAAATTTATATCTGGTCATCATACACAACACAAATTGCAGTCGGCATGCGCGGCACTCACTCTGTCTGCCAGTATTTGATTTTAGCAGCCCACAACACAGTTGGAACCACAGATATCTATATAAAGTGTTGGCTAAAAGCAGCACAAAATGGATATCTTTTCTTAATTTTATTTGCATAAACAAACACACATGCTGCGACATCTGGAGATGGTCCATCCGTCACACGCAGGCACATTTGGACTCTACGTTCTCATATGGAGTTTTGTTTACTAGATTCTGCGCTCACAGAATAAATTTTAAGGTAGTTATTTTCCATAAAACATCAACATGCTTACAATTAGAGTATTAGTGCTCATCTAAATTTAAACGTATGGTCTGTACACTACCACATTGTCACTGGCTGTATTATCTCTCTATTAGTAGTTGAAGTATTTCCTCTTTGTTCCCTTCAGGTTTTAGGAACCTGCACCTGGACGACCAGATGACCCTGCTGCAGTGCTCCTGGCTCTTCCTCATGTCTTTCAGTCTGGGCTGGAGGTCTTACCAACAGTGCAATGGCGACATGCTCTGCTTCGCACCAGACCTCGTTATTAATGAGTATGTACTGTTCAGTTTATTTTCTGTTCACTTTGACTCAAATTAAGAATTGAAAAAGCAACTCTTAAGCATACATTTCAAGAGTTTTGGGCCAAGTTTGTCCTCATCCCCCACAATGTTACTTGACACTCATCTGAAATCTGCATCCTCAACCCTTCTCCATCACCAAACTAATAAACTGAATCTCATTTCTTGAAGAATGATTTAAAATAGGACCCATAATTTGTTGGCAGCAGGACCTTGAACATTTAATCTACAGAGATACAGAGCGCCGCTTCCTGTCCTTGATAGAGACTGCGCAGACAGCCTTATAAATCAGCTGTGACTTAAGGAGACGCAAGTATGTACCGTTTTCACAATTTTTGTCTGATTTAAGGGAGAGGATGAAGCTGCCCTACATGGCCGAGCAGTGCGAGCAGATGCTGAAGATTTCCAGCGAGTTCGTGCGGCTGCAGGTTTCACACGACGAGTACTTGTGCATGAAGGTCCTGCTGCTGCTCAGCACAGGTCAGAAACGTGGTGTTATGTTAATGCAGTCATTACTTAAACCATTACTCCAGTAGATGTATGTACAGGACAAAAAAAATGACTTTCTCAACTCATACCAGTGTTGGTACAGTACATTAACCTGAGTGTCACCTCTTCTGCAGTGCCAAAGGACGGCCTGAAGAGTCAGGCGGTGTTCGAAGAGATTCGGATGTCGTACATCAAGGAGCTAGGGAAAGCCATTGTGAAGCGCGAGGAGAACTCCAGCCAGAACTGGCAACGTTTCTACCAGCTCACCAAGCTGCTCGACTCCATGCACGAGGTACAGAGATGTACTACATGAAGACAAAATGCTCCGTCTGACACAAGCATTACATGTTACTGCCTGTGATTAATCTGAATTTGTTAGTTTAAAGCAGTTGTATTTTTTTATTAATTTGTTATGCACTAAACTCGCCACTCCGGTCAGTAGCACTGTTGCTACTTACGCTGCGGCTCTATTGGTAAAGCAGGTTGTCCCTTAACTGCAGGGTTGGCGGTTCAATCCTTGGCTGCCTCCTCTGTCCTTGAGCAAAACACTGAGCCCCTAAATTCATGACAGCTTACTGATAATGAGAAGCAAATGTAATGCATGTATGTGAACTAGCTAACAAATGACACAAGATGTGTTTATCTGTCTAATATCACCTGACGTCACCAAAAAAAACAAAATCATGTGTGTTCAGCATTATTTGTCTATTGAAAAAGAAAAGTACTGCATGCAAACAGTCTGAACAGTTGTGTTGAATTACAGTAGCTTTTCTGGATACACCATGAAGTTAAATATGGTGGGCGAAATAATTTTTAATGAGCCCGTTTTTGTGTAAATTCTCCACTGATATCTTCTCTGTGTGTCTGCAGATGGTCGGTGGGCTGCTCAGCTTCTGCTTCTACACGTTTGTGAATAAATCCCTGAGCGTAGAGTTCCCAGAGATGCTGGCAGAGATCATCAGCAACCAGTTACCAAAATTCAAGGCCGGGAGTGTCAAAGCCCTCCTCTTCCACCAGAGATGACTCTGCCCCATAACAGACACAATGCCTTAAAATCCCACCACATCAACCCTCCGCCTACCATCCCAGCCCCTCACCCCCGGAGAGCGACGATGAAAAGGACTGAGGATCTGATGCGAGGAGCGAATGAGTTTGTTTTTTTTTGTTGGTTTTTTTTTTTTTTTTTTTTTGTTTGTTTTTGGGTGCGAGTATGCAAATATGTTGTGGCTTACGGGTCTGGAGTGAAAGAGTGGAGAGAGTGGAGGAGTTTGCATGGAACCAGACAGATAGACAGACAGCGAGTTTTTGTTTTGTCGACCGGTCTAAGATGTAGTGTATAACAAGTAGGAAATGTTTGTAAGATAAAAGATAATCACAGAGAGAAATAGGCTTAACACCCATGTCGTCTCAGGTTTCTTACCTTCAGATACAGAACGATATCTAAAACAAATATCTATGTACAGGTTCTGATAGTATTTTCTACATTTTCAAAATCTAACAGTTTATACAATTTTCCAGGTTGTTGTTACCTGGGAAGGTAACAAAACTTAATTAATAACAAACTTAAAACTTAATTAATGCTCTTAAGTAGGTTTAGACTGTATGTTCCTCTTTTTAGTTTTTATAGGAGGTTGTTGTTTTATCAGTCACATAGGGGGTTAAAAATGTTTTCCAGTCAATTAAAAAAGCATATTTCATTGCTTTGACACATAGGAAACAATCCTGCTGGATTGTTGACTGACGCGCGTCACTCAAAGGATGATTTCTCCCACGAACCGACCTCTTCCAGGTTTACATGTCTATTGTAAAAGGGAAAACAATATGTGCCTTTTTTGCTTCAGATACCATCTTAGCCATCTCTTCCTACCTGTCCGAGGCGTGCTTCTCTTTAACCCAACATATGTTGATTGTACTTTTATATTACATGCAGTCACAAGCTTTCTTCCTTTCGTTTATCTTGTAGAAGTGGCAGCTCGGTGATCCTCTGTGCGTAGAAATGTTCCTTATCGTCAAGACAGAATATTCAAAGCCTGCTTCCTCTCACACATCTCCTGCACATTTTAACTCCTTAAGTGCTATTCGAGCACTTTGTACCCTGCTAAAAGGCTTTAAAAGACTGTGAAGAAAGACTGTTATACTGCACCAGTCTCTGCTATGTGGCGTCAGATGGACGTTGGAACCTTTCCTGTTAGGAAAAGCCCACTCTGACCTGTATTTTAGCGCCCTCCTCCTGCCCCAATAGTCCAATGATGGAATGTGATAGAAACCTGCGTCTACCAATCAGAAAAGAGAGGGCATGTTTTATTGTTTGCAAGATTATTCATTATTCATTTTTAACTCATCATTTTCAACACATTTCTGCGCTTTTAACTTGACTCAAACTGGTTGAAAAATACGTCCTTTTTTTTTTTTTTCTTTTTAACTTTTTACAGTCTGTTGTAAAAACTGACAAACATGCAGTTGTGATTCTGCAAGTGATGATCCAGGATGTACATGCTCTTCGGATAATTTATCAAAAGGCACAGCCTTTGTTGCTTTGCTACATGCTATAAAGGAATAGTTCACTGTTTCCTAAAATGGTGAACTATTCAAGACAGGAAATGAAGATTTTTATCTTTATTTGCTGTCTTGTCTCGAGGTTGATGAGAAGATTGATACTACTGTCATGTTTGTACAGTGAATGTGGAGCTTAGATAACAGAAACTTCCTTGAGTTGCCGCTGATTGCTGTCAAAAAAGAAAAAAAAAAGTCAGACATATGTAAACATAAAATGGTAAACTGTTGTTTTTACACTTTACCAGATGACATACAGTGTGTTTGTTGGTGAGTTTTAGAGGAGCCGGTAGGTGGATTTTTATACATTCAGACGGCAAGGCTCGCTGTTTCTAATCTAAGATAACTAGCTGCATATTTATCTTACAGACTAATCTTATCATCCAACTCTGGGCGAGAAAATGAAAAATGTATGTAAAAGGTTGAACTACTGGTTCAGTTTGTATTACAGACAGCTTGTGTAAACAGTGTTTTGGATCAGGCTGATCCATCATCTGCTTATATATTTTTTCCCCCCTTTTGCCCTTTAAACGCCCTATAGGCACCTTGTCATATTAGTTGTGTCTTTAGTGTATTTGAATGTGTGTATTTAGTTAGTCAAGCCCCATTGTGTGAAAGCACTTAGCATATGCACCTCATAGAGTCGTCTCACAGTGTAAGTGTAGCGTCCCTGACTGGGGAGGCAGGCAAAATAGATTCTTCATTCTCTGGGAACTGTTTCAGTGCCAAACTCCTGTTTTGTCTGTTCATCAGTGATGCTCAAAGTTTGTCAGTGTTCGTATCGAAAAGGGTGAGAACGATGCCCAGCGTTGAAGCCTCTAAATTTGTCCGATGAGTAGAGGAAAAAAAAGTTGTGAATCATCTGAGCTTCAGTCGTCCGGATTGAGGTCGTTGTTAATGATTGATAGCTGAGCTTTATTTGTATCACAAGACACTCACATATGTGTAATCACTCAGAATAATGTAGGTCTATCAGTGTCTCTTTCTTTCTTTGTGTGTGGTGTAAGTAAGTGGGGAAACATTTTCGTCATCGTATTTGTGTTTCAAGCACAAAATAATCCAGGTTTTTTTGAAACTGAATGTGACTCTTCGAGAGGAACTCATTGAGTTTGACAACAACAGCTCCTGACAGATTAAAGGAAACGCCCTGTCACATTGAAACGATTGGATAAATACATCAAGTGAGCAACAACCAAATGCTCACTAGTGCATTTAAACAATTAATGTCAAATTGTTCTTCTGTTGCTCAACCATCCCAACATCAAATATAATAACACTCATAAGTTTTGAACTGCTCCCATGATCAGGCTGTTGTATTTTATTTTTTAACAGGAAGTTGTTGTCGTTTATGTTCTGACTTCAAGAACCAAAAAACATTCAGTTTGGATTCCCAATATTTGTCTGCTTCTGTGCTTTATGGTGTATTTTTGTCAGGAAAAAGTTCACTTGGACAGAAGTATCAGGAATGTGTCGTCACCGTCATCATTGATACCCAGACTCAGTCCTCCACTTTTTAGTCAACGCTTTTTATGGTTTTATTTTTTTCTCTCTTTCTGGTGTTTTAAAAAAAAAACACCTTCCTTCATTAACTGCATTTTTGTTAAGGGTTAACCATAGGTTACTTTCACATTCAGTATATCCAAATCTCTGCTGCTGCTCATTTTAAACAGATATATTCATATATATATATATATATATATATGAACTTGCACACTTGCCTCTTCTTGCTCAAAAATGTATACATGCTTATTTTCTTGTACGTTTTTGAGGAGGACAACTGAATATGCAATAGAAACTACAGATAATCTATCACCATCACATAACAAGATGTGGTAGCTTCCTTTTTTTTTTTTTTTTTCCGGATATAAGCTATTTGCAAACAGGAGATTCACATTTAACTATCTCTGCAGGCCAGATTTTCAGGAATAAATACACTTAGTCAGTAATCAGTCCGCATAGACTGCACAAGAAAAGCCTATTTAATGTTTGACTACAAGGTGACCAAAGCAAGTACAGATTCAACATATGTCAGTGTAAACTAAGTAGCTCCTAGGAGACGCATGTACAGTTATTTGTTGGTTTAAAAAAAAAACGAAGAAAAAAAAACAAATTTTTTACTCTAGCGTGAAGGCTTTGGTCAAATTGTGTAATACTGTGAATAGGATAGGAGTCAGTCTTTTTCACACACAAACTGTTTGTGAAAGTAATCAACCAGCTTGAATCTTCAAAAAAGAAAAAAAAAAAAAAGATTTGCACTACCCAAATATTGTTTTAAAATCTATTTTGTATAAAACATATGCAGACATTAACTTTTGAGAATTATCAAGGGCAGATCATGTTTCACTGGTATATGCTTTCTCTAAAAGCTTTGTTTTGTTTAAAAAAAAAAAATTGAATATGTACATATAATCCATTGTAAAGAAAATGTGGTGTATTTGTCTTCAAATAATAGTTTTTTTTTTTCTATACACTCTGTATTATTTCGCCTCTGTAGTGTGACTCCTGTTGATCCTTTCCTCCAATGATTAAAGGTCGAACTGTATATCTTTGTGTGGTACTTCTCAAAAACAAGAAACTGTATGCGGCTGTGTACCATCATATAAACCTGATGATTATGAACAATTGAAACCGAAAGCTCTTTGTAAACCATCATGATCACAGCAAGAAGCACTTGTTCATCAAATAAATGTGCTTTTCCATTCTGGCACCTGGTTTATTGACTGTTTGAAGTTGACTCAAATGAATAGTTTAACAGCTTTGATAGTGTACAGGAAATAACATCATGTTGCATGAAATACTGAAATTATTACAATCTACCTGACAAAGTCTCAGAAATTAGATGAAAAATCAAAGTTAACATTTATTGGAGGGGATTACTCTTCTCCAACCTGGCAGCAATGTGGTTTATTGCAGCTTAAGTCAAGAATTTGTGGGGGGAAAAAAAACTTTGAAGGACAGTTTATCCAGATCACACAAAAAGCTCTTTCCATTTGCAGCTGGTGAGCTTTTAAGGCTTAAAAGAGAATTTCCTGTTTTCTGTAGAAAATAGTCCCTAAAGAAAACGGTTGTAAACATCGACAATAATCCAGTGGTAGCATCCAGATCACGGTGCTGACACTTTAAATATTTCACCATGATCATGAACTTATCTTAAATCTGGATATAATCATAACCACACAGAGTATCTAGAGTAGAGGATTATTATAGGAATAAACATAAATGAATAAAAACAAAATTGTTGCAGCAGGTGGTTTTTACTCATGAATTAACTAAACTAAATGACAACATTAAGTCAGTTTTAAAAAGGGGTTTAGTTGAACATATGTGTAAAAGTGGCAGTGATCACACTCCATAGTTTAGGTCAGGAGTCGGGGACGCGCATCCAGCTGCCTCCTGTGTGGATCTCTACGCTCGTTCACGAGCATGCAAACACCTGACCACTGCAGAGGAAACCAGCCTTCACTGCAAAAAAACAAAAACAACCTCCTGTCGACCACCGAGCAGGATGACGGATGGAGACGTGTTTGCGTTAGAGGATCAAACGCTGGGCCGCGGCCTGCTGCGGGACTACAGGCGGCTGACTCGGCTGTACTGCATGAATGGCGGATATCACCTCCAGATCCTCCCCGACGGCTCAGTGCAGGGCCAGAGGGATGACAGGGACGTTTACAGTAAGAATGCATCACACACACACACACACACACACACACACACACACACACACACACACACACTGGACACGCAGGTCAGGTCTACATGATGCGTTCACTTCCTTCAGTGCAGGTGTGTCGGGTGCAAAGAGCAGGAAACAAGATGCATATCTAATAAAATCCTTAATTGGAGAAAGGTGAGAGCACATTAATGACGTATTAAAGGGCAATGCCGAAAAAAAAAATACTTCTGAGCCTAAAATTCCTCTGAATGATAAAAAAGTAAATAGAAAAATACTGTGGTAGAGGCTTGGCATGGATGGGGACTACAAAGAAAGTGTAGAGATACTAGTCGATTACTTATTAAGAATTAAAGTCCAGATTCTCAGAGTCCAGCTTCTCAAATGTGAATTTGGGTTTATTTATTCTTCTATGACAGTAACCTGAAGATCTTTGGGTTTGTTGTAGAGGAACATTTGAAGACGTCACCTTCAACTTAAAGCAATACTTATTGTTGTAAGCAAGAAAGAAAGAAAGAAAGAAAGAAAGTGATATTAGTAAGCATCCACATTTAAGTTTATGTTCTGATGTTCACTTACAGAGCCTCTAGTCAGCCACCATTCATTTAGTAATTCAACTATAGAGCTATGAGGATTTTAAAGGTTGCTGACTGTAGCTGAAGTCAAACAGACATTTCTCTCTTATCAGAATATTATCAGAATATATATGCATAGTTGTATTTGTAGGTTTCAGCCTTTATTTCCTCCTTTCAGCTGTTTTAAAGCTCAAAACTGTGGATCGAGGCGTTGTGGTCATCCGAGGAGCAGAAGCTGGGCGATATTTGGCCATGAGTGATGAGGGCTATTTGTATAGTTCAGTGAGTATATACAGAATACCTCATCATACATGTGATCAAACCGGATTGTAAATCAGATATATTCGACTTCATGATGATGCCTGGTACCTCAAACTAAAATCCCTCCAAAGGTGCAGTCAGCTGTTGGTGCTTGTCTTGCGTGTTTCTTTCTTTCTCTCAGCCTACAGTAACAGATGAGTGTTACTTCCTGGAGAAGTTGGAGGAGAACCACTGCAACACATATCAGCCTCAGAAATATCAGGAGAGGAACTGGTACGTAGCTCTGAAAAAGAACGGGAAACCTAAACTGGGTCCGAGAACCCACATCGGACAGAAAGCCATCCTTTTCCTCCCCCGCCAGCTGGATGAATCCGGGGAGTGAAGCCACTCATCTGATAAATAACAAGCAGCAGCTGCTGCAGGAAGGATCTGCTGTTGTTAAACTACACATGCGTTTCATCAGTCAAAAATCCACAGTCCTCGTTCTGAGAAAAGAAAAGCTTCTCAAAAGTTGATCTGAAGCTAATACGAGGCTTCAGCAGACACATCAAGTGAATATTTACTTGAAGTCAGACTGCTGAAGCCTCATAGTAGTTTTAGATGGAGTTGTGCATATGTTTTTGCACAGAGAGATGACCCCCATCACTTCTACTACTTGATGAATTAATGCAGCATTAGATTAAAAGTTGTGGCTGTGAAGACATTTATTATTTTCCTATTCAAGGTTTTAGGTGCTTAAAGTAAAGTGAGCTGATGCTTTCATACAGAGTTCAGTCTAAATGAAATCTGTATTTATTGTGGGGCTTTAAACCAGCATCAGTTCTTGTTGCTGAAGAACTTTATGACTCTGGCTGCATGTTTGGGCTCATTGTGATTGATCTGATGATGATATATAGCAGATAAAAACATCCACACATCTAAAGCTGTATATGCACATGATTGTATTTTATACTTTGTGTTGAGACGTAAAGTTTTTACTCTCATATTTCAGTTACACCTCGCTGCCACTTGGTGTTGCAAATGTGTCATTCCTTTTTAACTCCAATGTGATACTGATCCTTAAAAACAATGGCATATCATGAATAAAAAATATCTACCAAAAACTGCTAATGTAGTATTTGTGACTTTGTATATAATCGTCTTGGGAAGTGAACACATACAGACGACTCAGAAAATGACGCATTAGAAGTGACATTTATTTAACACTAAATGCTTCCTGTACACGTTCATAACAACAAAATCCAAAAGGTTGCAGCTCTACATCACATAGAAATAAGCATATGGGACTGTATCAAAGCCATGACGTATGACTTTAACTGATCAGTTCAGTTTGGCGGACCAGACTAAAATCCATATTAACTCCTTTAATTGACAATCAGTGGTTAGATCATGAGCATCTTAGTTATCCTGACATGCTTCTTCCTCAGAATATAAAAGAGAAACAACATCCTGCATCATTCATTCCTTGTTTTCATAGGTCTGGGGATTCAAACAATGATGGGAACGCCCTCTGGGTTTTATTGGTTATGTTTCTAAAAGTGCACCTGCATACAACATTCTTTGATATAGTTTTTGATACCCACAAGATAACTAACATCTTACACCTTATGAATCATTTTCTAAAAAAAAACAAAAACAAAAAAAAACAAACCAAAACCATTTCCCTTCCCTACCTGTCAATTAAATCTTCGGGCAAAAAAACCCCACCTGAAAATGGAATTCGAGTTATTTTTATGCGCTTAGATAAATGGATCTGAATGTCTGAGCAGGATCATTAGCAGCTGAAATCCAGACAGCCGAGCCTCACAGCTTTTCCACTGACAGATTCTACTGACTCACTGAGGAGTCGGAGGGGGGAAAAAAGTCACGCTGTAACATCTAAATGACTTTTAAAAAAAGGACGTGAACCGGAAAATGTGCTTGTACGCCCATAAAAACCCTCCTGGTTGCTGTCACTGGCCACCGAGCCGATCCAGGGTCCAGATGCAGTAAACTGTGCAGATTCTGGGGTTGTTTTTTTTCGTCAGATTTATAAAGCATGGCTATGTTTTATAAATCTCAGTCACTGAGGAACCTAATCATAACCCACTCCAATAAATATCTATAAATGGATGAAGACCCTTAACCAGCTGCTTTCATATCAACATGCTGCCTAGTGAAACGTAATCAACGATTCTGCGTTTACAAATACCAGTTCATGTGCAGGAAATGGTGTATGTGCATGTTTTGTAGCGTGTCCGCATCGTTCATGCATCTGGCCCCCGGGGTTGGTGGGTGGGTGGAGTCACGCCTGTACACCTTAAATTCCATTTTGAGGGTGGATGATTTGACCTGATATTATGTACAGCAAAAACATTTAAAAAACAGGCAAAAATCATAACGTCTGACACATCTGAATCACAAGCGTGTATGATTTATCATGACACTTCCCTTAATTAAACAGCTTCTAGCAGCCTTAAAGCAGCGGACAACACCGCCCCCTCCTGGCTAGAATGAGGGCAACACTACTTAAAAAGCCAACAGGTGAGTGAGTGAGTGGATTATGTGGTAATGGTGTACGTCTGCATTGCCATTTACAGCCTAATGACAACTTGTGTTATGTGGAATCTAACAACAGCTTTATAATAGTCACAACAAACCCATGAGGTGAGATTAGTGTAGATTACTACGTGTGCTGCATGCTTATGGCAAGTCTACAAGTTATATTATTTAATACCTGTTGGCTTTCGGGCCACGTGTCACCAACACCAAACCTTGTGAGCAGATGCATGCTCATATGCTACCATCAAATGATATAAGGCATTACTTATACATTACAGACAGAGATGTAAATAGCACTTAACATTCGCCACTAAAGAGTACATTGAGGGACTAATTACTGTTAACCGTTTTTTTTTTTTTTCCATTAATAAAGTTTCAAACAAAATAAAAACAAGTGATATAATTCCTGAATGTTTTACCGACGCTCGTCTTCATCTATATGTCGTCTGCTTGCTTGTGTTGTCCAGTTCTTCCACATCCAACATCGTGAATTCTGGTTATAAGAAGGTGGCACAGATCAAATTGAAACTTGTCTTCAATAGTATCCGTCAGATATTCAGGGATGTGTGGTGTGACCTCTGGTTATTTTATTGACTTTATAGTCACATAATATCCACGTAAATAAATCAATCATTCATTTCAGGTATTTTAATAACAGTGTGTGTATTATTCGGTCTTCTGCCACTAGCTGGCAAAGCACAATTCTTGTCAAGAGATAAATCTCTCGTCTGAAATACTTTTGCATACATTATATCTCTAGCAGCCGATAATCAGACAGCAGCAGTTCGTTAGCTTTGCATCAGTTTGGCAGCTTTAAAAATTCAGTTTAGCCGCGACAGGTCATGTGAAATGTGTGTTTATGGTGCTGTTGGTACATGTGCTATTTTCATTTTATCCCTACACATTGATTAATAGGCGACATGTGATGTTTTGTGTGACAAATGTAAATGAAAACTACGTGCACAAGCCCTGAAGCAGCACTGTGACGGTCAGACATCGGCTCATTTATTTACTAAGGAAACCATTTGGTGTTATTTGCCGCTTGCTGAGGGGGAAGTTATGGCAGATGTTTCCTTTTCTATTGCCTTAATCTCATCACTCACACTGAATGGGAGAATTGTGGCCATGTAAACATCTCCATTAAGGAATAGATGAGTGTGACTAGTATAACAGAACTTACCTCTAATAGATGAAGAGTACCCTTGTTCGGGGAAGAGTGGCGTAGGTGGGATCAGCAAGTTTGCGCACTCTTGAGTAGTTAACAAAGCCTCTGATAAACAGCATGAAGCCTGAAGTCCAAAGGAAAAGGTCCATGATGAAAGACATTAAATGCATAAAATAAAAAGACTATTATAGATAATGGGAAATAATCATTTCTGTCACTTACCCAGAGCCAGGAACACCCACCACAACCAGTACTGCCCATCAAAATAACCAGGGAAGTAGGTAGAAAACTGGAAGAAATACAAGATAATACCTGTTAGTAGCAGTGCGAGTTATAATCCGAGGAAGTCAGATTATTGGTTATTATTCATGTGATGGCTCTCACCCTGACAATGAGAACCCATTTGATAAGGGACAGGCCAAAGCCAGAGATGGCCCCGTATCGACCAGCAGCAGATGTGGTCAAACAGAACGACAGGAAGAAGCCGATCCAGTTGAAGAGGAATGCCACTGGTGACAGAACCACAATCATTCATTTTAAAAGCATGGCTGATGGACAGCAGGGGATTCAGTCTGGCACATATTCTCCTCCTCCTCTTCACACACACATGTACATCTTTTGCTAGAACACAAACTTGTGCAGTGAACGTGACAACACTCGCACCCAGTGCAGAATGTAACAGCCTTTCAAGAATAAAACGTAATTCAATTTAGAAATCAGTCCTTATTCAAGAACAACAACGGTTGAAATGCTTAATGAGTTCTTACTGAAGAAGGTGAGCATGAAGATGCCATCATTTCCTATTCGCAACTGGTCAGCATCTTCGAAGTCGTCTCTGGCCACAAAGTCTTCCTCCTACACCCAAAAAATGTATTAGTACATGACGAGGTTCGTGGTATGTGTAGTATTTCTACTGATGTTTGGGAATGAGAGGGGGCGTACCGTGACTCTTCCAGCTACGAGGGGGATTCCTGCCTCTGCTTTGCTTCTCTCAGCTTCATCGTAGGACGGCAGAGTGGTGGCGACACTGTAGGATGGAGGATTAGGAAATCTTCCTCCATCTTCCTTGTATTCAAAGAAAGCTGTGGAACAAGCAAATGACTGTTTATCCAGGAACAGAGGTCCTATGTTAAAATTAATGTAGTAATAATGTAATAAACGCCTGAACATGGCTGACATCAGTAGGAAAAGTGTTGATTTATCAAATAATATCACTATATGTCTACACTTCTCTTGTGGAGAGCATTACAGTAGTAATTAAAGGTCCCTTTTGTGGTCAATGGTGACTGCATCACCAGCTGATATATGGAGGTTTAACTGCTACTTTCAGAAAGGAAAGAAGCTTCATATAAGTAAAAAAACAAAGCAGGACATGAATGTTTATACTCTGTCTTATACAGACTCAGAATCCGCCTTTGTGTTGTTTAAACACAAAGCATTGGACCAGATCCACGGACTCACCCAGGAAAAGATCAAGGCTACACACACACACACTTATGCAACGTGTTGACCTATGCCCGTTCAAGAAGTGCGATTAGAAACATCAGACCTTCCTGAAAGACCTTCAGTCTAAAACAGTCTAGGACAAATTAGACAATTGGATCGACAAAATAGACTCAAGTATTGAATTTTCAGAAGGAAAGCTCACAAAACTCATGATAGGGTAGCTTAAACATTTAAATACTATTATGATTCATATCCTTTGCAAGAATAACTGACACAGTGGTAAAAAAACACTCCCTGTGGTTAGTTTTGCTTTTGTTTCTTAAGCACATGGCAGTGCAGGTACTCCTACACCCTTTGTGCTAGTATATAGTATGTATTAGTATATAGTGGCACTGATACTTTAGGGATTTAACTATTTCTCTCACTTCTAAATAGTTGTCCTGAGATGTTGCACTGTGTGCGATGGAGCTGTGCAGTTTCCTGACCTGCGTTCGCTGCAGCGATGCTGCTGTAGGGTGGTGGTGCATCCTGGGTAGTGGCCTCTTGGGATAACTGTGCCGGCTCCTCCTCATTCACCAGCTGTGTACATGTTAACAAAGAAAATCACAAGACGCATCGTTTAGGAAAGCTTTCACGTTGGCTACGTGGAAATTAACATTTTTCTAGACACTTGGGACAAGACGAAAGGAAATAGATGCCCAATAAAAGAATAGGCGTGATATTAACATAATGTTGTCTTTTTGCACATCATTGAATTATTAACCGTTTCCCGTCTGTTTTATTTTTATAAACATTATAGGAAATAGTAAAGAAAATTATTGCACTGATGTTGCACTTGTTTAATGTACTGTGCAACAAGTGGTAATGACATTACTTTTCCAAATAACAAGGATTATCTGTATTGATTGATTGATTGCTTAGTCATAACACATCAACCTCTGATACATCAATAACACTAAATAATTGAAATTTAAAGTGTGCACTGAGATTGCACACCTCATATCCATGTTGATAAATGTTAATGCTATGTTAGTATATATATATATATATATATATATATATATATATATATATATATATATATATATATATATTTAAATATCCTGTTTAATCTATGGAGTTTGGACACGTATCAAAGTCACATCAGCTGACTGTTGTTTAGCCAACACTGGCCTCTGATGACCAACTAACTAGTTGCTAAATGAAAACGGCTCACACACGCCTCAAATGATATACACACACTTTACATCCATACGTGTACATGTTTATTTCAGTGTGAGTCGTGTGTTTTGGTGTAAGCTTATGATATGTATATCTAACTCAGGCCCAGTCCGTAAACACCAGCGTGTTGAGCTGCTTGTTTTCTTTCCCCTCGGTGACAGGATCATGTTGGTGATGTTAGCTGACTGAGCTGCTGCTAATCTGTTAGCTGCGATTTACCGCGACAGCAAACATATTACCTACCTCTTGATACCTGACGTTGCTGTTTTGTTCTGCCATTGTGGAAGAGGAGTGAAGTATGTATAACGTCCTCTTCAGCTGTGAAGATGTGTGAAAATAAAAAAAGGAATATCGCCGACGAAGTAGCAAAGGTAACGTCGCCTCCTAGTCGGCCATCTCCTTCAGTCTCTCCCCTCCCGACTAGCAGGGTTTGGTGCTGCCTTCAGGTGCCGTCGGAAATATTATACGTAGGTAGTGTTATAGCGAAGTAGTAGGTCAGCAGCTAAAATAAATTATAGTAGTAAACGCAGTAAACAGGAGGAATTGTTACAATTAGAAAACACTCTTTCAGTGATCGTTTGTGCACTTTGCCGTTTTTTTTTAAATCAGACCTGAAAAAAACTGTGACCCTGTCCTTTAAAAGTAGTCTATTATTATCAGCAAAATGTACTTTAGTATTAAAATCAAAAATACTCATTATGCAAAGTGTTATTAGATTTTTTTTACAATTATTTGGTGTAATTAATCAGTAGTAACAAAGTAACTACTAACCATACCTATCAGATAAATGTAGTGGAGTAAAAGGACAATGTCTGCTTCTGAATAATATAGTTTCAGTATGAGTAAGTGCTTTAAAACTGCACTTTAGTACTGCACTTAAGTATATATGCATAGCCTTCATGACTGATAAGAAAAAGTGAATCCCCCTCCATTTCTCTTAAAAAGACATGTTGTTGAAAGGGCCATTTTGACAGTATTCTCCAACACACGTTTGAATGTGGAAACTTACAAGTAGCACTTAAACGCAACATGAGTTGTTCCCGTGCTGTCTTGTGACAGGATGGACAGACTGAATACATGGAAACCACAGCAACGTCTCAAAAAACACACCACATATACAAATTTAAAGCACTTTATTAAAAAAGGACACAAGGCTGTGAACAATCATCTGAAAACCTGATTATTTCTACAAGAATTAGTTGTTAAGCACTGCTTATTGTCCGCCAATGTTTCAATCCCTGAAGATAAGAGGAATCATAGGAGTGTTAATCTTTTTTTTTTTCAAAAATGCCACATAAATCCACAAAGGTATCTCTTCACTTCTTGGGAGGTGACTCCACCAGCTTGTTGTGCATGTGCATCATCCCTACAGGAAGAGCAAGAATCGTCATGTTCACCATGATTCAGGCATACTTTGCAAATACCTTAATGTGGTTTTATTAATGACTGAAATACACTTTGTGATTTTTAATCTCACCTTTGAAGTACTTGACAGTTTTGACCCGCAGTTCCAGGGTTGCATCTTCATCGCATATAAAAACGGTCTGTGGGTGCTGCTGGAATGCAGAAACTGTCCACATGTGATTCACACCATCCTCTATAGCTTTGTATAACGCAAACGCCTTGTGTGCTCCAGTGATGAGAATCATGACCTGAGAAGACAATCTTAACGTTATCTGTGGCTTCTATGACTAAGTGAAGCAAGATCACTGGGCAATGCTGAGTTATGACAGAAATGCTGCTATCATCCAGTATATTGATATTTATGCAGAAACATAAAGCAACAAAACAACAGAAACACATGGTTAACATTCATACAGGCTTCTAACCTCTTTGGCATCCATGACAGTGCCCACTCCTACAGTCAGCGCCATGGTGGGCACCTTTGAGAGATCTCCATCAAAGAATCTGGCGTTAGCAGTGATAGTGTCCTGCGCCAGGGTCTTCACTCTGGTCCTGGACGCCAGGCTTGAACCAGGCTCATTAAAGGCAATGTGACCATCCGGTCCAATACCTGCCAGAACAAGAGGAGTAGTTTGAATTTTACTTACATATATATAAATATATATATATTCACTATCAGCATTGTGACCTCTGACCTCCAACAAAGAGCTCGATCCCTCCAGCAGCTGTTATCTTTTCCTCAAAGGCTGCACATTCAGCCTTCAGGTCGGCAGCGTTGCCATCGAGGATGTGGGTGTTCTCTGCTCTTATATCTATATGCTTGAAGAAGTTATTCCACATGAAGGAGTGGTAGCTCTCAGGGTGATCTCTGGGAAGACCTTACGGGAAGATTTTTTACGACAGCTCGTCAATTATAAGATCTACGATTTCAAAACAATTCCTCAGCATTTAATGTGAGGAGAAGGAACAGCGATATGACTTACCTACATATTCATCCATGTTGAAAGTCTTGACATACTGAAATGAGATGTCTCCATTTTTGTAGTACTCAATCAGTTTCTTGTAACAACCCAAAGGAGTACTTCCTGAAGATGAGCAAAAAAAAAAAAAAAAAAGCTTATGACTGCAAAAAAACAAAACCAAAAGCTGAAACAAAAACTTTATACTATACTGGCACATTTCAGAGGAAAAATATGTACTTAATCCTTCTCATAATGAAGGCTATATGCAAAACATATTGAGTAAACTAATGTATTGCTGTAGTTTTTCAGCATTTGCATGCAGACGTGGGACCAACTGTGACACAGAAAATAAAAGGCAACTGTCATCTTGTACTTACCTGTGGGGAGTCCCAGAGTGAAATATCTGCCCGGGGCTGGTTTGAACAGTAAAATCTTGTTTCTAATGTATTTTGCAGCCCACTCGCTTGCCTGGTCGTAGTCATTGAGGATGATCAGCTTCATCGTTCGTCCTGAACAACAACAACAACAGCAACAAACACAAAAAAAACCGATATAAGAGAAACGGTTTGATTTATCTGGCGGAGCTCAGCCTTAAAATACTTCAGGACAAAACACACCTTAATTAGACTTTAGACTCATCAAAGATCATACATATTATCACCATCCTGAAACCTGTAAAAGTGCATCGCTGCAAATGCATCATGGTCGCCAAGTTAAACGTTAACGTAACCGCACAGTGGGAATCAAAACCTTCACTGTAACGTTAGTATGAGTGTCCAAATAAAACACAAAGAAAAAGTTATTGCCCCTTACCTCATATACACACCTCGGACTATTTTATTGTTTACTCGGTGAATCATGTGACTGCTGCTCTTTGTGGATGAACACCGTGAACACAGCACTCAGCGCGGAGGTGACGTTGGACCAAACTTGTGTTTTTCTGAAGAAAGCGGCTAACGTTCAAAGTTAGCCGCCGAAAGCTAATTTTGTTTAAAAGGATAAAGCCTCCAGGTGCTTCCTGACAGCTCTTAAAATGTATATAATTGACAAGTGACGCACTAATTCACGTAAAGCAAAGCATCAAACATTTGTGTTAAATATTAACTGCAATATAACGTTAACTGTAGTTTGCTGGACGACATACTTTCACTTTTTGTTTTTTTTTGACAAACCTTGATTTCAACACAACTTTCTTTTGTGTATTTTATCCATAACGTTACCTACATATTCAATAACGTAACGGCGGTTGTTACCAATTTTAACATAACATATATAAAATATTTAATATGAGTAATTAAAGGGATTCATTCAACCTAATTAGCAGGGTCAGGATATTAGAAACTGTTAACGTTAGCTTAGCCACACATCACATCTTATTAATATTCACTTAAAATGATTTTTTTATATTATAGGGATATTGTTTCTTTACTCTGTATGTAATTCTGGTTGAGTATATCCTAAAAACAGTACATTTTAAATTGTATTTATTATTAGTATTATTAATGGTATTAATGTAAACAAAAACGTATATATATATAAAAAATGTTTGGCATCATGAAATGTACACTTGTCTTCATGTAAAATGTACATGAATATGACTACAGTAGCTAACCTGGACAAGCAATGAGCCTTGAGAAAAAAGAAAAAAAAAGCCTTTAGGATACTGATTTTCAATAACTTTATTAAAACCATATTGTGACACAGACCAGAACACTTACAGGGCACACAACAGAAATAAATACCATCATGTGTACAGCGCTCATCAAACAGGCTTATTGCAGCTGGCTTTTGATTTAATGTCATCCAGAAAGAGAGATGCATGCTATGTGATCAGACAGAGATACCACCAGGAGCTGGGCTCAGTGTGCTAATCACCCTGCCTGTTTACGCCTGTGGAGTCACATCACCTGCTCTGATATACACCCAAGGCTGCATCTCGATCTGAAGCAACCAGCTCCCGTTCAGCTTTGCTTAGGGAGGCTTTAGGCTGCTTTAGTCGAGGTCCATGTCAGGCTTGTTTTCTGTAGTTTCTGAGGCGGGGTTGCCTGTGCTCTCGGTTGTTCCCTTGTTTGCAGCTTCTTCCTGGGCTTTCTCCTGTCCATTGACGGGGCCGTTCTGCTCTGCAGGCGTTTCCTCCTTGGGAAGCTCTACCTTAGGCTTGGGCTTGGTCACAATGGGGTTACAGGCAGAGAACAGCTCCTGGAAAAGTAGAATTAGAATTTATCAGGAAAATCTAGTGTCTAAGTGAAACGGGATGTCTTTGTTGTGACCTCGCTTC
Organism: Pampus argenteus; assembly: GCA_036937835.1. Classification (NCBI taxonomy): domain Eukaryota; kingdom Metazoa; phylum Chordata; class Actinopteri; order Scombriformes; family Stromateidae; genus Pampus; species Pampus argenteus. The sequence goes on along the minus strand of CM072861.1, from coordinate 18,950,942 downwards.
ATGATTTAGACTGATACAGTTAGTTCACTTCTACATTAAGCATTTTCTCGAGCAGCTTGCACATCATTTTTGCGTCTCAGTGCTCTGGTGTGACGACGTTCTCACGAGTAGACACTCACCTTTGTTTTTGCTTTAACGTCTTTAGATTTGACAGAGGGATCCACTGTCAAGCTCTGTTTGCTCTGCTGGTTCATGGCGCTGTTCATCCAGATCATGGCATCACTGGTCAGTTTGTCCACTTTGGTGACATCTGCCTCATCCAAATGATCATACTGCTCCTCCTGGAAAGAGAAATGACAAAAGTAGTGTTGAATAATGACAAACTTTATAATAATGCACACATTTACAGACACATGAATAAAGACAATAACATGACAACTTTATATTTTGCTTCTGCTTTTTTGTTATACCTTCATTTTATACGCTTCAACAAATTTCATGTACTGCTGGATTTGTTTTCCCAACTCTTCAAATGCTTTAGGTCTCTCTTCAGCCTCTGTATACCTTTCCTGGATGGGCTGGCCGAGTTTCTGCAGAGTACAATTAGTTGACAATTAAATTCAAATGTCAGAAACTTCATGGTGAGGGGGCAAAATTAATAATCCTATCAATAATTACCTTCAACTCTGCCAGTTTGTCGATGTACACTTGTTTGGGTTGGTCCTCTCCATCTTCATACAGCCAGTTTTCAGTATCCTCCAACTTTAACGACAACACATCTCTTTCCTAAAAAATAAAATAACAAAATGTAAAACACAAAACCAAATCTGGTTTAAAAAATAAATAAATCATATAGCATTAAAAGTACTTTAAACTCGATTCGTTGTTTGCATGTTGTCAAAAGTCATCGTTTACTCACAGATTCACTGACAAACTTCTCCAGCATCCCATGGAGTTTGTCCCTCATGTCGTACACATACTCTTCTACATTATTCTTGGCGTCATTCCTCTCCTTCTCCAGCTTGTCCTGCATGATCATCTTACCCTGAGGAGAAATCAAACGGCAACTGTTACTGCTAATCACCTCGAAATAGAAGTAAATGAAGATGAGAGATGGATCAGATGGATAAATTTAGTAATAGGTGTATATGTAGCAGGCTTAAAGTTGTATTACCTCATTTTCTACAAAAAGATTAAGCATGTCATCTGCTAGCTGCCACTGTGGACTATTTTCAATCGGAAGCTCCAGGACTTTTGTTTTGACTTTGGGCTTTTTGGCTTGTGGGGGTTGGTCGGACTTTTTCTCGCCTTTGTTCTCCTCTGTAGTGGTCTACAAAAAAGGTAGGACAATGAGCATTAAGATTCAAAAATTAATTCAACATAGCAGAATGAAATCCATTGTGTAATAGCACGTCATTATTATTAATGTAACATTAATAATAATGACGTGCTATGACCTACAAGTTTATTAGAACTTGTGTACAATCTAAAGAAAAACCCTGCAATGAACCTGTGAAAAAATATTTAGGTGTTGACAGTGTTTTAAATGTCCAAAACCATTTGCATACACAAGGAGGAAAATGTGAACATTACAAGATTCACAAAGAACAGAGTCAAACTCACTGCTAACACAGTATTTATTTCATTCAGCACTATTTCCAAGAAGATAGTAAAGCATCGTACCTCCATCTCTTCGTTCTCACGTGGCGTCTTCTCTTCTGTTTCTTTCTGAGCATCTCCCTGACCCTGCTGCTCCTCCTGGTCAGTTTGCATCTTGTTCTGCAGAGGAATAATATTAAAAATGTCATGTCTGTGTAGATTCAGGTTAGAACCAATGAAAGATGAAATGTCTTCAAGCTCCAAGAAAACAGTCCAGTAACTTAACTCCTTTGAAAAAAAAACAGTCATGTTTGTGTCTCAATAGTAGTACATACACTAAGCCACTTGTTGTCAATGTAAAATGACTCATTCGGCTGTAGTACCTCCCCGTCTTTGTCATTGGTCTGTTCCGTTTCCATGGGTTCCTCTGCCTCATCAGACTTCTGCACCTCGATCAGGGAGGCGCTGGACACGCTGAAGATACCGTGGATGTTCACTCGCACCTTCACTTTCACCTTAGAGCTCTCCCCAGATGCTTGTGGGACAACCTTCTGGATCGAGAACTGACCTGTAGGGAAGAAAACAAACAAACAACAGCAATAAGCCCTATTAATTAATCCAGATATTTTTGTCAGGAGCTGTAATAATGAAAACTGGATTTGCACAATGCACTATGGGATCCCAATGTTATTCTGTGCCCGCTGGATGTTTAGATAGGCAATTGTTTGCTAAGAGATTAGCTATGTTTCTGTGATTTTGTGTTGGAAAGTATCTTACCAATAGTGGGATCAGGGTAGGGCAGCTCATTAGGGCTATTGTAGTAGGCCTCCAAAGAGAAAGGCTCTCTGCGGTAGAAGGTCAACACTTTGGAGAAAGGTGCAGCGTGGCCCGTGGGAAATACCTCGCAATCACTATAACAAATAAATATGACATAATTGAGTATTACACTTAATAAAATAAGACAATAAACAGTAGAAGAAAATAACAGAATTGGTAAAAAAAAAATGTATTTACGTGACACCCTCCTCGGCAGCAGAATGCCACTTCAGGGAGATGGGGTACGGAACGATGTCTGTGATGGAGAATTCACGCACTTTGAAGGCAGGTGACAGTATTGCACACTGTGGAGAGACAACAAGTGTTTTGGTTTTTTTTTACACATTGCAATGACAGAAATGTTAACTGAACAATTAAAAACCATCGCTTTAGCATTATTCCCACACGAACATCAACAGATACTTGTACAAGCCTGAATCTTTGCCACTGGTGGAGACCAGTTTTACAAACATGATGTCTCATATACCTGCAAAGCACATCCTCTGGCCACCGCTTCGTCAGCATTCAGCGTGGTGCTCAACTCCTTCCCGAAGAATTTGCTGATTCTCTCTTTGACAGCTGGGATCCTGGAGGCTCCACCGACTATCTCTACTGCATATATGTCTTCCTTTTTCAGTTCTTATGGAACAAAAAGATTACAGCATGCGTTTGTAAATGTACATACATTATATTCCTGGATTAAAAAGAAATAAATCAATCATTTGATACTCACTGGTATGTTCCAGCAGACTCTGCAGTGGAGACTCGACTCTTGTCAAAATATCAGCACACATCTCTTCAAACTTACCCCTTGTGAATGAGGAAAAAGCAGACATTACTTAAACTTTAAATGTAAATCTTAAAGCAAGACACATCAGATATTAACCACGAACACTAAATGCAACAAATTACTTCTTGTTGGCCTAACCTGTTCAGTTTACCAGAGACATCAATGTCGTTCATGAAGCACTCAATGTTGAGCGGCAGGTCAGAGGAGTTTGCACTCATCAGTTTTTTCAGCTTTTCACACTCCTGGTAGAGCCTGACCAGAGCCCGGGGCTTCGACATGACATCAAGCTTGTACTTCTTGCCAAATTCCTCACAGAAATACTTGACCAGTACCTCATCAAACTCCTTTCCTCCCAACTCTGGGTCACAGGCTGTCGCAAGGACCTGAGAAGAGGCCCGGGGAGAAGAGATGGTTGTAGCAATGAAACAAAGCCCGTCATAGACGAGATAAAACAACCTGCAGTATGGTTTCACATCATCATGACTACACACCTTGAGTTTGCCCTTGTTAAAGGCACACACTGATGTCTGGAATCCAGAATGGCCCAGGTCCACAAACACCACATTCCTGGCCTTTTCCTCAGGGGGAGGAAGATCCTGCTTATAGATGCCATATGCTAACGCCACTGTAAGGACAAGTGTTACAATATTTTTGAAGTAAACAAGTAGTGGAATCAATGTCAAAGAGTGCAGTCATTTTGTCATGTCAGCACATTAACAGGCCTTTTTTTTTCACAGAAGACATTTCGACATAACATATGAGGAAAGGAAATGAATAATACAACAAATAATGTCGTCTGAATTCCACGTAGCGTTGCTAGATGTGTATTACTAAAGAGGAAACGATATCTGAGCCTTTCTTCATCTTCCTTGCCTTAATGCTTACACCCATCACAAACTTGAATTAAGCTTTAATTCCTTAATGTAAAGCTATAAATCAAGCTTTACTGATCCATACATACAACATAGTAATTCTACGCTGGTTGCGAGTATGTTGTGTACTTTAAAAAAAATAAAAAATAAAAAGTGTTTTTAGTGAACACTTGTCCCTACTGTGACGATATTGTTTATTAGCTAATTTAAATGTGAAACTATGGTGGAAAAGCTGCTGACGAAAAACAACAACAAAAATGCTGCTGTTGGATTTGGAAAAGCAGTTTGCTGTCTCTTTCTAAAGTTTAAATGGCAGTGATATTCTAAATGGGACACATACTGCTTTATTTCCTGTTAGTAAAACATATGTTATTATTTTTTTATGATTTGGGACACAGCTCAAATTATAAAAAAGGCCTATTAGGACATGTTGCTGATGTTATCGTTGCCCAAGCCCTGCCCTGCCCAAAAAACACCTTGTACAGACCTGCAGTTGTCTCATTCATGAGCCTCAGGCAGTTGAGTCCAGCAATCTGTGCAGCATCTACCACTGATCTCCTCTCAGCATCGGTGTAGTAGCAGGGAACCTGGTTACAGTATGAAAGCATTTGAAATATTCTTCAATTACCTTAAAGGCCCCTGCACATTCACACAGGTGTTTGCAATCACCCTGGTTGATTAGTTCTACAGTCAAGTTGGGTGTAACTATGAAACCATCATTACATTATATCACCAAACTCTATGAACCAAATCATAATGATAACAGGTCTAATCAGGCAACGTTAGTGAAAACAGCTGTGTGGGTGGATCGAAGCTTTTACATACTCCTACAAAGGAAACGTTGCACATGTACAAAGACATCATTAAATAAAACTGTACGGTACAATGTGAGACTTACAGAGACAACACAGTCAGCCACAGGCTTCTTCAGGGCGTTTTCCGCTGTCTCCTTCAGCTTGGTGAGCAACATGGCAGTGACCTGTTCAATGCTGAACACCTTCTCCTCCTCCATGTACATGACCTTCCGAGACAGTCAAATTATAAGACAAGATTATCACTATTGTTCACAACTGGTAAGAACGGCTGCCAATATAAATAACACAACCATGAAGCTCAACCTTTGGGCAAAAAAACAAAAACAAAACAAAACTTAATTTTACCTAAATTACATAAATCATGTTTCCAAATATGAAAACATTGACTTTTTGTTTCATGTAATAATACCTGAAACAAATGTTTTTAGTCACCAATGTCCTTCGCTCAGTTATTGTTATCAAGACGTGTTTCAAATTGTATATTGTAGCTTAAACTTGTGATGACACAGGCATTTTACAACTCCAAGAAGCACAGATGTGTTGCGTCACAAGTGCAATAAACAAGCTTTTTAGTGCTCGTTAGCTTTTAAACTTTGGTTGAAAGCTGCATTAATGAGCACCGGACATGTCACAGAACAGAACAATAACCCAAAACAACCAAGTGGACAATTCAATTTTCCAAGGATCATGTACACACACACACATATATATCTAAAAATAACAGATCAATGTAATGATGAGTGAATATTTCTCATTCCTCTCTTACTTTGATACCAGTTGTTCCCACGGGCATTTGTGCAATATCGTAGACCAAACTGGATTTGAGACCCTGCACATACGGATCTGAGAAAGCCCTTCCATGAAACCTCTTGAACCCTTGGACTGTATTCTTGCAGTTTGTGACAACCTGTTTAACAGAAGAAGAAAAAAAAGAATCAAATGTCTGTACGAACATTGTGCAAGGCCATACTCTCCTCTTTTGTTGTAGCACCTACCTGGCTTTTTGCAGCTGCACCAATTGATCGATTCCGTGGTCCAAAAGAAACGCATGCTCTACAAACAGAAAACACATTTCAGTTTTTCATTGGGTTGATGTAACCAGTATTAAACAGGTAATTGATAGTGACGATGAAGATTTCATGAGCTGGTTGTTTTTGATGTTATATATAAATGTAGCCTATGTAAAAATCTATTATAACCCATCTGTCGTTTCTTTTAATGGATCACGAAGATTAAAAAAAAAGAAGAAGAAAAGGTGTACAATGAAGTGATAAAGCCGTTTTGACAGCTAGGATCCGGCCTCCTCCCATCATGCGCTCATTTATGCCTGCAGTAAAAAAAAAAAAAGAAAGAAAGAAAGAAAAAAAAAACGAAAAAAAAACACACCCTTCACCTGTCTGAACAGGTCGATTACCAGAGATTAGATTATTTCGACGGTCTTATTATAGATGGACAGCCAGCATTTCATCAAGTGAGGCACCAGGATTTCTTTCAAGTCACAATGGGGTTCGTTTCAGCTACAGCTCAGCTAGCATTAGCTTTAGCACTCACATGCCTTTTCCTGTTGTGAAACCGTTAGCATGCTAACTAGCTAGCTAGCGATGTTAAACAGCCCTCAGTGTTAGTATGAACACAAGCGAATTAATTTACACTCCCGACTTGTTATCAGAGCAGGTTATACAACATAAATGGCGTGGTTAGCCGTACTTACGGTGTACATCTGTCGCTGTATTCATTAGCGACCGTTTCAATCCCTCCGGCTCTGGCTACTGCTACATAGCAGCTCATGAACCCGACGTCAAATCCGACAACTGACATCTTCACTGGCTGACTTGAACAACGTTGAGTGCAGCAATTACAGGGAAGAACAGGAAAACAGCTGAGAGCTCAGGGTGACAGCGGCAGCTACGGTGGGCTTGAGTCAGCGGACGGTGATCCAGCCTGGTTCTTGTCCCATGAAGCTAAGCAGCGGCAACATGCGGTGCGGTAACGCCGGCTGATGCGTGATAGCGTTCAGGGATGTTCAGTCTGTCACACGGACCAATAGCATCCGACTGCAGAGACGCTGCGCACGATAAAGCGCCCCCTAGCGGCCAGGAAAGGCAGCTCAGGGTCCCCCGACATATTGCTGTACCACATCCAGTTTTAATGATCTGATGTAGCGTTAGAGGTCATGTTATATTTATATAACAAGGTTTGGCAGGAAAGGAAAGTTACCAAAACATTGAAAACAAGCAGTTATAGTAGAGAAAAGATCCAACCAATCCATCTAACTACTATAGACCAGCTGCATTGACATCCCACATGTGTAAAATTATTGAATGTATGATCAACTTAAACATATTATATGGAAATAAAAAAAACCTTAGTAATATATCTTTAGAGATATAACAAGATTAAGGAATGGTCATACTGGTCTAAAACAGTTCTCGCCTAATAATGGAAAGTGTGAAGTGTTATTTAACTATGACTATTTTGTTTATTGTTGTGACTGTAATTCTTTGGTAGAAATGTTAAGAGGGGAGGTCTTTAGTCTACACTCCAGATCAGTAGGTGGCACTAATCTATCCTAAAGCCAAAAAACAATAAACGGTGTAATGAAATACATACATTTCTTTATGTTGTGTGTTGTTATTAATGCTGTAGCACCTACTCATAAATAAAAAAAACACATAACCATGCACATAAAGCAACTGCTTACATAAGCTGCCTTTTTAGTGTCTTAAATGTGCTTTGATAAATCTTATACCAACTGCCTTACCCTACACATAAAATACACAATATTGAGTTATCATTGGAATATTATTTGTACTATTGATTAATCTGTCCCTTACTTCATTTTGATATTAGTCTCTAATGTGTCAGAAACTGTGAAAAGTCATGATCACACTACAGGTGGTGTATTTGGTTTGACCCACAGTCCAAAATACATTTAGAAAGAGGAAAAAAACATTCCTGTAGACATTTCTGGCTCGATAAATTTCTTGATTAGTGTCATTTTCTGTCAATTGACTGAATAATTCACAGCTCTAATTGTATAATAAAGCTTGTAAGACTAGCATTATTTGACATTTACTTCACATAAACATAAATCCTGACACACTTTCAGAATCCACACACCTGAATGACTTTTAACAACTTGACAGGTTTTCCAAGAGGAGATGGCCGAATTAATACAGTCAGGACTGATTTGACATAAATATTTTGCATCTTTATTGGTGAAACATGTAGATTCGGGATCAACAACAGAAAACTGACAGTTCACTCGTCGTTCTCGAAGTCAGCGGGGTTCTTCCTCTTGCCCTGTGCATAGATGTCGTTGCCCCAACTGTACGTCAAGTACATGATTATCATAGCTGCAAAAGGAAGATCATAAAACTAAATTAGCGCGTGCTAATTTATGCAAGGTTGGCTGCATTTGCTGTACTAATCTTAAATTTCCAAACAACTTTATTTATAAAAATGTATATATTTTTTTTCTTTATTACATTTAAGTTTAACTATACAGCATACAATGTTTGCAAGTAAAATTACAAAGCCCCATTCTTTCTTTAGGTCAGGATATAGTTTTATTACTAGAAAAGGCAAGGTGGCAAACACTAAAAACAGGTTTGAAACAGTAAGCACACATTTGTGCAAGGGAATAAATCCATCTCAGATTCATTTTTCAAAGTTTTGAATAACTTGGTGCATAACATTTGTAAAGTAAACAGTGTGTGAAAGCTCTATATTTTATTATTACGCACAAACAACTCAAATGTTTCAGAAAAGGGAATGGACAACTGGTAAACCCCAATGTGGAAAAAGTCCGTTACAACTGAATATAGGAGGACTGCTTTATGGAAATTATGTATCTTGATTCTTGTACCTGATGAACATTTCCAAATATGTGCCAATACAAATATTGAAAAGATTTTAATGACTGTATGATATGTAAAAACTGGCATACAAAAAGGGAAAAAAAACTCACGGGGGGCAATTTTGAAGAAAGAAGATGTGGTCCTTCTCCACACATTGGGGATTCCTTTGTAGAAGAAGTTGGGGAAAGCCCTCTGCTCAAAGGGGGACAGACTGTATGTGATTACATGCCTGACCTTGGCCAAATTTCCAAATTGGAATCCCATGTTTACTGGAGAGCTGATCTGAAAATGACAATAAGAAATTAAATGTGAAACTTAAGCAATAAATCACACGGCTGGATATAACGTAAATCATATTTGTTGTGTCGTGTTTTGAAGATGTAGCTACTTGATGATGGCGAAAAAAGGTTAAAACAACTACCTATTTATCTTTAAACTATCTATCTATTTATCTTTAGACTAAAAATTAAGTAATGTTATTTTCATAATAACTCAACATAGATAAACATCATCATGCAAGATTACAGAGGTTAGATGCACAGCTGTGAAATAACAGTGGTGGAAATTAACTAAGTACATCCACTCAATTACTGTACCCAAGTACAATGTTGAGGTACTTGTACTTTACTTGAGTATTTCCATTCGATGTTACTACATTTATCTGACGGCTTCAGTTACTTTTCAGATTAAAATATGACAAGAGATAATGTAACTTTTTAACACAACACATTGTTAAAGATGAAACTTGTGGTTTCCAACATTGTTTGGCTTTTGAAGTCTTATAAATGGCAGCGTGTAGTCAGGGTCACATTTTCAGATGTATATTATATTATAACAGCCCCCCCTGAATAGTGGGTTGTTCAATAAATATTCAAATGATCCAACATTTCACCAAAAAATGAAAGAAAACAAATGTGCATCAGGGCTTTGATTTTTCATCAAATCTCCCATTAATCATCTCACGACCCCTCAGATTTATCTGGTGACCCTCTGAAGGGGTCCGACCTCTAGGTTGGGAACCACTAAACTAGCTAACTGAATATAAAGTACTAGCTCTACCTCCAGCAGCTACAACAGTACCATGCAGTCTACACACTGATACTTCGGTAAGCAGGACCTTTACTTGTAATGTAATATTTTTGCATTGTATTTATACTTAAATAAAGGATACGAATAACGTTACTTCGTGGTAGCTGAATGTTAGCATCAACCACTAGCTTAGCCTCGGTATGCTAACGCTAGCTGGTTGCTAAGGTACAAACAGAGACCTTGAACCTTCTCCTTCACTAACACGTCACAGTGGCCGTTGGCTCGAAATAAGCTAAACTGAAGTCACTCCTTACTCACATTGACGGTGATACTTTACACAATGTACATAATGTCGGTAAACTGAAGCAAAGCTACAACATTAAAATCGTGACATTGAAGCTTACCGTACTGCGTCTCACCGCTGTTTCCTGATGAGTTCCGGTTTCGTTCCTTTATATCTAAACGTCTATGGGACGTCAACGTTAAGTGAATGGTCGCCATCTAATGGACTGGAGTTTTTGTCAAGCTAAAAAAAAAAAAACACTGAAAGTGACTTTTTTTTCCGGTTCAAAGTTCACCAAAGATGTATTCACAGACCTGTCTAGACAATGCACAAAAAGGTACATAAAGTCTACATTTCCACAACATAGTCATGACCATGGATGCACATATACACATATATAAGAGGCAGCTGTACAGGAGAGTAATTGGTACTTCTGGCAAATATAACCCTAAACTCTCTTCATCTCTTAGAGTAGGAATATTTCTCTATTCTTTAGTACATTTCCTTATATTGTATCAGCATTTCCAGCCGGCTATATGCAGACAGAGACAACATTTATGCATGCTATTATTTTTTTATTTTCCAACTTTTCAGAGAATATGTCTACATATTTTCATTCCTTTGATTATCCCTAAGCTGAGCACAGACATACAGTGAATTCATTCAAATTTGCATAAATAGACATGACATGCATTTGGTCACATTCAACCAGTACAAATTCATACGGATGCAGTCACTCAGTGACCAGAAGTAATACACACACACACACACATACACATACACACTGAAACCTTGACAGTTTTCGTTATGGACATTATGACAGCTGCCGTTCAGACAGCTGTCAGTAATCTCCAGGAATAAAATGTAAAAGGTTTGATAAGAGTTTGACCGTTTCATCTTTTATCCAGAACAGGGCTACTTAAAACATGACAACTGTGTTAAATTAAGGATTAATGAAAGACCACCCACCCAAAATAAGTTAACAAAAAAATAACTTAATATACATTTTCACACATTTTCTTCTTCAGATTCAGTGTGTCAGATTCAATACCACATTACAAACAGTAAGTTGAAGAATAGGATGCCATTGCACCCTTTCTCGCTTTGACAAAAAAGGAAATAAATGTTACGTCTCCACATTTTTCACAGGGATAAAATACTTTTGGATTAAGTAAACACAACTGCTCCAGATCAAATTTCTTAATAAATTAATGAAATCACAGCCTGGTCAGAGTCTCTGATGCATGGATTTGTGGTGATGCTGTATTCAGCTTGTAAAAAGAGGGAGGAAAAAAAAGACATACTGCTAGATGGCTTAACGACACGTGCACCTGGTGGCAACCATATCTTCAAACTCCTTATAGACATAGGAGCCGTCCTCTTCAAAGATCATGACACTCAGTGGGCTGTAATGGGAGGGGATGCAAGAGGGCCTTGGCACAGAGGAGTCAAGCTTCTCATATATGATGTTTTGCACCATGGTGTGGACAGGCGAACCATAGATGAAGCCCATGGTCCTCGGGCAGATGCCTCTGCAGTACCTGGGGTTGTATTTTGGTGGGAAAACAATCCAGTGATCCAGTTTGAGCTGGCTGAATCGCACCCTGAAATCATACAAGGCACAGTCACTTGTTGGGAATTCAGAGCTCGGAAGAAGCTCAGGAAGGTGGATATCCAGGCTTTTATCTCCTTGTTTGCTCTTTGGAGATTCCCTCTTCCATCTCCTTTTGTGCCCGAGTCTCTGTTCTGGTTTGAAAACCATCTGCTTGTGAAATGCGTTTGCAGCAGCGGACGGTTGATTTGCTTTAGCATTGACCAGTAACCTCTGATGGGCAACTTTGCTGGTGTCACTGAGATAAAGAAGCAGAGGAGGGGACCTCAGGGTGAACTCCAGAGGGCCTTTACGGTCATCACTCCTAGCTTTTTGTTCCTCTGGGCAGGTGACGTTGATGAGAAGGTGTATATTCTGCTTCTGAAACTTTAAGAGAGGCTGAAGAAACATGGTAATGTCAACCTCCATCCAGTTTCTCCTGTTCTTCCTTCCTGCGCTGGCTGTGAAGTTCAGTGTGTGGTGGATCCCAGGACACAGTTGACACTCGTTCAAGTGCTCCTGCTCCTTGATACTCAGGTAGCACACAGAGTTGACATGGTCCAAGTTGTACAGCAGGGCCGACTTCAGAAGTTGCTCTTTTTTTCGTACTTGATCGAGTCTGTAGGAAAGATCCTGCATAAAACTCTCTGAGGAAAATATCAGAAAACAAAGCATGATAATGTTTGTGTACTCATTATTACAATTAAAATATTTAGCCAGGGGAAATATATCCATCTTTTTTCCCCTGTCATGTAAACAATCTGACATCTACACTATCAGGTACATCATTTACCTCCTCATAAGATCCTATAAACTCTAAGCCACAACATAATTTGGTCATGTTATGGCCTTTTTGCATCATCTTACATGTACTCTGAGTGTCAAAAGCTGTAGCTTTGACAGATTTGCCAGTAGTGGTTTTCTTTTAGCTTTTCATGAGAAAATCTTCATGTGCAAGTGTGCAAACTGCTGTGAATGTTCTGTACACTGAATTGTACTAATGTAAAGTCGTATTATGTTATGTTTAACTTGCTCACCTTTATTATTTTTTGCAAGACATTCATCTTGTGGCTTGATCAGTCGCACCGTGTTGTAGATTTTACTCCCGTCCAAACTCCTCTGCACTCTGGATGACTTCTTGTAAACTTCCGTCAGATATTTCACGTATCTGTGCTCAGGTTTCATCTTTTTCTTCAAACCTAGGTTCCACCTCGACCCTCCGTGCTCTGACAAGGCTTTAAACAGCGGGGAGAAGATGCTGCCGTACGGGCACTGGGTGAAGTCGCCCAGGTTGTGCAGCGCATCAGTGGGGGCAAGAGAAGATCTAACCAGCAGGCAGCTACAAGTGACCAGGAGCAGTAACATAACATTGCGAAAATAACGAAGGACAGCTGACATTAGCATTGGTTTTTCCATTGTAAACAACTAAACCAGTCAAAGCTCTCCGCTAAGAGCTCGAGGTCAACAGGACCACGCACGTGCCGTCGCTGATCAACAAGCGCAGGTGCTCCCAATCAACTCCCGTGTCAGGTAAAGAGGCTATTTATTGCTTGTTCACTTTCAGTTGTAATATTATACTGAGTAATCAAAAAAAATGGCAAGGGGCAAGTTTTAAATGATAGCATAGTTAAATTGAATTAAACCACACTGTAATCCACTGTACACCTGGTTGTCACCTAACAGGGCAGTAGAATCAAAATAAGATTCAAAAAGTGAAAAATCATGAACATAAAAGTGAAGTAAATAAAACACACATTTCCTCCCTAAAGGATCGTCTTTCCATAGCAGGCACACGGGCTTCAAGAGCCCCAAAAATATTTGGCCAACATCCGGTGCTTTTATGAGTGTTTAACTTAACGCTAAAGAATGTATTAAAACATATTTTACAAAACAATACCCCTCGTATTCTGCTCTATTAAAGGAATTTCATAATTTTGCCGTTTTGCGGGTAATTTTAAAGTCATATCTGACAATCTGAATAAAGCCTAGTATGGCGAAGTTGTGACCCGCCCTACTCTGCCTCTGATTGGATGATCCTGATATTTTACCGTAATGTGGCCAATCTTACTCCTCATACCTAAACTCGAAACAACGAAAGCAACGAGTATTAGCCAATCAGGGGCAGCGTAGGGCGGGTCGTGATTTCGCTATCCTAGCAATTGGCTAACGGTAAATGGAAAAGTAGTTTGGAGTAAGTTGCACTTGCTAAACGGCTAGCTAATAACTGACATTATTCTTTCTAATTATTCCTAAAATTAACACAATAAGTAATATTAATATGATGGTGGTGATGGAATGGTTTCCCTTCTGCTGTAATTTAGCCAAAACGGCTAACTAATTTTTTAATCTGTGTGTAAAATATTTTATTATTATTTCATTTTTTTATTTATTTTCACAATATCAATTTATAGTTCCGTGTATTGCTAATGATATTTGTTCTAGGGTAATAATTTACCTCCAGATATACAAGACTGGCTCACTAAAACATATTTAATATTAATATTGTGAGTTTGATTTCATCCATTTGGCCACGTTTTATTTGGTACTACTTATTTTACAAATTCTGCACATATGTAACTAATCCTTCTTTCTCAATAACAGATAACACAGGTTATCTTACTTAAGCTAGTAACACATATCATGATCAAACAGTAATAATTACCAATATCCTGCTTCTCACCAAAAAAAAAGTATCAATACAATTGAAAACTGGCTTATATGACAATTTAAATTAGCATGAAAACTGTAATGTAAATATTAGCATGCCCTGCCCTCTACTGGCTTCAAATGTGAAGAGCAACATAAGAGACATCACACACTTAATTTAGGATAAACATAACACACATGAAATGTGATGAAATAAACTATTACAGACCCCCCAGGCTCATGAAGTAGAAAATAAGTACTTGTGTGTGGAAACATCATTATTGATATAATATTGATTGATTCAAGAGGCTGAATGATCTTCATAGGACACGCTTCAGATTTTTAACTCTGTTACTTAAGACTAAAATGGCAAAATCATGTTGTTTGTGCCATCCAACACTTTATATATTATGAAGTGTAATTGTAACCCGCGGGGACCACTAACTGGACATTAGTGTTGTGCCCTAGTTCCATCTTATTATACTGACTAGTAGGTATACAAGGGTTAGGGTTAGGCTTGTATTGATGATACAAGACCTGGATCACACCACAGTATTGAGAGTCATGATATTTTCATATTGTGTTCTTTCTCTCGCAGAATTAAAGAAAAAGTATTGAGGTGGAATTAAAACAACATGGAGAGGAGTTGCTGTGAGTGCAGCTGTCCTTTGTCGGGATCATTATGCAAGCAGCTTCTTTTTCAAAGACAAAGGACATTGTTCTGGCACTGTTTTGCCTTTGGCTTCATTGTCTCAGCTCCAACTCTTTTTATGTCACCAGAGATTGTTTTTTGTACTGAGGCAAAGTTCAAGATAAAATCTTGTGTTTTTGGACCGTACATAAAAAAAAGGCAGAATACTGTTTTGGATTCATTCATGGTAACATGAACATTAAAATGTGCTTGAATAAGTTATTAGCTTTGATTTATGTCCTTACCATTTAAATTATGTGAAGGCTGATTTCACTGATTAATCTACTTATTAATTACTTAACTATATTTAAGTTTACAAACACATTTGTAGGCTTCTTATAACTATTAGTTTTTTGTCTAAACACTTCTGGACTCTCCATCCTACAATGTAAACTATGACTTCTTTTTACTGGTGAAGGAATTCATGTCAAACTCTGAAACTTGTTCTAATTGTTACTAAACTTATTAATTACTATGTGTTTTTTAGACCATGGCTGAAAATGTGTTACTTGAGCTTTTTTTTTTACCACAGCATTCTAGAGAATGAGGCCCACATTGCACCACAAAAGGAGGCCTTCATCATCCATTACACCCTGAAGTTCACACAGAAACTGATAAAGGAGGCATTTCACCGTCCCATCTGGTTCACATAACTGCCCCCCACATAGGTTCCCTTTGCTTATAGCTGAAGTTGAGACATAGCTTCTTTTAAAAAAAACAGTAAAAGCTACCACATTTCTACAAGAGTTTACTTTAAAGAACTGATTTAATGTTTAATGATCAGAATATGTTAAATATTTACTCCCCGCTACATAAACATCACATGTTTCACATGCCAGTGTTGATAGCAACTGTTTCCCAGGTGTGGTCTGTTTTCATATTTCTTCATATGAAGTCATGAATCAAGAGGTTACTTCTAAAGATTTATTATACACATTAGTTGCAGTGAAAATATGTACCACTACAGATTGTTTGTGTTACTGTACTATACAATAATGTACGGGTGCAAAATAAGGGTTAATACTTGAAATATAGTCCATAAATACAAACAACAGTGATACACTGTACAAGACAGCTAGAGCTTACAATAAGTACTAATTCAGTTATAGACTTTAAGTGATCTAAAGCATAATAAATAAGTTGTGTTTTTATGTTAACATAACATACAAACTATGCCAGTGTTTTTTCTCATCATGTTCATATCGTCCATTTCTCTGCTTCTTTTGTCCTTCTCACCAGTCGTGAGCAAACCTCGTTGGCTTTTGCTTCTTCCCTGTGTGAGGCTGGAACAGCTTACTAATCGTGTTGAGGCCTTTCGACTGCTCTCTATATTCCTCATATTCTGTCTTCTCCCTGTACTTGCTGTGTTGCAGTCCTCCCAGAAGTACCCTGACCTGATCCGACACACCTTTGCCCAGGTAGTGGTAGGCCTTCCTGCCATCGTTATCTCTTTCATTTACACTGGCTCCGTATCCTTGCACAAGCAAAAGCATCACCTCAGCGTGGCCGTGTATGGCTGCGATGTGCAAAGGTGTGTATCCTCCGTGTGCTTTACCGTTGATGTTGATGTAGGTGCCTCTTTTCTTGGAGACGTCCATCAGCTTATGGATCATTTCGCTGTTGCCGTCCTTGGCAGCCCAGTGCAGCACTGTGAACCCTGACATGAAGTCCTTCTTCTGCACTAGACGAGTGTCCAGCTGCAGCAAAGCATAGATCTGTCCCCACCGCCCAGCAGCACACTTTACCAACCACTCATGAGCTAACGGCTCCAAAGGCACCGACTCAGAGTACTTGGCATCATCTCCTTGTCTTGTGGTCTTATTTTGGGGCCTCGGGGGCTGCATGCCATCTGTCTGTCTGTTTTTCCAACATTGGGAGTCAGGTCTTAATGCATCTTTCTTGTAAGCTGGAAAGTAAACATTCAGATTTGGCACTGATGGTGTGGAAGGCTTGTTAATCAAGGTGAGTGTCTTCTCAGGGGTTTGATGCAGAAGCTTTTGGGAATGCGGTCCATCCTGTGTTACAGGTGCAGATTTTACTGCTATGACAGCGAACACAGCTCCAGATTTCCCCGCTCTGCTCGCTTGATCCCCGGTGATATTCAGCACTTTGACCGTGGTTGTGTTGTCCGCGCTATTAACGCTTCTCAATAAAGGCTCGTCTTCCTGCATGTGTTTAACATTGCTGTAATAATTCCCGTTCGTGTGCGAGGGACAGCACATATTATTGTTCTCAATGTCTGCATGAAGCATCTTCGCCTCGCATCGCTGAGGAGACGTGCACGAAAAGCTGGTGTTTTCACTCGATTCACTGTCATCCATCTGCGACACATCTTTAACAAAGTCCTGATACCTTTTCTTCACGACCACAAACTTCACCTCGTCGATCTGTCTGACCACAGCGACGCTGTTCACCAACTTCTTGAAAAGGTCTCTATTGTGCTGCTTTTCCGCGGGATCGCTGCAGTTGATTTGACTCCTGAAATTGTTGAGCAGCTCCGAGTTTTTCACTTTGCCTCCGTGCTCCAGTAAAAATGACAAAACAGTTTCTTGGGTCAAAGCCATGTTGTTCTGCTGGGACAAAACTATGAGACGATATAGCAGATAATGTGTAATAATAATAATAATGGGGATAATCTCGTCTCTCCGTGCTGCTCTCTCTCTGTTGTCCTCCACCAACCTGCTGCTGCTGCTTCCGGCGCTGCTCCAGATGAATTCACCCGTTTCCATCACGCCTCTCCACGTTAGAGGCAGTTTGATTATACTGAACCAGTTTAATCTCGAGTTAAGTTATAACAATTTTCATACATACTAATTTTAGATTGTACAGAAAGTGGTCTCTTTATTCTTGTACAATAATGAAATTCAGTGCAATCAACCTTTTTTTTAAAAGGAAGTTTACATTGTTCAGTTTTTGTTTGTTTGTTTTGTTTAGTTTGACATTGTTATTGTGTACATTTAATGAAAGCCAGTGTTGCATCTCAGCGCTAAACATATGATTGATTTAATATTTACCACAGTGGAAGGAGTACTTGAGTAAGTAAGAGTAGAAATACCACAATACATACATGATGCATTCAAAATGTTACCTAAGTAAAAGTACAAAAATACTAGCATCTAAATGTACTTAAAGCAACAAAAGTAAAAGTACTCATTACAGTATATATATAATATTATTGAATTATAATTATTGATGCAACACTTTGGTGCAGCTGGTAAAAGTGGGGCTGATTTCCACTACTTTTTAAATACTGCTGGGTATCTTACAGTAATATGCAGTAATACGTCACAATGTATTAGTATAAAAATGTTTTCTGTTAATAATCTAAGTCTGCAAAGTATTTAATAAATTAAATTATCAAATAAAAGTAGTGGAGTTAAAAGTATAAAGTAGCATAAAATATACTTAAAATATATTTCAAAACTGTACATGCTGTGCAGTATGTGAGTAAATGTGTTTCTCTGGGCACAATAAAGGTAAACTTTATGCTTGTTAAGTAGACCCTACCCTATAAATAATGGAATTAATATTGTATTTAACAATTAAAAACAGTAAAAGTTGAATTTTATGACATTAAATGAGACCCCCAATCCATCTGAATAAACCTTTACATAATCAAACATTACCAAAACATCAACAACAAGTTATTAAAAATACTGTAAATCCTATTCAGTGTATTGAACTAACACTTCTGCTGCAGTGGTGGAAAGAAGTATCTTTAGTAGAAGTATGTATCAAAGTATAAGATAAGTATCAAAACTAAAGCTTACTCATGATACCCAGGCAGCAGAATGACCTATTACTTACTATTACTTACATGCAGTAGAGAGAAAAACAAACACATATCTGCCCTGAAAATGGAGGAAAGCTGTTACAGCCTACTACAATGTTTCTGTGACATCGTGTCGTTTCCCATGGCAACAGCTAAAGGATCATTGCCAGGTTTATTATAGTGACATAGCCGTGACTGTAGCGCTGTTGTGCTGCTGTAGTGTAGTGTCGCCCTCCATCCATTGAGGGGGTGTTGCCTCCAAGTGGCCACATTGAAAGGTGCGTTGAGTCTGTCTCTGCGTGTCGTGGAGAAGACATCATTCCCACGATGGCGGCCGATCACAAAGATGTTTTCGCAGTAAGTATGATGAGCTACAGTCTGACTGAGGGCCTGCAGTGACTATAATGATTTAACAGACTATATATATGTACTGTAGATGAGGAGGGTGATGAGATGTGAGCCGATGATGCAGCAAAGCTCGCTGCGGTGTTGGGAAAGCTTGTTATGTTTAATGTATCTGGATAAAGGCGGATTTTTCAGCTACGGCTGCTTCATCAGAAATGATGCGCAGTCACCCCTGTTTTCAGAGCAATCTGTGGAGACGGTGTCCAGCATGAAGAGACATGAAGACACTAGGCTGTTTACTGCGTCTTGTGACAGGTGTGCACACGGTGCTGAAGTGACAGGACCGAGCATTTGAATGAATCACAGGACAGCAGGCAGTCACAGACTAAGAGGATAAACATAAGCAGCAGCTACTTCAAGTGGCAGCTCCTCAAGTTGCTCCATCGTATTGCTAAGCGAGAAAAAATAAAATACTGTATTTGTATCAGCTATAAAGTGTAATTGGTGGCAATGTGTTTATTAGTGCCTGTATTTCAGTGTGTTTACAGGTTGCACTGCAAAGGATGGGATACTGTGTGAAGTTGGTGGTGGTGTGTGTGTTTGTGTATCTGTGAAGGGGGGTTATGGGTACCAGGGTAGCAGCTTGGATTTCCTCCCACCCTGTGAAATAACATCTAGATAAAGAGCTCTTTGTGTGTGTGTGTGTGTGTGTGTGTGTGTGTGTGTGTGTGTGTGTGTGTGTGTGTTAAGAGAGAGACAGAAACAGATGATTGTTGTGTTGTGTGACATTCTGGTCTTCTTCATGTTGAGCCTTTTTGCAAGATGCCAGTGTCCCAGGGTGAATGTGGTGGTAGAGGAGGCAGGAACAACATCACAGCATGCCAGAGCAAAATAAATCTTATAGTCAGCATTATTATCAACAAAAACAAGGCGTAATGTAGAATCAATAGAATATTAATGAGCATGCAAAGTAGAGAAATGAGAACCACAGTGACACGAAACCAAACACGATGCCTGAAAAAATCTGTTCATTGAGTTCAATCATTTTTTGTATTTACTTTTGGCTCGAATCAAGTGTCTCCAAAGATGAATAATAAATAATGAATAAAATATCCATTTGTCAATAAAGAGGGGCCCAACATTTTTGGTTTGTGATGTTCAGAGAGAACCTGGTTCGAGGTCCTGACTATTTGGTGTGTTAAGTGAAAGAAGGAAGATGACCTCATTAGCAAAGAATGCTTTTAAGCTGCCTTGAAAGCACAATGTGGGGATGGGACCTGGCAAGAAGTGCATCTGTAACCTTTCCATTTTATTGTTCTATTGTTTGTTTCCCTACGTGTTTACTAGTACAAGATGAATATGATGAAATATTACTGTAATGCAAGTCATTTATTCCTGTTTCCAAACACTGCAGAGTGAAGAAAAGCGTAACCTGGAGCTCGGGGGCCATGTGGGCTTTGACAGTCTTCCAGATCAGTTGGTCAGCAAATCGGTTGCACAGGGATTCAGCTTCAACATCCTCTGTGTAGGTATGTCTGAATCCAGGAGTAGTTCATAATCCCAGATTTGAGTTAATATCAATGTAACAGGCAGAAATTTTGAATGTGAAATATGAAATGCAGCCACCTCTTGTTTCCGCCGTCTCTTGTCATTCATTTGCTTTTCTCAGGTGAGACAGGGATAGGCAAATCAACGTTAATGAACACTCTGTTCAACACAACATTTGAAAATGACGAAGCCAGCCACTACGAGAGTGAAGTGCATCTACGCTCCCAAACGTACGAGCTGCAGGAGAGCAATGTCAACCTCAAGCTGACCGTTGTGCACACTGTAGGGTTTGGAGACCAGATCAACAAAGAAGAAAGGTACTATTTCTTGTAGTTTGTTTGAAATCAAAAATATAAAACATGGAAGAAACTGTCCTGCCTAAAGAACAACATATATAAAAAATTGTAAAATGTTGTAGAAAATATGTTGAATAAATTTGCATTGCTGTTTTTACACCAGTCTTGAGAGCTTGGCAGGAGATTTGTTGAGCGGTAGCTATTAATCATTTCCCCTCTTCCTCTGGTACTTCAGCCAACACAAAGTATAGAATTGAGGAAGAGCTGTACACTGTGTTTGGCATGTGAATTGGAAGGGGAAAAAGAAAACAATGGACTGACTGGTAGAACGAATGCAAGTTCAATGGACATTTGAGTGCTCCAGCAGCAGGGAATATAAAATGTGGGCATTTTTTGGCTGCGAGACTGCAGAGTTGCAGAGTTTGTAACCAGGATACAAATATTTAGACAAGGGAAGCAATGTAATTTCTTCTATTCATACATATGAGGATATAATAATGATGCTTACAGTCTGTTTTATGTCTGTTTCCACTATTTTCTGTGCAGCCACAAACCTATTCTTGAGTACATTGATGCCCAGTTTGAAAAGTACCTTGAAGAGGAATTAAGAATAAAACGTTCCCTGTTTAACTGCCACGACACAAGAATCCACACCTGCCTGTATTTCATCGCTCCCACCGGACACTCCCTGAAGTCCCTGGATCTCGTCACAATGAAGAAACTAGACAGCAAGGTGACCACAGAATCCGATACTGTATTTTTTTATTCACGAGTCGCTTGTTCTTCAGTCTGTTATTCGGATCGTTTTTTTCTTTTTCCATGCAGGTGAACATCATCCCTGTTATTGCAAAAGCAGACACAGTATCCAAGATTGAACTGGACAAATTAAAGATCAAGATTATGAGTGAGCTGGTCAGCAATGGAGTGCAGATATATCAGTTTCCTACTGAGGATGAGGCCGTCGCAGAGATCAACTCCTCCATGAATGTGAGTCTAACCTTGTAAGAAGTAGACAGATGACTACTCTTCCTGGGGTCCATATTAAAATGAAGTTACAGTATCATCATACACCCAACCCAGATTATAAGTGTGTATGCATTCTCACTTTCATACTGAACCTCCACCCATATTTAGGTATTTACAGTATGTAGTTTGAAGCATTGGACCATTTTATTAGTTCCCAGACTTCTGACCTCTGAATTGCTGCCCAACCATGTTTTAATAATATCAGTACTGTGTGTTTACAGACTCATCTTCCCTTTGCTGTGGTTGGAAGTGTAGAAGACGTTAAAGTGGGCAATAAAATGGTCAAAGCAAGACTGTACCCCTGGGGATCAGTACAGGGTGAGTCCAACAATTACAAGCACAGTAGCAGTGTTAAGTCAGACGCATGCTGCCAACCTATTATTAGTTTTCATTCGAGATATAAACATAATGCCGTGCCTTTCTATTTTTAAGAGCCCATTAAGCACAGAATTGTCTATTACGGTTTTCAGTAAATGCACTACGTCAACCTTTTTTTTTTCTTTTCTAGTGGAGAATGAAAACCATTGTGATTTTGTGAAGCTGAGGGAGATGCTGCTGCGTGTGAACATGGAGGATCTCCGAGAGCAAACACACGCCAGACACTATGAACTTTACCGTCGCTGCAAGCTGGAAGAGATGGGCTTCAAGGACACCAACCCGGACAGCCAGTCGTTCAGGTGAAATTAGGAATAGCAGTGATGTGATACCCTTGGGCAATTTACTTCAGTGGAAAAAAACTGCTGTGTTTATAATGATAAAACTGCTATGATGAATGAGTTTTTTGATAAACAGCACATTAAAATCCATGTTTATGTGATTCGGGGGGGATGTAAATGAATTAATTAACTCCTCCAGGGTATATTAGGTAGATCTGTGTATCATAGACATTGGCATACAGTTTTTATAATTTGATATTATATTGTGTCATTTTTGTGACATGTAATTGTCACGGTTATTTAGTGTCAGATCAGATATGTCAACCTTATTCCATATCACCTCTTTTGCTTTTCTATCCATTGTCGTCAGCCTCCAGCAGACATATGAAGCCAAGAGGAAGGAGTTCCTTCTGGAGCTGCAGCGCAAAGAGGAAGAAATGAGACAGATGTTTGTCAACAAAGTGAAGGAGACCGAAGCAGAGTTGAAAGAGAAGGAAAAAGAGGTGAGGATTCATAAAATCACCTCTCATTGAAAAATATACCACTCGGTATGTCTCACATTGCGCGATGTCCCATCATCATCATTATCTCTAGCTCCATGAGAGGTTTGAGCAGCTCAAGCGGATGCACCAGGATGAAAAGAAGAACCTGGAGGAGAAAAGACGAGAGCTGGAGGAGGAGATGAACGCTTTCAATAGGAGAAAGGTTGCAGCTGAGACACTAATGGGCCAGGCACTCCAAGGCTGCTCACAACAGCCCTTCAAGAAGGACAAGGACAAGAAGAAGTAAGTCGCTGTTCTTCATGTATATCTCTATGTATTTAGTTTGTATTGCTGCTCAAGTGGTTTCTTTTTACACAATGAGTTTGGTTTTAAAATCAGTGCCAATTCCACTAAATGGTTATTCAGCTGAGATCTAAAGCTATTCAAGGAAAATTAATTAAATGTCATACATCCATTATATTCACAAGCCATGGACTATTCTCAATGCCAGTCTATGTGGAGATGAATGGACAGAGGGGGGGGGGGTGAATGTGATTAATGAGGTAGTGTTATCTTCCCAGAAGCCCTGTTGGCCCAGAAACTGATACAGGGACAGATTCAGACTGACATTGTGTGCCCAGACACAGTAGGACGGGTCACAGCTTGCATGACACAGCCTGATGCTTACGTCTCTGCAGGCTGACCTGCCAGACTGTATCTCAGGCAGGGGCACTTCTGTTTACATACAAGCGCTCTCACCGACGCTCACGGCATGTACAATGCAGATGATACTCAGACATCCCACATAGAGCCTATAATTTCTGCAGGAGACTCAATATATATGTCAGTCTGAATTATGTACGCTCAAAACTTATATACACAGTTTGATGCTCAAGATAAGGCTTGAAAATACATAAACACAAAATAACGTAAAATGAAAGTCTGGTTCCTACATCTCAATGTACATTAATTTGATTATTAATAGCAGTCCATGCTGGCTGTAACACACTGTTTTGTGTATGTAAAAAATCATTAAGCCGATGTAATAGTACTCAGAGACTATGCTTTGTAGTCCATGATCCTTTAGTATTTACCAAGCAGTAAATACATTATCACATACTGTATTTCAAAATGCTGACTTCTAAAATGTCTATAAACTATTACTTAGTCAATGTAAAATTGCTTATGGAAAACATAATAAAACAATATATAGTGGTTTATACATATGGTAAAAACAAAAGACAGTTTAAACTAAATTTGACTGATCGAGATTGAGAAACATCTCTGGTTTTCACCGATGAATGTGGTCTAAATCCAATTTGCAGCAACAGGATACCATGAAGAATTTGATTGAACTAGATGTATATATATACTAGATATATATAGCACTGTTGCATCCCCCATTTTATTCACTTTTTAATTTCTACCATACCTCAAATTCTGCATGTTTTTTTTTCTTTTTGCCATATTTTGTCTTTTTTTTGTCTTTCCCCCTTTTCAGTTGATTTAAGGAACAAACATCCAGGGAAACCAGGAATGTGTCTACCATCAGCATGGGAAAAAGAGACTGTCATATCTGGCATTACTTACTGACACTGTATGTATGGACTCAGTGACACAGTGACAAAGAACGTATGTGAGCCAGAATAATGCGCCGCTGTGTACTTACGGATCAAAAAGGTAGCTTTGCTCAGTGTATTTAATTTGGCCATAATGCTGACTCTGCTAGACACAAAATAACAAATCCGTGGACTGTTTTCATAACACGCAGCTTGTGTTTTTTTATGTTCTTGCCATGAATGTGTGTTTATCTCCTGTTATAAAACTAAGTCGCTGTTTCTCAGTCAGACACTGACAGGACTTAGTAGAAACAGGAGAGTGCCAGTTACTGACTGAACTGAACTGATGCCTGTTTGATGTATTAATTATTCACAAGTTAAATCGTGTGTTATTAATAGTGTAATAAAGAATATCTGATAATGTATTTTTTGTATATTTTGCTCTCATTTATAAAGAAAAATAAAAAGAGCATCAGTTCATCTGTTAGTTAACTGAAACCCTTTTCCCATCGTTATTCTCCGTGTTTTGGGAATTTCTATCACATCAGCCAGTTTTATGATTTAAAGCATTTCATCCTGCTGCTGTTGTCATCGTGACATAAAAGACGGTTCTTTAGCATTTTGGGTTTATTAACAGCTGTGTGTCTCTCTAAATGTATTTTTATTTAACTCAGGTTACTGTTTTTTAGTTTTTAGTTGGTTTTTTTTGTTGTTTTTTTTGCTTCAGTAAGTAGCAGCAAACAGGACAAATAACATGAGATCATTACACAACCTGATTGCACTGAACTTTGGAATAAATACAGTATCTTGTTCAGGCTTTAACTTTGTTGTTCAAATAAATGACATGTTTTTTCTTTCCTTTTCATAGCTTCTTTAGTCTTCCATCTGCGTGCTCCTTAACCTCAGGAAGAAATTTGAATTAGAAGACGTTCTCTCATCACATCAAAAGATGACTAACAATGAAGTGTATTATTTTTTACAATTTGAAATTACAACTATTTTATAGAAATGCACTTACATCTCTGAAAGTGTTGCCTAAAGTCTTCCATGTCTGTTTTACTCTTTCCCTGAAGCTTTTCAGCAGCGCTCTGTAGCACGGTTTCTGCATGGCTGTATTAGAAGATCCTCATAGCCAAAGTTTCAGTTTTTGTACTAAATGTGTTTCTGTCTTTTGGCTTCTATGTTATGCTTGTAGTTTTTGATTTTGACAATTTACACTGTGAAATATATATATCATAAAGTAACATGATATTGCTGTTAAAGTACTTTATATTATGGTTTAAAAGCACTTTAAATAATCATAGTACTATATTTAATAATTATAAAAAGGTGCCCTATCATACTAACCTGTCAGTCCTTATGTTGTGTCATAAAGATCAAGTTAGAGGTATTTAAGTTTTTAACTGAGAAAACTATATATATAGTAGGCTGTTGTTACTTAAATTAAAATCATATATATGTATAAAGTCAAGATTAATACTTTTAATGTTAGTAGATCTATATGGTGAGTGGGTCATCTTGAAGATCTGTACATCCTGTTTTAATAAAATTTTACTTTATTGAAAACGTGTGTAGTTCTCTCCATAATTTTACATGGACAGAAGTGTCCAGAAAAGTCAACAGGTTGTGGTAAACTGTGGTCTCAGCAGGTTTAGGCTCCTTCCAGACTGTTCCAGAAACCTGCCAGTAGGTGTCCATTGTAAAAGAGGAGTGACAGCATAATATGATAACACCTGGCCTAATAAAAGTAAAGGTCCTTTTTTTTTTTTTTTAAAGGAATTCTTCAGTTTTCCAGAGAATACACAAATTATATATATATTTTATTTGTCATTTTATAACTACAGTGTTGTACATACATCGTTGGCCTCTGTTGTATTAAAATAATTTTAAAACGTTTCCGTATGAATTGATTATATATTATGATAATAAAATAGATTTGTTGTGATAATAAAATAATTAAACGTATAGGCTAAGTGTAATATGATTTTATTGCCAAAAAAAGATAAGGAGACACAGTAGGTTGCAAAATTTCGGTCATGTCCCGCCTCCTCACTTGCGATTGGTCCTCCTACTCATGGAAGGTGGGATTTAGTTGTGAATGACTGAAGATATATCCAATTGGAATTTCGAACAATGAATGCCGTCCGACGGTGACCAATGAAAGATCAGCATGTTGGGACATGGGCCTTGCTTTATGTCTGCATTAAAACGTAAAGGGCCCTTTCCCCATCGCCTTACGCCAAGGGTAGGGGGGTGTGCATAGGCAGGAATTAACCTGTGCTTAAAACTTTCTTTAGTGAAAGTTCATACTTACACTTCATTGTGTTTCAAACCCTTTTTCACTCGCTTGTTTAAAGCGTGTGTATATTTTTTTTGTCATTTCTACAGTCAGCGTAACTTGATCTAAGGTAAGTAAACCAGTCTTCTTACTATATCAAGTTATCTATCCATATGTGGTATATGGGGATTTTAATCCTTCAAGTTGTTGTGTTATATGGCTACCAGTAAGCTAGTAAGAAACTAAACTATAACGTTATGAACACTGGAAATTGACGTTAGCGTAGCGGTTGTAGCTAGCGGTTATGTTAACGTAAAAAAATAGTTCACCAATTCCCCATTTCCCTTGAAGTATATCGTTAAATTACCTTAATATCAGTAGTATCGTGTATTATAGCCATAGCTGTAGTTTTTCAGTTTAAACAGTGTTATTTCACTTTGGTTTATTGTTGTGATCCGACTCAGTGTTAGCTCTCCCTTGGTTTGTATAGAAGGGACATGTCCAGGCATGACGCAGGTCCTGCCCAACGTCACACACACAGGGCCTCAAGTTACGTTACAAGCCTTACGTCGTGCTCAGACTGTCAAAATGTTTTTTAAAAACTGAGTGAATCCTTTTTATGAAACTCGTAATTAACCCTTATTTAATATGTTTTTGTGAGTTTTTTTTTTTTTTTTTTTTAAATAAAAACGTGTCCCTGCTGTGTATCTATGTACCACCCCTTTCTAGTCCAGTTGAGTCCAGTTTTCCCCACAGCTGTTAGGTGAATGCTTGTTACTGGATATGTTGCATATTTGGAAATGTTCCCATGTCTCCACCAAGTTCACAACTCCAAAGGTGAACCATTTGGAAAATTGAAACATAAACCCATAAACTACAGTTAGCTGTGATATTTGTTTAATATTTATTGTAGGAGATTTATTGTACTGGAGAGTTTAGAGCAAGGATATACCATAAGGGCTAAATGGATAGATTTTGTTTGTTTGACTCAATCAGTGTTGCTTAGCTGTATTTGTTTTGTCTGCATAGATGATTGACACAGTGACAGCACCTGGAGCACTGCCCTTTGCAGTTCAGCTGAAGGCCCTCATGGATGTGGAGGGCCGATACCAACCGAAGCTGAGCGGCTTGAGGCTCATCGAGAGCGCCCAGGACAATGGCCTCAGGATGACCGCCAGACTCCGAGAGCTGGAGGTGAAGGACCTGCTCTCTCTGACCAGGTTCTTTGGTTTCAGCTCGGAGACTTTCTCGCTGGCCATCAGCTTGCTGGATCGATTCCTCTCTGTGATGAAGGTTTGTAAAAACAGTAATGTCAGCAATTCACATCTTGTTAACTGTCTTAGTCATCTAAATTGGATTTGTAATCTAATTTCCTTTTCCTGCCATCTACAGATTCAACCAAAGCACCTGTCCTGCGTGGGCCTGTGCTGCTTCTACATTGCTGTGAAGTCATCAGAAGAGGAGAAGAACGTGCCTCTGGCCAACGACCTGATCCGCATCAGTCAGAATCGTTTCACAGTGTCTGACATGATGAGGATGGAGAAGATCATCATGGAGAAGCTCTACTGGAAGGTGAAAGCCCCCACAGCCCTCCGCTTTCTCCGCCTGTTTCACAGTCACATCCAGGAGCAGCTCGACACTGAGAGGTAAGGACAGACGGTCACATCAACCTGCAGGGCTGAATCGTGATTCAACCACATTATATTTACTCTACTAAAATGTGTCTTCTCATGTTTGTCTTTAAAGAGAACAGTAGCCAAAAATATATTAGGGCCAACAGGCACAGTCCCATTTGAAATGTAGATGTTAAGACATGATGTGAAAAAATAAATGAATCGCATGAGTGTTTTGGTGCTGTATTAAAAATATATGAAAATCAATTTAGTTGTAATTTTTCTCAGTAAATTACTGAAGCTGATTTGATCCTAATCTAGCAAATTCTCTCTCATATTTATGGTATATCATGGATCTAAACCCCCACATGCCCTGTTCTTTTTACAGCAAGAAGATATTGAGCCTTGAGAGACTGGAGGCTCAGCTGAAAGCCTGTCACTGCTCGTTTATCTTCTCCAAAATAAAGGTAGGTGTAGGCCAACATTATAAATAATGACCTATTTTTGCTTAATGTTTGTTTTTCTGCACAGCAGCATGTATTGTATCTGTAAATTGCATAATTTCTTCCTAGAAGTGTCATCGAACTGTTAAGTTTGTATAACTATTTGTATAAAAAAAATCAAACAGCTTTCATGCTCAACAGTAATCATTTTTAGTGTTAGCTCAGGCATGAACTAGGTCATCTGTGATATGCATATTCACTTTCAAAGTTTAATGTTCTCTCTGTGCCAGACGTCTTGGACAGACATGGAGTTCTGTTGACTGCATTTGCAGTTTCAACTCATTTGGGAGCTCTTGATAACTATTCATCTCTTTTCTCTGCAGCCATCTCTGCTTGCTATGGCTCTCTTGTGTTTTGAAGCCCAGGATCAACATGACCCTGAACACACTGACAACATATCAGAGGCCCTGAAAGGTCTGCAGCAGCAGCTGAATGTAAGTATCAACTATCTTTACCATCTTAAATACGTGCAGTGCACAGCAGAATTAATGACATGATTATAATGCTGTTTGGCAAAGTCTAAACTTGGATGTGCTGCCAACATTATCTGATATGCGTCTGATGTCGTGTTTCAGATCAAAGATGGGGACCTGGTTTGTGTGCGGGAGTTGGTTGGAAAATGTCTGGCTGAATACGCCACCACCAGGTGCTCCAAGCCTAACAGGCAGAGACTTCGCTGGGTTATTTCGGGAAGAACTGCACGTCAGCTGAAACACAGCTACTACAAGATCACTCATCTTCCCACCATACCTGAGTCAGCATGTTAAATCTGGAGGTACGAGCGGGTGACCTTAACATGCAAAGAAAACTATTACATCTGCCCCCAAAAGAAACAATTTGTTGTCTGATTGGATCATTTTGATCTCAACTGTTGTTTGACATGGCTCGCAGTAAGGTCACCCTTGTACAGCTCCACTTATTTTCCTTAAAGATCTTCATCTATGATGATGGAGTTCTTTAAGGAAAAGATAAACATGTTAGTTTTCCACAAGTTTTTGTCATCATACATTGATCAAGCATAATATTTTATCTGATCCAATGACAAGGAGTAATGCTTCGTCAGAGAGGTTAATCTTCTACTATCCTGCTAAGTTTTACTTTCCTGGTTGAGTTGCTTGCACAAGTATGTTCTTGTTAAAATCCGTACCAAGGTGTTTGGTATTTCCTGGAACGGGTTGCTGGTTTTAAGCTAATAAGTATAGAACCACCTAGGTCCTCAGTCCACCATGTGGAAGAGGAGGGAGAAGGATTTTGCGAACAACAAAAATGGAACCAAGAAATCGGGCCCAAAATCCTTAACTTCCACCCTAGGTTGCTAAACTGTCTTGAATGCACACTCCTACCCAAGGTGAATTTTTTTTTTTTTTTAAATTTTGATAAGGTGAGGGAGCTCTGGTTTTCTCCAGTGAAGCTAGTGACGATCCTGTCATGTATGGCTTAACATACCCTTTAAGCTGAAATGTCAGCGGTTACAGATGGGTTGTTTTCAACGATTTTTGTTAAATTGTGGACTGAGTGAAGCACCACATGTATTGATTGTCAATTATACAAGGAACACACAAATTGGTTATTGCAGTAGAAATGTGGTTTGGAATTTGTATTGCATTTTCTTTGCCAGTTTCTGTCTAGAATGAGTTTCTCTTAGTAAGAAGAATAAAATGTGTTCTCGGATTCAAAATAGCTAATTGAATACACCATCTAGTTAACCTATGTGCTGGTACCTTTCAATAAAAGTCTATTGAAAAGCTATTGTGTGTATTCTTCTCTTTATTAGAAGACATCACATCGCAAAAGGGGAGAGACCAAATGCTCTTGCAGGCCTGCACATCCAGATCTGACCAAAGATACCCGAGGGGCCCACTGGTTAGCTTCAGGCACAGGGAGGGAGATGTTTAGGGTAGAAAAATCAGGGTCTTCATTGATGGCATACTGGGTATGCAGGCCAATGCAAGGGCATTTAGTCTCTCCCCATCTCAAAAAGGCATCTTATACCCAGATTTAACATTTCCTATCAACTGTTAACAGGCCGTCCACAGCCAAATAAAATGGCTGCTGTGAAAAATGTCATAGTCCCACGAAGTCTCAATAGTCTGCCCAATGTTAAAGTTCTCATGAAGGCAAATCTTTTTGGCTTGTTCATCTGCATGTCATGCATGTCCTCAGTAGTATTCTTAAGGCTTTCAGCATCAGTCACTTCTGTAAACTGGAAAAGTCCGGACCACCGCCAGCAAAATTCCCAGAGATCTCTGCACCACTGAAGTCAAACCCAGGATTCTGGAAAAGAGGGGCAGCAATTAAATCATGGATGCAGGAACCATGTTGCCAAACAATACAAGTGTAAATGTAAGTCTTATAAACTCAGGCTGGTGTAACATTTAATTTCTCACACCACCTTGAGGAGTAGTTATAGAAGCGAAAAGCTCATCACTGTTGCACTGTTATGGTTGTGTGTAAAGGAAATGTGTGTGTGAACTACAATCACAGATGTCAACAGGTATTTGATAACATATCCTCTGTACTGTCTAGGCACCATATACCATGCTCATCAGACACTGACCTCTCGCTGGAACCTCTCGAGTGTGAGCTTCCTCTGCATCTGGTCCTGGACCCAAGCATTGGCACAGTACTCCCCCTCCAACAAAGAGGACCAGCAGTTCCCTGCCTCTCTGTTAGTCTTCATCAGGACAATCTGGATGAGGCACTTGTCCTCTAAGGAGATAAAACAGGTCAGCAGGAGTGAGATGAGGGTAGCTTTTGTGTAAACTAAATGTTGTAGATGTGGATGCAACCTACCCAGTGTCCACGTAGCCTCATCAGACACAGTTGTGTCAAAGAACTTTCCCTGACAGAATTTAAAAAGCAGATTATTGGGTGATGGTGATAATGATGATAATAATAAGCGTTATTAAGAAGAATAAGAAGTCCACAGGATCATCTTAGGAACCTACCTTGATTATTTCTTTCCCTTTAACGAACAGCTCGATGTCTCTGGACCCCAAATGGCACTTAACTTCTTTAGCAGACGTCCCATGAGGCACGTCGACCTCGATAAAGACCTCCTCCATGGTTTGGTACCAGGACCCCCAGGGTGTCTTACAGGGAACGACCCCGCTCCTCTCCTCAAAGTGCACCGACATGCTGCGGCTTCACACCGGCTGACAGGTCGTGCTAACTGCAGCTAGCTAACTCTACCTCTGCGTAGCGAGAAGTTATGCTAATAGTTTGTCACGCGGTTAATATTTACACTCGTTAATTTATCTACTGCTTTATAAGGTTGAGATTTAGAGTGTCTAAATTTGAATTAGTTTTAGTATTTGTTGTTGATGTTTGACCGTAATTTTTATTCTTTGCTACTCAGGCTCTCGAAATTTCTTCTTCTCTCAGTTTAGCGTCCATTTCCGGTTGTGTGCACAGCTGTTGCTCTCAGCGCCATCTGGTGTCCGAATAAACGAACTACAGAAAAAAAAACTAAATTGTCATGAGACACATGATGGACTTTTCTATCTAACTTTTTAGCATTACTGTAATTTGTTGTGTTGCATTGATTTCATTGTTTATTTGTGTTTTAATTAGACACATTTGGCTACAACACAAACCTAAAAAAATACACAATAATGTTTGTTTAAAAATGGAGAGGATTTACTAATCTGTTAATTAGATTACTGCTCCTGCCTTGGTGTTCCTGTGTCCTCATGCATACCTACCAGTCACTTTAACGACACCAAGAAAGACCTTTGCTCTATTTGTTTCCTCCTCTCACATGCTGTTTTATTAAGTATGAGTTGTTCAGAGAGTTGACTGGAAATTTGGTAATCGTTGCTGCCAAAGATGGCCATCCTGTCGCGGTGTTGTTTACTTACGTTTATCTGTTGGATAAGGTACTTCTTCTTCTCCTCAAACAAAGGTCAGAGTACAATTAGTTGAGATGTTAAACCTTTTTTTTCCTCCTCTTGCAGTTTAGGTAATGTGTATGGAAATGAGAAGGTTTACTCGGACAACATCACTCGCATTTTGGACCGACTTTTGGATGGTTATGACAACAGACTGCGACCTGGATCTGGAAGTAATTCAGCCTTCAAACCCTAAACCCTTGTTCCCAGAGCCTTATATATTTAAGATAAATTAAGGGCTTTGTGCCAGACTATTTTTGTTCAATCTGTGTTATTGTGTGCATTGTTTATTATTGTTGCAGGTAGTATTACAGAGGTGAAAACAGACATCTTCGTCACCAGCTTTGGACCTGTTTCAGACGTTGAGATGGTAAGATACTACTTCCCAAAGTAGATGTATATGTGCTGACTGTGGGAGATAAGGGCGCTTTGCTGACCACTGAATGCCTGCCTTATGGGCAATCTGCCATGAGACCATCTAATGAGCTTTAATCTATTTGACCAGCCCTATAACTCTATTATTGATGGCCTCTAAATCAATATGACAACATGTCAGACAGAGCGAATGGCTGAATGGATTGATTAATGATTATCTGGGATGAGTGGCATCCATCATTGCCTCGTCATCTCTCCTCACCTTCCACTGGAGTGGATTGTCAGCAGAAAGTTGAAATGGCTCTCCAGTAGTGAATGAAGATGACTAGGGGACACGAGTGGTTCATATAATTAAAAATCTATTAACATCTAATAACATGTTCTGTTCACATGTCAGGAATATACCATGGACATGTTCTTCCGTCAGATGTGGGTCGATGAGCGGCTGAAATTTGAAGGCCCCACTGAAATCCTGCGACTGAACAACCGCATGGTAGACAAGATCTGGACGCCGGACACTTTCTTCCGAAACTCCAAGAAGTCCATTTCCCATAACATGACCACACCCAACAAACTTTTCCGCATCATGCAGAACGGGACTGTCCTTTACACCATGAGGTGATCTTACATACTATAATTGTTGTTTTTCTTGATGAGGCTTTCTTTTTATGAACAAAGGATTGATTTCCGTTTGTCCTCTGTTAGACTGACAATCAGTGCCGAGTGTCCGATGAGTCTAATGGACTTCCCCATGGACGGTCATGCTTGTCCTCTCCGGTTTGGAAGCTGTAAGTACATCACATTTGTATCACAAACAAAAGGAAGAAATAATTTCCAAATTCATAAATGTGACCAACCTTTGCATTTTCAGATGCATACACCAACAGTGAAATTATGTTCACATGGAGAAAGGGACTAACAGCATCTGTTGACTGTCCCAAGGAGTCCATGAGTCTTCTGCAGTACGATCTGGTGGGACAAAGTTTGTCCAGTGAGATTTTCAAAGCAAACACAGGTAACATTATACTGTCATCTCATCTAACACATTACTCCTCTGAGAATGACACTGTTACAGTCATACCTGCACTTAAAAATGTTATCATCAGCTGACGAATCTGAGCGTACATTTAGAAATTAGTCTTTTTAAACTCTGCACTAGTGTCCATTACTCCCCCACAGTAGAGCTGTTATAGAAGCAAAGACTTCCTTGAGCAGCCATCTAAGATGCTTAAGTGGTCAGACCCTAATGCGGTGTGCCTTAAAAAAGAACTGTAGGGTTTAAAGCCCAGTGAATGCACTGACGGAGAGGAAGCATGGAGTAGTGTGTGTGTGTGTGTGTGTGTGTGTGTGTGTGGAGAAGGAGAAGGAGAAGTGCTCCCCTGCTGTGAACCCGATTCCTGGAACAGGGAGGGAAAGGATGAGGCAGGCTCCGAAACGTAGTGATGACACCCATTTAGCAAACAGAAAAAAAAGAGAGAGAGAGAGAGAGAGAGAGAGAGGGAGAACCTCTGTGTGTGTGTGTGTGTGTGTGCATAGTGGAGCTTGTTTTTTGGTCTGTGAGTGCCTGTATGCATGTGTTTAGACAGAGCAGGGCAGTGTTACGCATAGTGACACTGCATGCTCTCCTCCGGCCCCCTCCTCACTCGTTCCTTCCTTCCTCCTCCTCTTGACTTTATCCCATTTCCAAATGTCTGCTGAGCTCTCTCTCTCTCCTCTTTCCCTCTTGTCCTGCTCTCTTCCTTCCTCTCCTCTTCCCTTCGTGTCTCTCCTGCACTGTCTTACAGTTTGTGAGCTGCTCCAGTCCCAACAGCAGCAATACATCTACAGTATGTCTGTGTTTCTCAGCAGCTTTTCTGTTTCAAGGGCAGGCAAGGGCATCTGTTCTGTGCTACCCTGCTCTGTCCCTCGGGGGTTGCTCTCTTCACACGTGCTGTTTATCTTGTAGGTCACTACTCTGTGCAGGTGGTCCATTTCTACCTCCAGAGGAAGCTGGGATACTACCTCATACAGACATACATCCCCCTCATCATGGTTGTCGTTCTGTCACAAGTCTCTTTCTGGATCAACAAGGAGTCTGTCCCTGCTCGCACAGTTGCTGGTATATCACCTCTCCCCACCAATTAATGTGTACTAGTCATGCTTGATATATTACATCAGTGACATGTGTGAATATCCGTGCACATAATCTTCCTCCAGGCATCACCACAGTGCTGACCATGACCACCTTGAGCATCAGCGCCCGTCAGTCACTTCCCAAAGTGGCCTATGCCACAGCCATGGATTGGTTTATTGCTGTGTGTTTTGCCTTTGTGGCATCGGCTCTCGTCGAGTTTGCAGCGGTGAACTACTTTGCCACCCTGCAGGCCAACAATCTGAAGAAACAGAAAGCCAGACAAGACAAGCTTGAGGTGATGGCAACTGGCAGCGATGATGAAGACACAGTTTCGGTGAGTAAGTGACTTCATCGTCGATAATGTAAGATAAATTCACAATATACCACATTGTGATTGTAAGTGCAACAGATCAAATCAAATTTTATTTATATAGCCCAAAATCACAAAATACATTTGTCTCAGAGGGCTTTACAATCTGTACAGGGGGTCCTTAGACCCTCGATTCGGGTAAGGAAAAACTACCAAAAAACTTTTAACAGGGAAAAAGGTGGAAGATCACCTGAGAGCAAATTGTCATTCAATGCCATCTTCCCCCATTTTACATTGGCCCCTTTGAGTTGCTGTTTCATGAAACATGTGAACTATAGAATAGATGGTGCAATTTGTTAACTTCCAGGTTAATTTATTGAGAGCACGTATGAAACAACCTGTTCCGCAACGTCAGCTTTTACTATCACTCGATTGATTTATTTCCTATAGCATCCTAGATGCATTTACATAGCCGATGATGATGATGAAGATGATGGTGAGTGGAGGTACTGAGTCTCCTCAGTGTTGCAGAGTTTGATGCAGCGATGTTAATGACGAGGCAACAGCTTCACACACAGATTCAGATAGAAATCCTGCCTGAGATAGTAGGTCGTTTTCTATGCATTTCCAAGTAGTCACCCTGCCTCTGCTATTCTTCCCATTCAGGGCACACTACACATTAAATAGTAATATGTGCTGTTGTAGTGCTCTCATCTCTGGCTATATGTTTTATGCTAATACAGTAAGCCACCACGGCGTCCTCCTGGGATCTGTCTCACGTGTAGGGCTCATGGTTAGATGCTTTAAAAATAGCCTCAGTGTGAGAACAGAGAACAACTCCAGCACTCCTCCCTGCATAATCTCCTCACCATCCTATCGGCATCCAGCAAGCTACCTGCTGCGTTCGATAGGGATGTGGACATGCCAGTGAGAGAAAGCTCTCATGGGAACAAACATTACTTGCAGCATTGTATACATGATACCAACATGTTAAAATCACCATGCAAGCACTCGCTGGCTCAATAGTCTCTTAGTTTTTACCATTTTTTTCTCTCTCGACGCTTCAAACCCCCCCACCCCCCACCCCACCCCACCAGATGGACAGCAGCCTTCAGGAAGGCCTGAAGAGGAGAAATCACTCGGTGTGTCGCAGTGAACCAGGGGAGGCTCCACCGCTGCCCATCTTCCTCCAGCAGGGCTCAGCTTTTCCCCAGATCCCACAGCTGGCCGGCACCAGCCCCATCGACACGTACGCCCGCATCCTCTTCCCTCTGGCCTTCGCCCTTTTCAACCTCGTCTACTGGTACATCTACCTGGGCAAGGACACCATGGAGAGGGCCAGGTACACTTGTCACATTCAATTATCATTGTACATCTATATCCATCTTGGTGGTACATCTATAAAGTTTATTCCTCTGTGCCATAGAGCTCTATTGTTGCCATACAGTTGACATTATGATGAACATGTGCACTGTAATCCTAACTTGCTACTGTAGCACACCAAGTCCCTAACAGAAAATAGTCCCCAACAAATATGCTATTTTACTGCTGTTAGAGTAACACTTCCTAAAACCCACAGTTTTTAAAGAACCACAGACAAGGTAGAGCAGTGAGAATATAGATAGAAACAATAAGTTTTAAGGCACTGACATAAACTAACAACACTGTTTCTATTCATGTGTACATCCTACAAGTAAGTGTCCTTTTTGGAGTTTAACTTTTTTTTTTTTTTTTTACCTTTTTCAGTCACATATGACAAGGCAGGATATCCCAAAAGCATTTAATACAAAACAGTAAGAAAAAAAATGCAGAAACATACTTTTCTAGTTTCTAGCATTCTTGTACAAATGAGGTTAAAAGGAGAAAAAAAAATGACAGTGGACAAAGATTTTTATACATATTTGTATCTAAAATAGACACCAACCTGTTTCGCTCCGTTCTAATTACAATAGCTTCGGTTGAACAATAACTCCACACAGTTTTTGTCAAAGACTTTTATCTAAGCAGCAAAGACATCAATAATTTCTAACGCTTGAAACAGCCCCAGGAGTTGTAGACGAATGATGTTAGGTGGCGTTGTTGCTGCGCATTGACGCCAGCACTGTGGCTTTTATCATCATCATCATCATCATCATCATCATCATCATAGATTTACAATAGAAAAGGGGCCAAGCGCTCAGTCGGTTTTACATAAGGTTTACCTGAGGCCTGGCGAAGCCCCTGTCACTTTAACCACAACATTGTTTGTTCATGGGGAGTGGGCCAAAAAAACAAACAGCGTTTACTTTGTACATTAACCACATGAAGAAGCAGCTACTCACTTTCCTGCTTATAAGTGAGCCACTTATAGAACACAAAGCTCCATGTCCAAGAAAGAAAAAGAGAGATACAGTGCAAAAAGACATAGAGAAACAGAGAGAGAGAGAGAGAGATGTGTTATGTAACACTAGGGAGTGCAAATCTGCTCATCATGCTTCTCATGTTCCTGTCAGAGAATTTTTATGCTTGTTTTGTTTATAACCTTCTGCAGAATAATGAGAGAGACAAGATGGAGAGCTTGAGAAACAGCTGCATCACATCTATTCCCCTTTACATATTTTCACCACGTCCCTCACTCGGTAGTTTTTGAAGGAGGCACAGAGAGGACAAGGGAGCACAGTAACAGTTTCGCCTGTGCGGTGCACTGCAGATAGAGCGTCTCCGAGTGTGGAAACGGAAAGCGTTCGCTATGCTCCTCTCACATTTTGCTGTATTCTGGTCTGGTCTTGCAGGGACGTAGATACAGACTCTTAAAAACCAAGAGGACCTGGGAAAGGGCACGTGCAGCCGGAGAGACCTTCAGCATCCATCCAGCTTCACCTCGCTAAACCCCCCCACCTCCACCCATCTCTCTCTCTCTCTCTCTCTCTCTCTCTCTCTCTGTGAACAAGCTCTGAGCATTTGCTCTGCTCTCATCTGACAGAGGAAATGAATCAGAAACTCATTTATTCTCATGCCGCACATCTATTCATTTCACAGGCTGTGACCACTGCCCACTTGTGTTCTGATCAGTAGCTGAAGAGCTGCCCTTCACGGGCCTCAATCACTTTAAACCCCGCCACATACACAACAACTTCTCTCGGCCCAGACGGAGAACAGACGCCACACACATACAGTACGCTCCGACACACACACACACACACACACACAAACTAAGGAACACATCAAAAAGAAGTGGATGATATAATCTATGATGGCTGTAACTGGTGGTGATGCAACAGTGAACCAATGCTTTCAGAAGCCTGCCCTCTACAGAAGCACAGCTCCCACTACAACAAGATCAAAGGCAATTTAGAAGGAGGCTCGCATCCCTCCTCGCGGCTTCAAAAATGTACTCAAACCTGAGAAAATGAATTCTGGGATTGTGTTTTCCATCCCACCTCTCTGCTCCGGCACTCCAGTGCTCCCTTTTGCATTTTCAGATCCACTGCAGGTCCTCGGAAAAACATTGCAGGGAAGAGTGGGATAATACCCATGGGTGTTCATGACATTAATTTTCTATTTTTGTATGGATGGTGCATAGTTGTTTGGCACAGATGTTTGTATATCATATGTGACGGATTAGGTGTCATTCTGTTTGTTTGTTTTTAGCCTCTTTAACATTAAAAAAACAAAAAAAAAACTTAAACTTGCTGTTAACTTGACAGTCTGACTATTTTAACCCTGCAGTGCATCCTGTTGTTTGACCTTGTCAGAATATAGAAAAACTTATCAGTCATGTGATGAACATGAGAAATAAAACGAGCCTACAATCAACCATGTTGTTGTTCATTTCACTCTTGGCATAAATCCTTGTTTCTTCATTACGCACATCCACTTGTCCCTTTAATATTTTTCTCTGCAATGGAAACTGCTCATCCACCATCATCAGTCTCCACTCTTTGATCTTGGGCAGGCTGCACGCATGCGCCCCTCATTGGCTCCTCTGCACTGTCTGGAGTAAGTTGGATGTGCGCTCTCCTCACTCGCATCCCGAAACCGCCTCAAACACTGTTGCGATGGGGAGGATCAGGAAAAATCACTTTGGGATTTTGACTTTTTCCTTACTCGTGACTTTTGTCTGGACTCAAAGGTAACCGTGTGCCATGTCTGCATCTTTCTGTCTTGCATGTCTTGTAGCCGTGTTGAAGCGTGTGATATTAATAAGCTTATTTCTGCCTTACACCACCTTTTTTCTCTCTCCCCCTCCATCAGCGTCAAGGATATCAAAGATCCAAGCAATATGCCTCTGGTAAAAGAAACAGTGGACAGAC
Organism: Pampus argenteus; assembly: GCA_036937835.1. NCBI lineage: Eukaryota > Metazoa > Chordata > Actinopteri > Scombriformes > Stromateidae > Pampus > Pampus argenteus. The sequence continues at coordinate 18,910,952 of CM072861.1, read as the reverse complement.
TGATGAAAGGATACGACATACGGTTGAGACCAGATTTCGGAGGTAACGAGCAAAATTAAAATAAAAAAAATAAAAAACGGAATGTCATGTTTTCACGCCCTAATGACGTGCAATACATGTTCAATGAAACGCAAAATCTGCTTTAATTTACATAATCATCCCTTTCACGAGCAAATAGGCCTTTCCAATTAGGCTATGAGAAATGATGTGCATATCTCATCTGATTGGGAGATAAGACAAGGTTGTTGTTTTTTTTTTTTAACCTGATCGATCACGCTCATCAGTGTTTGATTATTCCGCTAAAAAAAAAAAAAGACGAAAATGAACAGCAAATGACGCAAATTAAGACTTTGCTGATGGTGCTCATGTCTCCTGTAGGTGGAGGAGAGCAGAGAGAGGAACCTGTGAGCGCGTCACGAATTTGTTAAATTTCTATGAAGGCAGAATTATTCCACATATCTCTTGTGTGTTAAATGCATCCTTCTCTTTCAGGTGCGCCGGTGGCGGTGGGAATGAATATAGACATAGCCAGCATAGACATGGTGTCTGAAGTCAATATGGTAGGTGCATCTTCACAATTATTATTACCACGTTTTGCTTGGCACGGTTTGGAATTCCTCTGAAGTGAGCTACTTATCACGGGTCAGTGTGTGTGTGTGTGTGTGTGTGTGTGTGTGTGTGTGTGTGTGTGTGTGTGTGTGTGTGTGTTGTGTACGTGAACGTGAGAGCCGGACAGTTTTGATGCATCTGGTGCATATGCAATATATTTTACTCGGGTAAAAAAAAAAAATGTAAAAAAAAATTGTGAGGCTTCCGTTCTCAAACACATCATCGCCATCCTCCTCTCAGTCCCGCATTTGCAGCTCTGGTGTGTTGCTGCATTTGAATTCAAAACACACACTCACTGGCGCACTCGGACGCACAGCCCCGGCTGCGCGCGCGCGGAGGGCTGCGTGCGTGAGAGCGTGCGTGTGTACGTGTATATGTATGTGTGTGTGTGTGTGTGTGTTGTCAAGCCTCGGCGGTGTAATTTTGTTGACACGCACCCCCTTCCTTTTCCTCCTCATGCAGTTAAATGAATAAAACACCCTCTTTTTTTTCTCCAAACTGGCACCATTTTTGATTTTTTTTTTTTTTTAGCCTTTTTAATTCGGCGACCGATAACATCATCACCGTCTATATAAACGATCTTCGACCTACTTGTTAGATGACGTAAGCAATTTGTTAATAATACATGTCTGGTCACACGGCAGCATTGCAACAACAGATATATATATATTAAAATAATATATAAAACAATAAAATAAAAAAACAGCGAGTGGATGTTAAATGTGAGCTCTGGTGCGACTTGGAGAGGACAGGGGGAAAAGTTCAGCAGCCCATGCAAGAGCACCACCTATTGATCCATGTGACAGACAGACAGACTTCAGTGGTGCATTTCTCTGTAGCTTCACTGCATTAAAGACACTCTCTGTGTAGTGTAAGATTAGCCTACTGGATATCAGAAAAGCTTTTTTTTTCTTTTTTCTTTTTGTTAAGGACAGACTTTGCAGAAAAACAAGAGTCTGAGGAAAGATGATGGACCATCATAACAGAGATGTTATATAATAGCATGTAAAACACGTTTGCTCTCTATAATTTATTCAGACATTTTTTTAAAGTGATTGTAGCCACAGTGTGTTTTATTTAATGCCGAATGGTTTTGATTCATCATGCTGTCCTAACTGGATGTCTGCTGGTTAATTTTTTTAACTGCACTGATGAGTATTTATTAGCAGATAAACACAGCAGCTTGTGAGAGTTCGCTTTGCACCAGGAAGAAAAAGCACTGAATGGTCAGAGCTTCTCTTTTGATGAAAATGATTTATTTTGGTGGAGGATGCAACCGGAACAGAAGTGCCTTGAGGGTCCGGGGGGTGGGGGTGGGGGGGTTTGAAATAGAAACCCCTCACCCACTTTCACCTCTCCCTCCTCCTCCATCCTTCCCTCCCACCACTTTGACTGGATCCCTGGCTGTGACTCTGGACTCAGCAGCCATGTAATCCACCTCTGCCTTGCTCCAAAGGGTTATCTTACTTAAGAACTAGGCATCCATGCAAGCATTCATCTGGAAAAAAAAAAAAAAACACTGCTTCATACATCCGTGTGTGTATGTATGTGTGTGTGTTTGTGTGTAAGAAAACACAAAACTGTGCACAAACAGTGAATGGCAACTGACGTCATGCAACTCCCTGTGGCTATGAGAGAGCATTCATCTCGCTCTTTTCTCGGAAAAAGCTCCCCCGCCAGATCTGCACACCGTCTAACATGACGGACGAATTTAGATGAAAAGTTTAAAAAAAAAAAAAACCCTCCAAGACCTCGTTGGACTTTTGTTCCACACGTTGTTGATACCTTGTGAAGAATCCTAACCACAACATACATAACAGGCCAGAATCTCCTCCTTCTTTTTTTCCCTTCATGTCCAGCTGTTTTTAGTACAATAGAAGATAACAGCAGCTGACGACATTGATCTCAAGAGAAAAATCAATAATATCACCGTGCACCACGATCACGAGGATGGAGTTGGTGACCTGTGCTCGGCGCAAGGGCCGCTTTGATCTTCCTCATCAGGGGCAGCCGCTTTTAAGATTAAAGTGCTGAAGAGGGAAAAACAACACGGCGAGAGGAGAGGATGAAACCGGTGAAGAACAGGGTGGGAGAGAGGTGAAGGTTGCTGTTATCAGTTTCACCGTCTCCACTAATGATGTCTACATCCTGGTGGCAGCCGAGGAAAAGCACCGGCTCTTGCAGATACAGGTTCTTTTTGCCGTTAGGTAGCTTTAAAGCTGGAAAAATCATCGTATCCCACACGATCTTATACTATCACAGAAGCTATAATGTTCAATCTCAAACCCAAGACTCCATGTGTTTCTTGTTTTGTTTTTTTCTTACAGCTGCAGCAGTTCAGTCTGACATATTTGAGATGTTTAGAGTCAGAATAAGATAATCTGTAATGTTTGTTGCTCAGTAAGGACTGACCTACTGATGCTTCACTGAGGTTTGAGGTATTAAAAACAAAACTAGGCTTTACAACACATGTTTTTGTTATTTTCATCCTCAACTAATGTACAGATTATTTTCTTAATGAAGATTTTTGTTCAAGAATTGACAAGTTCCCAAGGTGCCTAAATGTCTTGTTTCAAAACCCAAATATGTTCAGTCTCATCCCATAAAAGACTAAAAAAACAGTTACTTCAATGTCAATAATCTATTAGTAGGGTGAATTATTACAGCTCTACATGATCACAACAACCCAATTCAGACCAGATAACACACGAACCCACATGAATGCATCTATAATACATGAACCTGAAAGAAAATGGAGGAAATTTGCAGTCAGAAGTGAAAGAATAGAATTATGAAATCAGTGTTTGTGTGCAGGTCCGCCATCATGGCAGCGAGTGGCTTTGGGTTGTAAACAGCTGCTTGCTCCTCTAATTAAAGATAAAAACCGCCTCTGGTGGAGAATGAACTCTGCATTTTGGTCGGGGCTCATTGAAGCCAATGTGGCATTTTTCTTCTTGTGTGGGAAGCGTGCTGACGTGAAGGGCATGATGCTTGTTTGAGTGAAGAATGGGATTTGTAGTTTTGGAGGCAGGTTTCATGTGCACACATGGCACAGCGGAGGTTTTTTTTTTTTTTTTGCATTCTTTGTGTGTGATCCACAATGATGGCCCGTTGAGGCTCAAAGGTCAGCCATGTTGTTGGGCAACAAAAATCTGCAGGTCAGTCAGCACCATGGCAGCAGCCTCGCCTGCATGACATTACAGATGTGTTATTCTGAGAGGGAAGTGTCCTCCCGAGTCCGAGGTGTGACCACACATCTTTGCTGGGTGGGCTGTGCTGACTCACCGGGGTTAGTGCAAAATATGGCACAGATATGATATCATGGCCAAGAGACCCCCCTCCCTTCTTCTCCCCGTTCATCTCTCTGTATTCCTCTCATCTGTCTGTTCAACGCTGGCATCTCGCTCTATCACTCAGCTCCCTACACTTAGCAGCTGAAATTGCATTTGCATAATTCTGTTTGTTTTTTGCTGAAATCACAGAACCAGGAACCAAACCCTGGTTACGGTGCATTAAAAAAAAAAAAAAAAGTGTTCTGCACACAGCCAGTGCAGCTGATTAAATACAAGCGGAGTCTGTTGTCTCAGCAATGCATCAGTGCTGCATATTAACACCTCCTGCTGCATATTAACATCTCCTGCATGCCGCCTATACGTTGAGTAGAGCTGCAATGTTCACTCCAAGGCTGAAATGAGGAGGGAGTATTTTCACTCCTCGTCTTTTTTTTTTTTTTTCCATCCCGCACGTTAATTACATGTAAAATACCTGAGGTTGGTGGTTGTTAAGAGGCACTGCCTGTACTATAATACTGTTCTCTGAATGTTAATTAGCTGGCTGTGAATTAAAAGATTTAAACAAACCAGCTGTAGTGGCTTCTGGGATGGAAGAATTAGTGGGGCGTGAGTGTTCCCTTTATTACGATCATTATCCTGACAAGCACTGGTTTCTTTACATGAGTAAGAGGATCTGGCCATCCGATAACGGGAGCCGATGACCAGCGGGGGAACACAGCTCAGGCCGCAGCGTTTGCACACGCCTGTGCGAGAGATGTACGGCGTCTTGTGTCTGTGAATTAGCAACCATTTTGATCTTGTTTGTCCAAACTGATCCTGTTCCATTTTATTTTCAGCTTGTGGAAAATAAGCTTGTGTTATTTTTACTCAGTGTTGCCATGACAACACAGTCCTTTTTTTTTTTTTTGTGAATCTAGGGAAGTGAAGGAAAGCAAAGCAAAGAAGGCCTCCTTTTTTCAAGGTTTTAACATTTATAATACTTGAGAAGGTCAAACTATCTTTGAAGATGCCAGATTTAGTTTTTGTTTTTTTTGTTTGTTTGTTTTTTTTTAGTTTTGCCTCTAAGTTTGCCTTTTCAATAAATGATAATTACAGGAAATAAATAAATGTTAATGATTATCTGTATAAAGCTACAACTAATGACTGGCCTATAAAATGTCGAAAAAAACTGAAAAATTCCCATCACAATTCATCAGAGCCACCTATAAATTATTACAAAAAACAGTACAAAACCCCCCAGAGATAGTTCAGTTTTGCTTGATCCATAATTTAAATGATTATTAAGTAACAAATCGGCGAACCAACTAATTGTTTCAGCTCTAATCTGATGCTACAGAGTCTGATATTCACTGTCACTTAACTCTACTTTACTCTATTTCTATACAGATCTATTTAGAGTCTCTCCTTTTTTACATTTAAATATAAGAATTAATTTGTTCCTTTGCGCTGCTTTGATTTTGCTCGCTCTGTTTGCTCTGCTGAGCTTTTCCAAAAAGCTTAAGACAAGAATGCAGGTTGTCCAGAACAATGTCATTAGTTATGCTGAGTGGACACACAGAGTAACAGATTAATATGGTCAGCGGCATAATTACAGCACAAGAACAACACTTAATCCTGCAGCTTTCTTACATGCATGCTGGTTTCACTGCTTAATGTTGAGTCCGTGGAGACTGGGCCTTGTTTGTTGATGAAACGACGTCGGTAAGAGAAGGCAGAACATGAGCTTTAAAAAAACACAATTACTTTATTTGTGACAGTAAAACCTAATAAAGACACATAAAGTATGTATATTTTACTTGCTGTAGGTAGTTTAATACTCTCTTTTCCTTCCACTAATGCATTTTAGCCAAATGAATCAATCAGACTTAAATTAGTGAAAGAGTTTTTTTGTTTTTTTTTGTTCTTACTCGGTTTGCAATTTGCCGAAATTACCAACACTTACCCTTGCAGAGTCCTGCTGCAACAGTGATATTACGCCAACTTTAAATTGTTTGTAATATCCTTTTTTATTATGGCCGGTACATTGGAACAAAAAAAAAAAAAAAAAAAGCTGCGTGTCTAAAAACAGAGAGAGTAAGTTAGCCAGCTCCATTAAAAGCCTTTAATGTGTTGATGACTCCCTTAATGATTCTGTCAGGCACTTTTCCCCCACTGAAGCTAAGTAGCTGAAAAATGACCCATTGGAATAAGAGAGTCATAAAAGCATCCATGTTGTCACTTCCCCCGAGGACGTGTGCGGCCACTGTGTGGCAACTCATTCAGAATGCACTAACTCCCCCTTGACCCCTAATATTTAATTTGAAGTCTGTACTTAACCGGACACAGTGAGGACACCAAATGAATAAACTCGGCTTGACCAGCTGATGTGCTGTGGCGTCTCCTCCAGCTCGTAGATGAGAAAGCAAAGGGACAAGAGGCTGCGGATGTCTGCAGACGTGCTTGTTACTGCCCAAACACCAAATTGTCTCGTTGCGGTCGTGCACATTGGACATTGTTACTATCAGCAGATTCTTCTCTGCAGCAGGACATGGCAAACGAAAAGCATTAGCAATATGGTGGATGTTTGTTCCGGCCCTGTACAGCAGCAGAGAGCAGAGTTCACAACTGTTTTTTTTTTTATTGAAATGTGCTATAAATGAGAATCAGAGTGACTTTATCGGTAGACGTGTCCTTGTTTTCTTTTTTGATCTCGGAGGCTGCGTTATTAGAGTGATGGAAACTCTAACATACATAACACAAACGGGCACGATGGTTCAGTTAAAGGAGAAAAATTGAATGCATCAACGTCAACGGTTTCTTCAAATGTACAAACAGGCCGCTGTGTGTTGTGCTGAAGCTTGCTTATTGGCAGCTCCCTCCCATGTCGGTTGTGACAGCTGATGTAGTTGTAATGGAGGTCTTGTAACAACAGTAGCCTGTCAGGGAAACACAAATGTACTCCTTGTCACTCTGTCAAGACTCTTAATGGGGGTTTGTTAGCCCAGAAACATATCTGTAGTGAGACTGTCACCATGCAACCATCCCTTGATGTTTTTTTTTTGTTTTTTTTTTAAGTTAGCCAGGCCTTGTTTGATCTTCATCACATTTATATATTCACTGCTGTCATGCGTTTTTTTTTGTTTTTTTTCTTTCTCTCTCTCTCCTCTCAATGTTGGTGCTCTCCACAAGATGTCTCCCTCACTGTTACTCACTGGGCCGTCTGTGTAATGTTAATGGAGTTTCTGAGGAGTTGACAAGGAGACTGAAGGTCGCATTCGGAAAGCCACTCCGGCACGAGACGGGTCTGCCTCTCGGTTATCTGCAGCTTTTATTTGTACGCTGCATGTTACATCGCCTGACTCTCTTTCTTTCTTTTTCCTCTCTACTCCATCTTCTGTGAGGAAGAAGAGACACATTAAATGTCTTGTTCATTTCTCAGAAATTATTCTCAGTCAGGGAGAGAAAATGTTGAATATAGGAAGACTGCTCATCTTACAGGACTCTGCTCTCTGTGGTGAATTAATGCTTTTGCTGTTTCACACTAATATTTAGCACCGGAGCTGCACCATATAAACAAACCTGCATATATTGCAATATTTTGAAGTTTTGCTTCATATAGTTACATGAATATCCTAATATATACAGACTTTTTGCCAGAATGTCTTTATTAGCTGACCTGTTAGTTGACCTGTTTAAGATTTACTGAAACATGCAACATGATTTTCCTGCATGGTAGTAGAACAGTACAAAACGTTTCCCGATCATGTAAAATGTACTGCCTGACAACAGAGTAGTCTGTGTTTCACATTTGGTTCTTTTAATTAATCAAGCCGACATTGACTGTACTGTGTCCCTCTCTAACCTCAAGTGATGTCCGAGTGAAGGTAAACAGCACCATCTGTAAGGCCGTAATCGTGCTGCCATTTTACAGCACGCGCAGCCAGGAGGCAACGTGCAGGCCCAGGTGTTCTCAGTGCATCTCTATATCTCTTAAACGCCCCAAATGTACATGATTGATGAACACACACATGTGCGCACACACACACATAAAAATGAGAACAGGAGCCTGAAATAACTTAACAGAAGACATATTTCAAAATCTTTCTTATTCAATAGTCCCTTTTTTCACAGACAACACGTGCTTCAGTTTCAGGATCCTGGTATTCTGATGAATATTTGCTGCTATAGCAAGTTAACAGGCCCGCTGTGAATAAAGCCTGTAACTACAGAATCTGCCGGTGTTGAAACGATTAATCAATCAGGCAATCGACTGAAAATTAACCGACAACGGTTCAAATCATTTATCAAGCAAGAACCAAACATTTGCTGGCTCTCATATGTGTCAGGGTTTTCTAGTTGTCCGTTTTGTGATTTATTTGATATTGTTTTGAACTGTTAGTTGTACATAACAAGAAATACTGTCAATGCAATTGTGACAAACCAAACACCACACACACTCGTGCTCTGTTGTTACCGTGTCCACCAAAATGTCAAAGGGTGTCTCACTCTATTAACAGAGCAGAGCAGCAAATAGAGAAATATTTTTGTCCGTGTAGTTAAATAATCTCTGCTTCAAAACTATCACGTAGCTCAGACTGTTACTGCAGGTAACTGCAGGTTCACTTATACGGTTACTGTGTTTCTTCATCAATATGGCGAAGGACGGCACTAAAGACGGGGACGTATTTTGCAGGAGATGCTGTATCAGTGTGTGATGCACACCGAGCCTGCAGGCAGCAGCTAACAATCCCGAAGGTGATAGAGATATCCGATCGACAGCCTGATAATGAGACGGAGAGAGAGCAAGTGTGGGAGAAAGGTTCAGTGGGAACTCTTGTAAAACAGGATAAGGATGCGACAGTCCTCGTTTGACTTTTCCCTCAACATGTCAGCAGCTCGTGTATTTTTAGATGCCCTTTTTTTACGCAATCTTTGGTCGCGCACACTACATGCAAAACGAATGAGGGGAGTTTAAGAGTGAAAGTGGCATTTGCTTCGTAGTGTCACGCCAATGTATGATGGCAAAAAAAAAAAGACAACTAAAATGTCTCGGAAACATGGAAACACGGTGATAAGTAATGATGATGGCTGTTCAGAGTAAAAGCTCAAAGGCCTCGTTTCACGGGCCATATTTTTTAATTTGTTTTCCCACTCAGCGATTGTGCTGCAATACACTATAACAGAGCCGATCCAACTGCAGTGCTATGTTTCACTGTGGGTGTGTGGGTGTAAAAGGCTTTTTCTGAGATGCTTTCTCTGAGGGTGAGAAGCAGAGAAAAAGAGGTACAGTTTACTGCTACATCTCAGAGCATGTGTAAAAACAAACTGTACAATAAAAGGTGCAGTTTTTTTTTCTCACCAAGTTTAATCTGGGAAACTTTCTCACTGCATCGCACTAGTTCTGGTTATTTATGACTTAACACAATTAAAAAAACAGGAGCAAAAAAAAAGGGGAGGAGGCCCCAGCTGGAGAAAACCTATCAGCCATTTGTAATAGAGGCAGCAGTATTGTCTCTATAAAGCGGAAAGTGCCTTCACTCATTCAAGTGGAAGCAGATATTTTTAGCACAAGACAATAGTCAGCCAGCTGAGAAAGTTCCCCTCTGGTTATGCTCTGAAAATTAAGCGAGGATAGTTGAATATTAACCCCCAACCCTCAGCCACCATAGCCCCTAGTGCGGGTCGTGGCCTTTCAGACCATAAATGACCTTTTGGCTGACCTTCTCACTATGCAGAGTCCATATAACATGCCGTGACACATCTATGGAGTCATGTTCAAACGTTAGCGCAGGATGACATGCTGTCGGCGCTTGATGTGTTTTTCACTTGAGATGATTGTGAATTTTTATTTATTTTTTTTTTTTTGGCTTTATGCTGTAATTAGGATCAGGTTTGTTGATTCTCACTTGTGGCTTTGACTTCCTCCTGTCTCCTCCAGGACTACACCTTGACGATGTACTTCCAGCAAGCATGGCGGGACAAGCGTCTATCCTACTCTGAGATCGCCTACAACCTGACTCTGGATAACCGAGTGGCCGACCAGCTGTGGGTCCCTGACACCTACTTCCTCAACGACAAGAAGTCCTTCGTCCATGGCGTCACAGTCAAGAACAGGATGATCCGTCTCCACCCTGACGGCACAGTGCTTTATGGACTCAGGTAAGCTGTTTAGCACTGCCCTTTCCCAGCGTGTCATAATTAGTAGATTGATAATGATGTTTAATGAAGTAACAAGGGTTGTATCTGATGCGTTGTGTTATTACAAATGTGGCTCTTAATTTCATTACATGAATGTACGTTTAAAGGATAATCTAAAATTTGAGAACAACATCACATAAAGGAAGTCCAACGGGGCAAGACGCATGACAATCAGATATGACAGAATAAAACAGATTAAACAGATAATACAGAATAAAGATTACAGTGTAGATGTGAATGAACAGTCCAAACTTGATGACTTCTCCATTTAAAAGAGACAAATGACTTCTCATTTTACATTTTTCTTCTGAAACACTGAAGACTTTTACCTCTTCAGGACTATTAAAACAGTTTCAATAATTTAAATGAAATCATTTTTAGAAGAGAACACGATTCTTTGCTGTTGGTTCGTTTACAACCTGCATGATGACATAACCAACAGAAACCATGGGGGGAAACTACAGAAATAAGACCTAAGATCTATTAAAGCGGACTTATTCTTTACCAGCTGTGTGTCGGAAGAGGTAGCATGCCTTCATGTTATAGCCCTCCACATCCCCCAATGATCATCAGTGTCAATAATTGATTGGTTCTGATCAATAATGAAGCAGCGTGGTACAAACAGCCGCACTGTGTCTGATCGTGCACGATGGATCAACCCGTCTACGAGACATCTCTTTGTGATGTTGGACTGCGATGCCTCTGAGGAGACTGTCATCCATAATTGATAACTCATAATCAATAATGTAGCAGTTCAATACAAACACTGAATCTGTATTTGTACTGATGCTGCGTATTTGACTGCACAGGCTAGCACAGCCCATCCATCACTTTGCTGTTGCCTCCTCTGATCTATCGCCTCCTCTTCATACAGTGCGTGTGTGTGTGTGTGTGTGTGCGTGTGTGTGTTGTGCAAACGATCTCAGATTAGAGTCCGCGCTTTAAAAAATGAGATTATTGTTGCTAATTCAAGATGTTGCAGCGTTCACTCATTCTCTCTATTGACTGAGATTCTTGCGCAAAGACTGCTTTAAAAAATTTAAGTATCTGCACTGCACCAGATTATTCATCGGCACACTTTGTTTCAACAGTCGAGAAATGTAATTTATAACGCTCCGACTCAATTATATAAGACCAACACATGTTTTTTTGCACAGATGCTAGGAGAGGGCAGTTGTCAATTTAAGGGTTGTGCGTGCAGCGGAGAGATGTGGTTGTTACCTCAGATATGTTGTCCTTGTCAGTGCTGGTGCCTCCCGGCTCCTCCATTATTTGGTTTGTGGATTTGGTCCAGGTTTTATTTGATGCTTGCGAGTCCAGACACAAGCTGCTGTCAGAGTCAGCCCGGCCAGATGCCTGTGCGCTTGTGAGCACACTGACACATACCTGTAGAGACGGGCGGGCTGGTTGCAACAGCAGGGCTTTCTTTAGTGGATGTGGATAAGATGGGTGAGCTGAGAGGAGACTTCAACGAGGAAACAAGGACGTATATGTGAACACACCACAGTCAAAGAGTGTGTGTCATCATCCGCTGTGAGCTCATTTTATTCATTACCGTCAGTGTAAAGGTGGCGCAGGAAGTGTTAAGATCTGTTACCGAACGTTCGAATGTTGTATTCGGTTGAGCAGGATCTAAATGTAATTGTTTTACATACTGCCGGATAGTTTAATCTATAAGTATGCGTCATCGTCCTTTAAAGCTGATCACATGTTTTTACGAGTAAAATCTTTCACTGTAAAGGAACCGTGGCTCTCAAATAAACATAATGGAGTCAAAAAAGTGCAATATTTCCCTCTAAAAATGTGGTGACGTAGAAGTTGTAGAAGTATCACAGAATGGAAGTATTCCAGTGAAGTAGAAGTATACTCAAAGACAGTACTTGAGTAAATATTCATCGGTCAGTTTGGTCAGTTAATGATATAATTATCATCACACATGTGATTGTATTCAAAAAAACAATTCATGTATCTACTCATGTATGGTCAAATGAAAATGATGCTATTGAATGCATTATGGGAAATGTAGGATCCAGCGTGTGAGGGACTTTTAAGACTGAATATCTCGGCCCCTGCCATGTTGAGTCTTTATTCTTTTTTTAAAAATCTGGCTTATGCGAGTCCCTTTAATCTAAAACAAAGAGAAGAGCTGCTTTGTACCAGATCAGTCACTGGAAAATACAATAAATACTAAATACAGTGTACAATGACTTCCATGTTCTCGTTCCAACCCGACGCACTATAAACACTTTTTCCACCCCAGGATCCAACCACTGAAACGCCCTGTTAACAGTGTACAAACCACTGGTGTTGGATTTTTAAAATTACAACATGACGCTGTGTTTCTAAATCCAAAGTAAACATATTATTGGCCTCAAAGGTGAACGTGGATTTGTGCTGAACTAACTGAAATTAGCTAACACTGTACCTGGGGAACACAGATAGATTAGTGTGTTGTTTAGTTTGCAAGAGGCATTCGGTGTTTATGTGTGTGTGTGTGTGTAGGATCTGTGTCTGTGGGTGGGTGTGTCTTAGTGGGCGAGTGTTATTTTCGGGGTGCATGCAGAGGAGGAAGAGCGAGCCTGTTGTTTTACTCCTTATTCCCTGGATATATAGTGCATCCCAATCCTGCCAAATCCTGGTCTTCAATTACCAAGAGGAGCAGAAAATTACAACAGTGCTCCCAACTGTCACAAGAGCTCGGTTTGACTCTCGGGGAGAGGCAGTCTGATCTAATTACCCAACCCTCTGAAAAGGCTCAGCCAATAACACAGATCCTGCCCAGGCAGCAAGGAAAGACACACACACACACACACACACTTACACACACCAAACAAACACAAACTCTGCTTTCATTTTATGCAGGCAGAGAGAAAAGACCAAAAACAGGCTCTGTGCATGACTCCCGATGCGCGTCGCTCAAAATTCACACAGAGATCGAGAGAGAAAGAAAGAGACGTGAAGGTCAGACTTCATTCAAAATGGAGAAATTATTAGGATTCTCCCTCCTCCCTTCACTCTCCTCCCCCCTCCTCCTCCTCCTCCTCATCTTCCTTCTGTGTGAATATTGTAGCCGCTTTTGTGAGAGGACATATCCTTGTGCTATGGAGACTGACGTCCTCTTTTGTCAGGGCGAGGAGTGTTCCACTCTGCAGCTCAATAGATGACATCGCATGGCCAGGAGGAGAAAGCTGCTGAGTGGAGGAAGAGAGGGATTTAAATCCACCTTCTTTTTTTTTGTTAATACTATCAATACAGGCTTAGCGTCGCCTTTAAAGTTATCCATCTCTCTCTCTCAAACTACACATCAGGCAGGGCGGTGTGTATGTCAAATGATTTGGACCTGCCCGCAAATGCAAATTAAGAAAGCACTGTTTTTGTGTGGCATGTTTTGGCACACACGGGACCCTCTTTGTAGCGCCACTGCAGACATTTTATTTTCAAATTTGGCAGTGCCTGAGCAGGGAGAGACAATCCTGCGTGCCATGTTTCCCTCAGCTCAACATGAGCTTTCCTTATCCAAAATGGAGGTAGCTTCTCCATCTTAATTCAACTTTCCAGCTTCATTACAATGTCCGTGAGGTAAAATGTGATCTGTTGTGGATGTCAGTTTAATTAAGGAGCACGCAGGTTTGTAAACCTGCTCGCAGAAAATCTCTGCACTGCATTCGCTCGCTGCTGTGACGCTCCCTCGAAATGAGATTCTGTCTGGGAATTTGTGGTGGTTGTGTTATGTCCGTAAACAAGGTCATTTGGAATAAAGGTGCACAGGCTGCCTTAGGGGGGTCCATACACACACACACACACACACACACACACACACACATACACACTGCCTGGGTTGAACTGTGAGGGAACATGCACAGAGAGGAGAGAAAGAGAAAAAAAAACAACCAAAACAGCCCTTTTTTAGAACTCCATGTCCTATTAACTCCGACGCAGAGCAAATGTAGCGTGTTCGAATCTGCGTGATCTGGTAGAGCGTGGCCTCTCCTCCGGCAGGTCGGGATGAGAGAGGGACCGGCCCCTGATGTTGATGAAGAGCAAACAAGCCTGTGCTTCATGATCACTGCTGCTGCAGAGGTCCACGGCAGACTCTCGCTGCAGTGTAGACGAGGAAGAGGAGGAGGAGGAGGAGGAGGCAAAGGAATCCTGCAGAGAAATCCTGATCTGTCTCTCCTCCTTGCTCGTTATTTGCTGTTTATTAATTGTATCGGATGTGCTAGCTAGGCCATAGGACGAAGCAGCAGCTCTTGATCAGTGATGCAGAGTCTCTCCTCAGACAAAAAGCTTTGAGACTTCTGATGATGATGTAGGTGGGCTATAAATAGGCTGTTATTTTTACCCCTACCATTTTGGCCTCATTTCTGCTTTTCCCATGTGCTTCCTCTGCCACCGCCACGATTTAGTGGTGGCGATGGTGAGTGATGAGTGACTGGCCCGACGAACACAACATCCCAGTTAGTTTTGGTCATAAAAGGGTAAACTAGGACAGAAATAAGACTCCTGTGTTAATCCCCCAGTGCACCATGGCCCTGCTAACTGGCTCTTACATAAGAGCCCAGAGAGCAAGAAAAAGGAGGCAGAGAGAGAGAGAGAGAGAGAGAGAGAGAGAGAGAGAGAGAGAGCCTGAGTGTGTGTCTCTACATCTCGAAAAAATGAAATCCCAAACTTGCCAGGCTGGGCCCAGGGGAGCTGCAAGTCTTATGTAGAAGGATTTCAAATAAACTTTTGCTGTTAATTATTAAAGACAAAGATAAGTTTGAAGTTAAGAGGAGGAACGATATTGTGAGTTAATTCTTACTGCTCCAGTATCACTCTGCTCAATTGTTCTCATTTGCAAAACAGGGCAGAGTTTTGAAAAATAAGAAAGTGTACACCACACATGCCACATAAAATGTTAATCAGATGTGTAAAATTAATTTGTCTATTATCAGAGATTTGACCTCACATTTTAAACCATGACAGCTATCCTTTAATATCTCTGGGTTTATTAGGTCATTGTGTGCAAATTTATGAATCTATGAGCAGAACTGTTTCACGGCAACACTGGATTTTATGTATGAATTCTGCAACGTGATGAAGTCAATGAAATTTAATTTGCTCAATTCATCGAAAACAGATATTCATATCAGTTAATCAGAGTATTTACCAGACAATTAGCTGTATCAAGTTATCAAGCTACAAGTCGATTTAAATTAGTTACTAATCTTTCAGTTTAAAATGTCCATCAAAATAACTCATTAATTAATTCAAGTCCAACTGCCAGACTCCAAAGTGATGATGTGATTGATTCGTCCGGTTCAAAGTATATTTTACTATATTTTATGATATAAAACAAAGAAAAGCAGCAAATCACACCGGAGAAGCCGAGACCAGCGAGCGTTTGAAGTATCGAATAAATAACTTAAATGATTAATCAGTGAGCAAAATAGTTGTTGATTGATTTTCTGTTGATTGATCGGCTGAAAGTCTTCTGCTAGTTGGTCTGCGCCGGGTGCTCACAGATCATTTTCATGGTCGGCTATGAATGAATGGACCAGTAAAGCAATAAATTGATGAATTGACAGTAACGAGCTATGACAAGGGAAACTCAAGGTCACGACAAATGTTTCAACCTATACTGGGAACTCGCCCACAGGCTACTGTTCCTGTTAATGGTCGCATGATGCTATCATGTTTGATAACAGTCTGTGTGTGTGTGTGTGTGTGTTTTTTTGGGGGGGGGGTTGCTAGATTTAGTCCCTGTAGTTACATTGGGTGTCCAGTCTCTCGCAGACAGCCTCGGGGGTTCGGCACGGCCGGGTTCCAGCCCGTCTCAACTTGTCGTGTGTGTAGCAGGAAGTACGTCACGCTGAGCGAACCTGTCGGACGCTCGCCGACTCTTCATTACAGGATCATGTGACCAGAAGTTGAACCCTGTTTTATCTGCATAAAACCAGTGTCATGTCCCAGTCCCAATAATTATCGTATACTGTTTTTCCAGTTAGTACACACGAAATAAATGTACTTTATCAAACCGGAAATGATGCAATAAATGCATTTGCAGGTAATCTTAATTATCCTGCAATTCCTTTGTCCAATGTGTGCACTTCTATAGCTTTTAATGATATTAGTTAGTATGCAAACTGACTTTTTCTGAGCATATCTAGTGTTAATGTTAAAATCACAGAAAAGCACAAAAAACAAAATGGTACCACTTTCTAAAAAGTCAACCCATATAAGATATTTATATGTAATGACTGAACTTTTGGTTTCCCAAGTTGTGAAAATAATAAATACTAACTTTGTATTAAACCATTCAGATATCTGTACCCTTTAATACAGTGTTTTTAATCCATCATGTCCGCAGTTGCAAATGATCCAAGGAGGAGCAGTCAAAGGAGATTTTCACAACCTGGCAAGTTATTATTGTCAATAGCTTGTAACTGATGGCAAAAGCATCAATAAAGAACAGATTAAACATTAACAATTAGCTACAACTCAGTATAAGTGATTGGAAACGAAAATGTTTAATTCGGTCAATCAATAGCCAACTAATTGCTGTAAAAACGGACTCAATTGGACTGTAGTGCTGAACTGTGGCCTGACAGAAGATGGGAGTATTTTTTGTTGCTTGGTTGACCAGATACCCGGTGAAGAGTAGAAAAGCGAGAGTTTATAACATAAGAAGAAGAAGAAGAAGAAGTTAGTTGCAGCAGCTGCAGTCTTGGTTTTATTCAATACCAAGAAGGAGTTGCATATTGATTATTTTATTTCCTTCTAGCACCAGGATGACTTTTCCAGATCTGGCATGCGTTGAGTTGATCTTGATGCACCTATCGATGACATTTTTTTTATTCATATCTGTTGTTTTCTGAGAAATGGTATCACATCAGGCACTGCTAAATTATACGGATTTGTCATCGTCCTGCTTTATCTTGTACATCATACTCAGCAGTGAAGGTCAAATGAGATGGACTGGGCTGCTCGTGGCTGCCTCGTCCAGCTCTATGATGAATCCTTTATATCCCATCCCACTCTGTGTCTAGGATCACCACAACTGCAGCCTGCATGATGGACCTGCGCCGCTACCCTCTAGATGAGCAGAACTGCACCCTGGAGATCGAAAGCTGTAAGTACCGTTGTCCCTGACAACCAGCTCTCACTCCCACACGTAGACGTAGATTTAAACAGATCCCACGTACGCATGCAGCTCTGAAATCTGGAGCTGCAGGTTTAAAAAACAGTCTGCCAGCCCGGTGGCGGCAAAGGTAGAGGGAATGTTGATAAGACTGCATGTAAAAATGCTGAGAAAGGCTGATGAGATATCAGGAGATACACATCAAGAAGAAGAACATCACTAATGGCTCACTGACTGATAACATCCACCCTAATTAATTCAACTCCACTGACTTCCAAAGTGTGGAAAAGCTTGATTAGGTCCTGTGTTTCAGAGTTGTGCTGATTGTGGATGTTATGTGCAGCATTCTCCCAAAACTGCCTCCATGTTTGTACAGTACAAAGAGCTCATTTTGCATGAAGTTTGTAATTGTACGTGATCCGGCGTTCTCGAGCCGAGGGAGAGAGAGAGCGCGCGGGGGAACATGAGAGAGAAAGACGAGGTCCTCTGCGTGCTTTATCTGGGTCCCTGGAGAAAAGGATTATGGGGTTGGGATGTGGTGTAGAGCTCAGTCTTTCCGGGTTTGATCACTCTATTGCCAGCAGCGTTAAGCAGCACAAAAACAGTGCGGGTCAGAACCGTCTCTCTCTCCGCTCCTCTCCCATTATGCTCGCCATCTCTCAACTCATCACTCCCTCTTTCCGTTTCTCATCTCCTTTCTTTGCACAATCTCATCATCTTCTCTTTTTTCTCCCAGCCTTTATATCTCTCTCTCCATCCCTCATACTCTCTTTTTTTTTTCTCTTCCTCCTCCTCTCTCAGACACACACACACACACACACACACACACACAGGCTCACACGCAGCTCCAGTTTTGATCACCAGGCAGTATCTGCTCTCATATGGATTAACTGGCAACGGTTTTAACGTTGGAATCGCTTCATGCCAGAGCATGCTATTTTATTCAGACTAATGAGCCCAGAGAACTCTCACTTCCCTTGATAAACTTGATGCATTTTTAACAGACACAAGTCTTAAAACCCCAGATCACCCCCGATACATCAGCAGCTCACTACCGTGGCTCAGGACACTGGTCACATGCTGCGCTGCACCGAGCAATAACTGATTTATACCCCTTTAGTACTGAAGACCTACTGCATACATATACGTGCAAATACACACCCACATATGCATGCATATATATAAGAGCACCCATTACATTGTCTTTCACTCTTCACGTCATTCCTCTGGGACTCACATGACAGCCCTCGGATGAGTATGGTGATGTAATACGCTGACAGACTTCTATCCGAAAATGTACAGAGACACTGGCCATGAACTAACGGACCTACACACTGGCTGAGCAGTAACGCACATGCGATAAAACGTTCTCTTGCATTGTTCTCCGTGCTGAAACATCCCTTTTTCCAAAACTCCCCGATGGCCTCCTGAATGCGGCCGTTCGTGGCTGATCAGAACTGAACTGTATTGCACATAAAAACAGCAGTGTGGTGGACTAGCTCAGCCCTAATTGGGGTGATGTGGGGTTGCAAAAGCCTGGGAATATCTAAACTATGTTTACAATTTCAGCATTAACTACATTACCGCTGCGGCAGGGGTATGATGCGTTTCGTTTCTCTATTCTGTTTCATCCTGTTAATGCAACATTTATGGGATAAGACTGGCTTATATGCCATAGATCTCAATTGTTTGTCCAAAAAAATAACCTACTAAAAAACACATCAGTGAGCCACACTCTTGCACTGGATGACATCTTCCTTCATTACGATGAACTTAAGCACTGTGGTTTATTTTCAGTAAATCCTGCATACAAAATACTAACCTTAACCTTAATTATCTTCATGGGTTTTTTTGAAGATATATAATCTTTAAGAATAAATCCAACCTTCAAGATGAAGTCTCGCTATCTTACTGAGACACTTAAACGCAACAGAGCCATCGTTAATGTTGTTAGTAACACCTGTCCTTTTCCTAATACAACTCAAAAAAGGCCTGTGGGTGAAGTTAGCGCCACGTCCAACCAATACCAACCCAACACCAGCATCACAACCATCTCCACCTTAAATGTCAGCCACTACACGAACAAAGAATTATGTGTTAATTTTCTTTTTAAATCAGAGCCTTTGCATTTTAATTATTCATCACATCTGAATAGGTCACTGCCTATTTTGAGTATGAGGCAGACAAAGTAGAACTGGGAGCTGGCTGCTCTCTGTTTGCATATGACGCTGTTCATGTCAGAGACAGACATTCAGTCTGCAACACTGGAGTCCCATGACTGCAACTGCGACGGTTTCCACCCATGTGCACCGAACAAATGCATCCGGCTCCGAATCTCTGCTGCCTGCTTTCACTTACCGTATATGCAGTGTTGATGGCTCCGCACAGCCACACAGGTGCTTTCAATTACTCTGGCTGATTAGACCTCTAGTCAGGTGTAAATTGGGTGGAGCTATGCAGGGAGATATGTGAATTTGTTTCTTTTTACCACCGCAACATCTCCACAATGAACACCCTTAGTGGATCATCATATATAAAACATAATGTAGAAAGTGGTTTTCTGCTGAAAAGCCACAGAGCAACTTGAAAGCTACTTTTAAGTGACTTGCCACATGTAATTTTTCAAATATTAATGCTTTTTTTTAACGTCCATACTTTTCATTACTGCCAACCATTCTCCCAGCCATAAAAAATATAATTAAAATCAATGTCCTACCTCGCAATTACAACAATTGTTTCAAGTTGATGTAAGTAGGTTGTACAAATCTGCTTGTTATCCATTACATTGACTCTGCGACCACATGGAGAACACAGACTTTTTTTAAAACTCATACATATTAGTGTGCTTAAAGATGCTCCTCTATGCAGGATTTGAAAGTTAAAAAAAAAACAAAAAACAATATATTCACAAACTATGTTTAGGAGGAAAAAAAGGAAAGAAGATATGTAAACATGAAAGTTGAAGTAGCTTTTTGCACTAAAAGTCTGCTGACAGCCAGGTAAGTGATGTTGCCTGAGGTTTGAGTAAGTACTTTGAATGCACCACAAAGGAGGAATATTAAAAAATAATCTACGTAATTATGCATTTACAATGTGACTTTGACAAAAAATGAAGATGACTAATTGTTCACTAAATGGGAGGCATTAAGAGTCTGAGGTTGCAAGTCATTGTAAGTTGAACATATCATCCTGAAATAAAAGGAAACCTGACAGATGAGAAATCAATCTAATGGTGTGTGCATCTTTTAGTAAGTGGCTGTCACCATTTGTAGGCTAAAACACGCAAAAACACTGACATGGACATGTTTCTCTAAGTGTCCAGGCTTTTGGTTTCTCCTCCGCAGATGGCTACACCACAGATGATATTGAGTTTTACTGGCGAGGCGGAGACGGCGCAGTGTCCGGGGTCGACAGAATAGAGCTGCCACAGTTCTCTATTGTCGATTATAAACTCATCTCCAAGAACGTAGTCTTCTCCACAGGTACATGAAACTACGCTTTGTCTTCCTCCTATGATTTTTGTAGTGTTTGCATCTGCATTATAGCTGCTGTGTAAAGATCAACAGCAGTTTATTAAGGATACGGGATGGTAACTCTAAATAAAAAAAACTTTCCATAAACTATATTCTATTTTTAACATTAAAATTCACCCCTCCAAAAAAAAATCATGTGTTGGAGATAGATATTGCAGGCTGTATTATAGCAAAGAAAATATAGCTTTTAGTGGGTGTCATTGAGGAAAATCTATTTCTATCCCACTTCCTCTCTCCCTCTGCCTCCTTCAGGTTCTTACCCTCGCCTGTCCCTCAGCTTCAAACTGAAGAGGAACATTGGTTACTTCATCCTGCAGACATACATGCCTTCCATCCTGATTACCATCCTCTCCTGGGTCTCCTTCTGGATCAACTATGACGCCTCCGCTGCCAGAGTGGCCCTGGGTAGGATTGCCTTGCCACTGCAGAACAATGACCCTGGGAAATAACCCAAAGCTAAATGACAACTGACCATAAAATAGCCATTAAGCAAAATCAAGCCTTTTAAATTAAGGACGCCTCTATATCTTTATGTTGTCTTTCATCAGCCTGATCTCTGGTTTGACTCTGTTTTCCGAGTATTTACTTATTTTTCTCATTAGCTCTAAGCATGTGAGTGATAGCAGCTTGTGATAGGCTGCCTGGCTAAATGTCTGTTGTACAGAGATGACTATATGCATGACTCATGCAGAGAGAGAAGCGCTGCAGCTCGACCTTGAAGCGTGCTGTCTTTCTCTCTGCCTGTCTGTCTATCAGAGCCTCTCATTGGTCGGATATCCCAGCTTATCAGAGTCGCATCACGGTTATATTACAGCCAACGAAAGGTGGCCACGTTTGCTTAAATGCACCTTTAGAGGTTAATGTTTTTTCCACTAATGTCAAAGTAACACTGATACTAAGCTGAAATGCCACAAACCTCCCTTTAGTGTTAAATGTGGTTATGACAGGTCAGAGATGAAAGGCTGTGAGCTTTATGTGTGTCATTCTTGTCACACACCATTTGTTTTCTGAAGTGGGACACATGCGGGTTGGAGTCCCAGACGGTGTGTTCGGAGGGTAACGTGATTTAAAGATCTGCCTGCTCTCGGCGTCCTGCAAGCATGCAGCGAGTGAGTGCAGCCAATAAGAAGAGACTACAGTGACACTGCTGGCTTGCTGGGTTATTTATAATACGTGTGAATCTGACCAAATGCAGATTGTGCATGCAGATGACTAATGTATCAAACACAATGTGTGTATGTCAAAAAAACAGGTGAATCGTGCTGTGACTAATGGCATAATAATAGCAGATGTTTATAGTGGCAATGCGGTGGCTTTTTTTTATATAGCCTGTAGTTTGTGCCTGGTCCAGTTAAATAAATAAATTGGATAGAAACCACTCATATGAAACACACACAAACACACATTTTCAGTCTCCAGAGGTTTTAAGGGATCTTTTTATCCATATGGGTTCTCAGTCTGTCAGGCCTGTCTGTTCGCTATAAATACATACCACATAATGTACTCGAGGACATAATCCTTTGAAAATGAGCACCTGATCTTGGTCATTTTGATGTTTGGTGAATTTCAATGAAACAAGACTAAGAGTATGAAGCCATACAAGCAACTCTGTGAGGTTGTACCATAATATAGGAACTAAAGACCAGACTCACTTCTAGCATCTGTGTTTGCTTTGGCGTTGTGGAGCCCACTGAATAGGTGCAGTAGTGTTTTTCCCCACTGGCCCCACCTGCTCGACCCATACAGTAGACATTCGGGTGATGTTGGTCACTTGTCTCGGCTTTTGGGAAAGTTTTTCAAATATAAAGCTTCACGGTTCACGGCAAGTGTCCACTAGGAAGAATTTAGCAGCAAGTAGCGCTAAACACAAAGAGCAGGAGCAGGCAGTTTTTAAATATAGATGTATTTAGACAGCGATTAAAGACTTCACTTTCTCTCTGTGACTCCGCTGATCTCCAGGCATCACCACGGTGCTGACCATGACCACCATCAACACCCACTTGCGAGAGACGCTCCCTAAGATCCCCTACGTGAAGGCTATTGACATGTACCTGATGGGCTGCTTTGTGTTTGTCTTCCTGGCCCTGCTGGAGTACGCCTTTGTCAACTACATCTTCTTCGGCCAGGGCCCTCAGCGACAGAAGAAGGCGGCTGAGAAAGCAGCCACGGCCAACAATGAGAAGCTGAGACCCGACCCCAACAAGGTACGCGTGCAGGCGACCTTCCTCTGAAAATATTTGTTCTGTCAGTTAATGTGTGTGTTTGTTTCTGTGGGAGCAAATGACTTTTTTTCTCCTCTCAAGGTCAATGTGATGCTGTGATCAATGCTTGATGTCCTTTACCACCACTCTTTACTCCTAGCTCTCCGTTTCTCACTGGTTTAGCCTTGTGTATCAACAACAGTTGAATGAATGATTACTCAGACTAGGCTCTGAAACAGTGAATGCAGAAGCAATGACTGGCTTACACTGTATCTCCATATTTCTGTGTCTCTCAAAGGGCAAGGCAGCTTGGAGAAATCACTGGCTGTGGTGCCAAAGCCTTCCCTTTAAATTTTACTCAGCTGCTAAAGTTAGCAGGAACAACAGCAACAACATAAAAAAATAAAAACACCCTTTCCTTCTGAGTGTGGCAAGCTACGATTTTCCCCGAAGTAACAGTGCTGATTTTGTATGCTTGCAGTGGCTGGTGGGAAATGTAGTTCAGAGAGATGATGCTCTGTATGCCAGAATGAAACAGAGGGAAATTGACGCATATGACTCGATGTGGGATCCCATCTTTGTGGACGATGCCGCATTAGGACTAGGCGAGCAAAGAAATAAGGTACTGGAGGTTTTGAAAGTCAAAACTAACAATGTCATCAATCTGAATCAATCCAGATCAGAGGAAAATGCTGTAGTTTTTGTGCATTTCTTTGATTTCTATAGATTTTTTAAGGCAACTTTGATCATCACTCCCACCATTGTGTTTTTTTCCCTCTCTTGGTTTGCTCTTCATGCATTTTCCTGACAAACACAGCTCAGCAGTTTGATTTCTGCAGGCATTAAGTCAATCTAAATTGATGGGAAATGAGAAACATGGCAAAAGAGAAGAAAACATCAGTGGCTTCTCTTAGGATAATATGGTTTAGCTACAAATACTGTACAACTTCAAAGGCATTTGATAAATCTCTTAAGACTAAGTGAAGCAATTTAAAAAAAAAAAAAAAAAATGGATCGTCAGATAAGAGAAAGAGATCATTTGCAGTTTGATGAATAGTGCCAATTAAGTGGCTCTGCTTCAAAGTGAGTTACACAAAAATCAACAAAAGCTCCATTTAGAACGGGACAGGATTGGATTAAAGGGACATGTTTTTCCTCAGAAGTCAGGCTATGAATGAAGAAACGTTGATCCGAATTCACTTCCCACAACGTCTTTCCTGACCTGCCCCCCTGAACCTTTTTAGCCTCTCCTCCATCTTTGCAAAGTCCTTACTATTTCTCTCAACCTTCTCCTGTCACATTTTTTTTCCCTTTGCTTTCTTTCTTTAATTTATTCAGTTTGTCTTGTGAATCGACAGAATTTTAACCACACGCTGGTTGAAATTCTGAGATGACAATGAAGATTTCTCCATGAGAATTAGTTTGTGGAGTGCATTGTGCTCTTCCAGGAATGTTACGTCATAGTCGTGTGGTTGTAGTATCACTCAGATATTGATTGACACATGATCAATAATTTAAGTAATGCTTTTAAAGTGATTTTTTTTTTCTCTTCACTGTAAGTAACACACAAGACTCATTTGCATTACCCATTCTAGCACCTCATCAGTATTTTCCACACAGTGAATTACTTACTGATCATTGTAGATGCACTTTTTTTTTGTGTGTGTAATAATTTTGCTAAACATGCTTTGAAGCTGAAAATGTCCCTTTGGCAGTCACTTCTCATGGCGCCAACTGTTTTTTGCACCCTTACACAGATGACTCCCGACGACAACATCCTGTTCAGCACCCTGGAGATGAAGAATGAGATGGGGGGTGCCGGGGATCTGTCCCGGGGCCTGGGAGCACCTGGAGACCCCCGCAACACCATGCTGGCCTATGATAGCTCCACACTGCAGTACCGCAGGGCAGCCATGGCCCGCCAGAACTATGGCCACAGCGCCTTGGAGCGCCACGCCCAGAAGAAGTCGCGCCTACGGAGACGGGCCTCCCAGCTCAAGGTGAACATCCCAGATCTGTCCGACGTGAACTCTATCGACAAGTGGTCCAGGATGATCTTCCCCACCGTCTTCTCCTTCTTCAACGTGGTCTACTGGCTCTACTACGTCCATTAAACCTGGAGGCGTCCAGTGGCTATCTTGTGGCGGGCATGCAAAGAAGGGGGGGAGGGATGGGAGGGGGAGTAAGAGAGATGAGAGCGTTCAAGAAAGAGAGATAAGAGGTGATGTGAAATAGAGAGAGAGAGAGAGAGAGAGAGAATGAGAGATAAACATAAACCAACTTTTTTAGCTGGTTCATGTGATGAGAATGCAAAGACTTTTGGATGGACTGCAGCAGCACCCAACACTTCAGTCAGCAGTGACTCTTTTAAGATTTGGGAAACACCTTAAAACGACTGACAAACACTCTAAAAAGAAGAGCGAATTTTAAAAAGACAGAAATGGTGCCTGTTCCAGAATTTCAATATATCACTAATATTTGTCATTCGTAGCTTACTCTCTGTGGATCAAATATTTATGCTTGTGTTTGCATATACTTTAAGGATTTGTTTTGTTTAGTATCTATTTACTTCGTAGCCGAGCTGTCTGCATCCAGGAAAGCTTTATAAATGATTTTAAAGGAGTCATCCTTGATAGTCTATTTTCCTATAATTACTGTATATCAAAAACATCCTTTAAAAGCATGCTTATGTTTGATTTCATTTGCATCTCAGTTACGACGACGATGGAGCGCAAAGCATTTTAGTTTTACTAGTTGAGGTTATTATGTCTGGCGAGCGCAGTTACCATTTCGCAGCTTTGGCTTAGCATGGCGCACCTGGGTGGCTGGTGTGAGCTTCGCTGGATGACAACATATGTGGACAGCAGGGGGCGCTCGTTTCTCTGGACATCCCTGTGGGTCCCACATTATCTGGTGGAAGAGCGGGACTGTTGGACACTTGACGCTTTGGCCAGGTTTATGTTTTGCTTTTGCTGTGCTGACAGAATCAAGTCCATTGCACCATGTGTGTTTTTTTTTTTTGTTTGATTGTTTTTTTAATGAGAACATTAATGACTCCTCCGTACTTTCTGCCATCGTGTGAGGAGCTTCAGAGGCGGAGAATGGCTTTAACATGACTTAAGCTGGTGTAAGAACTTTGCTGATAGATGAGCTGAGTTTAAGCCCTTTCATCGCAACCAGAGTTGCTGCATAAATATGGCAATCCACAATCATCATTATCAGTAGAATTGAATGATAGAAGTATGATGCGTTCCATTGTGATTAGGTTTCTGTTTTGAAAACTGTAGATAAACATAAATCATGTTTAAAGAAAAAGAGATGATTCATTTTTATAAATCAATATTCACATTATGTGTAAATATTATGGATTTATTCTATTTAAATGGGTCTCTGTTGTTGTTTTTGCAGTTAAATTACAGATCAAATGTTCCATTCAGTCAAAAAAAAAAAAAAGAAAAGAGCAATTTAACTGAGGAAAAAGAAAAACACAATTCACAACTTTGCTGACTCTGTACTTTTGGGACTTTTCTCTCTTTTCTTTCTTTTTAATGGACTATTAAAGCATCTACTTGCTGAAACTAAAGCACTTCCAGACACCAGTGACTTTTGGGTCAATGTTTTGTTCTCCAGAACCGACTTAACAAGGACCCCACTATCCAGGCATTGAAGTCAGGCATATTTTGTACAAAGTTTCTGTAAATTCCAATTGTAATATTTCATAATGACTGTAAATATCTTGTGTAATGATTGTCAGCAATTATGAAGATGTATCTAAATTCAATTAAAACTCAATTCAGTCTATCACTTCAATAACAGAGTATGCGGGTGGCAGTTTTATGTGTCCTGTGAATGTGAGGCTGCTCATTATTGTGCTGACTGTCGGCCTCAAGGCTGATTGAGTGTCTGAATGAGTGAATGAACAACTCAGCCTGACACAGGGAGTGAGTAGACGAGCAAGGGAAGCAAATGTAGGGGTGAATAGAGAGATGTGAGGGCTGCAGCTGGGGACTATTGGCTGCATAATGGATGGAGAGGCAGAGGAGTTGGAGCGAAGGCCACGGTGGTCTGGGCTGTGATGGGCTCTGCTGGGGTCTGAGCAGGGCTGAGCGCCAGCCCCCGGCCTCAGGGGACATTAACGCAGAGAGCCATAGATATGGAGGCACTCTGTGGACTCAACTGTGGCCCACTGGCTCCAGAGGCCAGAGCGCCTGCTACAAAAAAAAAGACAGGAAAAGAAAGAAAATAAAGGGCAAGAAAGAGAGCGATCCATCCATCCATGCCTCGACCTCTCCCTGCATCCTCCCCTCACTCAGCAAACCCGACCGCACTCTGAGATGTACTTGCTTCCTGACCTGACCACTGTTACAGCCCTTAAATGGATGCTATTGAATATTTAATGTTGCAAAACACTGAATATTTAATATTTTAAAAGGGATTTTATTCTAGCACTGACTAATGTGCAGCTAATGTTTGATTTTGAAGTTAGAGGACCAGAAGAACACAATGAGATACCGACGAATATATTGGATGTTTTAACCGAGGAAATCTCCGAAGAACGTAATGGGTTGGAAATGAAGAAGAAGAAGAAAAAAAAACAGTTTTGAGTTTGTTAAATGGCTCAGTCCAGCTTCAGACACAGAAACCTTTAAATGAAGTCCACTTTACTTATGTAGTTCATGAAAACGGAGGGCAGTTTAACATGTAACACAGAGCGTTTTATAGCTGGAGCTTGTTTTTGAGATAACAGAGGAGACTCAACCACGCTCTGAATAGGACTGCACATGACCTGTGTGTGTGTGTGTGTGTGTGTGTGTGTGTGTGTGTGTGTGTGTGTTAGTGTGTCTATGTGTGGTGCTTCTGGGAGTAAAAAGTCAGAGCAAAATCACCCAAAAAGGCAAATTTGTGTTAAAACTGATGTAACTCGACATGTAACCTTGTTCCACGTTCCTCCATGCATCAGTAAAAATCAGCTCTACAATACTGTCCCCCCCTCAGAATAACAGATGTATTACCTCACTACACGAGACAGATGGTTTGTGCTAAATTGCCCCTCTCTCTCTTTTCCTCTTTTCAAAAAGGGCATTAGTGTTGACATGTAAGAGAGGGGGGAAAAGGCAGATGCTTTCTACTTTGTAGTGTTTCCATGTCACTGGAGTAATTAGGGATGCACAGTCCTCTGCTCTATAGAATCGTGTGTGTGTGTGTGTGTGTGTGTGTGTGTGTGTGTATGTGTGTATTTTGTTTCCAAGAGTGTTTTTTTTTCTGTGTATGTGCAAAGTGTGGACTCACAGCTGCGCCACTGTGCAAGCTAAACCCAGCCAGAGCTGACTGGGACGGGTGTGAGGCTAAGTCTAGCACACACACACGTCACGCCACTCCCGTGCTACATGTAGGCTATGTGATGGAAAAACACACTGCGTCGCCCAGGAGAGACGAACCACCCACGTGAATTACTATATGAAAAAATGAAGTGAAATAATATGAAATAATTTACATTTGACTGATAATAAATCACCCACAAAGTCGAGCATGACATCCTTAGAAATAATGACAATGAAGGTCCTTATATCTACATTTCCAATCCTATCTCCCAATGTTGTACATCAAGTCATAACCAAGTGCATGTAAAGTCTTAAATTTTAATCTGAGCACAATAAATGACTAACACTGTGCAAATCTGGACTGTTTATACAGGTTCAGCAGCCTGTTCTGGAAAATACAACATGAGGAAGTGGAAGGCATCCTACATGCATGCCATCTGTGCAGGAAGCTGCTTTGTTGTAGCTCGTCATACGTACACACACACACGTAAACACATTCATTTACCCCATCCTGGTTGATCAATATAAAAGATTGATCAGGTTCAGCTCAGCACCTCTTGCAGGTGTCCATAAAGTATCAATTATTATCTCAAGTCAGATGATCCAACGTATCTATGTTTAATTTACAAGAATTCATTTTCCTGCAGTGTGAAGGACTATGTCAGAGAGTTGAAAACGTGTTAATGGATTAATGATTCTGCTGAAATGAGATTATTGACAGCAAAATTAAGTCAACGGAGCACTTACAGCCAAATTAACTATCATAATTAACTGCCTCTTTCTGACTTCACTACCAGGAATGCAAACACACCTGTTAATGCAAGGGGCGGATTCAGAGGAGGGTAAGGTGTGGTGCCTGTCACTTGCTTAAACTTAGCTTTAAAGATCACAGACACATACTGACTGAAGGAGGGAATGGGTCTGAGGAGAGTTTTCTTTCAATACTCACAGGAGCAGTGAGCTTTGAGAGGATGGGAAGGAAAAGTTGGTGAAAAAGGAAGTGAAAAAAAAAAGGAAACTAACGGAGCAGCCATGACGTGGAGGAGCCCTCTGGCTCTGGTAAGGGATGCTCTGAGAGGTCAGAGGGCGCGGGAGAAGGACCTCCGCAACTTGGTGTCCAACCTGCCTTATGAAGGCCTGGAGAAAGGGAAGCAACCCAATCGCCACTTCCCCGGCAATGCCATCAAGACCACCAAATACACTCCCCTCTTCTTCATCCCCATGAACCTCTTTGAGCAGTTTCACCGCCTGGCAAACATCTACTTTGTGGGTCTGGCTATTCTGAACTTTGTCCCACTGGTGAATGCCTTCCAGCCTGAGGTAGCTCTGATCCCCATCTGTGCCATTATGTCTCTGACTGCGTTGAAGGATGCCTGGGAGGACTACAGGAGGTACCAGTCAGACAGGAAGGTTAACAATACATCATCCTTCATCTACAGCAGGTAACTGACTCAAAGACAATCACATCCTGAATAAAGAGACAGAGTGTTGTGCTGTTCATGCGTGAGGTGGCGAGAGGAAACACTCCACATCTGTGTTTGTGAATATTTTCTGAGATTGTGTGCTACAGTACGTGTGTGTATGTGTGTGTGTGTGTTTTACCTCCTCTGCGTTTCAACACCCCGTGGGAATTTTTGACTTAGAAATAGACAATGTGTGGGAGATTATTCCTCTTTTGAAGAGCCTTGCAACAATATCTCTCACCATCGCATTGTGCACATTTGATGAAATCCTCATCTGGGTGTTGCATCAGCAAAGACAGTAAAGGTTAGCAGTTATCTATTTTTGAAATCCTGTCGAAAAATGAATAATTCACAAAGTAGGATAAACCCTGTCATGTTCAACCCTTTCACTGCTAGGATTTTGGAATACAGTTTGAGGAGGAGGAGGAGGAGGAGGAGGAGGAGGAGGAAGGGATGTGAATTTCCTCCGGATATGATGTGAGACTGGAGGGTTTCACAAGACACCTCCAGTGATGAATCCTCACGGATTCACCTTCTGTAAGGGTTTTATCATTAACCAGTAGGTGCTTGCTTTCATATTTCCTAAAAAGAGTCAGCAGGGATGCTGGGAAGTGCAGCCTCAGCCTACATCGTGTGTGTTAGTGTGTGTGTGTGTCAAGGAAGCCTGAGGTGCAGACTCCAGACGCTGTATTTTGGACACTTTGGAGAACAGACCAGTCACGCTGGGTCTGTTGGCAGACATTAGCCATCTCTGCCTTGCATAATCAAATAAGCAGCAGTTGATGGAGATGCTTAAGTTTCAGGTGAAAGTCTGTGTAAAGGATTGGCTGGGATTTCTCTTAAAGCTTACAGATGTTTCCAGAAAAAGCCCAAGAATGCATTTTAGGATTCCACACACTGCATCTCTCTCCATATGTAGGCCAAGTTTCAGCACACATGATGAAAGCGTGCTCTTACATCTGCCACACGGTGTAACATTAAGGCCTGCGTGGAATGCAGTTTAATGGGGGTTTAGCTTTAATTCATCACCATCTTGGATGCACGTCTTTATTTCCCGTCACATCTCACCTGCACGTTGTTTTTAGACAGATGTGACGCGTGTGTGTGTGTGTGTTTGTTTGAGTGTGACGTGCTTTATCTTCAGGTTTATCCCATCTATCTCATCTCTGTAGCTCAAACTCCTGCCAGTCCACCTGTGCTCAAACGTACCAAACACAGACGTGCTGGCTTAATCATTTTTGATTGACTGCCCAGCCCATGTCATTAAAGCATGTCTTTCTGTTTCATTGTCTACTCAGACAGCAGAGCATTAAAACTGTTCCTGTCTGCTGTGTAATGATCAACATTTTGTATGAAAGTGAAAGCTGTGAAACGTATCACAGCTAACATCAAAACAAAGAGTTTATCTGTAAAGTCCAACTTTATCTGTAAAGAATTGTTTTTATTTTCACAAACACATCAGGAAGCCTGTCTGGAGAATATGTTTGAATTTAGTACAATCAGATAAAATGAGTTGATTGGTTG
Organism: Pampus argenteus; assembly: GCA_036937835.1. Classification (NCBI taxonomy): domain Eukaryota; kingdom Metazoa; phylum Chordata; class Actinopteri; order Scombriformes; family Stromateidae; genus Pampus; species Pampus argenteus. The sequence continues at coordinate 18,879,711 of CM072861.1, read as the reverse complement.
GATGATTAGACCGACAGCCATATAGTTTGTTTATTTAAAACAGTTTAGGATGACTTTATATACTGTTGGTTTGTTTACTATTATACTTAATATAGTGATCATAAAAGTCCTTATCTAATAAGTATCTGGCATCTAATAGCTGTGAAATAAATGTGATGGAGTAGAAACAGAATAGATTTGCATAAAGTAGAAGCTGAAAGAAGCATAAAATGTTAAAATAGTTTTCTGTCCACCACCACATGTCTAGGAAGTAAAATACTCAATGAGATGTGAGAACACAATGACACACTTCAAAAAAAAAAAAAAGGACTTTCCATGACTGGAAACTATTATTAGATAATACATCAACTCCCCCTCTTGTTGTGGTTTGAAGCCACCCATTCAGGTCGTACATGTTGGGCAGCCTACCTGTTTCTCTGTCATTTGACGGATAGCCAGTACTTATAAAGAGTCAGACCAAAAATATTGTTCAGTGGTAATCCGCAAACATTTGAAGCAGCCTCGGGTCATGATGTGACTTCCTCTAAATCTTTGCCTTGAACCTTTTTGGAAAGTTTCCTCATTCCAAAAAACCCCAAAACACACCTGAGCGGTTTTACAAAAACAACAGCATTGATTTTTCATTTGTTCTATTGTTGTACTCCCTAACTTAAGCAGGTGCTGTGATTTTTATATCCGTAACGAGTGAATCAATATTTCATTTGATTGTATAAACATTAAAAAAAATATATATACGGCCACAATGCCAGTGTTGCAGATAATATTATGTGACAAAAATCAAAATAAAAGTCACCTAAAGGATCCCATGTGTCTCTGTATAAAATCATCTGTAATGACTGTTGGTATCTAACATATTTGACTTCAGGGAACACAAACAGTTTGTTGAGCGGCGATGGAAGGACGTACGAGTGGGAGATTTTGTGAAAGTGTTTTGCAATGAAATTGTCTCTGCGGACCTCCTGCTCCTGCACACATCAGACCCAAACGGTGTGTGTCTTATAGAGACAGCCAACCTGGACGGAGAGACCAACCTGAAACAGAGGAGGGTGTTGTCTGGCCTCTGCATCTCAGTGAGTTTCTGAGAGATTTGTGTATTTAGTTTTGTTCCTTGCCCATTTCCCATGTCCTGTCTTACCTCACTGACTTTAACAAGCTGAAACAGAACAACTGTGACATGTCCTGACGTTAGCCTATACTTACTGAACATTATGTCAATTAACGACGAAAGACAAAAAAAACCTGTTAGATTACATACATACGCATCTATATACATATATATGTATACTGTATATTTCCCAGCAGTGGTTTCCTGCATGTAACAATCATTGTGTCACTCATAAAGTACATGTTAAGCTACAGAAAGTTTCTATTCATAGTGTTGTGGCTTTATACCTCTTCTCATTTCCCAGGATCCTGAATTTGAACCTGAAAGCTTCGACAGCATTGTGGTGTGTGAAAGGCCCAACAACAGTCTGAATCACTTCAAGTGTTATGTGTGAGTATCAAATACACAGATCACATGGATTCCCTCAAATAGTTTCTTTGAGCTTTTTAGAGCAGCCGAGCAAAACTAATTCCAACCCACTCGCTGCACTTTCTGATGCCACTGCTGGCATTATTGGGGCTGTAATAGACTATAATCGATTTCTTTGGGCACCATAGCTCTTACAGCTGGTCTACTCACGCTGTCCAGCTATGGCTATAAAGCAGAAGAATTGCTAATGGGGAATACATAAGCAGTAATGAATATCTAACAAGATCTGACAGTACAAAGGAGGTTTCTCACTTTCTCCTGCCGCAGAGAGAAACCTGATAAGGAAAAGGTGGGCGCTGGAATTGACAGTCTGCTGCTGCGAGGCTGCACAGTCAGAAACACAGATCACGCTGTCGGCTTTGTGGTGTATGCAGGTATATTCTCTATTTTCTCAGCAGCTTTAATGCTTTGACCTTGAGCTTTTAGTGTTTTTGTTCAGGTCCAAATTATCCCATTGTAATCATAGCCACATAAGACTAAGAAAGGGAGGTTAGTCTGAAAATCCCACAATTTCACTTTTAATTTTTAATTTTAATTTTTGTCCTTAGTAATAATTGACCTTGACCTTGGCATTTGTAAGATATAATAATCCATTTCTTTTGGAGTTTACTGGCCGTGTCGGTAACTGAATCAACACCTTCTGATCTCACCTTTTAGGCCACGAAACCAAGTCCATGCTTAACAATAATGGGCCGAGATACAAGCACAGCAAACTGGAGCGGAAGCTGAACATAGACGTCATCTTCTGCGTCATTCTCCTCCTCAGCATGTGTCTCGTCGGAGCACTAGGTCAGTGGTGCATTACATAACTTAACCATAAAAAAACGCTACACAGACCAGTTCATGATTAATGTTTTTACATTCATGAAGGGACGTTTAATTTCCAATACCCCCGATCGGTCACTTTGACCACAAACCCAAACACATACAAGGAGAGGAGGGAGGAGACAGGGGGAAGGTGAGGTGCCAAAAATAGCCTCCCTCCCTGTATGACAGTCGGTGTGATTAATCCCCCTGTCCTCGCACATGCAGGTCACTCCTTATGGCTGCAGGCGATGCCCAGTATGGCCCCTTACCTGGTCCCCGACAGCAACGGTCACCTGGACAGTCCCAGTCTGTCTGGCTTCTACATGTTCTTCACCATGATCATCCTGCTGCAGGTGGAGGAGTCTGTCTGTGTCTGACAGAGAAAGCGAGACAGACTATTCATGATGGCTAGAAGTGTGTTCTTGTTCAGTTAGACTCATAAAACTAGTCTTTTCTCTCCCTTTCTCATCTTTCCAGAGCGTGGTTCCTATCGCCCTCTATGTGTCCATTGAGTTGGTGAAGATTGGCCAGATCTTCTTCATCACCAATGACATCGATCTGTATGATGAGCAGACGGACAGTCGTATACAGTGTAAGGCCCTGAACATCACAGAGGATCTGGGCCAGATTGAGTACATCTTCTCAGACAAGACCGGCACCCTCACTGAGAACAAGATGGTGTTTCGCCGATGTTCCATCATGGGCACAGAGTACCCACACAAAGAGAACGGTACATCAGATATTAAGTCATTAACCAAAGTGTGCAGTTGCAGCATGAACCACTGATCTTATAGTATCCGTATTCTTTAAATAAGTCCAATATTTGGGTCCAGAGTGAAATATCTGGACATTTAACCGTCCAATGTATAGCCATGAAATTGGTGCAAAAATTCACGGTCCAAATCCTCAAAAGTCTCCTGACTTAGAATGAAAATTATGAAAATTCATGTAACGCCATCAAAGGGTCAAAATTATTCAGCTGTTATTTCAATGTGCTTATTTACTTTCTTGCTAAGAGTTAGATTTAGAGGATGTCTGTAGCTGGAGCCAGGTGTTGATTAGCTTAGCTTGTCATAAAGACTTGAAGCAGGGGGAAACTGTTAGCCTGGCTCCGTCAACAGTGAAAGATCCACTAACAAACACCTTTAAAGCTCACAACACTGCCACGGTCACTGCTAAACTAAGCTAAGCTAAGCTAAACTCCTGCAGCCACATAGGCTAGTTAACGCAAATCTCATTTAGAAGAAAGTGAATATGTGTATTTTTGAAGAACTATTTATTTAACATTAAAGCTAATGTTAGCATTAGCTCAAAACACAGATAAGTCTAAAGCAGATTTAATCTAGCTAACTCTAATTTAATCATCAGAATACATGTCTATAAAAGAGCAGAGAAAAGGCACAAAGTGGGTACATATGAGACTCTTGATTATTGTGTTGTGTCCTAGAGACACATATATTTTCAATTTTCTATATTGTGGATCTGTTTACCCTGGAGTTGTGTTCCCTCATATACTTAACAAGGTTTATTTATTTAATCTGACCCACTAATTAGTTGTTTTTGAGTCTTTCCTTATGCACGGTGTCCCTTTTTCCTGTCTAATGTGGGCCTTTGGCACTGTAAATGCAACTGGACTTGATTTGACCTAACATACTGCATACTATACATGTGTGTAAACATATTGTTTGGGGTTTGCAGCCATCCGCCTCGCTGTCATTCATGAGCCAGATTCAGAGGAGGAGGTCATCTTCAACCAGCAGCCACGACCCCTAAAGAAAGGATGGTCGCTGGATACTGAGGACACCAACCCCGAGGACACACAGCGTCACCATGGCAGCCGACACAAGAGCAAAGGCTCAGGAAATGCCCAGAGCGATGTGGCCTTCAGCAGTCCGTTGGTAAGATGATCGCTCAGTTAGCAAGCAGATATCTAATTCAGAGGTCCTAGAGATGGTGGGGTTGTGGATTTACTTGTTTTGATATTGCAAGGCAGGGACAGAGTCACAGGAAGTGACAAAGAAATGTTCATCAACATTTCTCTGGATTGCTCCTGCAGGATGTAAAAGCAGGTAGTTCACACCAAGGCTGACAAATAACACGTAATCTCCTTGATGAATAAGGGTCCTTGCAGTCATAATAATCATTCAAATAAATGACTCAAACTCAAACATAATGTACCGCAGATACAAAGTGAACCGGCCTCCAGGTTTTGAACTGCAGTCCAACCCATTAAACATTAATGTGACGACTGCTGAAACGTCTCGTCTTACCACTCTGCACTGCTCCATGTAAAAGTGAAATGAATTACAATTTCCTTATTGAGTTTATATGATGTATTACCAGTGTACACTGCCAAAATATCTGCCAAAAGCTCTGCCAATAAGACTGCATTTACCAGTATGGAAATGTCTACTTCATCCATCCATTCATTTTCTAAACTGCTTATCCTGCTCAGGGTCATGGGGGACTGGAGCTTATTCCAGTATGCATTGGAAAAGGGGCAAGATACAATGATAATATTGAAATGATAATGTCAAGTTCAGATCAATGAGTAGACAAAATTGACAGTATTGATTCTCATGGCATCTATATGTATATGTGCAGAGTCGTACAGGCACATTTCTAGGATTTCAAGATTTAACTTTTTACCTTTGAGCAATTTTATAAAAGGAGGTCACTTGATAAACATGCTTGATGTGCAAATACATACTTAGTGGACCTCAAACTGCCATTTGTTTACCCAAATCTCACCCATCCTTGTGTCAAAAGGCCTCCTGGTCCCAGTCCCCACTGCAGATGGCCAAGCTGCTAGATGTCAGTGATGAGCACATCAATTTTGGCTCAAAGTTGCATCTGTGTCTGTGATGGGACATATGGTCATGCTGGGCACTTTTTGGCACAGACCACTGATGTCACATAAACTATAAACGTGCACTATAGATTAGTCATTGTCACCTTGATATACAGTAGATCTGTCTATTTTTGTCCACCGGGCAGAGGCCAATAGTAGCAGGCTGAGACAGAAAAAGTCTTGTGTTTATTCCAATAAGACGCTGAGCCCGTTTTTGCTTCTCATGTCGTGTTTTCCTCACTTCTTTCCATCATCTTTTCCTCTTTTCTATAATTATTCCTTGGATATTTTATATTTGTATGTGGGATAACAAAACAGGATGAAAAAGTTCAAAGCTAAAAGAAAACTTTATTCCAATCCTCACATCAAATCAGTGAAAGCAAAGTGAAAGCTGGGCAGTTTAGCAAACAGCAGCTTTTAATTAACAAACTGATTAACTTTACTCCAACAGGAAACTGAGGTGATTCCAGACAGGAAGCTGCTTCAGCAGATTAGCAGGGCAGAGAGCAGCAGCAGCAGCGGGAAGATGGATCCATACCTGGACTTTTTTCTGACTCTCGCCATTTGCAACACGGCGGTGGTTTCCATGGCAACAGCTCAGAGACAGAGGGTGAGTGCTCCGATTACTGTGACTATGGATGGGAAGTGGATATGGAGAGCGCAGTGAGGAGAGAGAAGACAGGTGGACGAATTAATCTCTTGAAACTGCCACTATACAAACTTACACAACAACTGCAAGAGAATTAATTGTCTTATTGATTATATTATGATTTATATAACTCTGAAAATCTGCTGTCTAGCTCTCTGTTTGTAATAATTCAGAGGAATGTATGATTTAATCAGCCATCGACATTAAAATAGAGATTTCATTCTTCCTCTCAACCTCTCAGATTTAATTATATTTTCAAGGCCTTAAATTGCTTGCTTAAAGTTTCTCCTCTTTCTTCAGTGGTCAGTTCTTAATTGCTCTTGATTTCTCTCTTTAAAGTCCCAGTTGCAAAGGTTCTGAGTCTTCACTAAATTAGCCACATTGTAAAGCGGGATTTGCAGGGGTAATCAGGGTTACCTTTATTAGTTTTACTCACTCCTCCTGTGCTGTTCTGAGGTCTGACAGGTGGGAGAAAGCAGTGGGTTTTTTCCCATAGGTTTGTAATTAAAGGTGAAAGCACCAAATGGAAATGGATGACGTGGGTATTTTTAACAGGTTTTGTGTGCTATCACTAAATGTGTGTTTTTGTCAAATGTCAACACAAAAATATCACATGTATATGACACATACATGTTCTGTTTTCTTTATTTAATTTTTAAGGCAAGTGGGTCTCTACACTCCTGTCAGAGAAATAATCCAATGGACATTTTGCCCAGCCTGGTGAGGAAGGTTGCCTCTCTTTGCTACATCCTCACTTCCTGGCAGCGAAAGCCCAAGAGGGACCATACCTTATCAGAGAACTCATTTATAGAGGAGGACCACTTTAACCCCCCTGTAACAAAGGAGAGGGACGTTGAAGACCTCAACGTAGACGGGACCCGAATGTGTTCGCTCCATGTTCCCCCCAAGTGTGACGAGCCTGCTGTGACCTCAGATAAGCTGTGCTATGAGGCAGAGAGTCCAGACGAGGCAGCTTTGGTGTATGCAGCCAAGGCATATGGCTTCACTCTGCTGGCCCGCACCCATGACAGTGTGACAGTGAGGCTCCCGTCTGGGCAGGACCTGGTGTTTGAGGTGCTGGACACCTTGACCTTTGACTCCAACAGGAAGAGAATGTCAGTTTTGGTGCGACACCCAATCACCAAAGAGTATGTGTTGTACACTAAAGGTGCAGACTACGCTATTATGGAGCTACTGGGTACACCATACGCAGGTATGTACAGGTGAAACTTAATGTACTCATATGTATTATATTGTTTGCGTTTTGTCAGTCAATACTGTGACTTAATATTCTTTAGAACTATAGTAATATTTCTGTTTTTCTGTTTCTTTTCAGAAAGTGGGAATCAAAAGAAAATAGTAGCAGATACCCAGTATTACCTTGACTGCTATGCTAAAGATGGGCTACGTACACTTTGTTTTGCAAAGAAGGTGTATATTCAGTCATATACATTTTCCAGTATTTTCTTCCTGTTGAAATAATAGATATATCTTACATCTTGTGGTTTTGTGTGCTGCAGGTTGTGAGTGACAAAACTTACGAAAGCTGGTCAGTGATCAGACAGAGAGCTCTAGCTGCTATAGACAACAAAGAGGAGCTCATCATGGACAGTTCTGTGCAGCTAGAGACAAACCTCACCCTGTTAGGTAAAAACACATCAGTCTATTCATAAATAAAAACGTAAACATATATATTTGTGATAAACTCTGTCTGTAAATCATGTTTGACTTTGGATATGTGTCCTGCTGCAGGGGCGACAGGCGTTGAGGACCGTCTGCAGGAAAACGTCCCCGACACCATCATGGCACTGCGGGAGGCAGGGATCCAGGTGTGGGTGCTGACTGGTGACAAGACAGAGACAGCTGTCAACATTGGCTATGCCTGTGGGCTGCTGGAGGAGGAAGACCTGGTCATTAACATGAGCTGCAAAAACATGGTGTCTGCCGCACTGAAGGTTGCTTCATTAATTCATTTCTTTTCTTTAGTGCTTGAAGTGAAATGATAAATTATGTCACATCTCTGATATATTTCTTAGACTACAATTACAATTGGTTTCAGAATAAAATTGTTTGTATTCTGTTAACTAATATGCCAACTAAATATACACTAATGAGTATTTTAATTATTTTCCCAAATAGGGAAGCATCAAATGTTGCGCATGCACATTTTTGCTTAAATGTTTAATCAACTATTAATTAATATGATTTCATTCAGGGGTAGTAGTGCTGACTTAAACCAGTTAATCTTGTATTCTAAGATTTTACCAAACCTGTCAAATAGTTGTAAAGAAGGAGGTATTGACAGGGTGGGATTTTTAAGAATAAGTACGATATCATCTGCATAGAGGGATACAAAACGGGATGTATTATGGATGATGATGGATTCATGATCCCAGTGGCTCAATATCATCATATCAGATTAATTTGACAAAATATCACTTTCCAACATAAATCACAGATCAATTTCTTTCTAGTTTTTTAAAATCAATAAAAAATTTTAAATCATTTACTGCTTAAAATATTTTACAAGCATTAAAACTCTTAATGCTGAACGCTGGCCTTTTTAAACAGATTAAGACCAGATGTATTATATCTTATATTTGATCACATACAGCTTGTTTTTCAAATGGCAGTATTGACTTTTTGGGTGTTGTTTTTCAAACTGTGGGTTCAGGAGATTTTTACCTGTGAGATTTTCTCTCTCCAATTTAAATGGCCATACCTTTTTGATCATTTTTACATTTTAACTAAAGGTCAAACCCTAACATTTCCATCTGAGAGAGATAAGGTGTCAGGTGTGGGCCCCGCTTCTCAGAGGTCATTAAAAATGGTAGCATAGGAATGAGCCCTTCATAACAACCTGACCATGTCTAATCATCCTTGCCCTCAAATAGACCGAAATTACCTATCGGCTCTTTGCAGCTTTACAGGATATATGGGGGGCTCTCTGGAACAAAGGCACTGCCACACTTCTTTCACAGAACGAGTCATTGGTGATGAATGGAGTGAGCTACCCCCAATACAATAGCTAATGCTTTCATATCTAATTAACAGTCTAATATTCAACCCTCAGAGGAAATACCCCTCCGCTCATGATCCAGGGTGGAGGCATATTGGTTATGAACCATTTTTAACACGGTAACATGAAGACCACCTGAGGGATGTACTCCCAGAATCATCACCCCACCACACCTAATGAAAGATTTCCAGCAATGGATAGATGAAATAAAAACTGCATGTGACCCATTTTATTAAATCATGTTGGTTTTCCTTTTGGCTAAGAAGCTGGAGTTATTTACAGACAACAATGATGAGTCTGATGGGACCAGGGCCTTGTAATTGCTTGTAGCCAGGCATCATGAATATGACTCAACAACAGAGTACTGTTGCTTACACCAGCACATGCTGTAATTTGTTATTGTACAGAGGAATATACTTGTCTTTTCCAACATTTTATTGACAAGTCACAACCTTCAAACATCCTCTGCCTTCAGTTGTTTTCAACACTGATGGTCTTTTCTGCAGCCTGTACAGCCAAATTACTTCAAACTAAATAAACACGTTGTTTTCCAGCTTGCATGTACATCCATCCTGGACTGCACTCTGGAGGAGTTGAGGAGGTATGAAAACAACCCTCGTAACGTTGATACCACCCCAGACATCTCTCTGGTGCTCGACGGACACACCCTGGCCATGGCTCTGTCGCCTGAGCTGCAGGACCGCTTCGTGGACCTAGCAAAGCGCTGCCGCTCTGTGCTCTGCTGTCGAGTCTCGCCCTTACAGAAGAGCAGTGTGGTGAAGATCATCAGAGAGAAACTCAAAGTCATGACACTGGCTGTTGGTAAGAAACTCCAAGAAATGATACCAAGTACAGGTCATTTCCGTCTTCATTACTTTATCATGCCAGTATACTTATGACCAAGTTTCAAGAGTCAGAAGAAAGCCAAAAGGCTTTGAAGGGGAATGAAACAGGAACAAAAAAAGCAAAGATTTGTTTCCTTTATGTTGCATATATAGTTTTTTCTTTATCTTATTTTCAAGGCTCTGTATCTATACTTAAACTGACATTCACTTCACCTTCAGGTGATGGTGCAAATGATGTCAACATGATCCAAGCAGCTGATATCGGCATTGGGATATCTGGTCAGGAGGGAATGCAGGTTAGAACTGAGGTCCTTTGATTCAAAAATTTTGTGCCTTCCTCTACAGTCCAAAACCATCATCATCAACAATCATGACTCCTCTTTGTCATCTGCAGGCAGTCATGGCGAGTGATTTTGCCATATCTCGTTTCAAACACCTAAAAAAACTCCTCTTGGTTCATGGACACTGGTGCTACACTCGACTTGCTAACATGATCTTTTACTTCTTCTATAAGAACGTGGTAAGTGTTGTATCTACATTGGAGCGCTGCAGCATCTAAATCATCAACCTGCATTAATCACTCATTTAATACAGTTTAATATCACATGTTTTTTCAGGTCTATATGAACCTGCTGTTCTGGTATCAGTTCTTCTGTGGCTTCTCTGCCACTGCTATGATCGACTACTGGCTATTGATTTTCTTCAACCTCTTCTTTACCTCACTACCACCCATCATGTTTGGGTTAATGGACACGGATGTTTCTGCAGAGATGCTGCTGGGTATTCCTGAACTATACAGGATTGGACAGGGTGCAGGGGTGAGTGACTCTCCCAAAACGTTTTTATTCCCAGACAGTTTGTCTAGTACCATCAAAATGGTTTTTTTTATTAGAATAATAGGGCTGCGTCTTTGAAAAAAAAAAAACACTTTTAAAAATTTGTTTGTGAGTTTTTATGTGTTGAACTTGTGTGTGTCCTTGTTAAGGAATACAAGCATTCAACTTTATGGGTTTCCATCCTCGATGCCTTCTATCAGAGTCTCGTGTGCTTCTTTATTCCATATTTGGTAAGAGAAATATTTAAACACGTCTTTGATTACACACGGTGCATCTGTCATGGTGCATCATTTGACTTACCATGTATTTTACAGGCTAAAATTTGACATGTTTCATTTCCCCCCCAGGCTTACCAGGATTCAGACGTTGATATTTTTACCTTTGGAACTGCTTTGAACACAGCTTCTTTATTTATCATATTGCTGCATCTGTCAATAGAGATCAAATCCTGGGTGAGCACTGAACTCATTGATTTCTATCTCGAGATATACTCATAAATATACCTCCAGCAAGTCAAACTCTTATCATTATATCATTTCAGTCAGTATCCATTTGAAAACTAATATACTACATATTTATTTGTAACATCTAGAAGTACTGCATTACATCATCCACATTTTAAATATATATGTATATATTTGACTGATTGGGATTGTTACCAACATATCTAACTGTGTTATGTGACTGTCTTGTAGACGGTGGTTCACTTGGTAATCATGCTGGGCAGTGTGGCGCTGTACTTCATCGTAACGCTGGCCTACAGCGCCATCTGCATTACCTGTAACCCCCCATCCGACCCGTACTGGATCTTCCAGAGCCAGATGGCAGACCCCATGTTCTACCTTATCTGCATCATCACTACTGTGGTAGCTCTGCTGCCAAGGTACCTGTCAGCATTATCCTCGATTTGTCTGTCACTCCGGAAACCCAGCAGGGATAGTAATTTAAAGAGCTCTTGTCACTGTAACAGAGTAGCTTTTTTGTGTAATTTTTGACCACTTTCTAATATCGGTAACTCTACTTGGGGACATTTTTGATGATGTATTGCTCTCATCTTTTTTTCAAATCAAAATTATAGATTATGGAGCATAGAGCTGTTCATCAGTGCTTTTATTTAAATCCATAATCCAACCAGGGTTTCAGAGATTAGGATAAGGGATAGGAATCAAAAAAGTCTGTTTATTATCTTTTGTTTGCCCAAATGTTACCCTTTTTTGAACTGGATAATAACAATCATTTTTAAAAAAGTTTTTTAGGGGTCATTTTTAAGGGTCACAAGTCAAAAAAGTCGAGGGTCATTGTTTTAACCCTCATATTTAAACCAAATCAACCTCATAATTCAATTATTTTGGAGCACACATTCACACAGATTCATTAACTGCTATGAGACTGTGAGCTAATTTGCTGCATAGACAGTCCAAGCTGATTTGTAATTAAATAACGTTAATTGTCAAGGTCAGGAACGACTGCACCACGGCTCAGTCTTCCTCCTGGTTGCTGATGCTTCTGAAAGTGCTGATATTTAGAGGGAATGCTCTGATTTACATCAAAGGGCCGCATATTTTTCACTGGCCTACTTTCTCACCACCACACTCTCTCCCCCAGGTACATGTTTCACGTGCTTAGGAACTCTATCGCCCCCTCTCCGCTTGTGCAAGCCAGGCATCTGGACCGGCTGGACCCCTCAGTGAGGGAGCAGTGGATCAAAGAGTGGAGGGGCTTCAGGGGCGGGGGGCAGGTCAAACGCTCTGAGCTGTCTACCCCACCCTCTCCCACCATAGAGACCCCTGTGAACATTTATTACCAGTCTCCAGCTTTCTCTGATACCGCGGAGGATGAATTCACACTGAATGTAATCACGGAAGACAATGACACACGTCGGCACACCTGAGGAACTTGTTGGAAACTCGAAAGGAAACTACGATTATTTATTCATAAATCTGTAAATATGTTTGAACTGACTCACGAGTGGACGTGTCCCAGTATACAGTTTATTTTCAGGGGGTTGTTTTACATAAATGCAATGAAGGAGAAAAATTCTTCCTCTCTGACAAATCATCGATCGCGGTGATGACTTCATTTTGTAATGAACCGCTTGTCAGGAAAGCATGTAGGCCTTCTCCTCCTTTACACCCCTCTTAACAAGCTGCCATACTGAATACATAAGCCTGTTACTTTCCTGATGGGTTTTCAGAGCAGAGTGGTAACCCAATTAGTCATGCCACCCACCCCTCCAAAAAGTGGCACTTTTCCAGAACAAAATGCTTAGCTGGTTCAATATATTCCTCTCACCTAGATACCCCAAACACCCACAATGCATCCTGCCACTGAGGCATACCTGTGTTTTGCAAGTGCCACACTTATAGTTATTATATTTCCCATTTAATTTGCCTATGAATGAATAAATGTTTTTTTTATAAGCTGGCCCTGTGACTAGGTTTATGTATGCGTTTTTTCTGTGGCAATAAGTAAAATGTAGCTTTCCGAAAAGTGTGTGCGTGTGTGTGTGTGTGTGTGTGTGTGTGTGTGTGTGTGTGTGTGTGTGTGTGTGTGTGTGTGTGTGACAAGCTCTGCCTTAAGATGCAGCAACTAGTTCAAATAAAAAAGAGGTAAATTCATAAGAGTTAGAAGAAACTAAGCTACAATGTCTGATGCTTTTTTATGGAAATTCAATGTGCACTAGCCGAATCCACTTGTAAAAAGGGCTGAGTTATCATTGGCATACTTCATTATACAGTAGCAGCACTGCTTATATAACGTCCCTCTGCCTCCTGTTAGGTAATTGCTGCCCTCTAGAGTCAAAAAGAAAGCTCTGCAGAAAGGTCAAATGGGACAAAGTCAGAAAACATCTGAATAACTGAGCTGAGACTTGATTATATTATGAACAACATGCAATATTTTAGCTGTGAACACAATTTTTGTTAAGAATTAAATACGTTGTTAGTAAGCAAATAGCAGTTACACCGAAGTAGACGTCTTCTAGCTCTGAGCTATATGTGTGTATGTGTGTCATTTACAATTGATAGACAAATTAACAAACACAAGACAACTCCGCATTGTTATTTTAATGTGACACTGTGTTTTATGTTTGTTTTGTTTTTTTTAACGATGCTGCTTAAAATACTTTTGTACCATGTAAAAGTACACAGTTTGGCACGAAGGCCTTTAGTTTACACGTCCTTAAAACCTTCGTCTGTTTCAGCCAGTATGGACAGGGGTGAGCATCTATAGAAAAAATCTATTAACAGAAATAATCTTAAAACTTTATTTCAAAATATATATATATATTTAAAAAAAACCTCTTCAATAAATGTCAAAATGTCATTTCACATCCGGATTATTTCTGTAACAACAACACAAAAAAGACAAATACAACCACACACTTTAACACTTGGCTGGTTTTAATTTTATTCAAAAAAGACATACATCATATTAAGATATATCCATTGGAGCAACCATGAAGTTTGATATGAAATAAAATACCTATAAAATGCCTGCAAATATTTCAGATATCTTACTTGAAAACCAGATTATATATATATATATATATACTGGTTTTGGCATAAGTAGACAAAGAATAACGTTTTGTGTTTTGTATAAGGGTGTGACTCTCACTGAACTGGAAACTCTTCTCTTTGCACTGCATTATTATCACTATTGTTAACCAACGGCTGGATGCAGCAAGTCTGGGCAGCGTCTTTGCTTCTCTATTCAAACTGTAAAGTATTCTGGGAAATGTAGGAAATCCTGAACTGAGGCAGAAATAGAAGACAGAGTGGAAACGTGTAGTACGACCCACATGAAGGTAGAATTTTCCTTGATGTTCGTGACGCTTTAAACAGAATTGACCAGTAGATGGCAGATCCAGATTCTTTACACAATGGTTGAAAGGATGCAGTGACTGTAAATTAAGATTATGTTCAAAAGTGTTCAAAGTGTAAATGTGGCATTGCACAAAATGTCCTCCATCACAAAGATAAAAATACCGACTACAGTCTACAGTTTTAATCACAACGTCTATGCATAGACAGAAAGCTGAGTGCTCACACAATAGCCAGACAGAAATCAGCTCCTCGCCTTGTTGAGAGAGAGCACATTTTACACTGCAATCTAACCGTTTCACAGTAAAAAGTGTAACTGTGGACACTGTTAGAACAACTTAAAGTCACATGTTTCCTTATCAACCCTCCACCTTTGCTTCATTACCAGGTGGGCATCATATCAGGGAACCACATGCGGCCCAGGTGCTTGGAGACCTCGCTGTGTATCTGCTCTATGTTGTAGCTGCTGTCTGGGATCAGCACCTCCTCCATGATTGACAGCTGAGTCAACCTGCCCCCGCACATCTTCACGAACTCCACAAAGCCACTGCAGGTCACTTCACACTCGCCCAGCCCGATGGCCGTCAAGCTTTTGCAGCGTTCCGCGATACGTATCAGTTCCTCATCCAGGGGCTCCAGGCCGTTGGCACACACCACCAGCTCCACCAGCCGAGGGCAGTTCAATCCTACGCGACCTAGCATCTCTTTACTAACTGCCCGGCCAAAATACAGGTGGGTCACAGGGGTCTCTTCACAAAAGAAGGGCTCAAACTCCTCCTCATACAGGAAGAAGTACATGACAATGTTGACCTTAGGTGAATGTCGCACTAAAGCCTCCCAGCTGCTCCTCTTGATGGTGTGAAAGTGCGTCTGCCCGGGGTTTTCGCTCACCACATCAATGCGCAGATGCTCCAGGTGGACATGCTTTTCAGAGGAGAGGGCAAGCAGGAGCTCATCACTCAGCAGATGGTAGTTCAATGCCAGCTCCCTGAGCCCGTGGCACTGGTCTGCCACACACAGGATGCCTGAGGACAGAAAGAGATGTCAGAATATCTTAACAGGAACAGATCCTCTCTAAAAGAAACTAATATTTAACAATATATCACAGTTTATATTTTGAAGCGTATTTGGCTTGCGTTGACTGTATGTGAGTAACAAAAAAATATAAACTGGGGTGTTCTGATAACAATGTAAGCGCAATATCTCCAAATCAAGTCTGTCCCAGTACATTTGATACCACCACACTCCTCTTTCTCTCACCTGTCTACTCTCTATAAACATAAAAGCAAAAAAAATGCTCTAAAAAATAAATAAAAAATAAATGTATATTGACCTGCTGGTGAGACATGAGGACAGCTGCTCATCTTCAGCAACTTAAGGGTATCACTGTTATTGGCAACCAGCACCTTCAGGGATGGATCGTCTACTGGCGTATCATCAATCTTGATAGAGGACAGGGACTTGGAGTTGACAAACACCACTGTCAGTGCAGATACAAAGTGGGCCTGAGGAGGGACAAACAGTCTGATCCTAAGCATTTTAAGACAAAAAAACCTCACAAAATTCGGTCTTCATGTTAATGTTCAAAATACATATTTGATGTGACAAATCCAGCTCTTGTTTTTTATAACACACAGAAAAGCCATGCATGAAAGCACATGCATGTGCATATGCAGCACAGGCTTTCTCTTACCTGTGAAACATCCATGAAGCTGGGCCTCGCTGTGGAAATCAACCCCAGGGTCTTAATGGTACAGTTCACCAGCTGGGAGAGAATGTCACAGGCCGCCTCTGCAGATTCCGTGCAGCTGTCCACCTGATTCACCAGCAATAAAAAAAAATTAAAATTAAAACGCACAAAAATGAGGAATGGAAAGATCGAGGTGTAAGAATAATCTGGATGTGTTAAGAACACTAATGCCAAGACAGCTGATGCGTCACGATCGATTCTGCAGCAGATGGTTTGGATTAAGGAGCACATATTGTTTTTTAAGACAGCTGTGATGTCAAAATGCACGAGGCCAGAGGAAGTAAAAATAGAGGAAACTTTTACCTTGAAGCTGACGTACTGCAGGTGCTGAGCGTGCTTCTTGATGATCTGCTGAATCAGGTCAGGGTGAGTTGAGCGCAGGTAAGACGTAGCGGGCTGATTGAGCTCAAACTCAAACCTCCTCCACAGGTCCGGGGTGTGAAAGATGTCATTCCAGTGCCGGCATACAGATGAAGCCCTGGCCCGGTCTACGAGGGACAGATGCTGGAAGATCTGCAGCACAATGTGGTGGGGCAGGTTACCCCAGTCCTCCGCTGGATTCAGGGCGAAGCTGGATGCCCTACGCTTCTGTCTCTTAGGCCTCTCCTCGCGGACAGGGAAGATCTGGCACTTTGGTTTGAGACCTGTCCTTCCTCGTTTCATTCTGAAACAAATTCCTAGTCAAATTAAGAATTGTTCAACATTTCCATTCAAGATAATGCTAAGACAACAAGAGGTATGTTGCACTTTTAATAAAGCATTTTAACAAATAAAATAAAGATTTTAATTAATTAAAAAAAACTGCTCCTATGCTGCTTTTATCATCCAAAATGCATAGCAAGCTGCTCATATTGTCCTGTTGTTTACTGAATAAAAAAACCTCTCACTTGCAACCCATTCTTGTTTTTAAAGGTGTCATTGTTTTGCTTTGATTCGGTAGCTTGTAGTATGCAAAAAATGACCTCTCCAATAGATTCCTTTAGCATATACATTGTGTATATACACAATATACACTTGGATACTACATAGCAACTTTCCATCATTTCAGAAGAGCACTTTTAAAACCAAACCTTGTTTTAAATGCAGACAAAACTACATTTACTTTATGTTTATGAGTAGGCTAAACTCACCTTAAAACAATCTGCCAAAGCAAAAGCTACAAATCAAATTTGATGATGAAATAAAGCCTTTTTCCCTCCTGAGATTTCCCACCAGCCTTGTGGAAGCAATCTTCCTTCTTCACTCCTTGAATGTACTGATGTAATCTATATGCATGCACCAACCTCCACTGTAAAACCCTCTACCTCATCTACACAATGTCAGCCACTCATCCATTAGCTCAGGACTCAGGTGATCCACAGCACTATATCATAATGTGGGGTGACATACTTTATATTGAAGAAGAACAATTGGCCCTTTTTGTTAATAAATATCTCCTGGAGGGAATAATTGTATGTATATCACCTTTAAAACTTAATACTCTCCTTAAAATCACTACTCTATTTAACTATAAACAGAAATGTGTTGTTATTATTAACTTATTACTAGTATCCCTGTAACATTATTGTTCTTCTTCATCACCTGTGGCACCAGGTAAACACGTTTACAGAAAGCTGGAGACTTTACGAGCACACTGTCCAATCAGGGCACAGAACTGCTGCCCTGCTTTTCTCACGTCTTCTTTAATTAAACACATATAGCAAAAACGTCAATAAAAACAACATGTTATTTACTCACATAAACGGCTTAAAAACACCAGTTTGCCGTCGGTTTCGTGCTCTGTCGTTCACTCGGAGCCATGGCTGAAGCTGCCTGGAGAAATGCTGTCTGTCGTTGATGTATGACAGCAGGAGCAGCTCCCATAATAAGCGCTTCTCTCGTCTTTAACGACAGCTTGGCGAGCAGCCGGTACACGTGAGCGGAGGAAAACATGGGTCTGCTGGGCTGCATCATCTCCGACCACCATGTATATATATATGCATGCAGCGAATCAGAGGGTGGATCCTCAGAAACGTGTGTGCTCATAATTAAACATAACAAAGCATTGAAAGACACTTTACCTTCGCTTTCACTCGTTTATTTACACTGTCGTGCGTGTGTGTGTGTGTGTGTGTTTATGTGTGTGTTATCGTCCTTTTGTGATCCATGCTCACAGATACTGTGTGCCCAGCGAGAAAGTAGGTCAGTGTGTCAAAGTGTTTGCGTGTTTGTGAAAGATATCTATATATCTATAACCTATCTACATACCTTTATATAAAAATGCCCATACATTTCGGCCTATACTATAAAATGTTTAATACATTCACTAAATGTCCCTATAGTTGCAGAAACTTAACAAATTTATTTTTATTTATTTGTGTGTGTGGTTAAGTTAATGTCTGTGTGGTATTTGTGTTGTCAGGGAGGATGCAAAGAAAGAATTTCATTGTTCAGTCTGACTGTTTGTCTTACTGGGCATATGACAAATAAAAATCTTGAATCTTGATTCTTGAATAATTGCATTGCATGTTACGTAATTTTATGAGAAATAGAAATAATAACAGAAAACTGTTAATAACTAATGTTTGCAGGTTTTTATTTAATTTAATTAAAAAAAAATTTTTGATGGTTGTCTTTGTGTCCAGTTGATCCTGCACACTGAGTTGGGGGATAAGAAGACAGTATTTTTATTTTTAATTTTTTTGTGTGTTTTTAAACAAAGACCTGTGTTGGTGTGATATAGCATCATATTTCACGAAGAATACATGGCACATAGTTGATGGCAGAATGACAGTAGATAGTAAAGTATACAAAGAGAGGGACAAGGTGACAGCCAAGGGGACAAGGAGACGAAGTCGCTTAAAAACATGAAACCTAACACTGCGCTTATAAGCCCCGAGTTTAGTCTGTTAGGCTCACTTCATTTTCAGCCTGTGTGCTTGTTAGTTATTAGCTAATCAAAACTTTAACTAAATCATTGTCGTAATCAACCCTAATGTAAATATAAACGATGTTCGACTGGTAGATCGTTGAGGCGATGATATGAGTAAACAGAATCACAGGAAGAGCAGCCTGCGAGGTGAGTTTTAGGGTAAAATTACAAATATCCATAATCGTGTTGCCATGGTTTTACAGTGCGCAGCTCCGCCCTTCGTCACTGACGTTACAATGTGCAGCCGTCAGTCACGTCGGCATACGAAGAAGAAACAAAAATAGCTAAACGGAGCTGAGTTTTGAGATACCAGGGGAGAAAAATCTCATTTCACCACTTTCCGTTATTCTTCACAGGCGGCACAATGTTGAGACGTGCCCGGTTTGTTGCTTGTGACGAAGGGTGAAGAGAAGAAGCTAGGTTGCTAACGTCAATAGCTTGCAGCTAACTAACTGGTAAACGTTACTTCCCTGTCAGTAAGGTGAGAGTTGTGCTTTTATTTTCTTTTACTTTTCATGCTAACTTTAACGTTTGCTGTGTTTCAACAGACCAAACACTTAGTCTAACATCTTAAGGAAAGACTTTTGTATTCTTGTTGACAACACAGGTGACTTTAAATGATTATATCATACATTGTTTTGGGAGTTTAGCAACAAGCAAGCGCTAGCTTACTATTAGCGGGCGTAAATGTTAACGTTAAAATGATTAATAAAGCCATCATCAAGTTACAAAACTAATGGTACAATTTTGATGTAGCTATCATTGACTGCCGTAAAGGTAACGTTATACTTTGAAGGCGTAATTTGCTTAATCCAACAGAGTATCAGAAACGGGTTTATATAAATTTACTTTCGCACTGAAAGTGACTTGCATTTTTCTGGAGGGCTTCTCTGAGGCCGTTTCATTAATGTTACATTATAGTGTCATTAAAACTAGTGCCCTGCTGGTTTTCTGTCCTCAGTCCGTTTAGCGACGTTCATTTTTGGTGTCTTGGAAGTTAAACAGTAAAACAAAAGTCTTTGACTATGAGACACTGATCCTTGACCAGATGGCTATGATTTCCAATATCAGGGTTCTCTGTGTAACCTATATGATCAAAACATGGTATTAAAGTGATATTGGTGTGTCAAAGGTAAACATGAGGTAGCAAAGTGATAACTGAATTGAACGATGGCTTTCATTTTCTCTAAAATGTGACTTGAATCTTTTGTTGTTTGATAGCAATGTGTTTTTTAACCAAACTATTCTGTCCTAGCAAGGAAACAAGGAAAAAAAAACAACTCCAAGAAGTTTTGTTTCTTTTCATTTTTTTTGTAAAGGTGCTATAAGTGGAAATGATGGGAAACATTTGTAAGATTTAGTACAATTTGTTGTTGTTATGTATTTATATATAATCTAATGTATATAATGTATATATATTTTTATCACATAATTTTGTATCAGTTTAAACAATATTTTATCTAATATCATTCGAAATGTCA
The DNA here is from genome assembly GCA_036937835.1 of Pampus argenteus. Classification (NCBI taxonomy): domain Eukaryota; kingdom Metazoa; phylum Chordata; class Actinopteri; order Scombriformes; family Stromateidae; genus Pampus; species Pampus argenteus. The sequence continues at coordinate 18,859,207 of CM072861.1, read as the reverse complement.
GTAAATGTGCTATTCACTTTTACTATTCACTTTAACATTACATTACATCACTGTCTTCTTTATATATTTCTAAATTATGAAGTATTATGAAGTGTTTTTGTAGGGTTTGTGAATATGAATCATTTGAATTTGTTTTTTCCCTCTGAAATGTTTTTACCCTGTTTTTATGTTACATTTTAAGAGAAGAGACTACCTGTTTCTTCTGTGTTTTGCCCTGACTTTATGATGCTTTTCCTCAGTGGCTTTGTTTTGAACTTGTATATTAGAAAATAAGTTTTGGCCTTTTGTCTTTTTCATATTCAGAATCATGACGCAGAAGGTCAACCTGTGTTCAGTTTCTCTTGGAGTGGAGGGTATGACTTGTGGCTCCTGTGTCCAGTCCATAGAGCAGCGCATCGGGTCTCTCCCTGGAGTAATCCATATAAAGGTGAATGATAGTTTATTCAAAAGCCATCTTTTTAAAGACATAAAACCAGTCATCACATTTATAGTGTCATTGAGTAATTTCTTTCCAAATTAAACTGACAGTTTTGAAATTAGCTGACTTCAAATGTTCAAATGTCTTACAAGGCATTTCCAGTTCAAAAACAGGATCTGAAATAACATGAGTGAATGTTGAAACAATGTCATTTGACAGACAGATATTTTTACATTATTAAGTTAATGAAAGGTTCATGTCCATCTAGGATAATAAAGTTATATCTCAGGACTAGCTGGTTTGATTTAAAACAAAGTAGCATCTATGTAGCCACTAGAGATAGCTAAATTGCAGTAGTTGTGGTCTGCTGTTTTGTTTATTTTGTGTTTACCCCTCAGGCTGAGGTTAAATGGGAAGATAACCTAATAGTGTGTTCCAGATAGAGCTCTGCCCTTTGCTGGATGACTATGACAGCCAGTCGATATGCAGTCTGTACCCACAGGAAATGTAATTTTGTTTCTTTACAGAATTTACTGCCTGTCTTATTTTCTGTCAATTTATAAAGACACGATCTGATAGGGGTGAATTGTTGTTTTTTTGTTTTTTTTTTAGTGTCATTTCCTGTTCTCTCCTTGTCCCTTACCCTCAATTGAAAATGGTTAAACAAAGAGGCAGGCAAACTCACTTACTATTAAAGCCTCCCTATGTGGGGTTGTAAATTGTGGCTCAGTCAAGTCAAGTGATCCCTTCAGTGTATCACATGTTTACTTCTTGCTGAATAGGAAAAGCAAGAAGGAACAGGCTGTAGGATTACCAAGGCCATGGGCTCATTTTACCCATTTTTATATTGTAAAGCCAGACTGAGATAAGACTGATTCTAAATACTAATACCTATATGTCTGTACATGGTTCAAACCAGAAAGATGTTCTGACAGAGATAGTATACTGAATCCAACCTTTCACCAAAGGCAAATGAACCCACTTTAAGTGGTTGTCATTGTGTGTATTGTGTATTATTAGTTCACTATTGTACTTTTTTAATGTTCTATCAGAAAATGCTATTTAGAAGGCAAACAGAAAACTAACTAACTGAGCCCACACAGAAAGAGTCTGCAAGTAAATATTCTGAAAATAGAAAGTAACCAGGAGAAGTTACACAACATTTCATTGGTTAAACTGAGTAATAAAGAGTTAGCCTGGTGAGCCAGATTATTAGACTGGGTGAAGTTACTCTTTAAATGCCAGCCTGTCAAACAAAACCACATTCTTTCAGGTTGTATTTTTCTAGTAGAATTAAAGGTTGCACTGATTTAACTTAGCTGGACCTTTTTATCCTTTTATCATATTTCATGACTCTGTTATGTTGGTTTATTTTTACTTATAACATGCTTTGTATTTTGTAGGTGTCTTTAGAGCATAAGAATGCCACCGTCATATTTGACCACAGCCAACAAAGCCCAGAGTCTCTGTCGGAGACCATCGAGGACATGGGGTTTGAATCAAACCTATCTGAGTCCAACATAGCCACACCAGTTTCCATAGATACTCAGCTGGTCCCCACCCCAGGCCTGATACCCGCAGCCCAACAGGAGGCCTTGGGAAAGCTCTCCCAGATTCAGGGAGTGCTGGATGTCAGAGAGAACCCAGGCCTGGTGAGTCTCACTGTCACCTTCATCCCTTCCTTGACTTCTGTGCAGCAGCTGAGTGAAACAATAGCCAGCATAATGCCTCTGGAGATCCCCACACCCAGCAGTCCTATGCAACAAGGCCCAACAACATCCCCATCTCACAGCACGGGAGACGGGGTGGCACTCCTGAAGTTGTGCATCAAAGGGATGACCTGTCACTCCTGCACCACCACTATCGAAGGGAAGATTGGAAAACTGAAAGGGATTGAAAAGATCAAAGGTGATGTACTTGACCTGTTCTATAAGCTTTTAGTCACATATTATCTCACTGTCTGAGCCAAAAGTGACGTTGTAAACACAGTTGCTGTACAGTTGGAACGCACACAGGTGTCCTGTCATTGTGTATGACAGGCTGTCTGCAGATTCACCTCTGACAGATTGCTCAGTGGGATTTGACTATAACTCATAAAAATCCAATCGCTTATATGTCGCAGAGAGTAACATGTAGGCAGATAAGATTATGTTTGCTGCATGCAGTAATATTATTGTGTATGAACTGGCTGAAAATACTACTATTTACAAAGCACAAAAGTTCAGTACTCATGCCACTTTTTTATGATGACTGGTGCTTCCATGTGAAATTAAATTTCATGTGAGAATCTGCATCATCTTTTCGCTTTCAGTTCTAGTGAAATAATCTCATAAACTTGTTAAAGTTGTTTATGCTATGTTTATTAAAAAAAACATTGTTGTGTCTTTATTTTCCATAGTTGTTTTAGAGTCCCAGGATGCTACAATTGTCTACCTGCCTTACCTCATCACTGTCCAAACCATCATCGAGCAGATTTCTGTGGCAGGCTTCAAAGCTGTTGTGAAGTCCAAGCCCCGCCCCTTGCAACTGTCCCCCAGTGAAATTGAACGTTTTGTTGATTCTCAAAAAACAACTGTTTCTTCACCATCAGAGACTTCAGAGGAGACAGAAATCTTCATAGACACAACTCTTATCGCGCTCAGGGTGAAAGGCATGCACTGCCGTTCCTGTGTGGTAAATATTCAGGACAATATTTCCATGCTGCCTGGTGTATCCTCTGTAGAGGTCTCTCTAGAGAAAGAGAAAGCCTCCATTTGCTACGACCCTATAAAGGTCACAGTGCCTCAACTGCAGCAGGCAATTGAGGCACTGCCTCCAGGAAACTTTAAGACTCAACCATGGGACTCTGATGGCCTTTTTAGTCCTGTATCCACCACGACCCAGGCCAGACCTGCTGCCTCACAGCCTTGTTTTAGCCAGCCACTGGCATCTGTAGCTAATGTTCACATTGAGGGCATGACATGTAATTCCTGTGTCCAGTCCATCGAAGGCATGATCTCTCAAAGGAAGGGCGTGAGGTCAGCTCAGGTTTCTCTGGCTAATCACCAGGGGGTCTTTGAGTATGATCCCCTCCTGACCACACCAGAGGAGCTGAGAGAGGCCATAGAGGACATGGGCTTTGATGCCTTCCTGCCTGGTGAGAGGATAGAGTCTACTACTCAGAAAGTGGCACAGTTAAAGTAGTTTTACTCTAGTAACATACCGGAGAAAATTAATTTTCTTATTGTTAATCCATTAGATGTTGTTGCATGCTATTGCCATGTAAAACTATGTATGCAGAACTTGACACTAGTCAAACTAGTTTTGACACCAGAGGATGGCCTTTTCTGTGAAGTAGCAGACATCCAGCAGTTAAACTTTTGAAATGAAAAATATTTGTATATTGATAGATTCTTGTAATTTTTATATGTTAATATGTATATATTTATTATTGTATGTTATTTTTAATACATTGCTACCTTTAGCTCATTTAGCCACAATTTCTAAAGAGAAATGTCTGTGAAAAAAACAAAAAACAAATGATTATTTAAAGCAAAACATATTCTTAAAACATTTCCGGAGGGTATTTGCCTTATCTTAATGTTTCCCTTCTGTTCAGTTAAATCCAGCTCAGCCAGCTGTACGATTAAGACATGATAGCTAACTGCAAATGTGGATTCCTTTCTAAATAATAACTATTTGTTGTCCACAGAGACCAATTCCCTGCTGCCTATGTCAAACCCCAGTCTCTCAAAGTCTTCAAGTCTCACACCTGTGAAAGACAAGGAGCTAAACGATGAACTACACAAAGAAACCCTCCCGACACGCAAAGGAGACACACACTCTAAATGCTTCATCCAGATCGGAGGCATGACCTGTACTTCCTGTGTGGCAAACATTGAGCGAAACCTCAAAAATGAATCTGGTTGGTATTATTCATATGTATATTTGTTATTTTTAGTAAAGATGTACCTCATGAGTATAAATTTGATCTAAAGAACAAACCTGTAATTTTTTGCAGGTATCTACTCTGTTCTGGTGGCACTAATGGCCAGTAAAGCAGAGGTGCGTTATAACCCTGAAGTCATCGACCCCGTGAAGATAGCAGAGTGTGTGAAAGAGCTGGGCTTCAGTGCCTCAGTTATGGAGAACCACGAAGGCTCAGATGGAAACCTAGAACTAGTGGTGAGTCAGATTAAGACAGTGTTTAAATTATGTTCATGTTGTATAAACAGACAAGCTGCATTCAATACAGTTATTTATTTCCAACAATATGAAAACTATAAATAAAGTTTTCCATCCCTGGTTGAAAGGAATATCTCATAACTTAAATGAATCATGTCAGCCCCTCTTTATATATTTTTGTCCCTTTCTCTACTTGATTGCTCTTCTTCACCTTCTTTTTTAGGTCAGGGGAATGACGTGTGCCTCTTGTGTTCACAAAATTGAATCCAGCCTTATGAAAGAAAAGGGGATTATATATGCCTCTGTTGCCTTAGCAACAAACAAAGCACACATTAAGTATGACTCTGAAATTATAGGGCCGCGAGACATCATCAAGCTGATTGAGGTATTACTCCTGTTATTTATATATTTGTTCAGTTATTTTTAGCAATGTTTATTGCATGTTGATACCAACTCATAATCATGCAACCAGAGAATTAGTGGATTTTATTATACTCAAATACCCTGATTAAATGTGACTGTTTTGTAGAATCTGGGGTTTCAAGCATCTTTGGTGAAGAGGGACCGCACTGCTAGTCATCTGGACCACAGCAAAGAGATACGACAGTAAGAAACACTTTATTTTTATCCACGTCTCCTTTCTGTGGCCAAGAACATGCAAAAACAACAGTTAAAGTTTGTCAGTATTAATCCATCTGTCAAACTTGGCTAGTGTGTTGTCAGATTTTATCTTGAATAACTATTACACCAGATCTTTTTAAGGATGACTCCACTATTCATCTTACTATTTCTCAGATAAGAGTTCTATTTGCAGGTCTGGCAACTGCTAAAAATGCTTGTACAGAGGTGGAACAACACAGACTTAACGTTACACAATGTTAATTCTCCTTAGCTTAGTACCAGGGGGAAATACAAGAGGCCATGTTGAAGGATATGGAGAGTTTACAGAGTTGGGCAATAATGTTTTGAAACATACAGTACCAGACATAAGTTTGGTCATATCTTTTCTATTACTTGAGTGTGCCCAAACCTTTGACTGGTACTGTATGTGATTTTAATATATAACCTGGCATGGTCCTGTAGTCCATTCATGTGTTGTGCATTCAGAGATGCATAGCTCTATTGTAATGTGTAATTATTTAAGTAACTGAAACTCTCAGGTTGAACCAGTCAGGCCACTCTCCTCTGAACTCACCCATAGAACTGCCAATCACTGGATTGTTAGTCGTTGTCTTTTGTTGTACCTTTCTTCGGTTTCTTAAATACTCAAACTACCCTGTCTGGCACCAACAATCATTTCACCGCTAAACTTGCATAAATCACATTTCTTTCCCATTCAGATGTTTGTCTGTACAACAACTAAGCCCTTTGACTATGTCTGCTTTTATGTATTGAGTTGCTGTCACATAATTGGCAAATAAGATATTTACATTAATGAGCAAGTGTACATGCATACATACTTGCATACTTACTTTGTGGGTTCATGTGTGATATTCCTTTGAATAAAATGTACATTTAGATAAAGACAAATGTCTCTGTTCTCCAAGGTGGAGGAAATCTTTCCTGGTGAGCTTGATTTTCTGCGTACCTGTGATGGGCATGATGATGTACATGATCATCATGGACTACCAGATGAATGTCTCGCATCAACACAATGCCACAACAGAGGACCGCAACCACTACCACTCCACTATGTTCCTGGAGAGACAGCTGCTCCCAGGACTCTCCATCATGAATCTGCTCTCCTTCCTCTTTTGTGTGCCTGTACAGGTAATTCAGATGGATTAACGGCACTCCCAGGAATCTTCAACCATATATTTTTTGGGATTAGGAAAAGGGGAATTTATTCACCAGAGCGGTGGTTTCACAGAGGGGATGAAGTCTGAATGAAATGTTTGGTATTCAGTGGATAAAGCCGTTTTTGTCTCTTCCTCTCTTTAGTTTATTGGAGGTCGCTACTTCTACATTCAAGCCTACAAAGCACTGAAACACAGATCTGCCAACATGGATGTGCTAATTGTTCTGGCCACCTCCATAGCCTTCACCTACTCATTTGTTGTGCTATTAGTGGCCATGGTGGAGAAGGCAAAAATAAACCCTATTACCTTCTTCGACACACCGCCTATGCTCTTTGTCTTCATCTCCCTGGGACGCTGGCTGGAACAGATAGCCAAGGTTGAACTCCTTTTCATTATTAATGTCTATGTTAAAATTTAGAACGTTGATAGTATTTGTTAGTCACTTTGAATTGGGTCTGTTTCTTCCTTTCAGAGCAAGACATCCGAGGCTTTGTCCAAGCTGATGTCTCTACAAGCTACTGAGGCCACAGTGGTCACCCTCGGTAGCAACATGACTATTTTCAGGTACTTCTTGTTTTTTTACACTTGTTTTGTTCACAAGAACCTCTCATATTTTTAGTTGACTTCAGATTACAACACATCCAGTAAATAAATCCTACATAGCATAACAAACAACACATAAAAATCACTTTCTGCATAAACAATCTGTCTTGCAGATCTTGCAAATCTGGCTAAATAGAGTTGCTTATTATGGTATCAAAAATTGTAGAATTACAATGTTTATCATTTATTAATGTATTGGCACTGTATTATAATTACGGCGACTTTTAAATAGTTTGACATGTGTGTTCCAGTGAGGAGCAGGTGGATGTTGAGCTGGTGCAGAGAGGTGACGTGGTGAAAGTCGTTCCTGGAGGGAAGTTTCCAGTAGATGGCAGAGTCATTGAAGGACACTCCATGGCTGACGAGTCTCTCATCACAGGTTGGTCACAATCAGTGTAGGGGCCATGTAAGAGTTAGTATTTATTAAGGGCTACCAGTCCTACCACACATGTAGTCATGTAGTCTGTGGTTATTATTGGAACTGAGGTTTCTGCCAAAATGCCAGCATTTGTTCCAGATGACCTGCTGCCGCTTTGTGCTGCGTTGGACTGTTATGTTTTCTGACCAGCTGTTGCTTTGTGACTCCAGGTGAGGCCATGCCGGTGACTAAGAAGCCCGGGAGTTCTGTGATTGCAGGCTCCATTAACCAGAATGGGTCTCTGTTGGTCAGTGCTACACATGTTGGCATGGACACCACGCTGTCTCAGATTGTCAAACTAGTCGAAGAGGCTCAGACTTCAAAGGTGAATAATGGGGTTTGATCTGCTGCACTGCTATCTGCTCTCATGTGGTCCAAGTGTTTGATATCTGACATTTTATTTTTAGGCTCCCATCCAGCAGTATGCAGATAAGATCAGTGGCTACTTTGTACCCTTCATTGTTGGCATATCTGTCCTCACTTTGATCTCCTGGATCTTCATTGGATTTTTGGACTTCTCTCTGGTGGAGAAGTACTTTCCTGTGAGTCTTCTTTTTAATATAAATGTCTAATTGTACTGAGTTCTTACCTTTACTTACTTTTTTTTTATATGTTTCATCAGTAAAGTTGAAGGTGCTTGTAATCAGTGTTGAATTAAAGCTAACATATCCCTTTATTTTCTGCAGGGCTATGACAAGAGCATTTCTAGGGCTGAGGCAGTGATTCGCTTCGCCTTCCAGGCCTCCATAACGGTGTTATGCATTGCCTGTCCCTGTTCCCTTGGCTTGGCAACCCCGACAGCTGTCATGGTGGGCACAGGGGTCGGAGCCCAAAATGGCATCCTGATAAAGGGAGGGGAGCCACTCGAGATGGCACATAAGGTGTGCTAATAATGATATTCTGACACCCCTGATGCTGTATGTAGTCAGCCAATTATGTAACAGACCAACTGTCAATTTAAACACATATGAAATGCTTCTGGTTTCCTGGGCTACAGTACAACACCTGTATGGATGCTTCTTTGATCAAATGCACTAAAAACAAGCTTTTACACACAGGTCCAGTCAGTGGTGTTTGATAAGACTGGCACCATTACATATGGTGCTCCGAAGGTAATCCAGGTCAGGATAGTTGTGGAGGGGAACAAGATGCCGCGTTCTCGACTGCTAGCCATCGTCGGTACAGCCGAGAACAACAGTGAACACCCTCTGGGAGCAGCTATCACTAAATACTGCAAACAGGTTGGTTTCTACCTTTAGATTTAACCCCCACATGGCCTCCAGCAAGTCCTTGTCTCGGGTCATTATATTAACATCCATTAATGTCGGTGTGTGTGCAGGAGCTTGGCACAGAGTCTCTTGGGACATGCACAGACTTTCAGGCAGTGCCAGGCTGCGGCGTCCGGTGTCAAGTCAGCAACACGGAGACCCTGCTGAAACAGGCGGACAGCGACAGTGAGGACAACAACCAGCGTAACAGTGTCCTCGTCCAGATCAGTGACACCCGGATGTCCGCTAGCTCCCATCCACTCATCATGGACCCACAACCACTTAGTATGTTGTTTGCTGTCATTTGTAAAGTTGTGTCTCTTTCTTCTCTTTATGTTTCCTTGCTATTGTGAATCTAACATGGTAATCTCTGTGGTTAGGCCTTGTCCAGACAGCCACCTACTCTGTCCTGATTGGCAATAGAGAGTGGATGAAGAGGAACTGCCTGCAGATCAGACCGGATATAGATGAGGCCATGACAGAGCATGAGCGCAGAGGCCGCACTGCTGTCCTGGTAGCTGTAGACAGTGAGTATCACATGACAACCAACATCTGTTTACCACTGAAATTTCGGTTCTTCCCTCATGGTTGTGTCGATTAAATACTTATATTCTTACTGTTTCTTCTGTGCATAGATGTGCTGTGTGCTATGATAGCCATAGCAGATACAGTGAAGCCAGAGGCAGAGCTGGCAGTCCTCACACTGACCAACATGGGTCTGGAAGTGGTGCTGATGACGGGAGACAACAGCAAGACGGCGCGGGCCATTGCTGCTCAGGTATGGACTATATCCTGATTGTGAAAATATAAACATGTGTAGATGGTTTAAAGAAAACAGTACCATTGACGTAGATCTAAGGGGTAGCCTTTAAACCAGAAAAACATGTATAGCAAGATATGATTACAATAAACAAATATATTACAATAAACAAATTCCTGTACAGGATCTTGTTTTATATTTTTAAGTAGGTTATCTAAAGCTGAAAAATATCAAAATATAGTTTTTATTGCATAATCATATTTGTGTATTACGTTGTTAATGGAAACCCGTCATGTTTGTTGTTTGTGTCTCTCCGCCTTTCGTACCAGGTGGGGATCAGGAAGGTGTTTGCGGAGGTGCTGCCCTCCCACAAGGTGGCCAAGGTGGAGCAGCTGCAGCAGGCAGGAAAGAGAGTAGCGATGGTGGGTGATGGCGTCAACGACTCACCCGCTCTGGCCATGGCTGACGTGGGCATCGCCATAGGAACTGGTACAGATGTTGCCATAGAGGCAGCAGATGTGGTGTTGATCAGGGTGAGAATTTCTTGAAATGAAGTCAGCTGTTTCATAACATGGAAGCTGATCAAACATGATATTTCTGTTCTGCAGTACAGATGCAATGTGAATCACAGGATGATGATGAATGTCAAAAGTATCATAAGTTAGTCTGCAATATGTCGTTTTTTTATTACCTCTATTTTTTTTACATCAGTTATCAAATATAGAACTGTTAAACATTCTACAGAGGGGACATTAAGCATACTAAATGTAACATTACTAGTCTTTTCAAATAATTTTTATCTTGTCTGTAGAATGACCTGCTGGATGTGGTGGGCAGCATTGACCTCTCCAAAAAGACCGTCAAGAGGATCAGGATTAATTTTGTCTTTGCACTGATCTACAACCTGGTTGGCATTCCTATCGCAGCAGGTAGGTGACTGCAAAATATTATTCAAAGATTTATTGAAATTATAATTTCAATAGCCTTCTGGTTAAGATGTAGTCCACATAACAGCAACGTCTATGGTTTGAGTGCAGCCGTGGACGCTGCATGTTGTTCGTTCTCTCCCCTTGTTTCCTGTCATCTTTACTGACACTATAATAAAGACATAAACTGCCACCAAAATATTTTTACGAATGATATCCTCACATTGACAACCTTGACCATAACAATAATGTGAGCCCGGTTTGTCCGCAGGTGTATTCCTCCCCATTGGTCTGGTTTTACAGCCATGGATGGGCTCTGCTGCGATGGCGTTGTCATCTGTCTCTGTGGTTCTGTCCTCCCTTCTACTCAAATGGTAATTAGCTGTTTGATGTTTGTGAATGGCTTTTATTATCTGTATGTTTTGTGTTTCTGCCCTTTGAGTGTATTTAAATCTAAAAACTTTTGTGCTTCCCTTTCTGTATCTTTGTCTAGTTACACTAAGCCCAGTGCTGAGAAGTTGGAGGCCCGGCTGGGTAACAGAAGGCAGCAGGGCAGCCTGTCCGATGTCAGCGTTCACATCGGCATGGGCGAGCTACGCCGACCTTCCCCCAAACTCAGCCTGCTGGACCGCATTGTCAACTACAGCCGTGCCTCGATCAACTCCCTGCGCTCCGACAAGCACTCGCTTAACAGCTTGGTGCTTAGCGAGCCCGACAAACACTCGCTGCTAGTGGGGGAGGCGCTGGGTGAGGAGGAGTTTTGCTGAGATGCGAATACGTAACACTCACATGAGCCAGCAAAGGCTTTTGTATGCTGAAGTAGACAGTAACTGCATTTATTCAAGCCTGGGCCACACTAAGCTGAAAGGGATAATGGCTCATCCATCTGCTGTAGGTGCCCTCGGGGCAGCTCTGTTGACTGGAAGAGAGCTTATACGCCCTTGTTTGCACTTCAGAGCATCCTGGGGTGACTACGTCTCCTCAGTAGCTGATTATCTATTGTTGAAGTTACACTCTTTGACCAAGCCTTTAACACGATGATCCTCTGACACTCTGTGTGCAGAGGCGTCTTCAGCATCTGCAGATGTCCACCACTAGGATGCAGAGTAATGATCAACTCTGCCACTGTGATCATCTGCTTGTACAATCTTTAACATCTATCCAAAGACATTTTAACAGTAGTGCTCCATGTAGGAATGGACACTACAGTTATATTTTAACTCCTTCTATGGAAAGTTATAGTAACATTGTTGTATAATTCTATTTCAGAGTATTTATATTACCTTTTATTTATCTCATTTGCATTATATCCGATGTGGAAAATGAAGTTGTTGAATCCTAATGTTAGTTTGCATATTCAATCTCCCAAAATATATTGAAGAATTATTGAAGAAAGTAAGACATAAAAACTCAGTCGATCCAAGAAGTCAATCCAGTAAGTGCAACTTACTGAAAGACGTGCAGAATGCTATGGATTGAGTTGTAAATGTCAGTGTTACCCAAGTGCCAATTAGAAATTGCCACCTTGGCAAAGTCCAACACATTCCAAAGATAGCACTGTACAGATGTTACCTTGGACATAATGTTCAAAAGTGTGAACAGAGATAAGGTCAAGGACTCAAAACAGGCCTGAGGAAGGCCAACTGTGAACAGTGATACCAATTGTAGAAGAGTTTGGTCACAAGTTTCTTATAGTGGCTTAAATTTCTATAACAGTTGTGTCAATCCAGGTTCCGTCTGGTTCTTTGGTTAATGATGTGAGATGTCTGTCAATGAATGTGAACATTATATGCTGTTAAATTTAAACTGAAGTTGTCATGAACGACGTTGTGTTTGGATTATTTTATTTGCTCGTCACACAGAGACATTTTGATGTTGCGATGCAGTTTTTAATGAAAAGACCAAATTGTTAATTCGTTAGTGTTCCTTATGGCATCACAACAAGCAGAATCTTTCAAAATTTCTTTCTATTCTCTATTTTTTTTCCATTTCTCATTTCTTAATTTTTTCATATGATCCACTGTTTTTCATCAAACAGCAGGAAACGCAGCAGAGTCCCGGCAGATTTGCCAAACAAGTTACTGAAAAAACAAATGTTGATGACTTAAATAGGTTGTTAAATAAAATCACATTGTACAAGTTTCACACCAATTACATTTTCACAATCATGGACAGCTACTGTAAAACTGTCTGTGCTTATCTGTAAAAATCTTCTTTCTTACTTCTTCTTTTTACTTTTTGCACTCTCTGCTTTCTCAAATCAGGAAATGCTCACTACAGTCTAGCTACTCCTCTTATAGATCTTCTCCCTGCTGCTTTCCCATGATGCATTATGTTGTAAAGCTGTCAAAAAATTATGCCAATCAGTTGTTTGTGTGTTACTTTGTATAGATGTTCACAGCGCTTCAGATCTGTGTGCAGTCAAATTAAGCAAGTCGATGTTTGCCGATCGTCATTGTTCTTCTGAACATTATGTGCCTTGGATTAAAACACTTTTATAAACGTCACAGTGCTTTGTCTGATTTAAACCAGAGGGGGGCGCTGTGGAGCCATCAGTTCAACATCAACCAACACCAGATACAATATTTCATCATCTTTATTTCATCCAGTTAGTCTAAACATTACATCACCCCATTGTACTGCAAAACAATCAAACCATTTTTGTCATAATATGCCTTTTTTTAAAATATTCATTTCAATTAATGCAAACTGTAAATGACTTATTCCCCTTTAAGTCGATTTGTATCACTTTGGCTGTAGTGACATTGATTTTGGTAGATTGACATTTGTGAACATGTTATTAAGGAGTTAATTAGATATTTTAAATGCATTAAAGAGGAAACGGGTCTAGGCAGGTTTAGTATTAATCATCAATCTCCCTCACTGATTGATCAAAGATGTACTGAAAAGCATTGTGGTCAGGAAACTAAACAGGTGCAGCATCTGTTACAACATTGTGCTTCTGGACTAAACACTGTAACGGCTGTAATTGGAAAATGCTACATTCAGTTACCTTTTAAAACACTACAATAACAAACTTCACTTCAAACCAGCAAGGGGGACAGCTCCAACTCTCTCTGGAAACACCGACAATCTAAAATAAAACTTACTTATACAACGATATATGTTAGTAGATTTACAGTATATTAAACATTAAACACCTTACGTAAATCACACACCATGATGAGCAAAAGATGCAATGCAATCAAATCAATGTTCACAAGCATTTGATGTGTTTAAATTTAACCATATGCATTCATTGGACTAAATTTCAACACATACTGGGTCCTTAAAAGTATCAATATGAGGCTAGGTTGGTCAAACGATTCGCTAAATACTGCTTTTAGGTTTTGTGGCTTCAGATCCATCTTTTCCCATCTGATCCCTGATTTTAAACTTAACCGATGATGTTCAGTCTCTGACACGAGATCAGTCTACAGTACATTTTCATAAAGTAAAGTACAGCCGCTGTTATTATTGCACAGACAAGCCAGCAGTTTTATACACCATGCCGTCTGGCATCATCATCATCTGAATACTGACACTGCAGGTACAGAACAGAAGTCTGAACATCACACTGACAACGGTCATTTTTCACCTGTTTTATCAGCTCACCAGACAGGAGCTGAGATTGTGTGTTCTGATATGTACGTACATATTTCTTACTTTAACAGCGAAATATTGTAACGAAACTAAGCAGGATGTTTGCTGCTGATTCAAGCTGAGAGCTTCCATGTTTCTCAAACTCATCAGGCTGAGATCAAAAGTAATTATTCAAGTTTGTGATTTGAAATGTTACGCTTTGCAATGTTATTGACTAAAGTCAGACGGATCCTTCTGTAAATCATCCTTGCCTCGAAAAATATTATCTATCATTTGGCATATTTTCACAATACTGACATCCATTTCGAACGTAGGCTCCAAATGAATATAAAAATAAAAAATGCACGACTGGAAAACAATTGAGAAAGTCTAAAATGTCACTTTGTGCAGTTAAAAAAAAATCAAACTTCTTAGGATGCTGCATAAAATGTACAGAAGACAGTCACATAAAACAATTTTAAAAAAAAAAAGGTCTGTGTAAGGCATGAATGAATTAATTTAATTTTGGTGGAGTACTGAGATCACAAAATCCTGAATTGTGGATTATAGGAGCGAGAAGCGGTGTGTTTTGGTGATTATCGTCACCGCCGTTCAGCTCTCCTGAATGTAGTTTGGTGACATTTTTTTTTCTTTGAAGCAGAAGCCCGATGGTGAAATACCATGATGCTCATATGAGGAGTGGTTTGTTCATGCGTGTTTGGCAAGCAGAATAAATACAGCGATAAACACTGATTATTAAGACATCAAATAGCACCGTGTTGGCCCATCAATGGCTGCCACCATCATAGCATTTTATAAGGTGGATCCCTGGAAAATTGTTGAATGTCACTCATTTGGCAAAATGAACTATTAAAACTAGTGAATAATAAGTGAATGCTGTTCTTTAAAGAGTAGGAGGTCATAATCATAAAAAAAAAAGTACAGATTTTGGCAAATGCATGAATTATCACAAACTTAAAAAAAAAAAAAAAAAAAAGCACAGAAAATAAATTGTCCACTTAAACCAGGCTTACACGGGCTACTATACGTATCGTGATCAAACATCATACTTTACCCAGCCCACTCGGGAGAAAATCTTCTCAAGCAGTTAAAAAATAAAATTAACAATCACACTGACAAAAGCAAACATCTCGTTACAAAGAGACCGACTGAGAGAGGGAGTCCTCAGATATCCATCTGATTGGTGGAAATGAGGAGAGACAAACTTAACTTTGGCACACTGAATGAGGAGGGCTGGCAGAGAGGCGAGGACTGAGCCTGCAGCTGTGTTATGGCAGTATTTGGATGAGGGGGGGGGCCGCACACTCATAGCCCTTTGTTGAAGTACACCCTCTCCACTCCTGGGTGGTTGGCCCGGATCTTCTCCTGCAGCTCTGGCTCCAGGCGGCTCACTGATATAGAGCTGGATGAGGGGGAGGAGTAGCAGAGAAATGTAGGGGTTAATGGGTCAAAACACATGTGTTATGCAACAGTCCAGAGAAGAATCATCATGCAGATTCTGCAATAATTTAACTTTTCTCCTCAATGTCAACTTTAAACCTTTCACTCACCTCTTCTGAGGGAACAACGCACAGCACAGTGGAGTGGCAAACACCAAGCTGCAAAGAAAATAAAACAAAACACCAATGAACTATGAAAAATTAATAATTAAGCCACACTAGCGGCTGTCTGCTAAGCTCTGAGCATTCATTTGACAGGAATTTGCTTATAAATAGGAGTATTGGACAAATTTACATGAGTGCTTCTACTCAATTACATTACATGACAATCCATCATAAAAGTTATTAGATTCCCTCTTTAAAGTCAATGGGGTTCGTTTTTTTTTTGGGTTAGATGCCTGAAATAAGGTCAATAAGATTAATACAAGCTTAAGAGATTTTGTTCTACTACATAAAATACATCAGTAAATATCCCACTCATTAATTTTAAAGGTTTTGCATGTCTTAAAAAAAAAGGTGGCTGCTAACAAGCGGCTAAACGAGACTGTCGGGGATAATCAATGTCATGGAAACAAACTGAAACGGAAACTCATGTAATCACTTGTCTGACTTTACAGCCTCTAGTTGTGTTTATATTACAAAACTTGTAGATTTATAATATTTTCCAATCTCAGCTTTTTCAAATAGTTGAAGTCATCCAACTGTGGTTTCGTTAAGCTTACAGCTTGTTAGCTTTTTACTTACACTTCAAAGATCTAAATAGTGGTGCTCATTTGTCAAGCTTATCTTGCTGAACAAAATGTGTAAATATCATAAACTTTTGTTCACCACAGGTCTTATTTTCTACAATAATCCAATAAATCCAATGAAAAAAAAAACATTATCTTTTTGTTGAGGGAACCTAGACAATGCCAACTTTCAGGTTTGCTTTCAAATATATGTCATCCCCTGCAGCACTATATTCCAGCCGGTCCTGTATTCCAACTTCTGGGTGCATTTTTGCACAGAACAGAAACATTTTTGTACAAATATTTAGGTTAACGTGCAGGGGTGTGTTAGGTATTTCACGTCTAGAGGCTTCACAGGACACATCTACAAAGCGTGCGTGTTTGTGCGTGAGCTGAACCAAAGCAAAGTTACACAGAAGGTGAAGCAAAGCCAGGAAACATATTTTGATCATTTTACAGAAATCATTAGAACTTTTAACATAATTTAAATAAATAAATAAATAAAAAACATTAGGATCACTGGGTTTCATATCCACGTTGTAAGAAAATTAGGTTGGAATTTCAAAGGAATTGCACATGGCGGCTTATCAGGTTGGACCATCTCTGACGACTCACCAGAATCCCACCAGGCCGACTTGAATAGGTGCACTCATCCATGGGAACTTCTGAAAAGACCAGGCAGAAAAACGAATGAGGGGCACAAAAGCAGTGGTGAATTCCCATACTAGAGTGGCCTCATGTCCTCGGTGCTTTCACTGCTCTGATGTGTGATTACTAAAGAGGAACCCGAGTGACAGAGACAGAGCGGGACGCCGAGTTCCCACCGTTTAAGCTTAAAACCTTCACGGTATTTGAAGTCAGTGATGATTTAAGTGGATGTCGAGGAGCAAAAAATGTGTCCCTCTTTTTTTGTGTCTTAAAGAAATGGAACTAGAATCAGAGAAAGATTCAGACGCCTACCCTCAGAAAGGCCTTCTTTTCCAAATGGTTCATCAGAAACGGGGGAATAGCTGAAAAGACAATTCAAATATTACATGCATAACATGCATTTTCAGCCAAAACAACAAACTTTCATTTGAAATGATGCCACAAAAGATATTCATACCCATCCCTGGAGAAGCCATGAGGATTCTGGAGACCACAACCTGAGAGATGGCCTGCTGCGCGGCTTTCGTCGACTCTCCTAACCTGTTGTCGTTCTCATCTGTTACGGGAATGCCGTGTTTAAGTTCTCTGGCGACAGAAAGCAAAGAGGATGAATTCAGAGAAATCCAACTCTTGACTTTTCATTCAAGGAAATTATCTTCTAATCTTTGATAACGGTGACATTTTCCAGGCGTGCACATCGTTGTTGCGCTTTACCTTTGTCTCATCAGTGGGATGTTGATACAGTTAGCAGCAGCTACAGCAGCAAATGGAACAAATCGTCCAATCAGGGGTGAGATGTGCTGCAGCGGAGGGGGGAAAGGAGGCACAAAAACAGGACAGGAAGAAAATAAAACAGAATCATATCATCACATGGCTCTGCAAACCTTTCACAAAAAAGGTGAAGGACTGCATGTTATATTTCTGATATCGTGTACGCATAATGCTTTTCTAGCTGGACAACATGCCGACCCTGTGCAAAATATGGCTCTTCTTTTGCGTGGCTGACACCATTGTCTGAGGTCAATACATTAAAAATGAGATGTAGTATGGGGTTAGATGAACTGATACCTTTGTTAGTGCATTTAGTCCTAGAGCAGTGGCGACTGCCCCTGTGGTGGCAGACACATAAGCTGTGCCAAGTTGACTGTAAACAGAAGAGTCATCGATCACATCAGCAGTCCACACAAACAGTGTTGAATTTAAAAAAAAGGGTTAATATGAGCCGGTGTCAGAAGCAAAACGTCCGTCTCTTACCTGACTGTGATCGGAGCGTCACCGCTCCTGTTGGTGTAATTGACTATTGCGTTGAAAGACTGATTGATCCACTGCCAGAGCAACACAGCTGGAGTTGTCCTGCAGGTTTGAAAACAGTGAAGTAACAGTAAAGATGCCGAAGTAATATATATATAAAAATAAACATGCATATTATCCATATTATTAGTAGAGGTAGCAGATGTAGAAGCATGTTTTTGAGTATTACAGTCACAGTATGATAAAAGAAGTTCTCACTTGTAAAAGGTCATCATGCATCCTGTGATCGTCATGTTCATGGGAACCTGCGCCGACATGCGGCCAATGAGTATCATCTTCTCCCCGGTATCAGGATGGAAAGCTGAGTCGAAAACATATTTGGCTCTCCACAATTCATCCTCCGTCAACCCCGGGGAGACCACACCTTGCCTAAGAGACGGTAAAGACAAAAATGCTTCTAATAAACAGCTCCCAGTAGCTGAATTGCTACTGAAACTTCTGTCCTTGCCTGGCTCACCTGTAGTCAGTGATGATTTTGTGCGCGTGTGCTAGTTGTTCATTGGTGAGGAGGATGTTCCTGGGGTCTGTGACAGTGAAGAAATGTTTAGCTCGGCCAACGAATGTGCTCTGGTCCCACCGGGGCTCCTTGATGTTTATGGAAGTGGATAGCTCTGCTGCCATGTTTATCTGGTAAAAATTAAATGTTATAAGAATCATATGCACAGAAATACTGTAATTCTCAATGAACAAATGGGTTTCATAACTATGTTAATATTGACTCCTATTGTTCCTGCAGCCTCTCAGTTTTCTTTTGCAGACACAAGTCAGTGAAGTAGAAAGAAAAAATAGCAGCATGGCAATCCAGAAAGGAGCTTTTCTGGATTGCCATGCTGCTAATTCAGCATAATGTTGCTATGGTGATAGCTGACCTGACACAAGGGTTGTGAAGCGCTAAATTGCAAAGCCCTATTATGGGCACACACCAACCCCCCAAACTATGGCTGAAAAGCAGAAAGTGACAAAGCCCTCTGCATGTACGCTGGAAACACTGCAAACGGCTGGACAAATCATTCATTATTATTATTATTATTTATTCATTATTATATTTAGCCAGCAAAACACATGAGGTTATGCAATATTTGGGTTTGGTTATCACATCTTTGTCAATCTGTTATCAATCTGTTTGCATTTCTGAGCTGCAACCAGATAAACCTGCACCGATACTGCATGCTTTGTGGATGTGCATGCACAGTGTGTGAAGGAACAATGTGTGTGTGAGTCCATGTAACCCAGTCTGATCTGGTTTTTACCCATTTGCTCCTCTAGAGGACCAATCACACCAAAGTAAACCTGATCTATACAAGGCTTTGCTTCAGGATGATGAAACTCCACCTGGAATTGCACCAAAGATGGCTGCTGGATTGACAACAAAACATTATTATTATTATGCTCACGGCTGTGTCGTGCATGAGGCGTGCTGTCTCTTTAAATTGAATTAAACTTCATGGGGTTCTCACGAGATGGCAACAAAACACTCCTTTCACTACATCTTATCCAGCGAATCACACAGCGTTGCTTGGATTTGTACAGGAAGTCACAGGGTCGTCCCTGAAGTCGAGGCCGTGATAACAGCTTTAATCAATGCTAAATGACGATAATAAACACATTATCATTATTATTACATAATAAATAATAAAGGCGACATCGGTGGACTGAACTTTGGACTGACTCGGCCTTTGATCTAAAATATCCTCGGCTGGTTTTGCCCTCACTCTCAACCAATCAAAAGGCGGCTTGCATGGCTACACATTAACCTGCAATTTCACAGCAACTCCTCGAAAAAAATCAAAAAGACACATACAACACATACAATACAGCATCTGGAGGCAGATATGTTCACCTTCATTTCAATTCAATCCGACAACCTGAGAGAGAAGCTGCTTTCTTCTGGTTAATTAGACCAGTCAAATCTGGACTGTGATTTGGATGGTGTTCCTGCATGTGAGCTGAAAAAAACAACCTTTCTACTAAACAATAATAATAATAATCCAAACATCATCAATGTAAAACGGCTGATTGGGGGCGACATCTGTCCAGCCCGATGACTGTCCAGCTGTGCGCCCCAGATTCAACTAGTATCAGCCTGCCACATCCCCACATCCAGCAGACATGTGTAAAGACACACACACACAGTGTCCCTCGATTTGACGTAAATTAACGTGCACGGTGGTGTTTTTAATCTCGACGTCTTCGTGAATCGTTTAAAGATTTGGTTACTTACTGCACTGTGGGCTCCGGCGGTCCGCAAGAGGTGTCCCTGAAAGGCTGCAGCCAGCTAATTTATTACGTACCAGCAGCGTCAGCAGCACAGCGAGTGAAAACACACACGTACACACAGGAAGAAACCTTACTGAGACATTAAAGGTCCTGCCTCAAAGCAGGGGGTTAACACTGAACAACATATTGATAAGTAACCTATAGAAAACAGTTTTGGAAAACCATAAATCAATTAAATCCAAGGTAAACATCTGAGGTGACAAATTCACTTAAATTGACTTTTTGATGTGGCTTTTATTCTGAAACGTGAACTGGGCAGCACATCCGGTAATGCTCTGACGTTTCCGCTAACTTGACGTACAGGCAGTAAATTATTAATAACTGGTAAAACTAGTAAAACAACAACCTGACATTTATAGATGCTACGAGTTTCTAGCAAAGAAGAATGTGACCATTTAAACGAAATTTAAAAAAAAAACAACAGTTATATAATAATTATTTGGTTTTTGGGGAAAAAATAACACAACTAAAAACAATAAATAAAACTATATGAAATACATAAATAGTCATGTCTTGGATGGCAGCTGCAGACCAGCTTATTCTTCCTTCATGGTTCAAATCATAAACATATGAGTGCAATGAAAATAAAATTAGACAGAAATTGAATTCCCCTAGTTACCAGGCTGATTATCACTATGCAGTTTAATTTATGAGACCTTATCATATTTTCTGCTGCCTGTTTCCATCTAGTGGTGACTGGTGAGAGCTGTGGCGAATAATCCTAAAAACTGCACCTGAAAGACAGAAATGACGAAGCAACTTCAGACTTTATTTTGTATACTCGTGGCTGCAAAACATAATTATTATTTTTTTTTAACCACTGATGTCATGTGTACCAATATTGCCTACTTAAATGAATAACATTAACTCCCCGTGGAGACAGCAGAGCAAAAAGAGAGCTACTTACACTGTTAACAGGGTATAAAAACAACGCAGTCTGTCAGTGCCATGTGATAAAAATCAAATACAAAAGTGCAAATAGGACATTTCCGACATGTAAACCTACTCATCTCACTTCACAAAATAAAACTGTTGTTGCGTTTTAGTTACAAAAAGAAAAAGAAGTTCACGTTATATTTACTGCAACCTTTGATTTTGAGGCCATGCCAAGTGAAAGATGCAGCTTATATACTGTATATGCCGACACACTCTGCCTATCACGAAGATTAGTTACATTTAGTTGTTATTCTCAGCATTAGTTCATTAATTTTTCCTGACAAACCAGCAGGTATTTGTGACGGTATTGTTTTCCGAGTAGCAGTTATTTCTAGCAATAAAAATTTCATGCACAGAGAGGAGAAAGTTATAAGGGTGCTGTGTATTAGCTGGATAATATAGTTTCCATTTCATTGTGATTATGGCACAGGTCTTTTTTTTTTTTTTTTGGTCCATGGGGTTATTATGAATGCTTCTTTTCTCAAGCCTCTGTGCCTGTTGTCATCCACCTCTGTGTGGAGACCTTTACAGGAAATAGTCTGGAGTACGCCGTGTCACGTGGGGCTCCCCTCTGCGTGGCGCAGGGTCAAACTGTAGGCTGAAACAAAGACAGGAAACTTGGATTTTGAGATTTTGGTTTCATTAGCATGAACTGAATTTAAAAAACATGTCAAATGTCTACACATACATGTTATATATATATTTTTAAACATACTTACAAGGAGTATTTCAATGTGTCATCAAGTTCCATGATTGCTGCCTGGTTTCCACAACGATAACAATAGTTTGGTGCGCTGAAGATCGTCACTACGTTTCGGTCATGGCACCAATTGTAACCCTAAATGATGAGATTTGTATTATCTATTTGAACCTTGCGACATGTTACGTACCGCTAGCTGCTAACTGCTAGCTGCTAACTGCTAGTTGCTGCTTCCAGCAAGTACCTCCATCACCAGCTGGTGGGCTCTCGAGACCAAAGTTAGGCCGTTTGCATGGTTGAAAGTCTCGGAGATGTCCTGCCCGAAGGTGTAACCAGCACCACGGGGAGAGATGCCCCAACCGCCACGGTCATCTGGGTCCGACCATAACAAGTCACACATTGGACCCTTAAACATGGAGGAAACCACAGTGTTGTTAAGTCTATTCTAGCTCAAAATCAACCCATACATGCAGTATTTACTACAGTATGTGAAAACTTTATAATGTTAAATTACAGACTTAAGGGTGGAACATGGAAATGTGCAGAATGTGTTTAACAGAACAGGTGATGTTGGAAATAGTTGGAGCATCCTCGTTGGATACGTAACCCTTAATAGAAATCTGTGAACATCCACATGTTTTGATAATAACGTCTACCTCATGAGGAACCTCCTGCAAGCGATCCAGCGCTCTGATGTGTTCCAGGGTGTCTATTGAAGGGGACAACCCTCCATGTAGGCAGAAAATCTTTTAAAAAAAACAGAAGAAGAAGAACGAGAAACTAAGTGACATGTACCTGTGTGTCACACGGTACATCACATGATGTGCTACATCATCTCACCTGGTTATCTACCAGTGCAGTGAGAGGCAGATAGTCAAACAGATCTGTGAAATACTTCCAAACATTGGCGTTTCCATATTTCCTCAAGCACTCGTCGTAGAAGCCGTATACTTGTGTGATCTGTCTGCTCTCGTGGTTCCCTCTGAGAATTGTGATTCGCTCGCGAAACCTCACCTGCAAAGAAAAAAATTCATTCATAAACAAACTGTGCCCCACATTTCCTGGACATCTATATTAATAATATAGCATCAGTTATTTTTTTTTTACCTTAAGAGAAACCAGGAGTGTAACCGTCTCCACAGAGTAGTAGCCTCTGTCAACATAGTCTCCCATAAAGAGGTAGTTGGTGTCTGGAGACTTCCCACCTATTTTAAACAGCTCCATTAGGTCATGAAACTGACCATGAACATCTCCACAGACGGTCACCGGACATCTCACCTCTTGTACGTTAGATTCCTTCGTCAGGATCTCCTTAGCCTTAGATGAGGAGGATACCAAAAAATAATAAAATAATAAAAAAATCACAGGATGAGGCTGATAACAGGTAACAGGTAATAGGAGCTCACAATGTCAACAAACATACCAGAGCCAAACACTGAACATTTATCCAGTTTCATATTGTGGAGGATTATTGATTATTAATGCTGTGGATGTGCCAGTGCACTCTAGTGCTTGAAAATGTACCAAGGGTGGGCGTAGCTAGAGAAAACATATTTTCAGGCATCCCTCCCTCCATCTTCTTGTTCCCCTTTAGCGGTGTAGTGATGCAGCTGCATGCCAAATGGTGTATGGTGTGCTCCAAAGCAATGCAACACAGGTATTAGTGCAGTGAACCTGACAAACCATGCGACATGACATGCAATGCTCTGCTAGCAGCATCCTGACGGCAGGGAGCTGCTGATGGGTAAACTAACAGCTCTCCTGTCCTGCGCAGCTCTATCTTACCTTTTCGCAGAGTACTTTGACCTGATTCTCTGAAAGCTGTTTGCACTCGTTCAGTTGTTCAATCCATCCGTCCAACTCCTTGGTGAATGACTTGTCGTCCATGCCTAATTTGCCGCCAGCTAGCGAGCCGACCAGCTTTTTAAAAAACGCCTTAGGAAAACCTCTCGGTTTATCGTTACGTTTTTTGATGGCCCGACTACGCTGAGTTACGTTCTCTCAGCAGTGTGCGTGTGTGTGCGTGCGTGCGCGTGCGCTCCGCCAAATGCGTCAACTGTCCTGCGTCCCTGCATATTAGTGAGGACTAAAATGTTTAACTAGTTCACATTAATACATATATGATGTACTTCTCCTTGGTTGTCACGCGGTTGCTATAGTGCCTTTTTTTATTACACCTGTGAGAACACACGCGTGATGTCACACATTTAATTTAAAATTTGTGTCCCATGATTGTCCTTATAATTTACTAATATATAACCTTATAAATGTGTAATGCAAAAAATATGCCAGGTATTAAAACATCGCAGAGACATCAGGAGCAATAGGAATATTTATCCATAGACTTAGATTATACGGAGACTGGTCAAATCTCGACTAGATTAACAAAGAGACCCAAGACACTATTTGAAACATAGTTTCAGATTTGCAAAACCTTTATCCTACTTTTGAAAATGCAAAAAAAAAGGACAATTTCACTGTTTCTTTTTCACATATAGATTACATTAGGTCCAAATCAAAAACCACTATACTTAGACTTGTCAGCCTGTAGTTATTGTCCAGGTGGAGTATTTAACATTTTTTAATCATGAAGTCAAGATACTTTTTAAATGTACAATTATCGACTGGCAGTAGACCCTCAGCCTGCATGAGGCATCTTTACAAAACTATCTAATGAAAATATTTTAGTCAATGACAGATATATTAAGTTTTGGACCCATGACTAAAAGTCTTTATAAAACACCTTTAGGCTCTGTTTATGTGTTTGGGTGTATGAGTGATCATCTCAGCCATGGCGCCAATACATTTCATTATTGGTTTTATTTGTATGAAGTTTGAAATGATTTCATTGATGTTTTCAATTGCTGTCTTTAAGTCTTGTGTACACTGTTGCTAGGTGATAGTCATTATCTCGTTCTCTTTATAAGAATGGTGAGTAGGTTTATGTTTACACCACAGTCTTGGGTTTATTGATTTGAGTGTCATGTTTAGGAATGACAACTGAATATGCAATATGAAAAAAAAGGGTTGCAGAAACCGTCACAGCTCACAGAATTTCCACTAACCTGTATCTGTGCTTGACTGAAATATTACATTTAGCATTAAGATGGGGGAAAACCCAATCGAAAAGACAACAATAGAAGTTTTAATCTCTAAACCCTACAGACTGTGATGTTCTGTTGCCTTCAAATGCTACTGGGTACTGTACATTTCCAACATGGAAAGTTAAGCACTCAACGTGGTAGATATTTAAGTTTCATATAGTTACATATTTTAAAAACCTCATAACCTCACAATCTCATAGCTCATAATTAATGTTATGGGTTGTTACTTTCCATTTACAAAAAGATGTGTCAGTGGGTTATTCAAATTGTGCACTGATGAGTGGATTGGATGAGATTGTTTAGTGTGTCGTCCCGATGTGTGTATGTGTTGTATGAAATTATAACTTGTGCTATATATATATATTTTACACAAGTCTTTGATCTACTGTTGTTGATTATAAATTAATTAATCATCCATATATTGTCAAGTGAAGTAAACTCATTCTGTAAAGTGGTAAAAAATCCCTAAAACATCAGTCTATTAATCAGTCCTCTGCCAGTAACATAAATGGGCTTTCAGGAAATGTTACTCATTTGGTGTATATATGTCTATGAGAATGACCTTTCCTCCACAGAACAGAATGCACTACTAGAAAAAAAACTACATTACCCACAACTAGACGGCTTCCTGTTAAGTGCACATGCGCAGTCGTTCGTTCTACTCTGGACAGCTGTAGGAGAAAATGGCAGCACGCATGCTAGGACAACAGGTAAGACATTCATGACTTTTGGTGATTTTTTAACCCTTTTATAATATATCTGACTGAATTGTCTATAGTGTAAGAACATATATACAGTGTTGTGTTCTTTCTGGAGACCAGGAGGCAACGGTAAATGTGCAGAAAACGTGCACAAGGCATTGCACTTGAATGACTGCTAATGTGTTAGCATACCAGCTAACGTTAGCTGTCTTTAACGTCAACGGTGCACAGCGAAAAAATCTATCCGCTCAACTTCTGGTTTCTTAGTGTTGAAATAATGTTTATTTTGCTTTTTTCAGGCCCGCCAGTTCAGCACGTCTGTGATCAGACCGGTGGCAAAGCTGGTTAGGGTAAATACCGTCAGGCAGCATCACAACTCCTCTGCGGTTCATAATATAACTTCAGAGATTAGTGGCCCTTTTGTTCATCTGTCTGCATCTGTCCTTCTAGCCTCCCATCCAGGTGTATGGACTGGAGGGCCGCTATGCCACAGCTCTTTTCTCAGCTGCCAGTAAGCAGAGCAAACTGAACCAAGTCGAGCAGGAGCTGGGGAAAGTATCTGTAAGTCAAAAATAAATAAATAAATCATACATAATTTATTACAAGCACAAATTTGCAGTCTAATGATACAGAGACAAGGTAGCTTTATTTACAGAGCACATTACAAGATGACTCGATGTGCTTGACATTTTTAAAAAAAAGAGAGAAATTTAAGTGTAATCTCATTAATATCAATAAAGTAACAATATATATTTATACATACCCACAATACCGCAAGCAAAGGTCATACAGACCATTCAGAATAGGCTGAAGGCAATTCAACTATTTATATAGCACATTTTATACCAGAGTTATTCAAAGTGCTTTAAATATTTTTGCAGAACAATTAGTTTGAATGAATAAATAATGAAGATTGAAGATGAAACGATAACATAATAACAAATTTAAAACATATAAAAACTTTGTAGACACATGTAAAGGCAAGATAAAATAAAACACAATTGTAAACTCATAGAAGCATGATGATATAAACACATAAAATATGTTTATTAAAACATTAAAAGCACTTAGTTACTGTGCTGGGTAGTTGGTAGTTAGTTAAAGGCTTTAGAGAACAGGTGAGCTTTTAGTCTTGGTTTTAAATAAATCTACAGTAACTAAAAGCTGCTTGTCCTTGCTTAATTTTTATCTGAAGGACGACTAGTGATCTGAGAGTTCTAGTGAGTTTGTAAAGAATTAGTATTTCAGCAACGTGTTCAGGGCCACGGCTGTTGACTGATTTTAACACAAGTAAAATGGCTTCTAAAAGTGATTGGAAGCCAATGCAGGGAACCACAAATGCACAACGAGTACACACGTAACACTGTTTGTTGAAAACAGGGAGGTTTGGGCTTGGCTTTAAATTTTAAATCATATTCCTAATAATTAATTTTATTACTGTCGTGTTTTGAAGTGTTTACAAATCCATGCATTTTAAGCCAAATGTAGTTTTTCCTCTTATACATAAACTAAACTGCCCTTTTTCTATGTGCCATCTTTCTCCCCCCAGAGCCTCATAAAGGACCCCAAGATTTCCACCATTGTAATGAACCCTCATGTGAAGCAAAGCGTCAAGCAGCAGGCCATCTGTGATATTCTTGCAAAGACTAACGTCTCTCCCATCACAGTCAACCTCATCAGTGAGTCATCATTTAACGTGACCCGCTGAGTGTTTAGGAGGCTCCCTCACAGTATTACAAGTGGTTTGTAAAATGTTTTCCAGGATGTAGGTTTGCCCATTAGGACAAACATGCAAATAATTTACATTTCATAGTTTAGTTTGTTCTCAGGGGGCAGGATGTCTTACCTTGCGAGGCAGCTGGATTTGTAAGATCACGACATCACAAAATCAGGATCCTTTGAGGATTATTTCATGATCTAGTGAATCCAGCCGCCTCACAAGGTAAGATCATGATAGATCGTTCATCCAATCACTTGCCAAGTATTATTTTTCTTGAACAGTTTACAAGAACGACTTCTCACACAGTTCTGCCTAACAAACTCTCTGGTGCGTCAGGTTACACAATGCCGACATTTCAGTTATTTAGCAGTATCACATTGGAAACACAAACTTTATTTTTTAACAGACTTGGTTCTATCTTACGTTTTTATTATCTGTGTTAGCCGTTATACACAGCCGCTTTTCTGTTTCTGGTGAAGTTTTATTTTAATCCTCTTTATCTGTCCAAGTCAACTGGATGGATAGTTTAGCTCATGGACACACTCGCATTTAAACTGCAACTCTGGTGTCTTTCTTGGTTTCCTGTGACTTCCATAAAGGTCACGTTAAGCTAACAGTTGTTCTGTAGACTCCTGGAATCCTTGGAAGGACGGTTTTAAACGATTGTCGGTTTTCAGTTAATCGGGACAATTATGTCGAGTCCTCAAATGCAAAGTATGTAGAATAAAATGACTCACTGCAGTATTACCACATAAGATATGACCTTGGATCTGGTATAAATATATTTTGGGGCTTATGTTTTTGACACTAAGTGAAACCTTTTTTATGTTTAAAAAAAAAAAAAAGTTGCTAATGCAAAGAAGTAGAAAAGTGGTGAATCTTTCTTCTTGCTCTTTGTTCTTCAGACGTTTTGGCAGAAAATGGTCGTCTGCCTATTACTGGTGACGTTATCACTGCTTTTGCTAAGATGATGAGTGCTCACCGTGGAGAGGTCATCTGCTCCGTCACTACTGCTCAGGTATGACATTGGTGGACATGAATAGTTTGAACGAATGTCCCTTTACTTGCTTTCACTTCAAAAGTTACTAATTACATGTTTTTTTTACTGAAGATGTCCTGTAAATCACCCAATTAATATTTATCCGTTTCAGCCTTTGGATCAAGCAAATCTTTCTGAGCTGAAAGTTGTTCTCAAGGGTTTTGTTGAGAAGAGTGAAACCATCAAGCTGGAAACAAAGGTACAGTTTTAGTGTGTGATCACAGAATCATACAGATGACCTTTTTTGAAGTTGTTGGTTCATCATCAATGTAATCGAAAACCTTCAAGTAAAAATAAAGTAATAATTTTGATATGTAACTGTTTTTAACCTCAACAGACTGATTCTTCAATCATGGGTGGCATGATCATCACTATCGGTGACAGATATGTGGACATGTCCACAAAAACAAAGATTCAGAAGCTGACCAAGCTCATCAGGGAAGCCTAAGTCCTGTGGACCAAATCTTGCAAAAGATTGAAGATGACCTTCAGGAGAAATGCTAATAAATGTACATTGTTAACCAGTTATAGCACTGCAGTTGCTCCATAAATCCAGCGTCTGTGCTTAAGTTCTTATGGATGTTAATAAAAACTCTACAAATAAAAAAGAAAAATGCCCCATTGTTGTTATTTTGAGAGTTGGCACGTATTTTGTAACAATGACCAGTGGTAGCGATGAAGAAGCATTGTTTACTAAATGGAGAGATTATAATATATAATGTAAATGTTTAGTTGCAGTAATATAGTCTTAGTTACATTGTAACTAGAGGCTTAGCTTTGTCACGAAGGAGCTTCTTTGTTTAATATGCTCTTCATTTGTCAGCACACATTGGATCAGCCGTGAAGGGGTCCTGCCCATCCAGGAAGCCCGTGTGCGCATGCGCGGTCACTGCATCCTGTTATATTAATTTTTTTTTTTTTGCCCAGGCGAAAATGGCTGCCTCTCTCATCTTACCCGCCGTCTAAAGGATTAAATAGACATAAAATTACCATCAGAAATCGCAGTCCCGCTTCAAGTCAATGCCAATGGACACCGGGGCGTAGTTTGTGCAGCGCCATCATAAAGATGTTGCGGCTGCCAGAGAAGAAAAATGTATGCGATACGAAATTAACCCTTTCCAGTCCAACACCTACCAACAAATGAGGTACGAACTGTTAATTTGACGTTTTTAGAAATGTTTTTTTATAAAGTAAATGTTAAAATGTACTTTTGTGTCTGCAAAGTGTTTCTTTGCAAACTGTATAGCTGCACTTCAACAGACATCGAGGTTGAGCGTTGTAACGTTAAAAGGCCTGTTTGCTCCACCAAAGCTATTAAATTCTTCCTTTTACAGGTTGTGTGTTTTTGTGTTTCTCCACCTAATGTTTTTTTTATTATTATTATTATTATTTCTCTGCATCCCAACAGAAAATGATGCATCAAGTGACCAGCAGCAGTGACTACTGTATGAGTGGACTGGCTGAGGACTGTCATCCAGCCCACCACTTTGATTTATGTAGCACACAATCCAACAAATTCTACCCCACGCCGACAAACCCTGCTTTACAGCTTTCCCTCGCCAGCCTAGGCCCTTTGCCACAGAGCATGCACAAAGTCATGGCATGTCAAATGCAAGAGACCCACAACGACTTTCAGCCTCAGACGGTGAGAATCAGGGGTGGAGAGGCTCCTCCAGGGCCCGACGGCTCCAAGAAGAAGAAGAGCATAGCGAAGTCTGGGAGGAGAGGGAGGCCATCGGGGACCACAAAGTCAGCTGGTTATCGTACAAGTACCGGACGTCCACTTGGGACCACAAGAGCGGCTGGATTCAAAACCAGCCCGGGGAGGCCCCTTGGTACCACCAAAGCAGCAGGGTACAAGGTCAGCCCCGGCAGGCCCCCCGGCAGCATCAAGAATTTAGCTCGGCTCAAGAAGCTTGATTTCGACAGTGCCAAGAAAATAGACTTTAACAACTGCGGCGGCCCCAAGAAACTGGACTTTGCGACCTGTGACGTTCCACCTTTTCCCTACGCCATGATGGAGAAAAGAGACCTCTGTGAGCCCGGCGGGAAAGCAGATGAAACCGGCGAATAGCTTTGTGGCTTTCTTCAAGCTTTGGTGCTTGGAAAAAAACATTTGAATGCATGAACAAGAGGATGCTGAGTAACACATTTCTGTCTGATGTGGGGAAGGAAGAACTTCTTTGACCTTTAGAAATAGCTTCGAGTTTTCACTGTACAACGTTTTGACATTTATCTTTCATTCTCTCGTAATGAATGATGGAAATGACGCCTACGTAGAAGTATGTTAATCCTGTTTTGCAGAGATGCATGAATTAACCACAGCAATCAGTATAGGCAAAAGGTGTATTTTATCAGTTTGTGGTTGAAACCTCGCGGAGGAGTGGGTATTTTTTTTCTCTTTGACATGTTCTCTTACTCTGCTTTAACATTTCTATGACCAGGTTCTTGTGATATTTTCTACATTTATAAAAAGTTTCCTTTTAGTATAAATAGCCAATCAACTATTACTGAGCATAATTATGTGAATGTGCAGTTGTTTCCGTGCATTGTGCGTCTCATTATTCTTCATATTATCCTGCATCATACCTAAAAAATGGGAGCACTGTTACACTTTTGATCCGCTCGAACTGGTAAAAAACTCAATGCACAATCTCCTTTTGAACACAGTATTTGTTATTTCTGCACTTCTTTGTGAATATGTTTGGGGTTTGTTTTTTTCTCCCTCCATCATGTATTGTAACAGCCTCTCTCTGTCTTCAAACTCACTTGTATGTTGTGCTGTTCATTATAAAGAAAAAAAAAAAGGCAGATAAATGCTTTGTTGAGTGTAATAAACGCTATAACGTGCTGTATGTAAAAAAAACCCAAAATAAAATAAATTGTTTTTTTCCAACACACAATTTCCTCATATTGGAATCATGCAATTCCCCCTCTAGACACCAGGGGGCCAGTGTCCCCAGACAAAAGTAATCACCTTGTAATAATACCTCAATTTACCTTCTAGTAAATTAAATTACGACGCACTTACATTCATTATTTCACTTTTTCTTACGTGTTGTTCTTACACGACAGCAGAATCGGGGTGAAAAAACAAACATACAACGGGTTTAATATAAACGATGAATAAGTTACTTCTCGTATCAATCTGGTGTTTTCTATCAATCACCAAAAAAAAAAAAGCTTTGCGGAAATGAATCGCTTAGAGATGTCAGCCGACAACCCTGGTAGTGTTCAAACATATCAACATATAAAGAGGTGAGTTCCTCTGTGTCAAGCCGTCCGTGTGACTGCAGTGTCTTTGTTTGATCTTTAAGGACTGGCCCACTGCAGCGAGCCTATTGTGCGCTCTGTAAGTTTACGCGTAAATGTGGATATGGATCAATTTGATTGTTAACATTACGCACTAAATCATTATTATTATTATTATTATTATTATGTGAGGAGAAGTTGGAAGACGACCGCTGGTGATTTTATCGGAGCGAAACCCGACCCTTATGAAAGCCTGTGACTCCTTCTTTCTCGTCTCTTCCTGGGCGCCTAGCGGCCTGCTTCCTCATGTCAGAGGACTGTGTGTGTGTGTGTGTGTGTGTGTGTGTGTGTGGAGGCAATATGGCGCACAGACTTTAGTTTTTTGGACCGGAGAGAGGCCGCGTGAGGCTGTGCGCACTGCAATCATTTTGTTTTCTGCCGCTATAAATACACGCACAAGCCCCGTCAGTGGCGTTTAACTCAGAAACAATAAGGCTGACGCGCGCACGGATACAGCAAATGTCTTACAAAAAAAAACAGCTCATTCATTCATCCTTGACTATTATGTCATATATATATATATATATACACCAGTATAATTACAAACTTCACCTGGATGTGCATGCGCCTGCACGAGCGTATTTGCGTGCACGCCTGTAAGTGTGCGCGTGTGTGTTGGTGTGTGTGTGTGTGAGGTGGGTGAGTGTCACGGCCCTCTGCAGACGGGGGGTTGGGTAGCCTTGCCGATTGGTTGCTGCTCACCAACACAGTCAGTCTGGGCTTGTTTTAACATAACCAGGGGCACTTCGACAGCAGGCAAAACAACATGTAGTAAATAAGCTTGCTGTGGCTGCTAAGGGGACCGGTGATGGCACACTGAATTTCGCCGCTGTGTGATGTTGCAGCGGAATGAAGATTTCCTTGTTATTTTGTATCTAAGGTGACAGTTTTTTTTTTTTCCTAGAGGGCCGCCGCTGATGAGGCGATGAAGTGCAGAGAATGAGAGCTGTGCCTTGGCCTACTACTAGTGCTGCCGCTGCTGCCGCCGCTGCTGCTGCTGGGATTGTGCAGATCCGCTTTCACAAACCGAGCAAAACACTCGCTTTGTGCCACATTATCAAACACCCGCTGTTGGTTTCACGGTGACCGACCTTCAAATGGTGAGGTTTTTTGGTGTTTTTCCACGTGTTGATAGTGTTGTGAACTTAGTCCCGATCAGCTCTGTTTTTGTGTGTGTGTGTGTGAGAGAGAGAGAGTTAATAGTAGCTTCCTATGTCGGTGTGCGGCCGTAGCTTGTCTGTGTGAGCCACTCTCACTGTGTTGCTGTGATGGCTCAGTGTCACCACCTCTATACTACAGCCTCAGCGCTCCTCCATTGACTGTACGAGTCAGCGATCGCCATGACCCGCAGTCATCAGACAAAGCGGTACTATTTTTCTGATAGTTTGTGAATGAAATGTGCGGACGGAGCGGGCCAACGATTGTGTCTTGTGTTTTGCCTTGTGTCGACCGACCCGGCCTCTAGTATGGAGGCCATGCAATGTCGGCTTACTAGTGTGTGTGTGTGTGTGTGTGTGTGTGTGCGCGCGCACACACACTCCATGACTGGTGTTCTTCATAGGTTTCAGTCGGACTGGATGTTCAATTTCCGCAATGTTTTTTATGTGTCTCAGCATGTTTGATTGTTTTATACAGTGTATAAACCTTGATAGCGCCTACAGATGACAGTTAGTAAGAAACTTAAACTGCATATGTGACTAATTTGTCTAATCTGCCTTTTCATTTTTTCTTTTTCTTGACAGGATAGAGCCATGACAACATGAGTCAGTCATACAGACGGGCTGTTAGGGTAGGCTCAGTGTTTGGCTCAGGCCAGCCAGAGCTGAGGCCCCGCAATGGCCTTATGAGCACTTCCTATGGAAACCAGTGTGGCATTGTGAAGCGAGGGTCAGACCAACAGTCAGCAGTGCAACTGCCATCCTCCAGTCTCAAACAGCCAGCTATACTGGGGTACAATCAGCCAGATCGATCTCACTGCTACAGCCCGCTGAGGAGGCTGCAGGACCTAAACACTGTGGTCAACAGGCCCGACCAAGAGAGGAAACTCCACCCCAGGAACCACTTGCACTGTGCAAGCCCAATCAGCGATGACGATGAGTTTGAGGCACCTTCTGTCCAGCTGCCTCCTTCTCCAGGCAATGATGACGCGGGGCCGTTTGAGACTCTACAGGACGTTAACAGAAATGGCTTCTCCCCTCACAGTCCTGACAGCTTGGAGCGCTGTTCTCCCATCCCCAATGGCTACCTGCATTTTGAATCCACGCTGTTTGACAGCAGTGACATTAAGGAGGAGGACGAGGAGGGGGAGCTCGATAGTAGTGAGGACCTGATGCCTTTTCACCACTCCCCAAAGTTGAGTCGTGGGCGAACTGCTACTGACTGTAAGACCACATGCAGCTCAGGGGTTGACAAACGAACATATAAACCTACTGTCTTTAATCTGATGTCTAAAACTATATCTGAACTCAACCCTACACTAAGCCCCAGTGCACTGCCGGAAATCACTATGAGAGACGGATGGAGCATGGATGAGGACTCAGACAGCGACAGTGAACTTACCTCTCCCATTGACCCTGGACTTATTTCACCCGCTGGCACCAACTCTAACGTGAGTCTGCAACACCGAGAAAACTTACTGTATAACCCCAGTAATACAGAGGCTACATGATGTTGTTCCTACAAAAAGGATGTTTCTGTCAAAAAAATCAGATCAGTATGGGTATAATGTTGTATATATTTATGTAGTGTAATTTTCTTGTACCTGGAATACCTGCATATCCATAGATTTGCAACAATGTCATCATATATATAGTTTATTAAATAAAGTAGAAATTTTAGAAAAACCAACACAAATACAATACATGTGTTATTACGCAGGATGTGAATTGTTCAATCATGATAGGAATTGTGATACTTATTCATCTATTCTCATTATCCTGGTTAGTCCAACAGCCCAAAGAAAAAGCCTCTTCATACAGTGAAATACATGGAAGGTGACTTGGTGTGGGCGAAATTCAACAGACGGCCCTGGTGGCCCTGCCAAGTCACCAGTGACTCAGACCAAGGGATGCACACTAAGATGAAAGGTGAGTTTTAATTCATAAAGAGTAGTTAATGTGAGAGAGTTTGTTTTTTTTATAATCAAATTGTTCTCCACATTTTGACTTTTTTATATAACAGGTTAACACCATACAGAGTGTGTAAAGTAATTTTAATAAAAACCTACATAACCATAGCTTTTTGTTGTTGCTTCAGTGCCCAGTCCCCGTCCTTGTCGGATGTATTTCTTGGAGACCGTTGGGGAGATTATAGAGCGTGCCTGGGTCCCCGGAAACGCCGTTCTTCCTTTTGAAGGAGGCCATCAGTTTGAAGACCTTCCTGTGCTTAGACGGAGAGGGAAGCAGAAGGAGAAAGACTACAAGTATACGGTACATTTCTAAAATGACATAAAAAAATGATCATATCATGTTTGAAATAAAAATACATTATATGTACTTTGACACTTGCACATTACCTGTAACATTTATACTGTTGAACTTACACTGTCAACATTTGCACATTCCCGGTCAATATCTTTTTAACTTTATCAGCTCTTGGAATATATATTTTTACTACACTGACTATATTTTATTTTATTTTTTATTGTATTTTTTTTCTTACTTTGTATATTTTCATTGTTATGCACCGTAACACCGAGGGAAATACCTTGTACGTGCAAACCTACTTGGCAATAAACCAGTTTCTGATTCCGATGTTTATTTCTGTCCTTGGCAGATACCCAAAAGTTTACTGACTGCATGGAAGGTCAGTGTGGCAGAAGCAGAGTATTTGCTCCCTAGTCGACAACGGGATGCTGAAAGTGAGCTTACAGCATCAGTCAATGGAGAGGAGCGTGTACACAGCCCTGTTGAAAAGCCACAGGAGGCCCCCTCTCTCTCTGTGAACCCAGGTCAACCCCCATCGCCCAATATGGCCCCCAGTGGAAATGAGCAACAGCTCATCAAAAACTCTGCAGCAGTACAAACCAATAAGAGCAAAGCTTGTAAGAAGAAAAAGAAATGTTTGTCAGACATATTTGGTCACATAGTCGGTGGCTCAAAAGAGTCGTCTACCCTCGCAAACGCTGTGGATCAGTTTCATGCAACAACCTGTACGCTGAAAGAAGAGCCGACAGACTCGCCTTATGCAGACCTGGATACAGTCCCGATGCTACATCGCCCTAAACGCACAGCGGTGTCCCCGGTACGGGACATAGACAAGGCGGTCAGAAAAGGACAGGCTTCAACAAAGATTAAAACAAAGTTCACCGAAAA
Source organism: Pampus argenteus (assembly GCA_036937835.1). Classification (NCBI taxonomy): domain Eukaryota; kingdom Metazoa; phylum Chordata; class Actinopteri; order Scombriformes; family Stromateidae; genus Pampus; species Pampus argenteus. The sequence goes on along the minus strand of CM072861.1, from coordinate 18,823,020 downwards.
GCTGAAGCATTCGACACATTTCAGTGATTCCTCAGGTGTCACAACGAATAAATTGACATCTAATGCCGCAAATTCTGAACAGAGTTTGGGCGGTGGTGATAAATTGTTGTACAATTCAGCTAAAAAGCACTCTCTGAATCTTCCTGCCAGCAGCCGTCTTATGACCAGGGCCCTGAAAGCAGAGGAAGACGCGGATTTCAAAGATGCACTGGTCACGAGCCAAATTCCAACAGACTGTCCTGATAATACACCGAACGACGCTGCTCCCATGAAAATTAAAATGTCTCCCAACGGAGAATCACTCAGCCACGCGTCGTCCTCTGCAATTCACAGCTCGCCGAAGAGGCGCGCGAGGAAGCCCGATAAGAAACAAATTCGCAACGGCTCGTTGATAAAGTCTAAAAGTGTATCCGCTGTGCAACCTGTTAAAATCAAGACAGAGAACATCGTCCCAGATCTGTCGTCTTCTTCCCCCTCCTCATCGCTGTCTCCCATGGATGCTTTCCAGGATGTCAAGGAACTAATGTTTAAATCTCTCGTGAAGGAGGACAGCAGTGACTCCGAGTTAACCGCGTTTCGTCCCGATTCTAATTATAAATTCAGTACCTTCCTTATGCTCCTGAAAGATATACACGATACCAGAGAAAAAGAAGGTAAACCCCTGTCTCTCCCAACATCACCAGTCCTGATCAAGGAGGAACCTCTGGTCATCCCTACTTCCACAGGAGGTGACCCACTGAAGAGATATGATGGTCATAGTCGAGGGATCAAAACAGAGAAAGGCCCGTCAAGAAAATCCACAACATCCCAAAACACAGCTGCAAAAACCAAGAATAGGACTAAACCTATCATGACAGCTGACACCTACCATTGTGAAAATTTTCCTGTTAATTCTCAGATCGGCAGCTTAGACAAGCAGCGTAGAAAGCAGAGGTTGCCTGCCAAACTGAGGCTCAGCATACCTGGTCTTTCTTCCGACCTGGCTGGCTTGGCTTACGGCAGGGAGTTTGTCAGTGGTCATGCTGACTTAGCCGGTCCCGGGTCTGGTCTCCGGCCTGGTCCTCCCGTCACTGCTGATACCTCGGTTAGCTACCTCGATAAAAGCTCTGAATCCCCAGTGGCTCCAAAGAAGCGCTGGCAGATGATTGAGGGCGCTACTGAGAAGGTGGCTGAAGTTATGAGTGGGTCGTCTGCTGATGTGAATGGATCTTACACCACGAGTGCGTCCCCAGATCTTGACTTGGGAGTTGAGAGACACACGGAGAATGACTTCTCAGAGACAAGCTGCTCATCTGGTAAGACACCACATGCTGCTGTTTAGTTTGTCCACAGAGCTGGTAAAATAAGTGATTATTTTATATTATGTGTGTTTTTATACAGGACTTTCAGAGAACAAACGACTCCGGAAACCAACCAAAAGGCTCCTGGAGTCAACTGAGGAGTATGAACAAATATTTTCTCCAAAAAAGAAATTAAGGAGAAACAACTCAGAATCTTCCAAAACGGTAAACGATGTTCTTCATTTGGTCAATACAGTACAAATGCAAGCATACAGACATCAAGTGTCTTTTATTCATTTGTTTAGTATTGTGAGTTTGGAGGGATTGCAGTATAACAGTAGGTATATATACACATACACCTCAGCTGTTCATTGAGCAGGTTATATAATGTGTTTCCACATAGCATACATTGTGATGCATCTTTTATGGTTTTCTTGATAAGCTACGAAAACATAGCAGTTTGTTACACTTTTATCTGTGGTATAAGTAAGATATAATTTGAACTGTTACATGTTGACATCGAAACACACCCAGTGTATTATATTCATAATTACATACGGTAGTCGATGTGTTCCAATAGTCCTTTGTTTGCATGTTGCCACTCAGGTTACTGGTATAACCGGTGAAAATGTTATGCAGGAGACATCAGGGATGACAGAACTTCAAGATCTCAGCAACACATCGGAGACTGTTACCTCCACCTCCACCTTCACCTCCACCTCGTCTTCTCTAGAGCCCTCCGAGGCTCCATCAGTACTGGAACATAGTCCGTCTCAGAATGAACTTTCTCCTGCAGAGCGCTCAGTATCTCCAGCCACTACGCAACCCTCCCTCGACACAGAGACTTCGGAAGAAACTGATCTACCTCCTGAATCTGGTAAATAAGTCTTTGCTTTAAATATTATGTTTAAACCATCTTGCTGTATGATGTCAAATAGATTTATGTTGCTGGACAGAATATTACTGAATAATAATGGCATTACTTTGACCTTAGGCATGGGGTTATTAACCCAAGAAAGAAAGAGGCCAAGGAAGCTGTCACACAAGGTCCTGGAATGTACCATAGAAGAAGTGTCTGTTGCTCCTATAAAGAAGAGGGTACGTTGCGATTGAGAAGGCACTGAGCTTTGTGAATATAAATAAATACATAAATATTCCAGTTACTCTTATTTTTTTCTAATGTATCCGTTTGTTCTCTTGCAGCCAAATCGACACAGTGGGGTTACATCAGAGGTGAAGGTGTTAGCCAAGAACACTCAGGTACTATAAAAGCTCAAAGAAAAGTCTGTGAGTATCTTCATATCCCACCAGAAACAACATAAAGACGATAGGAATCTTGTTTTGGACAGGTCGGATCCATAATCAAAGAAAAACCTGTACCCAGCACTTCTTCTGCCCCTGCTGCTGCCCCTCAGCACTCCGAGGACAAAGATCTCACTCCGAACAGACCTCCCAGCCCTCAAGGATGTAAGCTCCCCAAGCGGGAGGCAGAGACGGAAGCCTGCAGCACTGAGGAGAAGCAACACGTGCACACTGGAACACTAACTCCCAAACCTGAGGTGTGCATGTTGCATTGTTGAGCAAATTCAAATGACAATGTTGTCATCTGTCATCCAAAAGATAACCTTGCATCCTCGAGTTTCAGTGTGCTTGAGTAACGACAACCGTTTTGTTATCTCTGTAGGTGCTACCTGTTAGTTTGAATGACAGCCTCTCGTCCCAGGTGGATGTAAAAGGGAAAATAGGAGCTGCGTCCTTAAAGGAGAATGTCTGTCAGGTGAGATGATCTATCAAAAAGTATATGTTTTACTTTGTACGGTCAGGTCCATCCTTCATTAGTAATAAGCAGACAATTAGCATGTCTCTTATTGCATATGTGTACAGGTGTGTGAGAGGACGGGAGACCTGCTGGTGTGTGACGGCCACTGCTATGGAGCTTATCACCCACAGTGTATTGGCCTGTCAGCTGCTCCCAAGGGAAAATTCCTCTGTCGAGAATGCACCACAGGTGGGTGCACCTTGTGTCGTGCAAATAAAATGTTATCCTTACCTACGAAAGCTGAGGGAAAAAAACATTTGACTGACTTTTTTTTGTTGTTAATTTCAGGTGCTCACACATGTTTTGTGTGCAAGAAGTCTGGTAACGGGATAAAGCGATGCATGATACCATTGTGTGGCAAGTTCTACCATGCAGATTGTATATTGGCCTTCTCAGCCACCCAGCAACATAACAAAGGCTTCCGCTGCCCCCTGCATGTTTGTTTGTCCTGCCACATCACCAATCCTCTCAACATCGGCAGCTCTAAAGGTAACCGCCACTGTTGCTCCATTGAACCACATAATGTGATGAATGTAACGTGAGATATGGGGACTGTGAATCCCATCGGTGTAACTTCACCGTGCTTTATCCTCCTGCATCTACTTGGTACGGGATCCACCGTGGTTTTTTGCTCAAAGTTTAATGTTTTGAGTTTTTGCAGACTAATAATTGACCTTCTCTTCTAGACAGTTTTTAGTCTCATGACTGCAATTATCAGGATTTGTTCTAGTTATTAACAGACTCACTGTCTGGGTCAGTGAGCGGTTTGTGTAAACCTAATATAGTGGCTGTTGGTGAACTCTTGAATCTCTGTTTATGCGTCATGTGCATCAGTGCCAGCAGCATGAGTAGCTTTGTTTCTGACATCCTTGAAACAGAACCTGATGCTACAATATACATGCTATGTGTTACCTTGAGAGGCAAGAAAGGAATTTGGTCTCAGGATACTAGACATTGGTTAAACTTTGACTCCTTTATTGTGCATTTTCTTGAAAAAAAAACTTAATCCTAAAAACTAAATCACCTTGATCAGCATAAAAAGGCGAAAGAGAAGAAAACTAGTGGATGAAGGTGCATTTGAAGTTCTCCATATGTGGACAGAGAGTACTGCGTGTTGTGAAGTTACAAAACTTAAATATAATGTCTAGATATGTGTTTAGTGAATTAGAGATTCTTGCTGATTGTTGTATTCTCTAGCAGGTCGCTTGGCTCGATGTGTGCGCTGCCCTGTGGCCTATCATGCCAATGACAACTGCATGGCAGCAGGCAGCTTGGTGCTGGCCAACAACAGTTTCCTCTGTCCAAACCACTTCACTCCCCGCAAGGGCTGCAAGAACCACGAACACATCAATGTCAGCTGGTGCTTCGTCTGCTCTGAAGGTGAGCTGATTACTGTGATCTTGATTCAAACTTTATGTTTCAAATACAAGATGTCAGAATGTAGGTTTCCAATGGTTGTAAATCAAAAACGTCTTGATTTATCGACTGATGAAAAAGAAAAAGCAAAATGTTTTTAAGACATCACTTGTTTTTTTTAGTTTAGTTTTTTTACATTTTCTAGACCAAATGGCTTAATTAATGCAGTCACTAAACTAACGTGAGTGTAGCTCATCTCAGTGCGTTTTGCTGTGATTTTTGTAGGGGGCAGTCTACTGTGCTGTGAAGCCTGTCCTGCTGCTTTCCATCGGGAATGTTTGAATATGGAAATGCCTCAGGGTAGCTGGTTCTGCAATGATTGCAAAGCTGGAAAGAAGCCTCGTATTAAGGACATACTGTGGGTCAAATGGGGGCGTTACAGGTAAGGACACATTAATTGTTTTCCTCCATACACAACAGCTGATGCACCCTTTATTTGTACTTCTAAACCCTGATCTAACTCTTTAGGTGGTGGCCTGCAGAAGTGTGTCTGGCCAAAGACGTTCCGAATAACATCTTGAGGATGAAACACGAGGTGGGAGAGTTCCCAGTGCAATTTTTTGGCTCCAAAGACTTTGTATGGACATACCAGGCCAGAGTCTTCCCTTACATGGAGGGTGATACTCACAACATCGAGAAAATGGGCAAGGGTGCAGATGCAGTGTACAAAAAGGGTATGTACTTGAGTTTGTTGATGATGTTGAATTTAAAATAAGCTCTTCCACAATGTGAATTTAGTCTGAAGCTCGTGTTTGTGTTATTAGCCCTTATTGAAGCAGCAGAGAGGTTCAAAGAGCTTCAGGCAGAAAGAGAAATGAAGCAGCTTCAAGAGGACAGAAAGAATGACAAAAAACCTCCCCCATACAAGCACATTAAGGTACTGTGTGTCACAAAATACTCATTTGTGTTTTTCTATTTTGACATAAAATAAAAATAAAAAAAATCATAACCCTGTCTCTGATTCATAGGTAAACCGGCCAATTGGGAAGGTGCAGATCATCACAGCTGACCTATCGGAGGTCCCACGCTGTAACTGTAAGACGTCTGACGAGAACCCGTGCAGCGTCGACTCAGAGTGCATTAATCGCATGCTGATGTATGAGTGCCACCCTCAGGTGTGCGTGGCAGGGGAGCGATGTCAGAACCAGGCTTTCACAAAGCGCCAGTACACGCCTGTGGAGATCTTCAGGACGCTGTCGCGTGGCTGGGGTTTACGTGGTGTGTCTGACATCAAAAAGGTGGGTTGGAAGGAATCAGACAATCGTGTGTGTGACTTTTACGTCTCCCATCTTTCTCTCTCGTGAATTATGTCTATCGCTTTTTTTTTTGTTTGTTCATTTCTCAGGGGGCTTTTGTAAGTGAATACGTGGGAGAGGTGATCGATGAAGAAGAATGTCGAGCCAGGATCAGACACGCTCAGGAGAACGACATCTGTAACTTCTACATGCTTACACTGGACAAGGTGATTCTGCACCTGATGACCACAAACATAATAATATCACACTTTATGCTGTAGATGGTTGGTGCAAACCAGTTGGTATGTTATTCCAGGACCGGATCATCGATGCCGGGCCCAAAGGGAACCAGGCTCGCTTCATGAACCACAGCTGCCAGCCAAACTGTGAGACTCAGAAGTGGACTGTTAACGGAGACACCAGGGTCGGGCTGTTTGCTCTACAAGACATCCCACAAGGTTCAAGCCAAAGGATGTGACTTATTCTGGTATATCGTATTGTGTATATAATTGCACAGCATAAAACTAATACAACATGTACTTTAGGTGTGGAGCTGACTTTCAACTACAACCTGGAATGTCTTGGCAATGGAAAGACTGCTTGTAAATGTGGAGCACCGAACTGCAGTGGTTTCCTGGGTGTTCGGCCAAAGGTAAAAGTTTTAACAGTTTGCCTGAGGACCCTTTTACTCCTCACTTGATCCATTGACCGCCCCTTTTTAAATTTACAAATTCATTGAATACCTGCTTTGTAACCTTTCTATTTCATGGACTTGTTCAGAACCAGCCTTCAGCTGAGAAATTGAAACTGAAGGAAGGGAAGAGGAAGGTTCCCATGAAGAAGAAAACCAAGCAGGAAGTGCTGAAGGAGAGGGAGGACGAGTGTTTCAGCTGTGGTGATGGAGGCCAGATAGTGTCCTGTAAGAAGTCAGGTTGCCCAAAGGTCTATCATGCTGACTGTCTCAACCTGGCCAAAAGGCCTGCAGGCAAGTAGAGATAAAAAGTTGTCATTCATTTTACAGTTGTAGTGGAAAGTAAGGTGAAAAAAAGGGGTGCTCCAGTAGCCTACTAGTTAACCACAACAACCACAACAATACTGGCTGCAGACATCATATTCTTACTATCATGTTTCCTGTCTCTCTCTGAACTTTCAGCTATCAAAAGTAAAAGCTAAAATGCCTAAAAAATAATCTTAAAAAAAAAAAACCCCAATATATAATGAATGACAAATGAGGTTCATACTAAAAGGAGGGTTTTCACAAAATACACTTGAGGTTGTATTTTATGACTGTGTTATGAAACCAATGTTTGCAGATGAATCAGGTTTATCTAAGAAAATAATGTTGATGAGCGTCTGGTGATAACATGTCGATAACATGAGACAGACATTTTCAAATTTACAGCCATTTAAATGGCTGCCTTTAGATTTCAAGGGTGAATTTTTTTTTAGATTTTCGCCAGGTTTCTATTAACGTGATGAGACAAAATGTGTAGTTATGGTAAATTAGGTGATTTGTCATTATTATAAACCCCAATCTGGTCAAACATTTCTACTGTTTGCATCGTTTTAAAAAAAAAAAAAAAAAGACCAAGATATATTTTCTTTCCTGAGTAATGACAGTAATCTTGTTTCCAGGGCGATGGGAGTGTCCATGGCACCAGTGTGACATCTGCGGCAAAGAGGCAGCTTCGTTCTGTGAGATGTGCCCCAGCTCTTACTGTAAGGAGCACCGTGAAGGCATGCTCTTCATCTCCAAGCTGGATGGCAAGCTGTCCTGCAGTGAACACGACCCCTGTGGGCCTGACCCGCTGGAGCCAGGGGAGATTCGTGAATACGTGCCCCCCACGAGGCCCTTGCCCATGCCTCTCACTCCCTCTCTGGTCCCAGACTCCAGAAGAGCTTCTACTTCTGCTCCCATCACTTCTACTTCTTGCCAAGCTGGATCGGCCAGACAGGAGCCTCCTCCTCGTCTCTACATCAACACAAAGACTGCTACCTCGAGCTTCATCCCCACCAGCAGGTCTTACCTCACAGACAGGACTGAAGGCAAAGGGTTTTCCACCCCCACCTCCTCCAAGGACGAAAGAGAAGACGGTGAGGTGGAGGACGGGGAGGTGTGTGGGTTAGAGGTAGAAGAGGTGGAAGATGATGATGATGATGATGATGATGACGATGATGACGATGAAAATGATGATGACGACGATGATGATGAAGCAGAGGAGGAAGAGATGGAGATAGTGGAAGACGAGGAGGATGAGCCACTGTATGGAGGTGACCTGCTGGAGGACGAGGAGGAGGAGGATGAAGGAGCAGATGTGTATGACACTTGGGATGATTATGTGGATGAAGATGGTGATGACGTGGAGGTGGAGGACTCGGAGGAGTGGGGGAGAGTGGAAGATGATGACAAGTGATCATCCGTTCCTTCATAACTACTCAGTTAAAATTCTTGATTCTTGGCATTCAAGGGACAAAAATGTTTGAAAAGACAAAAAAGAGTTTGTTATTTTGGTACCCACTTGAACGCAACACTGCCTTCACTGAGGTACTTTGTTGCCTTCTCATCCCCAGACTGATGAACTGATAGTTGGGATGTGTTCTGGTGCTAAGGCTCGAGGACTGATTCACTCAGTCTCTTTATACTTCTGTCGATATGTTTATTTGTGTCTGGTGCTGTTATGTTGTTTTTGTTTTGTTTTTTTGTTTCTTTCTCTCGACATTGTTTACATTTTTTGCCTTTTTTAGAAAAAAAAACTAAAAAACAATGTTTGGAATATAAGTAAAAGGTGAGAAACTTCACCTGACCAAACTGTCATCATCAAGGGCATCTTATGTTGTTGTTACCGTCTTAACTTTGTCTTTCTTATTACAAGAGTGTTCATAATAGTTTTCTCACTGGTCCATGTTACAGTTAGACAGACAGCTTGGTGCGTCTGAGGAATGCAAAAAAAAATAAACCCACTGGAGTCTTCAAAACTGTAGATGATTCATCTCACAGCAAAAGCAGTCAGCTCTTTTTGTAAGTCTATCCTTTTCGTCCAACCGACAGGTAAGTCAGAGTTCAGGTCCAGATGCACAGAGAAATAAACCAATGTCATGGCATGCAGTGACATGTCGCGTGCATCATCTTGTCTAAATGCATCAGAGATATCACTAACATTGCGTTTGCATCCATACTGTCTTGTTTTCCAAGTTAGAATTAAAATCAAAGTACTTATTTACTTGGTATCCAGTATTTCATTCCTTCTCATCACACATCTTTCAGAAGAAAAAAATCTTGTCTATAAGAGTCAAGGCAATACAGCACATCACAAGGCTATGTTTAAGTTAGCTGCTGCGAATTTATATGTATTTAGTGTACATATTTGATAAAGAAGCAGGCAGTATAAGTTGATAGAGACCTTTCAGATTAAAGTTTTTTTTTTGATGATCATTGAGCTCTTTGTAACCTGTCTGCATTGTGATTATCTATTTAATGCTGTTAAACATGATTAAATCCAAATTGTTCCTCATGGCTGGATTTAAATTAGCTGCCAGGTTGCCAGGTTTGCTCATCTCACTTGTTGCGTAACGTTTATAGTTTCTATCCTAGAATATTACCTGGCACCCCAGATTTGCTGTTTAGGTTTGATTAAATATATTAATTTAGTAATAAGAATTTGCAACATGTAAGCATTTTGTTATAATGTTATATAAGCATTCAGCTTTAATAAATTATAAAACTAGATATTGACATAAGATGAAGCTTTAAAGCAACTCCTACATTATAATATAATTTTATAGACTGCTTATATATATAGTAGCATTTTAGAAACAGTATAAAATCTGTGATAAATAGTGACTGAATCGATTATGGCGGGCAAATGTATCCATTAGGTGTCGCACTTTCCAGCAGGAGTCGTGAGTCCTGCAACCACAGAAGAAGAAGAAAGGAAGCAGAGGATGTGACGTAGCTGTGATTGATGTAAAATGGCGACGGTGGCGTAGTCAAAAACCAAAACACATTGACGATCTTAAATCTGACGATTCCGTGAGCGGTCCCGTTTTTACGAAGAAGCCATCAACCACTGTGTTTATTGTTGGATCTAATCAAGGTAACAAAGTTGTTTGTTAACTCAGTGTGTGAAGAATAAACACATTTCTGCCGCTTTTGTGTCAGTCAGGTGGAAAACAGCGAGGCTAACTTAGCTAAAGTTACGATACAAACAGAATACAGGTTTCACTAATCTGAAACTATGTTTTAATGAGTCTCTGGTGTCTAATTGTTAATCTAGTCCAGTCTAAAATACAGCGGTTTTTCATCTGGACCTGGTCTAATGCGGTTTGCATGGAGACATTTCAGTGAAATCGCCCTTTTCTGTTTTTTATAAGCAACATTAAGGTTTCACATATTTTCACAAAGTGGATTTAAACAGCGTTAAGGTTTTTGCTACGGTTTCGACGGCTGTAATAATGTTTATTTCTGGTGACAGGTTCAGTCATGACCGAGGAGGCTACCGTTGCCGCTACCGCTAACGTTGGCGCGGAGGGGATCGTGGGTCTGGATGAGCCCAAGAAGATGACCAGGGAGGACTGGAGGAAGAAGAAGGAGTTGGAGGAGCAGAGGAAGCTGGGAAACGCTCCAGCTGAGGTGGACGAGGAGGGAAAGTAAGTTCATGTCTGGACAGGAAGTGGCTCCTCTAAAGTATGTACCTACATCTGCAATTATAGGATCGCGTGAACATCTGGTCATTTTAAAAGTTCTAATTAAGAGTCAGTGATGTAATACTATTTAAAGCATCCTCCAGCCATTTAATATGATTCACTTCTTCTCTGCCTCTTCTCCTGTCTAGAGACATAAACCCTCACATCCCTCAGTATATTTCATCAGTGCCATGGTATATCGACCCATCCAAAAGACCCACACTAAAGCATCAGCGACCACAGGATGAGACTGAAGACCTCTATTCATCCATTGGAGAGTGGTATAAGAGAGGAGTGCAAGAGGTGAGAGTGAGTCGACAGGTCACTTTCATATAGCCAAAACAAATGAACTTTAAAGTTGATGGCCTAATTTTGTTTCTTCCAACAGAATGCTGTTGTTACTAAATTTCGTAAGGGCGCTTGTGAAAACTGTGGCGCCATGACGCACAAGAAGAAAGACTGCTTGGAGGTAAAATAGATAAATCAATCTTTTATCATCATTTTCAATCATGTACATTTAAAAAATTTATTTATCTGTATTCGTAAATGTTAACCTCTAACTTTTCTCCCATCAGCGACCCAGAAAAGTCGGGGCAAAGTTCACAGGCACAGGCATAGCTCCTGATGAGCACAGTCAGGTCAATCTCTCTTTGGACTATGATGGAAAGCGGGATCGCTGGAACGGGTACGACCCTGAGGAACACCAACGCATCGTGGAGGAGTACGCCAAAGTAGATCTGGTAAGCAGTCCATTGGTAAATCCAGCATTTTTTGTAAGAAGTAAGAAGAGTACTAAACAAACATGGGTAGAAAATGCAGATCTCTGTCTTCTTCATTTTTCACAACAGAAGAAATCATGCTTATGCTAATTTATTTGTGCACATTTTCTTATGTGGTTGAAAACTGAGAGATCAAATTACTTAACTAACTTAATTATTTGTTGTTGTTTTTTTAGGCCAAAAGGACACTAAAGGCACAGAAGCTACAGGATGAGTTGGCTTCAGGAAAACTGGACCAAACTGTAAGTGTTCACTAATGTCCGGACTATAGTAATAAGTTGTATTGCTGTGCAATTTAAGAGATGAAATGGAGTTTTAATGACTGGAATCTTTTCTTTGCAGGAACGGGAACATGACAGTGAGGACGAGGATGAGGATAAATATGCAGATGACATCGACATGCCCGGTCAGAACTTTGACTCCAAGAGACGAATCACAGTCAGGAACCTGCGTATCAGAGAAGACACAGCAAAAGTAAGAGTCCGGGCATATAGCCCATGTTCAACTACTATATTACTCTCAGCTTATTGTTCTGTTTCTGTGGTGGAACGTGTTTGATGAATATGATTAAGGGAGTCAGAGGCAACGGACTGTTACTAACACTAAAATTTCTCGTGTCTGTTTCTCACAGTACTTGAGGAATCTGGATCCAAATTCTGCCTACTATGATCCAAAGACCCGAGCTATGAGAGAGAGCCCATACGCCAACACTGGCATGAACGCTGACGAGTAAGTTACTGCTACTATATTTCCTGTGTATCCTTGTATCTCAAGAATCCTCACTAGCTCACAGACATGATTTCTCAATTTAATTTGACAGAGTGGGGTATGCTGGAGACAACTTTGCTCGTTATTCTGGGGACACAATCACCATGGCTCAAACGCAGTGTAAGTCAATAAGATATGGATGCATATTGTCTCTCTCCACATTGAATCTCAGATGTGGAAATCATAATAAAGAGTTTTAAAGTGCCCCGAAGGCCAAAAAAACACATTGCTTGCATGTTTCTAATATTGAACATCAAAACTATATGTACTATTTGAATTATGTGTGTTTGGGGAAAATGCAGTTATGTCATGCTGTAAATAAAGGCTTTAGGACCTCACAAATTACACTCAGTCCCAAACATGTTTGTAGCATTCATTTCAATGTGTTCTCTTGTTAGTGTTTGCCTGGGAGGCCTATGAAAGAGGCTCGGAGGTGCATCTGCAGGCAGACCCCACCAAGCTGGAGCTGCTCCACCGCTCCTTCAAGGTCAAGAAGGAGGACTTCAAAGAGCAACAGAGGGAGAGCATCCTGGAGAAGGTACCATGCAGTAACAGTGATCTTGTTACATTGTGATGGGTATAAAATAAAATCTTGGTCGCAATCTAGCAAGTCTAGCAAGTTTAATTTCTAGACATGCCTTGTAGCAGAAGTCTCACTATGAGAATTTCCGACACTATAAGAATTTTTGTACATATTTGCTCACCAAATCTCAATGATTTGTGACCTAGGATCACGTTTTTCTATTGATTATGAAAATGTCAAATTTCTCCCATAACTTTCAACTGTTTTCTGCCTAAAATTACACAGCATATAGAGGCTTTTAAATGTGTAGACTGGCTGATGACTTTTATTAACCATGTTTGTGCTTCTGTGTGTGTTAATCAGTATGGAGGTCAAAAGCACTTGGATGCACCGCCGCGGGAACTGCTGTTGGCCCAGACGGAGGACTACGTAGAGTACTCTCGTCATGGCGCTGTGCTGAAGGGTCTTGAGAAGGCCATAGCTCGCTCCAAGTATGAGGAGGACGTCCTCATCAACAACCACACTGTAAGGATGGCAGAATGCACCGTGGCTCCTGTGGAAAAAAAAAAAACACTTCACCTTTTGTTAATTTATATTTTAATAAAAATTTCCTGTCTAGTGTATTTGGGGCTCCTACTGGAAGGATGGCTGCTGGGGATACAAGTGCTGCCACTCCATGGTCAAACAGAGTTACTGCACAGGAGAGGCTGGAATTGGAGTTGTGAGTACATGTACTGGCACTATTCAAAGGCTCTGTTGGGATACATGGTATATCTGCTTGCTTTTGTAACTTTTAAAATCTCTTCTTTATAACAACCCGAAGAACAACACGGACTGTGTTCCATTTGACGAAGGACTGACTGAGTTACAGGAGGAAGAACAGCCCAAAACACTGCTGGAGGTAAATGACGCTGAAGAGACCCATTACTGATAATCGACATGTTTTTCTTGTCTATGACAAATGTGGCGCTCATTGTCTGTTCTTTGTCAATATTCTCAATCATCAGATGCATCAGGATAAGATGAAAGATAAGAAGAAGAAAAAGAAGAGCAAAAAGAACAAGAAGCACAACTCTGACAGCAGTGATTCAGAGGACGAAGAGAAAAAGAAAGAGAAGTTGAAGAAGGTAAAGTTTGTGTTTTTAAATGGTTCTGCATTAATTTGTCTGTGACCCTGGTTTTCTGTGACTCACCCTCCCATTTTCTTCATTCCAGGCCCTGGAAGCAGAGGACAAGTGGGTGAAGCACGTAGACGCAATAATGCAGCTGGATGAGAGGAAGAGGCCATATAGCAGCCTGCAGGAAGTGAAGGCGCCCACTGAGGAGGAGATGGAGGCCTTCCGCATGAAGCGCGCCCGGGCAGACGATCCCATGGCTTCCTTCCTGGGACAGTGACCTCCTTTTTATCCCTGTTGACTTCCAGAAACCTTTCCCAAGGACTCTACCAGAGCAGTCGCTCGGTGGGGGGAAAAAAAGTCTTGGACTCATTCGACTAAACTTTGATCTCATAATCTTGCAGCAGGACCCTGTTGTTGTACAATATTTTGTTTGTAATTTGTTTGCCACAGGACTATATATGACAGACCACTGGACAATAGTGATGTACGCTTTTCAGTTCCATGGAAGAAATGGTAGTATTAGTACATTTCAAACAAAAATGGAGACGCCCTCATTCTTGACAGTAATTTAAGGAACATCACTTCTTTTAGTGGTATGAATGCATTTTTGTAATAAAATTGTTTAAAAGTGCTGTGTTCATTTGTTTATTTATTTGTGCAAATATTTCTTTGTGGAGACAAGATGTCTCCTACTTCATTGTAAAGTCCATTTTCAGTTTAAACAAACATCTTAGACTCACGTACATCATTCTGCACAGTGAAGACCGAACATCCAAAAAAAAAAAAACAATATAGTATTGCACATTGTATCAGTCTTACTAATGGTGAATATGAAAGTATTGTGTGACATGGGTAAAATGTAATTGAAAGATGACATTGAAGAATGTTTTCTTTAATATTTGTGACATTTGCATTGTTAACCTGATTTCATTCAGAGTCTCGTGGAGTATTTTGGAGGTCACTCACTACTACTGCATACTTTTTGTCACAGTTACATGCAGTTTAAATATTGTTTCAACTCACTTTTATACAATCAGATGCAGGTTGGTTACAAATAGATTTTAACTTTATTTCATTAGAATTTTTTTGATAATGTCTTAAAGAAACACAACAACTTATGTAATCTCTGTTCACATGGTTCGAGTTAGAAATGAATGCAGTAGAGTCACTGCCTCATCCAGCAAGCTGGGACATTTTTATTGGTCTCTCGGCTCGGCTTGGATCTGCATCACAGCAATAAACAAACACATCTGGAGATATTCACAGTGCATTTTTATACACTGCTGCAGACCACCTGTTGATTTTGTAACTTAAAAGATATTTTTGGAACATTTTTAATCAAAATGCACAAAGTTGTCATGATGTTTTTTAATCATGTCTACTTTGTAACGTCCTGTTTTTTTGTACGAGGTCTTCACTGCTTCAGCTTCACAATATTGTTGCAGTGACTTGAATTTAATGACATCATGGTGAAAATATTTTTTGGCAGTCGTTGCTTAAACAGGGCGGATGTTATGGACTCACTCACTGGGCTGCACATTTCTTTTGCGGAGCTTCTCATGAAGAATGCGTGCTCATTCGATTATTGGAAAATCATGTAGGACACTTTGTGCAATTTCATGCCGAAAAAGGACTTAGGTAATGCTGAAAAATGCCCATGGGTCATCATTTCTCAAATGGTGAGTTCTTTCTTTACGTTTTTTAAAATCTGATTCATTCTCTTTTGCAAGAACAGACTGTGAGCTGCTTTTTTCCTTTGATTTAACCTGTGCGTAATTCATGCATCATATTTCTCACTAAGGACGCAGTCATGGCATAAAAATGACCGTACCATTTAGATGGTAACTGTTTACATGTTTTTTTGTGGTATTCTGCAGTGAAAGGCAGTATGGCAGTACTCTTCCATCACTGACACACACATATTTTCTGTATTTTGTTGATGGAATTTCATAATCCTAAACAAAAAAAGACTTTATTATTGTAAACAATTACTGATACAAGTTCCCCTTCATCCTCCACAGTGACCATCATGCTCCAGATATGTCTGATCGTCTGTTTGCTGTCAGCTGTCTTCTCCCAGTCAGTATATTCCTCAATAAAGAGAGGTCATAACATCACTATCCACTCCTCACAGCTTGTCTGTAGTCTGCCAGGCCCAGCAGGGCCTGCAGGAAACCCAGGAGCCTCTGGATCACCGGGGGCCATGGGGCCAATGGGGGCCCCAGGGAAAGATGGTCCAGATGGGAAGGATGGGGAGAAGGGAGAAAAGGGAAATAGAGGTACTTACTGACGGACTCTCTTCAATTGTCGAGTTTAACCCTAATGATGATGATGTTCTGGTCCTCTTTAAAACAATACATTTAACATTTTTGTCATCATAATTATACTTTCAATTTCATAAGAACTACTTATAATCATGATTTTGATCTGAATACATGTTTGAGAAATCCACCATAGAAAATGATGTGTTTCATCAGTTTGTGGTCTTAGAGACCTATAAATACACGGTTAAATACCCCCACCAAATCTATCAATTTCTGTTGCTTGAATTTTGTAACATTTTTTTTATCTAACAGTGATTTCCACTTATCTGGTGCCTATTTGACACTGAACAAGTAACATTCTGTACATTTCTTTGTAATTGCCTATTGGGAAAGCAAAAGAAAATCCTTTAATACATACTCCATATAACATATAACAAATGAAATGTTAATATATAACAATATATATAATATGTGTGTGGTTTGTGGTTAAATTGTACATTGATGTAAATACTTTTTCCTCTGCTGTCAGGTGAACAAGGAAGGACTGGGAACCCAGGCAAGCCAGGTGTGAAAGGCCGTGAAGGTGTCATTGGCAAGGCTGGACCTCGGGGGCTGAAAGGGCTCCGTGGAACACCAGGGCTGGCTGGAAAAAGGGGGGAAAAGGGAGATGCAGGTGACGTGGGTCAGCAAGGAGCTCCTGGAGGCTGCAATTGTGGCAGCGCAGCCCGATCAGCTTTCTCTGTGGCAGTGACAAAAAGCTACCCTAAAGAGCGAATGCCCATCCGCTTCAGCCGGATCCTGCTGAATGAGGGGAATCACTACAACGCCACCAGTGGAAAGTTTGTCTGTGCTGTCCCTGGGGTCTATTATTTCACCTATGATATCACACTGGCCAACAAGCACCTGGCCATCGGGCTGGTCCATAATGGACAATACAAGATCAAGACATTTGATGCAAATACAGGGAACCATGATGTGGCATCTGGTTCCACTGTTCTCCACCTGCAGCATTTAGACCAGGTCTGGCTGCAGATCTTCTACTCAGAGCAGAATGGACTCTTCTTCGACCCCTTCTGGACAGACAGCACCTTCACTGGCTTTCTGATTTACGCTGACCAGGACTATCTCAATGAGGCTGATAGAAAAGCTAATGTTAAAAATGGCAGTTAATATATTTAACCCTGAAATAAGTTTAATGTTTGTTTTCCATAATTGATTTTTATTTAATCTCAAAGTGTTTTTGCAAATCAATATGGGAAAGTTGCTCAACAAGCGAAGGCTTCAGTAAATTTTCAATATTTTAACAAGTTCTGACACCAGGTGGCACCCAAAGAGAGAAAACATTATAACTTGAGACGTCACTGAACAATGTTTTAATATTGAAAATAAAGACTTTTGGCTGTTATATCATTCATTCTATTCTGACAAAATCTTTAAAAATATTATATAATTTATACAGGAGCTGTAAGATTTGTATGGTTGTTGGTTTTTTTTTGGTACTTTTTGATGATAGTGTAATTTATATTAAGTTTTTTAGCATGCATTACTATAGTATTCACAAATTAGGGTCTATGTACCTCTAAAAAAGCTCCTCAGATTCCAAAAAACTAAACTGTTAAATTTAACCATTAATGTATTTGGTAGGACTGAAAATGAGAAGATGTGTTAAGAAGAAGAGAAGGGACAAAAGAAGGAAAACTAACAGTTATATGCTGTAATTGTGTTTATGAATCAGCCTTTTTTATTATGATGTTTTCATTTTTCCCTCTACTCGCTATTAATTTTGCACTGTAAAATGCACAAAGCACCAATAGCTGTAAAAAAGTAGTAGTGCAGTGTAGTAAAAGTTACACCCTTTTTTTGTTAAATGTGGAGAAAATGCAAATACTGAAGTAAAGTTACCTCAAAGGGTACCTTAAAAGTGTACTTTCCACCTCTGATCTACACTGACTTTCATATGCTATTAAAGTTAACAGGTAAATTAAACCTAAAAGTGATAACCCCCAGTAATAAGGAAAAAAAAACTATGAACTCTGCAGTAATAGCTGGTACTTTACACACAAAAAAATATATAACATAATCAGTGGTGGATGAAGAACTCTGATCCTTTACTTAAGTAAAAGTCCTGCATTCACACCTGAAACACGATTCGGTTGTTCAACAACGCATTGTATGTTATCCAGTGTTTCTACAGTATGTAAAACATGAATCTGTAACTGGTAAAATGTAATGGTGTAGTAGTCTAGTAGAAGATGTATAAAGTAGCATGAAATGGATATTTACAAGTACCTAAAAATTGTACTTAAGTAAATATAATATAATATAATATAATATAATATAATATAATATAATATAATATAATATAATATAATATAATATAATATAATATAATATAATATAATATAATATAATATAATATAATGTGGTTTTGTAGTTCTGGACTGACCTCTAACGGACTACAACTCCCAGGCTGTGGAGGAGGGACCTTCTCGAGCGCACGAGCCTCGCACCGCAACAGCAGCAGCTGGTACAGCCGAGTAGGCTACTTATAGCGGAGCTATCGGAGAGAAAACGGCGGAGGAAAATCGCTCTGAAAAGTGTAAACAGTTCGGAAAAACGGCGCTACGAAACGCCTGTTGCCGGGATTTGGCGGCGGCAGCCACGCATGAACTTGTCAGAGGATTTGAAGTTTGTCTTGTCGACGTGAAAAAGAAGGCTTTCTCAAAGTTGAGCCGAAGAGGAGTTATCTCATTCAGGATGTCGGACTGAGACAAAGGGGTCTGGGGGGCATTCCCGTCGGAGCGGTGAGTGGCACATGTAATAACCACCGAGATGAAAAGTTTCCCAGGTTGTTGTCCTGTGAGAAAAAAAGAGCTGTGTCCGTGTCGAGATGTTTGGTTTTATTTTATTTATTTTTGTTTGTTTTTAAACATGGAGAGTGTTTCTGGGCTCGAGCTGGGCAGTTAACTTGCGTTGCCTCACTGACTGTTTGGCCGCTGTCTCGTGGTACAGCAGACGCGTTTTGTGTGATAATCAAACTCTGGATTTCATTTTGTCGTCGCGGTGACAAAAAAAGTGGATGATTTGTTTTGTTTTTTTTACTGAAAGCGCTTTGATTCATTTGACATACAGCGTGGTCGAGCGGGCATTTAACTGAGTCATTTAATTTCCCCAACAGAGAAAATGGCCTATGCAGGGAAAGAAACCTCTGCTGCGGGATTAGCAAGGTGCTCCAAAACTTTAACAAAACGACTTAAAAATACGTATTTAATGAAAGAGGATTGTTTTGTTTGTCAATACAAACACACGCCTGTTGTTGATTGTATCCTATAAATGCATTTTCATAAGGAAATGTGTCGAATAACTTTTAATTTAACTCTTTTCTCTCTATGTGATGGGTTTTGTTGGTTAATAAATATACTGTATTCACACTACATATATATGTATGTATATGTTCTAGCTATCCTCTCATTACTCTGCAACTCAGTTTACCACTTCATTAAATCTCTTGTACTTGTCTTGTTTTGTCTCAGCAGGTAAAACTTGATCCTTGAAGTCTCCTCTGGATGGGAAAGATGGAGAGGGAGTTGCAATGGTGGAAAGGACAGCTAGCTGCAGATATCCATCAATCCCTCCGCATCAAGGTGAGTCTGTCATTCAAAACACTGCTTTGTTGTGTTTTTGATAGTATGAGCCTAACCTGTTTTTAATAAAATCTGAAATTTTATATTTTCATCCAACAACCTGAAACCCCCCCAAAAAGCCTTGTTGTGTTGTGTGTGTATATAATGTTAAAAAAATAGATAAGTGAAGCTAAAATGGGGAGCGGATTAAATAATTAATTAGAGCTGCAATTTTAATAATAGTATTTTAAGCAAAAATTGGAAGAAAAAAAAGATTTTCCTTTTCTTGGATGTGAGTCTTTTCTGTTTCTTTTATCCTAGTAAATTATATACATTGTTTTGGACTCTTAGTCAGACCGAACAAGGCATTTTAAAAAGTCACAATAGGTTCTGAAATGGTTAGATGCAGCCTTAAGATTAATTGATTAAAATGTGACGGACATTTTTTCTCATTTTCTAAATGAAATGACTTGTGAAATGATGATAATTACAATTAAATAATTGGCCCATCTATTGAACAAAAACAATCGTTAGCTGCTGCCGTACAAATAAGATGGTGCAGACCAGCAGGTCTTTGTTAACTTTTCATATCAGCATCTTAGCATGTTATGAACCACACCATATATTGAAAGTTGGAAAGAAAATATAATTACACGGTCCTGTTGTCTATTTAAACACAATTTAAATTAGATTACACGGAAGGGTTAAGGCTCATTAATTGCGAATGTCTTAATTAACCTCGAAGCGTGATCATATTTCTTCCCATGTGTCACTTTAATGGAGGCATCTGTCACTCGACTGGCATCTTTAAGATGGGACTCTATTGCCAGCTTCACACTGAGGGAGAAGAATACAGATCAGGTTTTAGATATCAGGTGCTCGAATGTGCCAGAGATTGTATATGTATGTATGCGTGAACTGGAGACTTTAGATCAGATTCATGTCAAGTCATTCATGTAAAAACACAGTTTGATTCACTTCACTCATGCTGGACAGTGTCTGACTCAGAGTGAGCTGTCGGCTAGCCTCAAAATATGTATGCAGGGCTGGAAACTAAACAACACACCCACTCTTTTCACATATACAATAACAAGAGAGAGGCTCTGTATGTCTAATGTTAGGCTTTCGACAACCTATATCTGCCTTTCTGGTTACATCTAAAGCGACAGGCTCACTACAGAACATGCTGAACCATGTAAAACATTTATCATAAATGCGGCAATGGTACACAATATAAATATCTGATACATTAGGTGAATTAAAGAAATTTTCATTTTAAACTCATAGGAGTCGATCATCTTATTTAGTCACTTGTAGTTGGCAACATGCTGTGTATTTATTACTGCCTTGAAAGGACAGCACTTCAGAGCAGAGTTTTCCTGGATACTCGACATCTTTTAATAGTGCAACTCGTGATGCATAAAAATGCTGGAGTATTTTTGGCATTTTTCCAGTAAGGCTATCTTTTTGTTCATTACAGTGCATTTATTTCTCATGGTTACAGATGAGTGCCTTCATGGTTCCACTTGAGACTTAAATCTTTTTACTTAATCTGCAATATCATAGATCCTCTTATGTTATACTGAAACATGGTGTAGTTAATTAATCAGTTTGTCCATTGACAGAAAGTTGGAACAACAGCAAGTTATTTTTCAAGTGAAAATGACAAACATTTGCATTTCTCTTTGCTGAATTTCATGGTGTTACATGATTGTAACTGACTACATTTGGATTTTGCTCTGTTAGTCAGACAAGAAAGCAATCTGAAAAGTTGCATTGGGAATTATTATTCTATATCTTCTGAAACTGAAAAATGTGTATTTACCAAGCAGTTAATCTAAAAAAAACAACTGGCAGCTTAACTGATAATACAACAATTGTCTGTTACAGCTTTATAATTTTAAGAGGTCTACAATGAGTAAATTGCTTTATATTCAACCAAAAACGTTCGACCGCATGTGTATGTTTTAATTAAATGGGCTGAAAGCGCAGTAAAATGTGTAATGGAAGAGACTGGTGGAATAGGTACCAGAGCTGTGTGTAAAAAGGCCTTCACACAGTGTTCAGCCTTCCTGCATGATGCCTGCTCCCCCACAGTCTCATTCAGTCTTAATGACGTTTGCTGCAGTGGTAATGCCCTGATGTGGGAGATAGCGGTGGTGTGTAGCATGTGGCAAATTATCAGACATGCAAATCAGGCGGAGGCAGCTGTGGAATCCTTAATTACGGTGCGGGTCCCCCACAAAGGCACCTCTCCACCCCACACAAACCCCCCGGAGCCCCTCAGACTCCTGCAGCCCCCCCTCCTCCTTCCTTCACATCCACCCCTATTCTCCTGCTGCCCTTGTACCCCCAGACAGACAGATGGACCAGAGGCAGGGGCTGAAGCTGTGGGCGGTGTATGGTATGGTTGGTTGTGGCACCGGGGGTGGAGTTGCTATATGTGGATTTGGGTGGGGGGGGGGTACTGTTTATTTTTGGATTCCATTGAAGTGTCAGTCTGAGAATCTGTGTTGTTTTTGTTGTGCTCAAAATAAATAGGTGACAGTCTGTGTAAACCTGACAGTGTTGGTATATTTTTTCCCCTCATAGCAACTTGTATTGACTGTAACATGTACTTCTAAGAGACACTGATGAAACGCTGGCCTTTAAAGCTACGTTTGGGCTAAAAACAGTCCTGGCTTGATTTTTAGATGTTTTCTGTATTTCTGAAGTAAAGACTGCTTACAAGAAGATTAATCTACCAATCATCAATCTCCTGACCAAGCTCTTGTTTTTGCACAAATTCAGAGAGCAAAAGAAAACCCAAAAACATTTCCTGGTATAAGCAGCTTAAAGCAGAGTTTTTACATCCAATGCTAAATGTTTTTTGTTTCTTACTCTAGGGTAGGTTTTTTGGAACTGGATCCTTGTGCTTCGCCTGTTTTCTGTAGCTGATAGGGCAGATACCCGAGGCTGATTCAATGCTAATGCCCCTGAGTATCTTCCTTCCACTTTGAAACACATGCACCTAATTGAACATGAATAGGAGATGTGCTAGGGGTGAAACCTAATCCTATCTACTACTCAACCTCCACCCCCCCAAACCACACACACCCACACACCAGCACCCTCACCCCATCGCTCAGAGACCTCTGCAATGACCCAAATTAGCTCCTGTTCTCTGCAGCGAGGGTGAATTAAATGGAATTGAAATGAGGCCGAAGCATAATCAAGTATTTCTGATGTTAAATGGACTTTTATTCTTGATGAGTGTTTTAGACCCACAGCAGTTAAACCCAGCCAGCAGGAGACATGCATGGCTCACTATTATTATGCATATTCTTCACAACCCCCGGGCTTCTCCACTGCTGCTTCCTGCCCACCCTGCTCCTCTCACCCCCTGTCGTTTACGTCCCCCCCTTCCTCACACCTCTTCTCTTCTCTTCTTCTTCTCCAGGAGCTGAAGTTACCGGTCTACCGGGCCCATTCTCCACAGATTGGCATGCGTCGGTACTTTGCAGACTTGTTAGCCATCCTGAGTAATCGCTACCAGCTATGTCCTACAGCACGTCACCTGGCCGTCTACCTGCTGGACTTGTTCATGGACCACTACGATGTGGCCGTCAAGCAGCTCTATGTCATCGCCCTTTCGTGTCTGCTCCTAGCTAGTAAGTCCAATAACATCCTTCCACCTCCTTCAGTAAATATAGTGATGTTTGTTTTGTGCTTTGAGTATTTTTTTTTTCCTGACAGGAACATTTTTATTAAAACTATCTCTTTTTGTCTTAAGACTCTTGGGTATTAAATTGATGTTTTGGAAACTGTATTTCCCACAGCAGAGCTTAGAAAACACGGGTACCTTCCTCTAGATAAATCGGTAAATCTTTAAGAGTCAATTTACGGCAACTTCTGAGATACATTTTGACTTAACCTGTAAATGCAGAGGAGCTACAGTGTAAATAACCTTTGAGATAAAAGAGATGCTGTGGCTGACTGGTTTACGCACAGAAGGTGAAATACTTCCTGCAACAAGGCTAATTTGAGTTTCGCTCAAAAGACCGTGATGTTTCTTCTTCCTGCTCCACTTTTCAGACTGATCTGATAGTCTGTAATGACAGTTTATGGTTAGCTGCCATTGTTGTAGGATGACTGTTCCATTGTTTTAGGAGAAACCTGCTTTGACTGTTGGGGATTACGCTCGTGTCTCCTGAACTTTATGCATGTCTTTGATCCTCGCTATAATAACATGTCTGGGGATACTTCTGTAACTTAAGCCCCATGCAGTCAGTTAGAGATGAGCTAGTATCACACTTGCCAAGGTCAAAATGTCCTTCAATCAATTTTTTTCTCCGTTGTCATTGAAACCATGTGGTCTGTTGTGTTAGCCTGCCTACATTACTCATACAAATCCATTTTATTTTTTTAGCTTAATTTTCTAATGGCCCATGTTTTCATACTTGATTGCTAGGTCATCATCATACTAAAATATATTATGTAGCTGATGCTGACATACAGTATCTTATTCCTCCATTGTTGAGCCGCATCTTTGCACTGGGTGACAAATTCCTTCATTCTGACGAACTTTGGTAGTTTTCAGTCGATCCCACAGACGCTGGAAATATGTCCTCAGTTTATTTACCATTTACTCATGTTTGAGTCATGTTTGCTAAATCCACAGTGCCCGGTTGTTACAGGAAACGGTTGAGACTTTATTAAAAAAGTTAAATTAAAAAAATAAACTCAATCCACTTTTAAAGATTTATGCCTTAGGTGAATTGGCTTGGGAAGTCAGACAGCACTGAGAGACGGGCTTGCTTGGTGATTGTGCTGTGCAGATTGAACACAAGTTAAATCTTTGGATTTTAATTCCTGTCTGTTTCTTCTTTTCTAGATTGATGTCTTTCTTTGCTTGTAGCTGCTACCTTTCTACCTTTCTTAAGTCTGTCTGTCTTTGTAGAAGTGAGTGAACTGATGGTCTGGACTGATGCTTTTCTGCTGTTAAATAATAAACTGGATCTTTGTGTGTGTTTCATATAATGCAGGTGTGTTACTCATTCTCCCCCTGCTGATGCATGGTGTAGGTTATGTGGCAGTTACTAGGGTCTCTGTGTCTTTCTGGTGATTAGCAGACTGTGAGCTTTTTGGTACATTAATGCAGCCCTTGGCATCATGGGTAATTAGACTAATGATGCCATCAAAATGGGAGTCTGGAACAGGGCCCACTCACTTGGGAGGGCTCAGTGTATGGATGTGTGTGTGTGAGCGCATACTGACGCAAAGGCCATCTTTGCAATCAGACTAGTCTCTGCGGTGGGATAAATTTGAATATGAGGCTTGAAAAAAATGTTTTATTTAAAAGCAATCTCATGAGGATCTAAGAATAGCTTTGAGAGTTTGCTCATGGAGTGATATAAATATTATCAGCCCAACCTGGACAGAGGTTCTTCTATTCTCTAATAGATTAATCATCTTTTTGTTGAATCCTTTGATTGTGTCTTTTAGTTATTCAGGCTCTCTCTCCCTTTCTGCTCTGCTGCATCCAACTCCTCCAGGACTCCAGGGAGTCTCTGCCATGATTGATGAAGGCTTGAAAGGGTGTTTGATTCAAAGTTGTCTTAGGTTTTTATCTGTCCTGAGGTGCTTTGGAATCTGGCCTAGTTATTGAACTGCCTCCCAAGGTCCTGCTGCATGCCTTTGACACATACATTGTCTTTCTTTAAATTTTTCTGGCTTCCGCACTCAGTTAATCAATCGCTACCTCTATTGTGCCTCTCAGCAGTCACTGCTTAATCCTGTTACTCCATTGTGTGTGATTTTTTTTTTGTGTGTGCATGTTTGTTAATGGATGAGCTCTTCTTCATTTGCAAGAGTAAGAATATGGTCAGTTTTCAAACCCACAGGGATTAGGTGTTATTGACTGTTAAGCATTTATTTAGAGGCCTCTCTTCATTCCAGGGAGCCCAGTATTTAAAAAAAAGGGGGGGGGAAACAAATCAGAAGTCTGTTGATGTATACATTTTATATTTTAACTTAAAAACCCAAGCGTTGTTTCCATTGTGTTGCACTCCATGATGTCCTGCAGCGAACACATCAGTCTTCTTGGCAGATCTTGGTCCCTGAAGTCAGAGCTCTGCATACAGCAGCTATTTGTTATTGTAAATGACATCATGGGTCTGTCTATGCTGCCAGCCAGTACAAGAATGTTACAGATGTTTTTGTTGTCACAATGCTGCGTTTATGCTATATAGGTTTTGTTAAGTTTGTTACTTCATTCTTGATTATGATCTGTGGATGCTCTTGTAATCCATTTTGTGGCGTGTTTCGACAGCAACTTATGATTGACACTGATTTTAATCTGTTTTGTTCAGTAAACCTAATTCAGTGAAGGGTCTCTAACAAAAAAAAAGAGCATCCTGTGAAACACACAAGAAGCTCAGTCATATTGACTACACAGTGCACTTACACAGGCCTTGCAGCCCGGGGGTGGGGAGGTACTGTGTGCTGAGGGGCACCTGCCATATGCTCTCCAAGTCAGCCCTCAAACAAAAGCCCGTCAATGCAAGCAGGACAGCCAGCCAGACCCTTCCCAGAGAGGGGGAGGGGAGCAGAGACTGGAGGTTGGGGGGGTGTGTGTGTGTTTGTGTGTGTGTGTGTGTGTGCGCGCATGCAGGGGTGTGTTTGGGAGTGTATGGTAGAGACTTGCTGTATGCTAACATTGCTAAATGTGGCAACCTTGTGATAAACCTTTTTTTTTTTTTCCTCTAATCACCTCATTAAGATCCACATTGAAGTCTAATCCATTAGTTTCCTTTTGAAGAGGCATTGCATTACTGCCACATTGCAGTTTAACTGACCGGATTCTGGTGGTGTCCTTTTACCTTTTGCTGCCGGGCTCTGTTTCCTTCTCACCTTGTCAGGGACGGGCAGAGCAACACAGTCCTGGGACAGGGCAGCCAGTAAAAGCAGCCCCACATCCCTGGGGGGTTGGGAAATGAGTGGAGCGGTACTTCAAAGGCAGGTTGGCTGCTGATGTTAAACAGGGTAGAAAGGGAGGGAGAGGTGGTGGCCTGCAAAATGAGACATGTTGGAACTGAACCACTCAGCAGGGTGCCCTGAAATGTAGATTAACAGTGAACACAGTTCCCCCTTTTCCCCCCTTTTTAGGGGTTTGACAATAATTCTGATGGAACTGTTTTCATGTTGGACTCCCATAATTAAAGAAATTATATAGAGCTGCATTAATGGTCTTGGAAAAGTTAATAATATTCATTATTATCAGATGCTACCAAAGTGCATATTCACCTTTTTTTGTTTCTTTCAGAGCTGTTATTGAATTATAGTCGACACAGACTGTAAACAGAATTTTTGTTGTGCAGTGCCTGAAGCTGTGTTCGCCCACATACTCCCGTATTGATCACGTCCAGCATTGATATTCTCGGTCACCTGAGGAACAATTGCTCCTCTTTTTCCTTACATATTGCACAAGCATCACCACCATGTGAGCTGTCTACCACAATTTCCTGTTTCCTCTGTTTGATGTCTTTACCATAGATCTAGGTGCAGATGTCACTTTAAACACTGTTCCTGCCAGTTGAGCAGCCTTTGTGACTGAAGCCGCAGCCATCCATGCTTCAACAATGAACCCTCCTTTCTTTTCAATTTTAGATCTTTTTCCGCTTGCCATCTTGATACAAAATCAGGATCAGTTGGGCCTGCATTTTTATACATGCCACAGAGCATGATTGGATGTTATTTGCTTAATTTTGCCATGCAGTGCACCTGTGTGGAAGCATCTGCATTCGTTATGTTTCTCCACCCATTTATTTATTCAGGTTTTTCTTCTAATTTGTCACCCGTCCGTATATTTGCAGGGCCGGGTTTCTTAGAGTCTCCCTGGTCACCCGGGCATTAGCATCGAGGGTCAAGGGTCAGCTCAGGCCTGCATTGTGAGAGCCTCCAGGGCCAGGGGTGGCAACACAGATTCTGTGATGGATTTCACACTCCCAATGAAAGATGAACCTGCAAATAAAAGGAGTTTAAAGAGCAGAGGAAATTCCTCCATGGCTGTCACATGTCAGAGAAAGAGCAAGAGAGTATGAAGAAGAAAATGAAGCTTGCCCACAACACTCAGTCTTTTCCCCCCTAAATATTTATTCGTAAGAAATAAGCAAAATGAAATTAATTATAACAAAACATTTAAACAGTTTTCCCATCATTCATGCAACCTGTTCCAGTGTTGCCATTTTGAAACTTAAATGGTTGACTTTATTATTATTTTTTAATTCTTCTTTGTTGTTGTGGTCTCAAGATATGTCAGACAATATTAATAATAATAATAATAATTACCTGGATGGATAACAGAACTGATGTTGACACTGTACATTTTTTTGAGAGGGAGTTGCTATTTTAGAGACTGGGCAAAATGGATATGAATTACATGATTAAATGGAGAGAAACAGACGCCATTGTCTGAGTAAGAATACAGCTCTCGGGTTTCTAAAGGCCCCTATCACTGGAAACCCATCCCCACCCCCACTTCTTCCCCAAACAGCACACCTGGGAGGAGGCCCTGCATCCTGGCATTACCTCTCCCTCACCTCTGACCTCTAACCCCTCCCTGTTTACTCGACCTTTTCTCATCATCAACATCACCTGTGGGTGGTATGAGAAAGAATAGGTGTTCTGTAGTTGGACATCTATGAAAGTATAAATGAAAAGGGGGGGCTGTTTTTATTTCTCTTTTTATTTTTTTATCATTGTGTCCTTTTTCCTGCTCGCTGCCTGAAGATAGGATCATTCAGCCTCCAGCATTCCAGATAGACTGAACTCACAGGAGAGGAATGCACACTCTCTCAAAGGCAGCTTTTAGGATGACAACAGCACTATAGCAGAACAGTAATGAGGCTGCATTGTTGTTGGTATGTTACTTACTGTAAGGTAAACAATCAGTGTGAATATTTTTTTTTTTTAAATAAAGTAATTCCTCAAAAATATGTGGATATTTGCAGATGGATGTGTTGGTTGGACAAAACGATTCACAGTCATTAGAAGGTGTTAGTTTGGGCACTGGGAAGATGTGCTGCAGTAATTTAAAGATTTGTAATGATATCTCATCCTGTTGCATTGTGCTGCAGAAAAAGCAGAACCAGGAAAGTAGAACCTGCACCCGTGTTGTGCCAACTTGTCGAAATGAATAAGACCTCTGTTTTGTGAGAGATAACAGTCAAACAAGCTGTAATATGCACATGAGTCCGTTTTTTTTATTTTTTTTATTTTTTTTTTAGTAAGTTGAACCGGCTTGTGGCTCAAAACATACTGTACTTCCTCTGAAGTTGTTGTTTTTTTTTGGTTTCCCATGTCTCTCATGCGCCTGGTCACCCACAGTAGTGTACCAAAGGAATAATCACAGAGCACAATGAGGAGATTGACTTGCACTGTGTCTCTCTTAAGATCAAAGGGGCCGTGTGGAGATTGGGGGGTATTGATGGCTTTTTATGGCAGCGTCTGTGTGGACATAGCAGTCTAGCAGGCAGACAGAGCCCTGGATCCAGAGGATATGAGGGTGAGAGAATGGGGCAAGTGTGGACTGAGCTGTGGAACGAGCCCCGGTGGGTGTAAACAGCCCTGCTTCACAGTGCTTCCTGTTCTGGTGGAGAGACGCCATTACTGCCTCTCTGCTAATTACCCCTCTTGCCTGTTGGGCTGCAGATCCCCCACACCCCCCTCCACTCATGCTCTCTCAACCATTCCCTCTCTCTTACCCTGTTTAATGGTAGGTCACAACATCAGTAGTAAAACTCGCACTCGGTAGGAAGACACTCCACTCCCTTAAATGCAGGCATAAAGGAGTAAATGAGGTCTATCAAAGACTCTCACAATAGCTGTGGCAAGGCAATTGTTGCTTTGAATATTCACTGTATCTAACTAGAGTCAATAAAGCCCCTATTTCTAATGTTTGGTTGCCATGGTTTTAGATTAGAGGCCAAGATTTACATGTGGCGGGCTGTTCACAATCCCAGCTGGATGGATATTTTGACCAGGCTGATGCATAACTAACTAATCCTAGCTCATGGATATAAAGACAAGTAATTCTACAGAAGCGACTGAGTGGTGTGTTAGTGTGCGTGTTTGTCTGTAGGTTTATATATAAATTGTTATAGGCAACCAATACTGATGCAGATGTATGTATTTACTACATTCTTATGTACTTGGATATCCAAAAAATGTAATGAAATTAATAGTTCTAGGTGCTGGTCAGCTCCATTTTAAGTCTATTTTGTATACCCTCATATTCCTACTTAAGGACACAGGGTGGTTTTTTTCCTCTCAGAAGCCTGTATCAGAGTAACCTGACACCTCCGCCCTCATTCTTAAAGTTTGAGCAAAGGAGGCCTGTTGGACCCTGAGATTAAAGGCAGAAACACCCCTCTTCATTGGTCACACGGACCCCTGAGGCCTCGGGGCTGTTGCTATGGAAAGGAGGATGTCTTGAGTTGGGGAGGGGGCTCACCATAATAGCACTGCTGTAATGTCTGCTTGGACATGGAGTGAGTGGGGTTAGAAATATCAGGGATCACACTGACTGGCTTTTTCACAGAACGTGTCAGGCTTGTATAATCCACAGTAAGTGCCCACACTTTGTATGCCTATAGTGATGCCTCATAGGCTTGTTAGTGCAATAGCTTAGCTTTATGGCCAGATGTTCAGTAATAGTCAACTTAATTACTAATGCTTAGCAGGCACTTGTTTTGTGAAAGCTAGTGTAAGGCACTTTAGGGCTGACCATAAACCTGCTGAATGTGGCTTAGGGCTGCAACTAATGATTATTTTCATCATCGAATAATCCGTCTATATATATATATATATATATATATATATATATATATATATATATATATATAATATTTATTTATTTTTTCAATTAATTGATTGGTCTATGAAATGTCAGAAAATGGTGAAATACCTCAACCACTGCTGATGACATCTTTAAAATGTCTTGTTTTGTCTATCTTCTGTCAATTGTTGCAGTTCTATGTATTTCTATACTGGAAAAAGGCTATTAGTAAATGTTCTTCTGTTAAGATCTATCATACCCTCATTAAATGGCTGAATTTAAAAGTAGTTAAAGGGAGAAGTTGATGGTTTAATGCAAAAAATGAGCATTAAAACAAAAGACATTTTTCAACCAACAGTCTAATCCTCAAAGATTTTAACTTTACAAAGATATAAACCTAAGAAAATAACCAACACTTAAGAATTAGTCTTTTTTTTTTATCAACTAATCATATAATTAGTGAGTACATTTTCATCAGATCATGTGTTTTTACACTATAGTTCAAAATCTTTTTACATCTTAAAATCCAAAAAATAAAGTGGGGAATGCCCAGCTAATGTGTAATGCCACTATTCATCGAAAAACACACAAAAAAAAATCCTTAAACTGTCATAGGAAGTTGAATGTCTATGATGCACAGAAAATGTTAAATGTGCTTTATGACGTGATACATCTTGTCACTTCAAACTGTTAGATACGGCTTTCGAGTATGAAAGTGAAATTTCAGGTGACTGTGTTCTGTAATCTGTATCTGTTTGTTTCTTTCCAGGTAAATTTGAGGAGAAGGAGGACCGGGTTCCCAAGCTGGAGCAGCTGAACTCTCTGGGCTTCATGTGCAGCCTGAATCTGGTTCTCAACAAGAGGGATCTGATCAAAATGGAGCTTCTTCTCCTGGAGACCTTTGGCTGGAATCTGTGCATGCCCACACCCGCCCACTTTATTGACTACTACCTCCATGCCTCGGTGCAGGAGGGCGACCTGTACAACGGCTGGCCCCTGTCCTCCCTCTCCAAAACCAAGGCCTTTATGGACAAATACACTCACTACTTCCTGGAAGTCTCTCTACAAGGTGGGTGTAGAGGAGAAGGAGGATCTGGACTTGGTGTTGCACATTCATGATGTGGTTAGCCTGTGATGTGACTAAAAGTAATTTCAAAGAATTTATAAACCTCTTGTCTGTGGGTTTTTATAGACCATGCTTTCCTGAGTTTCCGACCATCCCAGGTTGCCGCTGCGTGTGTGGCAGCATCTCGTATTTGCCTTCAGATTTCCCCGAGCTGGACGGCCGCCCTACATCTTCTAACAGGCTACACCTGGGACCACCTCACCCAGTGCATTGAACTCATGCTGCTGTAAGCGACACGTCAACAAACACACTTACACTCAAGTAGAGAACAACAAAAAGCTACACCAACAGACAAGCCTCTTAGGGAGTGGTTGGTGTTTTTGGTTGCCATGGTTTTGGATTACAAGAGAGCTTTTCCTTTAAACCAGTAGAAGCTTATTTTGTTGAGTGCATCATCTGATGAAGCCTGTCCATTTGATAATTATAGCCGATAGCTTCAGTGTCGAGTATTTCAACAACTGCAAGTTAAGTTGCACATTTCTTCGGCGGTGTGTATGTGTGTGTGTTAATTGGTGTGTGTCTGTGTAAGTGTAATTGTTTGCACATGTTCACTCTAATTGTGGGTGAGTTTAGGGGTGGTACGGACCTATCTCTGCTTCTCTATGCATTTGTCTGAGTCACCATTTTCTTCTGTATGCTACTCTCATTCAAGTAGTCACATGCTTGGCTGTCTCTCTGAAATTAAAATTTTAATTAACCACTTGATTGGATACATATTTATGTATTAATTTTCATCTTTTTTTTTTAAGTGACTGATGTATGTACTTTTTTGTTTTTGTTTTTAATTCCACAGTGCTCATGACAACGATGTTAAGGAGGCCAACAAAACCAAATCCACCCCTCCTCACCGACCCTCCTCTCTGCAGTCTCAGCCGCAGACGTCTCACCTCTCTCCGGTGTCAGCTATCCAGAGACCAGCCTCGTCCTCCTCCTCCACCTCCACTACACCACAGCTGCTTTTTCAGCCTGATGGCTTCCCACACCTTTCCCAGCATTCACCTTCCCTGTCCCAGCTGCAAGCGCTAGCTGACTCCCAGGCTTTAGGGCCTGTGGTGAACATGTCTCAGGACTTTCTTCAGAGCCACAGGATGGGCCTGCTTACTGGTGCTACTTCCATGACCCCTGGAGGTGGGTTCTCCTCCTACCCAAGCCTGACCTCCAGCCTCCAGCCAGGAGCTCGTGCGCTACCGCTGCAGGGCCCCATTTCTGTGCAGATGGCCCTCGCGGGAGAACCGCGCCACTGCCTGAGTATGGCTTACAGTGGTGGCTACCTGGGGGCCCATCACACTTTCACAGCGGGCTGCTTTGACAGGTGACGCCAGGAGACGGAGAGGGATCAAAAACCCCTACGGGAGTTCACTGCTGTGCTTCCGCCCCAGCTTACTACTCGGAAACATCCACTTACAGACCTCCTCTCTCTCTCCGTCGCCACCGCAACACCTTCAGCTAGTCCAACTCCCTCAGCCCTCTCACAGAGACGCCTCAAACGCAAGCAGAGGTCCAAAGGCAAGACAGATCCGGTGGAAGTCATCACACTGACATGACGAATGCTCCGCGGACTCGTTTAAAATACTGAGGCATTGCAAAATGTTATTGCCATGTTCCTAACTGGTTTTATGAATCTGTGTTGTTATGATACTGTCATCACTGTGAATGAGATGAAAGCAGCAGTGTGATCTAACACCCACCTCATTCAGTGCCTGTTCTCAGTTGTGTGATAGCTGAGCCAATTTTAGAAGTACACAGAGCACAAAGTATCTGTGATAAGGAAATCTTGCTGCTTGACTTTTTTCTTTTTTTTTTTTTCTAATCCCAAAAATTGAACACATTTTAGAAGAGGAAAAATTGGCTGGTATTGTTTCTTGAGCCACCATTTGAGCGAGAGATGGAAGAAGGAGGAAAGGGCTTGCTGGTCTGGCAAAGGAATAAAGAGGCTGTGCATGTCAATGAAATTTTTTGGTGAATCACGAGTTGTGCCTCCTGAATGTCAGTGAACATTGATCTATTCCTCACACCATAAGTCCTCAGAGGGGACGAAGAATTCATTTGTTTTGTGCACAGCAGGTGAAGTCCACAGCTCGAACACACCTGCAGCGTCTCACCTTCTGTATTCGTTCCCCTCTCCGTCATCGTCATCTCTCGTCTCCCATCTCCAAAGTCGAGCCTCGTGACAGAGTGAACATGTGGCCCACAGCAGCCGTAGGCTTTGTCGTACTAAAGTTTTAATTTGTGTCTCCAGCTCCACTCAAAGAATTGAACACAAACTGATGTGACTGGACCAGCGTGGCGAAGGAGACTTGGAAGTTTGTTGTGTACTGTACATATAAATTGCTGCTGCCTTCTTATGAACTGTTGGTTCTGTGTCTGTGTTAATGATGTTTACATGAACCACTAAGTATCAGGGACTTGAACAAGATTACTTGAATATGATGCCATTGAAACATGCCATAGCTTTTATTTATGATGACTTATTTTCTTTTCTTGTTCTTGTGTTTTTTTTAAACATTCATTTTTGTTTGATATAGTGTAGCTTTTTATACCAATTTAGAAAAAAAAACCATTGAATAATTATAGTTTTCTTTGTACATGTTCATAGAAACTGTATATTCAGGCTCAGGTTTTAAGGCTGAAACAAGCAGCCTTCCCATTATTCTGTGCTATTATGCTTTAAGTGGATGCTAATGCTGCATCTGTGGAGTCTGAAATACTCCGCTTCTTCATCACTGGACCATACTCTGCTATCAACTCAGTAAACTGAATGCAGGAAAACGCTTGCATTCAGTCTGTTTGCATCCTAGTGGAAACATCACTGGTTTCGCTGACAAACATCTGCAGTCAGTCGTTGGTAATTGCTCTCCAGATTTCGAAAACGGCAATTCCCAATCTCCTATTTCCTGTTGAAGTATAAACACATCCAGATTCTCAATGCCGGTCATAAGGGCTGCACACTGGTTACCATGGTGATACCTTAAATGACCATGGATACCAACTCCTTAGATGTTGATGACTGAATTGTATCTGTACCTTCTGGGAGAAATTATTAACGGTTGTTGCCATTTCTCAACTAAACCTTGATCTGCGTTTTGGTTTGAATGCTCTGGCGTTACATTTCAACCTGTTCTGCTGTGATCACTGGACATCTTACATGTCAGTGCCTTGTTCTCAGCAGTTGTCAGGCTTGGGCTGTGAACTATGATTTCGTAGTCAGACATTTGCATTCACTACATGGCGCTTCCTGAAAACACTCACAAATCACCAAATCTTACACAGCTAGACATTTTCCCACCACTGAAACGGACATGTTTACATGCTTTTCAGTGATATGAACTAAGATACTATGCCTAACTTTTTGTGTACAGTTTTGTTATATTTTTTACATTCCCTTTGTTTTCAGTGTATTTTAGTTAAAGCTTGTTTGATTCTCATGATGAATGCTGTTGGTGTGATTTAGATTTTTTTTTTTTAAAGAGATCAACTTGCTCTTTCCTCATAATTCATGAGCAACTTCTCACTGAGGTGTCAAAGGTGCAATATGTTGTTTTCTGTTGTTTTTATGACCACAGCCATCACTGTCTCGTGTACACCACTGGTTCATCTTTTGTAACTTATTTTTTTTTTATATATAATTGTGTGATTTGACTTGCTGTAGCTTGATTTCCTCTAGAAGGCAGTGGGCTCTGAACACAATGAATATGTTGCATATTGCAGCCACCTCCTTGGAGTGATAGATATTACTGAATGCTTTTGTCTTTCGCTAGAGTTTTACCACTCATTGGTTCCCTTCTCGTGACAGGTGCTGCTATCACTCACACCACACAACACTTGTCTAATGTGATAGTAATGAAATGACACCACAAACTTCCAATTTATATTTTTATATTATTTTGTACCAATCTGTAGTCTTGCTTTATGTGACACTGAACGATAAAAAGAATTCTTTTATCATGATGTGCCATGGTAAAAATAAACACACATGTGAACAGAGTTTCTGAGGGTGCTGGGCGTGTTTCTTCTCAGGAAGCATGACTGAAGCTCCTGCTGCTCTTGGAGGGGAAATGATGGGTTCCACTGCATTGCTCCCGTTGGTTCAGAGGAAAGACAATCATGGAACAGATAAACCCAGAAGGTTTTACACACAGTTCTCCAGCTGTGACCACATAGCCTTGACGCATTTACACTGTGAAGCACAGAACCAAATGAAAATACTTTGTATTTGAGGTCATAGCGTAAGCAAATTATTTTATTCCCACACTGGTAAGCAAGGGTGGAATAATAAATCCATGAGAAGAAGTACTTTTCACATGGCAGACAGTTAATTTTTTTCTTTTTCTTCTGCTCCTTAACTCCACCTCCACAGCTCAGTCAGAGCTTTCTATGTTTTCCTGACATTCTGATGTATAGAAGTCTATTCAGCGATGGTACTTACACACAACACATTATACTCATAATGCTTGTAAATGCCTGTGCTGGACGCAGCACACTGGACTCCTGGAAAATTCTTGAGCCTTAGCTCTGTTCTCTCAAACAGATTATTTTAACATGAAATTAAGAAGTTGTAGTTTTTTGCTTGTTTGTGCTTCAAACCCTGAAAACAAGCATGTACAAATACATAATCATATCAGCTCACAGATTGCTAATTAGCATTAAGTTAAATAGGGAAAGACTTAAAAATAGAGCTGCACAATGTTCCTCTAAATAAAACTGATCAAAATGTAATTAACTCAGCATACAGATTGAAGAGCAATCAGTATTTTGGCTCGCGCAAACTGTTTACATGATTTGTGCTTTTTCTAACTGAACATTTGCTAAAAATGTGTTTTAGATCTTGAGATCGTGTTTAGTGAGGATGTAGCGGATTTAAAGAGCCATAATATGGAGGCGCAGACAGAGGTTGGGCAGCTCATGGCCATCAGTTTGGTAACAGATCATTCTCACAGTATCGGCTTTTGTATGTTGGATCTAAAGAAGTAAGAGTGCTGGCTTTCTGAAATGTGTTCTCAAGGATGGATCTGGTCGGGGTGCAGGCTGAGCTGCTCACATTAAGGTTATGATGGGTGTCTGTGCACATGCATTAAGGTTACAATACATTTAATCAACAGTAATACAGGAATCACTCACATCAACCTCAACATTAACAGATGTAGGTTTAGCAATGCATGAACAAGTACAGTATACATACTCAATACTTTAATATAATTTTCTTGCATCCACTTGCTACATATATATATACACATACATATGTTCCTGTGATGCTTCAAAGCTGCAGTATCAATTGAGGTTGTGTAATGATGTACAAACATGTAAAATATTTTAATATAATTTTTTCTTTGTTCCCACCAGATACACATCTGTAGATGGAATCAGAGGAAGAGTTAGTTATCGTCGCAAAATTAAAAAATTAACAGAAAACGTATGCAGAACAGGCCTTCCTAAAGCACATAAACAAGTAAACATTGCTTATTTGTGGTGAAATAGCAGCATTGTAAAAAAGGCCTTTAATTAGAAAAAAAATTGATCTGTCTTCCAACACACAGTATAACAACACACAATAAATAGTGGTAGTTGTTCAGATGTTTTCCTTTATTCTGATACAATACATCTCTGTGTAATCTAAAGTCATTAAAACTCAAACTCCATAATAGGGACTTTGTGATATGAAAACACGTGTAGAATTTGTGTCATAAAGCAGCTGCATCAGCACCAGATTCTTTGTCTCTCTTTCATGGTGAGATGCAGCATGTTAAACTGTTTCTTTCTCTTGCAAAAAGCAGAAAAAAACCAACATGACATTTTGCAGTTACTGTTGAGGAGAAAAACTCCCTCTGGTGTTTTTAACTGAAGAGCGAGGGCGCCTCTTAGTGGTCATAGTAGGGAAATGCAGGAGCTGAGTAAGTAATGAACCTTAAAAATGTAGCTATTGAAAAGGTTGAATAAACACACTGTTGTATGTGATACAGCTTGGTAATACTGTGTTCATGAAGCGCCCCCAGGCATAGTTGACATTAATCAAATATTTATTTAAATATTACCTCCGTTGCTCTGCCTACGGTGATTAATGCTTGCTTAGTAATGCTGACAAAAGACTGACATTTGTTTTTAATTAACATCATTTGCATTTTAAAGAACAAGATAAAGCAGGAATATGAAGCAGGAGTTAAACAAGATATAAAATAACTAAAAACTGACTTTAAAAGAGTTCAAGTAGATACAATAAAGGAAAATAAAACTAGTCTAAAGTTTAAACATCCCAGGTTATGGTTTAAGCAAATCTCACAATACCGGCTGATTCATAGGAATGATTGACTTCAATAAAAAAAAAAAAAGAAAACAAAAAATTTCATGCAGTGAAAGAGGCCTGTGGTGTGTGACTGAAAGTGAGCGGTGGCTACTGATCATCCCTGACAGTCAGTCGAGTTTATTACAGAGCTGTGACACTTTCCAATCCTTCTCTGCAGCATTTGGCCTTCTATTGGCAGCCTGCGTCATTGCAACAGGCAGGAATGTTGTGTCATGACAGCAGGAGACGTGTGCAGGCTTTTATACACCAAGAGGAAATTCAGTTTTTACACACAACGACCACAGATGGCACAGTCAATCTGGTGTGCGGGATTTTTCAGGGAATGTGTGAAGATAATCACAAGCTCGATGATGACTCATGATTTTGAGTCCTTGCTATGGCCACGGTCCCTCTTTGTTTAGTCTATAAACAGGGATCATGAGGTACACAAGATATAAATATAAACACTGTGTCCATACAGACTCGGTCTCTTAATGTGTTTGGGTCGTTACGGGTAATCATGTGTAATGAAATTTGATTTATACCATTATTATTTTGCATTCTTTCTACATCTGAATGCCGTAGTTTGATATTTTGGGAAATATGCTTAGTGAGATGATTAATGTTTGTACTGTAAATAGCCAGCAGCCGGTTAGCTTAGCTTAGCACAAAGACAGGAAACGGGGGGGAAAGAGCTAGCCTGGCCCTGTCCAAAGTAACACAATCCACCTAAACAGCATTTACAGTGGTCAGTAGCACATTGTTTACATACATCATTTTCATTTCATTGCTTCATCTCTTTTACAGGGAAATATGTGCTGGACGTTATAAAGGCTCTCAGTAAGACTCCTGTGCTTATTTACATAAATCCATATTTATTAAGTATTAGATTAAATTTATTTTTTCTGTTTAGGAATTGAAGTGTCCAAAGTGTCCCAACAGTGAAGCAACACATACCTAACTGGAAAGGAGACTGAACCGTTGATGGTGAGACATTCACGGTCAACTCATATTAACCTGAATTATGAAATGTCCATGATGAACCTGTCTCATCACAGTTTAATCATACCTGTTTTTTTCATCTTCAGACCACTGTGATGACCACTTGTAACAAGCTTGTTGAGCATGAACAGGAAAACCTTTATAAAACACTGTTTCCAAGATCATTTTGATGTAAAGGTCCGTTAGCAGCCACAGACGTTGCTCCCAAACACACCCAGATGTTTTACCAGATTAACGCTTATATCCTTAGAACGAAAAATAGAATAACATCACAATGTTAAAAATGATAATGATAATAAAATGTTTTGTTTTTTTGCTTATGTCTTGTAAATATTGTCTTGTAAAAGTTAGATTATGTAATGGAAAGTTTAAGCTTAAAGTTAGAATAAGTTTCTGGAAGTCATAAACCACAAACCATTAAAAGTCGTGGCTGTCAAAAAAACAATACAAATGTTTTACATATCAGTACATATAACAGCCACCTACAGTAAAACAAAACAAACTAAGTGCCAGTTTCATTTTGTCCACCTACGATTGTACTGTTTGTTAAGTCGGCCTACTGCAATCTGAACCACATGAAGCGAATACAAAAGAAAAATCTAATTTCAGCTCTATTCTTCTCCTCTGTAACGTTTTAACAGAAAATACTTTCTGCTTATCTGGGACACAAATGTATCTGTGCCTTTATATCAACTCTATTAATAACTCTAATGCCACATATAATACATCTATCCTAAAACTTTTATGTGTTTAATCTTCTTGAACAGTGTCCGTAGTAAAGATACTCCAAATGGTATTTGAGAAGGAGACAACACTCGAGGTTATTCATCTTTATGAGCAAGAGTAAATAATTAGTAAAAAAAATACTAACAATAAATTCAATGCATATATTTGCTGATGTCGGAGTACATTAACACAGCGTCAGTGGTTTAAAACAAGTGAAAGAAAATCACATTAACAATTAAAACACATGCCGGCACAGGCAAACTGTTTCATCAGTGTCAACACAGGACATGATGAAGTTTTAACGCTTGAACATGAACATAAAGTGCTGTGAAGACATGTTCCACTTGCTCCTCATCATTCATCCCGCTTTAATAATGATAATCAAGCATTTTCACGATCCGTCGACAGATCCGTTTCCATTGAAGCATGTTGGGTCTCGCAGCACTAGATCCTTTTGTTAACTCTTCTGAAAGTCACTCCTTTCTCTCCGGGAGTTGTGCAAGTCTAGAGGACATGGTATCGAAAAAGATGAGTACAAAAACAGTTTAGGGTGAAACTGTAACAGTGTGCGACTTCTATTGTGTGTTATTAAAGTTAATTATTATTTTAGTATGTGTCACAGTTTCAGTGCTCTTGGTGAATACGTTCTCTTACCATTACAAGCTTGTCTTCAATCATCTCTGCTTTGAAGATATACTTAAGAAATTGTATTGAAATCTTGCCGCCTTCCATAGCGACTGGAGCCTGTAGGTCAAAAGGATGAAAAGTCACAGAGGAAGAACAAACAAATCGCCTCTAAGATACATTGCAAATTTATGCCTAATTTTTACCTTTTTCTCCAGTGCTTCCAGTTTTTAAACTCACCTTGAATTTTTCGCCCATCATTGTCGTCAGCTCACACTCCTGGCCGACAGTGAACTTATTGGACCAGGTCCAGTTGGGGATGGTTTGTGTCCAGGTGAAGTCGTTCCCATCCTGAAGCACCTCTGTCACCACTTTGTGGTCTGTCTTGACATTGAGAAGCCCTGCGGCAGAGCAAGCGACATACCAAATACACACATTTGACGAGTTTAAGTCAGTGACACATTTATCTGTTTTGTGATATTCGTGGAGGTTTTTTGTTTTTTTTTGTACCGATTACTTCCAGGAACTCCTCGTAGTTCTCCTGAGTCTCCAGCTCATATTTCCCTGTGAAAGCCATGATGGTGAAAGAGAAGAGAAAAGTAAGGAGGGGGTTTATAAGACTAATAAGAAGGTAGGAGTGGCCTGCTGCTTATGAACCTACCTGTTCCCCTTCTTTCACTGATACCTCACCATGTAACTGTCACACTGTAAGTTGACAGATATGTGTCAGAAATGATGTCAAAGACAATTCACCACATTGTCTTTAGCCACGATGTAATAATATGTCAAAAATCCCAATCGTTTTCCTGTGTCAGTCAGTGTTAGTTTTGTCAGTCTGATATTAGATGAAACTGTTGAGTGGGTGGATTCAAAGATCTGGACCCAGGCAGCAGTTGTTTTTTTTCGTTTTTTTTTTTACTTTGCAAGCTGGAACATGTGTGGTGTATGCTAGTAAAAAGCTCTGAACACAGCGTCTTTGTATAAAAGACCAACATCCGTTAAAACAGAGGTGACGTAGGTATTTCATTATTGTTTTTGTTTTTTATTGGTAGCATATCGCATGACATGGTTAAGCTATGTTTGAGTAAAAACAAAACAAAAAATAAATAAAGGTTATGAATGCAGTTGCAAAACCGGTACTTTCCTCTCATGTATTTGGATGTTTGATAAGATTTAAAGAGAACTTTTTTTTTTTTTTTTACTTGTCAAATTTAAACTAAACTAGACTCATTAAAACAGTTTCAGATTTGTGAAACCTGAAAATAATCTAACATTTATTGAATGTATCTGCTGGATTTTCACTGTCTGTATTTGTTTTGTTTCTATTACTGGCAACAGCATGGCATTTTTTTAAATTGAATCAATATTATGAATGTTTTATATTAAGAATCAATGAAATTATCTGTGTGTAATGTGGATCTATTAACCCGCACCTGATATTCACCTGACTCAGCTCAATGCATGTGGGTTTATTGGTTTTCATTCAGTCCACTTCACCAATCTTGTTTCCAGCTGTTTTTGTGCTATTTTTGTAAGTGAAAAAGCTCTGATAAACTCACCTGAGTGTACCGTACCTGCCCAGCACCAAACAGCAGGCAAAGTCTACGACTGCAGCTGAGGTCTAAATTAGGCATTTATTCACTTCTGTTTCAAGTCAAGTTGAGATATGAGACAAATGATAACAGAAGTTATTATTATGTATTTATTTTGGCTGGACTTTCAAACCCTACTCTTATAATATTTAAAAATGTAAAGTTGAATGATCATTTTGAAATGCTTGTAACTGCCCACCCAACGACTCGCAGTCTAACTTGGCTACGAATGCATGACGATAGCTCTTGTTGAATAAGGTGTAGATAAAAGGATTCAGTTAGCAACTCATGGAGGCCTCCAGGATGAAGGGCTTGATGCTGTATCCCTTCATCAGGTGGTCCACATTCACACAAAAGAAAGGAAGCCAACAGAACAGGAAGATCCCCCATGATCAGACCCGGTAGCTTAGCAGCCGTCCTTTTCTATCTTCAGAGAACATCTTTTCACATGGAGCCAGTCGTCATGGAGCTGATGCTCATCTGAAGCTGCACAGTATGGTGCTTGATTGCATGGATTCACCTTGCTTGTCTCTGGGCAGCCATGAAAATCTTCCCGCGTAGGCAAACAGCATGAAACCCACGGGGATAAAATACGGACAGCTGAGACTGCAAAGGCGTAGGGGATGTGTAACAAGGCCAGACAGGTCTTAGTGTCCTGCTGTATGATGCTGCTTACCACAGCAGGAGGCGACTGAGTGTACATGCCGAGGGAGGAGATGATTTGTGTATATGAGCAGTATTGATTCAAGGAGTAAATGATTAACTGTACCAGGAGTCAGTGTGCTATGAGGTAAGTGGAGGGAAGAAATATACCGTTTGTCATCTTATGCCTGAATTTTGATCATATGTCCCTATTTATATGAGCAATAAACCCTTGTTTTTATCTCTGCTTGTTGGAAATATTCCTCTAAATAAACAGTTGACTGTTTACTCTTTACCTCAGACACTCAGGACTCATCCTGTCTTCAAACAAACGACATTAATTGCTGATCTTTTATCATCAGCTTGACATTTTCATCTTTGAGGGATGAATCATTATTCCATCTCAAAATATTCTTTTCACATCCAGAAAGTAGATTTAAAGATTACAGTTTGCCTCCGAGCAGCATCTGAGCAACAAGTTTATTCATGTGTCGATCACATTTCTAATATCCATATTTTTTTTTTTTCAAACCATACAAACAAGATGATATCTGATTATTGTGCGCACAGCAGATAAACCAGGTTATACTTTATTTTCACAACATACCATGAAGATATCAAGTGACTGCAACAGAAGGGTGACCGTTCACACATTTTACATAATTCAGCTTCTTTGTCATGTTCAGTTCTTAAGTAGTATTCTTTTCCCTCCATATTTCTATTTTGCTTAATCAAAATACATGCACTGGTGTCCTTCCAGGCCGTGATTTTGATCAACCGTCTACTTAAAATCTTTGACTGTCTTTGAAGGAAACCTTCTTGTCTATGTCAACCACAGATACAGTAACAGAAGACAAAATACCTGGGATACAGCAGCATAGTCATTTCATCTTACATTGACCACTAATGACAATGACAATCCACTGACCTATGAATGATCATGGCATCATGTACAGTGAATGCAGCAAACGTGTAAAGTCCTACATCCTTGTTCTGTTGGCAACTTTGATCCCTATAAAGGAATAACTCAACAAGTCACACTTTGTCATCAGGCATGATGTTGTCTTTGTTGATCCCTCTCTTGTCTCTATTCTTCCCAAAGGAGAAAGAAAAAATACCACCAGTCTCCTCAGATGGATTCACTTCCTTTTTCTCCCGTCTCAGAGATACCTGCAGGCAGTCTGCAGGGCTGCCAGGAAGC
Source organism: Pampus argenteus (assembly GCA_036937835.1). Taxonomy (NCBI): domain Eukaryota; kingdom Metazoa; phylum Chordata; class Actinopteri; order Scombriformes; family Stromateidae; genus Pampus; species Pampus argenteus. Next base: position 18,779,506 of record CM072861.1, on the reverse strand, counting down.
AGGCTGGGTGTGGAGGGAGTTGGGTTGGTGCCCCCCCAGATGTATAATGTTTCCCCCTCAGGGCAAGGTGGAAGACCCTTGCTTAGATAGCTGGGGCTTGGACTGGCGGAGGATGGTAGTGTACGTTGACTGCCATTCAAGCAGCTGGAGTTGTGATCGGCGGAGCCTTTGCGTGAGTGTCCAGAGGAGTTGAAGTTGGAGGAACGGTAATTGTATGCCCTCCACCTTGGACGTTTACGCTGGTGACACTGGCATCGGAGGATGCGAATGAAGGCCAGCTTGAACTCACGGTTGTAGCAGGGGTAGATGATGGGATTCAGGCAGCTGTTGAAGTAGCCCAGCCAGAAGATCACCTTGAAGAGGAGATCAGGAGGGCGCAGGTTCACATTAAAAGACCCTGGGAACAGTAGAGTTGAAAGAGAAAATAAACACAGTGAATCACGTGTCACACACTTGTTTTATATATACACAAACAGAAATATAAAAAAATGAGTTGTGTTGTAACAAACAGAGGCTGGGCACAGTGACTTCCTTTCTTGACATCACAGTGATGTTGCCCGGCAACCAGTGGAGACGGGAGTCCACTCCCCCCTGCTTTCAGTCCAAATGCAATGCTTAGCTCTCCATATGTAATGCAACATGAGAGACATATTAATCTTTTTTATCTAACTCTCAGGAAGGAAAGTGAATAAGAGCATTTTACAAAATGTCAAACTTCATCTTTAAACCTCACCCACGGGCATTACAACATTTTTCATCTTCACAACATCTTCATCAATAACATTTATTTGAATTATAGTTTTCAAAGTTCCTGAGAATGTCAGGATGAATTTTGAGGAAATGTTGTATGATGATGATGACGCAGAAGACATCTAACAATTTTCAGTTTAATGGAATTATGCCATAAAAACACATTTTAAGGTAAAGGTGCAACATAGTCTGTTATTGGATTAAAAACAAATTTATGGGTCATGATCTCCTGATACCGATAATGATAACCCAACTCAGGGTATCTGCTCATTTCACTAGCAAGGACCACACCAACAACAAGATGCGTTTGAATGATTTATTGAATATAATATGGACATGATGTTTCTGATTTCCCTGATGCGTTGTGGGGAGGCTTGTAGGTTATCCACTGTGGCTCTCGGGCAACGATGGACCTCCAAGTTGTATGAGGTGTTCTGGGATACCATTGTGGGAGGCTGTGGTAACTACTTGTCCTGATTCTGAGGTGAATAGAGGATCTGTGGCTGCTGTGCTCTGCGATTTCATGAATGACAAGTAATTTGCCAATGTCTCGAAGGAATTCAGGGGTGAACGTACTTTGAAGTAACAGACAGGTGTGGGCTGAACAGATTGTTTGGTTTTGGTTTGCTTCAAATAGAACACCAAGGTGATCTATTTGTGTTCTTGTTGAGACAAGTCTGAAATGCAAGCATGGCGGCGAGGGTCGAAGTGGGTGGGTTGAGCTGTGAATTCGGAGCATCTGAGGAAACCCGAGAAACCGAGCAGGAACATGTAATGTTTTAGAGCAGAATTCATTTGAGAGTCAATGCTGAATATGGAGGAACTGGCGTTGGAAGGGCATCTGCATGAGAAATGAGACCGGGAAGTGACCGGGAACATCAGCTGCATGAATGCTGTGCTAGAAGGAGAGTTTGAGCACCCTTTGTTGATTATGTCGACGACTGTGAAATTGTCTGAGTGAATGAGAACAGACTTGCAGAACCATTCATGGCCCCACATAATGGCGGCTGCTATGATGGGGTAGATTTCGAAAAGAGCTGAAGAGACGACCATCTACCATTGTAGAAACCCCCAAAACTGGCTGAAGGAGCGGCATTGGTGTACAGGTCGATGTCATGTGGATGAAACAGCTGGTCATTGTATAGAAGAAAGAAACTTTGAAAGACACTTGAAAGCACTGGTGATGTCCGCTTTTGAGAGCCATGACCCTTTGGGGATGTTGTAATTGATTGTGGTGTAATGGAAAGAGACTCAACCAATAATGCTACTGACATGGGGTGCTGAACGGTCGATGACTTTGAACTGGATGAATTGGTTGTACTAGTCCTTTACCGTGAGCTCTGGCGTCGCGGTGAGTTGTTGGGGCGTGCGCGATGACGTCACACGGAAGCGACTCCATGTTGACGGAGCGGCGGGAACGACAGGTAACCGCGAAACGTTTGGCTTCGTTATCGGTGCGATGGAAGCGGATCCTCTGGTCGTTGAATGTTTTTTTCGGGGAAAGGCCGCGGTCCAGTCGGCCAGTTATGGCCTTCAGAGGACCTCACTGGAGGGTGGAGACGCCACGACAGGTGTCTTCTTGACTAGCTGGAGTTACTCACCTGGGCGAAGTTGGAGACCCACCGTGATGGACTGCTCTTATACGGCCTCGTCCTTTCTTTGCTGGTGAAAGTGGCGGGTTTGGAGATGTGAAGGGTCCCTGAGGTGAACTGTAGTAATCACGGATGTTGAGGAGAGAAGAACCGGGTGGGACACGGACCAGCTTTTGGACCAGAGTGACCGGGGTCTCGGGCACAGTGGCGGGGGGGATAAGCTTTCAGCTGTTGGAAATCTTTGACTCGGTCGTCCGGATGTTTATTGAAAAGATCATCGCCCGATGGTGACAACTAGATGAGGTGAGTAGATAAAGGATTATGTATCGATGGCTGGGTTGGTGGTTGGTGTTGAATGGCGCTCAGGTGTGTTTGAGGTGTGTTTGAGGTGTGTTTGAGGTGTGTTTGAGGTGTGATCCTGCTCCTGAACTCTTCCTAGTTAAGCTTCAAATTGTGTGGGATTTGTTGGGCTCATTTACATGTAAGATTACATGAGACCATTATTATAAACTGACTGTCTTGTTGAATGACTGACTGATGGTAAATCTGAAACAATACACATAAACTGATTGATACATACTGACATATTGATTCTCTCTGTGACGGCTAGTTACATTTCACCCAAAAGGTGGCAGCATTGATTAAGAATAACACAGTGTTTTACAGTCACTTCCACATCTTATTTTGCCATTAAAGAAAGACCTTGTATTTAGGAAGGCCTTAAAAACAGATAAAGTGCTTCCTTTTAACAAACACTACAGCTGCTCTGTCACAGGTCATTTAGAGCCCTTTCCCCCCTGGATAAAAACACTGTGGGAAAAATGTAGCTGAAATTAAACGGCAGCCGATTCTGTGAGAGGTTACAGAGGTTTCATCACCACAGCAAGATTTCCCTTTTTCACACCCCACAGACTGTGTCAAGTAATGTCAGCATTACAAAACATTTCTACAGGTAAACAGCTGAAGCTGTAAGCGCATGTGTGTGTGTGTCTGTGTGTGTGTGTGTGTGTTTCACACATCATGTATGCTAATGAGTGAGTCAAACCTGATTTAAATTGCATTAATCTGCCTCTTTTTGATTTCACTGCGGCCGAGTTTAAATGGGTAAAGAATATCCTACAAGCTAATGAGGTCAGAGGGGAAAGCTTGCAGAATAAAACCTGGGGTGTGTGGTAAGTGTGAGATTAGTTTGAAAGAGAGACTTTGTGTGTGTGTGGCCAGATGTAACCCACAATGAATATCACATTCCTGCAGAGGCCGAAGACGCACCGTAATTCTCAAACTTTAAAGTGTGAAATTACCTCTGCTAAGATATTACAGGCAGACGGACGCCGCAACGTGTCTCTTCATTAATATCAGTTCAACAACTTTAACAATTATCTTAAGCGATGCGAGGTACATTATGTAATCCACAAAGGAGATGAAATGAAGCAGGCTGAAAGGAGTTGCATCCACTTTGTTATACCCACCCACACACACACCCATACACACACACAAAATGCACCAGTCCAGTGATGAAAGTGATTGTGCAGCAACATGAGGATATGTCACTTCCAACTTTGATTTAAGTCCTACACGGAGAGAGTGTGCGTGTGTGCGTGCGTGCGTGTGTAAACTCTGATTACCAGACAGCAGGATGAATCTAACGCTGTCTCAATGTGTCTTGGCCTCCTGTATTGTAGATGAATGAATCTCTTCTCAGTGACAGTGGTATTTTCACATGCTATTTTCGCTTCTGGACGGCACTTGAATGCGATTACATAACTGTGTGATTTATGCATGTGATTGGGATACAGAGTAGGGTGTAGTGGATTTAATACTCGGTCATTTCTTCTTCCTTCTTTCCCAACCAAAGGTAAAAAAACTCAAGTATATTAAATTTACAATCGTATAAAACAGAAAAGCAGTAAATCGTGACATTGGAGAAGCAGGGACCAGAGAGGAAACGGCGTTGGTTGTTTGAACTCACTGACTCGCTGACCCTGAAGTTTTCTCTGCTTGCATCCCAGGAAGAACTCCTAAACATCTGGAGACCTCTTCTGAGACCAAAATGTGGGACACTGTAATCACCTTCCTTTCCCTATGTTTGACACAAGTTCGGATAAAAGGAAACACAGAAATAAATCTGGTGGACAACAAGTCTTCCTGGAGCCAGATATGGTTCATGTTTGTGTGTTTAAATTTTGTATAAACGCAGTCCATTTTTGTCCCTTGAAGAGTGTTTATGTTGAAAAGCTATAGTATTATATAAGACAATGGTACATAGATAACCATGTGAGGGTTGTTGTTGCTGGTTTTTGCCCCTTCTGTTAAGAGAGAAGTTCAAATGTCCTTCCTGAGGACACACACACACACACATACATACACACACACACACATATCACACACATACACACATATCACACGATGAAACGCAGGAACATCTTAACAAAACAAAGCATCCTGTTATTCTCACTAATTGGAAGAAGCGATGCCTATTCTGTGCCACGTAGAACAGACACACACACACACACACACACACACACACACACACACACACACACAATCTCCCAAAGCTCACACATCCTGTTTCATAACACATCCGGAAATATGATTAATACGTCTTAATCTAAAAGGACAGAAGTGTTATTGCCTTTGCAGATTGCTTTCAATGAAACCATAGCATAAAGCTATTTTTGGAAAATTGGGTTGACATCCCAGAGACCCCAGCCACCACCCCACCCACCCCCACCCCTTTCACCCGCGCTGCCCTGTGGCCCCTTCAACTCAGCTCTGCCACCTCCTTTCTTCTCCATCGCTTTGACACTTAGCACTCTCATTATTCCCCCCCTCCTCCCTTCAAAAACCACTTCAATTACCCCTGGAGCATAGGGGCTGGCCAACACACACACACACACACACACACACACACACACACACATATTATTATCTCTTCCTAAAAAACACACATGCACATGGAAACTATTGGTTAACACCTTACAGTGTTGCTTTCTTTCACAGTAGTGGACACTGCTCAGGCCCTTCACAGGACATAAGTGGCTGTCCTGAGTGTTAAAGAGCAGCTGGTCAAATGTGTGCAGTGAAATAACAGATGTGTCCCTCATGTGCATCGTGTTAACTTTAGTGAACTCCATGTTTCCCTTTTTAATTAGATATGTTTAAACAGAACATTTTGTCATAGTTATACATGGTTATGTCTGCTTAGCTTCGTTAAGCTTTGACATCTTTGTTTTTCCAAACATTTTACTGGAAGCAGCCTCTCAAATGTGAGGATTTGCAGCTTTTTATTTGCCTTGCATTATAGTAAACTGAATATTATGAGTTTTGGATTGTTGGTTAGACAAACACAAGCAATCTGATGACCTTAAATACTAATATATGTCATGTTAGGTCAATTTTAAGGGCACTTTTTCAGAGCAGGTCTAAACCGTGCCCTTTAAAAACACAGACCCAACATTCCCCGATGAGCAGACGCTTGGTGACGGCAGCAAGGACAAACTCCCCTTTATCTGGTAGAAACCTCTAGCAGAACTGCTGTCTGTCTTCCTTTTGTGTGTCCCGTTGATTTATATTCTATAATGGAGCTGCAGTGATTAGTTGATCAGTCGATCAGCAGCAATCCTTATGAAAGGAAAAAAGTACAATGCTCTGATTCCAGCTTCTATAGACACTAAACTGCATATATTTGGATTGTGGGCTGTTGTTGCTTTTTCTGGCGTTTCACTGAAGCAATATTATGTTTGTATTCTACATCTAACTTGTATTTCTTTTAATGAATCAGTTCATTTGATTGTTTATTGTTTTCTAAACGTCTGGTGCACAATACAGCCTGTCTTGATCTGGATTTGAATTTTGCATAAAGTCTTTGTGTTACTCTGTGTTTGAACAGTGTTTAGCTGCATTGTAGTGATTTTCTTTTTTTTTTTTTTAATAGTGTCAATCAGAAAATACATGGTTGACATCAAAGATAAAGCTGCCTTTTTGTGCAACTTTAGCTGCTTTCATTAATCGCCTCCTTAAAAGCTTTGGATTTGTTTCTGATTATTTTCTGTATAATTGGGCTGTTAAAGAGTCATTTCTGCAATAACTTTATTTGGTTTGGTTTATATATCTCACTGTTACTGACAAACACACACTAACTTAAAAACTTGGATGTAATGTTTATAATCTTGAAGTCTGTATACCTTTGCTCCAAGGTATTTACGTGATTTGAGTCAAAAAGCTGAGATCAATTGTGAAAGAAAGAGTTCAGGAAGTTTTTTTTTAAAATAACATTTTGTCTGCGGTCAGTGAGGGTCCGAAGTCAAAGTGGTTCTGCATCATCTTTGTAGGTGTTTAATCCTTTTAGAAATCAGTATTTCAGCACCATTCCACGTATGCACGCACACACAGGCGAAACACACGTGCCAAGCACCGCCACCAGCACAAACACACACACACACACACACACACACACACACACACACACACACACACTGACAATCAGAACCTCCCCATACATTAGATATCGGTGACTTATGCGGAGGAAGCAGCAGGGTAATAACAAGTGTGAGACAGGAAACCCTACTCTGTGGGTAGAGGCCAATGAATACTCGGGGAGGGAAGGAGACCACTGCTGCCCTCTCAGACATTAAGTTCAGACATGAGTCACACAAAAGAGGGGAAGAACAAACTTAAATTGAAGAACAACAACATCTCCCACAAATCCCCCTTTTTAGAAATAGGGGAAGCTGTGGTGCAGGGAAAGAGAGCGGTTTCTGTGTCCTGCTGCGATAAATTGGAGTAAACTACATGTATTTCAGTTACTAGTTAACTACAGTTTGCAGTAGTTGGATGGTAGTTTAACCACATTCAGATCTTAGTAGCTTATTCAGTAGTTAAATACAAACTACATGTACATACATTATGTCCTTTCACCTGTGATTTGATTAAAATCACCTTTTGCGACAAAGATGTCTGCGTTAGCCTTTTTCCTGATTCCTCCTCAACAATTTCAACTTTTTAAAAGTTGTTTTAGTTTGACAAGAGAGTAGTTAAGATGCAGTTTAACTAGTAGTTTGATCATCTACAGCTTTAAAAATAGTTTTCACGACACCGATAGTGGTTGCATTATGTGAATTCCCTGCCAGAAGATCGTTGGACTTTTGTTTGTATGTTTTTCTTTCATGAATATTGAAGAGCGGTTAAAAAGCAGCATGAAACGGCGTTGTTTGGTGCTTTGTCAGTATGCTGCATCAGAGTTTGTATAAAGTAAAGTAGCCTCTGGTGGTTTCTTGGCAGTTTGTTGATTAGTGTTACATAAACAGGCCTAAACCTCCAGTACCCTCTGTTCTCTGAAGCCTCTCAGATCTGAAAATCTTTGGAAAATTACATTTGTTATGTGCTTTTGGCATCTTACTAGGAATGCCCCGAGGCACATTAAGCCCTGGCTATGTGAACATTGCATTGTGGTGCTTGCCTCAGGTAGTAATGTGTGTCCATGTGAGGATGTGATGAGCTGCAGCTCGAAGCCACGGGCAAAAAAAACAAAAAAAAACATTCCCATATGACCAGAGCAAATGTATATGCACAAGGACACATGCTGATACACAAACACACATTCACATAGACATGCAACCATAACACGATGTGTCACAAGGGATGAATTCCAGTCCGGACAAGGAATCGGGCAAATGACCATTCAAAATACAGCAGCAGCCGTGCTTGTTCAGACTCTGTTCAAGTTCAGCCTTTTCTGTCTGAACTCAATCGTAAATAAATTCATATTGTTTTCTTAACCTCCTCGCCACCACTCGACCCACAGCGTGAGCATGTCACCGCAGAATATATATTGTTTAATTTCCTCTGCCGGTCCTTGAACAAGCATGACGGTAGTGTTGCCAGGCTCAGTGGCATCAAGGAGCCCCTGCAGGCCCCACAGGCCTCTGGATCATCTGACTACAGCAGATGGACGCCATCTACTTTTCACTTGGCACCACACGCATGAGTGTATTTGTTGCATCAACAGATTCACTGAGTCTCAGGGAATAATGCAAAAGATAACACTAATAATATTTGGATAAGCTTGTGGAGAATTCCTTCTCATTCTCTGAAAAAACATGCTTTCAATCCCTCGTTATGGGCCCCGAATTCAGAGACTACAACATCAGTGTAGCAGAAACTTTTGATATTAGGAGGATAAATGCTGCCGAATGGTGAGATTTTGTAGGCTCAAGAAAACATGACGCAAACTTATTTAATTATATATAAAGAGGCTGAGTCTTTATAGAAGTAATGCTCTTGCTGTGCCTTCTATTAAATGCTGCAGTAATATATAGCTGATGTTATTCTATATCCCTGCAGTTTAAAAAATGACCACCACAGTATATCAAAGCCCACTCATAGGTTTGGTGACAATTCAGAGCAGTAAATGCTACCCCAGAGATGTTTGCAGTTCCAGCTACAGATATGATTTACAGCCTGCAGCTGCCTCACTTTAACTTCCTACAGACATTTAGATGACTGTAATATATTTTCTCATTAACTAATTGAATATCATGAGGTTGGTTTTTTTTTTCACATTGAAGTGGGCTGTGGGGGAATAGGAAGAGTGTTATACTTCAAACATCATCAATTAACTTATCATAAGTAAATTTATGACCACATTAGCAAATGAGACCGAGGGGACAGTATGAAAATGACCTATTGAACCTACCTATAGGCAAGGCGAGAAAGAAGGGCAGCCAACAAAGCGTAAACATGCCGACCACAACTCCTAAAGTTTTTGCCGCTTTCTTCTCCCGGGAGAATTTCAGGAGTTTCACGGTGAGGGAACTCCTCGCCTGGTGTCCGCGGCCCTTGCCGGTGCCGGAACTGCCGGGCTCCTCCTGCACCTGAGACCCTTTGTGGATCCTCAGAGTCATCTCGCTGGAGTTCATCCTCTCACGCATCACCCCGGCCTCCAGGTTCTTAGTGGTCCGTTTGGCGACTATATACACCCGGCAGTACATGACCAGTATAACGACGAGAGGGATGTAGAAGGAGCCGAGGGAGGAGAAGAGCGCGTAAAACGGCTCCTCGGTGATGGGGCACACCGTGTCGTCCGGCGACGGCGGCTGTTTCCACCCGAACAGCGGTCCGATGGAGATGACCACTGACAACACCCACACCCCGAGCATGGCCAGCAGAGCCCGCTTCTCGGTCACGATGCACGGGTACTGCAGCGGGTGACTCACTCCGATGTAGCGGTCGATGGATATTACGCACAGGCTCATGATGGACGCGGTGCAGCACAGCACATCCACCGCCGCCCAGATATCACAGAAGATCCTGCCGAACACCCAGTAGTCTAGGATCTCCAGCGTGGCCGACACCGGCAGCACCGTGGTGCCCAGCAGCAGGTCGGCGATGGCCAGGTTGATGATGAAGTAGTTCGTCGGTGTCCGCAGGTGCCTGTTGCACACCACCGAGAGGATGACGAGGATGTTTCCCGCGATGGCGAACACGATGAAAGCTCCCAGCACCAAAGCGAGCGGGATGGCTCGGGTGAGGGCCACCTCGCCGGGGTCCGAGTGGTTTCCTCCGGAGCTGTTCGTGAAGTTTTTCCACAAGTTTGTAACATTGTCAGTGCTCAGACTCATTTTGACTCGAGAGGTCCTCCATAGCAGGCTTCAGATCACTTGTAACTGCAACTCACGAAAGAGCGTAAACAAACATGAATAAACCGTACAGATGTCCTAAGTCTGCATGCTTTAATTGCTCGTTAGCAAAAATGTGTCTCCAAATCTGCGCTGAGATGTTTGATCAGAGGAAACCGCTCAGTGTGCAGTCGTACAGTCCCCATGCAGCCCTGTGAGGGGGGGCAGCAGTCATCTCCTGCCTCCTCTTCCACCACGCACTCATCTGCCATATACTGACCAAACATAGGCTACCTAAAGGCGAGTCTCTGAAGCACGCATGACGCATCGTCATTACGCGACGAGCTGTAACGCAACAGAAAACATCTATTTGCACCATTTCATGGGACTTTGCGGGATGGAGCGGAGAGTTGCGCATTCTAGCAGAAACGCATGTTGTATTTGTTTATCTTCACTGTGGGAGGGTGCTTAAGTGGACAATTACAAGTGAAAGAAGTTGGTGCCAAAACCACCTTGACTTCGTATTGGCAGGCACATTTATTCCAATGTAAAATAACCCTTGAAATTAGATCTACTCAGTTTTCTGCTTTGTGTGGGAAAATTTAGGATGATCAGGCAGAAAAAAAAAAAAGGTTAAGGTTAAGCCCGGAAGGTCAAATTGATTAAGTTTAAAAGCAGATAACAAAATCACATACAATCCTTCTCTGCTATGACGGATATTTCTAGTGAAATAGATTCCTATTTTGGTCAAATGCAGGAGTTGTTCAATGTAAATGTGTTAGTGAGGAGTGATTTAATGTGTTCACAAACACAACTGTTTAAAAGGGGTTTTTGTTACTTATGATGCAACATTATGGAGGATAAACATGAGCAAAAGTTACCTGTGGGAAAAAAACAAAAAACATTTATAATTCCCATACCTGTATACATACGTTATGATGTGAATCACATTAAGCCAAATATGCTGCTCATGTACAGATGTACTTGTTTATGATGATTGGTGATGTACCTAATAAAAGTAATGAATGTCTTTTTATGTGGTGTTTGCCTCCACCTTCTTCTCAGCCATGCCCCTCCCCTTCATCTGTCTTGTTGTTCAGGTTATGTTATAATTATGGGTTCATAATTCGTTATTTTGTTTGTTCACCACAACAAATCAAGAGCTAGATCTTAATCTGAAGACTTTATTTTTATTTTTATTATAGTGAGTCGTAAGGATTTAAACAACTTTGGTCCCATCACTGTTTTACGGTTACTTAAAGAAGCTTTCAGAGAGAAGCTGTCAGAGCTCAATAACACACTCAGCTGCAAATCAAGAGCTCCCTAAGTTTTTCAGAGCAGATTACGCTCAAGATTACATCTCAACCCTTCAACAGGCACTCGGGTATTATGATCTTTTTTTTCCTAAAAGATGAATCACCTGGAATTATATCAGTTCATATCTCAGGACTGGAATTTAGTGCTGGGTTGAAGCACATTACACTGCCCATTTCACTTGATTGAATACATCGAGCTTTCAAATAACATAAATGCTTCTGCTGCTCAACGTGCTGCCAGGCGGAGACAAGTCTCATATCTTTTTACGGACTTCTCTCAGAGCATCTTCTTGCCTTTCCCGTGTGCTTCCATGGTGAGGATTTGTCTTTAGTTCAAGAGGATCAACTTTTCTTCTCGGGAGGTTAAATGATATAAATCTTGAATTACATAAGACACGAAAGCATTTTGATTTCTTTGTAAAGACATAGCTCTTGGTTTTAGATTAATTTGTCATCGTTTTTGTCCATTTAACATTCATCAAAAAAAAAAAAGAACACGTTTTTCTAGACTGTAGATAAGGATATTTCCACATTCGGCATATTTTGTTTTGCAATGTCAAAGATTTATATCTTGTACAGTTCTGTTGAAATAGTTATATTTAAAGCATTGACTCGTCATGATATAAAACAATAGTTTGTTTAATTTCTGGGTAATTTCCAGATCTTAAACTCTTTGAGTTCAGCTGTGTTGGTTGAATCTTTTTTCCTGATGTAAAGAGTTTAAAAGGTGAGAGTCTCTTTGACCCTTTGCTGACCTCAATATAATCTGGTCATGGCACAGTGTTGTACCGACTGAAAGCGTGCGTGTTCAGCAGTATCGAGTTCAACTTGAGCATCCTTTTATCACAACATTGAACACATAGGACTGATTCACTAGCAGCATGAACTGTGATAAACTGTGCAAACGAAGTGTTTTAATAGCACTATATGACAGTTGTGGGACTTTTCAGGTCTGACTTAGATGTTGACACAGGAGGTGTAGAATCTAGCGTAGCGTATGCATATAATCACTTCCCATTATATTAGTTATATTTTGACCTAACCTGACAACAATTCTGGCACCTGGGAACCAAATGAGCAGTTCATTTATGTAACACAAGGGTTCTCATGTGAGGGCAAAGCTCCCCTTGTAGTTCATATGATGTTTTTATCCCATCAGTCGGCAGATATATGCCAGCTGGAAGTGAAACCCACACACAAACCGAATCTATAGCAGCCCACCTGGATGAGTGGGCTCTTGCATGCCTGCTCGTGCAGTCTCTCCCACACCATATATGGATGATGTTGTGTAATATGCAGAGACCCAGAAAGTACTTTTTGTTGGATAACCTTTTTTTTTTGGGATGAGTAATATGATTTTGGAACAACCATAAATAGACTTAAGAAGCCAAGATTGAGAACTTGATTAGTTCTTCCAGTTTTGTTTCTCCTCTACAAACAGAGAAATATCTACATCATCCAAAAGCACTGAGGACTGAGGCTTGTACAGTCTGTATCTATCACTCATAGTAAGTTTTATTTTAGCATGTTTAGAGTCTGTATTATAATGTCTGTAAAAATAACCTCGACGCGTGTACCTGCAATTATGCAAGCGAACAAATCTATCGTCTGTAAGGTTATTAAATCAAGAACACTGTTTAGTTCTGGCTGAAGGAGAAAGAAAATATGAGAAAAACGGGCACAAGATAGGGCTGATTAAAAAAGACAGTGTTTCAAAGAAGAAAAAGTCACGGCTGATAAGCTGAGTTGAACTGAGCCAAAAGTTCCCATTAGATGAATCTCATGTGCTTAATCAGCATCACACAGTGTTTGATCAGTCAGACTGGGCTGGTGGAGAGATCATCCTCCACCTGAAGGGCAAACAAAAAGAGGGAGTAGTAAATTAGAAGTGACAGGAGTTGGGGGTCAACATCAAAAAAGTACTTAAAAGTTTATCTGTAGATAATATGAAGCTTCAACTGAGTTAGTCAGATAGTGAGTAGATATCGTCCACAGTATTTTTTTTATTTCAGTACTTCTTTGTGTCTGAATATCCAGTGTTTTCCTGATCAGCTGCAGTATAATAAAGTATAATAATGGAAAAAAGGGAATTTGGCACTAAAAATATAGTGACTAATTTGGATGTCTAAAGCTGTCCTCCATCGCTTACGTAGAAAGTACATTGTGAAGGGAATCCCTTAATGGCCCCATAAAGCCTGTTTCACAAAAAAAATACTTATTTTACATTAATAGCACCTTCAGCATTTATTACATAACGTTTTCCAAAAATATTATACTTTAATTGATCAATAATATTATCTTCTGTCTTTTTTAGCACCGTTCCCTCTCTTGCAAAAACAAAAAAAAAAACCCCGATCCCGTCTGGTTTTCTTTCAGAGGAGCTGCAGTTTCACACTTCAGCTCATGGATGTGACAGGCATAGCCACCTTTCCCATTGACCACATCACTGAAACCAAACGCGGGCCGGCAGAGTTAATATTTTTGTTTCCCTCACAACGGACATCTGGGGCGGCTGTTGAATTTCTCTCTCTGTCTCTCTCTTTTTTTTTTTTTTTAGGATTTTGGACCAAAAAAAAAAATCCACATTTCTGTTCAAGACTCCAAAGATTGTCACTTAAAATAGGAAGTGAAGTTAAAGACTCATGTGGGAGTTTGCTGGGAATCAATTTGACAGGCAGTAAAAGATAATAATGACAAGTTAAACTCCACGATAAGCCGACCAATTACCAAATGTGCTGTCTTTTCTTGTGACTTTTATATTAAACTGAAACCTTAACAGCTTTATTATATGTTATATATATTTATTTTTTATTTTTATGGACATACCTTCATTCTTTCAACAGCTGCAAAACAGATTCTTCCTGACAGTGCAAAGAAATATAGCATTGCAGTGATTACTGCAGCGCTACTGTGGAAGAAGCCCAAAACCTTTCAGCTGAAATCCAGACGTAATGAATTGAAACCATGTTCCCCACTTTCCATATGTCAAACCGCTGATTTTAGCCCTTCACTAATATCTCATGAATGCAGATCTGTTTATGCAGCTTTGCAAACGTCTTCTGCTGCAAATGGAAATACTTGAGAGAGAGAGAGAGAAGGTTGATATTAGCCCCTCGACCAGCTAATTTAAAACATTTTACAATGAGTGCATTAACCGAGCTGCTATCCCGTGTCATATTGGAATTTGTGTGCGAACAGCAACCAGACAGTTTTTCTTACGTTTCACACTCCTTTTCCAGGTTCTGGGTTTCGTCAGCCGCATCACAGCGGAGTTAAAGGCTATGAGAAATGTTGTGATGAGGGCACGAATGGATTTCAGCTGAAACGTCAGAGTGCCATCGAATATTTTCTTGTCAGGAACAGTTTGTGATCATTACAAAGAGTTGAATAGTGTCAGATTTCTTTCAGTAAAGTCCTTTCTTTTTTTTTTTTTTTTTCTACATTAAATGCTCTGAACCACAGTAGGAAGAAAATATCACACGCTTCACACAGTCTTCTCCCTGTCTAGCATTAGTATCTTGTATTATTATGCTGTGCATGTACGTCTATTGGTGCAGTTTGTTCTAATATTACTGGCATTTGTGGCTTATTGTTATTACGTGTTGATGGCATTGCAATGTGAACGTCCTCTGCAAATGCCTCGCTCATGCTTGGCAATAAACTAGAACTTTTAAAATCTACAGCAACAGCAACGTTGACACGCTGACTTTATCTGTCGGATCCAGTCGGTCCATTTGTTTTCGTCCAATTTGAATTGTAGCCGTTTGAACTATTTGGAAATTACTCTCGCGCTTGTGGATCTTGGAGCGGAGCAGCGCAAATAATTTAAGGACAACAAGATCCTGGTGGTTACATCACAGCTTTCAGGATGGCTCAGCAGCAAGCATCATTCAGTGAAGAGTAATGAAAAGAGAAGGAAATGGATTTCATCAATGCTGCTTAACTGCCAGTGTGCCAGAGGAGACCAAACTGTTTTGGCTGCACAAAAGAGCAGATAGATAGCCTTTCTCTTGCTTATAAAGAGCCCAGAGCATGATTGAGCTTATCTGGTAGAAGATGCTTTTAAACACTATCCTTTTACTCAGCTTCTCTCTGGATTTCACTTTGTCTGCCCCTCCCTCTCGCTTTCTTTTGACATTACTGGCCATCACGGATAAGTTATCATACCTGCTATATGTGTGATACCTACCCTGTTGGAAATGAACAGCTGGCAAAGAGGTGATTTCCTCCCTCCCTGGGAAAACTGCAAGTCCAGCACTTTCTAAAACACTTTTTATGTTTAGACAAAAGGGAATTGGATGCATCACTTCAGTTTGATAAACCTGTGGTACGGTTCCTGGCTGACCCCCATCAGAAACGCTCATGACTGGAAAATCAATGTGTTAGAGCAGGTTGTTTGACAAAGATAAAAAAAGGACCCGGGGCAGGGGCGTGTGTGTGTGTGTGTGTTTGTGTGTGTGTGTGAGGCTGATGGAGCGGACTGTAGTTGGGTGGTAGGTAGGTGTGTTCAGCAGAGCAGATTCTTGGCCGATTATGCTTGAGGCTGGAAATGGCCTGGCAGGCGCCCAGGCTCGACATACAGAGTGCTGCTGAGTGGACACTTTAGCAGCGCAGTGAGCCCCAACCATTAGATGATTGCCTCTGAGGTTTTGTGACCAGAGTGAGACTTGTTATGTCTTTCAATGTTCTCCCTGCAGGATCATGATGAGGTCTTTTTATCCACCGCAGGGCACCACAACATCCTTAAGACTTCATAAAGCTGCCCACTGCATGTTTTCGTACCAATACAGAAGAAATACCAATAGATATGATGCTGCGGCCCCAGATTAGAGAAGCCTCCAGGTGATTATTTGAAAAGAGTCCTATTTCACCTCCAATGACAGCTTGTTAGTTCTTCAAAGATGTGATGATTGGCTCTATCAAATAGCATATTATTAGCAACCTCAGGGTTCTCCATTATCTAAAAAAAAAAAAAAAAAAGCATATTGTAGTAATTTTGCTCCACATTCAGAGGCCTCGATGTGCACTTCAGTATTTCATTTGAATACAAGCAATCTATTCGAATGCCATCTTATTCCACCTGGAAGTAATATGCAATTTGTGCTCGGGGTGATTTTTTTTGTGCTCATTTTGAAAGACAATGTGTGTGTGTGTGTGCATATGTGCGAGCATTGTTGTGTCTTTCTTTATAACTAGAGCTTGATTGTCACTTTGTCACAGGTTATGATTAAAGAGTGTGTGGAATATGAATGTAAGCCTGTGAGCGTGCAGAGCTATATGTCAGTAGATAGAGCTGACAAACAGAGATGACAAACTAGCTTGACGTGAGGATAAGAACAGATCAGAAAAAATTATAGTGTTTCAGCTTTCTTTGTTCGTCTTCTTTTGACACCAAACCTTTTGGCTGATGCCATTGAAATCAAAGTTACAACAATTATACATTTCTATCTTTTATTATGACTAACGCAGATACGTTCAGTTGTAGTGCTTTTAATCTGGCCGTGTCTCAGCCCATCAAGGAAATTAAAAGGGGGGAAAACGGGGACCGGAGACCTTCGTGAGCACATCTCTGTATGTTGTGCTATAAACTAAATTTAAACTTGGCGCTGGGCCTTCAGAGTTGAATGAATTGCCGTCAGTAAAAGCCTCTCATTCAAATCTACACTTACGATATATCAAGGAAATATTTATGTTATGTCGTCCTGCTTGTCTCATTTAGGTCAAGCAGCGTAAACTAAAGATGGAGGAAGGAAGAGAAAAACAATGAAAGGAAAACGCATTCCTGGCTAATAAACACATACTAAGAGTTATGTAAAAAAAAATGATGAAATGCTCCTTAAGCCTTTTTAGCCACGCTAGCAGCACTAGCGGCTGGTCTTTCTATAACAGACAGGATGGTTTGTCATGATCCTGTTGATTTTGGTGATCATCTGATTTTTCCTCTTGTGTCAATATGAGGTTTTGATGCTAGGTTGCTAACACTTTGAGATGGGGAACATATTGTAAATATATGGTAATATATCATCATGTTAACATCCTGTAGTCAGTGTTTAGTTTAAAGCACTGCTGTGTCTGAAGAGAAATGAATAATTAGTGTTTAAAATGAGGGATTTCTACATGTATAACTGTATAACTGTGCTCATAAAATTAACTTTTTCTCTTCGGGATTGCAGTCTGTGGGTTTTTTCATTTGACTTTCTGTTCTGTTGGACTGTTTTAGGATATTGTGATTTTGGAATATGCTAGATGTACTTTAGACAGAGATGGACAAAAAAAAAAATTAGATTTTTCTCTCTGGTGTGTGCCACGAATCGTTTTAGAATTTGGCTGATGAATTAGTCGGATTTAGTGCCAGTTTTTGTAGCAGTCCCTTGTCACACTTTCCAATTATTTTATTTTGTGATGCGCAATATGAGCTTGCAAGAGTTTTTTTTACACACACAAAATGTACTAAAGTTGTTGTCAGTATAGACAATCTGTACACAACTCATCAGCTGCTGTGTGACGTATTGCTTGTTTAGCAAAAGTAAAGCAAGCAGACTCGTTTTTGTTCATTGATCTAAAAAAAAAAAAGCACAGAGCCAAGAACGTCACATGACCTCTGCTCCAAAGCCTTAATGAAAACCTATTGAGTTTGAAGTGACAGTGAATCTGCCTGCATCAGTGGTGCTCTGTTTCTCAGAATATCCTGTTTAAAAACTTGTAAATACCTTCCTGTGCCTGGGGTGTTTTACAAATGTAACAAACAAAGGTAGCATCTTCTCCTCAGGAAGCACATAGTAAGGTTGGTAACAGACGAGCAACGACCTGCTGAGGCTGCCTTTCCAAATTGATTTTTTTTTCATTGAAGAGAAGGGACATTCTGTCCTCCTTCAGGTCCAGGTGCACTGTGCTCATCCCACACTAATTTTCTCATGTGAATTAGTTTATTTTGAGCTGCAAAAAGCCCACCAAAGACTCTCTTTCGAAAATGTCAAAAAAAAAAATTATAATCAAAAACAAAAAACAAAATGCTGGGATCCACAGGAGGCCTTTTCATGGATAAGAAACATACAAAAACATAAAGACATTTTTTGTGGGAAGAGAGACAACTTTTCATAGTATAGGTCTGTTTTGTTAGCACAGATATCTGACATTGAAAAAAAGGTCTTTGAAAGCAGCAAGAGGTTTCTGATAATGATAATATGACCGCGGCCTCCAGACTCTGTGAGCCAAGGTCCCTCAAGGCCCCCCTGTAGAGAAAGAGAAGTTGTCAGTATATAAAATTGGCTTTTCCTCTGAGCCCCTGCTGCCTTTACTGTATTTAAAAAAACATCTACAGCGCAGCTGCGGTTTAGCTGGTATGTGCTCGAGTTGAAGGTCGTTGCCCTTCAGCGGTTTTCCATCACATCCCAACAAGCATGAACATACTACATGATTCAATTTGAGTTCAATGTGAACATGAAGATGTTGAACGTAACACTGTAAAGGTGAATTTCAACATTAATATTATTATTATTCTTGTGATCGTGTTCGTATGACTTCCACAAGTGTTTCCGGGCATGTTTGTAATATCTCCAATATTCACGCTCCTTTTAGCTCTGTTTTGTACTCCACCAACTCCTGAGGGGAATATCTGGCTCTTTAGCTCCTAAATGCTCCACTACATAGTTTATACCCTGCATGCACGGATATAAGCTGGTTTGACGGACCCTCAGGTGCTCTATATCTTGCATATTTGTGTCCTTTCTGTCCGGTGTCTCAAAATTATCGAGATGTATCAGTCACCACTGGTTCATCTTTTGGAGGTTATTTATTTATTTATTTTTTGAAGCTGTGCTGTCTTGTGATTCCAAGCTGGACCAGCTGGAAAACCTCATCACATCTCAAGTCTGAGAAGCGAGATGCTTTCTGAGATGCTGAACAGAGTTATCATTCCCAAAGGTAGATGTTATATTTATAGGTTCATATGTTTGTACTATTCTAAATCTCAGCTTCAGGATCCTTCCCCGTGTGTGGACAACGGGTATGTCTTCACGGTGGAGTCGATAACTGGCAAAAGATAACTTGGACCTGCTGCTGTGAGTAATCATGAGCTGGGATCATATGCGAGTGATTTGTAGCTGTTCCAACAAACTGTGGAAACACTCGCAACTCTGAATGTTCTAGTTTGGGAGGTTTACATAATATGTAAAGAAACATGAACAGCACAAAAAAAAATGATCATCACAGAATCTTTTTGGACGACATGCCAAAAGGGAAAAAGTACATGAGTCAAAATAAACTTTTTGTGGAAGTTTGTAAATAAGTGCCAAAATAAGACCTAACGGATAGCTCTCTTGACATTGACCATGGCCAAACCTCTGTGAGGAGGGAGATATTTTCATCCTGAGAATTGCTGTGGACCATGAGACTCTTGGGCAGCGAGTAGGAGCAGGGACTCGGAGTATTTCTGTAGATGATCGAAAAATAGGTCTGGACACATTCAGAGCCACTAAGAGCAAGATGGATTACCAGCGTTTCTTGAATTCCAAATTATGAGACGTGCAGAAACTGTTTCCAAATTCACCTCACACTGAATTTCAGGTGTTTTTTATTTTTTTATTTTTTTTGCCAGTGATCAAACACAGATATCAAAACCGCTTCTGTTTAGTGTCATTCATCACTTATCTGATTTATGGATCCCTGTAGTGTGTGTGTGGGGGTGAAGAAAAGTGCTTGAGCCATGACAAAACTATTCCTCAAACCCCAATGCAGGAGTAGCTCCAGCTTTCATATCTGCTCATAGAAGTAACTGTATTACTCTTTGAGCAAATTATCAGCTGTGTAACCCAATATAAGCAAATGTTGGGGTTTGTGGATGTGGTTAAAACTGTGTGACAGCAGTCACTTTGGAGCACATAAATATTTAGGGAAAAACTCAGCTGCTTCCAAGCTGGGAACACATGGATGCAGTTAGCGCTGGGAGAGGTATTAGACATGGACAATGACAAATATGTGTACATAGTTTTATTTATTTAAGCCCGAGTGCATCCACTGCGTGTGTGTGTGTGTGTGCGCATGTGTACCAATGAACATTAAGACTCCAGGAAGTTACTGCGCCTGGCCAAGAAATAGTTTGAATGTGCCAGTGTCTTTTTTACCGTAAGCTGCCAGTATCATCATCATAGTTTCCAAAGCTGTTGGATGGTGAACCAGCTTTGGAAAACTGCCTCCCCCCACACCTTTCCAGCGTCAGGATTGGGAAGACATGCTGCGTCTGACAATCTCTTGTCACTTTCCTAAACCGATGTAATCCGACATTCAGTCACTTCACGCAACGGTTAGCCCGGCCGTGTGGTGATGTCTCTCTCTCACTCTGAACTATTTCCAGTACTGGTACGAAGAAGCGCCTTTCAGTAGAGCCTGCTGTGCAGCTTCATATTTTCCATGCAGTCATGAGAGTGGTATCGATCCATGTCTGTCTGTCAGCAGGAAATCTAATAAGCGCATTTCCCAAGTCAAAGAAAAAACCCCGGGAGAGCTCTGTGGTCAGTCAGTGTGTCTCTTATACATTTAAAAGTCCCTTTGGAATACTAATGCAGAAAAAAACCAAAACAATTCGTATCATTTGCTTGACCGAATACTTATAAACTTCGCTTTTAGATGTTTTCCGTGCCTTTTTGTTCTGCCGTTTTACTGTGTCTGTCTTTCACACTCAACTCTTCTTTGTAACTCATATTATATCATATCATATATTCTCCTCTCTCTTATTTTCACCATTTAGCAAATGTGTGCGCCTACGAAGCCATTTTCTTAATTAGAGTGAAAAGGTGCCGTTCAATTTGAGCTCAGGTAAATGGATCAATACCCTGGATGATAGTGATGATAGAGAAACAGCTAATTTCAAGGAACATTGGTTTTCTGAGAGCTGGCTGTGTGAGCTTGATTAACCGGAAATTCATTTTCATTACCAGCGTGTTAGTGATGAATATTTTAATGAAAAAAAAAAGGATTAATCAAATATTGCTTCTTTTATACTTTGTGAAAAAGTCTTGACATATTGTGATGACATTCACTGGCTAGACTGTCCAATTGATTAATACCAGTCTGTCTCAATGTGACAGAGCAGGTAAATATATTTAATATACTATAAAAGCAGATAGTCAGTGGCTGTGCGGCGGCTTAGTGGGAATGCAGAGAGGAGATCGGGGCTGAAACTAACCTGCTCCAAGATTACTGTTTTATAGCTGATCCTGACCTTTGACCTCTCAACTCCTTTATACTCCTCCAACTTTACTTTAGACTCGGAGCAGCACTCAGCTGTTTTTGCACTGTTGTTAGTCAGACATTATGTAACATTTCTACAGAAAACTAAAAATGACTAGACCTATGTTATACATTTTGTTGAGTTATCTATTGACATTATCCCAATTGTTTCCAATAGTTTTCAAACATGGAGGAATCCATAATTTTAATCGATCCATTTCCTTCGGTCACCTGTCAATGGCATCATATCCCCCAGAGCGTATGCACATCTTCAGAAGCACCACTAGACTTCGTACTAGTTCTTTAACTATGGTGAGGTCTTGTCTGTATAATGTCTGGTTGATACGACGAGTATGAACACAAGAATACATAAGAATAAATGGTCTGATGTGATGGAGTCATAGAAGCGTACTTGTATGAGCTGGAGTATTCAGAGTTGTGCTGACAGGGAGAGACTGAGGGCAACAGCCGGCACTAACATTACCTTGGTATGATGGCTGTCATTTGTCTTTGGGGAGTTGTTTCTTTGCTCAGCTGGTGTGAAATTATAGATTCCCATTCCCAATGTAGATTTCTTGGGGAACTATGCGAAGGAGCAGTGAAGTTGTTCTGGCAGCTTGTGGTACCACAACACCTTATTTTTTTACTTTATTTTTCCTCTAATAGTGATTTACTGATACATCTTATGCAATGTAAAAACATAAATATTTACAGCAAACAGAGCTGTGCCATTGTATTATACTTAATCTGCAGCACAAATAAGTCGATTAGTCTTTTTATCAAGACCAAAGTGTAGTAATAGTTGCAATTTTAAAGTCAGTAATTACAATAATTGCTTCCAGACTTGAGCCACTGTGGTTGACTCAACTCACCAGACTGATGGCAACTGTTGCACCGCAGTTCGTTGTTTTGGTTTTCCTGCTCAGCTTGTGTTAGTCTCAGTCTGATAACTGTTAGATAACTCGATCATAATCTCAGCCATGTCTTTTAATCTTTCAGTAGGCTCATGTTTTACCACCTTCAATTTTCAACAGTTTCAAGACATCCATAAACATTGTCTTGTAGGGTTTTAGACTGCTTTATCCAGCGTTGTGCACAGCAAGAATTACATTTTGCAGATTTATTTTACAACACCCTTCAACCTTTCCTAACTGTTGCTTGGATGATAAAAACACAACCCCGAGGGATAAATTAACTTGGTTTCCCTCAGGAGTAAAAGATACTGGAATAGCATCCGGCCCCAAACTAAGGAAATTCTTAAGCTTAAGCATCTGTGTTTGTATTATGAAACTGATATTTGACCAACTTGACATGGCTAGGATGGCCGATGTTCCAGTTTGTTCAGAAATGCATCTCTTTGCTCAAAACTGCAGAAAACAAGCACAACCATCTGTCGGCTACAAGCAGAGCTGCACATCACAGAAGGATATGCCAGACTGTAAGAGATGCTCTTTTGCTTTGATTGGTCTCTTCAGAATCAATCCGTTCATGTAAAAATGGTGCTTTGCAGAGGAAAGATTATATTGTACCCCTGTAGATAACAGTGTGACCTCAGATACTCTCAGATACTTCACCATCGAGTTTGCTCAACATGATGATTGCATTATTTGGGAATTTGTTTAGATGCACAACAGTTGTCTGTGGCCCTTTGGGCATCTGACCACTCGTCCTGAGGGTAATCCAACCATGTACATGGGCAGTCTGGTATGCACAAAGCCATATAAACAGCTTCTGTTCTTGTTTGTGGCTTCCTGTCTCTCCCCATCTTCCTCATGAGTCCCAGCAAGAGGCTGTTATAACAAGCTTCCCATGTAAAATCTCACTAGTCTTGCCAAAAAGTCTGTCCCTCACCCACCCACTCCCCCCATGTGCTGCTTCTGTTTATCTGTTTGGTGTGAGGTGTTTGGTGTAACATTAGGTAGATTTCCAGAATGTAAAGGGCTGCACTTTAAATATGAGTTAAACAAAGCAAGTGGGAGGCTGTCGAGTTGTTGTCCACTAATCACAGGGTCCTAAAGGGTCTGATACTGAACCCCAAATTACCTCCTGTTGGTTAAGCCATTGGCAAACCAGTGTGTGTGTGTGTGTGTGTGTGTGTGTGTGTGGTCTGAATGAGAGGCAAATTGTAAAGCACTTTGAATGAAATTAAACACTATTTTCCAGTGTGTCATGCTGAAGGAGGATAAACAGCAGCCAGAGAGGTTTTTTCATAACCTGGCAACCCAAAAGATATTCTTATTAATGACTCTTTTATGATAATTCTTTTCTGAACATGACCCCTCCCTTTCGGTCACCAAGGACCAAACAGCAAAGGTGGCAGAACAGCAGGAATTTTAATCCCCCTCAGTGTAGTTTTGTGTCTGGACATGAACGGGGGCATTTGGACTTGACCATCATTGTCTCCCAACGAGAATAACTATTTAAACACAGGCACGAGCTGTGTGGAATCAGGACAAAGTACAGCAGGGGGGTATTTTGGTTTCTTGCCTGTACTCCCCTCATTTAGTCCAACAATGTAAGGTCACAGATGGTCCTGGAAATTCATAAGGAGAGATTAATGTGGGCCATAAAACAACAGCAACAACGTGTGCCTGTTTAAACAGCTTGAGCTAAGAGAATACAGCTCTGACACCATCAAATCCATGTTGCACTAGTCAGGAAGGAAAACTGATATGTTTTGTAATCAGTATTTATTTATCACATGTACTAGTCTCGTGGTTCGGAAAAAGACCACAGTGCACAGTTTACAGGTAACTGCTTTGATTCACAGCAAAAATGTATTAAATCTGGGTGGATTTACTATTTAATGCTAGGAGAATTATCACAATACTTTAAAACTACTTTAAATCTTTCATATTTATGTCAAGATATTTTTCTCACGGTTTATTGCCCAAAGGAGACGACCACGTCCTCCATAAAAGTTGGAATTCATATTAGACCCTCCTCTCCCATAAAGCGAAGCCTTGTAAATAATAACTCGTGTGTTGACAAATTTGTATTCAAAGTTGCTGCCACGTGAATTCGAACTCTGACTTCGAACTCTGTTTCACACGACTGTTGCATCTCGTGCAGACAGGCCTCCATCGCATTAAGCTTACAGCGGTTTGGAGAAAATATTGTGATGATGAAATCCTGGGGCAGCCTTTTCATTGGTTGTGAGTTTTTAAAACACACGCGGTGGGTTTGTTGTTGGGTACAATTTCCCTGCAGGATAATTTTATTGATATGAAATATGACATCAGCCCACAGTGTTGTTGATTTTGTATAGAAATAGGACAAAACTATCTTTATAATAATTATGATGTATGTAAATAACTTTGGCACATGAAGCTATGGATGATGAGAATATATATCTAAACATTTTGTGATTCAGCTATTCAAACCAAATGCATTATAGCTCAATTTACAGATCATCTTTTGAGTGTAATAAATCATTTTCTGACTTGCTGAATATTTTACCTTTTAGTTATCCAGCCATGGATAACTAAAAGATTCCTCAATACAATGCAGCTGAATTTAATTTAATTTTTGATCATTTGTGAAGCTCACAACACTAAAAAGACCGTTTTCTTTCCAGTAACAGTATCCCTTTTTCTCCAGATAATCCATCATGTCAGCAGTGTTTGCAGACGCAGAAAGTATATACAGTATGTTTATTGGGTCACACATTATAGTAAAATAAATTCTCATTGATTCCTGCATGAAAATGGATTAATTATTTAATTAATTTAATACCTGAACTATCAGGATGAAGTGTCTTGTTCCTGGTTAGGCCTGCTGTTAAAGGCTAAACGCTGTGTTATATCACGATTAACTCCGCATGACCTTTTTATGACTTCATCATATTTGCGGCATGAAGTCGTGCATGAATTGATGATCTTTGTGATTTGGATGAACTGATTCCTTAAGGATGGAGGTAGGAACTCGTAGTTTTATCTCGGGGAAGCTCTTGATTATGTTTCAGACGCAGTTTAATCAACATACCGCTCGTTATAGTGAACAGTGTTGTGTGTGTGCAGATATTAGAGTTATTCTATTCCACAGTACTATTTACTGACTGAAAGGGAGTAAAGGGAGGGGGATTTGTTTTGGATGATGCTAATCTGCCTCTTTTGAGTCTTAACGGGAGAAATGTAAATAGCAGACACTGTGTGTGAGTTGTGTGTCCAAATATCAGAATATTAATGGTGTTTATGTTTTAAGAAATTGTAAGAATTAATGAAGCCACAACCATTAAGTCTCAATTCCTCTAAACGTAATTTCTAATATCAGTCAGTTTTTGTCTATGTACCAAATCTGAGCTATTCTAGATAGACGGCTCAGCAAAAAAAATTGATGATTTTTTATTTATTTATGTATGGAGGAGTTTTCAAATAGGCTCATATTTATCACTGATTTAAGTACAGAAACATCACTGAACATACTGTGTTTCCTCATTGTGGTTCCTGTGAAGCAGGATCAATCAAACACGTATCATTATTATTTTAACGGGTACTTATGTGATCAATAGAGTTTGTTATTTGTGTTACGTTTGCTCGCTAAATGTACAGAAGAGGTCGTTGTGTATTAACATATTTTAGATAGTTTTGTTGTCATAATATCTCAGATCAGGACGTCAGTGCTTCAGCAGCAAACATTCCTCAGTGTCACAGACAAACACACCATGTGCTCTATTTATTCCTCCATTTGCTTCACTGGGACGCCTGTTGCATGTCAACTAGTACACGCTACAACAATCACACAGTCAAAAAACAGAAGTTTGCTCATCCTGCTGCAGCATGTTCTTGTGATGATGACTGTATATGCATATGTACCCCCAAAGAGAGGTTTATATTTGGAATTTGTCTTCATAAAAACTGAGCAAGAATGTGCCCCTAGATTTTGGCAATCATTGAACAGGAATTTTTTCCACAGCTGTCTCAATCTATTTGTCATACCATCTTGTACAGAGGCCATGATCCATAGCAATCATTTATATAAACACTGGCATGATAATTTTGTGACAAATAGACAAAAAAAAAAGGCTATTTATGTAGTTTACTGTGCCAGAATATGAGATAAAGGTATAAAACATAATATCAAAAAAACTCGCTGCTCATCTACTTTCTCCAAATGTTTTAATCGTACCAAACTGTCTTCACTGGATATGTTGACATACAAGCTCACAGTTCTTTGCACAGTAAGACGTATTTCAGTCCACTTTTATCATTTCAAAGAGCAAAAGCATAAAAAGCTTTAATTTAGCAAAATCCACAGTATAAATATCCCATATATATATAATATATATAATGGACAATAACTGCATAAACATACCCAGAATATGTCTGCTCATAAAAGGCTACTGTAGTGACAATATCCAGAAATAGGAATAATTGTGATTGACTGTTTTGATTGTGGTTTAGAGACATCCTCCACCCTAAAGCAATATAAAGACATCATTTATTCATTCATCATATATTTGAATATCTAACAAATGGCTCAAAGACTAAAGTTGTGATTTATGATAATCACATACTGAATGTGGCTTGTAATTTAATTTCATGCCAAATAAAC
Source organism: Pampus argenteus (assembly GCA_036937835.1). NCBI lineage: Eukaryota > Metazoa > Chordata > Actinopteri > Scombriformes > Stromateidae > Pampus > Pampus argenteus. The sequence continues at coordinate 18,752,452 of CM072861.1, read as the reverse complement.
CATTTAGGGTTGAAACTGATGAGTCAAGTTTTTCATTTTACAATGAAACGCAGCACGACGAAGCAGCAAATGGTCACATTTGAGAAGTTGTGAATGACTGTTGAGAAATGACTTGACTGAATAATTGATCACAAATAGCTGCAGATTCTTTTTCTGTGACTAATCAATAAATTTCAGCTCCATTTAAATGACAACTCATGTTGTAGAGGCATATTTTATTGCTCTATACATTATTTGATGGTTTGTACAGTTTTATTATAAGGTTACAGTTCATGAGATTTAACATGTGGCACCAAAAGCTCCTTTTAGGGAAACTGTTTGTAACTGAGCTGTTATAAAAGTTGTTGTAAAGAAATAAAATATTTATCAAAGAGGCAACGCAGGATATTTTTATACATACAAAAATGTATTATGTTTTTCTTTCGACAGCACAAAATGATTCCAACTAGAAAAACAGACTGTTAGAGGCACGCAATCAATATCAGAGAGAGAGATTTACGTTTAAAGCAGTAACTCACTGGGGTTGAAGGGAGTTATTAAGATAGGAGGATGCAAGCTTTCTAGTTTTCTTGGATTGCTAAGAGCCGTAAGTTATCCAAGACCAGTAAAGTCTAAAGTTTACCTTGGCTCGCAGGCAGTGACACTTGTCAGAGATTTAGACCATATATTATATTATACCATGTAAATGCCTGACAGCAAAAAAACACAATGTTAAGATCTGATTGAAAGGGACATTTCACACATAAGACTTTGACATTGATTTCACAATATATTTTTAATTATCCATTAAAGCTAGCCCCATATATAAGCCTAACTGCAACAACAATACTAAGATAATGATTCAGAGCGATACGTGATCGAATTAAAACTGACAAATCTTTTACTGTCAACCCCGATCTCTGAGATTCAGTTATCGTACACAGTGGATCAACAAAGAATGCATGTTATTAGATATATGATGAGAACGTCATGGTGTATTATGGTCATGCGGTGTGCATAATATCTGTGCAATGCTGAACTCAATGTCGCTTTCTGCTTATGAGAGAGTGCAGCTGCACTTTCCCCTTGTTCTTCATGATAGCTGCTTTCTTCATATTCTCTACGGGACAAACTTAAGCTTTTGTTTTCATGATTTTTTTTCTATTATCAACTGGCTCTTCCCCCCTTTTTTCATCTTTAAGCTGCTTTTCGACCAAATAGTTTCAGGAACTAAAGAGCCACGGGAACTAAATGTTTCTTCAGTATGTTTTTCTGTAACTGTCAACTACATATAACTTTTGTTTTTAACACCAATAAATCTTATAAGAAATGAATAGTAAAGCTACAGTATGCTGTAGAATCACTGTCATTTGTGGCAATAGAGATTACAAACACAACCATGTAAAAATCTATTCATATTTATATTAATATTTATTTATTTATTCATTCATATTCATATTCATATTCATATTCATATTCATATTCATATTGTATAATCAACTTTTTTTATGGAAAAACATAAAGCATGTTGTGTAAAGTAAAGTAATTCCTCACATGTATAACAGATCCCAGCTACATTATCAGCAACAGTTGTCCACAATCTTTAAATTAAGCAAATTAATTACTTGTGAGCGGTTAGTTGAAGCACCACGATTAAGGCCACGGGGTAAGAGCTTTGCTATCAATACAATGACAGCCTGGCACCACACTGATATAACAATATGCTCCACATTGTGAAGATAAGTGTCAAAAGTGATGGAGGAAGCCATCAAAGAAGCATTAAAACTGTCGAGTCAGTGTGTGTCTAATGGTGTTCTCATATGAACCTGGAATGAAAAAAAGGCAAAAAAACATTTTATTACTTTAAGAAGCTTAAGGGGATGTTGTCATAATTTAATGTGTACGCTCACAATGAAGTGGGAGGCCAAGAAATGAGAGATTTCCACTGGGAGCGCCTGATTTTTAATGAGCTGTGCTTGTTCCAGTTCTCCAACTGAAGTGTCCACTCACCACATGAGACGAGAGCCAAACTTGTTGTAAGTCAATGGACCCAATTACATTCATTCCCTTTTTATTGTTTAATCTGCGAAAACAGCAAAAACAAATCTAAATAGTGAAAATATCTCTACGTCCATAGAACAATAATACAAGCTGCTTAGTAAAAACATTAGTGGCCAATGAACTGTAGTATAGTTATTTATTAGACGTTTAATTTCTAAACCCATTTTTGGCAGAATTGTATAAAAAGATTATCAAAGAAATTTTAGATTTAAGTTTTTTTTTTTTGTACCAATTTAATTGCTTGACAGTTCTTACACTGCATCCCAAAGCCATTAACACCTCAGGGCTATTACTTTAGTCTCTGTATTAGTTAACTCTATCTCTCTCTCTCACTCACACACACACACACACACACACACTAGACACTAAAATGTACCAGCCAGAGCTGCTATCTTCACTCCGTTTTAATTATTGTCATTACAGGAAATAGTGCAGACAAGCGTTTGTGTTATTTTCCCCTTATTGCTTCTTTCAGACTCGCACAGTGTTCAGGGGAGCTGTTCCCAGGCTCGGGAGACTCACTAAATCATCAGTCATATTCAGCTTTGTTGTGCATGGCCTTGACAGTATGAGGGCCACAGATTTGCAGCATTACCTTATCACAGTCTTGACTGTATCTGCTTTTTAAAAATGAAGGCTTGTCAGGAACCAAAATATGCTGAACATTTTTACATTTTGTCATTTCCCAGAATGTCACGTTCATGAGCGCATTTTCACATCACTTTTTCCACATTAAGTTTTATTTTTTTGTAATTTCTGCCTCCCTACATAATGACGTAAACGCTATTTTTAAACACATCCTGTTGTTTTATATGAATTCAACTTTTTCCTGTAAAAAAAACGAAAATCGTCGCTAATTCATACAGATGACGTGACCCTGATGTCCCGACGAACAATTATTTACTTAAATAAATCAAAATGAAAGTCGCCCTATATAACGTCTCACATGTGGAGTCGCTGCTGTGTATTCAGTGTAGACGGCAGATTCTTGTTAAACATGTAATGCAGACTCCAGCTCTGTTAATCTCTCCATCAAATGATAATTTTATGGTTGAGTTTCCATTTGCTACACAATGGGGTTTCCGGAGCCATGTGTTGTGTGCCACAAAATGAAGAAAATTGTTTTTATCTTTCATTACTGCTGATACGGTGACATGACAAATACGTTTTTGATACATTTTAGGATTAGGGACAGCAATCATTATTATTATTATTATTTTTAAGAAGTAGTAAACAATTTTGAATATATATATTTAGAGAGAGAGAGAGAAAGAAAACATGCACTCAGACAAGTGCATGTTCCTTTCATCTGTATTGATGGTAAATATGATGCTGTATTCAAACACCTCGTTTTCCTGCATGGTATATTGCCGTTTACTATGACTAATGTGTAAGTCACACCATTCTTAACCATTAGATAACGGGCGAGGTAAAATGAAGCAATCACCGCCTCTTTTTTTCCTCATTTTACAAGCAGCCCGGTGCCACATCTGTCAATAACACAATAGCCGAGATGAAAAGATAATTTTAACAATCTTTTATTCATGAGAACATTTTGTGATTTTTCTTGTTTAAAGCGGAGTCTGTAGCCCAAAATGTTCTGAACAGAAACACATCATGTATCCATAAGACCCGTGTTTAGAGTTGATGAAAGAATCACAGATAGCCTGTGCAGTTCTTTTGAAATCCACAGACCCTCAGCCAGAATAAACAGCGATACAAACGAAGCTCATGCAATATCATTCCTCATTCACTGTCACTTATTGGCAGCTGCGTTCATTATAAAGGACGAAGGTGGGGAAAAAAAGAAATTACAGAGTTGAATGTTGACAGATGTAAGAAATTGTGGAGCATGAGATGTGTATATCTCGAGGGATCTTGTGCTTATAAGACAAATTAAACTATTGTTGATGGAACAGCCAGCAATTTGTCCAAATCTCTTTTCCTCTAATGACTTTTTAATATCTACAGTGTGTAATGCTACATCATTAAAATGGTGCTGTGGAGTGATGTTCTCTCTGCTTTAGATTTTTTTGGAAAAATATTTATATCAGTTAAAATGAATTCAAGTTGAAAGTCTTATGTTGTTTTGAAAAAAAAAAAAAATGTGACCAGCGTGTCTCAAGTTGACGTATTGTTCTTCACCTAATTGAAATGCTAAAGGTGTCTGTGAGAAACTCAAGCCATCCCAGCAGACCCGGGGCCAAGCGAGCTGCACAGTTGCAGCTACAGTGTTTCCAAGGAGATTGCAGTGTGATTATAATGGAGGGGTCTCCACGTTTTTTTTAACCCCATCTACAGGGTGCAGCACAATGCAGTGGAGACGAGAGGTCGATTGTGTAACCTGAGAGTAATTTCACTGATTGGTCATTCACTTCTGGGCGGGGCCTGAAACAAACCTAACTGAGTCAGACAGAGAGAGAGAGAGAGAGACTCACCATGCACAGATGGTTTGTTGAGATAGTCAGATTTTACTCTTGGCTGAAAGACAAGTTTTAAATCACTTTGTATGACTAAAAATATTTTAGCACTTTTTCCAGTAGAGATATAGAGATGCTTGTGTACAATTTTAAATAGCCGTTTTTTGCTTCTTTTTTTTTTTTTAAATGTAAACAACAAAAACATAACCATATAAAGGAATTTTCTAATAATGTCCCCTTCGCATACTGTTTGTCATTCCCAGTGGTTTTGATTATTTTTCCAATTTTATTGCTGAGATTTGAGTCCACTGTGCCACAAAGTACATTAGTGCAAACAACAACAGTCAGATAGCTTTAAAAGAGGTCGACACATGCGTGACCATTTATTTATTAAGTTGTTCCTCATGTTATTCTCATATCTGTTGTAAAAATTCAACAGCTTTTGAGGTGATTCTTTCTGGTTGACATATGAAATACTGAGATTAAATAACTTAATTAATACCCATGTAGTCGACCGTGTTCAATTACACATGATAAACAGTTATAGTTATAGTACAAAAGGGGTCCTGCATACATATTCCAGTTGACATTATTGTAGCACAGTAGTAGTAATGCAAATGTGAAATAAAACTTTACAGAAACAGTTGTAACTAGAATACATTTTAGAAAACAAGCAAGTATCACATGTTTTTCAGATGTTTCACAGATCTGGACACTGAATTGTTCTGTGGAGCATCTTCATCCAAACTTGTTAACTCAATATACTGAAGTTTTGAAGGTTTGCGCTTTTCGTGTCACTTGCAAATGAGCCGTTTATAACTTTAAGAACTATGGATTATTTAATCATCCTACTCCACATTGTGCAAAGCCCAAACTTGCAGCAGTGAAATTGATACTCACGACACTGAAAATAAAACCAATGCCTTCAGATATACTGAAATGTAACAGAAAGCGCTTTGATCTCTGGAATGTCACGTCTGACCTCTCAGGTGTTTTTTCCACTGACTCTGCGTCCTCTCTGCAGCTCCCCATTGTGTCCACCCATGCAGACGGTGTGTTTCCTTCCCGTCTTTGTTTAGGTTCCCCATATGAATGCAATAAACAGCAGTCATTGCATGAAGATAGATGATGTACTTAGTAGACAAGACGGCTTGAGGATGAAGAAATGTGTGTATGTGTGTGTGTGAAAATTCCTGAAATGCCTCGAGTAGGTAATTTGGTCCAAGTACAGATTGCTTGTCTGACCCTGACTCCAACGCAGCAGGAACACCAGCTGTGATGTGAAAATTGACATAACATTAAACAGTGGCGATGTTTGAGAGGCATTTTAAATCACTGTGAAATGTCATATCCTAATATTTACTCTGAAAAAAAAACCCTGAAAAACATCACTCTCTGTCTAAATACCTTTTTGAGTAAGCCTGGATTTAACCTCTGTCGAGACGCAGCGGTAAATTGCGTCCTGTGACCATATTGTTGGTCTTGTGTGTTTAACCTGACCTTTAAAAAAAAAAAAAAAAAAGTGCCTAGTGATAAATTTGTGGTTCTCATTGAGCAGGATGGAGAAGCTCCACAATCAGCCATTTGTAGCCAACTCATACAACCAACATTATCTGATTCAGTATATACACTGTCTTACATTTTCTATAGTTTTATACTATTTTATAGTTTTTTTTTAAGCTGTGTTATTACTGCTGTACTATGGGGTACCTGCACAGGGACAAGGGATGAGAATGTGTTTTGTTAGCTTCATCACTGTAATATGCATTAGACTCAGATGTTTATATTTTCATGATGTCATCCTTGATAAATAAACTTTCAAATATGCACCATATGCTCCACAACCTCATTGCTGTGTGTGTGTGTGTGTGTGCGTGCATGTACGCACAGATAGAACCCAGTTTTTCTCATGAACCTTGACTCTTGCTGTGTTTAGTGCTAAGGACTTGTGTCCTTGGGCTGATTCACAGTATTGTGACTAAGACAGGCTCGCTCTACTCGGACGCTCCAGCAGGAAAAAACACTGACAGAAGCTGCAGGCGTTTATGCAATAGTTAGCAGCGCTCAGACTTGTAAACTGCTCTTGGATAACCTTTTTGCCCCAGATTTTGTGGATTTGTGTAACTTGTTTTTGGGATTTCACCTGACTTCAGCTGGTGGACTTGCATTGTTAATCACAAAAAAAAGGATTATAGGCTCAGGTATCCAAAATCATTAATACTGAATAATCTGAACATTTTGGTTCACTGCCATTAGGGGACTCAGGATAATCTTTCCCATACTGGACCCCTGCTTATGTACTTGCATGGTTTTCTCAGCATCTCTCTGTCCTGTGTTAGTAGCAGGGGTGGCTTGGCCATGTGAGAAATAAAAAGAGGACTTTGTTTCCCAGCGGGGAGAATGAGTTCGAGCTGGATCAGCCTGGGGTCAGGAGAGCGTCTTCTCTTCTGTACATCCCTAATCATCTCAGCTCTAAGAGCATGTTTATGTTTGCACATTTTTCCCTCTTCGATTGTGCCGAAGGAGAGTGAACCCATGAGAATGCTGTTGGCCAAGTATCAGCATATCCTGCAGTGCCTCTCTCTTCCTCACTCCGTGTAGGCATGAGGCGCAGTGTCAGTGCCTCTCTACCTTTCTCATGCTAATTTTTTTTAGACCGTAAGTTTCTACAAAGTGCACAGCACAGATGACTGTGAACGTTGTCATGTCGTCATTGATCCAGTTTGTGGGAAAACGCTGTTGCACCTTCATGAGTAACAGTGTCTGAAGTCATGGCAGTGTCCCAACACATTAGGGGTTGGAGGACGAAGGGAAGAATGTGAATGAAGGTCCAGAGCAAAACCTTTATGTCCTTTATAAGGAATAACTGTGCCGGTTGAGAATATGGTGTATTACTATCTGAGGCCGATCTCCACCTTCTGTCTTATGCCAAGTTCTCCATCCTTGCTTCGTTCTTTACTTTGCATTCTGTTTCCTCTAGTTACTCATGCTTTATAATCCTCTTCCACACAATCAGACTAAATTCCTTCCTCACTCGCCTTGATCTATGTCCTTTTTTCCCTTTTTCTCGCCCTCATCCAACTCTGTGTGTTCCAGGAGTGCTTGGAGGCGTTTCCGCTCCCAAACTCCCCATGAGCTCTGGTCTCCCTAGTGAGATATTAATAGGAGAGAGGAGGGGGGACATTGAGAGAGACTCCCAGGAGGGACAAGGGTGGGAAGTAAGAAATGTGGAAAAGGACTGGGCCTCCACAATCGCCGGGAGCAGCAGCCATAAATGAGTTGTAGACACACACACACACACACACACACACACACACACATACATAGATTAGAGTAAATTATTGGAGAGGAAATAAAAAGAGGAAGAGAGAAATTCAATAAGAATATGGAATAGACACAGAAACCTACTCTATATTCCATCTAAACACTATTTAGGCTCACTAGGATCTAATGCATTGTGATGGTTTCATAAATATATTTCTATAAAAAGTTTCTGTGGTGTGTAAAGCTGGATTTATACTTGATGCAAAATGCCAGCGACAAGTCCCGCCTTAGGTGCACATAGTATAGGCTTTGAGTTACAGTTCAATGTCTGATTTTTCCCATTAATATCACAACAGCAACAACTGACAGTTTAACAGCTGTATGTGATCAGGCTGTGTAATGCTTTAATTGTGTCATCACAGTAACTGTGTTTGCTTTCTTTCATTCATTTTGACTTATATCATTATTGAATGAGAGGATATTTACATATTTTCATACACTATGATGGAGAAGGGATCGCGGTAAGCAGAAGGTTTGTAGTGAAGACAGGTTTTGGTAAATGTGCTCAAATCTATTTAAACATTTTTTGTATTTTTTTTACCTTTATTAAAAATGACAAAGTTAACAGGAAATGAAGAGAGAGACAGAGAGTGAGAAATAGAGAATGACCGGCAATAAAGATCGCTGTCCAAGAGCACACTTTCTTTTATTTATTTATTTGATTGATTGACAGGGACAATGTTCATTAATGACCCATAAATAAAGAATGACCCATAGGAGCATAATATACTGTGGTTAAAGTCTGGTTAAAGACACAAAAACCACTTGGTTGGGGTCAGGAGAAGATTATAGTTTGGGTTAAAATAATAATAAAAATAATGTGGTAAAAATATCCTGACATGATGGTAAAATAAATCTCTGGTTTGACAGCAGTAAAATGCCTGATGTTAAAATGTGTGGTTACTGGTCCTACTTTCTGCCATCTAACTATTTATCCATCCGCCTTACCCACCCTCCTCCTGATAAGGAAGTGACTTTATATCGATGTCATCTAAACTGCTTCACTTCCTCAGGTTATAATTACTACGACCACTATATGGCGTCTGTCACCCCAACGTAACTAGAGGTCGTTTTTGGCTATTGAATTTAAGACCTATAGTGTCGTTTTTCTTGAGAGGACAGGCCCTCTAAGACACATGAAAAATTGCCTTTTATTGATTATTTATTGATTTATTTTTTAATCTGTTTTTAATACAATCCAGCCCTGTATTTTAGCGAATACACTTATTGCAAATGAATCTAGATGTGAATATGGTAAGCAGACTGTGACACAAACTGATGACACTGTTATCTTGATGTAAGAAAGGTCAACAACACTTGCTTCAGGAAACTGGTGTGTTGTTGTGTTTTTCTATGATTTGTTGGTGTAAAATGTAAAATCACTCGGTCTCTGTTGAGGAAAACTGAAGTTGAGCTAATTTGCATATCTTTAGTGGCATCAGTAACATTCAATATGAGGAAGCTGACTGCAGTATTTAATTATGGTAAAATAATACTCCAGGAGCTCAACTGTGGTCTTTTTTTTAAATCTAATCTGACTGACAATGTTGACAGGTGAACAAAACAAGCAGATAAAACCCAAATATGTGTTGAGCTTTGTAATCTCAAGGTCTTCATCAAGGCATCGACATGTTGAATAAATTGATAAAACATTTTCACACTTTGAATTGATTTCTGCAGCACCTCACACTATGTTTCTATTGTTTGAAGTCAAACCATTTAACTTCAAAGGGAACTACTCTCATATAGAATATGTGATGTTCAATGACCTTTTCATATAGGAGGACATCACAGAGACATTCACATACCTAAATAATTACATGATGACTTTTTCCCTTTTAAAGTTTATATACGTTGCCTTTATATGCAGAGCTGTAAACACATACAATATAGAGGGGAGGGTGTCAACAGAAGCATCTGTCACCATATTACTTCTGGCAGATTGCTTGTTTCTCAGTCGACAAACACATTTAGGGTGTAGAGGTCACCCGATGAACCGAGGAGGTGTTTGACAGCTCAGCATGTTTTCTCTAAACTTAAAAATGGATTCTCTAGCATCAGCAATATTGCAAATCAATGCTCTCTCTTGTCTGACTGTTGTGATGGATCACCTGAGGAAACTTCAAATTGACCAAGAATGAAATGGTGATGTATGTATTGTGTTAGTGTACCAATCATTCTTCACTTATTTTACATTTCATAGAGACAAACTGAAGATTATCCTTTTCTGTGCTTTTACCAGCTGAGGTCAGGTGAAAGTTTCTCCAGAAATGGAGCTGAGGAGGCAGCGACTACAAACCTCTTTCACAACTTGTAAAAAAAACGACCCAGACTCTGACCTCTGAAGTCTCACTTCTTCTTTTCTGTTTTTATTTATTTATTTTTTATCAGGCATCAGCAAAAGTCACACAGGCATAGAGTGGCATAGTGCTGAGACTTTAGCTTTGGACCTTTTTTTTTTTTTTTTTCTTCTCCGAGTGCCATTTTTAAACTTTTATCTATACAGCAGATTGACGATGGCTCCGATTTGAACCCAAACAGGATATTAAAGTAAACAAGACTCCTTTTGCTTCTACAGAGCAACGTTTAAGCCTGTACCCAGAAGTTTTATGTGGTGAGCAGCGGTTTTATAGTCTCTGCTTGACATGCAGACACAGAAGGTCACCTTTATTTTCATGAGATAAAATAAAATAAAAATCTGAAAACTGAGTCACAGCTTTGAGAATTGACCAAACACGTGACGTCACTGTGGGAGGAGGAGGACAGTGATCTATAGAGCACTACAGCTCAACGGTGGCTGACGGTGTTGACAGGTGGAGATGGAAACAGGCCTGTTAGACGTGAGCAGAGATTAAAACTGGCAAAGACAACATGTTTTTCTCAGGCTGCTGTCCTGTCCTCATACACACACACACACACACACACTCACTTCCTTTCCTTGACCTCTAAATCACACACATTTTGTAAATGTGCTGTAGTGCTTGCGTATGACACTTGCAATATTTCCTGTTACAGTATGTGTTACTTTTTAACTTCCCACACAATGCTGGCTTGCTTTCGGTTTTAATATTTCACATTTTGCACAATATTATATTTCAGTGTTGTCTTGTTTCAGACAAACAAACTCTCAGATGTGATTTGTAACTGCAGATCAGAAGACAGATCAATTTCCAAGTGAGCTTATTGCATATCAGAAGAACTTATTTTTTTTTCCTAATGTTGCCAATTGATTTCCTTCTTCATTTTATAAAAGAGAAGTTGAAAACTCCTTCTAAGATGGCACCATCATCTCATGATACCATCATCTCTAGGTTTCTGTGTGTGTGTGTGTGTGTGTGTGTGGAGGGGGATATATCTTATCACTTCAGGACATTGTTTTGCAATAGCCTACACACAATGCGTGGACTTTTTTATATTTTCCTCCTCGTCCTGCCTCAAGGTAAATCGATATTCCTTTTTAATCTTACATCTGTATTGTGCTTGTGGGTAGAGTGGTACGTTTTTGTGTACGTGGCGCATTTGTGGGCTTCAGACTTGAAAATCATTGCATCTCGTTTGATCAACTGCTGTCTTCCACAGTACACTCCAGCAACGTCAAAGTCATTGGCTTCATCGGGCATAATGTCACTTTGCCCTGTAGGTATGACACACTAACTCATGGTGTCCTGGGTTTCTGTTGGGGACGAGGAGATGCGTCCTGGTTCAATTGCCCCAACACCATCCTCCACTCACGGGATGGTGCTCTGCCATCCCTCAGGGACCCCAGGTATCAGCTGCTGGGTAGGGTGATGGATGGAGAGGTGTCCCTAACTGTCCTGAATGCTCAGTGGAGTGATGCTGGTGTGTATACCTGCAGGGTGGCGATCCCAGGGCTTTTCAATGACTATATAGTCAACACATACCTGACCATGGAGGAAGGTAAAGCTTATGCAGATTGTTCAGGATATGTATGCACTTTATGTGGTGATTATTCATCCTCCTCTGTAAGGCATCTTATTGTTGCCAGCTCCTGTGGAACAACCCGTTTCCCAGAGCTATTTGCTTTCTACTGGTTATTTACAAGGTGAACGTAGTCATGTGAATAAATAAATAACCAATGTTAAAAAAGGCAGTAACCAATGGTTTAAACTCCTTACAGAAGTGTTGACAACATCTGAAGCCCCAACTCCGTACAGCATTAGCATTGTGACAGATGAGGTATGATATTCATGTTAAACTTCTGAAGTGAAACACTAAAAGTCCCCAGGAAAAATGTGTCTCTATTTTTGAATGGAATATGAATAGCTACTCAAGGGGAAAGCTGCACACTCATAATGCGATCTATTATTTAATTATGATCACTATTATTTGACACATATGGTCCTCTTGAGCAACATCTTGGCTGAAGAATGATGCACCAACATTTAATTTTATTACATCAAAATTATAAGATTATTCAAGATTAAAAAAAAAGAAAAGAAAGTTTATTTTGAAATGCACTGTGCATGTGTATAATTTCAATTTTCTGCATGCAATATTTGATTAAATGGTATATTTATGGCACATATTTAAGAATTTGAACCATCTATAATTGCCCTCATGATAAGGTTCATTTTTATTGCAGAAAACATTCAAAGCCTTGGGAATGGGGGACATCGTCAGAATTGCAACTATTTTCTTCCTCCTCATAATCATAATCGGAATCCTCTTCTTTAAGTTCTGTAAGTGTGGAGTGGATTAAGTTTAGTGATTTATGTGCCACTTTGATTCATTTTACACATTAAATGTGGGCTTCTGTGACTCTTGACACCGAGTGGGTCTTCCTTCTTGATCATTTTAATGTTTGTATTTCTCTTCAAACCAGGGAGAAAGTTACCGCAGAAGAGGACACTTGAACATCTCAACACCTCAGCTGTAGAGAGCATTTATGTAGACACTTTCATAAAGGCTCTCAACAACGTAACTGCAGAGAGCATTTATGAAAGTGTCTAAACGCCTGAGTGATGGTCAGCATTGCAAGAAAAAAAAAAGGAGTCTGCAGATTTCTATAAAAAAAACCCAAACCTGCTGACTATCCGTTGCTTTAGCTTCAGGGGGAAACAGTTTGAACTCTGTTAATCTGCAGCAGTTTACAAGGTACCACTCTTATTAGATTACACTGAAAGAGGAACATTTGCGCCATGTGTGGCTGAGAAATAACAAAAACATTTAAATGTGACTTCTTTTTTTTTTTTTTTCTTTTTTTCTTTTTTTTTTCATCTCACAGTTTAACAAAAAAAAAACCTAGATGATACACACTTATGGACACAATGCCACCTACTGGATTTAATATCAAAATATTAGTGGATATCTCCTGAGTATACACACTTTTGTTGTGGGAAGATGGGGTGCAGAGAATACGAGAGTGTGGCAGAAATGTTGTTGTGTTTTGAAGAAAGATGGATATAATAACTGGATTGTATATTGAAAAAAAACTGCCTCAACAGATAAACAGATAAAGCTTGTGTTTGTTTGCATACACACTACATATTGTATTTTGCCTGTAAAGCGCTTTAAATAACCTCTGTGTGTGATAAAGCGCTGTATAAATAAACTTTCCTTGCCTTGCACACTATTTGTAATCTCTACTTCCATTTATTTATTTATTTATTTATTTATTTTTAAATACATGCAAATAATTAAAATATTATCGTAGTTACTAAGAATGTGTTTATGGGAACCAAAGAGGAAGTCAGAAGAAGCTGGGTTACTAAACATCCGCCAGATGCAAATGTTTACTCAGCAGTCTAGGAAACAAACATTGCCCTTGAATAAACCGGACTTTCATCACCGTCCGAATATAATGGATACGTTTTTTTGGCAAACCTGTATGTTTGTTTCCAAACAATGATAATAGAAGTGTTGTTTTTTTTTTTTTTTTTTTGGAGTTTAATTTTTGTTTGTCCTTTTGAAACAAGGAGGACGTCATTTAAAATGCAATGGTAGAGAAGAAGAGGATATTCGAGTAGAGTCATTGCATCTGCAGCAATTTCAAAGATTGATTAACTGATGTGACTATTGATTTCCACATTTTATTTTTCATCTGTAACTACTGATAGTTGAAACTGACCCCGTGCAGTAGAACCACACAGTACTACATAATTTAATATATAGCTACAACTAGATATGCATTAGAAATCATTGATGATTTGAGCGGCTGCATTTCTGGACCCAGAGGTGGATTTTGTGATTTGGGAACTCGGGCATGGTGCCTCAATTATCAAACACTGAGCCTCAAAATTGCAATCAATTGTAATATTTTAGTACTAAAAATGAATTTGTCATGCGTATATGGTAGTGGGTTTATGGCTGGAAAAGAGAGTACACTGTATACAATGTAAGAGCTTGTATTAATTTTAATATACTGTATATTTATAGCACAGACTGAAGACTATGTGCCATTTATTATGAAACCGGTGATAATAAGGTTCATTTTCGTTGCAAGATAAATTGTAAGCCTTCCTGGGATGTGGAGGACGTTGGCAGGGTGGCAGCTATTTTCATTTCCATCATAACCCTTGTGTGTATTTTTTCCGTAAATGTGGAATGGATTATAGTTTGTGACTCATGCTCCATTCAGATTCATTTTACACATTAAAAATGGCGTCTACTGAACAATGGAAGTCACTGAGAGTGGGCCGTTCTCCTTTCCGCCCAGGATCTCTATGACCTCCATTCATATTGAATGACTTGCAGCACATGTCTAATGCCAATGTTCAGAGTAACCTTCTAGTGTATATATAAATGACATCATATCATATTATTTTATATGGTGCTGAGAAAATCTCTCACCTGGCTAAGATTGTAGTTGGTTATTACTTGTGGACACAACGCCACCTACTGGGCTTGGACCGGGGACCTTTCTGCTTTCTTTTTTCTGTGCTAATACAATCAACAGGTGTGATTGTATAAAGATTTTATAAAATCAGATGAGTATGTTTCTGTAAATTGTCAATGGTGGAAAAAAAAAACTAAGTATATTTTATTTATTACTGCACTTTTAGTACTTTTTTTTAGATGTGCTCTACTTGAGTATTTCTTTTTTTTTTTCTAATGCTACTTTTTATTTCAACTACACATGAATGCATCACTAATAAAAAATCCAATATGTTAAATGACTTTTATACTTGATTTTTTTTTTCCCACTGCTGTAAATTGTAAAGTTATCAAAAAAGGGTGTGAAAATGTGTTTTTGCCAATCACATGTTTGTGGAAGTGTTCAAAAAAAGGATGGGGGTAAGGAACCAAAACTACAAAAAAAAGGAAACAGTTACTTCTGCTTCACCCCGCAGAATTGTTTGTGTGATCATATCAAGGACAGCATCATGTGATATGGAAACTTTTAAAACCACACCGGATTATTTTTGTGCCATTTAGCAGGTGAACAAAATCCATGGTCTGATTCAGAGACGGGAGCTGATTGTTTTTTTTTTTTTTTAACAATGGTTTTTTTAGTCAGTCAATGCCTCCATTTGTGTTGTCTTCTTTTTTGTCTGCTACTAGGTAGGTTGTAAAGATGGTTTGAATTGCATTTTATCTACAATAATCGAATGAGGAAATTTTTAAATTTTTATTTTATATATTTCAACAAATATCTCTTGACTCTCGGGCCTTTCCAGGTTGTGCGTATGCAGGAAATGTAGCCCAGATGGCCACAGTTGGGACAGATGTTACTTTAACATGCACATATGATGCTCACTGGTACGGAAGGCTTTCTGTATGCTGGGGCCGAGGGCCCGTCCCCAACAGCGGCTGTAGCGACGAAGTGATCAAGTCAGACGGGACCTCAGTGACCAGCAGGTTGTCCGAGCGGTACCTGTTCATGGGCAACACTGGTGAGGGTGATGTGTCGCTGACCATCAGGCAGGTTGAAGAGAGTGACTCTGGGGTGTACGGCTGTCGTGTGGAAATCCCAGGCTGGTTTAATGATCAGAAACACGAGGTGACTCTGTCAGTGATACCAGGTTTGTTATTTGTTTGTACTGTTTTTTTCTTCTTTCTTTCTATAGCAATTATTTTTTTATTATTATGTATTGATCTTGGATTATTCAATTAATCCAATGATGTTGACATCTGTAACACAAAATATTTGGCATATATTGCTATTAATTTGAAAAGAGAGAAAGGGATTATGTCAAGTTTTAGTGGTTTTCAGATTTATTTATTTTTTCTGTTCATTGATTATTGATTGATCACTGACTAGTAAACTGCTCCAGCACTATAAAGCTTTGTATTTAGCATGTGTTCCTCTTTAGTTCCCCCTAACCCCGTGACAGTGAAGACACTAGAGGTGAAGGAACGGACCATCACTGTTCGCTGGAGTCCAGTGTTCGATGGCGGCAGGCCCATCACATCGTATATGATCGATGTCAAGAAGAAACGGGGTAAACAAGACAGACAGGCTCAAACAATAGAAATCAGGTCTAATTTAATCATGACACAGTTATTTTTGAAATATAGTTTGAATGTGATTACACTCATCTATTGCTTTTCTGCTGTGCAGCACCATGGGACCTTACAAAGAGAACTACAGTATCCCATCAACTGACTCAGGTCACTTTGGTGGATTTGCGTCCAGCGGAGAACTACAACCTCCGCGTGTTTGCTGTCAACAGTGTTGGCATGAGTGAAGCCAGTGATGTCCTTACATTTGTAACAAAAGAAGGAGGTACAGTCAGACACGATTTATTTATCTATGCAGGAATATTTTGCTACTTGCAGAGCTGTAAATAAACTTTTTTTTTTTTGTTTTGGTTGTCCCTTGTCTCTCAGCACCAGAAGGTCCTCCCCTGGATATGAAGCTTGAAGCCCTCACTTCTCAAAGTATCAGAGTCACTTGGAAGGTAATGTTTGACTAGTTAGCCACATACACATGTGCAGTTTCTGAATAATTTCTGAATTAAGAATTTTTTTTTTTTTAAATCAGACTCTGTGAATGGACAAAGTTTATCCAAAATGATAGTTAATTACTAAATTTTAAAGTGTGATTTGTTTTCTCCTGACTAGCCTCCAAGGTCTGATCTTAGAAATGGGGTTCTGCGGAGTTACAGCATTGGCTACAAAGAATACGACCCTACAGGCAGACAGTTCAGACAGTGGAAGTACCAAACTGTGGCAGCCACACAGGAAGTCGAGAGCTTCATTCTGAGCAACCTGAAGCCTTCTACCATGTACAGCATGCGTATACAGGCCAAAACAAGCGCAGGCATAGGACCTACTGCAACTGCACCCCCCTGCCAGACTCTGAATGAGAGTAAGTGAAACGTTAGGAGGATATTATGTGTTAAAATCTAATCGTTTACAGAGACAAGCAAACGTCCTTTATTCTGTTTCAAGTTGCCACGACTTCAGTACCAGTAACAATGACGTCTACTTCCCCTGCTGCCACTGCTACATCCTCAAGTTTCATTGCAGGTTTGTGATATTGAACTGGTGAAACTCATAACATATTCCTGAATGATTTAAGTAAAATCAAATTTACTGTAAGTTATAGTTTTTTATATATATATATATCAATCATGAGTGGAAACTGTATTGTTTTCTCTGTCTCCCAAGATTACACAACTTCAACTGCTGATACTGCTGCTACAACATGGGGACCAAGTCCTTCATCTGCCTCCTCAGGTACAAGATACATACATACATACATACAATATTTATGATAATAAATCATGATTTTGGTCCAGGAAAAAATATCTCTCAAGGAAAGAGCTCAGAACTAAAGTAATGTTACTGGCACCAGATATTTGAGATATCCCATCCAAATGAGCTTTAGTTCATATTTGGGCGATGTATCCCTTTAATATTCCACATTTGTCTTTGCTCTACTGTCTTGTCTCTTAGTACACCCAGATCCCCCTGTAGTCATGTTAAAGGAGGTCATAGATAATACAATTTCCCTTTTTTGGACGCGTGGGTTTGAACAAGGCACACCCATTACTGGCTATCTCCTGGAGTATAAAGCTGTGAACGGTAGGAGACATTCATTCGAGTTATTAAATTATCGCTAATTCGCCGTAAACTCAATTGTGAAAGCTAAACTTACATTGTTAATCCTTTTTGATGTTCATCATGTCGAGTTTAGCCCACAGAACAACATTAGTTCCACTCTTAACACCTTCCCTTCTACCAAATGTAACATTTCTGAACACAGTCTTTTTTCTTTTTTTTTTTTATCCCCGCCGACAGCCTCGTGGGATTACACGAAGACAGTTGTCGACTTCGGCCCCAACCAGACAGAAGCCACAATAATAGAGACAAACCCCTCAACTTACAACATTCGCATGTTTGCCGTAACCAGTCTGGGCACCAGTAAAGCCAGCAACGTCCTCACCATCACTACTGGGGAAGCAGGTGTTGTATTTCTTCATCCTTGGATGTGTTTACGTGTGGTACATCATGCAGGACAGACCAGTGTTTTCGTTGCTTAAATGTTTTACCATTAACAGGATTCTGATCCAGATTAAAAATTTAGCAAATTATTCACCCTCAGCAAGGCGGCCCCCAAAAATATAAACGCAAACATAATCAGAGTTCCTCAGGCAACCAGGTAACATTTGTGGTTGTAACTTTGTGGTAGGTCATCAGCGGGACGTTCTCTCTACTACCCCATCTCATGTTACTGTAAGTATGAAACCAAAGACTTTAAACAACCATTCTGATAATAACATTAGCTCATACATACAGTAGTTATTACACAAAGAGGAAGACCGGTCTGGACATGAGGTTTACCTGTCCTCTCTGCTAGGTGAACGCTCAGGAGAGTCAGAGTGGTCACCTTGTTGCCATCGTGGTCACCGTGGTGCTGGTGCTGTTGATTGTTGCCATAGTGATGATATGGCAGTTTCGACGTGAGTGTGCCTGACGGTGTTACTTTTAATTAGTTAAACAAAAATGAATTCATCTTTAATTTGACCCTCGCGCTATTTTTTCCTTATAGGGAGAAAAGACAACCTGAACATGTGAGTGGTCGCAGTATTTGTCACATTCATACGGAGAATTGAGTCAATTAAAAACACTTAACTGGAATTAAACTTTCTTTTGTCTTCAGATTGTTGACCAATGGAACAATACGCTACGTAGGCTCTGACACACTACAAGAGGCGTAAGACAAACTACTCTACACACTACAGATCAGCAAAGAAGCAGTTACTGTTTATTTTTATTATAAATGTACAATATTTCTGTCTGCATATTTGCTTCTGTTTATATGTTGAAAAGGAAAAAAAAAATCTGATACGACTTTGAAGTTGATCTTGATGTTTGATTTAATTGAAACTAACCTAAACTATATTTAAATGTTGCAGCATTTTGATTAATTTGTTGTTTTTGTTGTTGTTTTTTTCTCTTTCTAACATGACATATGTATTATTTGCACTTTAATAACGATCAAAAGGTAATCACATCAGGCTTGTTGTTTATCTTCATGTACAGTACTTCAGCTTATTAGGTGAATAGTTTAGTTTTGACTCAACCAATTTACTTATTACAGTGTTTTATATTTAACTACATGATGAATTTTCTGTTGAGATAAAATCTTGTTGGATTACTTTAATTTTAATGTTACTGCAATTAAAAAAAAAGAATCTTTTCACTATTATAGCGACACTTGTTTCCACTGACTAAAATATCCTCACAAAACAAAAACAAAAAAAAAACAACAACCCTGTTTGGTAGGATAAAATAAAATTGGGATAAAATTGAGAAGCTGGTGTTAATCAATCAGTTATTTCAATCAATACATTTTAACTCATCTCCATTTATTATTTGACAAAAACAACCTACACCTAGTGTCCATAAAGAACCACAAGAGGGCGCCAGAGTCCCACCAGTGAGTAGATTCCCAGCGCTCAATCAAGTCAGCTCTCATCTCATCACTCACAGAACCGTCCTCAGGGGCAGCCACTGCAGTCAGCTAGATTTTCATCCATCTGTCCTATAAATCTCTTAATTGGTCTAAATTAAGGAGATGAGGAAGAGGAGGAGATTTGATATCTCTGTGGAGTTTTGGGGCAGCTGCCTGTGAGGGAGTCTTCCACTAATCAGGTATCACAGGGGGGGATACCCAAGACCCTGTCTCAGCAGAGACCACATGGCACAACAGAGATCAGTGTTTGTATGTGTTTAAATATGAATGAATGGCTCGTTATTCGCTTTTTAAAGAAGGCTTTCGACTGAGCCAAAGATGGGGAAACTGTTGCTTTGGTTTTTCACATACTTAAATTTCACACTTTTTGATAAATTGACTAGTTCTCTGTACATATCACTTGATTATTGGTTTTAACCCATCACAAACTCAGAACCGCTGACACATGTATGCTGTGTGACCGTCGTCTGTAAACAGAGCTCCACCACATCCCTCCTGTCTAGTACTTCCTCTCATCTCATGGACCCCTCACTTCCTCTGGCGGCTGCCCCTTCTCCCTTTGTCCTCTGCCTCCTCACGCCGCCTTTGCTTACAGAAACTTTCCTCCATGTCCACACCTCTCCATCCTGCTCTCCTTTCATCCACCTTCCTCTTTGTTCAAGTCACGCTGATTACACTTACATAAACAGAAGGGAAGAGGCAAGGAAGGTTGTGGGAAGCCCCGGTTGGATGACTTTGATGAGGTCTCTTTGATTGGCCACACAGCCAAAAAACAATTTATTTCCACCCCCACCCCTATTGGTTCCCTTTGGACTATACTGCCACCAGTAATCCACCAGTAGTCAATACAAATACGAGGAACTAACTTACAAATGGAAACAGCTGATCTTGCTGACCAGCAGTCAATTTACAATATGTCATCGCCCCGGCAATTTTGTCACATCATTTACGACATGGCTCCCTGCTCTCTTTAAACATCTTCTACTGAGACCAAACATCCATTAAGGCAACAACACAACGTTCTTTATATAAGCTATGCAGAGCTGTATCAGCTGTATCTGGTAAAGGCTGCAGTGGGAGACTGCAGGTGGGAGATTTAGGAAGGAGGAGGGAGTGTATGGTCATAATAATGGCAGTATTAGCAGGGGGGACAGAGTTAGTACTGTAATAAATCATGCACTATAGTTCAGGCCACATCAAGGCACCAGTGCTCAGGAAGTGGAGACTCTGAATGGAACCACACACACCAAAGGCTGGGCTCCAGGCCTTGTTGCCCCAGAACGGATACACGGCCCTGGGCCTAAGGAACTGCCAGATGTTGGCCCTTCTGCAGCGCCTTATGAACTTGCAAACAGCAGAGCAGATGAGTCTATTGAACAGAACAGAAATAAAAGAGGAAGGGAGTTGAGGTGGATCAAAAAAGAGAAGGGGATACAGAGCTACAGTGCTGGGGAATGGCCCATTTGTTGATGAAAGAAGCACTAATTGATTCAATCCCCTCCCCCCCACCCCCCCCTACTAACTGATGAAGCTCAAAGGGAACTTTTCATCTTGTTACAGCCATGGCAGCAAATGAAAACAGGGCAAAGTCAAAGTAGTAGTCCAACAATCAGGCACATGTGTTGTGTTGTGTTGAGAAATGACGGTGACTAATAACAAACACGAGATGAGAATGACGATGAAGTAGCGATCTAAAGATCACCCCAAAATGTTCCTCATTTGTGATGCGATCTGACAGTGCATGTATGTATGTGTGTGTGTGTGTGTGTGTGTGCGTGTGTGTGTGCGTGCGTGTACGTGTGTGTTGATGTGATCTGATTAGCTAACCTGAGCCAGATGGAAGGCAGCGCACATGTTTGAAGGTCAGACATAACAGTTACCATGGAGACATCACCAAGTAGACCAAGTAAACCAAAGTACAACACTGTACTGCACTTCCCTAGGGGACCTGCATCAGCCTGTGTATGTATTTATACTGTATGTCAGTAGCTGCAAGTGCACGTGTGACTCCCTGAATGTGCGTCCAGTCGGAGAGTGTTTGTCTGGCAGTTTCAATTATCACTCTTGTACTACGCTTTTGTGCAGCTATAAAGACATCAACATTGATATTGAGATCCATTTTCTGAATATTTCTTATTGTTCCTCCATCAATCCAGACAAATTATCCATACGTATGAGGCAACTTTGGAGGTCTTGAACATAATCCATGAACAGAATATATATATTTTTAAAGTTTGTCTGAAAAAAACAAGCCAGACTTCTGCTTTGCACAGATCTGTCTTAGAACAGACGTTTGTCAATGTGCAGATGTAACGTATCTATTTCTGTGATGCATAATATGTAACGTGAACACATTGTAAAAGATTTATAGCATGTTATTATTGAGCTAAGTGGCAAATTTCAATCTTCTCAGAGGTCTAAGTTTCCATAGAAACACACTAGACTTTATATTGATGTAGCGAGTTTATCAAATGCTGGGGAGAAAAAAATGCATTTGGCAGCCAGTCATTGAGGACAGAAATAGCTATACTGACATGCTTGTTGCCTCCTTTTGCACACCCATAATCCTTAATGCTCGCAGATATTTCCATAAACGTTTGAACATCCAAAACCATATCTTGATTCACATCACACGTCACCTCTCATTCAGAAAGCATTAAGTGTCAGAGCTTTGAACAGAGGCATGGGTCTTAATCTGTTTAAATTTGCTTCCTTCTCTGCACTAACACCACTGACTTTTGCTTTTTTATACACCTGCCCAGAGGCGAGTTCTAGTAAGGAGAGGCGTCAAATTGGAAGACCTCCATCGTCCTGGCAGCTGAACACAGTGGAAGTCTTGGATCTGTTCAGGGGATTGGACTAGCTGAGCTCTGCCATGGAAGACAAGTCGCTGGCGCTGTTGAATGAAAGAAAGAAGAGTGTGGAAGGATGGGGAGGAGGAGGAGGCAGGAGGGATGGAGGAAAAGGGAGAGGTAATCACATCAGGGGATTAGTAGCTGTTATTAATGGAGGATAAGGTTCTTTGCTGTCACTCTCGTGCTCACTCACTCACACACACACACACACACACACAGAGATGCACACACATATCTATCTATCTATCTATCTCTATCTCTATCTATATCTCTATTTATCTATCTATTTATCTATCTCTCTCTATATCTCTATATCTCTCTATCTCTCTATATATCTATATCTATATATCTATCTCTATATCTATATATCTATCTCTATATCTATCTAGTAATTCAATTACACAGCTGCCTCTCCTCTCCTTGTCCAACCTCCGGCCTATGGCAATGCGTTATGATTTCGGTTTGTAATATTCTCACTACCTACTTCATGAAGGAGAGAAATGATTTGCTCCCGTGTGCATATTGGTGTGTGTGCAGTGCGTGCATGTGTACGTGTGTTTGTGCTGGCATGCCACCCCTTGAAAGATGACCATTCAGTGGTGAACAAACAAGACATTTGTCTAAAGTCTTGCATCACCTAAGGGAAGACTCTGTGGAAATGCTCTGCCAGGTTATCTTTCACTGTTATTTTCAGTCTCACTGTGACTCACACGATTCCAAACTTCATGGCAGGATTTGTGCAAAAAAAAACAAATCTTTTCGACACCTGTCTGTCATTTGTGCCACATACGCTCAGACATAATTTGACAAACTGACTTTTTCATTCCCATGCCTATTTACATGAATTAACATATCTACACTCCCAGTAGTGTGAGGTTGTTTTACAGATTGTACGAGAAAGGTTTGGAGTTATTAGTCTATATAAAGCTTAATACACACACACACACACACTCACTCATAGGCAGATGACAGTCAGAATGGCTTCTCAGTGAGAAGATGTAGTATGGGCCCGGGCTAAAGAGGCACATTTACAAGCTCTTTCATCAGTGAGAATTTGCCTCAACCTCGCAGAGAGCCACAAAGACACTAGCATCCCACCGTGAGCCGCAGACACAGCTACACCGCAGTTTCATCATCTGAATGGAGTTTCACAGCAGTGGCGAGAAAACCGAAGTCCCAGAGCCCTAACATATCGCCCAAGGACCCTGGAGGTACAGCAGCATGTCAGAGAAGCTGAGAGGCGAAACAAATAAGTAGATAGACAAAATCCACATGCAAAGCAAGAAAACTGGAGGCAGTGATGGAGAGTCTGAGAAGCAGCCAAATGTTCCTTTTGGCAGGAAGGCAGTGATCGCGGACATCTTCTCTTCGCTTCCTTTGTTGACACCCTTAATGTAGATAATAACAGTGCAAAAACAACTTGCATGAAACTTCTTCACGTACAAAAACTTATAGAAGTTGAATTAAGATGCAGTTACTTAAATAAACTGGCACTTTGTTGCACTTTTCACCAAATAAGTAAACAATGTTAAAAGTACAACTGCCTGCGTGTTTTTACATGGCTGTGTTTTTAAGTTGGTCCCTATGAACGGAGGAAGCTGAAGGCCCTGTGGGGATACACACACACACACACACACACACACACACACACACACACATCTGCAGACAAACACACACACACCAATCTTTCTGTCTGTCAGCTCTGTGCTCATAATCACATCCTATCCCCTCGTGTTCCCATACATACAACCCCCCCCCACCCCCCACCTCGCTTCACTGTAGAGGGAGAGAAATAAGAGATCCCTCCAAACGCTCTCTAAGATTAAGGCTTTGTGTTTTACATGTGTTATCGTTGCTTCCCTTCGTTATCCCCCTGCTTTTGTCTCAGCCTCCTCCTCTAATTAGAATCTTGTCCCTTTCATTCCTCCATGCGCCTTTATCCACCTGTGAGAGCGAGGAGAGGAAGAGGGAAGAAGAGGAGAAGAAGAAGAAGAAGAAGGAAGGAACGGGTAGAGGAAAGATGAAAAGCACGCCACACGGAGCGAGTGGCGGAGCGTTGTGGAATACGGCGTCTGAGGGGAGGATGAAGGCGCTTGTCACGTCTCATCACACAAGCGCTCACACACACACACACACACAACCTGGTTGTGGTGCAGCAGAGACGCACAGTCCCGCTGAGCTGAGCTTTGAAAAGAAGAAAGTGCAAAGGGAATGAAAAAGAAGAAAGAAGAACAAGCAAGAAGACGCCACCGTGTTGGATGTTTCATTTTGACCCATATTTGTCCTGATGCATAAATCAAACAGGCACTGAGGAGCCCAGCGCATCTGTCACGACAGGGCGTTGGAGAAAATATCTAAGCAGATCCACATGAATACACACACAGCTGGTAGCATGAGCGGCAATTAGGAACTGCAAATAATATGTACAACATATATATATATATATATATATATATATATAATGTTAAGGCAAGTAAGCCTTAATGCCACTGTTTTATAGAAATGTGAACTGCTCTAACAAGCATAAAATCCTCGCCTCATGTTCTCTTGCACTCTTTCTTCCCTTGTTCCCTAACCTCCCCCCTTCCCTTCTCTCCTTGCCTCCAGCCAAATTCAGAGCTGTCTGTCCCCTGGCCCACAGCGTGGCCTCCTTGACTGTTTATACGTGAGGTGAGGGCAGACTGGCACTGTGCCTCTGTGTGCGGTCAGGCAGTGTTTACATCTGTCTGGCCCTGGAGCCTGGAGCCTGAAACCTGGAGCTGTACGCCGGTGCATCCTGGACATCACCCAAAGGACTGTAGCAGGACCTGGGGACCGACTCTCACTCAGGCTCAGACTTTGCAGGACTGTCCGATGAATAGCCTACAGTCTCACAGAGCCATGCATGTCCCTTTGCATAACTGACCCCTTTTTCCTACTTCTTAAAGCACCAGATCTACTGTTTTTATCATATATCACTGTGCTCCACACTTCCCCAGACTTCCCAGTACCCTCATATAAGAGAAACTAAGGAGCTTTTGCCTGCATGTTAACAAAAGTACAGACTCTCTTTTTTTCTGATTGAATGTCTATATGTTAGTACTTAGGATTTGAGTGTCTGAGATATGTTTAACATGCACTAATCCGCCAGAAGCGGCAAAGAAGGGAGAATTGAATAGTGCTGGTTGCAGTACATGACAAACAGTGTGATCTGCCTTTTGTTTTTGATAGCTGATGAATATGGATGTGGCCCCGGGAGTGAGTGAGTTTTGGGTGGGGTGGGGCTCAGAAGAGCATGTTAAACAATGGAATTACATCTCTGACATGCATCCACTGCAAGGCTGGGATTAAACACAGCGCAGAGAAGAAGAAAAAAAAACAGAACAGAAGGAAGAAGGGAAAAGAAGGGGAAAGGATAGAGATGGAGAGTGAAGCGATAAAGAATGGATATGCCGCTTATCTATTGAAGAAATGGAGGCCTCAGGGAGAAGAAGGGAGGAGGGAGGCAGTGGTGGCAAAGAGGGGGGAGAAGAGGAGTGGCGTCAATCTGATGTATTTAATTTCTTTTGCTGTTAGTGAATCATCAAGGGGATGATCCAAAGGCGGATCAAAAGAACGAGCAGGGGAACGGGGAAAAAAAAGCAGATTAATGCAACAGAACAAAGGAACAGTCTCTCCAAGACGATCACAACTCCTCTAGCTCCATCCCTCACCGACTCTTCCTCCTTCTCTGCCTGTTCTCATCTTTCTATCTTTTTCTGTTTTTTTCTGTTTTTCTTCACTGACAAGTAGATGTTAATATGGTTAGTTAATAATATATTATTAACTAACCATTGTGGCTATCCTGACAACTTCTAAATGTTTTCAAATGACAAAAATCTGGTAGCATCTGTTTCATTGTTATGCGCTTCATCTGTGCCTGGTCATATAGTGTTCCCATGAGGCTGCAGGCAGACCACTTGTTTAGTCTGCGCTACCCCTGTTGCTTGAGACTTGAACAACTTTATGAAAAGTCAACAGATCAGAGCGCCGGATGTCCAGTCAGTGTGTCCGATTTTTATTTTGAATCCCTGTGTCTGCTTAGACAATGTTCTTGTTTAAAGTAAAACCCTAATCCGGGCTGTTATATTCGAGTATAGCCATAGCATAGTTCCCCTCGAGTGACACTGGTTTGTGGTGGTGTCTGAAGTGTTTTCATGTAGTATTGTTGTTGGCGAGGCACTGCTCCTTCTGTCTTTCTGCCAGTGAGAGGAGGGCATTATGGGCCGTATCTCAGAGGTGTCAGCTCTGACTACAACACTGTGGTGTCAGTATTCAGCCCAGGATCTTAATGCTTAGCATGTCTGTGTGTGTGCATGTGTGCACAGGAATAGTGGCGTGTCAGGTCAGGCTTGAACGCAGCTCCAAGAGACAAACGGGCGGCCGAGATGCTCTAACTGTGTCCAGTTAAAGCAAATAAAAGAGGCTTCAGTGATGCTGTTATAATCCATTTTACACTACATGACACCCCCCTCCCCCCCCAATCTCTTTTCTTTCTCGCTTTCTCTCCCTCTTTCTGTCACCTTTTCTGTCACTGTGCCCAAACCGCTGCAACTCCCACTCAGTTCACCATAAAGCCTCCTCCTCGTACCTGCCTGTCTTCTCCAGATGGCAGATAGAGAATGGTGTATGGTGTGTGTGCAAATGTGCTTTGAGCTTTATTCCACGCTGGAGACCGCTACCCCTCCCTCTTCCCTCTTCCTGTTAAACTAAAAGTCTGAAAAGTCAAGTGGTGTCCAGCCAAGCTCACGGATGGTTGACGGTCAATATTGACCCTGGGCTCCATGTGTCTGTGTAGAAACAAGGAATAACCCCGAACCACCCATCCCCAACCCTTCATGTCACCTTGACTTGACTCACACACAGATAGGACCAAGTTGCCAGCAGAGGCTTGACCCAACCACTGACCCTGGTCTGGGTATTTTCTCATCCTCCTGCTGGTTAAGAACAGGGTAGGGAAGGGGAGGGTGTGAATCTGTTCCCAGTTCTGCGAGCCAGCACTGAGTGATGGATGGGAGTGAGATATTGTCACTGATGCTTAAGTTTGAAGGTGCATCGTTAACTGTTCGTTGCCAAACGACTACGACAAAGCCAATAATCACACTCATGTACTGTATAAAAGCTCAGCTCCGTTCTGAAGGTTTGTGTGTCTTGAAAGAGACAGACAGAAAGTAAAAAACATGCGTGCGCTGATACATCAGTTCTGCTGTGTACTTGCCTTTGTGTATTTGTCAGCACAAACACCTAACATTGAAGGAGACAGACTGCCTCCTGACAGTTATTTGCTAGTTTTGGTCTCTCTGTGCTCTGTCTAACTTTCTGTCTCTCTTCTTCTCCCCAAATTACCCCTGGAGGACTGAAAGAGGGTAAACACAACCACTGAGAAAAGGCTCACGACACACCACTTGTTATTGTGAGAAGCTTCCCTCTCTGTCTTCCTTTGCTCTGTGTATCCGTGGCTCATAGGATTCCCTACTTGTCAGTCACCTGGGTTCTATAGAGACTGCATGTATGCTTTTCATGCATTTGTCGCACAAAGCAGTGCAAGCATTGTGCAACAGCGTTACATCCCAGAGACATTCAAGATACACAAGGTCTACATCCACAGAAGTGTCAGTTGCAGCTGGGTCAGATGCTCTGCTGGTGCATTACAGAGAAAATTATACCGTTGCAAGAATGAAAGCACCAGTACTTGGAGGGCTGGGAAGGGGCAACTGTGTGTGCAAGCGTAGGAGTTTGATATAACATGAAATCATCTTAAATTCCATCAATTATCCAGCTCATTGGCCGAGGTGAGATGCCATCAGCTTGGGCATCAAGGTTTTAGCCTCACTCAGGAGAGCGAACTGATACTATAGTGATTTATTCATAACGCCCCATCTCCATCTCCTCCGCTCCTTTCTGAATATGAGCTGCATCTGGGATGAAGAATTCAAACTTTGCCTGATTATGAGGAACCTTACTGCTCTCTAACATATAAATCATAGATAGATATAGATCGATAACACCTGGGTTTGCTGCAGCCAAGCATATGTCAGCCATGCATGAACACACACATACACCATAATCATCAAAGCCCCTAATTTTCCCTGTTCACATCTTATAACCCCACCCCCATCTCAGTCTCTCGCAGCCCACCTGCACTCAATATGAGTCCCCTGCCCTCCCCACCACATCACACACACACACACACACACAGGAGTTTGCAGGACCCTCTCATGTGTTCCTAGCGGCCCTCAGCTTCGTCACCACTCTGTCATGTGTCCACCAACAGGCATTACACATGAGCTCCCCCCTCCTACACCTCCTCTTTTCTCTTTCATTCGACCTGGAGTTTCTTTACAACAGGATATCCTGTATATTTTACATTTCCTTCAGTGCAACAGATGTGCTCGGCTGGCAC
Organism: Pampus argenteus; assembly: GCA_036937835.1. NCBI lineage: Eukaryota > Metazoa > Chordata > Actinopteri > Scombriformes > Stromateidae > Pampus > Pampus argenteus. The sequence goes on along the minus strand of CM072861.1, from coordinate 18,723,508 downwards.
AAACCGAAAGAGAAAGAGAGGGAGAGCTGGAAATGCTCTCAGTCAACCAATGAGAAGGAAAAAAACCCCAGAAAAACAGTTACCAGTTCACATCCACGTGTTTCCTCTTTTCGCTTCACATTAACTCACATGTCTGTTCACTTCCGCTCTGCTGCATCCCCGAGGTGACGGCTGGCTTGGGCTACTGTAAGCTCATGCCTGAAGGCTACGGGGTGTATGGGCCTGCTGTCCTTAGAGGTTTGTGGCCAGAGGCCGTCCCATCCCTCCCGCGTCGATTCTCACCAAACCTCGACAGCATGTTTCTTTGATGACTTCTGTCTGTATAAGTTAGTGTGAGTTACTCAACATCTCGCTTATCCCCAATAAACAAGGAGATGCACTGAGAATCAACAGACGCTTCTGTGTTACAGTGTAAATTGTCTTTCTATGTCACAAATTTGATCGGTCTCTAAATCTCCTAAGCACATATGAAAACACGAACACACACACACACACAGAAAAACATGTGCACAATTCCAACCCCCTGACACTCTACTTGAAATATAATTTGTTTACATCCCCTACCAAAAAAAGTCCCAATGTGCAGGAATTTGCAGGGGAAAGCACTCTGAAGCCCCAGTGTGTTTGTAACCCTATAAATAAAGGTGGTGGTGGGGTGTGCGGTTGACCATAATTACACAGGCCCTGTTAAAGCTGAGGCGCGCTGTCTGTCTGTCTGTCTGTCTGCTAGTCCCTTTACCAGTTATGGCCACTCCCATCCACATACAAACACACACACATGAACAAACTCTCGAACGCGCACAAATACAGTCACACGAATACAGAAACACTTTTTAGATGGGATGTGGGTCAAAAGTTTTGTTTTTCTATGTTTGTCTGGATGTTTAAAACATTGTGACTGCTGGCGGCTTATTACATAATTTAATTATTTCAACAAAAAGTCACTTCTGATTTGTGTGTATACTTTTATTTGTTTTTACCCATAATTGATTAGAGAACATTAGATTATTGATTAAGCTTGTAATCGTTTGTATGTCATTTTTGGACATGTTGACTCAGTAGCTCAATGACTGTTGAGTCTCCAGAACCTTGTAATTGAACTACGCCCCCCACCACCACCACCATCAAAACAAAAGCCACACTCCATCAGAACTAATTAGAGTGGTAAGTCTCTGTTTTTAAGCCTTTTTGCTATGTGTATTTTCATCTCTGCGGCGCATGTTCACATACTAAATCTCCATCTGGCCGCTGTGAAATGAAGTTCACAGCATTGGAGTTGAGATGTAAACACACATTCACTCAGTGTTCTCTTTCTCGCTAAGCCGCAGAGACAGACATTTACCAAACTGTGCTGTATGTCGCATATCTGTACCAGCCAAGAACAGTTTAATGGTGTCTGTGTGTGTGTGAGAGAGAAAGAGAGAAAAAGAGAGAGAGTGCACCTGCATGTGTGTGAATGTGTGTAAGTGCACACAAATACGAACATGCCCGTACATCAGCCAAGATTTTCTTTGCTGCTTTAAGGAGCCAGAATAACGCTGCAAATTCTATACTCTCTTCCGCATGGTACAATTTGTTCCAAAGCACTTGTTTTGCTGTACAAATCGCAGCCAGACAGCCAACTATAGCTAGCTCCGTCTATTACCATCAACAGGCCAACTGCCAAGAAAAGAAACACATCCAACAGTTTTAATACCTTGTTTTTACACGAGCAATTTTTCGCTCCAGCTTATAAAAGCCAAATGACAATAACAATAACATGTACAAGAAAAACGCCAGCCTTTTCTGGTGTAAACTTAAGTCTTCGTAAAGCTTTTGTTATTGCAGCGGGCCAATGGTCACTGTTCCCCCACCCTCCTCATCCTCTTGTGGTTTGGCACGGGGTGCATGCGGTCTGGGCAGGCTAAGACTGGATAGATAGAACATGGTCAGGGTTAAATGTTTTAATATCAGCAATGTACAATGCAAACACAATGCTGTGTCCAGTTTCGTTATTGTGCAAAAAAAATGAGACCCACTCCTTATCACACGTTTGCCTTTGCGTTGAGATTCTTGCACACTGACTGAGTGTTTTGAAAGTTGGATGATTTCTCCCTACAGTGGGCAAGGATGGAAATTGCTGAAAAGCGTCAGGTTAGTATGATTACTTTCCACTCATCTCTCTGGTCCATTTATCTCAGAGGTACTCTGGAGCAGAACAGCAGTAATGTATGTTAATGCACCTCTATAAAAGTTGACCAGCTGCTGCTACATGTGCCACACTTCAGTATTCATCCCCCCGCATTTCAAAGTCTTCCTATGCACCACTGGGCCTTGTAGTATTAAACATTCAGGAGAAACAAATGAAAGGCTCTCTTAAAAGCTCTAACCAATAGGCTTTTACAAGCCTACCAGGCTGCATTCGAATAAAAAACCAAGGCTAAAGTGGTCTAGACAGCAGGAAATCCAACTTTGAAAGAATACAACAACTGAAGTTAAATGTTTTCCCCTTTGGTGGTGGTGAATGCATTGTAGTGTATCATATATATACTCATTTGGTTTATTGCTTGCAGAAATTGAATTGGTGCCACCGAGATGCAATATTCAGATCTTAAGGGGGCTGGTGAAGAGTGACTGCTCGGCCATAAAGACAGATGAGTAAAGAATGGGGGATTCTGTGGAGCTTTTGATGAACGGTGATGTATCATCAACATACTTCTACTGTCTCCAACACTCAGGATCATCTCCAGTTATCCCAAACAAAGACCAATGAGAAATTCCACCAGGGAAATGTGGAGAAATATGAAATTCCTCACTGGATTCAGTTTAGAAATGACATTAGTGTTGGGCAGTAAATCAACAGAGCTGTCTCTCTATCTGTCAGTGTCTCTCTCTGTCTGTCTGCCTGTCTGTCTGTCTTCTATTTCCACCCGGTGTCCTCTAGGTGTCACTAGAGATGTTCATGGACCAGGCAATGCTGACTTATTTGGAGTGTGTGAAGAGTGTGCCTCCACACAAAAGTGAAGCTGCAGCATCTCCTGTGCACTGACAATCCAGTTGCCGTGGTGATATCCTCTCCCAGGTGCATCAGTCACACACACACACACACACACACACACACACACACACACACACACACACACACCTTCTCAATCTGTCTCTCTTATTCTCAAACACACACATACACAAAGGGACACGCACCTCTGTCTCTCAGGAGCCGGCTCCACTTCCTCACATGCCTCGACACCCACAGCTGGCTGTTTGTGCCCTTCCCTTCAGTAGCTTAGACAACCATCATTAACACCAGTGTCCCTGTGCAGCGCTAGTGTAAGCTCCTCCGTGTCACTCTCTCTCTCCCTGCGCTGTACACCGTGCACCCCGCATTTCCGCAGGTGTCCAACCCATTTCACCCCCCACCCACCTCGTACCCGCTAATGAGAGTGAAAATGAGAACAATGGGGAGAGGCGCGCGGGGCCCGCCAGCTCATCTGGGCTCCGTTGATCTTGTTAATTGCGTCCGCGGACGCGCTCCGCTCCCTTTGAAGTGTGTCTGAAGAGCCCGCTTCAGAGACTGGCAATTACCGCACATCATGTAATTGCTGCAAGACAGGCAGCCATATGAGAGAACTCATGTTACTGTATGTGTGTGTGTGTGTGTGTGTGTGTGTGAGTCTGATGATGGTGATGTCTTCCAAGGTGTTGTAACAGCATGTCAAGTAACGTCCTGTCAAAGCACAGCACCTTTAAGATCAAAATCCCTGATGCTTTGATGCAACAGACAGCTGCATTTTGTAAAATGACTACTTACCACTTTGTTAAAAATCAATTTACACAGATCAAAAAAAATTAAAAAAATTCTTCCCCTCTGGAATTCAATGAATATGTTTATTCTTACAAAAGTGCCATTGCTGTGGTTTTTTAAGAGGAGACGTCCATGGCCTGTTTACATCCTCCACTTCTGCTTATAAATGTTTCGAGGTCAGTGGAGCTTTGTGATTCTTTGTGGTGAGAGTCTTTTTGTGTGTTTCTTCAAAGGCCATGTAAAGTCCCTTTTTATGGGTTTTACTCCTTGCCTTTGTAGAGTGAAATATACTAAATTTGCTGTAGTTTCCTTTTGTCATGCCTTTCCATAATCTATCCAGACGAGGTAAAGGCTGCTTTCTGTTGTGTCAAGATGCTTTTACAAGGCATCACTTGGCAGGGAAAGAAGTGCAAGAAGTCGTGTAATAGCTGTGATCAAGATCTCAGCCCTAAAAGCAGATCTGCCGTAAGTATATGAGCACTTAAGTATAAACAGGCCGATTTTGAGACAGTACTGTGCATAAGAGGATGGATTGCACAATCAAATCATGGCCAAATAAAATACTTCCCTTTGTCATCAAGGACTCATAAATCACAGTTTCCTGCACTCGCACTTATCTGGAATTAATAACATCTGTCTCTTATCTATCTCTTGTCTATATCCTATCTATCTATCTTATCTATCTAATCCTTTTCAACCAATGATTCAATACTCTTTGCATTAATGTATTTCAAAAGAAGAAAAGCCCACAGTTCTGTACAAAAGACCCAGCTGATGTACGCTGCCAACCTGCTCTGAGCTGCAAATCCTCTCACTCACTCCTTTGCCATAAATCAGATAATGTTACAGTAGCATGCCGCTGTGCTTTGTGAGAGATACAGATACAGCAAGGCAACCCTGTGCTCCAACTCCCACGTCTGAATACAATTGAAAGTAGTACAGATGAAATGTACCACTTGGGGCTAACTACAGCTGTAAGATAAATACCACGCTGCATACTGCTTTGGTGGCAGACAGGGATTTATCTTTGTGTGATAGATCATGCTTTTCAAATGTATGATGCCACACATGCCATTGTGTGTGTGTGAACTATAGGGGAAAGAGTACCTGGTTGCTTCTACTGTAACAGTATGCAACTACACCTTTCCTTCTTTGTAACAATAAAACAATCTCAGAGAAATGCGAGAAATTTGGTACAAGTAACAAGATATTTAGTTCAGGACTTTGCTGCAGTCTATGAGCAGGAACTGTTGATGCTATAAATGAGGACAGAAGACACTGGACCTGGACGATTATGGTTAATGTAAAGACATCAATCATGACTGCATGTCATGATTGGTCATGAAATGTCAGAAACACAGTCCACTAACTGTAAACAAAAGTTTCAAAAACTTTACAGGTGGGCGGCAACTCAGTCAGAACAATTGTCTTGTTGAATTATGGTTATGTTATAGACAGGTTGCATACATGTACCTCCACGAGCTGTGGTGTTAAAATACATGTACTAGTCTGTAAAACAAGCAAACAGACGTCTGGAAAGAGCAGGATGAGGTTAATTGTTCCATCAACACAACAGCCCCTCCTGGCATTGTCTCTATAGATACACAGAAGTAGATGAAAACTTAATGCATTGCATACAGTATAGTAGGTTATTCTGTAAGCAAATGCACTAGCATAAAACAATGCAAACGCACATACATGCACATGTACGCTCACACACACACACACACACAGACACACGCCTAGCAAGAGAAAGGAAAAAAAGGATTGCATCGAGGCAGTTTGCCGAAGGGCGGCCTGCCAAAAGAGTGGGAGAGAGACAAACACACAGAGAGAGAGAGAGAAAGAACAAGGGGGAAGAGGGCAGGAAAGTCCTTACATAGCCCACAGGAAGAGCTGTGTCAGGACAGGAAGCTCCTTGTTTGGGCATAGAGGTTTCCTGGCTGGCTGGAAGACTGACATTTCCTCTACTGGTTGGCTTCTGGAGAAGGGATCACATGAAGGCTTGAGGGAGGCTGCAGGGGTGGTGGGCCGCCAGCCGGGCTGGGCTGGGCTGGGCCCGCTCTCTGGTTTCAGCTCCAGCGCTCCCTCCCTCTGCCTCTGCTTCCCTCTCTGTACAGTCCGCAGCTAGTTGCTTACTGCCGTAGCAGACTCTTCACAAGTCTAATGATATACACTATAGTACTGCGCAGTATGTAGTATAACATGTTCACACATGTTGCTGAATTAGCAGTGAACATGTGGATTATATTTGCATATAAGACTGTGTGTATAACTATGACAGCAATGACAAATTTTAGTCTGTTTTTGTCCAACCAAAGCTTTTAAGCCACGCTAGCAGTGTGGCTCCAGGGATGGTCGGTCTGTCAGACGGTCAGTCCATCATTCTGGGTCCAGACTGAAATATCTCAACAAATATTAGATGGATGTCTATGAAATTTTGTACACTCATTTATGCCCCACTAAGTATGAATCCTACCCACTGTTGTGATCCTGTTGTCTTTTCCTCTAGTGCCACCATGTGATTGACATTTGCAGTTTTGAGTGAAATGTCACAATTATTTGACAGATAATGATATATTAGAAAATTTGACGGATGTAAATGTGATGACAGATGCTTCTGACGTCTTCCATTTCTGAGCTTTTTAAACCCAGTTTTGATTCGAAGTTGAACGCAGAGAAACATCTTAATTTAGTTATTTAGTCATTTTTAATTAAGAAATACTTCCAAACTTATCTTTCCAACAGCTTGAACTCCATAGTTTTGTCTCCTCACATCCTGATTATTATATTGCACTGTATTCTTGTTTAATACAAAAAGCCATAGCACATCTCCAGTAAGTTCAACATTTTCAAGTGCTGCCCCCTGAAACCCAGTTCTGAATTGGAACCAGTTATAAATTTACCAGAACTCAGAATGAGATAAGGTTGATTGTTTCATTGAAAAAACACTTGAAAAAAACAGGGAGTAAGATTAGCAGAACACACACATACACACACACATAGAGAGAGAGAGAAGACAACGGAGCAGAGAGACCACAATGGAGCAAATGAATGTTTTATAAGAGAACTATGCCATCGCCAAAAAAAAGCCTATTAGAGAAATTTACCAAAACACCTGTACAAGTATAGTAGTAAACAGATATCTGCATATGAATGCAGAATCTGTCGACAACCGTAAAAGATTTTGGAAGCGTTTTTATATAACCTTTGCTTAGCTGTGGCAACAATGGCTTTTGCTACCACAAGTGGTAATTACAGGATGTTTTCACATTTAATTCTGTTGATATCTGAGTGGTGAAGAGCACAACACCACTCTAATGGGAGGGACACTCGTTTTATTGTTGTCGCATCCCTCGCCGTGCATATGACTGATCTCATTATTACTGAGACAGTTGTGTGCTTAAATGTATTTATCTAAAAGCTAGCATTACTCACCAACACCCACAGACTGACTGACTAGCGACAGGTGGGGTAACAACTCTAACATATGAATATGTGAGTATGTATCTGAGCTCTCTTGATAACAAGTGACTTCATTATAGACTGGTATATTAATGAAAACAACTGGGGTGTGTCTGACAGTATATGCAGTTATGATTATAAACTTGGTTATGTTAAACTAAGAGGTAGTTTGTGTAACGTAATGTTACACGTGACAGGTAGATTAAAGCAGACGCCTTCTTGTTCTTGTCTTATGCAGTCGTTTGTCACTTTCACTTTTGGCCTGGTGACTTCCTGCTGATCTAATGCTTTTCTTCTTGCTTGTGATGCTCAGTGCTCTGGTTGATGCGTTTCCTCTGACATGTTTGTTGTGGTCACCACCCTCAGAACCTGCTTAGGGAACATGCTGTAGATATGATGGTACTTTCAACCAGCTCATCTGGAAAGTGGATGACACTTTAGAAAAATAGTTTGGAGAACAACAGAGAAGCTGAGAATGATACATAACTTTATTGTTTATACATGAATACTGTACTTAAATGAATACACTTAAAAGTTACATTTATTGCTTTAAGTGCTTGCTACCATATTATACCCTGTGCTCTGACATTCAAAGTGCATCCTGTTTCCATTTAATTTGAGGCAATATCGAGAAAGACATGTGCTTGTTGTGTTTGTGCTGTTTTTAGTATTTAGGTGCTGCATGGTGACCTGTTCTCTCTTTTCACTTTGCCTTTTCTGAAGCTGTGAGAAAAGGTGCCAAAAGCTCAAACCCAGACACTTTTCTGTCAGTGGCTGAAACCTTGTTGTGGGTTCATGCTCCAGTGCTTATTGATTGGCCATCTGTGCATTTGTGTTGACAAGCTATAAGATTCTACTGCTCACAGACAGACAGACAGACAGACAGACAGACAGACAGACAGACGTTTCCTGGTCCAATCAGACATAAATCTGTAAAATGACAAGTTAAGCCCTGCACCTGCTCTCTCTCTCTCTCTCTCTATCCTCTCTCTCTGTCACACACACACACACGCACAGAACAGCCGCAGACTGAGGAAAAGGAATTAAAAGAGGGAGAGGATGGACAGTAGACAGGGAGCAGGGTATGAAATACAGTCTGAGACACAAACAATCACAAATAACCTCAAGTACACACACATATCCACACACACACTAACATTCATACCTCAACCATACACACACATGTACAAGTTTTTCCTACTGTCATGTCTTTGCACGATTACCTCATGATGCAGAGCAGCCCTGCTTCTTCATAGCTGGAGTGGTGATGATGGTGTTTATGACTGCCAGGGAAAATCTGTGTGTGCAAATGTAAGTGTGTGTTTTTAGAGGGTTCAGGCCTGGAAGTCATGAGCAAAGCTATAGAAGTAAAGCATTGTTTAGCATGTATAAATGTAAAGAGGATGTGTGAAAACAGATGGAGTTACACAGCGGATAAGCAACAATTCATTTAACTGCAATTTCTCCTCGTTTTACTGCTTTAAAGAAAGAGAGACCCTCATTCTCCTCCTCACAGCAGCTTTTAGCCCGCTGGTCTAGATAGAATAACAGAAAAGAGCCAGGTCATTACTCACAACGGAGGACTCTATTAAGCGGCAGTGTACAGCGCTAATACACATACACATACAAGCACATACACTCACACCCTGAGGTGTAGAGGGAACACACTGAAGTGTGTGTATGTGCGTGCATGTGTATGGGTCAAATGTGTGGCCTTCTGTGTGTGAATTATACTTAACTGCTGGGATATTTCCGAGCTGTAAAAAAAAAAAAAAGCACACACACACACACAAACTACATGCACTCTTTGTAATCTAGCGCCATTACTGGCAGCTTCATGTACATTAGAGGATGAAAATGATGGCGGGGCGGGAGGAGATAGGGCCTCTGAAGGGGTAATTTCACTGAGGGGGCATCTGAGGTATTTATAGCCAAACGATTGAAGCATTGAAAGCGTACTGGTTCATGAACTGATCATGGATGTATCCTAATGGTAACAGGGAGGATACAGTAATGGAGAGCTCACACTGTGCTGGGTGTCTACTATTTAGAAAACTTTGCTTTTCTCTCCCAGTCAATGCATTTCAGCACATAGCCTAAAAATTTTCCCGGGATACAGTCGGGCTATAGCTGTGGTCAAGGCTCATGACTTCACTTTGGCAGTAATAACCTGTCAACTGTTTCACATTAGGAAGAGTAAAAGCCTACATACACACTTGACAGAGCTGACAGATGCTGACATGCCGCTGCATGCAGTCACAATCCCTAAATGAGGACCTAACGGTGTGGATGTGACAGAGATGTGGCTGGGCTCTGGCTCGCCACAGCACACACTGCTTACTGTTAACTAGATGTTGGGAAGGCAGACGAGGGGAGACAGACACAGAGAGAGAGAAGAGGAGGGGTTGTACACCTATATAAATCGGCAGGGAAATAGATTATGTTAAACATTGGTAGTTTTTAAGAGAGCGGAGTTTCCTCTTTTTTTTTTTTTTTTAACTCCCATGAGGGTAATGAGTATAAAACAAAACAAGTGTTGATGAGTTGATGCAAACCCTTTATACATGTGTGTGTGTGTGTGTGTGTGTGTGTGTGTGTGTGTGTGTATGTGTGCATGTGCTGGTGGACAACAGCAGCTCCCAGCAGGTATCCCGGGCCACTCCCACCCTCCTGCTCCCCAGGCGCAGCACACTGATGACATCAGCTGGTGTGAAAGTGGCCATTAGTTCCACCTCATCACTGTGGGACAAATATAGCAGCACAAGGCTTTCATCAGACACGGAGGACAGCTGTAGTGAGGGGGCGGGAAAGGAAACCTGGCCAGCTGATGATACACATTCACTGTATCCCTCCTCCCCAATTCTCACTTCTCCCACTCCCTTGAGATCATGCTGTCACCCCTGAGACTGATAACATATTATGGCTGCAGCATATACATATACACATTTGGCATAGACATACATATATGAATAAATGCTCCCACACACACTCTTTAAATGAAGCTTAGCAGTAGCCGGATGACAAATGCTGCTTTTGTAATACCTGGTGCTACAGTTTGAAGGCGCAGCAGCTACAGCACAGCGTATCTATTCTATTATCTTCGGCCCAGAATCAGTGATGTTGTTTTTTAATTTTGTTTTCATTCGAGTGACTAAAAGCTTCGTTTCTGTGCCATCGACTCATTCCACAGGTATTACCTGATGAGCGGGTTAGATATTGTTTTTTAAGCAGTGTGTGGACAAAAATTAAGTTATGCTTTGTGCCGATGTACTGTGGAAAAGCAGTACACTTTACGGAACAGTGTGTAAGTGGTGCTTCTCAGAACAGGTGGCAGTGGTGGCGGATCAGACACCTGGTCTCCGCCTTTTGAATGGCAGGTGGTGAAGTCACTGCAGGGCACATCTGGAGGGTAGAGGTGGGCGGGGAGGAGAAGGCATTTGTATTAGGCCTCTGTCTATCGCTCTGTCTCTCTGTCTCTCTCTCAGTTTTTGATGTATCAGAGTGAGACACAGGATGCCCTGATCTGATCATATTTTAATGGCATTCTGTAGTCACTGTAGCGCTGCTCCTCATGAAAACATGCAAGAGATGTCCATGTCAATATAAGCCAAGCTGTATTTACTGAATTTTGTTCAAGTTATATTCAGCAAAAGAGCCTGCAGACACACACATACACACACACACATTCACTCACACATTCCCACATCACCTCTAATCTGTTCTGTTGTGACAACTGGATGCTTGTCGTGAACTCGTGAACTCCAGTTCAAGCAAAACTGGTGACCCTGAAATGCATCCTTTTTTTTTTTTGCTTCATGTTGAACAAAATGTCTTATAGGAACAGGCAGGTGTGTGAGAAAAGAGCAGGATGAGCTATCGATCGATGGTTTTGTTGCTTAATCTGCTAAAAAATAAAAAATGCAGCCGTCTACTGTAATTCTACTCTGGCAACTCAAAATTGTGTTGTAGCAGAGGAATAATTCACTTAAATCTCCAATCTAAATGCTTACATTATTATCTTATTTATTTATTTTTTTTTCATTGTCGTGATTTAGGATTTCAGATGCTGCACGGCACTGTCAGAAGCCTCTAATGTGCGGCAGGAAGCCATCTGCTGCAGAACATGCATCCCTCTGATAAAAACAGACAAGTCTTTGAGAGGCATGACTGCATTTATTTACCCAGCCTCTGAGACCTTGCTTAGGGAGTGCATATGATAGTCAGACACACAGACAAAAAAAAAAAAAAAAAGAAAACAACTCAAGCCCACTTACTAGCCTTGACACATAAATACTTATGAGGGCCTGTTTGCATTTCAGAGCCACCCAGGTGCCTTTTGTAAAGCTGTAGTGTACTTGATGCTGAGTTGAAGAGATGTCATATTTGGAGGTACTTAAACATGCACTGTTTTGTTGTCTGTTCAAAGCCATGTACTTCAAACAATCACGGCTTATTAAGTAGAGCTAAAGTTGCCAGGACACCTGTAGATTATTGTGAAAGTGATACATCAAAAAAACTCAATTGTGTGCCACAAATAATTTAAAAGACGCTTATAATTCGTGCTGCTCTTACATCTTGTGTGTTTTGAACAGGTACACGAACAACTAGCACACATTCAAAAGACTCGCGTATCTTAACTCGGTGAGTAGAGCAAATTTGTGACATCTTATATCTATTACATGCAAAGCAGAAAGCAGAACATCTGTTGTTTCAGGTCAGAGGGCCTGTGTTTCTAGTACAATAAGGAGATATTTGAATATAGATGGACCGTCATATTTCCTCCTTCTTCGTCATGCACTACTTTACTTTTAACCTGTGATATGCCAAGCACGTTTCCTGAATACTGTGTCTCTGTAAATGTTGCAATCTACCTGAAATGTGACCGTGAGGAGGCTGGAAATCAAGCGGTTTAAATATAACCTTTTTATCCCAAAAGGCTCTACAGGTGTTGAGAGCAAGAGGCAGAACGGGAGCAAAGCACCTGACGACTGTCTCAGCGTTCCCTATTGACAAGATAAAAAAAAGCCATCCCAGCGAGGCAGAGTGAGGCTCTGAACATGAGATCAATGGAGCATATTTAAAAGACATTAGAGAACAGTCCTCCTGTCACATTCCTGTGATAAAGTACTGGAATCTAGCCTTCCAGCATACAGTACCTTGTCTCTATGAAGACGATCCTCCTGTGTTTAATCTGCATGTGGAGATGAAGGATGGAGGATGGCCAGCGGTGTCTACGTGCTAAGCTGAGCTCTCAGTCGTCCTACCCGACACTGGGCTCTCCCCAGCGGCCCGGGAGATGTCAAGGGGTGAGGGCAGAGGAGAACAGATATCTGCCGGCCCCGGAGCCCCTCATTCACTCTCTAACTTACTCACATTAAAGAGATCTCTAATCACTGCGGGGACTTGGCCAATGATGTGCTTATCAAACAGCATATTTCAAAAAGGCATCTTAAAAGGCCCGAGGGCGAAGAGGCAATAAGAGCACATTTGTATGTGGATGAAAGGGAAAAGTGTAGACAGACCTTGCATCAGAATACAGAGGGGGAGATCATTAGCATCTCTAGCAAAATATGCACTTCCAGAGAGGGAGAGAGAGTTAGAGAGGTGTTAGCAGTATAGGGTTGAGGCTTTGGGAGAAAAAAAAAATGCTTCTTTTCACCATTCGTCCTTTTTTGTTTTACACAATTCCCAAAAAGAATAAGAGAACAAATACATTTTTGAACAAAGGCATTGCTCTTGAAGTGGAAGCCTGTTGGGGACACGAGGTGGCTCCGTTGTGGGTTACAATAGAGTGAAGCCACAACGCAACTGCACTGGCAACTCCTCTTGTGCTCCTCTCGCACATCCTTGAACTGATCAGGCCCAGCGCGTGAGCTTTGATATGTGAGAAAGAGTATATGATGCACTACACAGTTACCTCATATTTTTTAGGTATATTGGCTGCATGACTTTCTAGCATTTTGCACATGGACTGTGATAATCTCAGGCTACAAGCTCCCCTGTGAAATTTTGAAATATTGTTTCTTAATGGCTGAGAGAATCACAGTCTGTGGTTTTCACATTGAGTAAAAGAGTTTCCTAAGATCATGGTATGAGAAAGTCTCAGTGCAAAAGCCGCTGAATGGCTTTTGATTTGCAGCCATGGACCGAAATAATGCTGTAAACAATGACAGGAAATGACAGATTTCAGGATTTTAAGCCACACACAGAGACTTTGGATTTGCCTGAAAAACTCAATGCGCTTCTGAGTTACGGACATCATTATTTAAACATCAAGATGAATTACGCTGGCATAGAGATCAACCACAGTGCTGATTTGTGTTTGTGTGATTCACTGAAATACATCCTCTGATGTGTGTGCATTTCAGTTATTTATTAAGTTGTCGCAATGATGTAGATTTCATCCAAGAATATGGACCATTGTCACCTTCTGTTGCTATTTTTCGCCAGCTCTTGCTGTATCATCTGGGAGTGTTCATACGTAATAGAACAAGCATACACACACACACACACACACACACAGTGTCAGCTGATGACAGCCTAGTGTCCAGGTAGATCTGTTTCTTTGGGACATAAAGCTTTAACTTAGAAAAACTGAGCAGAACAACAGCTGCTAACATGACAAATTCCACACAATTACACACTTAAACATCACATCAGTGCACAGACACACAGCAGGAAACGACTACATTAGCAGAAGACTATAATAGTCAATGTGTATATCACGCACGGACGTCTGCATATAGTACATGTGCACACACACACTGATCCAAACGCACACAACTCATCAGACCCAATTAAGAAAGTCAATTTGGGATCAGGAGACCAATTACCTTAATTATTTTCCCTTTCCCGCCTTCACTCCCTTCAACTTTGTTTTCCTGCTTTCTATTTTAGCTGTGTTTGCATTTGTGAGTATTTTGGTTAGTGCATTTCACAACACAAAATTACTCCAAAGCTCAGAGAGAGAAAAACTTAGGAGGGTTCTTGTCTACATAGGCTAAAAACACCGAGCTGTTTTTATTTTCATACCCAAACATGGAGCAAGAACTCCTTGCCTAAGGAATGGTTGAATAATGATTGTGCGACCAAGCTGTTATTATATTCTGCTTGAAAAACCAAAAGAAACAACCGTTAAACCTTCAGGGCTAGTCTGTTGAGCTGCACCCACAATTCAGCCTAACCTACACAGATATTTCCCAATTGTGCGTTAGAGCTCATTCACTACGAGGTGACAGCATCTTGCCGACCACATCTGCAGAAAAGAGGGTAATTATCATGTGATGGATTTCAACTGCACACTGTGCATGTCTGAGCACAGTCGGTTTAAAATATCCTTATTTCCCCCAAAACCATTTTTCTAACAGCATGAAGAGGAAAAAAAAAAAAAATATTTTCTTTGCTATTTTGCCTAAAGATTAAATTGCTGGAAGTCTATGAATGCAACAGTAGGGTGTGTATCTCAAAAATCTAAAATGAAATAGAAATTTCGATCTGCTTAATATCTTCAAGAGCATGTTGGATCTTGATAAGAATTCCTCGTCTTCAGTGTTTATAGGCATGGGAGTCATGCGTTAGTGTTATCATTAATACAGAGTTCAGTTCAAGAACAGCGATTGAAACAGACAGTTTTCATGCTGTGCAGATTTTTTTCCTTTTTTAATTTAAAGGGTGGCTCTCTGTGATGTGAAGTTGTGGTATAAATCCACTAATAATCTCTAATAATCTGCATACAATTAATATATAGGGAAATGGATTATATGATATTCATGTATGAAAGATTAGTATGATGGATGGAAATTAGGACATGAAGGGTGGGGTGTAATGATGTCTCTGTATGAAACAGCACCAATGGAAATATTTGAAGGTCGAACACAGAAGTATGAAAACAAATATACATAAATATATATATATTCATATTTTTATTTATATTTCATTTCTGGGAGGATATCTTGTACACCAAATATCCCATTGGCAGTTAAGCGCATTCAATGTGTTTAGAAGCCAGAAACAGTCACTTGTTTTAACAAACACAAATACAAAATAAAGATAACCACAAAATAATGAACTGCATGTATATAACATACAAAAGAATCCCATGCCTACTCAGTAGGTAACTTCAACATTCCAGCTCTTGAAGATGTGGATATTTACACTTAAGTTTTACAAAAATATACTTTATGATTTTTCTCCTTTTTTGCTTACATTCTAATGAAATGAAGCGGTGCCCTCATACCTCACCCGTTTCCCTTCCTCCGAGCATGACTTACATTCTGTAACAAAAATATTCCCCTCAACCCTTTAAGGCGAGATGCAGCGCATCCTCTCGCGCGCGCAGCCGTCACAACATCAGCAAGGCTTCACAAAAGGCACCAAATAACGGGAGCGTTTGTCTTGTTTAGTTTTTGTTGTGTTTTTTTTTTGTTTTTTTTTGTTGTTTTTTTTAAATGATTTTTTTTTTCTTTTCTCTGTTTTTCCATATAACGGAGCAATATGTCACATGTGAGAAAGAGAGAAAGAGATAGTACCAGTGGATGATATTTACAAACAGAAACTAACATCACTCTTACTCATGCTTGAATACTTAAGTGCTTTTTTTTTTTTTTTTCCAAACAATGTCAAAACGTATCACAGCATCATCACTACATAATAAAGAAAGTATGTAGAAAATATGGCCCTGCTCACTTCAAATAATACAATGCAAATATGCAAATCATTTTTCACATCAATGGTACCAAAGAATGATAAAAACGAAACATGGCACATGTACAATATACATATATGGTAGCTTATGTATATCATTCATTGTCTTTAGTAGCTACTGTATGAGAGCCTGCAAGGGCGGACGTGCCTTAGCACCACAACAAATCTGTTTGTCTCTTGGTTTTTGTCTACCTAATAGCAGGGACCCGTCAGCGCCAGTCTCTACTCTATCTCTGTTGAGTCCCTTATGCATTTGAAGTGCTGCATTTGTTTTACAGAGACGGAAAAAAAAAATCCCTTTTCATCTTCTATTGTCTTTGCCCGGTCCTTGACATGTGTCTTTTTCTCTCTTTCAGGTAAATCTCAAGATTCACCTAACACTGCACAGGGAGCAGACAGAAAAGTGCTTTTTAGAGGGGAAAAACAAAGTCTTTTGATGCTGATTTCTTTCCCCTCAAAGAACCTTAAGGAAGGAGAGGCGCGGAGAGACTAAAAAAAAAGTTTTTCTCTTTGCTTTTTCTTAGCAGATCTCGATTGTCCTTGGGGAGAGAGTGGTCTGCATGTCTGATAATGGAGTTGGGACGGGGGAGCTGTAGATGTTGGAGGCGACTGAAGAGGGGAATGAGGAGGCCACCTGGGACTGAAAGGTGCTGGACATGGACACTGATGGGTAGGTGGTAGCAATGGAAGGAGATGGATAGGAAGTGTGAACAGGAGAGGAGTAACAGGAGGTGACAGGAGAGGGGTATGAAGACACTGGAGAGGGGTATGAGGTGATGGGAGAGGGGTAGCTGGATGCGGGTGAGGGAGCTGACACCGGTGCTGCAGTTACCACCACTGCTCCTGCCTTCTCTGCTTTCTTGTCCTTCTGCCGTAGATGGATCTTTGTGTGCCTCTTCCTCTCATCACTGCGGGCAAACTTGCGTCCACAGATCTCGCAGGCGAAGGGCTTCTCTCCAGTGTGAGTGCGGATGTGTGTTGTCAGGTGGTCGCTGCGGCTGAAGTTGCGCATGCAGATGCGGCACTGGAAGGGTTTCTGGCCTGTGTGGATGCGAATGTGACGTGTCAGCTCATCAGAGCGTGAGAAGCGACGGTCGCAGGTCTCCACGGGGCAAGCATAGGGCCTCTCGTGTGGGGGTGTCTTGCTTGGTCGGGTGGGGTACTTGCGCATGCGGCTGGGTTTAATCAGCTGGGACTGGTAGACACTCTTTAGGTCCTGGGAACCAGTCTGGGTGGCAAAGGCCTTGATGGTGGACAGAGGAGTGAGGGAGGGTTGGCTTGACTGACTCTGGAAGGGTTTTTGGTCAGAGGACACCAGGCTGATCTCTCCCTGCTGCTGAGGGAAGATGTAATCAGGAATCATGGGCACAGGGAAGCTAGTGCTGCAGGTCTTGCTATTGGGGTAGGCAGGAGGAGGGTACTGCACTGCTCCAGTTGAGCTGGCAAAAATCTGGCCCTGGTCTGGGAAGATGTCAGAGTTGGGGCTGGAGTAGGTTGGAGCAGCTGAGTAGATGGGGTTGGGCTCGCTGTGGTGAATGGAGGAACTGAGGCTTGAGCTCTGAGATGAGGAGGAGGTAGAAGAGGAGGAAGTGGAGGAGGATGGAACAGATGAAGAGGAGGACAAGGTGGTCTGTGAGGCAGCAGAGGAAGAGCTGGAGCTTGGAGGATTGTTGCCCATCAGACTAGAGAACAGGCCCAAGATTGGCTCTGCCCAGAGGCTGTTGCTGCAGGTGCTGGCGGGCTCCAGAGTGAAGCGGCCTGTGTAAGAGATGGGGGGCAGCCTCTGGCTTTGGTAGGCTTGTTCCGCCACTGACTTCTCACAGTTGAAGGGGATATCAGGTAATGTATCTGCAAGGACAGGAGAGAAAGTGGAGACATTAATCAAACTGTCAATATCCAGAGGGAGGGAGAGGGGAATCCTGCCAGAGCTGTGGACAGTGTGTCACCCTTCTAATTCTGTGACAGATCAGTCAGGGCCCCACGCAAAGAAGTCCCCTCTAACTAAACTCTTTCACCCGAAACTCTAAAATGATCTCTTCTAAATCTCAACACTAGCTGCTGTACAAGCTAAACCTTCCTATGCTGGCATTTTCCTCTGCGCTAACTCTCTCGATTTTTCTTTCACTCTTTCTGTCTTGGACGCACACACACACACACACACACACACACATTTTGAAGCCCATCGCTGAGCTTGAGGCAATTGATTACTGAAACTGCAGTTCAGCTGGTTTTAGGAATGCAATTTGAATTGAGCTGTAGGAGTGTCTAAAGCATGCCGTGACTGAGCAGTGTTTGAGTCCTCTGAGAGTCAACAGGGATTTACAGACATCAATAATTTTGTATTAAGTTAGATGTTTATTTGTTTTTTTTGTTTTTTTTTATTTTAATTTTTCTTTGTACAATTTTTATGTCCAATCAACTACATTTACAGAATATACTTGTAGCATGCAATTGCACTTGTATAAAATTTCCATGAGCATTTAAAAAAACAGATAATAATACAAAATCTTAACATACCAACTGAAGTTATGTTTAAACTTTAAATATAAAGTGAATTAATAATATACAGCAAAACATCAAAAATAATAAAAGCTATACAGCTATTTATTTCTACCATGAACTTTTGGGTCAGCAGATGTGGTTATCGTTTGTTCAGCTTTACAGCGTAAAGTAAGTAGAGGCAAAATAAGCAAATCTCTATCTCTTACCTCCAGGAAGGTGGTCGTACTGCTCCCCTGGCTCTCCAGAGCCAAAACCTGCACCTTCGGGTGCGGAGGCTGTGAGGAAGGGGGTCCCTGCAGAGCTGAGCATCATCACCTCCTCCAGCTTTGGGTAGTTATCCATGGGGGAGTGAGGAAAGCTCAGAGGCTCTGAGATCTGCAGGGCAGGGAGGATCATCTCGGTCTTGGCTGCAGCCATCCTCTGCCGGTGCTTGAGTTGCAGGCTGCGCTGGGGCTGGTGCGGAGTGCAGGGAGGCTGGGTGCACGCTAGCAGAGCGGTGCCTCGCAGGTGGAGGGAATCACTTCGGCCAGCTCACGGAGCGCTGCACACTTCTGCTGATGCCGAGGAAGATGCAATCTTCTGTCTCGATCCGTGACTCTCGTGCTCCAGTTGTCCTGTTGCTTTCCGCTTTCTCTCGGAGATGAGTAAAGATCCACTTGTCTTTTCAAAATCAAAAGTGTCCTTTATACTCATTCCCTATATCCATCAAAATTAATCAACTGATTAATCTTGATTTTTTTTTTCTATGTATTAAATTACTTATCCAATCAGGTGTTGACCCTTTTTGGATGGATGTTGTTTTGAATTGACTTTTTACTTTTGTTGTGATATTTCTTAGTTAGGGAGTTCTATGTGTCTATCTCTGCTCTAACAGTTGCTCGTGTGGGCTCTCAGGGCTCTCTCTGAGCTGAGAGGTTTCCCCGCTGGTTTTATATCCTCTTGCCGTGACGTAGATGTCCATATTTGGAGCGTAGGAAGCCCATATTTAGGCACTGCAGTGGAGGACACATGACGCTGGCCTGGGGGAAAAGCAGAGAGGAGAGACTTTATATTAAGCTCTGGCAGTAAATTGCGAAGACAACGCCGCTCTTCCTCTGTCCCAAATCAATGTATCTTCATAGCAGAACAGCTAGACAGCGGCATAATTCTTGCTCTCTCCCCGTCGCCTCATAGATTTGATTTGGATTTCAGCTGCGCGGCTGCCGGAAAGCCCGGCTCCGCCGTGCCTTATAAGGTCGTGACTACATAAGGACCTATTCCGGTGGGTTTCCATTTCCCTGTCCTTATTTGGAACTTCCTGAGGCAGCACTGATCGCTGCTTGGCAGTGAATGAGAGGCTGGAGTGCAAATCATGTCCAGCGCTCACAATAACTAATGTCAGCAGCAAAATCCTGCCTCTCTGTTTTAAAGTACAAGATTCAACGAAGCCATATACTTAGTGCAACAGATAAACTGCTTTATATGTGCGCGCTCTGTTAATGTTTGAACACTTGCAGTATACAGTATAGTACACACGTCTACACGTTTCTTCCCTAAACATGCACAACGCATTTAGTTTAGGGAATTAAAACCAGTTGAACATGCAGTGTTAGGAGTGGGTTCTACATAGCATTTATTTAATTCTATAGGTATATTGATAAGCAATTATTAGTTATGTTAAATTGATTTTGACATTTTTGGTATATAAGTATTGTTATTCTAAGCATACAGCTTTAAATACAGCCTGTGATTGTGCAAACTCTGCTGGCTGGTAGAAAACTTCCTCTAAATTAACTTTCCATCTCTCTCCACCGTGTCATTGATTAATGAGAACAGATAGCCGCGGATGCTGACGAGGTGCGGGGCGATCCGTCTAATTGAGGGGTGTCCCCGGCTCAATATTCGGGGAATCTCTCTGCCACTCAGCGGCCTAATGGGCCGCATTAACAACGCTGCGCACAGCTGCCAGGACGCCTGCGGGATACCGATGCTCCCCCCCCGGCTGCTCCTGCTTGGGCTGGCGCACCAGCACTCCTCGGTGGATGCTGACGGGAAATCAATGTGTTTCCCTTGCTGCTGACTGGATCTATAGTGTGCGAGCAAACTTATTGGGAAACATCGTGGGCAGGACACTTTGAGGTGGTCCGAGAGAGAGAGAGGGAGAGAGAGATGCTCCGGGAGCGTTGGATAGGGCAGCGTAGGTGAGACACACATTCAAAAACCATTTGATTTAGTTTCAACAAGGTCTGTTGATTAGATAGATAGATAGATAGATAGATAGATAGATAGATAGATAGATAGATGTTTAGTCTTTATTGGATTGTATTCTCTCTCAGGCATTTCCCATTCAGCCTCTGGCAAATCTCTCTGTTTATCCCCATTAGACTGATAGCAAAATTCTGTCATATATTATGGATGATCTAGAGCAGAGGCTCCTTCACAAAATCCAAATATGCCTGAAGTGGAGGGCGCAGCTGGAGAATGTGTAATGTTGTTTATTCATACAGTCAGATTTGTATAAATGATCAGATCTAATAACTTTTGAAGGTATGTGGCGGTGCATAGCAGTGTTGTATTTTAGGAGGAAAATGGTTCCTCCACTCAGCACGGGCACTTTTAAAAGTTGAGTTTACATTTTGTTTTTCAGCAATACGCACACCGTCTTTTCCAGACCTGTTAGTCTGATGAGGAAAAGAGCAGAAAATGATGACAATGTGTTACACAAAGCAACTATCTGTGTGGTGCGGTGATGATACCAAATCCAAACTCCTGTCTGCATCCACTTCTGCTGTCATGCATCAGTTAGCAAGGTCGATAAATTTGTGGCAAAGCTAAGAAGAAAGAGTAGAGAGAGCAGATGAGAGAACTCATCATCTGATCACAATGTAATAAAATCAGGTTAGGGGAAAACTCTCAGAAAAGTAATAAAGTAATAAAGATGATAAACAGTTCACAGTGGCTGTTTGGGCCTCCCTTCACTCTGATGCATGGAGGGGGGTGGAAGCCAGATGCTGTAAGGGCAAGGGAAGGAGAAATTAGCCTGTGTATGTGTGTGTGCATGTAGATGCTTATGATGTGTGCACTGTTGCATATTTATGTGTGTGTGTTTGTTTGTTTGTTTGTTTGTTTCGGTCAATCGGTTCATTTTCCTCAATGTGTTCCCCATTGCTGCCCACACAAACCAGCCAGAGGAATCCTAGCCTGATGAAATTCCAACACGCTGCCAGCCAGAAAGAAAGAAAGAAAGAAAGAAAGAAAGGCTCTCCCATTACCTACGCAGTCACCACGCCCCTGTTCACACATACACAAACACACCCTGCACAAGCCCTGGTTAATATTTAATCATGCCCCAATCTGCCACAGAGAAGAGACGAGGAAGTACATATGCAAGCCAAAAAAAAAAAAAAACAGGAGGAGGAGGCGTGGAGTTGGAACATAAAAATAAAGGGAGAAGGGAGAGGATGTGAAGAAATAGAGATGTGTAGATTGTGAGGAGATGGAGGCAGGTTGAGAAAGAGAGAAAGTGGGAAGGGTGAGGGCGATAGAAAAGAAAATAGAAAATAGAGAGACTGAGAGAGAGAATCCTCACACCCACATACTGTATGTGGGAGCAAATACCAAGCTTTGCGCTGGCATTTGTCAGCAGCCAATGCCAGGCAGTCAGTCAGGGAGAGAGGACAGACACACAGACTCCTCCAGCACACCTTCTCACCTCCCAGTCCACCCACACCGATCAGTGGTGCAATCCCTCTCCATTAGCATATAGGTGTATTCTGCCTGATGGGACAAGATCAGGGGGAGGATGATAACAGTTACAGAGGCCCGAATGTTACATAATGCGGTCGAGGGCATGAGGAGGGAGGGATGAAGACAGAGAGAAAATAAGAGAGGACATGGTTATTTTGGAGCACAGATTGCAGCTATCATAATTTTATTTTGCCAAGTGGGATTGGGGAGGGCAGTGGATTTTAAGATGATAGAAAATGAAATGTTGCCCTGTATGTGTTGGGGCCTGGTTAACACACTGGGAGAGTTGATAATTAAATGGGAGAAGAGCGGAGGCCTGATCGTCTTGGACAGAGTGACAATTCAAAGATTAGCCCATAGTCATGGAGTGATGGCGAGAGGAGCAGAGAACATGATAGGAGGGTATTTGATAAATGTCATTTTTCTCCCAGCTTTTAAAGTGATGCCAGCAGGAGTGTGCTGCCTGACCTTTTACACACAGAGTGAGATGCGCCTGGGAAAAGACGAACTGGCGCGGGAGGGATAAAAATCTGTCGGAAACATTGAGGAAGCTGGCGGCGTAAAAAGGGATCACAAAAACAATTGACATGCATGAAAAAAGCCAAATGGATCCAACGGGATTCTGGAAACTGCCGCTGATGAAGACATCCAGTTTGTCTGTTTAAATACATGACACCTCAACTCAGTTCTCCAGCCATCATGAACCTTGAAATATAACCCGGGCCCATTACAATACAATGCAGAAGATTACAGCACACCACCTGTTGCTGCTCTGAAGCAGCCAGACATTTTTGTGCTCTGTTCAGAGAAGTCTAGGAATGCTGCTGTGGAATGCCGGCCTTGTGTTAGCAGCGTTTGATTATGCTGTGAGTACGTTTTCTTTTATTGTTGGAGCTGACGTGCTGAAGCTTTAGGCCCCAGTGACGGCTCTTCAGCAGTCACTGCAGGCGTCCCTCCTTGTCATATTGTCCCGCAGGCTTCGGAGCAGAACTGGTGTTAGCATATCAGTCAGAAACAGGGCCCCGGCATCAAATAGCTGCTCTATCTGCTTATCTGCCCGTTGTTGCCTTCTGAAGATGGTAGGTGACAAGAGAGACAATTACCGTTACATAGCACAAAGCCAACCCCAAACCGACCCCGCCGCGTCCCCGAGGTTGGGTGACTCACTAAGCCCCCGGCCTGTTTGTTTGATGCGTGTAACAAAAGATCTGACCTCCAACCTTTTAGCTTTCGATGAGTCACCGGTAGCGCGCTGAAGCCTGGGCTTCCCCACAGCATGCAGTGTTTGTCACAGTGTCTGTATAGCAACAAGTAACATTTAAAGGTTGTCACAAAAACACTTTTTCGGTATTTATCTGAGCTGTGTGTACGATAATCCGTGGGTGGCGAGACCCTGTGTTGACAGAAAGTATGTCAAACAGGTCAGTTGTGTGTGTATGGCATCTTCAGTTCTTTTTTTTAATGTATCATTTCAGGATTGAGAAATCTTCGTTAGATCAAGTGAAAGATCAATGATAAAGCCATTGCTAAAAAAAACGTGGTACAAACTGTGACTTTCTGCCTTCCTGTCGATAACAGGTTACACATTTTAACCATTTAACCGGCCTCATCACTTGCCAGACACAGACCAGACCAGATTTATTTTAAGTTTTGGTTGAACCTCACGAGTTACTAAAGGTGCCAGGATATCACGCCTTATTGCACCAGGACAAAACTCCTTATTCGCTGATTGACTGAGCCGACTAGAAGCAACTCCCCGCGCTGCTGACGTCTTCCTAGGGCACACAGAGAGAGAGACAGGAAGAGACCAGAATCAAGGGAGGCATAAAGATGTGGCCTCAGCGTCCAGACTGAGCAGTAACTGGTTTGTTGTCTTTAGCAAGCACATCTGGGTGTGACTCATGTACATACGTACTCAAGCAGACAGAAAACATCCAGACTCGCAGACATGTTTTTATTCTACTGCAGTCTTCAGATTTTTTAAAGGAATTTTAACTTTGCTTTAACCCACCGTCACGTGGAGCCCTACCAGTCCACATCTGTTTATGTGGAAGAGCGGCTTTGAACAGCGTGGGTTTATTATTGCATCGAGCGGTCAAGCCATCACCCTCGCTCACTCTTTGGCCTGTGACGTTTATTGAGAGAATTGTAAGAAAAAGGGGAGATAGTTTGGTTTTTATATTTTCTTCTCTGAATCAAGAGCTTTAAAAAACAAAACCTGGGCTACTGAAAATTTGGTAAACTTACTCTGAAATCACCCCGTCTGTCAGAGGATGACCTGTCTAAACTGGGTGTTACACAAACAGGCAGGCATATGTATGCACACACACACACACACACACACACGCACACACACACACAAACCTTGGAGTTGTTCTCCGGAGTTTATTTGAGTTTTGAGTCAGATCAGAAGTTGCCAAGACAAATAGTCTCCTTGGGTCCAATGGTCAGAGCTGTTCCCAATAACTTGCTGTGAAGTAAAAATGACAGTCAGAGAGGCACGTCTGCTCAGGTGAGAGTTATTTGTTTTGTAGTGTCTGAGGTGAAGTGAAGTGAAGGAGTGAAGAGAGGGTGAGAGGCGGAGAGATAAATGGTTAAAGAGAGATATAGAGGCAGAGGAAGTGACGGAAAGGTAGAGCCAGAAAGTGACTGAGACAGAGACACAGAGTGAAGGGGAAAGCTGGGTTGTTGACAGATGGGCCTGGGGGCAGCTACGACAGGTTGATTCAGGTAAGCCCCTCTCTCTCTCCCACCTCCCCACATACCCCGACACCCTTCCAACCCTTCCAACCCTCCTCTCTAACCCTGCAGGAGACTGCGCATGTGGGATAGCCTACAGGGTTGAAGAGACAGGTCTCCATCAGAAAGCTCTGGAAACCCTTAACAATCATACGATATAATCATTTAACTTCGTATGTCAACAAGCATGACGGCTGACGAGGCAGACAGACAAGACAACAAACAACACTAACTGCAACACAGGTTAAAGACAAAAAAAACAAGCAATGGAAGAAGAAATGAATAAATGAATAACTGTCAGAAGCATTCGGTTTATGGGACAATGGGTTTTTCAGGAGTTGAGCCTGCGGGGGGCCAAATGTCTCTTTGGGTCATTTGGCAGCTATGAGCTGAGCTTTTCAACTGAAGATTCACCAGTAGATTTAGTGAACTCTGCCACAGCCATATGATATATGCCATATGAAGCCATATGAAGTAATTATAAGTAATCTAATTTACTCTAAGGCTTTAAATTTAGATTATCTATGACAGATTAACAGGGTCAAAGTTCTCTCTCTCTTTCTCTCTTCATGTAAGGACTTGGAGACAGCTGGGTGTGCAGGTTAATGGTGCAACCGGATTAAGGAGACTAGATTTGAAAATAATGCAAGTATTTACCTCAATGGGAGAAACGTGACTGGTGAGCGGTGTTTACATTTAAGGAGGGTGAGAGTTCAGCTGAGCCGAGGGAATATTTTTCTGCCTACGCTGGCAGCAGACGGTGTAATGAATTTCTATAAAGCGTACTGCAAATGAAAATAAAGACACACAAAGGAGATTGCATGTTGATGGTTGTCGGGTGATGCTGACGAGGAAGGAATGGGCGAGGACGGCGTTGAGACTTGCAGTAGTGTACAGTTTATAAAAAGACATTCAGGAGCCTCCGTCTGCAAGCCGAATTAAAAGAAAAAAAAATGTTTGCTTCTTTCTACTCTTTCAGTTGCTATGAAACTATAATCTCAATTTAATCCAGCATTTTAACATATTTGTGAGGAGAAGTGATCAAACAAGAAGCTTTGATATTACCCATGTTATCCACCTTTCAACAAAACCACCTAACAGGCTGCTGCAAAGACGTACACCGACAAGTTACATTATTTGTGTTTGTCTTGCTATCCAAACACACTATGCATGTGGTGTATTGAACACAAACAGCCACATGACCATGTCCGAGGGCCGATGCATGTACATGTATCCACAAGTGTGCTGACAACACACACACACACACGCAGCATATAGCCTGATATTCTCTTGGCCACAATACACCACACAATTAAAATAAATCTCCTATGATGGCCACATGGTGATGCTTTTTTTTTTTTCTGCAGCACTATGTGGCAGATTAACAGGTTTTAAACAGGGGAACAACTCCATAGCAACACCAGAGAAATGTTTAGGTATGAGAATATTTGGATATGCACTGTTGGAAACATAAACACGCTTCGTGTCATAATTTAGCTAGGAACAGGATTTCTCTCTGTATTGACTTAAAGAGTCAAAGAGAGAAATAGACGAGAGTTGGAAAGTCATGAACTTCCATTTTTCTCGCAGTGGGATTGTGACAGTGTGTGTTCTCATTACGAGCGCACAGACAGCTCTCCATAGGTCTCACTCTCTGAGTCTCTCTCTCTCTCTCTCTCTCTCTCCATCTATCTCTGCATTCCCAGACAGCTTTAGCAGTTCAAACCCTCGCACTGCGGCATTGTCACACACCACACTGGTTGCCATGGAGAAATAGTCCTCCTGGTCTCCAAGGTACCCGAGTCTATTGTCTTTGGCTTCTTTATTTAGATGAAAACATGATTTGTTGGAAGGGATCTACTTGTTTTTTCGCTGCTTCTCTTTGCTGCCTTTTCTTTCTTCTTCTTCCTCCTCACGAGCATCAATGCAACTTCGCGTGATGTGTATTGTTTCATTCTTCTTTCCAGGAGTTTGACTATGCGCATGTGTGCGTCAAGCTCGTCTGATGTTTTGTAGCAATTAATTTCAGTGTGTCTGCATGTCAGCGCCCCAGGAGGGGGGCTGTATAAAAGTTTTCCCCATTGCCACAGCTCTCGCCAGGGCTTATAATTGCCTTCTATTACCAGGGCTGGATGTCACAGCGCCTGCCTGTCTGTCACCAGGAGACTCTCAACTAGCGACAGATGATGAGGAAAAGGAGTTGGAGTTTTCTTACTGCTGCTTTTTTTTGGCAGAAGAGATAATACAGGATATATATATATATATACAGTAAATAAGAAAGAGAATTGTCCTACAGCTCTGTGGTCTTGCATGATGTGATATGTAAAAAGTTCACCTACAAGTGAATTTTTGAACCTGTAATGTGTGGAGACATTGATTTGGAGACGCTATATAAGAACTATGCACCCACAAACAACACGTTTAAAGAGTGAGCCACATACCAAACAACAGCTAAAAAAAAATGTTGTGTGACTCTAAAAAAGCAGCTGTGAGAGCTTACAAACACTTACAATCAACACACGCTAACCTTTAACCCCATTTATTTGCATGTTTCCAGCTCCATTCACAGCTGTCAGCAAGCTGTTGTAGATGCTGGCAAACAGGAAGTGACATCACATCCTTGCTCCGTGATGATTTAATGGGCGGGGAAAAAAGAAAGAAGAGTGCGGCTGATGGGTGGAAAGAGGAAGCTGTCTGTGTTTCGTTCTCATTTAGTGGCCGTGGCTCAGACGTACCAGACTCTGCGGTCTTGTTTAAGGCCAGCCAGACAAATAAACCGATCCAATTTAAGTCACTTATCTACTTAATCAGAAGAGCTGCAACAATATAGTTTTCATCTCCTGCTTTGCCCTCACTTGACTGCGTTGAATCACCACACATAAAGTATTTTTTTTTAAGGAACATTTTTAATTGTATACATGAATATTTTGGGGCTTAACTTTGCTGATGTCAGCAGTTGCTAGAGGAATCTGTGATATTTGCTCAGTTTTTGCTTCTTATACTTTGTGTAACCTTTAAATAACTATCAAGTTATTTATATTAATATTAATATTAATACATTCGTCAAGAGACAGGCAATGTTATGTTTGTGA
The DNA here is from genome assembly GCA_036937835.1 of Pampus argenteus. Classification (NCBI taxonomy): domain Eukaryota; kingdom Metazoa; phylum Chordata; class Actinopteri; order Scombriformes; family Stromateidae; genus Pampus; species Pampus argenteus. The sequence continues at coordinate 18,695,500 of CM072861.1, read as the reverse complement.
TCCAATTTCATCTGTACATTTCTTTAATGAACTTGATATGACCAGAGATCAGGTGTGCGTATATGAGCAGTTCACACCGCTACGCTGACTTTTCAGTTGTTTCAGTTTTTTTTTTTTTTTTTTTTTTTTTTTTGCAGGCAAGGTGATGCAAAAGTGGAAGGAGAGGTTTTGGAAACTGTGACGCTGTGCTTTGTCAGTGCTGGGTGCAAGGCAGGGTGAGTTACTGTTGTGTGCTTTTGTGGCAAAGGCGTGCGGTAGCTTGTTCCTCTGGCACGCAGACTAAACACTGAATGGAGTGGGTGCAGGTAAACATGCTAAAACAGGCCCTCTCAGTAATTGTGCTGCCTTGTTGACATCTTTCACATACAGTACGTCCCACACACTTTATCTTAATATCTGTCGTTATTCTATCTCTGGTTTATCTGTTTGCCATCTGCATGTTAGTGAATTTATGTTTCTACTTAGCATTTGAAAATGATAATAATCAACAACAAAAAAAAGGGACAAACTCCAGATATGATTGTAAATTTACGTTAATTAATCTTTTGAATCTCATCATGAAACAGCCAACTTCACTTTCAGCCCCATGAATCATTTGAGTTCCAGTGAATCTCTTTGAATCGATTTTTAAAAGTGTCTGCCGACCACAACATCTCTGCCAAAGATAAGCACTTTGGGCTTAAATGTTTCATCACACATTACCAAACATTTGTTGCTATGATGATAATGACGACGATTGTGCTCTAAAGGCTGGGCTTGGCCAGAGCTACAAATAGTCACAAATAGTTTTGAAATTTTCTTTTTTTTTTTCAGAATGGAGAACAAGACAAAATGAGTCAGGGCTGATGTGCTGGGAAGTTGAGACAGCAGACACTAATTCAGTTCTACATAATGGTTTAATAGGGAGAAGGTCCAGAAACACTATTTAGAGGAAGGGTGGTGTTATAAGCATATTGAAAACTTCAAAAGAAGATGACCTGCTGTGTGCATGATAAATAAACTAGGAGTGATACCGTATTGGCTGTTGGGAATAACCAAGCATGTCCACACACACTCTCTCTTTCTCTCATGCACAAATCCAAATCACTTCTAAATGAAAGAGCCAGAGGGGTGAAGGGGAAGTGAGTGGGTGAGAGGGGAAAAGGAGGGGAGGACTGTGTGAGCGGGGCAGGAGGGAAGGGAAAGGAGGTCTGGAGCGAGTCCAGGGGAACTCCAGACTGCTGTTACCCAACATGCTCTCTCTCTGCAGGGGCTGGGAGACTGGCTGCTCCTGCTGCTGCTGGAGAAACACAGGGCCTGGAGAACAGGAAGGGGATGGGGGCCGGGGGGTACGTACACTGACACGGACTCACACGTTCACATACACCCTCACCCCCCCCTCTGACACACCCGCATACTGCTGTGGCCGTGTCACCATAGTAACACACTGACCCTGGCCTTAAAGTTGCGCTCCCGAGCCTTGATCTCCTGCCGCGCTCTGAGTAGTGGGGTGGAGTAAATCTGCCTATTTATAGCAGACCCTTTGGCTCGTTTTCTACTAGTGACAATAAGAGCTAATCTGCTTTCTCTAAAGCCCGCACCGCATCTACATCCACCTTCCCTTGGCCCAGCTATAGACTCACGGTAGCAAAAGAACAGGGATGACATGAGAGAAGGTTTGAGGACGGGATGGAGAAAAATGAATAAATTAGATGGAATGAGTAGGAGGGAGGAAGTAACAGAGAAAAACTAAATGGAAACGTACGTGTTCATATTTTCATAACCAGTCAATAGACAAGTCATGACAAATTCATGTGCAGCCAGATACACAGGTTATAGTATATGAATGAGATTTTTTTGTTCCAACCTTAAAGCTACTTGAAGAGGAAAGAGGGGGTTAAAAAAAATCTGTGTGTGTGTGTGTGTGTGTGTGTGTGTGTTTGTGTTTGTGTTTGTGTGTGTGTGTGTGTGTTATGAGCGTGTACAGTGTGTGTGTGTGTGGGTAGCTGAACTTACACCCTCATGGACACAGATCAGACTCTGGCCAACGTGAGTCGGCAGTGTCGGCAGGGTAATTGTCCCACTATTGGCTTCTGCTCCCAGCCAGACTGAGTTAGCCGAGCCAGTCACAATGAGCAGAGTGTAACTTTAGCCAGAGTAAAACCCACTCTTGCCCTGGCTACGATCCAAGTCTGCTGGCCTCTTTCTCAACTCCCCCCATCGCAACTACACTGATACTGAGCACATACACTGCCAGCGCAGAGAGGTGAGTTCAGTCAAGGCCTCACAATACACAAGACGGAGTGGAGCGATGAGCTGCTCTAAATAAAGGGGTTAACACTGATACTACCGGCCCTTTACAGATAAACTCCTGCACATGATCTGAAGGTGTTCAACAATGTTATACAACTGCAGGTATGTAGTTCCACTCAATTTTCATCTCCCTGTAGCTTGTTGGGTTTCTAACGCTCATATATTTTTCTGTGTACTTCTTTTTAATTTCATTTTTCATTTTTTTTTTTGCATTTTCCATTCACTCTCTCAGAGTAACTACAAATGTATTTTTCTTCCATCTGTGCTACAAAGTTCATGAAACATACATGTTATTAAAATAGTTAATCACGGGCTATTTTTATGCCGATACGTGACACTGGATCTAACAGGTTTTGAGATGGCCGAAATATCAGTTCCTTAAAAATGTGATTCGCTTGAGCTCAGTCGTGATGCACTTTAACATAAACCAGCTTCTGTCTTTCTTGGTCACAATTTTAGCTGAAATAAAGGGCTAAGCCAATAAACTGACTGGTGACGACTACATCTGCGTCAAAACTTTTCACTGGCTCTTAGTCAGCTGTCAGACTGACACACATGTCCGTGCCAATCAGCCTATTTTCTGACCAGACTTCATACATGTTCATCATGGGCTGGTAAACCTTTATTGGCTAACTGTCCTGACTTCACTAGCTCCTCTCTAAACCCAAGGCTCACTAATTGGCTTGGGCTGTTTCCTTTGTGGCATTCTGCGTCACACAGTAAACTTAACCTCAGCCCAGACATAAGTACATTAAGTATAAATAGCTCAGAGAACTTAAATTAAACCTCTATATATATATATGTGGAAGTGAGTATTTTGGGCACCTGTGATCTTGTTATTGGTGTTAAATTTAGCTCTGTGGTCCTTTAGTGAGGAGTGGAAACAGTGACAGGGACCTGTTTTGCACACACACTTCCTGTGCACTGTGAGTAGTGAAAAAACCAAAACCCAGTGACGTAACATTCGGAAAAAAAAAAAAGAGAAAGAGCGCAACAGAGAGGTGTGGAAATGAGGAAGTTGTGGCTTCATTTGATTGTTGACTGAACTGTAAGTGGATACTGTAAGTGAACTGTAAAGTTTCCTGTGCGTGGACTTTCCCCTTTAAGATAACAAGATAGGCAAGAGTGAAAAGGTGAGACTGAATATACTGCTGCTATTATTACTGCTGCTTCTTTAACTACATGTGTAATTATTTATTTGTTACATAAAATGTTTTATTCCTACAGTAAATCTAATCAACAGGCATTTTTTTTTCTCTTTTATGTTCTCAAGCTCTCATATCTTTGTAGCTCCTCTCACTTCCCGTGGGCTATTGTTTGCTGTGACCTCTGCTGAGCGCACGTTGTACAGCAGAACATGCAGCCTTTCCAGGACCGCTAAAAAGGACTTTATCCTTTGTACTATAGACACAAATGTGCTGCAGAGCTTCCTGATACAGCACAGAGTGGAGCGTCAAATTAAAAGACAGATTTCGGAAAGGAATCTGTTATATAAACTGCTTATTTATATCAATGAACTTATATATTTATAAAAATAATATAAAAAAGACGCCACTGGGTAAATGTTGTCTATTGTTATGTGATTATGATATTTATAACCTCCATCATGAGCTACTAGTAAGAGCAAATGCAAAATGAGCGTGTGCTAAGATATTTTTGGTTCATTTGTGTCAGTTACCCCAAAAAGCATCAACAAAGACGCACTCATTTTTGTGTATTTGTGTGGGAGTCGGAACATAACAACGTAACATAACAACGCCAGTGAGTGTATGTGTATGTATGTCTCTGTGTGTGTGTGTGTGGCCTATGAGTGTGACATAGAGTGTTGGAAAGAGACAAATTTATAGTGTGAATTTTCTCTCTCTGAAACAATACTGAAAGTCATGAATCATCTCTGCTGCGTAGACAATAATCACAGGAAGTACCCATGGAACACACACACACACACACACACACAGTATAGAAAAGCATAACCACAAAAGCAAAAAAATGATGCACTGGAACAAACAACGAGCCAGAAATAACACATAAACATAGCCCATAAACTGTTTCTTCATAATAAATGTGAGTTTCAATTTTTCTTTGAAACAGGCACCAAATCTTGTGGATCAATAAAGTTTGGTCAAGACCCCATCACAACATCTTTGACATTTGCTGCCAAAGGCAAGGTTACCATGGTGACCCTTACTCACTGGGGACATAAGAAAGTGGAAGTCATAAAAAAAGTATATGTGTGTGTGTGTGTGTGTGTGGCTTATAGGAGACAGGAAAAGAAAGCCAGTGCTCAGCCTTGACCCCCCGAAGTCCTTCGGTTCTTTGTGAACCTTGTTTGGTCTGCTGCGACAGAGCAGAATAGCTGCTCATTATTCCTGTTGTATGAGTTTGGTCCTCGGTGTGACAGCCACAGCAAAGAGTCCTCTCACCAACCGGAAGGAATAACCACACACAGACACACACACGTTATGTTTCCTCTTCAGGGGACATTACATTGACTTACATTAATTTCCTGGAGACTTATTCTAACCTTAATCAGAACCAAGACATGCATAACACTAACCGTTACCTTAACCTTAACATAACACTAAACTTACCTTAACTTTATACCAAGTCTTTACCCTTAAATCAATCATTAGGGTTGAGGGGAATTTGCTTTTTGTCCCCATAATACCTGAACCACACACACACATACACACAGTGAAGGTGAACAGCAGCAACAGATAAGGAAAAGGATCATGTTGATCATGACCACTAAAATCTATATAAAGGAGTACAAAAAGCTTTATTTGTCCATGATATATCGGTATTAATAGTGGAGTAATTAATCAATCAGGTGGTGCTTTTTGAACATGTTTGAGTATCATCTGGATTGTTGTGTGCATGCTTTGCAAGAGCATGTTATGAAAGCAGGTGGAGGAGAACAAAAGTGTCGCCACGTACTCATTGCCAGTTGATGTCATTACTCTTATGCCTCACATGTGGCCACAGGGTTGGCACGCTTGGTTGTCCAGGTGATGGCTACCGTGGAGACAGAGGGCCTGACCGGTCTTGGCCCACTCTGTTATGCCGACTGTGCCAACTTACCATCAACTAGATGCTAAATGGCAGAGACGCGTACGCCACCTTCCTCCGCTGTAGACCTTTGGCGCATGTGTTCAGAGACACGAGAAAAGATAAAGGAAAGGGTACGCAGCCATTTAGAATCAGCAGATCTGAAATCAGATTTGCCACCCTCAAATCCAACCACATCACTAAAAACACTGCTGAATTATCTGACCCGGTATCAGCGGTGTTGGGGGGGGATTTTGTTGCTGGTGGGCTGTAAGCAACACAGAGAAGAGATTTGCAGAGACAGCCCATAACTGCTCCCTTGGAACCAATGACTCAGATATGCAGATGTGTTTACTTCCCTTCTGTTTCCCACCTCAACCAGTGCACAAAAGGCACGGGGAATGAAAGTGCCTGATAATGTCTTTAAGTGTTTCATTTATATATTTATATGCTGCTATAAAGAACTCATTTTTTACTAAAACTTAGACAGGCACTTCAAATGTGCTCTTTGCCTCTTCTGTCTATTCCCTCCCTCGCTTCTGAGGGTATTCATCTTTTGTCTAATGCGTAGCGCTGCTGTCTGTTAGTTTCTTTCTGACACCATGCCAGTAGAGTCATCTGCAAAGGGACTCATGTAGGGATTAAAAACCATCAACTACTCCCCTTTAAAAGAGAGATAGGAAAAAAAAAAACACAGATGAAAAATAAAATACAAGAAAAAAAACAAAAAAAAAACTCCAGACAGTTTTGAGAAAACTTGTAGACAGAGAATGCAGATTGTCACCTGACCCTGAGGCAAGGCAGCCCTAAATATAATAAAGAGAAGACAACAGGAGAAGACGAGCCGACACGACACGGGTAATGTGTTTTCTCTGCTGGTGTCGTCTGGCAGATCTGGGATGATTGAGTGCTGATGCCTGCCTGGGCCGCTTCAGAGAAGATCGTCTACCCCCCACCCCCCTCCCCTCAGCTCGAACACACATGCACACATGTGTGAAGCTTCTCTCATGAATGTGCTACATGCCAACGCACCCCCTCTCTCACAAACACTGACACGTGCGTGCACACACACAAACAGCCTTTCTGTTGTCTGAGTGACAAAAACATCAAGGCGTATTAACTGTCATCATCTCAGCATCTCTTCATCCCTCTTTTTGGTCGAGGGAATATTTTAAGGTAGCAGATGCGTGTGTGTGTGTGTGTGTGTTTTCCAGTTTTATCCATGGTGGATGTGTGTCTTAATTATAACAGGGTTTAGTGAATTAGGGCAGGATGTGTAATAGATTCAAATTTGCATAATCTCTGTTGAATAAACCTCAGTGACAAACATGCAAGCAGAAAATCATACATACATATTGTACTGCATGACTTAGAACAGAACGTGAAGGAAGGCATGTTTGTGACAGTAATCTACAGCGTTTACATATTGGTGAATTGATCTATGTATATATATTTTTTTATAATAATCACTTCGTATTGTCAGCAGCAGATACAGGCAAACAGGTGCGGGCTACAGAGGAAGTTGATTGGCCTGATTCCATGATCCATTTTCCCAAGGCTTCCACACCCCTGCAGCTGTCCTCCAGAATATGAGAACCATGTGTGTGTGTGTGTGTGTGCAGTGCATGCTTGTGGTTCATGACAAATTCACTCCTCATTGCTTGCCAATAAGTGAGACAATGATTTTCATTGACAAAGAAAGATAAAACGTCAAACAAAACTACTTTGGACCAGTAAATAAGCGGTAGAGATTCACCAGCAGACATTTACTGTAACAGCCTGTAACAGATTTTTTTTCTTTTGGACTGATTCTAAATTTCTTAAAGTTTGAGAGCTTGTGACCTGCTTGTGAATGAGTTTCCCTGATGTTCAAAGTAAAGACATATAACAGGTTTTGGGGGGCTTTTGGCTGTTTTGCATGGCAGAATGTTTTTGAACTGAGCGGTGACAGCCTCAGCCCTGCTGAGGAGTCTACTTTGACTCGCCTCATTTCTATTGGAAAACACTTCTCTTTCTCCCTCTCCCTCCTTCCTTCTCTCCCACTGTCTCTCTGCCTCACCCTTCTCTCTGGAGCTGCAGATCACTTGAAAAAGGAAGGGGAAGGAACATGAATAAAAACTGAAGGCACTTCTCTTAGATATGTCTCTTGATGCTCTTCAGATCTTTAAGACTTCATCACAGGGAAACGCAGGGTTACTCTAAGAAACTGAAGGACTCTGACTTCCTAATCTGCCGTGCAAGACCTGAATTTGAGAACACAACGCCTTTTTACAGCAGCTTTTTTTTTTCCACCCGCTCTCAATTTTTTATTTTTTTATTTTTATTTATTGATGACCAGGTAGAGGTGCAGCATCACTCAATCGCTTTTTTTTTTTTTGCTTTTTAATTAGGATGAAAAAAAGAAAACCAGGGATCATATTGTCAAAAGAATGACTTGGTCTGTCTGTCCTTGATCATTTCATACTCTGATGCATCAAGAACAATTTCAGAGGGAATAAACTACAGTGCAAAAAAAAAAAAAAAAAAAAGTGGAGAATTTTCTATTATTTTGACTTTCACTCCGCAATGACTCCACTATTGAAGAGACCATGAATTCAAAGGCTGATCAACTTTTTTAGTACTTCAAGACCAAATTGTTTCAATAATTATTACTACGCACAAGAACATCGGGAATAGAATTTGATTTCCATTTTATTTCTCTGCTGCAGAGTTGATCTCTGTTTAAAACTGTTCTCTCGGTGAGTGTTTGCACTGATCTCTGGTCCTTTCTGCAGGTTGTCCGCAGGTTGTCTGCAGGTTAAAGAGCACTGAGTTTTAAAAAAAAAAAGCGATAGCTGCACCTGGGTCTGCGCCAAACGTCTTATCTCCCTGAGCCGGAGCCAGGCCAGACACATTGACTGATATCCCAGGCATAATGAAAACATCCATTGCAAATTGAATCTGATTGGGTATCAGTTATCAGCCACAGCAAATGAGCCGCCAGCAGCGTCTCCTTTCACACAATATAAAGCTTCAGTTTACAGTAACTGTGATGTCACTGCCTTTTGCAGTGACCACTTTCTCCACATCATTACGGTGCTTTATTCTATATGGAAAATTCCTTGATTGACGGTTTCATGTTTTTAATACATATTAGTTTCATATGGCTAAATATTATAACAATCTAACAATAGCAAGTTAAGACAGAGGTTTCTCTTTTTGTCTAAAGCCATTTTAGGCAAACTAAATAGAGCTGTGATCATTAAACAAATACTGAAGCCCGTACCTGTACTGACACCGTAGCAGCTCGTTCTCATTTGCAGCACTACTCTCTTTAAATATTGTCCAATTTAATGTGATAAGTAGAAGAATAAACATCTCTACGTGACTCATGTTTTGTGGGACTAATGTCAGACAGGATGCAGGTATAAATTTAGGAGGCTTGAGGCCCCCAGCTCTAGTGCTCTCTCTTTCTGACTGACACAGATTAGTCTCAGGAGAAGGAAACAGCACCCCCTATTGGAGAGTAACAGCATATCTTTGAGGGGCAGCTCAAATACACTGTATGTCTGATGGTCTACATGAACCCAACAATATCAAGCAGCAATTTTTGTCTTTGTAGATTTGAGTATATTGTCACCCTTGTTGCTCCTAATACTTAATTACAAAATAAGAGGATCAAACAACATCACCGTGACGAAGTGAGAGACGGAGACTCCCATTGTTCTTCTTTTTTCTTGTTGTCGCTGGAGCTCCTCATCCTTTCCTCCGTTCCCTGGACATCACTGAGCCAACAGATTAATTAGGCAACTGATAACAGTGTTCTCTCTTAGTGCTGGCCCACTGAGTTTTGTTTTTCTTTTTCACTTCATGTGAGCCTCTAATTTCTCTCTTTACATTAATGGGGCTTACTTGGTGTGGTGACCCAAGGGGAAACCAAATTAAGATTCTTTTCCTCCGGGTGGACTGCAGCCATTCCCAAGTAAAAAATAAAAAAAAATCTAGTTTGCTATCATCCATTTGGGGAAAATAATATAGTAGGCAGTTCTGTTAAAAATGGATTTTAAAGAAAAGTTTGATTGTAACTCACTTTTACTAACTGGCGCTTTATATCAGACAAGCTTGTAGGTAATGTTGCAACAGTCTAATAAAAGGTAAGAGTGTTTTGTGCGAGCAGCCACTGTTTTATGTTCTTCCATTCAATGTCTGTCAACTCTCCCTGGACACAGGTCCTGGATGGTTGCCATGGAAACCAGCATATGACTATTCTGAGCCACAGTAGTGAGGGAGAGAGGAAGAGAGTCTAGTAAAGGTAAGTCACACAAGGACCCTCTAGTCAACCTGATAAAGTGTGATGAAAATCAAAGGCCACGACTCTGCAACACCTCAGATTCGAAAGAGAGAAAAAAAAAAATCTTTTTTGAAAGGTCTGAAAAGAGTTGAACACAATGCAACAAATTCAGAGCATGTTTTATAAAGTGGAGGAATCAACAGAGAAAATAGAGAATGGATTTTCTTTTTCTTCCCATGAACTGAATGCTGCACATGGCAAACAGATACTGCACTGTCTGATTGGCTCTCTAGGTGTTTTGCATAAACATATTTTTACACACACACACACACACACACCCGCGCACACGTAGATCTCTGCACTATCAATGCTTTAATCCGTGCATTAATTACATGTGTCTGAAGTGCGAGCCGCACTTCTTTTTTTCTGGTACTCCTTGCACTAAACTATTATGCATGAGTCCAGGTCCAGGGCTCCATGCTTTTTATTCATGTTCTTTGAGCAGGCTGTCAGGCCTAATTAAGACAACATGTTTCTAACCAGCCTGTTTGGATAGCCTCTGCCACCCGAGCCCCCACCCCCTCACACTATCTCCTGCCTGAATTTGCTGCTGCCTCCGTGTTTCTGCGCATTTGTGCATATGATGCATCTCTTTGTGTCTGTGGTTTGTATATATATATATATATATATATATCACAGAGTACATGTATGTAAAGATGCAAGCAGTTTAAATCATAACAGAGATTATATCGACTTTGACAGAGCAAAAGGCACAGATGGCATGGAAATACCTCACTTGTTAACTAGTTTCTAATTGAGTGAATGGCATTATAGGGATTTTATTAAGACAAATATAGTTATGAGCACTTGTTGCATTGTTAAAATATGTTCCGCTGTGGAAATTTAGAGCAAAAAAAAGATAAAAATAAGGCTTGAGAAACAGTGTAAAACTTCAGAAGTACTGATAACAACATCCAGACCACCATCTTCTTCCCTGCCACATCTGGCAGATTAACACATACACACACGCACACACACATACAGTATATATATATATAAAAATGTTGCAGGCAAAGAAGCTGCCATGAGGGTCAGTATTTGTTTTCTTTCCTTTTGTCCATCTCCTCATTCCTCCCTTGTGATCCAAGGTGACAGGGCAGCGCTGGGGTAGATAGGGAGAGTGAACATATAGCGTAAGGGCAGAGAGAGAGTGGCCCGGGCAGCATGTAATAGAGATGTAGGTCTGTTGTTGACAGCAAAGTAGTCACACAGGGGCCTATAGAGCCACTCCAGAGGGCATAATTCAATCATAACACAACCGTGATGAAGACAGAGAGACAGAGTTGGAGGATAAACTGGAAGAATTAGAGGCAGAAGGAGAACAGAGTAGATAGAGGCACGAGTAGAAAGAATCAGATTATCATGTTCTTAAAAGGGAGGGGAGGATGACACTCATCCGACCTGATTTAAACGACAGAAGCGTAAGGAATGAAGTCCTCGGCTCGTCTGTCCCCTGACCTCGCCGGGGAGCAATGAGTGTGTGAGAGGGGAGCAGAAGAATCGGTCATGCTTGGAGTGAGATGGTGCCTAATCGTCCAGAGGCCGGGATTGAGTAACTGTGACTGGGTGCATCCGCTGCCGAGCGAGGGGCAGGAAAAATCTGAAAAGCTAAAAAGTCATAATCAGGTTGTTGTGTTGTTTTTTTTTTTTATACAAGCAGCGAGCATGGCTTGCACACAAGCCGCTTGGGGCTGAGTGTGATGAGGCCGTCAGCCACTAGTTGTCTGCAGACTTGACACAAGTCATTTCACCTCAGCTCCACTCAGCTCACACATATTCACAGGATGGTAATCATGCCCTGCGCGCTCTGGCTGCATGGATGTAGCCAGTCTGTCTGGCTGGTTATCAGTCTACCTACCTGCCCTTTTTTTTGTTGCTTTTCATCATCAATTCTGCTCTCACTCTTTTTCATCCATCTATTTTTGTCTGTCTTTAACAATCATTGGCCGTAATGTATTAAACATCCCCACTGAAAGAGCTCCTGTGATTATAAGAGAAGAGACAAAATATTTTCCTTTAAAGTGTGTGTGTGTGTGTCTGTATGTTTGTCTTAGACTATTGATCTACTCAGCCCACAGCAGACATTAAATGAGAAGAGTAGAGGTTGTCTCTGACAGGGAAAGAGATGGAGAGAGTGATGGATGGCAATAAAAGAGGTAGAGCTGTATAGGCACAAGGGAGGCAGACATTCTTACCTTCGAGTGCATATAATGTGAAGAAGGCCAGATATTTTGAAATATAAAAAGTGTGGGATGACTGTCTCTAATTCCTCTGACTGAGAAAAGAAGAGGAGAAGAAGAGAAACATTGGGCATTGTTGGACTTCATTCACCAGAACACTCACAATGGTCCCTAAGTATATTGTAGCAGTACACACAAACCTACAATAAATGTATTTCTGAATCCATATAGCTCTGCTATACAGATACAAGGGTGTTGACGGAATTGGCTCGGAAATATCAAAACAACCTTGGGGAGTTTAAGCTCGCTGTGAACACTGTGTGCCTCCACTACATGGGCTCTTTATATCGCTCCTATTCGATCAATCTGCTCTCTACTCTTTCATCCATTAGTTTGGTCTCCCTCTCTCACCGCATGTTTTTTGTGTCATTGTACTGTTTGTCCTGTTCAGTGGGTATTGTAAAGCAGTGGGGAAGACACACACACACACACACACACACATAAACAAATTTGTGTGTGAGATGCACTCAGAGCAAGCAGTGGAAATGTCACAATGTCGCTGGCATGATGGGTTATTAACTAGGTCTATCTAACCAGGGGGGATAGCAAATGAACAGGTTCTCATCATCTGTTATCCTATGAATCATATTATTATTATTGCAATATAACACACAGGAATGTATTTTCAGACATATCACATATGGAAACTATAAATATAATAGTATGTTCGAGCCAGTCAGAGTAAACGGCATCATTCAAATCTATACAGTAACTAGCAGACACACCCACAAGTATTGTATGTCCACATGCTAACAGAGACGTGTGTCAGTTGTTGCGGCATATACATACAACGCAATACACTCACAGGAGGTCAAGAGCACCATCTGTGCATGTTCAATACTTAATTAGATTCGCAGCCACTGAATAATGTATTTTTGGGCCAGAAATAGATTGGAGGTTGGGAATACCTGAGATTACATCGGAGCCATTTCTGACACATTTTTCATAGACGTCTTTAAAAATCATCATGTTTTTCTTGTTCCTATCCTGCACAGCTCATCTGGTGGCAAGCCAATTAGTCAGTCTCATTAACTTGGGGTCCACGTTAGGTTCTTAAAGCGATACTCCTCCCAAAATGTGTTATCAAACCCCCCACCCCACCCCACCCCCCTTAAATGGTGGTTGTAAAAAGTTTAGTTTCCTGAAGCTTTGCTCATCTTGAATTCAGATTTTAATGATTTTCATTTTTCAGTATTAATCTTGCCTGGTGGACCGCTACACAAATTGGGCTGTGCAGTGGTCGAGTGAGCTGTGTATACAACTGTGGTTTTGGCTGGCTGTTGTCTCCCATCCTGTTTGGTTTCCAGGCCAGGAACCCTCTGCTTTAATGTTTCTATGGAAGTACTGTGTTGAGTAACAAAGTTAAAAACTTTAAGGTGGGGGGCATAGAGTTTAAGAGAAAGAAAAACTATGTGAGTCCGGTAATAAAACACCAGTCCAGGTTTGCAGCTGAAGAGGCCGAGAGAGGTTTGGTTAGCAAGGTAACGCAATTTAGATCAGTTTTCATCTTACGTAGTCTTACAGAACTTTGAAGATGTGATAGTGTTGTATTAAACTATATTATATGAAAAGGTGTCTGTTTTTCTATATCATGCATTGTTCTACAAAATATCATAGCTAATTACATTTAGTTAACTTAGTTCTGTGAAGTGTGACACAGGCTGACCATGAGGTATATTTGTTGCTCTTATCTTTGTTGGTGGATTTTGGTGGGCCACTCTGAGTCAAAAGTCCTGGGATTTTCTTGGGGTTTTTATTCCTGCAAAATCTACTTTTTTTTGCTGCCTCTCTGTATGCTGTTGATCTACATAATCATGCTTTCATTGAGTATATGGCTAAATACACTGCTTATGATGGAGCTTTGGAGTTTCAAGGAGGGAACAAATGTGACACAGAACTTGAACATGTATGTTTATTTTGCTGATAGAGTATACTGAACATGTAGCTGAACAGTGGAAACTGATGGTGCAGGACTGGTTTGAAAATGTATAGTTGTTTTTATTCTTTGCACTGACACTTGTGGATTTGATCTGTTGATCCTCATCAGTGAGATTACGTCTACCTTTCAGGTCTGCAAAGGGACAGTGTTTAATAAGATAAATATGGACTTTGTGGCTTCAGTATTGCTGAAATAACCTAAAAAAAAAAAATGACGCAGTTTCACGTCGAGGCCCATCATTATAATTTATCCTGCATTTGTCTTAATACTTGATCACCAGTAGTCTAATTCTCAAGTGTCTGACAGAAGACAAATGCACGCTACTGACACTTTAATGTTTCGCTTCATAATGAAGAAGTTGATCAGTTGCTACAATAGCCAAAGTGTGCCACAGAATATAAGTACTGGTTATGTAAAAACTGTCTTAGCCTTGCAGATCTGTTCCACAGAAAACAATGCGTGGCTGTGTTGAAAACAGATATTGTACAGAAACTCAAAAGGAGGAGCTTTGTAATACAGATGCATCTCCTTGCTGTCAACACTGACATTCTCATAAAGCACAAGGCCTCATTTTAAGTCAAACAGGAAATAGCCTGCACAATCCTGGGAACAAACAAGAGAGGACAGCGGTGGAGTTTGATTGGGCCGTGAACGGTCGCTGTCGTTACAAAGCACCACTGTAAGCTCCATCGATTATCAAAGGGCTCCAAGCTCAGACGGAGAGTCTACTGATCTTTCCCAAGCTCAGACATGAAAAGCCCCCAGTGACAGCTCATAGCCTGGGCTAGATCATGCTGCTGTGCTGTGGGGAGGGGGTGTAAAGGGGGGGGGACACTTCTGTGGTGCCTGTTTTCTAACCACCTGCTCCACAGGCCGTGGTTTTGTTTTCTTGTTTTCTCTCTCTTAACGCTGCACTCTGTCAGGGGCGACAAGGATGTGCTTTCATGTGAACTCGGGGGGCCAGCAACAACATGGGTGTGTGAGAGACACTTGGTAAAACAATGTGAGACAACCTTTTATTATGGCAATGCCTCATTACTTTTTAACCAGTGTAATCGTATGTGCTGCTCCTCATGAATTATTCACAGGTGAGTTCTCGTCACAAAATGACAGGGGGAGATAGCAGAGCGCTCCGAGTGGAAAAAAAAACAAGCACAAAAATAGGAGAACGCACATGTCGAGAAAGTAATGCAGTGATACGTTTCCTTATTCCTTCCATTAACTTATAAAGACTTTTATCTAGAGGCCATTGATTATGTATGTGAGGCTGCAACCCTGTTACAGAATGTGCATTTGGGGATATATCAGCATATGGATAACACATTTTCTTTTTACCTTTTTTATCTTAAAGTTACCTTCAACTGAATTAAGCCAATTTAAAAAAAGTGATACCCCGTTTTGTAGTACAGTGTGTTCTCCTTTCATCGTCAGTATTTTGTGGAGGATTGGAAACACAAAAGAGAAGAGAGTGCTGCTAAAGAGAGGTGTGAACATTGAGTCATGAGCGAGTTTCTCCATTAGCCCACCTGAAATGTTGAATTGGTGCACTGAAGACTTTTTTTTTTAAATCTATGTGCTAAGGAAGTGTGTTTATGTGTGTTTTTTCAGAGCGAAAGAAAGAAGGAGGCTGCAAGAAAATAGATGACACTGTTTTTCCCTCCAGCTGCACTTCATATCAATTCTTTGCTCATATTTTCCCATCTTAACTTCTTGTCTCGTGGTGACTAACCCGTCAGATCAGATTTTAATAAACTAGCCCTTTATGTATCAATCTGGTGTGGAAACCAAATCTGGAGCCTCTGCAGACGGAACTGAAACTGAAATCTTAAGACAAGTTAAGGTTTTGCTGAGTGGTTCGCACAGCTGTGCAGCTCAATATCGACACTTGCAAGTCTATTCATAGACTTTAGCCGACTCCTGCCTCATACCCCTGAGGATCACGGTTTTATAAAACATCCATGATCAATTAGACACCAATTAGTCAATGTGTTAATGAGCTTCCTAATGACTTTACTATATTTCCTCTGTGAGGTTTTTCTCAGCAATATAGCTCAGGCTGCAACCCTTGTGGGTGATAGCGGGAGTTATGAAGTGGGTGCCCACTGTCAGTCTTATTGTCTTGACCTCTCCACGTTGTGTTTTTATGTATCCGAGTTTGTTTTTGATGTGGACAGGTGCGTGACTTAGTCTAGTCTAGGCATAAAGTAACAGATTACATTGAGCTATTTCAAACATAACCAGCTCAATCTGATGTGAAAGTGGTGATATGGTATGTGGTATGATAACAATTAAAGTCACGGCCACATGCTAAATTTGAGTTGACGCTGCTGTTACCATGGTGATCACTCATCTTCGTTCATTGTCTGTTGGTTATTGTTTTAAAGTGTTGCCGTTTCTTTGTGGAATTCATTTTAAATGTCACATGAGAAACATACTGGAACCACTTTGTAGAACCACTGGAATAAAATATTGGCACTTGCTCCATAATTTGACCTAAATTGTCTCTATATATAGAGAAATATATCTATTATATATATTATAAACCAGAATTAGTAAATCTGACTGAGTATCAGAGCCCACACAGGTTAAAACAGCCAGGGAACACACACACACACGTTTCTGTGACTCAGAGAGAGTAAAATAAAATTAAAGGTGAGTTTGAAAACCTTCAGTTCGACCCTGCCGTTCTCTTCGCGCCACTCCTCCACTTTCTGAGTCAACTGTGTGCTTCTCAAGGCTTTCATCCGCAGAACGCAGGGTGAATCACTACGTTTATGTCATTAGATTTTTTTTTTTTGCCAAACTTTGTTTAAGAAGTTGAAAATGCTAATGCTACGTGGCGAAAGAAAAGAAAAGGGAACTCGGAAGGAGATGACCCACTTAGTGTAATTATCGCTAACGAGGAGACAAGAGAGTTGTGAGCTGGGGAAAATACACGGGCCTAAATGCGTTAAATTAATCCAGATAATTCAATAGGCGATGATGAAACGCCACAATCAAACCCCCTCTGGCTGTGGTGTTTGACTGATAATGCGCTGGGTTGCTTTATGCGAATAGTTTTCCATAAACCTTCTTGTTCTCTGTGTCTGTGGTCGGTGCTGCTGGATTGTGTTTGTGTGCGGAAAGTGACACACTAACACACAAGCACATTTGCATTTGCACATTAATATATACACACACGCACACACATAAGTAAAGACACCACTGTATATTGTCACCCTTGGACATTTCCCTCATGTGAGATTCATACAATGCATTCAACCATGGTCGTCCCCCCCCCGCCCCCAGGGTGTAAGCAAGTGCAGTGTCTGAGGTTTAGTAACAAGATCATTAAAATAATCAAATTATGATAAGAGAGAGTCAGTCGTGCTGAAACTAGTTGTTTTGAGTCCATCAGAGGCAATGCTGTTAGTGTGCAAAGTGACGACTGAGAGGGGAGGGCATCATCAACATTAGCTGACAGCATGGGAAAAGGCCTGCGGTGGATCTGAGCTATAATAACATTACCGCCGCTTTCTCACAATAATAACATTGCAGGAATGAAACAAAAGTTCCTTTCTTCCAAGTTAAGTGTCCTACTTTTTAGCCTCTGAGCAAAGACAATCCTCACTCATCAGATTGTGTCTAAATATCTTGTCAGAGAAGATGTCTGACTGGTTCACCTCCTGTTAGCGGGCTGCTAGTCTGTTTCTGGAGGCGATGCAAAGCAGCTCCTTCTAATTCATTGCCATAGAGCCAGAGAGAGAGAGAGAGGAGAGAGAGAGGAGAGAAAGAGACCTACAAGTGTCTCCACAATGAATGTCTGCACCTTTATTTCCTGTGCAAATGTTTGTGTAATGAGAAAAATATTATTCTACCTTTAATTACAAATTTGTCTTTCCTCCCTGCTTACAAACATCTCCTCTGAGATGTCGTTTTATTACGATTGCAGTTTAATCTGGAAAGGAATTAAAGCAGCAGTAATTAGTTTATAGAGGAGTCTAATTGTCTTATTGTGTTTTTAAAAACATTTCTTCATCTCCTCGGGAACTTTGAAAGTAGGATACCCCCCTCACCACCACCACCACCACCACCACCACCACCCCTCCTCAACTTCTCTCTTCTGCCGCAGCTGTACAACAAAACTATTCATTTAAACCAATAATCTCCAAGTCATTACCACTTATCAAAAGGGCTGCAAATTAATTATGTTAACTGCAAGAATTTTCATTAGATCTTTAAATTTGTACACTTCATCAGTTCTGAGAACTCAGCAATTTGATTACAGTTGATTTCTCTCTATTTAATGAGGCAAGCGTTTCTTTTTTTTTTTCTTCTTCTTCCTGTCCTTTTTTGTCCAGCTTTTTTATTCTTCATTAATTGGATTATGATCAATGCAAGCTTTAATGTTACGGAAAACTTAACCAAACCCTCTATCTACTATGACACAGTTTTGCGGCAGAAGATTAGAGAATGCCATATCTTAATTCGTCAAATATCAAACTGTCTTTCCTTAACGATGTCAAAATGAATCGTGGCTAATCACTGCTGACGAACGCACACTGCTGTACTACAAAGATAATGAGTCTGCCAGAGTCAAGGGGAGAAACAAACAGCCGAGGAGAGAGGAGTGAGCTGGAGAGGAGAGGAGACGAAATGTGACAGATCAACAAAACACAGATACTAAGCGCAACTACAGAACTAATGTAAAAAAAAAAAAAATAAGTAGAAAAGGGAGGGACTGAAGGAGAAAAGACAGGCAGCACAGGAAATGACACATTGTTTTAGGTTAGAGAGTTGACCTAAATGGAGCCATGAGATAGAGCATGAGAGACAGAGTCAGAGACATTACTAAGACACATGTCAACCACCATGGGATGTAAGGTGTGAAAGAGAGAAACAGAGTGAAGGAGGGTGAGAAAGGGGGGAAACGGAGTAAAGAGGAGTGGAGAGGAGCAGAGAGGAGGCGGAAAGGATGAAGACAAACTCAGAACACTTTGAGTAGAAGGAAGATCCCGTGTCCACTGCAAGTTTACCTTTTGCATTACGTTGAAAGTTAAACTGAGACATTCCCATGAGAAACAATGCATTAAATTACAGCTGCTTGGCACTGCTTTTGTTTTCAGCTATTTGGATGGAAAACCTGACTGGTGATCAGCCTGACCAGCCACAAAACCTGATGATTTATAACTTTCACATTCTCACAACACACACAGGATTTATAGATGTGCAAAATGCACCTGTGCACTTTAGCCTCCTCCACTTTGGGCCCAAAATATCACACACACATAAGAGTAAACACACACGGACACAAGTACACACACACAGGTGCTGCTGGGTGGACCGTGGGGAAGAGGTGAGAGCGCTCTCGCTTCACTGAGTGGAAAACCTGATCTTCTTACCTCAGCAACTTCAGATGGAGGGATTCAGTGGAGAGACATCTGTGTGTGTGTGTGTGTGTGTGTGTGTGTGTCAGTGTGTTGTGTTGTAAGGAGAGCAGCAAGAGACTCACAAGCTGAGGATAAATGTAGACATTCAGGAGGAAGCTGAGAGATAGACAGACGGAGCTGGAGACACTGGGTCCTTGGCTGTTGTCATGGCAACATATTAGCGAGCCGTAGGGTAAACAGGTGTCTCCTTTTAACTTAATCAATCTGGCTAAATGAGCTAATCAGCACATGTGATATGATCCACAGAGCTGAGAAGGAGTTGACGAGACGCTGCGTGGGCCCCCGACCTCGCCCTCTCTCCAGCCCGCCTGGTGCCCAGCCTGTCCAGGGTCAAACAGATTTACACCGCAGTGTGCCAATGAATTGGTTCACCACTGAACCAGGAGAAGCTCCCCACCAGTTATTGCTGTTTGTGTATATGACCACCCACCATCATCATTAGCATCTGAGAGAGAAAGAGAGAGAGAGAGAGAGAGCACCGGTTGTGTGGATTATCACAGCCGCGCATGCTATTATCATAACCGTTGCGATAGCTACGCCTTCGTTGAATGGATAATCAGCAAGGTATTATGTGCTGGGATAATAGCACCGTGTGAAAACTGGAGATGCACTCTCGGCTAACGTGCATGCACAACCGTACCAATTATTATGAGCAGGGTTCATGCTGCATTTTGTTAAAGCTGTGTACCGCCACAGATCTGATTACGGTAACAACAGTGTATCTTCTGATGATGATTATTAGGACGATTGCAGCGATGATAAGGGTGTTATTTCCAGGGCCAAGCTTACCTTTGTGTATTCAACAGCTGTGTGTGTGTGAGTGTGAGTGTGAGTGTGTGTGCGTGCGTGCGTGCGTGCGTGTGTGCGTGCATTAGTGCCAACACCAGAGAGAGGAAGCGAGCAAATGGTTGAAACAGAAAGTGGTCTTATCCTCTGAAAATCATTTTATGTGTGAAAGACATCATCAGTCACATTTCACATAAAGGGGGCATTATCCCTTCAATAATACAGTTTGCTGAATTATTTAGTTAAAGAAACTAGTGAGAAGATTATCCCACTTTGCAACTGTACAAATCTCAGTTTCTCCAATGACACACCTGCGTCTGTGGGACTCATAACTAATGTTAGCAGTTGTCATTAGGAGAGACTTTGCACTAATTATCTCATCACTGTCTGTCTCGCCAGATTCACATCCTGTGTAAGCTGCAGAAGCAAAAGGGGGGAATTTAATATAAGTGCATATTCATTTCAGGTCTATCACCTTCAATCACTATCAGAAAAAAAGGTGCAGAGATGCTTAACAATGACAAAAGCATGACAGAAAACATAAGTGGTTAATAGCAGGTGAAATCAAAGAGAGGCTGTTTTACAGTTAAATCTGCTGAAACTGGAGGTTTGCTCTGCTCTGGCGTTTCCCGTCTCATTTTAAGAGGGCAGCATTTTTTGTTGCCTTATATCCCCCTGCTGCTGTGGGCACATACACACTATTAAGCTGCTCGGGCCTTTCACCAGCACCAGCCTCCACCCTTCTTCTCCCCCACCCCCCTCCCACCCAGCTCCCCAGAGATAATCAGGGTATTACAAATGAAAAGTCGGAGCCATAAATCAGGAACCAGTCCCCCCCCCACACACACACACCCTACCTCCTACAGGTTGTCCCAACCTTTCTCCTCTCCCCTCCCTTCACTTCTCTTTTCCATGCTGTCCCCATCTAACCTGGACAAACGGTGGCTCTGCCTGTCCTCCCGGTGAGGAAAAGACAAAGACAGAGACAGAGTAGATATGGATGGAGGGGAATGTAAGAGAGGGACAGATGGGGGAGGTAGTCGGGGTCTGAGTAATCCGGGATTTCCACCGGGTGACGTCAGCAGTTGGCCCATGTCATCCATCAAACATACATCTGTGTCACAAGCATTTCTCTGTGTGGTTGTGTGCGGGGTTATGTGTGTGTGGTGGGTGTGGAGGGACACACACCCCGCTTAAGACCAGTTGATTGGGGACGGCTACAAAAGCCATGTTTTTGTAAAAGGTTAAGGTTAGGGTAAGTGTTAGGTTTAGGCAAGTAGTTGTTATGGTTACAGTTAGGGTAAGTCTCCAGGAAATTAATTAATGTGAGTCTACGTAAATACCCCAAAAGTGACTTAAGTAAGTGTGTGTGTGTGTGTGTGTGTGTGTGTGTGTGTGTGTTGCAATCCTACGTGACTCAGATGCAGCTGGTCCACTCTGTGCTGCTGAGGGACATTGGAGGGTGGAGAGATAAATACAAAAAACGTAACCATTCATCTAGAAAGAGAAAGAGGAAAACAAGAATCATACATGGATAAAAGTCTAGTTTTGTTTGTACGTGGCCTTTTAACAGTCGTAAAATCAGCCAAATGAAAATGTCTTCTTTCCCTCAGTAAATACTGCAACAGACAGCAGTTGATGAGAAACTGATGCAGACTGGGTGAAGTCTTCAGACGTCTCTCGCAACAGATGAAAAGATACTGCTGTTGTGTCAAACTGAAGAGGACAGGAAGGAGTGACACACAGCTTCATCCAGGTGTCAGACTGTACCGTACAGCGCCTAATAGAAAAAGAGGAAGGGAGAGAAGGAGAGGATGAGGGAGAGAGGAATAGAAGGAGGGAGGGATGTCTCCCCCCTCCCCAGCCTGTCAGTCAGTCACAGAGGGGGAGAACGACAGGCCACAATGGGGCCCTTCAGCGCCTAGCTGAAAGTTGTAATTTAGCATGAAGAGCCATCGAGGGGCGAGCCTAAATATAGCTCCACATATACATTGTGTCTTGTAGAGAGAATAGCAATTAACAGCCAATTAAATGAATGACTGGGGTCAGCAGCAGCAGCAAACTAATGGTGGGTGTGTTTCTGCGCTACCGGATAATCCAAAGAGACAAAGAAAGAGGTTGGGGAGCGAAAGGGGGCAAATATCTCCATGTTTTCTCTTTCTTTTGGGCAAGGCAGCATAATGAGATTTGAAGGGTCCCAATTATCTGTGTCACCTGTGCGTCATATGCAGCATGTGTCTGCCATGTAAAGCACTCAGACATAGAATAACAATACTGCGTGCATGTGCTCAAACATAAAAGCACACATGTCATATTCACTGAGATGAGGTGAGTGAGATGGAATCTGTGTATTTAAAGTGTTTACACAGGAAAGGTTGCTCGGATATGTACATGAGCGCCGTGTGTGCAGTGCAGTCGTTTCATCATATCTGTGTGTGTGTGTGTGTGTGTGTGTGTGTTGGTATTTCAACAGTCGCTCCTGTCCAGCATTGATTGGCCGATAGGTGACAGCTTTACTAAGTCACTGCAGTAGCCCGAACCAACGGAACAAGTCCCCCTCTAATTGCCTTGCCTTTGAAAAGGCAACTCCTCGCTTCAAAAAACAAGGCGAGTCATTAACGTTGTTCTGGCAGCCGTCCCACCTCCCCCCTTCTCTCCCTCTCTCTTTCTCCCTCTCTTTCTCCCTCTCTTTCTGCTGCAGCTGATAACACCTTGTTCAGAGCGAGTGATCAAGGCAGAATCATCTCCTCCTCACCCCCATCTCCTCTGCAACTCCACCTGCGTAATTGCCGCACCTAACCTTTTCAGTGCTGCCTCCGTTGGGAGTCAGCCAGCCAGCCCAATTGGGCTGCGGGTATTAATAGAATCTCATTTCATGCCTCCATCGAATAAAACAAAGGTTGGGTTTCACCAAGCAAGTTTGATCTTATTACTGCGACTGTTGAAACGGTAAAGGTGCACCGTGAATTAAGGGAGGTGTTTGTGTGCGTGTGCGTGTGTGTGTGTGTGTGTGTGTGTGTGTGTGTGTGTGTGTGTGTGTGTGTGTGTGTGCGTGTGTGTGCGCCAGCAGGGTCACATCCCAGGGGGGTGATAGCCAACAGTGTGGTGTATGATCATGATAACAGCCCATATGCTTTTTGTCATCATGTCTGATAGTTAAAACACATCCATGTTATTGGACACATGTGATGAAGGAGATGCTGGGAGTCACTGCCACTCTCATTAGTTTTATATTTCACCCTGACTCATACTTTTTTATTATTTCTAATTGTGTCTTTTTCTCTCTGTGGTTTTGTCATCAATTCTGGAGCTCCACCGTGGTTGAGAAGGAGGCTGTACAGGGATTTTATGGTCAAATGGATCCATGTCGTGGTTCATGACCTTTTAGCGCTGCAGTTAAATGAAACTCATTAGGGGCTAAATACCCAATGAGGCATTCTCTGAGTTAACATATTCCTCATTTTTTGGCAGTAGAGCTTCTTCATGTTGAGCTCCTTTAATTAAATCCCAAATTAGAGCCTGATTGCCCATTTTGTAACCGTGCCACAGAAAGCTGTTCCTGCTCGTGAATCCCGTAGGATGTGTCAAAGATCGTAACGTTATAAATTAAGTTTAACGGTGAATTGCTCTACAGGGATTTTCAGGTTACACGTTCCTTTATCCTTATTGCCCTTTCTGGACGCACAGTGAATATCTGTTTCTATGGGTATCAGCTGCTTTGGGTGTGAGCTGGACAGAGCAGTGTGCCGTTTGAGGGGCTCTCAGGAGCTGAATATGAGGCTGTTTAAACGTCCTTTATCCGACGTAGGGCCTTTTGACATACTGCATTTTAATAGTATTGTGCTACCATTTAGAGATCAACGCGAGCCTCGCCGTGCACACGCTGATGTGAGCTGCTCATGGATGAGACGCATCTTGGGAATCTCTTTAATGAACGAACACATTATAGTGAGTGTCAGAGCAAGCTTTCCGCTTAACAGTCACTTCACTAACATACTGTGGAATGCACGGCCACGTTGGCATTTAAAACGTTATCCTTTTATCATTAGTCTGTGTCTTTCTCCGTCTCTCTCTGTTTTGTCTTCCCACTTCCTTCTCTGTTGTACCTTTTAGCTCTGTAACCAAGGTTGTAGCAGACACTTTGCGGGCTGTTTTTCTAGCCTTAATAATGCATAGATGTGGTGGGTGATGTGGCAAAGGCATCTTTGTTCAGGGAATCCCTGGTGTGACACAAATTGATGGAGATCTATGAGAATCCTGCTTGTTACGAGGGAGCCAGGGCCATTTACGAGGTCGGTGTGGGTGGGGAGGGGGTGAAATGGGGCAGATAGAAGGCAGAGGGGAGGGGAGGGGCGCAGCAGGTCACTGAAGACCAGCCACCGACTCTCATTTAAAAAACGATCGAGAATGACAAAGGTTTGCTTTCATCCAGGGCTGGTGATAGGAACAGAGACGCAATCATTATACAACATACGCATACACCCCCACGTGCACACACACACACACACACATGCACACAGTTCAGCGAGTCTGCTAGCCTCAGCTAAAACCTCTGGAATTAAAAGTCTGACCAGAAAAAGCATTTATGTGCAATATGTGCTATATGGAGGTGTGTGTGTGTGTGTGTGTGTGTGGGCTGCTGTCTTAATTGGGAATTAATGAGGGGGGCAGGGTGAGGTAGGAAGTCAGGACTGGGAGGAGGTTGAGAGAGTGAGATGGAGAGATGGAGAGAGAAAGAGGAGGGGATTACCTTGCAACAATATGGTGAGTGGGAGGGATTCTCCTTTCACGCCTGTTCTCTGGTGGACTGATGGGAGTGGGACGGGGTTCTTCCTGGAAACAGCTGCCACACCCTTCCTGTCTGCAAACACATACATACACACACACATGTGAAGATGCTCCGGCATCGAGTCACTGTTGAACAACATTAAAAGAACAGAAAAAAAAAACATTAACACAAAGTTCTCAAATAGGAGGTAACATGTTGCATAAACAGTGCCTCTGATTTGTGGACAAAGCTTCGAAGGGCTCTGCAATAAAAAGCTTTTTCCTCTGAGTTGTGAGGATTTATTTGAGGCGCTGCTGGGAGTCTGTAGGGACTGCTCCACTTTCACCCATAATCTCTCGTTTTCATTCACATTAGAATTAATGATAAATGAGATTGTGCCATAAACTTCATTGTTCAGGCCTTTAAAAGAATACTAAATATAGTCGATTTGTTTCTTTCGTTCCTCTACTACTTTCTTTCTCTTTCTTTCCCTTTGCCTCTGTTTCCCCACCATCTCATCCTCATCTCCGCTGGTTCCTTTCTCTCATCTATATTTATGTACTCCATATTGAAAAGCTCTTTTGCGTTCAGAGCAAAGCTGTGCGTGGCTCCTCACTGCAATTACTGATTAATTACAGGGAATTAAAGCAATTAGAACTGCAGAGATATACAATTAACGAACACACGTTTCATGACGCCACACACAGGCTGTGCAATCACTAGATTGCAATGCAAATACCTCTCTCTTTCAATCTCTCACACAGTTTTTCCTTTCATTTTCTTATCCCGCTCTCCAGCACTTCCAAATACCTACTCCACACACACACACACACACACACACACACACACACACACACACAGAGAGAGAGCTGGGTGGGGGCAGGTTTTCCAGTTCATTACATAGTATTTAATTTGAAAACACCTCTGTGTTGAGGGAGATGTGAGTCCCCCCGAGGGATGAAAGCTGAAGCAGGAGTGGGCGATGAGCAAGGGATTCCTCCATCTGTCTCCCTCAGTCCCACAAACTGGAGACAGCGGCGATGAAGGAAAAGGGGGATGAAGAGATCTTTGTGATGGCATTTGATCAGACTAATTCACTATGAAACGAGACTAAGAGTCTAATCCACGCTAGAGGCTCTTTGACAACAACATGTTAACATGCTTTCAATGATAACACTCACACAGCGATGTGTGGCAGGTATGACTGGACCATCTTAGATTAGTAATGCTCATTAGTTTGGTATATCAGGTATATAACGTTTAAATTTTATGTTCATTTTTAGGACATTTCACAGAGATGGTGGTACAATTTATAAGAAAAAAAAACACACAAAAAAGATGGTTAAATTGGTAATTACCCACTCATTATATTTGGGTTCATATGTAGTTGTTAATTTGCAAAAAAAAAAAAAAATCTTAATAAATTAGACTCTTGACAACTCTTTAACTGACGGAAAATAATCAGTTTTCAGTGTTTAGTTTCGTGTGTCAAATGTATCAGATATAATAGCATATTAGTTTGTTTCAAAGAAATATACTTTTTAATTAACAGTTACACGGCAAACGTTGAAAGGGTTGTATTATGTGGTAGTATAGTTCTTATGAAACAACCCAATATGCAGTTTGACACACTAAACTACACGCTGAATACAGTTTTTTCTTAATTTCTTAATTTTTTTTTTGTACCAAATT
This sequence comes from Pampus argenteus, assembly GCA_036937835.1. Taxonomy (NCBI): domain Eukaryota; kingdom Metazoa; phylum Chordata; class Actinopteri; order Scombriformes; family Stromateidae; genus Pampus; species Pampus argenteus. The sequence continues at coordinate 18,668,976 of CM072861.1, read as the reverse complement.
GCACCACCCTCTCTGTAAAATGTTCTAAAAACTAATTGTCACAAATCTGCAAATTACTAAGAAATTAAACAACATAAAATAAAAGGTAAAATAAAGCATTACCTTAATTTTTTTTTTTTTTTTTTTAAACTAAACTGGCAAGGGATCTCAAATTATTAGAGCACATCTGAATGTCTGTATAAAGTATCATAACTATCCACCCAGTAGTTGTTGAGTTATTTCAAAGTGGTGGGCCGACAGAACAAACGAGTGACGGACCGATACATCCCTCCCATTAAAGCGGCCTCCATTATAATATTAATATTAATTAATATTATCAATATTATAATATAACATCTTAAAGTCTTAACTCACTGATCCTTGACTTGTTTTTATGGGGTGCGTTTAACTGGCCCTGCCTATGATGTCAGACCAGTGCTGTTATCACTGGATTACAAACATCCTGCAGCTGTAACACTAACAAAACAGCTGCAGAGAATGAGCAGCTTGCGATTTTAAAAGCGACTATATATTTAAGTGAAAAATGATACTCATAAAGTCATAAAGGCACCATGGCTGCTTGATTCCCAGCCTGTATGGAGTTTGCACGGGTTTCCTCCCACACTCAGGAAACGTTGTTAGGTAAGAATCTGAATGTGAATATGAATGTTCAGCAGCGTTCGTCTGTGTCTGTGATGGCCCTGTGACTGACTGGCTGGTGATCTTTTCAGGATCCCCCGGTGACTGTGAAAAGGATTGAGTGGGTAGAAACTATAAATGAATTCTTTACTTTCTCACCCAGTTCAGTAGAAATGTGATTGTACAAGTGTTTCCGAGGCTGCGGTTAGCGTAAATCACCCAGAGTTTATGCTGTAAAAAAGCTGATTTCCATCATCCGTTCTGTCGGGGTGCAACAAATAATTTCAAAAGCAACGGAAAATGGCGGCAGAAGAGCAGAGGCACTTGAAAAAGACAGCACAGAGTAGTAAACACACATTTCACAGAGCTATTCCAAACATAAACTCTACTGTTACTTTACAGTAAATGAAAACTGACAGCAATAACTTTGACAGCTTAAAGACAAAAAACGAGAGATTTGCAGTTTGGGGGCCCTCATTGTCCCCTCTCTTGAGTTTCCATAACAATAACACACACACACACACACGCACTCATACAAACCGGTGCATCATTTGAAAAGGAGAGAGGTTGAAGGAAAAAAAACAAAAACAATTTCTGTAAACAGGTGAAGGAATAAACAGTCAAATGAATAAAATCCTGAGGAGAAAAGATTGATAGGTGACAGAATGCTCCTTCCATCCTCCGTTTCTCTCGCTCTGGCACTCAGAGTGTGATGCCCTGAAGCAATGCCCACGGATACACCCCCCCCCCCCCCCCCTCCCCCCCACCTCCTCCCTCTCTACCTTCATTTAACAAAAAGCACACCTTCTCCCTGACTCCTATGAACTTTGAGCTCTCTCTCTTTGTGCTTAAAAAAACTTTTCTTACCTGCACAAACATAGCCTATGCATTCAGACCTATCAAAACATTCAGATAAACCTTTCTTTTAATTGGTTTACGATGATTCCGCAGCAGACATCCAGTCTCCCCATAGGTTATATAAATGCTGAAATATTCATATACATACATATTTTTCCCTTCTTTTTTTTTTTTTTTTTTTTGCCCATTTTAAAAAAAAAAGGAACATTTTTCTGCACTTTAGGGTTTGCTATATTTATGAGGAGGGCAGGAAGTGTCCCCACGGCAACACAGTGACTCATCCCAGGGCCCTGCTGCAGTGAAGAGATGATCCTCAGACAGCACACTCACACCTGCTGTAAAACACAAACACACACATGCACACGAGGGGAAGAGATGAAACATCACGGTTGGAGAGAAAACGTCAGTATTCTTGGAAAGAATACAACGTCATCATGACAGTCATCGGTGATTAAAAGGTTAAATGATTCAGTAATATAAATTAAAAACTGATTCTTTCTCTTTATGGACCTCCGTTATTAGCCCGGTATCCTGATTTGGGACAGGAGAAGAGGCTTTGACATTAAATCTGTCTGAATCCTCCTGAATACGGTTGTCTAAAACCAGAGAGGAGACGAGAAATGAAAACAATCAACTGATGGAAATCAGCTCAGGTCAGTATGCCACTGGTAGAAAACACAACTCATCTCACACTGATGCATTTAGCAAAAATGCACCAGACAGTTTAGGGAACAATCATGTCATGCCAACTACACTGCGACCATCTACATCTGTCACTATACTGTGAGCAGATTTAAATGGAGGTCGTGCCATCGCACACAGACCAGCCTCATTTAGTTCAGTAACTAAACACGCCACTATTGTGCTGCAGTGAACATTGTAGGTATGCAAAAAAAAAAGAATGACAAGAGGCAATTTTCATTCCCTATTTTCATCTCCCTGTTAATCCTCGCTCCTCTTTGCACGCAAGCTGCAGAATATTGTACTGTAAATGAAATATCCTTCTGTCCCCCGCTCCTCTCCTCTCCTGTTTCCCACCGAACAGTTTAACACATAATGACCGTACAGCAGCGCACACACACACACACACACACACACAATCGACATCAAATGCATTCAGCCCTAATAGTGTGCACCATGGCATGTTTCATTTCCATACTGCTGCTTAGTGCATCACCATCACAAGAAGCCATTATGGTAATAGAGCACCTGAGGGAAGAGAGAGATGGAAGGAGTTGCCAGAGAGATGGAGGGAAAGGGCGGAAAAAGATGGAAGAAAGGAGCAAGAGAGAGAGAGAGAGAGGTAAAAGTATTGGAGAAGGGTTAAAGGGTGCTTACTGGTGAAAATGGCGTGCAAGGACAAAGGTTATATACTTGTTTTGATGTGCTTTCCAGGCTGAGAATACAGCACATTTGCAAATAGCTAGAATAAAAGTGATAATGTGTCTTGCAAGATTGAATTTTCTTGTTTAGTATGTAAAAGAAAAATCTCGATCTTGTCGGTGTTTGGGCTTCTTGACAACAGGTTTCACTTATTACATTCTTAAACCAAGTTAACGGCTGGTAAACACCCGACCACTTGTGTTTTTTAAGTATTGATGGCTGCTCTTATAGCAGGCTGGAGAGGTTACTCTGCCTGTCATGAGAACAGGACTGGATTTTGAACTAAACAATATCATTTGTGTTTTTGAATGACATGTTTCTACTTTGGCTAAAATTTTAGGCTATATTGTGATTGATCAGTTGTGGATTTTGACTGCTGACTCTCTTGGTGCATTTGAGAAATGCCTAAAAACTCAGCTCTTACATTAACACCTCAACTCTTCATCTTACGTTAAGCGTTGTTTTTTAGATAAAAGTGTCTGCCAAATGACAAAATGCAAATGAAAAAATGTAAATCTGTTTTAATGTTCTGTATTATTATTTCTAAGATACTTAAAACATAAGAAATATAATTTTGGCCAGAAACAACAGTGAACAATGAACACAACATTAACATGATCACATATTTTTATTCATTCATTCATTCATTCATATTTAATCTCCTTTTAAACTTTTTTTTTTTTTAACTCCTGAATTCCTAAATGCTCCACATATTCACCAGCTAGTCACTAAGTGAGAGCAGTAAGAGTGAACCAAAAGCTGCAGAGTTGGATGATTTTCTTTTTCCGTGAGTTAATTTCTACAAGAGACACTTTTCACATATAAAAATATTGACTATAGCTGTTTGCATATATATTTTCATTTTCTTTGATATTGATTATTGGTCTATTGGTGACAGAGTGTATGTTCCCAATTGATAAACCAAGTTAAGTCTGTGTTATGTTTGATAATTTATATGTTCTATGTGCTGCTGCAGGTCGCTCCTGTAAAAAGGTTTTTTTTAATTTCAGTGAGGTATTTCCTGGTTATATAAAGTTATGCGAAATAAGAAGGATAAAAAAAAAAAACACATCAAACATTTCATCTTTAACTACAAAGATTATACATTTAAATGCATGGAACAATGGATCCGTCAGGTGCTGAAGGATTTTTTTTTTCAAATTGACATGTAGTTCACCCATGAAAGACTTTAAGAGAAAATGCAATTTTATCACCTTTGTTGCGACATCACTCTACATGCCAGTAACACTCTGATCCTTCGCTCTCCATCTTTCTCTCACTCACTCTGTCCATTCACCATTATCACAATCTCACCTTTCCTCCCTCTCGATCATTTTGCATTTCTCCCTCTCTCCCCCATCTCTCTCTCTCTCTCTCTCTCTCTCAGTCAATAACACACAGTGACAGCTTATGTAACATGCCAAGTTCCAAACTGAACTCAACTCTCCTTGATCTGCAGCCTTTTCCCTCTTCTAAATGACTCACTTCTGTTATAACACTTCAGCCTGAGTGAGAGACACAGCGGAGAGGGCGGGAGAAGGGGTGGCAGACAGAGACATGACATGAGAGAGGAGAGGAAACACAGGTTTAATTATTCATACATACTGCAGCAAAGAAATAAAGAGGGGACGAGAGAGAGAGACAGATTGACCCAAATGAGGAGGTATTCCTAGTGCAGAAGTGCACTCTGGGAGCTAAAGCTGTGCCACCCCGGGGTCATGAGTGTGAGGGAGCTCCACTATGAGCTGCCAGAAGACCTCAGAGAGAAACGGAGAGCGAGGGAGAGGGCAGAGATATTCATGAATTCAATGAAAACTATCCCATTAGTTTTATTCTCCTTCTTCAACGCAATTTTGCTGTTATCTTTATTGATTTCACTTTTTACCCTCCTTTAAGTTTAAAACATCCTGTGAACAAGAGTTCTGTGGAGGCTGAACCTAAAGTTGTATCTGTAATGGTCACTCGGGACCATATCCTCCAAGGTGTGTGTGTCTGTCTTGCGCGTTATATATGTGTGTGCACAATGCACTTGTGAAGGGAGGTGAATATGAAGTGGAGGACCCGAATCCGTATCGTCCCACACTGGAGCTGCCTCATCCCAGAGATGGTGTGCTGCTGCGGGGATGAGTGCTGCAGTAGAGCAGGGCCTCCCTGTTCAATGCTGGTGCTCCCCTGAGACCGGCTCTCTTTCATCTCCCCGTCTCCTCAGGGTGCCGAACAACAAACCACCAAATGGAGGAAGACGGGAGAGAAACACAGAAGAAGAAAAAGAGACGAGTTTTGGCTTGAGGGGTGGTGACAGTAAAGCATGTGCAACTCCAGCTAGGGGTCAACCTCTTCTGTTTATCTTAGTTTGGCTGGCCTGTTCGAGAACCCGGTGTCAACATTACTTTTTTTTCTCTCTCTCTCTCTCTCTCTCTCTCTTTTCCCAGAGGTTATGGATGGGAGGAGGAGGTTTTATGTGCACTGTTGCACGTCAAAGCACAATTGTCTTTATTTTGTCTCTGATCCTTTAGCTGCAAGCAACAGCGACTGCTCGGACGAAGATGAAACTGTAACTCCTTAATATTTCAGAGGAGGGGAAAACACGGGCCGGTGTGGTTATAGCTGATTAGCACTGATGTGTCTTTTCTGATTGTGGGAGTGAGGAACGGATAGGGGGAAAAAAAAGGGAGGAAAGGGAGAGAGCTATACAGAGATGAGTTGTGGCAGGTGTTGGACAATGACGGGAACAAAGGAGAGATTTGAACATCGCACTTCAAAAAACTCTTTCCCCTTTCTATTCTGTGTGAGCCCTGCCTCATCCACCACTGAGTCTTTCTTCCTCTCCCTTCTTCCTCTCTTAATTGCTGCTTGCTGAATCCCTTGTTCTTTCTTCTCATCCCCCCTGTGTTCTCCCTGTCTCCCTCCTCAGCTCCCCCTGTCCCCGTCTGTCTCCTTTCTCTCATTTTAATGTTGTACACTTGAAATCTCTCTTCGCCCCTCAACTCATCTGTTTTAACTCTCTCTACTCACTATCTCATCTCTTCAAACCTCCTCTCTTTGGCTCTCACGTTCCTCTGTGATGATGAGACACTCGCACGTGGTTTTGAGGAGGCAGCAAGTTGTCACGGACACAGTGACTAAACTTCCGATAAAATCAATGTTTAATTCAGATGACTGCAGGCGATTGACAGAAAAAGTGGAAGCCTTTCATCTATAAAAGCAGTGAAAGAAAGAGGGTGAGATGGAGATAGGACTGACGGGATTAATGGAGTTGTCATCAGTTGTATGGAGACCAGTAAGGAGAATAAACTATCACTCCTCTGTTGCCATCTCGTCATAATCTGAATGCGTGCAAGAGTGTGTGTGTGTGTGTGTGTGAGAGAGAGAGAGAGAGAGAGAGGGCAAGTATATAAATGAATTCTCTTTTCACCTGCTGTTCATTCTTTCTCCTGTCTTCCTGTATCTATTTGTATCATCCTTCTGTCATCATTTTTCATTGCATTCCTCTTGTCATTCATGCCATACCCTCTCTCTTTCTTTGCATGTTACAGATCTAGATTATCAGTATTTATATAATACTGATCAAATGTTACATGCACAGCTAATGATGAATATAAAAAATGACAGTAAAGTAAAACTGCAAAGCTTGTCAAGCTTATATGTCAAATATGCATCAGGGTGAGTCTTTTTTATTTAAGGTCACAGACGTACTGTACACACAGGCACGGATGCTTAGACAAAACATGCATAAATGCCTACTGCCTGGGAGTGTGTGTGTGTGTGTGTGTGTGTGTGTGCGCGTGCGCGGACAACGTCACGTGTATGTGTACATCAACCCTGCTGGCTCTGTGTTCAAATGTCAGACCTTTAACCTTTTGAATTTGACCTGAGGTGACGTCCAGGCGTGCCAGTCGACTGCCGCCACGTGCTGGAGACAAGACGGGCAAAATAAGATGTGAAAATAAAAATAAAATGACAACACCGAATCCTTCTCTCTGCTGTAGAACAGATTGAAGTGTCATGCGGAGAGAGGAGAGAATCTGTTCCCGTACAGGTGGTGAACAGAAGGTGAGGGCTGAGGGGAGGACGGGGTGGAGAGAGGGAGGCGAGAAGAGAGAAAGACAGGAGAGGAGAGAAGAGGAGAGCAGAGGAGGACTGTTACTCCCATTACATAATGAATGAGGTGAGAAGCCACGTATTTGCTGTGGAGACACTCATTTTATTTTGCCTTACGTTGGAGCTCCTCAACATGAAACCTTTTGCCTGCAAACTTGTCCTACTATACTTGTGGGGACATTGTATTCATTGACGTGCAGGCCATAATTCTAACGTTAACTGTAAAAACAACTATAAACACCTGAATAATACTCAACCTTGTGGAGACTTTTTGTCCCCAAACGTGACAATGTGAACATATCTTTTGTACCCACAACGTGATGAATGCACGCATGTCATGGTAGTTAAAGCTGCGCTGTGTCTTTGTTTTTCTTGCTCAGTGTGTATATGCATAATTGCCAGGTGAGAGCAGACATACGTGCATGCTGCCTGTGTGTATTTGTGTTTCTGTGTGTGTGTGTGTGTATCCACGCACATGCAGTTGTGTCAGTACAAGTGATGAGCTAACAGGCAGCTCAAAGAATGACAGGTGACCACACTACAAAGATAGAAATGTCAAGCTGAACTGGGTGGATTTGGGGTTGGGGAGGGGGGCGTCAGGAGAGACGGTGGGGAAAGGCAGGAAGCCTGAAGTGATGAGCACATCGCCGCAGCCCCTGTCACTTCCTATTAGCACCCCATACACACAAACACACTGGCTGCAGTTGTAATTGATTCATTAAGCTGGTTTAGAATGTGTGTGGGCCTGTGCACATGACAGTGCATGCACCAGCTTATATCCATATGTGTATGAACATATGTGTGGTGTGTGTGTGTGTGTGTGTGTGTGTGTGTGTGTGTGTGTGTGTGTGTGTGAAGGACACGGTCATCACTGTAAAGAATGAGAGCTGACAGAATACGTGATGGCATGCTGTGGGTTAATCCAATGGGATGCTGCTTCACACACTGTGACACCATTACGCCTCTGTACGTACTGTCATGCCCACTTATGGACCATGGATTACTGACTGGTCATCACTATAGTATCTACTGAGCATTAAAAAAAAAGAGCATTGCGGTTGGTTACTGGAGTGCAGTCAGTCCATGACTGATTTTCTGATGAAATATCATCAGAAAAGTGGAAGCAGAAAAGTGTCTTCATTGTCATTGAATTATTTTCCTTTTTTTTGTGATATGCCTTTATAGCCCCATATCTTTCTAAATGTAAGTATAATCCATTTTTTAGTGCTTATGTTCTATGTTCTTTAGTGCTTATGAACAATTCAGTGGGTCCAGTTTGAATAACTGATCCATGAAAGCTAATCAAACACCGAAACACTGCAGTGGTTTATCATGCATTCATGCAACGTGATATGCAAACTCTACAAAATCTACAGCAAATCTACAGGTTAAAAAAAAAAAAAAAAAAAGTTATTATCTACAAGTAACACTTTGTTTTTGTATTTAACGTTCAGCTTAAAGGAACCCTTTTGGCCGTTATTTATGTCCATATGTGTGTTGTTGTTTTTTTTGCTTTCATCGTGGTAGCTGGTTTGTTGCCTTTGTTTTTCCTTTGTGTTGTACTTTTTTTCTGCCATAGGAGACATTGAAAAGAATCATCAAGGGACTTGCAGGTTTTTTTTTGTTTGTTTTTTTTTTTTTGTCTCTGCAAGCCTAGACAGACCCCCTAAATTAGATCATAGACTCTACATGCAAAAGGAGTTTGTTTAGAACCACAATTTAAAATTCCTATTCATATTTACATCAACATTTTAGGTATATAGTGTACTCTCTTATCCAAGAGGGCTCACAACGAGTGCTTACAACTGAACAATACAAATTAAAATCATACTCTGGTGCACAGAAAGGTGACATCCCTGTTTTCAAGAGCTGGCAGAAACAATATGATATCACGGATGAGTGTCGCTCTATAACAAAACAAAACCTCTGTGTCAGATCCAGGTCTGCCCAGATACCTGTGGGTGGTGCTTCACGAGTGAGGCCCACTAATCTGAGAGTGGGCTCTGACCCAGATCTCACTGAGTGGAAACCACCCCGACCATCTGTGGGTCTCCACACCCTCCTGGCATCTCACACTGCACACACATGCACGCAAATTCGCTTGCACAATAACTGTATCACTATATTTTATAAAACGAGACAATGCAAAAAGAGTACAGATGTCAAGGATGAAGAAGGGGGAAGACAGAAACATGAGCATGTGAGAGAGGAAGACAAAGAAAAAAAGGCATTAAAAGGAAAAGTCATGTCTGTATATTTCTCTCTTCAGTTTAAGAGAAGGTCATTATTATATATGCACCTGCTTATTAATGACATAGATGACACAAAATGGCTTTCAATACCATTTTCTGGCTCTTGTTTTTCCTCTGGCAGCGAACTGCTGGTCTGGAAGGCGGCATTGCAGGGCAGGCGGGCGGCGCGGTCGAGTCGACCTTCTGTGGTGGCTGGGTGGGAGGGCAGGAGGGCACCCTGCGCCCCGGCCCAGGCCTGCCGAGAGGCCATCTGGACGGGGGAAACACATGCAGAGTACCTGGCCAGACCTGGAGCTCAACTCTGACTCACATGATCGCCACACGTATACAATGACACATGTATATACACATACAGAGCATGTAGCACTATTAGGAAAAGACACATGGCTTACACAGACGCTCGCGCATACACACACACACATGCCCAGAAATACATGGTTGCACGCTGACATGTGTAGTTGCAACATTTACACTAGTCGTAACGTGATGTATATCTGTGGGTGTAAAATATGACACGCAAAATGATCTTTGCACATTATATGTACAATCAAAACTACATCAGGAGACTATATCCAGCCGGAAACTCCCACTCAAACCCACACACACACACACTTTCCACACAGCACTCACTGGTCTATCGTGATGTTAACGTTAAGCTCCTCTGATTCTGCCTGCAGATGAGTGTTTTACATTTGGTTAAAACAGATTCTGCCTGTGCTGCTTTAGAGAGTGCTACATTTGGTTAAAAGCCATTATTATGGTAATGTGAGGGTGCTTGAGATAATGGCAAGATGAGAGCAGCTCGACTGCCTCTGACATAACAACCCTACTCTATCTATCTCTTCAGCTTCTTCTTCTCTCTCGCTCTCTCTGTACTGTATTTTGCCACCCTCCCTTTCTCTATAACTCGCAGCTTCTCTCCCTGACTCACCTCGCTTGCTGATCGCAAAAGCTGTTTTCTTTTCCACAAGATACCTGCTCGCAGCGTAGCTATTTTATCATTAAAATCAAACATTTGTTGTATGAGAGCTTTTGCTGTGGCCACATTTCAACAGTGTTTAAGAGATCGCCTTTCATCCGTTTCCGTATTTCTGTTGTATTGTTGAAATGTTATTGTGTTTGGCTTCAATCTGTTGCTGTTCAGCCTGGGTGCTACCTGTGACATGAGGAGTTTGTCCCCAGGGAGAGGGTAGATGGCAGAATCGCTACTGGTGGCAAGAAACAGAGGATCAGGGAAGAGGAAGAGGAAGAGGAAGGGATGCATAAGTCACTGGCAAGGAAATTTTCAGGTCACTAACATTGAAAAATCAGGAGGCGATGGTGATGTTGACAAATAGAAAGAAGGACAGGAAGAACTGGAGTAAGAAAGTCAAAGACGGAAAGAGAGAGAGAGAGAAGAGGAGAAAGAGAAAAGAGGGGAGATTGGGAGCAATGTAATGCCATGCACATCGAATTTCCCTTAATATGATTTTGTGTTCTGTGTCTATTCAAGTCAGCCCTGATTTGGTTGTGTGTTATAATCGCATCAGAGCAGGGATTTGCTCTAGCTTTTTCACTGATGTTGTGTTGTTGTTGTTTTTTTCTCCTCTTATTGGAGTTGGCATCAGTCTTCATGACACAAATCCCCTCTGATAAATTAAAAATGATTGATTCAGAGTCAAAGATGGAAAACGGCACCGCGGGGGGGAGGCGAGCGAGTGTCCCCACTTGTGTCCACACACAAGTGCATGTCGCCATGCGTGAGCACAAGTACGCAGGCTTGCATGCATGTACATGTGTGGGCACTGCAAGACGGAAGGGTGGGTTTATTACATCGGATTCCTGACACTTTTAAAGGATGTGAGAAGATGGCAGATATTCGATGTGTGAACCTCAAAGCCATCAGCGTGCATGTTATGCTCTATGCTTGCATATCTTGCCAACATCAACTAAAAGCGAGAAATTCTGGACCACAAAGTGTGAAAACCCACCAAGAACACGGAGTGAGCTGTGAATACCCACATTAGTGCTATTACATACATTCATACACTGAAATACAGTATGTATGCTAATTTCGTGAGTACATATATATATATATAAGTCTACTTTGTCTTACATTCACTTACTCCTCCTTAAACAGATACACACTCTTTTTGACACACACACACCCTCGTTGTGGGCTCTGGCTCTCCCAATTAAGCAGAGGAGTGTTGTGGAGCATCGGTGTCGGGGGATTCTGCTTTCTTCTCCTCTGTCAGGTCCCATCACAAAGGCTCCTCATTAGTGTCAACCTCAGCTGTGCCACCACTTTCTCCTTCCCTCTTCCTCTCTCCCTCTCCCCTATCTCTTTGACTTTTCCTTTTTCTTGCTCCACATCTCCATCTCTCCGTCTTCCACCTATTTGACTTATTCACATTGCATTTATCGCTGAATGCCTCTCCAAAAAGCTGCCGCTGATCACCCCGTCTGCCGTCGTTCCGTCCGCCTCTCACTCTCGTCCTGGTAAATCTCACTTCTCATTCGGCGGTGGAGCCGTGAGCAGCATCGCACTCACGCAGGTGAGAGCGGTATCGACAACCATCAGGTGTGTTTTTACAGCACTTTAATGACAATGAGAGGAGAGACGTTTCAACAAAAGAAGAAGCTGCAAAGTTACTCTGATCATTAGACCATCAAAGGAGAACAGAAGGGAAGTTGATTTGTGACTCGACATGCAGCATCATAGACATATAATGATGTTAATGATCAACATGCTGTGAACACGGCAGCGGCAACAACATGTAAACAAGGCAACAGGGGAGTTGGCGTGGAAGCGTGGAGTTCAGAGATCACTCGATGCATGCAGAGGACGAGATGTGGAGAAAAGGCAGCAAGATAAAACAGATGATTGTTGTTTGTTTGTTGTTGCCGTTTTTCCCCTGAGCAACAGTTGCCTTTACCCTTTTACCCCCTACCGTTCTTCCATCCCTACATTCCCTTGCTCCCTTTTTTCTTCCCTGTAGTCTGTCTTTGTCTTCCTCTCCCTCTCTTTGAGTATATGTGTCTCATTTCATTCTGTAATTAAGAAATTGAGCTTTGATTTTCAAGGCAGGGTTATGGGTGTCATATCGGGATACAGCGTAAGATCCTCCTCTCACCAAGTTCCACTCACCAAGTCCCAATCTGATCCTCCCTATACACACTCTCTCTCTCTCTCTCTCTCTCTCCCTCTCTCTCTCTCTCTCTCTCTCTCTATCTCTCTCGCTCTCTGCACAATTTGGTATCAAAGACATGATAATTAGGCTGAACATCATTCATCTGGCTTCTATTATTTCTCTTTAATTAATAGTGTATAATAATGACATAGAGTTAGTCCAATGTACTTTCTGACTTGCGTATGTATGTGTGTGTGTGTGTGTGTGTGTGTGTGTGTGTGTGTGTGAGAGACAGAGAGAGAGAGAGTGAACTTGTGCATGTGCATGAATATCTTTTAGAGCACACATAACTTTAAACCAAACCCTGAGACGATGCACAGATAAAAGGCGCAGGGTGTCAAAAGCTTGCAAACTTTTCTGTCTTCTCGCCTTGCCTTCTACCTCTCCTCTCCTCTCCTCTCCTCTCCTCTCCTCTCCTCCCCTCTCCTCTCCTCTCCTCTCCTCTCCTCTCCTCTCCTCTCCTCTCCTCTCCTCTCCTCTCCTCTTCTCTCCTCTCCTTGTGCAGCATGCCTCTCTTCACAGCATTTGTGGAGACCTAATGAGGACATTTCTGTCACACTCCTCAATCACACACACAGCTGCCAGCCCCAGCCCCAGCCAGCTATACTATAAATCCCAGGTATCTGAGACTTCACTCCTTTCCCCCCCAGATGAAAAACAACAAATAAATAAATAAACAAATAAAAAGCACATTAAATGCAGCGCAATGATGTGAAGAAGAAGAAGAGGAAGGGGGAGTATAAGAGGGAAGACTTAAAAGGAGACACAGCGGGAACAGAGCAGGGCTGAATTCACTAATCTCCGAGGAGGCATAAAGTGAACATGCCAACCACCTTCGGCTCCAAGGAAAAATTCCATTGGTTTGGTGATAAATAGGATTTAAGTTAGGGTGACAGCTCTTCTGTATGTATGTGTGTGTGCATGTGTGCTTGAATCTAACTGTGCGCTTGTGTGTGTTTTTGTGCGCATAAGCATATTCGACTGATACGCAATGGGCATCCTTCCAGCTAGCCCCGGATGCTTTGCTCTGCGCTCGCTGTGACTTATCTCTCAGAAACAAAGATGGATGTGTCAGTGTGCTTATTAAAACATGCTTTTAACCCTGGCCGCCACTCTTCAGGAGGAAATCGCTTTTCTGGCGGAGATTGACAGAACAGAAAAGAGAAAACAACATCCTCATTTAGGCCCAACATCTCGGACATGATTGCTCGCTTTAAGCTGGGTGTTCCTATTGAGGTTTTTTAATTGTTGTTTGCTTCTTTTGCTCATAGCTCCATATTCACCAGCCAGGCAGCCATGGTTGGAGTCTTTAATTACCTTCAATACTTGTCCCCTTATTTCAAACAATTGCATGATTAAATGGGTGCTCCGCAGTATGTATATGCCTTTCCCATCCTCCGTCCTTAAAAACACCACAGTTAAGTCAACAATTTTTTGTTGGTTGGCTTGTTTGTTAAACAGTTTAGCTTTTATTTTTTAAAGCCACAGTGCACAAGCCCACAAAGGCTCCACTTGTATGGTGGCAGAGTGGCAGCTCGGGTTTTTGAACGCGCCCCGCTCAGATTCAATCCAGCTTTGCCTCTATCACATTATCGCACAGACATGATGGTGTCAGCTTACAGAGGAAATGAAAAGATTGTTGTTGACAAATCAACGCTGACAAGAGTAGCTGAAGAGATCCCTCCAGCTTCACACAGGATTAGCTGTGTGCCATCCTAAAGACAAACACAGTGGCCCATGTGTTGCTATTTCCATCAGAGATGGAAACAAAGGCAGGGGGAGAGGAAGGCTTGTCTTAAATCTTGGCAAGATGATGGGCTTTCTTCATTCAGTATTAGCAGATTAGACATGTTTTATGAGCCAATCACTCCAGATGATATGCTGGTGCTTGAATATGCAGGAACACAGCGGGGCAAAAAAAAAAAAAAAAAAAAAAGGGGGGTTGGTTCACTTATAGATTTATAAATAACAATATGGAACGGGAAATGTTGTCATCTGTTATGATGTGGTTTACAATAATGTATCTTCTTTAGCTTCATCTACTGCAGGCCCTTTGAAGAGACTGTCAGATGAATTTAAGTTTGCTGTACGTTTGATCTTAAACTGATACTTTATTCATGAACGCCACGGTTAAACTGCCATTTGCACACATATAGCTGTCAGACCTCGGCACTTGTGTGCATCTATGTTCCAAAGACAAAAAAAGAGAGAAAGAAGAAAACACACAATCTTTTATTTGACCAAAGTGTGTTCCACTCTTAGAGATGTTGCCCGCTAGCTACAATAAAGCCACACTTTCAGTCATGCAACGGTAATTCTTTACTTTCTGTTTCTTCTTGTGTTTCCTGATTTCCTTCTGATGTCTTGCCAGAGTAATCGAGGTAATCTCTGGGAGGAGAAGAGAGGAAAGAAAGAGGGGATGAGGAGTGTGGAGAAGTAAGGAGAGAGGACCTGCCAACACATCAGATCAGGGCTTACATAAGTGCAGCTGAAACTCCTGGGATTCACCTCTCCCTCTCACGCTCTTGGGCCACTGACAACGGAGGGCTTCCATTTTGGTGCTCGGGTTTTGTGCCTAATTAAATGCAAAGCTGTCCCATAGGCGTATATGGAACTCCTGCAAACAATCGACACCTTGATCGCTCATCAGCGTTATAGACACACGAGAAACCTGACAAAAATAGTTTCTTTTCCATCTTTTGGGCCTGATATACACCTTTTTTTTCCACCTGAAAATAAAGGCATGTTAAAAATAACCCTTAAAGGGCTGATGAACTGATTCCACATTGATGAAGTCGACCACAGTCACGACTGACCGCTGAGAAAATATTGTTTGGAGCATCCTTTCAAGGTACAAGCCATTTAAATGTACCCTGAATACGTAAATCCATGATTAAATATATATAATTGTCAATGTAATGTTTTCTGGAGAATACTGATAACATGATTTTCCTTTTACAGTAACATAATCTCTCTTGAGGGAACCCTTAATGTCCCACGTCACGATTGGATGAGGACGGACTCATCAGTCTGTGTATGTTTCAACTGGATCATGAGCTATACGCTCTGGTAAAAAAAAAAGGACTACAAAAAAAACCTCTCATGCTACTCTCAGATGTACGTCACTTTGGATAAAAGCATCTGCTAAATTAAATTCTAGTGCAGAGAATAAACTTTACAATGATTTGAATCAGAAGCGACACATTGGGGAAACACGTCCGAGTTACTTCTGAAGGATACTTCTCTGGCTACGACCTTCGTGCGCTAGAGGGGGATGGTCTGGAGCATGCCGGGCGTGTTCAATATCTATACTGCGTGACTTATTTGGTGAAAACAATTTGCTCGTGTCGTCAGATTTGACAGGCCTGAGCAGAATCACTATCACTAACCTTAAAGCGGACACATTATGCACATTTACAGGTCTATGTTTTTAATATTGGGCTCTACTGCAATATCTTGACTTGCAGTTCTCAACAAATTAAAGTAGGCTAGTAATATTTCACTACTTTTTCATGTTCTTTATATGATAATGTCAACTTCTCAAATACATCTGTGTTTGAGTCTGAATCTGATCTGAAATATGAGTGGACGACTCAAACAACCAATAAAGTCTGCAACAAGTCGCCATTTATGGGCACGTGTGATTAGCCTGGAGCATTTTAACACACAACCTCAAATTTTGGAACAGAAACTCTGTCTTGAATAAGTGACCAGAATGGCTTCACTTCAAGGTCCAAAGCTTCACTTGGTTCTCACACAGATAAGAGAAAAGAAGAAACACGCGCGCACACATATGCACACCCGGTATCAGCTCATAATCAATTTTGTCAGCCTGTAATGTGGCTCTGAGTTTATGAGAGGTCGAGTCGTGGTGGGTGCAGCCTGCTGCCCATGTTAGAAACGCCTCTGTCTGCTTCCTGCCATGTCCAGGGGGGACAGCCTCTACAAGCCAGTCCTGGCCTGTCCCATGCCCTCATGTGCCACTCTGCCTAGTCGTGTGGACATCTGCCATTCTGACTGGTGTCAGCGCTCGTTCCCTCTCTTTGGCTAACGGCTTGTGACACCCCTGCACCCCCGGGCGCGGCGCTGAGTGGTGGGCATCTCGTTTGTGTAGCGCATCTACAAACCAGCAGACACATTGACCTATTCTTTTGGCTTTAGCATCAATGTCAGACTGTAGCCCGTCGCTTGTTCACTCCAAACACCTCCAGAAAGACCCGGATGCCAGATAACCTCTTTACTAAGAAACATCAAAGAGACAAATAAGCATGCTGGCGAACACGCCTATCAGGGGAGCTATGGAGTTAACCCTTTCAGTGAAGCACCTCTGGGACAACTTCAAACACTTAATGATGCCAGGGGCAGGAACAACTAGTGATTACCACAGCAACTGCCTACAGTGGTTGCTATAGAGACAGCTCAGGATCCAAAGAAAGTCTAAGCATGCAACTCAGACCTGTTACTAGCTGGAGCTGGCACTCTAGTACCAAGTATAAACTTTCGTAGAACTGCTATCAGCAGAAGTTTCTTCTAAACTTTGAGGCAGTGGAAAATATTGTGCATATGCACATCAGCACATCAGGCTCCTACAGGCCCGTATAAAATGACTCTACTGTTGACCAACTACAGTATGGATCCTCTGTGTGCTATATATCCTAGACATATTGTTATATAAGTGCCAGCTTGGGGGCAGCTCTCTCTTCTCTCTGTCTGCACGTCCTGTTTTCATGCTTACCCTGAGCGCACATTTTGTATCAAACGACATAGCATGCTTCTATTTCTGTGCACGCTGCTATGAAGACATCGTTTTAATGCTTCTGTGCTCTGAAGCTATCCCTTAGTGTAAATACACAGAAAGATGAGGAAAATGTGCTACAGTTGCACTGTTCACCCCGTGCAGCTCATGTCTACCACAAAAAATGTGACACAGTCAAGAGACTAAAAAGAGCATTGGGCAACTGAATATTCCCATTGGTCAAGCACTGGCCTGTAGCCTGTATATTAGATCATTGTATACACTTTATAAGAGAAAAGGGGCCAAGGTGTATTTGTATTAGTCCCAGGTATGGCAAGTTATGATTACCTATGGTGGGATAATTCTCAGCTTCATAAAAACAGTGGGTGCAGAGCAACGTCCAGAGGCGCGTGAGTGTGTACATGCACATTTTGTGAGTTTGTAAGCACGCATGCATTGGTGTGTGAGCTAGGAGGGCATCGCGGCACCAAAAGATCCATTTAGAGGTAATATAGTCTTTCTTTCTAAAGGTGAGGAAGACGGAGGGAGGTAAAAGAATACGAGGAGAGAGATGAGCGAATGTGTGGACGTAGATGCCTCTGGGCTTTTAAGAGATTATTGCCTTATTGCTTTGAGACTATCCAATCTGACATCAGCTGTGTAGTACCAAGAACAGCTGACCACACTTACACACACACACACACACACACACACACACAATGAAAGAGCAATAAGATCGCAACACAATCTTTCACTCTGTGAAAACAGGCATAAAGCAATGACTCGCAAAGTGATGGGGAGGAAAGAAAGCACAGAGAGAAAAATAAGAAAAGGTTATAACAAGAAAGAGTGATGTGCAACAGGTCTGAGTGACATGTGCATGTCACTAAGTGCATTGTATACTAAAAGTATATGTGAACTGTGGCTGTTGGTGTGTGGTGATATTGAACAGAGAGCTGGCAGGAAAGAAAAAGCAAATAGAGAAGAAAGCGACAGATGACAGTAAGCAGGGGGTTCAAGCAGGTGGGTGGAGACGTTGAGGCAAGTGGAGAAAAGGTCTTTCCTCAGACCACTGCAGAGTTCGGAAACCTCCATTCAAGACCGGTGGGTGGGTGGTTGGTGGGGGGGCAGCGTGGGAGAGAGTCAGAGGAAAACCCACAAAGAAAGAAAGTGGAGGGACCTTACGATTGCAGGGACTGATGTCCAAAGAAAGTGAAAGATTGTGTAGGTGGGAAAGAAGAGAGAAATAAAAAAAGAAATGAAGGGGGTGTGGAGAAACAGAGCAAGAGAGGGAAAGAGGTAGTCCCGTCCATCGCCCCCTCAGCCCTGCGACAGTGTCATGAGGAGAGAGGAGAGTCTAGCCACCCACAGAGCAACAGTAACCAGGGGAGCCCTGTTTCTGCCTGCCTGCCTCCCACTCTACATCTAATAACAGCCAGTACCTTTCCTCCCACCACACTGCTACTTACAGGCTGTACTTATTACCCCCCCCCCCCCCCCCACACACACACACACACACACACACACACACATACACACACAAACACAAACACAAACACAAATACAAACACACTTCACACTCTGTATCACTCACATACACACAAGCAGACGACTGATTAGTCAATAATGGTGGGAATGAACCGTCATATGACATGGAGGTGTGCTGCTCCTTCATGGGGTTTCCTCTGGCATTTCACAGAGTGGGTGCTAATTCTTGTTTCTTGTTTCTGTGTTGTTTCTGTGTTAACGGATATATATATAACGGATATATATATATATATACATATAAATATTAACATTTCTGGAGCATATTTCTTAGTGTTGGTAAGATTTTCATATTATGAAACCATCACTTAAGAGTCATTTGCACTAAAAGAAAAGTTTGCTCTAATCACACAACAGCTAACATCAACTAAATGCTAACATCGGCATACTAATGAGCCCACAGTTACCATATGAGTTCAGCATGCTAACATTTGCTAATTAACACTGAATACAAAGCTGAGGTTGTTGGGGATGCCAGGTATTCATCATAAACCAAAGAATTGGATAAAGTGAAGTTTGGACCGGATGTAAGGATATAAGGAGGAACAAAAAACAAAAACAAAATGACACATGTCAAGGTGCTTCTCCCCAACACTTTTTTTTAATAAATGCATGCAGCAAATTTAAAATCATAGTGGTAGAAAAGAAAGTCATTATGATACATCCTCTGGGGACCATGGTATGGTGTGGGAGATGCTGGCGATGGAAAACTGGCTGATATATTCAAACCAAAAGCAGCTACACGGTTTAAAACAGTTTCAAGGCCCTCAGAGCTGCTACCAGCAAAGTAACTCATACATTTTCTTTTTTTTTTTTTTCAAAGGTGTCTTTGTTGACCACATTAGCAAAGAGAAGGAAGTGAATTGGTTATGATTTTACACGGTGAATAATATTACATTCATACATACATTAATACATTCATTTGGCTTTACAAACTGGCTGCCTTGTCTCGGGCCTGCATCAGGTTTAAATAGCCTGCTTATAGTAGAAACTCAGGTATGTAAAGGAAATGGTTGAATATAATGATTGTAATGTTTGTTTACAAGACTGTTTTTGTTTATGGCTCCTCAGGTAAGCAGTTTTATTGATGCCTCAGTAGAAACTGTGTTCACACACACACAGTTGTGTTTCCATCTCCTAAGTGGACATTACATTGATTTACATTCATTTCCTGGAGACCTATCCTCAACCAGAACCACCACATGACTAACCCTAACCTTAACATAAGGGAGGCGAGTCCCCACAACATAACTGTGTAAACAGATTTACAGCATTGTGATAAATACCTGGTTCACACACGCTGTGCCATAATACTTGAGCTCCACAGGAAGCTCAATATGTTATGATAAAAAAAAGCTCAAGTCTCGTCTGTGCCCTTGGGTCGTAGGAAAGAACACAGTGAAGAGAAGAGGCGAGAGCCTGAAAATATAAAAACTGTTATAGATTTTAGGAAAGGGCAGAGAGAAAGAAAGGAAAAGAAAGTGACACACTGGGTGGGGAATCCAGACGCGGGTCTGTTTGCAGAGGGTGAACATAACCCCTGGAACACACACACACACACACACACACACAGAAATATAAAAGGAGACACAGTGATGCACAGAGAGGTATCCAGAAACAGTGAGTGGGTGGAGGTTAGCCCTTGGGCTTTCCCCAGAAACCAGCAGCCTCATTACAAAAGCAAACACACACACACACACACAAGTACACACAGATGTACAAAGGGCTTCCCCCATGCTGTAACAGCTGTGAGGCCTGCAATCACAGTGAGATATCAGAGTAAACAACACCTAGGTGGCAGAAAGCAGGTAAAGCATCTATTATTCACTGGCCTCACTGCTCTAAATACAATGTGTTTTTATGACTATACAGTAAGCACAATGTTGACAGTTTGTATTATATTGTTTTCTAAAGGCCATACAACATATGAAGTACCACTCTTGAGATTGTGACTTTCCAGGAGTTTTTATTTGTTTGTGTGGCTGCTTTGAACAAATAAGAAGGCACGATTACATGGAAGGAAAAACCATTAATGTCAGATTATTGATGTAATATTTATGAAGCCATATCAAGAGGGTCGCATTTCATTATTCACGGCGGGAGTTGTAGTGTTAGTCTGTGTGTGTGTGTGTGTGTGTGTGTGTGTGCGTGTGCGTGTGCATGTACGTGCGTGTTCGCATGGACTCGGCTCTCGCCAACAGACTGCAGCAGCGGATGTGGGTGGAAAAGGGCTTTCCCAATGACATGGAACAGTGAAATATCTGCTACTCTTATGTAAACATGGACTCAAAGGATCTTTACTGTACAGCACACACCTACACACACACACGCACGCAACAGATGCATGTCAGCTGCTCAGGGCAGCTGTTACATAAAGGCAAATAATGAAATATCTTAAATTATGCAGACTGGAATTGTTGGCACACAGTGATCACACACATACACACACATTGATGAACATGAGCAAACAACAAACACACACTCTGTGCACTTGAGCCAAACCATAACACACACACGCGCAAGAAGCAGTCAGATTGACCCGATAAGAAAAGAACAACTTTAAGGAATTAAAAGTCAAATCACTCCAGTATTAATAGTTGAGTATTAATCAGCCTTAAGCAGGGGAAAGTTCAAACTGCTGGTACATGAGGAATAAAACCTTTTGTATCATGTAAAAGAATCAAGAAACTCTTTCATTGAAACAATTTCGATCTTGAAGAATAAGTTCTGTATTCGTCTAATAGCAGAGTTGGAATTTACTGAATTTAGACACAAGCTCAAATGTACTACTGTACGTCAGTATGAGTGATGATGAGGTTTAATAAAGCATATCATAATTAGATATTTACTCACCACGTTATGTTAATATGTTACCTATAACAGCAGTTTATAGTTTATTTGTACTAATTGGTTCTTACTTTTCGTGATTTTTTGAGTCAGATAAACAACAAGTAAATAAAAACAAAGCTTCTTTTTTTTATGTTTTGGTTGCAGTTCACTCATTCTGCCGTTGCTGCTGTTTACATGGATCTATTTTTGGCACCAGTCTGTACGCGCAGATAACACTGTACAGTAATTTGTGACCAAGGCATAGATGTGGTTAAGATTGAAAATCTTACCCACATCTCGATCTTGACGCTGCTCCCTTTTCTGACAGCTCTCATAAAATAATTTGCCTGAACTGAAAACCTAACCTGTTGCTCTTCTTGAAGGACAAGTGCGGTATTTCTCTTTTGGCATTTGAAACTCATTTATTTACGTGGTTTTGTCATTTTGTGCACTTTCAATGAATGCACACACACATACACACACACACACACACACAAGTGTTAATGCTACCATTTGTCTGCTGTTCATCAGAACATGATTCATTTGTCTTATGTCTCTCTTCATTATTGATGAATGCTGCAGTACTTTCTTAGTTTGCGGTGCACTATACAAGTTTGGTTTAAATGTGTGTGTGTGTGTGTGTGTGTGCGTGTGTGTGTGTGTGCGTGTGTGTGTGCGTGTGTGTGTGTGTGTGTGTGTGTGTTTTACATGCAAATTAAATGTCCCCATAGTAATAAAAGCCTTATTAAAGCAACGATTATTTGAATGTTAATTAAATTCTGCTTTATGTTACATTATTATGTATTTATGCTACAATCAAGCTACAGTAGGCTATATCTTTCTTTGCACCCCTCCGTAATCATCTGCCGCCTCACCACCTTAACCATCACTGTTCCTTTATTTCTGAACCTTCTCTGTTTTTCTCCACCACCTCCAGCCCTTCTTCCCTTTCTCTTCTTGTTTCTCCTGTTCCTGTCTGTTCAGCACATTAAAGCACAGCGGATGCCCTGAGTTCTCGTGACTCACCCCTCCTGCGTGTGTTTATTTGTGTGTGTATGTGTGTGCATGTATGTCTATATGCATGGGGAAATAAATTGGTTTGTTTTCACTCCTCTGCTCCGCACCCAGAGAGGTCTTCTACCCAACCGTCAGGACAAACCTGTGTCACTCATGCACATACATACAAAGTTATCAGTAAAATAATGAACTCAATTCCTAAATGTATGGACACAAGGATGTCTGAAATATGATGTTGCTCTAGTTCCAGTTTAAATCCTGGCAGCTGAATTTTGAACTAGCAGCACACAGGATGCCTTTGTTCCTTTACTTACTAATGCCAGTCAGCAGAGCATTACATTAGTCAAGGCAGAAAATAGAGAATGCATAAACATCCGTTTCCAGACTTTTAGTG
Organism: Pampus argenteus; assembly: GCA_036937835.1. NCBI lineage: Eukaryota > Metazoa > Chordata > Actinopteri > Scombriformes > Stromateidae > Pampus > Pampus argenteus. The sequence continues at coordinate 18,646,071 of CM072861.1, read as the reverse complement.
GAGAGAAATGCTCTAATTTTAGAAATGTGCTTGAGCTGATAGAAACAAATCACCAATTGAATGTGTTTATTTAAGTAGGAGAACAGCAATGTTGCTGCAGTGATGGGTTACGGAGAGGGATAGTTGTACATCATACACAGCATAAAGTTAGTTTTGTTATTAAATGTGTGGCTCTATATCATATCAAAAGAGGACTGCTGCTTCACAAAATGCTTCCAGCATAAAGAAGAGATGGGAACCTCAGTGTGGCCCCTATTTAAACCTCCCCATGGGTGCAGCACTCAGCAGCAAGGGAGAGGATATCCTCTGTTCTGCGCGCGCACACACACACACACACACACACCAAATTACAACCCCCACCCATGACCAACCTGCCCAATCCACCCTCCCTAAATCTGTGTCGGTTATGTAAAACGCAGGGCGATAAGTATGGGAAAGGTCCCCGGAGAGGCGACGTTGTCATCATACATTAAACAGCACCCCAGGTCTGACTAAACACCCGCTCATTAATAAACAATGAGGAGAGTGGTTAAATATAGACCCACCCCTCCCTCCCCTCACTCCCCCCCGGTTCTCCTGCTCTGACAGGAGCCTCTCCATATGGAGAACAGCGGAGGAGGCCTGCCCCGTTCTGCTCTGCACTGGGCTCCTTCATGTTGAGTTCAGCACCATGGAGAGCACCACTGTGACGGCTGCTCTGTGTGTGTGTGTGTGTGTGTGTGTGTGTGTATGTGTGTGTGTGTTGACAGCTCACCAGGTGTCCTCTCAGTATGAGTTCCTCAGTAAACAGGAGCCGAGCGGTAAACACAAGCCCGGCTGACGGTAATGATGTCAAACCCACATATCACCTTATCTCCCCTCTTCCAGCTCTTTCATCGTTCTCTCCATCCATCCTCTTCCTCATCAATCTGTGCTTTTTTTCTCTCTCTCTCTCTCTCTCTCTCGCTCCTTTTTCTATCTGCCCTCTATTCTATCTGCATCCAACACTCTCTCCTGACCTCTCTTTTAACATACTTTTGACTTTTGATGTCTTCGTTCCTCTCCCTATATGTAACCTCGACGGCTCACTCTCATTCTCTCAGCAAACATTTCAAGGCTTCCTCACCTCGGTGATCCAGTGAATACTTTAGTTTTCCACTATCCACTTTTTTCTTATTTCCTAAGGACCTTTATCCATTCTTCTGTCTGATTTAGGCTGCAGGACTATTTTTTACTCTTTCCCCTAAAGGGCAAATGGATTTCTTTTCATGGGCCTGAAGAACAAGAAAGATGAGGAGAATTTGAAACCCCAAAGGAAGGATAGAGGGGATAAGGACAGAAGAAGTGGGTGATGCGTAGAAAGTAGCAGACACCTCAGCAACCATCAGCTCTTTGCTAGAAAAATAGGAAAGACATAGATAGTCCCTGAAGAGTATTTTTTACACACAGTGAAATGTATATGTTGGTAGTGTTAGGACATCAAGAGACAAAACAGATAGTGTTGCTACATAAAAAGAACTTTTTATATGTAAAAATTATAATAATGTGTCACATTCATGTTTTTTTCTTCTTTTGCCTCTTTTTCATTTCACAACAAAATGTTTGCTTTTTTGATTCAAACAAGGGCAAAGCCAATAGATTTACAGGTCGAGCAGGAGAGACAGAGGACAGAAAGCTCTGACAGGATTAAATCCTAGGCCAGCAACAGCTGATGTAATGCCAGAGTTCAGGGACTAAGTCACTGCAATTTATGAACTATATATAGTACATTTAGGTTGTTGAGCTTACTTTTTAAAGACAAAACAGACACATATTTAGATTTTACAACAGAAATACAGCATGGAATGAGACATTTTTCATGTTTGAGAGTACAAAAACACCCTTGTTTATTGCTACTTACTTTCCAGGTAAGTTAATCAGATGCTGCTGTGGACTCCTGGAGGCTGTGAAGGTCAAAAGCTCCACCCCTGGTTGGCAGCCAGCTGTCAGTCTGCCCAATCAGGTGAGTGCGGGAAGGAGGGGAGGGAAGGGGTTGCTTTTTAGGGATGGGAGCCAAGGATGTTGTGAAATTCATAATGCTCCCATCCAAAACAACAACACCAAGAAGTCACAGAGAGATGAGAGCAATGGTCATTTTTGGACTCAAAGTGACTGTGAGGAGGCTGACAGGGAGGCATGAAGAAGAGAAAGGGCAAAAGAGGGGAGGGATGAGGAGAGGAGGGAAGGAGGGTGAGATAGAGGGGCGAAGGTGGAGTAGCAAAGTTGTCAGCAGAGGAGAAAAGAAGCGAGGGATGCTAGAGGAGAGGCTGGTGGATGATGCTCGGAAGGTGAGCCAATCGTCCTGCTCACTTGACCCCTCCAATTACCACGGCGACGGTTAATTAGCGCAGAGGTAAGCTCCAGTAATTACCACATTGTGTCTCGGACAAGAGGCTGATCACACACAGATCACACACGTACACACACACACACACACACACGTACACACGTACACACAACACACGCGCAAACATGTTGCTATGGATACCTGAAATCCTTTCTATCACTGTGGTGGAAAAAACAGAGTGAAAGAAGATAGAAATAGATAAAAGAGATGAGAGGAAATAACAAAAGCAGAAACAAAAAAAAAAACAGGGAGAAAGCAAACAAAAGCTCTACAAAGGAAGAAGTAACCATGTTTAGTCCAGAGAGGCTGATTGGCCATATTGTCAGAGACGTACTTTAGCAACGGACTCTCTCTGTTGAGGACAAGCAACAAATCCTTCACCAAGCACATTAGCATTAAAACTGTTGACTCTAAGGTATCACTTCACGTGGTCTTACACCAACTGACACAAACATTTCAGCTGCAGTAAGCAGAGTTTGGCCCTGGAAGCTGCAAAGTCTGTCTTATGGGGGCATAACAGAGTGCTTAAACAAGCATTAAAGCACAATGATATGTTCTAATATATTTATTAAAAAAGAAAAGACACGGTGGATGATAAGAACACCACACTTTTATTTTACTCATTAGTCCCTATAAGTGACATTTCTTCATACTAGAAGCATGTGTGGGCATTTCCAAGGGCAACCTTTTTGTAGGATCTGACCTACTGACCCCTGCCACACAAACACACACACACTCATATGCACACATGATGCCCTCCTGCACATAATTACACACTCGCACACACAGACATGTGCATGAGGCACACACACAAAAGATAGGATAGATTGGACCTGACACTCTGACCCAACTCCTTGCCCCTGCCAACACCTTCAACCACCTAAAACACTGATATTGTATGTCCTTAAACACACGTGCACACACACACACACAAATGTCTCCCTTGTTTAGCTGACATATTACATAAGCTGTCGAAAACTATACTTCTCAGAGGTAGAGAGTAGTAGGAACAGTAGCCTCCTTACACCTCAGTAGTGATGTGGCCAAGCAGCGTCTGACAGGCTTTTTTATGGGGCTGTGTTTGGGTTAAAAGACATTGTCTTACATGTGATACCTGGAGGAGGATAAGTTGTGTGTCGTGAATGCAGCAAATCAAACTGACTCTGACTCTATAGGAGGTTGTAGCCTATATGGAAATAAATGTGTACCCTCTAATAAATAAAAATCTTGCAAAACTCTGTTCAGTTTTTCTACATTTTCACTTACAACAGGTATAATATTAAGCCAGCTGTACTCAACAGAGTGTGGCTGCCCCCTTCAGATCATAACTGTCTTGGATTATGTGTCAGCACATGCAGACTATAATTTACCAGCCTCTTCTCTCATTCTTTGTTAGGCAGACAGCGCCACCAAGTGTGGAAAGCATGTGTTTGCATCTAATCTCGCATTGCATTTTTTTATTAATATAAAAGGCACAAACGTCCCTGTTGTATTGTAATGTTAAATAACAAACGCTTTATTTAAAAGACATCAACAAACCCACATTTATTCTTCTTGACTTATCAGGGATCAACTCTTGTCTGGGGATTTTATGTTTCTTTTCCACTGGTTTGTTCTTTGAACAATCTTGCTTTTTTCTGATTTATTTATTTATTTATTTTTATGCTCCTGTTGATTGTTTTCCTTTTCTTTTTTTGCTGAAGCACTCTGTACAACACCAGAGAACAGTCGGTCATGTCTACACAATGTAAAAGATGTTCTGCATACGGTAAGGAACACAATGAGGACATGTGGAGGACAGAGAACATGAGGACATGTGGTAAAATACAAAAAAAATACAGTTGAATTCTTTTTTACACTCTTTTTTTGCCCTTCCATAAATCAAAATCCATTAAATGAAGCAAAATGAGTCAGAGAGTTTGTTTTGAAATTATCATACTCAATACCGGGCACAATTTTCCTGAGGATGACACCTAAACAACCTAAATCCTAAACTTTAGTTTAACCTAAAGGTCCCTTGAAATCAGGAAGAATATATTTTAGTTTTAACTCTTTACCAATTAATTCTGAATAAAAGTTAGACGTTATACACTAATATGTTAAAAGTTTTAGGCACTAAAAGTAACGTGAGGATGTTTTCGAAAAGGATGCCAGGAATAGTCTTTATTTATCAATTAACTTAATACAAAGTGCAGAAAACTAAAGAAGACTATCCTCAGAACACCTGCACACAGTTTTTTTTACACATTTCCTACATGTAACTTACACTATTCTGTCACACAATAAGCAGATAATAAATGTAATATTTACCATACAGAGGCATCCTGCTGTGATCTTTGTTGCTGCTGTCCACTCTCATATTCCTGATTGGATTCAGGCTCGAAAATGTGCAGAGAGACTTGACAAGTTGACATTTGGAGTAAAGAAGGAGAAAAATAGTAGCTATTGTAGCTTACGTAGCCATACCCAAGAGTATGGGGTGCCGTTTGTAAAGCGTCTCGCTCTGAAAATAACGGCAACATTTTGTCACATTTAGCTAAAAACGATGTTTAAAAAAACTAGTTTGAATTTTTGAGAGTCACTTTTTTGCACATTTAGAACAATATTTGTGAACTTAGAGATATTTTAAATATTTAAATCAAAATGTTAAATGTAAAATCTAAATGCTAAATATAAATCTAAATGTTAAATATAAATCTAAATGCTAAATATAAATCTAAATGTTAAATATAAATCTGAGTACTTTGAGTTTTTAGTGTCACTTTTATAAAGGGTGCGGGACTAATGATCTGTAGCCACTATAACTCAAAGTACTCTTCAAATAAAGTTTCTCCAAACGTGTTTGTTCATCTAGGTAGTTATTATCACGATAATCCATGTCCAAGAGTCCATTTCCCCGGATAAGATGTGTTTTATTCGTCATTTGCCACTATAAAGACGCTCTGACCTTCTCGAGCTTTTATTTTGGCACTTCCGGTTACCGTCATTTGCATTTGCATTCTAAATATTTAGTTTCACCGGAAACATTTAGCTTCAACATTTAGATTTAGATTTATATTTAACATTTAGATATATATTTAACATTTAGCTTCAACATTTAGATTTAGATTTATATTTAACATTTAGATTTATATTTAACATTTAGATTTATATTTAGCATTTAGATTTTACATTTAACATTTGGATTTAAATATTTAAAATATCTCTAAGTTCACAAATATTGTTCTAAATGTGCAAAAAAGTGACTCTCAAAAATTCAAACCAGTTTTTTTAAACATCGTTTTTAGCTAAATGTGACAAAATGTTGCCGTTATTTTCAGAGCGAGACGCTTTACAAACGGCACCCCATACAAGAGCACATAGCAGAAAACAGAAGTGACGTTGAACCCAGGAGCTACATAAAGGGTCAGTATAAGATACATTTTAAAAAGGTTTTTTTCGCAGTAAATCATGCAAAGTTACTTTAGTGGTGTTCCAGAATAAATATATAGAACTGGAAATTAGCATAATATGTCCCCTTTAATGTTTATTTGTACAGGGATATGTATATTTACAAATATCTGATTTCGTTTCTTGTTGAAAAGTGAGTGTTCAGCGATCTTGCCTTCATTGCCGTGACAGGACAATATGACAGATATGTTCAGGTTTTAAACTACTTTGAGGCAAATTGGTAATTTTAGGATCAATCTGGGATTAACCTTTATATTGATTTGGGTTAGACTAATTGTGATTACATGCATCCTACTTATGTAATCCCAGGTTAGTCTTGACACACTGTACAGCGATATTTTCGTTTCAAGGAAATGATTTCATTTACCTTTCGTTTCATCTACATCCTTTAAACGTCACCACAATCAGCCTCTCACCTTTCCTGAGGTGTGGCAGGGGTGGGATTTGATACCGAGCGTACATATATATATGAAGCCAGGTAACACAAGAGACAAGAATAACAGCAACACGTGCTCCTCAAGTACTGAAAACTTCAAGCTATCGACCAGTGAGATTTTATTTTCTATAGTTTTCTTCAAAGATTTCTTCCCCCACAACTTTTAACTAATTCTCTATCTGTTTCTAAATATAGAGTGTTTTGTATGTAGTCTTGACATTAATGTGTAAAATGTATTGGCCTATTAAGTCAGACGCAGACGCAGACAAGTTTCAGACATGTTGGAGGGAGAAGGGCTACAGCTATCTCTGTAACCCCTTTAGTGTGTTGCATTGTGAAACGCTCCTCTTGTACAAGATACAATAAATTCAACTTAAACGTTGATGCTTTGAATTCGATCCTCCTTATTTAAGGGTTTTTCTTTAAAATTCCCGTAACACTTAATAGGTCCCTCACTGCATTCACTGTGTGAGAGCGAGGGACCTAATTAAAACCGCAAGCGGTGCTGTAGGTCCCTCGCTTATGCCGCCCGCCGCTGCCCGACATGCGTCACTCGCTTGGAAAATAAATGCGACTGTGAGAATTGCAGGAATCTGTAGGATTTCAATATGTTTTCAATGGGTAAAAATGCCATTGGTTTTCAATGGGGAAAATCCTATCATCCTATGGCGAAACGATGCGCAGAGCACAACTTAAGCTCAGCTAGGTCCGATGTTGATTGGTGCCGAGTTTGGAGTCTGTGGTGCGAGAGCCCTAGGACGAGTTTGTTTTGGCAAAAAAAGGCAGATTCAAAATGGCCGACTTCCTGTTGGAATGTCAGCGTCGGCCCAAGAGGCAACTGCCCTTTTTTTTATGCTTGACATGTTTCCTGAGTTTCATGGGGCTTTTTGAAAGTCGTCCACTTCGCCTGTGGCTTTTTTAGAACTTTGTAGGGGGCGCTAGAGAGGCATTCGTTTTCAATGGGTAAAATGCCATTGGTTTTCAATGGGCAAAACCGCAAGTGCGCAAGTTTGCATGTGCCCGTCACGTCAAAACAACTTTTTGAGCGTGGCAAAGGCCCGCATTTTGGGCATTTGTGTGTGTGTTAGAATAATAACGCGGAATAATAATAATAAACAGCGCGATTATAATAGGTCCCCTCACTGCATTCACTGTGTGAGAGCGAGGGACCTAAAAAATTATAATTCTGTTCTGGTTTCCCCATCTGTCTGAATCTTTGTTCCCTCATCAACAAGGTTTCCTGTGATATCAAAAACAAGATGCAGTGGCCTGTTAAACTGCTGAAGTCCTCTGGTGTTCAGTATATGTGTACATAAACAGACCATGTTAGTATGTGAAGACCAAGAAAAAGGCTCAATACTGTTGATGCAGGAAGAAGATTATTAACCAAGAAAGGACAGCACATGAATAAAAACACCCTTATTCTGTTAAAACACAGATTTATGTTCTTACAACTAAAAGGGGAAATTATAGTCATTCTTTACTTGTAGTGAAGCTTTGTTACAAATTGAAAGACTTGATAAATAATAAACTCTGCTGAAGTACAACAGTACAAGAAGCAGTAACATACTGATTTAACTTCCTTTATTAGTAGTTGTATTACTGATATATCACTGTTAGATACCAATGTCCCAGCAAACATACTGTTTTGACATGGAGCTTTAAGAATTGGCACAAATAATATACAAATGAACATCTGCGTACAATACTGATTTTAAATAGAAAATAATCAATAAATAAATCTAACAAAATGACAGGGACACAAGATAAAAATGCACAGCTGTATCTTCGACAAAAATGTCTTGTAATTATGTGCCGTCTTCTTTTTATTCAGTGCAAACATTAAAATGAGAAAAAAAAAAAAAAGGCTGGTCTTAAACATTTGGCCCGAACAGACCTCAGTCAGTCAGTCTGAGAGGAGAAAATAGCAGGATGTGAATGCACGAGCATCAGTTCAGACTCAGTCTGGAGATTCCCTACTTTGTGACGGAGATGAGTTAAAATGTCTTAACAAGACACGACAGTTAAGTGAACATAAAAAAAAAACCCATAGAGCAATTGTTAAAAGTAAAATTAGCCCAGAAAATGAATAAGGCAAGCAAGCTCATACTGTATATACAGTCAAAGTTACTATTTACATTTAGTTTATGTATTGTTAAGTGAAGTTTTCAACAGCTGAGGTGGGCTTTGTCTCCCCCCACTGATTTATTCTAGTGTCACACTGCAGATACCAGCTCATGCTTTAAAATCTCCCATCGCAGAGCACTCAGAAGAAAACATGCCAATGCAGAGGCTGGCAACCAGAAGAGAGCCCATCCCAGGATAAAGTCCAGTGTGTTCAGAAACACCCACAGCCCGACAATCCCTCCAGATCTGAAACAACAGCACAGGGAGGAGAGAATAATTCCTCTCCGTCTCCTGATGTTTTGGTTGTATCATTTCTATATTGCTTTGCTTTTTTTTTCCTGACATCTGTAGATATTTTAAAAGGGGGTAACTTAGCCAACACTAAACAAGCCTCTCTATCACCAGCACTATACATGACTTGATAGTCACATTAGCGCAATGAGAAAGAAAGATGCCGCGAGTGAGACCTGAACTTAGTAGAGCCAGACTCACTCTGAGCTGAAAGGAATACAAACTAAAACTCTTCTACAAGCTTCAGTGCAGTAAAAAAAAAAAAAAAAGTTAAAATAGATGACCAAAACAGGTTTGAGAAGAAATAATCCCGTAAAACTCGACAGTTACATGGGCTAGGACATGGTGACTGCTGACTGGCAGGTGAGCTGAGATAAAGGGAGGGACGTAAATGCAAAAGAATAGTTACTATATACAGCTAAAAACTAAAATCTGCACTTTGCTCTAGAAACCAGCAACAGTGACACAATTTGGTTGCTTGACATAGTAATAGTGTCTATGTGTGATATGAGACCAAACAGAGGAAGACGGGCCTGCAGGCTGTGGGTGGAGAGAGTGTAGCCCGGTGGATGCGGACAGTAGGCCTCATGGCGGCGTCTCTACGTTATTAGTCGTGGTCTTTTTCTTTGTCGGCTTCTTCACCACCTTGGTTTGAGTCTTGTGGACGGAGGAGACGCAAAGAAAGGAGGAGAAAGCAAAGAGCAATTAACACGATTAATGAACTAACAGAAGGGAAGGAAGAGAGAGACAGCAAAAATCTGTTTTGTCCAGTGCTTTTGTTTTTTTCCACAAAAACTAGTGCCATTCGCAACAGCCCCAGCTGTACTGTTTAGTGATAAATAGCAAATGCTAGCATGCTTACCTTCTAAACCGAGATGGTAACCATGGTAAAAAAAATTATACATTGCCCTTAGCTGTGTCCCAATTCAATTTTCACACAAAAGTGACAAATAAAAAAAATAAAGTGTTGTGTTGATGGGCACTGTACTCCACTGTTTCCAATCTCTCTACTGTTTAATGTTGTGCTCAGCTGAATGTCATTTTATGCTACATAACTGATTATTTTTCCTTAAAAAAAAACAAACAAAAAAAACAGAAAAACACATCTGTAATGGGTGTTCATCCTACCTCTGTCTTAGCCGCAGCAGGTTTCTTGGTTGCCTTGACACTGGCACTGCGCTTTGGGGCTTTCTCTCCCACATCTTCATCAGAGTGTTCAGTCCTTGTGTCTGATTGGTCAGAGTGTTGGGATGACGTTTCGTCAGCAAGGGCCGTGGTCGCCAAAGAGCGAGCTGTTGGATTGGACAAGAATTGGTGGTCAGGGTTCAGTTCAGGGTTCAGACTGAAACTAAAACAGCTAAAATCAAAAAACATCCCAGATACCTTACCTCTGAGCCACTATGATTTTACTTTATAGACATCAATGTAATAGAAAAAACAGCTGACAGATAAAATGTGTTCATTGTGTATTTGTTGACCAGTACATCACTGCTTCTAGGTAAGAGAACGTGCTGGGTTGATGAAAATCGTTTGCTGTAAGCCTCCAAAATGACTCTAGTGCCGCAGTACTTACTCCAGAGATGTATTGGTTAAAAAAAAAAGTAAGTCTCTAATCTTGACTCTAGCCATCTACAGTTACAGCCTTAACCAGCATTTTTTTTTTTTTTAAATGATGAGTTTTTCGTCAGAATTTGTCAGTGAATATGTTTTTACTGATCAATTGAGTTGTTTTTTTTTCAGCTCCAGTAGAGTTTAAAGCAGCAGGGCATGTAAACGTATGTCCTACTCTGCCTGCTGGCGTTACATAATCTGATTCAAGTGACGTTTAAAAAAGAAACAGAGAACATAAATGTGAATTTGTCTATGTCCATTATTCTGTTGTTCAGTAAGGTTAGTGCATAACATAACTTTTTCATTAGGTGTTATGGTGAATAGGAAAATGTAAATACATATGTTTGAGTCAGCTTTACATGTAGGTGGCATTTATCAAATTTGTTCCAATGGAGAATTTTATCATCTTTTTCCTTTTTTTGTCTGTCAAAAGCGTGGCAACTTTAAACTGTTATTTTCAAATACCGTATTTTCCGGACTATAGAGCGCACCTAAATATAAGTCGCACCTACTAAAATTTGACCCCCTGTAGGCTGAAGAAAAATTCATAGAAAAGCTGCATCTTTGTATAAGCCGCATGGTTCAAAGTAAAAACTTAGCGGCTTATAGTCCGGAAAATACGGTAATTATTCTGCTAAATTGGCCAAGTAAAGGTTATTAAAAGAACATTCATGCATCAAATCAAATAAATCATTTACCTCCAACTGTCTGATTCTTCTCACTTCATTTTTTGTTCCATCTTTCAGTCTGCTTTTTTTTTTTTTAAATAATAATATGCCACTTGTGCCCCGTTCGTTCATTGTTGCACCGTCTCTGTGTCTCTCTCTGTATTCAGTTCACAAGTTGTCAGGCCCACACAGCCAGCTAGCCAGCAGTGTAGTGAGAAACAAAGAGTCCTCCTTCCAAGCCTTTCCTCCCACAGGAATCACATGCTTTCATCCCTCCCAATCACTCCCCCCACCCCCCTCCTTCTCCCTGCCATCCTGCAGTGCTTTAAAATCACATGACTCCACTTGACCCGATTATCCCCAGTCCTATTCTGATAAAAGTTAAATAAAGGAAGTCCTCTGTGTGCCACTTCGGCCCAGTTGGGGGAAATGGATACACAGAAGGAATGTATTTATGCAGATAAAATCAAAAATTAAACTATAAATGAAGGTGTGTGTCTGTGTGGACTTACTCTGACGCGCTGCAGTGCTCTTGGCCCGGGGGAGTGTGCTGGCCCCGGAGCCCATCTCGTCCATTGGGTCTCTTCTCATGCGAGCATCTGAAGTGTGCAGACCCAGATCATCCTCAGTGTTGATAAGAGTCAGGTCCTGCATGCTAAAACTCCGCAGCTTGTCTGATAGCACCCCCTGTCCCTGGGCATCGCGGCAAAACCAAATACACACATCAGACATGTGGCAGCACAAGAGTAAATATTCACGTACCTCTGCACCACTTTTATAACTTATGTGAATCAGTCATCTAGAATAAGATAGTTCTCATGTCTGGTGAAAGACAAGAAGCAGCCACGGCTCTAGTGTCCATCTTTTGCACAAACATACATGTAGATCTGTTTCCAGCTATGCCAACTGTACATGTAAATATTCAAATATAAAAGTGGTATCAAACAACTCTCAGCAAAAAAGTTAACAATCAAGTCTCCCAAAACTATTCCTTTAAGAGAAAACTGGGGCTTGATTCACCAAATCTGCAAGATGAAAACTGCGACTAAATTTGAGTAATCAAAAGAAACACCATACTTGCGACCCATATAATGAGATGACTGAAGGATTCAAATATATCTGCAATTTGCTAGTAACGACCATCTATGAAACGGGGCATCAGCACCATCTGCAACCTGCGTATAGGCAGTGAACTGCAGGACCACCTTATCAATGACTCAGGCAAAGATTTAAAGTCTGTTCCCTGGAAAAAGTTAAGTTGACTTTCTGCGTGAGGAGAGGAGCATTTGAAAACAACACCTCAACCAGAAAACCTGACTTGTAAAATAATCTAATCTAAAATTAAGATATTAAAGCAGTCAACAAAAACATGACACACAAGAACTGATGACTCTGTCCAAATGGCATCATTTAGTAAAATCCCTTTACAAACTTCCATTACAGAAACAGAGCATACAGCTCACCTTGGTGGCCGCGGTGACGGCAGCATTAGCAGCCAGGTTAAGACCCCTCTTTCCAAACCGCATCATGGTCTCGTAACTCCTGTCTTTGGCCTGTGCTATGTACTCATCTATCTCCTACAGCGCAGGAGGACAGTTGTAGATTAAAAGAACAAAGAAGAAAGACAAAACAGTGTGGACAAGCAAACCAGTTTACATTTGAGATACCGACTAAATGACTTTTAATGTCACGTCCCTACCTTCTCTTTGTTGGAAAGGGTTGGATGGACAAACTTGCGGTAGAGGACACTGGAGCCCTTGGTGTATGGGGACAGGAGCCAGATCACAAAGGCAATCTTTAGCTCGAAGTAAAATGGAAACCTGGGTAATAAAACACCATCATCGGCAAAGAAGAAAATAAAACATAAATACTTTGAAAAAAGAAAATGTATTAAAACCTGAGAAATGAGCAGCAAGACACAACTAGAGAAAGTAAAAGCTACATACAATAATTTGAGTTACATATTTTTCTACATTGGAAAACAAAATACTAATAAGAGATCACTACACTAAAAATATCAAGAACACTTGGCCCTGGAAACACACATGAATGCGTCTATTGATATTATATAAGCTGTTTATTTATTGTAATCTAGTTGAGCATGAGGGTCACGATTATGAGCCTGACTCACCATGATAGGAGCAGGTCTGTGGCCGTCTCTGCTGTAGTGAACAACGCAAATACTATCCAGTACATCATCCACTTCACCTAACCACACACACACACACACGAAGAGAGACAACATCACAAAAATAGCACATGTAAACTCTCAGCATCCAGTGTGCACGTGCTAAGACATGTGAAGCCAAACAGAAGTTACATATAGAGACACAACATATGTTTCACTCCTGTCAGATCACATCAGTATAGCATAGCTAATCTCCCGGAGACAAAAGAAAATGTAGGGCATAGTCTAAATTAAACACAAAAAAAAGCTATGAACTAGCTAAGGAAATAATACCAAATGTCATTAACTACGTGTAAATACAATGTCAATAATCTTGATATATAAAATGTTGTGAAAAAGCATTGGATGGAAACAGGACGTGTAAAAAGGCATCAACAGGCCACGGGCATGCGGTCCTATAAACACACGTAATGCTTAATCATGTGACTCATTAGAAACGAGACAAGAGAAAAAGGGGAATGAAAACATCAGATCTAAAAATGTCGTCCTCCACCCCCCCTCCTCCTTCCCTCATTCGCTCCTTCTGTGGCTGTCTGCTTGAGTAGCGATCAAGGAGGGGGGGGGTTGCCATGGTAACATGCCAGGAGGAAACTGTTCTCTAGTGCAAATCCAGGCATAGGGCCAGAGCGCTGCTATCTGCTCCTCCTCCTCCTCCACCCCGTTTCTCTCATTCCTTGCAGGGATGAGGTAAGCAGGGAGGACCCCATTTATTCAAGACTCAGCCAAAGACAGAAAGGGAATCAGCTGCTTGTTATGCTAGTTTCAACTGGCAGCACTGGTCATCACATCCTAAACACTTTATATGTTGTTTTAATTTAGAGATATTGTGTCTGATTTTGCTACTTACTACTTTTGTTGGACGATATATTGTCCCAGAAATAATAGCCATAAACTATATAATTGACTTTTTATGACCAATGAACTTTTAATCCTTAAGAATATTCAGACATTGGTTTGGAAGTGTGAAACAATCTTTCCTGAGCCGCAAGGTTAGTCGGGAACGCCTGCACATTGCTCACACCTCCAATATCACATGTAAACATGGAAGTGGTGGGGCAGGAGTGGCGGTGGTTTTCAGAGGGTACAGGAGAGGTTAGCCGTATATCGTATGATAAAGTTGATATAAGGACATGATAATGCTGACAACTACATTATTGCACGGTAAGTTGACATAAACATAATTATCATGACAGGCCTATTTTTGCATTTAAAACATTAGTGGTCAAAAGTCAGACAGTAGACAGCGGTCAAAAACTGCCAAAGATGATACTCACATATTCCTTCACATTCTTCGTTTTGACAGCCTTGTATGAGGAGTAAGCCGGGTAGAGCGTCCCAAAAGCAAGGCTGCAAAAAGCAGAGAAGTCTGGGTCAGAGGAGGGGGGTTTAGCTAAAGAGAACATGGCCTCTGGGCGTTCAACTCTCACACCTAAGAAATGCTTAAAAAGCAGGTTAGCCAGGTTTGCTCTAAGTTTATGTAAACACAAGTATTTGTCTGTATATGATGTGTTTTTTTTCCACAAAGTTAGTCTCTAGGTGTTTTGTTTTGTTGTTTTTTTTTTTATCTGAATGGTGGCGCCACAGTGGAGTTGACGGTCAGCGGCTTGGCAAAACACACTAGCAAAACAATATAATGGATAACATGGAGTCAGGAAGACTGCAGCAACATTAAGTGGAAAAACACACAAAAGTCTGCCAGGGGTGGGTCACCATGTGGTAGCTCACGTGCAGATTGGGACACTGTGTAACACAGAGCTGCGTGAACGGTGTGCATTTGGTGGCATCCTGTGCCACTGTGTGTGATTTGTGCTGATGTGACAGGATTGTGAGAGACAGCAGGGAGCACACAGTTCAGCAAGTCACCAGTGTGTCTGTTTGCTAACAGTGTAGGTTTATGTTTTTTGTTTATTTTAAAGATTTTAAAGTTTAAATGTAAATAATGTGTGCTTTCCAGCTGTTGGTACCGTGATCATATCTACTGTATTACTGATTTTAAAGCTTAAAGTTTTGTCTCTGGTCAGTAATGAGGTCTCCTCTGTAGGCCAGTGGACGTCCTCAGCAGACACCCTGTGCTTCTGTGTCCTTATCTCAGGTTCACTCATGAGTTTACCAGCGTCCTTCTCTTTCTCCCTGTCCTCTTTTCCACATCTCCATGGCGAGAATAGGTTTTGTAGCTCTGCTTTTATCTGTTTGGCGGTACATACATACATACATACATACATACATACATACATACATACATCTTGTTTTATTCTGTGTATGTCTGTCCTGGAAGAGGAATCCTTCCTCTCTTCCCTTCCTGTGTTTTTCCCCCCCCATTTTTTTTAAAAACCACATTAAAAGGCTTAAAAGTCCCTTGAGGTAAATGTGTGATTTGTGATATTGCGCTATATAAATAAAAAAAATTACTTGATTCAAAAGATCTAATATGTTGAGCGTATACTTATTTGAGTTATGCTGCTTATTCACCCTTTTAGAGCTTTTCAGTTTGTATTTCTGTAAAACAACTTCACAATTAAACTTTCATTAAAAAAAACAAAAAACAAAGCAGCAGCTGTACATGATAACAAATGATTGATTTTGCGTTAGATGTGCAACAGCCATTATGATGCATATCATATTCAGTTACATTGTGTGTCGACACATGACTACCTGAAGCACAGTGAAGTGGAAGAAGCCAGCTGGAAGCCACCAAAAGCCAACAGTTAATTATATAATATGGGAAGAATATTTTTAAAGGCATGAGGAAAAAAATATATATATGATGACATTCATAGATCTGGGCCTTAAAAAAATATAAAAGACACCTACATAGTTTTAATTTGAGGACAAACTGGTTAAATTAAATCCACACTAAACTGATCAACATCAAACATCACTTGGCAAGAAAACTAATGCATCCATGTTAAAATGTCTGCATGAGGGATCAGGATGATGACAGCGGCAGGCTTTAGTTGAGTCATCCACACTGTTGGGGTGTAGTTTTTTTTTTTTTTTTTTTTTTTTTTTTTTTTTTTTTACAGGTGGAGGCTGAGGCCTGAACTGCTGATCAGCAAGAAGCCAAATCTGTAAAGTCACTCACAGGTTTATCATAATAATAAAGAAAAATAGACAAGTCATCCACGTTTAATTGGCCTAGTCATGTATGGATTGGTACAAACACACACACACCACATCCCTGACTGGGCTGCTGACTTGAGCCTTGCCATCAACATTTCACCAACTCATGTTACCATATGGTGCTGAGATGCTTAAGCCCAGCAGTATTCAGGCTGTGAGGACAACTAGTGTACTTGTCTGCAGCAAGACTGGCATATTAAGAGGGTTTTAAGCTGACAACAGAGCTGCCAGCTAACAGCTAATTTCCAACACATTATATGTCAGGTGGTTACAGTCACTGGCTAGCAGCACACGTTAGCCACCAACGGCTAACAGGCGGCGGGTTCAGATTGTAGCGGAGACACAGAGAAAACGCAAACAATTAGTTTGATAATTCACTATTTAAATGATACTTTGACCGTTGTGTTTTTTTCTACGTGACTCAAATTCGACTATAAACGGGCAGAAAATGGATGACAGAGCAAGTCGGCATCGCTCAGCATCAGACAGCTGATGAATGGAGGAGCCGCTGCTGTGGCTAATATAAACGTTTAAAGACAACAACAGATGCAGCCCAGCCCCATACTCACACAACTATCCTCGAAATCATCCAGGAGACCATCTTGCTGGTCTGAACCGTCGGCCGTGAGCCTTGTCCACTTCTGGGAAATCTAGTTAGCTAGTTAGTTAGTGGGCTAGGTGCCCCCCCATCCCCCTCCAGGACGCGGTGAGTTGTGATGTGAACCGGGAGGCTGTCAGGTCGGCCAGCAGCAGCGGAGGATGTGCTGCAGTCTGTGGCTGCTGCAGGCTGCGCTGCTCCGCTCTCTGCCACCGCTGGAGAGAGCGACGTTTAAAGGGCCAGGCCACCTCGGAATAGATTCATATGTAATATTTATATCCAACAACAGTCAGACGCCCATATGGACACTGTGAAAGAGGTTTTCGTCGTTGTAATAATTCATCCTGTTCATATCGACTATGTAAAATATCATGTCATTTTTGTGCAAAAATGCATTTAAAATTTTATGTGACGCTTATATGAGGTTTGGTGTTTCTTCTGACAGTGTTTTCCTGTTGGTGGAGGTAATAACAAAAAGAGGGACTACTTGATTGCTGAAGCTACATTTTTAAATTAATTTTTGCACAGGATTTTGTCCCTCTCATCAGCTACATTGAAAGTACTTTATGAAATGATCTTCTTATGTTGATTTGATGATGATGAGTATGAAAAGAAAACCCCATTCTGGCACTTTAAGACAGAGTTGAAGAATTATGAACTCATCCTTTTAAGTGTAAAAAATGACACATGATGATCCAATGAGCTCAATTAGCTACTAACAATAATGTGAAATGAACTATTATTAAATACAGATGTATTATTTGTAGTAGAAAACAGTGGGTATTTGTTGGTTTCCTCCTTGGTTGGGTGCAGTACATCCAAGCTCCTCTGCCCCATTTCTGTGATCTACTTACTAATTCAGACATGAGCAGTGAACACAAGGCCACACGGGACAAACATGAGGACAGTAAAACACAATCTGATTTACAGTGCTCTGTTAACCTTGGTAAAAAAAGGATACAGCTTATGGCAACTCATACAGTACTTAGTACCTAAATTAACTATTTGCATTATTGGAGGCTGTAAATTCATGTTGTCCCCATCTTTTCTTGTCTGACATTTGCTGTCCTTGACCTGACAAGCTGCACCTGATTCAGCTGCACATTGCTGGAAGATACAGAAAACCCCTTTCTACTTATAAATATACTTGATTTATTGCAATTTAAACAATTCAAGATTCCATCAAAAAAATGTGGGGAATGAAACTTTAAATACGTTTCTTACCAGAAGGCTCTGAGAAAATGCATTTTAAGTCTTCTACAACTGAATTTATGATGAAAACACAATATATACCTATACAGAACTGTATATTTAGATTTAAGAGTAAGTGCTGAAACAATTAATCACGCGACAGATATCTGTCCACTAGTTGTTCAATCACTTTTAGTTGTTTTTAAGAAGAAAATGTCAAACTTCTCTGTTTCCAGCTTCTCAAATATGAATATTGTTTTGTTTCTTTAGTATCAGTAAACTGAATATTTGGGTTGTGGACTGTTCGTCAGGACAAAACAAAACATTTGAAGCTTTGGGAATCAGTGATCAACATTTTTCATCATTTTCTGACATTTTATGGACCAATCAACTAATCAGTTACCCGAGAAAATGATTTGACAGTTTAATCAAGAATGGAAATAATTGCTAGTTGCAGCTCTGTTGTCAATTATTTTAATAACGTTTATCTGTGAAGAATTCCAACTTGTTGCTGGTTTAAGTTACAATTTTCTACTTCTCTGTTAAATTAGAAATTGAATATCTCTGAGTTTCAGACTGTTGGTCGAACAAAACAAGCAGTTTGACAACGTTACCGTAGGCTTGAAAGCCTAATAAAAAAATAAAAATAAAAAACCCCACAAATGAATCAATAATGAAAGTAACTGTTAGTTGGAGCCCTAATTCATCCATCTTAACACTTTCCAGGAGCTGCAGTTATTCATGCTAGTAATTTGTGGGGAAATATAAACAAACAGTAGTTTTTGTAAACTTTATTGTGAAAAATCAAACAGACTGCTAAGATCAATATATATATTGATACAATGTTAATGGCCAGTAGTTCTGTTCAGCTGCAAATGTGATTCTTGAACAATGTTGCTGGAAGTCTGCAGTTCATTCAGCCCATGGGACAGAGATGGGTGACCAAACCCATGACTAAAGAAAAGAAAAAAAAAAAAAAAAAAAAAAAAAAAACCTGCCCTCTCTGAAGCCCTCCTGCTCATTACCTTCTGGTGTATAAAAAGAAAAAGACTCTAAAAAGTAAGAAAACTAAAAATACAAAACTTTGGTCTGCTTCACTTCACTGGCTGCTTCGTGAATTCATTCCAGCCACACAGGGCAGAGGCAATCATCTGTTTAAAAACTGCAACAGAAAAATCTACAAAAACAGGTTAAACTTGCTCCTATTGAAGAAAAATAATATCAACGTCGTCGACATAGGAAAGTTAGCCTGGTACTCACATTTTGTCAGTCATATGGTAGCTGAACATTTGCTCTAAAGGCACGTCAGCTTTTACCTCCCTTACTGTCACATCTTACATGTACAATGAAAACAACAGAACAAACACACTGACCTTAAATACAGAGTTAATCAAAATAAAAATAAACAATTGGAAAACAACTAGACAAGTTTGAGTGTACTGTTTAACAGTGATAAAGGACTCCCTTCATCAAAGCGCTGACTAGCCACACATCCCGTCTAATCCCTCCCCAAATCAAATGTGCCCTTTCCCCAAACCTTCACTGTCCCAAAACACCTACACTCTATCCTTGTACTCTGCACTCTGCAGCTTGTACATGTGTTTGTAGGTATGTAATGTATACTGTGTGTGTATGCAGAGGAGTGGTCTTGAGAGGCTGGTTGTCTTGGGACAAGCACTAAAGTGAGAGAGACTAAGGGCGTGCTAATTTCGGTTCATGGGCCTTCAGTGTGCCAACAGCATCCTTCACTGCGTGATAGATGATGTTCTTCACCTGAGGAAAATAACAGGAAGTGGCTATTAAAACAATGACAGACATGGAAAGAACCTCGTGCCCTGGAAGAAGAATACTCAAAATACTTTGCTTTAAAAGTGGGTACTTGTGTCAAGTTTGCCCACTTGTTCATATACGAAATGAAGTAATATAAAAGACATCATCATGATTAGTCCTGCATGTTGTCTACTGTCCATCGCGACCTTCCCCAACAGAATTATACCTGTCGAGTATATCAAGGTTTCAATGTCTATTTTGTCCCATTCTCTACCCTGTCAGAGCTGTCTGCAACATATCTGAATTCACCTCAATATAACCTGCAGATACACAGTTGGATTTTGTTTACTGCAGTAAATTCAAACATTTTAATTCAACTTCTCCAAGCGAATAACAAGCCTAGACTGAACTACACATCTAATGCGGCACTTCATATTGCATTAAACAAACATCACATCATACTCAGCATGCAACTATGAGTTCAGTTAAAGTACACCAACCTGGAGCTTGTCTTCGTGGTTTGTATGAGTAGTGGACAGATGTCTGAACTCCTGCGTCAGTCTGAAACAATGCCTCACATGCTCAGGAGACACAAAGTCTTCGGCCACTTTGATACAGCTGTACAGGTTGTGCACCTGGGAGAGGAACAACAGGGAATCACCACATGAAAGATGATAAAACATATATCATTAGACATTCATAGGTGACCGGACATGGGTAACCACTATTCTTCAAATATGTTAACATGTCTGACCTGGTGTGGAGCTCCAGCAGGGATAAAGACGGCATCTCCTAAGAACTGTACAATGGCCCAGCCCTGGACGCCATATTCTTCATAGAGCCTGCGGCGGAGCCCTTGGTCCAAGTACCAGCTCTGATCATGAATGGGATCGTGGTCTGGAGGGTTCTCCTGACCCTGCTCCTCTCCCACCTGAGACGCATAAACAAGACTAAGAGTCTACAGGTATGGTAGTGCAATGCTAATGCTAAATGCTAACGTCATGTTAATGTTTGGCAGGTATAATGGCTACTATGTTCATCATCACATTAAAACCTTTATCAAAACAATACATGAAAAGATTTCTAAATGGAAATTATTTTCAGAAGGTCACTGTTTTTTTTATCTTTCTGCATTACTGAACTCTTAGCTTACATCAGGCCTCAAGTGCAGCACATTATTTGCTAACTCAGTGATAATTCTCACTGTCCATGTGAGGGATCCTGACAGTATGACGTATTGCAACTGGAATGATCAGACGCTATTGAAGACAGATCTCCACTGGCTGCTAACCTTGCGGAGCAGTTCTCTGATCTTCTCAGCATCCTTGGCAGCGTAGATGTGCCAGAGAGCACCAGGTTTCTCTTTTGCCTCATACACCCTTCTCTTCGTCATTTCATCAACGTCACCTTCTTCAATAGTGGTCATGACCTCTGGAGGATCAAACATAAACACCAACGCACACATACAGGACAGCAAATGGTCATTAGCAGTGTCTCAGTGTTGGCAGCAATCTACCGTGATGGTTCCTTTTGTTTGTTTTTTTTTATGTGGACTCCGACAACTGTGGTTGTTGATGTTTTAACATCACTATAACACTACTGTCGTTAGTTCTCTCCTCTTTTTTTTTTTTTTTTTTAAACTGATAATTTGATGCATCTCAGTCTTGGGACACTGTTAGACTGCCAAGATACATCAGCTTTTTACATCTTTCATAGCATTAATCTAAAGTGACCAAATTAATGTACATCCATCATTCTGTTTGACAACAATGAGAGCTGTGGTTCTCAACTGGTGGCTCATGAGCTTGTAGTGGGTTGTACGATTGTACGGCCACAACAAAAACAAACCTAACGTTTTTTTTTAAGTGTACTGATTTGCTGATATGCTTTTATTTTACAATACTGCTTACAGCTGCATCATGTGGCAGTCATGACACACACCCCAAGCAGCAGTTCTGTTTGTTCATCCAAACTACTATTAATAGATATATGAAAAATACCACAAGAGGACGAATGTTTCTATTGCTGAACTATTGATTGTGAGCTAAAGGTTTACATTTTCAATGATGGTTGGGTTGTGGCAGACCAGTTGAGAACTACTGCGGCAGAGAGAAGGGAAAATTACAGACTACACAATCACATGTACTGACACAATGTTCACATCCACAGCCTAACATAGAAGCTAACACAGCTGCCTGATTAACCTCCCATTTTAGTGCAGGTTTATTAGAGGTTCAGCAATGATAGGTTTACTTTAGTGGACATTTGTCTTCCATCACAATGTTGCTGTTCAGTATATAATCATGAGTAAGCTGACATCAATATTGTGTTTATCTGTGTGAGTGTGCTGGCACAGTCATCATTATCTGGTTATTTCCAAATACGACTCCTACAGCCTAAAGGAATGCCCTTCATTCTAACTTTTCTCCCACAGTGCAAGGACCAGAGCACAACTCACCCGATCCACAGAAAAATTTAAGATACAAGAGAATAAAAGAAGTCCTGTACAGTCAGAATATATTTGAACTCCATGTCAATTCATGGAATTCATTTTGCTATATTGACTGAATTGGTTACAATATATTAGACGCTCAACCCCGAAATCTACATAAAAGATGAATGCGTGAACCTCCCAAGACCATGTATTATTCACTAAGTGTTAATAAAGGTTGCATTTACATAAAAATGTAGAATGGGGTATAAACATGCAATGGTAGAAACTGTCAGATGGGTCGCAGTGCTCTGGCCCTACTGCACAGACAGTAATAGAGGGGTGCGGTAGAGGAGTGAAGAGGGGGAGTTAGTCAAGAAGAAGGGCATGCTACTGAAGTGATACAACTTAAAGTCTACAGACCTTTGCGTCCAGAGATATCTGCCTCTGTGAATGAGAAATTTTGCCACAAGGTAAATGAGTGAGACCCACTGAAAGGGTCTTTTCAGGGTCCTACTGAAGCCAATGATGCCTGGTGCAGCTATGTAAAAACAGTATAAGCATGGCATATGGGACAAATGAAAATATTCTTTATGAATGCTCTGGAGTGACCTGGGAGTAATGTCCACTATTAGGAACAAGTAACTCCTTTAACTCCTAGATATACTCTACACAACGTCTTGGTTGTAGTAAACATAATGTAAAATAAATCATAATATTGGTTTTAAAAAAAAAACCTGTTTTAGACAATAAGTAGTTCTTTTGATAAGATGTAGTGGCTTAATTAATGATGTAGTGCTACAAGTATAAACAGAAACAGAGAGAGAGAGAGAGAGAGAGAGAGAGAGAGACACGGAGAGAGAGAGAGAGACGGAGACAGAGACAGAGAGACAGAGACAGACAGAGAAAGAGACAGAGACAGAGACAGAGAGAGAGAGAGAGAGAGAGAGAGAGAGAGCGCGAGAGCGAGGGAGACAGACAGACAGACAGACAGAAAGAAAGTGTGCACAGCCACTCACCTTGCTCCTGGTCTCCATCTCCTTGAGGTATGCCTACATAGACCATGACGTTGACAGCATCAGACACATCAAGATGGAGGTTAGTGGTGCCCACCTTCCTGTCTTCAGACGAGATCAAGCCTGAGGGAAGGAAAGACAGGTGAGAACAAACGAGATGAGACATAACTGGGCTGATTGAGAATTAAAACTCTGTCGAACTCGGCTGTTTCTTCTCACCATAGGCATTGTACATCTTGGGTCCGAGGTCAGGACGCACAAAAAAGTTGGGCAGACGGGCAGCAAGGTTTAGACGGCCATCTCTTTTTGTGTACTCAGGCAAGGGGAGGTTATCCATCAAATCGTCAAACCTGGGACATGCGTTAGAGAACATATGAAAATAAATGATTTGACACTTTCACAAATATGACAAGTTTGTTTTGGACGTTACAAATAAGGTTCAAAAATAGATTTTGTATTCATAAAAATATGGCATGTTGCTTGGTAGTATGTAAACACAAGTAACATGTTTCTCACCGTGTGGGCATCATGTCCCTGAAGTCTTCTCCAGGAGGCCAATCCTTTAGTTTCAACACCATGGGCTGACCCTCACTATCCTGCAGTCGCTCTGCATTTACAGAAAAACACAACAGCTAACATTTGAACGACATCTGAGGGGAACGTGTGTTGAAGTGAAC
This sequence comes from Pampus argenteus, assembly GCA_036937835.1. Taxonomy (NCBI): domain Eukaryota; kingdom Metazoa; phylum Chordata; class Actinopteri; order Scombriformes; family Stromateidae; genus Pampus; species Pampus argenteus. Next base: position 18,622,132 of record CM072861.1, on the reverse strand, counting down.
GCACAAACTATATAATTTAGCAACAACTGTTTGGACACTCACTTGAAATGACCTGAAAGCCGTCCCAGAAGTCTCGCACCTTCACATCAGAGATGATGGCACAGTTTCTACAGTTGACCAGGTCTACATCCTGGTCTCCAAACTCCTGACTGAAGGCCTCAGGTCGCCACAAGTTAGATTTCAGGCGTTTATGTATCCCTGACACCAAGACAGGCTGGACACAAAGGAGCAGAGATTAGAGAAATGACAGAGCAACAAAGTACTTACAAATTACAACCCATTTTTCATCAACAGTCATCTTTACTTCTTCTGCTTTATTTCACTATGTTTCTGCAGAAAATGCCTCAGGAGTACCGAGTACTTATTGTGGTTCTTACTTGTCCCTGCTTCCAACACTCTCTGAAGATCTTCCAGTTGTTGCTGTTGCTGGGATCCTGTAGGCAAAGGAGTCGTCCGTCACAGAGCCAGGAGTGTGAGGTATGTGGTTCCAAAACACTTAGGCCCATTACTCCATCTTTGCGGCCCCCCAACACGCCAAGCTCGCCCCCCTCAGAGGCTCCCGTTCGTCTGCCTTCTGCCTTCTTGGTCTCCACAACCGAGGCGATGATGTGATCCAGGAAGTTTGGAAGGCTGCTCTTCAGCTTGTCACTCTGACAGACATAAATGGTAATTTAGGGTTACAAAGAGGTTTATTTGTACTTACAGGTGAGTAATTTTGAGGTAATTTTTGTTTCTTGGCATTCTCACAGAAAACCTGGTTCATTACCAAACCAGTAGATGGCAGTAATACAATTGTTCAAGGCAAGGAGCCACGCTGCAATTATTTCTGATCTTAAGTTTTCCTTTCATTTAAATTATTCTTATTGACAATATTTTAAGTTGGGATAAACTGACTGACTCATATGCACACAGGTCATTCATTATTTAATTACACTGAACAAATTACTGAGTTTGAACACTTCATAAAACTCTGTGGAATAAAATAAAAGTTTTATACGTACGCCTGCTGAGGTAAAGACAGAAGGGAATGGTACCCCACTCTCTCCGGGGCCCTGTGGAAGTTTGCCTGGTCCAGAGTTGAGCAGATCCCGGAGACTGGACCCCTCTGGTTTGGACTGGGCCATGCTTGAGCCCAGTAAGAGGCTGTTAAATAGCTTAGGGCTGGAAGCAGAAGGCTTTGACAGGGCGCCGAGGGAGTCCAGGCCAAAAGGAGGCCGACTGTCTCGACTCATCATGGAGCGCAGCGAACCAGATTCTGGAAGAAGATGGCAAGAAGATGGTGACATAACTTCAAACTCAATATTGATTCTGACTTTTATGTGTGCACTCAGATTACACTGACTCAGCATTTCTTCTTTCCTACTTACCCTTGGTGTCATCCTTGGCTTTCTGTGTGGCCAAGTCTGCCAGCCAATGTAGAGCAGAGCTGTTGCCCTCTCCTGATGAGCGCGACTCCTTGGTAGAGGACTGGGTGAGGTTACAAGGGGAAGATGTACCACTGGTGGAGTTACTAGTACTGCCCACAATTTCCCCACCCCCACTGTCTGATGCTGCTGCTGTTTGTGTACTTTCTATTTTGATAGCTGATGTTTCTCCTTCTGACTTTGGAGTGTTGCCAATACCAGAAGCTGTAGGTCCGAGGCCACCGCTGCTTGTTGTAGACTGTGGAGACAAGCACAACCAGACATTAGAGCCTTAAAGTCAAGAATACCATTAACATGTTTTAAAACAGAACATATTAATACCACGGTACCTGTGAAATCCCATTGGGGGCACTAGGGCGCACTAGAGGCTTGGTGTGTCGACTGGCACAGGGACAATTGGCCTTAATACCCCATTTGCCTCTTGCTGAGTGCACCATGTCACCTATGTTGTAAAGAGCTAACAGAGAAAAGCAATAAAAATTAATCATCACATTGCCAAAACAAGATAATAGTAATACTTGATGCCTGTGAGGCCGGGATTTAGAGATTTACAGTTCAATCATGAGTGTTACCTGTTCCAGGTATAATCTGTGTAGGCATGAGGTTCTGTGGCTCATGAGGTTGACCTTTGGCACACTTTAACCAAGAGAAAACCTCATCCTCTGGACCTTCGTCTACATCTGAAGTAAAGAGCATATCGACCTACGTGTTATTGACCCAAAACACTCACCCTCAAAAGAGTGAAATATTTAGAAAACTTTATACTATTGTATTAAAACGTGCATAAAATTTAACACAGTTCCCCAAATGTCATAATCAAGACTTACCCTCCCTTGGCCTGTTCCTGCGAAGCCGATAGCAGTCCAGGCACACTCCAAAGCCACACTTGCGACACACCCAGTGGATGTTGAACAGGGTGGTCTCACACACGTCACACATCTCCCTAACGCCTCGTACAGCACGTTTCCACGCCACTTTCTCTGAAGGACAGGGGACAGGCCAAAACGTAACACAGTTATATACAGGATAGACACTTTGGACAGGTGTTGAGACAAACTCTACATGTGAAAATGAAATCAATGAGGTCTCTGAATACTCACGGTGAGGTTCCACCATCATCATGGCTTCCTTCTCAGACATGACTAACTGACAGAACTGGTCTCCCACATTGGCCAGGATGTACTTGGATGTGTCAAGGTCAAGGCCCTCTTGGACCGCTGGTGCAGGTAGCCACAGACCCATAGCCATGGAATCGCTCTGCTGGGGGCTCAGGAAGCCTTCCACACGCAATATACCTTTACGAGTAAAAGCCAACCTGGTCACAAGCAAAAAAAAAAAAAAGAAATAAAAAGGTTCAGTGACAGATCATCAATTCATCACTTCATATATTCTGATAACTTTCTTTAATAACACTCGAAAGTCATACAATCCCAGGTATTGCTACAACCAAGTGCACAGGCATATAACTGCACACCTTCTGAAGTGGAAGAAGCGACAGGCCACATTTGGGTCATCGCCATCATCGCTGTCCTCATCTGTATTGCGATATTTACGGTAACGCTCCAGACGGCATTCACGACACTTGTGCAAGTGAGGGGCGACATTGATGCAGGAGCCATCCTGGAGGAAGGACTCGCCAGACTGCTTCAGACGACGCACCTTACTCTGGTCTTTTAGTACAGATTGGCCCACTGGAGGAGATAACGTAGTGTTAATTCCACTGCTTAGTTTGTTCATGGCACCACAAATGCTTCTCATATTCTTAAGACTTACCTTTAAAAGGCTTGTTACGTGGACGGCTCTTAGCAGCCCCTTGGACTTTAGTTTTCTGCAGCAAGGACCCATCCTTGTTAGGGTGTGGTGGTCCTCCTGAAACCTGGCCTTTCTCTAGACCTTCCTCATTCTCGCTCATGTCTGACAAGTCACTGTTACTGCTTGAGTCAGAGTCCCGTTTAGATGATTGGCCTCTTTCGTCTAAGGTAAACTTCTGAGTCTGGCTCTGGTCAAAGGACACAGGCACCTCATCCATTCCATCAGAGCCAGTCCCTCCGAACATAGAGCAGCCTGAGGTGGATGAAGGCATCTCCCCAACATCCTGCTCCTCCTTTGTCACAGTCCCTTCGGTATGTGACCTCTGACATGAGGCTGGTGCTGGAGAGGAGGACGAGCTAGGTGAAGCAGCTGCTGTGAGTGCTGGGAAAGGAGAAGATAGAATCCCCTTTGGTGGCTCTGCCATGGTGAATAGGTTTGGCTTGATGTCTGAGGTAGAACCAAGGGTCTGTGGTTCAGTCCCAGAGAGGCCAGCAAAGGATGTGTGGGAGGTTTTGTCCCCATATGCCAGAAATGGATTAGTGGGCTCTTTGGAGGACTGTAGAAAAAGGTTCTGGTGGCTATCTGAAGTGTTAAAGCCAGATTGCAGCCCTAAGCCCCCTGCAGATGTTCCATTATTACTGCTCTTCTTAGAAATACTTTGGGCTCCAGATGCTGCGGCCAGACCACCGATACCCATGCTCTGGAAGGCTGATGACGATTTGTTGAGCACACCATTTCCCGTTGGATGGGTCTCAGGCACTTTTGGCTGCTCAGGTTTTTTTAGCCCTTCAGCAGGGGTTGCAGGCTTGAAAAGGCTTGGGGGCTGTTTACTCAGGCTCTCAGATACTGCAGTGAAGTAATTAGTGTCCTTGGATTGGGTCTGGCCAGTAGTGAGGCTTGAGCTGGAGCCAGAATTCTGGGTCATGCACTGGAAAAACAAGTTTTGGTCTTGCTGGGATTGGATCTCACTCTTTGCTCCACCAAAGCCAAAGCCAAAGGGTCTGGGAGTGTCCTGGGAGGTTATAGTAGTGGTAGGAGCCCCATTGGTCTGTGAGGTAACATCTCCAAATACAGGAGCAGTGGGCACAGCCTGAGGCAATCGAAAACCAGATGCAGCCTTCGAGCCCTAAGAAACAAAACAAGGTGCATGCAGCAGTTAGACTGTGAGCGATGATGATGATGAAGATCAGGTAGTCATCTTGCATTATAAGCAATAAGTAAAATGATACTGATTACAGGAATAAAACTGTGATGATCTGACAAGGCATCATACATTAGTATTGTCTGTGCTGATCGTATTGATTGTCTTACCTCAGTCTGGCTTCCCCAGGTGGGAGCCTTAGGACTAAAACCCACAGAAGCAGAAAGTGCCACACTGGGGCCACTGTCATGTGAAGACCAAGAGATGGTGACAGGCCCCGGGGAAACAAGCGCAGCTGTTTTGGAGTAAGCTGACTGGGAAGCCTCCTCTCTGTCTGGCTGGGGGGATGGGGAGGCCTTGGGGACTGGAGCTCCAGGGACCAGGCTCGGCATCTGGCCTAGTGAGGGGAAAGATGTAGTGGAGAAGGGAGAGGGGGCTGGTTTGAGTGGGGGAGGGGTGGGGGTATGAGTAACGGCGGTGGTGGAGTCCGCTGCCCCTTGCGTAGGGATTGAGCGACCGTTCTCTTTGACGTGGGCAGCATAACGAGGAGGTGTAGCATTTGATTGGTCCATCTGGAGTGAGGAGTTGGCGTTGGGGGACGACACTCTGCCCTGAGGAAAGGTTCCTTCTGAAGAGCTGCCGTTTTTGGTTGTGCTGCTGACTCTTTCGCCAGAGTCTCCACCCCACATCCCTGTCCCGTCCGCTGGCATTTTGTTGGTATCGCCACAGTTTTGCCCATCAGCCCCTTGGTCTCCTGCTCCTTTAAAACGTTTCAAGTTCATGTCATCCTCACCTTCGGAGGCAGTCCTACGTCTGCGTCCACTATCACCCTTCATTGTTTCACTGTCCTTCCTTCGCCGCCCATTCTTACCAAGCTTAAAAAAATGTTAGGAAGTATTTTAGATTTTTTTTTTTTAGATCAATTTAAAGTTATATACATTACACACATGCTTACTTAATATTCAGCACAGGACCCCAAATTACAGAATGTAAGTAGATTTATAATAAGACGAGGTATAATTACCTCCTCCTCTGCCAGCATGACATGTATCACACGAGGATCTACCATCTGATTTTCTTCACCCTACAGCAAAAAAAAAAATTATTTAAGAGGCACCATTTACCACCATGAGCACAATATATTTAGTCAAAACATAAGCCTTGTTTACCTTGTCCATGGTAATCTCCATTATGTGTGAGATAGGGTCGTGCTGTGAAACCAGTCCAGAGGCCCAGCACTCTTCAAACTCTGGCTGGTACACACGAACCCTGCGTCCTTGAATAGTGTATGAACCTGAGTGCAGGAACAGCCAGAAAAGCAAGAGTTATGTGTGAAAGCTTCACCACCAATAGCTAAGCAGCATTACAGCAAGCATCATCGGCAGCCTGCTTTCTGTTTATTTCAGCTCTGTTACATGATCTTGTTTAGATGTAAATTTGTTTTTGTATTTAATTTGCAATTATTGATATTTTGCTTTTTTCTCGTTTCAACTGCACTCTCAACATCTTTTTTTTATCTGAAGCTTCTGTTTGCAATTTTTTTTTTAATCTTCAACACAAAATCAATGAATCAACAACTTTTACAAACTCATATCCTTCTTTTGTGTGATTCCATATTTAGACGCTTTAAACATTGTAAAATAATATTCTGCATGTAAAGTCATTATTAAAAGTCTGGCAAATACAGACCAGCTTCAAATAAGGCTACAGAAGACAAAACATGAGGGGAAAAAAGCAGACAGCACATGGAGATGGTGATGAAAAACAAGAGAAAATCTGGTGAAAGTTGGGTTTTACCCTTCCTGAAGATCTCCTGCAGTTCAAAGTCACTATGCCAGCTGGAGATGGCAGCATGCAGAGTGGGCTGCTCCAGCAGCAAAGGATTTCTTACGTCTTTATCAACCTGCACAAGGACACAAACCACATTATCCTGAGATACTAATACAGCTGCAGTCAGAGGAACAGAAATTGTATTATAATTATTGTCATGAAATGGAAAAAAAACCAACCAGCAAAACCTTGAAAAGCATCCTAAAATATGTGTCCAATATTTATTTTCTGTTAATCATTTTAGCCCTTAATAACACTTCCAAACAATTAACATATTTATATAAAAACTAATTTACACACCTCAAACCTCTGGACTGATTTGTTATCAGGCAGGAACTCAAATTTTTTATTTCCAAAATACTCCACTGGAACCACTGATCCTAAACCCACTCTGTCCACTAGGGAGCGGAAGGCCTGAGGAAAAAAAAAAGAATAACATGTAATAAAAAGTACATGATAAGTGCATTCAGATCACCAGAAAAGGGGCAACAGGACTTTTTTAATCTAACTAATAGATAATTTAATATCAACTCAAAACACCCACAACAAATTTCAGACATGAGCCTAAAGAACAAACAATGTAAAAAGTGCAACAACATAATTAAAATAAAAATTCAGGAAGCAGGAAGATGAGCTGGGATTGTGTGATTAGGGTTTTGAGCCCATGCTGGGCAGTGAAAGGTGTCTGCAGTCCACATCAAGTACAGTAGTGAAACACCAGAGCGTGCCGTTAATGCAAATGCAAATATCTAATCGGCCAGTCATGTGGCAGCCACTCGTTTAGGCATGTAGATATGGTGAAGACGATCTGCTGAACTTTACACGAAGCATCATATTGAGGCGGGAAGGTGATTTAAGTGACTCCATCTTCTAATGGATTCTTTTAGCAGGATCACAACCCTTGTCACAAAGCTCAAATAATCTCAAACAGATTTCGTGGGCACAGTTTTACACAAATGCAGCTCTTTTCCTGCATGTCCTTCTGTATGCATGACTCAGACTTTCAAGTTTACGCCCATCGTCCATCTAAGCACTCACCAGACCAGGCCAGGCTGTGGTTGATGATGGGGCTCCAGTGGTCCCAGTACCATCACTCCGGTTGGCCCAAACGATGCTGTCTTCCACCAAGACTGCTTTCACCCCCTCGTCATACACCTGCACCCAGGAACACCGCTGCAAAGCATTCTCAAACTCCACAAACACCTACGGTCAGAAAAACAAAGAGAAAGAGAACATAAGCTAAGCATGCAGATGCAGCAGAGACATTATATCTTTATTGTGCCGCACAACTCAGATGTGTTACGTTTCTCACTGCTAATGTAGCCTCAAGCAGAGATGAGGAGCAGAGGTCTAATAACCGCACTTCTTTTTAACTACACAAGCCCAGATTTTTTTTTTCTCAAACTTGTCGTCTTCAGCCCCAACAACATTGACTTAGGCGACATTATCAGATTTGATATATAAAATCAGTGGAGTCCTTCTTTAAGTGATATAAGACACTTATTGCACTTGACTGCTACCTCAGGAGTTGACTAACCTTTTCATAAAACCTGAAGTTCACTCAACTAGTAAATCAAATTCATTAAATGCACAGTAAAAGAATAAATATGAGCACATTAACATTTTCAAAAGGTAACATAACACATTTTCTTACACATTACTGCAATAGGACTGGCAAGTTACTATCTGCTGGTGCTGAAGGGGACACAACCACATTAAATAGCATCCCAAAATGCAGTCAACTAGCAAAGCAATGCATGCATACACTCCCTAATTAATACTACCCGGTTTATTAAGCACAAAAGGAAAATGTCTATGACAGTATGGCAGAATCTGTCTACATCTAAATTAGTATGTGATACTTGTACAATATGATCATCTTCCTGAAATGGCAGCGCATGAGTTGGGTAGATTTCCTCTGGTCAGAGACCTGTCAATCATAACTTATCCTTTACTTATCTCCAATTACGTTTTAACAAAGAAAGTTTATTATTACTTTGCTTCAAATTGCCTTGTTACAAACAAGGTAAATATTCAATATATTCATGTAAAGACCACATATGAAGACAATCAAGCATATTAAATGCTATTTATTGAACATACATGTTGTATATTCTATGATAATCAAACATAATAAGCACTTTGCATCTGTAACTTTTCTTACAGATTTAAAGAGAGGGTCAAAATATCCTGAAAGGATATTCTGCATTTACAGTGACCCTATGCCTTGCCAGCATATGTTAGTTATGCATCTGTCAAAATAACATGATGGTATGAACTGATTCACACTTTACGACAAAATAGGGTCCCCTATTCTCTTGCTCTGTGTGTAAGAATTGTACCGATGACTTTTAGCACACATATTGAGACACCATGACGCCTCCTATTTGTAAAGTTTATTATTTTGTGGACACGAGTGAAGAAAAACAATACAGCCCCAGCTACACATTTGGCTACATCTGTTTTATTTGACAGAGGAAGCTATGAGAAACACACTGAAGTGTTATCGGTTGGCTGGACTCCCACAGTCACTGTCACATTAAACCTTAAGGTAGGAAGTTTATTGAATGTTACTGATGGTTTATCAGCAGCCTGTAGCGCTATCGAGCCATGCAGATATCTGTCACATTGATTTTCTGAGGTTGTGATAAATCCATCACTGAGATTTCTGCATGAGGCGAATGGATTTTTGTTTATGGTGCTCACACCATCATCACTTTCCAGAAAAAAATGTCTCCATTATTTTGGACAATACACAAACCCTGGACAAATAAAACTTTAAAGGCAAGGAGTTGATACCTCATCTCTCCGTCATTACAGATGCCTTCTATACTCGGTCAACTATTCACTAGCAGTTTATTGGTCGTTGTGGTAGTAGCATTGCTGCAGATGATGCAGGAGGTTGTAACGTTTGAAGCATTTTGTAGTGGACATTAAAAAGTAGCAATTTTGTTGTGTCTTAGTGCTTATGAGGTTAGTCCAAAGGTCCCTTTTAAGCCCACAATCGAGCACAATTCCAAGGTACTCGTAATCTGTAACAGACTGTATCGGCTCCCTGTTGACGAAAAGGAACAGAAAAAGGCTTTCTAAAAATAAATAAATAAATAAATAAATAAAAGAAAAATCAATGGACAGCCGATTATGCCTCCAGCAGTAATTGTCATGAAATACTCTAAATAATTAGAAAAAGAGTTGCTGATCTGAACAGTGGATCAGTATAAGGAACTTGTTGAGCACTTTTCTTATAGACATTTAGAGACCAAGATGATGCTACATTCTCTTAGCAAGGTGTTCAGATATAAACTGCAGTGTGTTTATGTGAATCTGTATGCTTTGGATATAACCATCAATGTTAACAGGCTGAACTAGGACTGATATAATGCCTGCATGTAAAACCACTCATTCATTTAAATGGGGACAGCACAGCGATGCAAGGTGCAAACAGAGAGTCTCTGGCAGAAGAACTGAGTTGTCGTACCTGGCTCAACTTTTTTTTCTGCAACAACACATCATCGGTAAGATGCTGCGAAGGCTAATCACAAGCACACCTGCCTGGAGGATTACTTTATAAATCTATCATCAAAGTTTTACCGCTTACCTTGCAATCGCTGTGACGGCATGAGAACTGTTGTTATACAACCGTTGTGCAGGGTTTTGCTGCCTTTAGATGCTTTAAACAGACTCAAACTCTTGGATTTTATTTCAATGTCTACCTGAAGCAACACATCCCTGTCAAAGCAGACCTTGTCGTTCATAAGAAGTAATAAAACTGAGAAAATGGTGAAGTAAAACATAAAACTGCCTTCCTATTTCTTAGCACAAAAAATTGGGATGACTGTTAACATATAGAGAAAGATTATGCGGTGTTTCCTACATGTTCTTGTTAGTTTGTCATTATAAAAATAGGTTTTTCGAGTGGGAGACACATAAGAAGACAACCTGTTGGATCTTTATGGCTCCCTTCCTGTGTATTAAAGACATTAAACCTGAGAACATGTTACCAGCATGCTGGTGCTGTAAGAAATACAGATGACAAGACTGGGAAACAAAACTCGCAAGTAACGACTGACTAACTAAACAGTTTGTACGACAGTCACAGATTATCCTGTAATGGGATAATTTAGAGATAGATAGAGATATTCAATCCCCAGCCACATTAATCAGTTTTGATAAATGTTCACCTCAAAAGAGAGAAGCAGCCATGTTCTTCAAAAGACTAAAATCATAACACAATAATATGATTCAGCCTATAAATAAAAGGATCTGTTCTGCAGACCCTAACCCTAACCCAACACAAGAAGACAAGATACATTTCTTAAAAAAACTAAAATGTATTTAGCTTTATTTGAACATAAATGTAGTTATTATCTTCATCTGTCATTTTTATTTAATTAAACTGAGTGTTTTATTACCTGACATTTGATAAAGTACCATACACATAACGTTCATATAGACATGTATTTCCTAAACTCACTGTGTATTTAGATGTATGTAGGTCACCTGCCTCCAGCCCAAACTAACACATCTCACTCAATTGTGTCTGTAATCTAGCAGCCATGCATACTGTAGACTAAATAAAGCTTGAATGGAAAACTTTCTCTCATTTAAATGGTTGTTAGAGTACAAACGTGTTCATTAATCTGAGCATTTAACAACCTGAGTTAACCAGTAGAGCCGCAGAAATCCCTGGTTCACCCTCATCTGAACTTGTGGGGCCTTTTAACTATCGTTAGCAGGTAAATGACAAGCTAGCGCTGTTGTGTTACTTGGCAGTGATTTATTACAATATTGTGGACGTTTAGTAAACACTGGTGCATATGTGCTTTGCAATAGATTACTACGAGGTAACAATTAATACTGTGAGAGGTGAATGTGATTCGTTAAAAAGATAGAAAGCGAACAAAGCAAAGGCCAGAAAATCCCCGGCCTCGAGTTTAGCTTCGCCCGACTGCCTGCGAGCTAATATATGCAAAAGCTAACGTTAACTGCCAATAAACGTGCGCGCAGTAGCGATGAAAACCGAGCCCAGAAGAGAAGAAAATCGTATTTAATAGTTGACACGTGTTTTAAAGCTGAATTTGTTTGATATTTAGCTACGCAGTATGGCAGCATTAGTATGTAAACACTGACCGTCAGCCCTGCAGCAGTGGTTGTTGTTGTCGCCTCTCCTCCGCTAACCTCCGAAGCGGCCAGGCCGATTACGCTGACTGCTCGCACCGTACCCCGGAGCCAGTCCCGGGCCCAAGCTGCCTGCTCCGGCTCGGGTCCATTAGCGGACCTGCCGTCGTCGAGGAGCAAAAGCAGACGCTTCCCGATCAATTCAAGAGAGTCCCCCATGGTTTGTTTGCTCGCAAGCTAGCTGCCTTTTAGTGAGCCACCATGAACAGAGTAACTTCTTCGCTCGGGATGGGAACTCAACAATGCGAGAAAATAGCTGCTGACCGCGACTTTTTTATTTCACGCTGAAGCGCAAGAAAGCTCGTTTCAAGCGGTGCACCGCGGCGGACCGAGTCACGCCAGGAATACACGGAGTGGAGATGTTATTGTCCTCGGTGCTAACACGACTATCCTACTATGTCCGCCATTGAGCCCTGCAACAATCAAACGCACTCCTCGTAGACAGGCAGCACTGCGGAGACGGAGAGAAAGTCTGCGGGAACAGCGACCTCTAGTGACCGGCCCGTGGATGCGGGGAGTGGGGACATAGTGCGATGTGGGAAGGCTTCATCTCTCAGGTTTTCCCGCAGTGTTTTTGGCCACCTCGCCTATTTTAACATAAAAACAATCTAAACAAACCATATACCTTGATATCAGTATTCTGTCCATATTGCCAAGCCATAATCTCCTTATTATTTTAATTTGCTTTGTTTTATTTTAGAAGCAGATATATGTGACATAGCTATTTTTTTTAATCTAAAAAACTAATTTGCCACACATTTCTAGGGCTGCAACGAACAATTATTTTCATTAATCTGTCAGTTACTGCAGAGGATTTAAGAAACCAGAAAGCTGGAAAATCTGGACATATTTCAGCTGTTTTTTGTTTTTGTTTTTTTGTTCAAAAAAAGAGTAGAAGTTGTTGTTGTTGTTGATTAGGGCCACTAGGAGGCGCTACACCGCCACAAACAGGGAGACAGTATTTCCAGTGATATTCTGCCATGAGTACAGACTGACACTGACCAAAAAAGTTTATATTCATCTGTCAATCATCCAAATATAATAAGGAACAATAGCTTTGTAAAAAAAGTTTGGGATAGATGGAATATTTATCTATAAATATGTTACACAGTGACGTCTTTTTTTGTTTAATATCATAACATCATAACCCTTTCGTACTGTGATATTTATGGTTGATGTATTTTTACATGTGGGCTGCAAGTTCTACAAATAAAGTGTCAGTACTGGCAAAATTATGTGACTTCATCGTGTATTACTGGAGCGGCGCAGGTCAGGAATGTTCTCTGCTCCGAGGAGAGTTTCAAATTTAGTCTTACGCTTTTTATGCATAATGATACTTTCCACCTGGAAAGCCATGCAGGGGAACAAAGTAGCGCAGACATTTTCTTTCTGAAAAACACACCTCCATATTTATTCATGAGTTATACACGATACATCATACAGTATATACAAAATCTCAACAGTAACATATCAAAAGAGATCATAATACAAATAATTTCTTTTCTTTCTATAAAAACCTGCATCTTGTTATAAAATAGACCAGCTTCCGCAGACTGGCTCTAAGCTTCAAGTCAGCCGTTAGTTGTTTCTTGTGAAAGGTGATATTTATAAATCAGGGTGTGAGGTTATTTTAAATTGAGCCGCATGTGCCAAGCATGTATAGGTTACTTATGTAAACTAATGCCTCTGTGCCTGTTAAAGTATGAAGTATGTGCAAGGAATTTGGTGTGCCTACATGTAAGAGTGTCTGCGTTTGTGCCACTATCAGTGTGCAGTTTAAATACATGTGTGTATGATAATGAACAAACTGTTATCATTCTCATACGGGACTTTTTAGGGGACACATTTGTCATCTTCCTCTCAATTTATAAAAATCACTTTTTACCTAAACACATTTTATGTGATATCCCAAACTCCTCCAACACTCTGCTGTATTTCATTTTTCCTTTATTGCCTTTAAAATACACCCAGAAGAGTGTATACACTAAATCTAATGGGCTGCAAAAGTAATGCAGCAAGTCTTACGTTTCCATAATTTGGCTGTCACAAAGACAAAAAAAAAAAAAATCCATTGCATTATCAAGGAAATGCTCAAGATGCAGCAGCCTTTCTCAGTCCAGCAGTAATAACATGAGTCCCAGTGTTGAATACTGGCAGAATGTGTGCTTGTGTGCTCTGTAGGCTACTGGAGTTTCATACAGCTGTGTGGTATACATTCAGACTGTTCCTCCAGCTCAGGGCAGGGGACGCCAGCATTGGCCGGCCGCAAGAGGATGTAGCGCGTGCGGTGCCGGACACCACCTTTGGAGCACGGACCCAGACACAAACCCCAGGATGACCAGAGAGACACTTCACAGTCCAGTGGCGTCGCTGTATTGAGTGGAGAGAGACATGAGAAAGCGAACATATAACACTTATGTCATTTTGAGAGTATTTCTCTCCATGTGTCAAGTGCATACAGTACATAATTCCTCTAACAAGTACTGTATCTCCACCAGCTGTCTGCAGTTTCCTCTTTTCCTGAGGGCAGTGAAGATCTTGGTGTATCAGTCCCTCATGACTTATAGTGCAAATGTAATATATGGGTCTATACTGTATATATTTTAAATGCTTTCTGTCAAAGTGAGCAACAATCTGTATTGCCCTGTTTGCAATGACTACACATAACTTACACTGGAGATTAAGTGAAAAGTGAAAAACAACCAATACCTACCACATACAGTGCTCATGTTGCCAACTACAAATAACATCTCTGCAATCGGTGCACTGTGTCGAATCAACGCAAACTACACAAACGGTCCAGCAGCCAAATTTACACAAATGATGCAAACTACACTGATGAAGTCATTGTCTTTGGCTTTGGAGACTACAAATCATAATGGAAAGCCTTTATTATAAAAAGCAGCATGTATCAGGCAGAGAAAGATGCTACTACGTTGCATTGTGGGAAATGTAGGCTCCATCATCATTCTTGAAATTATACCCACACCTTATTATGGATTAAAAATCAGGATAACTCATCCTCGTCTGCTTCAATTTTGATCTTTTTTAATGTGTGACTTGCAAGTCCCCCAATTTTATGTAAGTTACTAAATGGCTGAAATGCACCTTTAACAAAGCAATTATATTAGAACAAACTTATTAAGTTTAATCAAGGTTTAATTTATCATAGTTGAAATGTGAGGGTTCTGTGATCTTACCTGAGAAGCGCTGAGGACTGATAGAGTTTGGCAGAATGTGATTGGACATGGGCGTTTGACGGTCATGTGACCTGCTCTGCCGCATGATCTTTACACTGGCCATCGGTGGAAGCTCCTTTAGGCGGGGATAGTAGAAGGAGTTGGCTGGGTGGTTTGGCATCTGAGACGTGATCTGGAGGAGACAGAAAAGAACAGACTGGTATAATTCATCAGAGAGCCAGCCGATTCTCAACAAAAGCTCAACTACACAACACATGCTGTTATGTAAGAGGCCCTTTTTACTCAAATCACTTCAGGTCAGGCATGAGGTCTGCCAAGCAATCACTTAAGTGGAGACAGCTAAGAACGGCGTCCTGTTCCCATGTGCTGCAAACCTATTTAAAGCATACTTGTCTCATGCTGGAATGAATGCCTAAACAACCGCGTAAATGAGTGAATGTATGAATATACTATGTGGGTTGTTTTTTTGGTTTGGTTGTTTTTTTGGGGGTTTTTTTTGTTGTATTTGTGAACTTTGAGAACAGAAGAGCTTACTTACCTTTGTGATGTTTTCTTTGGGGCTGGTGGGGAAATTGGGAGAGGAGAAAGTGAATCCACTGTCTGTCCCCGCATCATAAGGATGGAGGTCAACGGTCACTTCCTGTTTCCACTGGCTGCCCTCACAAAGGTTGAGGCTGTCCACTCCAACGAACCAGTCGGGGCTGGGGATCATCTTCACCATCAGAGACAGCTGGTAACCAGAGAGAGGGAGCAAATATTTCAAAATTTTAAGACAGACAACAGAGAGACATTAAAAAAAGATGATTAAAGACGAGTGAAACATCACAGAAACATCCCACTATACATCCAACATTACTTAATAAGATCTGTTATTTAATCAATCAAGGTCAGACGATCTTCCTTCGGGTTGCCGCTACAGGACAGTCAAAACAAAAACATGTCAAGCTAGACTTGACTTCTTCTCTGTCTCTGATTGTAGCTGCAAGTGAAACTACAGAGAAAATGCAATATTTAAATCACAAGAAGACAGACGTTACAGTCAACCCTATTTCACTCAGGAGAACAGGAACAGAACGTAGATCTAGATTTAGCTATTTTGTTTACCCGCACAGTTACAAGAATAAAAGCAAGCTGAGCATGACATCTCACACACATACTGTTTATTTATAAACGGTTTAACCAAATGCAGGGACTGTGGGATTGCATATGTGCGCATGCATGCACCCACTCAGTTTCCTGTGCAGGGTTAGCCTGTGTCTCCTGTGTGATGGATGCTTCCTGAGAGCTAGTGACCTCATGCAGGAAGTGGCCTGGGGGGTCAGCACACACTGAGGTGGCAGACACCCAGAAAACAGCACTTTTGAAAACGCCTACCCAATGCAGCCCGATATTTGAGGACCTGGGCTGAGCTGCTAAGAGCTTGGGATAGGATGGGTGGCCTTGGATGGTTTTGGATTGCGAGGAAAGGGTGGGTTGGACTCAGATAGAGGGCAGGATGGAAGAGTGCTGGAAGAGCCATCAAACCAGGTCACCAGGCAGAACAAACCACACAAGACGGGAGGCAGCTGGTGTCAGCGTGACACACAGGGTTTGTTTCTTGCCTGTGACGCACAGTGAGAAACAGAGAAACCAAATCAGGAGCAGCTCTGTTGCTTTTCAGAAATCCTCCTCTGATCCCCTCCTGCCTTCCTTCCTTTCTTCCCTTCTCTGTTAACATCCCTCCCTCCTCTCGTCCTCCTCAGCCTCCTCTGAAACAGTGTTTTTTCCAAGAAGCCGTCCTGCTATATCCATTGGGCCACTCAGTAAGGATGTCTACTCAGGGGTATCCCTCGTCACTGGCTTGATCAGACCGTGGTGTTTTGCAATATGCAGGCCAGGAAGTATCTCTAGAGAACAGGCAGTTACTCAAAGCTCCCATGATCCCGCTCACTTTTTCTCCATCACAGCAAATCTTCCGCAGAGGCCCAGAGAGACTGAACCATCCTAGAAACCATGTAACCCCGTCCGGCACCACAAGTAGCTTAGTGCACAGCTATTGTGCCATTTTCTTTTGGTACCACTGATCCTACCAGATATTATGTCGTAAAGAATAATGCCAATTGGACCCTTAATGGTACTTATTTGATGTTTTTGGTCTGTTTTGAATTACACATTTAACAGCAATAGCAGGAGGCTCATGAATATGGAGATGGGAATCATATGTGTTTGGGATTTTTGGGGCATTGCGTATGAATGTTTTGGTTTCTGGGGAAGAGAAAGGGATGTGATTCATAAACGAGTGTGTGAGAGACTGAATAACAGATTACGCTGTCAACAGATTCACTTCAGTCTGTCATTGTCACGTTCCACTAAAAACACACGATTGTCCTACGCTGCTTTTTTCTTTGCCTTACTGTCCACTGATCTAAAAACAGACGGACCCATTTAAAAGCAGCCACAGACATCACGTACCTAGCTGACAAGCTGTTAAGCTGCTGTCCGTGGCAAGTACTTACCAAAGATGCCCTCCAGCGGGGTTGTTTATGATTTTTCAAGGCCCTCGGGTTCAGTCCAGTGGAATAACCAATAAACAAATGTAGGTCACCAGACTTTCAGGCAGGCACACCTCTTTCTAAAAAAACGCCCTTCCTCTTCACCTCTTTCCTTCTCATTCATCAGCTACATATGCTTTACACATAAAGGAATACTTCATTTCTAGCTCAAACTCTGCAAAATAGTATGACACTTTACTTTTTGTTTCCACAGTGCCGTCCTTCATTCCTACCTCGAATCCCTTGCCCCAAATTTAGCCCAAGCCTCAAAGAAGAGTGCAGCCTTGACCTTTGCACCCAGACTCACTCACAATTTTGGCACTGGTATCCTGTAGTCCGCGGATGAGCAAAGTTAGGTCTTTAACTGGAAATGCATCTATCAGCCCCTAGACGTCTCTCATATCTGTCTATTTAATATAAAGCTACAGCAAGTAGTCTGTTAGCTCATCTTAAAGACTACAGTAAACAAACAAGACATAACATTCATGTCTTTGTGCTAAGAAAAGCTAAACTAACCAGCCACTGGCAATAGCTTCATATTCATAATTAAAGTAGTATCGATCTTCTCATTCAACTCTTAGCGAGATTTTTACTATTAACCTTAAAGTATAGGTTCTTTCAAGTCCACCTTTATACAAGATAGACTTAAGATTGCTGTGATCCTTTCTCTTGTCCATCCTGTTTCCTTCTTCCAGTTACTCCAATAAGAGATGGAGGAAATGTACCACAAACACTGCAAACATCTCTTCGTGTTTCAACACTCACTGAGCTGCAATGGATGGATAGTACCACAAACAGGGACTTCTGTACTTGGGTTGTCTCAGACTCGACTCTAAACCACCATCTCATATATTGTACTCATATAAGGAGATCACTTCAAGGCCAATATAGAGAGAAGGAATGATTGAAGTAGATATGAGCATGAAGGTATTTTAGACCTTCTGCAGTACAAGAATAGCTCAGAAATGTTGGAAATATGCTTCATTCCATTAAGTTAGGTGAGAAGATCAATAACACTCTTTCTGTTAAATATGTAGCTGGACCCAGAGGTGGTGATGAAAGCAGGGGGGGCTTGGCTCTGTCCAAAACTAACAAAATCTACTTACCAGCACATTATATCGTCTTTGTTCAATCAGTACAAAAAACAATGTTGATTAAACAAAATGGATCTAACTCTTGACAGGGAAGCAAATAAGTGCATTTCGCAAATTGATGAACTGTTCCAAACTCGTACTGAACGTCATCCTAGGCCCCTTTCCTGAGCTCCCAGAGTTCAGCGGGACAGGCAGCAGACAGAGTGCAGACTGTGCAGGATGGATGTGGGCGTTTGTGGCTGCAAGACTTCAATGCTTGGGCTAAACATAGTCTGATTGGATAGTGGAAAGAAAATGTTTGGTCAGAGCGGATGAACAACGTTATAGGGAAGCCCGGATCACAGAATGGATTTGGTCCAATAGACGGTTTGTCTGACTTACTGTGTCTGAGCATGTGTGTGCTTTTGTGAATGATAATTCCTTCTATCATCAGAGACATCTATCTGTTCTATCTGTTTTATTTGTGCCTACCAGTGAACTCCGGGGATGCATGAGCAACTCGGTGGAGCTGTGTCCGATGCCGTTAGGGATACCGGCTGTGCGGTACATGGCACCAACCGTGCGTCCCTTTCTTGCCTCTTTGGCTGCCTTCATAAGCTCCACCGTTACCCCGATTTCAGCGAAGTTCTGCACTCCTGCACTGGCTGGTGCTCCCTCCTCCCACAGCCGAAAATGACGATTATGGCTCACCGCTAAAGAGAGAAAAGAAACACAAGAAAGAGGAGAAGACAGGAGTAAGATGCTTATTCACTGGAATGCATATTAATGTCATTGAAGGACCACAGAGCCTCAAGCCAGACGGTGAGATCATTTCCACCATGGAGCCTGTATGTATTTCAATGGCTACCTCCTACTTCCTGTACTTAAACAGATAATTCAGAAAAAAATTGCCCACATTTTGGCACTTTTGGACGGTTATAGTTACATCTTTTTCTCCGTCTATCACTGATAAAACCACAACACAAGCTGGGTCTGCCAGGAGATAGATCAGGATCTCAGAGTCTGCAGCCAAATGGAGGACAACAACAATTTTGCAAACCTTCATTGATTGTTTTTCATTCCCTTTAGGCCAACAGAACCATTTGCTTCACATTCTCACATGTCACTTCTGGTTATCTATGAAATCTGTTATGAATCAAGAGTCATATTTAGGTTAAACTGTTTGTACCGCAGGTCCTGGTCCTGAAACCCACAGAGCTACTGCCCGGGCCAGTGGTTTTAAGGGCACAGTAAGGTTAGCCAGAAACACGCTGACAAATGCTCTGATGGTTCTGCCTTACCTCACTTTTCAGAGCTGCGTACAGACACACATACACAACTATGCAGTCATATTTAAAGACGCTTGACACATGGATTAACACACACACATCGCACCGAGCCACACACACACACACACACACACACAACGTACCAAGCACACTTCACACACTATCTTGTTTCTCCCCACACTGCCATTACTTGTGCACTTAATTGCATTTCCATCCTAACAAATTTCCCACAAGCATCAAGACCTTGAAATTTGATAACGCATCACGTTTAAGCCCCACCAAGACGTTAAAGCCCACTTCCTGCCCTCTCTAAATTGCTTGTGTTTTTTCTATAGCCATAACAAACTCCATTCCTTCTTCCTTCTGGCAGTGTTCTTGGTCTCTTTCCACCTGGTCCCCACAATAAAGCAATACAAAACCACCACAGGGCCCTAAATGGACATATTATGCTTTTCTTTGTGCCATGACAAACGTCATTTTCAGCTTTCTTTTTTCGGCTTTCTTGTGTTTTTCTTCTTCATTCCTTGTCCCCCTCCTGTCTACCGGTGCCCATGACCCTGACACATTAAAGCCATTATAGGTGTGTCAGATTCTCTGGTGCCCGTCTCTATGTGGAAAAGGTTGGCCATCATCCTGCAGGGCAGCAGGGCACCACTGGAAGAGCTGGAAAACCAGACAAAGCCACAGCCTCCACAGACAATGATGCACATACATGTACAAACATCTGCCATCCATCCCATGCTCCATGGCTTGGGGGGAAAAAAAAAGATGAATAAGAAAGGCCTAAATCTCTTCTTCTATTCCCTTCTCCTGACTCTGAGCTAAGCGGTCTGACCCCACCACACCCTAACTATCATCACCCACCTTCACCAACCCCAAAACCTCTACTCCAGTCTTCACCGCCAACACTGCGGTAAACCAGCAGAAATGTAGGAAAGGATGATGGATCAAGAGAAATAGAGAAATAATAAAGAAATGGCTGGACTGGAGGTTAAAAAGAATACCCATCTGGTAGCATTTTAGACATTTCAGTCATTTGTATTGCTGTCTGCCTCTTGCAAAACTGCATGACTGATAGAAGGTCAAGTAATATCCTCTGACTTCTGTCTGTTGTAACACAATGCAATATCAATCAATGGTCAAAATGTACATAAGACGTGTGTTTTGTCATTTTCTTACCTATGAGTTTGGACCACTGTGCAGGGGGCCGGAACAGCGGATACTGCTTTGGGAAGGCCTGTGGGCTCCAGTGACCAGTAAAGACCAGGATGTAGGAAACAGGACCCTTGGCTGTGCATTCTGTCCCATTGAGTGGTCGCAAAGGCCCAGCAAAAGTAAGGCAAAGCTTCAAAAGTACAACGAGCAGCTGCTGCAGCCAACCACAGGCCAGGTGCTCTGATGACATCATCTGAAAGAAACGGACAAATGAAGAACGGCCGTGTAAGTGTTACTCACCCATGGAGGCACTGTATCTAGTTCTCTGCAGAAACACCAATAATGATGATAGTAGAAAAAAAACAACACTACAGTACTATAAAATGTGTGGCACAAGCTGCTACAGAAGTACTTTGGTATATAATCTTTGTCCATCAGCAAACAGATGAAAGGATCTCAACATGAACATTTAGGAAACCAAACCCAGACAATACTGGAAAATCAGTAGAAGGAGTGGAAATCCCACATCATCCTTACCCTCATATCACAACTCATCCATTTTATCTAAGAACAAAGCTTATTGAACCTATTGACCCTTGAGCCTTTGTAAAAAAAAAATAAAAAAAAATCTTCTTGGGTGGAGTGTGTGTTGGTTCACAGCCAACGTGTGGCTACACAGTAAAACAGTTAACATTCGTCACTGTTGTGGTAATGTCTGCTACTGAAGCTGTAGCTAAAATAAAACAACATGGATGACATCCTGAAGGATAGATGCAAATCCTGTCTGCTCCGCTGCTCTCCTGACCTCACCGACTGACCATCCACTGAAAAGGTCGAAAAGAGAAGTGCGTAATAATTCCTATGTCATCAGTATGAGTGTCAAGACATTAGAAAGTAACCACTTGCGTTTTTATCTCTTTGTATATTTCTGCACCTGAGCCGAGCGTCTGCTCTCTGATGTTGTTGTCACTGCGTGTTTGTGGATTTTTTTTTATTGATTTTTTTTTATCATTTTAGCAAATCAGAGCTATGCTGCTTGACTGTTTGCACTCCTTCCCTTCGAACATACATCCACCCATCCGTCCCTCTGCCCTTCTCCACCCATTTCGGCTCTCCTACCCTGCTGTCTGTTTCCAACAAGACAAACAAAACTACTCTACTGCATGCGAGAATATGTTTTAATTTACTCCAGAAAGTCACCGAAAGACAGTTGACATTCAGGTGACACAGTTAGCTGAGTTTAGTAGTGAAATGCCTTTTTCAATATGCAGCGCTGAGAACATTTTCAGCTTTATTACTTCTTTATGTAGTGCACTGGGGAAGGAAAGTGATGTTATTTCACCTATTTCCTATTTTGTTGGCAGATGTTTTAACTTTGAGATGACATTTTATGACTTGGTGATAGATTTCTATGGGTTACTATACTATAACTAAACCTCCAAGCAGCTGCAGAATGCAGACAGTTAAATTTGGGCAAGTCGAAGAGCACATACACACACACACACACACGCACACACACACACACACGCGCACACATGCACGCGCACACATGCACGCGCGCATGCACGCACACACGCAACATTCATGTCCTGCTGCATATTGTCCCTGAAGTCTATTTCCAGAGGTCAGATAGTATTACTCTGCCAATATAGCTGCAAAACTCCAACTCTGACACTTTTCTGACCGCAGCCTTATATGTCACGGCGCGTTTTATCAATTCCCCGTCTCCATTAAATGTATATTAACCACTGCACAGTTTAACAGCCGGCCATAAAAATACCTTGAGTATGGAGACACACAGAGCCCAGCTTTGATCTCACAGCTCAGACATCTGATCATCTCACTGGCTGCAACTTTGCTGTACTGCAGGAGGCAGATGAAGCTCCAGGTTGAGATGTTAAACTAAGGCACTCAGTCCAAACAACAACTTTCTTTTGGAGTAAAGAGTTATTTTCAGGCCAACAATAGGCAGATTCTGACCCGCATTTGTGATCGAGCTCTGTGGGCTCAGGTTATTGGAAGTTCACCACCTGGAGCTGGAGGTTTTTCACGTTAGTATGTGATCTTAACTGCTACTGTCCTGTCTGCTCGCTCCACTGTGTTTACTATAGAAAAAGAGGTCAATCTTGTCACAGACTGTTGAAAAGATTTAGCTGTTTTTTTTTCCTTTGTACGTCTCTGTCACGCACACACGTATACACACACAAACACACACACGTACACACACACACACACACACACACACATTCCAGGCATGGAAGATCACACTTTCTTAACCTGAAATTCAGAGCAAAACAAATGTACTGGTGCGCACATTGAACATGATCTTTTCTGTCTAAAGTGATTTGGTTTTGACGTACTCTAAGGTAAGTTTGGACAGTTAGTGGCTGTCATGTGACTGTCTGTTGCTATAGCAATCATCATCTTCGGTTCAGTAGACCCTTCGACCTTCCCTCTGAACTTGTCACACTGACACTATAACACACTGAAGAGACATTTCTTGAATTCCCACACCAGCACACTGAACCTTATCAGTCAGCATACAGACCTGCAACCAGCTGATGTCTGCTGGGAACTCACACAGTACAGTAATAGACTGTATGGAATTTATTGATGCATTCAGTACAGAGCCACACTCTTATTTTCAGTCGACATAAATTTTACACTCTTGCACGCGCGCACATACACATACACACACACACACACACACACTACAGGCTTGATCTCATCAGTCAACACAGACAGAGACACATGCAGCAGTTTTTCTGTCTTTCTCTCAGGCCCAAGACACAATAAAACAAGGGGATGTGGCCAGGAGCCAAATGCAGCGGCTACCGCCCCATGGGAAATTTCACTGTGTAATTACAGCAGACTCATGCAGAGATAATACACACATTCACCTCAGCTCATATATACAGGCATGCAGTTATGCACGCACAAGCGCAGATTTGTGTGCACAGCAGGAGGTACATTCATTTTTAACAAGGAGATAGCGGGGGGGTCATTTGTTTTCTCAAAAATCTGCTGTTCACGGGTGTTGAGCAGTGGATTGGAGAGTCATGCTGAGAAAAGACTAGCCTCACTTTGTCTTTAATTAACCTTTTTAATCCACTTAATGTGCACAGACTTGTTCGTGCTATTTCCTCCCTTTAACGATAAATCTACACTCAGACAGATGGACACATTCAGTCAGACATGCATCACAACAGGAGGTCAGAGACGTTTCTCTTGCAGGCAGTGTAGGCAACAGTTGAGAGAGGAAAGTGAGTAGAGAAGGTTAGATTTACCTAAAGCACTTAACTAAAACCACATTTTCAGCAGAAAGACCAGAGAGAAAATGTATAAATGGTATAAATGCCTGTATATTGTATAAAAACTGCATGAATGGCATGCAAATATATGCAAAAATGAGTATAGATGTGTGATTTCAATGGCGATAGATTTGGATTCAGCGATGTGATAAACCAGCAAAATTAGACTTCCATTTTAAAAGGTGAAATTCCAACAAAAACCAAAAACATCTGTGCACAATGAAAATGACGCATTTTTACAAATTAAACTACCTTACAACATATAAATTTCAAACTGCTCAAAAATGTTTGTTTACATGTTAATGTATCAATAATAATCATCCAATAATATATTATGTACAGCTATATAACACTCTGAATGGTGCTACTCCTCCTTCTACGTGTTTTTCTGATAATAATAAAGTTTTACATTAAGAGAAATGTAAAAAGCTAAATCTTAAATGAATAACAGAAGAGATTCTTCTCACTTTGCATCTTCAAACAGTTTCTAAAGACAAAGAAAGTCACAGAGAAAAAAAAAACAAAAAAAACATTGGCACTTGCACTCTCAGTCTCTTTGTGTGCAGCGAATGAATGGAGACTCAGTGCGTGTCCTACCTGTGTTGGATGAGTCAGTCAGTGACAGACACACAGAAGCTGCAGCAGGATCACACTGTTGGGACCTCAGAGAGGATACAGCTCCACTCACTCACTCGCCTCCTCTCCTTCTCTCCTTCTCTCCACTGTAACTGGCTGACTTGTTCAACCTTATCAGCCTTTATCCCTCTATTCTCTGTCTTTATCTCTCTTTCCAAATTTCTTCCCTCCTCCCTTCTCTCGCTCATTGTATCTCCTCGTGTTACCCTCCTCTCTCTCTCTCTCTCTCTTTCTTTTCCCTCACTCCTTGCTTTCTCCTCCCTCCCTCCCTCCTCCTCTTTTCTCCCCCTACCTCTCCTTGTATGGAAAGGCAGTTAACAGCCTCCACTCCTCTCCTCTCCTCCGCTGTCCTTCTCTTCTCTCCCTCTATCTTTTCTCTCCTCTGTCTCTGCCTTTCTTTCTCTAGTCTTTCAATGGCTGTGTAAACTCAGCAACCTCAGTGCTGACAAGGTAATCAACACCACATTGGCCTCTCTTAACATACACCACTCAGCAATGTGTATTTTCTTACCCTGTTCTTCGGCTGCCACTGTCAAGACTCGAGAGGTGTAGTGTTGCTGAATAATGGCAGCAAAATAGAGGGAGAAATGAGAAATATGGTTTCACGCACAGACATGCAACCTGGATAACAGACGAGTGGAGTCTGGATACAGGCTTTAGTTTCAGCAATAACGTACTGATTGCACTTGCTGAGAATCAAAGGTTTTTTTGGGGTTTTTTTTAATGGTTGCCGTCTTTTTCCGCGTCAAATAGTTCTTCTATGCTGTGATCCAGCTGTGATCTACAACGAGGAACCCCTTTTTCTAAGGTCAGGGTGTGTGTGTGTGTGTGTTCAGAGACGTGTGGTCACCAGTTCCCACAGCTGTTACACACATGGACAACCAGGGAGGTTTCTGGTGCCGGCCACTCACTTATCAACGTGTCAAGGCTCAGACTAAACGAGGCCGTGTGTACTTTTAGAAACTTTTGTTACTTTCCTGACTATAATCAACGACAATGACGCAACAAAGCGCCTCGGTCAGATTGATATTTCATTCAACAGTCAACTTCACACACACACACATACCCTGGCTAGAGCTTAGATCTGCACTATCAACCCAACCACGGATGACTGGCTAACATCAGTCAGATCTTTAAGACAACTTTGCAAATTTGGAAAATCCAAAGCCGAGACTTGGCCACGTCACAGTATGGCTCAGCTGCTAACCTTCCAGTAATAAGGAGAAACATAGAGGAGCAGACAGGAAAAAGAGGAGAAGTGGGGTTAGATTTGGTAACAGTTTGACTTGATTTGTGTCCTGCAGTCAGAAACAATCAAATAAACAATTACAGCCCCTCTCCATCTGTGGGTTGCTTTCTTCCTCTCCATCTTTCCTCCACGCTCATTATTCATACCGGCCTATGTATATATCTGTTTGTGCAACTGAAAGTAGGTTACGGGGAAAAAATCCAGACTTACCCGCTGCTGCCTGGTGATTAATGTGAGTGAGCTCAGCCTCCAGATTGACACATGTTAAAGTGAAACGTCACAAACACTGTGTTAAAAAACACAGGTGTGCATATGTGTGAGTGGACACACGAAATCACTGAAAATCTGAACTCACGCTGGCACGAACACCAATAAATAGTGGACATCGATTACTTGGGTCAGTCTGGTTTATAGTTTACAGTAAAAACACACTCTGCACACACACACACACACACACACACACACACACGTTAGAGTTAGGACACCAGATACAGCAGCAGAATGGGCGCAGGTTGCCTGACTGACGCAAATCTCCAAGATTGCTGAAGGTTTTCCTTTTCTCTCAATCACGTGTGCACGTCAATGTTGCGCGAGCCAAGTGAGTGAAGCAATGAGAGGAAAACCATGAGCTAATCACAGCGAGTTGGGCCGGTGCCATACTAGCTCCAGTGTCTCAGCTTCACCGCCGCAAAACCCTCTAGACATAAAGACAGACAGGCGCAAGTAAAGAGCATCATTAGGAACAGATGGATAATACTGTTGGTGTGTTGGTGTTTCGAATATTATAGAAGAAGAGTGAGGAAATGCTTGCCGGAGGAAACAAATAATAGGTTAAAACAAACAATAAGTTGGGTCCATTTCTCAATGTTTTTTTCTGATTTCTCTACGCCATTCGTGGCACATTTGTTCGTTCTTAACAGGTAAATCTTTAAAAATGGGTCTAAAAAGTACATCATTTAAACAAACAGGAGTAAACAGTTGTAGATTAATACACATTTGGTGATCAAGTGAGTATTTACAGCAGCAGTGATGTATAAACTACAGTGGAGGGTTCATTGTGATGTGGGGGTGAGTCACCCAGTGTTTTTAATAGTTGTTGTTGATGTTTTTTAGATCAACTCATCGTTGGTTTTGTTCTTTTCGTGGGATTTTTTGGCAACAATAAAAATGCAGAATATCACAAAACTTAAAGTATAAGTCAATTAATGAATTAGTTCTGGACAAAATAAAAGATGCATTGCCATATTTTAAAAAAAACAACAACAAAAAAAACAAAAGCTGCTGCTGCAGTCTGATGGTGATGCAACATCTGAGTCACTCAGAGGATGGAAGAATATTTAATCATTTCAAAGACAACCAAAGGCAAATATTTATCCTCTCAGCTTTGGGATTGGTAGTACGATCCCTCCAAGTGGGATAAGTCATCTATCTGGAGATTAATTCATCACACAGACATGTGCATATGCTAGCAACACACACACACACACACACACCGTGATATGTCAAACTGCTATTCTTTCATCCCATAAAAGCTCAAAATTATTATACCTGGTTGATGTTCTCAGCTCAAAACCTCGCTCAAATAATCTTACATGACCTTTGTTTCATATTCAGCTGCATTTTTTCTCTTTGTGAACCACTCACTAAAACCAATAGAAGTTATCTAAACACTCATTTTCTTTCCTCCTCTTGAACTAAACAAACAAATAATCCGGCTGCCCTGCACGGAGCTGTCAGGGTGATGTATGACGCTGGGAGACGTGGATGATGCTCTGCTGCACTTTGTTGCACAATCTCGAGTGGGACTTTGGAGGCAACGAGCCACTGTGTGTTTGAAGTGTGTGTGAATCAGGTCTGTTAAAAAAATACTGCTTGCGTCCTGGGCCTCCTTAAACCACAGAAACCTGTATACACACGCTGTTATGTAATCTGCCTGTCCCTCACTTTGAAAATGGCCAGCACAGTAGTATGTGACTGCCAGGCATAAATATTACTCGAGGCCGTCG
Organism: Pampus argenteus; assembly: GCA_036937835.1. NCBI lineage: Eukaryota > Metazoa > Chordata > Actinopteri > Scombriformes > Stromateidae > Pampus > Pampus argenteus. The sequence continues at coordinate 18,594,297 of CM072861.1, read as the reverse complement.
TTGTAAGTCTGCGACGGGGATCTTTCAATAAATATTCACGTCCCCTTCATATTACTTTACTTTTACAACTAAATAAATTCAAACCTACATGCCATTCCCATCATCCTTAGCTGTATTTTGCGCTTAATGCTAATTAAACAGTGGTTACTGTATTTGTCCAACATGCTGACAAAGCAAAAAGGTGAGTGTTAGTCTAGTCTGAATCCTTTAGATGAAATAATAATGAAGTGAAAAAACAGGAAGCATCTTTAACCTTTCATGTATATTCAACGCTGCTAACTTCTAAAGGCCAGCAGGCTCCTGAACTGGACGTCAACTTTCAGTCCCTTCACTTGTTTGAGAGTACACACTCCTGGTTATGTGCATGTGGTAGCAATTTTGGGGCTGATAATCCCCCGCCCTCCTCTCCCCTGTGGGTCTACACAGAAGCCCCTTTCCCGTAGGCCCCACCTACTCTGCCCACTCATAAAGCTGTGCCCATCTTGGCACTACATAGTCCCTCGTTGCCGTTTAAAAGAACCGACAAACTGCGGTAGTAAACAATTTTATAAGAAAAGCTCTGTAAACGCAGCTCCATGACCTCAAGCAGCTACGTGTAATCAGTGGGACACCGATTAGATACTGGCAACTGGCATTAATTGTCACTAACTGACCACTATAATCAAGTACAGAAACATTTTCAACTGACATGACGGAAGGAAGAGATAATGGTTCAGTTCACAACAGGATTATAGGAACCAGTCGATGAATGTTTAATTTTTAAGATTTTATTAAAATACGGTGTGGAGTTTACCATTGGAAGTTACCATCACAAACATGATTGTTTCTAATAAAAAAGTAAACAAAACAAAAATAAAGCTTAAGAGCCTAGTTACAGGAGTTTTTTTTTTTTTAATTTTTGTTTTTTTTTGTTTTTGCAGTCTGGTGAAAGAGGAAAAAAAAAAATCAATTCACAATGAGAGTGAGTGAAAAAAAAAAAAAACACAAACACGTTCACATGTTGTAAAAATACATTTCCCAATTTTAACATTACACAGTCACTTTCAAACATTCATTCATTCATTCCTCGTTAGATGGTTAGATGTCAGTGCCAAAAGAAAGCAAAACAGGAAAAAAATAAAATAAAAGTTCAGACCTGTGCACAAAGAGTGGAGAGCGGTTTCTAAAAAAACAAAAAAAAACAAAAAACACAGGAGGCTGTTCTACATTCTGAGGGAGGAAAACGTGGGACGAGGGACACGAGACAGAGGGCGACTGCTGGAGGATATGTGTGCATTTGAACCCTGAGAGAAAAAGTGACCGATTCTCACCGTAATAGTTTTTAGCTTTCTTTTTTTTTTTTTTTTTTAATATTTATTTATTTTTTGACAGACCACACCAGTGTCCGCTGTGAACCCCCTCTCCTCCTCCCTCCAGACCCACTGGGGCTCTGACAGAAGTGTGAAATACACTTTAAGAGCCCCAGAGTGGTGACGGCGGCGGCGGTGGGTGGGGGCATTCTCACACCCGAAAGTGAAATATCAGCTGTGGTTTTGTGAGCATACACGCTGTGCTTATCTGTTAGCCTATGCACATACACACTGCCGGGCTGAACTTTTTAAAAACTACAAAATGAAGAATAAGAATTTTACACTGTATGAGTTTGAGCCAAAAAGCTAAATGTGGTTCATCACTGAAAAAAAACAAAAAACGTGAGGTGCTGCAGATTTAGGCTTAGTTGGGGTGTGAGGAGCTTTTTGCGGAGCCTGTTCTTTTCCACTGGGTGTGTCTCCTGACTTCACCTGCTGTGGTCAACTGTATTAAGGCAGTGAGTGGTTCCATGGCGACTTTCTATAACAGCTACTTTTACAGGGACAGAATAAGTAAGGCCCAGAGGATATCAGTTGGGAAGGACAGTTGGGATAAGACGGAAAAACAAAAACAAAAAATTAAAAAAACAAAAAAAACAACAAAAAAAAAAACATCACTGGGAGAGGGATCTCTTGTTTTCTCTGAAATGTTTCAGTACAACATGTAGAACACAGACAGCATATCCATAAAAATGAAATCCTACAATAAAACAGAACGGTTTTCATAACAGTGCACTGCTGAACTGAAAAAAAATATATATATAATCATCATCAACAGCAAAATTTAAGATTACTATTATGCTCATAATCAGAACTATGGGGGTTATTTTTTTAAAAATATATACTCATCACATGACAGAGGAGCCTAGCATCTCAGGACAAAGACATGCTCCATGTCGCTCATAGACTCTGAGGGGAAAACTGTACATCACTGGAAACTGACCACGACAAAATGGCAACTTGGGTTGAAAAAACACTCTGGGGTCGGGGCGGAGGAGGGCCTGGGGAGCAGAGGGGAAACAGCAAGATGACACTAAGTTTCAAGCCAATAGCTTTTCCCCCTAAATAAAATGATCTCACATGCACTATAGATAGAGCAGCTTGACAATGAAGGGGGTCCAAAAGAAATAACAGCATCTACTTCTACTTTTTCTAGTAAAAGAAAACGATCACGACAACCACCTTTCTTTTCAGTTTTCATTAGCCGGTAAGATGGAGGTCAAAACACATCCACTACAGTCTGGAAACGGGAAAGCGTTGTGCTGAATTTTCCATAATGAGGAACCAAAAATAAGGTAAAGGCAAAGAGATAAACATTGGTTTTGAAGCCTGAGTATTCAGTAACCTATAGAGAACCTACAAAGATTTTGTCAATTTATTTCATGGGGCAATGTTCTTATTTTTATTTTTTTGTTATATCATTACTGCTACAATTTCACAACCCTTCTGGTAAAGAATAGTAAAGAAGTATCTAGAAAATCTGTACAAAAAATAAAAGGGTATGCACGGTACATTCAATATCTGTTACTGAGGTACTAGAAAGGTGTTCCCTTGACACCAGGGCAACAGCGTTAAAGAGTTACTCCTAGGGACTATTCCTTTGGAAAGACAACAGCTTGTTATCATAACAAGAGTGAGGGAACACACACACACGCACACACACACACACACACACGCATATACACATTCACACACACACACACACACCACTGTCATTATCAAAGCCACCATGCAAGAACACTGTCCCCCTTGCTCCTACAGGGTATCTAAACTCTACTGTCTCCTCACGTTTAAAGGAACTGGTGGATGCATACTGGTTCATGAGCAGATGTGTAGGGTGGGCCATGACAGTGGGAAAGAAGTGGAGAGTGAAGTGGGTGGGTGCTGGATTGTGGTAGTGGTGGGGTGTGTGGTTAAAACAATAAGGCGGTGGTTGATCCCTGGTCACTGAATGTCGGCAGTGTGCGATCGCTTCACTAAAGCTAACCTGCAACTGTCCCGTCTGTTTGCCTTGAAGTGAAAGCTGCAGAAAGCGTGCAGCTCTCTCAGCTGAGTGTTCAGACAGACGGCTCCCTCTGCTGGCCCATGCCCCCACCCCCAGTAAGAAAAAGCTGCTGCGTTTGATTCTGCGTGGGCACTGTGTGTAAAGACCCTACACAGCGTCGGCGCTCTCTGATATGAAACTCTAAGCTATAACCTCATAACAAAATGATCCATGAGGGGCAAAAAACGGGTAGAAACAGCGATGACTGTCCTTCAACTAGACGGTCACAGCAGTAAGATGTGACAAAGGATGTTGCATATCACTCCGTCAAATGGGAACATTGTTCAGTGGGGGTTCAGAGTTGAAGTATGAGCTGAGCAGATAAAATACACTTTGACAGTCTGAGAGCTCCACACTGACAACGCTGCGGATCCTTCTGCTGAGGAAGCTGACGACAGTGTCGGGGAGAGTTAAGGGCAAAACCGGGTGGAGCACAAGATGTACTGCTTGTGATTCTGTCTGGTTGACTTTAGTACACATTTTACCCCCATCACAAGAAAGGTGGAGGGGAGGGGAGAGAGCGCAGTAACATGAGCCATTAATGTACAAAGTGGGGCTTTAACTTTTCTGCCTCTGTGCCTTTTCTGATCAGAGGACTGAAGACTGTAAAGCCTCATGTCAGAAATGCTTTTTTTTTCTTTTTTTTTTTTAAACAAACAAACATTAACACCTAAAACCACAACAGATCAACTTTCCATTAAAACAACAGCCAACTAAGGAAATAAACCAATCCAATCTTTGAATCCTTGAGAACAGTTATTGCTGACGTTGTGGGGGAGTGAAGGGGGAGGGAGGGAGGACGGGGTGGCAGGTTGGTGGGTGGGTGGGTGAGATGAGAATGGAAGGGTGTGTGTGTTCTGGGGGTGGGGATGGGTCTATCCTGGGCTGGTTATGTGATCTGAGAAACAAGACTGTAGATCCACGTCAGGTCAAACGGTGATGTACTGGAGGGTCGGGCTGTGTCTGATGCAGAGAGGTGGGGTATCGGGGTGGGGTTGGTTTCCAGAGGTGACGGAATGTGCTGGCAGCGGCGGAGGGGGCTATTGGTCGGAGGGGATGTCTCTGTCGGCTTCGGCCTTATTAGGCTGCCCTGGAGAGGGGGCGCGCGGGGGATGGGAGACCGGCGCGATGCCGTGTGCCAGGGTTCCTGAAACCAGGCTTTCAACCCCTGCGCCAGCTCCTGGGAGACCCCCCGCTGCTGCCACATTGATCAGACCTGGAGGAAATCTGTAACACAACAAGAGAAAAATAAATAAAAATAAATGAAAGCTGTCAGCCTCATCCTGATGTTTAATCATTGGCCACTCCCCTCACCTGTAGGTAGCGCCGTTAAGTTCTGGGTGAACAGTGGCGGCCTCCATGCTGGGCCACTGAGAGGCTGCCATCAGATACTCCTTATTCACACAGTTCTTCAGACTGTCAGGGATACGCCCTAGAAAAGGAAAAAACCAGACCATTACTACTGACAGCTTTCTCTTTTTTTGGATATTTGATATACAGTCATGGAAAAAAATTATTAGACCACCCTTGTTTTCTTCAATTTCTTGTTAATTTGAATGCCTGGCTCAACTAAAGGTACATTTGTTTCGACAATTATAATGATAACAAAAATAGCTCATGAGAGTTTAATTTAAGAACTAAGAACTATTCATTTTCCATGGTTTTCTTGATGATAACCAAAATTACTTAAATTCTTACATAGCTATCTTATCAATAGCTATGGCATTGTACCGCCAAAAACACTACTTTTAAGCATTCCATGTTTTCTTTTCTGTTTGCTTTAAACACATGATACACACAAGAGTTAATACTTGATTGCATAACCATTGTTTTTGCTGCTGTCACAGCAGCCCATTCCTGTTGGACAAATTTAAACAAATTTTCTTTGTTTTTGGGCTTGTGGTTCTCCATTTTGTGTTTAATGATTTTCCACAGGTTTTCAATTGGATTAAGATCTGGTGATTGAGCAGGCCAAGGCATGGTGCGAATGTTGTGGTTCTCCATCCAGGCTTAACTGACCTTGCCGTGTGGCAAGGGGCATTGTCTTGTTGGAAAATCCAGTCATTCGAGGCAGGAAAGAGTTTTCCAGCTGATGGAAGAAGACTGTTTTCAAGGGTAGTCCTGTACATGACCTGGTTCATTCGGCCTTCACACAATTGCATTTGCCCTGTTCCACTCAGACCGAAACAACCCCAGATCATGACTGATCCACCCCCATGTTTTACTGTAGGGGCAAGACAGTCTGGGTTGTAAGCTTCTCCAGGCTTCCTCCTAACCAGTAAGTTGGCTGGAGTGGGCATCAATTCAAAATTGGATTCATCACTGAAGAGAGCCTTAGCCCAATCGTCAACAGTCCAATCCTTGTGGTCTCGAGCAAAGAGTAACCGGGCCTTCCTCTGCCTTTCATTGATGAAGGGCTTCTTGCGTGCTCTGTGTGACTTCAAACCAGTTTCAACAAGTCGGTTTCGAACTGTCCTTGCCGAACAAGTCACATTTCTCAACAGTGCCCACTCATTTTTAAGTTCCCTGGAGGTCTGACGACGATTCCTGACACAGGAACGGATGAGTGCACGGTCATCTCGTGGGGTAGAAAGACGTTTCCTGCCACGGCCAGGTAGCAATTTGGTAGTGCCATGTTCAGCTTGTTTTTTTGTTGTTGTAATGAACGGCTGTCTTGGAGATCTTCAGTTTTTTCACTACCTGTCTCTCACTCATGCCAATTTCCAGCAGTGCCAAGATGGCTGCCTTTGGGGCTTCACATAATTATTTTGTTTTAGGCATTATGTGAGAGCTGACAACTTCTGAGTTGTGCTACGGCTTGAATGTAAGCAGGAAACCACTCTAGGCCTTTGCATGTGCAGTGCTGCTTGTGACATGAAATGGCCTCTTATATACTCTGGGAATCAATTAAGCTTAAGAATGTCAAATAGGACATAAAGTATTATGTGACCAGCTGCATTTTTTGTTGTGTTCATTGTATTATACGTTTAGTGGTACCAGATATTAGAATGAACAAGAAATTGAAGAAAACAAGGGTGGTCTAATAATTTTTCCCATGACTGTATATTGGGCCTGTGAATATTCTCATTCATCCAGGTCATAGTTGTCTCAAGTAGATTAAATCGATCGCAACTGGACTTGGTTATTTGTCCTTGAAGACGTTTCACCTCTCATCCAAGAGGCTTCATCAGTTCATGCTCGTTTGACTAGGCCAGCTTCTGTTTCAACTTGTTTCTAACTATTCGCTATTAGCTTTTGTAAAATATAATGTACAGGTGGTGGATGCGAGACTGCGGACAGAGTTAACTGAAATATCTCTTTGGTATACAGGTGTATTAGTAAAGTATTGTTACTCGCAGAGGAGAGGCTGCAGCGTGATAATAAATTCAACAAAACATTAAGAAATACCATTACGGCTTTAATAATTTGGCCTGTTTAATACCTGGCGTCGGTACCCATCCCTACGAGGAAATAAATAAAATGACCATACCTTTAATTATTCTGGAGAAAATAGACGTATAAATCGATGCATAGCTGGCAGCTGGAACAATGATGTCTGGAACAACGAGCTGAGAATCCATTTCCCTTGACGTTTAATTCATGCTTTTAATCATATAGAAAGCGAAAGCGGAAAACCTTTGGAGGCAACTGACACTGACCAATTGCAAGTCGTGTAGCAACACGGATAATGGCGGCCTCAATGAGGGTCTATTTCTTTGCCAAATTTCAAGTCTTTTAATGTTATTTGAAGCAAATAATATGACGGAACAAATAATTCACTTTTTGACGAAGCTCTTGTATATACACATTTCATCAACACTGCGTATCTTCTATTGCCATATATATAGTAAACTTTACTATGGAGAGTATACTGAGAGCATGGAGAGCATGTTTGGCGTAGACATTAAAGAATGTAAATCTGATTGGACCAATATTAAAAGAAACATCTCTACTTACCAGTGATGGCACGGCGCACTTCCCTGGCTGCCTCCTCGCGAGCCTCAACGGAGGCCTGCTCACTGTACCAGGATGTGTGCGGGGTACAGATCAGGTTGGGGGCATCCTTCAGAGGGCCTGTTGAAAAACTGAATAGGGAGGGGGGGGGTGTTGTTACAGAAGGGAAATGAGGTTGTGTATCATGCATATCGCTAGTTGTACATGTGCCAGCGTGGCTCTGGTGTGTCTTGGTTACCTGAAGGGTTCTGTCTCGTGGACGTCCAACGCAGCCCCTCGTATCCGTCCTTCCTTTAGGGCCTGAGCCAATGCTTTCTCATCAACCAGACCACCTCTTGATGTGTTCACCAGGAAGGCTCCCTGACGCATCTGTATCACAGAGTTATCAATATTAAACAATGTGGAGCAGACCAAACCATAAAGAGGTAAGACTTTCAATCATTTGCAGTCTTTTTTATTCTTCCAATCATGTGTTGTTTTTTTTCCGTATCCCCAGTGGGTCCGACTTACCTGTTTGATAGTGAAGTCATTAATGAGGTGGTGGTTGTGCTCATTGAGGCTGCAGTGCAGGGATACACAGTCAGAGTGGATGAGCAGGTCCTGCAGGGTGCCCATGCGCTGCAGGCCCAGTGAGCGCTCCACACCGTCTGGCAAATAGGGGTCATAGAAGATCACGCTAAAGCCAAAGGCCTTAGCCCGCAGTGCCACCGCTTGGCCAACACGTCCTGGAAGGCAGAGAGAAATGGAAGTTAGTAACAGTAACTGTGAAACGCTGAGCTAAAACAGATATCAGCCTAGACTGGAAATTTCTTACTGAAGCATAAATACCAAACAAGTCCTACAGCACATTGTCTGACCATCAACTGTCAGCTTGGATTTATCAAACCACAGATTAAAGGCACAGCTGGAATCTAGTTATGATGCCCGCTCACAAATCTAGCCACCTACATCCCTGCTCTTCACTCACCTACATCCCTGCTCTTCACTCACCTAGACCAATGATGCCCAGCGTCTCGCCACGGATACGAGCAGCACCGCCCGCCACCTCCCTGATCTGCTCCACACTAGAGGCACGGGTTCCCTCCCTGAGGGCCTGGTGCATCCAGGTGACTCGCCTGTACAGGTTGAGGATCAGACATAGCGAAGTGTCGGCCGTCTCTTCCACCGAGGACGCTGGCACATTACAGACTGCAATGCCTGCAAGAGGAGGGGAATATTAACCATTGAGCTTGTTATTTTATGCGTTAGCTTATAGCTGAACTACAAATGTTTGTACTATGTATAAGTTCTCACCAAGCTCAGCTGCTGCTTTGACGTCAACGTTGTCGAAGCCAGAACCGATCCTGACGATTACTCGAAGGCCTTTAAACTTTTCCAAGTCATCTCTTGACAGAGTGATAGTGTGGTACAGCAGGGCGGCCACTGCCTCATTTAGAACCTACAGAAGACAAACACGTCTTAAATCATCTCATTGTTCATCACATTAAATTACACTTTAAGCCACGGAGTTGGATAAATATAAATATTGCCAGGCTGGGTGGTGGAGACAGCATCAGAGATGTATTGCTTACCAAAATGGAGAATATGAGAATAAGGAAGGCTATATATCTGCAGATGTTACATCATAATGACCCTCATGAATTGTGATTACAGTAGGGACATGTGCGGGCCCGTCTACTCTACCTTCTCGTGAATCTCTTGTGTGGACTGGGCATCACAGAAGGCCACTGTGGCCACATCTTTGAGGATGGGCATTTCCACAGTGCAGTCGCGCCCGTCCAGCAGGGCCACCAGTGGGCGCGGGTGCATTGGCCCATTCAGGATAGGGGGTCGGATACCTGAGCCAAGCAAGAAGAAACAATCACAATAAGTACAGGCTAAATATTAAATTACAAATGCAGGACACAACGTTTTTAAAATAACAACAATAATGCCAACACTTGCCATTAAATATTATTTTATCTCTTTCTTACTGGAATGTCAAGAGCTGGTAAATTAAAGCTAGAGGTTAGTGACTCAACAGTCTGCATTTCTCATGTCTGGACAACCCGACGTGATGCATGTCATCACCACCTCACGCAAAATCCCCACTGCACACATGGCTACAGTTAACAGGGCTAACAGCAACACTTCTTAGACAGTAATAACTCCAGACTTTTATGACTGTCTTTTTCCAACGCATCCACCCACCAGCACCCAAAGGGAACTACTAGGATGGCGTGTGTGTGTGTGTGTGTTCTTTCAGAAGCTGTGTGTTCTATGGTTACAAAAGTAATGTGTAACTGAATCTGTGATGGGGCATGGAGAACATCCAGCTTCCTGACCTATTTGGTATTGAACTCCAGCTCTGTTTCGGAAGGCATGGAGCCGTTGTACACCGTCCTGCTTTTATCGATCCAGCTCTGTTCTGCTCAGACTCTTCATGAGGGAAATGTTAGATTCTGGTCAGTGAAGCAGAGCACTTGATAAAGTGTGAAGTCTGGGAACTTGACCTGCCTACTGTATGAGGAGAACGCACGTGCGCGCACGCACACACACGGAGGAGGGGGCTGGGCCAGAAGGGGGAAGAGGGGATAGGAGTGTGACGGCTGGGGGAGGGGTGAAAAAAAACTGCGGGGTCTCAGAAATGAGGGGGGGGGTCATGAGGGGATCTGAGTCATGACCTAAATCCTCCTGTCTGGAAGAGTCCTTCCTTCCTTCCTTACTTACTTCCTTCCTTCCTTCTCTTCTTAGTTTTCCCACTTTTCTTTAGACACCTTGCTGGAAAACATCTGCATCATGGCCAGTGGCCAATTTCCATTATGTCAACAAAAGAAACGTTGCATGATAAAAACAAATCAGTTACGTAAATCTGCCAATGCACAGGTATTAAATAAGAGGAACAGCAAATGCTTTTTGCGTCTCCTTTCTTTCTTTTTTCTTCTCCTAAGTATTTTGGCTTGGACTTACCCCATACAGACTTGTACACACTATCTTGTCCCTGCTGTGTGACAGGTAGGTAGGGTGTGTGTGTGTGTGTGTGTGTGTGTGTGTGTCTGGGTGGGGGAGTGTGTCTCTAGCTAGAACATTTACTTGGACAGAGAGCAAGAGGTAATGGTGAGACTGCAGAGGAGGAAAGGGAGCTGGTAGCCAAGAGTGGAAAACAAATATTTGTGAACACTTCCTCTGACGTCTGAGATTTCCCAACGCGTGCATGAAATGCACTTTGGCAGACAAATAAGAAAATTTTAAAAAATGCCCGGTATCCTTATAGAAACGTACAATCTACTGCTCTCCATTTAGCTGTGCGACTAACAATCATTGCAGACGGTTCAAGAATGCTAACAGACCTACTATTACACACTGAAAGCACAAAGAGACCATTACGATGTAGAGAAACCCAAAAGGGGTTCATCACAAAGGCTTCCTCTGAAAAAGTTGCTGTGGAAATATACAAGTAGGCCTACACACAGAGTAATTTGAGTAAAGGACACTGGCATACCCAAGGCCTACGAAGCACAAGCATGGCCGCACACAATACATTTCATTCAGTGATTCATTCATTCTCCCCCCCCTCCCTTTCTTTCCCCTCATTCCCTCCTCCTCTTCACTCTCCCTCTGGCCGCAGTTAGAGGAGTAAGAGGTGAGGGGGGAGGGGCAGAAAACGATGATAATGCAGCAAGCAGCACCACCCAGACGCAGCTAGACACACACACACACAGTAATTCAGTTCCTTCTCAACGGCTGCTAATACGTGCTGAACATAAAAGGGAAACTGCACACACACAGCTGCACCACACCCAAAACCTTACATCTCTGCCCCCACACATCACAAATTTCACACACACATTCCAAAATAGAAAACACATGAGCGCAGGGCCTAACCTTGCATTATGAAGTCTGTCAACCCGTCTTCCTCTCTCTCTCTCGCCTTGCTCTCCCTCTATCGCTCTTTTTTTCTCCCTCCCTCTCTCTCACTCGCTCTATCTCTCTCTCTCTCTCTGTCAGCCTGCTCTTGGCTGGCTGGATCCCAGCTGTCATCCACGCCCAGCCCCTCCCCCACACCCAGCCTCCAATCACAGACAGCTCCATTGAGGGCCAGCCAACCAGCACTAACCTCATTAGCATAGCCGGAGCTGAGGCCGAGGGCGGTTTGGGCTGTTGTCGTTTTTTAAAGAGACAGCTGGCCGGTTTCCCTGTAGCTGCGGCCACGACCCTTCACCTTGTCCTCTCCCTCTCACCCGTCTCCAGAGACTCCCCCAGACTGTTCCCTCCATTTTAGCTCACTATTATGTCTGATCTGCAGCATCTACTCACTCCACAACTCCAGATACTGGCTTTTCCAGGAAAGTCACACGTGTACTATACCATCCATCACCTGATATACTTTTATGAAACAAAAGCACAATTATTTTCTAATATCTTTAGTTTGAAATTCTGCGCAACATCCATGTATTACTCCAAAAAGATGACCTACACCACTCTCAAATGCACTAAGAGGAAGTAAGAAATATAATCTGAATTAACATTAATATTAAATTAACTAAACTACTACTTCAGGAAATGAATGCTACAGATGGAAACTGTTCACCAATAGCATAACATTACACTAAAACAACGGAGATATCTTCGAAACCACAATATTCCTAGCCTGCCAGAGTTGTACATTAAAAGCAACCATTAAAAAACAGACATACAAACATGATATGGAAGTGTCTGCATCTGGTTTCAAAAGGATGCACACGACTGATCATTTTCCTAGTTTAAACAGTCAAAATGTCTACATAGTTAACACAGCTGAACCAAAAAAAGTGGTTTCAACACGTGGACACAGCAAAATGTATGTCTGACTGTATGGGTATGAAGACCCATGTAAAGTTTTACCTTAATACTATGCATTTAAATAACAAAATAGACCTTATAAACACACACGCTCCAACATATTTACTTTCACTTTGTGTATAAGTATGTATGACACCTCACCCTCACAAATGCGGTCAAGTCTCTGCCGCTTGACCTGTTTATGTTTGTCCATCAGAGCCATAGACCAAGCAGTCTGAACCTGAGACAGAAGAACAGATCCAAGTGCTAGGAGCCCCTTGATAATGTCCACTGAGTTCCACCTGCAAACACATAGGTAAAACAATCAGCAAAGACAAAAAAAAAACTAAAACAAAAAACAAATATATATATTTTCTGCTGGAAAAGTCATAAAAACCCAGATATAGGACAAGGTTAACCTCTACATAATAGAAAATATACTGCAACATCAGTTTATGCATGCTTAAAAAAAATAACAATAACTAAAATTAATTATAATTCTGGTAAATTAAAATTAAGTCAATTTTAAAGTAAATTGTCTTCCATTACTCAGGCTGGACTTATAGACAAATACTCACCTGGAGAACAATGTTTGTTGTGCCAGTCAGGGTAACAACTTAGTTTACACTGTAAACAAAGAAATAGCATATTGACTTTAGATTAGGCCAATGTCATGATGTTGATATGACTGCCGGTGGCTCGTTAAGAAGACAAAAAACATGTCACCAAAATTGGCAGGACACACAGCAGTCACTGAAATACAGTGTTATGTGTAATTCCTGATGACAAACGTGTTTTAATATGGGTCATTTGAGCTCATACTGGCCGATACTCACTCTTACAACACTTACAACATACTTTTTTTTTTACTTGTCAAGAGTTCTTGGTCACGGTTACCAACTTTGTGGTCAACTTTTTAATCTACCAGTAGTAACACCACACTCACATAAAGCGCATTTTAACATCTACCAGTTAATGTTTTAAGTGGCAAACTGAACGGTAGTTTAACTTAATTTAGTTAATTTCCAGAGCTAAAGGTATCATCCTTATTCGCAACCAAGTTACCGTTAACTAACTCACGTTAGCTTAGTAGCGCTAGTTAGCCCATCTCTCAGCTCTCGAGAATCGGGAACATACAATGAATGGCGGAAGATATTTGTCTGCTCAGTGCAAATACTCAACTTATTTACATCAACTTATCTGATAAATCCAACTATATTACCTAATATGCCCATTCTCGGTTAATTTAGTTAAATGTTAACTTCTGAATAGCGACACGAGCTAACGTTAAATAACTACATAGCAAGGCAGCTAGCTAGACGATGTTGGCTAGCTAACCCAAACACAAACATTTGATGGTTCTAAATAGTCAACATTTTAATTGAAAAAAACAAAAAACCCACTAACTCTCTAACATGTACAGCTTATAGTAACACTTGGTGGAAACTACGTTGTGAATGGTGTCAGTTTTGACCGTTAACGTAACTATATATGAGACGTTGGCACCATTGCTAACATTAGCTAGCTAGCGCCGTTAACTAGCGTGCGACGGAGTGTGTAAGAGATGCGAGCAAGGGGGACCCATTTCGTCCGGTTTGTTATCAGCGAGTGGCGCTACAATGTGAAATATCTGACCCACAAGCGTAAAAATAATTAATTCTACATGGAAATGTGCATCGCCCACATGACTGAATTCAAGCAGGACTACTGTGTAAACCAGTCACCAAAATCTTGCAAAAATTGTCAATTATTTACCCCGAATAAACTCTTTCGAGAGTGCCGAGACAGTGTGCGTGCGTCGGTGGTGTTCCCTCTCTCCCGATCGCCATGAAATTAGACAAAAGAGGAAGTGGCTTGTTGGTGGGGGGTCAGTCTGTGAAAAAAGCGTCAGTGGACTGGAAGGAGCGCCCTCACCTTCCACGGCGGAACGGCTACCTCAATCTGACAGACATGGAAGAACTTTCAATATATCAAACCGACTTTATGTGATTTTCAGAAACTTTTTTGGTGAACTTTAACTTCACCCGCAGATTATTTACAAAGAACTAAACATGTGTTCCACCCAAAAAAAAAAAAATAACGTTAAGTTATTGTTATAACTAGTTATAATTCATCTTAACTTTTGCAACGTTGACCCCAGACAAAAAAAATAAATAACTTAACATACATTAAAACCTGTTAATAAAGTTAGACTAGACTAAATAGTGCCCATTTCTGTGAAAGATCAGTATTATAGTGAAATCAGCCACTAGGTGTCACAATAATCTAATCTATTGGCTCCTGGGTTCATCATTCCTCATCTATTTGCTTTTGAATAGAAGACAAGACACTTTTTGGAAGAAAATAAAATATCATTCTCTATTAAATTTTATTTGTACATAAATTGTGCAACAGGTATATTTCCATCTGAAAACACATGAAAAATCATTTCTGAAAGGCCACCAAATAATCTGTATCACTACTGCCTTTGTCACATACACTCTCAGAACTGGCTCATCGTTGTGTACTCCAGACACTGTACAGTCCATTACATTGTGCCCCATGGAGTCCAGCTGCAGCATCAATTCAGTTATTCATTTGACTATTATAGTGCATGTGCTACCCATTCAAAACTATCTGAATCAGCGCAAATGGAGATTGCAAAAATGTCTGGCTGTGAAAATAAGTCCAGAGCACCAAGAACTCTGTATTTCAAGCTTAAGGCATGGTCAGTTTACAGTATTATCAGTATTACTGTTGAGAAGGTGTGTTAAAGTTCAAGCAGAAATCAAAAACATATGAACAAGAAAGGGGATCTTTCCTTTTTGCCAGTATGAGAAAGGTTTCCTATCTGATGAAAGTAGAGCAACTCCTAAAAGACAAACTAAAATCGATGACAAAACAGCAGCAAAAATATATGCGTCTTTAGGGTGCATGAGGGATTTCAGAGATTGCTGCAAAATCCTGGAATGTATCCTGTTAAACCTACATTTACATACAGATCAATATTCTTATGTTGCTTGGGCAAATCAAATGTCCTTTAATAGCTTAAATAGGCATGTCCAGTATCCAATAGGGTATTGAGGAATGCTTTTTCCTATTAAACTATTGGTGTTTATTGTCAAATCCCTTCTGAGCAAACATTAGGAACCTTCTGCTTTCTCCAGTATATAGGGTTTGATGAGTATATGCAAGGATATCAAGATGCATACCAATGGTTAATGATAATTAAGACTTGCATCAACATGTACTTCTGTGTGCATGAAGACTCGCTTGCAGTATTTGCTCATGCACATTTCCCTAGGCAGGGTCGAACAGGCAGGCACTGTGACGTTGTGAAATGTTGAACAGTGAGCTAGCTCAAGTGTTACAATCATAACAGCTCCTAACTGCTTGGGTCTTGATTATGAACTAGACATATGCCTTAG
The DNA here is from genome assembly GCA_036937835.1 of Pampus argenteus. Lineage (NCBI taxonomy): Eukaryota > Metazoa > Chordata > Actinopteri > Scombriformes > Stromateidae > Pampus > Pampus argenteus. Next base: position 18,578,743 of record CM072861.1, on the reverse strand, counting down.
GAGGGCAGCAGGTTCCCAAAGACTCTGACAGAAGAGCGCACAAAGCCTACATGTGAGCTCAACATGTTTATGAATGCTGTAATCGCACTGAGCACCAAGGAGTGGTCAGTTCTCTTCTATAAGGTTCAAGTCCAGTTCTGTGCAGTCTCTTTCAAAAATTGTTTGTCCTCCATCTGTCACAGTTCTTTTTATTTCATCTTCTTCCTCCTCCTCTTCACTTTCACTTAGTGGCCCAATGCTCGCTCGTCCCAAGAACTCAGCAGGGGAGAAGGCCGAGTGCTGCTCTGCCTGGGAAGACACTGGAACTATGCAGCCACTCATACCACACACTAGGGATTCACCATTACCAATCTACACAGGAGAAAGAAGCATTATGACATTATATAAAACATCCACACCCAAAAGGTAATAAAATACAGGTGTGGTGATGACATTACAGATGGTAACAAGGAGTCCGATTGCGTTCAAGTGCCCCCCCCACCTACAATGCTCACACACAAAATGGACTAAAATAAATAAATGTCGAGTAGAAACTGTTTTTTCATCAATAGCAAAAATAAAGTCCATTATTTTTATTACTGATGCAACCTGTGAGAGCAGAAATCACTTTTCCTCTTCATATCATTACTTTTGTATAATACTGCTGAGCAATACAACTTTCTGTAATGGCCCTTATTGAGTCTGAATAACAAAAAAAAATATTACTTAAAATATTGATGGGACCATAAATATTGCATATTCTATGCCTTAATAGAGGAACAAAGTCTGCATTTAAGGATTTAGTCTTGAGAGCCTTATCTATCTATCCATCCATCCATCATAAGCTGTAGTTTTCCTATCACCACTAGAATTTTGCTGTCATACAAGGAAACGGGATATGATGCAGATGTACTCTGCTAAAAAATTGGTTCTAACCTGAGTTTGATCATAATGAGACTCCAGTCACTGGTTAATGAAACAAAACTTGCTTGCTTACTCATTTTATGACAACTGCAGTGACTTTAGTTTACAGTTATGTCAAATTGGCTGCATCAAAACAACCCAGAACCCAAACCTGACTGCACTGATGTGATTGACAGAAATATGGAAGCAGATCTGATGGGGGGGTCACATTTCTCACTAATGACCCAACATAAACACTAGTCTGAAATGGGGAAAATTGATGGTGTGGGGGCCAAGTTTAGCTATGCTGAGCCAGGGTGCTGGGTGCTGAGTGGTGGGGGATGGGGTGCTGTCAGAGGCCTACTATTTCTCTCTCCAAAGTCCAAAGGGCAGGGGCCATGAGCAATGGTGAAGCCAGAATTACTCCGTTACTGATACCAGTAACTATTTGTAACTCAATATATGAACCAAAATGATGACCACTGAAAGACACTAGCTACCTGACAGCACATGGGTATCTTGCTCACCTGTGTCATCTTGCTAAAGTCAAGGCCTGGCCTGGGGCAGGGAAGGACATCTGGATCATGGCGCCTCTTCAAGCGAGGTTTTCGCATGTCACAGGGCTGTGAATGGCATCGTGGCAGCACTGGGTGCAGGTCACGTCTGGAGGAGGTTGGTGTACTGCAGGCTGAAGTAGGAGATGGAGACAGTGCAGGATGCTCCCTGCCCGAATAGGCATATGTCAAAGCAGAAGCAGGAGCGGGCTGAGGAGGCAGGAGCACCACAGAGGTGTCCTGAATGTGCACAGGGGAGAGGGAGAAACGGCGATGTAGCATTGAGTGAGAAACCAGGGGGGCAGGTGAAGAGGAGCAGGAGGAAGGAGTAGCAAAGGAGGCAGAGCAGGCTCCTTTCAGTGTGTCACAGGGGTCCCATGGGAAGCTCCATGGTAGTGGGGAGTCAGAGGACAGTGCTAGGCTAAAGAAAGTAGGGCTAGAAGAGGAGTGTAGGGAGGAGGAGGTGAAGGAACCAGGGCCACAAAGTGGCATAGAGCTGGCTCCAGAACCTGAACTAGATGCTCTTCCACTTTGGCAGCCACGTTTTACAGGGGTCCAAACCTTGGATGCACTAGGATGCCAGGTGGAGCGGCATCGAGACAGGTCCTCTGGAACAGAAAGGGAACGGCAGTGGCGTTTTGGAGGAGGCGGGGGAGGAGAGCTCTGGAAAGCCTTGTCTGTAATGGAAACCTCCGGTCTGTGCAGAGGTTCCCCACTTTGGTAAGGAGGCCATAGGGAGTCTAGTCCACAGGAAGTATCCAGATGGCTGGCTTTAGATGATGGGTGTGTAGCTAAGCTGGTCTCTGAAAATGCCAAAAAGTGAAACATGAGACATTTTCTCACTGATAGGTTGCAAATGCTGCACTTAATTCAATGAACTTGCCTTGGGTCGATCTGCAAGCACTCCATGAGATAGTGGGACTGGAGCCCACTGCAGGTAATGACTGAAACAGAAACATAACTTAAAGTCAAAAGCAGAATCCATAAAACAAAGTGAACAGAGGGGAAAAAAATGAACGGATAACATACAGTTTGTATCCCACTCACCACATTCACATTGAATGAGAAAGCCTTGTGATGAGGCTCTTCCAAACTCTGCTTACGGAGCTGCTCTGTGATAAGAGTCACCATAATTGTAGCTACGATCCAGGGGTTGATATGAGACGATGAGATTTACTGAGGGCAGTGGGATTTTGTCAGAATCCTGGCGTGGTTTGTGGTGTCCCCCTCCACACCTCAACCAGCCAGACTGACTCAACTTTCTTACTATGCCACCATCATCTTTATGCCACCTAGAGGGACAGATGAAAAGGGCCCAGCATGAAACACTGGCAGTGATTAACTGAAATGCATGACATACATTGACTAGAAAGCACTTTACTGAACAGCATCTTATAAATTACATCACAGATCCATCAGGCCTTGGATAGGAGTGATCCAACATGCCACTATATAATGAATAAGTCTTAAGTACTGACTACATATATTTCTATACAAGACCCAGGCTAGAATATATATATATATACACATGCTGCCTCATTCACACATGAAAGGCAGAAGTTCACATTCACAAAGGCAGAGAGAGCACACATGGAAGCGAGGAGACCGAGAACAAAGAAACACTTCACATTCCATCATGCACACTTAGTGAGTGAACATGGCCATTTCTTATTGGGACTACAAACTAGTGCAATATCACAGAAAATACAGAGAATGTCCTAAGTGGAAATCTTTGTGACAGCACCCTGCAAATCAAAGTCAGTTGGGTCCAATTAAACACGAATGACAAGAGTTGTGAGTTGTAAAGAGAATGAAGGGGGAGGGAGAGACAAAAAGGGAAAGGATGGGGGAAGTGTGTGAAAAATGAATGGGGATAGGGATTGGAAGCATGCCATAGTATCTTTGCAAGGGGGACAAAAGAACAGTGACCAGGTCTCAAGGGCTTATATTACCAAGGCAAAGCCAAAATGGCGTGATGTACCCAGAGAGAAGAGGACCACAAGACAGGGTGTGCGTCAATTTCATTAACACACCTTGCTCTGATATTTTTTTTATCTAAACGTATACACAGTTATCTTCTAATGGTTACTGAATCCACAAACAACTTGGAAAATGTACTTATATACTGGCCAATATGAGGAAAAATCCAGCAAACCTCTACAAACCACCATAAGTGCTGTCCAGAAAAAAGGTACACCACATACTGAAACCAAGACAACAATATATACACGACAAGACAATATTATTATATAAAATCTAACGTGGGCATTTCACCTTTCCACTGCCCTTTTTAAGTCCAGAGCACCCTTAATCTAGAGTAGCCTACATAGAATGCTGACCCAATAACTGACAGACATATGAGCTGTATTAACTTCTTAAGATGATCTCTCTGAATTAAAACTACTGACGAGTCCTACTCTCTGTTGGCAGTCAAATGTGGCCTCCAGGGCCTTCCTCCTGGTGGCAAACATGGTGCTACTTTGCTAGCCTAGTTCCACATGCCAGAAGACAAGCTGCTTCAACGACACGGGGATACAAACTGAACCCCACCGGATGACTATTTGTTCTAAAACAAAAAACAAAAGAAAAAAAACAAACATACAGCCCAGAGCAGTGCTGTCAACCAGCTGATTTCAAACTTTAGCACTTTAAAATTTGGCCTACAAACTTTAATGTGACCACATGTTAATGATATGATATTCTCAAAACAACTAGCAAGGGAAATCGAACACAAAACACTACTATTTAGCTATTAGTAAGATTCATGAAATAGTTCGGAACTTAGGACACAAAAAACAAAAGTTATAGACAGTGGTTGCGAAGCTTGCCCATTAAATAAAAAAAAAAGTTTCTTAGTAAATTAAAAACCTATCACGTTAGCTGCAAGACAACTGCTTGTCATTGACAATGTGGGACACATCAGACACACGAGATTTACGCTAAATCGGATACAGACATTAGCTGGTGAGCAAAGTACATAGTAAGCTAGCTCAGCAACGCGATGCAGCCCGTGTAACACGAAGTTATTAGCCGGTTCTGTTAGCTAGCTAGTATGATAACAAGTGCCCTTACTACTGGCGTTATTTGGATTATTCGGTTTGTTTGCTACCAGTTAATGCCTTGTCATTGTGCCCGGCTGTAGTCATGATTCGTAAAAGTAAAGTATGAAACATGACGTTAAAGATATTACAGCTGGGCCGACAATGTATCTCTGGTCAGTTGTCGCGTTAGCTAGGTTACGCAGCTTATAGGCATGCTAACGTGCTACAGCTGTCCTGATGTATTACCTGCGTTCAGCGGTTCCTTAGCAACCGAAGCTGCACACGGTCCAGCGGGGTATATATAGCCTTTGGACGATACCAATACACAGGTATGTTACACACATTGCCTCTAAAATCACAATTTAAGAAAATCCCGCTACACTTCTAAAAATACATATTTTTTCAGGAGTTTATTCAGATGTTCCCAACTGAAGCTTAATTCTTAACTATACATGTTACACTTGCTATGCACGCCTCTCTCTCGTTATCAACTCCATATGTAGGCCCCTCTAAATAAAGCAACAGTATGAAATCAAAACCGACAATATCTGAACGAAATTAAGATTCATTAAGAGTTATTGCTGTATTATATATAGTATCATGTAATGTATATCTAACTTAGGGATTCTACCTACATCTGCGACAGACAAAAAAAATTAATTGCAAAAATGAACCCAACGCTTACCATTGACGCATGCGCAGTGAATGTCAAGACTTAGCAAATGTTTTATTAGCTCAAACTGGTCAAACTACTTTGATAACTTTTCTTGTAATTTCGCCTTTTGATAATACAAACACAAAGAGGACCCAGCGAGGACATGGCATCAGAAAAACTCAGGAAAGAAGAAACTCTCGCAATGAGGAGGAGATTGATTGGGTATGCAAAAGTTAAACGGAAAGGCTAATGTTAACTGTATTATTCTTTATGCTAGCTAATTGTCATATTGTGCTGCTGTGCTTGACGTGTCACTCACACTGTGTCATTACTTCGACTTACAGGCAATCATGTAGGCTCTTTTATTCAGATGACCCTGTGAAAATAGTACGAGCAAGGGGACAATATCTATTCGATGAAAATGGCAAGCGCTATCTGGACTGCATCAGTAACGTTCATCATGGTAAAACAAACATTTTTCACGATCCGTTGCGCAGTTTAGGCCATCATTTTCAAAACTTTGAACAACACTGCATATCATACTCCTGCCTCCTAGTGGCAAACAAGTGAAATAGTAACGTAACGGTATGTTTTCTATTGTAGTGGGCCATTGTCACCCCAGTATTACAGAGGCTGCAGCAGCACAAATGGACCTCCTGAACACAAACACACGGTTCCTGCACGATAACGTAGTCCTGTATGCAGAGCGCCTGGCTGCCACCCTGCCTGAGAAACTATCTGTCTTCTACTTTGTTAACTCTGGGTAAGTAATGCTGCTCTAATACACCCACAGCTCCATAGAAAGGTATTGCTGAGGTACCATTCTGTTCTTCCGACAGTTCAGAGGCCAATGATCTCGCACTACGCTTGGCCCAACAGTACACCCAACATGAGGACGTCATCGTGCTCGACCAGTAAGATTTCTGTTCCAATGCAACACATTCATCCACTTACCAGTACATTTCCTCGTCAATTACAATGCAACTCTCCTTTTATACTAGTGCATACCACGGGCATCTAATGTCCCTCATCGACATTAGTCCTTACAAGTTCCGGAAATTGGCGGGACAGAAAGAATGGGTTCATGTGGTTTGTACATTTACATGACCATCATTTCACTGCTCACTGACAGTGGGGTACTGCCTTTTGAAAACAATGTTTTGTCCTCCTAGGCACCTCTACCAGACACCTACAGAGGAATGTACAGAGAGAGCCACCCAAACCCAGGCCAAGCGTATGCTGATACAGTCAAAGACCTAATAGAGGAGGTGCACAAGAAAGGTCGTAAGGTACGTGTTAACCCATACAAAACCAGTAAGACTCAGAATAGTCTTCGTCATACAGAAACATATGACTAATTTGTCACTTTTCCCCCTAAGATTTCTGCCTTTTTTGCTGAATCGTTGCCAAGTGTTGGAGGACAGCTTCTCCTGCCCCAAGGGTACTCGGCTAAAGTCGCAGAGTGAGTGGTGACTCAATTTCACGTTCAGTTTTTGTCCCAGCCTTCTGTGCAATATGACACAGTGCATTTACCCATTCTCTCTACAGATATGTGCACTCAGCTGGTGGCGTGTTTGTGGCAGACGAGGTGCAGACAGGCTTTGGACGTGTGGGAAGCCACTTCTGGGCTTTCCAGCTGCAGGGGGACGGTTTCTGTCCTGATATAGTGACTATGGGCAAACCAATGGGCAATGGACATCCCCTGGCATGTGTGGCAACTACAGTAGAGATAGCAGGAGCTTTTACAGCCAACGGAGTGGAGTACTTTAATACAGTAATCATGACTTCAAAGTAATATAAATAAATGATCCTTCAAGTTAACATCTTTATCTTTTCCTAGCTATAAAGACAATGGAGTCACAGTTATGTAACCTGGCAATATAGACATAAAATAAAATCATGACATTCACAGTATGTTAATGATATGTTAATGATAATGACTATTAAACCAATTTAGTTACTTGTCAGATACATTGATCACACATTAGTGATCAGGGTTGTTTAGTCACACTACTGTATAAAATATATATTAACTATACTATTAACTAGATTGCTAATAAAGGCATGAACACACATTTCTGATTATATCAAGGTGAAATGATTAATTTTCACTCTGATTCTGTGCAGTTTGGAGGGAATCCAGTGTCCTGTGCAATTGGCCTGGCAGTGCTTGATGTGATAGAGAAAGAGGACCTGAGAGGAAACGCCATGAGGGTGGGAGCACATCTGAAGGATTTGCTCACAAAACTCAAAACAAGACATCAGATAATTGGAGATGTTCGGTAAGGATGCAGCAACCAGTGCACACCCCTGCAGTGAATTCAGTTTAGATTTCCAGAAGTCAATGACTTTCTAGAGTCAGAAACACATTTAACATGTTTAAAAATACATAAAAATAATTGAACACATTAATCACACATGGCCAAGCTGCTCTCGCCAAATGAAAAGATTAGAAAACCAGGTCTGGCCACTGATATCCATTTACAGGGTATGATTTAATTATACAGTATACTCTTTAATTAAAGCCTTACACCCCTTTGGTACATCCACACAGATGTTTTCACTTATTTTGGCAGATGGGACTCTCTGACTTTCATTCGAAACTAGTTCAAACTGTATGCATGTCTGTAATGAGATGATATAAAATGTCATTCTGAAATGAAAATGAGATCCTATACCCTTATACACAATCAATTTCCTGATGCATTAAAAACTTTACAACTAATTTTATCTGGCCCTTTTCACTGCATATGTATTGACTTGTCATAGTAGAGAAAGCACAGGTGTTACTAATAATAATAAGTGTCCCGAAACCCTCCTGATACTGTAGACGTAATAGAATTGAGCCATCATCAATTGTATTAATTACATCCTTTGCTTTTGCGACTGTGACACATCAAAGCGTGTGTGGTAACAGCCTACATGGAGCACTTACTGTTTCTCATCCCCAAATTTATGCGCTTTTTTTTATTACAATACTGAAAAATTGACAAAAATGTCATGTGTATTTTAAAGACATACTCATCAAATACATTCAGTATATAAGAAGCAGCGACTGTAGCTTAAAATAAAACCAAGTTCCCCTTAATAAAAGCGTGATTCTCAACGCCGCACATAAGTGTTTACCATTTATTTTTCTCATTAATATATATATATTTATTTATTTTTTTCGCTCTACTTTTACAGAGGTGTGGGGCTGTTTGTGGGTCTTGAGCTGGTTAAAGACAGAGAGCAGAAGACTCCTGCCACAGAAACAGCAGCACAGGTGGTGAAAAGGTATGAGGGTGAAAAAAATGGCACTCGATGTGGTTTTGGTTGTAATCTGCCATTTAAAAAAAAAAAACTAGATCTGTAATCATATTTTATGTTTACACTGTCTATGCCATGTGTTTAATGACCCTTTTGCATCAGGCTGAAAGAGGAGGATCGAATCTGTGTCAGTACCGATGGCCCCTGGGAAAATGTCGTCAAGTTCAAACCTCCCATGTGCTTCAGCATGGAGGACACAGAGCTGGTGGTACAATGTATTGATCGTATCCTCACAGGTTAGTTACACTACATGTTACCACAAAACGTATTTACCTCAATGCAATATGTAGCATTAGATGTGATAAGTTAAATAGGAACACGTTGAAATTGTTTTCATATACAAAGTGCAGAATAATTAATCAAATGTCTTATTTCCTAGACATGGAAGCCAAATGACCTTTAAACTGGAAAAGGAAGACATCTAAAGGTTTGTTAAACCTGTAGAAAATTTTTTAATTGCATCAGACATTGTCAGATGGTCACATTCATGAAGTTCAGAGGTAGATATGAATGTCTTTACTTGAGGTTCCAGTAGATCAAACAAGTTCATTCATTTCACTTAGAACATGTTGCTGCTTTCCACTTTGTTTTTGGAATTGATAACTGCCTTTTTATGTTATTTTAATCAAATCAGATATTAGAATGACTTCTTTAATTCTCTAGAGCTGTAAAATCCAAACGTGGAATATTGTTTTTTTTCCCCCAGGTGTTCGTTACCAATTCATGGTGTCATTTTAGAAGAATGAGTTGATGCAATCAGTCACCTTTCTAACGATACACAGCCAATTGGAGGTAAACATTTCAAGTGATCCCGGCTACAGCACACCATTACCACCTTGGGGTATGACCAATCTACAAGGTCCTAATGTGACGCAAATCAACTTCAGACGTTTTCATCAAGACACTAATAAACAGTTAATACTTTGTCATCTTGACTCTTTTTTTTTTTTTTAATCCTTGTCAGCAATATTTAAAATGAGTCCCAACTTCACACTGATCAGCAACATGTTCTCAATACACAGTATGTTTGAGATAAGCACTTACCAGACACTATCTTTAACTCCTGGACACATTCACAAAAATGCTCAAGTATCGCAGTTTCACATCTAGTTGAGTATTAACACTGGGCCAGTTTATCCTGCAGGTAGTTTATCCACAGCATTCCCAAAGAGGCATCCGTAGACATGTTAACATTACCCAAGACAAAAATCAAGCAAGCCATTTAACAGTACAAAACATTTAACATTAACTTTACAAATAATAACAAAAAGATCCATTTGTAATATAAATCAAAAGTTTATTTCTACCAATTTGCCCAAGACACTAGAGGAATGAGTTTCCAGTGAGAGAGGGAGTACCCTCTTACATTAACAGGCTTGCGTTCAGTTGTATTACACTAGTAAAGCCACTTAAAATTGCAGACACGATGGGGGGGGGGGGGTTTCCTTAAAAGCCAAAAGAAAAAAAAATAATGAAAAAAAAAAATGCTGGTTGTCTTCGTCTACTAGGCCATCTTCAAACATTCACTTAACACGCTCACAATGAACCCTCTGATTAGATTAAATCCCTTATTTTTCCTCACCCCACATCTGAAGCCATGCAACTCGCATCCAACACTCAGCACGGGAGAAAATAACTAAAGATCTAGAAACACCAAAAAGGAAAAAAAAAAAAAAGCATAATTGTTTTATTCATGAGCTTTAAAAGCTCTTGTTTCTGCTTGTCTGTAAATCCAGTAGACATGTAAAAATACAACCATACAATACATTAGATTCAAAAAGGTACCAAAAAGTACAGTAAAAATAACACTTCCATCACTGGAAATGTAAATGGACACAAAACAATATAAAATAAAAAGTGGAAAAGTGACATTTGCTTCCCCAGTTCCTCACTTGATCTGTACAAATGGAGCATGAGTCCAAATTTCTGCCAACTCCAAAGGAAAAGCCAGAGCCCATGTTCGCTGTGGTCAGACCATGGATCTCTTTTTCTTATTTACTTTAGACCTTAAGAGAAAAACACGGTGCTTTAACGTTACTGAGAATAAACCAAGTATGGCATGCAGTTACACAAAGACAGACAGGTGCATGAATGAGTTTGACAGGTCAGTGAATGGACAGACACTTTTTTTGGGGGGGAGGGAGGGGAGGGGACACGACCGCTAGCTGTTACACCTGCACCCTGGTGAAAGGTGAAACAGTCCTAATTTCCTGTTCTCAACCACCACCAACTCAACCCTTATTGATCAAGTAGTGTTTGTAGAGATGCATCTTAAGATGGCTGACAGGTGGAATGAATCCATCTTTTATGATCACAGACCCCACAACACGGCCTACCCTAACCCCACCACAATGTTTGAATGGATTTAGAGTAGATGGAGATCTTTGGGGGGGTCAAAAAGGCACCAATGGTTACAGCTATGTTCTCATACTACCACGGATGATGCAAAAATGCATACCTGCACTACGTGTGATCAGTATGGCTTGTAGCTACTCTGGTGGCCTCCACGTCTTGGAGTTTTCCCATAGCTTGTATTGCCCTGGTCTGGAGGACAAGAGAAAAAGGGACTGAGTTCTTCTGTACAACAAGGAGGACCAAGAAAATAAAGTTCTCATTCTTTCTTTCCCCGGGGGCACTTATCGCTTACTGTAGTCGTAGCCACCCCCATAGCCATAATAACCAGCAGGGTAGTCATAGTTGCCATAGCCGCTATATCCGTAGCTTTGCTGTCCGTAGCCATAGTTCTGGTTGTATCCCTGGTTCCAGTAGTTGTTGTAGCCTTGATTCCAGTTCTGGCCCTGGCCTAGAAACAACAGGTGAGGCCTTTGTCACAACAGGACCCAGGTACTTACGCCACAAAAACGTATGTCTACCGATGAGGAGTTTAACAGATTTTGGTATATACACAGGTAGAAGTGCTTACCTCCACGGCCTCTACCGCGGCCGCCGTATCCACGGGCACCATACTGCTGCTGCTGGTAGACCTCTTTGGGTTGGGCTATTTTGATTTCGCACTGGAACACCACACAAAACAAATTTCCAAATGAGCAGCCAATAAAAAAAAAGATGTCTATTCTACTTACATTTGCTAAGTTTATTAAATCAAATACATTTTTGCTTATTTATAATAAAAGCGTTGTGATTACCTTGCTTCCGCCGACACTGTGGTATTTCTTCTCCATAACCTTCTTGACGGGAGTCTCGTCTTTATACGTGATAAATACGAAGCCCCTCCTCTTTTCTGTCTTTGGGTCTTGGGGAAGCTCAATTGTCTCAATCTATACAAAAGTAAAAAATATATTTATTATATATTCAAGCAGCAAATAATTTTTATAATTACTCAAAAATAAAAAGACACTGGCAAATTAATGTACCTCTCCAAATGTTCCAAAGTACTCTTGAATGACTTCCTTGGAAGTGTCTGGGTTAAGGCCTCCCACAAAGATTTTCTTGACTGGATCCTTCTTCATGGCCATGGCCTTCTTGGGGTCGATCTGTCGCCCATCTAACCTGTGCTCCTTCTGTTCAAGAACCTAATTTAAAAAAACAACACAACATTCATGATCATCAGCATTCTAAACGCATTAAGAGTCATTTAACCTCCGTCATAACGGCGTCTCCACTAACCTTGTCTACACTGGCTGCATCTTTGAAGAGAATGAAACCGAAGCCTCTTGATCGGCCCGTCTGCTGGTCCATCTTTATGGTGCAGTCCGTCACCTCGCCGAACTTAGAGAAGTAATCTTTAAGATCCTTCTTGCTTGTGTCCCAGCTGAGACCACCAACAAACATTTTCCTAAGCACAGAAAGAGAGGAGGGGACATGTTAAGCATTGCATGCAGCAGGGCCTTATGGCTGCCGGTGTGTGTGTGTGTGTGTGTGTAGGGGGGTGAATGTACACACTGTTCTAGAACATCTGTTGACCCGGTGACGTAGTGAGGCTACCGTTGCTTTAGCATCGTGCTATCACACTACATTAATTTGCTGAAAACCGCTAAAATAAAAAAATATCAACGCGTCTCCATAGATTCACATAAGCAATCAATACATGTTGGATTTGATGCCTATCCAGGCGCCCATCCCCCCCTCCGCTCTGCACATGGCGCCAACAAAGACCGGCTGAACAAAGAAACATAAAACCACGAGCGCTGCCGGTTTAGTAAAAAAAGGTCCACGGCATGTCTGCTTAAACTCACCCCGCATCCTCTTCGCCTTTGCTCGCGTCGATCTGGCCGCCCTCCGTGTCGCCGCCGTTTTGCGAGTTCTCGTCCACGTCGGGCCCCGCGCCCTCTCCGCAGTCATTCACGGCGCTGTCGTCGTTCCCCTCTTCGGTGTGGCCGGCTCCGTTAAAATCATCGTCGACTTCGTGGCCGTTTTCTGATGTTTCCATATACTGCTGCTCAGTCTCAGACATTTTGTACTATTAAACCTGCGGCCAAAAGAGGAAAAAAAATCGTTAAGTTACCAAAAAAAAAAATCAGTGATTATATAATCACTCATGCCCGGCATGCATCGCCATTTACACGGTGCCAATACATGTATTTCCCACCATTTTGGCCGGCACGGTCATTTTCCCATACATTCACAGAAATGCGTATTTGTAGCCGAGTGCAAGCAAAATGGCAACATAGTACCGCTTCGTTTCGACACTGTAACCACCCTCCACATTTCTGATATAGTGAAAAACGTGTAACCATCTGTATCACAGCGATAAACCATACCCGGACTGGGTAACTCATATTCGCAGTTACGTAATGCAGAGGCCGTGCTCGTAGGCCTGTGTTTTTCTACTCGTTTCATATATTTACAACAACCGGAAAATACAACTATAAGACAACAATCAGATTACTTACTTGACAATATAATGGAAAAAAAAATAACCAAGAATAAAGAAGTAGGAAAACCTGCTTACTGATCACACAGCCGGAGAGCTCTCTTTAAGATGGATTCTCCCACACGACGACAACTCGTGGTTGGTTTTCTAGCACCGGCAGAAAAAAACGACATTTCTGCGGAGAAGCCCCCTGATTGGATGATCCGTGTTGCCATTCATGGCGCTGACCAATCATGTCTGCGACGCTTTCTTTTTTTACTAAAGATGTTCACGCCCTTCACACGCAGGAAGGGACTGTTGAGTACCATTCCTGTTTCTCAGTTTCAAGGTTTCCTCAGTGTCAGCTAATTTAGATTTTGAGGCAGCTAAAATATGCTGAACAACCACATTGTTGTGTCGAATATTGCTTGAAAGCTTTACTTTTTACTTTTCCTCTCTGAAACTGACCAAAGACAGTAGTCCAGTGCAACAGTAGTACGGTCCACGGTTGTAAGAAAATGTCCAAAATGTAGATAAATAGTTTTCCCTAGAGCATTGTTAGTTATTATAAATAAACGCACAGAGAGATCTCATTGAACCCATATGTGTATATGAACATGTTATTCAGCGACTATGGTACTATTTTAGCACAAGAAAGAACAGGCCAAAATAACTGAACAACTATTTTTAAAAACACATAATTCTAGTGTTACAATGTGTTTTGTCTTGATAGCTGCATAAAATACTGTAATGCTCATTTGGCGTGTTTGTGAAATAATGAGTTATAAACATCTGAGAGATTATATTTATTGAAGCAGTTGCTCCTAATCCTTATATAAATCTTATAAAATCTTCAGACTGTGGAACAAGTGACAGTCTTTAAAGAAAAGTTAAGCCAATTTTACCGCATAGCAAACCAATGATTAAAGGATTAAAGGTATAAAAAAAAGGACATTTTATTTTATTCAAGGGACTAAACAGACAAATCTGCTACATTGCCTAGAATGACGTATTTGTCCCTGGATGTCATTCTGCTTCTTCCACAATACTTCCTTCACATATTTGAGGCATGTTTGGATTGTGTTTGATCAGCCAGTCAGCAAGCCAAATCTGTAGAGAACAACAGTGCAGGATAATAGAGTTAGATGTGTGTCATGTACCAAAGTTTAACACTAGCAAAGAACATGGTAATAGTAACATTCAATGACAATAAATAAAACTGGCTTATGAATACCTATGTTCATCTGTATATCTAAAAATATTGATCTCTAAATATTTACACATGGTTTGAGTGGTTTGTGCTTGCAGAGCTCAGTAAGTCCACTTAGCAAAGTTGGGTTTATGTATCTGCTCAGGTATTCTTCAGTTGCCTCTCTTGTGGGAAAGGGCTCGATTACAGCTGCAGACAGAACACATTTGGGTTATAGAATCATAGCCTTACATACTGCATTTTTATGGAAATAATAGTATGTATGAGCGAGAGTGTATTACTTACAGTTTGGGAATATGAATTTGATCTCTCTCTCAGCCGCATGGAATGACTCGCTGCCATGAAGTGCGTTCCTTAGGTCAGAAGTGCCATATTTTGCTCTAAGGCTTTGGAAAACATACAGCAAAAAAAAAACTTTATCTCTGTACTACACATTCAAGACACAATTATTTTTTCTAAGCAGACATTTGATGCATTAGCAGGCACTTAACTATCTTGCATGATTTCATGGGATAGATCACAGGCCTGGTTTGTGTGTAGGCCCCATTTTCCTGTCAGCCTTCCAAGGCAGTGATTCAATCAAAATGCCCACAAATGTAATACAGTTTATGTAAAAAGAAGAAAAAAAACACATGTACCAGACAAGAAATAGACAAAACAAAAGTCTGAGTCAACACTTTACAAGTTATCAGACTGACCATTCTGGATGAGTTTCTCTGGCTTTGGTGCTGTTGACAGGTCCTATGATGGACTTCCAGTGGGCAATTGCATTGTCACGGGCGAGTGTGAAGGCAATGATGGGGCCGGAGCTCATGAAGGCAGTCAAGCTAGGAAAGAAGAGCTTTCCATACTGGTCTGTGTAGAAGTCACTGCACTGCTCTGGACTAAGCTGCAGCTTCCGCTTCTGCCGCAGGGATGAAGTATTGGAAACTTCAGTGACATGTGTGGAGAAAGCTGAATCCAATTTTCTGGATCACAGACAATTCGCCAGTTTTATCTTCAACTTGGTCAAGATATCCAAATAATTGAGAGAATTTTTTACAGATTTAAGTGAGATAGTGTCTAACGGGTAATACTGGAGATCATCCACATTGCATTTGATGTCTGAGAAGGTGTAGGCTTCTGTAAGCAATTTATTTTAAAATACAGTTAGCAAGGAAGATACTGCACCTTAAGGAATTGACCTGGTTTGACAAAAATTAATGTCGTAATCTGTGTTAAAAGGCATTTTATATTACATAAATGTATTATTTCTTCCTTTATCATTTCTGTTGGGGTTATTTTGTCATGTACAAATTATAGCCCACCTGATTTTTGAGGCCAATATTGATCTTAATGCTTAAGAGTTTGACATTTAAACATTTCTGATAAAGGTCCCTTATATTTGGTTTTTAAATAAGTGTGACCATGATGTACTGAGACAGGCATTTTCCTTTTGGATATATAATTATACTAGTCAGTGCTCTCTGGTGGGCAAACGTACAGTATATTCCGATTGTAATTTATCTGTGATCAATAAGCCATCAATACACATCGTATGATAAAAGTAACAATACAAACAAAATGCTCAATCTCTTCCTTACATAACCGCATATGAACCGTATTTTTGCGGACGTTTTAACTAACCTGTAGGACAGTGAAGCCCGACTTGAGGATAGTGTCCTCAATCTCCTCACTTTTGTGGATAGCATCTGGTTTAATGAGGGCCAGAGTTCTCTCTACATAAATACGACGACATGGAGGTTGGTCCATCATCCGCGGTATGCTAAATAAGCATCTGTGTGTCCTTAATGTTAAATCTACGGAACTAGTTATCAATTTAAAACGTTGTAAAAACACACAAAAAGTAAAAATGCGGTTTTTTTTAGCTGCCTCACGCTCTGAATGTGTACTGTTGGGGTTGCTAGGATACCACTGATACGTCTATGGCAGGCCAAGGAGGACAATTCACACGGACTACGAGGGCAATGTTGTTACTTCCCAAAATTGAATCAATTTATTCATTTTACACTTTATGAATTTAGACATTCCCACCCCTCTATTATTATTTTTTAAATCGATCAGTATGGCATCTGAAATCTCACATGCCAACAGAAATGGGGCCAAAAACATGTGAGCAATGTTTATTATGAATAAAACAGTTCTATTTTTGACAAGTACATATCCTCATATCCTTTATTTTTAAAGTACAATTCAGATGTCACATATATTAAGTTACATGTCCAATTCTGGCAGTATTTGAGATTTATTTAATCCTCTTAACCCCATTGACACATGATGTAATGTGATTTACAACTTTAATTCTGTTTTGAATGATTTGCTTTGTGAGTGCAGTGTTGTCCCTGCTGATATACAATACAGTTAATGATGACTAAAGACTTTACCTGTAATAATCTATTATTTCTGAGTGTCTGAATAATTTTTATACCATGAAGTGTTGAAGCCAACACACCACACATGTTCTTTTCAAACTGTCTTTTATTCAAAGTTACTTTGATGAAAAGTTCTTATCGGGTTCCAATAGTAACCTGCCACACTCTGATCAGGTTGTCAGTGTAGCCAGCAAACAGTGTCTGAAAAGAAATAAAGAGGGACAGAGGTCAACAATGATAACAGAGTTTTAAGTTAATATTTAAGCAAAATTTGTCAAGTGCCCCTCATATTTGCAGGACTGTCACCATTGTACATCAGAGTTAAAAGTGAATGGGTATAATCACTGGGGGTTAAACATCAACACCACCATCTAGTGGAGTAGCCAGGCATCTGTACTCAGAGACCCTAAAGAGCATTGCTTTGTACCTGTCCATCAGCAGACCAAGCCAGGGAAGTACACTGTGGGGGTTCAGCCTTGCTGTTTGTGCTGATCACTTCCTGTCTCAGCTCATCCACAATAATCTTGCCCTCCAGATCCTGCATGAGTTTGGGAAAAAAAAAGTCAAGAGAAATCAGCAACAGCTCAAGAGGTATGAAAACATCAATAACAGAAATTAATGCACAATGATACAGATAGATCTAGGTTAGAGCTCAGAAACAGCCTCTTTATCATCAAAGAATACAGTTGGCATTGAAAGTTTCATCACCGCCCTGCTCAGGAGGTATTTAGGATGAAGTCTTTTACCCAGATCTTGATACTGGGGCCGGTGGCGGCACACAGCCAGTAACGGTTGGGGCTGAAGCAGAGGGCATTGATGGTGTCACCGCTGTCCAGGGTGTAGAGGTGCTTGCCCTCATTCAGGTCCCACAGCATGGCCTGTCCGTCCTGAGTGGAAAGAGAAATAAATGTGATTCAGTAACTATATTCATGAGCAATATACAGTCAATTTCTAGGATATTTACAGGTAACAACTAAGCACTTAGTTGTATAATAATTTTTACAAGACGTTGGCACTAACTGATTTTTTTTGTGCAGGTAACACTCAGAAACAGCCTCTTTATCATCACTGTTAAACAGATGTTTGTAAAGTTTTCATCACTGCTGAAACCTGCAAGCTGGACTTCTAACTGGTGCTTCACAATGTTGGAGGAAATATTAGAAATGATTCTACTGCAAACTAGTCTACAGTAAAAAAATAAATAAAATAAAATCATACCTTTCCACCAGATGCACACAGAGAGCCATCAGGAGAGACGGTCACTGTGTTCAGGTAGCCAGTGTGGCCAATGTGGTTTGTCTTCAGCTTGCAGTTGGCCAGGTTCCACACCTACAAGCAACAACAGGAAGACTATGTCACACCCATGGAAGTATAAAGATCATATAAAGCTTATGTTATGTCCTCAAACACAAAAATCAGTGAAAAGCTCAGATAGTTCATACAGGTTAGTCCAAATCATTAGGTAAACAAAATAGTTGTTTTAATAAGGAACAACATACCTTGACCATCTTGTCCCAGCCGCAGGAGACAATGATGGGGTTGCTGCTGTTGGGGGAGAAGCGCACGCAAGACACCCACTCAGAATGGCCTTCATCCTGCAACATGAAGAGGTTCATAAATCCTCAATGAAGACTTTCTGGCTACCAAACAACAGTCATCAGTTGTATTACAATAACATCAAAAACATGGATATCTGCAGTTTTGCATTTTGTTTGCCTGCTCATTCATTAGCACATGAAACCTAAATATATACACAGGTTCAACAAAAGGTCACCATCATCTGTTGAATAATATTAAAACATGGCAATTTAGGACATTAGAAGTTACTGTTCCAAGCTAATTTTGGAAAAACTTTCCACTGATGACTCGGGGAGCAGCAAAGGTTCTTTTGACATTAGTTTGAACTGTATTTGTGAAAAACTCTAAATTAAAAAGACAGTTTGAAACTTCCCTACTAGTTTTGAAAAAGAAAAAAGTATTGCTGGATCAATAAAACATTCTTAAATGCACTAAAATCTAGTTTGACATTTGGCAACAGGAGTCGGCAGCTCACCTGGATAGTGTACTTGCAGACTCCGAGAGTGTTCCATAGCTTGATGGTCTTGTCCCGGGAGCCGGACACAATCTGGCGGTTATCAGCAGAGAAGGCCACGCTCAAAACATCCTTGCTGTGGCCAACAAACTGCCGGGTGGTGAGGCCACTGGGGAAACATCACAACACATTTTAGAGCAACCACAAACTAATCAGAAAGAAGCACCACTTTCACTACAGCTACACAGGGTACAAACTAATGTCTCCTTCCAACAAACACACACATTTAAGAGTCAATACAGTTTGACTTTATCCAGTTTTCTGTGTTTACACTGAAATTTACCACTGGACAATCTATATGTACCGTTTAACGCATTATCTCTAGGGTAAATCTTAGATTAATTTTTTTCTTTGGTTCAGTGAATACAGAACTGTGAATGTAAGATTTTAGTCCACATTTGGTCACATTATATGTCTAGCATAGTTGAAAGGAGGCTCTGCTGATGACATTAACTAAATGGTAACCTACTGAGTTGTGATTAAATGTGGCGGTAAGCAAGTGCACTTCCTGTTAAATACAAATCATGTCAGCTGACACTTTCAGTGTGCTTCATGGCATTTTGGAAACAACAGTGCAGCTACAATAAATAAAAAAAAAGAGTGAAAAGAGGAAATTATAAGTTTGTAGATGTGCTTCATGCTGATTAAAAGAGACCAGATTTCATATAATTCTGCTTGCTCAGTTATTTAAACTCAATTAGTATTTTAGAGATATTATTTAGCCATATTACCCTAATAGAAGCGATCTTTAACATCCGTCACATTTCTGTGTGACCATCAAGTTGATGCAATGTCAGCCAGTGTAACTGACAACACTGTTGAGTCTGTGTTTCTATCTCAACTCCCTTTATCCAGACCTCATGTAGCTTAACTACAGGAGTCACAAAAATGTGTGAATCCTAAGGTTGAGCTACACCAGGTCCTGGTAAAGCTTACCACCCAGTGTGGTTATTGTGAACATTTTGTGATGAAATTGAATCATTTTAAGCAGAACTAGGATTTTTTTTTTTAGAAGATAGTAGATAGAAAAAGGAAGATAGTTTCCTGCAACAATTAGAGATCTGAGATCATCTCTTATATTGAGAAAACTTCTACCTAATTTAACCTGTGGCCCTACAGGTGAACCATAAGTAGACACATAAGTTGCCTACAGCAGCCCTATATGGACACTATATGACCAGTAGTAAAGAGACATCCACTCCTGGCACTTACGTGGTGAGGTCCCACAGGCGGAGGGTCCCGTCCCAGGCACCAGACAGGGCAAACTGTCCATCCGAGGAGATGACAACATCACTAACAAAGTGAGAGTGGCCCTTCAAGGAGCGCTGGGGGATGCCATAGTTGGTTTCATCACGGGTCAGCTTCCACATGATGATAGACTTGTCTGGGGGGAAAAAAACAACCACGCATACATATATTTTAAACTCCAGGTTTATATTTCATTCAGGAAAGAGAAACGTTTCAACACTAGCATGCAATATTAACACTGTTAAATAACACTGTCTAGGCTACACTAGGAGCTAACTATTGTCATATTAATACCCATGTAACTTGTTATTTACACGTGTCAAACATGCAATGTGTGTATGAAGCAGTTTCACTTGACGCTAGGTAACGTTAGTGTTAGCTAGCTCGGCTAACCGGCGACTTTTCGCTAAAGTTTGAGCTTTTTCTCTCAGCGTAACAAAACTACAACAACATAATACACCCCCGTGACTGTTTATACATCTTTAATATGTCACTCACACACGTAGCGTCGTTTATCTTACGTTACAGCAGCCAACCAGCTAGCTGACTAAAGCTATCCCGGCCATGTTGGCGGACCGGCGGGGGGGAAGCCTCACCTCGGGACGCCGACAGAATCATGTCGGGATACTGAGGCGTAGTGGCGATCTGGGTGACCCATCCACTGTGCCCCTTCAGGGTCCCCCTCACTGTCATCTGCTCGGTCATTTTGGCGAGGTTCGGTGGCGCCTTTTACAAGGATGGATTCGGATTTTTCAGAGGTCCAGGGTAACCTAGGTCCTCATCGCATCTGGGCACAGAGGAAAAGGAAGTTCACACCCGGATGCAATAACTATGAGGGGGTTAGCAGGCCGCGGAGCATTCTGGGAGATGTGGACTTCACGCTTTTGACTTGCAAAAAGCTGAAGATCTTACAATATTGTAACAAAACGATTACAATATTTACTCAAAACGGGTATAAGAAACTTGGTATGAGATGTTTATGATCTAATGGATGGCCACGGAAGTTTAATGTATGTTTTATGTTGAATTTAACCGAACCTGTAAAGCAAATAGTCCCATTTTGGTGCACTTGACAGCATATAACACTCATTCATTCACCCATAGAGAATATATGTAGTGCTTTCAGGTTTATAAACCGCTTAAATGCTCATCAGTGATGAGACATGTAACAACAAAACAACAAAAATTCTGCCATTTGACTACCATTTATTTCTCTTTTATTCCTGTCTGAAGAAATATCTGTCATAGGTAATATCATATGGGTAAATATCCCATTCATTCATACAAATGGAACCATTTTAAACACACTTTAATAAAGCAGTTTAAGAATTAGTTTTCTTCATTATGGATGCAGGTTTATATGCAGCAACCAGTACAACTGTGTCAAGCTGTGTCTCAGGTTCTTGTGTTTTGTCATGTGACCAAGACTGTGTTTTATTGCTGTCTATGTACATTTATTTTATATATGTTTGTTTGCAATCATCTTAATCCATTAAATAATGGACATGATGTTTATCAAATAATCCTCGCAGTTTTTGCGACATATTTGAAATATGTACTGAAAATTGTGAATGAAAAAAAAAAATACATATTCATAATACCTATTGATTTACCTGTTACCCAACATAAACACAGATGAATGCAACTCAGATGTATAATCCAATGGTGGTCCATGACTATAACAAAC
The DNA here is from genome assembly GCA_036937835.1 of Pampus argenteus. Lineage (NCBI taxonomy): Eukaryota > Metazoa > Chordata > Actinopteri > Scombriformes > Stromateidae > Pampus > Pampus argenteus. The sequence continues at coordinate 18,556,880 of CM072861.1, read as the reverse complement.
ACCACACAACTTGCAGGATGTGTTTGAAAGAAAATGAAGAACAAATATAAGCGCATTTGTTTAAATCAACTTTATTTAAAATTAAAACATGAAATTCAGAGTTGTTGTAAACAGTTCATGCAGATGCACAGATGTTAATGCTGTATGCCTGTTTTCCAACCTGTTGCTGAGTCTTAGAAAACCATGAGCTCATTCAACTGTAATAATGGATACAGTATGCAAATGGTTTGTGAAAATGTCTCTATATTAATTTGATTCAATTTGGAAAATCAATGGCACACATCTGTTCTGGCCTGATAGCTAACAAACCAATATCTCTCCTCCTTAGAGGAATATTTGAGTCAGATGGTCACTTTGGACCATCTGACTCAAATATTATACACTATTTTTTTTAAAATAGCTTATTAGGAAAACAGTGATGCCCTAACTAACACCATGTGGATGAGAATGAAATGTTCCGGCGGTGCATTTCATCCTAGTTTAAGCCAATGAAGCTTTTGATTTGGAGCTTTCTGCAGGGAGGTCAGAGGTCAACAGCAACACAACACACCAACACATTTAGCAGAAGGCATCTGATGTGGTGACTTGTGGCAGTTATTTCACTTGTCATACCTACAATTATGATGTACTGACCTCTGATTGTAATTGTTTACTCATTGGTGTGGAGATGCAACAAAGGGAATGCATATCTTCAACTTTAAGGACCAGATTTTCTGGTATTGTTCTGCTTGTTTTTTCTTTTTTAGCTTGTCTATAATTATTTGTCACTGGAGGCTATTTGATTACTTTCTTAAATAATCACATGCCTATGTGTTATGTCATTGTGTTTTTTTGTACAAAAAAGTATGGTAGTAGGATTGTTTGAATATCTAGAAACCATGAAAAGATTGGCTTGATAATATATTAATGTTAAACGAATGTATACTTTATAATTAAATCTATGGTTATGATTTTAATGAACAAGAAACCGTAAAACTGGAGTTTATTTCAGTCTGCATGTTTGGTTGAGCAAATTTCACGTTATACATATTTAGACAAGTAATTACAAAAATAGCTTCATTCTTTTACAACCAAATACACAACCAAAAAAAACAACATTCTCACAATGTCAAGCTAATACTGCAATATATGATTTGATAAAACACCAAACTGTATGCAGACATTGTGCCATGTACTGGCTCCAATAAGCCTTAAAACTGAAAACTGATAGAATCTGCAAAAAGAAATAAACACATGTGATAATGTTAAGTGACAGATAACCATCAGCTTACAGTGAAAATGTCAAGGACATTATGCCTTATCATTTCCTATCTGACATTTTTTTTTTTATTATGCCTCTCAAATAAAGTTTGTATTTTAGCTTATTATCTTATTGATATGGATCTCATTTCCAGAAAACATTTTAAAAAATAACTTCAAACATGAGCGATGCTGTACAGGTATAATTGATGCACCGTCCCTGCTAACATAAAAAAAATAAATAAAAATGTGGGACTTTACATTAAATTCATTCCAATAATATGAACTATGAATATGGACTTTGGCATTTTGCAGGTATATGTAAATAGATCCTTGCAAAAAAAAAAAAGCTGATAAGTTATGTCACACATTGACTTGTTCTAATTTCAGACCTAAAGATAAAACTACCAATGGAGGGATATGAGGCTACTACTGTATTAACATTAGGCAGTTTACAGATCAGCTTATGGACATTTCTATTAAAGAAGACAGTTTCTCGATTCAGTAAGTGAAATGTTCTCCTACATTGTCATTTGAACTAATTACCTAATTGGAATAGCAGATCAAGCAAGTATTTAAATCATGTAAAAGATCAATACATCCCTGATCAGCTCAAAAAAGGGATTTGGAACTTTCACGGTCACTGTTTCCCACCTCACGTATCAATTCCTGTCCATGTGTTTAATAAGTAGGGCTAAAGTCATACTTTAGAAAAACAAACATACATTGTATAATATATATATAATGATATATTGACCTTTTTTGAATTTGCAAAAGCAATGTTTGTGGTAAAAGCAACGTTTAGGTAAATTATTAATAGATAATTTACCTATTAAACAATGAAAATGTTGTAAATGATAGCCGTCATGTCTGGTGGATTACTTGAATATTTATGCTGCCTTACAAAAATATAACTACTGAATATTATTTATATTATATCAAAAAGTGCAACTAATATTAATGTAGAATAAACAGACTCCCACTAAGAAAATGTAATACCACTTTCTATTAATGTGTTCATGTTAACAGAATAATAATGACTCCATGTTATTGCTGTCATGTATACATGTAACAAAATATATGAAAAATACTTTGTGGTACATCAGTAAATCCAAGTACTATTACCTTTTTTCCCCCTACATATCTTTAAACAATGATGCATGTGTATGTGTGCACATAATGTGTGATTCTGCCGATCCACAATTTGCAAATACATCAACAAAAAAGTATTTAAGCACCAAAAATCTATTCCATCTGAGAAAAAATGTATTACAAAAGACCAAAACACACCAATAAAAGTCATCTGATAGCAAAGACTAAAGTTTGTGATAAGTGAAATAAAGTATACACACAAAAAGCTAAACAACTGACAGTTATAAACCATTGTGGTACACTGTATTGCTGAATATAAATGAATAAAAACAATAAAACAATGGTTGTGTATACATTTGATTCAAATTCCATACTTCAGTCTGTTAGTCCTTCAGTCCAAATGACAAATAATGATTTGAAAATATCAAACAAACAACACACATTTAAGTCAGCAGCAACAACTTTCCAGTTTCACTGTCGTCCAGAGAAACCGGCAACAGTAATTAAAACATTACGTCTTCATCTGTGATTAAAAGATAACGAGCAGGCAATGTTACACTGGAAATAATTAAGAAAATATTGATTGGCAATCATTATGTCAAGGCAATTAAAACAGAACCAATGTAACGTTGAAACGGATCCGCCCCCCTGTGGTTGAAACACTGACACACTGGTTTATCATGAATATTATGAGGGGTTCCTTCATATCTGGCCTTGAAGTTTCACTATCTATATATTCCACAAACAATGCACAGGAATGCAAAATGTAACTGGACAAGGATACAAGAATATAACAGAATAAAACAAAACAGCACACAGGTCACCACTGCCACAAGTGTAAGCCATTAAAAAGTCAGACTTACTGACTTTTATGAGTGGCTTGTTAAAATGGAAAGACTGTTAAGGACTGCAAATGAAAATGAATCTACTGTCATTTGAGGTTTCAATGAGGGACCACAAGTCAGTCATATAAGCTGTCAGGACGCTAAACAACACTGTGCCTTGTTATGATCATGCATTTAATTAGTGAAGACCTTTACAAAAGAGCCATACAAGAGATCGCCATGACATGTTCAACGTATCTGTGCAGTAAATCCTTCCTTATGTGCCAGTGACGTCAGTGACTCCCAAACAACCTCAACTGATTCTCAAGCTGTTGCCGTGCAACATCATCAGCCACAGGTGAGTGTCCCCTCTTCCCAGGTGAATGTGGAAATGCAGTGTTCTCTGTCGCCCCCTCCTGGAGAGTTTCCATACTGGAGGAATTGAGTGTTTGTTCACTGAGGCGTTACATGGCGTTGCTCTGCTTCATAAAGGCCAATCTGCCCCTTTGTTTCTCCACCAGGCCCGGCACTCCTTCAGGGCTGAGAGAGACGCTTGCGTTTGAGTTTCTGCCTTGTCATCTCCTCCTTTTAGAAAACAGAGAGAGGAGAAGAGAGTAGTGACCCACACTCCTCCATCTGCCACAGTCTGAGAGATCTGTCCATCTGTCCAAGCACCCATCTGTGAGACTGGTTGAGTGTGCACACACCATCATTCCCATTCAGGGTTTACGATCACACCCAGGCAGTGAGTCAGACTGTTAGCAAGGCAGCTAGACTGTCATCTGGACTGTCCTTTAAAGTAATCTTACTTTAAAGTAAGAGTCCCACTACCAGTTCAGCTTCTTCTCTTTAAAAAGCATGGCCCGCAACAACACTGGATCTTTCAAAATTTCATAATACTGTCCGTGTTGAAACAAAAAAAAAAATCTCAATATATTATATAAAATGTTTTTATAAAAAAGGCAAAAAGGAGTGGGTTGTTGGTGTAGTATTCAGTTGCAATATATACCATATCAATTATGTACAGATTCCATGCTGCTGGTTAGTCATCACTGCAAAGGAAGAATAGTAGAGATCAATTGTTAGTAGCATAACAAATCAAAATCCAAACATAAGTCTTTTGAGTTTAAATGTGCACACTTTACATTACAAGCTCACACACTGTAATATACTTACAAAATGCCCCTGTATCAAATCAGAGTCAAGCAATGGCATTAATGCTGACAATCCATGTGTGATAATCCTAACTGCAGATAGTGTTAGCTTTTTTACTATTCTCTGACCGTGCCAGCTGCTGTCATGATCAAACGATAATCATGTCATTAGTTAATGATATGCTTGTTTTAAGAAAAAAAATGTGTTAACACTTTTTTACACTCACCTTGTGCCAGCAGCCTGGTATGGGCAGCCCATCATGTCCCTGCAGGGTGAAACAGAAAATGTGAAGTGATGCATGCTTATAGACAGTTTTTTTTTCTTTCTTTTTTTTTTAAACGAAAACTTTACAGTTTTCTGTCATTTTAATTTAAATCATTATATTCTCATATTCATTTTACAAATTAGGAGAAAATTCTTTGATTTTCAGTGTGATCACGTGGATCAACGTCACTGACGTCTTTGTGCTCACAGCCAGTTAATACTGACATTTGACTTTTTATTTTTTGCCGTTAATTTCATGAGAATAAGAAAAAAAATTAGAACTTGACCTACAGTACATGTACTATGGGTTTGAGACTGTCACCACACGCATAGCAGAGTTTGATAGAAATGACAAAGACACGAAAAAGTGTGAATAGAGAACAGCAACAGCGGTATAGTGCATAAATAGTGACGAGAGAGGAGGCAGAGATACTGTACCACAGGACAGGGGGCCTCAGGGCCAGAAGGAGGAAGAGGAGGAGGGGAAGAAAGCCCTGCTTCCACAGGTAGACCTTTAGTCTCATCACAACCCTGTCAGCAAGATCCAGTTACATTGATAGCATTGAGGAAGAAACTCTCAGAAAAAAGCACAGGAAATGACAGAAATAGTGCTGAGAGTGAGACAGAATGTGCAGTATTACAGTGTGTGTGTGTGTGTGTGTATGTGTGTGTTACATACCACAGGACAGGGCTGGTCTAGGCCTGGAGGTCCCTGCTCTCCCTTCTGGCCCTTTAGACCTCTCTTTCCCACTGATCCCCTGTCACCCTGGACATGAATAGAACAACGGTTAGTCACATGATCATACTCATACACACACACACACACACACACACTGAAAGACAAACAGAATCACTACATGTGTAGGTCAAATCAAGCTATGCAGACATATTAAATATATATAACTGGTTGTAGTTAAATAAAATTAATGTATTTCTTTGTGTGCTTTGCACCAACCTTCTCTCCTCTTTCCCCTCGGTCACCTCTCTCTCCGATCATGCCTGGGAATCCCTGGAAACCCCCAAAACAGGTCAGAAAGTAGCTTAATATCTGAATAAGTTAATTCAGCTGGACATGATATCATGGAAAATATCAAAATCTAATTTCTCATTGAGAAACTCACATCTAGTCCAGGTTCGCCCGGTCTGCCCTGTGAACACATATTCACACATGAAAAGTCCAGACAAAAGACAAAATAAATAAATAAATGTAGAAATCACATTTATTGAGGTGCTTACTTTTTCTCCCTTGGCACCTGGAAGACCCACTAACCCTGAAGGCCCAGGTACACCCGAATGACCATCCAATCCCTGCAGTTAAAGTTCATTATCATCACTGCATTTAAAACATGATGTAATCCATGTTTTATTATGATAACGTTGGCTCAGTGTCACTTACTCTTAGTCCAGGAGTGCCAGCGTCTCCCTTCTCTCCCTTCATCGCATATCCAGGTTCTCCCTGCATTAGAGCACATGAACACTGAGTAGCAAATAATCACATGTCACAGTCTCCACCACATACTGTACAAGAGACATTGCCTTGCAGTCTTACCTTCGGACCAGGCATTCCATGAAGCCCCTAAAATAAATAAGGTGATCTGTGAGTGTGCTGACAACTGCAGGTGCAAACAACAAATATACCTGGACTGGAATAGTGAGATAGAAACGAGTACTCACCATGGATCCGGGAATTCCTTGTGGGCCTGGTGGGCCAGGTGGGCCCGGCTGGGAAATCATCTGAACCTGAGCACCAGTGAAATTACAAGAGTCAACTGTGGATCGATTTAATGTGTGTCATGCCCAGTGATGTTTGACTGCATGCAGTGAAAATCAATTTGACTATTTTTTTTTTGTTAGCTTAAGTGCAGATGGATTTGAAATACAATTGATTTTTATGCCATACAGATATTGATGTAAACTTATGGCTGTCTGAAGGATATAGGAACAGGTATTTTAAAAATTTGCAAAATAGTTAGCAGCAATGTAAAGTTTTTTAATGATTGATAATAAAACGTGTAAATGTGTCTACTTTCATGTGTGAACATGTATAAGTGAATTATAGCGTTAATGTGAAGAAATGTTACACTGACCAGGTTGTCATCCAGTCTGCACTCGCCTTTGTCCCCCTTATGTCCATCCATACCCTGACCCACAAAGAGCAACATGAATGTTCAACTGTTTATATATATTTTTTTAATTGTTTGTACATCAGAGAAACACGTTTGCTGTCACTACTTACAGGAGGTCCAGAAAGCCCCATATCTCCCTTCTCTCCTCTGTCTCCAGGATATCCTGTCATACCCATGTCGCCTTTAGGTCCCTGGATGCAGAAGAATCAAGGATGTCACATTCAGTACAGGATGGATGGCACAGTAAAAGAACCCAAGATAAAATGTATATATTCACACATGATAGCATCTAACAGTTAACACACGCTGTGTGTAACTCCTGCCTGTTTGCAACCATACCTTCTCTCCATCAACTCCTGCTGGCCCAGGTAAACCGAGCTCACCCTGACATAAGACAAACAGATGAATGATTCGAGCTAATATCACAACAAAAATCATGTTTTAACTTTGGTTTTCATCAATTATCATTATCAGCATCATGGAAGTGCAATGGTGCAATGGTTACCTTACCTTTTCTCCTGGAGGGCCTGGGAGCCCAGGTGGTCCAGGTGGGCCCTGGTGTAAGACATACACAAAAAGAAATTGAAAATTATATATATATATAAATAAATAATATAATTTATAGTTAATATAGTTAATATAAAAATACAGAGAATAGCTGCTTTAATTAGATTTGTCACATACACGCATAGTATACACGGTTTATGTGTTCATCACAATGGGGGCAAAAAAAAAGGGGAAGTTTCAGAATTTCACCATAAGGCCTGAACCTCAGCCAACACAAAACAATACAACAATGTTGATGGATTTCACAATGCGGGCCTGAGAGTAAACAAACTTCTTTCGTTCTCTCTGTTCGCTGATCACAACCAACTTGAAGCAATTTTATCTCGCATCGATTGTAAAACAGCACTGAATGTGGTTTGTATTACACAATAGCCTGGCATCCTTTTAAACTCTGTTTTGATGCACGATGAGACTGTTGAACAAAAGGAGGAGAAACAAAAACATTCACTGAACTTTATGTAACAATTACAATGGATAACGACGAGCATGCGCGCGCATGTCGTATCCATCACGTTGCCGTCTTCTATGGCAGCTGATGAGTCAGAGCTCCCTTAAATCACACTCCTTGATCTCTACATCCACAATATAACACTTGTTACTTCTCCCTCTGAAGTCTTTGGCCATCTTGAAGTAATAAAAAAGGAAACTACGTCGCCTCCCTGAGTTGTACATGCTGCTTTCGCTCCCTTTTTCCAATTTCAAATTTTTGTTTGTCCTTCATTAAAGCCATGGCAACCAAAATATATTTAAGAACAACAATTTGATCTGATATATTTCATCACTGGAAAGCAAAGTGACACAGTTTCAAGTTTTATTCGTATAGAAGTCTACTCATGCAAATAAATATACGAAAAGGCATGAAGAGCACAATAGTAACAAACAAAACTATTTCAGCCTGGTTATAAACTAGCGAAATTCATCGTCACCTATAAATTTCACCACAGATGAAACCGATACAGCTTTTCACACAAAAAGCAAGTGGGTCATAACACAAGTTGGGTGGCCAATGAACATTCCCCACTCCATGGATACAACTCTTGCTGAGACCTTGCGTGTGATTTGGTGCCAACTGATCTGTGTTGGCAAGAGGCTTCTGATAAGATCTCAGATCTCATGTTTTCACGGACTCCTTTGTAACTATCCCGTGCTGCTGTCGACAGCGTTGCATGCAGGAGCCCATTTCAAACCTCATTCAAGGGGACCTGGTTCATAGTAGTTTTTTTTTAATCAAATACACACACTCCACTGCAGAGATAACCATATGTTATTAGCATGTAGCACGGTACATGGTAGAATCAAAGGGTCTGGTGTATGAAGAGAGGCATGTGGAGGCTGTGAGTGCTTCCTCGCCGATGCATTCCCCTTGTGCATCAAACTGAGTTATGTGGAACCGCACAAATACAGAGACAAAAAAACACCATGCTGCCCTATATAGCAAGTTAAAGCCATGTATCTTGTGAGGCACACAGCATGAATACACACTCAGAACAAAGTGACAAAGGCTGTTGATTTTTCTGCATGATTAAGCATGCTTCTTTAGGCTACATGTTATCTGATGGAACAGCACAGCTGAATTGTATTTGCTGAGGCTGTGTGTTTTTATCCTGCACGGATACACAAGAGATGCTGGTAGGCAGACATTCAGTAATACTCTTTAGACGTGGCCCTCCAGAGTGACATCTAATACAACTGAAGTACGTTCTGGGTTGAGGCAGGTGGGAGGAGAAGCGGATACAAACGAGGTGTGTGTGTGTGTGCAAGTCTGTCTGATTTTGATATTGTAAGTGTTAATTACTGCTCACAGCAACAAAACCATGCAAAAAACAACAGCGGATTACCGAAACACTGATGGTGTTGATGGCCTGTCAAGAGGAAATGGCAACATTTTCAGTTTTGTCAAGAAGAAAAAAAAAAAAAAGTGTGACACTGTCATGTCTGGGTTTGTGTAGGTTCTGCTTGATTCCTTACTTTGGGTTATCACTCACCTGGAAGGCATCTAGAAGCTTCCCATTGAAGTCAATGATGTCTGAGGAGCCTGCGTTTCCTTTTTCACCAGGATAACCCTGAGGCAGTTACAGAAACAATGGACAACATGTACATAAGCAACATAAGCGTTTATCAGTATACCCCAATGATTATAAAGGTTTAACCCTTAACGCAAGTACCATTTGTCCCTGTGGTCCTTGCTCTCCAATTTCCCCTTTGTCTCCCTGTGTGACATATTATGGTAAAACTCTAGTTAATATTTTTAAGTGCAATATTATCATTGTTTATGTATGTATTGGTAAATGTACCTTATGTCCTGGATGTCCATCCATGCCTCTCTCTCCTTTTTCTCCAAAACCTGGCTCACCCTTTTCAACACACAATAAACATACGAGGTCAGTGTATGAAAAGACACAACGTTTAAAATAATTATAACTGAGAAGTAAAGCTCATCTGTACCTTTGAGCCTGGAGGCCCCTGTGGTCCTGTATAGCCCGGGTGACCATCTTCTCCCTGTTAATTCATAACAGTCAATAAAGGCCAAAAAGTGCTGCAAGACTTACAAAGTGTTTGAAGTGTTTAATGGAAACAAGAAGTGTTAAGTAAAGGTCATAAATCCATTAACAATCTTACCGGCTTCCCGGGCAATCCTTGTGGTCCCTGAAGCAGAAATATATTTCATCACTTTAACTGTCAAATCATCAACACCAGCGAGTAATAATATGACGATGAACAACAGCTAGATTGCTTGAGGTTTAAACAACAACAACAACAACAACAACAACAACAACAACAACAACAACATGGTCTGAAACTGTACTCACCTCAGTGCCATCACGGCCTGGAAAACCCTGAGGAGGACAGAGGAGAAAATGACTCATGTATACATCGGTAGGTAAACCAGCTTCAAAGACCGAGTCAACGCGGCCACTAGATGTCAGTGTTCAATCAGGCAAAAGCAGTCTGTGGACTTTTTAAAATGTTCACTCTGAGAGGACAAACATGAATAAAAGAGTAAAGAATGTAGACGCTTCCATACAGGGAACGAAGGGAGTCCTTGAATGGTTTGATGAGTGATGTGAAAATCATTTGAATCATATGACATGGCCTTTGCAGCCACCAGATGTCAACACCTAGATTAGAGAAATAGGGGAAATATCATATGATCCCATCAGTAAACCTCAGAGACGAGTAGAAACATATTCATATACCGAATGTTGCTTTTTTACTTTAATCTGTTACCAGTTTTTGCTATAAGCTATAAGAACATGATGGACCCCTGACCAGGACTCGTATGTTGTACAGTGAGTAACAGTGAGAGCATATTCCATGTCTCCTTTCTGGCATCGGCCCATAAGTGATTTGCCTTATTTAGGTAAACAGACCTATCCAGTGTGTTTGTGAGGGCCAGGTGGACGTTTACTTTGAGCAGTTAAACATCTGTTATGAAGTCATCCATGGCAGAAACAGTTTCTTTGGGATCTTGTGTAAAAAGCCCTCCATCTCTCTCTCTCAATTGCTGTGTCACACACGCACACATACTCTCTATGCTATCAAGTAGTTTTGTTTACTTGATCACTCAGTGCACTGTAATAAATGCAGTATTATATATCGAAGGTTATTGGCCTTCCGCTATGTCCTCATATTTTACAATAACAAGTAGAAGCTACTTAGACGTTTACCAGCTGGTTTCCTTCCTCCTGCTCTCCGTCAGCACATACAAACTGTCACTCTGATGTCCTCTGGTCCCCTTTCATTCCCATCCGCAGTTGCTCCAGCAGCCTTTTAACCTCTCCTCTCACCCCTCTTACCTCTTCCTCATCTTTTGATCTCCCCTCCGCAGCAGCGTGAAACAAATCACCGTTGCAAATAAATTTTTTTTTAGCTCTGCTTTCATCCTGAGTGCAGAGTTGGATGGATGAAGACCAGTTCAGATGTCAGATACATTTCCAATTAACTTAAATAATTTCCCAAAATTACATATGTTGAAATAAGGCAAATAGAGAGAACATTGAGCTGTCATTCCTTTACTTCTTTCCACTTTATAGATATTTAAACAACACGGGTTTGAGGACACCCACACAGCACAGGCTTGCTCACTTTCTCCTGCTCAGCCTTTCCTACTCTCAGACATCTGCCCGCAACATGGAGCGGCTCTTAGCGCCACTCTGCTTTGTTTTGCTGTTTTTGGTTTTGCAACGCCTTTAATCAACTTGGGGAGAACATGTGAAATGGACTAGGTTAAAAGATGGGCCCCCTCTCTTCAACCCGTCTGTTTTAAGTCATATTCTGAGCTGTGCTGGCGTTTTCGCTCTTTTGTTGGTTCTGCATAAACTCACCCACTCTCAAACCAACATTTTTCACTTGAATCCTTTTGCTGTCCTGTGCCAGTTGAGGGTAACAGATCATTCATTCCTTCACTTGAATAAACAAAAAATACCTTCCTTAGCCTCCTTCTCTCTCTTCCATCCTACAACCACAGCTTTAAACTGCCACTGAATATGAACTGTACTCTGGGAAACATAAAGTTAATCTTGAGAAACATAAACTGCCTTGGGCAAGGAGCACAACTATTGTTTGGTGAGGCCGGCAAACTGCCCGTGAACTCGCCACAGTGCCATATCTGTTTCAGGGGAGCACAGCGACACAATCGTGGTAGGCGGGTGGGAGAATGGGGGCGTGTTGGAGAACTCTGTGGCCGCTGTCTTACAAAAAACAGATGAGGCCAGGAGTAGAGTTGCTATTTGGGGAGCTTTTAGGTAAACCACAGCTCACTGGCAAACCCGGAAGAATGAGAATATGGGTTCACTGCAATTTACTGCATGGACCCTTTCCCCCTTAATACATCTGTATAACTGCACATTTACACATGACACGCAGACATACAGAAATATAATTTGCAATCTGTCACACCCTTGTGGTTGAACCGTACCAGGTCAACACAACTGATGACTGAGGTGTTTTAAGTCAATACATTTTTGTGGTATTATTTAGAGAAAATGCTGTGAGTGAACAAGGAGGGGAATAAAGAGGAGTGTGTGTATGCGTGAGTGGGTGGGTGCGCTGTTTTGTGTAGTAGGTGTCCATTTGTCATCATGAGCAGAGGGTCTTACCGCCTCTCCAGCAGGACCGCGGGGCCCGTCCTTGCCGGTGTTCCCAGGGGGACCTCTGGGACCAGGGGGACCTGGAGGACCAGGAGGACCAGCGGGTCCAGCCTGACCTTGATCACCCTGATGAGAAAAACAGAAGAATGAGAAAAAAAAAATGTTTTGATGCATTTTTTGCATTTGTATAAAAGCAAAACAGCCTGCAGGCAACATTTGTCTGTTGTGAAATAACTGGCCTTGATCATCTTACAACAGGTAGAAAAAAAATCTTGTGTATTGTTTGAGTTAGTCAATAGTCAAGGTTGGGCCTAAACACCTTCAGATAGCAAATATTAAAAACATTTTCCTTAAAACGGTATTAATTGATTGTCTGGCCACTTGGGGGCAGCAGACACAAGCTGTGAACACAACACTGACATATTATCATCTTTTGCATAGATAAGGTGAATTGTTAGCAAACAATCGCCTATTTGCACACTTGGATACATTTTAATGTCCACCCTAGTCCAATATTTACTCTACCCTGTTTTTGGTGTCTAATTCCTGAGGGCAATATGAGTCAGACTGATATTTAGTTACAAAGTCAAACACACCCATGCTGGCACTCTCACATGAGAAACCATTAATTGTGAACAACATTCATGCTGAATTAAAGTTTTTTTTTTTTTCCTGTTTATACTTCACAAAACAAAACTGAGCTGTCACCTCATGTAAAAGAAGCTTTCATCACTGGATTTACATCTTACTGGGGACATGTGTCTTTCTGATGACTCCCACCCTAATGTATACTCCAAACAGAAACCATTGCTCACCACCAAAGGCGATGTAAGAGCTGTAGTCACGTGGTGACACTTCTTCTCATCTCTACAGACGTGGTGTATTATGGTTTGCTTTGTTGCGGCAAGATGGCTTTCATGAAAAAGATATTACCAAAGCCGTATAGCAGTCTAAAAACTTCTTTCCTTGTGCTGATAATTATTATGTCTCTATTAAGCTCAGGCTTGAAGTAAACTGTCTAAAACAAAGCTTTCCTATTTTCCCTCATAATGAGAAGCACACATTTCTTAAGCTGCGTTAAAATGTGTGTGGTTCATCCTTCAAGATGTTTCCTGAATTCTTTTGGGTACTATAGCACTTTTATACAAACAATTTAATCTAATAGGTCATGTTAATTCAATTATGCAAGCGAGGACACACAGGAAAATGATGCAAAATGTGAAATCAATTAAATGCAACATGACTGAAAAATGTGGGAAGAGCAGGAACAGGGCAGAAAGAATGGAGATGCATGGCTTTTTTTTTTGCAAATAAATGAGTTAGAGAGGTGGGTTAAAGTGTTAAAAATGCACACATGCCTTAGTTTTCTACCTTCAGAAAACGTCTCTGAAAGCTGCTGGACTGGTCTCCAGAGAGAAAGCCGTGGTCATACCGAGGAAAGACCATCTGAGGTGCAAGAAGCAGAAGAAAGGAGATACAGTAGAAAGACAGAGTGGAAGAGTGTAAAGAGAAAGAGAGAAGAGAGGGGAGGAGAGGAAAGAGATTAATGAGTAATGAAATCAGAAATACACTGTTAACTGTGAGAATCCACAAGAGAGGAGGAGGAACAAATGCTGCCGGAAAACCAGAGATGAGTGTTCAGCGGCCTCAAGGGCTGTAAGCCATATGAGAAAGCTCGAAAGGAGTATTTTTCTCCTCTAACCACAGGGATAGTGATAGATCAGCAGCCTGACAGAGAGCGGTGGCTGCTGGGAGGACTGAGGAACAGTTTGCTGAGAGGGACAAACCTTGACGGTGAGAATCTGATTACTGTGCAGACCTGCATATGTGCTGTAGTTAGGAGGACCCTGACAAGAGGAAGCGACAAACGGAAAGGTCACCGATAATGGCATGGATTAAAACAGCCTCAAGGCACAAGAGTTATACACGTAAAAGTTCAGAGTGATTAATGCATAGAAAAATACAACACATTCTGCAAGTAAAATCTGAGAGAGTTACTAGTGCTCCCTATGCCTGTTCACAAATGATATATTGGGTCTTCCTTTCAAACATGTATTTAATTGTGTGCGTGTCTGTTATATTTAATGTCTTCCCATCCCTTCCTTTGTGACCAAACAAAACAGAGGTGGCGTGGCTCTTTCCAGCCAACAGACAGGAACTGTGATGATTGTCTGTTAAGCTGAAAGTTCGTCTGCCGCCAGAGCGCTCCGAGCACAGTGCTGCCTCTCTGGTTGAGTTGCCTCGAAAAACACATAGAAGGGAGGGGAGGATGGAGAGAAGATCTTAGAGAGGAGGGAGGAGGGAGGAGGAGGAGGAACAGCAGGGGGAAAGCAGGGAGAGTAAGAAGGAGAGATGCTCGTCTGCTCATGAGCTTTCCGTTAACAGGCTGCGGTGAGCGTTGGATAGCTGAGGTTTCTTTCCAACACCGCGAACCCCTACTCCTTCTCTTTATGCCTATAGACCCCTCTCTCTCTGCACTGTCACATTCACTCATTCACACAGTTCCCACCATGGAGACCACATACACATATGCTTCTTTCACAGTGGGCTTCCCCTATACCTCACACTCATCAGACCTTAGGCTGATGCTAAAACAAACAGCCATTCAACCCCAGAGTCCTGTCTAACTATGGTCTTTTTTTATTTTGTAATTGCTCTCGGGGAGGCAAAATATAGTTTTGGCTGGAGATGAAACTCCCATCATGGCTTGTCTTTCAATACAGTCACCAGACGAACCCAAACTAGTGACAATCTGCTCCGTATGGATTTGACAGTATGGAGGTTGGGGAAAAATGGCAACACCACACTACTATTGACCTTTTGTCACATGCTCCTGGTGTTTCCGTCTACATCAACATCTGATTACGTTTTAATGCCCCTGTTATCCTATGCTTATAATCTGTTATCGGACCAGATCCGGCCTGACAAAGGCACTGAAGATGATGGATTGACAGGAAGTCACAAGTAGACAGAGATTCATAGCCACTTCCTGTTTTCACGTGTATTCTCTTTGCTTCTCAAAGAGTTCAGAGGTGACGGAGGCTACGATGTTGAAATTTAGGGCAAGGTGATGACTGAACTTCTGCACTGAGACGATAACTCCAACCTCATACAGCCCCACTAGACCTATAGAGCTTTGATGCATAAATCAAATCAAATCAATCATATAACATAATTTTTCAGAAACAGTTTTTCATTTGCTAACCTATCTGGCCATATCTATGAAATTGTAACCCCAAGCCAAACCTCAATCACAACTACTGTAGTTTTAGGAGCTGAAGAGTTTGTTTTAAATCAAGCCTGTCTCTAAGCGATACTCTGAGGTTTTTTTGGCTGCAGACTTATCCAAGGATCAAAGCTCCAGAAGCCCCGTCCAAGTACAATATTTACCATTTTAAAAGAACTATGTTGAACGCCAAAAAAGATTTAATTCTTGCACAAACTGTTACCTCAAAATCTAAAAGGATAGGCTGGGAAATCAAATGGCTTATGCCTTGATAGGAATCAGGAATTCTTGTCATGTTTCTGAACCGCATCATAAATATGGTTCCACTAGGCAGCCCTGTTAAATTTACACTCCATTTGTGCTCTGCTCTAAAACAATAGCCGTTCAGTTTTATTCCAATACTCGTACACATACTGTAATGCCAATATTGTCAGTCAAGCTCCAACTCTGAACTTTGTTTTCATCATCACATTTTGCATAATTTGGACTGAGGTCATTGGATTTATGACCTTTAAAAAGGTATAAAACTTTGAATTACAACGACAGTTATGGCTTATTGAAACCATATTTCATTTTTATATTATAGTATGAGTGTGCAATTGTTCCTCTTCATCTCTGACATTTACCATCTTAGAGGAAACAGAAAAAAATGCACAGAAAGAAATGGAAATTTGGGCTGAAATCCCAAATGATGTATAGATTACTTCAGCAGCTCAACCCTCCTTTTATTGAGAAGACGTGTGACCTTGACCTGATATTATATCCTAAACATCATAAAAACATTCAGAATTCATGGAGTATTACTTCTCCAAAGAATCCAAACTGTTCACCATGTAAAGCACAAGGAGCTTCACTTTCAAACCACACGGAGATAATTACATGAATCTCATGATATCACATGAAAAGACAACAGTGACAACACAGACCAGATACAGAGCGAGGTTACGTCGTAACGTTAAAAAAACAGTTTGGTTGAGAATAGATGGCATCTTTGGCGTGCTGCCCCAGCCGTTTGGGTTTTCATGGTGAGGTTTAAATATTTCCATCGTTCTTATATATCATAATTTCTCATCTCTGGAGCTTTGGAGATGTGGGCAACTCAAACCTCATCACAGTAGCCGGACTAGCTGTTGTTGGTGCAGTTGCTGGGGTAGCCTCACAGGGAAAAACACACTTTTCTTTTGATTTATTAAGAGACGGGCAGAGCAAATCTTGACAAAAACTTGATCAGAAATAGTTTTTTTTTAATGTATTTGTCTGCTTGCATGTGCTCAATGTTACTCTGTAGTTTGATAGCAAGGAAATTATAAGCCATTTTCCAGATGTTATTAAAAAAAACCCAAAGATAATTCCTCCTTTTTGTGGACTTTGATTTCTAATATGTGATGGTATCTTTCTCTGTCTGGCTGTTGGTTGGTCTGCTGGTTTGAATTTCAGCCATTTTCCTGTCTCTATGAAATCTGCATATGCGCCCTGTGTAGGCCTACAGTCCTAAGACATTCAGTTCAGATGCACTGAGAGTAAACCTTTTGCACTGTATGTATGTATGTATGCATGTATGTATGTATATATAGCATAAACTTATGTCCATAACTCATCAGAAGTTTTGACCTTATCATGTAAATGAGTTCAGTTCAAACGTCAAACTCTTCTATCTCAAATTGTGTTGCTTAAAAACTCTTAAGAGGCCCAAAAAGATATACTATAATATATAATATGGTTTTGTTTCTGATCTGTTTAATCATCTTGTGACCCCACAAATTTATGTTGGGATCCCTCGCGGGGGTCCCAACCCTCAGACTGGGAAACATATTTGCTAAGGATATATTATCAGCTGAGTCTGATGTATTAAAGTGATAGCTTCTAAACTGCACATAATAATAATAATAATATCCAATTTCACCTTCTCATGGGAAGACAAGACAACATGACTTACCCTTGGACCAACGTCTCCTTGGTCGCCCTGGGAGAAAAACAGGAAAATAACAATTGTCAGCACTTATTACCGCTGCATATGCACACAGAATCAGGCATGCAACAGAATACAGTTACTGTAGAGCAGCCATGACTGACAGGCCTAAAAATAAATCCTTGTGAATAGGAAGGAAGCGACTCAAAGATCATCTGTTCCCAAACCAGCTCAGGATATCAACACCGACTGTGTAAATCATTTGATAAGCCAATTGGAGTCATTTGACAGGAAAGTGAAAGTGGAAGCACACGTGCTGGGGATTATCCTTTGTCTGACGAAGATTTGGAGTTCATGTTCCCATCACAGAGATAGCAGCGTGATTACATGAAGGGAGCCAATTTTCCAAACCTCAGCATCATTTGCAATCGCTGTTCAATCAGACTGAATGCTGTTGAAGGCAGTTGCAAGGTTCCTGTGGTCATGCTTATCTGGACAATTTTCGCGCGCACACACACACACACACACACACACACACACACACACACAGTTACCCATCAGTGCGTTCACAAATGATCACATGCACAAGCCCCCTTCTGCCAGCTCTTGTAGCTCTTATGGTCGCTAACTTCTCAGTCTGGGCAGAGGTTCACAGAGCAGGGAAACATCTGGCTATCATCGAGCCCTGCAGAAGGCCTGTAAACCTGTTTAGTGCCTTGACGTGAGAATGTTGGGAGACACATGAGCTCCTACATAACTACATGTAATCTATGGCTCATTTGATGGGAGCGCGGTGAAAAAAGTGAACGTGGGAGGGCAATGGAGAGAACACCTGTGCATCTGTACATTTGTGTCTTTCTGAAGCTGCTCGTCTGTAATCATAAATGTGTGAAATACATCCATTCAGTGCGTTGACTTGTCTGTGGAGGTTGTTGAAATCCATACTGAAACATACCTTTTCTCCCTTGGGTCCGGCTGGTCCCTGTAGGCAGGAGGAGATAATCGGAGACAGTCGGTCAAACGTAAATCATATAAGCAACATATATCATAGCACAACCGATTTCTAGCTGGAAGCATTCAATTAAACGGTAAAGGAAAGCCGTTGCCGCTGAGACTGTTCAATCCAGAGTCCCTTCTGTCTGAGCGTATTTCACACCAAGGGGACTGTGTGACATGACCTCGCAGCAAATCGAGTTCAGCAAGATGCCTCAAGAATCCCTTTGAAGGTTTTGTCTTTATGAGATAAAAACTGTTTTGCTGAGAGATAAAACCCGAAAGGGCAACGTGTAATCCTTTGTTTCTCCATGTCAGTTAGACATTGGACGAATGTCTAAGACGTCTACAAACACTAACTGAAAACACATGAGTTTCAAAGCAGGCCTGTGTACTCATGTATGTGAGACACTGCTGCACTGCTGTCACACTGTACCAGTCTTATGAACACCAGGCCCACAGATGAGCTAATCCCAGACAGTCTGGCCTTAGTCCTTCTGTCTGTCTTCCCGTCTCAGGCTGTCCACTGCTCACATAGTGGCACAAGGACCTCAAATGTGCCAACACCATAAACCACAGACTGACTCCAGGCCCTCTGTGACTGTAACAGAGCAACAGAGAGAGACCGAGGACTAAATGGAAACCTGCCACCAACCTCCTTTGATCCTGGCTGCCTGTCTAAAAGTGACTACAGTGGGCTGTAGACTTTTTCACGTCTCTTTTTCTCTAAACTGTCCATTTTCCTCATCCTGCTTTCACTCAGTTCCTCCGTCTCTAAATCTGCCATGCTATCTGCCTTGAACCTTTTCCTCCCATAATCCGTTCCCCCGTTTCCTCATGTCTTCTCTGTCTGCAGCGTAGCTCTAATTGTGTTGAGGGGTACAGAGCTGAAGGGGATTCAGCAGTTTGTTAATGTGACTAGCCACGTGATGACAGACAACAGCTTGTCTCTGGCACTTCTCTCTCCCTCAGTTTAAGAAGTGGAGAAAGATGAAAGAAGAGGAAGTGGCAACTCATCTACTACTACTCTCTTGTAAGTTTTTTTTGATAGCTGCTAGTGTCCTAGCAGCTCCTTTTTTCTCTCTCCCCATCCCCATGTTAAACCCCTGCAGACCCTCTATGATGGGGTCTCCTAAAGATCTTCTTTAGCAGGAAACAACATCTTAATGGTGTTTGATGGAGGAGCCATTCAAACAGCTCGTATTATGCTATGAGGGGTTTACGTTTCCACAGATGACTTGTCCTTCTCTCAGTCGGCAAAGCAACAGAGAGAAAGGCCCGAGGGGAAGGGGTGGAGGGTGCTGTAATAACTTTTTAAAGAGCCTCAGTTGCAGGTTATAAACTCTATCCTCTCTTTCTCTTTTCCCACTGTGTGTAATCCAGTTTCCTGCCCATTTCTACGCAACACCTGGGTGTGTCTGGGAGTGCAGTGGGGTTTCAAGGAAAGGTTGATGGATGGGATTTCAGCACTCGGCTCAGTTGAGCCATAACTCCCTTGTGGCCAGGAGCCCTGGGATAACTTAAGAGGGGAAACAAGAAACAAGATGGCTACCGTGGGCTTTTTTATTTTTTACTCACTTGTTCCCTTAGGAACAGTAAAAATGATTGATGAGATATTGCAAACCATCATCTGTCCCACCTGGATTTGTAATTAGAGAATAATAGGAATGTTTCAATGCAATTGATACGTGATATTAGAAAATGTCAAGACAACAGGTGTATACGGGTGTACCTGGCTTCCCTTGAGACCTGGAATACCCTGAAAGGAGAAAGTCAGAGTCAAAATTAAACTACAGTCAGTCACTTGAAGCGTGTTTTGTGTGTTTTATTATAGTAATACTCACTGGTTTGCCATCCAAGCCAAGTGGCCCCTGTTGAAAGGCAGATGAGAGAAATTATGAAAAGAGAAAACAAAAGTTAAGACATTTCTCCTGGCTCTAGTTAGTGTACAAAGATTAGAGTGATAATCAATCATGTAATTCTAATTCAAGAACGCAAACAAGTTTAAATACATTTACAAAAATGTGAAACTTTTCCTTTACTGACTGTACATCTGCTGCGAATAAAGAATCTAATGAAGACACTGTTTGTTTTAATCCACCGACCAAACTATCTCAACCCTCCAAAATATCATAACCCATTTGTAAATTTATTATTAGTATTTTGATATTGTTTTAGTTTTGTCTCTACATTTCTCGAGAAACAATATCGGCGACTTCGGCTCTGGAAAAACAGACAAACATTTTCAAGCGAAGAGAGTTAAAAGTGTGCTTGTAAACGACACAGAAACAGCTGTGATTATTGGAAAGTTTAGGTTAAAAAAGGACGAAAAAGGAAGAAAGCGGTTTGAACCTTTTATACAAATGTACTATGTATATCCTGCCCTGGTTTGCTCATATTAAGACAGGTGGTCGTGGTTTATAATTATTCTGTGATTTACAGTGTGGTGTCCGGCATTATGGGTTGTGGGTGGATCTGGTACAGCTGTATTAATCTGCCACAAAACCCCACATCTACTTTGTGTATGTGCGTGTGTGTGTGTTTGTGTTGTGATGAGATAATCCAACAGGCAGTCAAGTACGTTGTAAGTCACTCTCCATCCTCACCCAAGTACTGAAACAGCAGTAGAAGTTGTCCACTTTGTTTACCCCAATAAAAACAGCCGAGCAGTCATTGAACCTCCTCTGCAAAGCGACGCTCAGTTCAAAGGCACAAACCTTTAGATCCTTTCTTAAACATGAAGGAACAGTTGGATCAAATTTCCAAAAACACTTAAATGTGATGTATGTAGTTAAGGCTAATGTTGACTTCCTCCTTAACGGCTGTACTCGATGTTAAGTTAACAGTTTTTACAGGCTCCCTTGAGTCGAGGGTTGCTCAAGCCCTAGCGTTTCTGCAGACCATCATTAACAATCTTCGTCTCTGGCCTTAGATGGCTTAGCCTACTTAAGTTCTCTTCATCTCCCTGCTTTACCAGACCCTTGGGTGCTATCCGGCCTGAGGTCCCCGCAGTGAAAACCTACAGTGTCATCACTTCAAGCTTTGATGGTAGGATGGAGGGAGGAGGAGAAGAAGGATGGGGGAGTAAAATCTTGGAGCTTATTAATAGTTCATGCGATCTTTGCTGCTTCTGTCTCGTAATGGGATGGCGAGGCTGTAAACTCTCTTCAAAAACGTGCGCGGTTAGTCTGTATAAAGAGATTTCTATAAAAAAAAAAAAAAAAAAAAAAACATATGTAGGAAAGCCTTTGAGGTTCCTGATGTCTTTTTGATTCAGGGCCTCGTTTGAAAATCCGCAGTAGGTGGCTGAGACTGGGGTGGAACAAATAACTGGGACCAATCGGACAGCAATAATTTCACCATGTCTAAAGATGAAAAAAGGGTGTGAAGAGTGCAGATGTAATGTTCTGTATTTCCTTTTCTGAATGCTACATATAGTACAGGACAGGTTATAGTTTCACCACTCTATTAAATGCAGCTTGCTTTGTTTATCATGTGTGCAAGCTTGTGAGTTTACTCTGGTGTCTGCATCTATGTATTGATACTGTGTGTGTGTGTGTGTGTCTGTGTGTGTACGGGGTGATATCTCCGCATCTGGGAGCGTTTATCAGAGCTTGGCTCCTTCAAGGCTCGTCAGGATGAGTAGAAGAGGTGTACACGGTGAGGTCATCGGCTGCTTCTGTCTGAAGCGGAGCTAAGAAAACTGACCGATTTATTGCTGCTAACAAGCCACAGTGAACTGCAGCTACTATTACTGTGTGTTTTCAACAACATAATCCTGTGTCTAATATCTAAGAAGCTGAACGTTTGCATTTAGTAGTATATGATATATAACTTATATGACATTACTTGAATCCAGTATGGAATAAAATAGGACCCAGAATTATTATTGCTACTTGGAGCAATAAATCATCTGACAAGTCCAGGAAGTTCTTCTATGACTGATAATACTTTAAAATATATGAGCCTTACTTAAATCCTTTAATCTTTAATAAAATCCAAGCTACAATACGTAAATATGAAAACACAGTTGATGTGATGTGATGTGTGTCCTATTGTGGGCTTTTTTTTTTCTGTTAGCCGCAACTTAAGATGTGGGGGGAAAATGAAATAATGTATTTTTACATGTGTGTGTACTTGTAGTCTGCATCGCCGTCTACTCCTGCAGCGTCTCTCTGCAGATAAAAGAACATTTGGAGTCAGCACTCTCACCAGTCTAAATCTCAATGAAACGAGCAAAGGGGTGTCTTTGCTGTCTTTTTATTATGCTCCCTACGGTGCAGACTTGTAATTATCCAGTAGGGTGTGGGATGCGACGTGAAGCGTTGTCTGCACATCAGAGGAGACGTCTCAGCTAAACACACATGGTGACATTAGCCTCAATGATTTTAATTATGTGACATCAAAATGGAGGAACCTTTCCTCTCTCCTGGCTCTACTTTCCTTCCTTCTCCTCCACCCTTTGATATCATTATCTTTTCCACTCTGGCAGTGATCCACCAGCCCTTCTTTGTATATCATTTCTTCCCTCCCTCCCCTCCAGTTCCTCTCATGTTGCTGCAGGGAAATAAAACTCCACTAAATGTCAAGGATACATGAGCATAATTTGTGATACATGACATTTGCTTCTCAAAAAAGGAGTGGCTGCGTCGAGAACCAAAGAGCACAATAAAGCATACCAGAGTACTGTGTGTTTGGGACAGAAAATTACTGACATGTTGTTGAGTGACTATCTGGCTTTAATCTACGCTCAGCGGCCTGGAAGACTGAACAATGGAGGCCTTCGCCTGATTCTGCTGAGTAAGGTCCGCTGTCTGTCACAGGCTGGCACTCTTGTATAAACACGCCGGTGGCTGTGTATGCTGGTGACCGAGCATATGAATGAGAATCAATTAGTGCGTGTGGTTGTGTGTTTACACCTTCTGCACTATTCTGTCAGCTCATTTCTGAAACTCAAACCCCTTCACCTGTGATTTATGACGCGAAGAAGTGACAGTGGTCGCACGAAGAGAGAAAACACAAACTCACACACACACACACACCTATCACAGTGTTATTATGCTCTAGATTCACACACACCACACGTCATTAAGGCTGTTTATTATATTACAATGCTTCAGTGGAAGTGGACTGTTGCATGCATTATGAGACATGTGTAAACCATATGATTGAAGTGCGGCTCATGCGCGCTCACACATCGGCAAACATGCATGCATACATCTTACATAAATTATTATTATGTTCAAACTGTTATGTGTTAATGTGTCTGCTACACAGCTACACGATTAAACTGCGGCTTAAAAGGTTTAAACTGGTCTTCAGTTAAAGTAAGAAAGACGTATTAAAGGTGAGAGAAGTGATGGAGCTGTTTGCTTTAACAATGGGAAAATAAAGAAAGGAATCTCTCTGGCACAACACAGTTAACACCACACCGCTTTCCGGAAAACTGACGCGATTCATTTGTGATGATGCGCGCACGCACACACAAGTTATTTAGGGTGAAAACATATCACACAGAGACACGTTCACATACACACAGAGTTTTGACCACTTCCACAGTTCTGGCCTTTGTTACGCAGATATACATAAACGATGGGTGGCTGGATGGAGTTCACACGCATCTGCACACAGATACACAAACGCTGCCACCCAACAGGAAGAATGCCCCTTTATAAGCCGTCAGTGCTGGAAACCTGATCATCTCTGTTGCTGCAAAATGAAATGTTGTGCTGTCCATGTTAATTGCCAGCAGCAGATGATAATCTACTGTTGTTTCACTGAAACTTCATACACACAGTTTTCCAAGTTATCCTCTGCTCATACCCACACATACGCATCATAACAGGAAGCTGTCTCTTACATTTTAGAAACGGAGCGCCTCTAGTTGTAATATTGTTTTATTAATGTAATTATAGAGCTTTAAGGACTAATTTCATTATGTTACCTAGACTGGGACGGATTACAGAGATTATTATTGCATCATGTGATTAAGCAGATGTTTTAAAGTTTAAAAAATGAAACAACAACAACACTAAAACGTTTTGGGATCTCTAATGAAGACGGTGACAAAGACAAATAGAGTCGCAGGGAAATAAACAACGTTTCACACACTTTTCTGTGTGCTCAGTCCACCTGTGTGTAATTAGCAGCAGGCATTTCCCGTCAGGAGGGCTGTGCAGTGCCAGGCAGACTGGGAATCTGACTAGGAGTGAGCCCCATGGGGAATGAACTTCCCAAAATTCCCAGTGAGACAACATACAGAACGACGCGAACGAGACGCTGTGGAACACGACACCGGGCGTCCTACAGCGTGTCGCCGTGAACAACCAGACATTGAGGTCACATGATAGCAGGACAGAGTGTCTCACAGAACATGAAACACGCTCACACATAGACCCTGCACACGCTAATGTCCCTTATTAGCTCCCTGTGAACTGCACGCACTGTGCAGACATCCAGTCCTGATGAATATCTGCTCGTACAAACCTTTAATGATGAGGGATTATTATTATTATTTAATGAAAAATGTTCATGATTGCTAAACCGCAAATCAGCAACAGAGCCATGAGCTGTTTTACCTCAGCAGTGTTGAAAAAAGTCAAGGGTCTATCAGGCCACTAGAGGCCGCTGTATTTCAGGAATTGGCTCACAGCGTTGGGCTACATGTGCATCTCACTGGTGGATATCAGTGATCTGCTTTGCATTCAGTAGTTAAGTTATATTGCTCAAATATTATTAAAAGCTGAAGGGCATGATTTGTGCCAGTGGATGAATGTTTCCTGTGGTTTATGTTTACTGATGAGATCTTCGCAAAATTGCCCCTGAACGTTTATAGCTCATCATGTTTACTCATTCTCATACAAGCACGAAATATATTTTACATGTCTTGAAGAAAACTTTTTAATGTCATTCCACTTTGGTCTTATCCAAACACTCTTGTCAATGTTTGTTTGTGTGTAAATATTTGTATTATATTCTCTGGATGTCTCATTCATAGGGCAGGATGCACCATTGATGAAGAGGAAGTGTTGAAGGTCATACGGAGAGACAAAGGAAAGAGGACGAGAGTAAAAGGTAATTTCTTTAGCAAGAAAAGTGCTGGAGAAGAAATACAGCGAAAGTCACAATAAATACGCAGAACTACAACAGGCAGAAAAAGAAACTTGATTGGGTGAATTGAAGAGTGACAGGATAAATAACAAATCAAATTTACCGGGTATCCATCCCGTCCAGCCTTGCCCTGGTGAGGTTAGAGATTAAAGCATGAAGCATTGAGACAGGTTAGAACAGAAACCAACACGGTGAATATGTATCAACTCACACTTCTTACTAAGAGCAACGATTTGATCATATTCTATATGGAATTAAAACAAGACAAGATTTTATTTAAATTTATAACACTTGACTCCTAGTTTAGAGATTTATGTCTATTTTCTTTTTTTTTTTATCTTTTTGGCACCTGTTTAGATTTACTGTCAACTTTCTGATTTTTGTGTTAACGTTTGCATTTGCATCAATTTCTTGACAGCGACAAGCTTTTCGTGTTTAACTGCTGAACGGTACACACAAACTGACAGATTGCTGCTATAGTTGTGGAGTTGCAGGAGATGTTCCCTCGGATTTATGGTCTGTGGGCAGGACGTTGGGTGTGATCGGGAACAGAAACACGTAGTGTAAACCAGCTGCTTCGCCCATTAAATCTTTCACTGGATTTTCTAAATGTCTAAATGTCAGCTGGATCCGCTCTGATATTTCCCGAACATCCTTCCTGTGTTTTTCGGCCCAGCCACACGTGACTGAATTTAAATTTAAAAAATTTAAAATAAAATGCGTCACACTTCCAAACAAGTCACACAATGTCTAGAATTTAAATTTAAAAAGTATTAAACCTGTAGGCAGCAACATGCTCCTGTTATGTGTTGGTGTGTGTGTGTGTTTTATCAGATGTGTGTGAATGTAGGAGAGTGTCAGCAGGAGTTATAGCCCCACCGAGGAGAATAACTCGCTGCTAATAAGTCACCACTCCAGAGCCATCACTGCAGAACACACACACACAGATACACACACTCACTTACGCATACACACATACACACACACTCTTCCCTAGGTGGTCCATTTATTGCTGTGCTCTGTGGGTGCACATGTGTGAGTGAGTCTGTGACAGTTTGTGTGTCTGTGTGTTCACGTTTTATTGCTTTTGGGAGAAACGTTGATTTTTGGCTGCGACCGTATCAGTGAGGGATGACAGACTGTATGCGCATGTGTGAGTACATGAGTGTGTATGCATGTGACAGTACCAGCTCAACAGGTTGATCTTAATACTACCTGGATGAGATGAAATTGTACTTACAGGAGGACCTGCAACAGAAAAAGAGAAATCAGACATTAGAAAGTACGTTCTGTGCATCTCTACTGACTCATGTGTGATAGTTACAGCAACCTCTAGTTTGTACAGCAATCAATTCCTCGGAAACAGTGGTATGCAAGGAAAAAAAACAAAAAACAAAACTGCACATGCAATGTGGTTTGTTAGATGATGACTGTGATGACTGTAATTAACCACCTAAATATGGTACAGAACAAGCTCATTAGAGCTGCTGCCAGTGAAGTATGTGGTGAACCTGTTATGATAAACAGACTTCTGGATAATGGGTCATGTTTTGCATTAAGATATGAAGTCATGTCAAGAGTTTTTTTTTTTTTTTCTTTCCCAAAGAAGATATGGGCGTATTAGATGGAGGATAAACAGGGAGTGAAAAGGTTGAGGTTTGTCCTTTTAAAGTATGAAAAAGAGATTTCTGTGGGGCAGTTTTTCGGATCTGATTGAAATGCTCTGATGTTGCAGAAAGTACATTCTGCTTTTCATACTGCGCCTAACCAAAAACAACACCAACAGTAACGATCAAAAGACTCTCAGTCTTAGTGGTCTTAATGGAATATTCTTATAAAAAAACCATCATTTAGATATAAAGAGCCAAGGGCATTAATAAAGGTCACACGAAACCCCCACAAAGTGGAGATATATTTATTTGATTTATATTTAAATCCAATGATACCGATTTATGTGATTGTTAACACAATTACAGTCTTTGGCAGGATTTGGAGCGCTGCCATCATTACAGTTGTGGTACATCAGATCTCATCAGCATGGATGCAACACTAAACATCTACAGTACGTAAACCCAACCAGATTGAAAACAGACTACCTCTAGGGAAAAGTGGGATATTTGTGGTGTTTTGTTACCATTTAAACTCATAAAAAGTCCTGCAAAAGTGACCAGAATCTACTGTATCTGAGCCTTGGAGTTTGTTATGTGACTCCAGAGAAAAGGCAGTTTTAGGACAAGATGAAAAATGGAGGCGGCTAAGTCAAAGAAGGTGTCAGGAGAAGAAGAAGAAGAGGAGAGAGGTGTTGGGGGTTTATGAGGCATGAAGACCAAGACAATCAAGTTAAGCTGTAGTCTAGACACCGGGACAAGGACCTCCTGGACCAGACAGCTAGGTAAACAAATGAACAGGTGTGTGTGTGTGTGTGTGTGTGGAGACCAATAAGAAAGAGAGACTGAGAATGAAAGAGAAGCACAGAAGTAAACAGAAAAAAAGAGAAAAGGAAAACAAGTAATAGACAAAACAGAGAGAAAATAGTGAGAGTTGACGCAAGAGACAAGGCGACGGTGAGGAAGATGCTACTCTGTCTGTCCTCTCTTCTGTTATTTAGGTTTGTCTTTCTGTTTCTCTTCTGGTCTAAAATGTTGTCTTGGAGTCATGGCGCAACAGCCTGTATACGTGCCACCTACCGCCCGCACAATAACCCAGGCTGCAACGTGAGGATGCAAAACTAAACAGGAGAACGAAAATCTAAACAGAACCATGTCGCCCTTTTTAAGATACAGATCCTCCCGCGACAAACAGTGAGCAGCCGATGAGTGTTTGATCTCAACCGAAGCCTACGTGGCAAGCTTTCTCCTAATGGTGATCCTTCTGAAAAACAACAAGTGGCTGGAAATATAGTACATACCTCCCTGATGAAAAACAGGGTCATTCAGAGAATTTAGACGGATTTCTGTATATTATGTTGATTATAGATGCAGTTGGATAGTTGAGACGTGGTGACATGCAATATCTTATTGTCAACAAATCTCATAAAAAGACTGAAACCAACAACGGTCTGTGAAGCCAAAGCCTTACGTAGCTTGTTCCTCTGTGCCACGGACTGCCATTGTTTTTTAAATACATTTCAGTTGACATGTTTTAGGAAATTATTTAGCCTTTAAAAAAAAGGCCTTTCATGGGTTTTTGATGATAATAAGAAAAATATAGAATATTGCCTGTTTTATCTGTGTCTATCTGGATCGATCTGAATTTGTGGATTTCAGATATAAAAGCATTATTATTATGGCACTACAGTGGATTAAACTGTATATTTTCCTCAACTCATCACTGAATATTATTTTCAAAATAAAAAAATCAAGTAAATAACCAAGTTAAGAAATGTATTTCAAGATCTTTTACTATGTTGGCTGGATGAGATTAAGATACTCCAGAAGAGCAATAAAGCTTACGGCTGATTGTTCACTTAGTCGACATGTTCACAGCAGCAGATCTCATCTGATAAATATCCACAACAATGAATCACAGCCAGATTTTAAAGTTTCCCATCTGACACATCCTGCAGAATAGCTACAATCCTGCAGGTTTTGATAAAAATCGTCTACTATTGTTGCACCGCAATTTGGTGTCGACACTTAATCGAAACCATTTTAAATGAAGGTGACTCAAACTTAAACATTCGCTCTATCTGTCATGATGACCTTTTGAGTAACAAGAGTTATGCCTCTGCCCTGTTTTGCTTCTTCGACGAGTGTTTTTGCGGTTTGGATGGAAGGAAAAAGCAACACAATGATGGTGGGTCGTGATGTTGGCAAGGGAGAATCTCATTAGGCCCGTACTACAGCAGCTGCTACCGCTCAGTGAGAACGACTTACATCTGGGTAAAGTTAGTGCAACCACATGGCCAAGGTTAGCACTATGTCGGCGCAAATAAGGAGGTAAAGGGAAAAGGGCCGACTGCAGCCCATCATCCACTGGCCTGACTCATGGGTCACTGCTTTTACCGGACCTCGAACCTATCCAATCACCCAGGAAAAGAGAGAGAGTGTGTGTGGAAGCTAGCGAGAGAGAGAGAGAGATGAAGGAAGGAAAGAAAAATCTTTTCTTCCAGGAAAAGACAGAAGAAGTAAACAAACAAAACAGGTGGTGGGCCTCACTTACCAGGGTCCCCTCTTCTTCCCATCCTTCCACGCTTTCCTGGAGGCCCTGTTAAAACACACAGACAGAGCGATAAATCACCCAAATCAGCACTGCAGGCATGAGTAGAAAACAACCGAGCGTCGCTTGCTGTTTCACTGCTGGTGATCATGAGTCGCCGGCATTGAGTCTGCGTGAGCTGGCACATGAGTTGTGTGTTACTCTGAAACCGACTGGAGGTCAGTGACGTAAGCACGCGGTCAGACGCTAGAAATAAAAACAAAATGATAGAAAGATCCCGTCACCCTCAAAACCAAATGTACTGTATGATTTGATTTGGATCTGAACAAACTGGACCTTTCAGGAACGTTTATGACCAGATTCTCATCTCCTCTCACTCTGGCTGCAGCTCAGGTTCATCAGACCTATTCCTCACACTCCGCCACATTTCCGGTAAAGGTTTTTCTGCTGTTGATGGAGAAGTCTGTAGAGGAACCGGGAGATGATGTGGCCGACCTAGATTCTTGGACCTCATGCTGCTGCAAGACCATGAATCATTTCTACACCACCGTTGATTTACGTCAGAGTTTGCCTGGTCATTTGGCAGAAAGAACTTTGCTCTCCGTGGCTCAAAACCCCTCTCCATGTAGCACCTTACTTCTTCTTCTTCTTATATCTCTCTTTTCATGTGCCCACCTTCCCTCACTCAGCCCAGCTCTTGTGATGAAATAGGAACCAGACCCGTTTCTGTTCCTGATGCTAAGTGGTTGTGGCTGCAGACATGTTTTCCCTATTGTCATTATTGGAGTTATTGTAGCCGCCTAATCACTTCCTGACTCTGCCAACCCTTTCAAAGAGAGCTCAATCATGCTCCTCCACCTCCTCCTCATGTCTACCTCTCCCACTTCTTTTATCCTTATTTCCCTTTTTTTTCCCCCAATGCAATAAGATATTAATGACTAGAATTAAAGAAATTAAACACATAGTACAAAAAGAGTTGCCTGTGATCAAGATAAGTGAGATTTGTCACCTAATCCTACTGTTTATTGTTCTTTATCTGATCCCATTTACCATTTGTAGCTCCCGTTGGACTTTATCGCCAAAAAGAGAGGAAGAGAGAAAAAAAAAAAATATAATGAAACAATGGAAAATGAGTACAGCTGTGCACCCACTGACTCTTTAAAATTAGTGTTTGAATAATATTAATCACTTAACACCTCTACAGTTTCAAACCTCAGACACAGATGCCAACACACACACACCCTGCCAGCTACAACATTTGTATTAATATTCTCCATATTCTATAGAGTAATCTACTTCCCCTGCTTCAGCCCCAGCAGTCATAAACGGCAGTGTGGGGCTGTTCTGCTGGCCTGGAGGGCCTCGGCAGAGAGAGGGAGAGAGAGAGAGAGAGTATTTCCCTGGAGCTGGAGGGGAGGAGATGGGGAGGACAAGCTGTAAGGGGGGGAGAGAGGAATGCATAAGGGAGTGGTAGGATTGGGGGGCAGTAAGGTAGAAAATTTGATGGTAAGGACAGAGAGGGAGATATACTGCACTTACAGTAGAGATGACAGGAGAGTCCTGGAGGAAAGATGACATAAGAGCCCTGGCACATTTAGTGGAGGAAGTCAGATTCATGCACATGACTTCACAACCCTTTAAAATAGTTGTACAACATGGTCAGCGGGCATTTAAAGTGTCTCTTCAAACATGGATATGCATTACAGGATATGGGTCATGGGGGGCCATGCCTGCTCTACCTTTATTTGAGGCATAAAAGGCAGCCGTCGGCATGCCGACAGGTTGGCCACCAAACGCTGGAGGAGCGGGCGTCAGAGTGACTGAAGGCTAGGACTGAAATTGGTCCTTAGCGGTCGAGTTGAGGGGGAATGGAGGTGGGTGATGACAAGCTGATGTAGGGCTGGATTGACTGGAGGAATTAATGGGAAAAACAGCAGCACTGGAGAGCAGAGTGTGTGTATGTGTGTGTGTGTGTGTGTGTGTGTGGAAGTGGCTCTGATTTCCAGGAGAAAGAGTTAAGGCATACCCACTGAGATGCATACTAACAAACTAACACACATAAACACACAGACACATGACATGACTTAGGTGTCAGCAGTGACTTCCTGTTTCACTGCGACATACCACAGTCAGAAAATGTCACACAAGCCCACTAAAATAGAAACAGTGTGTGTACATTAGAGCGAGTAAGAGATAGGGATAGCCTGGGCTGGCGGATCATGTTTTACGCAACATGTGTGTACATTCACAGTAACAGTCTGTGTCGTTATTAGACTGTTAAAATTTCACAACTCAAAGACAAAAACAGGCTGGATGGTCAGTTACAGGCGGTGCAGAGAGAGGCGATTGCAGAAAGACAAAAAAAAAAAAAAAAAGATGTAGAGAAGGGAGGACAAGTGCAATGATCTCTACAAGGCACGCACACATAGATACGCTCACGTAGCATCAGCTGTCATTAATATGAGAGGAAAACTGCATTTGAACTTCGCTAACTGTGGAAGGCTGTGTGTACATCTTAGCCTGTAGCTTTGAAAGTTAACCCCTCTTCTCTCTATGTGGGGCTGGAAAGCCATCCCTTCCCAGGACTGGGTGAGATAATGTCAGAGAGAAACACAAACGCATACATCTCGGCTCAGATCCAGCACCCTTAAGTAGTCTTTACATGGGATTTTAGGCAGCGACCGGAAAAGTGCCCATACTTAACATCACAGTCCTACACACACACACACACACACACACACACACACACACACACACACACTAGGAGTATTCAGCCATCTTGCTGACATGTGGAAGCAACCTGAGCAGAGTTGGCAGCAATTTCTCCATCAACTCTTTTACTGGCTGTAGGTGTGACTACAAACTGAAAATATTTGCAGCAAAAATTCTCCTGTGAATACAGCCAAACACATCTCAGTATCCTCCCTGCATCTACACAACCTTCGGTGTGGAGCCTGCTAAAGACACACACACACACACATCCTTCCATCCTCCATCTGCTCTATCTGTTTCTCATAGCCACGGCTCGGCTTGATTTAGCTACTGTGACATTTCTCGCAAACAAAGTGATTTCTACGGAACAAAGCACAGGATTGGTGGAGTGCTCTCCCCCTTTCTCTTCTTTTTTAGGCCCCCATTTTCTTTAACCCAACAACTGGGAGCAATAAAGAGCCAAATGAAAATAGCAGAATGTGATACTCCATATGCACAACACACAGGACTTACATCCATCCATCTATCCATCTGCCCCCTCTCTCCACTGTTGCATATCCTCCTTCTCATTCTGTGACAGGGGAAAATTTAATTTAACTGGAAAGGAAGAGAAAGGTGGGGGTGTGGGTGTGTGGAAAGGAAGGGTGTAAGTAGGGATGGTCAACTTCTTGCTTCCATGTTAGCTGGAGGCGATGTGTCTCTGCAGCACCTCCTGTCTCACTTATTTTTCCTACTTAAGAATGGTATTTAGGAAAATTCATAATAACAGGTTTTCCTTCTAATTGCCTTTAATTACAATCACAACATTTGGAACAAACTAAAAATCAGGCCTAGTGACAAAAAAACAACAACAAACATTTTATTTCAATCAGTGCAGAGTGGACAGAAAGAATCCAATGTTCTGGCTTAAGAAATATTAACAGAACATACAGCATTTGTTTAAAACTACTAAGTGGGTTGTTTTACTCTTTGTCAAAGTCTAAATTAATGCACTCACAATAAAATGTCCAAGTCAATTGGTATCATTGAAAATGTTTACTGACATAAGATATCACTGTGAAGATTCCCCTCTTTGTGTTTAGTCTCCGCACAACTGGGCACAGCTGTTTAGCCTCTTTGTCTGAAACAACACAACTTCTCCTTTCGCCCGTCTCCCGATCTGTCATTATTACTCTGTGTTTGTCCAACGTTCGTTCTAATAAGATGGGGGACACATGCTGTGGACGTAAACAGCAACAGAAAGTGAAAATGACAAAGGATGTGATTCCGTGCTAGTTATTCACTCTCCAGCTGCCCTTCGTCTCTCATGGGTCAGCATGGGTTCAGCCGCTCAGATGGGGTTATGTCCAGTCACACAGTGGGCATTAGCAGATAAACCACAATCAAACTGGAGGAAGGAACTGGAGTTACCTGCAATACACCTGCATCCCATCAAACGCCCCGGTGTTATCTTTGTTTTACAACTAGACAGCAGTTTCAAATTCCAATATAATCTGATTTAAACTGTTATTATTTCTAATAACTTGTTTTCGACCATATCACTACCGTGAACAGTTATTCTCATGCCTTTCTGTATATAAGCATTAGGCAGCTGTTAATAGAGCATGCAAAACTCTGTCTGTGGTGTGGACTATACTTCGCCTCTGTGGTTAAAAAGAGAGACGCTGTACAGTAAACATCACTCTGGTATTCATGCAGAGGTTGTCTGTGATTAGGAAATAAGAAGCCGAGAAACACATCGGTACCCGGTCGACCTTCCTGTTTCACTTTCAGCATCAAGCGTTGCGTGACTGCAGGGTGGATTTCCTCTGAGTTGGGTGAGAGGCCGTCTGTGTGAGAGGCTATTTGAGAGTGTATTTGTGTGAAAAAAGAAGGGATACCAATTTCATGCCCGTGCAAGTATGTTCAACATATAGATTTCCTGACACACTCTGTCAAGGCTGAGTGATGCTGCTGTAAACCTGTGTGTGAGTACGTATGCATGTATGTATGTATGTATGTATGTATGTATGTATGTATGTATGCTGCATTATTCATTTGGTTTGACTGAATGTGCCTTTTGGAAAACTTTGATCATGTGTTTATAATTAGTTGGGAGCAAGTGCATGTTTGAGATGATCAGGAGGTGGAAGAGGGAAATCCTGGCGTGGTGCTAGTCTACTGTTGTGATGTCCAGCAGGTGGTTTGCGTTGAGTGGTAGGCTGGTGCTGAAAGGCCGCCTATGTAGTCCCTGTGTGTCACAGCTAATGAAAGGTGAAGACACAGACGGGCCCACCCCACACAGAGAGACAGACACAGTCAAAACAATGAGAGTGGCCTAACAAAACACAGCCAGCACCAGTCGAGCACGGCGAAAAAGAGCAGATCACAACAAAGCCGACCAGAGCATCCAAAGTTCAGCGTTCAGAGGACAGCGGTTCTGTCCTCCTCAGCTGCTACCAGCTGTATTACACACTCAAACTGAGGCAGAAAAGGAAGTCACAGTGTTTAGTCAAGGTCATGACACGTCACCTAAGTTTTCAGAAGACAGCAGAGGTAGAAAAACCCTGAAAAATGTTTGAGAGTTTGTTATGAGCCCAAGTAAATATAAGCATGTCTTTGGTTCTTGGTGTCTGCTTGTTCCTTTCAGAAGAATGTCCTTGCGTGACGATGCTTTAAAATGAGTTGACCCCAGATAAACAAACCCTACTCGGCTGTAAGTGAATCACACACACGCGTGCGCACACATATTCACCTTCACACTCAGATATGTGTGTTTGTTGATGCTCGTTATGATGGCATGTATGCGAGAGGCTTGGTTTTCAGCGTAAATTCAGACTGGCTCCTGGGTGGTACTTCCATTAGTAGGGACTATAACCACAGATGTTGGAATTTGGGTACTCAAGAGGATTTTAGGCGTACAAACACACTTGCACGCAAATGAGCAGATCAGATGTGAGAACCAATGAATCCCATAATGAATGGGAGATGTGGCGAGAGGAAGAGGACAGCAACCAATGGTGCAACGTTGAGGTGAGAATGAGGGTTATGTTTGCAGATAAGATCAGGCTGGAGCCAACCAATGCTGCAAGGACTTCCAGGAAGCCTAGAGGTGTTAAATCCAGTCCTCGGGGAGAATAAACACGAGGGTTAACACAAACTGGCACACATGTAGAGCAGGGATTAACAAAATACACAGGTGACCTGAAGGAGACTTTAGGTGCCGATGGCAAGATTGTGTCCTGAAAGTACCAGACTGCTGTGTGCTTATTTGAAGTATTTTGGAAAATATTTTTAAGATTGACAGAAGATAAACGTTATAAACCCTTTAACGTGATGAACGTCAGAAGCATCAAGGTGCGCGGCGGTAATTTGACGAGGATATTTTGAAGTGTCGGTTTCGTCCAGAGCCGGTCTATGTCGAAATGGTGGTCTGTAACATGATAAAAAAGCTCTTTTATCTTTGTGTCCTTTATTCATTCATAAAATGTGGTTCTAGTTTGACGTTCTGGAACATGTTAGAGCAAAACCGGAGACCGGGCATGGAGGGAACAGGGCAGGGAGAGGGGAGGGGTCTAGGAATAAAGCGAAAAGTGCACTAATCGCCATGACTTTAAACGAAAACTGCAGTATTAGTGTGTGTGTGTGGCTGTAACAGAAGACAATGTGTGGGGCAAAGTGTTGAGGAAAAACGTGGTGTGAATGTTAAAAACGGAGCTTTATTCCAGCTCGCCTCCTTCTTTAACCTTGACAGGAAAGAATTTAAGCCTCTTCAAGCCTTCCTTAAACCCAAATTCCAGTCAATTGAAATCAAATTCAAGTCTCCATCATTACTTCTAGTTCTATCCTTTTCCCACAGGTGTCTCACCTCGTGATGCCCTTTGACATTACCATTAAGCAAGCTTCTTGTTCTGGTTCGTGTCTTGTCTTTTCTCACACCTTGAATCAGACAGGCTAATTACAGCCTCTGTGGAAGCCAAGGTGAGAGCATACAGGCAGCAGTTTATGGGCAACATGGTGCAGGTGGTCTAGAGGCTGATTACACAGACTTGACTTGGCTACACTAAAAAAACGGACACGCCAAACACTATTGACGATTCACAATGATTCATCCCATTCCTGTTTAACTCCAACTTCTAACTAAACGTTGTGTTATTTGCATTTCCGATGTATAACCACCTCGCTGAACTCTGCTGTTTAAGTTAGGATAATGAATCTACTGGCTGAGTATTTCACACTACTGAACTCCAACATTATCCCTCCCACATTTTCTCTATTCTCCTTCATCCCTCCACTTTGCATCAATACTCTATTGTCTCTGGTTCTGGTAGTAATTATATCCCAGTGCAAAGCCATCCGCTCTGCCAATCCACTCGCTAGTTTAAGCAAATAATCCCCAATGCCATTCGATAGATGTGGATCGAGAAGGGATGGCTGAGAATCAACATTAATGTGAAAGTCACGGAGGGATGTAATTGATTACGTGGAGCGGTGCCAAATGAGGCCAATAAGCGAGTGAGTGGAATAAATAAAAATCAGCCACATTTCTGACAAGGGTGAGTGTTTAGGAAACATGGTGTATTTTTTTTTTTAATTTATTTTTTTAAACAAGCTATGTAAATATTTTGTTTGATTACTCAAATACAAGAGTTTGAATAAAGAAAATGTTGTGCGCTGTAGGGTTTTAAAGGCTAAACTGGCAAGAAAATATTCACGTTGGAAAAATATTCACAAGATTACTCAAACTATTTAAAGGCCATTTATTGTAGGACAACAACAAATAAACTGGAATACATCCGTACTCCGGGAGTCTTGGTTTCAGTGAAAACAGGACTGTACACATCCACCATGTGTGCACACATAGAACAAACTGGTGCACAATGGATCTTTGAGATGGCAGTATATCTGCACCTCAGTGTTGTTGTGATGCGAGAGGTCAATACTGTGTTACTGTGATGCTGCCAGGATCCACTTGAGGGGTCTAATATTTACGTAATATTATATTCTGTCTTTTCTGGCTGATTCAGACACTATAAAAAGTATAGTACATATCAAAAATGGTTGTGAAGTACTTAGATTCGTCAGCATCATAAGATCTAACAGTCCCAAATCCCATGATGAGTTGCACAAAGCTACTGTTATGCAGCAGACACATGTTTTCCATTTCAGAGAAGGGAGTGATTACCTTAATGGGATCTTTGGCATTGAGAGGAGGATGCTAGTTTCTCATAACCAGGGGTGTAAGCAGCTGGTGGCAAATCTCAGGCAGGCGGATAAGTGGTCATCTGTCATGGCGGATATGAACTTGGCCATTATGGTTTTCATGTGGGAGAAGGAAGATTCACATAGGTAGGTTGATCCAAACACGGCTGACAGGCAAACAGCACATCTTCTTATGTTAAAATACTCCTCCTCCTCTGAGAGCAGGTGCCAAAATTCACCCGTCATGTCAATGGATGCCCTGGATTTCATCTGAACATCATCTTCATCTTTTCTGCTGTGTCCAGGGGGGGAAAAGTGTTCCCATTTATTTAATTTCACTTGCAAAATCTCACCAGCTTCCGCTCAGCAACAATCTGAGCAGCTAAAGGCTTCTCATGTAGATAGAAATTCACAATCTTTACGACAACATCTATCACCCGTCTTTTCATGTTCAAAACCTTCTTGCCCAAAGCTTGTTGGTGGATGATGCAATGACAATGGGGGAAAAAATAAATCTGGGAAAGAATTGTGTCATTTACACAAGGCAACAAAATCCACTGCACGAGAGGTACTGGAGACTAGTTTATAAATAAGTAGGTGGATTTTGTCCACTGACTAACAACCATGAAAGCATGGAAAACATCCTCTCCCCATGTATGTGGCTTTTACCATTCTAGCGGAAATACACAACTGTGCCACATCTTTGATGTCTGTGGACTCAAATTGAAGAGGAGCAAAACTCACAACAGTCAGTGTCATTTTTCAGTTCATCCTCAAGGTTTCCCTCTATGTCCTCACATTACCCGGTTTCTGGATAACTGAAAATCCATAATAGCCACCATGACTGAGTCCACAGCCTCCAAAAATGCCTCCTTCACCATCTCTCCATCTTTGAATGGTGCCTCACTCCATATTATTCTACAGTGGCAATGGACATGCAGGTTTTGTGCATGCCTTTAAAAGGTTGCCCTTCTCTTCTAGCGCAATGCAAGCTTGGCATATCAAGCACATATATTTTGAGTTTGACATAACGAAGAAAAAAAAAATCCTCCACTTAGTGGATCATGACCGACTGGTTGAGCACCAGTAGACTACAGGATCATGTCGTCTGAGCGGCTGCTGCAGCCTGCTGGGACATGACCTCTGTCTGTCACCTACGTCAGTGCTGCTGCTTCTGTGATCACTCATAAACTCTTTGGGTTTTCAGTACTGCTTCTTTTAAAGATGATCATCTGTTTATTTCAAAGACGTATACAGGTGTGTGTAAGGAGGATATCATTTCACATATTGAGATATGATGCCCCTCGATGTCTGTGCTGTGGTGTTACTGAAGTAACATAAACCCCCATGTCCCCTTTCACTGCTGCGTGATTGCAGGGCGATAACAGTGTTGTGTATCTTGTGTTTGTGTTGTGTTGTGAAAACCGCTCCTGTGGCAGGTGCAGACTTGCCCCAGTGTGAACTTTATGGGAGGGGGTCATGCGTCATTTTATCCGATTGGTGGCTTCCATATTTGGTCCAATCAAGTGCTCAGGTTCCAGGGGTCAGAACATGGCTGGGATGGCTGTCGAGTCTTAAACACGCCCGGTGATAGACTGGGATCAGTCTGATGTTTCAGCCTGTTGTGAGTTTACATTCAACCACTCGGCAATATATAACATCATCTTCAATAAATGTCTGTCAAGGTATCTGGAGTTTTGCATTTCTCTGAGCAGATGGCCCTGCCTGAGTGACTGCCACTGTGTGGATTTGTGTTTGAGTGCATTTACAATTCTGTGTGTGTGTGTGTGTGTAGAGAGAGAGTTGTGTGTCTCA
This sequence comes from Pampus argenteus, assembly GCA_036937835.1. NCBI lineage: Eukaryota > Metazoa > Chordata > Actinopteri > Scombriformes > Stromateidae > Pampus > Pampus argenteus. The sequence continues at coordinate 18,517,419 of CM072861.1, read as the reverse complement.
AACTATGTTAGTCTGTGTGCCCGACAGCTGCGACTATGATAGATGGCTGACACAGCTGATATGTCTGATAGCCTTCATGTGTAGTAATGAAAGTTAAACACAGCTGGGAGTGCATGACAGAGGTATGTGCCATTCACCCCTGTTGACCAATCGCATCTTCGTATCAGCATTCATAACGTAGTGACCTTGCACAAGGGTCGAGATGGAGCACGTAGGCAAAAGATAGGAACCACAGCTGCAGAGAGAGAGAGAGCGATCATTTAGCTCATTTCACTCAACACACGCTCATCCGAAGTCAGTCATATCACTTTCATTTGCGTCTATGCGTGTTTACTATTTGGAGGAAAGGAATTTATTCTTTACACCCAGTAGGAGCACTGAACTGCGGCACCTTGTTTCTGCCTCAGCTACCTCAGCTGCCACAAGTGCAAAATCTCAGTGAGAGCCAATAAGAACGAAAAAAAAGGAAACGAAGACCCAGCATATCTGAGTTTGTCTGTTCACCGAAAAAAAAAACAACAACTCAGAGGTCGAACATCTTTTAACAACATCACTTAGTGAACCAAAACCAAGCAAGGAGGCGCTGACCCATCCCCAGCCCGACCCAAACACATCAAAGTTTGGAGCCACCCTTGTGTGCAGCATTAGAACGGATTCAGGTTTCAGTTCTCGTCTGCCAGGTCAAGTGAAAAAAAAAAAAAAACCTGCTTGTGGTCGTAATGCCTCTGTGACCAACAGACAGGTTCTTGGCGTGCCGGAGCTCTAGATCAATGGGTGTTGTGGGTAAAATAATACATCAGTGCAAGAAATATATTTTGCAGTCACCTCAAAAGTGATTTAGGACCCCGGTCATCCGCTCCAAATGGTAGCGCTTTCAAAATGTTTCAGATTTTTATTCACGGGATGGGGGCCGCCTCATAAATCGGTCACAGGAGGTTTATAGAAAAACTAACTATCTGGATTTCCCCCCACAATGGAGGCCTTTGTCTGCGTGCACCTGACTGGAGCTGAGGCAATATGGCCTTAAATAAAACCAAACATGGTCAAATGCTTCTTAGAGCACAATCAATGCTCTGTTAAAGCCATTTCTAAAAGCACAAATTTCAACAGCTCCTTTGTTGTAGTAAATTAAGATGAGCTCAGATGACAAATTTAAATTCACGTTGCTTGCTTTTAGTAAATGCATATACAAGACTTTTTTTTTTCCTGGCAGGCGAGCGCTAACGGGACCAATTCTGGCTGTCACAGATTACAGCGTAGGAGGAGCAGACCTAAAGCACCGTTTACGAAGTGCAGATGGATACCAGGCATTTAAACTTATACACACACCGGGTAAAAAAAAAAGTTAATTTCCACACATACAGTCTAATAATAAATGTTAGAATAGCCCATCCTTCTGTAACCTACTGCACTGGAGGAATAGTTCGACATTTTGGGATAAATAAATAATAAGCATACAAATGTTTGGTTCCCATCAGGTAAGATAAACCTCTGAAGTAAAACATCAGAAAGGAAAGAGAAGGATAAATTAGCAGAAACATGGCCCACAGTTTTACATCAGAATAAATAGTGAAACGCTGAGCTGATATAAACATTTCCTGCAGGTTTTGGATTTCTGAAGTAAACCACCCCACTGGAGATAAAAGCCATCTTTGGAGAGCGACAGCAGAAGGGAGTGAGATAATGAATGAATAAAGTACGGAAAAGAGGGCAACAGTATGACCCTGAGAAACGTTTTTTTTTTTTCTTCCTCTCGTCCTCCCATCCATCCATGTCCGGCTGTGTTAAGCTTCGTATTGCTCCTGAGAGGTATTAATGATACAGAGCAACACGATCCGACTTTGTTCTTTCATCCCCGGAATAAACCTTGTTTCTTTACTGATCAATGTCCCCTGTCCTCCATCTTAATCACACTTTATATATGCTTTACCCTTAAGCCAGATGGAGGAACCGAAGCTTGCACACACACTCACGTACAAGCCTCATTCCTCGCTTTATCTATTGCTAGGACGTCAAGACACATGACCTGGCATCGGCAGGCTGGTATTCTCTGTGTACCGCCACTTTCTGTGCGTGATGGCTAAGGCGTGTAACACAGTCAGCATGTGACCTCGCGCCTTCAGTTTGGTGAAGACCATAAATCTGTCACTATGCTCCAACACAAGTGACCTTTGACCCTCACACATACCCATTCACATTTTCTTTACAAGCATGGCCGCCCAGCACACATTCAACCGATAAGAGATAGACTTTGACAGTCATATTAACCTGCAAACACATGTTGCGATTTGTTAGGGAGTTGTCTCAGGATCCCTCTGTGGTTGTGTCATATATGAACCGATTCGCCCCCTCACTCTATCTCGCTGCACCTCTCTTTCTGACCTCTGGGTTAAGAGCTGGTGTCAGTCTGAGAAGGATCCTCATGTCGCCGTCACGTCTTCCCGTCTGGCTCTCGACCCGAGTCCTCCTCTCACTTTCTCTTATGTACATCTCTGTCTCCTCTTTTCTTTCCCTCTGTCTCATATTCAAGGCGGCTCATACTTGTCCTTTGGTATTCTCTGCTCTCATAAACACCACTTGTCAGGGTGTCACCTTCCACCCACCACCCTCGCCATTCCCTCCAGCACCATCCTCACCCCACAGCATACGGTACATACTCACCTCCATCCCTGACATGCATAAACACATACCTCCGTCACTTCAGAGCTAATCTAATCGCTTAGCTTGATAGAGAAACATCCTACAGAAGGGGGCAAGTGGGTATATCCACTCAAGAGTTTGCTTTTAAAGGACTATTCTGGTTGAAAAATATTTATGACCTGTTGTCAGTCAATAGGGTAACATGCAGAACTACTGAGATGCTAATAAGACAAGCTAAAGGTGGAGAGTTTGATATACATCTTCAGCTGGGATGTAGACCTCCATTGTTGTCCAATACTATTAAAAACACATTAATGAGTGACACTGTTGCACTGGTAGTCGTGTTTAAAAACGGCTCCAAAGAGCAATAACAGCAATCACGTTTTCAGTCTCCGGAGAGTAGTTCTGTGCAAGACAGACGCCACTGTGTAAACACAAAGTACAGCTGACGCCCACCGAGTGTCATAAGTTTCGCAGGTGATAAATCATAAACCAGTTATTACAAACCATCTGCAGTGTATATAAATATGTGTAACGAATGTCGACCTCATGGTGGCGCTTAACAAAAAGTAAGGGGGATTCCCAAAGTCTGCAGGGTTTATCTTCAGGGAACCATGAATGTCAGACAATTGTATACAAAAATGAGGAGGACCAGGATTATCCTTCAATGCTGCAAACGTCACAAAGGCCAATAAATCTTATACGCAGAGACCTTGGTGAATAGAAGGGGATAAATCATTTCTTATGCTTTTGAAATGTGTAACCCCCCCCTGTGCTTTTGCTTTAAGTTAACAAGCATTCATACAAAGAATACCAAGACTAAACAAATCCACCAGGCCTATAGGCTTTGTGCAGACTGTCTGTTTGTGTTGGTGCCACAAAACATCACAACAAACACACCCATGGGAATCTGGAGCTTGTGTGTTATGATGGGAATGGATACCGCAAACGAAGGCAACTTCCTCTTCCTTTGAGTTCGTTGTAACTGCGTAAGAAGACAGATATCAAAATATTATGCTGTGTTTTTACGAGTCTTTAACAATGTTTGGATATGTGGTGGTGCATATAAAAAGAGAAGCCTGAGGGGAGGTGGGTTGACTCTACTTTAATAAGAGATACAGTTGGACTGAGTTTGCTCCTGCTCTGTCAATACACACACACACACACACACACACACACACACACACACACACACACACATGCAGTTTTTTTTATTTTTATTAATTGACTCTCAGTGAACAGATTGGCTGCATAGTTGTTCTGCCAGAAATCATTGTAGAAATAAATACTGGGAACATGCTTAGAATAATTCACCAATACATAAATATTCCAGGGAGGGAAACACAATTACTTCCAGGTGCCAATACAGATTTCCACTGCTATTAAACATGCTGCTGCTAACAATCCCCGACCCCGTGCTTCACCTAAAGGTTTCACAGCACAACCACAATGAAGAGTTTCTGTCAGTTTCTCCAAAATGAGTTGAAAGTGACATGAAGGCTGTGGGTTTCATATTTAAACTGTTCTTTGAGCGTCCTCTGAAGACTGCGACTGTGTATTCTCCTCACTCTGCAGCTACCCTCCCCACGCACAAAAAAAAAACACGGAGCTTTTGAAGATTCAAGCAGACGCTGTCACAGGGGGCAAACAAGTTAAAGGTCAAAACTGAAACTTGATGACAATGAGTGATTGATTGATGATGATATGGATGTGCGTGCTGACTGGACAGAGGTGATAACCTATCAGCATGGGGTTAGTGCGCTTGTACGTCTATCAGTTTGTGTGTGAGCCATGATGTTACTATTCCAACCTGTAATTTGGCACGCGACTTGGAAAAATAGGCCTCACACAACAATCACTCCCTTCTTATATACACACACACACACACACACACACACAAAATCATGTTCTTAACAAGTCAGCCCTGAAGCATCTTGCTTTTTTTTCCTCTTTTTCACTTCATTTTTCAGCAGTTTTTCTTGCTCCCTGCGGTCGGAAATGTCTTGTTTCCTTAATGGCTTCCAGTAAGGTTCCCAGAGTCCCCAGTGTATATGTAGCCACCCTTCAGGGGAGCCTCCTCCGTGTGTCCAATTAGGCCCTCTCATTCAGACTAGTGTAATCAAGACATGTACTGCTAAGCCTCATGCTATCTTAAAACTCAGACTTGATCTTGGATAAAACACTTGAGGTCGTGTGGCATTGCAGTCTAAGCAGGTTTGCAGCAGAGCAGAACCCTCTGCATTACTACATTACTGTGTTACATCTACATGTGAATGCTATTAAGAGTTAAATTTGCCAGTTTCAGAAAATGTGACTTTAATGTATACAACCAAATGTGTGTTTAATGTTAAGCTATACTTGTCTTGTGAGCTCTCTCAGCACACTCTTCTTGTGTTACGCTGCGAGGAGGAAATGGAGCACAGAAAAATGAACATTTCCTTCATACTGTGTATGTGTGTGGTTGCCTTTTATTACAGTATCTAGTTTGTGTGTATATTTCCTATCTTTACAGTCTGGGGCTCCAGCAGCACACCCACTGCTCATTAACCAGATGCCCTGCTGAGGGAGCCCCATTCTGGGCTTTACCTCTACGGGACCCTGGGTAATCACCAAGCATCACCACCCAAGGGCATGAACCATGCTACACTGCCGCAGAGTCAGCCAGCCGTCGTCTAGCGTCAGGTCCCACCTCTGGGACCGAGGTCACAATAGCACTAACTGTTGGCACGATAATGAATGGGTATTTAATGGCACCGAATGCAGAAAGACATTAGGTAATGTAGGGATTATTAGGGTGGGTTATTAGCAGCCATCCATGGTGCTTTGGTTCAGTGGGACCAGCCCAGCTGTTAGGAAACACACCCACACAGCATGTTAAGGACACATTATATAAGGCTAGACTGACTGTAGAGACAATCCATGTCAGGAGAAAAAAAACGGTGTCCCCATCATTTTCTACATTCATCTTTGTTAGTGGTGTGCTTAAAAAAAAAAAAAAAAAAGAGCCTGGAAATTTGGAGTGCACAAGTAAGGAAATAATTTTGTTTTCATGCCGGAGGTCTTTCTATTCATCATCCACCCTGTTCATTTGTCAACAAGTCACCGACTTTATTGTTCAAGGATTTTCACCAAATACTGTGTGCCCTGAAGAATAACTTTAAGTTGCTATAATGGTTTCCTTTCCATTTCTTGAGAATAAAAAAGTCTCCAGATACTCCAGATCAGTGTTCTCTATATATGGTATAGTATACAGTCACACCTGCTTCTTCCTGTGCTGACTCTTTGCCCCTTGTTGATGGATTCCCTCATTACGGCTCTGCAGGTTTCGCAGTCACGCAGTTGCACTCGTGGTCAGTGTCGCGCAGTGCAGCTGCACGGTCAGCCAGGTGGCCACTATAACATTCAGGATGTCGGTACTGTATGCTTGATGCACAGTAAACACTGCATGATAGAACTTACAACAATTATATACACTGTTTATGACTGTATATAGTTATATGTTATTAATGTGCTGCAGAACGTGTGTGTAATGTGGTGCAGTTGGTTTCTCATTGCACAGACATTTCCTGATGGTGTCAATAAAATCGGTATAAATACGAGTCTGGCCTCAATCCTCCATGTGTTTTTTTTTCCTCAGTGTAATTACATGTTGACATAATATGCCATGTTTCCTGATATTGAAATTTAATGAGGCATACTAAATAAATTATAATGATTGTTGTTGTTTTTTTCTCAAAGCAGTTAGTTTTCAAAGAGTTTTTCTTCACCACATCAAAGCTATGCAATCATGTGTTCTACACTTATATTTTTGTCACGTTAACATGATTTTCCGGACAATTTATTTCTGCATTTGTCTCAGTTTTTCACTCTTTTCCAATCTGCAGGAACGTCTTTCAACCCACATACGAAACATTCAGTGCAAGAACTCGCTATTTACCCTGAATTTAACCCTGCTGTTAACTCCTCTAAACAGCACCACACAACAAAACACCCACACACACACACACTCACAGACACATAATAATGCAAGTGCTGCTTCTTGTGGTCCAAATCTCCTTCACTCAGAGCCATGCTGTGTACCGGTCGTACTGCACTCTCTGGCTCTTTCATCTGCTGAGTCCAGATCCTCTCAGCTCATTTGACCGCAGCAGCAGCAACAACAAACTCACTTTGAAGAGTTTCCAGCATCCCCTTGGTCCTTACGGTATGACTCACCACAATGACACGAGTACCTGTTACAGTTCTGCACTCCATATCACGCACACAAAACGTTCACATGGGGATACACCGAGATGGACATATTCCACATGCTGTCTATCGTGCAGACCTACATCACACCAGATGCATACCACATGCATGTGTCCTAATCTCCCGTTTGCACAGACTCACACCGCGCTAACGTGTACATTAATCCCGCTGAGGTGCGTCAGTCCTGCGATGTATCAGTGGGAGTAGGAAAAAGGGGAGGTGCATGCGTAATAAAAGCAAATAACAGCAGCTCAGATGTGAAAGTCTCAGGTTAACAGAGTATACGGCTTCCTCGGCTGCGGTACACAGACTATCAAGTTGTCTAAACTTCCAGTTTCTTTGATGTTTGTTTGACCGAAGCTGCAGATTGAGCCACTGTGCAACAGTTCCTGCGGAGAGTTCAGGGACCATGTGTGTTGTGATGTGTTTTATATATGCTTCAAGAATCCATCTGACACCGACACACTGCGTGGCCATGAGAAAGGCTTATTTCCTTTTATTCTATAGTGGTCTGAAGTTACCAATGTCATAAACACCGGGCAGAACAGAGGCAGCCGTTGATTTGATAACAAGCGTGTTTGCCGCATGTAGACATCTGTGAGGACTTTGATTTTCACGGTAGTGAGAACGGCATTTATGTCACAGGGAACATCACCTTTTTCCACTTAGGACTGTGTTTGATAAGCATCTCTATTACAGTGCTGTGTGGATGTATGCATGGATACTGTTTGCGTGTTTGTTCCTGACTTTCTTTCTCATGAAATACACAGTGCTACAATACTGATTGGACACACATACAGAGAAAAAAAGAAAGAAGTAGGCCAAAATCTGTTCATAATAAACTACAACTTCCTGAACACGTCCAAACAATTTCAATTGTGCAAAACAAAGACTGTTATCATACATTCATTCACATTATGAATGATAAAAGAATGTAGTGAAGGAAATTCGGCATTAATATGATTAAGACTCTTGCACTTGATCTCATGTTTAATGTGTGTTTTAGTATTAAAATGTGGTTAACAATAACATTTAAAAATCAGTATCATCAAACTTGGGTGTAAGTGTGATTTTCAGAATAAAATTTGCAATATAAATATTTTGTGGGTGAATAATTACTTAATTATTAGTTTCCTCTCATTTTCTTGCAGCAGGAAACGCATTCATTTTGGATGCACATGTGAAACATCTTCATAATTACACATTGCGTTACATTAAAATCCAGAAACTCAAAAGTCAGATTGCATCTTGAGTTTGCATGCTGATCGTAAACTCCAACCCATTAGACTCCACTTCAGTGAAATCTGTTGTTGTGGGAGAAAACTTGTGATAAATGTCCTCAGTGTATCTCTGTACACTGTGTGCGTGTGATGGTTTTGGGTGGAGGCCAGACCTTGAGTGAAGAAGTACAGAGATAGATAACGGAGCTGCCAAATGGCGTCTGTCATGAAGCAGAGAGACGGAGAGAAAGCTGCTGTGTAGCATGAACATGCCTCCCCTCTCAGTGTCCATCCTTCTCCCTCGCTGTCTCTCTCTCTCTCTCTCTCTCTTCCCCCCTGGTGGAGGGCGGTCAGGATGTGGAGCGTGAGAGTGTTGACAGAAGAAGATATGTCCACGACTAAAATTCACGGACACAACTTGACTCAGAGCAAAGAGTTCAAGGGATGAGCACAGAGTTCACATAAATTATTCCTGGCCAACTCCTGTTAGCCTCTCGGGGGGGTCAAGGAGGGCCGAGAAGGATCATGGGTAATTACGAGCGTGTCTAAAAGCAGCTTTTTTTACTGCTCTCAAGGTGTGACGAAGGTCATCTTGTGTCAAGTCATGTATGCTATGAAGTATAGATTGATGCTAATTTGGAGTCTGAGATTTATTTGTTTGTGGTCGTTGAGGGGAAAATGAGGAGGGGGGGAGAGTGTGTTTGCAAAGGTTTAGGGGAGGTTATGGGAGAGTTTAAACATGCACCTGATGTTACCAACACACACACACACATACACAGACACAAACACACACACTGAACTCTGCAACCTTATTGGAAAGAAACACTTAAACATGGGAGAGGGGGGGAAGTGTTTTCACTGAAAAACACTCGTTTGATTACACGATAAAACTTTGTTAAGTCTTATAGCTTCTGTATGTTTGCAACTCTGAGTGCGACTTGTACACAACAAGCAGACTTACTAAAGGAATCGCTCTGCCAGTCTAAACACCAGCGGCGGGTGGTGAGGTAGAATATTATATTTGTTGACTCGTAAGAGGTCATTTAAAGTACACAGGTGAATAAAGAGAAAGGAAGTAATAGATAGATAGAGATAAGATGATTGGTGGCGGAGATTATTCAGAAAATATAAGCACAGCTGAATAAACTGTAGGAGGAAAAACATACCTAATAGAGCTCACTATTTCCTGTTCCTTATGTTTCAGGCAAAATCTATGAATGTGTTTATGTAAAAAAAAAAAAAAAAAATAGTAAAAATCTACTAAAAAATTACTCAACATGCAAAAAAAACTCTGCTTGAAAATTGGTTGTAAAAGGCTCTTTTGGCAGCAGGAGACATTCTAGCAAACTGGCAAAGATGCTGTGATATGACCGAAAGCTCAAGAACAGCTATTAAATAGACTCTGATGTAAGTTTAATCAATTTAGTCAGTTTAATCTCATGTTACTTTAAAAAAAATGTTTTTAACCAAAATTAGTAAAAGGGATAAATAAGGGCTGCTTGTCAGGATGTGGCAAGTGAAGCGTTAAGAAAGTTTAGACTAGCCATGTTTCCAAGAGGTTGTTGGGGGCACATCTGCATGCTTCCCCTCTCCCCTGGTCCACCTACGCACGCACCCACACACACACACAAATCTTGTACTTCTATCTTTGTGAGGACCCTCCTTGATATAACGCATTTCCTAGTTATTTACCCTAACCAGCAAAATAAAACGAAACTGAACATGAAGTCTAACATTGACCCGAAAACCAACCCTCGAACAGCTCATTGAAGAAGTGAGGAGTGGCCAAAATGTACACACACACACACACACACACACCTCTCACTGTAACTGTAACTCGTTTGCAGCAGGACGGCCGCCGTCCTCTCGGCTGTCCGGCTGACTGAATGGCTGCAGAGTTGAAAGGGGGCCGAAGCGCTGGCTCTGATTAGCATGTTTGCTTTCTATAAGCCGAGGAGAAGGAAGCTCCCCTGCCACGGCTCAGTGTCAACAGGCCACCCCTCGCTGCCTCGGCCACGAGGTCTCCAACAGTCACACTCACACGTAAGTATAGTGTACATGTGTATTAGTATATAGAGCAGGGACTATGTAGAGGATGAACACTTTCATGCACGTATGTGTGAAGAGACACCGGTTGAAACAGAGCTCTGATACAGTATGTACACACTTCCCCCATGGTGGTCTGTAACAACACAGAGCAAATATACAGGGAGGGAGGCCGAAAACAGAAACAAACAAGACAAATGGAGACAAAGCATCAGCCCCTCACTCCCCTCGTCTCCTTCACCCGACGAGGTTAAAACCCCGGCTAACGTCGGAATCTGGTGAAACACGCCACAGCAGCGCCACAAATAGCTCCTAATAGAACTTCCCATTATCCACACCACTGGAATGTGCAGCTAATGCACAGAGACCAAAGCCAGACCCAGTTAACATACCTGTGGTAACTGCATGGTTAAGAGCTGTGGGGAGCGTCTGTGTGTGTGTGTGTTTTCTGTTGCAATTAGCGACGGGAACAAGGGATGACATGATTATGTGGGAGAGACTCTGAGGATACAAAACATCAACTGAAACTGACTTCAACTGCAGAAAAAAAAACTGTAAACATTTATATACCTTTTTTTTTTCTGTCGCTGTTTGTAGGTCCCAATATTCTCACGACTCCAGCAAGAACAGAGCTGTCAGTTAAGTCACGGAAAACTGATTTTCTTTTCTTTTGTGTTATATTTTGAGTGTGATGGGGGTTATACAGTGAATACAGTATATATATTTCAGGCTCATTTTCTATATTAACCTACGGATAATGTCATTATTTCAGTCCTTCATGGCAAAATAGCTTTTTGCACAGCTATATGATTGTGACTGTATTTACTACTAAGAAGTCAAAGAAACAACAAAAAACAACCCAAACAAACATCTTATCATACCTGTAAGACCATGATATCAAGATAACACATTTCATCAGGAAATCAGTTGAAAATGGATGATTTATAGATAAAATGACTAGAAAGCCTCATGCCAGTTTTCAGCTAATGGGAATGAATACCTCACAAATCAAAGAATTTAAATAAAATCCCACATTGCCTTAAAAAACATCCTGTTTATTGATTTGCAACATAATCATTAATTAAGCAAAGGGACGATGGCGAAATCTGACAAATGTATTTTGTCCCCCAGTATATATAGTTTGTCTCATTTACCCTCCCCTAATCGTATATAGTATTTCTCCCATTCAGAGTATTTTACCTCTTTAACTCCTCAACTACTATCACCCACTGAAATGTTATCTAAACACTCGTGACACTGTTTAAACTTTGAAGGTCCAGCCCCGTTTCTCAGTACAATACGTACATACATCTCACAACGACGCAGACCGACAACTATACAGCTTTAAAAAATGACCACGAATTTGATTCATAACCTGAACATCAGCTGCCAACAGGAAGGATTAATTACAAGGCTGTTGTACTGTATTATAACAGATTGTACAGTTGTATTTAATAAACTAGTACCTCAGTGTATTACCATCCAACCAGACGGCCGTCTTGGAGGCCCTCTCACAGTCATTTTACTCTCAGTATATTTAAAACAGTGCTCATTGCAGCTGCAGTATAAATAACCATCGCACATGTGAGAGTAGCATGATATCATCGCTTCATTCTGGCTGTAGGAGACACTAATGTAATTCACTCAATATAATTCCCTTTCAGTTTCAGATTTATTTCCCAAACTTTTCCTCCTTGTTAGCTGCATCTTTCTCTGGAATGCTCCCTCTCTGCCTCGGGCCAAGTTTGATCCGCCGGAGCCCTCCATCTCCATCACAATGTTGTGCCGTGCCGTGCCGGACTGTGACTGGAGGGGAGTGTAGTGTTACAGTCTATTTGTCATAGGTCAGTGCTTTGTCTCAGGTTAATTATGACCTGCGGTACAGTACAGTGCAATGGAGAGAGAGAGAGAGCACCGTAGCAAGTAGCAGCACCGTCTGGACATGGTTAAGTACAGTCCCATGCTGAAGATCATATGAATGACAGACACTAAAGTTGAGATAATATTATTCTACCTGAGACTGTAAGGCTGTAAGGCAGGAATGTATATGTATATATGTGTGTGTGTGTGTACATGATGAGGCAGCAGCAGTGCAGAGCTACCGTGACAGAGGGAGAGAGAAGGAGATAAAGTGCAGACGAAAGTTAAAGAAAGACACAGACTCTGACAGTGAGGGAGGTCTGATGCTGATATTGAGTCTGCAGAAATAAAGAATGGACTCCATTCAGCGTTAAACACTTGGGGCCCCGTCGTTTGGGGAGACATGGCGATAAAGATGATATGACATCACCGGACTCTTCTGAAGCTGCTGCACAGGAGCCGGAGCTGCCGCAGATATCGGGGAGTTTAAAGGCATGGAGCAAATTAGGTTTGAGATTAAACGAATACGTGGACTCTTGAAGGTCTAAAAGAGCAACAACAGGATGAACATTTAGTCATCGACGCTGCATCAGCACTGAAGTATTATGAACACAATGAAATACATAGTGAAAGGCTAAGTCTCTGTTAGCCAGATGTTAAACCAACAATGGCAACAGCTTGCCCTTTTCTCTACCTTTTGTCCTGTGTAAAAATTCCCCTGCCAGCACATTTTGCAGTATGATGGGTAAACAATGTGCTACTTTAAGGGGTTATCAACAAACAAAAGAAAACCCGTCTCTAATCGGTCACAGACAGACCTGGGGATCCATTATTTATCGACGTCTTTTATTGTTTTCTTTTCTTTTGGTTGCATTCCCATGTGATTTCTCCCATGCCTCTATCTCCCTCCTCTGTTTATTTGCAGTGAGTGGAAGCTAGCCTCTGATCGCTGCTAACATGCAGCTGAAAATGACTCGCTATGTATATTTGCAAAGGGTTTCCCCCTACACATACTCAGCCAATTACTGTTTACCCCGAAGCACCTGCACAAACTTCCAAAATGTGGACACGATTATTGCGGAAAAGTGAAACGGTGATGGCGGCCTCGCTGCCACCAGCTAAGTCACTTGCGGCTCTTTGCTGATCAATTCTGGTCTGTCCTAAATAGTTCATAAACCCGGGTTACGGATCTGAAGGCCTCGATCCATTGTTCCAGCCTGATGGACGCCACTTTACCAGCGTATTCCTGCTGACCGCCAGCTGAGCGGTCAATCATCCTCACAAAAGCAACAATGTAGGACAGTGGGAGGCTCATATTTCATTGAGATAATGGCAGCGACTAATCATCATAACAAGCCGTGACAAGGTGAAGCGGTGAAGACTTAACCACGAATGTCTTTATCTATCACAGAGATGAAGAGAAATCATCTAAGAGCATCATAATAGACTACAAATGACAATAATGACGTGAGATTACATGGCTCATTAAATAACTTCAGTGACTTTTAAGATGAGAGGTTAACCTGAAAGGTAATCGGTCCCTCGGGATTTCACGAGCAGCAAACTGCTGCAGGAAAACAGTCAGAGAGAGAGACACTTTCTGACAGAGCGGAGGAGGAGGAGGAGGCCACATGTGGTTGGACGGAGAAGAAAATGGATGATGTAAATGTTTTAGGAAATTGACAGTTTTGATAAATCACAGCACCATCAGATGTGTTGGAAGAACACAAGTCTGGCTCTGACTCACGGCACGCAAAACCTCGATGCCGGAGGATTGAGATGCATCTTTTTAAAAGTTTCTTCTACAAATGCGACATGAAATACTCTTAGGAAGTAAAAGAAAAGACACGGATGATCGCGGTGAGTTAACTTCTTCACTCTGAAATATCTTTGCGGTAGTTTGGTCGAACAGCTGCTTCCAGGAAACTCTGCAGGGGGAGGCCAAACCTCAGTTTTAGTGTCACAGTCCCAACTTTAGTGACACTTTCCCTCTTGTTCACTCTCACGCATTTTTCTCTTTATTTGCCTCAAATAAAAGAAGAATAAAAAAAAAAATCACAGGTCATGTACCTTGTCCCAGTGAGCGTCAGTCATGCCGAATACCTTGGACTCAGATGAAGAAAGAGAGGCTGTTTATAGCCTGGAGGGAGAAATGTCCCTTTGATGGGGAATCTGTTTTAATTCTCTCCAGTGAATTAGAGTAAGACCTTGCAGGCCTACGGCATGCTGCTGGGAAAACTCACGAGGCGATTCCAGACATCTTGGTGGCATTACATTATCTTCACTGCAGGCCTGTTGGCAAAGTCACCAGCACTATATTATCTTTACTACATCTGTTTTTGTGAATGCTGACCATGACCATCAAGATCATCAAATCCTAACTAATGTCCTCAAACTCTCTTATGTTTGATAACAGCAAATCAATAGTGGAGATAAGGAATGAAAGAAGAGGAAGCTATCCTTCTTCAAGGCAACAATTGTATATGGTAATGTATATGTACATGTCTCTTTGCTGACCTTCCTTAAATAAGTGAGTATAACAGCTGTTCAAACTTTATCTCTTTCACAAAAAAAAAGAATCTGATACAGCGTTTCCTCATCTTTAAATCATGTGTACAAAACAGGCCAGTCTGCAAGGCCTTGTGTTTTTGGACTCCCACAATGCTTTTTTCCCCCTCTCTGTCCTGCATAAAACATAAGGGTAAGTGGTAAACAGACGGAAAAAGAAAGCACCTAAAATACTGACAATGGCGTGAACGTGGCGAGTGAACTGTGCATGAAATGATGAGGTCTGATCAAAATCTATCAAACAAATGGATATGAAATGTGAATGTGACAGAGGGAAATGCTAGAACAGGGTGGAACTTGAAAAGGCAAAGCACAGCTGCTCCAGGTCTTCATATGATATAGCAACGTCTCTCCAGAGACAGGAGACGTTGGAAAGCAGGACGGAGAGAGACTGTCCTGAGGTGATGCTCAGCCAATCAACCATGCAGACAGATGTTAGAATAACGCCATACCTGGCCGGGTGCATGTCTCCTCACCACATGTCTCTAGTTAGCATTTGTCCTCGGGCAAGAACCTGTCTCACTGAATTTGTCCCTGGAAGTCCTGAACAGACACCTTGAGGACATGAGCTTTTGTATCGAATCATTCCCGATCGCCCTCACCTGCTTTCATTTGCAAGTGATTTATCAAGCGAAAAATACCCAATAGTCTCTGGGTCCTGCTTCTCAAATGATCAAAAGATTTTCTGCTTTTCATTGTTTTCATGGTTTTGGGTTTTCAGACTGTTGTTGGACATAAGATCGGGCTGAGAGGAGTGGTGTAAACCTTTGATAATCTGGTCAAGAGGAAAACATTAGCACCTAATAAGATGTCAATGCTTAATCTGATCGTTTCTCTCTGGTTTCAGCACATGTTTGCCCCACATGGGGGTAACATTAGGTGATGTGCATGAGTTTCCGGTGGGGATAGATACATAATGGTAGCAAAACAAAAGTTATCTGTGCCTGATACAACTTTTTTTTTGTTGGAGACCTTCAAAGATTTAAGGATTTTTTAAATGCCTGGATGGTTGACAGGCTTTTAAAAAAAAAGTTATATTCTGATTAAATGTTCAGATCACTTTATTTAGCAGTTACGTTTCCCTAACCTGAAAGATTTCAGTCAGGTTAGAGAAATATTATCCATGTAACCGCACCTAGTTTCTGTACGTCAGAGTGAAGCTGACTGAGTTCAAAAAGTAAAACAGATGAAAATGAATAAATGTGCTAAAAGATGAATGTCAAAACACTGACAAAAAGACAGCTGACACAAAGCAAACATGGCAAATCTTCCGACGGTCCCTCAGATTTGATGCCACTGGGCCTGGCCAAAAGGTCTTAAGACACAAAGATAAATTAACGGAACATGGGATAAACACTACCATTTGTATTTCAGCAGAAAGGACAGTGAAATAATAAAGAAACTTGAGGTTTACTCCAAGAATTGGGTGTCTGGCTTTGATCTGGTTGTGTTTAATGGTCCCATGTCTCTCCTGTTGATCAGTGCGGCGGGTAACACTGTCTTGTTGTGGCTGTGGAGGCTTCAACTTGAACGCGAGAGCAGCACAAACAACAGCTGAACGGATCGAATTAAAGTTCATAATGAAAAGGATGGATACCAGTCAAGAGAGCACACTGACTGCACTTGGAGGAGGCTTTGTGTTCTTTAGCCATCCCCAAAGAGCAATGGAGAGAGGAACAACACTGAGTTATGTCCTCGGCTCTAAACAACACCAGAGACAATCAATGTGGAGCAAAGAGACTGCAGGCGTATGGTTCAGGTTTCATGGTGATCTTATACAAAGACAAGTGTGCACAACAAAACACACACACACACACACAACGCAACAGAAGAATAAAGGAATGCATATAGAAATCTGCTCTAGTATATCTTTGGAAACAGAACGATCATACGTTTGTTTTGACAAATCTCTCAGAAGAACAGAACATGTGACTTCTGACAGGGCTTCCTGCTCCTTCCTGCTTATACAAATTAGCTCATCGCACCACCACCACCACCACCATCATCAGCCATCCAGAAAACAATGTTAACAAACTGCAAGAGACACTACGAGCTCCCCTCTCTTTGATGAGTCTGTCTGTCATTGATTGTCCGCCCTCACGGCTGGCTCATCTTTCCCTCCCTGCAGCGACGATGTAATTCAGTTAGGGAGAATGTAGCCAATAGAGAGGTCTGGTGAATGGAGAGGCGCGGAAGGATGAGTAACAGAGAAAGCAGAAGTTTTCCAGCGGAGGTCAGAGGTGTGGGAATGTCCGGTCAGGGTCGAAACACCGACACACATGGGCAGAGCAAACAGCCACCTCTCAGGGCAAATGCTGCATCCTGTTAGCGGCTAAAGGAGATACAGCCGGTGCCAGAGGTTAACACAGCAGAGGTGAGAGGTCAGGAGACCGTGTAACCTCACCTGCCCTTCTCTTCAGTTCCAGCCAGTGGAACAAACCTGTTGCAACCGCCTGAGGACAGACAGACACAAAACATGCCACGCTAGGCTGGATAGATGCTCACTGCTATGGTGCATAAATGCATCTGGTGCAGGAGCGATTGCACTTCTACAAAAAGGTCAGCATGGTAGTCTGGGGAAGGGAAATCAGAAAGATGCTCGTTTGTGTGTGTTTGATAGAAACCATATGCATATACATTATTATCAAGGATGGTGTGTTCATATTTCCTGTCTTTACTAACCAGGGATTCCCAGACAAAGAAACAGCTCTGAGCTTGTGAGCGTGTGAGACATGCAGAAACGTCTGGATTAAGATGTCAAGTGTTTCTCTATGTAAACACGGTTGGAAGTATTCATCTGTGTGTATTTGCGTGTATCTACAGTATATAATGTATGTGCGTGTGTGTGTGTGTGTGTGTGTTTTCCTTTAGCGAACACACGCTGCTTGATGAGTCCACGAAGTCCAGATGCATTAGATCCAACAACTCCCAAGAAATGAATCTTTGATGTGAAACACACATCTGTCCATCTCTCCTCCTTTCTCACCGGCCCCGGCCCTGCTGATGTTGCGAGCTGCCGAGCATGTGTCAGTTCAGGACGCCAGAGATAAATAGAAAAATAAACAAGCGGGCCAGCTGTCAACCAGACAATCAGACTACAGCCAGCAGCAGATCCCTTTCATCGCAGAGGACACGCTCTCACGGGAGAACGAGACGCACACAGAGAAAAGAAAACACCGAGTGAGTGAATGAAAGGATACTTATAGCAAGGTGAGCAAAAAAAAAAAAAAAAAAGAAGAAGATGAAAGCATGAGGTTAATACATATTGATGGATTAATGTACTAAAACTGTGGAAACATGTCACCTTCTGTCCGTTGGGCTGCTGGAGATGTCGGTTTATCCACATGGTTGAACCTGACAAGTTTATGAACTAAGGTTATGACTTTTAATATCTCCGTCTTTATCATTTCACTTCTAACTCACAGAGGCTTTACTGTGGATTTTTCTCATTTTGGGACTTCTTATTAAACTGATAAAGAAAGGTCCATTCGCTCTGACAGGTCCTGAAGTGATCATAAAGCGCTGTTGTGCTTAGTGATTAAACCCTGGCTAACACGCAGAGCTGAAACTGTACTCAGTAAACTAGATATATAATTGTATGTCATGAAAGCATTCACGATCAACAGGCACCTAGAGTTCAAATATCGGCCTTTGGGAATTTTTAAAGTGATCAGGTGTCAGGTATATATTTTAACCAACTATACTTTCATATATGTATTTTATAAATACAACATATCTGTTGCACATATGTCCTAAATCGACGTTGCTCTTATATATCACATATATACCAAGGGCAGATTGAAAATTGGAACTTAATTTGTAATTTGAGGGCACGGCTTATGAATCAGAGTGCACAGATTTATTTATTTATTTATTTTTCCTCAGCTGACCGCAGGGGGGCTGCGTAGTTTTGTGATGTGCTGAGACATCGAGGTCTTCTGCCAACTAGTTTTAATTTGCTATCCATAATAAAAACCCTTTTTCAGCTCTCGACCACAAAGCACTTTATGTGCCTTCCACAACAACGGATGACAAAGATGAATTATCTACTGTGGAATTCCTCTGTGGGGTTGCCAGAAATCGACAGGGGCACTACAGCTGGACGAATACTGAGCTGAGGGGGGAGCCCTTTCTGCCACAAAGGCTGCAAAGATGTAAATGCAAATTTCGCATTAGGAAACACATCAGTGATGCACTGCATTGCGATGGATGATCTGAAGTGTAAACTGTAAAACCACAAAAATCCTCTCCATGTCGTTGCCTTCTCTTTTCTATCCAGAAGTATTTTTTAAAGTCCAGACACTTTGTACTGAACGTCTGAGGCCGTAGGCCACCAGGCCATAGACATGTCAACTCTGTCTAAACACGCTAATCATTATTTAAACTCTTCCTCCTCGAAGATTTTCAGGAATTAGAGAAAGCTCAGAAACAAATGAAGTGGATGAGAGTCCCAGAAGGTTTTCATCACAGCAAATAACACGCTGTAATTATTTGTCAGTATCCACATCAAAGGCGAACCATTAACCGTCCCCATCTCTTGTTCAGTGGTGGAGTCCGGGTGAGAGTGGTAGAAACAATAGGAAACAATTTACACCTCTCACAGGGATACTAAAGTTATATATTTATTTATTTATATATTATATAATATTTTATCATCTGCTAACCAGAAACCACTTTCTGGTCTTTTTTCCTGTTTTTGATGAAGCAGACACTGCAGACAGTCTGAGCAGATTTACTATAGAGATTGTTGACTTTTTTGTTTTTGTTTTTAAAGTCATTTTACAGTCTGGATTTCGTGGACAAAATAGAGCTGAAATGAGTCCTGCGGAAAAGCTAAGCGAGGCGACTCTTTGGGGTAACGTCATCATTTTACATGGAAATGCATGACTGGCAATTATGGAGGACAGCTAAGTGTGACACAGCTTCACTTCCACCTGGCTCTTACAAGTTAGATAGTTAAAAGGCATCTGGTGGAGCCTGGATCAAATAAACTACATCCAAAAATGGAGTAAAAGTGTGACTTCATCCTCATATGTGCAGCATTTGCAGGTACCATGGAAACACAACATTTATTTGATGCATCGGTTTCTTCTAAACAACCAAACCCCGGCTCCCTGACCCCATCACATCTGTGACCCCTTCTCCAGCCCCCTGGGTGTGGAGTTAGTTAACCATGCTTGACGGGACCTCAGATCAGGTGTCCCTCTCTCCCTGCGGGGAGGAGGCTGGGCTGAGGTGACCTGTAGCCTGAACAGGAGTCTCCTGACATGGGGATGAAACTGTGACACATGCTCCTACATCACCCTGCACTCCACAGGGAGGACAACACACATCCATCTCTGACACCTGGAGCACACGCCTCAGAAAAGCTTCTCTAAAAGGATTACACTGGCAGTTAATCAGCTTTTATACAATTACATAAAATTGGAAGTATTTCTTTGTTACTGTCGGCACACCACAAAGTATTAATATTTTTTTTTGATGGCCATTTTTTTTTTTAACTCCAGACATACATGAAATCAAACTGCAGAGACTTTAAACTTGTGTGACATCTATAAATCACCGCATTGCAAACAGCTTTACTTTTTGGTTACAGATTTACACACATTACTTGTCAGCTAGAATATATTTCACACAGTGTGTCAACCCTTTAGAAAGTCAGACTGTATTTCATTTGGCAGTCACTTATCTCTGCATCGCCTGCTTCATAAGATGAGAAATCCATGTGTGTTGCAAATGATTCATCAGTTACTCTGACCGGTCTCGGCACAATTCATGGTGAGTTTGATCCAATTCATTATTGTTTTCAATGCATTTTTTCCCCCCTCATTTCGTCAAATTGATGTGGAAGGGAGTCTTCACTCCTCTGTATCCAACTTCTCCAACATCATTTCTCCAGGTCATGGTGGACGGCAGCATGCGCAGCTGCTCCTCATATTAACATCCCTCAGCGACAAACAAATGTACGGATACAAAGCACTTTTAAACTTGATATGCACTAGTAAGAGTTACTCAATCAGACAGCAACATCTAGAGTAACATGTCAGACACCATTTTTGAGGCTGTAGCCATCTATTAGAGAAGAGGGGGCCTCTTTTATGGTCCAAGACGAGGCCTCTTTGATATAACAGGAGGGCCAGTCTGTGTCTGTGTGTGTGTAAGAGAAAGAAAAGACTATACAATGCTTTGTGTGCACACATGCCAATATCAGTGTTTAAGGAAAGCCCGAGTTACTGTACAAATAACTGGAAACAAATTACGCTGTAAGTAAATGGAGCAGCCAGTAATAAGCAGTAATGGGCCATCTGTCCCAGCTAAATAAAGCCGATACATCACTGTCCAAACCCCTTTCCAACCAAACCGCTGCTCTCTTTGTAGTTCCTGGAAGTAATATGTTATCAAGTATACCTTTGGTGTTAGACGAATGAGGATCGAGGACCCTTAATCAGGGATGAATGAGCGCTTGCGTGCGTGTTTGACTTCTCACTGGCGCTCGCTAAAGATGCACATGTAGAGAGTGCACAATAATATTCAATTCAGGGAAGGGACTTTCTCCAAAAACACATGTATTGACATATGTTTGGCACGCTGCTGTCAAATCCAACTTATTGTGAGTTGAAAATGAACACAGCATTATTAGTGAATGACCTGCGGTTCGCACAGATGAAGACATTGTGCACAATTACAAATATATAAACGCTGCCCTTCATACATACAAACCCCCCGTGGTCCGTTACTAATTCCAAACATATTACACACACATATTACATATAATATTGTCTTCATGTTTGCCTTGTGTGACCAGCTGTTTCAGCGTTTTCATTTAGATAGGCATCTGAAACTTTCCCCATCGCTGGAGGAGCTAAAGCGAAATCTATCGCCGCATCAACATAGTATCTGATGCAGCAGAAGACTGCACAACATTACGTACTGTTGACATTGGACGCTTTCTCCTGATATATCATTATCTCATTATCTGTCAATTCAATACAGAGAAGAGAGGAAATCAAGACAGGATATTGATATGAATAAATATGACAGTAAGGAACCTGATGACATGGCGGGAAACAGGTTTTTAATGAGTGCAGGTCCCAGAGTGAGACGACATTTCTCATTTGGGGAGTGGGCTGAGATTTACGGAGCCCCTGAGTAGCCCATCAGACAGCAGTTGGGGCTCCACCCTGCAGATACGGAGTGTGTGTTAGTGTTTTTCACCATATCCATCAGTGTTGAGGTCTGTCTCTGAGCCAGAGGACTGCAGACACAAAGCAAACATCTCTCCACAAGTCTGATTTAAACACTGTTACACCTGACTTTCCCTTCTGCTATTTTTCCTTCATCTGGGTTGTGTTATTATTATGATTTTTTTCTCTATATAGTATTATGTTTTTCCCTGTTGGTTAAGTGAATTTTGAAATTTCAGACGATTAATAATGAAAGTAATAAATGTGGATGTAAACCTCACTTTTCCCTCTCTTCTCTTTGCCTCTCTGTCCCTCGTCTCGTCTCTACTGCAGGTTTTAGGATAATGAGCAGAAGGTCAGATCATGTTTAACCTTTCCACCTGACGTCTCCGTAGGAAGCTGATCGTTTCTGACATGACACCGCGAGGGACGGCAAGGAGGGAAAAAACGCCAGAACGAGACCGCAGAGCAGCTCGGGATTCCTCCCATTTTGTGATAGAAAGAACATATGGTGGTTATGACTGGTTGCTGAAGTCACTGAGGTTAATTGTCCCTTCCAATGTTTTTCTTTGTCTATGCGCCGTATAAACGCACATAATTACAGTGCGCGCACTGCTATTTTGTTTCAAGGTCAGTGCTGTCACCTTTATATCTCTCTACACTTTATTAATCTGGACCATTTTCCTGTTTGAGCAGAGTTGGGAATATGCATCACGGAGAAAAGAAAAGACTGAGAGCGAGAGGCGGCACACAAACACCAAACCATACAGTATGTGAAAACACGTGTTTTACATCCTGCACAATCCATTTAATTAGTCTGTCTTAATGTGCTATCAGGATTATTATATTAATCAACCTTACAACATTGGTGGAAAAGCTTTTTAGAGGTGAATGACTGTGGCAGGACAGTTTATGAATTCCCGACTTTACCGAAGTACTCCAGTATATAACAGTAACTAATCAGTGGGAAAATTTACAGGAAATTTTACATGTACAGCAGATTCAATGTGAAGGTCACAACAACTGCAGCGTATGAGGGATCCAAAGAGCTCATCCTCAGCGTTCCCAGCTGCGGTCACACTTGATTTACAGCACAGAGCTGCGTTGGCGCAGTAACATATTAATCTAATACGATTTGATATTACGTAGCGAGCTATTGTCTGACACCCAGATATCTCTCTTGTAAATTGTGTTTTATTAGGAGCATTGACAGGCGGGCCGAGAGATTACACACAGATGGAAGCGCGTCGCACCCCGTTCAAATATGAGAATTTCTTTTGGATTTGAATATTCCCGTTAAAAATGACGTGCGCGTCTAAATGTGCTATTAAAGAGCGTGTCATTTGTCTTCATGGGACAAGTAACCTGCGCGTTACCTTTTAGCATGAGAAATTAATGACAGTATACATGCATTTAAAAACACATGGATGTGTGTGTCGTCCAACGTAGAACATTAAGTGTAGAAAATCCATTTATCCATGCACATTATTCTACATTAGGAGTTGCTTTAAAGCAGCTGGTAGGTTGGAACACAGGCAAGTATTTTTTGGGGGGTTTTTTTGTTTTGTTTTTATGATGCTTGCACACTAGTGTGATATAACTGGACTTGATGAGGGAAAAACATTAATTTGTCTGCATGCAATGTGTTCTGGTTGTGATATGGGACAGTCTTTTTTATTATCATTTTCTCTAGTCAGAGGGTGCAGATTTATAAAAATAATTGCACATACATAGGAGACCTAGTTTTAAGAAATCATCCTATTTACAGCTGTGAAATTCCTCTTTAATGTGCTGCTTAATGTGCTATTGATTAGCTGTCTAGCATTGTTCTTCTGTGAAAATTTGGTGGCTTGTTCAACAGGATAAGGTGCAGGATAAGATGTGTGTTCATGTTTGTTAGTTAAAAACGTTAGTGTGACCCCCACCTACGATGGAGCGCTGACGTTACTGCTTTATTATTTAAGACTTTATTTTTGCCTACATAGATAGAGAACAAACAATATTCAGACAAATTAATGCAACGATCATCATAAAACCAAAAAAAAAACAAAAAAAAAGTTTGTTCCTGTTTTTGTCGTTATGTATGGTGCAGCAGTGAAAAACAGCAAAACAAAAACTATTTAATATCAGTTGGAAACAAGCAGTAAAGGTTACTGTAACGAGTGTGACAGATGTTTAGTCATGGAACCTAAAAAAAAAGGAGTAATCTGGAGTTTTTCTTTTTTCCACTTACCCCCTGTGGCTGTTTATCTCCTTGTCATGAGTTCATGAAATAATCAGGCAGTATAATGTCTTGTTTATAAAGGAGATGAAAACATTAATAAGAAGGACTGACTTCTGATTAAAACCTTTTTCCGCCGCTTTCATTCTTCTCTGGTCTTGTAGAGGTTTCTTCCCGCAGACTCAGTGGGTCCTGCCTTTAAGTTCTTGGCAGTAAAGACTTGAAATTATAAAAGCAATCCCATCAATGTGGTTGCCATCAGGCATGAAAGGACAGATGGTCAACCGTTTCAAACATCATAAGAGCTCCAATCATTTACGCACTCTTTTTCTAATAAAAAAAAAAGAAATTAAGCACTCACCTCCCCCCCTTTTTTTTTATTGTGGCTCAATTTTCCACATGTCATGAGATGTTTAAACAACAATGTAAACAAGGCTGAAGAAGTTGGTATTGGTTGTATCAAAAGAAGGCAAAGTCCAACACCAACAAATGGCAGGACTCACAGCATGACAAAAACAGGAACACAAAACACACATACTCTAAACATAAACCACTCCAGAAAGCTTGTTTACTGAGCTGGGAATGGATATCCAACGTTACAAACAATCTACATTTGTAAATATTCTCCTTTTTTTTTTTTCTTTTTTTTTTTTTTAGAAATTAAAGATAATCTGTGCCAGACCAGGTTGATTTATTTTAGACGTAAAATACTGAAATCTATCACAGTATGTGAATATTGTAGTAAGACACGTGTGAAGAAATGTGACTTATCTTTTAGTGGCTGGAGATTCTTCTAATTCTAATGTCATTGATGTGTTTTATGAAGTAATTTAAAGTAAAATTAATCTGCACTGTAATTACAGTGTGTATAGTATATGAACATACAACACAAAATGTGAGGACTTCTTATGTTCCCTTTTTCATGTGTGACTTTTACTGTTATTACCAGATGCTTCTTATAAAAAAAATAGATTTGGAAACGAGCAAGATGGGAAGGAGAGAGAGTAAGAGAGAAAATAATTATAATTTGTATTCATCAACATTTGTGTTGTTATAGATAAAGATAACGATCTCTGATTTCAGAAAACCTGGTATGACTCAAGCCAAACCCTCGTTGTTTAGATCTGCTGCAGGCGTGTTTTCACAGACAACCACAATGTGGATTTGTGGTCGATACCAGGTCCAAATGAAACCTGGACTATGTTTGGCGCAAAAAAAAAAAAAAGTCACACAGATACACATTTTTACTTCTACTCTTTACCACACACACACACACACACACACACACACACACACACACACACACACACACAGGCCTTCGACATGTGAGCTGAGGCTTGTTTTTGCAGAGCATTCCTGCGTGACGCTTCCCTGGCACATTAAAGAGCCCCCTAGCAGGCCAAGCTGTGCCCCCCCAGCACGCATCCGTTGGGCCGGGGGAGGGGGTCCTATTTGCTTTATCACATTTGTTTTGATACTACAGACAGTATCCAATAGCGGCCGCAAGTGCTGAGCTCTGAGTTTGTTGTTGTACTGTATGCGCGTCCTTTTGAAGTTCCGGGAAACCAGGCGAGCGTCCGCTGAGAAAGAGTGTCATCATCTCAGCAGTACACTCGGCTCTTTAATGGTCACACTCTGAATAAAATTGTATTTTGAATACATGACATGACAACTTGCGAATGTTTTAGTTTCGCAGCCATGTCTGAGAAAAGACTTAATACGCTTCAGACCTGCCACTGCTGTGTCCTACGATCCCTCAGCAGATAGCAGGGATGAAGCTGCTGCAGGGCTACAGCAACATAACAGGATGAACCAGGATGACATGCAGCGTGCAAGAGCTCTACAAAAAACAAATACCGGCTAAAGCTGCTCAGTTCAGGATATTTTTGATTCTATGCTAGCATTAAATTAAATTAAAGTGTGAACCTGGAGCATGTGTTGGATTTATCCGATCCCGTTTCCTGTGTGTAAATAATAAATCTCTACTTCTTCATGTTATGTGTGTTTAAGTCAATGAAATAAGACAATCAAATAATTATTTATGACTTAACGAGGAAAATTTGGGAGATAAAATATTGTTATATTTATTTAAGGAGTTTAACATTCAATAACTCAACTAATCAGCTTCATCAGGACTGCGTTGGTGTGTTTGGATCAGATTTGATTGACATTAGCCGCGCAACATAAACAAACAATCGCACAACTTTCATCACAATTTGAGCCACGCCCACTTCAAACAAGTGAGAAAAGCCAAACACACACATTTTTTTTAACCATGGCCTTGTTGATTATAGTATGAAGACAATTCAGGGACTTTAAAGTACAACCAGCTAGAATTCCACCAAAGCCGGTCTGGACAATTTATTTCAAATAAACTCCTGACGGGGTTCACCTGCTTCGTCAAATAAGGGCATAAATGCCTGATGTAAGGTGTGGATAGATGGTGGTCAGCGGTGCTGTCTGCAAATCAGAGACATACTGTGACTTTTTTATCTGCTTTTCATACTCAGACAATCAGACTCAATAAAACTCCAGACGCATGTGATTATATTCGTCACCACTTGTGTTACAAATCGGATTTAAAGTGCTGTTGAAACCGGTGATGACACACTCTACATGATTATCTATGATTGTCCCAGTGTGTGTGTCTCGGTAGACCGGAGACTTGATAAAGCTCAGTCATGGATGAGTCGCTGCAGGGCAGACAGAAGATAGTCTTCCCCTCCCCCCTGAACACCACCAGCAGACACCCTGAACTCTTGACTACACCATCCCCGACCACAGGAGCCTTCTCCCTGGCAAAACGAGCCTGAAGAGGCGGTTGAAATAAAAAGGGGTCCTTGTCACTTATGTCTCCCTGTTGGGTTGTATACTGGAGCCAGACTCACAAAGTACCCATCAGGAAACACTTATAGATATGTTAGCATACAATGTGCCCACACCCAAATTAGGCTGCGCTTAAAAGTTATTCTCATCACACGTTTTAATCAGGAAAAAAACAACACGCTGCTTGTATTTTTGTAACTCCCATTTCCTATGAGGAAAGAGGGGCAGAAAAAGGGGAGGAGGAGATATTTTTAGACGCGGTGAGCAACTGCCGAGTCATTGTGTGAGCAACTCTGACTAGAACAGAAAATGAAAAACATACAGAAAAATGCTGAAGACGTTGAATACATGCAGCACCTGGAGTTAAACAGTGTCTTAGCCGCAGAAATCACTTCCACATGGCTGACTCGGAGGAGCCAGAGCAAGACTGTGATTAATGATATTTACTGGCACACTGTCAGTGTGTCTACATATATGCACCACGGCTATATGCCCCCCAATTCATGCCCACCACTGGCTCGACACATGGAGGTCATTCATTCTCATGTGTTGAATGTCTTGACGGTGCTTTGGTTTAACATATCAGTGAGAAGCAGAGAGGCGGTGATTGGAAATATGTGGCAGCATGATTAAAAAAAAAAAAAAAAACAGAGATAGAGAGGGAAGAAGAAGAATCACATCATCTTTGAACCACATACCTGAGATGAAGATAGGCGGGCCGCAGGGAAGACGTCATCATGAAGACATGAAGGAAAGAGAAAGAGAGAGACAGCGGTTAATGGTACAGAATAATAACATGAACTTCAGCTTTGTGTCTGTGAGTATGCATAAATGTACGTTTGCTTGCTATGATGTATGAGGTTGGCATGTGTAGATGCGTGTTTGATCCCGAGTACTCAGCAAGCCGACCAGCGACATACACAGCTGTTTACCAGTGTCTTAGCTCTCCACTCAAAATAAGCCACAAATCACACACACACACACACACAAACACACACACATGCACTTCTTTATACTTATATGCTTGTAAAGATCATCATTGACATTGGACTGCATTCCCCAGCCCTGAACCCTAACCCTAACCATCACAGCCACATGCCTAACCCCAACCCTAGCTCTAGCCTTAACTTACAACCAATTATACACTTAACCCCAAAAATCAAGTCTTAACCCTCAAGTAGTCTTTTGAAGAAGTGAGCACCGAACACATGTCCAAAACTTAAACCAATGTATAAGAGCATATGTATGCAAGCATGAGAGATTAAAGATGACAGCATTTCTATAAATGAATAATAGTAATAATGATAACTTTTATTTGTGTAGAACTTTTTAATACAAAAAAGGTACAGAGTCAGAGAACACAGACTGTTTTGCTCCACCTGCTGCTATTTCTGATGAGAACCGAGAGTCTGGTTTGTTCAGACAAGATAATAGTGTTGCTTTCACATGTTTTCACATCTTAAATGTCAAGCAAACTTGTTAAAGAACTATACATTAAATTTGAGGCCAAACGGCATAAAGTATTGAATCTGAAACTCTAAAATTGTTCAGGGTCACCCTCATTTAAATGGATTCAGACACAAGGGGGAGCCTTTTGGCAGCTGAGCAGGTAAGAAGCTGCATTTAACATTAAGCTTTAATTCATTAGGATTGCACAGTGACATGATGAAGCCATATATCCATTGTTTGGATGAAACTTCTGTCATAAACAAACACTTTACGCACAAAAACCACCCAGTATTAAAACCTTAAATGACACTTTAACAACTGCTCCATCCCAAACTCTGGCCTCACAGTGACAGAGTTGGTTGGAGTAAAATCTACTGACAGATGTGGTGGAGAAGACAAATCACTAGTGCTGGCAAGACAGAGAGATTAATTGAAAATCTAAAATTGTTGAGAAAAGCCCTCAACTTGAGGTATTATTTAAATGCATTACATATTGTGGCAGATCTCAAAAAGATTGAAAAAAACAAACAAAAACGTGGCATTATAAATGAATTTATTGTTTTTAATAGATAGTCGTAGTCATTTACATTCTGCTGGATTTGAGACAAGTCGCAAGTGATGCCTGCAACCTTTAGTTATCAAACTTTTGTCAATCTCCAAACAATTATAAAATATAAATAAAATAAAACATAACATAAGCCTCTGCAGTTTCACCCACTCACAGTTTCACAGCTTCGGTTGGTCAATCTATGGTTGTTCTGTTGGTCCAATGTAGCCTGGACAGCCTCTCGGTTGCACAGGAGACGTGAGACCAAATTTCTGAGTGTTGAACTCCACCAGGTCGGTACATTTTGTATAAGTTGCTCGCTCTTTTTTCTAAGTGCAACTTGTTGTTGGTTAAATTCTGTGGTACTTGCATGGCTTTGTCTGAACTTAAATGAAAATGAAATCTTGCGGCACTTTCCTGGTACGCCAGCAAAACCACTGCTATCGAGGCAGACTGTGAGTGCAAATCAGTGCAAATGACTTGAGGTTCAAGTGTTCAGCCACCCCCTAGTATCTGTGGTTGCCAGCTGGGATCTAGTGATCTCTGGTTATATCAACAAAGTTGGGCGAATCCTCCACCAAAATCTCAAGATTGTTTTTCTTTTCACCATCGTCGATCTTGCTGATTTTGGTCGTCGCTCTAGTCCTACAGGGTGGCTTGTATGATGGGTCATTGGACCCTCGTCTTCCTCTATGTTTATCGACCTGCAGTTCATTGCTATCCACTTGGCAAGAACAATTTTCAGCCTCCTCGAGTTTCGTAAATTGCTAACGTTTTCGCTGCTAACGTTAGCTATGGCTGCTAACGTTAGCTATGGCTGCTAACGTTAGCTATGGCAGCACTTGTGACTGGGTGTTTTGCATTAATGCCGTAGGATAAACTTGAGCTTAAACTCTTTACAAAGAAGACTTATGACTCTACATTTATCAACAACTCTCACATTTTCACGTCTCCTCAGCGCTCCATTGGCTACAATGGGAGCCAATCAGCTTATGCTAAACCATCCCAAGCACAATGACAGCCAATCAATATCCACTTCAGGACTGACTGACCATTGTTCTTCACCCTCAACAACTCAAGCCTGACACATAAAAACAGATTTTATAAAAAGGCCACCCACACACAGAAACAGTAAAGTTAGAGATTAGAGCCTGAGACTGGCCTGGACATCACAGACACTACTCTCTCTCTCTCTCTCTTCTATTCCCCGTCTTTGTCCATTCATCTCTGCCTCCACACTGTTCCTCTTTCATCCCTCACTTTCACTTTGACTCACCATATGAATTTCTCCTTTATCCTTCATCCATCCAGTGAAGGATAATTCTCCATACCTTACTTCCAATGTTCCTGTCTGTCTTCTTCTTGAATGAACAGGAGTGCCTCTGACACTCATTAAAGTTAGATTACCACAGTTGAGTTCATCAAAGTCAGATTATTTCAGCGCAGCTCATCAAAGTCAGAATCTTTATAGCTTTTTACAGTTCAGGATCTGGATCAATGAGGATCAACTGAGATCTGCAGTTACCATTTTAACTTCAAAACGTTATACGGAGGCCCAAAGCCTGAAGCATCCTCTCCACGGTGCATGTGGACAGGGAAAGAGAGGTTAAAAGGCTTCTGAGGGAGCACAGATATACAGATAAAACATATTCCAGGACGCAAAGTTGTTACAACACTACACAAATCTGACAAGAGCATATATGAGCAGATAGATCATCTTAATACAATACCAGTCTGACCCAGAACAACAGATACTGGCATGCACACGCACACCTTGTATGCAGCTGAGGACATGAGACACACAATGAAAACATGTGTATATAAAAGAAGTTCAGAGAGTTTAAGTGTTCAGAGTAAAAACAAGTATCATGTTTAATGCACCTCATCTGATGCAATGAATCCGATTTTATAGGCACATCCCATGAGCCGATGAAAGTCTTAAATCTTGTTATCTCTCTGTGCCCTACAAAACTTGCATGTACATCCATATTTCCACTGGGATCACCGCGGTTTGGAGTGTTAATTTCACACACACAAATGCACACACACACACAAACTAATGGATCTCTGAAGATAGAAGACAAGTTAGAGTCACAACACTGGAGAAAATAGATGATCCTGCCTTTTATGTGGTGTTTTTTTTATATCAATATGAGAAGATAATGTTAAGTAGTAGAAGTATTATTTTTCAAGTAAATCAGGATCAAGATTTAAATTTCAATGAGCAATTAATACGTCATCATAAAGTGGGTAATCATGTGTAATCTACAAATTGATATGGATTATTACATTTAGGTTACTAAATCTCTAGGTTACTAAAATCATACGGAGCAGAGAAAAGCAGCCAAATGTTCACATTGCAGAAGCTGTATCTGGACAATGTCTGGCAGATCCACTTATTTAACAAGTGACTGAATGAGTGATCAAAATCAGTCCAGTTAATCAATTGCTTGACTAATTGTTTAGTCTACTCAGTGTGTGTCCTTGTAAAGAGCGGCTGATAACTAGCAGGTCAGCTCAGTATTTTGGTTTTCATCTTGCTCTCCCTCTACGCTGCCTGAACCATGCTGTTCTCATTACAGCTACTTTACAGAGAGGCTCTGGAGTGCCTGGCTTCACACACACACACACACACGCGCACACACACACACACACGCACACACACCCTCTCCATCTATCAGAACTGTAACTGAAGAGGCCTGTTCTTCTGCAGGCTCTCCTTCGCCTCTCTGAACACCTCAGTCGGGCCTGGGAGGGGATCAGATTGGTTATGTGTTGTAACGTGATTTAGAAATTATTGTTTTGGTGTCACTGGATAAATCATTTTGTTGGACGCAGCGGTAAATCGAGGGATAATGGATTACTTTCGTGGGAGATAAGATGAAAAGCGATATTCTGTACAGGAGCCCTGTGGTGGTGGAGGGGCCTGTGGCGACTGCAGGCCTGCATGCTTGATCCACTGACTGTAACTCATAATCATTATTAAATCTCATAGTAAATGAAGACATATTTCTGGGCTCGTTCTCTGCCATATCTGATACTCCAGGAACGTGTGTTCGATGTATATTTACAGTAATATTACTTGGATGAATCTGCTCGTACACTGATTGTGATTTAAAAGTTTCACTTGAGTTTTATCGACACAGTTTCTTCATGCTGGTGCTCCTTCTCTTTTCTCTTTCTTTACTCCTTTCACACTCGCACAAGCTTCACTGATCGTACAAAATAATTCCCTTAAACCATGTTGTCATTTACTGAAGGTCAAACATCATCACCGAAGCAGCCCTAAATCTCCACGCAGTGAATTAATGCAGCGGTGGATGCCTGTGCCTCTCAATCTCTTAGCTTTTCAGACAAAAACAACACATACAAACATACAAACACTGATCTATTTAACAATAGGAACCTGGCCTAAAACCCCACAGAGATCCTTATCACCTCTCTTCCTTCTCCCCAGAGGGCTAAAACAACACGGATCAATATGTGACCCGTTGTTATTCTGCAGCATCCAGGCTCTCTGTGCAACAGGGGGTCTGATGCTGAACAGATCACAGAGATACTGGCCCCCGATTGCATCTCTGGCACAGCCAATGGGAGTCTGAGAAAAAAAGCTCTCTGCCAATGGGAGCAAGCATCTGTGTCATGTAGCGTCTGCAGTCTATTAAAATACAAACTCGGCTAATAAATCGCTATCGCCTTTCCTGTCCGCTGTAAGCGTGGTACAAATTTGTGAACCTGTGCAGTCTGACTCATAGTTAGTAAGATAATTACACAGAGAAGGGGACGTGGGGGGTGAATGCGGAAAGACTGAATGAAGGAGTCTCTGTGAAACACGTTGGTTTTATTACACAACCTGTTAGTGATTGAAAGAGGGATGAAACTTTACTGTCGAGTAAGCGGCTGGTTGTATATGCCTTAAGGACCCGCTCTGCTTTCAGTGAAACAACGCTGCACACGTGAACTGCAGATGAATAACAGAAGCTTTGTTTCCTTATGCTTTCTCTCTGAATTGTCTATTTGTCATTTTGCGCATCTTATCGTTCCATATTTCCACCATTGTCTCCTCCTGCACTCATCTTTTTTTTTTTTTTTTTTGTCTTTGTTCCTGCGCAGACTGCATGCATCAACATGGAGTTCACATATGCTCCTAGCTGAGAGTCAGCTGTCGCTCTTATCGCAGAGCGATGGGTCGGGTCACACATCTGGCAACCCCCGGCAGGGAAGACCCAGGCCCAGCCTCTTCCATCACCCGTTCCTTTATGGAGCAGACTAGATCGAGATCTTTCATTGGCTTTTACGCCTCCTGAAAAAACAAAAATGATACAGAACCAAAACACTAAAGGGAGGTCTGTCTTTCATCTCGGAGCCGAGCAGAGGTTACACATGCTCTTGTTCAAGGACTTTTCAGCACTTTCCAACACAGCATGCATCAATTATCGATTAATCAGTGATAAATATAATGTTCTACTTAATCTCTGATCATACGCTGCTGGCCAATGGCGTTTATTTAACAAGTGAGTCATCAGGATGATTATGTCATGGTTTCCATTTTTCCCACATGCCTCCCTTTGTGGGTCACCCAGTTACTGAGGCTGAATAAAAGAGCTGTTTGGGAAAGCAGTTCACCCGTCTGTTGAGACAATGCTAAGTCCTAATACTAACAGAGGCCACTGAGTGGGCGGAAGGCCACTAATCTCCCTGTAGATACACCATGCAGTTCAAACCAGGATGGCCTACATGGCCCAAAGCTTCAAGTGCCACATACTGCAGCTTTCACATCAACCCACAGGAGACTGAAGTACACTGTAATACATACGTGGTACCAAACTTCTCCAAGACAAATGTAATGGTGTTAGAAGTGGATTCATTGATTTTACCTCAACGGCTGATCTAACACAACTGTGTGACTGGCATATATACTAACTCTGTTTACAATTTTCCATATCACACAGCATACCATATTATACATAATATATATTTTACTGCACTGCAAAAGGGTTTTAAAGTCGCATGTTGCAATAATAAATGTGGCATTTCACATGGCATCCAAGTACTGCAACCAATTCTCTGGAGAGAAAGATTATGCAAGTATGACATGAAGCAATGTGGCTTTGATTACAGTGCTTTAGCCACTCATGTCTGCATGTGTGAGAGTGTGTCTGAGCATCTGTGTGTGTGTGTGTGTGTGTGTGTGTGTGTACCACTGGGACAACATTCCAACAACATTCCTGCATTCAAGTGGATGATGACTGACACCCTCAAAAAGCTGCCAAGCTCTTGATTTGTGTATCACAAAACATAAACAAAATACAAGATGTGCAAAGAAAAATCAGAGGAATATCACAGACACAACAGAAGACAACAATTATCAAAACAGGAAGAGCCTGGCAGTTGATTACCCGCACGGAACAGCAGTGAAAAATCTAACTTGTTAGTTGATCCTGTATCTGTCTGCAAAAATAAATCGTGGGCAAGGCTCCTCATCATTTGACAAAGCAACAGAAACGGTGTACAAGAGAGAGAACTTGCAAAGAATACCAAATAATTATAACTACTGAGTCATGGGAAACCATGGAAGGAGTACAGAGAAGCTATGTGAAGAATCCATAGTTTCAACAGCTGAATACATTAAAGTAAAAGATGTTTGCCGGAGCGGCTGAACGCAGGATGCATCTCTCTCGACAGTCCAGTCGGACCCATGTGTCTTCATCCGCTCCTGCCACACTGCCAGCCCTTCAGAGATTCATTGACAACACTTCGGAGCAGTCTTGAACAAACAAGAGCATGCAAACATCAAATTATCACTCTACTATGTTTCCTCTTGCACAAAAAAAAAAAAGAAGGTCTTTAATTTTCAGCTGCAAAGCATCTGCCTCCTGAGACGAGACAGATGTTCAGCATCACCAGGAACGTGATGTGGGTCTAATACTGGATGTTAAACTGGATGTACATGATATATATATGACAGGATTTGGGTATGTCTCTATATGAAAGGTATATGAGCATGTATTTATTCAGAACATAAGTAGATGTTACACTCACTGGGTCTCAAGAAAACGGATTGGCTTTGACTGCAGCTGTCCCTCCCATGAAAGTCAGTTGGACGGAGGAGAACCAGTCAGCATACAGGAGCCGCTCTGCACTGACCTCTCCCTCACCTTTTCCTCTTTCATATTTCACTTTATAGTTATCTTTGCTAACATTTAAGGGCTTAGCAAATAGTGGGGAATGTCTTCTTTGAAACTAGACAAGAGCATTAGCCCATCACAGAGGCATGTCCACTAAAAGTCTGACCACAGTTTACCAAACTGGGCCTCCAGTCACTGATGCAAAAGTTCCAGGTCCCCTCCTACCTCTGTGTGCTGGGATAAAATGGTCAGTTTTTTTTACAATATTATTGTAACTTCTAATTAGTATATTTGCCTTTCACATAAACAAGTAAAATTGCACTTTTAAAAAAAACGAAGAGGATTCTGAACCCACAACAGTCCATCTTTTGTCCCTTGGAAACTGTTTTTTACCGTATTAGCTGCTTTTTATTTTCTTAATATAGTGGTTTATGTCACGGTCAGTATTTTCTCCGACTACTAGTGGCACGTTGCCAACATTTTCTACTGCTTCGGACGGCGTACATACAGTAGTCTGGTCAAAAACCGCCTCATTTGTCTTTCTCGGAAACACGCTGGAAAAAAAAAAGTTGCAGTCACTAATCACCTTTTCAGCGGCCCGCAGGGTGATGTTCTTGCACTTTTGAACACTAATGAAAACAAATCAATCAAGAAAGCAGTGCTCCAAATTTCCATGAAAAAAAAAGTGTGACCATGACACACACACACACACAACACACAACACCCGTACACAAATCTTTCACTCCTTCACAGCCATGTGAGTCATCCTTGCTTCCAGACACTTGGCCTGACATCAAGCGATATGCAGTAAGGAGAGGGACTCCCTATAAAAGTCCTATAAAGTGTTACTGTCTTTATTCTTTCATTTATAATAACACATTCAACTGATTGACAGCTTTTATATTGCTCAAACTGACTTTGTAGTGTACTGACTGGGAGAGGACTAATATATGAATCAGTCTGTGGTTTAAAGGTTTTAAAGGTTGAAGACGTGTTGGCTGGAGAGCAAGAGCTGGTTTAGCCACACAGTAGGCTCTTCCTGCCTTATAGTAACAAACCTCTGGCTATTGTCTGTGTGTGGTGGACAATCAAACGTGTGTGTGTGTGTGATTGTATTCCTGCTCATGTGAAAGAAAAAAAACAAAAAAAACATGCTGGGTGCGCTGACCGAGAGAAATCAGTTGTGTCACGTTGCTGTGGCCCTCCGCTGCCACCCTGCCTTCATGCCCTCTGGCTCCGTCAGGTTCCCAGAGGCCCAATCAAAACCTAGCGTCACCCGACGACCTTTTAACCCCAGCTGTAAGCGCTCTGATTAAGACCTCATCAACACGCTGTGGCCCTTCGCAGCTGCACACTTGAGTACACAGGCCCCGCTTTGTCCACCTTTAACACACATGCAAGGCTGCGCACAGTCACACACCATACTGACCTGGAATCATTGGGAGGCAGGAACTTTGTAACCCTTTAACCTCTATGACTAGCTTCTTAATCTCCCACCCTCCAACCCCTGGGCTTGCTGTGAGTGTGGGTGAGTGTGTGTGTTTAAGAGCAGGGCAGTGAGGTGTGTGATGCAGGAAATGAGCATCCAGATAACAATAAGCCTAGATTTATACCCATTCAGCAAGACGGCGTGAGTTAACACTTTGTGGGTTTGTTTGTGTGTGTGGCCAAAGATGTCAGATCAGCTGGACAGGAATAAGATGGCAGGGGGCAGGAAGACTGTAAAACCCTGTATTTCAAAACATGTGGGCACTCGTTGAAAACGAAGCTTAACCCCCGGAGAGCCTTCAAACACCCGTCAGACCCTCAGGCTCAACCTGCCTTTGTCATCCTGTAATGAAGTCATATCTTTAAGGCACAGGACTAGTTAATAACCTTCAAAGGCCATATCAGAGCCCTTTATACCAGCAGAGATTATTGAGCAAGCAGCAAAGATTTAATCTCTCGATTCCAGAGAAGCTATTTTATAAACTCAGTTAAAATATGTGTTGTTTTGTAAAGAAATTCTTTTCAAAAAGGTCAAGCATCTTCTCGTCTAAAAAGTCTTATGCTATTATTGATAACAGCAACCAACAAACTGTGGGTCACATGTGCACGGGTGAAAGTCACGGAAGGGGGCCGAGGCTGTGGGAGTGGAACAGGGGTCAGTGCGACGCTCCAACGAAAACAAGAAATCTCTCTTCCGAATGTACTGCCAGCTATTCAACACAAACTATTCATAAATTTACATCCCATTTCAGCATGTGACTGAGACACCGAGTCTCACAAGTGAGATTCACGCAGACTGCTGCCGTGCATGAAGCCGCACACACACACACACACACACACACACACAAAGCTTAATGAGAGAGCCACAAAACCAGAGAAAAAGAAAACAATAGAACATTTGGAGTTGATCCCAGACTGTTACTGGGGGTTCACAGTGGGAGCTTGAGCTATACTTTTATTAATAACTTTTATTACATCTGTCTTTAGTGATTATTAAACATTTGTTTTTCTTCGTTTTACATGTGATTCTTTGTGACTTTTAGTAGCGTCTCGACTGTCACATATGTCGCACTGTGAAGAACAATATTTTCGCTCCTGTGTACTAAAGAACTTGAACTTGAACAGACCTTTGCATCGCCGGCAGCTATTGAGATACGATCGCATGAATATACACTTGCACAACTAAAGAAGGAAAATATGGCAGCAAGGAGAGAAAATGGAAGATAAGAGTTTTCTACTCTTCTATTAGTCGATTCTGATGTCATGAAGACATCAGGACGTTTCGCCTCCACCTGGCTTGTTAAGCAGCATGACATTAAATTAAATCTCATCTACTCTCATGTAACCTCATCACAAACGTACTCTCGTAACAGACGTACAACAACCCAGAGCAAACCCCCTGTAGCAGGACATGTACCGTACATGTCAGTCCTTCTGTTGGTTTGGAGGAACAAACCACACAAAAACAAAACAACAGTACAGATGCTCCTCTAAAACAAGAACCACGTGCTGTCTGTTGGGAACATTTGACATCAGAAGTGACTGTGCGAGAGGGGCTCGAGATTTAACGTTTACTATTCGCCATATCGGTGAAGAAGAAATGTCCCCAGGCGATAAATACAATTGATTGCGCCGTAATTAATGATGGTGGTGATTGCCTAAAGGTTAACTGGGTCTCTGGAGGTCGTTGATCTCTAGATGGGATGGAAACATTTAGAAGAGGAATGTGAATGAGCGGTATTCCTTCCAGACTCAAAACTACAACGTTATTGGTATTGAGCCCTACAAAACATGATGAGAACAAGCAGTCTTTTTGTCACATATCAATACATGATTTGTAGATCATGACATAAATTATACTTCATACTGTAATTCATTTGAATTTTATAAACCAGAGCTACTCCTGTTAAACAGATCAGTCAGACAGATTGGACATTTTTCTTTTCTCCTCACCTTCACTTTATTTCCATAAACCGACAGGACAAGAATAAAGTCTGACTCATGCAGTGTACTCCAGAAAGCACACTGTGCTGTGAGTGTTTGTATATATGTGTGTGTGTGTGTGAGCATGTGAGCCTGTAGGAAATCAAATGTGTTTTAGGCAAGACTGTATAATAGAAAGTTGCCCTTAAAAACAGAGTGGACACAAACATTTATAATATCACAAGTGTTTGAATGAGAATGATCTGTACATAGACACATTCCCACAGAAACAGTGTAAACCAGGAAGACCACAGAGGAAGTCTCTCTTAACCAATCAGGTCACTTCTGATCCCGTGTGATTCCGTGATTGGGTAAATAGTAGATTGGTGGTGAAGTTTGGGTAAGTTAAAAGCGTTGCAGTCAATCATGCTACTGTTGTGCCATCTGTGCTATCTGTGCTAGTCTGATGTGATAAACTGCTACAGTAATCTCACACCTTTGATCTCACAGCATCCATTACCCACACACTCCCACTGGTAGCCAGGAGCCTGACTGACGGCCCTCGGATAAGAGATGTGGGCAATGTGCAAATGTTTTGACAGTAGATTCGTCGGACTTAAGAAATATCTGTGCTGACGGAGTAAACATTGGGGAAATATGAATTACTCACAGGTACAGAAACCTAATAGTTGTTTGTGTTAAGACAATACCAAAATAATATGCATTTGAAAAAGTTGTTTTTATTGCAAGAGTTAGGGTTAAGGAGCAATACTGGGATCATCGGGGAGCATGCATATCCAAATAAACGAATATCCAAAATGATCTTACTCTTGTTAAGTAAAGATATACTGACTGACTTAATGAATCATAATTACATAGTCAGTCAACAAACCTGTGCACAATGTCTGTATAAAACCCATCATGTCAAATCTGTCATGAGTCGAGATGATCTGCTCTCAAAACATTCAGTCTCCTGTATTTCAAAAGCTGGTTGAAGAAAGCCAGAGCCAAACTCTGACCCAAACACTGAGTTAACAGTCAATGTGTTTCCACTTCTGCAGAGCCACTGGATGACAAGGCAGCTCTCTCTCTCTTTTTTTTTTTTTTTTTTTAAACTGGCCATAGACATATTGAAGTGTTTTGAAAATGAAAATATCACTAATATACACTAGGATTTTGTGACATCTGGACTTTCACTGATGGAGATAAAATATATAAAACACTGAAAGAAAGAAGAAGAAACAATGCTGGAAATGTAACTGAGCCATGAGGATCCAATAACAGCATAAAACTGTTTGAAGTGACACACACACACAAGGGCTTCAGCTCATTACCTGACCCACAAACACAGACGACCTCGTTCTGAAGCGGAGAGCAGTGTGTTTCTATCAGACCCTATCACACTCAGACATCTCTACGGCCCCCAAAACATCTCATCTGACATAATAACCACAGCTCCACATTATCATATGCAAGCAAAGGCTGTCTTTGAAAGTCAGCCAGTCTTTGGAAGGTGAGCTTGCGTTAATAAATGGACGACTGGATGGTGGCTGGCGTTGCAGTCAGTGTAGGAAGACTTATAGAGGGGAAGGTGATAACAGCTCGTCAGGGTCACGAGGCTACATATCAGCTAACTGAATCAAAATAGTACGTTGCCTATTTTACTTTTAAAAGGGATAGTTTGACATTCTTTGAAATACAATTGTTTGTTTTCTTACAGAAGTGTTGGATGACGAGATTGATACCAGTTTCATGTCTGTAGGTAACAGCCAGGAGATAGTTAGCATAGCTTAGCATAGAGACTGGAAAAAAAAGGGAAACGCCTAGCCTCGGTCTGGTCAAAGAAAAGAAGAAAATATGTCTTATGTCTATACGTATTTAATCTGTATAGAAACAGAACTGTAAAAATGACCAGTTTGGTGTTTTACAAGGCTTATCTACTGGGTGATATCTCGGCCGTGTGTAGCGACTTCCCTTCACCGTGAAGCAAGTTTTGTTATTCTTCGGTTTTTGAGCTTGAATGTGGATTTTGTTTGCCGTCTTTCATTTTCCAGTGTTTGTGCTGAAGTAAGCTAAACAGAGGCTGGCTGTAGCTACACATTTAACATACTGATGAGCGATACGAGTCTTCTCAAAAGCGTCCAAAAATATTGAACCGTTTAAGTCCCCTTTTGTGTCCCAAATTATAAATCAGCAAAAAGAAAACATTGTCCCAAACACATCCAGTGTGCCCATTGTATTAAACTGCTGTATCGCATCTAAGAAACATTAGCTAGACGCCCGATAGATCCCCAATAAATCGGCACATTTGGACATCGTAATGATTCTCATGCTATGCCAAGTGCATGGGAACTGTCCTTAGGCCGACATCTGTGATAACACAACATCAAATACAACAAGTGAATCAAAGGATTGGTATAAAGATAACCAAACCACTATCAGGACAAGGACGAGCTCTAACCCCAAGTCTGAGCTGACTCTCCCCCCTGCAAATAATTACACGCTGTTCTCCTTCTTCTGCCATCTTTATGCAAATAAGTCTTATCTCGTAAGTCCATTTAGCACTTCCTGCCAAACAGGAAATGCTTGTCTGCAGAGAGATTTGATTTTTATTACACAGAGGAACCAGGCAGGACAGGAGGTTATTAGCCTAACATGCAGAAAAAGAGAAAGAGACACACACACACACACACACACACATACACATTTGATAATGTGACCAAGAGACTGTGAAACCATTTCTGTTCCCTTGTTTAGCGTCGCTTCCTGAGTTTAACTCAACTCAGATTGTATCTCATCGAGACCAACACGTTTATAACTCTTTTTAAAAAAAAATCTCCAGCTAACAGAGTTGGTGCGGGCTAACAGGATGCTGTTACAGAGAGCACCCACTGAGACAGGAGGCACCCACATCAGCGGTTGGACCCCCCGAGGGCCAGCAGGACCCCAGCTAGGGGTCACCCAGCAGCTGAGGTCCGGTCCTGTGATCCCATACAAATACATACCCTCGCTAAAAGCCCTACACAATCACTCATGTGTACAAGCATGCATGC
This sequence comes from Pampus argenteus, assembly GCA_036937835.1. Taxonomy (NCBI): domain Eukaryota; kingdom Metazoa; phylum Chordata; class Actinopteri; order Scombriformes; family Stromateidae; genus Pampus; species Pampus argenteus. Next base: position 18,476,018 of record CM072861.1, on the reverse strand, counting down.
AGACAACCACACACAAACATCCCTCTCTCTCATCTCAGAGTTATATCCACATATCGCATGTCTCTGTCTAAGAGAAGCTCAGATCATAACAGAAAAGCAGATATGACACAAATTATAAAAAGGAGCCAACGAGACTGGCAGTTTAAATTTCATGGAAAATAAACGGTTCCCTCCAAATATGTGAACCTATCAGTATCTTAATGTGGATTTTCTGCCTCTAGAGTCCGTGAAAGATTAATGGGCAGCATGTCAGCTGCTTTCAGACAGGCATTCAGAAAACAAACCTCTTAATTGCCCAGGTCGGCCGGCTCTCCTCTTTAGCTGTTATGCTTTGAATGGGATGTTTGAGTCAGTGTAGTGCATCAAACGTGTCGGGCGGCTAGTTTAGAGGTGTCACTTACACACAACACACACACATATATATTTAAAAGTCTCTATAGCATTAGCTCCCATGCCTCGGCCTGTCCCGCAACACCAGCTCCCTCTCTTATTACCCCTCATTGCCATCTGTGTTGTGGTACCTGGAGGAGCTCCACCCAGTCTCTCTTCATCTTCCTCACACATGACCTCTGACATGCCCCTTGACCCCTCAGGGCCTCTCCAGGGTTGTTCCCCGTGGACCCTGACCACTAAGGCCCTGCTCCGTCACTTATCACCCACCAGGAAGCCCAGCATGTCTGACACCAAGCAGTTTGGCCTGGCAAAGCGAAAGGCTGGAAAATTTAGATGGAGCGAAGGGTTGGAAAAGAAGAGGAAGATATCAAAAGTTCCACTCAGTGTGAGATTCATCCGTCAGCTCAGGGGGGGGTTGTCGTCTAGTTGTCTGCAAGGGGCAAGGCCATAGAGCCTCAGAGGAATAAACAAAGAAAAATATGTAGAACTTTGACTTTTTTAATGCATTCAGTTTCGATTTTTTTTTTAAGTAAATAATTGTACACAATAAAAAAAAAAACAGCTGAGGTGCAGCAATGCGTTTCTGAGACTCAGTATATTAGACGGATGTGGTCACTTGATATAAGAAATGACTAAAATGCCTTCTGCCTTCAACAGCTGTCAGCCTGAGCCTAACTGTACCTTTGGTATAAACTACCCACACACACACACGCGCCTCCTTGCTAATGTGCTTATGTAAGAGAGATTAAAAGCATCTACATTTCACTCAACTTTTGGCGTTTCCCATCACTACTCTCACGCTTCATTAAAGGTTTCTCACAAGAGGGACATCTGGACCGATGAGTAGGAGACAGTGTGTGTGTGTGTGCTTTTGGGGGCAATGTCTCATTCTGTTAAACAAGGTTGCATGATATCTGCAGATTACTTTTTTTGGTTGCAGAGAGACTTGTGTTGCAACTCTCTGCTTCCATTTATCAATTGAATAATTCAAAACCAAAGTGCCTTCAACTTTTCTTTTTTTTTTTTTCTTCAAGCCGCGCTGCTGCTGTGTTTGTGTAAGGTTCAGTTTGTGTGGCCCACCAGAAGAGTGATGTTTCCATTCCTGGTAATGAACTTTCTCTAAAGGGGCGGGTCCAAAGGTCATCATACTTCTACCAGCTCACCATCACAGACCAATTATAACTCAACACATGGCCATGAACAAAGACATATGGATGAAGAGCAGCAGTTAGATAAAGAGATGTTGTGACTCCAAAAGATTTAGTAGATCATACAGGAACGTAATCCATTGGCAATGACAGCCCTTCGTTTATGTTTCACTAATCTAATAAGTGAGGATTTATAAACTGCACCGCAGGGATCCAACCTCTACCCTCTGCATACACACACACACACGCAGAAGAGTTCATACATACACCTTGCCCTGTGGCAGCTCCCTAAGGCCATGTGTGAGGTCAAGTTATTTGGAAGATGATGAGAACTGGCAGCAATCTGTCTTCACACCATAATATTGCAGTTTCCTTCCCGCTGAAAACACAAGTTGTGTGTATGTGTTTTTGTCGATTCATCACTGAGTGGACCTCCAGGCTTGGACACACTCCTCTCCACCGAGCCCCAGCCTCCACATCCTGGAGGGTGGAGGGGTGAAGCCGGGACGAGGACTACCTGCTTCACCTTGTGTGAATCCTGCAAAAGACCTGCCGATGGGGCAGCATGGACAAGATGGAGGAGAGGTGGTGGAGGGTGGAGGGGGGGAGGTTGAGGGTGGCACAATGGGAGTGACGAGGGGTAAGGCAGACATTGAGGGAGGGAAGGTGGACGGGCAAGGCCAGCGCACTTCAGACAGCATGCCGGAGACAGAAGGGCAGAGGGCAGCGTACTCCTACCAACGCTTCAAACACATTCCTCTAAGCATACAGAGACATTACAATCTGAGTACACGGACACTCCTGCAAACATGACTAAACAGCAATACCTCAGACATGATGAAGTAACTCTGAGAGAACAAGGCCGCTGTAAGAATGAGTCTCTCAAAATGTGGTAGGAAATGGTAAAAAAAAAAAAAAAAAAAAGGATATTTGTGAAATGAATACACATGGAAAAATAACACTTTACACAAGATGCACTAATGCAGGAGTCGCTTAAAGTGTGGGAAGACTCTCTGAGCCAAACGAGAAGTTACACACAATCTGTATCCATGAATCATCCGTTAAAAGCACTCAAGGACACCTTTTCTTTTTTTCCGACATCGAGAGATTCATTTGATGTTCGGTCTGGAGGAGAAGGGCCGTTTACATATAAACATCTGCTCATCCACCAAAAAAAGTACACAAATCTAACATGGTGACCATGTTACACAATTCACAGCACTTATGTTCATATTAATACAGAGAAATGTAAACTACGTCCTATAGAAAGCGACTCAAAAAAAAGAGTTGGGTCCTCTGTTAACCCATAAGAGATTATAAACACATGGCAAAGACAAATAGACAAACACACACACACACACACGCAGGCAAAGACACCATGTGAAACATACACACACACACGTACATAGGGACCAGACTGCAATCACAAACACAGACAAAACAACAAATACAAAGTGAGAGTGAAACGTTTCATGATTGTTTGCGTGTGGCACATAGACATCTCCATGCTTAACTGGATCTGTCTGTGTGGGTGTATTTATATGTACTTTTTGTGTTTCTATAGATAAACATGTTTTTTTTTCTTTCAGGCTCTGCTGGAACTGGCAGAGCTGGAACTAATGACACTTCTAATCACAGTGATAGGCATCAGAAAGTGACTGCACGCCAAACACACTCTGCACACTTTACTGCAACATGCCAGGCCACACGGAGGTAATGATATGGGATTTCCTTAGAAAAATACGAAGGTTCTGCATGGCAATCTACAAATCAGTACCCTGGTCTGTACTGCGAGTTTGATATAGTTCTTTATGTTTTGTCAAAAATCATAAAGAACAAAAACCACAGCTTTCCTTGCTTACCTGCGACACTTCGGTCTAAACCCATTTCTTCCTACTGAAGGCAAAACTGGCCACAAATATATAGATCAATATTTCCTCTATCCTAAAATCCGTATCCGTTTCCCCTTTGTCCTCAATAGAGAATGACAAAAATCTACTGATATCATGTGATCAACTTAAAAGAGATGCGCCTCATCTCCCCAGATTCTCTTAATCTAATGTCTTAATCAACTGCTCGCTACAGAAAGCTGAGTCCAAGCCTTCATCGGTCTGATTTCTACAATGAGACATTTCTGTCAGAGGCAACGTTCAATACAGCCGGAGGATTCCTGAGGCTTTTGCGTGGAATTTGTAATTGGGGGGGGAGAAAGTGTTGACACAGGACTTTATAAAGTTATGGAATACAAACCACAATGGTTGGTAATTCAATGACTTTTCCATTGGCTATGTGTCTAAAACAATGACAGAGCAGACAAAGTCCTGTCAGCATGACAGTTCTTGGAAGAATTGATTTTCATGCATGTAACAATCAATTTACGTTAATCTCACTCTCTGTTCATTAGAGTCTTTCTTGGCAATTTATATGTGGCTGATTTTAAATCGCTTTCACATTATTATTATTATTCCATTTTATCCCAGAGTGTTGGGCTCTGACTTCTCATATGCACGCAGCCTCGAGGGTCAGCAAATGTGGAGGTGAGGCAAAGGGAAGCACGGCAATGCAAACCTCCCTGAGGGGGACCTAAGCATTTAGACCCACTTTACAGGCAGGCAATGTCTGGCCACACACACAGACTCAGTCCACATTCCACCTAACCAGAACAATTATTCCCATACTGGGGGACGTTTAAGTTTATTGGAGAATTGTGCAGTCAGCAGCACCGCACAGAGAACAACAATGACAGTGACATTAAACTGCCTTAGAGGTTATCCAGCTTTAAAATCTGCAGACCTCCAAATCCTCCACTCAGTGTAACATTACCAGCTCTGCACTTTTTCAGATGAGTGGCTGGACAAGAATAGCGTACACGTTTTTTAAGGCTACGTTCACATTCAAATGTGCTTTTGAGTATTATAATCGTGAGCCTGAAAGCCACGCTCCTTCCGGTGGGCTTTGTTTTAAGGGTCTTGACTGATCCCCAGCCTGCTGTCTGTCTGGCTGTCTGATTATTTATCCATTTGTCTGAAAACACCAGGTCCTGTATAAACAAGGTGACTGTGTCCTTCCCATCTTACCCGCTCTGACATCTGATGAGTGTTTATGTATACATAAGGATTAGCATACCTGTCTTTAAATGATAGAGTAGTAGTAGGTTGGTGGCACAATAGTGGGCCCGATACCGTGATCCGGTCCCAGTAGTGAGCTGGTCGGTGTCATGTTTTTATCCTGCCAGAGCTGGGAGGGGAAGATGGGAATGCAAGTAACTCTGGATCACAGTCAACCTGACACCACCATCACCGGACCAGCGGGACGACAACGGGCCAAAGCATTCCACACTCCTCCAAACGTGGCCTTCACCCTTCTGGTGCAAAACACTGCTGAGCTTTAGTGTTCCCAAAAAGTGATCTATGTGTCACAGCATAACACATTCTCCTCTCTGGACTTCTCTTTGGTTCCGAGAGTAAAATCTGATTTTTCTAGGTTGTCTTGTTGTAACAAATTGGGGGCATCCACTTACCAAGCGCAGCCTATCGATCAGATACCCCCCCAACAGCTCTGATAAGAGCATGACGGATGCTAAACACAAGGCCTGGATTCTCCGTGTGAAGGGTATAAATATCAGATAGACCTATCATGGAGACAAATGACACAGCTCCCTTAAAATCCACACAGAAGATTGTTAGCACTTGGCAAACATCGTAGCTGATTCCTTTGAAGCTTTTTTTTTTTTTGAGACTATAAGGGTTAGAAAATGTCAATGAAATTAATATTTGACTTAATTTGCAAATTATGTGTCCAACACGGATGGTGATTTCCTGAGATATTTTTTTTATTTTTAATTAGCTCACAGAAAAATAACAACCGAATATACAGAGTGAGAATTTCAATGAAAACTAGAAATAGTTCCGCTTTAAACCCCGAGCATGAGAGGTTACATGCCTTTTAAATGAAACGAGCTCCGTATAATTAGAGTCTATTTGCGATGGCAGGCATGGAAAATGTATTAGTCCATTTAGCTTGGTTGTTAGTAGGTACAGAGCATCCCTACAGGGTCACTGTGTTTATATGGAACATCTTACACATTCTTCAAGGCCACTCGCTTACTCCCTTACTTTTCTTTACTCTTTCATAAACACACATACACACACATGACAAACACAGGTCATCGTGAAAGGGCATCCAGCATTCCCAACATTCCCAATGGTGCCTGGCATCCTGGCCTACATCAACAAAGATTTGCCAGATCCCCTGCACCACACAGAGAAACACACACACACACACACACCATTACCCACAACCACACATTAACAGTCACAAACCAAACTGAAACCACAAGCTGGTACCTCACTCAAAGCCATAACACACAAATCAAACATCACCCGATTTGACCTCTTTTCTATTTCCCCCTTCTTCACTCTTCACTCCAATTAGCTGCAATGATTATTCAGTTTAATCAAAAGAAACATTCAACTATTCCTTCATCATCATCATTTTCAAGCCAAAAGGCCAAATGTTCATTGCTTTGAGTTCAGGTTCCCAAAATGTGACGATTTTGCGGTTTTACTTTTGTCATATTTGACAATAAATCAAATAAATCATCAGAAACATTTGCACATTTTTTTGTTTTAACTTTTCATTAATAATTGAGAAAATAACCTCCAGATTATAATCCATTACTGAAAATAATCGTTAGTTGCAGCCCTAGATCGATATTTAATGCTTAAACAAATAATTAGTCAGTCATTAGTTCAGCAAAGAAGTGTTGTTGCTACTGTCAGGTTTTTCTCAAATGTTGTTTTGTTTGTTTTATCTGTATAAAACAATATAAAAGAAGCCCTCATGTAGCGTGAGTCTAGACTCAGTAAAACTGACAGGAAAGTGTTTCCCTCATGCTCAACTCTTAAGGATATTTATCTTTTTCTGGTCTGGCGAAAGAAGTGCTGATTAACATAAATCACATACACCAAGTATGGACCTGAGCAAACACTGGATACATTAGATCTGATGAGTGATATGTTGGCTTGCTGACATAAAATATTTCTTGACAAGAACTTGAGCTATGAGTTCAAAACTGAATTAGAAAGAGGCCTTTTTAGAAAGCACTTGGTCTGCAAGTGGACATTGATATAAGATACTGGAAGCACACACACACACACACACACAGCAGGAAGCAGGATTGGTGAAGTGTTGATATGTGATCTGCCTGTCTGAGTGTGGGCAAAACCTTCCTATCTCTGCCGCCGTCATCTGCCCCTCATGAACGCTGCAGCGATGGCATCCATCCTCCACACCTGTCAGGGGGCACGACCCCCTGATCCCTCTCAGGATTGGTCTCGTCACTCTCTGGACCAGGTGCTTTCATTTCACACCCCGACTGTCTATCACTCTGTCTATCTATACATCCTATTGCTCTATCCATCGCCGCAACTATTACCAGCTATCTGTCTCTCAGTTGAGGTGATGATCCTTCTTCTCATCTCTGGTCTCTGGACTTGATCATCAGGGCACTAACTTTACACTCACACACACACACACACACACACTCTAAAGCCCCTGCTGTCCACCACACTCACGCCTGCTGTCTGACAATAGCAGGGAACAGAGACATGGAGAGGTTATTGAAAGCCTAAATTTAACACTGTTGCTCTGATCCCTACAGCAAGTGGCTTCATTAAAAACTATCAGAGGAATTTGAAGAGGGCTACTTAAAGTGCTAATAGGCCAACATCCATGTCTCTGGTGACACACAAGGGCTATATGGGGAGGTGGGGAGGCACCACGTTCTGGGGATTTGTGGACAGCAAATACCCTGGGGAGCAACAGAATCAGAGAAGCGGAGGAAATGAGTGGAAGAAGAGATGCTTCCTAAGATGTTGAGGTCAGCCTGGGTCAATGGACGGGTAAGTGAGTGGAAAAGAACGAGTCCCGCTCTGTAAATGGCAGACCTGGATTAAACTGTCTACAAATCATTCTTGGTGTTTGGCTTAATTCGCTCGGGGCTTCTACTGTTTTGTGGTTTTCCACAGAGCAGACGACAATACAATGTTATTCTGCAGTGCCACATATATTAAGGCACCGAGAACAAAAATGCTGCATTATTGTTTATTTATTTATTTATTTTTCCTCCAAACACATCAAATCAAAAGCAGCCAAATTATTTCTGAATACTATCTGGCAAAGATACGCAGAAGGAGAGAAAGGAGATATAGAGACAGTCAAAAGAGATGGAAAGAAAAAGAGCAACTAAAAGTGATGACGGGTTGGAGAATTGTAGAAATAACAAGAACGAGGGGGGGTGGTAGGAAAGATCAACTCAGGTCAGATGATGGTTAACAGAGTATTAAGGATCATGTTCTACAGCGATCTGAGATTTTTACTGTTCCACTTTTATACCTCCATCTCTCTGACACAAGGACAGCAAATGGCCTTAACATCTGCATTCCTCCTTAGAGAGGACAAGAAAGAAGATGAGAGGATAGAAGAGAAGAGAAAAGAAGAGAATTGTTGAGAAATCAGAAAAGTGACGAGCCAGAAGAACGGTATTAACAGCTCTGTAGAAAAGAGACCTGATCCAACTAATGAGAATCCCAGCCCTCCCAGAGTGCTTTGCAGGTGTGTGTGTGTGTGTACAGTCAACAGTGCTGGCAACCTCATTATGGCATTATACTGTTACAGTTCTTTGCAGTGGAAACATCTTGACTGAATCACAGCTCAAAAAGAGCCAAGCACCAATCGAACGACAACCGAGATCCCGTCAATTGAAAGTGACAGCGGTGGTTTTCGTGAAGCCCCGCTCTGGCTAAACCCAGTCAAACAAAGGATTTAAGAAACTGACAAGAACCGGGCTTGATGGAGGCTCCTAAGATGCGATTGAGTTGAGAATTTGCCCATCAATATAAAAGAAACAAAAATCTGTCGGTCGCAAGTTTCTTGTTTTACTCAACACACACACACACCTCATGGTGGCAGTAGAGAAAAAAGTCAGAAGATTGTTGAAGAACGTCATTGGGATTCATCGTCTAGGAAGCATGAATGTTTTGCAAACCATCAGGTAGATGTTATATATGCTGCTAGTGGCACAAAGCTGAAGTCACAAGATCACAAGTCATGCTCTCCTTACTATGAGTGTGTGTTTCATGACAATCCATTCAATACTTGAGATATTTCAGTCTGGACTGACCGACCAACACAGTCTGATTGTGATTACCTCAATTGATTAACATGTATTAAACTTTACTTTCAAAAAAGGATCCAGTAAATGTCCTCCATGCTTGCTCAGAGGAGGAGGCCCTGTTCTTCATTACGACAGCCAGATGCAGATTCTTTTGGTCAAAGCGTACGTTAGTGGTGCTTTCCTGGAGATGTCTGCAGTGTGTGAGTGCACTTCCATAGGTAGCATCATACCCTGCACACATGGGCTGCACTTGCAGAAAACATCTAAATCAGAGACAGGACTGTCAGTGTACCTCAAACACACACACACACACACACACACACACACACACACACGTCTGTTTATGCCAAAGCGTGTGAGAAAAAAAAACATGAACGAAAAGCAGGATTTCACCGACTCTGAAGACTTTTTATTCACTTTAAAGAAGAGCCTGGTCCCCCTCCCTCCGTCCCCTCAGTGTTACCACAATACCACACCACATAGCACAAAATGTGACACCGCAGTACACAAGACTAAAGAAGCCAATACCACACGTACAATCACAACCAGCAGGAGAAAAAGGGCATGGTGTGGATCTCCTACGCAAGAAGCAGGCCTGTTTTCCACACCCGATGTCGATCACATAGGGTATCCAAACTATGTGAAGAGTACAGTTGTGTATAGGATGAAAAGAGAAAAAGGGGATAAATGACGGCTGGGGTGAGGAGAGAGAGGACAGACAACAATAGTCTCATTCTGTGTCCCTCAGGGGAGAGGAGGAAAGATGGGATCAGGACAGATGCCCTTCGTTTTCCTCTTTTTCCTTATTCCTTTCTGCGCCTCCCGTACTTCTGTTCAGTCAGCTCAGTGTCTCCGTGTGTGTCTGACCTCCTCATGGGTTTATTGGGTTGCATCCAAAATCTGTGTGTGTGTGTGTGTGTTTCTATCACATTCACACATACAGTATGGCTACATGGCTGTGCAGGTATGTTCTCTACTGCATATATGTGTCGGCACGCAATCTTTGTCTTTGTGTACATTTTCATATATACCTGTTTATACTGGCTCCTGGGTTAAGACATATTTCTTTGCGCTCTCTAACTAGGTTAGATCCTCCTCAGGGTCTTTTTGTGTATATGGATCCGAAAAGAGTTCCACTAATTTGTTTCGGCTCCAACAGGACATGAAACATAGTCGAGGCTTGTATCAGCGCCTGGGGTCAGATATTGGTCTGAGGGGCCAGGGCAGAATGTGTATGTATGTGTGTGTGTGTGTGTGCATATGAGAGTCTAAGTGACTGATGATTGACAGTTGGCAGACCTGTAAACAGACCAAAATGCTGAAAGACTGACAAGAAGACAGACAGACAACTTCAGAACCATTGAAGTTGGGTCATTTGATCTGGTTTTTGTGAAGGGGCATTTGACCCCCTGAGTGAACAGATCAGGTCTGTCCTGCAACCCTCAACGCTCCATGACCCCCCCTCCTCATCCAATCCCCCCGCTACCCCCCCGTCACCACTTAACCCTTACTGAGACCTGCAGTTTTTATCTGTTGTTTCAGATACTGGTGAAATGATGAAATACGATCCGAATAGTCAAGTTTGAATATTGGATTCATTAGTCTGAAGGCTTATCAGACACCAAAACACTGACCAGTGCTTTATAGTCAAAGTGGCAATAATTTTATTGTCTGATGTTTGGAAAGTTTAAGCTATAAATGAACCTGGGTAAACATGCACATATCTGATTGGCCGATAGACACCTTGCTGGATGACATCACGTTGCATTACAGAAAAAGTTGAGCCGAGTTCAACTTTTGTAGAGTAAAGGAGGTCCTCAGCTCAGAAAGTCCTAATAAAAAGTGAAAAGAAAAATGGGGCAAAATTGCTAATGAGCTGCTGATTAAGCACCACTTTTCATGCATCATGCAACAAAAATTATTTCAGTTATTATTTCAACTGTTGAGCACTTGATTTGCAAATGTTTTTTGTTTTTTTTTAAACCAAATGTTTTTGCCAGATTGACTTTCTTTTCTACTTTCTTCTGCTCATAACAGTATTTATCCGCCCCATCACTCACCCTACTCGCTCCACTCCACCTCTGGATTGAAAAAGTGCCATGGTGCCGACAGAAATCCAGTCCCCAGAGGGTGTGGGTGGTGGAGGAGGAGTAAGAGGAGGAGGAGGAGGGGGAGGGTTGCACTCCTGGCATCCTGTTTTGGACACACTAAACAGGACTTGTTTAGAGTTTAAAGCTTACTGCAGGAGAGATTATGGGGCTCCCCTTTTGCTAAAAGGTCAAGAGGTTTCAAAGTTATTGGAAGAAGACAGGACAAACACCACCAGTGATGCCGTTTGTTGCCTGAAGCAAACATCTAAACCTGACCCTGAGATTGAGTTTAGTTCATTTGGGTTATTAGATCCCTAAAACCCTGCATACGTTGTATTAATATCTGAAGATAACATTTGGCTTCTGCAGCGTGCGATCTGCCTCAACAGTCTGTCACCAGCGCAGACTATTTACAGATATGGGTCTGGTTAAAGTGACAGAAAGGACCACAGCTAAAATAGAAGTGAGCCAGCAACAACAGCTGTCTTTGTGTTGCCATCTACACTGAGCTAAATATATATGACAATCATACCAAGACATTACTGACGGCGGGAGTTTCATATTTCTCCCCCTTTTCATCTTCCTCATGTCGTATTTTCATTTTAAGACTTTTTTTTTCGCGGCAGAACAAAGACATTCAGTTGTCTCTCACTCATGATGAATGGCACTAACCGTAATGGTTTTTTTTCTACATGATATTAAATTAGGTCACAAAAAATAACAAGCACAGCTGCTTTGCACTAGTTTTGCTTTGTCTTGATCCTATTAAACTCACAGACCCATTAAATGTAAATTCGCACAAAAAAAAAAGCATACACGGCCCGGTGTAGAGGCCTTACTTTGAAATGTTAGGTCTACTGTCGTGTCTAAGACATGACCCAGGGGAAAACATGAAAGGCGATCGGTCAGTTTAGAAAGGCTAGTATTAATGAATGTGGTCAAAGATCAAGGTAGAAAGAGAGGAAAGACATAGCATTACATGTTAAAGGCTGACCCCACTTTACTGAGGCCCTGCCGAGAGAGGAGGAGGAGGAGGAGGAGGAGAAAGATGTAAAGGAAAGGAAAGGAGGGGAGACACCACACAGACCTGAAGAAACTCCAAAATATTGTTTGAAAAATAAAGAACAATGGATGGAGCGATAGTCCGCAGGGGACTGGGGAGTGAAAAGATGTGGTGAAGCAGGACGGGGAGAAAGAGGGCAGAGGACGGGTTCGGAGGAATGTGAGAGAGGCGGAGAAAAGGGGTCAACTCAGGAAGGCTTCCAGCTGAGCTCCCTCCACTCTGATCTTATCTGGCCTGTTTGCCTGGGCTACACACACACCCCTCTTACCCCCTCCGATCTCCTGCAGTCACCCCCTTCTGTCCTCTTTATAACACCAACAGACAAAGAAACCACAAGCAATGTCTTGTATTTCACCTGCTTTGACCACCAACGTATGTACACGTATAAATATAACCTGCACATACAGAAACACACACACACACACGCACACACACAGACATTCATAAGTGCACAGAGCAAAAATCCAGGACAGGAAAGATAAGCATCTGGGTATCAAGGCTCCATTTACTGTTGTCCGTCTTTCAGAGAGAGCAGGAAACGGAGACAGAGATAGAGAGATGTGAAAACAGAGATTTCATACATAATTAGGCCAAATAAAATCAGCTAATCTTCCCAGCATATTAATTGGTGTACCAGACAGACAAATTTCATGTCACGATTGTCTGATTTGATCAAAACATCTGCCACAGATAAATCAACAGGATATGGAGTACCAGTAAAGACGTCTCCGCCTTAGACATCTGCTTGTCAAATAGGATCAGCAGGATTCCCGTTTCCCAAATGTGCCAGGTACAAATGGTAAAAACCCGGTCTGCACTATTGGAAAACAGGAATAAAAGGATGAAACAGGAGGCTATGATGGAGGATTTTCTGTGAAATACAGCAGCATTCTGGCGTCTTTGGGGAGGAGACTGGCACAGACAGACAGCGATAAGAAATATGTGGTGTAAATCCCTGTGTGCTAAATCATAGGATATCTTAAGCTAAAAATATGTCAGGGTGAAAGGTCACGTGTGCTGTGTGCTTCCATGGAAAAAAATAAACAATTATGAAGTAAGTTTATATGGATGTTTCCCCCACCAGCGGAACAAAACTGATTAGGCTAGGTTTACAGGCTACAGGCGCACAGCCGTCACTCAGCAGTGACATCACAGATGCACTGGGCTCGGATCACACTGCATAAAAACATTCAAAGCATACAACAAATACATATGATTCTTTAAAAAAACTCCCATCTTGGCGCCTCTGACAAACAAAATCTTAATTATCCTCGCTAATTTCATCAGCCGTATTTTCCTCCCCTCTTGTGTGTTGACTTTATTGCTCGCTAGACTGAGGACGCAGCAGCTCAAGCCAATTCTCACAATTAAAACTGCATTAGAGGAGTACTTTGCACTGGCGGTTTGGCTGTGACTCTCAGCAACGTGTTTTTATTGACGAGCAGCTTAATTCGGGTTAGATCTCCTTATAGGTCCATTGTGTGTTATAAACAAGTTCCCTATTTAAGCACCAATTTAGGCAGTTGTGTAAATGTATATATTATTTTGGTTTAATCTGTGCTTTAAACAGCCAAAGTCATTGTTTAAAAGGGAATCATATGGGGATCGGAGCAGACGGGCCCCGCATGCCAAGGCAGTGTCGCAATAATGGCATACGTGCTTATTGAGACGAGACAGTACGATCTAAAAAGACAGAAAGACAATGAAACAAATTGTAATATTAGATTTCATATGTACCCTTCGCATACATCTTTCTCGTATTTCTATTCATCAGAATCATGTTGTACACATTAGTCTCTCTGACACTCCTGACTCTCTCTATGTACTCGTCTTCGCCTTTGTCCTGGTTCCAAATCACACAATCAGAACCACATGGACATGTGAAAACACTCCAAATAAATAAACAAGACCCAAAAAGGACCTGTTCGCTTCCAATAGTGCATCTCTGGTGCCTGGATTTAAGTTGTATTAACAGCAAGTACAGCATCATCAAAACTTGCGTTTGGGTATATGTTGAGTTTGTGTGTGTGTGTGTGTGTGTGTGTGTAAAAGCATTTGTTGTCTCTGCCGTGTTAAACCGCAGCAGCACTATTCTTTATGATGTGTCAAAGCTGCAGCTCCTGAACTGAGATACTGTGTCAACTGGTTTGTAGCAGGCACAAAAAACACACTAACAAACACAAGCTTAACTATGCAATCATTAGGTCACATTCACACACATCTAATGCTTCAACACCTTCAGGTTTCCAGCTAGACGCTAAATCTGAGCAAAATAAGAGCTGCATTTGTGGGCTGAGAGTGGAGAACCTGAACTACCAGATGTGAAGAAAGTAGAGGGAAACATTAAAAAAAATGGAGAGAGAAAAAGTTTGAATGCAGTCAGAGAGAAAATGAGAGAATAAGAGGAAACTGAGATGGTGGACCTGATAGATTGTCCACATGTTCAACCCAGTTATTCCACTGTAACCCGAGCTGACTGGACATCTGTGATATACTCTCCTGGCTCTGAAATTGCATTCAGGACTCATTTTATTATGATTCTGAGTGAAACAGCAAATATGGAGATAAGAAGTCTGGCAATGGAGATGGGCTGCTGGATGGTATGCAGAAACGTAGGAACACACACACACACACACACACGTGCAGGAGAACGGACACACAGAGAAAAGACGCAATGTGGGCCAGCGTGCAGGCCCACACACACACACACACACACAAACATTGCAACAAAAAATGCAGACGTACACAAATGCTCGCTTGATATGTAAAAAACAGATGGTAGGCCAATTCAGAAAGTTTCAACATGTGCAGTATATTTCAGTATACCAAGTTTCTCCATTTCCTCGCACTTCAACTCCATCCTTTGCTCCCACCCATCTGGCTCAGGCACTTCGATACTCAACAGTGGAAAGAGCGACAGAAACCGACAGTATTTCAATTTAACAGCAGCAAGTTGTGGTGTGTGTCCAACACTGTGCACTCATTAACACTTATTTAGCACCCATTATCACACTGTTTGCTGTAACCGTGCACACACACACACACAACTGCTGGCACACACACACGTACAGATCGGTACCCGAGCTTCAGCGTAGGCGATGATCGGATTCAGTGAGGCAGGATAATTCTGGTGTAACATTATTGCAATCATGCTCTGACATCCACGCAGCCGGGTAATGACTATGTGCAAAAATCCTCCGAATCAGTGTCAGAGAAACCTCAGTGGAGTGAAGTAACCCATCAATGGGCTTTGGCAAAGCTGTTTCACACAAAATGAAGTTGATAATGAAGTTTAACTGCAGCCACTGTGGCTCGATGTTAAGCTGTAGATGTGTTACATATGGCTGTAAACAAAGAAAACGGCATGTCTTAATGGAGCTCCTGCCATTTGCGGTTTTGAACTTATACCCACCGTTTTTTTTTTGTTTCTGCCTTGTTTTAAAATTTTCTCAAAAAATGACCAAGACCTCTGATGATTCATAGTTCCTTTTATTAGAAAGGCAAATATGTCATTATCTGGTCTTTCAAATTTCTAATTCCATAGCAGGGTTGTAACTTACGAGGCCTGTGGGCTACAAAGTAGGTTTTCTCTGTCTCAGCAAATAGAGCTGCCAGTGACAACTGACTCTCGTGGCTCTCTGGTAGCTATAAAGTCAGGAAATTAGTTCTTTTGGAAAGGCACACCTGAGGGAGTGCCCACTTACCCTGTGAACACCCACATGCATCTCTTCAGTGTATGTTTACAGTATGTGTGATAACCATCTCCGTCCCCTCACCTCACTCCTGGCTGAACGTTAGGTTAATGTATACACACTGAAAATAGACTGACCCACTGTGGAGATACAGACGCCTCAGGCCATCCAGATCCCAGAGCCTGCCTTAAATATACACTCCTCAAAATCATAAATAGAGACAAGGATGGAGAGTAGGAAACAGAGAGAGACAGCTGTATCGTTTGTAAAAGAGGATTGGGACACAGGGAGAAAAAATAAGGGACAAAAAGACAGAGACATACATTTGAAAAGGTCAAACTGAGAGAGAAAGCAGGCACACCACATGTAAATACACCCCCCCACCACAAGCATTGGTGTTAAGTTGCTGAGAGCTATCCCGCACTCCACTCAGACATGCCCTCGATGCCGTGTTATGACAGAATAACATGGAGCAGTGATGCTGAGGGCTCGTTCAAAGGCCTCAGGCCCAGTTTTACGAGTTCGGCTCTCATTAAAGAGGTGCTGGGAGAGTGACGAGCCCATCGAGGGGCTCTTTTGCACCGAGCAGGAGCACATTCGGCTACGTGAGACCATCTGGATCGCCGGTGCTCGGTTCACACTTCCAACACTCGTTTTTAGATCCCAAGAAGAAATATTTTGATTGGCCACTCTGCTGTGTGTGTGTGTGTGTCTGGGAGGGACAGAGGGATGGGTGATAACCTCTGATCCATCCAGAGATGCTATCTGTCCAATAAATCCAGGCGCGTTCACACGAGTCCCGTCCTGCAGCTGGATTCAGCCTCCCTGCATTCCTGATGGATTAACTGGTTTGTAAATGCCAACTAAAAGATTGATACTGAAAACTTGGAGTGTTTATATGGATCTGGATCCGCACGGGACAGTTTAACTGATGGTGGGATTTCAATCAAAGCCGGTTTATGCACTTTACAAGTTTGTCAGAGAATTCAAGTGATGCCATTATTTTTCCATCTTGGAATCAGACCTTTTGTAAAAAAAACCATCTGATCGGGCTTTTTATTGTCTATGCCTCCTGTAAATTCTGATCAATTATTAAACTTTCAGGCACATACTGCAGTAAAGTGAGGGATTGTGTGGCCTCACAGTGGTGTTGGCCAGCCAGACACATGCTGGTGTTAAAGAGGTTTTTTCTGCTCCCCCATTAAAAGTCTATTCACCTTGTCACCTGCCACTTGTGATAATTAAAGAAAACATCATAATAGCTTCCACATTTGGCACCGTGTCCGCTCCCAGCGCTGCTCTTTAAGCTCTTGTCACTCTCGTTTGCTCTCAACCGGACTACTTCTGCATATTATTCTTCATATTTCTTTTAATGCTCATATTTTATTATTTAAAATTTTACGTTTTTTTGGCAACTACTTAAATTCACTAAAAGTGATGAAAAGTTTTATCATCCTCTGACATGACAACGCCATTGAATACAAATGCTTAAATGACATGGACATAAAAAATAATTACCGAATAGTAAAAATCCTGTTTTGCATTAAATCTAACCGTTCTAAAAAGCCATCTGCTACGTTTAGAGATTGTGTGGCTCCAGAAACACCATGAATGATTCTGCGGGTGATGCTCTTAAATCAGTCCAAGTCTTTTGAAATGAATTATGTTCCCGGTGGTTTAACACACCGCTGGATGCTTTTGATGCATGCCAGTCCGCTGAAAAACACTTGTTTTGAAATCTTGTGCTTCAGACAAAGAATTACTGTATGAAAAGCGGCGAATCAGATGTTCTCCTAAATCAAGTTCTACTTTGATGTCGTGTGTTTTTCAGATGATTGATATCTCAACGAACCCTCCTCAAATGTTCTTCTCGCACGGTATATTGATTTATCTATTAACGCAGTTAAAACTTCACTTTTGCATATTTTAATATTTTCTCAAAAATGTGTCTCAAGGATGTTTACCTGTGCTGTTTTTGTTGTGTGTGTGTGTGTGTGTGTGTGTGTATTCTTTGTTTCTGTATCCTTCCATCACTATATTGAGCTATGCATGAGTATGAAAACATTCAAATCCATAAATAATACTTCCTCCATTATAATGATGTGATTATAAAACAGGCTCTGCATAGCTGTTGCTTCATTGGAAACAACTTTTTCCACATCTAGCCAAGAGGTGACGGCCTATAATCCGATGCTTAAATATGAACACATGCATGTGAAATCCTTCAAAATGATTACAATCATGTTTCCTCCTTTTCCCGCTTCTAATGACCTCAACTCTGACAGCTAATATGATATGTCCAGTGGATTTAGATAATTTCATCCAGCAATGTCTTCTATGAACCAGTGTTGTAACTATCACGGCTTCATGAGTCTGTCTGCTCTGAAAGTGGTTGGTTTGAGTGTGTGCAGCATATTCCCGGGCTTCACTGCCCTTTGCTACTCTGTGTGTTCCTGAGGTCCTCGTGGCCCTTTGGGGGCTGCTGACTGGCCGGCCTGTGATCAGCTGTTTATTTTTCAAAAAGAAGAATGTCGGTCCTGCTGTTAAACACTGTGGTTTCAAAAAGCTAACTTTAATAAGAAAGTTGATGAGAGACTGAGGGAGGGTCAGGACGTGAGGAGAGCTGGATGTGGTTTGTGTGTATGTGGATATGCACACGCGTACTAACCAATGGTCAAGAGGGGCCACACACACACTGAGACGTCTGACACCTTTAGATTAAAAAGTCAAAAAGGTCGTATATATAGCTGACCATATGTCATAATATTTAATGAACTGATTTTAAGTTATATTTCCTGAAAGATACAAAAACACTTCAAATAAAGATTATGCTAATAATCATTTCCTATTTTCTACATAGTGCACTGCATGTCTAGGGTTAGCGAATACGTGAACGAATGAGTGATTTTGGACACAACCCGTGTTTACTGTTAATTACTTTTGATTGGATGGTGCAACAGATTTTTTCTTGCAACCAACCACATTACTAAAGTCTTTACTAGCTATGATATTTATTACTTTTATTGATGCATCCCATTTAATTAAATCAGGAGTTTGTAACTGGCTAGCGGTTACTAAGATTTGTATGTACATAAGAAAGATATGTACACACACACAAATATAGTGATGGATTAACAAATAGTTAGTGCAACCAAACCTGGAGAACGTAGCCCATTCATCCAAAAGCACTTTAAACTAAACCCAAACCTACAACACACTTAATCATCCGCCAACTTTAAGAACTTCAAAAAGACACACAACATCAGAGACGTCAAACTAAATATCTCCAACTATCCAAGAGGCAGCATTCCCGTCTTCTTCTACAAATAAACTGAACACACTCAAGCTCTCCAAGATCATCTTCCAAATAAGAACAAGATATCAAGAACAGTCTCTCATTTTTATGCTCCTCCAACAGTGGCCAGAGAGAATAACAGACACATCGACTGAAGGATAAAAGTAACCATCCACAAGACGATCTGTGCAGTCTGTGATATAGTGGGAAATAGAAAGCAGGCTGCAAGGAAAAGAAGGAAGGAGGAGAGGGAGAGCATCAAGCTACTTGACTCCATGCAGCAGCAGGACAGAACGTATTTTTTAATTTAAAAATTGTACACTTTCTCCTGTGGTTTGAGAAGAATATAAGAATAGAAACATATATAAAAGCAGTGCAAGGAAGAAGAGACACACACGTGCACACACAGAACTCATTGCGCCAACATATTAATACACACAAAACTTGCCTACAGCCTGTACAGCGAAACAAATCTAAAATGAGACCGCTTATGAAAACAAATTTCATGCATTTATTGTTTTAAAATGGTCATTAATTGATCTTACATGGCCCATGTATTCTTCCTGTGGCGACAGATTACATAGGTAGCTGCAAGCTTCCTGTCTGATTTATTATGGCTTTAAAAACCATTGCAGCCCTGGGGGGTGTTGGCCCCATCTTGGGTCTCCGTCTCCCTAAAGCACCCCCCCTCGCCCCCGTCTCCTCCTCCATGCAGGAGAGCAGGAAGCTGGGCAGGGAGAGTGTGAAGTCCCCTCTCTGCCTCGTGGGTAGGAGGTTGATCTCCAGACAGGCAGGTTAACACTAGCAGAGCACTGACATTATACTGTATTTCTACGCCTATTAAACATTACACTGCTGTAAAAAAAAGCTTGGAGTATATAGAGAGCTTTAAAGACACAAATGCCTGTTCTTATACAGAACGCAGACAAGAATGCAAGTTAAAAGACATTTTATTGTGTACATGTTAAATGCTTCAAGGAAGCCCACTATGAGCATGCCCTCTTAATTCAACACACACACACACACACACACACACACACACACACATATATATATGGGAGCCTGTGTTCCCATTCAGCATGTTTATGAGCTCTTATCTGATGGAAATTGATCTGACCGCACAGCCAGGGATCTGACCTCATGCCCTCATATACACCAACACCAAAGACGTAAGATGCCCTACACCTACTGAAGGAGCTTTTAATCACATATAATCTGTGGTATACTAGAATTACTGATCAATAAACCAAATAGGTGTGCCAACAACACATTTCAACACAGTTTCTCAAAGCAACATGCAATAAATCAATCTTTTGTAAGAATATCATATTGTCGCAGTCTGATGCAAACCTGCCATATGTCTCGATTGTTGCACAGATAACCTTTTCTATGCATTTCTTTTTTTTATTTATTTACCTCTTTGTAAAGAGGTCACAGCAAAAAAACAGCAAACATGAAAACCTCCAAAAACTCATACTTTATTGCACATGACTGTAGTGTTTTAGCACCCGCTCCTGCAGCGCAGGGTTTGGTGACTGAGTAATATTAATGGGTGTCTCGGTGTCTCTGGCTGGCATTTAGTTTTGGGCCCTGTGCCCAAGCATGGGCAGACTATGTGCCCCCTAGTCAGTATCAGACCTGTTAAAACAGCCTTTAACTGCAAATTGCAGAGATGACAATACACTCCCCCTACACAGGACACATACAGCCATCACATGGTTCTAATTAGCCGAGGCACCATAAAGGTGTTGTGCTCATGTGTATGTAATGAATGTGTGTGTATGTTTGTACATGAGTGTGTGTGTCTGTTGAGGGAACAGGCGGGTGTTAATTGCAAACACCTGAAGCTTGTGAGTAGACTTGGACGGAGTTGACATAGTTTGCCTAAGCTGTAACGACTGCTGCCCTGTCGTATCTGTGAGCATAAAAGTGTCACGACGCTGCTTCCACTGAGGAGACACAAGAGATAAATGTCCCTCGAGTCCGAGCCTGGGGTCAAAGACTATTTACAGACAGTGTCTCCGCTGCTCATGCTGTGACTGAACCAGAAAGGCCTCAAAAATACTTGAAGTTTTCATCAGAAGGAAGTCATTCAGTGAGAAGTGTAAATGACAAATCCAGCATCATCATTTCCAGTGCTGCTGCAGAAAGTGCTGCCCCCTGTTGGGCCTCTGTCTTTTTGCATGCTGAAAGGTGAGCTCCCTGATGTGGAGGGCATAGCTTTGACGGCAGAAATGCCACTCATGCTGTGTGTGGCAGTGTGTCCCTCGCACACATACAGGCAGAAATACCTTGGCCTGTGATCCTGGAGATGAGAGATTCGGATTTCAGGTGGCAAAAGTTGGTGCTAAAGGGAGAAGAGGGTCTCGTCTTACAATGTCGTGTTGAGAGAGGTGCCTCTGTCGGCCCCTCAAAGGCTCAGGGATAGAAACTAAAACACACACACACACACACACACCCATGAGGATCACAGACTGTACACTCGCATGCAAATGGGATGCACACATGTAGGCACAGAAAACGCAGCTCAGATGAATGCGCGTAAAAACATTTTACATCAGTCAAAAATACTGGTACCAGCACTGCACACGCACACCCACAATAATAACCAGTTCATGCCCCAAGAAAAAACAAATACATGTTTATCGGCTGAGAAACCTGCTCTAGAAATAAACACATTTCGCAGAGAAATGTTAACAAGCCTATATCAAGCAATCTAATTGTTGAGACGTACATCGAAAAGTACATGTCGGCAGGCGTTTTGTTACATCAAAGCTGCAGCGAGCAAAATAGCCTTTTGTTTCGCCAAAAAAGAAAACACCATATTCGAAGGCCAGAAATGGGAAAAACGAGAACTTTAAATAGACTTTTTGAATAGCTGTGGAGGAATTGTATTTCAATGCCAAAACCACATGATTATACAGCATTCAAGGAAAATTGACAGGAAAATAAGGGGTGCAGCATCTGATACAATAATATATTCTAATGAAGAAATTGCAATAAAATGAATGCGTAACAGCAAGGGGAGAAGAGGTCAGTCCTAATCAGATAAAATTTGACATGCTACCTCTGATACCTCTGATTGCATTTCTAGTAAGTCATACAGTTCCTGGAGCCTCCAAGCTGAATGTGGGAAGTGGAACGACAACATTAGTGGTATCAGTGGCTTTTGGCTGTGCTGAATCCAGTGCAAACAAAAGAATCCTTGCACCAACTTCGCTGACCAGCCAGACACAGCCAGACACAGCCAGTGAGCCATCTTGGCACAGCAGACTTTAGCTTGGAAAACAGAATGTGTTGAAAGTGGGCCAGAAATTCCACTTGTGAACGCTTTCACCTGTTGTTGTTGTTGTTGCTGCCGCCGCAGGGCTATTCACACCCGCAGACAAAGAGAAAGAGAAAGAAAGAAAGAAGATTCAGGAGAGGAAATTCCCCAGATCTGCAGATAAGCATCTCGACTTCTGCTGCCCCCAAGTTCTTGATGCAATTGTCATCGCAGAAGAGCAGAAAATGTGCACAAGCAAATATCCTTTCTTCAGAAACAATGGCACATTTTTCACTTGAGTTGCAGATTTTTTTTTTTTTACTGGAATGTTACAAATGCCAGCTTCAATAACACACACACACACACACACACACACACACACACACACACGCCAAAGGATCTCTCTCTCTCTGCTATGATGAATTAAAGTGTGACTGTCCTTCCCACAGGTGAGGTAAAACAAGTAAACCATTAAATATACACCAATCACTGAAGTTCAGGCTTCTTTCTCACAACAAGTGCAACTCATCAAATATCACAGATGCAACATTACCCAAAATAAAAGAAACACCATCTTTCTTTAATCTACTGGCATATAGAGGGACTCTTGTGTGTAACACGATGTGGATCACACACTGTTCTCCACCCCAGGAACTATCACAAACCCTGTAATGAACACCGCAAACCAAACGTGGCCAATCTTGGCACACGGCTGCTCCATCTATTAAAGAGAACATCCCCCACTGACACGAGGCTGCAGGGCTCAGGCTGGACTGCCCAACCTCACTGATGTGTTGAGTGCTGAGCTCTGCTGTCACAGTGTGGACCCTGCACAGGGTCGTACTCATCCACACAGAAAAGGAAACACACACACACATACGCGCGCATAGAAACATGCATCCTTAAAGTTCAGGAGAGCTGCCAAAAGCATCATTGGCAGAGAGGCAATAAGGTTTCACAAGTGGTCCGTGCAGTAGTGCCTAGACTGTAACTTTCACCCGAGACAGGGTGTATATAGATTTTTAAATGTCATGTTTGTCAGTGTGTTTTTTGGACGTTTTTGTTGGAGTCTAGTAGAAATAACAGAGATAAATACCTGGAGGACAGGAACACTCTTGGCCAACGTCCCGAGTCGTTCGCAATTTCGGCATCAGCACCACCACTTCCTGCAGACACACAAAGAGCAATTTCTAGTGTAAAATAAAACCCCCAGTCTGAAACACAAATACAGTCTCAATACAAAACAGTGTGGAAGTTATGAAAAATTAAGTTTCTGTGTGGTTTGAATAGTTTTTGTGGGCTTCAGAGTAGGAAAAAATCCGAATAAACTGAAATCATTAGGCAAAAATTCATAGATTGGAGTGAGATTAAAATAATCTCAGTGACTACCAATAACAATTATGAGATCATAATCTCCCATCACAGGCAGCTCCAGAAAAAAAAAAAAAAGGTTTCCTCAATTTCTTTTCCATGTGATTAAATTATAGGTTTGTGTCTATTATCAGTGGTTATGTCACCCTATAAAGAGCTTTACTGCTAACTAATTAGCCAGCTGCAAGCATGGCTGATCCCTTCGGTCATGCATTAAAAGGGGGCTGATTTTAAGGGGGGGAATCATTATGGTACAATTACCAAAAAAAAAAAAAGTTCCTAGTCTGGGAGTTTGTAAATTCACAACCACACAACACACTTATCAACGACATCACTTAGTGTTTTTTTTAAATCCACAAAGTGTACCTCTTCCACCAGCTTCACTATTGAGGTGCTCAGCTCAGGGATTAGGGTCCCATCCTCGTTTAGAAACGCGCTGTGCGGCGGGTGGAAGACGGACGCTTTGTCCATCTCCATCTGCAGTCTGTTCTCCAGCTGGTAGATCTTCAAGCTCATCAGAAGACACACAGTGATGGAGCTGAGGGACAACAGCAAGCACAGAGCGATGGGGAAACGTGGAAGCCACCGCTGGACCGCAGGCGTACACTGATACACCGGTTTACTCTCTCCGACCGAGTCGCTGGTTGTATCCATCCTGAAATCCTGCTTCCAGGTACTTTTGAGGAAAAGGAAAAAAAAATCACTTGTCTCAGTGGTGTAGCTCTGCAACAAAATCTCTAATCAGCCTGTATGAGCCAAATAAGCGGCGCGCATAACCATTCACATCACCCAGCTCCGGTACACTGTTCTCGGGGGTTCAAAGGTTTTAAATTAGTCTCGGGAACCAGAAGCAGCGGCGGTGCGCACCGGGTTTACGCCGCGCACAGATGGGAACGATCTGGATGCCAACAAGAGAAGAGGCGCCTCCTGACTTACAGGTCGTTGTTTCCTGTTGGGGAGTATCCTTACATGCATGTGCAAGTGCAAACTACCAATGGGTCCAATTGTTTGCCTCCCTTAAAGTTGAAAGTTGAACCAGTTGAGATGCGCCCGCCCTGCTGACCACGTGGGAGGTTGCAGATTGACAGCTGTGAGAGAGACGTCGATTTTTTTTTTGACCGGATCCGTCTCTGATCGCTTCATCGTGACCGGCTACAGACAACGGAGCCGTGTCTAATACTTATCACCAGGTTTCTTAACCGATTGTAGTCGACAAAATTCACTGTGATAAACTGTTAAACTCATTGAGTAATTTGCCAAGTTATAAATACAGATCAGGTCAGTTCTTCTTGTTGTGGTGTTTTGAGCGGCTATAAAAACATGTTATTAGGATCCTCATCAGAGGACAGAGATAATTCACTCTCATCAGTTTGACGCTGGTGCTGCGATTTAGATTTTTTTCCCCGATTTATCTTCAATCAATCAATATTCAAATGCTCCAAACGACCCCAGAATGAGATTTCTTGTAAAGTTAATGCTGTGATAATGTACCATGCTGGTCCTCACTGCGCTCTACACTGAAGCGATACAAAAGCTCTCTACTGCCATCCTGCGGATTGCAGCAGTTTCACATCTATAGAAACAAACAACAAACGGTCGATAAACTTTATGATCTATGACGTTTATTGAGAAAAAGTACATGATACTGCAAAAGTTACATAAACAGTCAATGGAGAAAAGATATCTTAACAAAAAACACATATGTACAAGATTTCCCTGCCTGTGACAATTTTTTACAATACAATGCTTAATAAATTACAGCTGAGACAGATGCAGTAAAAAGCCTTTCTCAATCTGTTATATTATCAACTTGAAAATGTGAAGAAAAAAACAGAGAACATGGACAAAAAAAAAAGGCTCCACCAGTTTATACTTAGAAGCTGCAATGGCACATAAAATAAATCAGAGTTTCATTGCGGCAAAAATGTTGCACAGACAAAAACAAAAACACTGGTGTAGGACAGGACACAGCAGAGCAGGGCGGTGGACTGATACAGTCAGTTAAGATTCCCCTCTCCTGGAGAGTCAGGAAATAGAGGCTGGCACCAAGCACCATGATAAATATGACAGCCGAGCCCTGACCGAGGCTACAAGTCACAGGTTGACTCAGTCTCTTTTGCTGCTACTGCTGCTGCTTCTTCTTCTGCTGCTGCTGCTGCTTTTGCTGCTGCTCTTTCGGTAGCAAGAGAAGAAGGGATGACGGAGGGCCTGCTCTAGACTGAGGCGCTTAGCCGGGTCATACTCCATCATCTTCTTTATGAGGTCAAACAGCTGCTGGTGGTTTTCACCCTGAGACACCATGTAATGCTGATGGGAGACAGAAACAAAAACAAACAAAATCAGTTGATAATCTGTGTTAAAAAACAAGTGTTCTTAACTTTAAAAAAGGAAAAAGAGACAGCGAAGCGAAACAGACAGAAATTATGTACCGTGTGTGTTTAACATACGTAGAAGCACTTTGCTAACACATGTAATTCGTTTTGTGCATGTCGGGAGTCAGTCATGTCTATGATGTACTGATTACCGCTTGTGTTTGCTAACATACTGCAACATGTAAACAGCAGAGTTTTCGAAGACAGGATTATATCACTCTCACTCCCTGAGGCGAGCCGCTTCTCCCTACTTTCACTCTTAGTGCTAAACTAGGCCACATGTCCAGCAGTCATGTCTGCCAAACGCACAGAGATGATGATAATAGATCACAGGTGTTATTTCCTAAGATGTTTGTTTCTTTAACCAGATGTGTTGTTCTTACCTTGAGTGGTTTGCAGTGTTTCTTGACATATCGCCCAGAAGAGCTTTGAACGTCCCAGTCCAGCTTGCATCGATGGACATACCGCTGTTTCCTATACAACACGCAGCAATTGTTTAGCAGAATTCAACCTGATTACAAATTAACTCCCTGTGCTGCTTATGTTACAGAGGTCGAAATAAATGGTTCTCAATCACATCAAATTCTGCCAGAAATATTTTTCCAATAATGAGAACTGGTTAGAAACAGGCCTCTTAACAGCCCCTACCTGGTTTTCTGCAGGAGGTTTGTGGGAATGGGGCCCAGTACTCTCTCCATCATAGCAAGGTGCTCTTTACTGTCATGGGTCTGAAGGAGAAAACAAAATAAGTCAACTAGTCAAATCCTACAGTAAATATCAGAATATTAATACTTTCCTCATGTTCTCATGCTGCCACGTACCTGAAAGAGAGTTGATCCAAGGTAGTACTCAATGAGGATACAACCTATACTCCAGACATCGCAGGAATGATCCCAGCCGAGTTCTGAAAGAGACAATGTTCGCTAAATTAAACATATCGCCACTAAAGGATCAATTTAAAGCGTCACCGCAGCAGCTGCTTACCTAAGATCACTTCAGGAGCACGGTAGTGGCGCGTGGACACAACAGAGGTGTGGTGCTCATGTTCGTATGTGGCATTACCAAAGTCCACAATTTTCACATCTGGGTTCTTCAATGTCCTTTCATCCCGTTTCTGAGGATAAAAAAAAAAAAAAACAATCATGCTGCTCACAAAGCTGCTGACACAAACAAGAGGTTTAGGCCTGTTGCTACAACAATGCTGTGATCTCGGCTGTCCGTCAGAACAGATATTTCACTGTGATCTTTGCCGTCAATTATAACATTGTCAACGAATACTTGTCATAATTTTCGTAGACAAAAATCAACACTGGCTACTCAGAATTATTTAGATAAATTCGGACTTACCATTTTTAGGTTGTACTCCATGTCGTAGTCAGAATCAATGAAGAGAATATTTTCAGGCTTCAGGTCTGTGTGAGTCAGCTTGTTTTTATGCAGAACTATAAAAAGAACAAACAAAATCATGCATTTTGAGCCAAGCTGCTTTTTTAAATCATATTTTATCGTCTATGTGGGCATGTGTCCGTAGCTTACATTGAACAGCTCGGATGATCTGGTACGCCATGTGCCTGATGTGCTCGACGGGGAAAGGCTGGAAGTTGTTCTCTTTGAGGAAATCGTATGTGCTGAGGCCAAGCAGCTCAAAGGCAATACAAACGTGGCCGTGATAGTCGAACCAGTCCAACATGTGGACACACGCACTATTGAAGGGGAAAGGCGAAGGGAATGCAAAGTTAAGTATCATGCTTGTTTTTTTTTAAGCTAGGTGAGCATATTTGTGTGAGCTGCAGTTACTTACTATCTCCTATCAGTGTCAAGGGTTTTCAGCTGTTGAAGCACCTCTACCTCTGACATAGCTGCCTCACGGTAGCGGTCTATGTTTTTAATGATCTTCAGAGCCACTCGAGCTCCGTCACTGAAACACGCAGATGTAATTTTAATTTATTTTTAATAAGGAAAATCAAGAAACAATGACAGAGAGAGGGGAGAACAAGGTAGAAGTTTTAGTCTCTAATGTTTGAGCTGTAAGCAATATTTTCTGGTTCAACTTACTTTGTGTGATCAATGCATTCGACGACCTTCCCAAAGGCACCTTCTCCTAGAGTACACACTATCTCATCTACAGAAAATAGAAAGCTGAAGTTAGACAACACAGCGCTGAAAAGTGAAATTCTGCCCTTTGGCTGGTTTACTGCCTGATGTTACATTGCTCTGTTTAGCTACACTACTACAACAGGCTTCTGAACACTGGCATACAACTCAATGCTAAATATGTTTACAAGCAATATCTAACCAAAAAAAAAAAAAATTAAGTCTACTGGCCCAAATACTTCAGCCTCTAAATTAATGTTTGGAAATAAAAACCAGACAAGGATGTGAGAGAGACAAAGTGTGAACAACAGTAGAAAAAAAAAGGTATATATTCTATACATCTCGCTCTCAGCATGTCTCCACTGTGATAGATGAGGTGACCCTCGCCATCATCCTCAACACTCCTGGATCTTTTCCTGCGGTGATGGCTCCTCCTCTGCACCGGAACCCGCCGCAATCCGCCATCACATCAATAACCCATCAGTCAGCCAGCACCAGGCCACCACAATGCGACATCGTCATTCATTCAACCAGCAGGCCAAGGGGGGGGAGGTGTAGGGGTGGATAGATTCGGCCCGTTCAGTAACACCGCCAGGCGAATGGACGGAAGGACGGAGCAGCAAATTCAAATTCAGCCCCATCAGAGAAATTGGGCGCCAGCCACCACATAGTGTGTGTTACAGAAGAAAAACATGGCAACAAGATTTTCAGATGAGAGACTTTCTCAGGGTAGTACAGTATAAAACTCAACTTGAGTGATCATAGTCTTTCTACATGTAGTTTTTTGCAACTCTTCCCAATATAGCTTTATTCTTTACCACCATGTTCCATAGCAACCCACAAAGATTTCGGCACTAATACTAGGTCCACTTTTCTCTTCCAAATCTATAAACACTCACAATCCATTTTTCTGAACCTATACTGCCCCCCTACTTGTCATTACTGGAAATCATGCTTAACAGTGAAGAATAGGAGACACACACACACAGATACAGAGAAACAAAGAGATAGGTGTTAAGCATTGGCTAAACACCGGTGATAATGACCCTTTCGATTTGGTGTTATAGACAGAAGAGAAGTTAGAGGAGAGGTTCCCGTACCGAGGAGGACCTGCGGCGAGAGTGGCTACGTTTGTGCCTTTTGTCTCCATTCCTGCGGCTGCTTCGCCTGCTGCGACCACTACGGCCAGATGACTTGCTGTAGTGGTGCCAGTCACGGTCTCTTTCCTTGCAGGTGACATCACGACTGCTCTCATAGGCCATGTCCAAACTGCAGTCCTGGGTCCGTCCTTCCCGAGAATCCAGCCTGTGGTTCAAACTGCGGGTCTCCAGGAAGTGCCTGCAGTCAAGCAAAAAAAAAAAAAAAAAAGAAGAAAAAAAAAAAAAACAAACAAAAAAAACAGGACACACAGATTAAAAACAAGGATCAGGTCAGAAATGAGTCAGTTCCTTCTCTGTGATTAAGCTCTAAAATGAAGACTGGCTATGATGGTGATGATAACCCGCCTATTGCTTGACACTCTATCCCTTAAACCTTTTATGTAACATTTGTAATTAGCAACATACTGATTTACAGCCACCAAACATCCTGTTCAACGAGAGGCTGCAGTCGAGAAAGCATTTCATTAGGGGATTATCACTGCACAAATTGTACTTGCAAATGGAGGAACGCAATGCTGCAAGTTTGGGTGATTTTAACATTTATACAGCTGTCTCCTAAGCAACCAAGTATGCTTTCCAAAAAAAACTGCAGGAACCCTGACAGAGAGCCACTTGGCAGAGCTCAAGTGTAAGACACTGAAGGTTTTTCAGCCTGGCAGTCAGCAATATGATCCAACTGCACCAGCAGATCTCCGTAAGCCAGAAGTAAACATTTCTGCCAATGTGAAATGCCCAGGAAAAAAAAGGGGAAACATAACTCATGTTGCCAGTTCCCTAAACATCCTAAGTTTTGTTTGCCAAAGTTTTTATGTCCCCTCAGTATGTCTCCAATCACCTCCACACCCACCCAGCAGGTAATTTAAGCGTCTAAAAAAGACCAATAAACCCTAGCAGCCTGGTGGTGTCAGTTGTCTTCCAGGAAGAAGTCTGCCTCTCTACAGAATTAAAATTAGAGTAGATCTTGAAACATCTAATGTAACCCCATGGGCAATCATACATGCCCACAAGAAGCTAGAATTGCAAAACACGCACATTGCACAAAAGAGGATACTGAAACTCATATAAGGAAAGAAGGAGCCATGAAATCTTATCTGTCTATCTGATCCACGCCATGAGCTTTACTGACCTAAACACAGCAACAGTGTATTTACAGATTTGTCTGATCATTTGTAACAGAATGTAGACAACATCGACATTTTTACTTTGAACAATTTGCATTTCTAAACAGTTTCTCCCTAAACTGAAAATCAAAGTCTAGGTCTTTAAATTTGACAAAATAATTCAAAAAAACAAGTGGTCATTTACCCGTCATAGGTCTTGTGGTGATGGTGGATTCTTCTGGACTTATTTTCTCTTTCACTGCTGTGCGAATCTCGTTTCCTTCGCTTTCGACACTCCATCCTCTCTTCCCAGCTGTACTCGTCCAGCCAGACACCTGGGGAATGCATTCGCTTAGAGTGGCGCATCTGGAAGACAGGTACGAACACATTTTAACCTTAAACTTAACTTGGATTACTAATATATCCTAAAACAAATTAAATCCATATTTAAAAAAAAAAACATAGCTACAGTTATGAGCTCAATTACAACGTTACAAATGTGGTGATGTTGTGAACATACTGTTATGCATTACATGTGTCTGCAGCCAGCTTAAACAGGAAGTTGTATAACTGTTAATGCCAACTAAAAAAGAGGCAAGTTAAAATATCAAAATAAAAGCTCTATAACATTGTTACTAGTAGAGAATGAACAGCAAAATAAATCTACTGTGAAAATCAATGTCAGTTGCAGCTCTTTCATCAAATCAAAACATCCACTTCAATACTGCGTAGCTAACTGCATACAAATAGATACTATGCTATGAAATACCCACAAGAGCTACTGTAAATAACCAAACACATTGAAATCAAAATAATCCATCTAATCTATGTGATGCTGACTTAAAAACAATGGAAGAAAAATGTCGCAGGTGGAGGCCATTACACCGGAACAAACGTTAACGTATGGTTGACGTTTCATCAACGACTAAAGGTCTCTAACTGCCAGGCCTATCAACAACCACTTAACAACCATCGTTGCAATGCAATTTGCAAATCTAAATGTGGTACTTAGAAACAGTTATATGATTATAACTTGTCAACTGGTTGGATGTAAATAATATATAACGCATGAGATCATCGAATATTAGGCTGATCTGGAGCCAAAGGCCCGTCATAGCATATCGTCTTTTGTCATGCAACAACACTGCTAACGTGGATTAATTTATTACAATAATGTAAGTTACATATAAGACATTTTGACTAACGTTATCAGTCTCATAGTTAAATACCGACTGATCGCCATTAAGAAACGAAACATCTCAAATTCGCCTACTTACAATATCCGAGGGAATAAATTCTCGTTATTAGCTAAAGTGAATTAGCCAGCGAGACGTCGAATTTCGGGAAAGCTAACTGGCTAATGTTAGCCTACAATAAACTGAAGTAAACATAAAAAAAGTGGTAAATATCGGTAATTCAAGAATTTGTCTTACCTTTCTTAAATTGCTACGGCGTTCGCAAGACTAAATTCAGTACTAATGTGAAAAATATAAACAAAGAAAGTGAGGAAAAAATGTCTGCCCAGTTGTCTCCAAAGATGGCGTACTTCTCTAGAATCCGATGGAACGGTCTTAAACAAATTCTATGACGCAGAGCACAATAACCACGCCCACTCATTTATACTGCGTTGTCTATTCCCTGAGTTTAGTCTGGCAGGTGTATACTTCCTCTCAGGCTGTATGTGACAACATTTTAACATTTTTTTTAGGCAGATGTTCTCAAAGCCTAGTAATGAGTGACCTTTGGTAATTGGAGCCACAACGTGACATATAAAGTCATTATAAAGTTCAAAACCGTCCCTGAGAGATTCTACTCAGGGTATAGTAACACGAAAACATAATTCACAATATCGCTTGGAATTGTGGGTAACATGTCTGCGCCCATATGAAACCACCTTTTAAACGAATGTGACTACTGACATGTTTGTGTGGTGAGGTGGGATGTTGTGGAGGTAGCAGAGTAGAACAGGTGATAATGAGCAGATTAAGAATAGGGCACAGTAGATTAAATAGCACACTCAACATAATAGGGAAACATCCAACTGGTCTATGTAGCTGTGGGGGGAGAGAGACAGTGGATCATGTGATGGTTGAATGTCATGGTTATGAAAGGGAGAGGGAAGAGATGATGGCAGGGTTGCGGAGGACAGGAGCAGTGGAGAAAAGCTTCAAAAGTATAGTAGAATGTGGGAAATGTAGAGAAGGGAGGAAAATCATAATGGGGTATCTGGTTTCAACTGGGTTAATAAAAAGACTTTAAAGGGAAAGGAAATTAAATAGTAAAAAAGTAAAGTCCAGAAGATGGCGGTATATGCAACTATAAGGATGCAGACTGCCGTAAAACACCAAAGAAGAAGAAGAAGAAGAAGACATGTTCGTGTCGTGAACGAGTAGCTCCAGATATAAACATTGTAGGTGTCCAACATCAACTCTCAAGATGTCGGCAAGTACCCAGGAGGACAGCGTCACCGGAAAGACGCTCACACGGACAGTAATTGCTGAAATGCTGATGAAGAATTTCGAGAGGCTTCCGGAAAGTGATCAAGCCATCTTCGCTTATGGACCCATGTATTTTTCTGTGAATGGTGGCATTGCGGGAATGATATGCAACAGCTTATACCGCAGAGCTCTGAACGTCACGCAGGCGGCTGTGACCTCCAACCTGTCGATGGCCGTGGTGCCTTTCGTCACGACGTTTGCTTTGTACAGCGCAGCCGTGTCCAACCCCCTCCTGTCCGGCGACATCAACTGTCACTCCTGCGTCCTGTTGAGAGGTGCACTTGTTGGTGTGCTCGGCGGTGGGATGTATCCCATCCTCCTGGGCTTATCTGTAAATGCTGCATTAGCTACCAGGTACAACACAGCACCGATGCCAGAGAAGGGCAATGTCCTCCGGCACTGGGTGGACCTCTCCAGAACGATCTTGAGGAAAATGAGCGGACTCCTGGTGCTTCAGGCCCTTTTCGGCGCTTACCTGAGTTATAGGAATTATGAAACGTACACAAAACTGGCCCAGATAACATTTAGCTCAGGTGGTGAGGAACTCGAAAGCTAAATGTATAAAGATCAAAATGAGCTGGTTAGTTTGCATTGCTGTTTTCATGTTGGGGTCATGTTGTTGTATGATCTAACAATAAACCATTTCAGAAGGAATGGGTCTGTGATTAAAAACATCATGGATTTTTTAAAGATTATTCTTTTATTTGGAAAATCTATTGGCCATCCTCAGATCAAGCAAATATCTGCTTCTTCTAGCATCTGAAAAGTGAAGATTTACTCCTTTTCTCAATTAATTGCATGTTAAATTCAACATATTTTGACTTGTTGGAGAAAAAGAAACAACTTGAAGTCATCACTTTGGGCTCTGATAAAATGGGGTGAATATTTTTCACTAATTTGTGGTGTGCTGTCATACATGATCAATCAAAGAATTGGAAAGATTATTCAATAAGGAAAATAACTGTACTCTCTATGGTAGTAAACATATCTTCACAGAGTAAACACACATTGAGGGGAGGAGGAGAAGTTGTGTCTCTCTCCAACATACTGTATTTCATTACGCATCGTTCATATGCTGCAAAGGCATTTTGATCCAGTTTCCAGTTTAGCTTAATTTTATTCAGTTCAACTTTTTCTTGTCTTCTTTTTAAAAAAAACTTTTTTCACATTGTTCTTGATGAATCCTGTTCACCGTGTTCCTTTTTTGTCTTCATAGAAAAACACCTAAGTACCAGCTAGGCTCCTTCACAGTTCATTTTAGTGCAATGAGAACACACGCCCCCTCGCTGGCAGGAGGGTTAGCAGCCTTCGGTGCCTCATGTCTTTCCCAGAACGTTAGACCTGACGGGAGAAAAGAGACGATGGTTGAGGAAGGTGTATCAACTGATACTGGATGGCGTCTCTCATTAAACCGATGCCATCATTCCTACCTGAGTGCTTTCCATCTGTCCTTCTCTACCTGGTTCTCTGGACTCTCACGCTCATAGGATGCAAGGTAGAGTCCTTGGGAAGGATAAGAAAAGAAACATGGAAAATACGTAAATTAGTGAGAAAAATCTTTAAAAATAGGAAAATACATAGATAAGTTTCTAAAAAATTAAAACAACATGGTAGCTACTCTGTGAATTGTGTTTACCTCCAGTCTTGGCTTTGCCCTAAGTCTCCTTCGGTCGTGAGACAGGACTCATGTTCATTCCAGCTGCGGCAGGAAATGGATTATAACAGTTAACACAATGTCAGGCATTGGGATTCAAAATTAAACACTCATAAATAATTACCATGAAGGAGTTGAAGTTTCCAATGTTGAAGAAACACTCCCCTGGCTACATTGAAAAAATAAAGAAATAAAATAAAATTAATTATATATATATATATATATATATATTAGTTCGGGTTACTATACTGTATTTACTATATTTTATTATAAATATATAAATAATAAAATATAGTATAGTAACACGGACCCGGAAGTATAATTTATCGCTTGGAATTGTGGGTACAACATGTCTGCGCCCAGAGGAAACTGCACCACCTTTCAAACGAATGTGACTACTGACCTGTTCCGAGTCGTGAACGAGTAGCTCCAGATATAAACATTGTAGGTGTCCAACATCAACTCTCAAGATGTCGGCAAGTACCCAGAAGGACAGCGTCGCCGGAAAGACGCTTACACGGACAGTAATTGCTGAAATGCTGATGAAGAATTTCGAGAGGCTTCCTGACATTGATCAGAAGATCTTCCTTTATGGACCCTTGTATCTGGCTGGGAATGGTGGCCTTGCGGGACTGGTATGCAACAGCTTATACCGCAGAGCTCTGAACGTCACGCAGGCGGCTGTGACCTCCAACCTGCCGATGGCCGTGGTGCCTTTCATCACGACGTTTGCTTTGTACAGCGCAGCCGTGTCCAACCCCCTCCTGTCCGGCGACATCCACTGTCCCTCCTGCGTCCTGTTGAGAGGTGCACTTGTTGGTGTGCTCGGCGGTGGGGTGTATCCCATCCTCCTGGCTTTACCTGTAAATGTTGGACTCGCTGCCAGGTACAACACAGCACCGATGCCAGAGAAGGGCAATGTCCTCCGGCACTGGGTGGATCTCTCCAGACCGATCTTGAGGAAAATGAGAGCAGTCCTGGTGCTTCAGGCCCTTTTCGGCACTTACCTGAGCTCCAGGAATTATGAAACCTACACAAAACTGGCCCAGATAACATTTAGCTCAGGTGGTGAGGAACTCGAAAGCTAAATGTATAAAGACCAAAATGAGCTGGTTAGTTTGCATTGCTGTTTTCATGTTGGGGTCGTGTTGTTGTATGATCTAACAATAAACCATTTCAGAAGGAATGGGTCTGTGATTAAAAACATAATGGATTTTTTTTTGTATTTTAAGATTGTCATAGCTCACGGTTGTAATTGTATGAAACCACTGCTTTTTGTGTACAAAGATGATTCTTTTTTTAATGAAAGTAGATGAAACTGTTATTGTAGTCTACTTCTAGCATACACTTTAACAAGATAAGTTTGAAATAGTTATTTGGAAAATCTATTGGCCGTCCTCAGATCAAGCAAAATATCTGCTTATTATTCAATAAGGAAAATAGATGTTGCATAACCCTATAATATGGGGTTAAGATTGGATTTCTTTATTTGGTAATGAGCCAATCCAGTTAGACATTTAGCTATTCATGCAAAAATTTTCAATATGCAAATTATAAGCTTGCAGATCAATAAAATGTCAGGATATGTTCATCATTTTGAAAAAAACCCTGACTGTTTGTGTGAATGTATGTTCAATGGAATTGGGGCATCAAAGGGACACATGGTGAATGGAAATGAAGCGTTGTGATAAACAAAATCCAGTGCAGGCAGTTGACTTAACATGGTTTATTAAAAGACTTTTTAGGAACTTCTCACAAATTTTGCAGTGACGTCGGAACCAAACGTGTGTCTGCTTTGGGCCTAAATAACAACTAGGAAAACACTGTATGCACCCAAATCCTTGAACTGCATACAGTGATGGGTGTATATGATCAAAAAATATTTAAGATGGAGTGCAAAGACAACATTATAAAGAGCAGAATTGATGCACGATGGTGGTGATTGTCATCGAAAACACATGTTCAATACAGGCAAAGTTTTATTAGGACTGGTCATCAGCTTGAATGGTTTGACGTCACATCTCTTGACTCTAACTTATCTGGGGAACGTGTTATAGGGAAAGCAAGTTTATCAATGACAAATGGGGAGGGCGAGCTAAAGTCAGTCTGTTACTGAGAGGGGGAAGGTGCTTCGTAAGAGAAAACACTGACATCAATCAGACATTATCGCAAACTGAATAAGACTGTTGTTTTTTTTAAAAAAGCTTATAATTACACAGTTCCCTCTCCCTTCTCCATAACCCTCCTCTCCCGCCCCACCCACCCTTAAAAACAGCTCCCGTATCACAAAAAAAAAAAAAAACTGCCAAAAACAAAGCTCAGTGACAACCCCACAAAACAACACATTATACGTCAGAGGAACCTGAATTGTCATGACAACCAGCGATTCATATGGCACAAGTTTCCCTCTCAACTTGATAGAAAAACAAAAAGTCTCTGATTTAACATTGTCCTTCCACAGAATGCAACACGGCGTCATCACTACAAAGTTTGTGTTGCAGCAGTAGTTTTTACAGGGTGGATACTATTAATGCCCCTTTAAGAAAAAAAAACAAAAAAAAAAAACACCTGTCGTAGCATGCCATTCCACTTCATATTCAGTAAAGAAAAAGTACAATAAAAACAATACATCTGTCAGCACAGAAATCTCCATAAATATATCAGACAACTGAACGTCAGTCAGAGAAGAACTTCCTGGAGAGCAGAAAGATGAGGGGGGTAAATGTCACCTGTACACAATCTACACCTGGCCTGGTTAAGCTATACTGTAGTTTTCTTGCATTAATGGCACAATACATTTAAAAGGAGTAAACACTTTTTTTTTTTAAACATCCCCCAATAAATGAAATACAATAAATAAAAAATATAGGAAGAGACGACCCACGAACGGGTTTCTCCAGTCATCCTCATGCAAGACAAAACACTGTCAACCTGAACCGACATGAATACATGAACAGGTGCTTCATCTGGATTACACACATACACACACTCACACACACGCAAAAAAAAAGTACATGTGAGACGAATTGGTAAAATGCTCAGGGCATGTCTTCTTCTGCCATTCCTTCAGTAGACCTATAAAATATTTGACAGCTGATGTGGGCTAGCCAGCGCCCTTCACATCATTGTAAGATTCAATACAAGTAAGGAAAAAAAAAAAAAAAGAAAAGTCAAATGAAATACCTAGACAAGGCTTCGGACCAAAGGGAAAGAGAAAAAGAGAGAAATATGGACAGAAGCAAATACAAAAACAACAATAGCATCAGTAGGAATTTCATCTTATAAAGTGGTTTTCCCTGTAACTGTACTCTCTATGGTAGTAAACATATCTTCACAAAGTAAACACACATTGAGGGGAGGAGGAGAAGTTGTGTCTCTCTCCAACATACTGTATTTCATTACTCATCGTTCATATGCTGCAAAGGCATTTTGATCCAGTTTCCAGTTTAGCTTAATTTTATTCAGTTCGACTTTTTCTTGTCTTCTTTTTTTTTTTTTTTTTAACTTTTTTTTTCACATTGTTCTTGATGAATCCTGTTCACCGTGTTCCTTTTTTGTCTTCATAGAAAAACACCTAAGTACCAGCTAGGCTCCTTCACAGTTCATTTTAGTGCAATGAGAACACACGCCCCCTCGCTGGCAGGAGGGTTAGCAGCCTTCGGTGCCTCATGTCTTTCCCAGAACGTTAGACCTGACGGGAGAAAAGAAACGATGGTTGAGGAAGGTGTATCAACTGATACTGGATGGCGTCTCTCATTAAACCGATGCCATCATTCCTACCTGAGTGCTTTCCATCTGTCCTTCTCTACCTGGTTCTCTGGACTCTCACTCTCATAGGATGCAAGGTAGAGTCCTTGGAGAGGATAAGAAAAGAAACATGGAAAATACGTAAATTAGTGAGAAAACTCTTTGACAAAAAAAAAAAAAAAAAATTAAAACAACATGGTAGCTTCTCACCGTCCTCACTGAAGATGGGAGCAGTGTGGAGGTAGTGCAGGATGGCCCGATCCTCCTCAAATGGACACTCCATCTGTTTCCATGTCATGAACTCCCCAACCTGCCGTGCCAGCTCCACAAATTTCTAAACAATGAAATCACACTGAGTAAATGCATTTAATGTTGTTAGTAACACGAGGCAGTGTCAGGTGAGAAGGGACCGCCTCACCTCAAAGTTGACGTGGCCGTTGGGCAGCCGATTGGCACATCCTTCGTTCAAGAAGTAAATATCTTTGATCAGCAGACTGAAGAAAGGAATCACAATCTGGGGAGAGAGAACAGAGAGGAGCATATAGTAAATATGAATGTGACGATGAAAAGAAATGACAGACTGATGCAGAGCTCAGCATTACTCTTTCTCTGTTGCTGTTTGCAGTCTGAGAGCGATGAGCGGCCCCCCTCAGGGCGGTTCTGTAGTTGTAAAAGTTTCCTGTAGGATCCATCTGATGCTGTCGAAGCAACAAGAAATACACATGTCAACTTCAAGTCATTAACCTGCCTTGTACTTCCCACTCAGTGAGCCTGTGAATTGTGTTTACCTCCAGAATGAAGAACTTGGCAGTCTTGGCTTTGCCCCAAGTCTTCTTCAGTCGTGAGACAGGACTCATGTTCATTCCAGCTACGGCAGGAAATGGATTATAACTGTTAACACAATGTCAGTCATGTCATTGTCAGCCTGATACCGTCATGTGCAAAAATTGAAAACACTCACAGATGATGGCCATGAGGGAGTTGAAGTTTCCAATGTTGAAACACTCCCTGGCTACATCGATGAAAAACTCGATCACCTGGGCTCTCTGCTTCTTCTTCGCAGGCTGCAGAGATCATACGAGAACGGATTACACACCACATCAACTCAATTTGAAAGATTATTTAATATAATTCAACCCTAATTTACACCGCCACACTTACGCAATCTATTTAGTACCCATGAGTGTAATGACACAAAATAACCACTAGAGGGCAGTAACGCTTTGTAACAACAAACTGTCTTGGCGTTGCTCCCTCACTTTTTGTTTATAGTAATAATAAAATACTAAAACAAAATTTAATGATTTAAAAACATACAATAAAAACAATAAAAAATGATTGATCTTAATAAAATACAAAATATGTACATGCATGTTCTAAAATATTGATCCAAAATATACGAAATACTACATGTGTTACATGTTTTCACTTTAACCACGTTTCTGCTTTTTACTAGTCTTGAAAAACTTCCTCATCTTCATGTCAGTTTTATGCTTTTTATGCGTCGTCCTATTTTATGAACAGTACTCATAAAGCTTTGGACACCTTTTATTCACTTTATTTTTGGCATCATGAGTCTATTCTGTGTTCTGTTTTGTTTGTTTTGTCAGAGTAAATGAGGATCTGGTGCACCAGCATTTGTCACTCACCATGCAGATCTCAGTAGCTACCAGGTAACACAGTCTGTTAAACCACCTGACATAAGCCTCCAGGTTGGAGGTTTTCTTCTTCTGGTCACTGAAGCATGGCTGTTGATGACACACACACACATCTTAATGAGACAAACACACTCCACAACATAACAGATTGGGCTTATTGGCTTTTTTATGCCAGATTGGCATTTTTGTTTCTCAAATTCTGCCACCAGCAGACAACTTCTGACATATTTAACAAAACAAAACTGAAGATATATCTAAAAATTGCTGTGGTTTGACCTTTGATAATTATGATAATGTTGTTTTAAGACTCTGTTAAAATACTCATAGACATAAAAAAATGTCGTTTCTCTCACTGAATTGTCAAACTCTCCACATACATCATTCTGCACAGTGAAGCATTACATTTACATTCAACATCATGGGGAATTAAATGTGATTTATAAATAATATCAATATTCAAAATCAAAGTTTACCTGAGTTCCATCCAGTGGGTCTTTCTGAACAAAAGCTTGGACAAACTCCTCCGGTTCAATATGACTCAAATGTTCCTGGAAAGCACACACACACACACACACACACACACACACACACACACACACACACACACACACACACACACACACACACACACACACACACACACACACACACACACACACACACAAACAATGGGGGTAGTGCCATTAATAATCCTTTCATTTCAGTAATGGAAGGCAATTGGCAATCAATACAAGGAAGTAATGACTCATTGACATGACTCATTGTGATCATATTTCCTTAAAGTGACACTTGAGGCAACATTCACTTCTGTTAAAAGACAACCACACAGACACATACATGTCAAAATGAGTCATTAGACCCATCTAAAAACAGTACTGCACACACACACACACACACACACACACACACCATAACACTACTACTACGACCCTACTAATCACATCTTATTTTTAATCAGTATCAGCATGTTGGTAAAACCTGCGACAGAAGGCTGTGTGTATGTGTGTGCACTGTACATGGCTGTCTCTTTCTTCTATGTGTGTGTGTGTGTGTGTGTGTCAGAGTGTGAAGCTGTCAGGTCATATAAATCCACAGCGGTTTTATCCCTTTTGTTTGAGGCCCTAAAGCACATCACTGACTTCTGTGGTGATGTCACCACTCAGACAAGGGTACACGCTTACACACACACACACACACACACACACACACACACACACACTAATAGACTACAACACAACCACCCCCAGATACACGTGCCCACATAAAGACACACATGAATAGACTGAAGGCACCATGCATGCAATGTGAGGGACACTGCAGAGATTCTTTGTCCATGTTTCATTGCACTATTTCCTTTGTTCTTTTGTTGAACACAGACCCGTTAGTGCTGGAATTGCTGACAAGTAATAATCAAGGTTATGCTTAAGAGATCTTCAGCATGATACAAGATCAGAGTTAAGTCTGCCCATTTCAGTTTGCTACACCTCCCACCATCTTTCCTTTGTTCTTTCAGATTCATACATTTTCAATCACCCTATCTTTTCCATTTCATCCTCGCTCCATTT
The DNA here is from genome assembly GCA_036937835.1 of Pampus argenteus. Classification (NCBI taxonomy): domain Eukaryota; kingdom Metazoa; phylum Chordata; class Actinopteri; order Scombriformes; family Stromateidae; genus Pampus; species Pampus argenteus. The sequence continues at coordinate 18,434,676 of CM072861.1, read as the reverse complement.
GATGTCTCATATTCCATGTTTATGTCCTTGTCTTAAACTACGTCTCTGCTCTTGCTTTACCGTCCTTAGCTCCTTTTCTTCCCCTTTTCAACATCCTTGCCACTCCTCATCCATCCTCGTATCATCTCTTACCCTGACCTCTGTCTGACCCACACTTCCCTCCTTCCCTCCCTCCCTCTCCCCTCCTTACCAGCTCCACGTGGGTGAGCTGCTGTGCTAGTGTGTACGGGTCATTGCAGATGGAGAGCATGTCCTTCTGGATGGGTGGAGGTTTGGTCTTGAAGGCCACCAGCTTGTCAGAGATGGAGGAGGCATTGAGTGAGACCTTGACAATGCTCTCTTCCCCCTGGCTCATCAGGGCCAGCCTCTGGCTGAGCTTCTGCAGCACCTGGTTCAGGGTTTTCCAGTATGCCTGCGGACAAGAGAGGAGGAGAGGAGAGGAGAGGAGAGGAGAGGAGAGGAGAGGAGAGGAGAGGAGAGGAGAGGAGAGGAGAGGAGAGGAGAGGAGAGGAGAGGAGAGGAGAGGAGAGGAGAGGAGAGGAGAGTTGTCAGTAATTTATTAATGTAAATGAATAATTTATTAATGCTTTATAGATCAGCAATAAGCATACATCTAAATACTTTCTGTGTTGTGAACCCATATGCAAGTGGTTCTATTATTTGCTAAAAGAGCATACATCATCATGTCTTTACTTAACTTACAATTGAATATACAGTAATCGAGCACACTGGTATGTTTTAATTTAGCGATCCAAGGTTTATTTGTATTTTTGCATTATAACTTCTAGTTACTGATTTGTAATGAATTAATATCTAATCTAGTGATGAGTCCAAAAATTACAGAATAGTGTAATTTTCCAGCTGCATTAAAACACATTTGGGACTTTTCACAGCAGCGGTGTGTACTGTGTCCAGGAATGGGTGTTTCTGTGCCCCTCCCTCCAGATGACTGGTCACTAAGGCTGCTAGGTCAGTATATCTCACAAATGACCCAGAGCCAAAGCTCCCACATGTACGCTCCCACATGTACACACACACACACACACAACCACACACGTACTGTAGACAGCCAGCTGTAAATAGCAGCACATTCATCACTACCTGCCCTTCCTCTCTTTCTTTCCTCCCTTCACCTCCCTCCATTCTTCCCAGTCTTCCACCCGGGCTCCACCTTCCTCTACCTTTTTCCTCTTGCTCTCTGTGCCCCTGTATCCCAGCCCCCATTTTCTCCATCCATCTCCCTCCCTAGAATTTCCCTTGAGGCTGCAGATAGAGCCACTCCTCTAACATCCTTCCTTCCTCTCTCCTCTCGCTTTCTCTCTCCTTTAGTGTAAGATTGTGTAACATGGAGCTGTGGCTACTCACCCGACACTCTGACTCCTACCAGAGGTAGTGATGATAATTGAATTTCATTCCCTATCAGAACTTTCCTCACTGCAGCTACGGTTTATAAAAGACGATAATGGCCACAAATAAGGTGAGGATCAAAATCATACAGCCCATTACAAAGTGTTATGTTGTAGAAATGGATAATGTCATGAGTAGCAGGCTTTTTAAATTTGATTCTTTTACAAATCTGTAAAAAAAATCTGTTGACTGAACCGTATCACATTAATGTTACCATACGGATGCAGATCCATGTTGTCTGTGTACCTCATCACATGGAGCTATCCTGTGGATGATGTCTTTAAGGTGTCCAACCATCTTCTCATCCCTGAAGTCGGTAGGGAACGTCTCTGTCCACTCTGTCAGCAGTTGCAGGATTTTGGGACCAAACTTGCGCACTTTCGCCTGTAGTTTAAAAAGTGAAAGAGGTTTACCACTGTTTACATTTGTGATTCCATCAGCAAAACAAAACAATTTGACGATTTGGCAAAAACATAGTGGTTGCTTGCGTGCAGGACACACATGAGTCTGAGTGTTTTTTGCTAAAAAGGAAGTAAAGGAAATAAAGGAGTACTGTATGTATTTGTGCGTGGTGCAGTGCTGACCGTATCGAGTGGGCTCTGATCCAGCTGCTGCTGTTTAATGCACAGCTCACACACCCTGGCCAACAGCTCCGGAGGAGGGATGAACAGACGGGCGCTCAGCAAGAAGGTAAACACATAGGCTTTCTGTCAAAGTACAGAAGGGGACATTTGCTAAGACACTGCCAATACATCAATAAAAAACACTGCAGCTTTCTGTAATTAAAGGAAGCAAAGTAGCACTTTAAACAGAGATAGCGACTAATAACGTAACTGACACTACTCTCTTTGCCACTATAAACTGAAATGGACATAGGAGTGACTGCGGTTTATCACTGTTTGTGTCATTTACCTCCGGGTAGTAATCGGCAGTGGGTACCAGGTTCTGGATAAGGGTATCCAGGGAGGCAGAAGTGATTGGGGGCCCATCGGCCAGGCAAGCCCCGGGCCCCTGGCCCTCCTGTGCAGCTTCCTCCTCCTCCCCAGGCTCAGCGCAGGCCAGATGAGGGCTGAAGCCACTGGGAGTGGTGAACATGGTGCTTGAGCACACAGTCTGGGGCATTCCTGGCTAGAATACAAACACATAGAGAGACTATACTGTCAGCAAAATATAGGCAGAATGAGGAATAGGGATGTGGTTTGTTTTTAATTGAACAGAAATTGAAGTAGGACAGCACATTTGATTCAGTAAGCGGATGTGTATTTTATTCAACATTCACTGGAATCTACAGAGCCTCTCTACAAATCCTCCCAATCATCTCCTATTCACTCTCACTCTACGCGGCAACACACTCATTCCATCCAACCGATGACCCGCTGCTGTCGTCGGGGGATACGGAATACCCCCCCTACAGCTGCCCCGTCTCCCACGTCGACAAAACAGAGGGGAGAACGGAAATGTGGGTTACTCAGTTGCCGTGGAGACCGTTGCTGCCTGAAAGCGATCGTGTGGCCTCTATCTCTGCCCTGCATGTCTTTACCTTTAAGAATGCTTTGGGTTACTCATTTTAAAAATTCAACATGCTCCTTCCCTCAATGGAGCAACACTGCAGCAGTAGTGGAAAGGAGCACTTACTGTGCTGTACGCTAGAGTAGCGATACTACGGAAACAGAGATTATGATCCTCAGGGTACAATTATCATCATTGCTCACAACTGATAACTGATAAGTCCTCTCTTTTGTCAGTATATGGTTACAGCAAATATATGATTTTGGTTAAATTGAGCATAATTTTGTATATGCAATTATCAACTAAAGAAATATGCCATAAGGTTTGGTTTATTATGTTAGTTTATGAAATTTGACATAAAAAAAGGACTCTGCATTGCTCCTGCTCCCAGTGACCAACCCTGCCCACTATGTCTACCTGAATCAGTCATCATCACCAAGCACAGCTGCTGTTTCTGGGTGCCTTCAGGCTGGTTCAGTGGCCCAAAGCCACTTGTGTGTGCAGAGTCACAAGAAAGGCAACACACCCACATGCTGACAGGGAGACCTTGAGCGACATACAGGAAGTTATTTCAGATATAATCACTACATATTTTTTTTTACTGTTTACAGGTCAGACAACCACCAGGGTCCAGCTCTAAAATGGCAGAACCAGCTATCAACCCTGGAAGAAACCTGTGAATGGGATCATTTCATCCTTGGGTGACCTTCAGGTTCCCCTCCTCCATCCGATAAACCGGCATCTCACGTCTCTTGGGTGAAAGGTCAAGCACACACTGGTTGTGCAACTCATGTCTCAAGTTTCCTATGCAAGTGGCACAGTTTTCCTTTGTTCTTCCTGTTCCCCAACACATGAGCGCTGAACACTTATTCATGCATTTTGTACACACCAAGACATGGACACATGTGGGCAGGCGACAAGAGGCTGGGGGATGGGTTGTCTTTCTGCAAGGCGCTTTTACAGCCTTCCTTCCTACTTAAACCACTGACACCTACAGTCATATCTCTCAAAATATATGTGGTGGTGTAAGAGCTGACATTTTCTTGTCTGCTCCTCACAGCTATAATCATGGCTCCCCATTGCACACCACTCTGTAACATACTGACAATAGCCTGTGAGAGGAAAAATAGGTATTTAACTGAGCAGACAACACTCAGAACGTCTAAATATGAAACTATATACTGTATCTATTAGGTAAAAGACTTTCTTAAATATATTGCCTTGCACGCATGGATAAATAACATGTATCTGTGTGTCTCTCGTACTGTGAGCTTTTAAGTAGTCTAACTTGCAGTTTTAGATATTACCAGGGAACCCCAGGTGAAAAAATATTATTACATAATTCTAAAATGCTGGTCTACAACTGTTTTCTTCCGACAAAAATGATTATCACTGTCTGGATTAGGTCCAAAAGGGGAAATCTTGTGGTGCCCTTGCTGCGACCTCCTCTAGATTGGATTACAACATGCTGCCACTGAGAAGACATGGCCTAATAAACAGAAACAGACAAATCCAACGAGCCTCTATAACAACACAAATGCAGTGGGAAAGCTTTATGGTAAGTGGAAAGAACTGTCTGTGTGTGGCCAGGAAGACAAAGTGTACACAGCTCTTAGAGCCTGTGTGAATAGATCCAGTTTATCATGAGTCATGTCACGCACAAACACACACACACAGACACACGGAAGACGTGTACATCTTATGATAGGCCAGTCATCAGTGTGTGTGTGTGTGTGTGACGCAACGCGTCCTTGTTTTCACTGTGCTATTAAAACGGTTGTGAAACAGATTTCACAGGTAGGTTTAAGATCAGAGTATTATCAGAGTTTGGGACGGTTGAGCCTATTACGTTTTCACAAAGAAGAGGGAAACTGCTCGTTTGAAATCCACAACTTCTTTTGAACCCAAGGAACTAAAAGATTGATACACCCAATGACAGCCAACAGCTACTTCCAAAGAAGAAAAGCATTACTACCACATCTATTCCTTTACAACCACGTTGCTTACACCATTTTTTTTTCCTACAGTGTGACCTATGTGCGAGAAGCCATTCACAGCTGTACACTATGTATAACTTGTTTCCATACCCCGTGATACACCCAGATCCCTCCGTAATTGTCACATTGCATCAATGCTGCATGAAAAAACACATGGAGAAATGAGCAGCTAAGAACAGGTGAGTGTAGTGGTGTGTGCTTTAATCCCCCCTGAGATCTCTAACAGCCAGCCACCAGCAGCCCTGCACTCTGTCTAGACAGCTGGGGGAGTGTCATTGTTCAGGCCCCTTGCAGTGTTTGTATATGTGTGTCTATGTGTGTGTGTGTGTTGTCTTGTACTTCTGTCAGGCTGTTATCATTGCCATCAGGGGATTCGCCTGCTTTGTTCTACCATGATTAACAGAATGGCAATGTCTGGAGACAGACAGTCTTTATCAGCACCCTTGACTGTCTCTCAGTGAAGTACACCGGAGGTACATAGTCACAGTGTTGATGAAACAATGGCATTCTTGGCATAACTGAGTAGCTTGAAGCTGTCAGGCTGCCTCTGTTTTCTAGTAGAAGCATCTTTTTCACTCTCTGTAAAACTTGTTTCACCACATAGATAGTATTACTCATACCTGCAGGGATACAGCTGCTGCTGGCAGTCTGTTCTGCCCCTGGGGAGTTAAAGGGTTAATGGATGAGGACAATCAGCATTACAGAAAGCTCTCCATTAAGACTGAAGTGGCTCATTCACAACAAATCAAACCACTGTCTGACCTCTGTCATTAAAGAGCCAAGGGTCAAAGGTGAGGAGTTAAAGTTCCTTGGTGGGGGTAGACTGAGTACAGTTGCAGCTTTGTTTGCATCCAAAGTCACTCTGGGGTCATTTTTTTTTTTTCAATTATCTGCTGCTTGGCTCAGTTTCAAGGCTACATATAGGCTTTGTCTGCAGTTAGGGGCATTTAAAAAAAAAAAAAGGTCTTTAGGACTTTTAGGGCCATTATAGATTTTGATTCATTGGCAGTGCTGGTCATATTTATTAATCGTCACAAAGAATTTGTCAACAGGTCGAACAGAGAGGCTCGAAACAAAATATGTATTTACGCATAAAAGTATTCTTCCTTGAGCCTTAATAAAGTCCCAGACAAGCATGTTTCCAAAGTTGTTTTCATGTCCTTGAGGGTACGGCTGATACACAAAGGCCAATTCACTCTATTCCTGCACCAGTGGACCTTCAGCTAACGAGGGGCTTGATTGTTTTGGTGACAAGCTTGATTAGGTGTGTTGTTGAATGAACAGATATCAAGTATACTGTACAGTGTAGAAGTTTGTAAACCGCTGCTCTATTGCTTTCCAGGAAATGCATGAAATTATATTTTAAAATATAGAATGCTTTGATTTATATTTCTACAGTTTAAGTTTTGGTAAATTAGGACTTCTCACATCTTGAACAAATACAATGTTTTTTTTTATTTTTATAGAAATGATATGGCCTACAGATACTGAGAAACACCACAGAACAAGTGTAAAAAGATGTGTTGCAATGCTATTCTTAGAGGAGCAACACATCGTCAGAGTTAAGAACAGCAAATATCCGGCATGTGTATTGCAGCAACATTGTGTTTTGTTTCTGCAGGAGCATAAAAAAGAATGAGTAAAAAATGTCATCCCTTACCTTGCTCTGGGTTTCGATAAGTATAGGGATAAGATGGCAAAGATAAGAGAGACAGGTAAGCTGCTGAGACGGTGGGGTGGAGTAGGGGTGGGAGTGTGTGTGTGTGTGTGGGGGGGGGGGTGATATTCCCCCCAGGGCAGTATGCAGACGGCCTCTCTGAATGTTAAACTCACCTCTTGCCAGACTCACTAAACTCCTCTTTTCCCTCGCAGACTCCTCATACGACCCCCGATGCTTCCTCCTCACCAACTAATTTACATACTCTAACGCTTCCTTTCTAATTTAGGATCCACATGTTCCACTCCTTTCCATTCCAATTTCAACACTTCATCTATTTTGGGAGTGTGCTCTAAAAAAGCAGCTCCTCGTGTATTTTTGCTGCTGACACTGTTTTTGCATGCCTTAGTGTATCGCAGCTATGGCCTACATTTTCCACCGTGTTCTTTGAAAGCTGAAATGATGCGACTAGAGAAATAACTGGAGTATTCTCGTGATGACAGGGGCTTAAAAGAAAGTAAACACCTCTTTGTCACCAAGCCTCTCCCCTTCCACTTTCGCTCCTCCTTTATCTCCCTCTTCACGCCCTACTTTCCAATGTTCCTCGTCAGGACGCCTGTACAGATGGCCCTGCAGCAGCCTGCTCTCCCAGTGGGAGTTGCTGGCATGGGAGGCTTTTTGGCCCTCTGCCTCTACCATCATTCCCAGTCTCCATATGAGCCCAAAAGTGTACTGGCGTCCAGACTGAATGCCGAGATACACGGGCAAAGCCAATCGGGCTGCTGGGCTGCACAGTGACTGCCTGGCACCGCTGACAACAGAGCACAAAATACTGCACATATGTCACCGCACACGCGTAGCAACAAAATCAAGCGAGGACACTATTGTCGGTTAATGGTGTGTGTGTGTTTGGGGAGGAGTGGAGCTGAAAACAAATGAGTTCATTGTGTCTTGAAAAAACACATGCAAGCACACTTGCACCCACACATCAGCCAAACACAGGATTCAGTTACCGCAGAGGCATTCCAGTTCCCCACCCATTCCCCAGCCAATCTCTGTGAGACGAGCCTGACAGAGGTTGGGAATCACACTCGGGCCTCAACAGGGACAAATCCTTTTATTGGCATTCCACCGTAGTGCCTGAGTGGGGTCGCACTGACATCCTGGCACCTGTTCAACACCCACCCACTCCATCAATCCCAATGTAAAGCTCACTGGGAATTCTCCTCCACAAACACACCCTGTGCATGTGTGTGTAGCCAGTCTCATTCCTGAGTGAGTTTTGGCACAGTTGTGTGTGTGTATGTATGTATTTTTTTTATTTTTTTTTTGGGTATGTGTATGAGCTTGTGAAAGGTCTGTGAAAGTCAGAGTATATCTAAGTCCAAGTGAAAGTCACTCCTTCACTGTGAATGCAACCATCTGTCCCGCTGTTGTCCAAGAGGTGTGGCTGCGCTTCAATGTTTTCTTGCATCTTGGGCAAAATCAGAGAGAGAGAGAGAGAGAAAGAGAAAGCAAGATGCAAAGACTATTGTATGTGACATAAGCAAACTTAATGCCTAAAGTCAAACTATTACACCGCTAAAATTTACATTTAGATGGAATGAAGATTAGCATTACCCATCAGCCTCAGAGAAAGTCTGCTTTTGAGACCAACTCTGAAGGTTGAAGAGAACCATTATCCATTGACTCCACTTTCAAACCACTTTGCACACACACACACACACACAAACACATTTATATATATATATATGCATGCTTCAATTTCCCCAGTTTGTGGAGCTTGAAAATGATGTAACACAATGAAGTGAAGGATGTGATGGGTCTGCGCAATCAGTTATGTTACATAGAGATAATTGGGGGCTGGCTCATAGTGGGCACGTACTACATGTCTGACCCTTGTGTGTCTTAAATCATTCAATCAGTCACTGACAACGGTCAACCACCCTTGAGGCAATGCTCAATTGAATAGAATTGGGCAAGAGTGATTTTGTCTCCGTCCTAAACAGGCATGCTTTTGCCTGAAGTACCACTTATGAGGAATTACCACCTTAGCAAGTGAATGCAAGAATCTAGGAGTAAAACAAAAAGAGTGGAGTGTTTGAGATCGTCACGAAAAAGAAAAGCTGAATGAAACAATGCTTATGTGTAGCTACACAATTAAGTCCATTAAGCGCTTAAAAAAAAAAATAGATGAACTAACAAGCAAGATGGAAACAGATGCAAATCTAATAAGCAGACGTTACTAATTTCATCATGGCTGTCTGCCTTCCTACTAAAGTACATCTGTCTGCTCATTACAACCAGCATGGGCAGAGGCCATGCGGTATGTCACTGTTTATGTATGATGTTGAGGCGTACTAATTAGCGCTGGAGGATTGCAGGGTCTGGCCTGTTTGTAACTCATGCCTCGTGTATTTTGATATGGTTAAAGAAAAAGCAGAGGTCAAAATCCATGTCTCAGTCTTCAACAACCATATATTTTTTTAAAGTTGATATTTGATGTCAAACCTTGATGGGTTGTTCAAGATGCTTTCTGAAATACGAATACACCAACTTCTTAGGAATTAACTGATCTCTCAATTATAGCAACAGGACCATAACGGTCACACAAAAAACAGAGGACTTCTCTATTGACATGATGGTGTCATTAATATCAAGAAAGGGACTTTACAAACATATTTCGTATATTGAATGCTAAAATGAACTATTAACAGGTGGAACTATTGTATTACAGTTGATGTATCCACGGGCTAGCTCTAATGCTCCTAATAAAATAATAGCAAAAGGTCAGTGCTCTCAGCGGGAACTTATCCATTGTCAATGTGTGATTTTCTGGTGATTTACATACTTGTCCTGTATTTCAGTCTGCTAAACAAATACAATTCTGATAAAAAAACATTATGAGTATCATTTCATTACTTGGGTCCTACACCTGATGGATGTAATATATATGCTTATTCCAGGGGGTTATTGAACAGGCCGCAGGGATCTAATCATATTCCATTGCTTTTTTTCTTTTGACCCGACCAATCCATAAAGACAGCCTGTCAATAGCTGCCCATATGCCAGCATGCAGGCCATGTGGAGGCATCTACGATCAGTTCTGGAGAGTGCAGAGCGTTTCCATGGAGTCAGTGCTCCTGTTGGGAGGTAATTAGGTGCCTGTTGAGTCCCCACAGTGATACCCCCACTTCTCTCTTTTATTCCATAATCCCTTGTTTCTCCCCTCTCTCTCTCTCTCTCTCTCTCTCTTTCTCGGTCTTTCGCTCTTGTGACAGAGCAGCAGGCTTGTGACAGTGATTCCACACGTGAACCGCGTCTGCCTCGGCCTGTCAGCGAGATCACTCTCATCATCCTGGTGTCAGCCGCAAAAGCTACGGTGTAGCCAAAGGAAGGCTGTAGGCGTCAGGTACAGACTATCACGATGCTGTGTCTCATTTTAGTGTGCTGGGCTAAGGAGCTGTTTATGTCCAAAAACTATTTTCTTGACAATGAAGAGGCACTGGTGACAAAAATTTTTTAAAGCATGTTAACTTTGAGAATTTCCCCATTTATCAAGAAGTGTCTTTCTGTCTTTGTTATCATTTGTACTATTTATATCTAGCATATTTTTATGATCATTATGTCATTTCTGTTTTAAAAAAAAAAAACAGGAACAAAAGGTTTTCGTTCCTCTCTAACTGATCATCCATACATCCATTCAACACATACAGCTTGCGGGTGGGTTTCAAGCCTATCCCAGCATGCAATGGACAAGTGAACGATCGCTTAACAGAAAACGGCAACTAAAAATTTAAGTTTGATTGCTGTATGTGTGTTTATCAAGCACAGTATGAGCTTAAATTTCTGATATACGAGTAACAGAACTGCCAGTAGGATGTCAGTGGATTCCTGTTTGACTGCTCTGTTATAAGGCGGTAGTGGAATTCTGTCATGTCTGTGTAGAAGTATGATTCCTCCAAAGACACACACACACACACACACACACACACACACACACACACACACAGAAACCCCTTCCCCCATACACAGCCATAAACCTTGTGGTAGTGATAAAGCTGTCATTGCTACCAGACTAACAGCTACTGTGTGTACCTCCCTGTCGACCTATCCCAGACAGATCCTGCCCCCTCTCTCTCTGTTTTTCACACACACACACACACACACACACACACACACACAAATGACTGGCCTCACTCTGGGAACTTGCTTCTCTCAATCTCACGTCAAAACCAAACGATGTCCTCATTAACAGCACACCTGTTATTCTCTGCAGACTTGGCCTGAATTGGAGGGGAATATGTGTTGCAGTCTATGTCTGTACCTGCAGACGTGTTACTGGCGACTTCTGACAATCCTCCGCTCTGGTGACTCATGCCTGTACAACCCTTATTTACTGTACTGTCAGAGCAAGCTGCCAATTCAATTCACAACCATTGTATAGCCAAGGGCAGAGAGGCTTTATAAGCTTAGCACAGAGGAGCTCAACTGAATAGGTAAACGCAGATGAGGTGGAACAAAGAGCTGCACAAGTTTGATCTCTAGAGGTAAAAAGTCAAAGGATGTTAATGATGGCACAAGATAGAAATAATCCTGGGTTTATCCAGAGTTGGATGACACGTAAGACTGGAGAGAATCAAAGAATTGGTTTACAAAGGTAACTCTCATTCTGCCAGCACGACACGACAGAAAAAAAAATGTTTGTTTTTTCCCCCCCTCCTGGGCATACAGAAACACATAATGCCATCCAAGGTGAGAGTGAGCACATACACATTTCCCAGGGTTGTATCCTAAACAGATGGAGGGGGCTGGGAGCTCCATGCTGAGAGAGCAGGGTACAGAAACGTGATGCCCCACTCTGGTGCTTCCCTCCTGGAGGGGCTGAGAGGCGGAGGGTGTGGGAAGCGCAGGGAGCATAAGTGGCTTTACTGGTAATATCAACATTTCTCCCCACCTGACTGGTTTCTGACAGAGACGGTCTTACTTTCATGCACCTAAGCTGCAGAAGACAGATAACAAATCCTATTGGTTTGTGTTGTGTTGGTGTGTGAGCTGCTACATTGCCCTTGGGTGAAAAGGCTGCTTTAGTTGGATGATGCAGATTTTTTTTTTTTTGCATTCTTAGTTAAAACAGAGTAAAAAAAAAATGTCACCAGTGCCACACCTGTTAATTCTAGCTCTGAAATAATAAAACTCACATTGCATTAATGTAGATGTAGAGAGACACGCATGAGATTGAGGAAATCAGCAACGAGTTTACATAGAGGCTCCACTCCTACGTTAATAATTACTCAGAACCAGATAAGCTTTGCACCATGTAGCCAAACCCACTTCAACAACAGGATAAGCATGTGATATATATATATATATATATGTGTCCGAGTTATCACTGTCTTTGGTTTTATTATAATGTCACCTGCAATATTCTCTCCAATAAACGTGTCAGAGGCAGAAGACGCAGTGACTCCAGCGCCTGTGTCCCCTCACACGCCCTGAAACAGACCCGCACACCGCTGACTCACGCCGTCATCGTAGTGAAGTGATGGAAGCGGCGGCACGATATATCTCCTAACACGATAAGGAATTATGATGTCATCACTGTTGCTCGTAAAGTTTTAACTGTAACGACACAAGTAAACAAAATACATGCGCGGAACCCTGACACTCACACACACACGCGTAAATACGCACACACACACAAACACTGGCTGTAGGCGTGAGTGCAATCCCAATGTGTTAATACAGTAGTAGAGTAACCTTGCTTTTTTCCCCCCGCATACTTACCAGCACTAAACTCTGATCCCCATCTTTGATCCGATTTATATCCGATGACAAATCAATAAAACTGCCGCTCCAGATATTCCCAGATTAATTAGCCTTCACACAACAGCCTGGTCAACTGGCAGAACCAAAAGCCGGACTCCAGAGGCACAGTCTGATTGATGTAAGTGGATGAAATGTCTGTTATTAGCAGGTTGTTGAATGCCCTGGTTGGGGTGGACAGGTTTCCACCGGTGAACAGCGGACACAGACGGAGAGCTGACCCCGCGGAATAGTGCGTCCCTGAAGGCGTGGCGACCGGTCCAGTCCTGCGCCACGGAGACACGGCGAAGCGCACAGCACATCAAACACGTCCCCGGAGCAAGTGGTTCTACAGAGGAGGAGAGGAGCAGTAACTACTCACACGTGTCAAGTGAGCAAAAACAATACGACTTCCGCTTTAGATTTTCAAAATAAGAAACGAATAGGGGGTCGTATTTTTTTTCCTGGGTGCTTTGTGTATATATCTAGTGACCTTGTCACCATATGAGCACAGTATAAATCTAAAAAAAAACCGAACCAGATTAATGCAGCACCCAAGTTGAAATTTTGTGTGCATAGACCCCCCAAAAAAACAAAAATAACAAAAAACTACCATGCAGTGAACCAGAGGCTCACTTACACACATTGTCCAGAACTGACCACCAAGAGCCCAACATATTGCACATGTATTCTATCAAAACTGAGATCAGTATCACCAGTATTTTTAGTAGCTTTTATTTTGAAGATAAACGTGACTTCCGGTAGTATATTGTAGTTTATCTGATTTGATTATGCTGCAGGCAAGCAGTGGTGGATTCTCTTTCTCTCTCTGCCTCTCTGCCCTGTTTCTTACACACATCACACAATTCAAAGTCAATACTAAGAGATAAAACAGGAATATACATTTATTATTCAAAATAGCTCTTTACTTGGCTAATGATTTATCCTCTTATTCACAAGCTCCAGACCACTGAGGTTATCCGAACATTCATAGACAGATTACGAGAAACAATGAGAGCTCTTTTCATTTGTAATCCCCAGTCGACCCTCCTTCCATTAACATGGCCTGAGTGACATTTGCTAACTATGACCCCTGAATGAAGGGATCCATCACTGAATATTGAAATAAGACTTCCATTAAAACCCGAGTTAATTAAAACCATTAACCTAATAATGAATGAGAGACTGTCCAGACCTCCCTACTGAGAGGAGATGAGAAGCTGGAATGATGGGTTAAGGGACTGGAGCATTGCTTGTTGTTACCTTGGGTGCTACAGTCATCACATTATTTGCATGGTTGAAATGTAAGTTATTGGAGGGGAGTAATTAATTAGAAGGGAAGTGTTGTAGAGGCACATAGGGAGCGACGGACAGTGAGAGAAATAATTAAGTGGATGAGATGCAGAGTGGTAAAGGTCCTTGTTGGGCCATGAGAGGCTGTGTGAGAGCTGCCGTCCCTGGAGCTTTGACGGCTGCTGCTGGGCGTTCTGCGTGAGGGAAAGCATGCGTGACTTTGCAGCAGAGGACAGAGATAAAACTCTCTCTCTCATCATACACACACATGATTTCAGTCCAATGCCAACATTCATGTTAATGCAGAAATTAGTCCTACTTATATGAGGTGAAAAAAATAAATAAAAAACAAGTGTGCATGCAGAAGACCTGCAATTAACATTTGCTTTTCTATTAATTATAACCAAGTGTTTTAGTCCACTTTAACTCTAATTTAATTGCCATGACTATGATCTTTCCCTGTGTGTGTGTGTGTGTGTTTGTGTGTGTGTGTGTGTGTGTGTGTAATCACTTGTACAGAGGCCTCAGCTAATGATTATACAACGGAGCTTTGCACATTTGAGAATTGCTCTTGTTTGTTGTTTCCAAACTACTTTTCTAGAATAGCAGAGGCACGTTCACGTTACTCCGACCCCTCGCTCTCCCCTCAGCGTTATACTGATACGTTATATACGATGCAGATAGCAGCTTTCACACTCGCAATGTCTCAAAGTTTGTTTGCTTTTTGTCTCCTTTCTTTTTTTTTTTTTCAAAATGATTTGCATGCAGTATATAACACCTGCATTGCGCCTGTATCAAAAGCTGTTGCTTGGTGCCTGCGTGAGGGAACAACATCCCAGAGAAGCGCTGTTAATAAACTTGACAGTCACAGATCAAATGAAGCCCTAACAGCCAGTATAGGTGAGAATGCTGCGTTCACAAGTATAGTATTTACAGAAAACGCAGTGTTCAACAACATTAGCTCGATGATAAAGCCATTTTAAACACCTTGCAGAAATGTAAACTGTTAAATGCAGGTGACCCAAAGCACAGAAATCTTTTTACTTTTTCTTTTGCTGTCTCCCTGACTCCCAGTCACTCTTTAGTTTTTCTGCTTCTGTGTCTGTTCCCCCTCCTCACCTCTCCCCCCCTCTGTCTTTTTCTAACAACCCTGTTTCCTTGGCTCTCCAGCAGGGCCCAACATGCCTTGCCAGAAGCGCACTCATTATTTATGCTGCTGAAAATGTACCAAAACAACACAGAATTGCTTTTTGCATCTGTTACAAATATAAATCACTTCTTAATGAGGCTATAAGTTCTACTAAACAAATTAGGTTTTCCACTCGAATACTGCAAAAGCACAGTGCTGCTGTGCAATTAGACCCTGTTAATCCTCCTGTACGTGATAAAATAGGTTGTCACATTCTGCGAGGATCCCATGATGTAACATGTGGATGTTCAGCAGAATGTCCTCGGTGCACAATAGGATGGACAGACAGAGGATGAGTGGGAAGAAGGAGAGAACAGAGAAAAAGGCATAGATGAGGGAGATAGATGGAGCTGCATGAATAGGGGAGTCTTTGAACACATTCAATGACTTCACAGGACAGATTCCTGGACGCTTTGCTTCTATGAGAGCCGGGAGACCTTTGCTGTCTGTCATTTGTTGGTGCACTGCTACTTGTGAAGACTGCAAGCTGGCCAAAGCGTTGTCAGTGCCATGCAGATCTTAGTGTAGTCTGCCACCCTCATTTCCCCAGGCGCCTCTCTGTCTCCTCGGGCAAATGGCTCAGCCTGTACGCCACCCGTCACCTCTTTGTCAAAAGAGAGAGGGATAAATAGAAAGAGATGACACAAAAAAGGGAGCACTCTTTTGTGATGGTTGAGGAGTAAAGGGAGGGTTGTCTGACACTCCCAGCCGTGGGCCCCCTCTGGCACCTAAATAGTGAGGACTAGTATTGAGGACTACCAGACCCAGAATACTGTGTTCCAGGGGAAGACAAAGAGGACCAGCACAGTACACCCTGGAGTCACAGGTATACATGACCCTACGATGTGATATAATTCAATGATAATCAGGTGTTTGTACCGTCAGAGAAAATTTATATGTTTACATGTATGTACCCCACTGATGAAACTAATGTTTCAGTTATCCAAACATCCAATCATTACCAAACTGCAATTCAGTAGTCGGTGCACCATCAGCTGTATCCTTTAAATGTTTGCTTGATTATGCAGATACACAAAGGGACATTTGGGCAAAAAAAATGGCTAAAAGTGTTGAAATCCCAAAAAAAGCCTAAAATCTAAGCATACACTTACTGTAAATAGATTCAAGTAAATAAAAGTAAACAAAGTTAGTCTCTGACATGTCAAAACTTGACATACCAAACTTTATTCCTATCAAGTGACATCTTTTAAATCTAGGTTATATTTTGTTTCTGGGGCATCACTTCCTAGGTTGTTTTTTGTATGTGTGTGTGTGTGTCTTAGAAATTCATGTTGACTCTGTCAGTAGGGAGCGAGATACAATCTGCCTTAGACTGTATGCGTAAAAACTAAAAAGAGAGTTGTCACATGCTGTACAAAAGGAGCATGAGGAAATTGTCAAAACTTTTTTTTTTTCCTGTGGGACACACTATATTTTCATATCAACAGGGTGACGGTAATTCAGAAGGCACTGTGTCAGCTGTACACAGTAATTGCAGTCCAGTTAGACGTTGAGGGATGCACAGGTGTTTGATAAAATGAAGGTACATCACAGCAGTGACTAATGAGGAAAGTGATTGCAATGGCCTTTAAAATGAGTCTGTGTTAGACGTGTCCATATAGTGTCTGTGAGGAGGTATGAGAAAGCTTCATCATTTTTTCTTTCCTCGTCCATCTATTCACAGACTCATGCACCCACACACACGGCACTCACCCTGCCATTCTGTCACAGAGGAAGGTGTAATTAATGACATTATTGAGATGTATAGCATGTGCCTGAACGTCAATCACATGCCGAGTTCTCCAGCAGTGATTATAATCCCTCTTATGTTATGACTCCCACAGTGAAGGGGGTCTGTCTGTGTTTACTGTGCCCAGGACAGAGCTTCTCCGATGGACTGGATGCCTCTGCCACGCTCCCTGTGGTTCTGGGATCAGCAGGTTACAGGGGATTACACGACCACATAAAGAGAAATGTGCTCTCTGACATTTGAATCTTAGCAAGTAAGTAAAGTTCAATTTAAAATGCTTAAAATGCAAACAAATATTACACTCCTACACTCAAGTTGGAGAATCCATGTCAGCTGAAATATTCAGCAGGACTAAGGGGAGAAGATGTGTAGTCTCATTTGTCAAACAGCCTCATGACTCTTTTCTGTAGTTTGCTTATGCATACAATGATCCCAGGGCATGAGTGTGTTTTATTTGAGCTGCTCTGACATGGTTGCGCCTGACAGTTTCTGACATGTGTCATGTCTTATGTTGATACTGAGATGGAGAGAAAGGATACAGGACTGACTGGTTCATACAAGGTCACAGTGGAACTCTTGCAGTCCATGTTGACAGCATTGGTCCTGACATCATGTATATCCCAAGGCTTTGGAGTGAACACTGTACACACTGGCTGCAAGTCTCAGTCAGCTCTTACAAAATATTACATCTTCAGATGAAATAAGATTATTCAGAGTTGCCTAATACAAATATTCACCAACTCTAGACATATATATCATGAGTACTGGAAGCCTGTGTGGTTGATATACATTAAGAACATAGAGGTGTATGATGGTCAGTAATGGTAATTTTTACTAACTTCTTTTACTTGTCTACTCTGCAATTAAAACTTTTCAACATGAAAGCTTGAAGAAAGACCAGAAGAGTCCAGGATGCATTCAGAGTGATGAGCTCTGCTATTACTGATTTCCATGGCTTTCTTTTTTGCACACTGAATCACCTTATAACACATTTCTTCTTACCATGTCCTCAACCACGTCCCTGAGTTTCTCTTACTGAGAAAAAGAAAATTACCTCGAGCAAAGTAGTACTTATTTTAATTATTACTTGGAATCCTTAGTTGAAAACTAAGATTGATTTTTGGGGTCCATTTGAAGTTTTTAATTTCCTGTATGTGCTAGTTAAACTGTTTGCATTTGATGTAGTATGTACAAAATTAAAATTCGATTTTTACTTCTGAAGGATTTACTACGACTAAAAGCTTTGATCTGAACACTATCCAGGAACCTGTGACCTGTGTTTTTGGAGAGATTACTTGAAAGGAACACTGATGCTATTTCTGTCTCAAACCTGGAAACTGCTCAGTTTTAAAATTATGCATCGAGAAGCTTGTCAGTGGAGGTGACTGAACAGGACGCTGTAAGAAACAGAGAATGAAGTATTCTCTGAGCTTTCAATGGACACACTCAATGCATTCATCAACTGTGGGCTGACAATAAATGAGTAAAAAACTCCTTGACCTCAGTATCACTCACCATTTCATCTCTCTAAGCTCCACATTCTGTTTCTATACGCTTCTTCCTCCTGCCTACCCTTACCTTTGTATTGATTATATCTCCATCCTCTCACTTCCCAATAAGAGGCACCTGGAGGCAGTGTGATTGACAGGCCGGCGCTCTGTCTCTACTGGATAATACCCCTCCCACCTCCCCTGTTGCCAGGGTGACAGATGGGTTTCCTCTGCCGAAACACTCCATCTCCATCTCTCACTTCAGAGAGGAGGGGTAGGTGAGACTCAGTCAATCCTACACTTCCAATGACAAATGACAAACAATGTACAACGGCTATTCGTTTATGTTTCTAACTGTGACAGTGTCTCATAGTCTATCACACTCTGCTCAGCACCAGTCTTGCACACTATTCTCTGGCTGGAGCGTTATCTTAAATAAAAAGCAGGCCAGTGCCTGTGAGGGCCTGTCCGTGATTCATAATCATAATATTCTTCCTCTATATCACGGAGGGTGCTTAAGCATTGCCACAGCACTCTGGCTGCATGCCCTTTCAAAGGTTGGAGGTTTTTTTTATTTTTATTTAAAACCATCAAGAACAGGTCAAAAACAGCCTGAAGGGAACTACTTCTGAGGCTCTTTTTTGTTTCGCTTTCCCCTTCCTTTCCTCTGTCGGGCTTTCTCTTGTCACTAAGCATCAGCTCTAACAGTGTTGCTATTAGCACAGTTCATCATTCACGCAGGCTGTGCCCATGGCACAACTGGGCCAGTGCCAAGTGAGATGGATGACATCATCCATTGTGCATATCGCCAATCCAATCAGGCTCCCAGACATCAATGTGGTCCCTCGGACATGATTAGCTTGAGCCCATGACATCATCCTACAGCTAGTTTCCCTGTGGAGGGAGTGACATCATCCAGTGTGAGTCGATTATTATAAATACTGGTGCCTCAATAATCTGTTTATGTGTCTTTATTAGTAATGATTACAGGTCCTTGATCACTCCTGAAAGAGCTAGAGCATTTATCACACTCAACCAGGTGTGACGAATGACTCATAACTAGACTGTCTGTGTGCTGTTTCTAAACAATGTGGTGCATTTAAATCCTTACATGCGCATGTGTGAACCTGTGTGAAATCTCATTATGCACACCTGCTTTGTTTCTGGAATGTTTGCTTTTCTTTTCACATCCTTTCCGATCCTTTCGATCCAATTTGAACAAAATGTGTTTATGACAGAACCGAATCAAATAAAATCACATCGGATCAGATTTGATCCTGTCTGATCCTGTCTAAGCCTGTTCTTGCGTATTTCAAAATCAAATCAAATCAAATCAGATCCTTTTCATATCATATCATATCATATCCTATCCTATCCTATCCTATCCTATCCTATCCTATCCTATGGATCCAAACTGACCCTATCCTATCTGTTCTGATCATCCAATCCCATGTTATTCTAGTGCATTGGTTCTTAACATGGAGGCTGTGACCTAATTTCCTGCAGTCACCAGATTGGTTGTAGAAAAATCAAACAAACATATTTTAGGCAGGACCATGTATGAAATAATAGAGTGCTTTTAATTTGAAATGAGGGCTTTTATTTGGCGTCTCAAGATTAATCTTAAGAGACATCCTTTCCTTTCCTTTCCTTTCCTTTCCTTTCCTATTCTATCATCTTGTATTGCATCATCAGCCTATTCTACTGGATATTTTCAACCCAATCCCCTCTACATGTCTCTCTCTTTTATTAAAAAAAATCTTTTTAATAAGTTATTTTTTAAGGGCTACTTAAGTGGTTCTTTTATTTTGTCAATCTTCTGTGTGCTGTATGTCTAATATGTTTTTACAAGAAAATTGCACAAATGTACTATCATGTAATACTACACCTTATACAAATAGCATCTCGTTTTTATTCATATTTCTACTTGTTTCACTTGTAACAGAAGCAGAACAAATGTTGCTCTTTATTGGATGTGACTCTTGCTTTTGGAAGCTAATAGAGCATGATAGTTCATTGTAATAAGGTTTACCTTTACAGGGTAACAAGACAGTGGAGCCTCTCTAATGTGACAGAGACCTTTAAAGAAAGATGTAGCCTAAACTTTCTTCCTCCCCCTTCTTTTCCTTTCAGTAATTTAAACAGTGCTGAGTATCGGCTCCCATGCTCCGTTAGCACCAGACCCCGGTTCACCCTGACAGGCGCTCCTTGGAGACCACTCACATACATACACACACACACAGAGAGAGAGAGAGAGACGCACACCTACAGTATTAGAGCTATCTGAGAATAATGGAGTGTGACATTACTTCGTCGGACTTTGCCCACAAAATATACACATCCACATCCACATCCACACATACAAACACACACACACACACACACACACAAGAAAAAAAAGTAATCAGACTCAGTGGAGTGTGTTACCTCACTCTGTAGATGTTGAGGCCACTGCCAGGCTGTCCTACTACACAGACACACACACACACACACACACACACACACACACACACACACACACACACACACAACATTGATTTGACGTTTTTTTAAATTTTTTTGTTACTATATATAAACTCAGTCACAGTTTATTAATGTGTGGGTACACCAGCTGGTGAGTCCAATTAATGAATGGATCCATGCTTCTTTCCTACTAAACTCTGTTGTATGTTAGATCTCGGCAACAGTAGTGAAGCCCTGATAAACAGTAACATCACATATTGTAGATTTCTGTATTCTCTCTTCCTTTGAAACAGGTTGACACTCCAGATTTTAAAAAAAATACTCCCCTGACAGAAAGAGGTGAGTTCTCACGAGGAGATGAGAGTGAAATACTGTTGGTGAATTTAATGATAAACATTACTGGAATGTGTCAGCGGGCACACACACACACACTGACAGACACAGTGACACAATTACTGAAACACAGTGCTCATCATGCTCTTATCATATGTATTTATTCTTGTGTGGTCACAGCTCTGCGGAGGCCATGCCCTCATCTCTAATTGGGTCAAGATAGAAGAGAGATAACACAAAACCTCCAAAAAAAATCATTTTCATTTACTGTAATAATTCTGTTCTCTTAGTTGTGGTGATAATGTTGTCAAAGAATACTTTAATGAAAACCTATTACCTTCTGCGATCCAGACAGGTGCTGAGCTGTCTGTAGTGATAATGAAGGAAGAACCAGGTGGACAAGTGTGACTGTCAGATTAGTCATGAGGGGCTGGATACAAGCACACACATACACACCCTCTCTGTATACACACAGACGCACATGCACACGCGAAACACACTCTCATGCACAGCTGCATCCTGTCACATTTGACAGCATGTTCACCTGTGTTGCCCAGCAGGTATGTGACATGTTTAATTGCGGGTGGATAATGAACATCATTTCGGATTCTCAAACATGGTGAATGCTGTTTACAGTATGAGGAGGACACCTTATGGGTTATACTCCCTGCACCCCTATAACTATGTGTTGTTATATTATTATGCTATTATCATTATTATTATATATTGTTGAAAAAATTGTAGAATGTGAATGTGTTCTCTATGTCTTTCAAAATGTTCACATATCAGTACGTAACAAAATACAATTCAACAGCCTCCAAAATATCTACAAACATGGAGCATTACACGATATTATAAAATGAAATATAGTAGCTCTTGTGTTCTTTTAAGATATATTATACCAGTATTCCTATTGTACCCTGGGGGGGTTTTGTTAGCATTCAACATTGACAGTAGGATAAAATGCATTGTCAAAAGGTGAGTGATTGTGGGTAATACACTGAACACTAAAATTCACCACACAAAGCACATTTTTTGCCTGCGCACATCCCCGGTTACTGTCCTGGTTGTTGCTAGTCAGCAGCGTATGTATCAGTAATTCTGACAGCACCCTATTAGTACGAGAAGGAAAAAAAAAGAAAAAGTGAATATAAAAAAAAAGTGCTCTCTGCAGAGAAAATACCTCAGCGTTAACAGTGTCACATCCACAGATGCATGCATACAGATCCTGCCTACATATGGACAGGCACATAATGAATGAAAAAGGCCTTGCGGACTGACATCAGAAATCCAGTCATTTAGATTCATGTCCGCTCATACAAAAAGACATTCTATTAAAGCCATTACTTCAGCAAAAGGATGCCGAAGCCCACTTATGTTAGTCATAGCTTATCGTTCATGCACACGTGGCTTTACATTACGTCTGCGAAATTATTATACAAAAACTGCCTGCTGCTACATGAAGATCACTGTAGCACCGCTCCGAGTCGTGGACAGCTACAGAGAACATTTCAGAGGCACTGAGTGGGTGTACGACTATAAGCCTTCAAGTACCATACATTATGCAGAGGGTGCTAATATGACTCACGGACAGTGCAGCCAGGATTAAGATTATTTTGTGTATGTGTGTGTTTGTGTCTTACCTTGTCCAGGCCACCCCACATGAGTACCCTGTTATTGTTTTAGCTACTGTGTGCAGTGGCTCATTGTCCCTTGTGGTGGAGAAAGTCAGGATTCTCCTTTTTAACCAGACAACATAAACTTTCTTCACCTAAAAGCAACTTTAGACTCTGGATGACTTTAGAGTCTTGTGTTATGAGACATCGATCCCACGAGTTTAACAGCAGCTGCCGATCGAGTGAATCATACCCTGACAAAAAAAAACAACCCATCACTTTCTACATTTTTTTTCCAGTAGACATTTTGCTTCATCGCACCCTCTGTGCTGTAACACCCCCTGCTCCCTATCTTTCCTCTTTCTCCCTGGTCTCACTCTGCAAACCTTGAAGTCTCAGTACAGCGAGTCGCCATCCAGGCCAGCGGGACTTTTCACTCTGCATCCACGGGGGAATTCACAAACACAAGAGAATCAGCAATTAGGAAAGCAAATGTATAATAATTAGTGTGTGTGTGAGAGAGAGAGAGCGGATCAAGAGGGAGGCAAATCAAGAGAGGTCGTTGGATCGTTGTGTGTTTATTAGAGTGAGAGAGATGAAGAGAGGTAAAAGAGCAGAGAGAATGGTGGATGTAATGAAAAAGATGTGTGAGGAAGAAACATCTTGTCTCATTATGTGGGATAATTAACCCATGTCTTCCCTTCTTCTCCATAATTACCAACATGCTGCTCCATCATTAATGGGACAGATACATACTGAGCAACGTATACAATACCGCTAACACTCCTATGGAGACACGAAGGAAGCATAACATGCGTCACAGGCTATTTAGAGCTTCTTCCTACTTTCTTAACCTGCCTTACTGAAATAGAAACATTTCTGATTGCATTGATCAAATAAAAAAACATATGCTACATTTTGTGTCATCTCTCAGCCCTTTAAAACTCATTTTCTACCTTGTGGAAGGGAAAGCTATTTGTGTTCTTTCTCACAGCCCTGACCTTGTCTTTTAGCGTTACAACTGGGCCATCATATTACTGTGTCTGTATTTGCCATTCAGTGATGCTTTCCATGATGCAGGGAATTTATTATCAGGCACAAGGCTGGTTTGTTTTTGATAGTCCTTCCACGGGCCCTCTGTTGGGTTTCCTAGCAACAGGTCTGTGTGAGGGCTGGAGTGAGGTGGGGGGGGGGCTGCAGTGTCCCCATCCTGATTACCCTCTAATTACTTTAATGGAAGCAAAGCTCTCTGGGTATGTGCCTCCACCGGCTCATAGTCTTTTTGCTAGACTCAAATAGATTGGCAGCTATCAAAGAGGTCACCTATTACCATCAACCACAGCACACATAAACTAAGATGTTGAACATGGTAAACAACTTCAGCAAGTTAGCATTGTTATTGTTGTTGTATGTTACCATGCTGATATTAGTATTTAAAGCACTGTTCCTGACTTGTGTCCTGATTAGAAGACCTGCAGTTAGGCAAACAATAAAAAGAATACTGTATATAGGAACTGAAAAAAAGGAGAAATAGCAGAGTAGGAAAAGAAGAGGAAGTAGTGGAGGAGGTTGAGATGGAGGAAAATAAGGAGGATGAGAAATATTTTGACCGGTACAAAGAGTCCCCATGGAGAAACAGTAAACTGTATTTCTAAATTTGTGATGTAAGCTTGGATTTGTGCCTTTGCGCTTGTGTGCATTCATACGATTCATGTGTGTACAAGTACCCCACAAGCCATTGTGTGGGTGGACATGTTGAGCATACTGAAACAAGTTGTATGGCAATAAAAGATGTTCCTTCAGGCTAAATATTCACTGCATACCCCACTCTCACTGTTTATGTAAAATCCATTTTGAGAAATCACCTTCAAATTATGGGGTTGATTAGTTGATTGAATGCAGTAAGTTTGTACATGACTGGACCACTCTAATGTACAGAGCTGTGGACGATGAGTGACACTATATTGTATAATATAGGGCACACTCTATACATGTGCAGGGATTTCTTATGTAACACACACACACGCTTCACTATTGAAATGCCCACATCTTGAGGGCATAGTTTGGTATGCAAATGAATACAGACCAGGTTAAGAACATTTCCCAGCTCAGTGCATTTGTTTGTCATTTCCACTCAGCCTCCGGCCATGGCCCATCTTCCTGCAGAGTGGTTACTATGGTGAAGAACTGGGAAACAGTGTTTACCAATGTTACAATGCATTTCCTTTCACCACTTTCTCATTGTACCAGAACTTGACTTCCTATAATCACGTTTTTTTAAGTCAGAAAACAGCAGACATAGCCTTTTTTTTTTTTTTTTACAAAGCTACTGTACTGTTGCTGCAAAAGTTTCGCCTATGCCTATCTTTAAGATACATGCTGTTGGAGGATCAGTGCGGAGCTGTTGAGTGAGTCAGAGTGTGTAGGCCTAGTGCAGGAGGAACGGCAAGAGGCGTCTATGTATAGAGTGCATCTTCACAGGCAGCTTAAGACACTGACAGCTTCAATACACAGCTGATTACATAATAGAATAGCTGTCGTAGTTCTAAAGAAAATGTATATGTACACGGATAAAGCATAAAGGTTTATACTCCTCGTCCTGCGGATTTGTTTTTATGTCTCTGAAGATGTTGTGCCCACTACTACCCCCACACCAATCAGTCAGGGCAGCTTATCCAAAATACTATTCAAACCCACTCGTGCTGGCGTGTACACGTGTGAGACGTGTTATTGGGGGAGGGGGTGATAAGAGTGGGTTCATTTTTCTGTGTTTGTGTAGCTCCATCTCCAGAATCCGCTGTATTTACACTTGTTTGCTTGCGTGCAAACACATTTTGTCGCTGCAGAATGTACGCGCATGCATGGCTGTGTGAGCAAATGAGCCTGCACACTGTGTTTGTGTCTTTGTATCTGCATGTCTCTGTGATACTGTCATTCTGCTCTTGCTTTGTCGCCATCACATCTCTCATGTATGTATTCGCAGAGTGCAGAGAAAGAGCGAGAGAGTCTGTATAGAAGCGAGGTGTCAGATTCTCTATAAATGTTCCAGCCGCAGTTATATGACGATTATATGTCACTTCCATAACTAACAGGGAACCAAATTGTTTTTGTGGTGTTTGTTGTGGTGGTGGCTGCTCAATTTGATTCGAGGCGAGGAAAAACAGAGCAAGGGGATTACTTTGAGAAATGTGTGTGTGTGTGTGTGCAAAGCAACACAATCCCATAGAGTGTGTGCTAAGCATCATTCTTTAGCTTGCATTAATGAGTCAGCAGATTCAGGGCTCTGAAATGTCCCTCAGGTGCAAAGAGCAGAGGGAGCATTTGAAAAGGGCATCTCTTCATTTGACGGTCCAATTATTACATAACTACCTAACCTCATGTTCTATGTCATTCATATCTTCCTGGGGGGAATCAAACCCCAGTGAGGAGGGGGCAACGCTGTTAATCTCTCACTGTCCTATTGATATACTAGGAAAACATGTGGAAAATAAACGGCTAGTTGAACATAAACCAACCGTAACAAATCTCACTCCTCATGTCTAAACCTAACCAATGAAGGCAGTAGGAGCACTAGCCAATCAAAGGCAGAATAGCAGAATAGGGGCAGGTCTTTGCCCAAGGCGGATGGGGAAAAGAAATAAGAAGAAGAGTACACCTGCGTCATCAACTACGCTACATTTGTTACGTTGTCGAGCTTGTGAGTACTCTCAAATAAATCCATGAATCTCAGCATTTTTCTATGTAATGTAACATTACACATGAACCTTTTCAAGCGGACCCGGGCATTGTTCAACAAACCGTACGGTACACAGTGTTCACACTAATTAAACAAACTGGACTTTGGGGGCTGGTGTTCTTGCTTGGTGAAAGCCTCCTTTGATTGATTCCAACAAGTCACTTAATATCTTGTTAATGAGAAAGATACTGGTAGCATTGCATCAGCTGAACCTCACATGTACCCAGATGGCTCATGTTAATCTATGCCAGGGCCTCAGGCTGCATTTATTAAAGAGCAGACTCATCTCAATGCTTCCAATATGTTACATTGCATTCACATTTAATTGTGTTGAAATACACTGATATAAATTACGATTTTTTAATTTTTTTGTGTTGGGTATGAGAAGGTGGCAGTATTTTATCAGTTTTTCATGCAGCTGTTGATATTTAATGTTGGCAAAGCTTGTGCAAAGTTTTGCCAACTTAAAATAATGTGATTAGGACACATAAATAATTCAATGTACCCATCCTCTGTGTACTATAAACATCTGATATTTGAGTCTGGAGAAAAGTGGCAGACTGAATAATGTTTATAACCTTTTTGAACCGCAAAGTCATTATGTTTGCTTCATCCTTTACCTTAAATATTCTAAGCTAAATGAATAGTCATCTCTATCTTGGCGCTGTCTCTGTATGTTCTGGCTGTGCACACAGTAAGCCTGGGGGAAATGGCCTGTGAAAACAGCATGGCTCACTCCTCTCTATCATTGCTCTACAGCTGGAGCGCACACACACACACACACGCACACACACACACACACACACGCACTTTTTTCAATCTCTCTCACTCTCTTACACTAGCAAATGAATTCCCGCTCCCACTGATCATAGCCTTTCACTATCATCTGTCTTCATTGCAGGGGCTTGGGAGACAGCTGGTATAGAGCTGTATTAGGGTGAAAGATTAGCGTCTGCTATATTCCACTCCCTACATGAGGTCCCACATCAGCAAGTGGATAACTAGCCCCTGTCCCCTTGTTCTCCTTCTCTCTCAGCTCAATCATCAAACCATTCCCACAAGTGGACTTTAATTTACATGAACAACACTCATGTAGGCCCCTTGGACAGACAGGCTTTATTTATCTAAATAAATATGAGTGAGAAATATTAGAAACGTGTAGGTGAAGCAGAAAAAGGGGAAAATGAGCAGATGTGCATACATGCACACGCTCGAACATACACAGATGGGACGCTTGCATGACTAACATAAGATTGTTGTACACAACTTATTTATGGTAAAAACACAGTATCCTCCAACCCCTGGGAGTCTGGTTGATATATAGAAGGAGCTCGGCAGGCCTGCAGGCTGCTCAGACACTTGTCTGCCTCTGTGTTACACCGACTCAACAAGAAACCTGCTGCGTGTGTGCATGTGTGTGCACGAGAGAGATTTATGGCCTGTGTTTTAGGCTGATTGTGTTCCTGTGTGATTCATTACACGATCCAGTGTACAAGGTCTCCACTATCAGAGAAGAGTGTGTGTGTGTGTGTTTGTGTGTGTATTTGTGTGTGTGTGTGTGTGTTTGTGTGTGTTCAGGCCACTGAAACTAGGAAAACTTTTTTTTTTTTCTCTAATACAGAAGACCAAAGAGACGAAGTGAGAAGTAAAAACTGAGATTCAATTTGTTCTTGTTTCTTCTGAGGAAAATAAAAACAAATTAGAGATTTGTATCCAAAAACATTGTTGAGGTCCTCCCATTTTCTTCACCAGACTTAAAAATTGAATATTTTATCGGAACAAAATATAACCGAGACATTTTGTTACCAAGTGTTTTGCTCTCCAGGTTGCTCTGAGTGAGACAACGTGACAGAATATAAAAATATATAATACGTCCAAGTGTAGCTTTGAGTTGTTGTGAGTTTAAAGTGCAGATAACACTTCACATATGTGGTGAATAGTGGAATCATATATAAATATTTTTGCAAACTCACTATATGCTGCGTAATAATTCAAACCTGCATATGTGAACAGTGGGTTTTGAAATCTATTCATATGAAACTATCAGTGATATACTAGTTAAAATATACACAGTATGTGCTCTTCTGCAACTGAGAGTTTAGCCCTTGTACCCGTATTGATTTCCTCCTTTCCCGTACAACCCTTTACATGTGACATCACCTATAATGCTTCAGTAATCTCATTTTGCAGTAGGGTGTGTTTCTGTTCTCCTATTTGTCATCATCAGACTGTAGTTCATTACGTTGACGTTTCCGGTGTGTGTTCTCACTCCTTCTCTCACTCTCATTCATCATGTTTGTGTTACTATACTTGCAAGGGTCTTTACTGGCAGAGAATATTCCCGAAACTTATTACCCAACCTAAAGGAGCCTTAAACGATTTTCCCATGAACTATCCCGACTTTAACTTCCCAAACATTATGTTTATCATCAGCATGATGGTCATTGTAATGAAATGATTAATTCAGTTCATTTCTTCAGATAAATGTGACACCATTAGTTGTTGCTTTTTTTTCAATATTTTGCAATTCAAATGTGCAATGTTGAATAAACATCTTAAATATTTTTTAAAATCTTCTTTTACTGGGTTTATGAATTATTTGACACACTTTAAAAAAAATAAAAATAAAATAATGTATATATATATATATATATATAAATAAAACATATAAAATATATATATATGTATGTATAGATATATATATATATATTAAACCTGTAACTGTATGGGGAAACTCCTTCAGTTTTACACATAAGAGGTCAGTTTATATGTCTACCCAGCAAATATAAACTCTTATGTCTTTTGTGGCTTTGGAGGAGCTTTGTCAATAATAAAATAATAAGCCCTCATGATTATCTCGACTTAAGATGAAAGATGAAAGGATGCAATCAAGTTGCATTATGGGAAATTTTCAATCCCACATTTTGGGAGCTTGACCCATATCATCTCCCGAAAAATAAGATCTGTCTCCTGTGAGTCCCCCAACTTTGTGAAATGTCCACACTAATTTCCCTGCACTCAGCGAAAAAGAACATGACGTAACGTTTCTGATGAGGATAATAAATAAATATTGATCATAGTGATCACAAACTATAGACAGTCTGTAAAAGTGACATGACACGTTGCAGTCTAGTAATGTGATAATGTACTAAAACACAAGAATAATAACTTTCATTCACGATACAGCACTGTTTCGACTGCTTCGTCTCTTACAAAGATGGTACAAACACACACACACACTCAAATATGTATACGTCATAAATTGCAGGACAAGTACAGTACAGATGATGTGTATTTTCACACAAAATGCATTCTGAACTACTTTTAGTCAATTAGCCTGCTTCAGAGAGGGATGCTCAAACTGCTGTGTCTGCAGGGAAAAATGAGAGGCAGCTTCTCTACGCCTCATTTATTCTCTGTCAACGGTGTGTTTTGGTTTTTACGTTGACCTGCTACAGCAATACAGTGTCCCTCTGGTATGTGGCATTACTATAGGAGTGCTTGATCTGACACGGATAAAATTACAATCCAATCTCAATCCATAACATTAGCATTATAATAGCTAACTGCAGAGGGCCCAGTCTATGAGAGTGCCTGCGTGACAGTTGATGAATTAGCCCACATGGTAAAGCTGACATGTATGTGTAAATAGCCCCAAGTCATTAAGCACTCTGTCACAGGGCATTTTACAAATAGACTGAATGCTTATTAAATGTTCTAATAGTGAAACGATCAGCTGCAGCGAGACTGACACACAGAAACTGATGACTGGAGAGGTGAATGTGAAGTTGGAGAGAACCCAGTGAGAGGATGATGCATGAAATATAAGAGAGATCTAAGGCTGCATATAAATGACCAGCGACTTCACTGAGAAACACTCAGTCTTCAAAGAAAGTCACGAGACATTTGTTATCATAGCTGACTGAGTACTTTCTGATGTGCGAATATTAAATTGAGCTCCACACGAAAATTGTGCAATGTGCACCAGTACAAGTTTTCACTCTTCTTATGAACACCCATCTCAAGACAGCAACGCTGCAGACAAAACTTTGAAGATGTTGTATTGTCCTCCATTCAGGTGGATCCAATTAAAAATCCAATTTTCTAAAAGGCAACAGACATTAATCGGTGTGGCTGCTTTGTCTCATATGGCTGTATATTATAGAGGTTGTGGTAAATACCACCAAAGAAGAATCAATGTAAAGTGACTTGCATGTTAATTATAACTTTCTTTCTTTCTTGTTGTTATATACAAAAGTAATTCAAAAGAATCAGTGATGAGTTTCCCTGTATGGAGATAAAATAACCAAAATAATTCATTCATCTGGAAAGTTATAGTTGAAATGAATGTTGCTCAGGAATGGAGGAGGTGTGGGTGTGAAGGCCGCTCGAGAGAAAGAAGAAGAAGAAGAAGGAAAAATCATCAGATGTGGGCGTATGGAAAGATATGTGTACAGGAGAAGCAGAGATGCTCAGAGAAAAAGAAGTAACTGAATGTGTGAGAATAAAATTCAGAGCTGAGAGACAGAGAGGAGCGATATATAGATATTTCTGTCTCGCTGAGGGCCCGAGAGGTCCTGTTACCGAGCGGGTCAATATCCTTCAGCTTAGCCTTCATATATTACATTTTGATTATGTGGAGGATACATGTTGCACACCAAGAAACAGATTCAGACAGATGTGCACACATAAGGGAACAAAATACAATCACAGCAACTCGCCTGTTGTCCCACTGAGACTAACCAGGCGAATTCATTTTGAAGTTTTGTTTACTGTATGTGTTCTCCCTTGGAGCACAGTTTCTTATTGTATTGTTTTTCTCCTCAGCTTATGGTGATTTATAAAGCCCACCTGCATCTCCCGTTTTACTTCCTTTCACATCTGCTGTCATATCTATCACATGTAAGCCCACTCTGGTGGCAAACAATAGAAACTAAAAGAAAAAAAAGATTTTTCTCATTCTTTACTCGAAACAGAAACTTCCTTAGCAACAAACTTAGCAACAACCTTAGCAACAAAGGCTATTGATCGGACCGAGGGCACCTGATGTCATCATATGAAGGAAGTAGTACAATTTCCAGGTCTGTCACGTGATGCACTGTGACCCAAAAAGTATTTTCCTCAAACAAAATCACGTAAAACAGTCACAGAAAAAAAACAAACGTATTTAATTATGTGAATTTGATCCATTCAATCCAACAGCATTTGGAGGAGCCAACCAGAAGTGGCCGACTCAGCCAGTGGAAGTCTCTGACGTGTTGGACAAGGACTTACATGCTCTACAGGCCAGAAAGTGCAGATTGGTGAGGAACACCACAGAAACATGGCGGTAACATGGCAGACTTTTTGTTTTTGGCTTCTTGAGCCACTGAGCAACTTTCATGAAGTTATCTTTGAATGTGCTATCCAGTTCTCCTTAAACTGACCTAAACAGACCTAAAAGCATTTAGCGCATCCATTACCTCAGTCTTTAACTCAGAGGAGACTTAAAGCACTTGGGGCCAGAGGCAAACAGACTGACTGTGTCTGGAGTCTGAACCCAGATCTACTTCCAGATCCAGGCCATTCCCAGCCGTCTGGCTCTGGCTGCCCACCAGCACAAAGTCCTCCATGCAAACACCCAGATGCTGCAGGCTGTGGTTGCATAGTTAACCAGCAACCTGACTGAAAGAGGAATCTATTTCTACACAATAAAACTGGGACTGCGTGGTGTGGTGATGGGAATCAGGTGATGCACAGTGTGATAGTTCAACTCCTGACCTCCTAAAGATAGTGTGCATGCGTGTGTGTGTGTGTGTGAGTCTTACCCTGGCTTTCATTAAACAGTATTAGACATTAAACCTCTGACTTATCCCAGGAGGCTGACAACAGATTGAGCTGCGAAGATTGCTGTGCAGCATAGTGTGGTGTGCATACGGCCCAGTTTCTGATGCATGACTGATCTATAAATTCACTTTGCACTTCAGGGAGAGAATTTTTAGTGTATTCATGCTCTTCTGGACCACGATTGCCCCCTTGACAAAAGCATCACGCCTCAGTATTTCAGGATGAGTATCACGCTCGCGAAATTACGAAGTAGTGAGAGAATCTAACGCTGATGCAGTGTGCGCAGTGCGAGACTTTTTTTCTTACAGCAACCTTCGCGCAAGGTGAGACAGCATAAAATGCCAAAACACACAAGTGTGTCAAAAGTGACACGAGGTAATATTAATGAGCTATTCAGCTGGCGAGTTTCAAATTAATTTGAGGACACAGCTTTTGTCCCCAGTTGCACAAGCTGTCCCCAATCAACTGGTCTTAATTCCTCGACATCCTCGAGCCAATCAGTCCATGGTTTTTTTTTGTGTCTTTCAAACATACTAAAGGTGATATCGACAACCTGCTGTCTAAACTCCAGAGGCATCCTGTCCTATTTTCTATCTTTATATCAGCCTATGCTTAATGCTTCACATGGATGGAGTCTAATCAACAAAAAAATATTTCTCTGTGGCTAACCTCAGTAAATATGTAGATTAGCTATTGTTTCTCACTGTATTTTCTTCTTTATTTCATTTCCTGACAAACTGAAAACATGATACTGTTTTCTGTCCATATTGTGAACTAAATTGGCATCCACTACTGTAGTGAAAAAAAAGTTTCATTCACCCTCCCCACTCAAAAAATGTGTTTCGCTTATTTTGTTGCTTCATTGTGGTGTTTTAAACTTCAACGCAGAATGATGCAGAGTTTGACACTTGTCAAATTAAAGTTCTGACGATGATGATTTGTGACATCACAATTAGTGATCAGCCAGTCGTCCTCCAGCATGGAGTCATTTTTAAGGATTTTAATGAGATAATTTAACTTTTCGTGTGGAAAGACCACATTAGACACAAATTAATATTCAGTGCAGAGAGTTTCATTCAGATCTTAAAACATGTCTGTAGGGGCTCTTCAGCCATTTTTGAGATAAGTCATTTATTTTTAAGGCAACAAACAAAACAAGACAAATGCTGCTTTATCTGTGTTAGATTCATTGTGAAGTTGGAATATTCACATAAAGATCCAATATTATCTCTCAGCTTTTCACATAAAAAAAAAAAAAAACTAATAAAAGAATATTTGACTGGCCGAGGTTACTTGAACAGAGTCTGGCTTGATAAAGAGGGCTGGACTTCAATCTCAGTGTAATATTGCTTCTTTCATTCTCCTGCTGATAACAATAGCATTTTACTGATGGACTCCATATCATGCATAGTGAATATAAGAGTCTATAAAGTGAATTAATGAGTGACCAGCGACAGGGAAATGGCCAAGAGGAACGTAATGACTGACGTGGGGAAAGTAGGTCACAGGGTATTTTTCTACATCACGTTATCATCCTGCTGAATGCCATCCATCCACCTCCTCCTGTTTCTCTCAAATCTAAAAAAAAAAGAAAAAAAAGGCTGTCTATCTATCTATGACTCTTTCTTAGCTCTCTCTTCCACTACCCATTCATTGTTACCTAATTCCCCCTCTTTGCCTCTCTCTCAGTGGCTTTCTATGTCAGAAAATCCCTTTAACAGAGTGAGGACCTTTCCCTCTTCTCCTCCTCCAGGCATCTAGTTGGTGCAGTTAATGGATAGTTGAGAAATGGCTACAGGCAGCTGTGGAGGAAGGAGGAAGGAGGAGGAGGTGCTGGAGTGGGCTTCTCTTTTGTCTGTAAAATTCTATGGATAGGAGACAGGCCAAATCACATCACAGCCCTTTAGAAAAGCTCTGGACACATTTTCATACTCCAC
Organism: Pampus argenteus; assembly: GCA_036937835.1. Lineage (NCBI taxonomy): Eukaryota > Metazoa > Chordata > Actinopteri > Scombriformes > Stromateidae > Pampus > Pampus argenteus. The sequence continues at coordinate 18,400,668 of CM072861.1, read as the reverse complement.
ACATGCTGAGATATGCTCTATTGAATTTGGTTTTCTTGGCTATAAAAGCTATGAATCTTAGTTTAAGAAGTCAAACTGTCTAATATGATAGCTTCATTCAAACAAGGTTTTCCTTCAGAGAAGAGGCACTGTAGACGGTGGAGCCTTTCTAATGTGACAGGAACCTTTAAGAGACCTGGCCCACATGCTCACTGTTTTCTCTCTCTGTCTCCGTCCTCCCTCATCTCAGTTTTTCTGCTTCTTCTCTCTCTTCAATAGGCCATTTTAGATTTTCCCCGTCTGACAGCGCTCTGAAGCCTTCCTCCCTTTTCTCTGCCTTTCTCTTCCTTCTCTTGCTTGCTCCCATCATTACTGCCGCTCTGTGGTATTGGAGCTGGCTTGTTGCCTCCTCTACTCCTTGTCTGTCTGGGTGCTGATCTAATGGTTAAATAATGACTACACATCTCATCTTTAATGGCTGGGCTTGATAAGGGTTTAGAAGTCTCTGTAATCTCTCTCTGGGTCCTAATTGATTTCTTGAATACGAGACCTAATAAGATCCAGGGGAATAGTCATTATAGGTGTGTGAGACTGGGTGTTGTCTCTCCCTTAATGAGGTCTCTTATAAAACAAAGAAAGCAATTACACTAACTAAGGTAAGAGTATACGTCTCCGCAAATGTGATGTGATGAAACAGGCATAGCTTATGTTGTGCAGGAATGCAGGAAACTGTAAAGCTCATGCACAAATAACACATCCAGCTCCTTTAGCAATCACAGTTTAAAAAAGCATTATTTATATTGTTATTTTATGTCATTTTAATACAGAAATACAGTAGATGATCTTACAATCTGAGAACCCATCTGTCTGATGACAATTTAGCTTATGGGGTGAAACAGCCAAGCAAGCGGGTATAAGAATAACACATAACGGATATCCAGGTCAAGACTTCCTTTTCTGTTTTCCTGTCATTATTAACAGTCTGATTAGGGAATTGAGACACTCCAGACAACACTTTGGCTAATCTGTATAAACAGATAGATGCATTTGAATGCAGAGGCATTTTTAAAAAAAGGTAATGAAAAGCTGATGATGGCCAATGGGTTCAGAGATTGCTGACAATGCGTTCTGCGTCTTTTGTTTGGACTATAAACGGACAACCAGAACGCTTCCGGTAACAAAAAACTTTTGCATTTATACGCAGATATGTGTTTATAGAGATTAGTGAATATGGGAAACTGAGAAAAAAAAAACATTCAGCAAGAATCTAAACAGTAAAAGGACAACAAACAGATGAGATTAGCAAGAAGTAAACAACAACAAAAAAAGAATGTAAATCAAAAATGTGGTGTTGTTTACAACTGGATTTCTATTTACAATGTTTACACTGACTGTACCAAACAAATACAAATAAGAACAGGACAAAAATGGTGGGGGTGCCAAACAAAAAAAAAGCTGGCAATAATACAAAAATCATCCTGACGAGATTTACTCACCAAACGAAATCCAAACCAAATGCCTCACTTATCTATAAAACTCCCAGTTTTAAAGGATCATTCCATCAGATGATCAGACTGCACTTATTTGGAAGAATATTACTAATTCTAAACAGGGTTTGTGTATGTAGTGTTTATACAATAAAAGTGACAAAAGTAAGTATGCTTAAAGGTGCCAGTATGCATATTAAATGTGCTCATATTTGTCTGTGTTGTTGGATGATCTCAGAAAACAAAATGTTTGGGAAACTGTATGTGAAATTAATCTTTCCATAGTTGTATTTTGATTGTTGTAATTGCCATATTGTATCTGATTACTGTTAGTACAAAACAAAAGAAATACTTTAGATTTTACTAAAATTAGTATACAGTACATACTTTATGTTTTAATGTTATCAATTGTGACGGAGCAGCGCCGTCACTGACTGCGGCCAGCGCACACACACGCAGCGCATACACACAGACACACACACACAAACACAACCACCACATCTTCCCCATTCCCTTCTGCTCCGCGCTAAACAGAACATAACAAAACACACATCCCTCTTCCCCTCACCGGACAAAAGCACAGCCAAGGGTGCACACTTGGCAGCGCTAATTCAATATTCATACACGTACAGATGATCACTTACTGGGTGTGTGGAAATACGCCGCCACCGCTTACCTGTCCGCTTCCGGCGGAGAAACAGGGCGTACGTATCACCGTCATTATATAGGGGGATGACGCGCATAATTAGACACCAGGTGATGCGGAGAACTATGTGTTTTTATAAATGTGAACATACAGATATAATTTTTATACAATTATTGTCATTATCACTGTGTATGAAATGGCCGTCATAATGGGGGAAAAGAGGTTTATGTTGGTTTTTAGAAATGTAGTAGTCCGAGTGGGAGGGGCTAGCACTATAAAAGGGGCTGCCTGGGCCCTAATCAAGGGAGGGTGTGGTTAGTGGCAAAGGAGGTAACAGTGGTCGATTTGTGGTTAGTAAGCTGAGTTATTGAAGAACTTGTTTTTTTCGTTTTCTTGTTTGTTTTCTGAACTTATATTTTGAACATTTTTGGTTCATTCGCTTTGTTTTTTTTTTTGTTTGTACATATTTGGCACTGTACATATTGCACCTGGTGAAGTGGAGAATAAACATACAAAACATCACCTTCCGACTTAGCCTGGATTTTTGGAACAAAAGAACGAGGTTAGCAGAACCACGTCGCTACATCAATATTGATATGCAGTTATGGACAGAGAGATAGTAGGCAAGCAAGAGAGAAAGATAAAAATAATAATAATTAAAAAAAAAATAACAAGTGAGATGTGGCAACTCTCCTGTAATGAGGCTGTAAAGGCAGATGACAATTTTTACTCAACAATGTTCTCATCCTAAAAATAGTTTAAAGAGGAGTCGCCTTCTTTGTCGTCTCTCTTAATTCTCATGCTCAAATTCTAAACTGATCCTCCTTTATATGGAGAAGCAAATTAACACCCCGCTCCCGCCCTTTGAATAAGAATATTTCAATTGTTCTGGCCGGGCACATTTCCACATCTCCAAATCTTCAAAAAAAAAAGCCTGCTCATGAAGACGGAGTGGAACTGGAGGAGGAGAGAGCAGGCAGTCATATGTGTAAACGAGTGAGGCGGTGAGAGACAGAGACGGAGAGGAAAAGTATTATATTCAATAATTTGATTTTATGTGGATACTCTGTAAGCTTGAATGAGCACATTTCCTGTCATTGTGTGAGAGAATTTAAGGAGCATCTGATGAATGTGGGCCTATGCAGCAGCAGGTACATTAAAAGAACAGTCTGCCTATTAAATCTTCAATTTATGGTCTTCCTCCTCACTCATAATCACATCTTGTAGAGGACTCTTTCTGATTATACCTGGATACATGAAAGGAAAGGAGTGATAATGGTTTGGGAATTATGTGTGACTGATGGAGTATTGGTTTTCTTGTTGTGCACCATAAAATCCTCTCATATCTTCCACAGGAATTTGAATGACTATCCAGAGAAGGAAGCGAACAATTGCACTGTGAATCTTTCATTATTGTCATATGTAGCAGAAGTCTCCTCTGAGCCTGAATTAAAGAGCAGGCAATCTTTCTATAGATAGCAAACGTCTGTGCCTGCAGGGCTGGAAGTGGTAGGTGTGCGCGCGCGCGCGCGCACACACACACACACACACACACACACAGAGAGAGAAGAAGATAGTTGAGTATGTGATCATCAGCCCTCCCACTTAGGGAGACAGCGGTGTAAAACAGAGACACACAGCATATGCCTCTAGGTCTTCTCAGTGTTACTTTCACCCTGCTTCACTTTTGCTTTCTACTGTATGCCTCTTCTGTAGTTTACCGCTCTCCGTCTCTGTACGCCGACTACAGCAACAATGCTGCAGAAAACAGACACATAACAAGAAAACAGGCAGCTGAGATAACAAACAGCAATCAGCTTAAAAAGACGTGACATTTTTTTATCATCACTCCAACTTTTAACCAAATAGCAAATATTTGCTTATTTTAGTGTCTGGCCATTAAATCCCAAGCAGCATGCCAGGAATTTGGATACCCTTCCTCAAAGGCTTCCTGTTGTAACAGTTGGATCATTAATATTCAGCTCAAGATGTCAAAATGACCAAAATGAGAACTGTTTCTATTGTAGCTACTCTGCTGCAGCATCTTTACAATCTGTGTGACAGAAACGATCCACACTTTCTGTAGCTGTTATAACATATATATTCGTTCTTCTTCATACAGTAGGTGTGTGATACAGTATAAACCTGAGGTTAAAATCGAAATGAGACAGAAGAATCAATTTACAAGCAGCAAGACGTGTTTTTCACTTGTTGTTTGGCTGCTGCAGCCTTACGTCTCCATGAAGTATGCGTGTGTGTCCCGGATAATGTCCCCTATAAAGATGCAGTCATATTAGTCGTCCAAGTTGATCAGTTGAACAGTCAAAATTAATCAGCAACTATTTTGATAAGTTTGTTTTAATAATTGTTGCTGGTTGCAGCATTTCAAATCTTAATCTTCAGATCTGAAGTTTAAAGATTAAGTTTTTCACAACATTAAACTGATTATCTTTATATTTTGGACGGCTGATCGGATAAAACAAGACATTTGAAAACAATTATGAATCATTAGTTACAGCCCTATTTTGAAATACAGCAACATCGCTGAAAGGAAGACAGTTGAGATTAACATGAAAACATTACATGGTTATTTAGATTACATTTCAAACATATGTAAGGTTTGTACATGACAACAACGACAAAGGGACGCCCCGGTTAAATTGCTGCTTTTTTCCCAGATCACAGCAGTTACTTTTTAATTGTAATGGATCGAAATGATGGTCAAAATTACAAAAAGTACGACCCCCAAGTTATAATAAACCATCTTTTTCCTTTGAGAGAAATTCGGGTCCACAGTATAGAGCAGCAGTGGCTCTTTGTGTCTGTTAAAGTAATGAAAGCCAGGCACAGCTCCCGTCTGTTTACGGTGTAAACAACGCAGAAACGGCCTTCTTCCACTGAGAGAGGGGGATGGGAGCCTGGCAGCTCTGACAACAGAAACTCACCTACAATACACGCACACACATGCCACACACACCATCACTACAAATACAATCATCACCACCCGTGGAGTCGTTATGATCAGTTTCCCACTTTCTGTTAAAAACCCTCTGTGCTATGTAAAAGCACAGAGTTGCACGAGTTTTCATCCACAAAACAACACAGTCTATCTACATTGTTTCATAAAGCCACACCAACTATGCAGCTCATAAATACACATATCCCTGTTTATCTGCAGCAAAACAGCCCTCGGTTCCGCTATCTCAGTGTGTATCAGTTGTATAAATAAATAAATATGAGCTTTCTCTGAGCTTATAAATAGAAAAGGACCCGAGGTAAAAGTTTATGTCTTACTCATGCAGCTTTAAGACTTTTGCTAACTTGGATAGTGTACACACGCAGTGCTGCCTTAGCACAATCACGCGCACGCACACACACACACACACACACACACATACATAAAGGCCAAGAATTATAAGATTTCTATGTATTCATTTACATGAAGAGATATTTGATTGTCCCAAGTCTGTATGACAACATCAGGGTGCACAGAGGAAGGTGACAGCTCATATATGTAATCCACCCTGTTGACCTTTGACCCTCACATTGGCTTACTCCCACCATCCCATTGTTTGCTCTCCCAGACCCAATCAGTCATCCCAGGACCCGTCTCCCACGGCGACCCAGGGCTGGCCAATGAGCCCAAGCTCTGCCGGCACTCTGTGCAAACTGGACGTGTTTCAAATGCATACACATTCTGTGGGCCTGGGAGCCAACACTGTGAGCCCAGATCGTCCTGTTTAAACAGCCAGACAGCCGGGCATGTCCTTACTCCTCACAAGGGTGTGGAGAAGAAAAGCTGATAATCTCTGCAATTCCTAGGGTGCAATTACATCAGATTATATTTTCATTTTTTTTAGTCCTGTTGTTTATTTTATTTTATTTATCTTTTTTTCCCACCATGCCTTTTGAGGGCACAGTGTGCAGCAGAGTGCAGTGATATGTTGTCTCCTTCACTGATATCCTCCCATCCTTTCTTCCCTCCTCCTCTTTACTCTTTGTATCTGTCTTTCTGTCTGTTCTACCAGCCCTTAGCTCCACCCCCCACTATGCATGCACTAAGTATGCAGATACTTCAAACAACATGTTACTTTTCAAAGAGATCTTTGGAGGAGGGCTCCAACGAAACCCTGAATAAGTTATCAAGTTATCGGCAGCATTTTTCCCTTTACCCTCCATTTTCTCGTCATGTTTGCTTGTTCTGTTTCTTTCTACTCTTTTGGAAAAACAATTTCATCCCGCTTAGCTTTTCTTTTCACTCTCATCATTTAACTTTATTATATTTATATTATATTTACTTTGTTTCTGTATCTTCCCTTTTCTCTCCTGTTTGTTTCCATCATTTAACTCCTTATTCATCTGTAATAATTGCTTTTATTCCCTTCCTTGTCTCGCAGATTCCCTCCTCCTCTCCTCACCAGGAATCTGACAGTCGGACACACTGATAACAGCTTAGCTCATAGCTCAATAAAAATCTCTTTCCCTGTATTTCATTTTCATGTATACATATAATACATGCATCAGCAGCTCAGGGCTTGCAGTCAGTTAGACAGGCAGGTTGGTTGTTAAAGGTGTTATTCCTGAGCGCTCTTTCCCATCCTATCTACTCTAAAAGAAGTTGTTCCCATGGTAACTCTGCCCGATCTGTTAATTGACTGTCAAAATGTGTGATGAAAAAAATCCTGCAAACAAATATACATTGTCATATTACTGGGGTAGATAATCACATCACACAGCTGCCTCAAGAGACGGTAGTAAGAGCTATCTAATCAAAATGTTAATGATTTGAGCAATAATGAAACTGTAGAGCCTGTGGACACTCACACACAGGCATGAATGTGTCAGAAGGTTTTAATTGAGGACGTGTGTAGTGAAGGAATGGTTTAAAAAAAGGAATATAATCCAATTTAGCATGGCAACAACATAACCTACCCATACAGAGATACCAATGACGCACATCTTCAGTGTATAAATTCATGTGGGATTGTTTAAGAGAAGAGAAAGAGAAAAAAAGAGTGTGTGTCTGTGTGTGTGTGTGTGTGTGGGGGGGGGGGGGGGGGGGGGTGTGTGTTAGAAGACACCTTGTTTATATTCTCAAATAATCCAGTGTGGTGAGTGAAACCTTGAAACATGACACTTGTTTAAAATGGATGAGAGTGATTCAGAAGCTCAGATGCTTCATGACATGAAGACCTATGACTCTGCTCACCGGGGTCGAGGTCGACCTCTGGATTAGAAAACAAAGTTGGGGGGCCAACCCTGAACAACAGAAACTGAAACACTACACCTGTATGTATACAATACATTGAAGCAATAAATTGATTTTTATTCCCCCTATAGAAATGTGAATTTAAAAAGTTGTTTACTGGTTTATTGGCTTCAAACTAATTGTGACGTTACAAATTTAAACTCAAATTTCCCCTCTCCAGCAGATGAATGTATCTAGTATCAAACTCTACACATACGTCATTGTGCACAGTGTGTTACTGTGTTTAGTACAAAAAAAAAAAAAAAAAAAACTCTGTATCTACGATATCACTTAATTGTGATTTATTGGACTCAGTTAAATGTATTGAAACACAATACTTGAGCCTGAAGTCCTTAAAGTTCTCAGGAAAAAAATGGAAATTTGAACATTGACATTTCCATTACAACTGGGCAAACTCAATGATCATTTGATATGATCGAGAGAACCACAATAGCTGCTAAATGCTTGTTTGATTGTTTTATCACCTAAATATATTGACTTTAGTTTCTGAAGCTCAGAAGCTATTCTTTAAATATAAATACAATTAGAAAAAAAAAGCCAAAAATATTTTTTTACAACATGAAAAACATAGCAAACACGTTTCACATCATCAAAGGCAGCCTCTATGCTACCAAGGTGACTGCAGAATAGGAAACCATGGTTATCTTAATAAAACGTGTACACATTAAGGAAATAGTATGTAATCTGCTCAGTTAGCAATGTAGCTTTAAAGCACAAACCCAGAGCGAGAGAGGGAGAGAGAGGTTGGGGATCAGGAGAAAAAGACGTTTTAATCTTTAAAAAACACACACTTGCATGCAGGAATTCGCCCTGACCGTCTAAGTTGCTGAATAACTGTCTGACTTGTCAAACATCAACAGCCACATGTCCCCTGTTTTTTCTTAAGTGATGCATTTGTATCCTGGACTATATGCGCATTATGCCTCTCTATAACCATGCAGCAGTTCAAAGACATGCTGGCTGTGTGTTGCCCCGGGAAGCTTTGCCTGTTAAGCAGACCCCGTCTCTTGTTAACAAGGGCCCTCCTCAATTACTCTCCATCGAGACACTTGCTAAAATAGCCACAGAGTCCTTCCTCTCTCCTCCCTCCCTCCCTCCCTCATCCATCCACCTTTATTATTTAGAATCACAGGGATCTGTGTTGCCATGGATTCCGTCGTCATGGCTACAAACAACTACGCAGATGTACAGGAAGTGAAGGAGGACGAAGGAGGAGGGAGGGCGAGGGTGATGAGGGGTCTCGGAGGAAGCTTAACCTCTGCGTGGCGTAGATCCAGCTGTGATCCGGTCGTGACGTTAAGGATCGAGAGGGTAAAGACGGCATCTTTTTTTTTTTTATTGACATATGAAGGCCAGGGGAAAGTGTCAGAGGGACATGAGAACGATTGAAGACAATGTCTGGTATTCTTTCTGTTGTTCCTGCTGTCTCAAGCATGAACATGTCAAAGCATTTTCTAACTTCACCTTGAACAACACAAACATCTTAAAGATATCTTACAATCAACTTCCTGTATCAGTTTATGATGCCACATAGAGGACTTTATGAAAACGCCGCCCACATTTAAAATCCTGCCCTGTATATCTACAAAAGGATAAAACGGATGAAATTCCCTCTGTCTCTGAAGCCTTGAAGGGCACAGAGTGATTTACATAGAGTGGAGCTTTATCAGTGTTGACAGATAACTGACAGGAATGAAGTTTGCAGAGCATCCTTGATATGTGAAGCATTGTAGTGTCACTCCAAACGTCCTGCTGGTGGAACACTTTGTTCTCAGTAGTGTAAATGAGTCCTGTTAAAGTGAAACACTCATATAGCACGCATGGTTCAAAAACAGTTTGAGAGACACACCACTTCCTCACACTGTTAAGCCATTTGACTGGAAAGTGCAGAAACATGTATTGATCATTCCTCTAGACAAGAGGAAGGGCCTTTAATAGTGGTTCCTCCATAACATGATCCTAATAAGGAAGCTCTTCACCGGGTTCTTGGATAGATTATAGCCGATCGATAACCCACACCGCCAAAAACCAACCAACTCGCTCAAATCCTCAAACACGGATCAAAATATGAACCTTAAGGAAAAAGCAGATTCAATAATTACATTCATTTGGATTCAGTGCAGTATGAATGAAAAGCTAATGCGTGCAAAATAAATCATGTAAATATGATTACACTGAAGCGGCATCATTGTCTTTAAAATAAATGTCTGTAATGGTTTCAAGGTACACCGCCCATTTAAAGTAGAAGCTCTTCATAAAGGTGTCTGTAGCTCCACCTTGTGGTTTGAAAGACTCACTGAGCATTGCAGCTGTGTTAGTGCGTGTGTATTTAGCCGGTTACATGTTTTAACCTTTTTCTCCCTCTCTGCCTTCTTCTCATGACAAACTGCTCCTGCCATCAACCAGAATCAACCAGAATCAACCAGAATCCCCTCCTGCTCCATAAAGCTGCAGCCTCTCTTGAATTGATTAAACCAAGTGATGATGTGATTAGTCACCTGGCTCCTGTTGATGGCAGCACTGGTCCGGTGCAGAGCAGCTCTCACACACATGAGATAAATGCTCTGTAGTAGATTCACGGGGTGAACTCAATGACTCAGTTGAAGTAATACACCAAGGCCAGTCGTATGCAACCTGGAAACTTATTTTTTTACAGATTTGATTCAAACTTTATGTAAAATCTTTACATTTGTGCTTCTTCGGCAGATTTCGTTGCATAAATATTGTGCATAGATTATGGGGTTTATTGTGTGTGTTTCTCACTTTGTACCCATGGCCACCGTCTATTTCTGTGGTTGCAGTTATGTGACTGTCTTTAGGAATGAGCCAGAGTATATTACACCCGGGGCCCTCCCTCAGAAGCTGTGCAGCTGATGTCAGTCTTGCTTAAAGACACACACAGAGTCCATGTTGGCTACGCCCACACTACAACCTGACAACCATTAGGCAGCAGCGTCAGGGGGCACAGCAGAGAGCCAGCCAAAGGGGAGGAGGGCTCTTACACCTTCCTCTCCCCACCACACATCACCTCTTTCTTGGCACAACCGCCAGGGAGGCTCTATAGCACGCTCACAAATCCACAATCTAAGGCTCCCAGAGGAGGGGAGGGCAGTTATCTAAGACTCTCAGCACCACATGTGCCTGTTTGGATCATGGAGCTGCACTGTCTTCCTGTTGAGACCCCTACCACAGCCAGCTCCTGCTCCACGGATCCCCTGTACGACAACTGCCCACCTTTTGCCCAGCGAGGGAGGAATAGGGAAAAGGAAATGGAGAGTAGAGTTCTGTGCCCTGCTGTAACCAGACTCCCAGGCCCCTGCAGCCCTCTGCCTGGTCTGGCCCCAGTTGTGGCTGAGGTTCCCACACTAGCTGGTGGGGGAAGAGGGCCTGGCACATGGCCAGATCACAGCTACTGCAGCTGGAGAGGAGGCTTGGGAAGACAGGGCTTGGGACCAGAGCTGGGTCCAGGCATGAACAGAGCACAAGGAAGAGAGCAACAGGGAGACCAGGGGAGTAGCTGGGGAGCAGAGCACAGAGAAGGGGACAGAGCTCATCAGAACCAGAGCCCCAGCCCATCACAGAGCGAGGAGCATCGGAGTGCTCTGTCTCTTTATGATAACCTCCCTCACGCTGTCTCCCCTAACAGCCTTCAGGACGTCTTTGACATGGAAAAAAGCTTCCAGGAGCACTTACAGGAACAGATGTACCAAGCATGGGCCCCTGAGCAGCTCCAGGGACTAATGGAGGATGAGGGCATGAGTGAAGAGAAGAGCCCTTGGTCTTCCTGTGAGATCATTCTGACTGAAAGTGGCTCCTTCAACCAGGACCAGAATCCAGACCAAGAAAAGGAGCATGAACAGGAGCCTGAGCTGGACTCGGGATCCTGTGGATTTCAGCAGGGGGACCTGATGTTGCATCCCCAGTTGCCCCCACGTATGTCACCTCCTCAGCCACAGCATGCAACAAATCCCCATCCTGAAGCCCAGCACCAAGAGCACTCACCCTGGACTCCTAAGGTGCCCCCTCCCGTACCCTTGGCAGACCCCTCCGCCAGTGCACTTCGCAGCCTCCTCACCAGCCTTCAACAGCAGATAGTCAGACAGCAGGAGGAGTATGAGGCACGAATAATCAGGTAATGTTTCCACTTTAAACTACACAGCTCACATAATCACTTCACAGAGATTAGGCACACCATGTAAAAGACAAAAAGGAATGCCTTAAATGTCACAGGCTTACACTCTTGGCTTCAATATTACATTTTCACTTCACTGACTTGAGTGTGAACATTTTCTAGCCCCTTTGTGTATTTCCAGTAAAGGGAAGCACAATGTTCCCAGGCCCAGGAAGTCTGTGTGTCCAGTCAGCTGTGCTGCTCTGGTCACTCAGTTAACCCCGAGCTTCACCTTATATCCTGTTGAGTTCACAGCGCACCAACAACTGTTAATAAATTCCTTCTGACTTTCCCATGACCTGCAATCTTGCAAACATTGGCTATTATTTTCTATTCTGTGTAATTTATGCTGGTTTTGATTCCAGTTTAGAGCTAAAAATATACCATATCTATGTGAATGCTCCATATGTGTGCTCTTTTGATCACAGACAGATTTGGATGTTTTGTAGAGTTTAACTTGGAAAAAAAGGTCTATGCAGTTGACCTATAGGAACAGTTCATGGCACCAGGGAGAGAGCTAATTTAAGGGGCCATGCTGCTGACCTAGACACAACACATACCCCATTTATTACTGATATAGATAGAGCAAGTCTCAGGGTAAGGTCAGACATTGGTAGTCATTGGCAAGGACAAGAGGAAAAATTTAGCTTGACATAAGAGGTCATAAGAAGAAAAAGGAAATGAAAGATTTTCCAACATTATCAAGAATAATTCATATCATTTCTTATAAATTTACCAAAACCAAACAACCTTTAAATCCATTTTCAATCACTCTAAGCCATTGGTAGAATTTCACAATTCAGTTTCTACTTTTTACATTCAACCACTAATTATGAAAATGTTTTTTCTCTTTTCCTCCCCATGTCTTTAACCGCAGCTTAGAGCAGAGAAATGAGGAACTGCTGGTAGAGGTTGTTCGGTTGAAAACCAACCTGGCACAGCAGCGGCACTGGTACCGGACTGTGCAGGCTAAGATTGTGGAGTCTGAAAGGGCCCGAGCTGATGCAGAATTACGCAATTCGACGCTGCAGAAAGACATGGAGCAGTTCTTTGACACCTTCGGGGAACTCAACAATGAGGCCAAGAAGACGGAGTACATCGTAAAAAGCTTTTGAGAAAGAATATGTGGCGTGTGTGATGATATGAACAGCGAGTGTGCAACGTGTAGGAATAAAGGTACAGAGAATCATATAAAAATATTAAACAACATAAAGGAAAGATAATGAATCACTGATGAATCACTGATGTCCACTTTTATTAGTTGCGTACGGGCAAAAGATGTTGGCCGAGTGATAAGATTGTGATCATTGCAATCACACAGGACATCTCAGAAAATAAAAGGAGAAACAAACGGGACAAAAATGTGAGATGTACAGTGTGTACAATGGAGTTTTTTTTCTTAAAAACATGATGAAACTAAGATGTTCTGAGCATTATAATGCTCAATCCTTATCTGATATTTTTTTTTGGAGGGAACTGGCCACTCCTTAGGTCATTTAAGGCATGACTGAAAGAATAATAATGGTTTTTAAAAGGAAAATATAAAATATAACATGGTGCTTTAGTCTTCAGTGTCTCCATAATGCCATATTTTGCATGTCCATCACACTGTGCAATCAGTTTTGCAAAAAGCAACTCCACAGTCTGTTTCATCCTCACGTTTTCCGTCTGTAGGGTTCAGATTTTGATTCAGGACTCCACTGTCACATCCTCATTTCTAACCACAACATGTCTGCATGTCAGTTAGGCGACTTCCTCCATAGACTTTACAAAACTGCTGTCTTTAAGGACAATTTAAAGGAGATAATGAAGGAGAGTGCTGCACAGTACATTTTGAACGCGTACACACATATAGGCTTACAAGGCAAAAAATAAAAAATAAAACATCCCTCACACACACACATCCCTCATAACCAACAACATCAAGGTACTGTAAGTAAAAGAACTGCCCTGAAAGGATTTCTCTTTATAATAAGAACTACAATATCTTAAAGGCATCTTTAATGCCTTCATGCAAGTTAAACACCAGTATTTGTGTTTTACTGCTTTTACACGAACTACATGATGTCTGATTCATGGCTGATTTTGTTAACGTCCCTGTACTAATGGAATGGTTTAGATATGGAGTAGCCCATGCACTTTTTTGTCAATAAAATACTTCGACAAGAGGCTTGATTTTCAAGGGCCTCGGCGTGATTGTGTGCAACATTTTGCAAGAACAGAAAAATAAATATCACATGTATCTCTTAAATTTGAAGGATTATGATGTTCTTTTGATATACACATCGATATTAATCAGTACCTTATGTAAAATGGGGTGATTGTGATACACAGTTCTACAGATACGTTGACTTTAAGAAAACAAACACTATTTGTGACGAAACAGCCACTATAAGTGTCAGATCATGACATCTTTACATATCGTACATTAAATAAAAGAAATAAAACTGGAACACTGCAACCACAACTTCCCCATGCAGTCAGGAGTAAAAGCTCAAAATCCACATCACACAAGCCAATTAGTAATTATAAAAAACAAACAAACAAACAAAAAATACCCCTTGTGCAAAAAGCACCATTGAGGGGATCTGCAATACTGCTAGCTAGAGAGATAAAGTATTGATCAAACTTGGTTGGTTGGTGCAATCGTCTTATGTTAAGCTTTTGTTCGTTTTGGTGTAACATGCATTAGAGCAGCTGCAGCTGTGGTCTTTGTTCAGTGTGTGTCTGCTCAGATATGATGACAATAACCTCTGGTCTCAACTTAATATTCCCTAAAAAAATAAAACTATTAAAATACAGGCAACAAACAACGATCCCCCACCTACTCCTGGTAACCTGAAAATCAATATTTATGCATACATCATTTATACTTGAAATCATCATTTAAACAATATCCACAAAGCAGAAAATGATAAACCTTTGACCCAACAGACAGTATAGCTTTGACCTCTAGGCAGCGGTCCAAAATAAGTTGAGGAGTATCAACAAGATCCACTAGATCACACGTAAGAAAAAGAAAATAGAAAAATAGACCTATTCATTGAGGTTGAAAAGAAAGAAGGAAAACACAGAGAACAAAACTGGGCGGGATGCGGGAGTAAACGGGAAGAAAGGAAGGTGATGTTGATTGATATTTGGATATTGTAAATGTGTGTGTGTGTGTGTGTGTGTGTGTGTGTGTGTGTCGGGGAGGCTGACGCAGGCAGACACACGTGGCCATGGATTGTGTTCACTGACTCTCATCCAGCGGTCCCGTCAGTGTGTCGATGCTGCTGCTGTCTGTGTCCGAGGCCAAGGTGTGCTCCGTGGACATAGAAGAGATGTCATTGGCTGAGGAGGACTGAGAAGCTGAGCCGGACACCACATCTGATACATGACATGCACACAGGTGGAGAAAGTTCAGGTAGCTGCATAGTTCATGAAATTAGTCTTAGTCACCACTCATTTGGTTCACAATATGGCAGATAATGAATGTAGATGGTAGATGTACACACCTGACCAGTCTTCTTTCATTAGACCGTTCTTGTTCCTCTCCTCCCAGTCAATCACCTCTTCATAAATGAGTTCTGAGGAGAAATACAAAATGTTAGGTGTCATAATAGTGTGCTCTAACTGCACTGCTGTGATGTTTCTCTAGAGGGCAGCGGATTCTACCTTTCCATTGCTCGATGGTGTGCTCTCTCTCTTCTAGCTGCTTATCTGAAATCTGGGGAGGAGGCTGTTCAACAAAGAAAAATACATATATTACAGAAAGGTCACACAGAGTTGCTGCAGTGATAAAGAGTTACGCCACTGAAGTTTCCTCACCGCGTCAGCCTCCGCAGGGTCGTACCACACGTGAATGTAGGGGTGGTTGAGAGCTTCCTCTACAGAGATACGGCATTCAGGATCAATGACCAGCATTTTTGACAGCAGGTCCCGTGCTTGACCTGCTGTTATAGCATCAGAGGGAAGAGCACTGTTACTTCGGAAAAAAAGACTATGAAACCATGTCATTTAAATAGTCTTTATGAGAGATTTCCCCTCACAGTGTTGGGTAACATCTTTGGTAATGTCAGGATTTATTCTCTTGTTTCAGTGATGTGATCTCTAAATGCCACAAATTAGGACAGAAAAACTCTGTCTCTGCATTGTCATTTTCTGGACTAGTTGTATAAGAGGCTCTGTTTCAGCCTCTGTGTCCCTGCAATTTTCAGGAAATGTCTCATTACGTCAGTATACTGCAGACAAATACTTCACTTTGATCCCTACGATCGTTCTTAAAGACTAGGTCAGGACCCACAGGTTGGATTACTTGCGTTGCCAAATAATTATGAAAAATGTCTTCCCTGCCTTTTATTTAAGATGCACATCTGCAGTATACCAGTTTCTGCCATAATAATTAACAGATTCTGCAGCCAGCCAAAAGAAATGGATACTTGGCTAAGAAAACAGAAAGGCCCAGCTAAAGACCAGACTACGGCTGACGTTAGCCAAACTTCCACCAGTGAGGGAAGCCTGAGGATTGATGTGAACCGACCCGTGTTTGGCTAATAAAAAACAAAGGCCAAGCTAAAGACCGCTTCTACTTGTTGTGATAATAATCCTCAATATAAGGATATGGAAATGGTAGTAAAAATGGTCAGGAATATTCATTTACGCACAAATTTGCTCTTCTCACTGTTTATTGATAAGGCCTATTGTGAATTGAGTCACAATGGTTTGTCTTTTTTAAAAAGTGGGTCTTCAGATAAAAAGTTTTAGAAACACTGATCTATGCATTGTGATTTTGAACTAAATAATCAGACATTCTTCTAAAATATATCATATAATATGCAGTTAAAATGAATTAACCAAGTGTCCAAAATACTTACTCTTAAGCTTGTCGTGTTCTGAGTCAGAGGGAAAGGCCCAGTCCGGGAAAAGCTCTGCGAAGCTGACGCCCGGATACTGAGGCTTGTTCATCACATAGTTCCTCACAGTCTCCATCAGACGGTTCATAAACTCCAAACTGGGCGTGCCCAGAACCTCAATCACCTTGTTCCACTGGTCAATGTCTGGACAACACGCTTGTTATGGAGAAATACTGCCGCATTATGGAGATGAATGTATGTAAGAAGATGAAAAGGTACGAAATCCAGAGGCAATTATGTGAAATAGCATATATACATATATGTGATAAATGCTAAATAAATACTGATATGTACAGTCAAGACTTACAAGTGCAGTAAAAGGAATAAGCAATCTATCCTAGAAATGCATGGCGCCCTGCATTCATCTGCTGCTACTCAGGTGTAAATGGACAGTGCTGCTGAAAGGAGGTGATGAGTGAAGGGGAAACCAAATCAGAAACAGAGACACAGCCCATATAAATGCAAATGATTTAAAAATCACCTCAATTTGATTCCCTCTATCAATTAAGGTATTGCAGATATCTGAATAACAGCTGTGATGATTATTGAAGGGGGCTGGAAATATACATAGATCTCTGTTCAAATCTTCAGTGTTCCTGTTAAACAGATAATGTTTAGAGGGCATAACCAGGAACTGTCTAGACATACACGTGTAGTAAAAGAACCATTAGACAAGAAAACTGTGAAGATGAACGAGATGTGAAAGATGGAAGGAGAGGCAGAACGGACACTGTGAGAGCAGTGAAGGATACGGTCGGTGCCCTGGAAGATGACGCTGCCTTTTACCATCTCTCCCATGATACACCCCACTGACCAGATGTCCACTGGGAACAGAGAACACACAAGCAAACACAAACACATGCACACAAAAAGAGACAGACACATACATACAAGGAGACAAGATATTCAATAAAAAAGATCACATAACATCAACCGCATAATAATAATTCAAATGCAAAAAAATAATGACGTATATAGACTGCATAGATGGGCTACATCCTCCATGGTTTAAATTTAAATGACAAACATTGAATTCAGAACACTAGTGCTCTGTATTTTTTTTTTACATCCTCCAGCTGTGCTATGGCCTGCTGCTTTCATCATATTCATCTTCAGACTGGCTTTCTTTTCTCTCTCTGGCCTGGGAACCACACAAAGCCTCCCAAGCCTTTCTCCTCGGCTCTGCTTATCAATTTACACAGCTGTTGTCGAGACTGTGTGTGCTTAGCACAGTAGGATGTAGTTTGTTTCTATTTCTCTCTCTGAGTTTGGCATAGAACGTGTGTATGTGGCAAACAACCATTAACTCATCTCTTCCCTCTATTTCAGTTGAAGCTAAAAGGGGCTCCAATAATGTCTCATGATCACTTCCAGTCAAATCTACATACAATCTACATATATACATAAATCATACATTTTGACAGTACTATACATCATGACTGCTCTAATCAGGCACAGGGCTAAAACATTTTCCTGTTTGGCCAGACCACAGAAAGGCCTGATAAGACTCTTCCTGTTTGTAATCCTACCTCTAAGAGACATTTCATGCAAAAGCTTGTAGTTAAGTTGATTAGTAAAGGCCAGGATTCGCTGTGGATGTCCTTGGCTCTCTGTAAACTCTGCTTAGTCTGCCTCCACTCAGAGGAAATAAAACCGTTAAGTCTAAAGAGACAGTGGAGGAAGTATACAGTTCTGTCCAGGAAAAGGGGATTTTTGTGAGAGATTATTTCAGCCATTATGCAGAAAACCAACCACAGGTCCACTGTAGCAGAGTAGCAGCATAGTGAAAACATTCATTGTCGTCGTCAATGACCGATAAAATCAAAACTGGTAAAGTAATTTTGTCTTAATTACCATTCTCTTTATACTTCATGCCCAGAATGACCTCTGGGGCGCGGTAGTATCTGGTCACCACATACGGGGTCATCATGAAGTTAGTGCAGGCCGTTCTGGCCAGTCCAAAGTCCAAGATCTTCAGAGTGCAATCTGACTTGACCACAATGTTACTGGGCTTCAGGTCCTGAGGGAACAGAAACAACAAAATCTATAGAGACATGCAGACGTAAACACAAACACATTGACCTGGAAGTATTTTCTTCAGCACAAGCAGCAGCTGGTGAAAGATTATAATTGACATATGGCAAGGCCACACACATTGTTTCACTGAATTACCATTAAAAATGTCTTTTTGTCTCACTATAGACTTAAAGTTAATCATACAGTGGGACTGAAGGCGTTAAATACCTCCACACAAGTTTAAACTACTAAAACACATAAAAAATGTACTTCAAATTAGTTGACTTGAGTAAAAAGTTAAAAAATTCTTATTCCACTTTTTGACTTGGTTAAAACTTATATATTATAACTCAATACTTTGTTAAATGGTTTGTTGAGATATTTCTACAGTGTATGATTATTAACTCTTTTATTTTATTATCACCCTGTGGATGATGCCAGCAGAGTGCAGGTGCCTGATGCCACAGAGGATCTGGTAGAGCAGGTAGGACATCCTCTCATGGTCCAGGTCCATGTGGATCACTTGGCATAGGCTGGCATCCATCAGCTCCATCACCAGATATCTGAAATGGGTCATAGATATAAATGCAGAGACAGTAAAGAGGAAGAAAAGGTAGTAAAAGTATGCATAAAGAAACAGTGACAAAAGCAAAGAAACAAATTTAATGAACAGAGCATATCAAAGCAACACAACAGGAGAAGTGTGACAGGTGAATAGAGGGATGCTAGTATAATGGAAGAAAAGCACTTTAACAAAGTAAGCGTTTCAGCTAAAATCTCTGAATCCCACATAAACAGAAAGTACGGAGTAGATTGTTACAGCCAAAAAACACCCCAGTGCCACTCACAGATCCTGGAATTCCTCCAGGGACTTCTGAGGCGTGAACACATTGATCAGACGGATGATCTGCAAGCAGAGTGACAGGCCATTAGTCCACTCTGTTACTCTCCTATCTGCATCCACTTCACAGCGGAGAGCTAGCCAACGGAGGGCAGAGAACTAAGTGGGTTTGTCTGAAATCTCTCACTCGTATATCAGCGAGCTCACCCTCTCGTTTTCTCAGGTTTGTGCATTCAGTTAAACAAGAGAAAGAAGGATAAAATGTAGTATTATATGAAACAATACATGAGAAGATGTGAACTTAAAATTTTGATTTGACTGTTTAGGGAACTGATTTACTACTGTATGTTTGCTTTATATGTCTATAGCAAACATATAGCAAATATGCTAGCAGGTAGGAAAAGACATCACATTGGAGTCTTACATTTTTGTGGTTGACACATTTTAGCAGCACCAGCTCCCTGTATGCACGTTTAGCATGTGTCTGGTTCTGGAAAGGCCGACACAGCTTCTTCACGGCCACTGGTATACCAAGGACTGTATCTAATGCAGAGCTGAGTACATGTTGTATGGAGGAACAGAGAGAGACAAAGGTTATCAAAGAAGAAAATAAATACATCACATATAGCAAAGATGTTGTTTGACTCACCTCCAACTTGACTAGCAAAAAAACTACATATCTTTTGTCATTCATTTCCTAAAATGGGAAAATGAAGTACAAAAGTACTATAGATTTTTTTTTCTCTCCTAAACCTAAAGTTGCTGCACAAAGCAATAATCAGGTAATCAAATCCCCAAAGATCAGTATAAAAAGCATAGCTCTGCTTAAGCCACAATATGGAAATGTCGAACTGAACAAATGTTAAAAGATTTTTGCTGTTAGGTTATCGTAAGTGCCAGCAAATTACTTTGCAATATGGATGTTACATTATGAAAAACCTTATGTTCAATGGTGTCATTTGGGCCTCTTCACTTGAGGAAAGCTCACAGATAGTTTAAAATGGAAAGGGCTCACTGAATATGATCATTGCAGTGAACATGTCAAATGGACCAAAATACACGTAATATAAACTTAGACTTTCTGCAGCAAATTATATGGAAATGTGGCCATTGACTTTCTCAATATCGTGTCATGCACCACGACCACGTTGTTCGTAGGTAACAATGACACTTGATGAAAGCTTAAAGGTGACCCAAAAAATAAAAAGTCAGTTTTTAATGTAAACATGACACTATAAACTCATGTTGTTCAAACACACAAAACTTTATTTTAAACCAAAGCACAAAAACAAAATGTGTCGGTCTTAATCTAAGAGAATTTTGAATAAAATAATACATTTTGTCGTCGTTCTTTTCACAGCAGACATTTTGGCTAGTAGGAAAAGCACAGGTGTTACTATTAACATTAATTATGTCTCTGTTCTGTTCAAGTGTCTCAGTAAGTCTGACAGCAAGCCAGCATGCACAATACCAGGAACCTGGCACTGAAGCAGCTGATTAGATCAGATTCAGCCATTATTAACCACTTTGGGCAAAAGTTAAGTTTATTCATGCAACAATGATATGCATGTGTAATTAGAGGAAAAGTACAGGCACTCACCAGACGATGCCCTGTGCCCCGGACCCGATGGCGCGGAGTTGCTGGTAGCGTTTGAGCACAGTGAAGGTGGAGTCTCCCACTTGAACGCTGTAGAACTGACCTTCCGCCTCACTCATCCTGCCGAACAGTCAGGATCACCAGCGCTGTCTGCAGGAATCCAACAACACACACATTTAGATAAACAAAGAGCATAAGTGACTCCATGCCAGGCGGTCCTACTGTACACAACCTCTATCTCCAATCTCCAAGCAGTATAAGCAGAATGCTAAACAAGATACAGCATGTTAAAAAGTTGCTACGCCGGGGTGATAGAGGTTACTATGCTGTTGAAGGACTTAAACCTTTATCATTCAAATGATCCACAGTGAATGGCAGCAGGTAATATGGTTCCATCAGTCTGTCCCTGACATCACTCCCTCCACCTTGAGCCCAGTCTAAAGCCAACAGATACATCATCATGTTGCAGCCCAGTTTGTTCAGTTTAACAAAGGTAACAGTGGGTTGAAGCTGAAGTCGAGCCTGTAAATGCTTTGGGGTGTGTGTGTGTGTGTGTGTGTGTGTGTGTGTGTGCAGGGTTCCTAAGGCTCTCACCGCCATCTCTAAACTCATGCTGACACACTCAGTAAACACATATATAACACACACAAAGACAGCCTGTTCATTATTCTCTGATCTGCATCCACCTTCACTACAGGTGTGCGTTAGGTCCTCAGTGTGGGGTAAACACATCGATTGATAAATGTTAATACATGTTAAAGTGTGAAGTGTTAAAATATGGCAGCTCTAGCATTGATTCCTGAGGCAGGAAGTGGAGGAGTATTATTATTATTCTTGGCCGGAGTTTGTATGTGTGTATGTGTGTGGGGGCGAGGACACACAATCGTGTAGCTACGCAACAGCAACAGCAACAGCAACAGCAACAGCAACAGCAAGCATTCACGGCTGTTTGCCGTTCTTTCAGAAAACAGCCACAGGTTAAATGGAGTCTGATATTTTGGCCGTTCAGTTTGACGGGCAACAGGGACAGAGAGGCACAGCAGTAAAAAGAAAGAAGCAGCAGGGGAGAAGTTAGCAGAAAACACCTCGGGCTGTTTGAATTGTAAAGCTACTAAAGCTTCGACACTGTGACAGAATTAAAAAGAGCTGCAGCGTGTGAGCAGTGAAATACAACCACTCGGATCAAATGTCAACTGACTGTTAGTTGGAAAAAAAAAAATGACTGTAGTGACGGAAGATTTTTCTTATTGCATCCAGTATGGTCACATTCTGTGTTTTTACCAGCAGTCAAAGATGCAATAAAACTGTACAATGCTAATGATTACTAAATCAACTGAATTATAATTATTAGTTCCTATTATTACATTATAGTAGTAGCAGCAGCAGTAACACTGTTATCATTCTTGTAGTAGTAATAGTAATAGCAGTTATTTGTTATATTACTTATCTTACTTAGAGACAATTTAATATTGTGATCACAGTTATTTACTCATTGACCTTGGAAGAATTATGTACATAAAGTTATTAAACTTCCTTGATCTTTAAAGACAATTAACTCAAAAACATGATTGGAAAACAGCATTAGGCTGCGATTAATAAAATAGCCCCATGTTAAATCTCTACTGTGAGGAAAACATATAGTACATACATTATTTAATTACTAATATTAGTGCTTCCCAATCCCCATTGTGTTTCACCAATGTACATATATATTAAAATATAAAGATGAAATATAAAAGTAAATGACAAACAAGGGAAAGATTTATGGTTATTCTGAGAACATTTTAATGAATAGCATAATGACGTTTGTCTTAGCACAGTGAGGTCTGTCACTATCTTCACTGGCTTTATTAGCTCAGTCTGTTATTATTCTGTGTAAATACATTAAAAATAGATTAAAACGCAATTAACTTCAGTCCCCAACCCGCCTCCCCTTTTAAACACATATTAGCTGTGCTTCCACAAATACACACCCCTCATACTTTCTAGCATTCATCACCCAGTTCATTTTCATGACAACTACTGATTTTCCCATCGTTTTATGTATCTCATTGGCGTACGTTGTTATCTAATCCTACAGAGTCTGTGCTTGTCGTCTTTGTTTAGCTCCTACATTGGTTTGTTCTGATTTGTTTCTTACATCATTTTTTAATCACTCTTGAACATTCTCCGTTTTCCATGCTGCTTAGTAAACACACACACACACACACACACACACACACACACACACACACACACACACACACACACACAGAAAATATGTCTTCAGATGTACAGTAGGAGGTGTATGTCTGCAACCACACCATTACTCAGATGAAAAATGAATCTGTCTCATCTCTATCTACGTTCTTCCTCTGCCTCTGTGGCTTTTTCTCCTCCTTCTCACATGTGCGTCCAGCTGGCTTCATTACTAAACCCAAATGGGAGAACTGCAAAAGGACTTTACTTTCTTTCCATTTCTCCCACTCTTTCCATTTTCCTTGGCTTTGTCTTTCTTTGTCAACCTTTTATGCTCCTGTTATTCTCTCACTCTTTCGTGTTTTCTCCAGCTTTCCGACGGCTTCCTCAAAGAAATCCCCATCGAGGGCCTGGATGGTTCTGACATACTTTCGTTGAATATTGGGACTATGATGTTTCCCACTTGATTACATAAATGTCTAAATATGCGGTTGCAAATGAAACAACATGCTAATGCTTAGGCTGTGCTCCATTTAGAATAAAATGAAAGTTTCCTTGGCATGCAGGCAGCACAGATTCTAGGCCGCGAACACTTTCAAGCAATTTCGATTTAATTTCCTTGAGATAACCATGACCTGGATGAATGAGGATATTCAAAGGCTTTTCCCTCTGAGAAAAATACAAGCTTTTGCCATTTCAGTTTGAAAACTGCTTTAGCTAATAGTGGCATGTTGGTATTTTTCTCCAGTATTTTAACTAAAGTAAACATCCTGTGCATTGATTACAACACACACACATCGAGCTAAAGAGCACAGAGATGAGGCAATTAATCATAACCAAAACCCATTTCAGCTGCAGCAGGCGCAGCATATGCACCATCCTTCACGGTGCTGCCAAGCTAGTCAGGACTGTAAGGCCAAATGCACAGTTGACTCAGCAAATGTATATAATAATAGCAATCAGAAATAACTGATATAAGATGAAAACTGCAGAAAGCCACACGGACGTATGCAGACACCTGTTATATTTCTGTCCAGAGTAATTTGTTTAAATTCAAAAGGGGATTCGATTAGTGGAGATGAAAGTTAATGCAGCATCAGGAAATCTAGGCCACAGCAGGAAGGCTACAAGTGGGACACACTAATAGGATATAAAGAAAAGAAAAGCATAAACAAACGTAACTGCATGTTCACTCTCTGACATATACAATGAAAATATAATCACAATCAATTAATCACAGCGGTAAAATCTAATTTGCCAACACTGTGACAGTATGATGACACAGATAGTACTGTAATATCTATATCTAGAGCACATCTTTATGAACGTGGAGGAAATCACGCCCCTAAAAATACTACAGAAACAAAACAGAAACCAATCAGAGATCAAACAATTAATCATATAATAATAGTGATCACAAATGTGGCTCCCACAGTGAAGTAAAGCTGCTCGGTATTAAGGTAAAGAGCTAGAGCTAAGCTACAAACTGCCTGATCATCAGAGGATGCTGTGAATAACCCGTCTCTACTTCCACAATCATTAAGGCCCAAATCATTAAATCTGCAGGCGAGCTGCCAGTTTAATGCAACTGCATCGTCTATACACGAATACATCTGTTCATCCGCATGGTAACGTCTGTGATCGAGTTTCATTTATATTCAGTTAAAAAGAAGGACTGAAGAGTGATTGTGAGGAAAATATTATTTAATATATAATATTAAAGTTTCATTTGTATGTTTATTTACAGTGTTAATAGATGCAAAACCCATCTTGTTCCTAAAGATGCATAAATCAATATAATAAATATCTGTAATGTTAATATTAAACTACATTGAAGTCAAATTATAGCCTAAAATAAATTATATTAATTTAGCAGACACTTTTGTCTAACCCTAACACTACTTCCATTATTGATTATTCTCCCAATTATTTTCCTGATTCATTTATTAGTTGTTTGGTGCATAAAATGTCTGAAAATTGTAAAAATTCAGAGACTTTCAAAGTAAAGTCCTTAAAAAAATAACTAAAAATTGATTAGATTGATTGATTAGAAAAAACAGTTGGCAATTAGTTTGATAGTTGGCAACATATGGATTAATCGTTGCACACCATCAGTCCTTCATTTAACATCTGCCCAAGTTATCAAACAAAACAACTGCAGTTAGCCTTTATTGTGCAACCCTGCTCTTATAGTATACATTTAATGCATACTTTTGCTTTTAGTTTAACAGCAATAACATGTACCATATTTAAAAATATCAGGCAGATATAAAATGGCAAACAGTTAAAATATGAATGAAATAATGGCAGGCAAGTATAATTTTCACTCCCCCTTGTCTTTTGAAATTCATAGTTATATAAGCATATGAATTTGTTCATTTTACTGCTGAACGACTGACCTTCACACAAACATCATCACCCGACGCTCATCATGACTACTGTGTCTACTTCAGTCCGGGCCAGGCCTTGGGGTCTGACGTGGCCTTGGCTCTCAGTTGGGGGCTGGATGGGAGTCAGTGAGCTGGCTATGATATGAGATTAGCGTGGCCTGAAGACCAAGTGTCTCATAGTGATGTAGCAGAGTTACAAAACACACACACACACACACACAGGGGCGGGTAAAACTAGGCTGCTGCTGCTGCTGCTGCACCAGAGATGTGGTTTGAGGCTCTGAGATGAGTCTCTGAAAACAGGAGGAAGGATGCTACAGATGTTGTTCACACATGGCATGACTAGACACAATCCTGGCACCCCTTCTTGTATGTGCTGTGTGTGTGTGTGTGTGTGTGTACCTATGTTGCCAGTGTAACTACCGTAGCTTAGAAACACTGTTTTTGCTTGGGTGTGTTTCAGTGTACACATGACAGATTGATCCTGTATCACACGTGGCGCCTGATGTGTTGACAGGTTGAAACTTGCCTCTGACATACCAGACCAAATAAAGTATATCCATCAGGTACACACCTGTGTTAGTGTGTGTGTGTGTGTACTGAGCGCATATGTCTTGCATTCAGCTAAATGTACAGCTGCGTAGGTCCATGTTTAAGATTAGGACACTGACAACAGTCATGTGTCATAACATAAGAAGAAACATGAGAATTATTATTATAATTTCCACACGCAGCATGCTTGTTTCTAAAACACACACACACACACACACACACACACACACACAGAGGTATGAAGTCACCCATGTATGACACACCGCGGCCGCAGCACCGCTGCTACGGCGCCTCAACAGTCCGAAATCATCGGTTCACTCAGATGAAACATCAGTTACACAAAGCCAGTTATATTCGCACCACGTCTGGCAGCTTTATAAAGTTCCCGAGGCCTAGACTGCCCGTCTTTCTCACTTCTGTGGCAGCAATGCGGTACTCGGGGCCGGGGAGCTGAACTGAAAGCTTGGACGGACCAACGGACGGTAGAGGAGGCGGCAGCGGCGGCGGCAGAGACCTACCTTCTCCCTTCGCCGCTCCCAGGACACTCCCATGCATCGGAGGAAACACTCTCTCCGTCTTTCAGTAACAGCCGAGACTCAGAAAAGTTTAGGTGAACGTCTGTCCGGGCTGTCACGACAGATGAGACCTTCCCCTCAGCTCCTAGCTAACTCCAGCGGCAGCACCATGGATGTAGGCAGCAGAGAGGAAGGGGAACGCCAGCGCCTACGGGTGACGTCATCACGTACAGTTTACGTACACGCAAAACTTCTTCATGAAAAAAAAAACTTGTTTGGGGAAAAGTTTTCGTTCTGCATGTTATTGGTTAAAAGCACACGTTAAATGTACAGATTCATATCCTAAACAATTAAAAAAATACTCAAAAACAGTTTTTTCTTCTTGTTGCTTTAGTTGGATGTTTGAGCTTCACTGTGCAGAATGATGTATGTTCAGAGTCCATCTGCTGATCCATCTAATCCAACAATTAAACTTATGAAATTAAAAAAATATTTTCATATTTATAGATTCTTGACCTTTTAATAAGGTAGAAGGTGTAGAAGTCAATTTAAGGCTTTTAGTAGGATAATTTACCCTTTTTGTTTGTTGAAAAACCATATAAGACACACATTTACTCATTTATAGACATTTTAAAACACGTTTGAAGAAAATCTTTACATACAATACAGAATTAGCGTAATGTAATGTAATTATATGGAGGTACGCGCAAGTAAATAACCACTGTATAAAATGCACAATTAGAATTTTCTTAACAGTATTTACGTAAGGTGAGGTCTGAAGGGAAAACCAAGTGTAGTAAAATGCAGCTTTATTGTTCTGTAATATTTTTGTGAAATTAATCATAATCATATCTGTCTGAGATATATTATACAAATAAACAAAATATCTCAGTAAGCCTGTGACAAATAGCATCAAAATCTGATATTACATGTGCTTACTACAAACATTGGCAGGGTTGAGAAATAAGGAAAAAGTTAAAGTAGAATGGTTTATCTATTTATTGATTGATAGTGCATACATTATAAAATAAAATCATAGTTACAGATATAATTCAAATCCCCCTCTTTAACCCCTATAAAATAAAAATCAGATAAATACAGAATATTATCATTATTATAAACCCATACAAATGGCTGACAAAATAAAAGTATTATTAAAAGGAATGATACTTTTTGTTTTTTTTTAATTTGCTGCATGAGTGCTCTTTAAATAATTTTTAAGTATATTCATGGGAATTATCCACTCGATGACATGTATAAAGAACGAGGGATCATATTGTACCACAAACTACCTTTTGGAAACTGTTATTCTGTTAAACAGAATAAACATATAATATGTTTTAAATTAAAATGAAATGAAATAATAAAAATGGAGAGACACATGTCAAAAGAACAGAATCAACATCTGGTAGCTTCTGCTGAAAATATTGTATTTATGGTATAATGAGCCACTTGGCACAGTGACTGTATGAATGTGCAATAAAATGTATAAAATGAGATTTTCATAATTCAGATGATTCTCTGGAAACTACATTTCCCACAATGCAAAGGATAGATGAGAAACTCCCAGTGGACATAAGAAATACATTAAACAGGGAGAGAATGACTCACTTCATTCATGATTGTGTACATTCATAATATATATTTGGTTTCCATATTGCACAACTGTAAACACTTCAATATACCATGTCAATGCTTTTCCATCAAGTCTGCTGTATGTGTGTGTGTTTTTGGCTCTGGTCACATTAAAGATGCTTTGGATGTGTGAAAGTTGTTTTCATAGATTGTTCCGCAAGGCCCTTCGATGGCACTGGTACTTCCTCAACAGTGTATTGTATCAGACTTCACATTGCTTTTATAAAAAAGTCATTGTACTGTATACTTCCCCCTTTTATTTGTCACAGTCTCTCTCTCTCTCACACTCAGACTCTCTCTCACACACACACACATGCACACACACACACACACACGTAAATCTATGAAGTTGTGAACTGTAATTATTCCACGGTTACAGACTTGGCCAAGTTTCTGGGACAGTCAACCTGCAATAAGAGAAAACAGTTTGTTAAAGCAAATTATCTGAGTTCAGCTATTCTGCATTTTACATATTTCTTTGCTACTTTGGAAACATTACATAATATTAGGAGGCCAATGATGTAAAGATGTGCCATGATATAGTCATGTTACATAAAGTAAGTACTCAGAGCATCAGCACAACGTACTGCATATTAACGAAGGAGCATATACACTAATTTCATGCTTCAAAACAAATTGCATGCTAGCAAAAAACTGATTTTAAAAAGATGCTCTCATGGTGTAAACACAGAAAAGCAACAATGCACACACTGATGCTGCTGAGCAGTCCCTGACCCTATAATAAGAAAAGTCATTGGTGAGACAGGTAAAGGTAAATTCACGATTCTCAGTAGATCTTAAAAGACACACACACACACACACACACACACACATGCAAATACATAAACTGTACAGCATCAGCCAGTGCAGCTAGTCTCCACAACCACTGTACATTATAATAATAAATAATTAACTACAGGTTATTAATAGCCTCCCAGAGTCATGTGCCTGTATTTAAATCAAAATCCATTAAAATATAATCTTTAATATAAATTAAAACATTAAATTTAGGTTGTGCCAACCAGTCCTACATGTGGCAGAAAAAGCACAAACGAGAGAGATATAATAAGATACGAGAGATAATGACTTAGTATTGAATTGTTTGTATGATCTTCCTTATTTCTGGGACTCAGATCACTAATCAGCTAATTAGTTGGCAATTTTATCAATCTCTCACACATCTCCTCAGAGTGCAGGTAGATAAAGAGCACATACATGGTTTATGACTTAACACAAATCTTAAAACAGTACAAAAGACAATTTTTTATAGAGAATTTGGTGGAGTCAAAGAAATCCACATACGTCGAATCCTCGCAGCACAGCCAAGTGGAACGACAGGAGCTGCAGGGGGATGACACTGAGGATGCCCTGCAGACAGTCCACAGTTTGTGGCAGCTCGATGGTCTGGTAGGCATTCCTGGTCACTTCAGGGTCATCTTGGCAACACAGGATGATGGGCCGACCCTGATGGAGAGGGAGGGAGGGAGGGAGGGAGAGGGAGAGGGAGAGGGAGAGAGAGAGAGAGAGAGAGAGAGAGAGAGAGAGGCATGGAGGGCAAGAACATTAACATCAGTCAGTTTGTTTGTTTGTTTTTTGCATAATTTATGAGACTGTGTGTGTCTCTGACATGTTTTATGCAGACTCTATGCTCTTTGTATATTTTTTATGACTTATACAGTCAGAGTTCACATATATATATATATATATATATATGTGTGTGTGTGTGTGTGTGTGTGTGTTTTTCCAGGACCTACCGCTCTGGCAGTGACTTGTTCCAGAGCATTCTGGCACTTAGTGTAGCAGGCATCTTTCATGATGATCATGATGACTGGCATGTGTTTGTCTATGAGTGCCAGAGGACCGTGCTTCAGCTCACCGGCCAGGATACCCTCTGAGTGCATATAGGTGATCTCCTTGATTTTCTGTGTTACAAAAATAAGAACAAAAGCATCTCAGCACATTATTCCAAGACATTATGAGTCTGTTATCTCACAATTGTTATGTCAAGTTGCATTTTTTTTTTATTGTATACTCTACTCACCAGCGCCCCCTCTAGACAGGTGGCATAGTTGAAACCTCGGCCCATGACCAGAAGAGACTTTTCCTGATACAGTTCATTGGCAATGGCCTTGATCTTGTCATCCAGAGACAACACCTTCTTTATCAGTTCTACAAGAGCAGAATAATGAGTCATGGTGGATGTCTAATGATAAAGTTATGGCAGTGTTTCGTTGGCTTGATGTGTCTAAACATCACTGAGCATCTGCTCATGTTGGGACTGTGAAGGCCATATGATTGATGTTTATTGGTGTTTGTGAAAGCACTGACCAGGTAGCACCCTAAGGCTGTTGATGATCTCCAGTCTTCTCTTCTGTAGGGAGAGCCTGTCCTCACTCATCATCAGCCCAAACATGATGAGGGCCACAAACTGACTGGTGTACGCCTGGGTCACACACACACATATGTATACACAAGAAACACTCATATTACCCCAAGTTTTGACCACTGTGTAAGGTTTATCTAAATGTTGCAGAAACTATACCTTTGTGCTTGCCACTCCAATCTCTGGCCCAGCATTGATGTGAACTCCGCAGTCTGTTTCTCTACAAATAGAGCTTCCCACAGTGTTGGTTACACCCACTGTCAGAGCACCACGGTCCTTGCAGTAGCGCAAAGCCATCAATGTGTCTGCTGTCTCTCCTGATGGAGCAAAGGGAATGAAATGGTATGCTTATAATGCAGGAATTACAGCACAAGGAGGCCACTGTTAAAAAGGAAAGGGGCATCAGAAGAGGATTGTATTGAAGCATGTTTCAGGTAAGAATTGTTATAGAAACAAAAGACAGAACAGGTGTCCTGGACTTTGTGTGTTGTTGTCACCTGACTGGCTGATGTAGAAACAAACGTCATCTCTGAAAACGGGTGTGTTGCGGTCCAGGAAGTCGCTAGCCAGCTCCACCATGACGGGCAGCTCTGTCAGCTCCTCGAGGATCTGTCTGGTCTGAAAATGATCAAAACAAAGACAGCAACAACATCATTATCATCATCATCGTCGTCAACTAATTATCAAAACTGTCTTTCTTACAATATGCCATCATCAAGCTCAACTACATGTATGAACCCTAACGCTCTACTCACAGCCACTGCAGCGTGGAAGCTAGTGCCACAGCCAATCATAATTAGCCGCCTGCAGCGTTTAATTTCTTTCAGGTGGTCCTTCAGCCCTCCGAGAATCACTAAGGAAATAAAAAAGTGAGACAGTTACCATTTCTTCTTGAATCGGAGTACTATTGATTCACCGCATGTTTCTGATCCCTTAGGCATAAGCTATTGAATATGTTACAAATACAGTTGTGTAAGGATTGCCTTGTTATCTTGCATATAATGTGTACATTTAAAAGGTAGTACAAGTTTAGTGAGTAAATCAGGAGTCTTTGACCAGTTTCCAGTATTTGAAATCATTTTACATGTACATACATACCAGGAGGAATTGAGAGACAACGAGACTTGTGACTGTGGTGCAAACAATAATTTAGTGTGTGACTGTACTCTAAATAGACAATGATAAGACACACAGTGATCCTGCCGATCCTGTGTGCATAACCTGTACTAATCCCTACTAATATTGATTCAAAGGGTCAGGAACCCGGTGATGTGTCTAACGTATCCTTATTAAAATGTCTGCTCACCTGTGTTGGTGTCAAAGCAAATACGGCCTCTCATTGTGTTGACAACCGACTCCGGCTGCTCAAAGATCTCTTTCTGCATGAAGGCATCAAAGTTTCCTGAAAAAGGGAGGAGAAGTTGAGAAAACAAGAGGTATATGGAGCCAAAGTCTAAGGAAAAAAAGTATCAAGTTTTCACTTATTCAGCCAGGAGAGGGCGTTCAAGTATAAATCTATAAACCAGACCTAGTTCGTAGTGCGTACTACATTTGTTGTTAGTGTTATTTGTGACTTCTTAGCTCTTATATGCTCAGATAAAATTATTTAAGTGGTCGTCATAAGCTTCACCAAATGTCAAATTGCTTTTTTTTTGATCCATCATCTGACCTTTCATGATCTGTTGCATCTCCATCTGTAGGGTCTGGATTGCCCTCACTGGGTCCTCACCGGCCTGCCGGTTAATCCTGTGGATGGAGAGTTTCCCGTTTTTCACCACTGCGATGTCATCATCCTCCATGTACAGCACCTTGTTGGTGTGCTCGATGATGGCACTGTGAGTTGAGGAAAAACACAGAGACGTGCCGGCGATGTCTTTTAGTGTTTACAAAGGGTACTAAGCATGTTTCTGTTTTATTGGATTATCGTTCTTGCGTTTGACACGGATAGTTGGTTTCTAACCTGGCGTCAGAGGCAAAGTAATACTCCACATCCCTGCCATCCCCCACAGAGTTGATGGCGTTAGAGCCGTCAGGACGGTTATGGTTGTTCTTGTCCTGGACTCCCTCCTTGAAGAGAGCTATAGGGTCAAAAGTCAGAAGGTAAGGGTCAGAGGTCTAACGGTGGCTTTGAGTCGCTAAAACAATCAAGATGTTCTCGTCACTTAAATTCTTCCTCTCAACTTCCAGATGTGGTCTGATGTGCTGCTGTTGACATGGCTTTCGCTGTGTTGTGAAATCCTGATTCTATTATAAGATTATGAGAGGAAACTAGATGGTTTTATGGTAACAAAGGAGTGAAAATTATGTTTACAACAGGACTGAAATAACAAAGAGTCAAGCATGGACTAAAACTATGACAAAACAAAGTAGATTGAAGTTGAAGTTGTGTGGTAATACAGATTTTTGTCACTATACAGCTTGTCCTCTTCACGTGTAAATGTTTTTAACCAATAAAACAATACTCTCAGCTTGGTTACTTCCTGGACCTAAACCTTGGACTTTGGTTTAATAATTAAAAACCATAAATTTTAAGCGAACAGATAAGAGTGTAGACACAGGCTTATGCACAGTACAGACACAAAAAAAAAGTCACGTAGGTTGATGTTTTCTTCGAAACACATGTGTTTAAAATATTACAAGGCAAGAGTATAAAATTCTATCTCTCTTTGCTGCAAGAAAACATATTCTCTGCAGGACGATTCCCTCTAAAACCACACATATGGCAACTTCTTAGCTGGCTTTCTAAGAACGTTGCACAACAAGTAACATAAAACATGTTGTTGTACTTACACTGTTGGCTAAGAGAGTCGTTTTGACAGAGTCAATACGGATTTGATACAATACATCTGAGACAATGAATAGAGCAACATTAAACCCCAGTGAGAAAGACTCCCTTTATAGGATATATGTTTATGGTTACAGTATTGTGCAAGGTGGCCCCTTGTGTGTGTGAGTGAACTCTGACTGTACTAAATGTAAATTAAATTAGAAGCAATTGATTGATCCTGCTAACAGGCACCATCTGTGCAGCGTAGCTTATTCCTCCGTGTTATATCAACGAGCCACTCGGTATATACCTGGTGATTTTCTTTCATCGCTATGGACTTAGAGAGGGTGGTTTATTTTGACTCAACCCTCACATACACAATCCTGCTGCTGTGAATAACTCACTAGCACACCAAATCAGTGGCTGGAAATAGTCCTCAACAAATATTTACTCTTTTACTCCTGTTTGAATAATGTTTGCTAAACCTACAGTGCCCGAACTGTTTCAGGAAATTATTCAACCTTTTTTTTTTTTTTTTTTTTTTTTTAATAATAAACTCGTGATCCATCTTTCAAGATTTACAACTTCAGATGGAATGAATGTGAATGAGCCTGAGAGACATTACAACTTTTGGCTTTTTCATGGGATTTGTAGACAACAGGAGAAATGAAGACTAACACAAACGCTGTGTTTAAAAAGTGTTTTTTAGAAAAGGTAAGATGCGATTCGTTTTATTTGTGTTTTATATTTCATTTAGGCATTTATTCTTTATACATTATGACCGAGGAAGAAGCTCTTGGTCCATCTAACTATGATCTATGCATTTTAAACAACAGCTCAGTCTACTATGACTATGAGTGATATATGGAGCTACACACAGACAGTAAGGAACAGTCTTATATTATCATGTTATCTTATGTTGAAGAACATATGACTTATGTAATTTATTATCTACGCGAGTGAGTATCCAGAAACAGGTCAGAGGCACACGTGCTGTACGGTGATTATCAGCAAGAACAAGTTTATTCTTGATAATTTAATACGCTTATTACATTCGATAATGAAATAGTAGATACTCCATAAAGTGTATGAATCGCACATTTAGTTCATCTGTCTAATCTTTGCTTGTGCTGCTGTGAACGTGTTTACCTACAGTGTGTCTGTGTGTGTGTGTGTGTGTGTGTCAAAGAGATTGAGGGCGAGGTGTAAGTGGATAATTGCAGACAGGGAAAGGAACACAGCTCACCACTGTTGTACTGGATGGGGATGTGTTCAGTCAACAGCTCATGCTCGCTTCGCACACCAATGAGCAACGGGCTTCCTCTCCTACCGGGATAAGAATGAAGTAAGAGAGGCAGGAGAGGGGGAGAGGGAGAGAACGTGCAGGAGAGAACGGAGGATTACGCTTTGTAGACACACAACAATGTCAGACACACACTTATGTTGTACTTTTTCATCAATGTTGAGGCAATTTGACACCCTATCCTACTGTATTATCACAAACAAAACAAATCTTCCCTGGCACCACTCATGATCTCTCCTCTATTTTCCTCCATCTATTCATTTTTTTTTTCATCTTCTACCATCTTTGTAACATTCATTTCACACAATTTTCTACACAATCCCGAGGTTTGTCCATGTGCCAGACTTCCTCCTATTAAGCTAACATTAGAAAGCAAGCCTTCATCTGTCTACATCCCTCTAAGATTTCCCTACAGTTCCTGGACCAAGTCACACTGCTTCCTCATCGACTGGGTGATTCTACGTGGGCTTATCTGATTGGCTGTGCAGACCACAAGTGGGTTATACAGGTGAGGGAGGCAGTTGTGCTCAAAGTAACCTTAAATCCATTGAAAAGCTTTATACACTCATGTATTGCATGCAGCATATCAAATGAAAGCCTGTTCCTGACGAGTTAGTTATTATGATACATGACTCCTTCTTCTCCCCTCCCCCTTTCTTAAGCTTTCTCTAGGGTTCAGTTACACTGACGTAAGACCGCTGGTTGTTTTAAGGGGTGTGGGGCTTGAAAAGCTTGCAAACAGAAACATGCGGTCACTATCCAACACAATATTTACCCTGAGAGAGGGTGTGAGGCAAAGAAAGAAAGTGCAAGGGATGAAAAAAAAAAAAAGTAAGAGAAAGAGGCGGTGCAGTGGAAAGAGAGCGAATGGTAGAACAGTAGAATGAGAGGTTGATCCTTGAAAGGTGAGCAGCATGAATCACCAAACAAGAAACTACAAGCTAGATAATTGACAACTGAGAATTTATTATTCTCGCCAACGTTGGCACTGTCAGAAAACCTTGCCCACTTATTCCTCTATTTATGTTGTCTGTGCGTGCTAGGCCGAGCGCCACAGCAGGGCCTTAAGTTGCTAGCCAGAGTCTTTTCCTCTGCAGTTCCCCAGTGGAGGAACGGGTTACCGAACTCCATTCGATCCACGGAGTCCCTCTCAGTGTTTAAGAAAAAGTTAAAGACCCAGCTCTTTTGTGAACACCTGAGAGACTGAAAGAAAAACAACTGCCTCTAGCACCTACTGGATTTGAGCTTTATGGCACATACTCACATTGTTCTCTCCTGACTAGATCCTTGCTTGTGTTGTATTATACTCCCAGATATACGACACTGTAACTGTAGCATGTCTTTCCTCTATATACTCCTCCTTTTCTTCTCTTTCACTCCGTTACTCTAGCACCCTCACTTTCCCTGAACCATGACGACTGACCATAAAACTAGGAAAGATATGAAGTAAATTGAAATGATGAGAAGTGATTAACCCGGAGTCTTGCTGGTAGGGGCATTTCCCTGTGCTGAAACAGGACACTTTAGTCTCTCTGTTAATGAGTTGCAGAGAAGCCGGCAGAGAAGCCGGCAGAGGGCCAGCAGCCAGGAGGCCAGAGGCCCAGGAGGTAGAGAGGGAAACTGAATTCAACCTCTGCTCTGCTTGGGTCTTAAGACACAGATAGGACTGACAAAACATTAAAATTACCCATTATTGTAAGCAAGGCACACAACATAACAAGTCATAATATGTCACGTATAATGGATGTTAACTAAAATTAGCCACAATGAGTGATAAGTTCTCCTAAAATCATATCACAGTGATAATCAGATTAACTCATCTCCAGTGAGTCTGGATCACTGCATCGGTAATGTGAAGTGAAATGTCAGCCGTGTGTGTGTGTGTGTGTGTGTGTGTGTGTGTGTGTGTGTGTATGTGTGTGTGTGTGTGTACTAACCTGGTGGAGACAGCCTCTCCAGGGAAATGACGGCTTTTAAACACCAGAGCGAAGGCCCCCTCCTGAGAGAAAAAGAAGCAGAGGAAACGTAAAGTTTACATGAGCTTGATGATAGATTGAAAATACACCAATGTTAGGCGGGGGGGGGGAGGAAAAAGAAAAAGAGGTCAAAAACGAAACTTTAAAAATGTAGTGCCAATAAAGTATTCCTAGAGAGGGAGATTAACGTTAACATTTTCTGAACACAAGCAAACATTTCTTCTGGCCCTGTGGGGTTTAGTAGTTGTGGTGGGGGTGTGGTTGAGATTTGGGAAGGAGTTGGGTATTCGGTGGGGGGAGTTAAGAGAAATAAGACCTCTATTGTATAACATCAGCTGCGTTTCGAAAGCACTGACTGCAATGCCGCCAGTGGCGTTTAAACAGAACTGGCTGGTTGTGTGTGTGTGTGTGTGTGTGTGGTGTTGGAAGTTGGTGGGGTGAAGCTTGTCATGGTTGTAGCGAGGCTGTTTGTGGGTCGAACTATCTGGTTCCCATTACTCCACATTCAAAATGGCTGCTATTGTCTCCTCTGTTCTCTTCTAAGGAGAGGCAACCCAGAAGTGTAAAACTCTGAAGTGTAAAAGTTACACCATGGAAATAAAATAAAAAATAAAAAATAAGGCTTGCTTCACCTCACCCTGAAAAATCTGTTTCTGCAAGCGGTGATGTCACTTGTGATGTTGTTAGTGCGGTTGCCGTAGAGACTGTTTTGTCATGGTGTACTGTGTTTTAATGGACAGGGAATTTAAGCAGAATGTGTGTGTGTGTGGGAGAGAGAAAGCAGTGTGTGTGTGTGTGTAGGAGAGAGAGAGGGCAGTGTGTGTGTGTGTGTGTGTGTGTGTGGGGGAGAGAGAGAGCAGTGTGTGTGTGTGTGTGTGTGTGTGTGTGTGTGTGTGGGAGAGAGAGAGGGCAGTGTGTGTGTGTGTGTGTGTGTGTGTGTGTGGGAGAGAGAGAGGGCAGTGTGTGTGTGTGTGTTTGTGTGTTTGTTTTTGGAACAGTTAGTGTTGTCAGTGATGTGTTGATGTGTGAGAGCTACTCACCAGCTGCTGGATGACCATCTCTACCAGTGTGGAGAAGGTGATGCTGTCATTCTCCCGGTTGTCATAAATATATTTGATCAATTTGGGGATAACCTCTGTGTCTGTCTCTGACTCAAACTCATATCCTTTGTTGATCTGAGGTTAGTAAGAGATACAGTATATATTAACATATACAGTATATTAGAAAAAGGGGGGTTCATATGTCAATTTCATGATCTAAATGTACACACAAAACTGTTAAGACAATTTAGGTCTTGTTTTTCTTATGATGACAGTCACTGTTGTATCTTTAACTGGGCTATATTTACAACCCCATGAACCGAGAGGTAATTGCAGTAATGAGCATTATTAATTAAGTACCTACAGTGGTTAAGTGAAAATATTCTTGATGGATCAGGTAATAAAAGTGATTAAAGTACACACTGCAACTGAATAACACTAATTTCCCAGTAATTTTACACTAACACACAAACATAAACTCTCTACAATTCAGAAATAAGAATTGCATATATAGTAATTGTGTTTAGGTTTAACTTAATATTTAGATTTTCTCCTTCTATCAACAAAAAAACAAGTTCTTGCTGCTATTTATTGCAGTAAAAAGCACCGATAGAATGACTACAATATAAGTATAAAGTCATGTAATTATAGTCTAGTGTC
Organism: Pampus argenteus; assembly: GCA_036937835.1. Lineage (NCBI taxonomy): Eukaryota > Metazoa > Chordata > Actinopteri > Scombriformes > Stromateidae > Pampus > Pampus argenteus. The sequence goes on along the minus strand of CM072861.1, from coordinate 18,362,368 downwards.
TCTCTGCATATATATTGTTTCATTCTTGCAGATACATGCATACACAGCTAGTCGTTTAGAAGCTCATTTGTTTGGAGTGGTTACTAAAACAAACTGAATGTACATAATTAATGATATAGCCAGGAACATTTGTCTGGATTGTGGAAATTGTTCATATTTCAGTCTGCTTTAAACCATAGGCTAAACAGAAACAGCATTATATATACAGTATATTGCCACATTATATAGTATGTAGTATAATTGATCAATTAATTGTTTAAAGAAGAGGAATTCTTCATGTTAGGAAGACCTACCAAGTACTTCTTCAGCTCCTTGTAATTGGTGATGATGCCGTTGTGAATGACGACAAACTCTGAGAAGAGGCAGCAAGAGTGAAACTATTAGCTAACGGGGTTAATGGTCAAAGCCAGTCTTAGTGAAGTTGTAATAAAACCACTCGTAATAATCTCTTCCAGTGATACTTCATAACTGCTCTCATGTTGTGACGAAGATCTGGAAAATCTAAATATAGGGCTTTGACATCCGCCACACCTGTAGATCTTAACTATTGCATGACCCCAGCCAGTTGGAGAGTATAGCAAGTCTAACTGCCAACCAAGTCTAACTGGTTATGGTTATTCAAAGAATGTTACCGGCAGTGTAGGAAGATAATGCATGTAGACAAAGCAGTGGATTTAGCTATGATAATACGGTGTTGCTATAACGATGTGGCAAGACAAGAGAAATACCTACCCATGCAACCAAAAGGGTGACAAGTTATCACAAATGAAGGTAGTAATAAATCAATTTAACAAACTAGTATAAACTATAATATAATACAAAGAGAAGTAACTCTGTAACAGAGTTTATCTCCTTTCCTATCATAGAGTTTCATACTTTGGACTTCTATGAAATAATTTACCTCGCGTTTAGAAAGCCCAGAAGATTACAGACACGCCATGAACATGGCACAATAATAGAAAAGTGACATGTGAACAATATATTAGAATGTGCGTGTGGGTGTATATCTAACATGTATATGACACATTCAACTTCTATTTTATTGACAATGCTAAAATGTGTTATTATAGGCTGAAAATTAAATGATTGGGAATAATAGAATGACACATATGAGTGTGAGTGTGGTCATTGGTATTATTTTCCTTTTTTCAATGATCATTAATTAGTTGTTATTGTGTTTCATTGACGGTCCTTTTACCAACACTCCTACATGTTTTGCGTAGATTTATGGTTGGTTTGATTATGGATGTTAACACGTGAGCATGCTTGAAAAGTACAAATTACCGTTATCCTTGTCGGAGCGATGAGGGTGGCTGTTGAGAGCGCTTGGCTCGCCGTGTGTGGCCCAGCGAGTGTGAGCGATACCAAAATGTGTGCAGAGCTTCTCGTCCAGGTCCAGCGAGTCTTTCTCTGAACGAGCAAAACACAGCACCAGACATTTCACTGACATGGACAGACCGCAGGGGATTATAAAGACAGAAAAATGCAACACATGATGTTCAGTGAGGAGAGAATGGTGCTTTTGAGTTTTGCAGATTTCCCTAAAAGGTTCAAGAAAGGATGAGGAACATGACAAGATTTTGAAATAACAAGTACCAACTAAATGGAGCCTTTTCTGCCCATATGCACGGTGTATAGTCACTAACAGCGTTTATTCTTTCTTCATTAAAAAAAATCTTATTTTTACTTATTGATGCACAATATATCAAGAAACATATCAACCAAATATCCAAAAAACCCACTGTATAGCTCCTCATCCAGAGCCTTGACCTTCCCCTTCTTCTTAATCAAACAGATAGTGTTGCTGTTGATGTCGGTGGTCGTCTTGCTTGGGCCATCCACAGCAATACCTGCGAACAAGCAGGAGGGGAATGAAATGTGTACTTTTGTAGGGTCATAGAGAAAGACACTGAACGCACAGATGTCACAGATTCAAAAAAAAAAGATATTAGGAAAATCAAACGTGATAGTGGCGCGTGTAGCTCATTTGAGGTGATCCAAGACTCAGGAATAAGTGTTTTTGTATCTGAGGTACTAGTTATTCTGTGTATGTGTGTGTGTGGGTGTGGGTGTGTGTGTGTATATAACAACTGTGAAATGAAAACTCCTGTGGCTCCTTCATCCTGGTCAAATAGGATGAACAAACACAGATGTACAATGTGTATAGGTGTGTGTTTCTGCTTAATGTGCATGTGTAAATGATATAAGACAACCAGATGTAAGAGTTTGTAAGTCACTGGAGCTTCTTTAGGTGCAGTGTGGGCATGTCTATCTTCTTTTGTTATTTTTTTTTTATTTATTTTTATTTAAGGTGTGCCTAAATAGGACCTACCTCACTCATGATGTCAAATAGCATCTACTATCTGTTATACGAGTCACACATCATTCCATTCTTTAAGTCGGCCTTGAATGCCCATTTTAAAGGTTCAGGGTGTTGTCATGTTTTAATTGTACCAAACCATTCAGGTGACTATGGCGTAGTGCAAAAACGAACCATTTATATGTATGTTCCAGGTATAAAAGAAATAGTGTTCAAGCAGTGTTTCAACTCCAAATCATAATATATTGGGTTGGTTTTTTTTTTAGCACAGTGTTGCTTAGATTCAAAATTTTAAGGATGTGACACACAAGGAGTGCTGGAAAGGAATACTAAGCTTTTGTGCATGGTCTATGTGTGTGTGTGTGTGTGTGTGTGTAAAAACGCTGTGAAGCTGAGTGTCTCACCTGCTGAATCGTAGCCTCTGTACTCCAGTCTCTGCAGTCCTTTCACTAGCGTCTCAAATATCTCCTTTCTGGTGCGAGGCACTCGATAATTCAGGTAGGCAAAGATTCCTTTTAGAGAGGGAGAAAAGAGAAACAGAACACAAATCCTCTGAGATGCTTAAACTTGCGGGCAAAGTTTACACAACTCTGCGAATCTGTATCTTTTTTTTTCTCGATTTCAACATTAAAAAAACGTTTTGTTTGAAGATACATCTATTCTACATGGAGGGTATTTGAGCAAACAGTGGCCATTCTATGTGACACTAACATCCATATGATATCCATCCGCTTTGTTAATTGCTCGTTAAGGAAGAACATGGTTACATGTCCATGAACTGGTTAGTGGGGTCAACTCTTAGATGGCAGCTTAATCATTTCACCCAGGTTGTTCACCTAATATGCCTGGGAAGGGAGCACACAACAGGCAGAATAAGAACCAGGAATGGCATCTAATTACCTTTAATCACATGAGTTAGTCAAGTTGTTACTCAGTGTGGGTGATATATATATATATATATATATATATATATGTGTGCGTGTGTGTGCGTTCGTGCGATCGCACACGTCCTGTAGGAATGTTCCATGAATCTGCTCCCGCTGGCACACAGCTGGCCATTGACGGACGCACATTGCGTGCAGTGTTGGAGCAGCCAGGTAAGCAGGTCGTGGTCAACTCCCACAACCTTGGCTTCTACCTTGCAGACTCAGGGAACGGCAGCAGGACTGTTAAAGATTTACTTTCCAGCCGTAAACGTCCCTGTTCGCCAGTTGGACACGCGAGAAGTCGTCAAACGTTGCCAGACGCAATATTGAGCTCTACGTTACGTTGTTGTGGTGGGTGGATGTCATGAGTCACATCAGTTACATCCTATTTCAAGTATAACTGTTCTGCCGTCAACACCAGTGAGTAAAAAAAAAAGAAAAAAAAGAAAAAGAAAAAAGAAAAAAAAAAACACTGACACGTAGCAGTTGAGCGTAAAGCTCTTCGGGAATTAACACAGTTCAGAAAACAGATTTTTTTTTTCAGGAAAACTACATAAGACCAGTTAAAAGCTGATAACCTCACACATTTGTCCTTTTTATCGCGTAGTTTAACCGCAGGATCAAATCAAGGCGATTTCTGTGCGTAATACGCGCAATCATTCACAATAAGTTTTAACAGAATTTATAGGTCGATTTAAAAACAAAACAAAAACTTACCACACATGACTCGCTATTTGCCGTCGTTGATGGACAGTGATTTGTGAGAAAAAGTCTCGTAGTTTCCCGGTCGGAGTGATGCTTCTGCTTCTCTCGTGCTAACTCCGGGACAACTGTGCACACTCCCACTTTGCATTTAAAAGGAGTCTCCTGGACCTGCAAGCAGCCCCACCTCCTCTAGCGCCTCCTCGTCCTGCTGACAGCGCCCTGCTTCATTGCAGGTGTTCACCACTTCATCTGACATAGATGGATAGGCATCCATACACTCAATTATTTGCCAGAAAACAAAAAGCGAAGGTGTTTGTACATGTACACAGTGTATTATAAGCATCTCTATGAACATTTATTTGGCTAAGGTGGTCTTTTTGTACTGATTTTTTTGTATCAACTGTTTTTCATTTTGAATGAAGAATCAGTCAATCTTGGTTCCTTCATCATCCTTTGTTTAAAATAAAATATCTGCTATCAACTCCTTTGAAAACCTGTATTCTAATAACATTAATAACAATAAAAAAAATACATTTGTTATTATTATTAGTACCTGATATGAACAGCAGTGTTTTGTCAGATGGAATTTTTTGTATCAATTTTCTTCACACTCTTACTACTGTTGCTGAGTTACAGTAAGTTGGCCTGTATAAGTAAATAATTACTAAGGAATGTAAGCAGTTAAGGAAACAAAAAATAAATATATATATATATAAAGTAATAAGGAAGTACTGATGTTTGTGTCTTTTATGTTTTATGTCATTTGGAATATAATTCAGCTGTCAATAAGTTATTATTATGAATCCAATGAACTATTTTTACTAGCTCATGAACTTGGTACGACTGTTTAGGGATTATGATTATGACATTTTCAATTCTGTGTGAAGCTATACTACCATCTCAATCCTTATGAGTTTTGGGCTCATTGTGTTGAATTCACTGTGCAGACATTTGTTCATTTTGTTGGCCAATATGGTAAATAGTAAATTGACTGGACACTTAGTGTATATGGCACCTTTCTAGTCAATGGTTCATTTAAACAACTTTACAATGCATGCCGCATTTTTATGAAGTGAGAACATTTCTGGTACTCTTGCCTAATTATTATTGTACTGTTTCCTCGTTTCTTTGTAATTACATTCATTAAAAACCAGAGGTGCCAGTCTACAACCTTTCTTCTATGCATACCTCTAAGGAGGATATGATCGATAGAAGAGTCAAAGGGAATCATTGGGGAAAGTTCTGTCATTTTTCAACATGACTGTCAACCTGTTTTATCACGGAACCTGCAGACACTCCTGTACTAAATCATCTTTTTCCACAGGAGTGGCTTTGAGTTGTGCTCCGTGTGGAATAAAAATTAATACTACTGAATACATATTTCTACTCCTACTGATGATGATGTCATACCAGGAAAAGCCGATAAAATGATTAACTTATTTATTGAATTTTATTGCTCACATACGTGTTTTACTTTAAAGTAACCAAAACCTCCTGACACAGGTTGATTTCTTATCATTTATGAATACTTCTTGGACTCTGGATAGTTGGGTTACTCCTCATAAAATAAATGATAAAAGTCTCAGGTAACTTCTGCTGAAACTGAACAGTCTTAATTGCCATGTCAGATTTACATGACATGAAAAATGAACCGCCTGAATAAACAATAATAAAAAAAAAAGGTTATTAAACAATACACAGCATTGAGTCAGTGCCTAATTGCCACTGCCATGTTCATAAATCAAAAGTCCAACTGAAATCAAGCACTTACTGTAACATTTCAACCTTATCACTTTGATTACCCCTTTTCATTCTAGTCTTCCCTGTGCAACAGTCCTGCCAAAGCTTAGGTCTGTTGCCAGGGCAATATTTAAAACAATAAAGAATGATAGAAACCGAGTGAGTTGGAAAGGTTTATATGTACCAACATGTGTATTTAGATGACAGGTACTGAGGGAGTTTAGATGTTTGTATAATTTATGGTTTAATTGACTACCTAAACTAGGTGTAACCAGGTTAAAACTGTATGTAAAAATGTTGTTGAAGCTATGTAATAAATAGTAGTATAAATACTATTAAAATCATTTAGATATGTTTTAGTTTAAAAAAGGTTAAAAAAACATTTAAGAAGAGTTTTCCCTAATTAATATATCTATTAAGGGGAGCGCTACATAAAATCGAGGCACCGCTGGAATAGTCTTGGATTTCTCAATTCCTAGAAAAAAGAGAGTTAAACGTAAAGTTGCTAAAGTTACTAAGATAATTTACAAACAGTGTTAAAATGGAAAAAAACTGAACTAGTGTCAGAGTTAAAACGCTGGTGCCGTGGTGAGGGGTTGGATGAGACTCATGCACTGATGACCACCGTCCCAGAAGATGTAGAGATCAGTGAAGTGGAAGAAGCACTGGAAACGATCAAGTCTTTAGGACGGGTGCGTGTCCGTGGGAGAAACTTCAGTGCAAGACTAAACCAATGAATGGTTTTGTGTGAGAGTAAAGAGACTGTGACAGAGGAAAGCATTCCTCCTGAAGTTGTGTCTATTAATGATGGAGAGGCGTGGCTTGTTATCATCATTTTAAAGACACAGGCAGCTGTTGAAGAGTTTAATAGCAAACTAAAAGGGTTGCTGCAGGCTGAAGGGAAAATCACGGAGGACCTTAAATCACTGTTCCCCAGTGCATTCCCGCCCACTAACTCCACTGAATCCATACTTCGAGCTGTCGGAGATCTGTTGGACTGGACAACAAAACAGGCTGATGGAGGGAGTTATGGTCGACTACCATTTGACCATTGGCTAGAGCAGGCATAGCGTATGGTGGATGAAACTGAATGCTCTGACAGAGAAAAAACACGCAGACTCATTGGAAGTTTAAAGGGGCCCGCACTAGAAATTGTGAAAGCAGTGCGGCACGCTAATGCTGACGTCAGCCCAAAAGAGTGCTTGGAAGCCCTTGAAAGTGCTTTTGGAAGTGCCGAGTCTGGCGATGATCTCTATTTTGCATTTCGATTGATGCAACAGCAAAAAGGAAAGAAATTATCAGATTTTGTTCAACGTCTAGAGCGGTCTCTAGCTAAGGTGATTCAACGAGGTGGCCTCCCTGCTAGCTGCATGGATCGAGCCCGACTGGAGCAACTGCTAAGAGGTGCTACTGCTTCAGATCTGATGCTGATTCAGCTGCGCTTGAGAGAGAAGAAGGCTGCACCCCCAGGCTTTCTACAGCTTTTGACTGAGATTCGTTCTGAGGAAGAGTATGAAACTTCCAGAAAGAAGCTCAGTGCCTCAGTACATCAAGTGCATGTTAATCCAGAAGTGGATACAAGGCAAGCCGAGATCCAGAGCTTAAAGGCACAAATAAAAGAACTGAAGTCAATGTTTGCATCAGTGGTGAACAAATCCGCTAATGTTAAAGATGATTACATGGAGGTTACACCCATCAGTGCACCGCCTGGCCCTGAGAACCGGCAAGACTCTGAGCTGGCTGCCTTGAAAAAACAACTGAAACGACTAAAACAGAAAACCGGCAATAAGATGCCTGGGCAAGATGCTGCAGGTACTGTTTCAACCATGGATGCTTCAAAACAGGCCTACAACTCCTTAAGGGGAACACCAAAAAGCTCAGAAAAGAATTTCTGCTAACGCTATGGTGAGAGCGGACATTTTGCCACAAAGTGCCGAAACCCTGAGAATCAAGCCAAGGTTATCAGAAAGCTAATTCATGAAAGATAATTCAAGCTAATTCTGGCATCCCTAAAGGCTTGACTGGTCCACCCAGCATAGTTCCTGTGAAAGTAAATGGACAGTGCGGTGATGCCTTGTTTGATAGTGGTTCTCAGGTCACCATTATCTTTGCCGAACAATCCCAGATCAGTACACAACACCTTGTATTGATGATGTGTTGGATTCAATGACCGGAAGCAAGTGGTTCTCCGTTCTTGATCTGCGGAGCGGTTACTACCAAATCGCTATGGCCGAGAAAGGTAAGGAAAAGACGGCATTCATCTGCCCACTGGGGTTCTTCCAGTTTGAGAGGATGCCACAGGGGATAACTGGAGCCCCAGCCACTTTCCAAAGATTAATGGAGAAGGCTGTGGGTGACATTAACCTGTTCAAGGTCCTTGTCTACCTTGATGACCTTGATTGTTTTTGGACGAACATTGGAGGAACACGAAGAGAGACTTCTTAAAGTCCTTGATCGTCTGGCCGAGGTTGGATTGAAATTGACAAATCTCAGTTGACAAATGTCAGTTCTGCCTCCCCAAGGTAAAATACCTTGGGCATATTGTGTCGGCCAATGGCGTATCACCTGACCCAGCCAAGATAGAGGCAGTGACAAGTTGGCCACAGCCTACACACCTGAAGGCTCTTCAATCCTTCTTGGGTTTTTATGGCTATTACCGCCGTTTCATTGCCAACTACGCTGTCCTTGTCAGGCCGTTGTCTGAGCTCACAAAAGGCTATGCTCCAACCCAGAAGGGCAAGAAGCCTGAAAAAGACGACACAAAGACCTACCCTTTGGTTAGAGATGGGACCAGTCCTGCACCGAGGCTTTTCACAAGATCATCCACTGCCTTACCCATGCACCTGTGTTGGCCTTTGTGGATCCCAACAAGCCATACGTCCTGCATGTGGATGCCAGCTTGAAAGGTCTTGGCGCTGTCCTTTATCAGGAACACAGTGAGGGTCGGAGACCTGTTGCCTTTGCCAGCAGGAAGCTAAAGACATCTGAGAGGAACTACCTGTACCTGTACCTGTGCCGTTTGGATCACAGACCAGCCAGGAGTTATCGCTAAGGTACCAAGTTTTTATTTTGCTCGTTTGAGAGCGAAACGGCCATTCTGTTTTGGGCTGCCACGATCACGAACATCGATCCAGGCCTGCAACGTTTTATTTTGTTTTAAGTAACCTGAGTTTTGAGTGGGACCACTAAACCTGAGTTTGTTGTGTTTATATGTTTACCTAGAAGAGGGTTAATTAATTAAGGTTTTATAACTGAATCTACTTTAGGTTGAATCTACTCATCCTTTCATAAGTAAATAATTGAGAATTTTTTTTCTAAAATCTGAGTGGTGTGATTTTATTGCATTTACCTGATAGTAGGGAACAATTTCATATTTAAAGAGACACATAGACACCTTTGGTTTAAATCAGCATTGAAACTAAAGCTCTAAAAGGTAAATTCATCAGAGGTGAGTTTAAATAATTTCACGTGTTTAATGTAAAACGAGATTCAAGATAATTATTAAAACTGAGTTAATCAGGGTTAACAACATTTGATAAAGAACCTAATTAATTTTTTAATCTCATGAATGTCATAATTAACTCACAATTAATCGCAAACCACAGCAAAGTGTTACAGCCATTCACGTCTGTAGTAATACTTTCAATAAACATACTTAGTCATAAAAGCAGCTCCTAAAACAAGGTGAATCAAAATAAAAGTGCATATCATTGAGCATATCATTGTAAACTAGGACTCAGCCTATAGTGCAGTTACAGTAAACCATCGTTTACACTTTCCTTTTCTTAAATTTCTTTTGAACATACTAGCAGTCAGGTTGTACCCAGCCTATGAAAGGATGAACAGTTGAGCCAACCTAATAGCCTACTTATTTCCTTTGAGCCAGTTACTCAAACAGACAAGCCTGTTGACATTTTCAGATAACAGGGAAGCTTTTTTTATCCTGAACATCATGTCCAGACAGGGAAAACAATCTTTCAGACGGTACTGATGTAGCGGATGTTGCTAAGTACTTGCGTGCACGGCAGGCCATCTCACTGTGCGACGCTTCATGTGTGGACCACCAGAGTCCTCTATGTCAATAACAGGCTCTGCCTTGTAGCGCTCAAAGACATCGCTCGACACTGTCCTCCTCTTCATCAGACGGAGACTCGTGTGTAAGCATGAGAGCTGGTTTCTTCTCAGCCGGCTCAGGCGTTATTTGTTTATCTGGCTGTGCAGGCTGTGTGGCATTGTGGGGCGCGCTAATTGTTTCGTTTCCGGGTTACAGCCGTAGTTTTTCTAACGTGGCCACAGCAGTTTATGAAAAAAACTTATCACAGGTCACAAAGAGCGTTAATCTCGCGTTTTAAAAAAAACGACGTTACAATAGTAACAAAAACAAAAACATATGTCAGAAACAGCTGCCTATACATCAGTTGGATGTGTACCAACAGGCACTGAGTTGGTAGAAGGAAATAGTGTGTGTGTGTGTGTGTGTGAGAGAGAGAGAGAGAGAGAGAGAGAGAGACAGAGAGAGAGTGTCCACTTACTGTCCACATCTTTGCTTGAGGAATATTTGAGTGTCTGGCCAAGTCACACGCCTCACCTCGCTTTGTCCAAACTGCATCAGCCCATATGTGATCATGATGAAGAAGAACAGGAAAGGCCTATTGTGAATATGGAAAAATAAAACCCCACATAATCCCATATTGACAGAGGAAATGCTGCACAAACCTACTAACACGGTAGCAGTGCAGTACAACTACTGCTGACATATGTCTTGATATGTATTTGTGTAATTGAAGTGTCCTGAAGTTGTGTTTAAGCCCATTTTTTAACACAATCCAACCTCCCTATGCTTCTACATGTGAGTATCCTACCTTGTACTGTATGTTGACATGTGTTCAGGTGTGCTGGGGAAGTGTGTGAGTAGGAACCATTGACAGAGGCCAAGGAACTGCATTCCTCTCCTGGCTTAAAGGATTAAAAAGAATAATTATGTTTGCACCATTACTTTGTTATCCAATGAGATCCACCCCAAAGATCAAAGCTTCCTTAATCGCTACGGTGATATAAAATGATAGGCAGACTGCAAGGTTTTTTTGAGGCATTTTATCAGGGAATTTGAGGGAGTTACACCAATTTAATTAATCTTCACTTTTAGCTTTCGAGCCCTTAACCTTCTACTTCTGTTATCTGGTTTGTTGAGTTATGGATTCTTTTATTGCAGTTTTGGTGATTCATCTTCTCTTACATAGTATCATCGAAAAAGGATACCTGGTTAATACGTGATTAGTGACAGTCACAAATATTTGCAGATGGTAACACCCAGATAAGTACCCAGTGAGTGAATGACAGCATTCAAAGTAAACAAAAGCCTTTGACATCAACATGACATAAATACAAATAAATGTCACACAATAAAAAAATATGCACAAAACATGATGCAGACAACAGTTGTTTAGGGTTATATCGATGAACTAATCTTCATTCATGGTTTATGTAAACATTACAAATTAGGATATACCGATATCAGTTCGACAATAAAAGCAGGTTAGTCGTGGAGATAAATTGAGACACTCTTATCTCCGGATAGATTTTAGTCTAGTCTTGGTTAGATTATCTTTCATGCTTGCTCATACTGGCAGGGCAGAGCAGGCGGTGTTTGTTAAAAGTTTTCTTGTGTCTGAATCTTCTCTTTAAGCTTTAGATACAGACAGCTTGAAATGACTGTTTGAGATCTAATTGCATCAGCCAGATGTAGCTCTGTAGCTATGAGTTCGGCACCTCCAGCTGACTGCTTAGACCCTGCTGTAGGAGATCTTCCCCTTCCACATCTGCTTCACGTTAGGGCCTGCATAGGAGGGTCCAACAATACACTTCTGCTTCTCTTGCGCTATTTTTCTCAGTGGGGGATGACACAAGAATGCCTGATGAACACCGCAGAGACACAGGGCCTTGATGGCTACAGGCTGGAAGCTGGGTTACATTAAGCAGGTAAGAGTTTGTGTTGAATATATCTATTGATTTTTCAGTTCAGTCCAAAAACACAACAAAGAGCACAAACAACTACCTTTCCATCTGCGTCTCATACATAAAAACAGCAAAAATAAAATAATAATAAAAAAAAAAACATACATGTATATGGTTTTTTTTAACTGCTGTCATGTGCAAAACTAGTGTTTGTCAGAAATTCTCGCTTGGACGTTTTGCGTGAGACGCAATTTCCCATATATATATATAAAAAAACATTAAACTTAAAAAAAACAAAAAACATAAATGCATCACAGCAAATATTCCCATCCCTCGACACTTTCTTGCAGGGGCTCTTCAGGAACATTAAGATATTGTAACAGAGGTTATGTCTTCAGAATTTACGAGGTACAGCAGTTTGTTGTTACGTAACATAAGCACATTGATTTGATTTGTGTGTGACCTACATCCGTGTCAACAGCTGTAATACGGTAACCCTATCCCCAGGTACTGGACATGATTGATGTTTACTTCGACAGAATATAGTACCTGAATACAAGCACCAGCTCTGCTCTGTTTCCTGTGCCCCCACCACCACCACCACCACCACCCCGCACCCCTCCCCCGTGAACGAGCTCTTCTCAGCGTGGTGAGTTCACCTCAGGACCAGCTCACTGTGAATCAGACCCAGATGCGGTTCTGGAGTACGTACACTATGACACAGCGGCCACACCCAACAGCACACGCCAAAAAGGGACCCCTTCAAATCCCTCTTTAAGTTTTGTCACCAGTTGTTTGTGTTATTGTGTGATTTTAACTTTACAGCACATACAGTCAATCTCTGTGGTTGGAGATGCTTACAGAGACAAATTATGAGCCTCACGGATAAGAGACACCATAGATTACATTGATGCTATAAATCAAGCTATAGTTATTCCAGTAAGTACGTATCTTATCAGCAGCTTATGTTAGTGATTTCTTTATAGCCACTCTAAAAACAGTATTTTTAGTTCTGCAGTAATGAAGGAACAGAAGCCACATGCAACCATCTACATCATAAAAACACAGTTCATCCTGGTTGGTGGAATCAAACCAAAAGGTCAGTAACATCTTACTTATATAGAATAAATAGAATTATATTTGTTCATCTGGTGATCCTTTAAGTTTTGCTAACATTAAATTAACATTAAATTAAAAGATTTTATTTGGATGAATGTTTACTCTTGAACTACACATTGAACGCTACCATTAGGCCGGCCTGATCTATACTTCATTCTGGTTTCTTTCTCATTCAGTGAGCATGCGAGCCTTAAAGCCTGGATGCCAACCTTCAGACTTCTTTGCTGGCAGCTCACGATATTATATTTAACAGATTTACATCGGCCCCCCAGTGAAAGGGCATGAATCTTCGCAATTATTTTATCCAACACATATTTGTATATACGTGGCATATTTGAAATTATATGAATAATCAGCTCCATAAAGCTAAATGCAGTTAGTCAGTTAAATGTAACTGAGCTGATCTCATTACTCGACTATTAAGACTGAAGACACATTGTTATTTACAGTATTATGTCCACAATTTATAGTTGCTTGCATTAATATGAATGAGAAGAAAAAGTTTGAGTTGTTTACTGTGACAGGCCTAGCTCCAGTATCATACTGTAAACCTCACACCTGACAGCAGAATATTGTACACTGTAAAGAAAAACAGTAAAATTCTGGCTTCTGCTGGCAGTAATTCAGTGTAATTTTACGGGGAATTTTGTTACAGCGTATTTATTAGAAAATCCCTCCAACTGAATGAATGCAGATTTCCCACACATTCCTGGTGTCACCCTGACCTAAAGTGCTTCAACCACTCCTTCATCTATTAGATGAAAGTTCACGTTCACTCTTTCTCAAAGCTGACCTTTACACACATCTAGACGTCAACAGCGGTATCCCAGATATTATTATCTATTGATATATATAGATAAGGATATATTAATGTTTCTTACATTAACCTGGATCGCTGAAGCGAACAAAAAAACGGAAAAAGACGTGGTTTCCCATAAATTGGTACAAACATCATTTCCGATGTATCATAGTAGTTTGGCCAGACTGATGAGTCTAAATTGTGTCATATGGGTGTAAGGAACTCAAGTCTGAGTTTTTGCTATTTTGAGGTTGTTATGGTAGCAATCAGGCCGGGCTCATTTTTTATAATATAGATGAGTAAGTGTAGTAGTGAGTGTATCAAGTCAGATTGTGCATGCGTTTGTTTGAGTGTGTGGTCATGCTGGCAGGGTGCTGCTCCCCATTTCACATCTGCTAGTAAGCTAAATGATTTGTGTTGGAGGAGCAGGTAGGGGCGAGGAGGGGCAGGATTACGAGGCTTCATAACCACGTCATGTCGGACCCGGAGAGGGAGCCATCTGTATTATGTCATGACTGCTGGGCCACTCCGCCCTTTGCTCCCCTTTCTCTCTCCGTTTCCCTCCCTTCCAGACTCTTCCACCCACTGTTTGTCTCTCTTTGGCTCTAGCTTTACTGCAGTGTGGTTTTGGTTTGGTCACCTCTGCTCGGTTTTTTTATGCCCTGTTGCATGCCTGTAACAGAAATGTGACCCAAGACTGTTTATGTCTTTGTATCTTTTACCACACATTTAAACCAAATCACCCTCTCCATGGTTGCACTTTCTTCATCTATCTCTCTGTCTTTCATCTTGTCTGCGTACCTATCACTTTATTTGCCACTAATTACTGTCCACCTCCAGCTTTTGACGGACAGCTCTCTGTCCGCACTTGCCCGTCTCATTTGATGTTTCCCTTCACTTCTCTAGCTCCACCTGAAAACCAGATGGACTCCCAGCAGCCTGTGATTAAGTAAATGTGTGTTTCCTTCAGGAGGTACACCTAACTTGTAAATAAATGAAAATCAAAATTTAAGTCGAGGCCTTGCTAGTTTCTTTTTAAACTCCAAAACCAAAATCCAATCCTTAACTTTTTAAAATACAGTTTTTGTATCTGTATTCTGGTGTGTGTGGTTTAAGTAACAAAATGCAGGCAACAGGCACACCCTGTAATAAATCGACCACATCTCATGCACACAGACACATACACACACACACACACACACACAGCTGCTCTCTCACACACGTACACCTGCGCACACACACACAATAAACAGAGCATCAGACAACAATTGAGAGCTGTAACAAGGCTGTAAAAACTTTTCCAGATCACGGCTGTGACTGCAGGGAAGGACTCTGTTCTCTACCGTTTCTCCCTGCTGGCACATTGTCTGAGGGCCTGGATGTTTGTCTTGAAATGGAGAGAGGAGGCTGGATTGCTAATAACATTTTGTGGTACTGGTGACATCATACTGTAATTCCTGGTACAATAAAATCATTCTGTCAGTCAACAGTAAGACATGGTTAATTAAGCAGACAGATTTGTCAACAGAGATAATTTAATACTGTCCTACAGATTCTTCTTATGAACAGGGCCTTTCACGTGCACTATGCTCAGCTTATTCTGCCATCTTCTGGCCAACTAGTGTAGTTAAACATTGGTTGATAACCTTTCCACGTTATTACCACAGGGGTCGAATTTCAGGTAGCTTGTGAGTCGATTACACGGTAAAGGAAATTTTAGTTTGTTGCTTGAGAATTTTAAAGTTGTTAATTTAACAAAATGATGTCTCCATTACTCTGATGCATAGTTTACTCTGACCAAATATGAATACAAAGTCTAGTACTAGTGGTGAAATAAGTTCATTACTAGTAGTGTGCATAGAAAATGTCACAACATATGAGTAGTAACGACAAAAATTAACTTTACCCATAATTCAGTAAAACAAATATCTGAGACAAAGTTCTTTATATACTGTTGGGTAATCTACAAAACAAGCTTCACATTTTAAAAACGTGTGTAAAGTACCTGTACTGAACATAAGATGCCTACAAATGAGCTTTAAATGTAAATGATGGGAGAGAAAAATCCACAGTTCACACTATTCAAAAATATATTAATCTGAAGGCATTAACTGTCCAAGTTAATCAAATGAATATGTTCAAGTCTTTTAATATAAAATTAGATCTTTATCCAATCCAATTTTGTACTGAAATAACCACATATCCACTTGATTTGACTCATTAAGACTTGCATACCATCACTAACATTAAAAAGAAGGGATCTTTTATCGGCCAGTATGAGCAGCAAGCAAAGCTTTGTCTACAGTGCTTGACCAAAAGTAAATGGTTACTTTAAAATAATAATGTGCACTTTCATGTTGCCTATATTTGCATTATGTTTTCATCAAGAAGTGAACCCGGGAACCAATTTTGCTTGTTAGTATCAGATTTATTTACAGATATAAGTAGGAGACGATCTCCCTTGTGCAATTACGTACTGGAATTTGTCAACATTTTCAATTGAAATAGCAAGGATTCTTGGATTGCGACAAAAAAAAAAAAATATTGAAAGTGATCACTTAAATGATTTGTATTCTTATAGCATATTGAAACATGTTGTAATGCAATATAAAATGTGGTAAACCCAACATACCAACTACTATTTAGAATGAACAATGTTGATTTAATGTAGAACAATATGAAAATACTTGAAATAATAATAATAAAAAAAAAAATCACTTCAGGTCAGCAGTCATACTCTTTCATCAGGTAAAATTAAATGGCATATATAAACTTCAGATCATAAGTGGCACAAAGGCCAAAAGCAAACGCGCTGCAGGTTTAGGCACAGTTAACAGTCATACCACACTATACTCTGCAACAGAGAAAAGCACCACACAGCTACAAAACAGACCTTATTTAAAAAATAAAAATAATAATAATAATAATACAAATGAGGCAACAGAGCATTGTGGACTGAAATAGCTGGTCAGTTTTAGCATGACAGGCAGTGCTAAAGTGATTAGCTTAAGCAAACGACTGACAAGATATTTCAACAACTTCAATCTTGTGCCGTCACTGAAACTGTAACGAGGACATCAAGGCAATGCATGCCAGTGCACTTATTGCGCGACATAACGATAATAATACAAAGCAGTACCATCTTTAGGGATAAGAAATAAAGTTATTTGATTTTTATGGTTTATTTGGACCAATTGGAAGAGATGATGTTAAGTACAAGAAGATTGCGAATCCATGTGAGTGAGTCCGTGTGAGGAGAGTAACAGTGTGGTAATGTCTCTTGGGCTGAGTTAGGATGAGGCTGGTGAGCTAATAGTATAAGTCGTCCTCCATCCTATCTGTCTCAGTGCAGGGAGGCAGAGGGGACAGAGGAGGGCAAAACAGAAAATAAGCAACCATATGGAGATGAAAACTATGAAGGATGTGGTACAGAGGTGTAAGTACGCGGATAGTTTGGATTCAGAAGCCCGATGGCGTCAAAACATTCATGTCCCGAGGTTTGAGTTTGTGTGGCCGTGGTGGCACCCGTTTAGCATCAACGCCCGTGATTTCAATCTTAGGGGGCAAGAAGTTGGCAGGGTCCTCCACCTTCAGGTTGACTTGGTTGTTGGTGCCATCCATGGTGGAGGACTTCTGCAGGCCGAAGTAGGACTGCAGTGAGAAGCCTGCAGGAGATGGGACAGAGTGGTAAAATATGGCTGTAATGACCTAAATCTATTTTTCGTGACCATGTTTTACTGTCGTGATTGAAAGGCCCTAATAGTAGTTTAGTAGTTTGTGGTAGTTTTTTTTAACCATATGTCCATGTACATAATTGAAGAGTTTGGGTTTTGGATAGAAAAACATAGTGTATTTCTCAGCTGTTCATAAATGTAGGTATCAGCCTGCTTTATTCCAAGAATTTCTTCATGACTTACATGTATTGATTGCTTAGGGTTAGTCCTTGTATAAAAAGGAGTGATGGAGAATCCTCTAGTGTGCCTATCCAATGTAGGGTTACCCTT
Source organism: Pampus argenteus (assembly GCA_036937835.1). Taxonomy (NCBI): domain Eukaryota; kingdom Metazoa; phylum Chordata; class Actinopteri; order Scombriformes; family Stromateidae; genus Pampus; species Pampus argenteus. The sequence continues at coordinate 18,344,800 of CM072861.1, read as the reverse complement.
TGGTTTGCATTTGAATCACAGATAATAGCTTTAATGTAATCCAGGCCTGTCACTCGAAAATCCCGAGTTCAAGCCCTATTGAGTTGCAAAAAGGATTCATGTGTGGAACCAGTACTATTGTGTTCAGAGGAAAAACAAAACACTGGGGCACAGGGTTCAAACAAAGTATAAATCTCTCACCTGTGCTGGTGTCAGAGCCGGGGTCAGTGGGGGACTTCTGTACCACAGAGCGAGTTCCAAAGAAGCTCCACCTCTCTCCTCCTCCTCCCTCATTTCCTCCCATGTCTATGTTGGGGTTGGGGCTGCTGAGCTCTGGGGTAGCAAGAAAGGGTGTAGGACTCAACTGGAACCAGCTCCTGTATTTCCGCCAAGATAGAGCATCACATGAACATACAAGCTAAAAAAAAAATGCAAGGAGATACCATATGGCACCTAGTATGGGCAAAGAAGAATGCCATGTTCAGAAATGCAGCATGTTAGTTATCTACAAGTTGCATTGTAGTGTGAACAACAACTACCATAAATGGACTCTGGCTGGATCCATTAAACACAGGATTATAGCGCAAATAACAATATGAGACAAGTATGATCCAAATGTTTCGACTGCATGTTGCCTACCTACGACTAAGAGCCGGTGATGTGTGGGGACTAACACAGGGGGTGACAGATGGAGTGACGGAGGGGGTTACACAAGGGGTGCCACTTGGGGTGGATTGTGCTGATGTTGTAAGCCTGTCCTCCTTGAAGTCCCCACTTGGCATTCTCAACTTCTGCAGAAAGAAAACACACAAAATTAAACAATAAAAAGATTGGCTTCTGAATATATTAGAAAGTGATTAAACAAGGTTTTAACATTCATGACCACAGTTTGACAGAAAACTATTCAGAATCAGAAACTGGTTTAGGTTTGCACATGCAAGGAATTTGCCTTGGTGCATAAAAGTCACAAAATACGCACAAAAATGAATACATAACATTAAACAGAAATTTACAATATGTCAAATATTTTCTAAGTGAAGAGAGCTGTTACAAGTTTGAAGTTTAAATTGAAGATTTAAATGCACAAAATATTGTATGTTCATGTGTAAACAGTACATGTGTTTGTGTTAATGTAATGTGCCATAGATGTGATGGGTAATTTTGACAATTAAATAAATGCTAAACATTTGCTGGTTACAGCTTCTTAAATGTGAGGATATTTGTTTTTTTGCAAACCAGGCATTTGACAACATCATTCGTCAGATTTGTCTGTATTGATCTTATTTAAAGAGCAAACACTCCCTGAATACACAATGCAAAAGGTCAGCAGTGTTTTTCTGGACCCACTGATGAAAAATAAAGTGCGTCACAGATCCTTGGAGCCAAACACATGTAACCCTGTCATATGGGTGGGAAGAGAGTCAAAACATCCTCTTGATGACATGTCAATATAACTAAAAATCACATAGATTAAAATCACCAAGGAATCAATATTGCAATGAATGTCAAATACTTGAAATCCACTCAGGAAACTGGTTGTAGATATACAGCACCTGCAAAACCACTAGTCTAAATGAATATATAACCTGTGGTTTTCTATAACCCCTCTTCTGTACAAAAGCCAACTTCTAGCAAACCATATACATATTCACCCATGCTTGCTTTAACATCTTGGTTTATTTGGGTAACAATGTTCAGTCTCTATTCAATGTCACAATATTTCCATCAGTATGCTGGACGTCCTTTTGAAGTCATATCCACCTTGTATACTTGGTCCTGCATTCTGCTCAGGGCAGTGGCCATTGTGTATGAACAACAGGGGGCTACCTCTGTGTATTATTTGGGTCGTGTCCTCTTAGATTTTATCACTGTCCCAACCTCGCTGGACCCCTGTCAACTACACAACCCTTTTAGTAGATATACGTTTTTTCCTGAATTTATAAATTTTGGGTTAATGAGAGTAAAAGAGTAAAAAATAAATAAATCACTCTTTCCTTCTCATTTGTTTACCAGTGTAAAAATGTGTCCCACACTAACCCCAGTGCCTCTCATGTATTTGTACATGCGACGAATGATGCAATGATAAAACATGTGTGGCACAATCTAGGGATGGCGTTAACTTTGTCTTCAATAACAAGGCAAGTGCAATTACTCCAGTTTGTACTTCATGTCGTATCATTAAGTTAACCTACATGAGGGGCACACATTGGGGCTAACGTTATGTCCACTCAGGAAGCAGGTTTATTAACCTCGGCAATGTCAAAGCGAAGAAATCTCCTATAGAAATGCAAGCGGTTCATTTTCAACATTACCGTTATATGTATCTTAGTGTAACGTTAGTGGTAGGTGCTAACCGTGGCTGCCACATAATAGCTTCAAGCTTCGGCAGTAAGCTAACGTAACGTTAACGTTAGTCTCTTTGATTTTTTACTAAGTTATCAGCTCCACTGTAACCTATTTTAAGTTGAATTGCCGGTTAATGTTAATAAGACATTTGTTTACTCTGGTTAGCTTGAAAGCCAGCTCTACTAGCTGGCTAGCCAACAAGGTTGCTTTGCTAACGGCCTGGTTTCCGGCCGAAATGTAAATTAACGTACCACACAGTGTAAATACCATAACTTCTACACATACCTTTTTATAATAAGATGTATTTGACGTTCCAGTCCGTTATTTTTCTTCATTTTGTCCATAATTAGCTGTTTTAACAAGTTTAAGCGAGGATTAAACAAAAGCGATACAATATGTATACAGCACAGCACAGCACAGCACAACACAACAGGCCTCCAAACCGTCCCTTTTTGAAAGGTGTTCTGTGATTGGTCCATCTGAGAAAATAAGGGGGCTCGATTCATTTAAGGGCGTTGCCTAGCAACATTGCTGCTACAAACTCCAGTATACGGAACCAGCATAGAGCTGATTACGTAATTTGTTTACCAAGATATTCTTCCATGTCCAACCTGTAATTAGTCAGCGGTAGGCATTCCTCACAATAATACGTTGTTATTGTAAGACATCATAATGTTTTAGTAGGAATATTTTCCTGACGATGTGCTTTTATGCTCTTGTGTGCTTAACATCACAACATTGTGGAATGTAGCTGTTGGACAGATCAATTTATAGCAAGTGAAACGTGGTTCTGTGTGGTGCCCATAGTAGTGAAACTGGAGAAATCTTCATAGAATATGAAACAACCTTTGTGCATGGACACACTCAGGTGCTGTATGCAAGCCACAGGGGTGATGCACAAAGATGCACAGCGCCACCCTCTGTTACTTTCTAAAATATTGTTTTTTTGAGTTCATTCTGTGCACCACATTATGATCATGAAAACATGATTGTTTGTGTAACAGTGTAACATTTTATAGCCAATAGTTCAAAGTAACAGGTGTTTTTTAAAACTGTGTTAAAGTTTTGCTGGCCTTCGATGCATTCAGGTGTGCAGAGTTTTCTTGTGGGCATTAAAAAAAACATCACTGACACATCAAGGCTGCTGCTTCATATTGTTCATACTCACTGGCAATGTGCCATCAGCTAGTCGGTGAAAGCGTGTCTCTTCAGCAGAAAGGCCCTTGTGGGGAGAATACCCAGTGTCGGTCAGCCCTGCTTGGTGCTCAAACCTCTGGAGGTTTTCATGGGTCTGCTCTATGTGAAGATAGACATACAGTCAGCAGCAAAGATTAAATAAGCCGATCTTTTAATGTGGTGTAATCATTATAGCCAATTACTCCGCAGATTGTTTACCCATATTTAGTAGCTCAGACAACAGTTTGGAGCTTAGATAACTCTGTGACATGTAGTGAAGAAACTTAGTTTATCTGTGTCTTATCTGTAAGTAGCATGTAAACATTATTTATTATGAAAATGAATGTTGACTTACTGATCATGAGTGAGTTCATTAAAGAGGTGGCTTTGGCTTTCACCACAGGCACCGGGGACTTGGCTGGTACTGCCACCTCAAAAGTCGGCAACTTTGCACCACTCTCACCTTCCTGGTTACAGAAATTTATACTGTTAAGATTAACTCACAAAGCAGTTACATAACAACCAGTATGAACAACATTTCTTTGAGTAACTCATTCATATCTCCAAAACAAGTCGGGTCAGGCAGTGTAGATGAACAAGGAGGCACCTCTGCAGTGTTCCTAAACTTGTGCTGTGGGATGACAGGGTCTTTCCAAAAGATGTTGACAGTCAAGTCTGGAGGCGGTGAATGCATGGGGGCATCCATGTGCTCGTCATAGCTGATATTGCGCCGAGTCATTCCAATGGGAGACGACATGGCAGCAAAGAGTCCGGATGACGTGCTAGACTCTAGTGCTGAGACATAAACGTATTTTGCATAAGTATAATATTTCAGATAACTCTGCAAAAGCACATTTCACAAAGTAGAACATTGATCAGTCAGTTACCAATAACACTGCTAAAGAGGACCATGCATTAAACACTTATTGCCTGTCTGACCTCCTCCTCTGCCATTACCTGGCATGTCTCCCTGTCCTGAAGCCATGTTGACACCAGATCAGAGGGGCTGACCACAGAAGAATTTGGAGCGTGACAAGGTGAAGGTCCACTCTGCTTGGCTTTTGGGCTCCAAACCTGAACACTTCATCACATGACATGATACAGTTTTATCATTAGGCTGCAAGGCTTTTCTAATCGGCAACAAGAGTCATACAGGAGAAGTTAGTTTAAATGTTGTATTATGTAAGAAGTCAGAGAATAAATACAGAGTCTGGACTTGTATTTGCAGTGCACAGTGAATGGTGTCCTGTTTCTGACCTGCCTCAAATAGAACCAGAGAGTCTGGTTACAGACAGTGTCATTAATATGAGTTTATGTCAGAGTCACCCTCACGTATACCAGCCTCTACGTCTATCTGTGACAGAGCAGCCAAAATATGAATCATAAGGTTATGGTGGAACCAGTACTGCAGGAAGTTCCTCAATGTTTATAGCTACAACTCATGAAGTCATTTAGTGCTGTTGTGTTACAGTGTTACAGTGAACCTGTGTACCTCTGTGACCAGTGCATCCATAATCAACCTGGCGTGAGCTGACTTTCTTCCTCCATCCTTCCTCACTTTAAATCACTGATGACATTCTGGCAGAATTCTTATTTTTTGCAGATTTAGGTTGATTTGTATTTGTATCTTAACAGATGACATCTATTACTGCCCTCGTCAGCACTATGGCGAGGCAGATACAATGACTTGCAAAAAAAAAACAGGAACCAAAATCACGCAATGAAGTGTGGGAATAACATGTAAAACTATTGTCATTGGGAATATTTTCTCGAGAGACCGTAAAAACATCCAGTAATTAAACCATTTGTTGATTGGTATATATCACAATCTCTGCATGCATCAAATTTTATTATGCCGGTATTTTTTTTTTTTAATCTCATTCAGTCATTTGCAGCGTTTAAAGACATGCTGCAGCATATTTAACACTTACCGAAAACTGTCCAAAATCGTCCCCTCCTGTCCAAGTTATTCCTCCGAGACGGTGATTTTTCTGTCACAGTTGCGCCGACTCGTCTTATCCAACGAACTGTATGTTTGCTCACCGGTTTGTTCGTCCATGACTTTTGGACATGCACAGAGTAAACAGAGCTGAAACATTCACACAGCAGCAGGACGCGCCTCTTCTTCGTCAGCAGCAGACAGCAGAAGTGATGACCAGAAACTTAAAAAGCCCTGCAGCCTGTTCGGGAAGACGTGTGGCGCAATAACTGTTGGCTAATTGTAGTTTTATATGCAGCACTGCAAACACATGTGAGGGGAAAACACAGATTGTTAGGTATTAGAAAAGTATTACATAGGTTTGCTATAAGAACACAAGAATTAAAAAATAAATACATAAACAAATAAAGAAAAAATGCATTGGAAATGATCTTTAATGTGAGATATATTTACCTCTCCCCAAATAAATGTGTGTCAATCACTTTGTGGCGACAGAAACGACATCACACTGTAGCCCAGTTTAAAATATGCACACATAAATAGTTGTCTGTGATGACTATATATGCATATATAAATATGGTTTGTTTAAATTGTATGGTTCAAATACATATATTTCAATGTTCTGGTAAAATGTTAAGTTCATGGATAAGAGGTAAAGTTTGGTGTCATTTAGTGATAAGGGTTATAGGTTTAGGGCAAAGTCTGTGTGTGTGTGTGTGTGTGTGTGTGTGTGTGTGTGTGTGTGTGTGTGGTGATGGGTGTAGAGGATTACAGCCTATGAGACTCAACTGAGCTGAACTGCCCCTGTCAGAGCTGAATAGGAGGTAGCAGGTTATTGACCCTGTAATCCTAGAGCGTTGGTGTCCTCTAATATGTGACACATGTAATAAAACACACAATAAACACATTAATCATATCATGAAATAGTACACATATACTGTATATGTCTTGCATTAGTAGCCCTGAACCACAAGGTAGCGCTCTTGATGTAGGACACAAACAGACTTGGGACAGAAGACAATTACTCGATGCTCTCTTGATTTTCTTCTCTTTTTATTAAAAAAATATAGAATAGAATAGAATAATAAAACAGACATATACTTTCAGTATACATAGAAGATACATAGACAAAACATTGAATCTATTCTACGTCTACATTTGTTGAAGATGCCTTTGAAGAAGTCAGACACGAGCTGTGTTGGAAGTGAAAGTGTTGCTGACAGGTGACTGAGGGAGCAAAGTTTATTGGGCTGTGGTAGAAGCTCTCCTCCTCTTTCTGGATCTATAATAACACAAGAAGGATACACATTAGACCCTTGACAACATCGAGCAGAAAGCACTGTGTGATCTTGCATTGTCGGTATTTGAAGAAGAGGATATTTGTTAAGTATACTTACAAGATGTTAGACACTAGTTTAGCTGCTGCCGCTGACTCGGGGTCCAGGCAATAACGATCTTCGTCTCTGTTGGTGATACTGTTGAAATGGACAGTAGAGGTGAGTTCAGATGAGAGAGAAAACATAGCAGATGGCTGTTCTCTATCTGTAATATACAGTATATTGAACTAATATACTCAATTCTTTCATTCAGGTCAAAAGATTTTGTGACATTTTACATGGCATGTCATCCTTAGAAATGTAGTGCTTTATTTGAGCTACACTTCTATATCAAACCAAATCACATTTTGTCTCATACAAATACAAATTCTTACATGATCTCCAGTTTGTCACAGTAGGCGGTTGGTTGGTAGATCTGGATGTCTTTTATTTTAGATATTCTGGGAATTCGTTCTCTGACATTGTGACAGAGGCACCTCTGCCCTGCTTCATTAGCTAGAGAGGAAGACAAGGGGGGGGGGGAAACATCATTTTATTAATCTAAAACTCAACAATTATTACAAACATAATCAGAATAAAAATACAGAAGAAGTTAATTGTGTGAACCTGATGTTGTCTATGTAATATTGGAATAAATCTTGGAATAAAAACTTACTTTGGGCTGCAGCGATGCAGACCATGGCAGCCAGGAGTAGATTGATCATACAAGACATTGTTGGTTTCCTCTGGTCAAGATGAGACTGTGAGCTGGGAAAAATCTGGTTTCTTGTGGTAAAGATAAGAGATGTGTAGGCAGAGTGAATCTCAGAAGATCTGCTGGCACTGTGAGGGTAAGAGATGAGGGTCATTTTATACTGTCTTTTTACACCTACATCATACTTCCTGTGAAGAAGGGAATTTTCCAAATGGAAAGTGAAACTTCAGAATGAGGAAAGTCCATGAAGTCATCCAACTCTATTCCTCCTTCAGATATTTCTAATAATCTGACCATATTTTTTAATTATATGATAATGGTTAATCCTGTACAGGCAAACATACTGTTAAAAAAAATCTTTTAGGACTTTTTATACGTTTTTATTTATTTTGATATATAATATAAAGAATATAGATTATAAAAGTAATCTCCAGTTCACATCCTAGTGGGGATTTTTGCTGCATGTTATTTCTATCTTGATCTCCTGTTGTTTTCTATATTTCTCTATATTTCTCTATATTCTTTATGTATAAAGGTATACAATGCTTAAAAAAACCTTTTAAAAAAGAAAAAAACACACACACACACACATATATATATAATATGTGGTAAATGTGGAGTAATGTGTGGTGGTAGAAAGTTCAATTTTTGTCTTGATATCTTTTTTTATTCACTAACATCATTATCATTCACTAACATCATTATCATTTAAAGTTGCAAGTGATGATTGCAACTTGGAGCGTCTGTTTGTATTTTGCGTGCACTGGTGGTTAACACCTTGAGCGGTTTTTTAGCACCAGACTGAGGGAAACGTGTCATTTCTTCCATATTAGTTGCATGTTAGTCTGTCTGCTGTCATGACAAGTCTTAGATGCAAAGTAAATCAGAATGATGAGTTATGAATCATATTGTTAACACGGTTGTAAAGGGGCCAAATACTACGAGGGCCTCTACTTCATTTCTAGTACTGGTTGTATGTATGATTAATGTGTAAAGAAGCCTTTAAATACTGTAGGAGAGAAGATTTGAGTCAGAGTGTTTCATATCGGCAGAACCTGTTTGATGCTGGATTTTGTTTCTGACCTCATTTGTAATAAACCTTCTTTATATGAGCAAAGACAACATCTGCAGAGATTCCTTTTTCTCACCTCCATGACATTGCTGTTAAATAAACAACGAATCATTTCAGTTTATTACAACTCATGTCTTATATATTTTGTATGTTTGGCCAGTTTAAGAGCATTCAGCATCAGTTTTGCCAAAAGGTAAAGTCTGATTGTCTGAACACTTGTGTGTCAAATTTAATGTCCACAGTTACTTTTATCATAATTTACAACAAACAACTTATGAGTAGTTCATCAGTGATCACAGAGACATGAAACAAAGCACTCTTATCAAAGGCAGAGCCTATGATAACATGACAGGATATGACATGTGTATTATCAAATATTAAGACATTTTTATACACAATTACAGTTTTTAAAAGTCTGTCCTTGCTGCAGTCTGTCTGGCTCTGGTTGGCTCTGGTTACAGGAATCAGGTTTCATTATTGTTACTGCACTGCCTATAAGGTTCAAATCAACTGATTTAGCTATACGTAGATATTAATATATTTATCATATAAATTGAATACTGTGGGACAAACGAGGGGTCATTTCAGACATCAACCAAACTTAAGAATCCTCAAAACATCAAATGAAACTAATTTGTACCCTTCTGACCTTCACAATCCATCCAGAAACATAAAAAAAAAACACTTTGTACAGCAGCCTGAGGCACTGAATTACTTATGTTGTAGAATGACAAACCTCTGCAAGACTTGCACACAATAAGCTGTTCCTACTTTGTTCAGACATTGACCGATCTGGATTTGTAGATAAAAGAAACAATAATATATGTATAGTAACATTTGTACATATCTATTTTTTCTATCTATCACTGTTCACTGTTTATTTCATCATAGCTTTTCCCCTAATCTAAGAAAATTTAAATGAAGTGCAGAGGAAGAGGCTGCTGACCCAAGTTCCGGCCACAGGGTCACATTTATGGTATTATCTGATTATTAGAATTGCTATGGTTGGTAATTCCCTTATATACCCAAACCCACATTCACCACCCCAACACAGACGAAAAGGGCAATAAAAAAAAAACTATTTCCATCACTGCATGGTGGTCATATATGTACTACCACTCAGTGCTAAACCGCAAACTCTTTTAGTTCCTGTGTCACAGCGTGCACAGGAACACGCTGTGCAAAACTGAACTGTGAGCCAATGCACACTACAGTCCCCAATAAGTAAAACCCATTAAATATTCACCGGGGGGATATATATGAAATATTCAAGCATGCTAAGTGCAGTGCATCTGTCAGAATGAAAGCTGAGTTTATCAGAGGTGGCACCAAGTATACTGCACCACTGCAAACAGCTGTGTCATTCTTAAATCAGCAGAAAATGTCTTGATATGACATGATATAAAAGTGATGATTGTAAGGACAAGTTGAAGGTATATACTATACCTACACACTCACAAATATATATATATATATATATATATATATATATATATATATATATATATATATATATATATATATATATAATACTTTAGTTCTATATCTTAAAAAAGGAAACACCCCAGATTATGGATTAGATAGATAGTTTTGGTTTTACTCACCCAGGGTTGTTCCCCTAAGCAGATACACATGGCTAGAAATAACTACTGTGTAGGTATGTAAAAACATATTCATTCAATTATTTGTGTATTTATATTTGTAGTTTGGGTGAAGAAACACTTACACAAGAAACACAAGTCTAAAGGTTTCTGAAAGTTGACATTTTTGGGAGACAAAAGGTTGCTTGTGTAATATGGCAATATAGTAATATAGTAATGTGGCAATATAACATTCAACAGTCATGTGTGTGTGTTTTTTTTTATCACTGCTAATTGTGGAAAAACAAGACAATTTTGCAATTCATCCTATTGTTTTGTTTCAGCTAATCAGGAAAAGAGAAGGAAATTGAAAAAAAAAAGTTCACAAAATTGAAAGTGATATTAAACCACTATTTCCACTTCTCTTCTCCACTTACATGTAAACTCGGTTTTAAAATGCTGAATCAAATGATTCAATGCTTTTTAAGAGTTCAGCGTCTTTCATCATCTGCTGTATGTTGGGGGTTAATGTTGAGCATGTAATTACCTGAAAGATCATTCTTATTTTGGAAACCTTAACTCACCCAAATTACCAGTAACGTAGCTTCTTACTTACTTGAAATGGTACTGAGCATGTAGTAGTTTTGGTTTTACTTGCTAAGATTTTTCAGACATCCTGTCACAGTAATACAGTGCAATGGGGGTAGATTTTTATTTATGGTGCTTAGTGAAATATCAGTGAAATATTACATTTAAATACACTGAAAAGAAATATAAATGTTTTGCAGAAGTTGAGATAAAACATCACAGACTTTTTCTATTCACATAAAAGGCTTATTTCCGTCCAATTCTTTTTCATAGTTGTTTAAATCTGTGTCAGTGAGCACTTCTCCTTTGCCGAGGTCGAGATAATCCATGTTGGTTTTATTTGTGTCTTGGTGGTTGGTGGTGTGGCTGGATGGAGGTGGGCAGCTGAACTGCTGCTGGCTGACATGTACCTGAGAGGCCTCGTACCGCCGGAAACTCACGGACGGAGCTGCGTTGACACACAAACATGTTTCATGGGGTCTTAAAGTCTGCTGCTGTCTCCTGTCATGAACCACTGTCAGCGTCTAATGTGATAGAATGACTCCAGCTATTTATTTCAAACCTGCACATGGTGCCTTGTTTTTGGTTTTCTTAACAAATATTGTATTTCTGCATCCAGTTGAGGTGATAAAAAAAATAAGATGATAAGTGATTTACTGTGTGCCAATTCATACCACATACAATAGAGTTGCTATAACCAATACCCATTATAAAGATCAATTTCACAATAATGTGCATTCAATGTGTCAGTATACATATATGTATGTATATAATTGAATAACTCTACATGTAAAGTTAGGGTTAAACACCACAGAAAGTATGACAGTGTTTGTGTGTGTGTGTGCATTTCTTTAGAAATATATAGTCTAGTCCTGATTTTCATGGTGGAAAAGTCCCTCTTTGCTTAAAATAACAGTTTGACTTCCAACACTTTCATTTATGTTTGATGCCATTGTTTCCCATCAACACAGCACTGCTTACTAAGCAATGATTTGATAGAAAGCTGAGGCACAGCCATATTTATATAATGGGTAAATATGGACTGCAAGTTGAATTACTTGAACAAGCCTTTGATGAGTAGATCATATCCATCTGTCATCTGAACGCATGCTTCAGTGGAAGGTGTTTTATTTGGTCTTTGGGTTCTTCAATAATGACACTGTTTATATATGTCAGGCCTACTTCAGTGTGTCACATGTTTACAGATCACCTAACTCACACAGACAGAAACAAAACCAAACATCTGAAATGCATACAAATGAGGCAAATCACTATGTCACAAATTTGCTTAAATTGAATTGCTGACCTAGAAATAGTGCAAAATGTAAATATTTCTGAATCGTATATAATAACATTTGGGATCAGGCGTCTAACTGTGAACTTCTAGGTTGCTTCAATACCATAAATACTGCTGGGACCAGAACAGCCCACAGTATGTGAGATTTTAAGGTAAAATGTGTAATGGGTTACTCATGTATTGAGTCTTATTAGGTAGCCTATGATTATGCATTGAGTAGTAAATGACAAAAGCCTTCCCTCTAGTGTTTAAGATTGAAATCTGCAGTTATGCGTTCACATGAAAGCAATTCTGTTTAAATGACCATTGTCAAGTTGTTCAGTTTTGAATTCTGTCTCTTTTTGTAATATTGAAATGTGTGTGAATCAGTAACTTCACCACTCAGCTCATTATTGCACCTGGTAATTAGTTGCTTTTACACAGATGACCTACATCTGGCATGTTTAGGTTCAGCGGTGTCATCTTTGCTCAGCCCATGTTCCTCCACACTTGTGTTTACCGGAGCAAGATCCCACGCCAGTTACCATAGAAACTCCGGCAGCTGCACCGGCAGAAACGGGAGTCGATTTACGAAGGCTTTACACATGCAAGAAAACACAGATCACAGCATGGAGAAGAAAAACAGTGACCACACAGTTTGGTTGAGAGTATCAAAAGAATTATTTTTTATTTTGTAATACGTAGCTCATAAAACACTGGGGAAAAAAATGATTTTGCAGATTTGTCCATTTCTTCTGAATTTGTATGAACACCAGCATACATTAGCATTAGAAGAGCTGTAATAGTAAAAAAAAATGACTTCAAATATAATATTACAGATGGACAATCATGACAATATTTACTTGCCTCAGCATTTATTAATATTAAGTGTATTTAATCATATCCCTTATATATACATTAGAGTAGTATACTTTGTTCAGCATTGTCTTCTAATGGCGAGTTTTGTGCCCTATATCTCTGCAATGGCGGGCAGCATACAGGCTCGCACACGTGCCTCCCTCCAAGCCGACCTGCAGTCAGAGATCCACTGGGAGATGAGGGATTGTTTAATGGTTGGATTTGTTTTCTCCGCCCCTTCCTCACTGTCTGCCAGGCTCCCTCCCCTGGCCTCCAACCTAGACAGGCTGCGTTTCGGGGAGGTGTTTAGTGTGGAAGTGTCAGTGCTGGTGTGTAACTCTGGGCAACTGCTCTTACGTTGCTGTGGGAGGCCTGGGTTTGAAGCATGGGGGATGCTGTGTGACCTGGAGCGAGCCTGTCCCCTCCATACTCTCCCATTCTGTTTTATAAGCCTTTCCTCTGCAAATGCACTCCTCGCACTACCTGACTGACAGGTGGAGAGGTTGTTCTGGTGTCCATAAAGATACTCCAGAGGGTCAGAACTGCCAAACATTAGTTCGCCATTTAGGTCTTTCTCTTCTCCCATGGCATGTGCCTCCTCTCTGGGGTTGAATTCAAAGGTGGCTGATGTAGTCCCACTGAGTCGTGACAGCCGCAGCCTCCGGTGCACGGCGTCCTGCTGGCGTTTGTGGATGTTGTTGGGAGAAACATCCCTGGTAGGGAAGGTGGGGTGGGCCAGGTGGCAGATGGAGAGGAGGTAGTCCTCAGAGGAGACAGACTGGCTGTGGCCAGTGATGTGAAGTGTGTTGGCCTCATTCAAATCCCTCACTGTCTCCTCTGTGCCTTCTCTGATTGTAGGCAACAGGAGCCCTCGCTTGGACAGCAGTCTGGACCGTGGCCGCATAGCTGAGAGAGACACAAGGAGGGAGGAGAAAAGGGTATAATGTACAGGAGTATAGAGTCAGAGCAAGGTATATAAACCTCAGGAAAGCTGTTTTTAATTGATTTTAATTTTAATTTTACATTAGTTTTTAATCCAAACATTATTGCATCCATGCCATTTCCATTCAAGAAAACATGATTTGATTCACCAACATTTCGATATATATATATATAAATGTAACAAAATATCTATATATAGCAGTAAAAAAAAAAAAAACACATATCAATGAAGGATACTGTGTGTTTAAAGTGTCCTTTGTGCCAAGATCCCTTCAGCCTGATGTGTTTTGGTCATTTTGCTGTCACATGTGGATGTCACACATGACAAATAACTGTTAGTTTTTCGAAATTTTGGCTCCTACTGTATCAGTCTGATTTAATTCACATGTAAGCCCATCTGTCCTCTTGCTGACTCTCCCCTTTCCCCATTTCAGACACCTCCATCTCCTGCTTACTTTGAAATAGCAGTGTAAACAGCCCAGAATACAAACACTCCCGGCAATGAGCAGAAAGGCAACATATATATATATATATATATATATATAGATGAGTATTTTAAATGCTATCCGGCTCATGTGAAGCCACAGTGTCAGCCTATGTTTTCTTACGTAACCCCATATTGTTATAACCCTGAGTGTAGCCCACAATATATTTTAGTCTCGACCTCCGTGCCAAAAATAGAGCACGCCAAACCAAAATGACAGCCTCTCCCAGTTTCTTCCAAGGTGTAACCACTGCTAAATTTAGACCACACCTTCAGTATACAACGACTAAAAATGATTCAGAGGCTGCAGCTCCAGGCTAAAGCACAGAATAGGCACCCTGTGCACATCATGCATTTGTAGTAATATTTGATTATGTAAGTTATTTTCTGCACAATCTGCTTATCACACTCACCTGCTCACAGATGTCAAGGTCCAGTTGAGGCTTTCTTCTCTTTCGTGCTCCTGCAGCCTCAAATATTAATCTGCAGCCTCTTCACAGTTCAATATCTGTTTTTTTCTTTATTTTTTCTTTATTTTTTTATTGATGATGCTTCTCCTTGAGTGTGTAGATCCAACTGTCTCTGACCAGAGGCAGCAGTAGAATGCAGATTTATCTTCTCCTCACATCCCTCCTCCCTCTTTCTCTTCTCTCTCTCTCTCTCTCTAGCTTACTTTTGATTTGCCCTCCTTCCCTGGTTCTAAAAATAGACACACATCCATTTCCTCAGCCTCAGTGCTGTCACTGGCCGACTGTATTGATGTAGAGAGGAAAAACATAGGCGAAGAAAGAGGGGAGAGAAAATGGGAGAGGACTAAGAAATAAATAGAGAAACATGGATGGTGAGAGTAATACAGGAAAAGAGGAAAGAGAGGGAAAAAACAAAGGAGATAAGGAGGTTTATGTACTTTTAAAGCACGTAGTATTTCTGTGAAACACTGACAGTCACCTGCAAATTAAATCAAATCAAAATGAATGACGCTACATATTGTGGAGCCGTTGTAAACATGTTTAATTGTGTAAAGAAAGTAATGCGCATCATGCAGACAATTGGATGTGCATGCAAGTGCTTTGCACGTGTTTACTCTGTGTGTGTGATTGTAAAACACATTGCTGAGATCACAGGATTTTAAAAGCCTTTCACTCGAGGCTTCATATTGTACACAACACATGAGTCACTCGCATCACCAGTCTCACTCTGTTGGATTTGTTTCTCTCGTTAAACCTGTGAGCAACTGCACAGATCTGATCTCCCACAAACATTTTCTTTATTATGGAGGCTACTAAAAATGTGTTTCCCTCAGATTTTGTGGTATAATCCCCACTAGAGTGTTAAAAACAAAAGGAACTTCAGCAAAGACCATACTGAGTATAAAGACGTAGTTCAGAGCACTTCAGAAGAAGATTATATGATAAATAAATAAATAAATGGGGCAGCAGGTGGTGCTTTTTTTTATTTTTTATTTTCCTGCTCAGATTTTGGTCACTGTGACACTATATTGATTTCCTCTTCACAGAGAGAAGCTTGTTTTTCTCTCTCACACTCACGGCATCAGTCTCGTTTGTGACATTTGAGATCATATTTTGAATTTTTAAAAGGCTAAAATCACAAGGAGTGTCTTCTGAACATTGAGGTATTTGTAATAATTACGTTCATTTCACAAATATAACCTCTGTGACAGACAAAAAAAAAAAAAAATCTGTGAAAACTGTTTTCACATTTCACAACAAGTAGGCATTTCAATAGAAGGCTAACACTACTACATGTGAATTCATTGGTTTAAATATCTTCTCTTATAATACTGGGTAACCCTAACCCTACATATGTATTATTAGACAACTAAAGATGTGCACGTGCATAAAGATATTTCTGGTGTGACACACTGATTATCAATATTATACATGGTGTGTATATTTGTGTAGGATCACACAACTGCTTACCAGAGGATTCATTCACACACAAACCTCCTGCTTCAGACGTTTCAGTCAACAATCTGGCCCTGTGTGTGGGGAGAAAGCCTTTCAGTTTTATGGTTTGTTTGTGTGTGTGTGTGTGTGTGTGTGTACTGGAGGCAGTATGAGTCAGATGAGTCACGTCTTCTTTGCATCCAGTCTATAAAAAGCTTTCTGACTTTTTTATGGATCTCTAATAGACTAGTCACATGGAACTAAATTTGTCTCATAGACACACAAACACACTTACACACAGGCTTTGTTCAGTTTAAGTCTTGAGATACTCCCAGGCACTGCACTGACTGCATTCATCAATGTGTACTCTGCTAATGACAAACTGCAGGCACAACATCAACCAGGCTTCAAATCTAAATAAAATGCTGAATTCATGAAAGAAACACCAAAAAGGGTCACTTTAAGATCCAGTTATTCATATTAGTCGTTCTATTTGTTTACAGGGAAACAGTTATCAGCATAATAAAGCAATTACAAATGGGTCCAGTGGTTTTTATTTTAACGGCTGATGAACTCAGAGAGCTGTGTAACCCAATGACATTTATGTGCGAGTGTGATGTATGGACTGTAGAAAGATAGACAATTAGCCAGTGTGAAGTCACATTGATATAGAACATACCTTATATAACTTCAGCAGAAAGAAAGCATAAAAATATTAATTAATAATGAATGATTATTTGTTTAATGACATTCAACTAAAAAGTCATCATAGTGATTACATGCTTCAACTTTTGTCTGTTTTTTTTATGTTTGATCACATACTGTAGCTTATATTTTTCAGCATATTTTATGTACACACACAGCATTGTGTGACTGTGCGGCATACTGTAGGCGATTGTGTTTATATATATGTTTGTGTGTATGTGATTGTTACTATATATATATATATATATATCAAGCATTTCAAGCCCTGTTGCATGACTCTTCTATCTGTCTTGAACCTCTCCTCCACTCATGGCTTTGATGTGAATTAGATTGATACAGGAGGATGCTTTATGGCTGATAAAAGCTTCAGTGTGCAGGTGGAGAGAGGTGAACTCTTTAGGTTGAAGGAGGGATAAATGGAAAGTCTGGATATTGATTTTCACCAGCAAGCGTCCAGTTGGCGGAGGGCTTCTGAGAAACACTCAGTGTAATGAGGGTCAGAGAGGAGGGATTCCCCAGAAAGATGTCTGCTTCCAAGAACAAGATGTCTTGAAATATTTTTTATATTTCTTTACTGGCCTTCTGATTTCTGCATCGTTTTCAATCCAACAAGGCATTTGCCTGAATAAATTAACAAGATAAGCACTTGTCACATCTACTATTGTTAAAAAAAAAAAAAAGAAAGAAATCACAAGGCACAGAAAGGTGTCAGCTGAGCTCATGAGAGTTCACAGGAGACACATCCTTCCCAACAGCGTTTGCTTATACACAACACCATCATTAAGTCCTAATTTGCTGCTTAGCTTTCCCGACAGGAATGTATGAGTAATCTAATATTCTGATGCAGTGAAGTTGTTTAGAGTTATTGATAGACATAGTGAAAGCTTTAATGACCATAACAAGAGTGCTGTTGATGTCTTACAGAGGCCAGCTGAGGCTAGTTTTATAAAAACAACCAAAAAAAAAAAAGAGATAAAAACAAAAAAACAGCTGGTTTGTGCGACAGATGAAAGATGTAAGCATCTATTGCTCATCTAGGGAATCATTTTCCTCATGCTGCAAGAATGCTAATTCAATATTTTTTTTTGTTTTGTTTTTTTGTTTACTGTCAATAAGCCCGTGTTTGAATGAGGTGACTCAACATTTCTCACAATCTCAAAAAGGAAAAGCTTTCTCCCAAACTGGTTTAGAAGCCATGAAGTCTTCAGGGTCGCAGTGTCTGCGTCACACATGTCGGGACTGTCTGAGTGACTTAACAGACACTGAGGCGGACAAAAAGAAAAGAACGGCGGCACGACAGTTGACACTGCAACAAAAATCACACAACAGTTACAGATTTGCAAAATACCACAGGCACTTAAACTTTAATAAATATTAAACATTAAGTTCTTTTTCATATGTACAGATATCGTACAGAAAGATCCATAGGTGCTTTTGCACTTTCTGCAAGTTAGAGATGTACCGATAATAAAACCTTTAGAAAAGAAAAATAAACTGGCCCTCAGAAACTCTATTTGGATAAAATTAATACAAACAGACTTTGCTTATTTTATTATTATATATATTTTTTGCTTTAAGCATCATCTACAAAAAAAAAAAAAAAAAAAAAAAGCACCATACTTGACTGACCAAGATAAACAAAAAAAGTCACAAAAATATTTTTTTCTCTTCTTTGCTTTTACACCTTAAGCATAATGAGATATTAAAATATATCATCAAAATTCAGGAAGCACCACGTGTTTGGCAATGTCCCTTACCAGTCGTCCATATCTTAACTTCCTGAGAGATGAGAAAAACCCCATGCATGCGCTCAGATAGACGGTTGGTTTAGAAAAAGGCAACACAACTCAAGCAGTAATAAACCTCAAAAACGCAATCTAACTGAAAGGAAACTTTGACTCTGTTTGCGTAGTATTATCGTATTGCTTTCAGGCCACCAAAAGCTCCAATTACGACTTTTTATAGGGTTTTATAGAGTGCTGGCCACTTAACTAGGCAACAGATACATAATCATCTAGTCCCACAGCAGCTGTTTTCAGGGGGTTGGGAGGTATTCATATCTGTTTGGGGGAAATGAGCTGCAGTCCTGGGCAGTAATATAATATCATTTGGATTCTAGGTGGCTGTTTTACAAACTACATTACATCTTATCTACATCATCACTAAATGAATCCTCAAGCAAGGCTGTGGATGGTTCGACTTTGATTTTCTAAAGTGCTGGTCTAACTGGATGTATACTGTCCATCCCTTCTTCTTCTTATTATTGCGTTTTTCTTTTCTTTATTCAAAGCAACTGTTCAAACATGTGCCCATGATATTTTCTCTTTGCAGCAGTCATGATTGCCACAATAGTGATACACGTTTGTTTTGTTTTGTTGTTTTTTTTTTTTTTTGTGTGAAAAGGCCTGATCCAAAGCATCATCATGGCCGTTCAGAGGGGTTTAAACAGGACTTCAAAAAAGTCTTTTAAGGAAAACGTTCATCTCTATAAGAGAAATGAGAAGGCTTGGTCTATTGTGCTGCGTGGCCTCTCTTCATCCGGAGGAGAAAGTTTCGCTTCTCCTCCAGAAGCTCCTGAATGCGTTTGTTCCTGGTTCTTTCCCGGAGGCTGACTCGGTGCTTCGGGATCAGGTTGTTCTGAGAGACGTCACTGTCCACGCCAATATTCCTGTTGTATAACATGTCGATCGAGTTGTTCTCATTGTTCTCCTCTGGCCTTTGCTGAGGCCTTACTGTAGAGGCCGTGGTAGCTACAGCGGCTGGCGTTTCTGTGGTGGCGGTGTCTGGCGTTGTCATGGGAACAGGGACGCTCACAGGAATGTACTCAGACAGGTCGAGCCAGGGCGAGGAAGCCAGATCCGTCATGTCATCACTGTTGATGGTCGGTATCACCACAGTAAGGCCATCGTCCAATACTATGGTGTCACTGGCGACTCCTACGTTGCCATAGGACATTGTGATGTCATCACCGCTGAGAACGGCCCCACTGGTTGCCGTGACATCACCACTGCTGGTAATTGTGACATCACCGTAGGGCATGGTTCCGCTGGGCATCGTGACATCTTCAAAATTAATGCTTCCAGTTGGCGTTATGACGTCATCAAAAGTGCTCGGAGTTGTTGCTCTAAAGTTTGTGTTGTCATGGTACCACAGTGGAGTTTCATCTGTTGTTGTTGTGTCGTTACCGATGTACGTGACATTGATTCTTGACTCAGGGAAAGGCGTGCTCGCTGCTGAAGCATAAATATTATAGGTAGAGGAAACTGTGGAAGAAAAGTACTCTCTTGATGGTTCTGGGCTTGTATATGGAGCGGTGTAATACGAAGTTGTTGTTTTAAGTGTTTTCTTTTTAGGATTTTTCTTTTTCACTGTGGTCTTATTTTGATTAACCTTGGTCTGTGAATTTGGTGCATTTTTAGGGCCCGTTTTTGTGTTCTTTTTGGCGTTTGTCTTTGTTTGGATTTGTCTTGTAATGTTTGTCTTTGGCCCAATGCTCTTTTTGAGATTAGCCTTTGGTGGAGCCTTAATTTTGGGAGTAGGTTTGGGTTTTTTCTCAGGAGTACTCTTTGCTGGAGGAGTCTTTTTAGGTGTAGTGTTGGTTGGAGTGGTCTTTTTGGGAGTAGTCTTTGCTGCAGTGGTCTTTTTGGGAGTAGTCTTTGCTGGTATGGTCTTTTTGGGAGTAGTCTTTGCTGGAGTGGTCTTTTTGGGAGTAGTCTTTGCTGGAGTGGTCTTTTGAGGAGTAGTCTTTGCTGGAGTGGTCTTTTGAGGAGTAGTCTTTGCTGGAGTGGTCTTTTTGGGAGTAGTCTTTGCTGGAGTGGTATTTTTGGGAGTAGTCTTTGCTGGAGTAGTAGTCTTTTTGGGAATATTATTTGTTTTATTTTTGGGCTTAATCTTTGGTACAACATCTTTTCTGGTACTATTTTTTGGCGCAGTATTCTTTTTCGGATTGATTTTTGGTAGATTCACTTTTTTGGGATTTTTCTTTTGTGGAATATTCTTTTTGGGCTTGTATTTTGGCGGGGTGACTGTTTTGGTACTTTTTTCTGTGGAACCTATCACAGCCGGACTAGTTTTTTCTGGAGAGTCAGTGGTCGTTATCAGACCTAAAGTTGTTGGATTATTCGTAGTACTCTGAAACTGTGGATTTGTACTCTCATCTATGTCTGAGACAGGAAGAAGCGGGGGATGAGCAGTAACACTAGGAGATGTTGTAATAACTGAAGTGGTTGCCATGGCAAAGGTAGCAGGGAGGACGGGGACACTGGTGGCAGTCAGTGAATGAGTGGTGAAGGTACGAGGATGAGTGATGGTCCATGGATTGGTGGTAGAAGCTGAAATGGTGGTGATCACAGCTTTGGTTGGCTGGATGGAAGTGACGGGGGTGGATTCGGAGGTGGAGTTGAAGGTAGTGTTGGACAGAAGGTCTGCGATGGCGAAAGCGTTGCAGGACTTGCAGCACATGCGGTAGTAGTCCATTAGAGAGCAGTAGCGCTTCAGCACCTCCATACGACAGAACACTGAGCGGTCTCCATGACAACGCTGGCCTGTGAAGGAGAGAATAGAGAGCTGAGACTGGGCGGCCGCCAGGGGTAGAGACTATGAGGAGGTGTTTATATATATGTTAGTGTCTGATTTCTGGGTCAGTATATGTGAAAGAATGCACAACAATAAGAGTATGTAAGTTACATTAGCATTAGTCTGCATGTGAAGGTTTATATATACACAGGACATGCATGATTGTGTGTGGGTGTTTGTGTGGTTCCACACCGTGCAGAGAGTAAAGTAGTAAAGCCAGACCAAAGGATGCAGGAAGGAAGAGGAGGAAAAACCCAAACATCAAGAGCGGTCATAAGATTAGTCCAGAGCAACTGAAATGGAAAAAGTTGCCAGTCTTGTGTTGTAAATATAATTTGTGAATTCTATCTAAAACATCTAATTTTGATTCCCACTTGCGCGCATGCAAAAAATTAAGATTAATATATTTTTTTTTATGTAATTTCTCAGCACTCACATACACTGAAACAGAATTTATCCCCATCCTATGCACTCGGACTAATATACATGTCTTTGATGGTGGAAGGAACCACCACACAGAAAGGACCCGGGACAGCTGGGCTTCAAACCTAGAACCTTCTTGCTGAGAGGCATCAATGCTATCCACTGAGCCACCAGACAACTAAGTGTTGTCTTTGTTTCAGGTATGCATAATTTCCGGGATGTTAAATATGTCAACTTGTACTCTTTTTGTACCATGCCAGTAAAAATAACTGAGTTGTCCAGGCAATGGTTGACATATTGACATTTCTCTGACAGAATCTAGTCAGTGAAAATTCCTGGTGAGAGAAAAATCACACTTTTTAAAACATTTTTATTGATACAACTTTGCCGTTGAGAATGACAGGAACTGAAACAATGAGATGTATGCCCCCCCCTGCTCAATATATAGATATATTCTTTTCTTAAGAAAAATAATTCAACTGTATCGAAAGTTACAAGTTCACAGTCACTTTGGTAAAACACTTCATTACTTGGAAATCAACCAGTCAATCTGTTTATCGATTGGAAAAGAAAAATGAAGTACATAAATGATAGTTGCTGTTTTAAATAAAATACATAATTTCCATGATGATGTAAAAACTGGAATGGCACATTAAGTGTCATATGAAACATTTACAAAACATTAATAAAATTTCCCTGATAAATCAAAGTGCATATAGACGCAGTGCACGTAGTCCATCTGAATGTTTCTTCAACGTTAGCCAAACGTTAGCCAGCCCCACGCAGCAGGCCAGTGAAGCCACAAAACAGTTACCCATAGTATAGAATATTATAGAAGAAGATAACAGTCATGAACATTATTAAATACAGTCAACACCAATGTTATATACAGTATCGCACTGCTAGGTCTGGCTTGGTCTCATACAGTCCAACTCCAGCAGAAGGAAACCTTGGATAGCTCGCTACATAGTCACAACAGAAATATGTGATCACAATACAATGACAAGTCTGAAGTGTTTTAGTTTTTTTGTTAGTTTTTCTTTTTTTCTATGTGTCGATACCCTAGGCCCTTTGTAAACCCTTCCCAGTAGTCGGACATTGGTCCAACATCACCTTGGTAGGTTTGATGGTTGGCGGGTGTGAGTTTGTTAAGTTGGTTTGAAGCTGCCTCTATTCCGAGTGAAACTTTGAATGAGTAAAGCCATCTCTTTCACAGATAAATGCCATTACATTCAATCCAAGATAAGGCATTGTTCATGTGGTTAATGTTCATCAAAATAAAATGAGATCATCGGACGCTCTCAAATCAAGGTTTATGAGGTATTTCTGTATCTGATCGCGATGTGTAAAAGCCCAAATGATGAAGCACCCTTACACACACGCACACACACACATGGACACATACAAAAACAAACACACTTTCACCTACAAGACTGCTATTATTCATGTACTCATGCATTCATTTACACACTCATCTGAGCTTACACACAAGACAAACATGCACCCACACACACATACACACAGATGAACTAACACGCTCATACACACACACACACGCATGCACGCACGCACACACACACACACACACACACACACACACACACACACACACACACATATATATACATACATACATACATAGATACATAGATACAAGTGATGGATGCAAATGTGCATGACAAAACGTGAACCTATCCTTAAAGAAAACAAGAAGCGACAGTAAACCACTGATCCATCTGAGAGAATGGAGAGGCAACTAACTGACCAAGTCCTGCATAATATAGGTCGAACCCCTTTCCCCCGAAACACTTTACCTTTATTAAATATTCATCTGTATTCATGTAAAATCAATAAAAAAATACACATAACAGTCAAGGATCTAAGCGATCAATAGCAGTCCAAAGGTTTTAGGCAAATAAGCTACAGCTTATTCATGGTAAAACATTATTAATATTATTGTTACTCATATAGATTTAGATTTATAGGTATATATAAATACAAATATATTTATAGATGTATTTGTTTAAAGTCTGCAAGCACAAATAAGCTGCTTTTATTGAACTTTAGTATAACAGTCAAAGAGAGGATGGCTGATGATGAGGTGAAATGGGAAGCAACCTTAAGCGGTCAGACTACCCTGTTTTTTTTTTTTTTTTTGTTTTTTTTTTATATTCGTCTATACTTCAAGATTTTTCACCTCACAGTTCCCTCCCCCCCATAAAATCAAAAGGTTTACTTATGTCACTTCCTGTCCCTGCGCTGAGTTCCTGTCAATCTGAGAATGGAACGTTGAATGAGACGCCATTCTCACCCCCAAATGGAACCAGGATGTCAGATGAGCACTTTAGCAAAGATGTCCTCATTGTGACAAGATCACATTCACAATAAAGCTTCCATATTTTTTTTTTAAATAACTTTTTTTTTCTATATAGATATTTATATACCTTTTTCTGTTTATTTTCACACCTGTTTCTCCTCACAATGACAGTGCGCCACATAAAGAAAAAAGCGCAGCTGCATCTCAGGAGTGGTAACCCATGACAACACGCAGCTAGCTCGCGCAAAAAACACGGCCGCCACATGCAGAGGGGGGTCCCCTCACATGTGAACGACTCGTCGACACGTCTCAGGAGGTGCCATTCAAAAAAACCTGTTCACCTTGCCACTTCGAATCCTTTTCACATCAATTTTTTTGTTGATCTTTTGAGTTTTCGACTGGCCAGCGGTTACAACACAATGCTCCACAAAGGAGAGAGAGAGATAGAGAGAGAGACAGAGCAAGAGAGAACCAACTAGCACACACAGGAGCCAGAGACCTCCCCCAGTCAGAGCCGTCTCAGACACAGAGAGAGAGAGACAACACCCCCCCCAAAGAGAAGCGAAAGCTTTGCCGCTCGCTCACGGGCGTGGGCACAGGCACGGGGCGAAGGGGAGGGGCGGGTCAGGGAGCCAGCCGGGGCCGGCCCTGCAGAGACAGGAGGACAGAGATGGGCAGGGCCCAGCAGAGGACAGACATGCAGCTGCGGCTGCTGCTGTGGAGGCCAGGCTGGGAACTATAGAGGGAGGTTTTACGTGAGGAGATCTTCGGGAAGTTGGGGTCGGGGCGTGACAGCCACTGGATCAAGATGTTGCTGTTCTTGTTGAGGTCTGATGAGCCCTCTGCAGAGACAGAAGGAGAGTGATGGAGAAGGTCAGGGATTCTTTTACTGGTTATGTTATCTTATATGTATGTTCTGTATCAGGTCGTCACTGCAGCTATCTGACCCAATACATGCTTTTATGGCTGCACTATTCAATCAAATAGAAATATTCTAGATGTTTTGTGCATCATTTTAGACTATTTTTACAGTAACATATTTGGTATCAGTGATGTTCAAGGCATGAAGACAGTTCTATGCAATTAAATACATTTGAGTGTCGGCTTTCACATCCTTAACACTCACTGGGACATGGATCCAGACGACAGACTCTGATGGTGTCGGGCTTACTGTCCAAACACAGGCCGATGGTGTTGTCCCTGGTGTGGCACAGAGCCTGCCTCTGCTGAGTCCCATTACCACATGTCACTGAGCACTGGAGATACAGGACACATTACATGATTTTCTAAGAAGCTTGTTAAAGCTGCCAAGAATACAGTTTTGAGGTGTTTGAAGTGTTGTCACATGTAAAAAAAAAAAAAAAAGAAACACTGAATATCTGATGTCTGAAAATAGCAGCTGTTCAAAAATATCATTTTTGAACAAATTAGTATTTTCCTCAAAAAAAAAAAAAAAAAAAAAAAATCAGTACCTGTGACCACGGCCCAACTTTCCACTGGGTGGGGCACGGGTGTCGGTTGCAGGACCTGCGTGATTCTGGCCGGTCATCGTTGCAGTGTTTATTTTGGATGGAGCGTGTGGTGTTATCATCTGATGGCTGAACACAGCTGACCGAGCGGATTTGCATCCCTGTCTTGCCACATGGTTTGCTGCAGTTCTGCCACTCCCCTGTCACCCAGCTGGAGAGCATAGTGGGAAAGAGACACAAGGATACTGAGGAACGCAAAACGAATAAATACACAACTACAAAGGTAAAAAAAAAAGGTCCAGCTGAATGTGGAAAAACATAAAAAGGTGCCTGTATCACAGTTTAGTTGGATCTCCCAAGTTATATTCTTACATATATACAAACACTAATACTAATATGTCAACCACTGCTTCATGACCATACAGCACAATACAATTCATACATGGGTGGAGGGCAGGGCTTCTGGTTGCAGTCTCTAGTGTCTCCCCTCGGTTTCATGTTGGACTTGTTACAGAAGCTCTTGTGGACCATCTTACTGTCTACTTTTCTTCTGCAGCCGTATCGTAGGTACTGTTTCCCTACAGTAGGAGTTAATAGAAGAAGAAAAAGAAACAAATGTAAGCACAAATACACAAAGACAAACATGCAAATATACCATACCAGCTCTAATGTAAAAGAAGGAACAGTTTTTTTTGCTTTTTGTACCTTCACCGCAGGGTTTGGAGCAGTAGGACCATCTCTTTGGAGCCCACTCATAAGCACTGTCCTCTACCAGCATGTTGTTCTGAATGGCAGAATCACTGTCCATGTTCATCATGTACTTATAGGACAAATTCACTTCCTCATCTCCATGTAATTTTACCTACAGACAGAAAAATAAAGACATTACAATACTGCAATAACAGCAGTTTGCTGTGTGCATGTCTGAGTCACAAATGGCTGAAATTGTTATGTAAAAAAATCCTTATGCATATACCAGAAAACAGGAAATACTGGTAACCAAATACAATCCTACAGGCACAGATTTTTAGCGTGTACCATGATCAGAATGCCATGTCTGAGAGGGCCGGTGGTCTGAAGAGTCTCCTTGTCGTCGTCATTCTCATATTCCCACTCCACCCCCTTCTCTATGACCGAGCGGGATTCTGGGTATTCGTATTCCCCATTTAAAAAGAACAGTCCCGAAGCCACGTTCTTCACAGCTGTAGATAGCGTGGGAAATGTATTGCAATTGAATATACGTACAAAGATAAAGACATACACACTCACAAAATAAAAACATTGTAAATTGTCAAATACCTAAAGTGTGGGGCGTTGCTTTCAGTTCTTGGATCAGTAAGTGTCTCGCCCCTCTGGGAATTTCAAGAACTTTGAGGAAACCTAAAAATTAAGCACACATCTGGTTTGTAAATTCAACATCATCAAAAGTTCATTTTACAGTTTCCTGACACAGAATCTCAGCCAATTCAGTAAAGAGATCTTACTCATTAAAAGCAAGTACCCCTGCTCACTGGTTTAAGTCCTGGCAGTCTTGAATATTTTCATCTAGACTAAACATTGGATTCTGAGAATTTCGGTGCAGTGATGTAGGTGTTTCCCAGTGTCAAAAGTTAGGTAATATAATATTCGCTCATAGAGTGAGGTTTGACATAACTTGTTGGCAACGCTTGACTCACATGGAAAAATGTCAACTCGCATTTCATTGAAGGTTTTCACAGTGTTAGAAAGCGTCCTCTAGAGGGCGATGTTTAGCTGGACATTACTAAATACAGGCAAAACATTGGCCAAGTATTTATCTTGTGCTTGATAGATAGACAGCTGCTATACTGATAGATCCATATCAAGTCGTTTCTATGAGTGTGTACCTTGTTTCTTAGCAGTGCGTGTGATGGTGTCTTTGAAGGTTTTGCAGCTGGAGTTGTCTCCTCCACACACTCCACACTTGTCCTCCTGCTTCGAGGAGCCCACCACACCGTCGCAGCCCACTTTCTGTTCACAATGACAATGAAAAGTTTAATGACACATCGACTCTATAAACACACGCAGCTCTCTTTGCTCACACACAGACACACTAACATCCCTCACCTCACACTCCCCGCGCACACACACGCTGTGCGGGTCCTTATATGAGCAGCGTGTGCCATCCAGGAACATCTTCTGCATAAAAACTACGTCTCGTGTCTCCTTGGATTGGCAATGCAGCTGGCAGCGCTTGTTAGCTGAAGATCAAACAAATAACACACACAAAAACTCAAAAGTTATTCAAATTATTGTCAGCTGGCACATTTGCAATCCATTTGAATCTTTACATTAATCATCTTTACAAGCAACATGTGATTATCTTTTATGTTCTGAATGAGCTCTGCATGAGTCAGCGTGACTCATATTACAACTGCATGAGCCTCCAGGGACAAAACCTGGCAATTCATCCTATTGAAGATCAACACGCCTACTTCATCACGTTTATTTACAGCCGCACACACAGGACAGCCTTACGTTTAATGCGCAAAAAGAATTTTAAAGTATATCAGTTGACTCGGGAAAAGACCCAATATAGACACAAAAGAAAAGAAAAACAGTGTGTCAAACATCTCTAAACAAATACTACAATTTCACACGCGTAGCAGACACTCTTTTTCTCTCCTGGAACTCAGGAGATGACAGACCATGAATGGAATTCAATTTCACCTCCCTATGTGCTTTTTTTTCCTTCTCACACACACACAGACACACACACGTGGAAAAGTAATTTGAGACCGAGAAAGCTGTGCTGAAATGTATGGCATTTAGAAATGATAAGAACGGAGAAAAACAATTTAGCAAGGCCTCTCTTAGCGGAGTGTGAGAAGCGTGACCTCCGATTAGATATGGAGACAGCTCAGCACTTTTCTCCAGGGCTGCCCTTTAGTTGGATGATAATTTAATACCTATCAAGAAAGCATTGACACCTCCACTTAGAGACAGGGCGGGTCTGACAACCTCATAGACACACATGCGCATACATACATTCTCACTTCTCAATAATGTGGAGAGGTTTTGTGG
Organism: Pampus argenteus; assembly: GCA_036937835.1. Lineage (NCBI taxonomy): Eukaryota > Metazoa > Chordata > Actinopteri > Scombriformes > Stromateidae > Pampus > Pampus argenteus. Next base: position 18,316,091 of record CM072861.1, on the reverse strand, counting down.
ATATTAAGTAAGAACATTTGGATGGGATCCCATTGTAAATGTGATAGTTTGTCCATATGTGCCAACTGATAGACGCTGCAAGGAAGGAGAAAAACACTGAGGTAAAACGGGGTTAGTGAGGCTCACATGACATCAGGGAATGGGCGGAGAAAGAGAAGACACCAAGTTCAAAGAAGCTTATTTTTAAAGAGATTTTCAAAGACATAGTGTGTTTTTATGGGAAGGCGTAGTCATACCTCAAATCTGCACTCAGACTCAGCAGGACAGCCAGATGTCAATGACCATAACAGAACACAACCTATATATAAAACCCTCTAAAAACCAAAGCACATTCAGGAATTATGTGTTTGCTCCTTGTTTTTGGCCTCTGAGTCATATTTACAACTTCCACAGAGTGTCATCACTAAGAGTTTGTCATTCTCAAGCTGGTATCTCGGCTCTGACTGCCTCATTCTGTGTCCAGCTCTTGACCAAATTACTTCATCTTTACCTTTTCTATGTGTGGGTATATATATACTCACGGTCTGGGTGTTCATAAGACAGCCAGTGGTGCTTGTTCCCGTGGAGTTCAAAGCGTGAGTCTAAAGCGTGGCATTGCTCCTCTCGCGTGTCACTGTAGATATCATCGCACTCGTTGGTGTTGCACATCTGGAACTGATAGATCGCCCCCACGCAGGTGCGGCCGCCGTTGGCTGGTCTGAGAGGGCAGAAGATGTAGAAATATTTTTATCTCTCTAAATGTTATGTTGTGTTTGAGCTGCTCTTATTTGAAATCATGATATGATCTGATGAAACCTTTAACACCTTTAATTTTATTGCCTGCGTGCAATTATCACTATCAAGAGTAAATGAAACAAATTTCAAGAAATCATATCGAGATAGTTTAGACTAGATCCTTTTCACTCACTTTAAACCTGCTTGTGCACACTGGGAAACAGTTTCATACCTAGGATTGTCACAGTCGCGTGTGCGAAACTGTACTCCTCCACCACAGGTGCGGGAGCACTGGCCAAACTCACTCCACGAACCCCAGTTTCCATCTTGCTTGATGATGTCAGGGGTCAGCCAGATGCAGTGACCTTTAAAGCAATGCTGCAATAGGCCAAGAATACAATAGAGGGGTTAGTCTTTGCATAGTGTGACATTAAATATTAAATTACTATAGTAGTGTTTGAGTACCTTCCCATTCCCACACATGGTCCCATCAATGGGTGGTCCTTTCTTGGTCTTGCAGAAGAAGGGGTTGTCTGGGTGGCTACACCACAGCTGCTTACATGGGTCAAATGTGCGATACTGCGGGGCACAAAGACAAACTCAATTAAAAGCTACAACATACAGAACACACACTGGGCAACAGACTGACCCTCAACATTACAATTCAACAGCTGGAATGAGACTTAACACTGAAAATAGAAAAACAAGATGAGAAGAGAGATATCACGACAAGAACCACAACAGTATTATACCCAACAATAACAACATAAATCCGGTACTGTGTCACTGCACTGTACACTACGCTCCACTGAGAAACACACAGCCATTCATGCAAACTAAACCAAAGGATGAGAGAGAGAGAGGCAAAACTCTCTGAATGAGACAGCCCCGTGGTTTAATTAGGTCACAAGGGAGGTCAGAGGGCAGAGGGCAAAAGGTTAAAAGGCCAAAAGGTGAGGTCTCAGTGACCTCTAAAATGCCCCAAGATGCAGATTAAGGCAAATCTCCTTGTCTGGTATAAACCACTGATGAGGATACCACCAAACTGACCTGCAGTCCAGTGTCCTCCCTCCTTTCCACAGACTTCCCTACCCACCATAACCCCAGGGGACCTTTGCAGGTCAAAGGACAAGTAACAATCAATGGCTAGACTTTGGTAGGTAATCACCAATGATATCAGACTGGAGGATCCTAAAAGCTGAGGTGAAACATGGAAAAACAGCCGCTGTTCTGGCTCAGCCTTTTCCCCGTGCATGGGAAAGAGATCTAACCAAAACCTTTCCACTTATTTATTGTCATGAGCGTGCCAATATAATGTGGCTCTTCCTGCTGGAGCTGCGTAAGATTTAACACAGATTTGCAGGAACAGAGTCGGTTTACGGTACGGTTCAACTGTTGAACTGCACCACAGCGACAAGTGAAACAGTAGAGTCACAGTGATTTTAGGCATTTCACAGCCGCTTGCTCTAATAAATGTGAGCGTTTTAGAATCCTGCAGGCTAACATCCAAAATATGATGATGGGTGGAACAGAGAAACAAAGTACAGTAAAAAAAAAAAAGAAAAAAAAGAAAAGAAAAGTAAGGAGCAACAATTACAACTTCAGAAGACAAATAGAAAAAGAAAATCAGAGAAAACAAATAACGGGCCACATGTCTTCCGGGAGGTGGGGTTACCTTACCTGTGTTCCTGATTGGCCCGCCTTTTGTAGCTGAAGGCAATGGGTTTGACAAGAGAATAGAGGATAATCTAGCAATGTGTGCAAAGCTGCTGAACAAGCCCTTTTTGTCAATCAAGCAACAGCCTCCCAACAGTGTGCCACAGTGGCTTCACAGTCATAGAGCAGGTGAGGGTGACAGTGGAAGGTAAAGATGCTGCATCTGGGTGGGTGAAGCTCATCTACTACTGCGTAATGTCTTGTGTTTACAAAAATGCACTTTTTGTAACGGGTTCATGTAAAGGCACTATAGTACCAAGGTAAGTGTTAAAATAAATCGTGTAGAATTTATTAGAATTAACATTAATAACAGAAAAAAAAAGATAGCTGTCAAAAACAATTACCTGCTTTTAAGCAAGATGTCAAATCCCACCAGTGGCCGGGAGAGGAAAGCAGAAGACATCAGAAGAATGTGAATAGCTGTGTATGTGTGACTCTCATTCCATCAGAGTGTAGCTCAAAGATAGATCTGTATCTGTATCTGTTCTCAAAAATTAAAAGGATGCCCTTCCATAAACAAAACATCACCTTGAACTGAATGAATCCAAAGTGAGTTTACCCCCACTCTAAGATAAAGTAATGATAAGCTTGAAAGGCTGGTCGGAGTCGGTTACGTTATGTTCTTGACAATGTTAGTAAGTGTTGGTATAATCTAGCTATGTTAGTAGTAGTGATTATCAGGCTATGGGGATCTCTTACCGCGGTGCACATCGTGTAGCCCACACCGAAGTCAAAGCGACACTGTTCATTCATGGAGTAGTGCAAACCAGGAAGCTGAGGCAGCGACGGCCAGTTGTGGTCAAAGGGGTCGTCACGGAGACAGTCATAGGAACTGTAAGAAGAATCAGAAGAGACTGTGATGAAACTTCAGTTTCTTTGGATATTTATTCATGTTGTCGTTCCTTTAAAGCCTTAGTTTTTTCACTGTTTCATGTGTGATGGATTATGTGAGTTGGATCAAAATCTTTTCAGAAGTCACCAACCGACCGAAAACCACTTGTAATATTTTCAAAATAATAATATGTAATCTAAAGACAATAAATATTGGCAAAAAATCAACTTGATGCAAATTCTGTATAAAGTATTGATGTTTGACATGATCAAATCCTAATCTGAGCGATAGTGTATACTGTGTCTGTGTCTGTGTCTCACTGGAGGTAGCGTCCCAGCTCTTGCATGCTACATCTGGACCAGTGAAAGCGGTGGAAGGCTGCTTGAACCAATGGAGCCATGATGCTGCCCATGTGCACCTCGTCTCCACAGCGGTTCCCCTGGCCGTCGTGCTCCATACCCAGCCTGAGGCAAAAAGGAGACAAAAAATAAAAAAAGAGGACATGAGTGAAGTGAAGGGAAAAGAGAGAAAACAGTGCAGACAGATTGGGAACGTGTGGGAGGAGAAGAAGAACAAGAAACAAAGGGAGGAGGCAATTCCCTCATCAGGTAATGGCTGAGGTGACCCACACTGTAATAAATCAATACAGTCCTTTGAGTGACTGATTTGCTGTCTTTTGTTATACCACGAGAGCAGGCTTGAACACATTATTATGGCAAAGCACTTACACATGTCCGGTCTCATGTGCCACCACAAAAGCAGAAGAGAATCCGTCTTCGTGGTTCAAAGTGCAGCTCCTCACTGGATGACACATGCCCGTCACTGGGGCGTAACCTAAGCAACCAGAAAGGAGGATACAGTATTATTTTTTCTCGTACTGAAACCTTAGCCTCACTGACTGATGTGCTTAGCGAATTAAATGATGTAACACATTTCACAAATTTAACAAACATGCACACATTGAACCTTGCATTGCTTTCCCCCCCTTATAAAAAATGATAAAGTAACCTAACCACTGATGATATGCCATTTACAAGATGAATGATATAATAATTTCTGATTAGGTTTATATTATGTAGTTATTTAGTCTCTGCACATTTTACTAAACTGATACTTGAACAACATTTGAAGTCAGTGTGCAGGGAATTCCTTTGACTTCACACACTAAAAAGGTTTAATGCTGTATGTGCAAATGTCGATCAGTGAGATGAAAGTGATTTGGTTGCTCACTTCTCACCCTAAATCTGCGACTATCTTAAGATACACACACGCATATAGTCTGTTGCAAACACACAGGCACAACCCTAAACCGTCGCCTTCCACCCTTACATATGCCAGTCTCCAACTCCCTGTGTGCTTGTCTGTCCTGTACTGTCTTTAATTGTGGAGCTGTGGCTGGCCCTGCTCTGTCTATTGATTTTCTGCTGCTGAAGGCTGAGCCCAAGGGCAGCTGAAGGGCTTCTGGATAGCTAGGCCACTGCCTTTAGAGGCCTCTCCCCTGGGCCTGCCTGTTAGCTTGCACTCTGCTGCACAGAAAACCACCAACCACCAAACCCACAGTGCACTATGCATCTGTATGAGGAAAAGAGAAAGAAGAGGGGAGTGTTCTATGTGTTTGTCTTAGGTCCAAAAGAGGGTGGGAACTCAGTTTTAGATAATATGTTAACCAGGTGTTATGAATGCATAAGAATGTGTACGTGTCCTTCATTACCCTGCATGCCCGTGGGGCCAAATTCCTGTCGTGTGAGGAAGATGGCGTGGTCGTGATACTCAGCATCCCCTGTGTCCTGCTTCTGCTGCAGATAGGCCCAGTGGCACACGTTCTCCAGACTCTGGGAAGGGTTCCTTAGTTCAATCAGACTCATGGACTAGAAACAGAAAGAGAAACACAAAGAGAAATTATAAAGAAACCCTAATAGACTGTGTACTAAATGTTTTTTTTTTCTTTTATTCAATTCTGGTACGACAACATTTAATTTGGCCCTGTAGGGGGCAGTGTCACAATGTTGTATATTGTCAGCACATACTGCAAATTGCTGAGGTGTATAACACACACAGACACACACACACAGTGATGCAAAGTATAGTCACACAATAATACCATCTTGTAATCTTGATGATTTCAATAATGAACATGAAACAGAACAGAGTGGCTGCCTATTAATAAGGTATGCACTACTAGTCAAAAACATGTCCAATTATAGAATATTTACTTACGATTAAATTCATAATACCGACACCCACCCAAACACCCAGATGCCAGCAATTTCTTCCATTCACCTTCACCTCTCATGCTCTTCCTCATTAGGATCTCCGCTCCCCTTCCTTGCTGCCATACAAGTCTTTCCATCTCACCGCTCTCTTTTTGCCTCGCTTTCCACGTTTTTGCTCGCTTTTTTTCACACATGCACAATGCACAGTTGAACCAAGAGTGTGTGTAGTGTGAGTGTGCTGCAGCGAAGACATATGGCCTGCCTCTGCACACATGATGGAGTGTGAAGTCTGCACAAACACCCCGTAGACAGAGTGCACTGTGCACGCATATGTGTGTGTGTGTGTGTGTGTGTATGTGTGTGTGTTTTATCATGTTCATCAGGTGCTCGTGTGTGTGTTTATGATCTTTAAAGATGTGTTTCTAATGGTGTGTGCATGTTGAGTTGGAGTGTGTGTGTGTGTGTGTGTGTGTGTGTGTGTGTGTGTATGTGTGTGTGTGCATGTGGGTCTGCCTGCATTCAGGGTCACATAGCCAATCTGCAGGCTGTCTGGGTGCAGCTATGTTGCCACGGTAATTGGGGATGAAGCTGCATAGGGGCTGGCCCAGAATGACCAATGTAGGAGTTTGTGTGTGTGTGTATTGGGGAGTGGGAGTGTGTGTTTCAGGGGTCCAGTGGGAATGTAGACATGTAAAGAGGAGAGGAAGAGATAAGCCTCCAGCAGCATAAGTGTATCACAGAGCACCTACCCAGCATTAAAATCATTTGTATCATCCTGTGGGGTAATTTCTGGCCTGCTCTATTCCTGCCATCTCTTGCTTTATCTCCATTTTTCCCTCTCCTCCGACGGGCGGGTAGAATTACAGTCCAGAAGAAAAGGATGCTACACCCTTCGTCCGGTCTCTCTGTTTATGAATGAGGGAGGGCAATCATTGATTGTTTATCTTTGCCTGGACTTCCCATGATTCTGTGTTGCAGTCTACTGGGGGGAAGGCTGATTGCATAACGGGCAGAGTTTTAGTGTGCTTTGGTGGTGAACTGTGAAGGCGTGCGACTTGAAAACACTCCCCTGGGACGCTGCATGCTTTTAGTTCCTCTTTTGCTCAGTCCACTGGAATAACAGGCTCCGGGCATCAGTGCGTGCTGATGAGTGTGTGTGTGTTTGTTTATGAGTGTGTACAACTTGGCTGTGCTTACTGTAGATACTTAAAGCGATTGTAGCAAAGTCCTAGTATCAAACATAGCGCTGTTGGAGAGACAAGGCATCTATTTTCCAGGAACTGCATCTCAGTCGACATTTAAGTAAAACTTGTGTTTTTTTCAAGGTCTTACCTTGCCGTAGCCCAGCATGATAATCCGCACGAGCACCACATTGATCTTTGCTCCCAAAGATTGGTCATGGTATATCTCATTCACCTGGAGTCACACAGACACACACAAGAAAACACAAGTGTCAACAGAAGAAATAAAACAAAATCTTATCTAAAATCTAGGATTTGTAAACTCCAACTAAGGGCCTTTTCTAATAAATAATGCAATTCTTTATAGATCAGTTACCAAGTCATAAATAAAGTTTTTTTTGTGTGTTTTTTTTAACAATAATCCATCAATTCTGCAATTGTAAATGAATAATTTGACACACATTTGCCTTTTACAACAGAGTTAGGCTAGATAAGATCAGTCCATTAAGAATGAAGCTACTGCCAAAAGCCTGTTAGCTTAGCTTAGCTTAGCTTGACACAAAGGCTAGAAATGGGGAAACTGCTAGCCTAGCTCTGTCCACAAACAAACCTTTATAGATCTCTAATGAACATGTTATATATCATTGTTTTAATACATTAAGACAAGTTTGACAGGGTGGTTATGTGTGGGACTATTGTGTGGCAGTAAGCAGCAACTTTCTGGAGCTGCTATGCTAAGCTAAGCTAACCAGCTGCTGGCCTTAGCTTCATTTGGTTAATGGCTAAGATGAGAGTGGTATCAATCTTATCATCTAACTTGATAAATGATCATTTTTTCCAGAAATGTCAAACCAAAACAAAACCTTTGAGTTAAAGGAAGTGTCATGCTGGAGGTTGATATAAATCAATTTATAACCTGTAAACCTAATTACCTCGTGCTAAATTATAAGGCATTATATGACTTTTATACCATGAATAAATCCATTTAATACAAATATTAAACATGTTTTCATTTATTAAATGGAAGAGAAAACAATCAATAGTAAGTAAGTATCTGACCAACTGTTTCCACAAAATGAAGGAATAAAGTGATACAAGAGATTAGAAGACGAGAGAAAAAAAAACAAAGAAAAAGTAAGTGAGAAAAGTATAAAAAACTGTTTCCCATGAGAGAAGATGAAAAGGAAGAAAGATGCCAATATGCGCCACATGCAAAGAAACAAGGTAATGTGTGACAAGGGAGGTGCAGAGAGCACTATACTGTACTGGCGAAACACACACACACACACACACACACACACAGACACACACACACACACAAACATAGTGAGAGAGAGAGATAGAGGCAAATTGGTGCGGGAGTTGAGGCCTGCTGTCCTCAGTGGCTGTGCGTGGTGCCTAATGAGGCAAAGGGATGTAAAAACAGAGAGCTATAATGAGATGGCTGATGGACATGCTGCGGAGAAAGAGACACACACACACACACACACACACACACACAGGTACAGAGATGAGGAAGAAAATTGCAGATACATCCAGCGAGAGAAAGGTATGAGAGAGAGTTGAGGAATAAAGAGAGGGGAGACTGAGGGAAAGACACAAGAAGTTGAGCAGAGAGGGAAGAAGGAGCACAGTGGCAAACTGAGAAAAGAAAGGTTGAAAGAGAGAGGAAACAATGCCTTCTTAGAAAATAAATCTGGAAAAAAAAACCTGAGTAATCTGATGCTCCGTTCCATACGCAATGTAAAGTCGGAAATTTTGTTATAGGAAAAATCCAATGGGGTTTGTTAACCTCAAACCTTCTGGAATAAACTTACATGATTACATCAACATATAAACCTGGCTTTAATATAAGGGTTAAACAGTGTTACATCACGTTCAGAAACCTCAAACTAGAGGCTTTTTGGATTTTTAGCAATTAGGAACATCTGTCTGCTAAGTAATGCAATACTAATACAACCCTTAGTTTACAATTAACAGCATCACAAGCTAACTTACTAATGTAGCCAAATATCACTGAAATAACGTCTCCAAAGTCATATCTTGCCCATAAGATCTGACTTTCCCCTCGCCCTAACCCATGTGTGGGTTTCCAAGCTGGAACACTTGGAAAAAATGGAGACTGTAAATACCCTGTGACACCAACTGGGGATTTTTCGACCTTTAACTGTGAATGGAACAGAGCATCATGTGAAGTAAAACAGTTGAAGTTGTGACCATAGGGCACAACTAGGAGACACAGAAAAATAGTACTCTAGCAACATCTGGAAAGAATACCCAAAACTGAAGCAGCAGAGGCTGAGATATCCAGACTTTGAGTCACTGGTACAGCAAAAAACATTGGATGTATCCAAACTCACTCAATGATATTTTCACACTGGACCCTCTCAACGCAGGCTTTCTGCTAAAAATAACTGTTGTGTCCAAACTAAGCTTGAGTCACTTTTCTCAGACTGTAGTGTCCTCCACAGAAGACATTATACTTTTACAGGCTGATTTATACTTCCTGTGACTAGTAAACTGGCTTTGACATGTGTTATTATTATTATAATTATTTCATTTAAGGGACAAATAATAACCCTTTAATACCCTTTAATGACGTAATAACCCATATAATCAAGGCATGATTATAAAATACGTAAAGGGTTCTGAAGTCATCGTCAGATCGGGTTTTATTATTTGGTGGTGGTCTTCTGGAATGAAGGACGACATAGACGTAGAAGATAGGCAAAAGTTTTCTTCTGGCGTCCTTCAGTTCCACGTTTTGGACGCTCCGTTCACTAAAAAGGATACAGAGTTGCTAGGCAACCACTAAACAAAGACAGAGAGTTCTGTTCTGAGTTTAACCCTGTCTGAGACTGTGTGTGTGTGTGTGTGTGTTGGCGAGAGACTGCGTGTCAGCATTTTTTTTTTTTTATCCTGCCTGCCTGTCTGGCTACCTGCTGTTCCTCATTCTGTAACGTTTGTCTCACTCCCTCGTTATCTTGGCATGTATATATGATTGAAGTGACACACACTTGTGCTTGTGTGTATGTGTGTGTAGCTGTGTTTGTTTATCTGAGATGACATGGACACTTGGGTGGGTCAGTGGCTGATACAGTCTGTTTCCTTGACAACTGTTAGGCCAATTAGGGGCGGTTGACTCCAGGTGACCCCGGCACTACAAGTTCCGCTTTAATGAGACACACACACACACACACACACACACACATACACACAGAGGTGGTATAGTGTCATTTCAGCCCCAACTCGTGCTTTATATGTATTAATACACTTTAACGTCCACATTTAGTTGGACCCATTCACACACATGCTATAACACTACAGGACAGATATGCCACATTAATTCATAATCCCAAATACACCCACATATTCAATGAGCTACTCAACCATGCATACATGCTCAAACAAACACACACTCCCAGAGTTCCTTGTTAACTACTATATAGGCATGTCTCTCATTAATGGTGCTGGCTGAATCTCTGCGGGGCTACGGCAGGTGTCATTTCTTACCTCCCAGCCTACAGGTATCCAAGACAGCCAAAATCTGCCCAGCTGTGAATGTGTGTGTTTGTCTGTGTATGTGTGTGTGTGTGTGTGTGTGTGTGTGTGTGTGTAGTAACTAATGCAATCCTAGAGGTCAGCAAGGCACAAAATCATTACTATCAGATAAATAATGCAGTCAGGGCCTGTCACTGCTGCAAGAAGGTAGATGAAATGAAGAGGGAAGGAGAGAAAAACTGGCAAAGGAGGAGCAAAGAGTGATATAATGCTGAATCAGTACCTGTTTAACCATGTACTGTAGGTATAATTCAAATGTTTGACTTAAAAATGAATAATGAGGATTTTGTTTGTTTGTGAACTCTTTCTGTTTGGGCGAATAAAATACATTCCAGCTTACTTTTTAATAATATGATTTTTTTTTCATGCACCCTGACACATTGTGTTTTTTATTTAAGTCATCATGGAGAGTGGACTTAATATGTAGGAAACCATTTTGGGAAAAAAAATGCATTTAAAAACACTCTCAGCTGCTGATGAGACAGAACTGAGTCATCAAATAAAATCTGGCATGAGTGCTACATAAATTATATAAGGGTTTGGACAGCATTTCTACCTCCTTTTTGTCAACACACATGGGAATACTTCAAAACTGACAGCGCTCCTTACATATCTGTGACACTTCCAGCTAACAAGGTGTCCGTTATAACCTGGACTCATTTCCCAGTTCTTCCAACTACTTAACAATAGGACTTTTTACTGCTTCCAGGGGCTTTTAGTAAAGATGAGGCTGATCAATCTACCAAAATGTGCTTTATTATATACAGGAAGCATAAAGTTGTTGATCTCACACAACAAAATACATCATCGAAATTAAAACATGTACACACACATCCATGTGTACACCCAGCCACCCACCCACACACACACACACACACACACACACACACACACACACACACACACACACACACACACACACACACACACACACACACACACACACACACACACACACACACACACACACACACACACACACACACACACACACCTCCCTCATTAACAGGAACTATTCATATCCATGGTTGATTAACACTTTGCGGCACCCTCTAAAGGTCTCCATTAATGGGTGAGACAGAGAGGTAGACAGACAGATCACCATTGGCTACTAAATCTATCACCATGATGCTCGCCACAGGGAGATTACAGTACAATGGACTCCACTTGGCATTTGGCACACAGCATATTTTACAGTATGTACCGCAATATTGTTGCTAAAACACTCTTGTTTCAGACAAGCCTTTCTTGTTGGTGCAGTCACCTGGCTGGATGCATTGATGCGATTGAGCAAAAAGACAATATGGTGGTAAACACGTGGGAAAAGAGTGGGAAGCAAAATTACCAGTGCACACATTCAACTCAAGAACACACACACACACACGCACGCACACACACACGCACACACACACACACAAACTTTGACACTCTAGTTGAACTTGGCAGACAGGATTTAGTGGTCTTCTGTGGGAACGCTTTGATGTCCTGAACACAGGAGTGCCGCCCCCTATTCTCCATGCATGCACACACACACACACACACACACACACACACACACAAACACACACACACACACACACACACACACACACCAATTGACCAAATTGTCCACCATGACCCTTGGCTCACATGAAATAAACTTTGAGAAAGAATGTATACAATGTACTGCATCTTTTGAAAGTGAATTTGTAGTGTAGCATCATTAAAGTTAATAAAATACTACTTACTATGCAATAAATTCAAAAGGTTGTTCTCCGAATGCCTTTAGAGGGAACCTATGGCAAACAGATGCTCTGGAATCTCTCTCTGTATCCTAAATTTACCTTCTACTAAAGTAACTCTTGTTGTCACTCACATTATACTTAGAAAGCTTTTAAACACCGTTGAGGATTTATTGCCATAAACTACCTGAGTCAGGGAGGAGTAACAACGCAAAAGAGCAGAGCAGGTTAGTGCTGCTGAGAGACTGGGGGAGTGAGAGAAAGACAGAGAAGAAAAAAGAAATAAAATACACACACAAACAGAGAGAGAGAGAGAAAGAGAGAGAGCGAGCACACCCATCCTGAAGTGAGCAAAGCAAACTTTCAAGAAGAAAGCCGCCCAGATGCCGCGCGTGGGAGGCAGCCCTTATTTATTTATTTCTGTTTATGTGGCTGTCAGTAATTTATTCTGAATGCGTGTTTAAAATACTCCTTCTCCCTCTGTCTCTCCATCTCTTCCCCACAGATTAGAGTGGAAGCTGCGACAGAGCTGCGTGTGCTCCCTTCTCCCATATTGTCTAACAAATATCTAAAAGGGGAGGCAGAGAGCACACTGGCTCTTGTTCTTGCTCAAGCGCTGAGCTGAGACAAAGAGGTGTGGCAGGATTTGTTGCTGTATGCTTGCACCTGCTTAACAGTGCGCAGTGGGTCGCAATACAAGCTAAAGCAAACAGGCGCGCACGCACACAAATACGCGTGCAAATGCGTGCAAACAGCACTCTCACCGCAGGTTTAATTTGCAAAGATTAAAGTCCGCAGTGTGTTCAGTGTCACACCAACACACAAGCTCATGTATACACACATGCGGAAACACCTGGGAGTGTGAGTGCTTGGTTAAGTGTTGTTGTGGCCTGGAGCATATTGCCTGCTGCTTCTGCATCCCTCTATCTCTCTGTGCGCACGCACGCACGCACGCACGCACGCACGCACAGTGAATGATGACATGACACAAAGCCTGATAAAATGATCTGTAGGAGAGCAGAGGGCTAACCTAACACACACCTACACGCACACGCACACACACATATGAAATCTCATCATATGCAGATAGAGAAGAAAGGATTACCCTCAGCTGATTGCTGGATGAGAACATGTAGGAAGGGAATTGAATCCTCATTTAGTTAGTGTGTGTGTGTGTGTGTGTGTGACCCTCTTTCTTTGACCTCTCTGTGACTTATTCCCTATTCAGCTCAAACGGAACCGTTTTCACATTTAATGATTTCATTTTTTTATAGAAAAACCAGCAGTGTCACTTTTGATCATTTGGGAACGTGTGTACGAGTTTTTTTATGAAGATGCATTTCTATCATTTTTAATAGTATGTGTCTAACGTGACACTAGAATAACCCCAAATGTCGGACATTTATGTGACATTAAGTGATGTGCATCCACCTGCGTGAGTCACCGACACTTACGATGTTCATCAGTGTGAGCAGGTACTTCTGGACATGCTCCTTCCCGTGAAACTGGACCACTGAATCGTCGACGCCCAGCAGCACCTCGATGTTGTAGGCCCTGTCCAGGCTCTGTCTGCGTGTTCGCCCTGCTCGCGTGTGGTTGATACTCTGCTCCACGCCGCGGTAAAGAGACTCCAGGTCCATCAGACCACCGAGATCTGCACCTGGAGACCGAAAACAGGAACACATAAGGTTTGAAGCTAACATATGCAATGAGAGCAGGAGATTTGATGCAAAATGAATTGGCAGGTATACTCACATAGAAATATAAACAAAACAAAGACACCTGAGCACTCCTTTTTTTAAATTTAAAATAATCATGAGTATAGAAATCTCAACCAGCCTGAGTTAACTCAAAATAAAGCATCATCGTTTGATCCCACAGTGGCACATTGCACAGTAATGTAACAACTCACACGTTATCTTTAACCTTTATTTATAAAAAGCATACATTAAGTGTGTCCTGACCTTTAGAAACATGGGTGTTGTGTTGTTGTGGTGTAAGTTCCTGTTTATTATCTATCTGCCTCACTAATCAGTGATTTCTCACAGTGTTTCGAACACTTTTGTTGTGTTTTTAGTGTGTGCCCACACACTACACATTCACCTACATAGCCACATGTGTACTCATTCAAGCATGTTAATGTCCGTGTGTCTGTCTTCTGTTTGCTTTCCATGACACCAGTTGATAGAAATCGAGAATGTGTGTGTCCCCAATAACCGGTGATAACGGTGCGGCTATCCTTTACAGATCCTCTTACTAATCAACCAAATATTTCTACTCCCATCTGAAAAAAAAAAGGCAGCAGATGGTGCTTGCTAAACACATGGATTAAGACCGTTCCCTCACATAGGGGCTGCCCGCCCTGCTCTTTCCTTGGCTTGGTACATTCTGGAGAAAAATGCAAATTACACAAGAAACTCAATTTGAGGTTATTCCATTGGAAACTGTGCAACCTACAGCAGCCCTGAATTGCTCAAATCACTATATACACATCTCTGATTTTGCTCTCACAGGTATGTATGTTCAACTATGTAATGCTGTGTTCCTACAGTAAATTTTGAGTGTCTGGTCTGATCCTGTTTTCTTTTTCCTTTTTTAAACCAGGCAAAGAGTCTGAATTAGCGAGGAGAGAGAAGATAAATCATCCTGTCTCCAGAGCCAAGGCCATCCTCCCTTCACTCGCTGTCCTCCCTCATCATCACCTTCCTCTCTCTCATCCTCCCGGTATGTAGACACAGCATGGCCTTGTATGTATGGAAGCCATGGAAGGCCGTCTTGCAGTCTTGAACATGTGGTCTCAGTGGATTCAACAAAGCACTATCCTCTTTGACTCCAGCCAAGGCCTCCCACAGCCAAGGATGACACACAATCCTGTTCATGGATTGGTGTGTGTGTGTGTGTGTGCTCGTGTGTGACCATACACACACTGTGTGGACAAACATTTCCAATTGGGCTATAAATCACAGCTGCAACAGGAGCTCTAATTTAGCTGAAGCTTGGGTGCAGGGCAGACTAACAGTATGCTGTAACAGATATTCTGTTTTTGACTCCAGAGCTTTATTTGGAGGTGCTGGATGGTGAATTGATTCAACACGTGGCATAAAGGGACAACTGGAGCTCTAGTTTTTTGACACATACAGTTACACAAAGTGTTGAGTGCAGGAAAAAGAACAAGATGCAAGAAGAAGATACAGGGAAGATGAGGGGAGAGAGAAAGAGATATCTGCCACCTTGTCTCCCAATCAGCAAGGGGCATCCCGCTTTCCCACTCCCTCTTATGCAATGTTTCCAAGGCAACGGGCTCATGGGTAAAACAACAACCGCGTGGCTAATATTGGCTTCTGAGTCGCTAGCAGAATGAAGTCTGGAAGTCTGAATATGATCCCATATCTGCCCACATTCCTGTGAGTGACAGGATACTGTACCCACACAGAAAGAGAAACAGTAGGTGGGAGGAGGGGTGTGTGTGTGTGCGTGTGTGTGTGGGGGGGTAATATAGAGAAAGAAAAGACACCATGAGAGGAGAATTTAAAGACTTTTGCCGCACATACTTTTGTGCTGTTTTCATAGCTTGTCTCACACACACACACACACACAGAAACATTTCTGTTCCTTGTTAGTGGAAGAAGCTGGATTTGAGGCGGTGTACTTCACAACAACCCTTGGCTCTTCCTAGTTATAGCTGCCTTTAACGAGCCTGATGTCATAACCACACCATCTGCTTTTAAAGACAGGTCCAGATATTTTTACCTTTTGCTTATGTAATGTTGAGACAAAACACAGAAAAACAATACTGTGTTCTCAATTTAAAGTCTGTACCTTTTGCGAAATTTGCAGTGGCTTGAAAATTGCGAGTGAGACAATGCAGGGACATTGCATAACAGAGGGACCACGGCTGTATGGTAAGTGGGGGGAATAAGGTAACGATAACTCAAAGTGACACCGGCAGAGTGGAAAACGAGAAGTGACTAAAGCAAAAGTTGAAAGGTGTTTGACCAGGTGGCAAACTCTAAACGTCTGTTTCATCACACCTCTGTCCTTGCTTACGCTTGCTTTAAGTTTTTGTTTTTTTCCCCTACTCGCTACAGCTGTTTTAGAGTTTTTCAGAGAAAATTGTGGAGGAATAAGGTGCAAGTGAGATTGAGGGAGGTGGCGCGGGAGGCGGGAGGCGGGGTGTGATTGATGAGAGAGAGAGAGATGAGAAGAGACCAGAAGGACCTTGGGTGTTGTGAGTTCCGCTTCAAGCTCTTGTAGTGATACAGAATAACGCTTACTTGTAGAGCATCCGTGTCTGTCCGTGTGACTGCGGGCAGCGATACTTTACGTTAAACTCTGAAACCAAACTGTTATCACTCTCATTATAGTACTATATAATTATTCAGAACAATGTTCTCTTTTTATTTTCCCAGAAAGGATCATTTATGGTCCCAAACCTCGTCCTTTCACACCCCTTACCTGCACACACACAACCTCTCATCCTACCTGCAGCTTTCTTTTCCGTTTTCTTTCCAACTCACCTATTCTCAAATCTCATTTACATTTCCACTCTGCTTTCTATATCTCTATATAAACTACCCACTCCCCCACCATCACCCACGCCTACATGCACACTATCCTACATGCAGCACCCTCTTTCTCCCACTATTCTTATTCAGGTAGGGTGCAGAGCACGGCCTTATTAGGAGACAAAGGTTCTTTGTCTTTCAACCTTTGGAAAATGTCAAGAATGTCTGGCTGCCCGCTGAATACGAGGAAGTGGGAGAAAGGGGGGGGAGTGGGGGGTCGAGAGAGTAAGGGGAGACTACAAGCCACAACAAGAGAGCGAGGGGATGGCGATGATAATTCAGGTCAAGCCGCTTCTTACTAGTGAGCAGTGGTGTTTGGTTTAAGGTGACTGTTTGGCAGTCAGGTGTGGCACATCACTCTGCTCCGCATTCAGATGCTTTAATGTATAATGACTGGCTTTGACCTTATGGCGACTACTCTGACCAGCCTCAAGGTAGGCATGCATGACAGTGTGTGTGTGTGTGTGTGTGTGTATGCAAACGTTTGTATGTTTGTTTCACAGGCCACATATTTCAACATTGAGAACATGAATAGTGATTTATGTTGCAAAGCAGACTCATTAAATGCAGTATTTACACAGCAATTACAATATAGTGAATTATGCAGCATTAGATTGTAAATACACACTCCCACGTGGACATAGCAACATACACATGCAACCAACTTGGTACAAATAAAAGGTTGGTTGGGTGGAAATACCAGCTGGTTTATAGCGCCTGTTAACTTTTACAACAGACAACAGACAGACTAAGGGAAATAAAATAAAACATAAGCCAGTTGATATAGAAATATAGAAAAGTTAACAGTTAAGTCTCTAAATCTGGTGTTAACTTGTGTGGTTAAAACAAGTTAAGTTAAGGTTTACTCCAGATCTAAATGCTAGATGCACTACCGTGTATTAATTTAGCATAAGTTATGTAAAGGTGTGCCTAAACGTTTGACTGGTACCGTATGTCTAGATAAATGAAATTCAGGAAAAAACAATCCAGGCTTTAGAAATTGCTCTATATGTTGTAAAACTGTGGAAGTCATTGGATGTTCTGCATGTGTGTTTCAGTTCTTACAGTAAAAAGTGTAAATTTTATTGTTTTTTAAAA
This sequence comes from Pampus argenteus, assembly GCA_036937835.1. Lineage (NCBI taxonomy): Eukaryota > Metazoa > Chordata > Actinopteri > Scombriformes > Stromateidae > Pampus > Pampus argenteus. The sequence goes on along the minus strand of CM072861.1, from coordinate 18,298,490 downwards.
TCTTCGGTGTTAAGGCAAATTTCTTTAATGTGTAATTTTCCTAACGCAGTGAGTGGCAGAAGGCAGGAGGGGAGATGGTGAACTCATCAGTCCTCACCTTAGATCAAGGCTTCACACGCACGTGAACTAATTTACTTACAGACACGTCTTAGTCACATAGCTCAGGGCATGGACATTTTGTCTCCTCGGTGACAGCTTTATGAGTTGTCAAGGTGATGAGTGGCTCAGATAGAAGACTGCTAACGCTGCTGCTAGCATCTGGGCAGGTAGCAACATGCCCATGTCCCACACAATGTCCCCATACTGAATGCTCATTATTTCTATGCTGTCAAATGACAGCTGTGAAGGCTAAAGAATGTGGTACACATAGTGAACTACACTTCCCATAATCATGCTGCTGTTAATTATTTAGGATGGCAATCAGCAATCTAATTTTACATGGACAGCTCCCAGAAGACCGTAATAATTATTCATACATCAAGCACTGAACTTTGCCCATTTATTAAAAACTGCTTTAGTTTAGGGCTGCTTCTTTTTAACAGTAATTCCACGATGCTGATGAGATGTTGTGAGCGGAGTCTTGACTGTAACATCCACGTCCAAAAAATCTATAATATTTAGGCTGATGCATTATATCGACCTATCTGTGATCCCTGAGTTGAGTAGAGGACAGTTTTTAATATTGCATGAAGCAGCCTTCATAATCAGCAGGCTAGAGGGCCACCTATCCTCACCGCAGCTTGGTGTGTCTGTGTGGATTTGGTTCAGGAGACAAGACAACCTTTAACTCTCCCATCTTACATAACTGTCTGTCAGAAACACATGGTGCCGTTGGCTGCTGGGGAGGTGCTGTGGTGCACACCGATCGCCCCCCCCTTGGTCCCTCTGTACCACGCTTTCATTAGCCGAACTGAACCATTTCTTCATAAACTCTATAATGTATGCAAGAGATACCTACACGTTCATAATGCAAAGCCACCGCATGAAATAAACCTCTACTGAGGTTTTTAAACTGACAAAATTCACACTCATGATGTCACAAACGAGCACAAAAACTGAGTTGTGATATTTCTCATAAGGAGTTTCTCGTCACATCAATATTTACAGCAAGGACGAACAGCCCATGTAAACATTTCTCAAAACACGGTAATCACCGATCACTGCCATCCACAAAGGCAATATTGTTGGTAAAGATCAATCATGTCCCTAAACTCTCTCTTTTCTCTGTGGTCGGATCTAAAGAGCTTGATGTAAACTGGGGAGCCTTAGTGTCCAATAAGACAGCAAAGCCAGGCTGATATAGGGCTTACTGCAGGTCTCATCCAGTCTAAAACTGACCTGTCTGAGTCCCCGTCTGCCTGACTGTCCTTCCCTGTGTCTGTCTATATCAGCCTCAGAAAGCCCGACATTTATAAAGGTCTCTTATGAAAAAAAAAGAAAAAAAAAAAAAGGGAAAACATCTCTAGCCATGACAGGTCAGTGAAGATAAACACATAACGGCACCAGTATTCAGACGACGGGATATGCATCTGCATCTCCTGTTAAGGTCTTATCAAGCCCCACTGCCTGTATGTCTACTGAAAACTTGTAGAGCTATAGATCAATATTACTGGGAAACGGTGTGTGCATCAGGAGGGAGATAAAGAGATAGAGGCTGACAGCGAGGTGCAAGGTCCGGCTCGCAGAGTACCCATAAATCTCAGCAGAGACAGCCTACCACTGTCTTGAAGGGTTTGTGGACCCCTTGCCATCTTTCTCCCAAAGCCCGAAGCCCCTCTTTCCTTCCTTCTACCTCATCCTCTCCTCTTCTACATCAATTGTCTCCTTAATATCATGTTTATATACAACTAATTTCCATTAGCAAATATATTTCATAGGAACTATAATACAGAGAAACATTTATATTGAGTGTATTCATTGATCAGCTGAGCTGTGAGAGCTATTGTCACACCAAGTAAAGACTGTAAATCATTGAACAGTGGCTGATAGTATCTCCAGTTTGTGTCTCACATATGGCTGCGTTAGTAGTGCAACAGTGGAGAAACAACATTGTATATGAACAAGAGCTTTACTCCTCTTCTGTCTCTGCAGTCAACACAACACATGGCCCCGCCAGTAACTGTACAATATTTAGAGCTTAATGACACACACACACACACACACACACACACGTAAAGAAACAGTGTTTCATAGAAGCAGTGCCAGCTGAGCTATACAGCGACTTGTCACTGTGACTCAAATGTACTTTTAGTGACTGTCAAAGCTTCACACGGCATGCATCTATGTCTGTTGGGACAAAGGGTTCAAGCTGAATTTAAGGATGTGAACCCAGCAAGCTCTCTGCTTTGTACCTCTGTGACGTCTGTTGAATGTGATATAGTGTCCTTTTACTGAGAGCTTCTGAAAACAGCATGTATTAATAAGTCATGTAAAAAGCATTATGAAATCAACAAATATTAAAACTTTTGTCTCGGATCCTTCTTTTTTCCTATCCTCGTTTCTCCTTCCTTCGCCCACAGCCCGAGGCGATGTCCTGTCCTGTCCTGTCCTGGCTGTGAAGTAGTCAAAGAGCAGCCAACACCAGCCACCTGAGACACCCACCTCCACAGTTATAATGACAGGCCAGCCAGCCAAACATCTGTCAACCTGAGCACTGTAGGGATGGAGGGAGCAGAGGAGAGAAAGGGGGAGGTGCAGAGGGAAAGATAAAAGTGAAGAAGGAGAAACAACACAAAATAGCAATGGATTGAGAAAGGGGGGAGATGAAAGTGTTGAATTGGGAATTTGGTTCCGATCAGCGTCTCAACGTCTTACTGTACACATTATTGACTTTTAAGTTGTTTATTATAAATTCAGTATTTCAATAAATCAGTTTTCTATCAGTATCCATTGCCTATTTTACTGATACAAATGCTGCCCCCTGTTTTGGGGTTGAACACCTGGATGATGACTACATAAAGACAAAATGACCAAACAGGTTGCAGGTGTCAACTGACCTCCTCTACTTCCCTTCACTCTTTACATTCCTCTCATGTCCTGCTTCCTTCATTTCCTTTACATTTGAAAGTGCTATTGAGAGGGTAGATATGGTGTAAGAGTGGGTGAGAGAAAGAGAAAGTCTATCTAAAGGTGTGAGATAATATGTATGCAAATGTTCTCTGGAAGCAGCTCACCAGCAGAGCAGAGCCAAAGCCTGCCATAGGATGGCAGGATGATGATTTATCATCCAATATCACCTCATCATAAATAATGATAAACACATAAGCTAGGCTGTAACTTAGTTATTTACCATCTCTGACTCAGCTACCTATACAGAGTAGTAAATCAGCAGAGATTACATTGTGATGTTTTTAACAATTAGGGCGCCGAGTGGTTGAATACACTAAAGCTTTGGACACAGGCAGCTGAATAAAAATAAAGTGTTTTGGCATTTAAAAACTGGCATGCTCTTACACCAAGAAATATTACTGCCTAGCCGGCCCACAGACGCGCAGACGGAGTTATTTTCAATTGCATAGTGCTCGAGCCAGACGGGAGAGAATTAATAAGGCACTACAGTGTATCGGTGTTACTAAATTGGCAGTGTTTCATAACAAAGTCTTTCAGAGCAGTTATCAATTAGAAACAATTAAAAAAGCCATTCATCATTCTTACAAAGCCGGCTCCGTTCGGGGAGCATCGCTGACAGAGGAGATGATAAAATGTAATCAAAACCATAATCAGTTAGCGCTCTTTAACCAAGGGGAAATCTTCACAGAGCTGAGGTATATTTATGTAAAGATCACAGCTCCAAATACGCACGTATCCGTAAAAAAAAACCCAAAAAAAAACAAACAGGGGGAGAAACACTGGATTAGAACAGGTTTAAGGTCAAGCTGTGAAGAAGTCCATCCTTACGGCATGTGTCTGAGTACGAAGCCATGTGTCTGTCTATCTGTGTGCATTCTGTTGATTGACATACAGTTTCCTGCTCCGCTACTTTCCTGGAAACCCCTAGCCAAGGCTTCCCATATTAACGTTCAGATTAACACTGCTTTGTTGGTAGCCAAGTGTGATAAGATCTTAATGCAAAGATGCACTGGGGGAAAAGCAGGTCCTATCCCTGCACACAGTGTATCTCTGCATATCCAACTTCTCCGGCTCTCAGTCCTCCAGAGGCGACCCTGATGACACAGGGTGAGGCTACACCCCGCCCTCCCCCTCCACCACCCAGGCATATGGCTAATCAATGCAGCCTCTTCCGTGCAAAAGGTAACTCTATACTCGAGGAGGGAGGATAGGGGAGCTACTAGTGTGGCCTCCCCTGTCTCTCTATCCTAATGAAGCTCCCAGGTAATCAAATCAGTGTACACACAGGCAGATGGCCAATAAGGGCCAGTCACCAGGGCTCTTCGATGGGATCATGACAAAGTTTTTTTAAAACTTACCAATGAGTCATTTCTTCTCTTTCTGCCTCTATTTAGCATTAACCAAATATGACTGAACATCTGTTCTTTATAGCACGGGTCTCCATTTTTAAGTTGCGTGTCGTCATGATAGCATGCTGACTTGAGCTAAATATGGCTGAAGATGCATTTTCGTTTGCCGGAATAGACTAGAGTGTCAATGTGGGCGGAGTTATTTCAGGGATCAAGGTTTTCCAGAAGTAAAAGTCGTTCATTCCCTGCACAGATCAGCGGTTCCCAAACTGGCAGGCACCAAACCATTGCAGGGAGGAAACACATTAGAAGAGGGGAAAATATGAAGTGAAACTTGGTTGAATAAACCTTTTTTTTCCCCACAGAAAACATTCGGTAGCTGCATCGTTGCATTGCAGTAATTGCTGGAACTGATCCATTATCAGTGTTATTAGATCCACCTGTGATTTTCCTGCTGTGACAAGACAAAATGCCAGCTGTGAAAGAAGGTCTTTGAATTTGATTCATTCAGGAACAATAATGAAACTCTAAAGTGATGTGCTGGTAGTAATGCTATCACAGTTTGGTCACCCATATCCAAAGTATAATCTATCCTGTGCTCGAGTTCACTGGCATCGACAATGTTAGGCTGTAGGGACATGTCCGAGATTTGGATCTGCATGAAGTTCTCCCCGTTGAATCATTAGTACAAAAGGTGAGCAGCTGTGGTCTTCAGATCCTTCAGATTTGATTGGATCAATCAAACTTAGGCATGACTTGGTGAATACAGTGGATACGGAGCTATTGGACTGAAGGCCTCCACCCACACCTCCCTTGCCTGCGTTGTTGTAACAATTAAGACACAGGCAAAGGATTTGAACTATAGTATTGCTTCTGTGGGAAGGAAAACTTTGTAAAAGCAAATTTACAGTGGGGACGTATATCTGTAGAACTTGTGGCTCTCTCCACCTCACGACTCAGTAAGCGAGGGATAACATGGCAGAATGCCATAATGGAGCTAGGACTTGAATGTACTGTAAAACTTTGATGGGTAGTCTTTGTGATATTGAGCCTGATGTACAGTCTATTAAATAAACACTTAACCACTCCCTTTGCACCAATCAGTGTAAATTTAAAAGAGCTGGAATCGTGAAACGAACCATATCACTCCCCAAGGTTTTGTCACAATTAAAAGGATGGACTGAAAAAGATCCTGCAAGGTACAAGTGGGGCTGTGTGGGATAAAAGATTAAAAGTAATTCTGACTGACTGAATAGTTTTGAAAATGACAAATCTTTACTCGTAAACTATTAATCTGCTTTATGTTTGGATAAAACATATTTTGACTAATCTCATTCATACCAGTAATCCCCAAACACCATGTAATAGTATTTACTATGAACTAATTGGCTTTCAATAAATGTTAACGCTGACCAACATAAACCCTGTTATTTTCAGAGGACAACTGTTGGTAGCTGTACAGACACGCGGCTCAGACTGCTGTATAGGCTGCTGTATGTCCTCTAGCTAGATTTAATAAAGAGAGGTTATTATAAAGGAATACTTTCCCTACTCTTCTTGACAGTAAGACCTGTCTCATTCTCCTCGCTCTGTAGAGCAAGTAATACCCACTAATCCCAGACACAGGAAGAGGCTGTGAGGACGGGAGAGAGAAGAGCAAAAGCTAATGTCATTATTTACAGTTTTTATGCTGAGTCCTTCCTTCAACATCCTCCTTATCCTTAGACCCCATCAAGCTGGTTGGGTGTGAGAATAAGTGTATGCATGTGTGTGTTGTCACCAGAGCATGCCCAGTGTAGAGGACTAGACACAGACCAAAGAGTCACAATCCCCAACAGTGTTCATTTAGAAGGGTTCATGCTGGCAGCACAGACACACACTCAAACATGCGCACACAGGAAGCTCCCAGGCCATCCTATCCAGTGTGATGTAATGAGATATATGCTGTTTCCCATTCTAGCCTCTTCATCCTCCACAGAATAGAAACAGAGGAGAGGAGAGGAGAGGAGAGGAGAGGAGAGGAGAGGAGAGGAGAGGAGAGGAGAGGATGGTAACTAAAGGACAAGAAGCAAAAGGCAGATTCCTCCTGTTTTCATCTACTTTCCTCTCTGTTTAAGGGAGTAATATGTCTCCATCTCTGTCTATCCTACAGTAATGGAGTAGGTCTCACTACGCTGCCTGAGGAAATTGCCTTATAGTCCCTCTACCCCTCTTCTATATGTGGACACACACACAAACAGTCCCCCCGACCCCACCCCCCACACGCACACTCTCTCATGGCAGTGGGCCCCAGTGACACTGCTTAAATATTAATGACCCGATTCTCTCTCATTAATAATAGCTGCAGCGCTGATTACTCTGTGAATACCACTGTGTGTGTGTGTGTGTGTGTGTTACACATATGGAAGAGTGCCTACTCACAATGTGTGAGCCAAGTATTTGTTCTGCCTGTCATTGGCATATTATGCTGTGAATCACTCCAAAGGGATTACTGACATTGCATGACTGAGGTAAATTAAATAATATCAAATTACATAACAGTAAGAATGTTAAAGGTTAATATGTGGTGATGAAGCCATTGTCAGTCTGTGTCAGTGCGTATGTTTTAGGTGGGTGACAGAGGAAAGAAGAGAAGCGGGGGCAGAGGGGCATATAATATAGATAATATAAATAGATAATATGAGCAGGCATGTACGCACACACACACACACACACAGGAAAAAATATTAAACATGGATAAGAAACACACATTCACACAGATGCATAGGCTCACAAATATACAGAAACACCCACACCGACGGGCACTTGCTCAGTTAAACCATGCATGAGGCGTGTGAGATGCAGTTGGCTTAAGATAGCTTAGTACTAGACACAACACACACACACTTGTCGGGGCCAACAAAAAGCACAAGTTGACATCAGTATGCACTGGGTTGTAAGGAAGAATGTTGCATCGCCCTGCTAAGAATAGCAATAGCTAGCCATGATAGAGGAGAGAAAGGTAGATATGATGAGCTGTGTGTCCTTTAGTAATGACGAGTCAGCAAATTACAGCAGCACACGTGGTCAACGTAAATAAATCCAAAATAAGGCGTTCACAGGCATTTGATTAAGGTTATACAGTTATATTGTTATTGCAAAATACTAGCGTATGAAATATTTGCTTCTAAGAAGAATTCAGAGAATCAATATTCAAAGAGGGAAACGTATGGAATATGATTTCCATGCAGTGTGCTGTATTTATGTAGCCAAAGAACCCACAAAAAAATGTCCAATTTCCTTGATGAATTACATTGAACTGCATTGAGACAGGAAGAGAGAGAGGGAGTGAAAGAAAGAAAAGAGAGTCTAAAGACTAAATACGTTGTTGCTCATTGACTTTTAAAATATTTTTTTCTGATATTTGTATTCATGCGCTTTCCAACAAACATCTAAAAACTCTATAACAATGCCCACTACTTCTACCCTTTTGTTCATAAGGTTGCTGCTCTGTTCCCACCTGACTGACACCCTTCTCACCACCTGCCCCCCCAAGTCAGACTTCAGTTCCTGCTGAGTCCCCAAACCCGCTGCCCACCCACCCTCCATCCCTCTGGCAACAGCTGTCATTACCTGCATTGTCTGGCTGTGTCTGATGGAAATCATCTTATTAGTGCTGTGCTAATGTCTGCTCTGGATTCCTGGGACACTCTGTCTGCTCCTATTTTAATTGGCTGACTCTATTAATATTTCATTCGTTTAAATACGGCACATCACCTTTTCCCTTCACTGACTCTGACCCTATAGCTGGCTGATCAGTATGTCAGACCGGGAATATAGATGGTGTGTGTGTGTGTGTGTGTGTGTGTGTGTATTTCAGTGTATGGTTAAGGTATGTTTCGTCAACTGCTTGAGTGAACAGAATTTATTATGGAATTGGTTTTATTTTGATATGTGGAGCAATATTGCTGAATCTTTTCTGACCCTTAACTCACTTTTTAGGTCTCTAAATTCTCATGACCCTTAGTAATTCATGGAAAATGTGAAAACATGATGTCATGTGAATTTGGTTGTGCTTTTGTTGAAGACTCCCAACAGACTGTGAGAAAAAAAGTCTATTCCTTACAATTGGAATTATTTTAAAATTAGAATAAGAAATAAAAATATACACATATGTCTTACAAATTTCCTGTAACACAGTCTGTACGTCAAGTGGCCACATAAGGGTTGCACCTCCCAAAGATGGCAAACTGCTGTATTTTAAGGACTTGTGTAAGAGCAGTGGAGACAAATTTTATGTCCAATGTGAAGCACAAACTTGATGATTCATGTACAGAGACAAAACAATGAAATTTAAATGTGGATACAACAAACTTTTAGTTTGTTCAAGGAGAGGTGGATTCACTGTGCATAAGCAGATACTCACACATGCATATAGTATATACAAGTACACACACACATACACACCTGGCAGCCCTGGGGCTACCTCCAGGACAGAACGGGTGATGAAGATGGAGGAAGGCAAAGGAAACGGCACGGAGAGGAATACGTGGGGGAGGGTGATGTAAGAGGGGAGACAAGGAGAGAAACTGAAGAGAAGACTTGAAACTGAAGACATGATTGATAGACTACAGGAATGTCCACTTAGCTGTGATTTTTTTCCCACACAATATAAAATCTGCACAGATAACTGTTCTTTCATAAGCATACTTGCACCATACTGCACCCAGTATAACCATATCCTGCTGGGAGCTAATATAAGATTAGAGTGAAGAGACAGAAATCAGCTTAGTAAAATGCAAATCCCATGATCCAGTGTTTATTCATTATCTCACTTTGAATTTCAAATCATCAGTATTGTTCCATATGTTAGCACAATGCTATATCCATTTATAGATTTCATATCTTGCTGGGAGATCTGTTGCTTCTGATTAGCCAAGCAAAACTAAAATGTGCTTTGCCATAAGGTATATTCTTACAGCTTGGGTGTGAGCCCCTACAGTACACCTGGCAGTTTGACACAGTCAGACGAGTCAAACTGTCACGAGTTTCAATGCTTAAGGGAGCATGAAATAATTAAAATGGCTTGAAAAAGTAAAGTTACCAATCTGACAATACTGTCTTTCTTCTTATTATTTCTGAAAAGATGAGTATATGAAAAAGCTGAGAATAAGCGACAGAGTGATGATACTCAAACCTGACATCGCACTAGGCTTTATTTGGCAGCCCTAAAGGTGAAAATTGGTGCTAGAAGGTATATAAGCACAGGTAGGATTGTAATGTGACAGGTTCGGTGGCAAGAAATTTGTGCACACGTGTGTGTGTACATGAGTCATGGCTGCTCCTGTAGCCTTTAACACCCAGTTACCTGCCATCTATCAGCTCAGCTGACTTACTTTATTTGATAGTCTAAAAGACACATTATTTAAAAAGTATCAAGGATAAAACACAATAAAACTAGACAGCTTAATTTGGGTATTGAATTGAGTATGTATGTGTATCTCTGGCACAGTTAAAATAGTCCCTGAGTAACTTAAACAATCCTATGTACCAGGCACAATTTTACCTGCTTCACTCTGTCTTCTACCTTGAGCCGTCCCGGACTCTCGTAGTGAGAGGGCTTGAGGTGGGTACCTGCTGGCAGCCTTAATAAAATCCTGACTAGCTTGTTTTGTGATGTTTGCAGTTTGTTCTTTAGAACTTAAGGGACGCTGTTAAACCGGCTGTTAAACGGCACTGGAAAGAAATTTGCCAAAATGCCATTCCTTGACTTTCTGAAGTTCTGTACTCAATATCATTCAACTACTATTTTGTCTTTGTGGGAAAGGAGCAGGACAGAATCGTCAGCATAGAAAGAGAAAGAGCTCGCATGTGGAGTCTGATTTTAGGTCATTGGTGTATAGAAGGAAGAAGAGCAGACCCAGAACGGACCCCTGTGGAACACCACAGTACACTACCTTTGGTTTTATATGAACCATCTGCCTTTAAGATAGGAACTGACACATTTTAAAGCTGCATCACTGAAACCCAGAACTTTAAGCATCATTGACAAGATGCTCCACTGTGTCAAATGCTTTCTGAAGTTCCAACATTACCATTTCACAAAACTTTCCCTCATCCAATAGTGTGAAAAACAGGAGACACATGTCAGTGTGTGAGTGGGAACTACTGAAAGCCTGACTGGAATTTGATCATAAGATTTTGCAAATAAGATATGCCTGTCAATTTGTTGCAACTTGTTTTCTTGATCCAATTTGTGTTTTTTTTTTTTTTTTTAAATAGAAGAATAACACGTGCCAGCTTCAGCTCACTGGGAAACCTCCTTGTTTCAATGGATTTGTTAACAATATGGTTCCACACATGAAGAAGACGACTCCTGCAGCATCCTTCAGAACCTAGCAGGGATATTATCTAGACCCGTTGCATTGGAGATGTCAAGTTCTTTGAGTTTCTTCAGCACCACAGTCTCAGTCACCTCATTAAAAAGAAAAAGCATCTGCTTGAACCCTTTTTTTCTACATAGAACTGCTGGACTTGTCTTCTCCGAAGCAACCTGTACCAGTTGGCAACATATCAACTAATGTCTTGGCAATAGTTGTGAAATAAGTGTTCAAGCTGCCAACAACCTCTGTTTTGTCTGCAGAAATCTTACCTCAAATATCTAGGCTAAGGTTGCCTGTTTCAGTCTTTGCTTGCTACAGTACTCTCTACAGTGTCTTCCAGAGTTCCTGTAGATTGTTCCTGTTTTCTGATATCTTCTCGCTGAAAAAAACTTTCTTCACCCCCTCTATCACCCTATTAGCTTAATTTCTGTATTTCTTATGCTTGAAGAAAGTCTTATCAGTCCTAGATCAGTCCTAGCTTAATTAATAAATTAATCTAAGATTTTACTAAGATATTCAGTAAGCACGTCCTTATTATACCAAAGTGGTCATCGAGACTATAGCAAAGAACCCTGCTACTTGCTATCCTTTATTTATCATACACTAATATTAAATCAATGCACAGCACTGCTGCTGTCTCAATGGCCTGACATAATATTGCACATAACACTCACTTTCTCTGTATCTAACACACACACAAACACACACACACACACACGTACACACAGTATTTTGACAATGTGCCACCATCACCAAGTGTGAGTGTCACAGAAACACACACATTGTGTCCCCACAGTGTTCCCTGATTAACGAGATGGTTTGTTCTCTTCCTCAGGCCTGGACCAATCAGGTATAAGGACACAAATCTCTCCCTGCTGGTGATGCTGAAGGCCACCGGCCACTATTTATTGGCAATCTCATCCCTAACTACCCAGACAGAGAGAGCAACACGCTTACCACAGGCAGACACCACAACCGTGTCTGTCTCTGTGTATATTTTTCATGTGTTCTGAGTGAATTTTGCTACGGGAAATAAACATACCCGCTAGTATCATTAAAAAACAATTTAAACCCCCCCCTCCAAAAAAAAAAAAAAAACACTATACAAGTACACACAAACACACAAGAAAATACACAGAGGGATCACCTCATTTTTAGATTGTGTGGGTGTGTCAATAGAGTAGAAGCATTAAAGCTGCAAACCCATCGAAGCTGTGATTAAAGCAGATTAGAACTTCTTGACTAAAAAAAATTATGTCGTTTTAAGTTTTAACAGAATTATTCCTTCGTTTCTTTTACCTCTCCGGACTTAATTAGCAGGATTTAGCAAGCTTGATGCTGCAGCAGCTCAGCTAAACATTAGTAATTGCCGTATTTATCTGCTTTCAGAGTAAAAATAACCCACACAGAGAGGTTGTGGCAGTTTGGCTGCTTTCACCAAAGCAATATTCATGTTTTTTGTTTGTGGGAAATTTAAAAAACAGCTCCTCGTGTCAGATTCTTTGCTTTTTCCTGAAAGGTCTAGATGAAATCTTTGTTGGTGAAACATTTAACAGTGCTCCCCGCAGTTATTTTAAATACTTGAATTGTTTCAGCGTTTCTCGTTTCAACAGCTAAATTAAAAATACTCTTGCCTCCGAGGTTTGAACTGGAGTGACGAGGAGTTTAATTAGAAAGCACTTTTCTTCTCATCTCGTCATCTATCCTTTTTTTTTCTTCTCCTTTTTATTTCTTCTATCTGTCCTCTGCTCATTCTCTACTCCTTATCCTGTTTCTGTCTTCTATCTTGTTTATCTCCCTAATGAAAGAACCCTTTGAAATCTGTGCTGACTTATTACTGGTTCATCTCCAAAGACAACAAACAGTTTATCTAAGACTCAAAGACACAAACCTACCTCAAACATCCCAGGTATGCAGTTTTATCTCGCTCAGTCAACAACATCTACTACACTCTTGTGATATCGATGCTGTACAGGAATTCAAACATGGAGAGACGTACTGTAGTGGGTGGAAATGTGGAAGAAGCCAGAACTGAGCTTGGCCCATATTCCTTACTGTATTGGATGTGAGTCATTTTTTGCGAGGGCCTGTATGGTGAGACATGCTGTGATCTCAAACCTGGCTCATTATAGCAGTGATTCAGGGACAGGACAAATGGGGAGTAATGAAGAAAATGACATAGTCCTCATATACTCCTCATCCACTGATATATAAATAAATCTGTCAGAATTATGTAGTGTATTATGACACAGACAGAGTGCAAACAAGACTACTACAGCTACTCCTACTACTAGTTTTAGTCAGTGTTTTAGTGTTTGGGGCAAATTCACATCACCTACAGCATGTGTGTCTCGGTTTAAATGCTTTTTTTTTTTTTTTTTTTCATTTGTGAAGGGTGTGAAGTTGCTCTGTAAGGAGTGAGGATGGTAGGGAGAAGGAGAAAGAGAGTAAGGAAGGAAGTAGAGTAAAGGAACGGATGGTTCAATAAAATGGGAGAAGACAGGAAGAAAAGAGGACTAGGAATAGAGGTCAAAAGGAGAAAGCAAAGGGATGAAAAGGAAGTAGAGATAGTGGTATATAAACAGGATAAGACACACACACACACGCTGATGATCACGAGCCAGAACACTAGGGTTGACTGGGAAGCCTTTCAGAAATCTCCTGGAGTTCTAAGCAATGGTAGGAATTTGGGGGGAGGAATAATCACAGGGGTAACATGGGTAATATGCCAGGGAAGTGAACTAACTTTTTTCTGGTGTCAGCACATCTGCCGTGGTGGATGATGTATCTCCTTTGCATCGCTACAGGACGACACATATGGCAGGAAAGGTTCTGTGACAACACACGCACAGACAGACATGCATGGTGAAGACATGCCACCGTGCTCGGTAATTGTCTCAGCGTGATTGTGACCACAGCTGTAGAGGACACGTTACATAAAAGCAAAGGGCTTTCACAGTCAGTTTCAACTGAGTGTGTTAACCAGTGGCTCAATTACATCTGTTACACTCACCTCAGATGCAGATCATCTCGCTGTAGAACAAACGATCAAGTATAAATAACACCCAGATCTGATTTATGTAGCTTTTCATATGAGATTACAGCATTGTTCTCACACGGAAACATTTGCTTTACCAAAACTTACATTTTATGTAATGTAATGCCAGCTGCTTTAAGGATAAACATAAACCACAGACAGGGTTGCAGAGATAGACAAAGCAAACATTTCCTTTTTACAAATTTGAAATCTGATTTATTTTTGGGACATAACTATCAAATGAAACTGTACAAATACATTCATAAATGCATAGTGTTGCACTCAACCATGTTGAGTTGCAGTGCTTAACTAATTGAGTTTTCTTTAATATTGCAGATTATTTTCTGTAATTAATAATATGGATTGTAATTGTAAACAAGACGAGTGCTGAATTTGAATTAACACCTCTGATAAATCACAATTAATTACAGTTTGATGAGGCTTTATTCCCCTGCTTGGCCTTTTAACCACTTTACAATGAATACCTTATGTTGCTGCAGCCGGGATACAGGGTGTGAACAGACTCAGATGAGGAAAAGACAATTAACATGTGTCATTGGATAATTGTAGCTTTAAAAAAAATAAAAAATGGAGGCAAACAACGGTAATACAACCAAGGCTGCAGTTTGCTTCCTACCATCACTGTGTTACTGTAATTACTGCACACACAATTAAAGGTCAGGGTTCAGCAGTTTATGGACAATCACAACATGACCCGTCTGGATTTGACAGTCGCTCTGGTTCATTGGACGCAGTAAACAGAACAACAAATGTGTATTTTCATTTTCCACTAAGCTATAAGTGAACCTTGTTTTCTCCTCCTCCTCCTCCTCCTCCTCCTCCTCCTCCTCCTCCTCCTCCTCCTCCTCGCTCTGTCCTCTCATCTCTGCCATTCTCCACTTTTATTTGAGCTAAATCTGAACACATCAGACTAATGCTAGAAGACATGTCAGCCAGAACAGAACGGAAAACACAGGGAGATGGAGATGATTGGAATTTCTCTCTCTCTCTCCCTTTCCCTCCCCCTCTCCCTCTCTCTCTCTCTATCTCTCTCTCTCGTGTATGGAGTCATCAGTTCATCACATTTAAAACATGAATCCATGCTACACCCATCCATAATATGTCCTACCACTCTTCTGTCTGTTTGAGCCATAAATGAGAGCGTCTGATCTCAATGCTTGTGGCCAGTATTACAGCCATCTTTGAATGAAGAAGCACAGAGCTGGGTCTTATTCAATTAAACGTCCCTAGGGGGCACAGTGGCAAATGAACTGCAGCCTAACAAACTCCCACCACCACACATCACTCTGCTAATCAGACAGCAGCCATGAGGCGCACACTCTACTTTGACAATTTCATTCTTGCCACATTTATGTCTGTGCATTATTGCTATTGTGTGCACAAATAAGGAATATACACCATCTTCCTTTGTTAAGATGTTACGGTCAACAAGGAATATATGGTGCCTCTTGTTTGAAGCTGCTATCTAAGATTGGTGTTTAGAGATGTCCGTTTCAGAGCTTTCAATCACATCACACAGTCTTCATCTGTGGATGGAGTTTGTGCAGTTGTCATGGTGATGGATCTGTTGCCGTGAGCTCAGTAGCTTTTATGATTTAATCACTTTTAGGATTTGCCATTTGAGCTTGTGAGTTAAACATAAAATACTTTGTAGAAAACTCTGAAAACTGAATGGATTTATCAAACTACTTATCTCCAAGGCCAAGAATTGTCCATTTTCAGATCGCACAAGTTTCATGGAAGGATTCTTCACAGTCCACAGTCATCATAGGAAAAATAAATATTATCACAGACATACAGTATTAAAAGGGCAGAACCACAATCTTCTGCGCTTGAGGAACATGTTAACTCCTCACTGAAGTAGATAACTATTGCACAACTACACACACACACACACACACACACACAGATCGAGGAAACTGCTGTAATCATGGTGAGTGTATTTGGGTTTCCACCACGATAAAAGCCTCATTCACATGAGAGGCTCCATTAACCTCTGAATCAGCTGCCTTAGTATTACATCCTCTCTGCACACACATTACTACCTACATGGTGTTTTAGTGAGTGGTTGCTCATACCATTATATTGCAGTTTAAAGGCCTTGAATGCCCACGTAGGTGTTTTCAATTATTCTGGCTGATTAGACTTCATTTCAGGTTGTTGCTGGGTGGAACCCTGAACTCCATCTATTTATCAGGATCATAAAGGTTGTTTTGCTCTAACAGATGCAAACCAGACTAACAGTGGGAACACCCACACAGTCCTGAGAGGAGCAAAAATCAGCCAAAATAACTGCAAACATCTGTGTGTTTTCACCAGTCACCAACATTAGAAAACAATGTCAGATTTTCCTGCTCAAGCGTACACATCAAGGAAGCTTATTCAGCAATGGCAAAGGCTCCCACACTTCTCTGAGGAGTGCCAGATTTAACACAGCATGTACGTGTGTTTGTGTGTGTGAGTGTGTGTGTGTGTGTGTGTGTGTGTGTGTGTGTGTGTGTGTGTGTGTGTGTGCGTTTGCAGCTCTGTGACAGTAGTGGGAGGAAGGAAGTCACACGCCATCTCATCTTCTATGAGCTTCTGTCCCTTAGGTTGACTGGTTACATAACTGATGCTAACACAGAACGCTGGCCACCTTCAGGGAGGTCTGTTGCACGTAATTGTAGTCACACAGTTCTAACTGCTGCTGTCTGAGTGCTGCATACATTAAACATACTTGTTATGTTATATATCATACTATATTATTACTATGTAGCTAAGCAATGACACGCTATATTGTTCATAAAATGTCAAGTGAAAAAATTTCTAGCCATATTACTTCAGATTACATTCAATGTTGAAAACCGACATTCTTAATGTTTAATGGCAACATTTGTGGTTACAGCAAAAAAGAAAAAGAAAAAAAATCTGTGATGAGATGCAAACTGCAACCTTTCGTCAACTTTCCTGCATTGGTATTGAACACTATTTATCACAACAAGTCTGAAAACATATATACTGACAACTAGAAATGAACACCAATACAAGGACACACACATACTCAGCTACATAGCAGGATTTTAACATCAAGAGTATGGCACTGAAAATATGAACACTAAATCTGAGGCAGCGAGCAACTCAGAAAAGTGCTAATCTTGTCAAAACACTGTGATTATCATCTCTGAAATCACTACGGCTGTAATAATACTATCCCCCTTCATCTCTCCAAGGCTTTCCTTCTTCTCCACCTCATCCTGCTCTTGCTTACGCTCTCTTTGTCTCGCAGGCAGACAGAAACCCACACACACACACACACACACAGACAGACAGACTGTGTGTGTGGGTCAGTGCAGCAGTGGTGGCTGCAGACTGGAGCAGAGGTCGGCCGCACCCTGCTATTATCCCCGGAGTCCTGCTCTGTTTAAAGACAGCGCAGTGGCACACTGAGTGGAGGGCCTGCTGGGAGCTCACTAGCAGGTGAGGAGCCAGAAGGAGAACACACACACACACACAGAGGGACGCGGACAAATACACACTTTCACACAGATAGACGCTAAAATGCAGTCAGTCAGTCATGAGTGAAACAGGCAAGAAAATAAAACCTACAAATGCACAGGGAAGCACACACACACAAACACACACACACCTAGGAGTGCATGGATGTGCACACTCACCCGCACACATATGCTGAGTGTGGTAATAAGACAGTCGTGCTCTCCAGGGATGGAGCCAGTGGCCACAGACAGGGAGGGAGGAAGCAGCTGGCTGCTGAAATACTTCCCCTCCTAACACTGTAATTTCCTCCCAGAGGCACACCTGGGCCGGTACTCATTCACACACATATATACTGTATCACTTTGTGTATGTGTGTGTACAGTGCACACATGCATGTGAGAGTATGTGTGCACCTGTATTGTGTGTGTCCTTTTAAATGTCTATGTTCTGCCTGGCTCCATGTGCAGGTACACTGCTAATGCACACCGCTGATCCAAAGTGTGTCCCTACTGCTCAATACAACACCTGTATTACTACCTACATAAAACACATGTTCCATATATAATGCAAGCTGTGAGCAATGTGGTGCTGCTGCTCTGCTGACCAACACTCAACTTCAGCTGCTTTTGCAATGTGTCCGGGAACCGATCAACCATCTGATCTGAGACCAGCGCCCTATTAACGTGGATAAATCATTGCCACATTGACTATTTTTTTTCTTTTTTCGATTTACACCAGATTTATAGCCTATATTTAACCACACAGTGATGGTTATCCAAAGTTTATGTTTCCAAAATTTTGGAATTTGCTGCACAGGCTTTGGGTTTCCACTTCTAAAAACGCACAGCCTCAGACAGGCCTTGGCAAAGGACATTGTTTATGTAAGCTATTCATAGTGAGGGAATTCTACTCTAAAACCGCTTATTTTAGAGCTTTAAACAGCAGCCTGAGGATGCAGAGCACAGACAGCCCGTTGTTTTTGTTCATTCAGCTTAGACGACCATCTTGCTTTGGGGCGAATGTAGTCTGGCTCATCGGATGTAGACTGTGGGTATAAACCTGCCATTGGCTGACTATTTCATTTCGAATTCTCCTTCTCTTAAGCTACCTGTGTGTTACTGTTTTGACACTATTACCGCGTTCTGGGCTTAGCGCCACCCAAGATGAGTGTGATTAGTTTAAAGAAATACAAACTAGCAAACAATTTAGCTAATCCCAGAGTTTGTTTAAAACCTGCCTGACTGCTTGTGTTTTCTAACAAGTCATATTCACAAGCTGAAGGTCCAATTAAGCTCCATCTTTTAAATATGCCCCATAATGATGTTAGACGAATGTCACCTTCCAAGAGTTTCTATTTAGGATTCTGACAAGATGTGCTGCAAAGTGCCTAATGGGACCCCTGTTACAAACTGAAGATGAGCTCAGGCCATTTGAGTGTGTGTGTGTGTGTGTGTGCTCATGTCTCTAAGTGCTTAGTCATGAGTCTCTTCTTAAAAACCCTTGCACCATTGTGTCACACTGGCAGAGACAGAGACAGAGACAGCGAGTGGGTTCTCCAGGGAGTCCCCTTCACTTTCTGGAGAGGCAGACATTAAGCCACAGTGACGAGCACCACTGGCCTATGGCTGACCCTCTCCAACCTCCTCTTAGCTCAGGCCTAGGCCGGCCCGTCATTGTATCAGTGCTAACAACAGCACAGAAGAGAACAACACAATACAAACGCTGGTTTTGTGCAGCTGCACGGGGGTTTGTGTAGCAGCCTCAGTCCTCCGCCCAGTGTCAGCCCACCAGCTCATTGCAATTGCTTATCATCAGACGCCACATGAAGCCCTTCTGCTTCGAGAACAATACAGGTCTCTGAAATGTCAGTGAAAACAAGTCAACTGTATTTCTGTAACACAACAGTAAGGCCTAGTGTGTAAGAACTCAGAACAGAGCTAACATTATGTGTCTTTGTAACACCAGAAAGCTGAAATTTGATGACTTTTATTCATAATATTCATGTGGGAGCATAAGGTAGCAGAATAGGTTTAGCGGGATTATGGGCAAAAGCTTCTGGTATTCCATCTGTCTGGGCAAATCTCACTATCCTAAACACAACACTGCAACGGCACGCATACATATGGTTGCATATGTACGCATGCCACCGCGTGTCCAGACCAAACACTTAAACTCCACCCTCACAGTCCAGAAACAAACGCCTCTGTAGGCACCGGCAGCAGGAAGACATAGATCAAAACACAGATAAAAGAAGGAGATAAAATGAAATTGTAAGAGGAGAAGAGAAGACAGATTGAAGGATGGCAAAAATGAATGGCAATCCTTCGCTTTCTATCTCCACAGCGATTAATTGACGAATGTGCCACATTAATAATAAAGCTTGCTCTCTCCACTTAGGACATTGATTCACACCGCCTCAGCTTATGGTGTAAGAAACCGATCAATCTCGCTCCTTCTTCATCTCTCTTTCTCTCCTTCTTGAGCTCCTCCATTACCTTGCTAAATATAACTTCCTTCCCACTCTCTTTAGCCAGGAAATGAGTCCAACATTCAATAACTAGCCGTGAATTAAGCAGGCCTGGCAAAAGAGATCTCCAGAAATGATTGATTGATTATTAATTAATTCGCAAATGTTCCCGATTGATCTAAAGGGAGGAGTGATTGTCTGAGAATATGAGGGGATGAGAGGAAAGCAGAAAGGATTTGAGTTGGTTTTGACTGGTGGATGGAGGGAAGAGAAGCAGAGTGTAAAGACGTCTATAATGTTGCTCTGATATTACAGCGACATGATGTAACAACTGAGAGGTAAACTTATGTTTACATAATGTTGTGGTTGAGAATAGCGAAGGCAAGAGATAAAAAGGAAAAAAAAGAAGAGAAACAAAGATAGATAGAGAGAGAGAGAGAGATAGAGAGAGAGAGCTCCACATCTAATGCTACAGGGAGCAGCACATGCCTGCTCATCTGTCTGTCTGTCTGCTTAGCCTTGAAAATCCCAGCTCTCAAAGCCAGACAACCACAGAACTCATGCCCACGCCATACATATACACACACACACACACACACACACACACACACACACACACACACACTGTTGCCTGTTCTATCCTACGCTATTGATCTGCACCCCACTCTTCATTAGAAAGAAAGATTCAAAGGCAACAGGAGCATTGAGATGTGTGTGTGTGTGTGTGTGTGTGTGTCTGCATGTCTGTGTGCAGGAAGCATGTACGCGTGTTCAAAAGTGTAAATGTATGATCAAGGGAGTTGTGTAAGGAGTGTGTGTGGTTACATCCTGTATGTATGTGTGAGTTCCCAAGCTTTTTTTTGTTTTGTTTTGTTTCCAGTATGTGCCTGTGTGTGTGTGTGTGTGTGTGTGTGTGTGTGTGTGTGTGTGTGTGTGGATGTACTGCCAGGTATCAGTAACAGTGCGAGCAGTTCTGTGTTACTCTAATGCAGTCTGTCCTCACTGGGTGTTCCTATGGAAACTCTCTCTCTCTTCTGTATATTATTAGACATTCTTGAGTCAACTGCTCAGAATAGGAAGACACAGATCTCATCCGTGGCAATACACCTGTTATAAAGCACTTCGACTCGCGCCTGAACAACATTTATTTGAGAATATTGTCGCTTTGCTGATTAGTTGAGATGCAGACTCTTGCACCGGTCGGGGTCGGAATTGATTGACTTGTCGGCATCACATCAATCACAGCGATTGGACAGCCACTGTCTACTGACACAAGCCGGAGGGTATGCATTGCAGTAATGTGTTCTTAAACCTTTGAAAGTAGAGTTTTGTTTTGTTCCACAATGAGACATGCACCGTATGAAAACCAACCCCTACAAAATAATACCCAAAAGAGACAAATGATAAAGGAATGATGGCAAAAATATGAACTTCTCCTAAACCAATTTTTTAATATTGTATATATTTTAAATATATTAAATGGTAATCCCCAGGTTGGGATTCCTTTCCCACAATAACAATGTTTTTCAATTTGAATAAACCCTTTAATACCATTTATTAAACATTAAAGCGACAATGTGCAAGTACCTCAGCCCTCATCCTGAATATAAACTCCAGGGTTTGGTGGTCCAACATGTGGACAATGTCTAACTGGTATTCTCCAAATGAATACAAATTTCTGTGCCTGCTATATTAATTTCAAAATGCAGCTACTAATTTGCATTTCATTCGGAAACCAGCTTCAAAAGTAATAAAGTGTCACCCAGTGTGCAAGCGTTATCTATCTACAAAATCAAAAACGTAATATCTTAGATCTAGATGTGGAAAATATGTGCCTCCGTGTTTTTAAAGGTACAGTTCATCTTACTTAACATACTGAAACATTAGACTCAGAATTGCACCATAACATAAACATTGATCTTGTGCCTTTAGGTCAAATAACATATACAAAACATGCATATTACCTGTATTTATTGTCTCCTAATTGACCAAAAAGATCCACTTATCGACTATGAGGTCATTTCATTTGATTATTAATTTAAATGCAGCTTATCTTGTTTCAAAATGTCTCAGTCATGTGATATCACATGTCATCATTGGAGGCCAGCAAAGATGAACAGATTTTTGTTTTGTTTGTTTGTTTGTTTTTCATTTTATTGTGAAGGAATACGACTGTGATGGTGTTCACGCCTTCAGAATTAAAGGCTATTTTAATACATATTTGTCTTCCTTGAGCAGATATCAATGTCTTTACATACAATAGCATGATATGATTATATAACCAGGTGTGTGTGTGAGGGGAAAATAGTTAAAGATATG
The DNA here is from genome assembly GCA_036937835.1 of Pampus argenteus. Lineage (NCBI taxonomy): Eukaryota > Metazoa > Chordata > Actinopteri > Scombriformes > Stromateidae > Pampus > Pampus argenteus. Next base: position 18,276,392 of record CM072861.1, on the reverse strand, counting down.
TGTGTAGTTTGAGGGGAAAATGAGCATAGCATGTGCAGAGTTTCAGGATGTGCTGCAGACAACATTAATGACAAAAAGTTCCAATTTGAAAAAAAAACAAGTAATAGAGTAGATGGAGTGAAGGGGTGTATAAGAGTGGAAAACTGAAAACAGACTGACCTCTGGCGTGGTATTCTGCCGCTGTGCTGCTGATGGGTGCTTTCTTTACAGCTGCAGAGCGATAGACGATGTGCGTCCTTCCTCCTCCTCCCTCCTCAATCACTCCATCACCCCTCTCTACTGGCTCGATAAAAAACTCCTCTTGCTCCGTCCTGATCATACCGGCCTGAAACGGACAAAGAGAAGAGAGTGTGGACAATTTAATTGGACAATTTGAATGCCAGTACATGAACTGTGACGTTCTGTTCCCCCTGTTCCCCATGTTCCCCATGTTTGCTGTGCACTTTTGTCTCCATCCGTCCTTCACCTCCTCTTCTTGCCCTGACAGTTTAAAGAAAAGTAGTGATTCATCCTGGGGGCTGGAGTGACACCTGGCACCTAAAATGGCCAACACAACAACAGGAGATGAGACTGTCCCACTCTCGTTTTCGACTAACACGTTCTGTCAGGTAATTCCCCACGTCCACCTTACACACACACACACACACACACATCAGCCATGCACAAACACAAACTCACAGGGAGAGAGTGAGATGAGGAGCGAAGGAAGAGACGGAGGAGATGGAGAGGAAGAAAGAAGACTGCATACAGAACACACACAGGCTAAAAAAAAAAAAAAAGAAAGAAAAAGAAGTTGCATGCACATATGCAGAGAAAACAGGCACTGGAAAAAAATTGCCCGTCACTGCTTCTTATTCCATCTGTCTGTTTAAGACAACTGGTAATTACCAAGGCAACGCACTGCTGTAGTGGAAAGCCTTGGGGGACAACGCAGGGAGGATGGAGAGGCTTTGGAGAGGAAAAGTGCCAAAGAAAGATAGTGATAAATGAAGAAAGAAAGAAAACATCAATATGATCAGCGCTTGTCTGTGTCTTGCTTCGCTCTGACAGGAGAACGGAGGGATGGTGAGCGAGGTGAAGAGTGTACATCGCAGAAGAGTGTGCGGTGAAAATGCTCTCTGTGTGGACTGTGCTGCAGAGAGTTTTGCTGAAAGACAGTTTATTCAGATATCCCACACTGGAGCCCAATGACCTGCTACAAATTAGCTTAGTATTTCTTTATCTAAACCAGTGCATTAAGTAGAATTGTATTCAGTTTACTTGCATGTATTTCCTTGAGGTAATGTGTGTTGCACTCTTGGCCAAACATGGCTTAAATATATAACCTAACTGATACGAAGTGAAATCATGAGTCACTTTTTTCATTTCATGGGTGACACCTTTATACATGATGTCTTCATCAGTCTATAGTACCTGGAGCCTGAAGATAACACATATGAGAGCAGTGCTAATTTATGGAATTACCTACTATAGACTCTGACAAGCAATTCTTTTGTGGAGACAAGTATGCATACTACTTATTGAACCCTCTGAGCTGCAGAGGAAATAGAGTATAAGAAGTTGAATACCTCAGAGGCTGATTTGAAAGGATATGGATATTAACACAGTGGCCCCTCAGAAATAATAATAAAAAAACTGCTCTTTTTCTCCCCTTTACTCTCTTTTGTCCTCTCTGTCTGTCTCTTTCTCCCTGTCAGTCTGAGGCTTTGGTCCCGGAAGGATGTCGACAAGCCACTGACCTGCCCTCTCTCTCCCCCTCCCTCACCCCCTTTTCTCTCTCTTTCTCTCTCCACCCCTCTCTCTCTCTTCTCATCCCTCCATTTCCTCCGAGCTGTGGTGCAGCATTCCGATCGGAGCTGATGGATCTGCGATGGTGCATGCGTTCCCGCTCCAGAATACCAAGCAGTGGGGAGAGGAGAGCTATGTCAAAGAAAAAAGATGACATGTGGGACTGGGAGACATGGTTGGATCGATCAGAGCAGCCATGGAGGGGACGGAGGGTTAGAGAGATGGGGAAGGTGTGAGGGAGCTGAAGAACGTGAATAAAGTGAATAAAGCATCAAAGCGTCTGCGCACATTTCCATAGTGAGAAGCAGCGTCTTCATCTCCTCTAAAGCAGGAGCAGCCAAGTCCTGTCGAAACACCGTGTCCAGAACAACTGATTCATTAGTAGTAGACACCAGTATTACTGTATATCTGTTACAAAGCTGTCAATGTAGTGAGCTATGGGATTATCCCACCGGCTACAACATTTAACATTTAAAAAAAAACTGTTATCAAAAACTGCTCCAAGTACAAAGTCATTAATTAGGTGCATCAGTTGATGTCAAGTACTGACCATGGTTTGCTTTTTAAATGGGCTATGAAATGTCAGACAATAGTGAAAAAAAAAGCCCTTAACAATTTTCCAGTGCCAAAAATCTCAAACATACAGTAAAAATGTGTTTATGAAGATATTCGATTTGTCGTCATAGACGATTAATAAAACCAGTAAATATTCACAACTGAGAAGCTGAAAGTTTTATTTTTGTCATTTTTCCTTAAAAATTACGTTTTGGAGGCACACATAATGAACATGGGGATCGATATATAATTAAATAATCAATTAAATAATCAATTAACTAGCCTTATAGCTCCAATAGGATTAGTCACTTATGCCATTGTCACCAGGAAATAATGAAATGAATTAAATGTAACCATCTTTTAGAGGGAGTTAAGCCGAACATGATGGAGTCTAATGTTTTCTGTCACATGGATTTTCATCTGCTGCCATTAATTTTTGCCATTTTTTTTTTTTAAGTAACTGCCAAAAGCTTTAGCATTGCTGCTCCTGCTCTCGGCTCCGGCTCAGGGACTGCTGTAGCATCAGCTGTGTTAGTAGTTGCTGTTCTCTTCTTACAGTAAATTCATTGTACTCCTCTGGGTGACGAGCCTGAAGACATTTTATCAGGTTTGACGTGTTCAAGTTTAGCTTATTAGCCCTCCTCCTCCTCCTCCTCCTCCTCCTCCTCAAGAGACACTGTTGCTTTCTGCGTTTATATCATCGTCCTCGTTGATTATAAGGAATTTTTACAACACAGACTAGAAGTATCACTGCAGATTATATAGACCTCTATCATGTTGGGGTAGTCTCGGCTACGTCTGCGAGGCCACTGAGGTTATTATACTTCTATTTAAAGAACTGACCCGTTCAGGCTTTTTGTCATGTCTTAAAAGGACAATGGACACACTGTTATGGATAATTGTTGAATCAGTATTAAATTTGCAACAGTTGATTTAATCAGCTTTAACCTGTACAAGTGCTTAGAACAAGGTAACAGTAAACCATCAGTCATGGGAATCAATTCCACAACAAATGCATTAATAATTTATAACATACAGCCCAGCAGAATGTAGTTAACATGTATTCTACATACGGTTGACATTGGACTTTATGTCACTACCTTATTGTTTTTTAACGCTATGGAGAGCCAGGAGCTGAAACACATGCATGTAAATTAAAGGTTGTCAAAAATGTGGCTTTTTCTATGATTGTGTGTCACAAAGCTCTAAATGTGTCTTATGGGTGGGCCGTCAAATCTATCTGATCTTATATTTCAATCAATTCAAACATTTCCTTGAATAAAACTCCTTCATCGGGAATAACAGAGCAAATGACATCTGAGTAATTTATCAGGATTAAAGAGGGTAAAACATACAGTCACATATGGCATCATGCTCACAACTCAACATATCTATAGTGGGTTATTATTACTCTCGTGGCAATTGAGATGGTGACACTAACCACAAACCTCCCTTTGAGAGCTACAGGCTCCAAATCTGGAGCTTACACACCGAGTGTCCCGTTACAACAGGAGCACTCTCTGTGTTTGAAGGCACACTGAGCTCTATTTGAAGATCTGAAAAGAGTAACTTGAGTCCTGTATAAGTGTCCTGAGGGGCACGTGAGACAGAATAGCAGCAGAAACGCAGTGTTGGAGTAGAAGAGCGGATGTTGTGGTGAGGATCAAAGTCACACCCGGTTGGGGCCTTTCAGCTCAGTCCAGCTCAGGCAGCGTGTGTGTGTGTGTGTGTGTGTGTGTTTGATCTGGTGTCACTATGTGTGTTTGTGTGTGTTTGATCTGATTTATAACCCTGCTACTGCTGGCTAACTTCACACACAGTTGCACACATGCATCCACACACATCCACACACACACACACACACACACACAGGCAGACAGTCACACAAACACACATCCGCGCACAAACATAGCTTTGATAGTGACTCACTCCCACAATTCATTCAACCTTTGAGTCATAAAGAGAATCAGACTCGTACAATAGTAAGGCAGATTTGAAAAATTAGACACGCTTCAAAGTGTGAGATTAAAAGGGCACGTCAGCGCAAATATTAATAGTGTTTTATTTAATCGCATCAGCAGCAAATTGTACCTTTATGCCCCCCTCCTCGCAAAGCTCCGAGAAAGCCGCCTTTTGTGTTCGGATTATGAGTGACGGTGGCACCAGCGAAATGTAGATTTATGTGAAATTTATGAAGGTGGCACGAAGCGAAAGCTATTTAAAACATCCAGGGATGCTAAATATATATAAGACATTTATGACCCTTGGCAAACCTTTCCGCTCCGCAGCTTTACTCTCGGAGAAGAAAAAAAGGTAGAGAGCAGAAGGAGCAGGAAGTGAGAGAACTGCAATTAAGGTTAAGTATTAAGACAGATTCATTAGGCAAAATAAATTATTTGTTTAATGTCCTGAAGAGCGAGGCGGTTGTCCAATTATGTTAATCATGGATATGCTGGGGGAGGATGAGGAGAATAAATCCGATGCAGCAAACAGAATTTATCAAGTATAAACACATGAAAGGAGGGAGACCTCCTCAAACAGACATGTCGTGCCCGTTTAACTTGATATTCAAATTTTTTGAGACGGGATGAAATCGTTAAATTCTATTTTCAAGTGTTTTTAATCAGTTAGTGATACTGCTGATAGGGGGACAGTTTGATCATAAACATGGAAGCCAAAGCAGATAATTACTGATAACAACGTGGTTTGATGCCAACATTAACATGTGCTTTGTGAAACTGTGGCCCTGTACCTTTTTATTCTCTGTCCTCTGTACAAACACACACTGTCAGGTCATGTGTGTGTGTGTGTGTGTGTGTGTGTTGTCAGGGGTTGAATCCAGATGCCAGTGTGATTTAAGCCGTGAAGGACTTAGCGATGCAGCCCTGTCCCTGTCACCCTGCTCAGCTCATTACATAGAGTGATCTCTAAAAATGGTCACTCAAAAAAAAAACAACAAACAAAACATGCAAGCTTATACTCTAAGCACACACCTACACAACCGCACACGTATACATTTGCATGGCAACCCCCGTCCTACTCGCTCCCCATTTCGGCTTTCTCATTTGCAAATGGTTCATCTTCGACCTACATTTTTTGTAACAGTATGTCAGCCAAAATACTCTCTCTTTCTCTCTCTCTCCTACACACACACGCACACACACACACACACACACACACACACACACACACACACACACCTAACCCTAACCCACACACACAGGAGGAGAGAGAAAGTCTGGGTCATTTCAGGTTTAAACTCTCCAGTCAGGCCCATACACACCAACTGTCTGTGACCCCTAAAAGATGAAAAGAACTGTTAAAAAAAAAAAATAAAATAAAAAAAAGTGAAAGGAAGATGGTGAGATATGAATAAACAGGAAAGCCCTTCCATGTTATTCTTATCAGCAACATCTTCCTGCTGATGGGTGCAGTTTGGTTATGGGTTATCTCAGTTTCCGCTCTCTCATATTCCTATTTTCACCCTTCCTTCATCTCCTATAAAATCAGATTTTTTTCTTTCTGTTCCTTTTCTCCATCACTTTCTACTTTCCACTTTTTTCTTTTCCATCTCTGTTTCTCTTTTCGTTTGCCCTCCTTTTTTTTTTTTTTCCTCTCACAATTCCATTACCATCCCGTCCTCTCTTACTCTGTCTCTTTCCGTTTCTCATAATACTAAGTGGTAGAAGCACTCTAAATGTGAGAGTGAAGATGGTGTGCAACCCCCCCGTCCCCCCCCCTGACCCCCCCAACAGACAACAGACAAAAGACAGCAGAGCACAGGCATGTTATTAAAACAGACTCTGAATGGCACGGACTTAAGAATAGCAGTCATACGCACAAACAAGGTTAGCCTGACCACATGATCGGTGGAAATTCTGGTTCAGGGCGAGAGCACTGACACAGACAGAAACACAGTCGCTGACAGCTTGGCAGATCAACCGAGAAACAGAGCGCCAGACAGACAGACAGACAGACAGACAGTTTGCAAAGAAGGCTGCCTCAGTATCCCATACTCGCCTTTTTTTTTTCCCCCAATCTCTCTCAATTCCTGTTGTTATTCATCAGGACAGAAGCTTCCTCCCTCTGTTTTCTGTCCAAACAGACATTATGAATCAGCGGCAAATCAGGAAGGGAAAATGAGAGGAAACAGGGACAGAATGATCAGAGAAGTCAAGAAGGGAAGACATGTGTGATAACCAGCTGCGAAGAGGTGATGGGTAAAGGAAGTGCTCAGTGAAAATGACACAATTTGAAAGTGATAGATGAGAATTAAGAAAGAAAAAAAGAGGAAAAAAAAACAGCTGAAAAACGAAACTATAGGAGGAAATCTTCATTCACTCCAGGATCAACTCAGCACTGGTATTCATAACGGTCCTTCCCCACATCAACTCCCCTCCTCCTCCTTATCCTCCTCCTCCTCCTGTTATTCCTCTCTCTGTCTCATCCTTTCATTCTTTTTTCTCGCAGCAGTCTGACAGCCTACCCAGACAGCTCAATGTTCTTGGCTTAACCAGGATGAAGGAGTCAGGACAAGTGTGGGGGAATGTTTACAAGCTCCTATCATCAGAAGCATTCACACTTTGTCTCTACTGTTGTCTTTTCACAGTGTGGCTAAGGTTATTAGCAGGGGGCCTGTACTTTCTAAAGAGGGTGACAGGTTTGCTGCAGAGGGCGAGAGGCTATTAATCATAAAGCTGATATATAGTTGGATCAAACTTACTCTAGCCCCCCAAAAAACAAGGTGCATTCCAGTCATGAGCTGGTGTGTGGAAAAGATGTTGTGTGACGATTGCAGTATCCCCAAATGACTCAATTTGTGTACATTTGGGAACAAGCAAATATTCACTGAAACAAATGCAGGCACCTGACATAAAGGGGACCTGCATTCACTTTACAGACATGTTATACATTATTTCTGCTAATACATCAGCAGATACTGCAAGGTTTGATTTTTATCTCTTTAGCAGTAAACAATGTAGAAACAGTTGGTCCCTCAATGTGCAGATGAAATACTAAATGATACGCCCAAGCGAGCCTGAAGTGCTAACTTATGTCTTAATAAATGTCAATATTTGAACTTGGGAGTTTTAGATTTAAGTAGTTTGACAGTCTTGAATCAGGATCGACTTCCTTGCTTCTTCCACAGCTTTCAATCTGGTCTTGTGGTGTTTCGGAAAAAAAAATGTAAATGGACCTCGTGTCAAGATATTTGTGTCAGTTCATCAGTGACAAAGCTGACACCTATTTCAATCGACCGAAGGTTACTTTTTACAGATCTTTAGCCTTTGTGTTCTCATGCCTACACACACACACACACACACACACACACCAGCAAAACACCCATCAATCCTTCTTGCTGGCCCAGCCCAGCCATCGATCAGTGTACGTGTATGTGTGTATTTTGGAGTGTGTACTTTCGTGTGGTCTTCCAGATTGATAAATGACCCCGATTAGTGGCGACTGACCACTCTATGATTGCAATCTAAGTGCAGCGGAGCAGCTGTTCTCAGAGCAGTGTTGTCTAAAGCAGTCTGTGATTAAAACAACAGCACGCTAATGAATTACAAGCCAACCACAGGCCTGGGATCTATTGGACAGAAATAATTACGACAGTTTTGAGGGTGAAAAGTATGTCGGGTGAAAAGTGTGACATTCTAGCGTCTATTTACAAGTGTTTCGAAATGAAGAATCAGGGGTCACAGGAACAGTAAGAAATATCTGGCAGGATCAGATCTCTCCATATTTGGTCCATGACAGTTGTTTGGATAAGCTGTCAGTTTAGATCGCTGGAATGTGAATAAATGAGGTTTGTCTGTATGCACCAGAGTCTGCACTGAAACACAATAATCCTGCTTTTTTTTCTCAGTTACAAGAAATCCCTCCATCTTTCTCACTTGTTGTCGCTCCCCTTCTGTCTCGCTCTTCCTTCCACCCGCCTGACCCTCAGTCTTATCGACCCCTCCCTGATGCTGACAATCTCACACACACACACACACACACTAGTACACAGATCCACACCCATCCTCATCCTTATCTCTACTCTATCTCTATATCTCCACATCTATTGGGTATACCTGTAACCTAGCAACAGAGCTGAGCGAAGACCCTCCCCTACCTGCTCACTGCACTGACTGCTGGACCCGGGAGCCAATCAGTTTGTCTCAGGGCAGCAACAGGAGCCAATCAAATGTTTGCTATGACTGGGATTTGCCCCCTGCTCTTCACCCTTTTGACCCCACATGTGGACGTGCGTGTGCTCATAACAGGCCATGCTTGTGCACACGTTGCTCTCTCACAAACACACACACACACACACACACACACACACACACACACACACACACACACACACACACACACACACACACTAACAAAAGTCCCTTGAGGCCACCTGGAGAGATTGTTGGGATTGAGCTGACTTGCATGTCAACCAATCCTTCATTAGCAGAAAGGAAGGTTACCTTAACGTAACAAACTCAGGCTTCTACGGTGAAGCATAAAAAAAACGGTTCAAGGCCTGCGTTCATGGGGGAAATATATTTCATATTGCAACTTCTCTGTAAGCACAGTTCAGTCTGTATTATCAGACGATATTTCTTCTCTGTTGGAGATCTAGCGACTCTTTGACCACTGCTGACTGACAATTTCTCGATTTATTTCCTCGATTTATTTCTCTGCGTGTGTGGTGATCGTAAAGGTATGTGACTAGTGGCTTCCTGCTGTAATATTGTGGTACAAAATCAACATGTGTCCATATATAGACACTGGTGTTGCTATGAGCCTTTGTGGCATGTCGACCTGTAGTGTTAAAAAGCCTTCTCCATACAACTATCTAGTGTAATTCTCTGTTAAGTTTGTTTAGCATTAACATCATCTACGAATGCCTACTACACTCATCGTGTTATGTGACATAGCACAATCCTTCCCTTTTTCATCTCTCTCTCTATGTTTTTCTTTAAACTCCCTCCTTGCCGCACGCTTCTTTTACATTCCCACTTTTTTCCACTGGAATCTGTCAAAACAAGACTACGTCTATGGAAGTGGATAGGAAGAAAGGCGGTGTGTGAGGGAGAGGATCCCTTGCCTTGCTTTGAATTGTAAAAGCTCCCTCTCTTGCTTTGTCGAAGGCTCCGGTTGCACCGTTTCTGAGGGGAGTGATCAAAGTAGGAAAATTGCAAGAATTAATCAGACTCTTGTTAGATAGATGGAGGGATAGAGGGAGAAGAGACGGGAAAAGGAATAGACGTCTCAGTTCACACAAAGTTACACATCTGTTTCTACAAATGATCCCCTTTCACATGCACTCTGGCGTCATCTGCACATATGGAAATACAATCGACTTCCTTGTGAATGAAAATATGAAAATAATTGGTATTTAAGTGTAATCAGAGGAGCAAACTTTAAAAATTCCCAGAACTGTTATTATAGGCATGTCATAAGTGAGGGAGGCTGAGAGTAAAAAAAAAAAAAAATGCTTTCATGTTTACAAAAGAAAAATACAACTAAGGCCTCCAACTAGTATTCCAAGAATTCAAGGTATTAACACTGGTTTGTGTGTGTGTGTGTGTGTGTGTGGTGTTGATGAGGTGAGGGTTTGCATGCAGACCTGAAAATGTATACATTTCTGTTTTCAGATGCAGACTTTGTCTCTTGGAATGTGAATGTTTATACAATATTTAATTCATAGACCGGCCTTATGGCGAGTGGTAATATTCCTATCGTAATGTCAACTTTGTGTGTTTTGATGTTTCCCTCTTTGGTTGTTTCACCACATAATTTTCCCTTAGTGGAAACTTGCTTTCATCTCTGTAGGGATCAAGATCATTTCACTCTGGCTGAAGTCTGGGCTGACACGTAGATAGCAACAGGCTGGGAAGAATTATGAAGGAGATGGAAAGTTGCAATAATTAATTTGTTGTTGATGCATTCATCAGTTTTATTACTAATAATTGCAGGAGTTAAAGCCGATGGGCCTGATGTGTTTATACATTTCCAGTTACATAAAGGCAAATATAGGATCTTAACACCAGCACGTCATAGGTTCTTTAGCAAAACTATGAATACTTGACTGATGGCAAGACGGCTGATGCATGACGAATAGAGCCTTTAGAGCTGTAGACCACACAGGCTTTTTGTTCTCCACCCAACTCTACTCCTCTCCCACTTTCATTCTTACTGTAGAGCTCCTGACACATATGGGTGCTCATAAACAGAATCTATATCACACCGTAGCCTAAACAGACCAATATCACACAATAATATAAGACACACTTAAATATAGTATTTATTTATTTATTTTTTACCCTTTTTTTCTGTCCCTTCCAGTTTTGCCGTTAATTCCAGTCAGGAATTTTGTTTGAAAAACAAATATGATTTATTCTTGCTCGTAGCACCTTTAATGCAGTGAAATCACGGGGATTTTGTGAAATTGCAAGCCCCCACAAATATTGTGGAGATTGGTTGAATTTGCAGTAATTATTGCGATCGCAAGATTTCATGGAGGGACTAGTGTTAAGTTGATTTTCAAATTCTGGAAGTGCTTTTATGGCTGATCAGAAACAAATTTGTGGCTGATCAGATGTCCAGTATAGTAAAGGGTCACGGTTGTTTACCTCGTGTTAAAACCTGCAAAATCCTAAAAAGGTAAACTGGCTCTCAGTACAGAATATGAAAATGTGCTATAGGCCGTCATTACAGAGTAACACTGTCAATTTCAAAACATATTCTTACAGAGTGAACTAGTTCAGAACTGGTTTACCTTTGTTTGGAATTGCCAATAAAATGTGAAAGAAAGATTCAACATGCCCCCTCTAGTCATGGTTTTATCCTGGTTCATCAGGAAAAAAATGAATGGACAGTTTTAACCATTTTTCCAAAATCTGAATCATATTTTATGAAATTCCCATTTGGAAAATTTCAAACCACTTCTATCTGAGTTGCGAGCACTACCGCCAGGGGGCGACACTGATGTGTGCCGGGCCCGTAGGAACTCAGTGGGCAGCGAGGTCTGCGAGGTCTGTCTGGTGGGCAGAAAAGAGAGAGGAAGACAGGAGACGGGGGGAAGAGGCAGAATGTGTGTGGGAGAGAAAAAACACTAAACAGAAGGTGAGGCGAGACAACTGAGTAGGGGGCCATGAGACTGAGATGTACTCAGAAGAAGAGTGTGTGTGTGTGTGTGTGTGTGTGTGTGTGTGTGTGTGTGTGTATACATGAGGCTTCTTGCATAAGCGCAGGTGTCAGCAGGTGCATGCAAGCACTAATACGAAGTGGTGCATTGGCATCTGTGTGTGTGTGTGTGTGTGTCTGTGTGTTTCTGTGCCTAAGGACAGTGCTGCTCCCTCATTACCCGGCTGTTTTCTCCAGTCCAGCACTAATGAGGAGCCTCACCGTCACCGTGGTAATCAAGGTCAAGCCCAGGCCAACACATAGAACAGACACACACACACTCGGACACACACTTTGCAGAACCACAATGTGTGTGACTGTATGTGTGTTTGTGTACAGCTGGAATTAGCAATTCACAATCAGTATAGCCTCGCAAAAAGCAAGAGGCTGATGGGTGGAGTCCTGTAGGATCCCATATGGTCTAAACTGTTTCATAGGGGACGTGGGTGTGATGTTATGCCCCTCCTGTCTCCTCCTCCGCCTCTTTTTCTGAGGTGGAGAAAGAGAGACAGACAGAACATGAGGGAGAGCTGCAGATGCATGCACAAAGACAGGTAGAACCAGGTAGAAAAAGAGACAAAGAAGCATAAGAATGAGAAGGAAAAGAAGGGGAGGGAGATGAAGGCAGGGTGTGATATACAGGGGAACCAGGATGGGAGGAGGCGAGGAGAGAGAGAGGGAGGAGTAATTAAATGAAAAGAGCAAGACTTAGCTCTTTAGTCTCATCCCTCAAGACCAGCCTGACACTGCTACAGCTAGCTAATGTCATAGCAACAGGGAGAAGGAAAGTCTAATGGGTGCGGCACAGAGAGAGTGAAGAACAGGTAGAACGAGGAGGTATGAGTGGAAGAAACTGAGTGAGGAAGGAAGGAAGGAAGTAAGTAAGGAAGGAAGGAAGGAAGGAAGGATGAAACTGAGTGAGAGATCAACACTGCAGAGTCAAGGACAGAGACACCAGGCTAGAAGTGATGGGAATGATATAAACATGGGGGAAAGGGGGTGAAACAGGAGGAGGGGGAGGCACAGCGAGCCAGAGGGCTGGCAAAGAGCCAAAGGAATAAAGGCCATACCGTCCCCTTCTCTCTCTCTCTCTCTCCTTTTCACTTACTGTCTCTCCTTCTTCTGCTGCGCAGCTGTACCTGTGTTTACCATTGTCTCTATATCTAATCATCCCTTCTGAATAATTCACTAGAGTATCAATAATTCAGCTTTAATTAGCTAAGACACACCAGACAGGCTTGGACCTCACATCAACATAGACAAGGCAACTGTCAAACAGAACCAAACACACACACACACACACACACACACACACACTGGGAGCCGTTAAGTTTTTGGGCGGCCTAAACAGGAAATAGCAATATGAACATTAAAAGTCACAAGACAAATTTGAGAGAAAGTTGCAGGATATAAAACATTTGGATGTTTCAAAAAAGACAGCAGTTATTTCACATACAGTATGAATGTAAACTCCACTAACCAACAAATACCATATATGTGCTGGTAGGGGCTCATACTACTTTACATCAATGAGCCAATTACATAACACAAGACTAACAAGTGAACCTTAAGTTTAGAACATGCAAAGTGAAGAATTACTCTTCATGCTCAATCACATTTTGTCTTTAAGTCTGTTTAAGTCATTTTTTCTTAAAATGTTATGGCTTTATGCCACAGTGACGGGAGAGAAGGCAGATTACAATAACTAATAATGACTAACTGCATCTCCGTGGAGGTAAAACTTTACAGCAGCAGTTGTGACCATTTGTCACAACACCTCAGGGAAACACACTCCTTGACATGGACGAAAGCATCAAGAAAATGTGTCACACACCGAATCACTGTCAAGGTGTTTGGGCTTCTTGACATTTAAGAGTTTTTATGGTCATTACTACTCAGCAAAGAGAAAAACTGTCAGTTTTGTCTCTTTTTTATCTCTCTCAGCCCTCCTTACAGGTGTTTTATCTGTAAAGTCCCTCAATATTTTCCAGAGACTGACACATACACACACACACACACACACACACAGAGACACAAAAAAACACAAAAAAAGACATCCCCGCAACAGCATCCATGTAGTAGAGATGGATTAGTTACTAGGACCAAAGCCACTTTAACAGAGCTACCTAGAGTTTATGACTCATGTCTGTGAACTTGTACAATGTGTGTGTGTGTGTGTGTGTATGTTCCAGTCCAAATAGACACCAATAAGATCTGCCTCTGGATCGATTGGGCTCAGACTGTGCCTCAGCTGACAGGCCGGGCCTGTTGTTCTCTTGATTGATCCAACCTCTGTGTTATGTGGGTGTGTGTATGTGTATGTGTATGTGTGTGCCTATAAAAGACTGAAAAGAAAAGAGTTTTTAAAGTGATTACGAAATGTGTCATTGCACTATAAGAACTAGGGCTAAATATTATTTTCAAATTGTTCCATAACTTAACTATACAATACAAAGCGTACATGTCAGTGCCAAATCTGTAATGACACTTTGTTGATACTTTACTTTGAGATAACACTTTCTTCTTCTCAGATGTTAAAGGACGTCCAGAGACAAGCGGCTATAAATGAACTGCCTGTAAAAATACAGTCTAAATATGTCAAACAAGATTTAATACAGATCTAAGGACACATGTTACTATTGAATTACAACCAAGGCTATAGTCAGGATCTTAGAAATACTTTGACTAATAGTTTTAAATTTTTTGATAAGCCACCAACTAAAACTAAACAATTTCTGTGTAAAGAAAAACTCAAAATATCATATTTGTTCAATTACATCTTCTGTAAACTTAATTCGCCTTTGACAAACTAATCAAAATAACCAAAACTCAACTCAACTCATTACGGTGGAGAATAGTAAATTCCTTTTATTCAAACAACTTTACTTGTTTGTTTTTTGCATAAAATTAATACCATTCAACCTCCCAAACCTCCCGATGTACTAACAAGAACATGACCTCAACGCCCAACGTATTGATTTCGCCTTTCAAGTTCTCACAGTTTTTTTTATTCTTCATAATTTGAATATGCATGAACACCATGCATGCTTCTCTGTGGTTAGGTCTGAAAGGAGTAAAAGGGCAAAAGTTTGGAGAAACAAAAGAGGATAAAGCAGAGACGCAGGAGCAGCAGGTTAGCACTAATGGTCAATGACATGTTAGCGCTGTGGCTAGGCTTAGTGCAGGCGCCTAAACTGCTGAAATATTTACGAGGCTCGCAGAATGAGAGACTCATTCACTTCAAATCAGCTGGAGCAGAGTGGGGGATAGAGAGAGAGAGACAGAGAGAGAGAGAGAGAGAGAGAGAGAGAGAGAGAGGGTTGTGCCACTTTTCCACCTCTTCACTGCATTGAGGTGCAGTGCATACAGTTCAAATGGACAGCACCACATGAATAATGTGCATGTGTGACTTTGTGTTTTACTTATTCATTTTTGCCCCAGCATATTGGACTTTTGCTACAGTTTGTTTACAGGCGAAGGTTTAAAGATGAAGAAGTGCAGCAACAAACTTATTTTGTCTTATCTGTGTCTTATCGAACCGCATGTTTGTTTTTTTCTAGCAGGCATTCGTTCTCATACATGCACATTACTTTGTATTTTTCTCTTTCTGCTATTGTTCTATCGTAACATTAAATCTGCTCTACTCATCTATGTATGACGGGGGCTGTGGGAGACGGACTGACAGGCTCCAATCATCTTCCATTTCAACACTTTCATGCAAACCCACCCCTGCTATGCTTAGAATCTGAGATCCGGTTTGCCGTGTGTGTGTGTGTGTGTGTGTGTGTGTGTGTGTGTGTGTGTGTGTGTGCGTCCCTGTGCGCGTGAGTGAGCCTGTGTGGGTGTGTGAAAGTGAACCATCCAAACTCCTCTGTGTGTTTTTTTCGAGCGCTCGTCAGCTTCAAAGACGGGGGTCAAACCAACAGGCACCTGACACAAGCTAACTTCACTTACCGCTGCCATGACAACAGAAAACAAACAGAAAATGAAAACGTACTGCATTTTCATAATGACAACTCAATGTCTCTCTCTCTATCTCTCTCTCTCTCTCTCTCAGACTGGACAAACAACTGGAACGAGGATGTGGGAAGAGAATCAGAAACCTGTCACTAGTGTTCATCCGTCCCTGTGAAATTCTTTTTCTCTCTTTTTTTTTTCGTTCGAGGTGTTTCTGTCTTCACCTTCAACCACAAGTGACTGAACTTCTTCACCTTCTGGTTTCCCCTCTCTTGCTCCCTGGGAGCTCGAGGTGGACGTGCCTGGAAGCAAAGTTCCTTCTAAGCAAGCCTGACAGTTCCAGCTTAATATTTAACCACTGAAAAGAACGAACACACACACACACACACACACACACACACCTCTGCACAGAAACACAGTCCAAGAGAACTTTCTGTGTCTTACGTACTGTGAGTGACGGTCTTTATGGCAGAACCCACAGGCTTCAACGTGGCGGTTGCTGATGGCTCTGCTAATGACGACTTATCTTCTTTATCTTACTCTTCTTTTTTAATTACCTGATGTCTCCTCTTCAGGCCGAGACGCCAATAGAGATGTAAGCGGCACCGTCTGCACTGAACCGCCTGTGTACGTCTGATCTCTGATCTCTGCTCTGTATAACTGTGAGTAAGTACTGTGTGTGTTTCCCTAAGTGTCCCTATTATGTGTGTATCTAGACACAACTTTATCTGTACTCTCCGTCTGTGAATATGATGCTTTTTGTAGGGTCATCATTCATTTGCACTATTGTAAGCATGGCGACACACATTCATTAAAATTGTTGCCAAAACACTATTTAATTAGTTGACGCCGGTTCTCCAAAAGGAAATCTATCCCAATTATTCCAAATAAATGCAGACAAGCGTCAGATCAGTACGCCGAGACTTTGTTCTTCAAGTGCAAACACACTCATCTGTTGGTGTGTGAAATCAGTGTGTGCTGATACTGTAAGGGTTTTTTTATCACAAGGAATGGATCAAAACACAAGCGGGATTTGAATATAAAACAAAGGGGGGGAAAGACAAGAGTGGTTTGGGAAGATGATCATAAACTAACTCAGTTAAGCTGACAGGACAGAAACCTGCACAGACGTGATTCAGAGGAAGTGACATTGATGCTCAGGCGGCTTTTGGCTCGCTCTCACTTCTTTTTCTCCGCTTTTTAAGCTCACAACAAGGTGCTCTGTGTGTGTGTTTCATGTACTTTCCCTTTCTGAGAGGCCATGTTTTTGTACTCTTTTTCTGCTTCCTGTGACCGATCTCTCCGGGATGCCCCTTCGCTCTCCTGATGCCAAGCTCGGGTTCCCCATCTGTGATATGTTTGAGGACAGAGATGTCTTGTTGCACTTCAAACGCAACTGAGAGGCCTCTGGCACCCTTGGCGCTGCACAAGAGAGGACTGGATACTGAGACGGGAAGTTACCCGCCAATGGAGTCCTCTCTTTCTGTGTGTGTGTGTTTGTGTTTGTCTGGCGTGGATTGAAGAGCTTTCAGTCCTCTTGTCATTGTTGGCATGAGAAAGGCAACATGAGGAGGGTTTTACATCATGATTTGAAGGGAAATTTTTTTGTGTGAAATACTCACCTCCTGAAAAGTGAACAAATCAATCACCTGAGTCAATTCACCACATAAAAATAACAAATATTTGTTGTTTACAGCTTCTAAAATGTGAAGTGTTGCTTGCTCATCCCTGTTTTCTTATTACAAGAAGGAAACGGCAAATGATTACTTTCATTATTGATTCATCTGTGTCAGAAAATGGTGAAAAATGTCACAGATATCCCTGAACTATTCTAAATGTTCAGTATATCCCTGAGAACATGCCTCAGTGAGAGAAATATCAACATCAGACCAAATTTCAACTAGAAAAATAATATTCAGTGCATGGGAAGCGATAAAAACCTGATCCTGAGTTCCACGGGGGAAAACTGAACTATTAAGCCCTCTGACATAGTCTAACCGACTCCGTGTTTACAGTGAGGCGGCTAGATGCGATCCTTTGAGGTCTACAAGCTCTAAAAACCACATCTATCAGCCACCATTTTCAACACTTAGCTGCGTAATGTGAAGAAATAAACGTCAACTGCTGAGGGAGCACACTTTTCAAGGTGAGGACTGCTGACTTTTAAAAAGGTAGCACTATAAAGACTGCATAGTGATAAAAAAAAAAAAAAAAAAAAAGCAAGGGGGGCTTGAGCAGATCAGTCGACCAGTTCTGCTTGGGTAAAGGCCATATAATCAAACCATTAACCAAATTAATAAATAACAATAAAGGCTCTTC
Source organism: Pampus argenteus (assembly GCA_036937835.1). Lineage (NCBI taxonomy): Eukaryota > Metazoa > Chordata > Actinopteri > Scombriformes > Stromateidae > Pampus > Pampus argenteus. Next base: position 18,258,605 of record CM072861.1, on the reverse strand, counting down.
ACACAACTTTGGTGTTCAAACAGAAAAAAAAAGGTACCAAACGCTTCATCATGTAACCCCAGTGTCCTGTGGCACTTACATCAGGATTACAACTTAAAAATCACACTATGTCGGACTCGAGGTCGAGGACTGAACCAGATACAGCGTGATGACTGACGTCTGCACTGATCCAAATGGAGTGCTTCTGATTATCACGAACACGAGGGGAAATGTGAGAGACACGAGAGAATGAAAAGATTGAGCTGAGATGAGAGGAAAAAATACTCCATTACTGTCAGCACATTACACATCAAAAATCAGACTAATGAGTAAGAATAGGCCGAATGTGCCTGAGGTACTTTTGTTTACACACTTGAGTCTTGCAACGTCCAGAGTTTTGATATCTAATAGTGATGGTCTATTTTCATGAAGGTACTGGGAGTTGTTTTGTGCTGGTAAACTCATCTTTGCAGCAGAAAAGGACGTGTTGTTGTCATTTAGCTTCCTCTAAGGTTTGCAAATCCACTCAAGCACACACACACACACACACACACCCACAAGCAAACAAGCACACTGGGGGTCAACTCTTCTTTATGCCACAAACCTTGTAGAAGGCCACCCAGTGAATAGCAGCCGTAACAGCTCCGCACAGCAGGCACGACACCAGAGAGAAGGGCACAGCGTGCACTGCAAGGATATCTGTCAGCACGGCCGGCCTTTTGAAAAGCATCACGACATCTATCAGCGAGAATCTTGTGCTATCTGCGAGGAGGAGATGCTTCAGGATGTGTCAAGGAAAGCACGGTGCTAATGCTATTGATATTCCTGGGAGCTGTAAGGTTACCGAGAACTGCTTTCCAATGAAACCAGCCTCTTTGAAAAGACAAAACTAATTAGAAAACTAGTTAGAAAAGATACTACATATATACAAAGCAGTTTCACACAGTTGGCTGCGAATGGGTTACATTTAGCTGCAGATGAAAGCGCAGATAAAGGACAACAACCTTCCAAAGAAAAAAACAGCAAAAAGTTCCAGTAAATTAATTCAGCAGTACGCTCTGTGTTTAACTTCCCCTGGTTGCCACGGTAATGCAGAGGTCAGTAGATCAGGGATACTGTAAGTGTGGTATAACAGTTTAGTGATGCCAGCGATTTATGTCACACACACATATAACCTGGCTCCGTGTCTGCATTAATCCAACGTCCAACAGGACGTCGCTCATTAGCTGAAATTAGCCTAATAAAACCTGAACAGACCCGAGGAAAGGGAATGGGAACTGGGAAAACTGCCACATTCCCTTAAATTCCCTCACACTTATTTAACCCTCACTGGGTCAGGAGGCAGAGAAGGGAGCAACAGAGCAGGATCAGGCCTCAGGGGCTTGATGTGGACAGAGAGAGATGGGGGCGACAGTGGAAAAAAATATTGGGTGTTATGCACAGCATCCTTCCACTCACGCTGTCCTGTATGGATAAATCTGATTCAACAGTAACCCTTTTACATAGAAACATGGTTCCAGCCGTCTGAACAAAACACCGGTTTTGTGTTTTCATAAGCTCGTCGGTGTCTTATGACTCATGAATGTTTGTCTGTAGTGGAACCCACTAAATATGAAGAATTAGTCACTTTCAATAGTAAACAGTTAAAGACAGTTGGTAGCAGTTGTCCTAGATGACAAATGCCTCATGTTAGGCAAAGCCTGCCAAATGGCTTCATGGCTGCCTTTTCTATCACGTTGATGTCAAAAAAAATCACAAAATTGTTGGTTAACTGACCGTTGGTGTAAAGACAATTACTTAACATGTAACTAGCTGCCCTCGGATCTTTTTTTTTTGTCCTCTTTACCTCATTTCTACAAACAGTGTATATATATATATACTGTATATGAAGACAATTCAGGCTGAGAGTTTGCACTGAGATCCTCCTCGTGTGATGTTTTCTGGCGTCCGCTAACGTTCTGAGAGGCTTTAGGAGTCATTTTCACCCCTCGGTCTTCTTTCTGTTGTTGCTCTCCTTTGTCTCGCCCCCTCAGCTGCCTGCTCTTCTTCCACTGCTGTGATCCTGTCTGGTTATTAATTCATAGTTAAATCTAAACGGTCTGGACAGTCACGTAACCCTTTCCGCTGCTGTTCGCTTTAACGCTCGGATGGGCCACCGCTGTGTACCCCACACCCTCCAATATCTAACACACACACACACACACGCATAAAGATGCACATACAGTCTATAGTGTATGCTCTTTTTTTCTAGCACACATGTGAACACAGCAAGAGAAGTTCAGGGTTTATTTTGGCCTTTCCAGCTGCACGAGTGTACAGCTTTGATCATCATATTGTTTGGACACTTCATGGAAAGAATGTTAAGTATGGCAAAAGTATAAGCATTAGCATAGTTTAGATGCCTTTCCAACAAACCATTCTGCTATAATGGTCTCAAGTGGCCAACTAAATACAAATTTGTACACAGGTCCGCACTCACTCTTTCAACATGCTGCTTCAAAGAATACAGTCACACTCTCACACACATGTGTACACATCCTTGCTGTCAGGATAGTGATGAATTGCAGGGAACATGTAAAAGGGGGAGCAGTAATCTGACACATCCAGTGCTGGGCAACCAGTAATTAAATCCCCTCATTAGGTCAAATAGTTGATTATGAAGAACCAGGAGGGATGGGATGAGATGAGATGAGATGAGATGAGATGAGATGAGATGAGATGAGATGAGATGAGATGAGATGAGATGAGATGAGATGAGATGAGATGAGATGAGATGAGATGAGATGAGATGAGATGAGATGCCAAATGGAATCAGAAGAAGGCGAGGCTGGCAAAGAGAAAACAAGGCAAAACACAGACAGAATGGCAATAAAGTCATCTCCATATTGTCTGCAGTCAGTGACTATGTTCTTCACACCTCCTCCCCACTTTTCCCTCTGTCTCTGGATAGCGTCTGTGTGTTGTTGTAGTAAGTCGAAAACGCTGGCCGCAGCATATTGCTAATGTGTTGATGAAGGCGGTCCAGGCCAGGGGAATCTCTCTCTCTCTGTCTCTCTCTCTCTCTCTCTCTCTGTCTCTCTCTCTCTCTGGTGGAGGACAGACAGTGTGCGTGTTCGACTTGACGAGTGAACATCACTGGCCTCCGCCTCAACCCTCTCTGGGAAGCTGCAAGCTTCAACCTGTTAGTGCATCTCCTCCACTCGGCTGTGCTACTCCTTGTACATTAGCCTGAGATAACACGGGGAGGGATTATGCACGTTGAAAAGGAAGGATGTGTAGGATTAAGCGTAAAAATAGCAAAATGAAAAGGAAATGGCAGTTCTCATTGGCATTTATCGACCAGTACCAGTCAGAAGTTAGGACACATCTTCTCATTCACTTGAATGAGAAAAGTGTGTCCAGACTTTTAACTGATTCTAACCAACAGAACAACTAATGAGGTGGTTTCAAGACAAGTGCTGTTGTGCAAAATATTGTGACTAAATTGGCCTAAATAAAAAATAAAAAAACCTAAAAACTGATTTTATTCATTATGCCCCAAGGAGTGCTGCAGTTCAAAGTCTCATCTGCAGTTGCGTTATCTTTGCACTATGTAGTTCCAAATGCTAATTACTCTATTGATTACCTTATTATCAAATCCTAATAGCCTAACAAATATAGAATTAGTGGCCGTATTGAGGAGGTATAGCTGCATCGCTGTGGAGATACAGTAAACAATACTGTTGATGAAGCACAATTATGCAGCCATAAATCACACAGAGAGACCAGTCCTGGTTCTGTGGCCTTGCAGGCCCACAGGGAGAAACATGGACACTACAGTTTATACAGCATAAGTATACAAACTATATATATATACAAACATTTAACTCATATGAGCTGCTGGCTTCCACGATTGATTAATAGATGTTTATGCAAGAGTGTACCTGAACTTAGATGCTCCTGTTTCATGTTTCACAGCTTTCCCTCGATCTCTCCCCCCTTCCCCTCTTCTGTGTGTGTGTGTGTGTGTGTGTGTGTGTGTGTGTGTGTGTGTGTGTGTGTGTGTGTGTGTGCGCTCGAATGCCAATGCCGTCATCAAAGGATACGTCAAAATGAAGGCTCTGGCAGAGGCTGCTATCGGGATCTCAGACACGCACACACAGACACATTGCTCCAGCTATGCTTTCATATCACGCCCTGGCAACGCCCACTGACTGCAGCATATCTCCGCCGGTATCACCAAGGTTACCAGCGGTAGCCAGGGATACCATCGGAGCCGCCTGTGAAGATGTAGAAAATGGGTGTGGCCAAAGTCTCGTCCGTTGACGGCTACATTCTTCATTTCAAAAATTTCACCTTTAGTCCAACTGATGCAACTGATATCTTGCTTGTTAAATTATGAATCATACAAAAAAACATCTCTTGTGTGTGCGTCAAATGTGCAAAGCTAGTTTTGTTTCTTCATATGATGTGAAGGAAGTATTATTCATTTACAAGTCTCAGTGAGCACCTCACCTTTAACAGTCATTAGCACGCTGACTTACAAATCCAACCACATGTCATTAACAATCCAGGTGTTGTTTGAACCTTTTGCACGTCGGCTCGTCGTTTTCTTGCCTCTTTGCACACCTCTGGCTCCGGTATAGCGTGTGCGTGCCTAGATATAACAGACATTTCAGCTGCATCAGTGGCACTGGGGGTGCATGCATTAGTCAGTGAGTTAGTTAGCTGATGTGAGAGGCTTGAATTCATTGGTTTAAGGACCCCAGATTAAAAATTGGTGTTTCCATGACAAAGGAGGGCCTCCGCCAGCACCCGTGTATCCACAGCACTCACACACAAATTGAGAAAGAATATTCCCAGGCATGCTTCAAGCTTCACTCTCTGCCTGGAGGTGTGTGTGTGTGTGTGTGTGTGTGTGTGTGAGCGAGAGAGAGAGGGAGAAAAAGAGAGACAGATTGCTTTCCTCTTTGGGTATCAAAAGCACTTGGAATATTTGGATCCATCAAGCTGTGGGACTGAGAAAAATCAAAAGAAAATGAAGGAGATCATTTTTTTTATTTTTTGTGTGTGTTTTTATCATTGCACCTTTGTAAACAACTAATTATACACACACACGTTTAACAGGCGCTCACACGGAAATTCACACTTTGCCGACACATATGCAAAATACATATTTACACATAATTCCAACATTAAATGCATTTTAGCAAAATTTGAGTTGTGTGTGTGTGTGTGTGTGTGTGTGTGTGTATGACAGTATTTGGGTGTGGTGGAAGACAAAGAGTCTACATATAAGCAGTATGCAAAAATAAATTCTTTATAATACACTATAATGCAGTTGAACGCAGATACAAATACATTTTAAATAGTTTATCTATGTATAGTACATATCAGAAAATATAACTGTGATGACTATATTTTATATTATTACTTCTGTGTCTCGCGATAGTGTCACCCATTGCCACGTGTGGGTGCCCATAGCCGGAGTTACAGTTGTTGACAAGTACATTAATAAATACCTTTATCTGCTAACAACTACATCACAGTGTGTTTTAAACCATTTATCAAATGTTTGTATATTGCTTACGAATTGTTACTGCAATTCCATCCATGCTGATATTTGTTTATCTTAAGTATGTGACATATATATATATATATATATATATATATATATATATATAAGATTGGATGATAAAAAAGTGCAAATGCTCACTTTCCACACACAACTAGAGAGGATGTGAGGAAAGAAATGTGACTCTGACTTACTGAACAAGGTCAAATATTCTAACGGCAAGAAGTATGTCAATCCACTACAGTCTGACTTTGCAGAAGTGCGCAGCAGTCCCCGGAGGCACTTGTTTAAAGAACTGGGTTTGTGGAGAAATGTAAAAAAAAAAAAAGAGAAACACAGCAAATTTCTGAATTCATACTTGGAGACATACTGTATATGATGGTCAAGTGTAGAGGGATGTAAATAGAGGACACCAGGGTTGTCATCATTTAAATGTTTTTCTTCAAATATAATAATTCAATTTGTTGTTATAAACCTAATGCACAACCTTCTCCCTGGTACAGGACATGCATACAAACATGTATTTGAACTCTGGACAGATCTACAAACATTTAATCAGTTAGCTACAGCATTTAAACCAATGGAAAGACTGGAACACCATTTACTTCCTGTTTTATTCTTCTTCGGACCCTCGCACTCCTAATAAATAATTAGCATCTTCAACACATGAGAAAACAGATGAGTATGTCCTGATTATGTGATCACAGTGCTAAATTACCCAGACTTTAATATATTGTAATGTAACGCTGAAAAATACGGAGTCCAAGCAATAATACAGCTTATTAAAAGAAATGTAACAGCATTTTTTTCTCTGTTGAATGGCTTCATACTGTCAAGAATTACCATAATATTACTTGTTTAAGCAATTAATTAAGTTGTGTAAACTCATTAAAATAAAATAAAAAATTACAGCCTGCCACTGAAACAAGGACCGTACTTAGCATTCATATGCTGTTTGTAGCACGCACGCACGCACACACACACATCCACACACACACACACACACACACACAAACACACACAGGGGGAAGGTAAGAAGGGTTAAGGATGTAGCCTGAGGCTGCGTCAGTGTGTGAATACATACATGACTATATGTTGCATTGCATACATTTGTGGGTGCCAATTAAAACGCTGACACATCGACACAGCGTCCCTTTTCCGACGTCTGATCCACAGGCCTTTTTGTTAAAACAACATATCAGGTTGAAAACAGCCATCTCTAATCCCAGATATACAAACGAGTCCAACGCTTGCCCCCCCCTTCTCCCGTCTCCCGTCTCCTCAGAGAAAAACTCACCACCAAAAAATAAAAAAAATAAAAGAAGAGACGAGCCATCAAACTGACAATCACTGGGGAATCTCACCACTTTGAAACAAATAAATATGTGCTTGTGCACCCTTAAACACCCTCAGACATGTGTGTATCCTCTTCCTGGGCTTCGGGATACAGTAGACACTGTAATTCACATCCTGTCTAAGACAGACTAGAGATTTCATTCAGTGGAAATACCGGGCTCCTCTATTGCCCCCAATTACTGGGACCACAATCACATCGTCTGGGAGGAAATCAGCCCCCGTTCACCTCTGCATTGAGCCATGCGCTGCCAGCCAGGGCTTCGGCAAAAGCCACTTAAACTATCATATTCTGAAAGAGAGCAAAAATGACTTGAGCTCCTTGTGGAAAAGGATTTTATACAATTTTGCGGAGAGACGTCCTCCGCATTATTCTTTTTCATGTAATACTTTCATTGAGATCAAACGGATACCTTAATCTTGAACACACAAGGGCTTGAGCATTCAAACGGTAGAAAGAAAGCCTATAGGTTCAATTTGTGTGTAAATTGTGTGTGTATGTGTGTGTGTGTGAGTGTGTGTGTGGTTCATGCAGGCCACTCTGCTCTCTGCAAGCTCACTCCTATTGCCATTATACATCACAGCACAGTGCCAGCGAGTGGCTGTGTCAAAAAGCCTGCCATCCCTCTCCACCATATCTCATAGTTACCTCCCCCTAACCAAATTACTCCCCCTCACACCCCCTATCCGCCTCACCCACCCCCCTTCTCCTGTAGACACTGAGAGATGAGCTTCAGAAACAGCCGTCTCAAAAGCGCAGCTGCAACGTCCAGCAGCGTTAGAGGAGAAAATGGGAGTAAACAAACACACTGAACTAACAAAGACCCTGTCATATTTCTGCAGGAAAATCGAAGGCAGTTTAAGAAATGGCTGAGCACCATTTACTCAACATGAAGTGAAAAATCCCAAACGTTTTCATGTAAATACTTGTCCATTCTTACTACTGTCATTTATCCCTGGAGCTGCAAAGTAAAATCACCACAACACTGATCATGTATTGAAGATTTCATCAACATACTGTAAAATAAATGTCAGACTTTTTACCTTCAAAAGTATTAAGGCTGGTCCAGGTTGTGGTTGTCTTTTACTGTTTTTGATGAAGCTTTCAGTCAATTTCTACTAAAACATTAAAGCTGCCTGGGTGATCTTCCCCCACGCAGAGCCTGAGAGTAACGTGATAAACTGGTGCTTGCCGATCATATTAACAGGTAGAGTAGTTGGTGAAAGGCAACAACAGCTTGTGGCTCAGCCGGGGCTATGACCTCTACGCACTGTAGTGGGAGGGAGGGAGAGAGGGAGAGAGACGTGGAGAGGGCAAAAGAGATATAAAAGATGGATGGGCAGTGGAGGTCGGAGAAAGAGACGAAAAAAGCACCATCAGTCCAAAACCTAATCTGAGCGCCTTTCTCTCTGCGTGTCAGGTTCTAGACTTCTTGCCCCATCGAGACACGATACACTCATGTGGTTAGAGCTCGGTTAGTTTTATTAACACTTCTAATGGTGATTATACCCACAGTTTCACTCTTCTGATGCACAAGTGCATAGAAAGAGAGGAAAGTATACCGAGTGCGTTGTTCTCCAACCAGTGATTAGCTGTGATTATTTGATCACCTTCTCTTGCAAGAATTATTGGACTGCTTTTCTTTCCAACTAGAGCGTTTTGGTGGGAACTCAGTGGAAGTGACAACCCTAACACTACCGCAGTACGACGAAGACAGTGTGACTAATACGGGATCCCACGAAAACATTCGGAGGCAACGAGCTGATTGTGTTGAGTCATACTACTATGACACCGTAACGTGCTCGCTTGTTTGCAACTCTACAAATTATCTTGTAGTGTTTTTAAACCACTTAAACAACGTGGGTTACAATATCTGTACATATTTTATAAGCACAATTACTTAACAATCCTCTCCAGACATATTTTGGGAAATATAAAAATCCTCTCTTTGGGATAATAAATTGTGTCTGATATGTGTTTCCACAATAAAAAAATCAGTTCAGTTACCATGTTAAAAATCCTTAAAATGTCTTTTTCTCCTTCAACCTCGTTAAAAATTCAGAACCTATGAATATGCATACATCTTTCATTTCAAAAATTAAACTGCTAGACACAAGATCTCTCTCCTACACTGGAAATCCAGTTCTGTGTATATGTGCGCTGGAGGCTTTAAAGTTTCCACCTCAGACTTGTGGCTTTGGCTGCAAACTAGTTGTGATGTCACAAATAACGCTCGTAGGTATGCGCCTTAAACTCAAAAAAAACTTTCCATCTCCAGAAGATGAATGTGAAAAACAGCCTTTTTTGTGTGTGTGTCAAACATCATTCTGCACAGTGAAGCTCAAACATCCAACAGTAGCAACAAGAAGAAAAAAAAAACATTTCGACTGGAGGAGGACTTTAAACAAGTCATTTACTCCAATAGTAATTTTAGAGTTCAAACAACATACATTCAGGACTGAGTGTCATGGGCCAAAACCAGTAATCCTGAAAACAGTTAAGAAGAAATGATAAGATACAGTAAACAGGAATATATGCATAATGAAAGACTGCCTGTCAGCATGGACTGACACAGCTACAGAAGCTAACTGGGAGGTCACCCTGCTCTGTGCTGCAATCACAGCCAAAATGTCTGGAAAACATCTTATAATTCCAGAGTAAATATGATTGAAAATACCTCATCGCTAATGTACAACTCCAAGAGTAAAGAGAGTTTGCCACACCGACTGCACGTCCACTGAGAGCAGATGAAATTTGAGTTTCCATTCATATTTAATCATTACTTGTGTTTATCTGCACTGTTTATTGACTGATTGAAATGTTTTAATAATTGAGCAGATGCTATTTCTTCTTTATTGTATTGTCATGGTTTGCTTTGGCCACAAATATGAAAAAAAAAACAGTGCAGATGACACAGAGATAGTTTGAGTTTTTTTCCTCTCTCTCCCAACCGGAGAGATGAAATGGGATAGACTGAGAAAAGAAGAGATGGAGGTGGATGATGGCTTCATGCTGTCAAACAGCAGCAAAAAAGGACAGAGAGGAGGGACCTGTCACATCGCATCAGAGTCAGCTGCAGCCACACCCGCCCTACGAGGAGAGGAGAGGAGAGGAGAGGAGAGGAGAGGAGAGGAGAGGGAAATCTACCGCAAAGAAAATAAGAACATCCCCTTCTGTCCTATTCCTCCATTAGTCTCTCCTCACCAGTGTGTCTTATTTCAGTTGTATCTCCTTCCTCAGTCTGCCTCACATCCAGCAGTCTCCCTCTCCTCTCACCATGTTACCAGCCTCCCTGATTCATCCACAATGGGGCCACATGTGTGGTGGAATCCAGCCTGCTCAGGACAGAACTACTAGACTCCAGTCTGGGTGGTGGTGGTGGTGGTAGAAGTGGATGAAAGTGGGAACGGGGGTTAGAGAAAGGGAGCAAGAGGACTAGAAATGAACTGTTGAGATAGAGCACAGACTGACAATAAGTCCCTTATCCCCAGTGTGTCTGTGTCTGAGTGTCAGTGTGTGTGAAAGAGAGAAGTCAAGGATTAGCTTGTGAGAAAAAAAACCAAAACCATTTCCTTTTATGTTCCAGGTGATGCTGTCAATCATCACACAGTAACGGGAAGCTGTGTGTGTATGTATATATGTGTGTGTGTGTGTGTGTGTGTGTGTGTGTGTGTATGTATATATGTGTGTGTCTGTGTGTGTGTGTGTGTGTGTGTGAATGAATGGCTGTGACTGTACAGTAATCACAAGCAATAAGTCTGACAGCAACTTTGTTATTGTTTATCTCCAGCTATTAAAACCGTTTTAATAGCTTGTGCCACACATACTGTACACAAATGCCACCACACACTCTTCACATAAATAAAAGGCATCTAGGTGTAGCCTTCAACAGCACTTAGCTAGCAAGATTCAGGAGCAGGACCACACCTCAACCACGCCTCAACCACGCCCCAACCACACCTTAACCACACCTTAACCACGCCTCTTCCGGCCTGTAAACGCCAAACTCACTCCTCAGTCTCAGGTTAGCTTATCACAGTCATTCCAGCAACAAAGTCAAAGCTACCATCAGATATTAGCAGTTTTCTGTCAGATTCTGTCAGAAATTCGTTTTATCACATGGTTACAATAATGTAAAAAAACAAAAAACGCCAAAGCAAAGAGTCCACTCACCAGGATCAGCTTCAGGTCAACCCGTCCGATCCAGATGAAGATTTGTTTAAAACCAGCAGAGTCTGCTGTCTCCTCCAGCCACGACAGAGCAGTCAGACCACAGCAGTTATACCTCCACTCAAACTCCCGGTAGTTCCCGGGCCGACATTAGTAGACGTTACAGGCGGCTTCAACTCAGCCTTCATCGGCTACCTCCACGGCGCACTCCTCCTAACATCCACAAACGGAGCCCGACATCCGGGACCGAACCGTCGCGCGCCTGCAACGGTTCCCGGAAGATGTTCCCTTCAACAGCATCAACGGTAAAGCCAGACCGGTCATCTCTACTCAGCAACAACAACAACAATCCAAGAGCTTCACGCGCTTCCGGCTTCCTCACCTGAGCCAACCACCGCCAGAGTTGTCATGCGTGACGTCACCGATCACGGCCACAGCGTAGATCGTCATCAGGTATTTCCCCATGCGCATGCTCTCTCTTCCTGTCGGATGTTCTCAATAACGTCAGTAATGCCATTACATGTATAGGGTTGCCAGTTACTAAAACTAACTTAATGTCACTTTAGTAATACCTACAGTTATCAGCACCAAGTTCCTAGTTATTAACACAACTAATATAACATTACATCAGTAACATCAGTAACATGCACCAAGTTGCAAGTTACAGATACAACTAATTTAACGTCACTTATGTAACTTCTATCATTTTTTTTCATCAAACATCAATCCCGTAATGCAAATGAGCAACATCTACCATCACTTGCACCAGGTTGCCAGTCCCTACTAAACCTAATCCACTGCTTCTTCTGTAACGTCTACCGTTGCGTGTACTGGGTTGCCAGTTAGTATACCACAAATTTAACATCACATCTGCGTTACATGCCCTGGGCTGCCAGTGACATTTTGAGTCGTCATACATCTGATCTAACGTCACTTCAGTCACATCGGCCGTTAGTGGCATCACATCACCAGTCATTAATAAACCTAATCCAGCATTGCTTCTGTAACACCTACCATCACTTGCACCATCACCCTGCATCCACATCGCCGCGGCGGATTCCCTGTAAGTCTCCCCACCACGCAGGCAAGAAGTGCTGCACCCATCCAAACTACTTCTCTACAATAAATAATTTCAACGTATCTTGTTGATGGTGTGGTCCTTGCTAGTGAAACGAACATATAAACCTACACAAAGGACGGCAGCAAACAGCTCACTATTAACATGATTCGTTATTGATCCCTGCCGGGTTTTTTCCTCTTTCCAGGCAAGTCAGAGGTCAGGGTTGGCTACAAAGCGGCTGCTCTGAGCTGCTCAAGGACACTTTTGTTGAAGTGATCATCCCTGATTCAGAGGATACATTCAGCACACCTCGGAAGCCCAACTACACAGTACTCAAACTAACATAGAGATATACATGGACAAGGTCATCTCAAAGTCTCCATTACACAGATTATAAAAAAAAAACAGATTATATAATTATAAGGCAGTATCCAAAGCTTTGCTTGTACACACTGGCAGATGATCAGTCACAGTGATCAAAGCACTAGATGTGTTTCTTTGTTTCTGCTGCTTCACTCCAGCCCCCACATAGTCAGTTATTAGAATGCAATATATTATTATATAATATATCACATATGCTGGAACACTAACAATTCCCGAGGTCCTTGTGCATTGGCAAAAAAAAACCCCAAATATGATACGCTGGGAGCAAAAAAAAAAGTGATTATTTCAAAAACTGGCTGCCTTAGAAAGATGAGGATGGTGTGAGTTTCTGTTATGAGGTGCAATCCTTGCCAGTTAGCTGCTGCTGCACTGAGCAAACTGATTTTCAACCATCGATACTGTATGCAGACAGGCAGAGATGCAGAAAGACTCCATTTGCAAGCAGAAAACACAAATAAGACATCTAAACAACTTAACCCAGAAGAAAAATAAATACAACTAACTAGATCAGACAAAATGCATTGTAGGGCGCTCAAGTGTGTACTCATGCAGTGAAAGAAAACATAAATAAAGTCCATGATCGGTGCACTAGCTCCCGGATGGAAGCAAGTGACCTTAGCTAAAAGAAAGAGACAATAAAAAGCGAAAGTCTCCCTCACTCTCATGTTGTGTTATGTTTGTAAGGATTATATGGGGAAAACTTCCAGACAAGTGGAAGCTTTAAGAGTACAAAGCCACCTGTGTGATGGCTGGGAGGTAAAACAGCGTGGCCACGGGGAGACAAGTGCCAGGTCAGCCGGCAGGCAGAAGGCTTGTTAAGACGCTGGAACACAGGGAGGATGTCTCCTCCTGTTTCCACAGAGGCTGCTGGGCTGTAAGCTGGAGAACTGCTGATGTGGCTCACATCGATCAGTTTCCTGCATGGCCCTGCAGCCTGTGAGACAGGCTGGCTGACTGATTGACTGACTGACAGGCATGCTGGTAGTGGCTGTCCAGCAAGCAAGAAAAATATTTCAACAAGGCCCGGCCTATTTTCTGTTTTGCTTTGTCTGTTACTTCGATTCAGTCTGCTAATTCTGTTTTGCAGCATCACAGTTGCTCTCAAATTGTTAGAAATATACAAGACATGATAAGAGCTCTACGTTTTTTTTTTTGTCCTTACCTTGAAATAAAAAGAGAAAATCAAACCCATGTAAATCTGTGCAACTGTTTATAAACCGTGCTCTCGCATTCATATCCCTTGAAATACCAATCCGTGCCTACAGATTTGATGTTGTGCTTGTTAATTAAGTACTTACACTGTTTTACGTTTTTAGTGGGAAGCAGTTGAACAATGCTGGAACACACAGTTATGTTTTCAGTTTGATTCCAGTAGATATATTATATTAACAACCTGTTTCATATGGCTTCATAATGTTAGCTTCTACAACAGGCTTTAACATAAGCTGAACTTAATGTAACATCAACCAGGTTGTATTTTTTCGGTAATTCGCTACAGTATTTCTTTCACACGTGACGCACAACAAGAAAAAAATATTTAATTTGTTGTTTTTTTTTAACCTGGAAACAAAACAATGTCTGAGAATACCTGCTCTTTTCCCATTGGCTCACAGACCTGCTGTGGCCATAACAGAGCACTATGCACTGGTCATCACATCACTGAAACCAGGAAATACACATTTCCTAACGACATCACAGTCACAGCGCGTTCTTCCGTCCACTGCTGCATCACTCGCGAGTGTTTTTCTGCTCATTTTAGTATCAAGCCAAATTAACCTGCTGTAAATGTGACATGATCACAGAGGTGTTTCCCTATAATCGTTGGGGTTCCACTGCTCTATTTTCTCAGGCTAACCCTGTTATTTCAACCACTCAAACAATGCGTGTACTCTGAGCCAGTACTCTGTGAATGACAGGGAGCGTGAGGAAAGAGAGGCGAGGGGGCTGGTTAAGTGCACTGAGTGAGCGGCAGTAATCACAGCTCTGGTAAAAGCACTCCTTTGCTCTGTGTAGCGTTCCTCAGAACGGGCCAGCTCTCTCTGCCTGACTCGCTCTCTCTCTCTTCTCTCTTTCTCTCTGTCTGATAATAGCTCTAGATTGAGTAATTGTGTGTTTGAATGGAGCTACACTGCAGGGTGGAACCTGCAATCAGATACTGAGAACACATTTCTCTCTCTCACTGTCTGTCTCTCCATTCATACCATGCCTCAGCAGTCTGGCCTCTCCACACCCGTCCCTCCCTCCAGCCCTGCGGTTTCTGCAGGCACTCCTCTGCCCTCACCATCCACTTGTTTTTTTTTTCTTCTACACGCGCAGCCTATCCTACGCAGTCAGTGAGGGTTAGGGTCAATAACAGCTGTGCGCTGTGCTGTAATTGATGTCATCATTTCAATTTGAGCTGATTACAGTTGAGAGCTGCTTATCGTGTGACCTGGGGTGGAATAACACACTGTAGGGCCCAGCGAGCCGCCACGCCTGACCAGGCTTAACTGCCGGGCTGGCTGCCTGGATGGATGGATGGGTTGGCTCAGCCCAGGGCTGCCTTCTATTGACTCTTAATGCGGAGGTAATGACTGAGCGTATTCCTGGGGTATGGCTGGAGCAAGTGTCCGTGTCGCTGGCATTTAGTGTAGTTCTGGGCCTATTATTGTGATTGGCCTGCCCCTCTGTCAACACACTTTCACACGATTAAGCCCTCTGCTGGCACAGGAAGTGGCTGTATGATTGTGTGTGTGTGTGTGTGTGTGCGCGCGCATGCATACCGCGTAATTTTAGGTAACTTTACAGCTTTTTAATTTTGTCATTATTATAGTCATAACATTATTACATTGAAATAATATTTCAACCCTGATTATTTTTATAGTATTTGCAAAGAATGTGCCATCTCCAAGCACCCGCCCACAGGAAAAAATAAAATAAAAATAAAACACCTGTCAGTGCTCTGGCTTTTCTCCTTGCTGTTGATGTCTTTTCAATGAAAGCACCAAAATAACACCGCCACCTTCCAGCATTCCTGCTGTGCACTAATAACACACATGAACACACTAAAGCACACAGCCATACATAAATATATTAGAATATACTAAGGGTAATACCTACACAGGATCACGTCTAATTATATGCCAACAAATGATGATACCCATATAACAGGCATGAAATATATTCTAGTTAGTGAGATCTAGATCCTTAGCTTTTAACTTTTTTTCTGTATAGACAGGGAGCCATACCCTTAACCCTCAACACCACTAGTCTGATCAACGCTTGGGAGCAGAGCTGGTGCTAAAAACAGACAAAGACTGCTCACTAAAGGAACACTGTCTCTTGCTGTAGCGCTCTTTTTTTTTTTTTTTTTTTTTTTTTTTTTGCCAGAGCTCTGAATCTGTGGGTGTTGAGGAGCAAAAAAAAAAGCTGTCTGCCACATTCTTTTTCTTTCTCTTTCTCTGTCATTTTCCTGACTCTTTTAATACCATCATTAGGAGAGCTCTCCTGCTTGCTGCTACCGCTGCTGGCCAAGAAACACGAGACAGAGAGAGTGAGGAACAGAAACGAGAGAAACGAGGGGCGGAGACAATAAGAGAAATGTGTGCCGAGGTGAAGATGGTTCAGGGCAAATTTGCTATTCGCCAGTGTCTGTCCGTGTCATGGGTCTGAGCATGTGGCGTGACCGCATGTGCACCTGACTCCTACTTTACCAAAGGTGTGCTGTGTGTTTATTGCATGTGTGTGTGTGTGCAAGGGTGTGCTGTGTATGTACAGCTGTAAAAACACATGTTTTATCATCCAGGTGTGCACCCACCTGGATTTTAGGCGTAAACCCCACGATGACAGGTAACACACTTCCTCACTTCTCACCCAGCTGGATCTCATTTCGGGCCTGCGTGCTCGTCTCTCGACTCCATAGACCTGTGTGACCCTCTGTTCCCACGGTAACCTGAAGCCGTTCTACCATTTGTCAGAACCCTCTGATTATCTCGGGGGCTGTGGCCCATCTGGATGACTTGAAGTCTCACACTATAGATAGATAGATACCTGGATATGTAGCCGTCTATCTCATGGTGAAAGACGGTGGTATTCGAGACTGTCAGTGACTACAAATAATTTGACTCTGTAACCTTCTATCCATATTTTCTGTTTTACTTGTTGCATTTTACTGAATTTTCCTCTTTCTTTCCAATTTCTCCTTTTTTTTTTTTTTTTTTACCTTTTTTTGGGTCACATCAGTGTTAGAAGTGGTCATACTAATCATTTGTGACAGAATTTCTGGTCTACTTAAAAAAATAAGAGCACAGTTCACCTTGTTAAATCTTGAGTGTGCTCTGCTAAACAGGACTCAAAAACAATAGAAGTGCCAACTTTCATAAGAACAAAAAGAAAACCATTAATAGACATGTGGCAGCTATTTACATGACTACAGAGAATTTATAGTGTTTCAATATGACCCATTTATATCCCCATTTAACTACTTCAGTGTCTCACAATGACAAGAATTATTTCTCAAAACTATTCTTGATCTCACATCACCATGTCTCTCCTGTGTCTTCTGGACAGAGGAAAAGCAGGAGCTCTGCTCACATGCAACATTCCACATAAGATCCCAAAAAGACATATACACATGAATGCACCTGACCTCACACCCACATGCACACAAAATCAGGCCAGTACAGCCTAAAAGCCTCCACATCTCTGCACAAATACTGCATGTGAAGCTGCTGAAAGGCCACAACAGGGCCAGACGTTCAGACACATCAGACAGTTATTACAGTAATATAATTGGTTCAACGTTTGATCATGCTGCTGTTTTTTCAACTACATCTAAAGCCAAAATTATGCAAAATGTTAGAATAAAGGTGAAAGAAACAACGTACATTTTAAAAAAAATCTGTAAACTACAGAAAAGTTAAGTTAACCAAAATAGGTTCATCTTACATGCAAAAAAATCTTAAACAAATCTGAAAACCAAGCATTGCAACAACTCCACAAAATCCTTACCAAAACTGCTGTATACAATGCATGTAATGCATCCATGCATTATATTTTTAATCAAACCGAGAAACCAAGACATTGCTGTTTCTCCAGGTAAATAAACACTATATTCCCAAGACGTAACAGTTCTGAAGCCAAAAGAAATAATTCTACTCTCATTCATATGCACAAACTGCTCACAGACACACACATACTGTACACAACAACAGCCATGCATGCAGAGGAATCCTCCCGAGCTTATAAGTTTTTCTTTTCTTTGATTCAAACAGTCTCCATTTCTACACACTCACACAGAAAACACGTGTGTGTGTGTGTGTACCCCGTAACTGCAGTTTAATTTAATTTTGTCCCGGACTGATCTAGCACACACATAAACACACATGCACACAGAGCACTCCCTAGTTATCATCATACTGTATAGTGTGCTGCCTCCTCTCAACCATCCAGAGAACTGACCAGCTGATCACAGCCTGTGTTCACAGAAATCCAATTCCCGCAAAGGTCATTTGTCCATTCAAAGATTTTCCTTTTTTCCTTATGCTCTCTCTCTCTTCCTTTCTTCTTTATTCTGGTCATTTGTTACTTCTTAAAATCTATAAGCCTTGCCCATCTCATTTTCCTCATCCTCTGCCTATTTATTATTATTATTTATTCTATCTTTTTGTATTTTAACTTTTGGCTCTGTCCTTTCTTCCCCTTGTCACACACGCTGGATCATAGCCAGCAAAAGGCTGTTGGCTGTGAATGGCAACACAGGGCGGAGAGGCTCTAACCAGGGGTCTGGGTCACTGAGGAAGTGGGCTCAGCAGGGCAGAGTGTGGCTACGTGGCTCTGCTGGCTTTAAAAAGGCAGATGTGGGCAGAGCTTGACAGAGCTTGGCTGTGTTTCTTGGCATGTCTAAGGAGGTTGTAAGAATTGATTAATAATGACACGAGTTGTTCAGGAGCACGGAGAAACAAATTAAATACAAGTGGACAGCACTAATGTTATTATTAAAAAGGTTTTCTGTCCTTTCTTTTTTTTTCATTTTATGTGAATATGTGTCAATTTATACATACATCTGCAATTTAACAAAACGGCTGATTCTGAAAAAAACAATACACAAACAATGCTCATATGCTCATGTGTACACTGAGAAAGTTTTTGGTTGCATCCCTTCCCGAGACAATGTCAGTGTAAGATTTTCGGTGCAAAATCCACAATTATGTGCAAAAAATGAATTCTTAACTGTATGATGTTAATATGACAGACACGAGACAGACTTGAAAACATCAACCTATCCTTTAAAAACCTGACACGTCTAGCAGTGAAGTTAGCAAATCCGCAAACCAATAACCAGTTACCATTGGTCATTGGTTTGACACATTGACACCTTACACAGTAACCTTTCCTAGAAATTGCCTGTAGGCGCTTTACTGACAGGCTGGAGCGAGCAGTGGCAGTCAGTTGCCGCTGGCTGGTTGTCGTGCTAAATGGGCATGTCAGGCCTGTGCTGTCCTGGCTCCCTGCCTGCTCTCTCGGCTGCTCGCTCAGTCCCCAGTGTCCTCAACCCTAAATGGATCCAGTTGCTGCTACTCAGCTCCAACGGTGGGCTGATCTGGCTGACTAATGAACATTCTCCTGATGAGGGAACTCCTCCCCCACCGATCCCCCTCTACACGTTCTTTGCCCATTTTTATAGCTGTTTACTTGACTTTTTTTTTTTTCCACAGCCCTGAGTTTTATCGCTCCACCTCTTCCTCAGACACTGGTTTCCATCTTTCTGCATCCTCTCATCTCAGCACTTCCCGTGCACACTATTCAGACTGTCTACGTCTCACTTGTCTCCCTTGCTGACAGCCATTCGCCAACTGCTTGCCATCTCTTTTCCTTTTCCTCTGTTCATTGTCAGCTCTTTTAAAATGATTTACAATTCAAGCTCTTTTGAGCAACAAATAGTTTACAATGGCTGTTTCATTTCAAATGATGTTGTACTGTATCACTTTGTAGTGAGCATTATGATCCATCTAAATGTTATTCCAAAAAGCATTGTGCATATATAGTCATTGCTGCTAAGGTTATATGTGATACATCAGTGCGTTCCTTTAATAAACCCACCTCCTTTTACATGAGTAAACTAAAAGGGGCAGAGGACAGAGGGGAAAAAAACATGACTCAGGCATTTCTCATGGTGTTACAACCGGTTTAGAGGACAACAGGGAGAACAGCAGTGCAGCTCCAGGGTCAACCAGAAAGACTCACCGGGGACAGTGACAGGGTCAAGGGGCAAATATGTCTTACGTATACTATTTAATCATATTTTTATGTCAGTATTTTTCCTCTAAAAAAATGTGTGACACCTTTGCAGTGAGCTCAGTGAACAAACACTAAAGACGCCAGACAGATAAAAGCGGAGCACAGGTAACACAGGTTGTCCACTCACCAGGCCGTCACAGTTGCTGATAGCCACAGTGGCTCCTGGTGTGTCCGTGATGTCACCCACGTACAAGCATTCATCGTGCAGCGGCTCAGAGTGCCGGGTTCTGTCGCTGTCATCACGCCACTCCATCTTGGCTCCGGGGGCCACCAGCCTGGCGTTGTGGCGCAGGCGCAGGTGGTACTCCCGGCCGAAGACGGTGACGTTGTAGTACAGCCTTTCCTGATGGACCAACGGCTCTTGGTCGTCCTCGACTCCTCTTGGTCCTTCCCACTCATCATTGCCTACTCCTACCTCCCTCCTCTGGCGCCTACGGGGCTGCCCTTCTGCCATGCGGCCAGCTGAGACGGCGTGTGACAGGAAGCGGCCTTCTGCGTCCACACTCATCGGCCTCACCAGTCCATACTCCCCCAGGACATGCTGCAGGGAGTCTGGGAGCAGGACAGTTGGGGTGTGCAGAGGGAGGAGAGATTAGTAGGAGCAGGTGAGGGGACATTATTGTCATTTCAGAGTAAGATGTTGTGATGTAAATGAAACCATTACATTAGAGAGAGGAGACATCATGGGAGAAGCATGGGTTAAAAATAGTGGAAAAAATGGGGATTCATAGGTAGAGGGTGAATACAGGAGGAGGATGGAAAATAAGAGATGAGTGGAAAAAGAAGGGATTAGAGAAATGACATGCCATGGAATTCTTTATTTCTTATTCCAAGATGCGCCAAAAGGAGCAAAGAACCTTTACACACACACGCGCACACACACACACACACGCACGCAGCCCCACCCATGAACCCAGAGGCGACCCCAGTGCTCGGCAGTGCGCGTTTTGGAAACGGCAGCCTCAGCAGAGCGCGCTGCGCTCCTGACACCTTCTGTGC
The DNA here is from genome assembly GCA_036937835.1 of Pampus argenteus. Lineage (NCBI taxonomy): Eukaryota > Metazoa > Chordata > Actinopteri > Scombriformes > Stromateidae > Pampus > Pampus argenteus. Next base: position 18,237,827 of record CM072861.1, on the reverse strand, counting down.
CCTTCCACCATCAACAGGAAAGCCAGTACCAGATCAAGGTGCTAATTGCGGCTTTCTCACGCTGTTTTGTCACTGTCAGGCTGCTCGATCCGGGAAAAAAAATAAAAAAAATCCAAAACTGATTAACCAAATAAAACGTCCTCAATAATATTTTACATATGGAATGCATTTGGTAATCATTTATCCTATTATCATTATCATCATCATCATCACCAACCAAAACCATTAATCATCATTACTGTGTCTTAACTACACGGTAATTGGGCTACTGCACTGTGGGTGAAATATAAACATGTCAGTTTAATGGTCACATTTCATGCTTCTCACATTTTCTCGGACTCAGCAACATTTTTCTGCTTCCATGTGACAGTGACATGCAGGTGCATTTTAGAGGCGACCTGAGAGATGCTCCCGCGCCCACACACACACACACACATACATACACACACACACACACACACACACACACACACTCAGAAACACACTGAGCCAACACCACTTATTGCTGCCAATGCCATCACAGGGTCAGATATAGTTATGCTATCACCTTATGTTATGTGGTGTTCAGGTGCCCTTGGTATTCTAAACATTTATTATTATTTGATTGTCTACGTATCATATCTGATTTCCTAAGTTTGCTGACTGACAAAACCAAACACACTCTGTTAATATTCTCAGCCCCCCATGTTGGAGGAATGATTTGATAATAGTGTGATCAATAAGCTGACATCCGACTCCAGTGTCCTGTGACAGATCGATAGATGCGACAGCGGCCGAATCAGATAATGTTGGACTACTTCAGTAAAAACCGGCGCATCAGATGCTCCTTTACACCCCAGATAACATCATCTGAAAAGGGAGAAAGCAAATCACAACACTGCTTGAACCGCTGAGGGACCTCCGGAAAGTCTCTGCAAGCACCACAGCAGGACACACAGAAGTTCCTAATGCGTCCTACAGTGTTGTTTGCAAATATATATATATATTAAAAAAAACTGCAAAAGCATGTCACAAATTAAACAGAAGCAGGAGCTTTTGGCGCTGCGTTGATCGCTGACTTCCAGGGAGCGCTTGAGGAGCTGATCAGATCAGCAGATACAGAGAACAACATAAACACTGACCACGTTTAACTGTACTGTACGTACCAACGCTACTGGCGATGTAAAGGCCGCTGGTGTGCAGCAGAAAGGCCGGTAGAATAATTAGGACAGTAAATCCAGGCGAGAGACCCATGGCAGCTCCGAACTGCGCAGGTGAGAGAGTGGGACTCAGGGCTCCAGTGTGGTGAAGTTCCCCGCCTGGCGCGACCAGCCACGCCACGATAGCAACAGCACAGCAGCCCGCAACTAGACTGCCAAGTACACCGGGAGAGACGGAGCTCTCCTCCCCTCTCTCTCTATTGCTCTCAGCCGAGGTCTCTCTCTCTCTCTCTCTCTCTCTCTCTCTCTCTCTCTCTCTCTCTCTCTCCCACTCACACACTCTCACTCAACTCTCCTCCTCTATGTCTCCCTCTTTCTCTCAAACTCCTCTTTCGCATGGTGCATGCTCCCCCACTCTTTCCCTTTAGTGCTCCGACAACTCACACACACACACACGGTGTGCCCGGTGTGGGCACACCGTGCGGACTTTGACTGACTGACAGCTGCATCGACAACAAATTCAATGCTATTAAGAAGCTTTATAACATCTCCAGCGTGTGGCGAGTAGCAAAAGTGATTTTTTGCAACTTATAATGTGTTTCTGGGATCATAACTGCTGTTCAAGTCTCTCCTCCGCTGCTCACTGATGAGCTGCACGGCTTGCATAAACTTTGAATATCCCGTCAAGCGTCCTGGGTTTGGGTGTGCAGCAGCGCCCCGTGTGGCTCACTGCAGGAAACGCACTCAGCTTCGCAGGACCCAAGGGTCCAATTTACAGACAGGAAAAAAAGAGGTCTTACTAGCCCTAACCTGCATTAGCACATCATTTACCCCTCTTGACCACTAATCTTTAAAAAAAAAATATATATACAATTATATTTTGAGAAAATGCATTTGTGGATTAGTACTTTTTTTTTCTTTCTAACAAAAGTAACACAACCGAATTACTATCTTTGAAGATATATCATCATCTATCAAGGTGAATCTGTTGAGTCCCAATTAGCAGCATGTCAGCTTGAAAAAAAGGTCTCACTTTGTTTATAGTCTTTGGTTTCACTTGATTTTTTTTTTTACTTTTGTACCCAGAAGTTCAAAGCAACAGTAAGAGTTCAAAAGAAGTGAAATAGTGTTTGCTTGTAGTTCACAAAGATCTGTAAAAGATGCAGCAGTATACTCAAAAAGTCATCACGAGTAAGGCACACAATGACTTCTTCCAACATTGCTCCTTAACTGCTATATGTCATAAATACATCACAACTACAGATCCTAGTGTTAGTCCACCTACTATTTACAGCCTTGTTGCCCCTATTCAAGTCATCTAACTAAACTTGTTCTTCTATTCTTTGTTTAAATTGGGTTGTTTGTTTTGGTCACAGATATGGAAAGTTTTAAAATATAGTGTTTGAGGCTTATTGCGTTTTTTTTAAAATTCTCTTTTTAGTTTCATTTACATAATATGTATCATCCATCCTGGTGTCTGAACTATTGTGATTTTAGTAACTATTTGATGTTTTGATATGATCATATACTGTATATGTGTTTAGGCGACACGGTGTGTTACATGTGAGCTGCAAAGCCTAAATCACTCTTCACGTTTCTTGAAAAGCCAAACACAAAAGTTAAAGTTGTTGGCTTGTTAATGCGATTCATGAGAATAGAATTTTCTCTCGAATGCATTTCCTGAGATGAGATGATGTCCTGTTTCTTCGGTACATGTAAACATACAGGACTTTATTCACCTTATTTGGTATCGTAGCACAAGAGTTTTTTTTTTTCCATTGTTCCCCACTGTGCTGAGTGGCGGCTCTAGTGTACAGTAGCATACAGTAACTATCCTTCAACTTCAACTCACGCATGCAATCAAACAATAGCAAATTAAAAATGGGTTATATAGAGCAGGTTCCTCTGAAATGTTATATGTTTATATGTACATCACAGCAAATCACCTTGTGCTTTTAAATGACAGTAGTTTGTGGTTTGTAGAGAATCGTGAAACTGTGCACATAACACTATTAATATATATTCTCGCATTTCAAAAGTAGTACGTTTTAGTGGGTGTCTGCATTGATTGACAGGCTTAATTCTTTTATAGTTCTATAAACTACCAATATGTCCCAACCTAAGGTTTTAAATTGTCCCTCAGAAAAATATAATTAATAATTAAAATTAGTTGTAGTCTATTGGTTCACCTTGTGGGGCATTAGGGGTGGTTTATGAACTACAGAAAAAGTGGAAACGCCAATATTTTAATATGTACTATTGATCTCGTTGCTATGACTTGCTATACAGTTGACAGTTGTGTGGAAACTGGCTCTGAACGCATTAGCGCCTATATCACAAAAGAGTGTCTGGCTTGAAAAAAGGAGTCGGTGAAGTAGAGACAAAGATGGAGAGACAGGCAAAAGTAACCAGAGGAGAGTAAAGGTCAAAAGAGAGAGAGAGAGACGTAGAGAGAAAGAGGAGAAAAATGTAGAGAGGTGGACATATCTGGGCCACCGTAGACACAGGCACATGTAAACATAGTCCAATAATACCTGGAGGTCTCTGCTATACAAACACAGACACTGACCCTCCGCTGAGAGAGAATGTGTGTGTGTGTGTGTGTGTGCGCGTTGTACAGTGAGAGGTCATCTTTCACCAAGCATCGAGATCACACCTGGGCTCTCCGTGCATAGATCTCCACAAGGCTGTTTGGGAACACAGACAGACAACATCACATATGCACACACACACACACACCTCTAAAAGAAAGCCACACCCTTTTTGCCTCCAGTCACGACACAACACTCGAAAATGTCACAATGTTCCCAAAGTCTATTTACCCAGCATGCCTTTCTGTGACTATAGGGTGTCCTCCCCACCCACCCTACGCCCACCACCCTGTCGCACCTCTCCTCTACACCACCACCCTCTATCTCCATCATCAACGCTCACCACCTCCTCCCTCCTACTGCTCCTGGTCGCTTTGCTGTTTCCATGGTGATACCAAGCCCTCTACCTTGAAAAGTGCACTTGGAAGGAACAAGGGAGAGACAGACAATAATATCCCTCTACCCAGACAAACAGACACACAAACTCATGTGTTTGTGGAGGTTATTATAGATATGTTTGGCAGGGCGGAGGGGTTTGTGTGTGTGTGTGTGTGTGTGTGTGTGTAAGCCTGTGTTTGTGTGTTTGTCTGGGAGGTGGGTGTTCAGATGTCCGTTGCCTGTGCATGTGCAAACAGATTGTGAGTGGAGAAATAGAGCTACATGGTCAGGCGAGTCAAGTGGAGAAAATCTGTTGTGCTCTTGACGTGTTGCACTGTTCCAGCTCTGTTCGTGCTAATATAGAGTCCTAATTACATGTTGTCATAATAGCTGATTGCCTTAAATGTTTATCCTTGAGTTTTATCAATTAGAGTCGCCACTGTCTATAGTTTTATTCAAGCAAATTCTTGGAAAACTGTTTGTATTGTAGTTTGGAACAACAACACAGAACCAAAACAACCCCCCCCCCTCCCACACACACACACACACACATACACACACACACACACACACACACACACTTACTGTACTATTCATTTACTATAATTACCTCTGATTGCCCCAGAGAAAAGGAATGTCATTTTGTTTCTAAGGTATTTTAAAATCTTTTTTCTTGTTTGCTCAAATTTGTGTTTTATTGGTTTGACTAACTGCTTTAAGTGCTGTTGGTGTAGTTCATCCAAGCATCATGCGTCTTTTTGCGCTGGCGATTCGATCACGGAGTGAGCATATGCCGTATTGTGTCCTGCAGGGACACCATGGCCCGTCTCTCCAATGACTCCTGCTGTCCTATAGCAAGGTCAGGCAGCAGGCCACCATGTGTCCGCATGTATTAGCATGCCTTATGAGTGCGAGGACAGGTGTTCCCAGTGTCTCAGAGAGGTTACATGATGAGGCATCAAAGCCCCATGACAGCATATCAGGCCAAAGCCATGAACTCTGACACATGGGTGCCTTCTGAAAGTCAGTTCACATAATTTCACTTGGAGAGCTATGGGCAGCGAATTGTGTGTATTTGTGTATGTGTGTTTGTGTGATGTGTTGTCCAGCTACTCCTCACTTTGGCTACGTAAATCTGTTTACAGTCATGTTGCGGGGATTCGCCCCCCCTTATAGTTAAAGTTAGTTTAGGGTTATGTTAAGGTTAGGATTCGGTGTGGTTGTTATGGTTAAGGTTAGGATAAGTCTCCAGGAAATGAATGTGAGTCAAGAGATGGAAACCCAACGTGTGTGTGTGTGCAATCGCAACCATGTCTATATAAATACAGTAAGTATTTCCATAGCCGTGGACACATGTTTGCACATTAAAAGTGAAGGCCAAACACGACACAACCATCCAACACGCCAGGGGGCACAGTGTAGATCCTGGCAGGTAAAACAGTGGAAAGCAAAAGGACAGGCACGAGAAACAAGGACTGTAAACTGCATTTAGAGTCAGACAGATTTTTTGGTTGTGTGCAAAAACCTGGATGAAATGGATTATAGAATAACTAATACAAACTATTAACACTATGTCACTCACAACACTTTTATTATAACTCACATTGTCACATTTACTATATGATATTTTTTGCCTGACAACAAATTTGAAAAGTATTCAGTCCAACTCGGTCTGATCAATGGTGATGTCTAAATCCTCACTCCGATGAGATCAACAATCACTAGCTGGTCTGCAACAAGTATATTGATCATCATAAACAACAGTTGAAAGCACCAATAAAAAAAAACTTTAACCAAGTGAGAAGGTATATTTGGCATTTTGTCCATTAAAAGTTGAAGCCAAAATATACAAATTCTGTTGCAGAAACAAACAAGTACTGATTTCACAAAGTAAGGTTTACTGAGTGATTTTTGTCAATACTTTTCACTTTTCATCGGGCGGAGTACTGTGAAAGTCCATGGAGCTTGACCCTCGGGTCAATAATATCTTTACTTATTCACTGGCAATGCCAATACACCGCCATCCAATGCAGGACCACCCTCAGGTGTTTATTTATCCGGTCTCACACACACACACACACACACACACACACAAACCTGCCTTTGCTATTGACTGTTTTGCTTATGCGCCATATGTTATCTAAGCTCTCAGTGGGTGCCTGTGGCCTATTTCCCTTTATGCTCTTAACTGATCTGATGCCCTTTCTGATAAGTCATCACCATGTATCTGCAGCAAAGAAGCGTGTTTCCTTCTGTCTATTGCAGCTGTGCTACAATGGAGTTTTATTTTATATTATTAAAGTATGCGGTAGAAAAACATTCACGCACACACTAACAAAACGAATCAAAGAGCTGTTGGAGGAAATAAGCTGTCTTGTTTTAAATTCTAAATTTATCTCTTGTCCTGCACTAAATGATTTCTTAATCTTCCACTCTCTTACTATAAGAAGCTTAGGATTCAATTTTTTTTTTTTTTATATTTTTCTGTTGTTAATCTTTGTCCGAGCTTGTGCCAGTGACCAGGGCAACGGACGAGTGGATTTTCCCAGGCTGCCTCGAGTCCAAATGGGCCTGGATGATCGAGGGCAGTCCAGCCTGTAATTTCAACAGTGCCTCATCCCACAGAGAGGCAACCATGCCAGGAGAGGCAGATTCTGCTCCCTGACCTCTGTGGCACAGTGGATACTGAATTTAACTTGACCACAGGAAACACAAGGTCCTGCCCAGGAATGAGTACTATTGTTGTACTGTAATTATCAGTGGGAAAGTATGTGTGTGAGGACGAATGGAAGAAAGAGGAGTACATGTCTGTTTCAGGAAGAAATGCAAAGACTGAGCTTGGATCTTTTTGAACATCATGTCATAGGACTCAGTCAGAGAGATCACAAAGGTGGCGCCATGGCAGACAAGAAATGTTCTCCCTCTTTGCTCAAACTCTAAAGGTGCTTTCACACCGACGGCAGTGAAGTCAGGAATATTCTGGTGGCATAAATACGTTCTCTGAAGCCGCGTGCAGACCAAGAAACTAACCGTATGATCCTTTATTCATTTCAACTGAACTGTGGTTGTGTGTCGCTAGAAGAGTTGGGAAGGAAGTTGCTAGAAAAATGTAATTATTTACACATTAGCAATTTAGTGATAACAATAATAGTAGTGGTTTAGTAATAGTTTAGCAATTAGTTAGATTAGCTGTTACTTTTGTTGCTCAGTCAAAGGTGCTTTTTATTTTAAAAATACACGTCATATCTTACGTGTTTAGAAGAAGATGAGACACTTTGTTTTAACTAGCAAACGGCCTACATTTGGAAATATTTAGTGACCATAAACTGTGACTGCATGAAGATCCGTCCTCTCAGTGAAGCATTGTTTTCACACCCCCCCCCAAAAAATACAACATATAAAAATAAAAAAACTTATAGACAGGTTTGAAAAACAGTGAACATATCTGAAAACAAAATATCCTTGACGACATCAAAAAACGAAGCTCAGAAACCAGTGAAAACAGCGAGTGGAAATTTTGCATCCTGAATAGAAAGGAATTAGTTTAAAGGAGGTATTAAAAGGTGTTAATATTAATCAACAGTAAACTAAATGTGCCTGTACATAGATCCATTATTGTGTTGACCCTGGCTGTGTTTTATTACCTTCCTCACATTATAAGAGCGAGTAGAAATGGACTTGTGGCTACCGTTTCTATAAAATGGGACAAAGGGACTTTTAGTCACAATGCTGCTCACGGGGTGGGATAATCCCTCAGAGGCATGTCCAGCTTTCAGAAGAATGAAATGTTTGATAGCACACACACACACACACACACACACACACACACACACACACACACACACACACACACACACACACATACTTAAGGTACATTATCAGTTCTGCAGAGTGCAAGGAGGCAAGAGGGCCTTTCTTCTTCTCTCCCGCATAGGTTTGAGGGTTGAGGCTGTCGCAGTCACATGTGAACCATTCAGTCCTGAGGCCATTAGTATGACATTGGTGTTATAGTTATAGTGACACACATGTATTAGCATGAGCCCAGTGTGATTGTTATCCCTGGTGTAGTGGACTCTATTAATTCTTTGCTTATTAATCGAATGCAGAGTTGATATCAACATGCAGGATGTCAGCGAATGTTAATCACTGTATAGAAGCAGACTGTGTTCAGATATCACCTAATGAGGCGTAGTGGAAGTTGTATGATTGCAATGCCGCGTGCAGTGTAAGGTGTTAGGAACGGCCTGATGAGCCTGCTTAAATGTATGATTTTTAATTGCTTTGTGTAGCGTGTCAGATGAAATGGAGACACGCACAGCACAGGACAGTTATTCCAGCTAATTCCTTGTCATTGAAACTTTAAATGCACGCCAGAAAATGTTGACTACATTTACTATATCCTAGTAAATGACTTATGTAGCACTGGGTTGTGAGGGCATAACAATAATATATGTGAATCCAGATAATTGCACGTTTCTCTCACGAATGCAAATATGTACTTGTGCTTAAAAAACCTGGGCTGGGTGTAAAACCAGGTGTGGTGCGTGTTTTCCTGTGGTCTTTGCCCTGGGTAGCAGTTTCAGCAGGTCAGGGGTCAGAGGTCAAAGTGTAAAAGCGTGAGACAACTAGGGTGTGGAAATGGGGTGGCTGGCTGACAAATTAGGTCATCAATGAGGACAGAGGATGATGAATGGACAGACAGACAGAGAAGAGATGAGGACACGACGGCTTTGCTATTTTTTTTTGCACGTAAACAACATTTTAAAGAATCAGGCAAATAAGTCTCATAAACATCTGGTTTCTGATATGTATAGGCACTAAATCCAAAGAACATTACTGACTTGACTTAGTTCTCTGTTTTTCTAAGTATGCTAAAATATGAGAAAATTGAAAAAAAAGACATAAGAAGAAGAATAAGTAGGACAAGTCCAGCTGCAATAAAAAAACACAAAACAAACAAACAAACAAACAAACAAAAACACCCAAGAGGACAGCAAATGCATAATGTTCTAATCTATATTTGTCCCTGTATTATAAATACTTATCCTGGGATTAACATAGCTAAATGTAAAATGTGTCATACTATTATTGCTAAAACATTATCACACTAATCCTAATTAAGCTCATGGTGCGTTCTGATAACATTTCAAGATTGGCGGGACGCTCCCACGTCACACTGAGTCACATTTATGCACGTAAACCCAAAATAAATCAAACCCGGCAAAAACAAAAAGAGTATTTTACAAACACAAATAATGTCAAATCCGGAGTCGACGAGAGTTTACGGAGAAGAGCGAAAAGTTGAAAAGTTCCTATGTGAAGTACTGGACGTGCCGCTGTGCATAAAGTGTGAATCAGTGTGTTTGTTTGGACATGAAGTGAATGATTTATGTTGGAAGAATAAGAGGGTGAAGAAGGGGGAAAGACATTTTTTAGAGCTCAGTTTCTGCAGTAACAATTTGCTTACCGATGTGTTCTGCCAATACAGGATGTAGTATGACGTTAGTATATGGGAGTACAGTGTTCAGTCAGTACATATAAGCCCCTTTTGCCTTTGACACCATTGGCCCACGTCCTTTTACTTCACTGTTGATCCCTTTCTAAAGTAAAGTGCCAATAGTAGTGACAGTAGTGACAGCTCAGCTCTATCTAAGGGGCGTTTTAGTTGTACAACCACAACTTTACTGTTTTCGTTCACTCTCATCATTAGTTGCTGACAGTATACTGCTGTGAACTACCTGTTCAGCAGAAAACCACACAAAGTTAGTGATTAGCTGCTGAAAATGGTGAGTAGAGCATTTAGCAGATAGGAACTGGCAGAACTTAAACTAGACCCAAACAGAGACTATGACTTACTGTAAATTCAACAGGTGGCCAGAAATAACAAACGAAGGGTTGTGTCTGCTGGTGTGTTTATAACTTTATAAAGTGATAATATGTCATATAGAAGATAACGAACATTGAGAAACATAATTGAATCCACGCCTAGAAGTTAGTAAGTGTTTGGTTAAAAGTTTGCCTTTTTGTTTGTGTCTTGTCTGGTGGAATGTTAAATCTCACTTAGTTTGAGAGGCCCTTTAGGAAATAAACACACACACACACACACACACACACACGAGGCAGACAGCAGCCACACAGAGTGTTAATATCAGTGTCATGATTTCTACGCCTTTTGTAGCATGCTTCCTTCATGTGTGTGTGCGCTTATGTGTGTGTGTGTGTGTGTGTGTGTGTGCGCGCTTATATCCTCCTCAGCACAGAAACATTTTATGCACCCCAACACAATTTAATTTAGTTTAATCTCAGCCCTTCCACAGGGAATGCAACATATAATTAAACTTTATGGAACTGCCCCGCAGCTCATGCGGAGAAGCAGATTGTCTTACACACTCACACGCACACGCCGCAGACACACAAACACTGAGGGCGCAAAAATAATTTGTGTCGATGCATAATCAAATCATTATATAACTTATGATTTAAAATTCAACACCTAAAAATAAATATTGATAAATCCCGAGAACACGGCAGTGCATAATTAAAAGAACAGCATGAATAACCATGTAAACCTATAATGCATCTTTTTTTATTACATGAAAGTGGGTGGATTTCATTGATTTGATTCTGCACTTCATTATTGCTCCATGTATACGGGCAAATGTTGTGGATGCAATAACCAGTTATTAGGTATGATACACAAAAATAGGCTCTCCATAAATTTTTATCCAGCTTCTTTCTGTTCATAGCTGCCGAGTGTTACGTGATGCTTTTATTAGGTTACTGAGGACATAACATGGTCATCCGTCTATCTGGATGGGGCTTAGCGCGGTGGATTCTTATTGGAGTTTCCATGGAAAAGGAGTGGTCAGGACAGTAATGCCTCTGTAATACTGGGCTCAGGGTCTAAAGGCATCGCCTCGGAGACGGAGGGAGATCAACTGAGCCTCGATGTGTGGATCAGATGTAACCTGCGGACACACACGTGTTGCGCCACGGCACCGCCAAACACACTGGAGAAAATGATGTGTCTACATGTGATCATGCATCACATGCAGACATGCACTGGGGTGCCTGATGTGTGTTTTCTGCACCTTAGGGAAAAGCTAGAGACATTTTGTTGATGCATCTCTCTGTATACACCTCCTATGTGGAACAAAGGCCTGCTCCTCTGAGACCCCCCGTGTCTCCCTCTCCTCTCCTGTCCTGACCCAGTTTACCTGATTGATTTCTACCCGGCCGGCCACTTGTATAACACCGAACAATCCTTACGTTTGTGTGCGTGCGTGTGGTCAAACCATTGATGTTGTGTGAACGAAAGGATCTAGGTTAAGGTCTTACATTTCACTTCAGTGGGTACAGAGTTCTTCCCTCTACTACATCCTAAACAAATATTAAGCTTAAAGTAGGAAACAACTTTCCCATCTCTCTCAATTCTCCTCTGTCTCTTTCTTTTCAGACTCTGTTCCTCTAAGGTTCTCTGTTAGTCCTCCTTACCGTAGTTTACAATGCAGTACATCCATTCCGTGCAGCATATCTTGTGCAGAGGTATTTTTCTGGAGAGATATAACAAATTCAACAGTTTTCTTTTTTTTTAGACAAGTCCATTTCCCAAGCAACAAGACTTTTCTTCTCTCTAAGTAACCTCAGTACAGTCCATCTGGGTCCAACACACACACACACACACACACACACAAGCACACATGTAACGGAGTGTACTGCCAGTACTGCTCCTCACACTCCCTTCACGTCCCTTTGGCCTTGCAAAGTCTGTTTTCTCACGACCACATCATTTACGAATTCTCTTTTCTCTTGCTTTTCTCTCTCTCTCTCTTCATCTCATTAGCTCTGCCCATGGCTGCCATGCAATTCCAAAATAATGCTAGATTCCTAATACATAATATTTATCCAGTTCTGTTCCAGGCAGTAAGTCCCAAGTGCAGCACAACTCAGTGCTGCTTTCACTCAGTGAGAGTGGCGTCATGACTGTTCTTCCAATTGGCTTTGCTTCAACACCTTTACTGTTAAGGTTTACAAAATTACTGGCAAAGACTTGTAACATCACCAAGGGAAATGACACAACAGCTGTGTGGGAACTGAGAATAGTGATGCGATTACAAATAAAGTGCAAGGAAGGCAAGATGCACTTGTCAAAACGCTGCGGTTGACATAAAGTGGTGTTTTGTCTTTCCTGTCGATCATAACGGTTGATTGTCAAAGTTAGGATGCTAGACTAGTAGCAAGATAGACTTCCTGCCTATAGTAATACAATGTTATTATTACTAAAAGCAATGATGGTGAAAAATATGAAAATATCCCTTTAAAACTACCGTTATCATCTGTTTGGATCCAGTCATAAACACACGTTTATGATATTTACCTTGTCGTCTTCTAAAAGGCTGCTTAATGCATTTCCTTTTTACAATGAATGAATTTTCCACTCTATTTACTAACTCCCGCTTGTATACTGAGAATCTGAACATCCATTGAAAGTGATGAAGTGATGGTGATGCTGTCGTCTGTGCGCTCCAGATTAGTGTTTTCTGGGCACACACGCGCACACACTGTCTAAGCCACAGGCTGTGAGTCACTGGATCAGGAGGAAGAATTTCACAGCTAAACAAACGTAAGCCACCAGCCAGGCCAACTCACTACACTGGCATGGACACAAGATCACACACACACACACACGTATGCACATGAGCATGCACAGATAATGTATGAGTGATGCACACTGGGCAGCACGCACACACATTTACACAGTCATGCACTTCCCTGTAACTGCTGTTCACTCAAGCAACATTTTTCTTTCACTCTCAATCTTTTTGATGCAGCCTTTTGATAAATTTGCCCTTTTTTTTGCCGTTGTTATCTTTATCTCTTCTGCTTGCTCTTTCTTCAACTGCTGCACTTATCGTGTTAGCAATAAAATCTACAGTATCTCTCAAGCCTATATTGATAAAGTTTTTTTTTTTATTCGTACTGCTGTAAGTCATAAGTGGCTCACAAGAAGAACAAAAACACTGGTGGAGGGTCATAGAGTTCCCTAGCTATCATTTCAACACCTCCACCATCATCCACAGAGAAGGGCAAAGAGCACATTTATCTCACAGGCTATTATATGTCTTCTTACTCCGGCCTTTTTTATTCCAGTCTTCTGACAACAGAAATACAGGCTATTTATTTAACAGGATTAGGAGATAACGCCGCTTTCCACTTGACCAGGGCACCAGCGCCGCACAGAAATCCTCCCATGTCCCACAGCCTGCGGCTAATACTTGTGCTAACCACTAACACCTTCATCCAGAGGAATGGGAAGGGAGGGCTGCATAGACAGAGATGATCCCAGACAGTGGGCCTCTAGGCTGGGTGATTTATCTCCTTCTCTGCCTGCTACTTTGATAATCTGGGAAAGGAGCATGTGGCCAAGTGTAGCAATAGTTTCTCATAGCATCTCAGTCATACTCAAAGTGGATCCAACTAAAGGACAGAAAAAAGGGGAATACATCTTTTTCCACGTTATACGTATTTTTTCAACTTTAACAGCTTTATACTGGCTTGGAAATCCATTTCACACTGCAGTGTTTACAGCTACACTTTATTGCAAATAAAATATTTATTAATTATTTGATTTTCCTATTGGATTAACACACTGTTGACAACTACTAAAAAGTCTGTTGACATAGTCTAACAAGAAAGTTCAAGACTAGTTGAGATCAGCCACATGTCTGAAACCAACTGGCTGTTTATGCCAATGAGGAAAACTAAATATAGCTGCTAAAAAAAAAAATAGCTACACATCTTATTAGTCTGCAGTTCTCTATTTTTCCATCTGGGGGCATGGCAAGGGGGCATAAACTTGTGGCAGAAAAGAACAAGATGCTCCATTGCTGACATTATAAAAGATCAGAGAGCTCTAAAAGGTCGCCGTTGCCATATTCTCATTCTCGGCGGTATTGACACTTGGTATTTCTCTGATCTTTTGCTCTAATTAAAAAAAGAAAGAAAAACAGTTGCCAAGACTGCAATTCAAGTGTGTTTGTGTGTCGCTGTCTATGCCTATGTTGTACAGGACGTGTGTTTGTATGTATCCGTGTGTGTGTGTGTTTATACACCAAGGCAACACAACATTCTTATGAACTCTGTACATGTTGACACGAGGCTTTTGTATAATAAAATGTAGCCTTTCGATATGATTGCCAGATTCCAAATAATAGAGAGGTGTTAATAGAGATGTTCTATGATATTCTCTTTGTCAGTATTAATCAGCCCCTCGGCGTTATAATGTCCGCTAAGCACAGCCTAAACATGTAAAAACAAGATAGAGTAGCCGTGTTAAGCTTTACATCAAGAAATAAAATTTGAGTGTAGTGGAGATCTTAGCTATCATCAACTTGTCATCATAGAGATGATCAAAGTAAATCCCGGCGATGTCTGTGGGTAATCGTAAATAACAGCGTGTCACAGCAACGTAAGGAGAAAGTGTTATATGATATATGATAAGAGGCCAATGAGTCGTGTTGGACCGGTGTTTGCTATATGACAAGTTTGGACAGAGAGTAAAGAAGATGAGCGGGAATGAGAGGCACGACAGGAGTGAAGGAAAACACACATGTTCAGTCATAGTTCAATACTCAGACCAGCATACATCATACATGATACATGTCTTCACTGTCTAATCTCTCCTGTCTTTCTCTCCGTCTGAGCCTCTTAAATCTGTCTTTAGCCACATCTAACTGTCTATCTTTCATTAGATAACCCTTATTTCAGTTCCAAACACGTAACCACTGCGATAGCACATTCTCCTAAAGTGAGACACTTAAACAACCCCAGACTTCTTCAGATCATGTGGTGTAGAGGTGAAATGGCACAAATGAGACATGCAGCAGAGGAGCAGAAAGAACTGCGGCGGCATAAACAGAAGAACTGTAAAGTCCACCGGTATTTGTGCGATTTAGTTTCCATATCCATAAAAAGTTGTGAGGCATCTTGAGTTCATATTAGTTCACAGACTGACCCTTTACACAATACTTCACACTCAAAAGGTCTTGGCAGAAGGAAGCGACAAGACAAATTCATAGACACAACACACATGGCCTACTGTACACTTAAACATGTGCCCTGCCATACTGAACTAGCACATACTGTGAGCAGCTGCAGTCTCCCAATGCCTTCAATCTGAATGTGAAGGTCATGCCTTCAGCTACTTAATGCTCGTCTCACTGATATACTACTGCCAGTTGAGATGATTACTTTAACCCTGAATCACAGATCTTTATTGTGACAGTAAGAAAATCTTTGCTTAATTCTAGTCGCAAATGATTGAGGCTGCAGCCCTGATATTGATTTCATGTTGAACAAACTTTTGTTTCATAGACATGTCTAGTATTTATTTTGCTATATTATAGCGTACCGGATACAAACCATCAACTTCTAACGTTGCGGAACCGAATCAGCCCCTCAAAAACCTACAATTGTTCCTAAATATAATAAAAAATGGGTAATATAAGCTACTAGATACGAACTGATAATGTTGTGTCAGTCGCTGTAATATCCACGGTGTGAGGCGATAAGTATTACATTATTGTTATTGGCTCATATCCATATACCAATAACGGACTGGACCTGAATTAGTGACAGGATTTGTCCCAGTGAGGAGTCGGCTGTCTGCCAAACACACCTGACACTACTGCCAAATGACCTCTGACCCTTTCTAGCACTCACTGCAGAGCATATACACACACTCACACACACTCACACACACACAGAGAAGGAGAAGAAGAACAGAAAAAGTACAGAACCCTAAATCAGGGTGGGTCTCAATGGTTTGGTTCCCAGTAGTTATCAGTGGTGACTTAATGGTTGTGTGTCATTGCGTGTATATACACATATGTGCAAGAGTGTGTGTGTATATTGTAACTTATTAATCAGTGGTATCTGTTTTACATAATGAAGACAAACTAAGCTCATAATAGTATCCAGCTGTAAAAACACTGGATCCATGCTGATGCTTATTTATCACAGTCCAACTGCTGCCAAGACACACAGCGAAGAGCCCAAAACACATACGTTCAAAGGGCAGCTGCATTCACATGATTCACTTTTTACTTGGTGGCAAGTTATTTTTTTTTTCCCCAAAGACTACACAAAATATTTAGATGTTATTATTGGTTAGAGTTCTTCTCTATCATCTATGTTTGGCCTCAAGTTTAATCTACTCTTACGTGTTTTTTTTGGATTTTTTTTTTTTTTTTTAATCTCACCAGCAGAACAAAAAGTTGCAGTCAAAAAAAAAAAGTCAGTTTAGAAAAATAACATAACATTCATAATTTCAATGGGTCTTATCTCTTGAACACATAGCTGTCCTATTCCAGGTTATTTAACTAGTTGCCCACACAAAAAACAAAACAAAAGTAAACTTCAAATTTACTACTGAAAAAAATCAGTTTCACTTGTATGCTACCGATTGTAATAAATGTAAAATACAGACTTGTGTTTCACTTCCCATGCTTAGTTTAGCTAATCTAGGCTAATAGTTACCCATTTTAAATTATCTCTATCAGCTAACTGAGTTATTTTAGTGCAAGTGAAGGACTGACTTATCATTCAGAGATTCAGTAATACTGAATAAGCCCTTAACAGCATCAAAGACATTAATAACACAGATTTAGTATTCCTCTACTGTTAATCTGTATTAAAACAAATTCTGACAAAACTGCAAATCTTTAGAATAGAAATTCGTTGTCTTCTGTTTTGTAATCTGGTACGTTTACATAGAATACAGGGAACATTAAAGGGGTTGTGACTCTCTCTGGAGAAATACACTTTGCATCTACAGGCAGCGTTCAATTAAAGACATTAAAGCCCTTTCTGCAGGCAAGGGATAGGTAACAATTACACAAACCTTTATGTACACACACACACATACACACACACACACACACACACACACACACACACACACACACACATACACACATACATACATACAGACCTATGCACATTGGGAGGGGATTTAGAGAGAGTCTGACATCAATAAACCCAATTCAAACCTTCAGCTTAGATTCCAGCACAAAAACACTCAGGACTATACCGAGAGCATGTTCTATATTAATCATTATAAAAATGTGTATACACAGTGTATACAAAACACCCACACAGTATATGTTAGTATGTTAAGATCTTCCTCCCGCTCTTGCAGACTTGCACACACCCCACATACACACACACACACACACACACACACACAGAACAAATGTAATCCCTGCCTGTTGTCTGTCCAGTAATGTATTCGGCTGCACACCTCCAGTATTGACCAAGCACACACTGTGTCTGGCATCTCCTTAAAGGTGCAAACATCTCAAAATGTCCCTGGAGATGACCAGCTGGACCCAAGGAAATGCTCACAATTATGATTAGAATATAGACTTATAATGTACGATAGAGTACAGCAACAACATATCACTAAGAATATAACTACAGTCATGATGCAATAGAAACAAAAAGAAAAAGAAGTGATGCAGGTTGCTGAGGCTCTTGCAACACTGACTATTTAATATGCATATAAAACACCGGTTTTTCCACAAATAAAGTTCAATTATCTCATTAAAATCCTTAAAATGCATAGATTCCTTCTCCCTTGTTAAAGATTTCAGAATCTATGAATATGCAAATATATATATATTTTTTTATTTTAAATGTTTACCTGCTAAACACAAGTTGTTTCATACTTCCAGTTTCCAAGTTTCCATTTCCACTCTTGTGTAAGTTTAATATTGCATCAGCGTTGGCTAGTAAACTAGTTGTGATTTCACACATTATGCTCACAGGTACGGGCCTTGAACGCAGAGAAACTTATTCTCCTTCAGCAGATGAATGCGAAAGCAGAAAAGTGAAGTGAAGCTCAAACATTCAACTGAAGTAACAAGAAGACATTTTTTAGTGAAGGTGGCCTTTAAATTCAAATGTTAGTGGCTCTGAAAACGTGTATTAAGAAAATAGTGAAAGGAAGTGTTTTGGAAAATACCCTCATTCGCTTTCATTCAAAGTGATGATGAAACAGCTAACTTGGCTCTGTCCAACATTCAGAAATCTGCCAACTGGCACCTCTAAAACTTAATTAACGTGCTTTATCTCATTTGTTTAATCCATACACTTCAACTATTTCTAGATAAACTGTTTATCCATCTGGCCATCTCATCCACTGGTTGTCTGGTAAACTCTCTTATTGTATTTCCATCCTCCCGTTTCCATTCAGATTTTCCATTTGCCAGTAACCTAGGTGAAAACATTGTAAATTAAAAAAAAAAAAAAAAAAAAAAACTTAAAATATCACCACAAAATATGTTTGGCTGAGCTGGTAAATAGATTTATTGATAAAAAATGAAATACGACAAATGCAATAGAAACTTGAATAAACCATGATGATGTCAAACTAAACAAAACCTGACATTTATATTTCACATATATATTTCCCCTTGCACGCACTCATCATAAGATCCAGCACCTCTTTCCTTTCCTTCTTTTCATTATTCAATTGCAGCAGTTAATTAGAAACCAGTGAACCGCATGTTGCAGCTGCCAATTAGGGAGCAGCTCATGCGTGAATGAGGGAACAGTGTGGTGCGGTCAGATGAAGAAGTAGCACCTCAGAGGGGAGAGAGGAAGAAAAAAAAAAAAAAGGGACCAAACAGCGGTTAGATAAGGGCCCGACCAAAAGTTATGCAACACTCATCGATTGAGGAGCGTAAACATACAACAGAAGCCACTTAGCATGGCTGAAGTTTGTGTTCTGCCGTCTCGCCGTCCCCGTCTGGGGAACGCTGTCTCCTCTCCAGATACCCCTAATGATTTAGGGAGTAAATGATCCGCGATGGAGTGGATTTACATGGTTGCTCCTGTCTGATGCATCTGCTGCACAGTGGTTACAAAAAAGGCTACCGTCACTTTCATTAGTGACCTCGCTAAATTCACTTCAAATGTCAAAACCTCCAGCATATGTTCCAGGAGGTCCCGTAACATAATGTGGCCTTTACAATCTAACTGATCTTGAACGGACCCCGGTTGTTGTCAGAGTGTTATTCCACATAATGGGTCAACCACCGCAGTGTCTTCCATTCATCCAGTATTGTGGCGTAATTCACTCTGAGATGTTACTAATTATTTATATCAGATCTGAAAGACATTTGACACAAAAGAGCCTTAAAATGTTTTTTTTTTCATCCAGAAAGCACACAAAACATTAAGTGGAAAGTGTTGCTGACTTTACCACTCTGGAAAATTTGAGAGATCTACAGACACAACTGACAACCAGAAGCCTGACCTAGTCTGGGAAAAACTATGCTTACATCCCAGCAGAGGAATGCTATGATTACACAATTTCAGGTCAGCGCCGAGGAAATTATGAAGCAGAATATGATTGATGTATTATGCTTTTTTCTGTCTAATTGAAGGGACATTACTTTATGTTTTTTACATTATTATTATTTCTTGTTTAGTGCTGTGGACACTGTTTCTTAGATGATAGGGAATCCACCCTTGAATGAAATCCACCTTTAAGCATTAAAATGGACACCTACTCAACCTGGAACTTCCTGGAATCTCCAGAGTCTTCTGCCAGATGGACATACATGCACAAAACACACACACACACACACACACACACACACACACACACACATGCACGCACGCACACGCGTAAGATGGAAAAATAGAGGGTGCACCGGGTCATAGATGTGTTCCACATACATAATAAAACATTACAGATGTCATCTCATCTGCTCTCCCCTTCTCCTATTTCTTTCTCTCATCACACACACACACACACACACACACACACACACACACACACACACACACACACACACTTCTTCAGATTACATTAACAGAACAATTGTTGGGCGTTTGAGCAATACTTTGAATAGCGATGGGATGTTATCGATGACATTGTTTATGCAAGATTTTGAAGCATTCCTGGAGATGTCCAGCCTGGACAATATAAACACCATGATGTCAAACATCACAAGCAGCTGTGTTAAGAGTTATCACAGGAACAGCAGTACAGAAGCACTACGCTGTACAAAACACTGTCTCACACTGACTCTTGATCTTTAAGCTGTTTTGCAGCTTGCTTGTTTTTACTGCTTTCATCATATAATTGTTAATCTTTTATAGTGTAGCATTGTATTTTTTATTTTTTTATTTTTTTTACTTTGTATTGCTTGTTTAGAAAATATGACATATTCTATATTTGTGCATTTGAATGCGTTTCAAAAAAGGCCAGCACGTGTTGTTCAGATTTGAGGCTTCATTCTTTATGCTGTTAATAGTGTTCAGTAGCCCGTACATGCTTTAACTGTAAATGCAAATGTGTATATGCACGTTCAAACACATGCACACACACACACAAACACACACACACACACACAAACATGCACATGGCAGCCAAGTTCCAAGTAAGGGTCTCAGGGTTATTGGAATGTCATTTCACTGTTTTTGGAGGAGGATCAGATTTCCAATTCCTCTTGACCTTGCTCCTCTCTGACTACCCTCAGGCTCCGCAGAATATGAACAGGGTCGCCATGGTAAAGCAGGCCCCGCCAAAAGGCTAATCTGCCGGAGGCATCCTAGAGGCAGAGTTGATCTGATCTATGCGAAGCCAAAAATACAATAAACAGCACGTCATACTGTGATTAGTTTTATGTCTGTCACCATAAAATAACAGTGAGGGTTTGGAACATTTTGTCACACGCTGGAACATTTTCAGCAACAGCCAGAGAGCGTGTGTCGCTTCATTTGAGGTTTGGGTGAGAGAAAAGTGAGAGATGAGTTTGTGGTAAATGGAGAGTCTCTCACCTTCATGTTTTGTGTGAAATAGTCTCAGTTTTTCAGCAGCCTCTCATAGCACCTCCATTCACACATTGACCCTTTTTTTCAAACTACTGTTGACAACCACATAACCCTGTAATAGAGGGTGTCAGGAGCAATCTGGAGACATTGCTCTCTGGGATGCTTCCCTTAGATACATGTCCGATCCGTCCTGCTCAGGAAATACACTCTGTTTTATAAAGCTAGGCAAGAACTTGCTGTCACTGTTGTTCTTGTTCCAGCATTCAGTTTTTTTTTTTTATTCCTTTCTTTTTTAGGTCTTTTTTAGGTTTCAGTACACTGTCAATGGATGTATTCCTGAGCTTAGTGCAAAGAAGAGGAAAGACAGAGAGAGATGGACAAACACACAGAGACATAAAAATTTAATATCAACAGGTTTTAAAGTCCTGGAAGAGACAGAGAGAACAAATAATACAGCTTGAGTGCTGCTATCTATATTTCCGTTTGAAATGTGTAGTTACTTTTATGTATACTAGTAAAGTTTTTACAGCCGATTTTAAGCATACATTTAATCTGCATGATGGAACGAAAACAATTACGAGACTCTAAAGTCTTGCCAAGATCCTGGAGTAAGTTGATTTGAAGTCTTCTTCCATGAACAAGACGTTTATGCTATAGGGCTGCACTGAAACTGTGGTACTTAATGTGATGAATAACTGGCTTTTAGCAGCTGATGTAGGTCATTCATCAGTTCTAGTTCACCTTGACATCTGATACCAGTGATCACTCTAACTTTATTGACCCTCATGAGCACTGGTAGGACTGCATTAAAGTAGTTCGTATTTGTATGTATAAGACCAAGATGCTCAGTGGTGTCACTTCTTGGACCTATTTGGTCATGCATATATATATATATATATATATATATGAGTTACATTTAAGCCATTTGTTGCATAAACACAATATGCTGATGATATCCAGTTGTACCTGTCCATGATTTGCGCTCCAGTTCCAGTTAATGAAATCCTAATGCCATGACATGCAATGATATTTTTGACTACTGTACTTGAATGCAACATTTTTGGGGAGGATTTCCCCTTCGAAAATGACATTGTCCCTGTGCACAAAGTGCAAGAAATGAATTTCTAAATGTTTGGTGTGGAGCCCTGAAGTCAACCCCATCCAACACCCTTAGGATGAACTGCCTTATTACTTCTCAACAGCGTTTGACGTCATCAATGCTTTTGTGGCTGACTTTGCGTAAACTGCTGAAGCCAAGTTCTAAAATCTTGTGGAAAGCCTTCATCGTTAAAGCAGCAGATTAATGCTGAGGGACTTACTCGTACGTGTATAAAAAATATTATTGGGGGAAAATTTGGGCAGATTCATGGAGATTCATATGTTTTTCATTTCCTTAAAAAATACTTCTGTCTTCACCTCTTATGTTTTGGTGGGCACAGAAACTTTTTTTTTTTTTCCTAATTCTTCAGCAATTGTCGTGTAAAAAATATGTTCACAGTATATACTGTAGAGCTGATCCCTGGAGGGTTGGACTCTCTCACAGCAGATCCGATCTTACCACACCCCTTGTCTTACAGGTGAGTGAGATATAGCCCCACATTCCTTTAATCACCATTCCTCAACATGAAAGATCCTTACCTGGGACTATTTTATTGCTAAGAATCCATACTGCTCCCTGTACCTGGAGCATATCCCCCGGCTTGTAAGAAATGCATTAAGCCTAGGGTACACTTGAGGATTTGCAAATGTCAAGAACCTGGGAGACCACAGACATATCGGATTAACGGATTTTTAATTGTATGAACGCACACATCAGACGCTTCAGTCATGATGGCAAGACCACACACAACTAACTATACTAAATATACATAATATATACTTTTTTTTTTTTGCAGCGGGAGCTGGTGGACATTAGGAAATAAAGTTTTATTGCTTCAAACAGGGCAAGTGCAAGCTTGTTGCTCGCTGGTTGGTGATGATTCCCACTCACTCACTGGCTATCGCTGGTTTTTGCTCAGTATGTCATTACTGTTCCTTTCACACTACATGATTTTTAGGTCATAAATATCTCACTCTTTTTTTTTTTAAATATCAAACATTAGGATTCAAAATCAGTCAATCAGTCAGTAACATAAAGATCATGTCTGTAAACTCCTCACGCTATAGGATCATTTGGGCAGATCAGACCAGCCTCAAATCGGCAAAACACCCCTGCGAGTGTCGGGAGAGGCGAATCAGACCCAAAATCTATCCTCTAGTGTGGGGCCAGTCCATGTCAATGTAAAATCCTATCTTGGCTTCTTTGTTTCCCAGCAGGATTATTTAGAAACTGTAATATAGGTAATAGGAGCATGAAGGGCACTGACACAGAGGGAGTCAGTGGTGACCGAGTGTTAAATGACTGTCTCTCTCTGTCTCTCTCTTTCTTTTGTTTGTCTTTCCTTAAAAGACTCTGATAATACACAGCAACTTATCTGTGTCTGTCCTGTCTGCACAAGCTACTAAGAGCTGCCCAACAATTAGTGCATCCAATATTCTGGTTGTTTGTGTGTGTGTGTGTGTGTGTGTGTGTGTCACGGTTGGTAAGAATATACCCACATGTGAAGCCGGATGCACCAGCTCTTCTGAAGCCATTCAACCATTTTTACAAATTGGAGTAACTTAATTAAAACCACCACAGCTTGAGGCTTGAAGCCAACAAGGAAGAACCTTAAAATGCAATACCAAAGACAGCCACTAGATGCTGGCTCCAACTGACTCCTATTCGAAAACCATAAACTTCTTTCGTTCATCATTTTCAAAATCAAAAACATGATTTTTAGACGTTATGCTACACATCTTATGATGCTTTTGATTGGACATATATTTTCTACTACTTACTTATTTATACATTAGGATCTGAGACTTTACTAGCTAAGAAATGTCTTAATTTAGTAAATCACTTTTGATAAATCTGAAACTTTCTAGGAACTAAAACATATATACATATACGCAAATATACACACATCTTCCTCATCCACATCTTAGCCTCATGTGGCATGGCAGTGAATTAAAGACGGTAGCAGTTAAGTCAGTTTCCCCCCCTTTAATTAATAACTATCTCTGTTATTATCAAAGCCATCTTTACCAGGGAGGAGAGAGGAAGTCCTCCCTCTATACCTCATAAAAAAACAGAGAGGGTGGCGAAAGAGAAGTTTACCATCCACACGGCACAGGAGTCAAATATAGAACATGTGAAGTGTAATAGCAGATGGCCAACATGTTTTGCTGCCACGTTGCTTTTTCTGACGCTAATACATATGATGAAGGGATACATGCATCTGTTGCCAGTTTATGGTATCAGGAGCAGAGAGTACACATATCTTTCATTACGTGTGCGTGTTTCCAGCATGTTCCCGCATGTGCCGTGTTTCTCTACATGTGTTGCACTGAGCTTCCTGTGTGTTTGCATGTATGTGTGGCGTTATATCGGGATTCGGGTCTAATAACAACCTCGATACTGTTCTCACAGAGGCCTCTGAAGTTGCCTCCACTCCATCAAGTCAGTGTGTGGTTGCCCAGCAACCAAGGGTCCGGTGTTCCCAAGCAGCGCTGTTTGTTCCCTACGAATGATCCGCCAGAGAGAGAGGGAAGATGGGCGGAGGTGAGGATGAGAGAAGGAAAGACACAAATTGGTAAATGGAAGACGCAGCCTCAAGGGGCCCCGAATCAATGCCTGAGCAAACAAGCTCTGTCTGTCTCTCTCAGACGCCATCTTTCTCTCAGTTGGATAGTTCTTCTGCTTCACTGTCTCGTCTCGCTCTCTCTGACCCTCTTTCTTTCAGATAGTCTTAGTTTAGTTCAATTTAGATTATTGTTCATTTTCTTTTAAAATACTCTTAATTTCTCCTACATTATTCAGCTTTCCATTTCACCCCGCAGGCTATTTTCTTTCTTCTTTCACACTTTTCCGTTCTTGTGCCGTAAATAAAGATTGTGCCTCGCGAAAAATAAAATCTACTTTTTCTTTTCCATCTCTATACTGACTGATTAAAGGCTATAAACTGAAATTTTAGTGATCAGAGTTTCCGTACTTCCAAAAGACACTCCCTGCTATTAGATTATGACTTACTGATTGTGTTTCCATGCTGCGGGGGAAAGTGCAATCCCTTCCTCATTTTGTTCGGATGGTTTTGTTAGATTTAGAGCTTGAAGGATCTACTGTGTACAGTAGAAGATTGGTTCCATGAGAGATGAGAGATCAACATAAAGGAAAAGTATTACTGGATATAGGACATTTACCATCTAGTACTGTGTACACTGTAAGACCACTTTACATATTTCCTAGTCCCTGAGTGGCTCTACAATCCACACCAGAGCACAAAAATGAAATGGCTTCATGAGCAATATTCCCCATACAATATCCAATGTGAGAAATAAAGATTTTCACAAGGCTACCAAAATAACTGCGGTTTGACCAAATCATTCCACAGGCCAGGCTTTGACAGCAACAATCAAAACAGATGCATACACTGTGAGGGATTATGTGGAAAATGTGAAAAAACAAAAAACACTGAGCCTTGTTTTTCATTTCGAGGTCTGCTGGAAGCTTTATGACATCAGCGCGCGTCTTCACCGCTTTGTTATCTATCATTTTTTGGTTAATGTTATGAAAGTATCGTGTTAAACTTTAAGCACTTCAGGATAGGAAGTTAATAGATCTTGTTACGCACAGGTTCAGACAAAATCAATTTGTTAAAAGTTGGTCCCAATAGAGTTCAGGTTCAAAGCAAACACTGAGTGCACACTGAGGCGTGAGAGTGTACCTGGCCTTTCTGCCAAGTTCGCCTTACATCAGTGCTGAGACCTTACCAGCTAGAGACCAGAACACACACACACACACACATATACACACACATACACACGGAGCTCAATGAAGGACACAATGTACTCTGCACCATCTCTTGTTCTTTCCCTCCTTTTTCACCCTTTCCCCTTTCCTTAACCTAATTATATCTGTCCTTATCCTTCTTTCTCCTCCCTTGCACTGCAGTGTTGGCGTTCTCATCGCCACTAATGACACGGTGTGATCTCCACAGCGTCCCCAGCCAGCGAGCTGGGGTCACATATGTTCTATATCATCTCCTGAACACTTCCATATGGAAGTATGCCACCCCATGCCAAGAACCTGACACAAACACAGCGCCTCTGCAGGAAGACGGAGAGGGACCCTAAGATGGACAGACTGACTGACAGAAATAGTTGGGGAAAAGACAAGAGAAGGACCAAATCAAGAAAAAACGGAGACAAAAAGATGGACGGAGAGAAAAAGGGAATGAGTGAAGATAAACTGAAGAGTGCAGAGAGGGAGAAAGAGAGAGAGATGAGAAAGGAACAGCCAATTAAAACCAAAACAGGGAGAGTGTGAGTATGATGGAAAAATACACATACCACGTCTCTTTTTTTCCCCTGTCTGGCTGTTGATTTAGGCAGACAGTTGCAGTCATAAACAGGAAAGCCCAAAACGATGAAGCACCACACTGTTGCTACTGCTCTCCCCTCCCTGCTTTTAAAGCTAGTTTTTTTTTTGTTTGTTCTTTTTTTTTTGGCAACCCTGGCCTTATTTCAATATGTTGCATACCCCTCACTGATAGCTTATAGATGTTCAACTGTGATTCAGCTTCTTTTTGCTGTGCTTGAACCTAGTCCAGAGGAATTACTTTGATTTCTTAAAAAAACATGATGAATCTACTGTGAAAAAATGGGAAGTACAGTCTGACATTTCTATTCACATGTTTTCTATTTTCTATTTGCCCATAAAAAACCCTTTGTTAATACAAAATTATTGATTAGTGAAGTTTTAAGCCCAGTGAGCTGAGTGAAACTAAAACATCATACATGGTGTTAAACACTATTCTAATAGGTTCAGGGGTTTAGATAGGGTGAATCGGTCCTGGAAGGTAATTGGTGTATACATTCTTCCCTTACAAGGAACACTGACTATAATGCTTCTGTATTATATGCAGCACTATTATATAACATACAGAAACACATACACACACACACACACACTCTTGCGCTAACAAAGCCCCAATCACTTGCTGCGACCCTGAGTTAAAGACAAATGAAGGAAGGACAGGAGAAGGAAGGAGACAAACAAGTTGGTTGCCATGCAGATGTGTGTGGAGGTTGTGAGAACGCGCCTCTGCCACTAATCAGCCCATCACCCAGACAACATCAAGTCTGTTAACATTACAACTTACACCAACGGCGGAGAGGAGATGAGACTTTCATGCTGGAAGAGAGGCAAACAAATCAATCCGCACGCAGCATTAATACACAAAAATATTAACAGCTTTCACAAGTTTGAAGTCTGATGACTGTCTGAATGACTAACGTAGATCCGCGCGTGAAAAGTGTCGACCTGTGAGTGCACATTGAAATGCACACATAGTGTGGGGTAAAATGAACAGTGTGAGTGTGTTTTAATGTGTAAATGTGATTCGGAGCACACTATCATTGCAACAGCCTGAGCTAGCTTCTCCTCCAGGGGTGACATATGGTAAGGAGTGCTATAGGGGGCAGAACAGCTTGTTCATACATGAGTGTGTTACTGGAATCATGTCCTTCAGTGCAGTGTGTAACATATAGACATGCAGAGGGGGTACACACATCCAAATATAGACTCATATCCAAATAATATGAAAGCTCAGGCTGGCATTAGACACAATGGCACACTGAGCAGGTCCATACAAGTACATACACACACACCCTTCTTAGTTAGGTAGTGATATTAAGATTATACCATACAAATAGATGCATACTGTTGTATTTCTACAAGACACCTTTGAAGATACGTTGTGGTGGTATTTTAAAGCTACTTACTTGTTTTGGACACTTGGGGGCAAGCTGAAAACACAATCAACAGTTTTACACACCCAGCAGACCCTGCAATAAGCAACATCCATTTCAAATCATGCTTTTTGGTCTCCACCAAAAAGGGGCTTGTTACAGGAGCTTCTTAGAGTACTGATTCCTGTTTTGATGCAGTAACTAATGACTTGTAATGGGATTTTGAAAGTCTGATACCCACACGTCTGTGAGGGAGTAGTAGACAGGAGATGTGATCCTCCCTGCGCTCCACGAGATGAAAACAGCAGTGGCAGAATGCTAAAAGTAAGATATTGTGTTCCCATTATCCTCTGATAAAGTGACGATGCACCGTGTGAAAAAATTCAAATATAGAATCTGCGTCCTTCATATGTTATGACCTTTTCAATTCTAAACATTGTGCAGATAACAATTGTGTGCTTTGCAGTGAGAGTGCCGTCAGGACAGTCTGGTCTCCTAATAAGTGACCATATTGGAGTATGTCTGTGTTTGCATTTGTGTCTTGTTTGTGAGGCAGCCAAACACGTGCACGCACGCACACACACACACACACACACACACACACACACACACACACACACATAATAGAACAAACATACAAACACAGATGTACCAAACTCACAACAGACGATCACACAAACAGCATCATGTGTCATATTTAGACTCATATAATTATAAAAAATATACATTTCTCCATAACACGTGTGTAAGCTGCACCCGGTTAGTGTGAAAAGCACAAACAAGACAAGACGAGAGTGGGTGTTGGAAGATGAGATTGGCTGATGATAGTAGCTCAGTGGACATATGATCCGAGGAACTCTCATTTGCAAACATACCTGTCCTTGAATTCTCTGTTCCTTCACCATAGGTTTCCATGGAAACCAGGGAAACCAGGGAGGTTGTGAGTGTGTGTGTGCATGAGAGAGAGAGGATGAGAGAGTTTGCAGGTAAGAAAGTGCTTGCACCTTACAGAGTTCACTTCATTTTAACACCTGGTTGTTCCCATTAAAAAATTGAGCACAGACTGATTTTTCAGTGAAGTTGAAGGGGGCGGCTGGAACTGTAACAGTGAAACAAATCCAGTTGAAATGGATAAGGAGACATATAGATATGCAGTGGTTAAATACAGTTTTACAGTAAACCCTTCTGGGTAAGACCGCATGTGAACCAAGTTTGTCCTTGAAACCAAAGTCAAAGATCAAGCACATAAGCACTGGGCTCATCCTGAGGCGGCAGCCCTCATCAGCCACAGCAATACCAATGATGTATTTACAAGCGACAGACAGAGAGGTCGCACTTTAATTTTTAATGGAAGAGCTGTTTGAAATTTTGAACAAGCCCAAATTGATTCATGATTTTTTAATGGGGCCTGGATGCTTCCAGAGTCACCGATTGTTTCTTCCACGATGAGCAAACATCCACAGCAGGGGGAAAGAAAAAAGGGTAGCCATGACTCAGACAAATTTCCACTGTTAAAGAAGTTAGCTCGCACCCTGTCCAGTCACTCTTGATGTTATTGCATGTTATTGATGACACTGACTAAAACACCACACAACTTTCTGGGGAGTTTCTCCGTGCTCATTTAAAGCTGTCTACCTTCAACATGTCTAGACTTAGCTTTGGACCTGAAGTGTCAAACTAAAATATAGTAAAAACAGACTTTGAGGTCCAATCACAGGAAACATTTTGGGAAATTGGAAAATCTTGTTTTATTTCTCTCCAAGAGTGAGCTCAGTAGCTCGATATCGCACACGTTTATGAGGTAAATATGGAATTAGAGTCATGAAGAAATAGGTCAAGCTTTTAAAAAAAATAGAAAAGGAGAAAACAGCGAGCTTGGTTCTGTCCAAAGATCAAAACTACAGCCGCCAGCACCTTCTGTGTGTGTTGAATTTCTAGGCAACAATCGGATGATCTCCCTTAAAACAATAAAAGCTGTTTTCTCGTTGGCTAATTTGTCTCTCACGCACAAACATGCAGCTCAAAACTTGTTTTCATTTTCCTTCTGCTTTTGGTTTGGTTTCTTTAAAAAAAATAAAATAAATGATTGAGCAGAACATAAAACTGAAAATATGAATGTCATTAAAAACAGAATTGTGGGGCATGTATTAACATTTGACATTGTTAATAGTTAAAAACAGATTGAGTCTTTACTCTCTACTTTAAATCATTGTGGTTATAATATAACACGATATTAAAATAGAATATACTTCTAAAATAACTACGAAGCGTAGGCATAAATATTAGCCTACCAACAAAGAATTCATTATTACACATATAACTAATGGAAAACCGATTGATTGACTATTTATTGCCTTATGAAAGACCTCTTCCCACAGATTTTTCACTCGTCTCGAGATGCGTTCACTTACCCCGTTTATCCGATAAACATGTTGCAGTTAAGCTACATGGAAGAAGTGAGAGAGAGAGAGAGAGAGACCTCCTTTGCTTACAGTTCATATGCTACACAGAGCTAAGCAATTAGCACCTCCCGACTCAAGCTACGCGATGACCAAAATGTTGATCAATACGAAGACTGTGTATGTCACGAATCTACATGAAATAAGTCACAGTGACAGACGCCACGTGTGTCTGTGTCTGCGTGTGTTGAAGAAGGGGAAGGTTTCTCGCCAGTGAAGCCGTTCAACAGACTGTGTGTCCAGGATGCGCATGCTTGTGAGCAGAAGGAAACTTTCAAAACAAGTCCTTCTGGTTTGTGTCCCACAATACAGAGTTCCTGCTGTTCTCCAAATGCTCTGTTTATGTTGATGCAAAACTCTTCATTATTCCGTCCGAAATGATATTTAACGTTTAAACATCAAAGGGCCACAATCATTACTAAGTAAAACCTTCAGTCTGTTCGTATTTTATCTCAGAATAGGATAATAGAAACACATTTAGTACAAGTGAAATTTGTAAATATCTGTCCATCTGAATCAGTGATTTAAGATTATTTCCAGCAGTCAAAACTCGGAGCAGCATGACGTTCAGATGTTCAGCAGAGGCAGTCAGGTTGCATCATTTCATGGCCCTAGTTTGCCTCGTAAACTGACGATTTGCTTGTTGAAAAACTGTCACCTGTGCAAGACTTCAGGATTCAAAACGTAGCCTCGCTCCATCCAGCAGTAATAAATCATGAGCAGGGGAAATTCAGGTTGCAGCGATTGCTTCGTGCAAGAGGTTCAGGTGTCCATCCTATCCCTCCCCCTCCCCTGCATGCACTTAATTTATATTACAGGTGTAAAGCAGCCTCTGCTCAGCTAAAGGTCTCCCTCCAAAACCCTCAGGGCCACGGCTCGCCCCGGCACGCAATAATTTATGAACAAAGTTGCCAGGCTTTACGAGACAGGAGTGCCAAGTTTGTGATACCTTTATCTATTCTGGACATGGACTCTGACTGTCTAAAATATAGATCAAAGATTGTGGGCTGGGTATAGATTAACTGTAGTGTGGAAAAACACGGAATAATTTACAAAAAAAACCAACATAATTCCACTATAAATCAGTTTAACAACCATGCACATCTGTTCTTGTGTTAAAAACACCTTTAAGAGACAGAACAATGGTTCCATGATAATATGACATTTAGGAGATGTTACCTACTTTAAAAATGTCAACCTGAAGAAGACATCAAGCCTGCAGGATGATCATTAGACCAGCGAGGAGCTATTGATCATCTATCTGTACAGTGCGAGGCTGAGATCTCTCGTCTCTGTCTCTCAATGTCACACTAACCCTCCTCCATCCCTGGTGCTTTTTGTCTCCTCTCATTCTCCCTCTCTCTCTCTCTGAGTCTCCCCATCGCTCTCAGTCGTGCTATCTGTCCACATGACTCTCTTTCTCTGCACCTGTAGTGCATGTGAAGAAAAGCCACATGAGAGAACCTGGTGCACCATATGATGGGAGCGGAGGCCACACACACACACATCGTTCAGCCCTGGCAGATATTTGTTCTCTTTCCGTAGAGGAGGGCAACACTATTAGACTGCTTAGTGTCATCCATCATCCTCTGTATCGCTCAGTAGTATCTCTCTGTCAATTTTTTGGAGGTCGGAGCCATCTCAGTGTTCCCTGGCATTTCTGGAAGGAAAAGCCTGCCATTTCTGCAAGAACAGGCGTGGGGGGGTCAAACTAATAGACTGGTTTCTGACAACTAACACTCGGGTGTCGCCAGGCGCAGGTTAAAGAGATGGCGGGGTGGCGAGTACAGGTGGCCTCCAGTGGTTGTGTAACAGGAGGAGGTAGTTCAAAAGGCTCCTGCTGCTTACACAACAGACATGTACCACCTCTCTGCTGTCTGTCACTGTGCTACACACACTAGCAGTGCTGGGGTTGTGCTGTCCTCTTTACCACCTATGATGGATCATACAGAAGGTGTGGTTTAGGTTAAAAAGTATGCAAAAAGAGACAAGCTGCTCATTAAGAGCTGAAGTAACATCTGACACAGGGGACTGTAGTGGGGAATTTAAGATGACTGGCATTAATTCACAAGGAAGTTAATACAGCCATTAAGTGTCCATCTGTGTGTCTGCTGGGTTTCAAAGAATTACAAATATGTGTGTGTGTGTGTGCGCAGACACACACACACACAGCTGTGTTACACTTGCCATGAATGCAATTAACACATGAAAGACAAAACAGGTTGATGGATGCGCTAAAGTCTGAATCAAGACACTGTAGGATAACAAACAAAAGGAGAATGAAGTCAGAACCGCTCATCGATACAAGCAGTCGAAGCCCCTAACCCGGTATCATAACAACAGAGCCGTCATGTGATCTCTGCCACAGGATACAAAGGCACTTTTCCCAGAATTCTCAGGGGCTCACACGCCAGCTGCATCATTATCTCTTCTCACCTCAGCTCTTTCCCTCCTTCCGTCTCTCACAATAGCTCCCTTTCTCAGCAAATTATTTGTCAATCCCCTCTTGACAAAATTGGTTTAACACATTGATGACGCCCTTCTTTCAACCCGAGCGATAATAGAATACAGTGCAACAACAATAGTCAACTAACCTGCCCGTACCTCAGACCTGGAGTGGAGAGAGGCCAAACACAACCTGCACGCGTGTTATTTGAACGATCACGACACACAGAACAATAAGCAAAACAGTGATTAAATTTGTTGATGATCTGGTCCTGTATTTGGAGCAGAAGACAGGAGTGTTTGTTGGCAGGCAGACATTCACTCAGTCAGTCACACACACTCGCCTTCAGGATTGCTGCAGGACATAATGAGCTGAGTGGGATAAGAAGTTGTACATGATAAAACAACAAAGGCTGCATAATGAAATGAAGAAATGAAAGCAGCGAGCAGCCACAGAGGCAGCTGTCAGGACCTCTGCGCTCTGCTCTGGTCAATAGAGATCGATATTCTGAAATGCCTTCCAACTAAAGTACACACACACACGCACACACACACACACACACACACACACACACACACACACACACTGTAGGCTGTAAGTCTCTATGAAACTCATCCAACTCATCTGTTTGTTTACTAGTCAAAACTGTCATTAAATTGTTGCCTTTCTTTGTTCCATATGCAGCTGCACACTAGAGCCCATGCAGTAAGTCTAGATTACTCTATTAGAGAGACAATATTCTCATTTTATAATAAAGATAAATTAAAACATTAAGACGATTTAGATGATTATTACTATATCTCAACTTCATCACTTCCATTTTTTTTCGTCTTGCTACATCTTGACAACTATATGATGGATTGCCGTGTAATTTTCTGCACATTCAAGGTCCGTCGAGGATGCGTTCCAACATCTGTGGAGATCAGTTGACTTTTCCTCTTACCTTTGTAGAAGGCCTTCGTATTCACTCAAAAACTTTGGAAAAAAGGCTAATAAGTGAAACTTGAGTTTAGAATATTTTATTCTTGTAACTCAGATATATTTTGTTTGTATTTCTGTTGGTGTTAAGAGTTGTTATTGACATTCATTTAATTTCCAATGATATGTACTGTTTATTGTTACAGTTGCTGTTTGTGTTGTTAGGTTTTTAGTTCTGCATTTTAGTTACAACCCTTTAAGGCAGATTCTGACCCACTGAAATAAATAAATGTCTACTTGTGACCCTTAATTACAAGTTATTACCTTAATGTGGTTCTCACCAAACAAACAAACAAACATATAAACAAACAAACAAACAAATCCTTCAGACTGTTTGCTTAAATGATTTTTACAGACTTGAAGACATAAAAGAATAAAACACTTCTTCTTACTGCTTAAAGGTGCAATATGTAAAACAACTAGTGTTGTTATGCTATGTTAGCGCCAGATCAATAGTGCATTATCAATGCTCTGTTAGCTAGCAAACTTGTACTTTTACAATATCAACTCAGTGCTAACATTAAGCTAACATTTGCTGGAATAAATCTAGCCTAGAACATTAAGTGCTACTTCTTCATCCTCTCATTATTGCTGTTGGAGGTGCAAAGTGGTACGAGACAGCACAGGCCAGGCTAGCTGGCTAGCATGCTAACTTCAGTAGATCTCTGCAACACAATACATAGACGTCTTTGACATAATGCCAAGCTGTTTTTTCTCTTTACATTTTGTTCACAGTTTAAATTGTAAATGTTTTAAACTAAAAATATCATATTGCACCTTTAAAGTGTATGTGTTTATGTTTGATATGCAAGATATTGTTTTTGTTGTGTTTTTTTTTATCGATATCTGCATTTGAGGTTGTGAGTTTTTGGACGGTCAGACAAGATGAGACGTATATCTCCATCTCACATCAGACTGTTTTTCTGCTGTCAAACCTCACTGACCTCTCCAGCACACTTTCAACACCAGCACGCAGTGTTTTGAAAACGTGTCAGTTGTAGTTCCAAACTATGCCGATAACATCCGCGCTCCACATGTGTGTGTGTATTTGACTGGCTCTGGGTTGAATTATTTTTCAGGCTTTACTGAATGAGCTGTCCGTATTCCTCCGTGTGAGACTGGAACATAAATCTTTGTTTACATGCAGAAGGGGACACAACACAGACAGCAGTCGCTTTTAGAAATCTGTGATTTCAGCATACGTACATACTGTCATGCCACTGTCTGCATTCTCCTGATGCAGCTGCAAAGCAACCACACCACAACAACATAAAACAGACTGACACTCAGACATGCACAAACACACAAAATATCCAGCATCATACATCATTAACAGCAGCCTGTTAGCAGAACATTGATATGTCGGGGCACAGATGAGGACCTTGTGATGAATGGAAGTTGTGTTTAACTTGGTTTGTATTTGGCGGAAGGTGTTCGGGGGTCTTCACTGTCTGAGCGAACGACACTCTGAACCTTTGAACCAGAAGCCTGGATTAACAACTGACCTGGGAACAGCAGAGTCTGGGAAACTAAAATTATGTAAGTGAACTGTGGAGGTTGCAGGAGACATGGGTTCCCTATCACATACACAGTTTTTATAGCTGAGCTTGTGTTCAGTCATCATGAAAAGCATCATGCACGCAAGCATACAAAAACATACACACACACACACAAACACAAATTCCATGATTGTGTCCCATAGCAGAATGAACAGAGAGAAAACAGTTTTTGAATGCTTTGGAAAGCCAACCAGTCATTACTGCAATTATCCCTATGGCGTCCACAGTATAATTAGCCCAAACAGGCAGCACTGTACCTATAAATACCAGAGACGAAACAACAAAAAGACAACCGCAGCCAGCAACCTCTCACATTAGACTTCAGCTCTTTGCCACAAGCTCTGACAGCAGCGGCATCAACTAGAACTGCGGCGGCGACGGCAGCAATCGGATGCTCACAATTAAACCTTCCTCGAGTTATTTATCACTACAAACGCAGCTACAGAGGAACGGTCGCTTTGTTGAGGTCATCTGTATCACCTCCGAGAGCTTCTCGTCCTTTTCTCTTTGCCTCCCTATTCCTTCTCCCTCTTCCCGTCTATGCTATCTTCTCATCCAACTCATGGTTTGGTCAGAGCGGTAAAACAAGGCTGGAGTTAAACAAAAACATGGTTATATTTCTGAAACCTCTGGTATTCAGGCCCAGTATCAGAGGAATCAAGGGCGTCACATCATAAACAACATGGGACCTACCAGAGCTGTAGCTGTAAAGCACAGGTGTTTATGCAGCCTGACGTGATAGTGGAAAAACAAGACTGTTTCTCAGCTGGGAATTCTTTATGTAGAGTCGGCGAGCCTTTCCAAGGTGGTTCATTGGCACATAGTATTTCCTACCCTTGTGTTTTTGCTAGTCTTGCTTAGTTAGAAAGGTATTATCATTAAAGAAACCTGAATAGTGTTTTCTAACCTATTGGCTGAATGGCTCCTATTGTTGGCCCAGCAGATGTTTCTTATTTTGGTCTCAATATAAAACATCCAGAAACACAACTTATTCATTTTTCTCCTCCATCTTTAATTTCCAACTCAACCAGTAGCTGTCAGCTTAGCAAGCGGCTTGGGTTAAAGTTCATATCATTTAAATATTGGGCACAGCGTAGCACATATAGGTGAGTGCACAGGAAAAACAAAGCACAATGATGTGTGTGTGTGTGTACAAAGTTGTTTTCAACAGTAATGTGAACGTGGCTACGGGGCTTTGCGCTGTAAGTCACAGACAGAATGATGCTGCTTCCATTGTCCATTGTTTTGCCATTTCCTTATTTTGCATTTTCTTTTCTTGTCTTTTCTTTCTTACAACACACCATCACGTCTACCACACTTCAGCCATCACAGTTGTCCCTGACACTGATTCAGTTTTGGACACACACACACACACAAGCAGGAGTCGTCACACTCTACTTCAGCCTTGCTGGAGCCTGTGACCCACGGAGGCGAGTGTACGGGCCCTGAGTGACAGACGAATGCTCCTTAGCTCTGAGAACAATTAGCACAGCTAGCACTGGTGACAGGAGAGAGAGAGAGAGAGAGAGAGAGAGAGAGAGAGAGAGAGAGAGAGAGGGAGAGAGAGAGAGAGAGAGAGAGACAGAGAGAGAGAGAGAGAGAGAGAGAGAGACTGTCATATGGAGGCAGCTCACCGGAGAGAGATGAAGGGTTGCGACCCTGCTCCAACAAACTGTGTTCAGTTGCCAGATGCTCCACACTACAAGACTTATTGACAAAGACAGCAAGAGGCAGACACAGTGACAAAAACAGAGCCGAGTCCAATTCTCACTTCTAATTTCATGGTATCCGTAGGGAGGACTCAGGCCTCCTCTCGCCCTCGACAGCAGGTAGGCTAATCCAATTGACTGTTAAGTCTGAATCAGACCACACAATCATCATCACTGTAACTTTGGTCCATTAAAACGCATACTGAGCCTTCAAGTGGTGCAACGTCATTACCGTCATTAATAAGACAGCAACAGGTCATTGCAAGTTTGACCTCTTACACTTTGGCCACAAATAAACTCAGGAAACATGGTACATTGAGTTGTTTTGAGAAAAATCAGAGCATGTGCTTTTCTCTCCCTCTTTCTCTCTGTCTCTCTCTGTCTTTCACAAAGTACGTGCTGTGAATTCCTGGCATGACTTCACAGGCAAACAGCCTTGTTTTTCTGTGCTCTTTGTGGATAATATATGTCGGCGGTGGCAGTGGGGTTGCTGCTGGTGAAAGGATTGTTCATGTATGCGAGCAGGTGTGCTTGTTGGTTGTCTGTTGTAAGATTTTTTTTTTTTTTTTTTCCTTTTTAATTCAATATTTTTCCCACCTATAGGCCATATGACCTTCATCAATAGCCTTCTGTTAGAAACCCACTTTTTATTGCTGTGGTCACATCGGTTGTATTTATGTAGCATTAAGGATCTAAGTTCCTTATCTCAGATAATTACTTTAATCAGGAGGAGCCACAACAGCTCTTAAATTAGTGCGTTCAACAGAACAGTATAATTTATGTGAGCGTTGACTGCTGAAAACATTCATCCCACAAATACTGAGCACCAAAACACGTCTGCAAGAAACGTACATAAGTTTATCTTCCTTGCGCAGACATTTTATTGTTTTGGTTTTTTTAGTTTTTTTTTACGGCCTTTGACATAAACAGCACGAGATCTTAAAATATGTTCACTGTCATAACAATAAAACTTGACAATGGGAAACAGCATTTGGATGAGTCCAAATAAAGGAACTGGAACAAAATGTTAAAAAATATTTTCCTCATTATTCACACATGGACCCAAAATAAAAATAGAAACTAGATGGAGCTAGATGATGGAAAAACAAAACAGATAATGAAAAGTGTGATCAGTGCTACAATTACCAGTGAGTTTCACTTCTCTAGTTGGGTGTGTTTATCATCATTTTTTGGTTATTTATACAGATATGATGTTGGATGTTAAACATGGTCAAAGTTCTAAAACTTGAGGTTAACATATGTAGAAACGCTTCCTGCAAGTCAAAGGCCGGGGCCTCAGCCTGCCATGTGTTTTAAAAAAAAAATTAGTTTTTTTGAACTGTAAATCATGCATAAGATATTCCAGTAGAGCCCCAGACTAAAACTATAGACCTGGAAATGTGCAAAATATATGTCTCCGTTAAACTCACTGCTCCCTGGCAACAGGTGACTCCAGTTAATACACTTTACATCTGGTCAGGATGCCTCTTGACCACCCTGCTCGTACAGACAAAACAACACACACACACACACACACACACACACGCGCGCACGCGCGCGCACACACACACACACACACACACACACACATATCCTCCATCTAAAGCTGCTGCTGGCCAATACACGTAACCTCGGGCTCTACACCTTCCTCTCTATAATGGGACAAATCCACACCCCTTTGGTTTAACAAGAGTAATAAAACACACACACACACACACACCAGCAGAAGCATGTGGTGTTTTACAGACTATCAAATGCTCAGGTGTCATTTATCACCATTTTGGCAAAAAAAAAAAAAAAAAAAAAAAATAGAAGCTCCAAATTGAATCACTCTCTATTGTTACTGTTCAGACCAGGATCCGTTCTGAATATGCTGGAGAGCGGGCCTGCTGTGTTGGCTCGGTGTGTCTGGCCTGGCAGGTCCAGCCTCACACACAGCTATATTTCATGTGTTCATTTCTGGATCTTTGCAACTCCAATCCACAACCCAAAGAAGTATTCTGAGAGCGTGTTAGGAGGAGTTGGCTGAACATCACACAGGCAACTGGCCTAGTAGTCATGCTCGCACACGCACACACACACACGCGCACACACACACACATACGCAGACAGACAGACACAAGTGGGAATTTCAGAAGAAAATGATTTTTTTTTTTTTTTATGAAGTAAAGGATGATATGGTGAAGGAAGAAAACAAGGAGGAAGAGAGGAGAGAAAGAGAGCGTCTAGATCTGCGAGGGACTTTACAGGCTTTGCAATCATGCTGCCACGTCAACACAAGACAGATAGTCAGCCAACACTGGGGTGAAGCAAAGAGGAATCTGTCTTTTCTCTCCCTCTCACACACACACACACACTTTCTATGCGAGCACATACAACAAACTTGTTCTCGCCGATGTCCTCTCACACATTTGGACAGCTGTGAGAAATTCCATTTAAAACAAGAAATAGTTCATGACCTCTAGAGGGGAAAATCGCCTCCCGGACCGCCTTTGATATTCTTCCTAAATCATTTTGACAGATTAACTGTCTGAATTAGGGCAGCATGTTAAAAAAAGACCCTGGTGTCCATGTGAGCACTAGGTGAGGAGCGTATTTACAGTCACAGCCCACATCAGAGTAGTGATGATGATACCTCTGGGCTCATTGTGCACAACTTATCTTGCATAAATGTGATTTATTAACTCTGTATAGAGGTTTGCGTGTGATAAAAACTCATAATTATCATTTATGTGCTACATAATTTCACATCATTTTCTAATTATTTTGTGTTGCTGTCATTCCTGCGGTAAGTTTTGCACACACTTGTCCACACGTCTCTCAGGTTTCTCCTCCAACCGCTTCAACCGTGTGCCGCTTTTTTTATGAAGCTGGCGGTTCACATCCCTGCACTGCTACTACTCGCACTGTCACAGATGTAGTGCTTCAGTGTGGAAGTCAGCTATGAAAATGTTTATCTGATTTGCACAATTATCAAAACACGTGCAACAGAAGTGATTAAATAGCGCGTTGATTAAAAGGCAGTTGTGCAGCGTCTCCATCAGCACCGTGCTGGTTCATGGCAGGCCAAGCTAAACAAAGAGTGAACCAAGGGTTAATTGAGGAAATCCTTCTTCTTCTAGTCAGATCAAAGACACCAACAACACCAAGTAATCTGTTGATTAAAAAAAAAACAACAACAAAAGAAAAACAGATTAATCATTTAGTATAAGAAAGTAAGAAAACTGGCAAATGAACAACATAAATTACATTTTTATTTACCTTTCAGAATACATGTTACAGTAGCTGTTATGTCCTATATATTCTAAAAGGCATTTGATAAATCCTTAAAATACAATTACACCATGCATGCACGCTGGGGTTGTGACCGTTCAGCTTTCTGTCCTCTTTAAATTCACTCCAGCTGATGTTATGAGCCCTCTGTGACTCGTTCAGGCCGCATCGTTCGTCCTGACATGGACGGATCAGTTTTCACTGCTTGTTCAGAGGTGATTCTTTGGCTCCATCATGTGTCTACAACTAATAATACACACGCTGTCATCCCCCAGGCTATTTTAGATATTAAATGGTAATGTTAAAACTTTATTGATCCACAAATGGGAAATTCTCTTTTCATTCGCTGCCCTGAGGGGGGGAAAATCAAAAGGTCAGACTGAGCTCTTGCTAAAGGACACTTCAGCGGGTAAATGTACTTGCTGACACAGAGGATTCAATCAGGCCGACTTCCTTTTAAAAAGACACTGATGTGGGAAAAATGCTTAATGGAGGTTTTAATTCCAACCCAACAATTCACAATTTAACGAAGCTGCTGTAGAGTTCGGTTGAAGCAAAGATCTGTAAAGCCGAATACTCCTGAGCCTCATAAATCCAGCCTCCACCAGCTGTTTGACACACTTGCTTGTCCGACTTCAACCAAGACAATCAAGTCTGGAGGAAGACTGGAAAGAATTTACAATTGGAAAAAAAAAAAAACAAGGAAGCAAAAGGAGGCAAGACAAGGAGAACAGATATAGAATTTATTTTCCAATATCCATTTGCAAAGAATAAGATGTGACACAGCTTGAAACAGGTAATATAGAATTTATTTTCAACCAGAAGTAGGAAAATACATAGGTAGGTGTAAAGGAAACAA
This sequence comes from Pampus argenteus, assembly GCA_036937835.1. Classification (NCBI taxonomy): domain Eukaryota; kingdom Metazoa; phylum Chordata; class Actinopteri; order Scombriformes; family Stromateidae; genus Pampus; species Pampus argenteus. The sequence continues at coordinate 18,196,760 of CM072861.1, read as the reverse complement.
GCGGAACCTGTAGTCAACGGAAAACAAATAATTAAAAAAAAATAATAATAAACTAGTCCAAAGAGAATCGAGAGGACGGCTAAGGGGTACAACATAAAGGATTGTTTACCATTCAGTTTCTTTTTAAAACAGTATGTGTTGATTTGAAAACAGCTGCCTTGATTTCTCATCTGGGTTAATGGACATTCTACAACATTGTGCAAGTGTTTCATCATGATTCATTTTTTTTCCTTTTTTGCTGGTATTTCATGAATGGTAAACAACAGTTGGTCCAGTGCATAAACACAGTGACACAGATCAATATATGTACTCAGCTGACTACAGATAAGACAATCCTGATCATTTTAACAACTACCACTAGATCGGCAGGGAAAATGAGATGCAGCAAATATACAAGATGGATGATAAACGGAAGAGAGAGGGAAAAAAAAGAAAAGAAGCGTAAAAAAAAAAAAAGGACTTCAGATAACGGTCAGGAAGGTCGAATGAAGATGAAAAGTTTTTTAAAAAAAAAAGCAAAAAACAACCACAGTTTTGAAAGATGAAATAGCTACATTTTTCCAGATAAAATATTTAAAAAACCCTCCTAAATATGTCTGAATGTTTTTGGGTATTATTGCCAAGTTGTTTTTGTTTATTATTTTTTTTGGAAAACAGATGCATTAAAAAAAAAAATGGATTGAGAAAACAAACTCCCAACAACAGGGACGAGTATGAGCATGGATGCGATGTGTTCATGTAATTCAAGGAAAAGGACCAAAGTCCCTCGCTTTCCTTACAGCCCTACGTTTCATGAAGACTATGTTTTGGATAGGGTGGGAAAAAATATGTCAGGCTTCACAACAAAGAACCGAACTACAAGCAGCTTTGGTGTGCACCGTTACAAAAAGAGATGCAGCCTGTGGAAAAACAAAAAACAAACACTTGATGCTCAACAAGCTGACTATGAAACGCAACAGAAGAAAAGTACAAAGCCAACAACATGACACTCGCTGAAGCTTATAGGATGACATAACTCTGCTCTGTGATTAGCCAGATTTCCAGTCAGACGGCGTAATCCGATTTAACAAGAGGGTGATGAAGTGAAGGGTTAAAGGGGGGGCGTCAAAAAACAAAAACAAACAGATTAAAAGACTCAAATTAGTGAATATCAATAGTAGCTCGCTAGTGTAACAGAATTAACCACTGTGATGCACAAGAACAGAGTGAGATGGACTAGAAGTACTCAAAATCATCACAGGACCAGTCTAGCGACCAGCGGCACATCATTAGCTTAGTCTTACAAACACATTTTACACCAGTCAGAAAACAGTGTTCTCTAGCCACGAGTAAGACAGCTCTGCTGCCCTAACCTACAGACACTAGCACTCTCCAGCTAGTGCCATGCAACATCCAAAATAAAGCTGAAAAGTAACAACAACAACAAAAGATTTAATATCCCTGTGCTGAAAGTTTTAACTGATAGCGATGATGCAGGTACTTTTCCCGCCCCAATAAGCACACAATCCTTCATTCTACGAGGCGACATTCAACTTCTTGAATCAACCCATCGAGACAATAATGTCTCATGATTTCTACAAAAGGATTTGGTTTGTGATGGAGAAGTGAAAAGGAGAAAAAAAAAAAGTATTGAGCAAAAGTAAAAACAATGTAGCAAACATAACACCATCATAGATTTCATGATTTATACATCAACAACACAATTCAATATCTTTTTAGAAAGGAAACATGAGATACATCTTTTATTCACACTTTACAAAAAAAAGCTAGCCTTTAAATCTACTACAATACTAATGCCATTCAGAAAAAAAAGAGAAATCAAACTGGACATATTGGTTTTCACTGGAAAACAAAAAACGTTTTAAAAAAACCCAAACATGTAGGGAAGGGGGGAACAAATGGGACAAGAAACCTTGATCCGAGGACTAAATTCATACATCCTATTTACTTTCCCTCTTGCTTTAAAAATGTCATTAAACATGTACATTAAAGATCTTTATTCGCTAGTGTGATGGGACAGGGGAGTGAGGGGAGCTGCATCTGAATCTACTAAGTGCTCGTCGTCTGTTGTATCTGTGTAAAAGCAGTGAAGTCGTCGTCTCACTTGTTGGTGTTCTGGGATGTGACAAATTTGATTCATAGCGACATGTTTGTCTGGCCTTCAGAGAGAAACAGCTGAGCTCACTGGCCCTCATCATCCCTTGTTCATCCAAAAGCACAGCAAAAGTGGGATTCCACCTTTTCCAATACAGACGTACAGTGGGAGGGGATGGGGAGGGTCCACAGATGGCACTATAGCTGCAGTGACGAGCGTAAGAGAACTATACAAAGTGGTTGAGCAAAGGGATTTAAAAAGACACAGCTCGAGTAAATATACAGGGCAGGTTAAGTCTGAGGTTGGGCGGTTGAGGGTGACGGACAGGCTTTGGGAGATTTTAAAATCATATCTAGGGATATATGGCTGGGTAAAAGGAGCTATTGGTGTGTTTTGGGGGGCCCGGGCATGGAGCTGTGCTAAGGTACAAAGAGGGTGCGAAACAATCCAAGAGAGCAGATTAAGATAAAGACATCCTGCTCATGTTCCTTAATAAGAGGGGGAGAGGTCAGTGGAGAAAGCATACCTGATTACTAGAGAGCTCAATGAATAGGAAGGATATACACATCATCATAACATTGTCACAGCTCATAAAAAAAAGGAAATCAACATTAACAAAAAAAAAAAAAAAAACAGGACATAAAATCTTCACAAATGTCTCAACAGTATTTAAAAATAAAAGGAGAAAAGGTTGTTCAGGCGTTCGTCAAATGTAAATAGTGCAAGACGACGACAACTGCTACAGTGAGGCACGATGTTTTGCTGTACATGTGGGATTCGTACTGGTTGTATCAGTCACACGCCACTGGTGTGTGTGTGTGAGATATAGATGAACAGATGTGGTGTCACTGGTGGGCTGTAACTCATCATTGCGTGTCCTTTTAGTCTGAACTGATGGCAGCAGTGTGGATCAATGGCTTTGATAATGGACAAGAAGCAACAGGCAGAGTTTACTCAAGTGTCTATTTACAATTGCAGCAATATGCCGGCAAATCAAATCAACAGCAGAGATAGAAGAGAGGGGGGTAATACAATACTGATACATTAATTACAGTTTATCTCTAGGGAGTGCAAAGTAGTGACCGCGAACGCCTTGAACAACCTCTTCTTACGTCTTTTGTACAAGCTGGTAATATCAATTCATTTTAACATTAACTGGATAAAAATTTAGCCATAGTTTACAATACAATCTTTTTTTTCAAATCTGATCATAATTTACTCTTAGTACAAAAAACGCCAGAAAACAGGTCTTTTGTGGTTCATATACAATCATGTAAAGACTGAGTCTAGATTTTCTATTCTGTACAAACACTTGTGAAAAAAAACCACTGCTTTGTGTGTATGATAATTTATGGCTGGGGAAAGTCACTACTGGCCTCGGAGACAGTGCTACAGATCTGCTTGCAAATTGTGTGTGTGTGTGTGTGTGTGTGTGTGTTTGCACGTATGGAGCTGGTTGGCAACTCCAGACAGTGAGAGGAATGCTGGTTTTACTCCCGTGTATCATCCATTACTCGCTCTCTCTGCCTAAAAGCAATCATGACGAAGATTTGTGAAAGCCCCCCCTCCATTGCTTTGCCCGTCAGCCTAAATCCCTTTGCCCCCAAAAATATGGTGGTATATGGGCCATATGAGCTCCTAAGCACAAGACAAGCCTAACAACTATACAAGCTGGGGTGAAAACAGTCTGCAAAATAGGATGGTAGGTGCTCTCAGTTTCTCACAACATCCTTCTTTCACAGATTAACACTGCTGATGTGAAATCATGCGATGTTGGACTCGGACGTCTGGTTCTCGAGGCATGTGTGGGTTTGGTAGCTAATGCACCAGGCCCGGGGGGGTCAAGAGGTGTAGACTATCTTGTAGCACCACGGGAGGCCGTGACCACACGAAAAAGGCCTCAGCACCACAGAATGACAGCAGGAAATCTCACCTCATACGAGCTGCTCTACATCCACCTCCAGGGACACGTAACTACCAGCTAAAGCTGCTCTAACCCAACCACATCTAACTCAACAAACGTGTTTGTCCTACAAAGACTGAGGATGTATGCCGGCTGCCCAGAGTACAGAGGAAAAACGAGCATAAGCCAATGACGGGAGGTCTGACACTGACATGTCTGCTGTCTTTGCTGGTTTCAGATTTTTACAGGACAGACAGGCAGAACATCAGCTATGGAGCTTTTTGGGTGAATGTCGTTCCCACAGCTACTTTCTCTTAAACCAAACAGTGTCCCATGTGACAAATCTGAATGAGCTACCATCCCCTCTAGTTTAAAAGACAGAAGCACAACTGGGTGGGTGGATTTAAGGAGGAAAGGGAGTCCAAAACACAAAATATGATACACAAACTGGACTGAATCGAGCAGTTAAAAAAATAACAAAAAAGAAAAACGGAGAAAGAAAAAAAGAAAAATATAGAATATCTATAACATTATACGAAATCCCTGTCGGCCAGACCTCACTGTACGAATATTTTACAGGTTGTGTTTTTGTCTTCCTCCTCCGGTGTGGTGGAGGGAAGAGCTGGTAGTGGGAGGGAGGAGGGTTGAAAAAGGAGAGGCTGTGGTTTGCAGCTCCCCCTGGTGGTGTGGCAGGGACTCACTACCTGCGTGCAGGCAGATGGATCCCATTCACCTGGGGGGGCAGGTTGGGCAGGAGCAGCTCCAGCTGGCTGAAGAGGGAGAAGTGGTCGGAGGGGATGTGTGGGTGTGGGCAGCCGCTGACATTGTTCTCTACGAGCCAATGGGGGTCCAGGGGGCCCAAGATACCCAGCACGTTCAGGTGAGGCTTAGAGTAGAAAATATAGTCGATGACACCCTGGAAACAGAAAAAAAAGGGAGTCACCTCTACAGAAATGTTTGTAAGAGCAGAGTAATACATCCATGATACGATTTAAAAACATTCATACCAGTTTGTACATTTGTAAGTCTCAGTCGGTTTGTGCATTTCTGAGCAGACTTGATGCTAAATGCTGCTGCCTATTTCTACATGTATAAACATCTAAACTAAAATCCTAAAGACACATCTGTGTTCACCTTGAAGTCGAAGGTGTAGTTGGTGTAAGGCATCATGCTGGTCTCGTAAGCGCTCTTCAGCTTGAAGCCGTGGGTAATCCTGCCGTTGGACGTGCTGTTCTTGCCATTGCAGTTGAATTTGGTCAAGCTGTCGCTATAGCGAAGCTCCTTGAAGTCCTTATGGGTGCAGTCCACCCCGCCAGTACTCAGGTACTCCACTACACCTGAACAGAGAGAGCGACAGAGAGTCAGTAGGAACTTACACCCCAACTGGCCAAGCAAAGTCTGTTCCAACTCCCTCAGTGAGCAACATTAAAAAAAAGGTATATTTAGGCAATTTTGATTGCATTAAGAACTAAGAAAGAACACAGACTACGTTGGCACCAGATCAACATTTTTCAAGAACAGTCATTATAGATTGAACTTTGTCACATTTGCAGAATCAAAATGATAAAACAAATCAGTCTAAACGCAGCAGCGCAGCCTTGCTTTATGGCCAAAACAGACGATGCAACAAAATTCAAGCAGGAATTTTTGAATAGCTTTTCAGCACAACTTGATGTCCAACTTCTACACTTCAACATGGTTACTGCTGAATTTACACACAAACTGAAAAGCTTGCCATCGCAGGTAACTAACATTCTTACCCGTTGTTATGGCATCTTCAATTAATGTATACATACATTTATACAAAAACTCTCTGTGTGCAGATACAGCGCGGCTCTATCAGCCTTGCTTACTCACCAGAGTCAGGCAAGGAGTTGAGGTCAGCGCACAGCACCAGTGGAATGGCATTGGTCTCACCGGAGACAGAGGACAACTTGAGGCTGCGTGTGGCCTTGTCCACTATGTTCTTCACCTCTGACAGGAACATCATAGTCTGGACCAGCTTGACGTCAGAGTACTCCGGGTCCCAGTGCATGTGGGCATTGGCTACCAGGAGCAGCTGCTTCTCCATGCCGTGCAGAGACTTTCCAGCTGAATGGAGGAAAAAAAGAATGTGAGCAGCAAGAAACCAGGAAAAAAAAACTGTTCAAGATTAGCAGAACAGAGAAACACGTGTACAGTAAATCTGAATATGGCAGACAACTAAGACCCAATAATCAGAAAGAGGCGTCTACTCACAGGAGGCCTCCATCATCTCTTTGCGGACCTCAAGCAGTACAGCTACACCAATGTTGTCCTTAGTCATCACCCTGTTCAGCATAGCCTCTGAGCCCTCGGAGTTAGCCATAGCCAGCTGGTTGAACTCCACGGTGTGCTTCTGCACTGCGCTGAACCTTTAGGTAAACAGAAAGAGACGCATTTCAAAAGCACTGACTGGAATACATGTTTGAAGAGAAGCACATAACTGTCTCGCTCCAGAGTAGCATCCAGGGACTCTGGCGTGGCCAGTGTTTGAGTTCAACTCAAAGAGGTACAACCCTCGCTCAAAATGCTTGTAGCTGTGTTGCACAATGACTCAATTATGTATTCTATATTATTTTGAGGTCTACACAACTGACATGGCTGCTCGTCACATGCAACAAAAATACTTCACATGATTATTATTCTCTCAAAGCATCAACTTTGCTCCCCAGAATTTTCTTAAAAATCATCGAAATAAACATTATGATTTAAATGCCTCTACAGAAGATGTTTTACCACTTGTCCCTAAAATTTTGCATTTCATTGATCACTATAACATTCATAATATTATGCACAATGTAAACAATGAAATGGCTGAAAATATTTGAGATTTAGAAATCCAATTATACAATTTCCAGCTGATGTATAGATACAGCTTGCTATATTTTTTAATTGATATAATTGTTAATTTAATTGACGTGAAAAAGCTAATGCTAACGCATACAATCAGTTTCAGCAACAGATCAATGCTACAGTATATTAGCCACTTAAAAAAATTAAAACACTAACACTACAATTGGAAAGGCCAAAATATCCATCTGAAAATAATCTACACTATTGGCTTGATTGTAGGCTACAGTTAATCACTGTTCCTTACAGAGCTTTTCATTTGCAGAGTAATTAAACTGGTTAGTTGAGAAAAGGTGTGCAAGCTCCACTTAGCTCTACCGTCCTTTTGATGAACAGGGTGTACTGAAAACAATTACAAGCTGGTGATTTTGGCATTTACACGAAGAAATGTAATGAAAATTGGGAAAATATTTGTTATGCCCTATTAATGCCAGTCAATGAACGATATAGTGTAAACAACAACTGGGATTACATACTTTTCTGTCTTGAAGAAAACTGCACATCCATCCACATGTTTGCGGTCCGACTCCGACATGGTCCTTGCTCGTGACTTTGGACTGAAGAACCCGTCGTAACCCTGCTCCTTCAGCTCAGGCAAGAAGAAATTATAGTACTGCTCCGTTTCAACTTCCTGTAATTAACAATAATCGTGTGTCAGAATAAACAGCAAAGGCCAACAGCCATGTAAGCATAACAAACCTTCCTTTAAAATAAAAAAATGTACTGATAAATTATACATTTTAAATAAAAGACTAAGTGAAAGGTGGTGTGAGATGCTAGCATTTAAATAACACATACTATTAAAATAAAAGAAAAGTGTCCACAACTGAAAACTGATGTTTTTCTCAAGCTAAACATCAACACTGCTTCATGTGATATAGACATATGTTGAACACAGTAGTATTATACACCCCCCATTTTAGTTATTAGTTATACATTTTTTAGAAACTTTCTTCTAGGAGAAACAAACCAAATAATAGCAAAGTTAATTCATGTGAAAACATAAACACAATATGATATTTCTATTTCTCACCTGCAAACTGATGATGTCTGCATTGCAGCCCATTATCTCTTGCATGATGGACTTCTTCCTGTACTCCCAGTTCAGAGCCCAAGAGGGGCAGTAGCCATACAGCTGTCGCGTGGCATACTTATCACACAGCACGTTGTAGCACATCACAGAGAACAGTGCTGGCGAAGGGAAAACACAACGCACATCTCAGACATGCTAAACAGACTGTTCTTTTAGCTAAAAGTGCCTGGTGTACACTAGAGGATTTTCAAATAAAGTGATTTTAAGAACCTGGGAGACGACAGACAGATTTAACAGATTTGTAATCGTTCAATCATAGGAACGGACACACACCCAACGATTCAGGCATGATGCAGGAGACCCAACGATTCAGGTATGATGCAGGACCACACGCTTGCCGTTTACACTACATGTCAGGGAGCAGTTTCCGGGGACTCTCACAGAAACTCGAGTTGGAAATAAAGTTTTATTGTCTCAAACAGGGCTTGTGCAAACGTGTTGCTTGTTGACGCCTCCCTGTCAGCTCGCTTTCATTGGCTATTACGGTTTTGCTCAGTAAAAAGGTTAAAAAGATTTATTAAAAAAAAAAAAAAAAAAAAAGAAGAATCTGTATTTGGGCATTTCTACAACTATGGAGGTGCAAATACGTAAGGAGCATTGTGATGTGGCATAAAGTCTTCGTTTTCACAGATGAACTGCAACACAGAGGATTATCGAGGGTGTGTGTTTCTGTTCGAACTTATGTTTCATATACGTGATTCTTACCAGAGGCCCGTGTTCGGTCCGGTTCCTGAATATTGATCCATGACCGAGCTGGCGGCTGCTCTGTTGGTACTGAACAGAAATAATAAATGGCTCAATATGGGTGACAACACGAACACATGACAGGTAATGGACTAAGATATACTTATAACAAGGCAATTTGAAATTTCTGTGCTAGAGAGCTTACAAATCATACGCCACACAATCCAATGAATTCCACTAAATTAGAGGCACAGTTGTTAAAACTGTTGGGCAGATTGTGTTTTGATTCACAACGGTCCCATCTTTATACTCTAGCATATCTTTTTACTATGTAATTCGTGTTCCAGTCTCAAGACAAGCCAGAGAAAGGCGAGACTCACTGCGCTTGATAGCCCCTGCCAGATTGTCTAACAAGTAGTTGAGCAGTCTCCGCGTGCCGTCAGGTTCCTGGTAGAGGCTCATAATTTCTTGTGCAAGTGGGTTTCCTGATGAAGGAAAAGCAAAGTGAGCCGAATCTTCCAAGAAAACAATGGGATTTCAAGGCTAGAATGGCTACAAAAAACTACTGATAAGCCACTCACCTTTCAACCCCAGTGTTTGTAACTGAAACAGTTTCCCCAATTCAAACGGCAGAACCCGCAACTGGTTGTTATTTAAAAGCAGTTCCCTGTGAAGGACATAGGTGAAATTGATCATCGGAAACTAGCCCTCCTGTGAAAGAAGCACCCGATACCTTTCAAAAACATTATTTACCACCCTGCTGCCGTTATGAAAATGTCAGTGTAACACCTGCCAACTTTAGACTGTTTACATTACATTGAAATTGAATGAGTGCAAAAAGTATCATGTGGATCTATAATTAACCAATTGTAAAGGCACAAATATGTGTATTCAGTGTGAATGTGGGGTTGACCAATTATGAAAAGAAAAAAAATCTAATTGTGATTATTTTGACTGATATTGCAATATGATTTTTGATATTTACATAATCTCTCATTTTCATTGAAAAACATGTTTAAATGATTTTGGTGTGATTTCTGCAGGGTTCTGTACCAAACAAAGATGCAAAGTCTGGGGAATATGATGTGTAGACCAGCACATCTCTGCAGCACTATATAATATATATATAAATTTAAAATGGTATTTTGACGCACATTTCACTATTAACAAATATTAGGCCTCCTGAGATTTGAAAATTGCTGTAGGCCATATTGCAATAACTTTTTAATTAACCATTCAGCCCTATGCGATTTCCAAAATGAAGTTCAGGATCAACCTTCTAACAGACTCTCTACAGAAGAATATGCCTGAATTTATGGATATACATACAGCCTGAAATCCCCCACCTGAGAGACACCATGTTGCCGAGCTCTGCCGGCAGGCTCCTGATCTTATTGGATGAGAGATCCAGGTACACCAAGTTGTGTAGTTTGGCAATGTCTGGCGGGATGCGTGACAATGAGTTGTCACTGAGGTGCAGGGCAGTGAGGTGGGTAAGGGACCACAGGGCCGTGCTGAGACTCCTTACTCGGCCTGCAGTAACACATAAAAAGGACACACACAGGAGAATTAGTGCCAAACTAGTGCACCTTTCACACCAAAAGAAAAACCTTGGAACTTGTCATGGTGTGAATGGGCCAACATGGCTGAACTGATTGATCTGAAACCCAGGTCAACCACAAGGTTTCCTGCTGGCCCCAGCATGTCTCACTTTAATATTTAATAATATCGTGAACACGAGCCACTATGTTTGGTAAAGGGTTAGTATCCCCAGTGTTAAACAATATATTGTATATATAGTGATCACCAACAGAAAATTAACTGGCAACAATTTAGACAATGAACTTAATCATTTATGAATGAAAAATACCCCAAAAGTCACTTCTTTCAGCTTCTGCACTGGTTTAAATGTGAATAGTTAGCTTAGCAGGTTAGCTTAGTGATCTATAATATTAAATTAAATGGATTGTTGGACCACAAAACAAACAATTTAATTCAAAATATCACTGTGGACTCTCATAAAACAAATGGTAAAAATCAAGAAAATAATTTGCAAATTTATTGATAATGAATATAATAATTTGTTTCAACCATACATGTGAATCACATGTGCAGAGCTACCATAGTGGACCCAGGTCTTATCTGAACATCTGGCACTTACCTGTACATTATCTTTCGACTTAAACAGTCAATATACAGAAAAGGATTATATTGGATATAATATGGGGCACCTGTGTAATGCAATTAAACTATATTCCATCATCAAAAGTTGTGTGTGAATTCTGAATATATTGTGGTTTTTTATACAACTACTACTTTGACCTTTGAACATTATAAACCAATACATTTCCTACACATCCAGGAACTTTTGACAATACTCACCGCTGATTTCCAGCTCAGCCCAGTATGACTTCTTCCCGTTGGCCGCCTCCTCGGTGGACATAATTGTGTACATCCGCCTGGGATCCGGCGGGTCATATTTTTCCTTGGGCATTCCTATAACACTAAGACACAAAAAAGAAGCTCTTATGTGTTATTCTGTCCCGTATCTAAGGGGAAGTGTCATAAAATGTCATTCATTCTTAATATAGTTAATAAGTTCTCAACATATGTCATCAATAGTAAATGTGGCCCTGTAACTAAAGCTGGAATACTTTAAATAAAGTTAGAGGTAACACATTCAACTAATGAAGTAACCCCATCTTCAATTATAACAAACTTCCACATGAACACATGTTGGCAGAAATATATCAAGTGCGACCCTTAAATTTAAATAAAAATAATAATAATAATCAAATCAGGAAAAGGTTGAAGAAATGTGTTGCTATCGATCCTTTTTATTGCAGTATAAAGTTTACTGAAATTTAAAGAAGTCCCTATAAAGGCTGTGATTTCTAGTTACATAATATTCAACATTAAAATTAGCAACGTACTACATTAGTTTTAATGCATAACTTGGCACAGCAGGCTGTTGACAAGTATGTAAAAGCTTTAATTAGCCCAAGACCTGACAATTATATTGCAATTCAAAACTGAGCACATTGGCTCCATATGGTTAACGTTATACGGTGTGCTTCTCGTTGTCGCTAACTGATTAGCCTAGCTTAACCTAAATAGGTAGCCATCAAACTATTCATAACAAACGATAAATAGCTAACGCTAGCTCACTTGCTAATTAGCAACACGGAAAACGGACACTCGAAGTTACTAAAATTGAAGCCCTAGCATTAGCTGATTTAACACTCTGCCCCGCTGAGTTAATAAAATAGACACATAATTATATAAAATATACTGTACAATTGTTGTTTACATAACAGCAAAGCACTGCCTTGCGCATTAACACTAGGCCACGAAACAGCGTATTAGTTAGCTACCGCTAGCTAGCATCTATAAACATGAATCACTACCACTGAAATAAACAGCGAGCAAATAAGCCCACACCGCTACACAATGCTGGAATTGCAAACTATTGTGAGCTATTTAGCTTAGCTTCTGTTAGCCAGCTAGCTAAATGCTAACATATCCCAATTATTCGAAGCTGACCGACTTCCTACTCAAATAAGTCTGACTTCAGAAAATCGTCACGGCAGTTTCAACATTTGAGTAGGATTGCGGTGAAATGGGTGAAAATCGTTCACAACATTTAGAAGAATCCGTTTTTACCTGCAAGAGCATACCAAATAGCGAGGACGACTGCGTGTTCTCTTTTGTTTTCTAGCTACTTCTCACCCGTTTCCGCTGCTGTATCATGGCGACTGTAAAGGGTTTTTTTTCCTCTGCCGATAACAGCGTCTGATCCTATTGGTCAGCGTGAAGACGGTCCAACCAGCTGTTTAAACAGAGTAAATAAAATCCTGGACTGATGAGTGATGGACCATGGGATGAGATGGATGGATAGGATACCACAGGTCAATTTACTGTGGCTTATTTAGAAAGGACACTGAGTGATCAGTTTATTAATAGCTATATAGTCAAAATAATAGTTTATTTGTTGTATCTACAAGAAGGTTATGTTTAATGTCAATACATGTTTTGTTGACACAATGAAATCGACTCATTTGTAATTTGTAAGACCTAATAAGGCAAGGGCTTTATTTAAAATACAAAAATGGTACACGTCATAAAAAATATAACAATATAAATAAATTAACATTTCTTTTCTTATGAAATTGACACACAATTTAACACTGAGAGACATCTAGCAGGTAATCCTGTAGATAAGTGAGAGACTCCTCCACGTGGAGCGGTAATGCTTCGCCAATGTCAGCCTGGGATCTTGACAAGAAGGCCACCACTGCTTCATCAATGGCGGGCTTTGTTACAATATCATCCGGCTTGTAGACCGAGGTGCCAACTTTGTTGCTGCCTCTCTGTTCAGTGACTGAGCTGCACAGATAACCTGGGGATAACACATGCATAGACGTTAGACGAGTAAACAAAAGTCGGCTCTGGAGAGAGAAGTAATTTAACTTATTGTTAATATAGTTTAATATTACATCACAGATCAAAAAGTTAAAAGGCATTCTCTAATAGATATACCTATTGAAATCAGTGCTTAAATGCCAAAGACTATCAAGAATGTACTTTCATATTTATGACACTACAAAAATCTTTGCTAAATCAATGCTTTAAATACAGGACCAAGCACATGAATGTTATATGTTCTGTGATTCAAATACTTCCACAATAGTTACCAGAAATGAACCGAAGTCAGATATATGACTGATAAATGAGTGATGGGAGACAATATAATGATTAGTGGAGAGGAAAGTGAAAGACATTTGATCAGATGATCAGGATAGTCCAGCCCTTATTTGATCATTTTAGCTTTTTGACTAAAAAATGTCAACTTCCACTGTCACTACCAAAAATTACTTTCTCTTAGATTTTACAGAAATGGAATCCATTTTTCCCATCATAGCTACACATACTGTTGAGCATTGTGTTGGTATTTACCAACATCTCACCTTTCATCGCTTTGTTGTAACTAAGTAGCAACATCCAGAGGAGATGGACCAACTCTTCCCATTTCTGCCACTTTTCAGTACCATCCTGGAGAATACAGTCACAGATCAGTTGCACTGAACAATTTTGTTAATTTTGACAAAATATACAACAATATGTGGTCATAGTCTCTAAAACCTATTCCACTTTGACAAAATATTTTTCATATATATTGTCCATACATAATACACCCAATGTCCACTGTATCTGTGAAGGGCAAATGCTTTATAAAATAAAGATAGAATTAAGATACGAAAAGTCCTTTATGCTAATGCTAATATTCACCGCTGGGTCTGATGTTAGAGTGCAGTTCTTCAGAAAGTGAAGCAGCAGACTGAGCGACATGGGCAGTGAGATTTTCAGTGGGCATGCATAGTCCAACAGATGTTCCAACAGCTTACATCTCAGCAGCTTGCTCTGCAGGCTCTCCAGCAACAGCATCCTGGGTGTCAGAAACTGATTAGTCAAAGATAAAAATTGAGGAAAAGACATTGGAATAATATATGATTTCTTTTTGCGGTGAATTATGAATGACTTTTAACTGATACATTTAAAACAACGTGTTAAATTTAAATGTAAATTGAATATAATAACTGATTTTAATTAACACTTCAGCTTCCATGGGAAAAGGTAAGCATATCAATTAATCAAGTCAGTATAGCGCTCTCATAGTGTAGAGTCCAAAACCTGCTCAACTTGCTATCATCACTTTCATTGCTCCTTCTCACCTATGTGCTCGAAAAGACACATTGCCGATGAGTATATGGAAGAGCTCCTGGGACAACTTGACAGAGCTGAGAGCTGGAGAGCGGTCTACCTCCAGAGCCAGAGACAGCATCCTCTGGAGGATAGACACCATTCTGCAGAGAAGAAAGGAGAAAGGCCAAAAAAACAGGATTTATAAACTTGAATACGGACAGGCACAAAAACAGCTGTAATGACATAATGATGCATATACGTGAGGTCTAAGTAAAGTTGAATTACACTATTAATTTCTAAAAAATATTCTTTGCAACTCACCTGATGTGTTCATCTCTCTCTCTGGTTGCTTGTTCATTCTCTCCATATTCTGTTGATTTCATAATGGCAGAAAACAGCCACTTAATGACATCCCTGGAAAGCAAACAAGAAAAAATATAAATAAAATATACTAATTTGTCAATAATATGGCTCTGTTAGCTCTTGACTTATTTCTCAATGCAGCTATGAGTTTCATTTACACAAAAGGTGGGGTATTTGATATACATAAGGTGAGACCGTAAAATGCAAAAAAGTGAGAATTTAATACGCTCAATATGAGCACAAATATAGGCACTAAATGGAACAAGCAATTCTAAATGTTAATTTTACCAATTTTAATGTGCTGATGTTCAGGACCGATATTGTTTACCATGATCCTAGGTTAGTATATTGATATGCTAACATTTGCTGAAAAGCACTAAAAAAGCCCAGCTGAGGCTGATGGGAATTAGTTTTTCACAGTCCAGTGAATTAAGTGGTTAATAGGTAGGCAGTTTGTATGTTTTGACATGATCCATTGACCTAAACCTACTCTGAATGTTAGCTGTGAAATACATCCTTTTATAGCGATTTGCCATGGAACTGAAAAGCCTGGGTTATGTCAAAAGGTAGCCGACTAACCCTCAACTTTTGCTTAATGATACAGGCCTCTGGTTACCAAAATCACCTGACTTGTGGGAACTGCTGATCACATGACAAAGTTGCTTTGGCGATCGAGTGGTGAAGAGCAGAGATAGAACGTTTGGCCTGGAAGTCATCCTCCAAAGTCTGCACAACGTACTCCAGGAGCATGCGCACAACTTCCCACCGAAGTCTCTTTGCATGGTCCTAATGAAGCGAGAGGGGCCCAGATAGGGACATGTCAGTTTACTGAAATCACAAAAGATTTTCCACTTTATAAACATTTCTGTCTGTTAGGACTAGATGATACTGACAAGCCCAAATGTACCTGCTTGTCCATGACTGAGGTCAACAACTCCCAGTCCCATGGAACTGTGTTTTTATCAGCCATGTGGTGTCTGCAATGAGAAAGCAAGCATGTAATCTCAGAATTCAAAGATGCAAAAGGGAGATGGAAGCTGGAGGAGAAGATGTAAAGGACAGATTAAGTAGTATTTGTCAAGAGACAATTTCACACTAAACATTTTGACTTGTCAAAGAAATGAGAAGCACTGAAAACTAGTTTCAGGGCTTTGTTATAGTGAATCCACGTTCATGTTATTACTTACACCTGTGCTTTTCCTGCTTTGACAAGTCAAAATGTCAGAGAAAATGGGTATATTAGCTTATTCTTGTGGTTCTCTCACCTCTGTGTCTTCATTAGCAGATTAAAGGCATGCAGACAGAGGTGATGGGGACACTGCGGGTCCAGCATAATGCCATGCAGCAGGTGTGCGGTGATATCACTGGGAGGATAATAACCAGGCTGTAGTAAGTCAGACAAGAGCTGCAACGTGCCCTCTGGGTAGTTCTCATCAATTGTACTGTAAACTAGGCTCAGGCTTTGACGGCAGAGAACCTCTGGAGTTTCAAATCCTTCCTCCACCACATCAATCTAAAAGAAAAAACATTTAAAAAAGGAAAAATACTGTCATGTGTAAAGGGTTATAGGGCACAAAAGAAAAAAAAATCAAACATGAAGATCTAGGGAAATATTTCTAACCAGGGTTTGAGCTGGTCCAGCCATCATTTTCCTGAGTGTAATTGGGCAGACAAAACGGCTGTCCTCTCGGCTAGGCCCTCTGAAGTCCAATTCAAATCTGCTCTCCTCATTCGCTTCTCCATCACTACCCTCTTGCCAAAGGAAAGACACCGGACTGTCAATTGTCAGATCCGCTCTGTATGTCCCCGTCACAGAGCCTTCATCCACATCTTCAGTCTTAGACGCTGACAGAGGAGGGTCCCTAAGGATGCTACAGTGCAAGAAGTCGAGGCTGTTTGAGCCCTCATCAGCATTACCCTCCCGAAATTGCAATTGAGAAGTATTCTCAGCTTGTGTTTCTTCAGAGGTGGGAACTGGGTCATCTTGGCTCTTGAGGTTATGAGATTTGGGACTTGTGTGGGACAGAGATACAAGATCAAAAGGCTGAGAGTGTTGCAGTTCAGTGGGATTAGAGTGAGAGGGCGAGTGATCAGTAAAGTAGCCTTGTCTAGATTCTGGTCTGTTCAGTTCCAGCTGATCGGACCTTAATTCAAAGGCAGGCGGGGAAACGTTGGAGCACTGGAGCTCTCTCGGTAAGGAACCCTGTGCTTCAGCTTGACATGAGGCAGGGGTTGTTGGAGATGGGGGGACC
Source organism: Pampus argenteus (assembly GCA_036937835.1). Lineage (NCBI taxonomy): Eukaryota > Metazoa > Chordata > Actinopteri > Scombriformes > Stromateidae > Pampus > Pampus argenteus. The sequence continues at coordinate 18,179,796 of CM072861.1, read as the reverse complement.
ATGGATGAACAACTTTCATCCTCTTTAGTGCTTTGCTCCTTTGAGGTTGTGACTGAACTTTCTTTATCTGAGTCAGCTGAGCTTTGTCGAGGTTGTCCGAGTTTGATAAGAGGTTCATCCACCTCAGAAGGAGGCTCATCCGATGAAGGCTCTATGTTAGGACCACTTGATGTGGTAGTGCTCAAATTGCTAATACATTCCAGTGCTACACCGTTATTGTCCTGGTGACTGAGGCACAATGCCATTTGCATACAATCTTTGGTTAAACAGACAGAATGCGTAGATGTTTTCAGTTCTGTGACATGAGTTTCAAGAAAAGGCAATCGTATTAATTTTACAGTTGGTGGGAAGTTAGAGGGATGTGTTTCATTGGCCTGCTTTTGCCGTTTTGAAGGTCGGTTACCACAATCCTGTACTTGTTCAGAAACAGGTGGATCTCCTAAAGAGCATTTCTGTATATTAAAATCTTGTTTGTTTGAAGTTGAATTTTGATTTGGACTTTCTTTTTTTATTTGATGATCATCCGGTGGCAAATTTTCAGTTTCTTGTTCTGTCCTGCTTGTTAAATGGCTCTCAGTCAAGTCTACCACTGCCTGGACAGAGGGGTTTTGTTTTCTGCGCAGCTTCAGTTCTGGAAGAGCCCATCTTGGATCTGTGAGATCAATATGATGCTAAAGAAGGGAAGAATAAACCGAAACAATATGTCAGTATAAACTGTGGTTGCTTACATACATATTTACATACAGCTTACATACATACAGAGAAGACTAACATAGCTTCTGATTCTTCTTTTTCAAAAAGCAAGGAAGTCCAAAAAATAAGTCTTGACTTATTCAGAGGAATATAATTATTATGTCTTCTCCCATAATATTTAAGAAAACAATTAACCATTTTTTCTGACCAATATGGTAAACATATATTACATTTTTATGTTTGTGCCTAATGTCTGTAGCGTTAGTAGCTAGCATTGTTACGCCTGATATATTTAAAGGTGAAAAACAATATTTTTTCTTACAAGTTGACAATATGATGAATATGAATAATAATAATACAACATATACTGTACTAGCAGATACTGTATTAGGACAGTTTTACAGCTATAATGGGACTTAAAAACAGACACTCTGTTTTTATCCATAAACAGTTTCACAACTGATTTCCGGGGTAAAAAAACAAACAAACAAAAAAAACAACAACTATTACTAATAACAATATCACAATGTAACTCATTATTGTAATATAAAAGAACAAATAGAGTACTTGAGAGGTGTATCTATATTACGAATAAGTAATATGCCTGAATAATATAAAATAAATGTATAATATATGCAATGTTATGTGTTTGTGAGCAGCTCAATAACACCTTGGACTTTATGAAACGATATTTCCGTCGGAATAACACTAATAACAACTTACTTTGACGAGCTAGTAACAAGGAGGTTTGCATATATAAGCAAATGGAGGTTTTACTGACAAATAAACGGCGCTAGTAAGTAAGTTAACTATCCCTTACGGTGTAACTACACTCGGTTATGTCTGTAAACGGTTACAGCTGCAGCGACATCTTAAGGACGTTGAACTTACCGTTGGGACGTCGCACGCTGCGTCACCAACGTCATTACGCACCGCGAGCGGCTGAGGATCAGCCTTGATGGTCACATTAATCTTATTACTGTAGGCGCCGACGATCTCCACATCTGAGTCGTCTGTATCACTGTCGGAGCTGAGAGTGATCACATCATCATCCATGTCTTCTCCTTCATTCACCCTCAGCAGCTTCATCAGCTAAATCTAAGGTAACAGCTCCACTTCCGCGTGATAACCGCCCACAGTCCTAAATAAAAAAAACAAAACAAAACAAAACAGGAAGCAAACCTGACGTTAACGTGAACCCCTCTTCACATATCGAAGGTAAAACAAAACATGATAGACGTGTAACCTTAAGAAGTGTGGCATTTCCTCGTTGAGATCGCGATCTTAACTAACTTCATGCACTTTGACTCATATTGTCTTCGCAATTCAGAATTCACGAATCTTATCTTAAACTACGCCGAAAATTACGGACTAAATGACATGTCATAGCGACCATGTGACCAACTGTGTATGTAGCGCATCTAAAACTTAACGCTTCCTGTTTCTCTCCCCCCCCCTCGTTGTCATTCTTCTTCTGTGTTATATCCAGCTGCAGTTGCATATATCTCCACCTGCTGGGGTGTGATGTGTCAACCTGTCATCATGTCCCACTCTTACACATACTGTAGATGTATATCCTTTAAATAAAGTTAGTTTTTTGCAATAAATGTATTTCTCTGACCATCAAGCTTATGTAATGCACTGCACATTACTCCTTTGCAGATGTGTTAACCCTTTAAGACACATCGACAAATTATGTCTGGTTTTAAGGCTATTGGATAAGTAGCTGGGATGAAGAACAGGAGCTTTAATACTTCTCGCCAAGTCAAGCAGTTGAAGTTATGAAAAGGTCAGTTGCTTTTTGATTAACTACAGGCTGTCTAACCAACTACCATAAATGCACAAACCTCCCTAACAGTCCACAATGAGTTTGTGTGACCACGTGTAATCTCATATGCCGCCACTGGAGAGCACTCATGTTGTGCAAAAAAGATTCTGAAATCTGTCAAATATGTCCATATGTACCCTTCATAGGAAACGTGTGTGAACAAAAGCACATGCAGCTCAGAATGAGACCTGACGTAAGACCAATAGAGTTTTTTTATCAGACTTACATAAAAAGAGCTGTCAGGTAAATCTGAGATGAACTCAAACCAACACCTCATATGTATGCTCGTTTTGTTTTCTTAGTTTTCTGATCCCCGGAGCTGCATTCCTGATATTCTGTGAGGCCTCTAGACATGAAAAACAGAGAAAGATTATCAGCGTCATATATATAAATCCTCATGTTATAATGATATCAATCCACATTGTCAGAGTTGAGTAGGCAGCAGGAAACAGATGTAATGTACGCCTGCATTAGTAAGCCATTCACAGATGGCATGTTGAACCTCATGCTGGATGATGTTCTACAGCTTTCCTGCTACAAGCATATGCTGCGGGTGTTTTTTGTGGTGAATGGCATCTCTAACGGCTGTTTCCTATTGATGGGAAGCTATGACACTTAGACATACTGGTGTGTTCAGTCGATAAGAACACTAACATGAAGCTGCGGAAATGTCGAGCACGCTGAACTGTTTCTCAGCTTTTTTTTTTTTATTTATTGTCATTCTGCAGAATGACAATATTATAAAAAATAACATTTGCATTCTGTGAGTTGTTTTTTTTTTTTTTTTTTCAAAAGCGGGCATTATGGATGAGAGGTATTCTGGGAAAAGAGAAAATGTTTTTCTGTAACTTGCGCTTGTTTTTTTCGAAGAAATGTAAAATTTAGGAACTGCATTCACATGTAATTGGATGAAAGCAGCTATTAACCTCAAATGCATGCGACCGTTACTCCCTGCAAGGAATATTAGGCAGGATGAGTCATCATAGTCAGATATACATAACCTAAAATGACACCTATTCAGCTATGTGAAGACTTGATATCAGGATGGTGATGGTGAGAGAGGAATAATGCGTCTGTATATAAGTGGTAATGGTGTTTAAGTGTGCACGTTGGGTCTTTTGTGCTCTGAAAATGATCCCTTTTCTTCTGTACTCCGGATATCATAATGCTCTGATTTGAAAACAGACTATGCTATGATTTTTTTTATTTTAAAATAGAAGTTGCAGCATGGTGTGATGACAAACACGCAGCACAATGCCAAATCATTATTGCCAGTCGGTCCATATTATTGCCTTCAGTTCATTAGTTCTGAGAACACAAATATTGCCACAACGTCAAACCTAATTCAGCAGGAAAAGGTGATCCAAGTTCAATTAGACCCAGAGGGAAAGCTGTGGAGACGTTTGAAATCCCAGATGAACCACCGAACACTCTGCTGCCCATACATGGACACAGGTTAAGGATGAAATACTTCATCAGCGCCCGAGCATACATTTTCCTGTTTTTAAAAGGTGAACAACAGAATGACTGCACTCATTAGTAGTTACTTGCAACGGGGAGCGGTGATGTCAGATATGAGGCCAGCTGGCTTTCAGAGAGAAAAAACGTTTGAGGAGACGTGTGTAGTATTGGACTCAATATAGAAAACTTTTCTTTTCAAGGCAGGCTGTAAAAAACAACAAACAAAATCTAACTATGGTAGTATGCATTACAAATGCACAGCAGAACAAAATCTGATGGGAATTAAACCTCTAAAAGTGTATGTATTGAACTTTCTCATGCAACTTTTTGAAAAGAAGTTTTCAGGAGTTTTCCCGCACATAAATATTTGATTCGCTGTACATTTTTTGTTGAGTCAATAGCAAAAGAAAGACCTACAGTACAAGATGTCTGGTTCAAATCTGCTCATATTTCCAATCAACTACATCCACAGGTAGGCAAAGCTTTGGTTTTCATCAGCTGTGTGAAATGAATTTAAACTAATGTTCTCAATTTAAAAAACACTTTATCTGAAAACACTAGTATTCCCGATCGCACACAAATACTGTAACATAAATTATATATTTTCTTTGCTTTAGGCTTTCGGTATAGACCTCACCTAAGAGAGCAAAGCATGCTGGGAACACTTATTATCAATCGTGAATGTTGCAATGAAAAACATCAAAAACTTTTGAAAAGAAGTCTTATCTTTAAATTCCAGACGTCGTTTTTAAAGAGCATAATCAGGAAATGAATAGAGTTCATGCCTCTGAGCATTAAATGTACTCTGCACATAAAAGCGTACTTTATTTTTTTTAGATATAAGTAAATAAAAAGAAATGTGATAAACAATTTGAATTTGAAGGTTTTCATGAGACGTAGGGTAAGAAATGATCATTGTTGAACAATATGCCAGCCAAGATAACAGCAATAGAAGCATCAGTGTATATATAAGGACGTATAGATGGGAGATAAAGCAAGCAGAAAGTGTGTTTATCCCTTCTTATCCCAGTCAGACAATCTCTGTAACACTGATAAGAGTTAGCCAACACTCGCTGCTGCAGTAGGTCAGAGGTCACATCTGCTCTATCACATACGCAGAGAATAAATAATATGTAAATAAAGAATTCAATAACATATATCTTCAGGGGGAATAGCCAAAAAAACCTAATGTCCTAATTTTAAGGGTGCAATCAGCCTCATAATACCTTGAGACAAACTGTATGACAAATCTAATATATGCATAACTCCTCAGAGCTATAAACAAACAGTTGTTGTATAAACAGTTGTAGGAACTGCATACTCTCGGCACAAAGTGACTGTAGTTCATGAGGAAGGATGTTTCAAAATATGTGTCTGAGTGAGGGCTAAACGTGCCAATATTTAAAAATAACACACGAGGCAGGAGGAAAAAACACCACGATGCATTATACGTTATTTTCTATATCGGGACTCTGAATCTGTGTTATCATTTACTTATTTCAAGTATGTTCAACAGTGGTGGAAGAAATATTCATATCTTTTACTTAGCAATACCAATAGTACAAATATAATGATATAAAAACACTTCAGCTAATATTTTATAATATTATTTATACTTATAGCTGCGTACAATATTTCCCTCAGAAGTGTAGAGGAGAATAAGTATCAAGTAGCCTAAAATGGATATACAAAAGTACAAGTACCTCATAGTTCTGAATAGAATAGAATAGAATGGAATAGAACACAGAGTGCAGAACCGGCTTTGTTTCTTGACTTTTCCAGCTCATCAGTTTCTCTCTCATTAATTTTAGCACGTCTTCTTTCTTTTCTATCTTCCTCCTCTATCCTGTCCATCTCGTTCCACCACTCATCCATGCTCAACCCACCCATGACATTTTGAAACAATTCGTTTGGCGCAGTAGTACTAATATAATGTGGTCACAGGTGTGTATTTGTAGAGTATTTTACAACGGCTTTGAACCGTTTCATAATGGTGGTTTGAGGTGGATCTTTGTTTGATGTGTCCTGTTGCACCTGGCACCTGTGAGCCAATCAGGAGCAGCGTTTTTTTTTTTGGCAAAATGGCAAATTAGTAATATTCTTGTTCACTTGGAATAAACATCATAATAACACTGATCCTTGCTATACAGCCTTTTTTTTCACCATCAGCTCAACAATTATATTAATAATATATATACTATAATTTCTCTTCACATGGGCTGATTATAGTCAGACATCCTGCTCTCGGTTTATTTGTTTTGCCAATAATAGTTTTTGCCACCAAGTCTGAGCATCCCCAAAGCCCCAGCAGATGGTCAGTCCTGTTTCATGGAAATGCAATGCTCTCAAGCTGTTTTAGACCATGCCTGCCACACATCCTGCTTTACATTGCCATCAAATTCAGCAGCGTGACAGTCATCTGTTTTTGTCCGTGGCTGTGGAGCAGCACAGCACCATTTAACTGGCAGAGTGTGCCGGGGTCCAGAGACGCAGGAGGCTGATGGTGGATCAGAGCCACATGGACTCACTCAGCTATGTGTGACCCACAGAGGCTAATAATGTGTCACAACAGGATCCTTCACTGCACAGATTAAGTAGCTATGGACTATTGATTGCACTGTCAGACAACAGAAAATTTTTGATATCTGCTATTTTGTAAAAACTTCGAGTAATCAACAAAGTATTGTCATGTTACAATTCAGCCTCTCTAAGGTAAAGCTGCCTCCTGTTCTGTTGTAGACGCTCTAATAAATTGCAGTCAAGCAACTCTTAAGTAAAACAAACTTAACGTGTAGATTTGTTTTTATACCATATGATTTAATTTCATGGATGTTTCAAACTTTTGAGTTCAACAATTTCAGTTCAAGTGGAGGTTATACAGCAAATCTGATAGTAGAGGAAAGTGCTTAAACACTCTATTATAGATAAAGTCATCATAAAACTCGGGATCTTATTGTATGAAATGAAAAGCTTATTATGTGCTGGTATGTGTTCTGTGCACAATAACAGTTTATCTTGTGACTTTAATCTGAGGTCCGTATAGAAACTGACTTCCAACTCATTATAAAAAAAGTGACGGTGGATCGATCATGATGAAAAGTGAAGATTAAAATACCAGAAATGGTCCTGTTCTGCTTTCTACTCGTTTGTTTAATTCCTCTGAATGTTGTGCAGTATTTGAGGGACTAGAATCGCGTGCCAACACAAACACTTGTGCTTAACAGACAGAGAGATGTTTTCTGTGATAATAAAAAGGCACAATTACAGGCACAAAAAGAACAGGGCGCCAGGCCAAATGCATTCAAATTCAAATGTAAAATGAATGCTCTAATGAGCATTTGCCTGGTGGCAGGATGCAGAGGGGTACGTTGAATACTAACAGTTCGCTTTCAGAGAAGTCAAACAAGTGGTAAACTGTGGAGAATGTACATAGACACAGCAGTATTGGAAAGTATTGGAAAAATTGGAAAAGTTTGACCTGATTATGGCACTAGAATAAAAATTAAGGGGTCATCAAACTCAGTATGATTCATCTCCTCGGCTTCTAGGTTATCCGAACTAAATTTCATGCCATCTATCCAACTGTTGAGCTATTTCAAACTGGACCAAAGGGATGGACAGAATGACGTTGCCTTTACCTTAAAGCTACGTCACTGGTGTGGCTAACAAAAATGTGTCTTTCAGTGGTCCCACTGCTCGATTTGCTTAAAGCCCCCAAACTCAATTGTTTAACTCTTATTTCTCACCTATTGTCTATTAATTTTTAAGACGAGGCCAACAGCCGATAAAGGCAGTTAACCGAATCACGCCAAACACCCTGAACATGTTCTTTCTTTCTTGAAACGAGATGCAGTATGTAATTCGCTGAACTGTTTTGTTTTGTTTTGTTTTTGTTTTTGCAGGAAGCCTATCCTCTAGGGTCATTACAGCTCTTTATCACAGACATAATTCCCGTTCATTGTGCAGCTAATCATTTTCAGCAGTTTGGTTCAAGTTTTAATATATAATGTAATATGTTGATTAACAGTAATGACGACACGCTTGCTTATAGGTTTTAGATGATTTAACTTCATTTTTGCTTCACATTTTCAGTGCATGTAATAAACTGTTATGTTTATTGCCCTTGGAGCCTCAACAACATCCCGAACTTCTGCTTAGATCACATATATATAATTTGAGGTGAAACTTCTTTCAGGCAAGGCGCTGACATGTGTGACCTTCAAGGCTTCATTAACCCAGTCATGCTTTCATATTTCTTGTGTGGTTTTGTCCAAAGCTGTGAAAAAAATGCGAGGGTAACGTTTGTTTGTTTGGGACACAACAAAGGTCAGATGTCATGTATTTATCCAAACCTACCAAGCTAGAAGAAGAAGAAGAAGGGAAATGAAGGATGTGATATCTAAACAACACACAAGATGTGTGATGTTTGAATAAAAAAAGAACGTGTGAATCACTGTGGCTGTGACACTCACTCAAACACACACACACACTCTCACTCTCTCACAGACCTTTCCCACTCCCTTGTACGCTATCTCCTACATGTATACACAACAACAAGAGCCAGGGATCCTGTAACACACACACACACACGCACACACAAAATAATTATCTGTATACAGTATTCAGTTAATCAGGGGGGGGGGGGGGGGGGGGGGGGTCATGTCCGAGTCTGCAGGCTGAATATCCTGCAGAAGATGTTAACAATAACAAATCACCTGCAATCAGAGATGAGGTTTTCACACACACACACACACCACCTCGGGCCATTTATTCCTGGAATGTTACATAACGTAGCAGTGGGTTCTGCTCACATTCAGCCTCCTTAGAAGAAAACAGCAAGGTAAGAGGATTCAGCGAGGCAGCCACCAGCCGCTTCTGTGCATGGGATCTTCTCTTTCCATCTATACAGTCCTGTATGACCAGAATACAAAATGCAGCGTTATCAGCATCATTGTATGTCAGCATACCGTATTTTCCATCACTGTTTCTCAGGAAGAGGCCTCCTTTCTATTTCTATTGAATCTCCTGGGGTTGTTACTTCTGAGCATTCTTGTACAGATTCTTGTGTACAGATTGTAAAGCCCTCTGAGACAAATGTATTTTGTGATTTTGGGCTATATAAATTAAAATTTGATTGATTGATTGATTGACCCATCCACACGTGCCTCGGTCATCACCTTATCTAGGAAGGGAAAGTGAAAAAAAGACACACATCTGACCTTATAATGAGCGCAGTGATCGCAGTGGCACTGAAATGTTGCTCAGTATTAGTAATCACTGCTAAGCTAATGAGTTGTTTCTGGGGGCCGTAATTATCACTAAAACCACATCAATCAAAACATTACCTGCTGGCAGTGGGTCAAGTTGTCAAATCACTGTGCATCTAATGATTAACGAGCCATTTGGCTAACTTGGTAAATGTTTGTGCTGCTCCTGTGGCTTCACAGAGCTGCTAATGTTTTAAAACGTGGCTATAATTGAATCTTGTTCCCACAGAGGGGTCACGCGTGTCGCAATGACGGCAAACATGTAACACGCTAATATTGGGTTTAACTTTTAAACGACTGTTTCTAATGTAATAATCTCGAAACCGAAATCGTCGGAATATCGAGAGATTAGATTTGTGTCATTTGTTCATATGTGAAACAGCAGCAAACAGCAGTGGGAACCACAGGTCGGGTATGTGATGTACATCCTCCCTTCGTTAGGTGTGTGAGCATCATAACAGGAAGCTGGATCCAAAGTGACAGGATGCTGGGTATTGTTGTATTACTTGGAATAAGAAAGTAGGAAGGCCACAGGGAACGTTATTAGGCATATTATTTTTCATATTTGATATTCCAGAGATCACAAAATAATTATTCTGTGTCTCATGTAAAAACGGTTCTGACAGCTTGTAATTAATAGTCTTATAATAACAAGCTGTCAGAACCAAGATTATTTGCATGTGTGTGTGTGTGTGTGCCTGTGCATATGTCTTCTTCGTTTCTTTCTCTTTCTATTTTGGGATACACAATTATATGTGCAGCATATACTGCACATAAATATAATTTGGAAGGTATGTGTGTGTGTGTGTGTGTGTGTGTGTGTGTGTGTACACGTGCATGCCAGAAAGCCAGACAGTTTAAGTTTATGCTGTGACTTTCAGCTTCCAGAGATATTCAGCAAAATGCGTTACGTAACAGCAAATTCTCTACTTATCAAATTCTGGATTAGAGAAGACAAGAACATTGTTGAGACAGTTTTGCTCTTTTGTTCCGAGCATTTGTTTGCATTTGTTCAGTAAAGTCGAAAATAAAGTCGGTGCGCTAACAAGACAAAGCATTTTGTTGCCTTTTTGACTGGATTTCGTCAACACCTGCAAGTAGAACAAGTCTGAAATGTTGCGTAATTTAATGTTGTTGCCGAGGTAAGGAGTAACAGGTGCAGAAAGTATTGTATTTTGTAATTTTATTACACAACCAGGTATGTATTTCATTGAGCTAATCATTAATCCAACCATTGCTGAGATTGTTGCTTTTGTCTGTTCTGTTCTCTGCTTTGGAATAAATCCATAAATGTGTTAATGCTCCATTAAAGTTACAACAAGCTTTCCGCTGAAAAGCAATAAAACAGATGCAATTGCATCTTCCATCAAAGTATTGCATAACAAGACCTGCTTATTTGTATTATTTCTAATTATATGTTACTCAATTGATCCCTCCTGGGTTATACAGTCAGACACAACACAACTCTGTCTGTGAAGAGGTTGTTTGTGTTTGTTAGAGGCTGCTGGTAACTGAGGTCAGTGGGTTTTTTTTATTTTTTTATTTTTTCTGTTTTTATGCAGCAGGTAGATCCTTGAGGGAATGTCTACAAACCGCTGATATATGATGACAGTCACCCTTTAGATGATCTTCACTGTTTTTTTATGTTCATGCTGGGGAATAAGATCAGAGTGAGAGAGCAAAGGAGAGAGAGTGTGGGGGGTGAGGGAGGGAGGGAAGGAAGGGAGACAGTCTGTCCGAATCCTCCTCCAGTTCCTCCTCTAAACCCGAGTTAAGTCCTTCTGTGTTTCGTCTCATTGCAGCTTCTAAAAATGTTCTTACTGAGCCTCCAGACAAATCGATTTCAAGAGCCGCAGATGTACACACATACACCAACATTAATGTCTGCACCCATCAAACAGCTTGAGCTGGACTGAAAATCCCATACTGATAACTGATAGCAGATGATATTTATTTTCCAAAATCGTTTTTTATGTCTAAGTGCTCATAAGGCAAGTGGTCATTATGGTTAGTTTCAGGGTAAGTCTACAGATAATTAATTTAAGTCAATGTAAATATCCTTAAAAGTGACCTAGGTAAACTTGTGTGTATGTGTGTGTGTGTATGTGTGTGTGTCTGTCTTTTTGTATCACGCCTGACTGGTAAATATCCCCTGGCTATGCAACTGGCTGCATAAAACTGTTGCATACGTGTTATATAACTGAACTTCCAGAGCAAACAGACGCAAGTTTCTCAACAACAGGTATTGTAGTCTCCTCCATCTGTGCCTGCACACAAAGAGGTTCAAGATTCTAATAATGGAATGGAGGAATGGAAAGGAGTGATGGTGCATGAAAACAGGCCATAGATCTCATTAGGCTGCCTCTAAATGAAATATTCAAGTGCAGATCAGTCAATCACTGTTGCATGAAAGCCTTTTTACTTAGACAACTGTAGCCTCCCCAGTTTCAAAGAGATCTTAAACCAACTGTCTAAACAGTGCTCTCTCTCTCTCTCTCTCTCTCTCTCTCTCTCTCCCCCTCCCTCTCTCTCTCTGTGTGTGTGTGTGTCTCCTCTTTAAGTTTAGAGATGGGCTGGTTCTCGGAGTGATGTCACCTCACTCCTATATGGGCATTCAATCCACCAGCAGAGCGTCTCCAAAGCGACGCTCTCTAGACCAAAAACGCAAAAGCAGCATTACGCACGGCGATGTAACAGCAGATCAGCGAATTCATTCGTGGATCTTTGGATTGTGAACTGTTTTTTTTCTTTCTTTCATATTTGTCATGTATTCGGAACGCATCGGGACCATTTCGAGGTTTTACAATTTGCGGAGGCACATTTGTGTAGTACTGCATCTTATGAGGGTCATTTTGAATCGACCAGGAGCGTTACGCGCAACATATCTCCATGCCTTAGTGAAGGGCAGCTCAGGACAGCCAGTCCCAGCTGTTAAGGAGAAGAAGAGGGTGCACAAATAAACATGATACGCTGGGACAAATTGGAGCCAGAATGGATTTAACCCAGTTAAATCTGTTGATCGAAAACGTTTCCAACGAGGAGAACACCACGGACGCACCGCTTGCCCTGCCACACACTGAGGCAGCCTCTGCGCTCATCATTCTCGTTGTTACTGTGATCATTTCAGTGACCATTGTCGGTAATGTGTTGGTCATCGTGGCAGTGCTGACCAGCCGGGCTCTCCGTGCGCCCCAGAACCTTTTCCTAGTCTCACTGGCCTCAGCAGACATCCTGGTGGCCACGCTGGTCATCCCCTTCTCCCTCGCCAATGAGGTCATGGGCTACTGGTACTTTGGCAGTACGTGGTGCGCGTTTTACCTGGCGCTAGACGTGTTGTTCTGTACCTCATCCATCGTGCACCTGTGCGCAATCAGCCTGGACCGCTACTGGTCAGTGACAAAGGCAGTCAGCTACAACCTGAAGCGGACACCTAAACGCATCAAGTCCATGATCGCCGTGGTGTGGGTAATATCCGCTGTCATCTCCTTCCCTCCTCTTCTCATGACCAAACATGACGAACGGGAGTGCCTGCTGAACGACGAGACCTGGTACATCCTCTCCTCCTGCCTGGTGTCCTTCTTCGCTCCGGGTCTCATCATGATTCTGGTTTATTGTAAGATTTATAAGGTGGCCAAACAGCGCTCCTCCACTGTGTTCGTGGCCAAAAACGGCCTAGAGAGGCAGCCGTCCCAGTCAGAGACCTGTTTCGTCAGGAAAGACCGGTTTGAGATGGAGAGCCCCAGCAGCCAGAGCTCCGGCAGCCACCAGCAGAGACAGGGGGAGCTCGATGACATTGACCTAGAGGAGAGCTGTTGTCCGTCGGATACTAAACCACGCAATCATCGCTTCACCAAGCGGAGGAAGGTGGAGGGGTCGGACTGCTGCCCTCCGCAGAACTGCCGCCTCTCCTGGGCTTCAGCTCGGGTGTTACAGCTCTACCCAGATCAGAAAAACCCGGCTGCTCGACAGCAGCTGGCCGCAGCCAACAAGACCAAAGTGGCCCAGTTGCGGGAGAAACGCTTTACCTTCGTGCTGGCGGTAGTGATGGGGGTGTTCGTCCTTTGTTGGTTCCCCTTCTTCTTCACTTACAGCCTGCATGCTATCTGCAGAGACAGCTGCTATATCCCCGGTGCACTGTTCAACCTATTTTTTTGGATTGGCTACTGCAACAGTTCAGTGAACCCCATAATCTACACTATTTTCAACAGGGATTTCAGAAAAGCTTTCAAGAAAATCATTTGCAGAACTTCTAAACGCACCTAAAGACTAGAACGAAGATGGAAAGGGATCCAAACATTACAGAACTCAGTCTTCTTGGTTCACTATTCTAATGTAATTACTATCATGTTGAAACTATGAGTGTTGTGTATTAATGTCTATGAATAAAATGTAAAGTTGAGCAAAACATCTTAGTTCATCAGTGTTGCACACCTACAGTATTTAATCGTTAGATACATGTATTCAGATATATTCTAAGAACTGTCTAATAAATCCTGCAGATGTGCACCTTTGAACAAGAAATCCCCGTGTTGGATTAATCTTTCATGCTGCAGCAAATCAGGAGGAGAGAGTTACTTCAGAGTGAAATTGAAGTCATGTATGTAGCTTCCAAAGCTGGCAGCGGGTTCACAGTGGGTGTTTTGTGACAAGATAAATAGATGATTAATCTCCGCCATCTATAAAATATGAGCACAGGGATAAGCAGGCAAGCAAGTAATGCCTGTAAGTGCCTGTTATGGAGAAGAAAAAAAAAATGTAATACTATTATCACCAAATGTAGAATCTTTCATCGTTAAATGTTTGGCATTTTTGTAGATGCATTCATCTTTCTTTGCTTGTGTCGTGAAGCTTAAGGCAAATGTGTGCATCCATTTCTTATCAGTGAACCCCCCCAAACTTACATAAGGGCCTTATCTCACATCCCCCACTACAGCATCACACCAGAACAATGCCCAAGCTGAGGCACTGCATGTGCAAAGTCCTATTAGATAAACCCGTGTATTTCATGTCAACATACTTCACAATGCCACAATATTTTGTGAGGAAATATTTCAACCGTGTGACATCCAGCCCAACCTGATTGGAGTGTTGTAGGACATGGGATCAGACGTGGGTCATTGTGTCTGGGGGAAAAAAAGGGAAATATCCTGGTTATATGAGTAAAACAAGTCCAGTAAATTCAATTGTAATATTCATGAATATGTAACAGGAAGGACACTCACATATGACAAACAAACACAAATCCAAACAGCCCTCCTCACTCTTAAAAATAATATCTCTGGGCACAGTTATTGCAGGTATTATAGCTGGGTCTCCATCCAGCTTCGAGTCTAGGAGAGCTAAATATCTACAAGCCAAGCCTCAGGATCTTCTTATCATCAGAAAAGTCCTGCGAATTGTGACTTTAAATATCCTCCAACTTTCTGCTACTTAAAATGATGTAGAAATAATTCACAGCTTGAACTAGTCTTCAACGTAGAGCATATGGGGAAAAAAATATAGGATGAGAAGGGAATGTTTCGTTTGAATTCAGTGGTTTTGAACTGCGGTCTTTGGCTCACGATGCAGCTGGGATTTAAATTTTTTTGTGAAATGTTGGAATATATATGTCTTGCATGAGAAGGCTGGGAAAAGTCTGGTTTAGTAAGAAAAAAAAAAAAACTGGCCAGCTCCATATCAGACTATTGTCTGCACAGGGGTGCTGGGGATAAATACACTATTTATATCCTCCTAGGAATGTCTTGAAAGCACTCCTACTGCTCAGTGGAGCCCTGCCAAAGATAATCATCCTGTTTGAGGGTGTCATGCTTAAAAAGAAATTTTAAAACATGTTTAATGAAGTGTTGTTGTTTTTTTTGTTTTTTTTTCTTTTGTTAAGTGTGGCGACATTCAAGACAGTGTTGTTAAAATATCATTAAGGGAAACACCATTTCAAAACACCATTTTATTCATGAACAGAATTTAGACAGTCTGAAAGACATCAGGGTTGGTTGTGAGGCAGGAAACTGGATCTCAGAGGCATTCACTAACTCTTGAAATGTGAAATGAAAAGGTCTGGGCCTGGGCTGCGTTCGCAAGAGGCGGTAAAATTAGATCTTCAGGAATTAGCTGGATGGGACTGATGTTAATTGTGATATATAAACTTAATATGATGTTATTAGGCACATGTTAGACATAACTTAATTTCTCTCGAGAGCATGAGACCATCACTCTTAATGCATGTTGCATTACCTGTGGAGGAAATGTTTACATGAACACTCACATGTAATTTTTGTTCCTGATAGTATACTGATTACTATCTGACAAGACATGCAAGTCCCTTGTTAAAACTCACTTCCCAATTCAATTATCTTTCTAATCAACTGCTCTGTTGCAACAAGCATGGAGTACAATGCTTTTAATTAGCTGTCATGTTTTCTGTTACTTTCAGTCATGTGTAATCTCTCTAGTCATGTCGGCTCACACACTTAATCTCCTTTACATCTTGCCTAAAGTAGACTTAGAAAACAAAAAAAAAGACTCAAGTATCATGAAGAAGCAGAAACACAGATCCACCACAGTCCTTCGCTGTTCCGAACTCTGCTAATTGTATTCTTCCTGTAGACAAAATTAGTTGCTGCACTTCCATCTAGTGAGCTTTTTACTCATCCCAGACTGTAAACAAAGTTGGCGACTAGTCCAGGAAGAGAAGTGGAACTGCGGCGACCCTCAGCCTCCCAATTCCTTTTCCAAAAGCTTAATGAGAGAAACAGACCAAGTGGACAGAGCCAAAACATTTCCTGGTGTGGGATGCCGAGGGGGAAATCTTTATTCGGGTCCTCTGAAAGAGAAGAAGACGGTCAGAGTCAGGGCTGTCAGGGCTGTTTAGGGTCAGCGGTGAGGTCAAGGCTATTTGCAGTCACATAGACGGAGAAGATGTGGTTATAAATGTTTCGAGATGTGTGCAGTGTAGGAAAAAAAAAGAGCCTGAGACGGAAAACAATGAGTTGTCCGTTACCTTGTCTGTCGAACGCAATCCGGCATCTGCAGGTAATTGCTTTTTTCAATTGTCTCTAACAAGATAAGGGTTTCGAGGTGAGCACGGATGAGACTTGTGTGAATCCCAGAAAGCTGCGTATTTGGGAGTCAAATCAGCTGGTGTCACATTGAAAGTGTAGGCAGGATTGAACTGTCTCCAGGCCATTCTAATATATTGTCCTGTTTAACGCAAGCAACCAGCGGATGACATGAGGTGTCGTAGGAAATCAGACGATTGCAGCGGTAACTAAAGTTGACAGTGAGAATACAGGCCTTTGTGTGTGTGTGTGTGTGTGTGTGTGTTAGGATATAGGTGTGTATCTCTGCATGCAGAAATGTCTCATCCATGCCTCTTGAAAGACAGCGATTTCATGCTCTACTTTGCTGCTGTGTTACAGAAGTTGCCATTGAGTTATTTAAATGACGATATTGATGTCAACAAATCCAATGAAAAGACCAAAACTAACAATGAATTGATCCTAATAAAAAAAGACTGTGTATCCGAAGCCTGATTATTCTCTGTGCCATATCAACTACAAAAAAAAACAACAATTAAAAACACATCAATGAGCCACACTGGGTGACATGTTTCTTCATTACATGAACATACTGTATACTGTATACAGCACACCGTTGTTTATTTTGAGTCAATCCCATATAAACCGTCCACATGCTGTAAACACTGCAACACCAAATCCGCTGCTGAAAATAGTCTCTAACAAATACACTATTACTCCTGTTCGTTTTAAAAAAAAATATGAAAGCATGGCTATTTCTTAAAAAAAAAATGCATTCAGTAACCAGCTGAAGAAATCTGAAAAAAAAAAGATTGTACATAACCAATATATAAAATATGTCTAGTCTTATCCTTTAAATAGAAATCCATATTAGGTTACTCTGACAATGTGATATTTGAGTTGTAAATTTACATAATTGGCTAAAAAAAAACAGATGCTCACAACTCATCTGTTCTTGTAACTGAATGAACAACTCCGGGATGTGATTAATGACTTCCAGTGTGCTCTAAAACTTTCACTCCCTAAAGGTGGAACTAGGACACCTAATCTATGGATTTATCTATTTTCATGTCGCCTGCCTTGTTGTTTCTTATATTGCAGTAGGTACAAAAAGTTAAGAAAGTAAGGAGTTATCTATCATTTCTTTCCATTCCTTAATTAAATTAAATTATCACCAAGTATGTAAAAACAAAACTAGTATGCAAATCTCTCCAATATCTTTCCACTTCATATTCCGATGCTGCACTTTAATATAATAATATCACAGTGGAATAATTGAATTATTCACCATTCATGCTGTAATTAGACGACACACAGAACTGAACAAGCAAAGATTTTCTGCAGCTGTCAGTATGGTAGTAACTTTAATGAAAAAAAAAGAGGGTTTATCGTGCAGTATAGATGGACTTATGTGAGGGGGACAGCCAACCAGGAGATATATAATAATATCTTCTTTGGTCTCTAGCAGGCATTTACATGTAATATTTAAATCCAAACTAGACATCCAAGCAACTGATTGTTTATAGGTAAAAATGTGCGTGCTGTATATCTTCCACCGCCTCTGTAGGAAGGAGCTATTCTTAGTGTTCTCTAGTGTTTTCCGGGTTCCCGGGTTGAACAAGATTACTGGGATGATACTACGCCCTGCTGGACCATAGTGCATCTCTCCTCCTATTTGTTTTCTCTTCCTCACATTGTCTATACAAACACTCAGACACACACACACACACACACACACACACACACCTCTGCACTCTGCCATGTGTTTGTCCATTTCACACTTACTGTTCTGTATTAGCTACTCCATTAAAAAGACACCTATGACCTGGTATATTATGAGATAGGATATCTAGAAACAGGAAATGGATCAGTCTACTCTTATAAAAATACAGGTCACTGCTGCACAAAGCAGACAGACAAAATACGACATCATGAAAAAAACATAAGCTCACTTTCCACATTACAAACATGGTATTATAAAAAATAATTGCAGTTTAAATTTATGGGATTCTCAATCAAGCTACAGTATAAAGGATAATTCCGCTTCACATCTCAAAGATTCAACTACTTACGTTGTAGAAATACTATCTCTGGTGCTGGCAACAATGATTGTAGTAGGACTTGAGATTTTTTTGACCTGTGGCATAGGCACAGTAGATGGCACTGTTTTCTGCCCTTCCAGCGACTCACCAGTCATAAAAACTGACCCACATTATTTCTTTTGTGTGGTCTGTAGGGAATCTGACATGGAGGGGGTGGAGTCACGGCCCTAAAGGCTGTAGTTGCTAAAACTGGGTAGGAAAAAAAAATATAGAGTTAAAAAAAATAAACTACATTACAGAATCAATCCAAAGTCTCTAGGGTGGACCTTCATATTGGGGGCAGTGACATGCAAAAGTTGTGATTCGCTTTGTTGTTGTTGTTTCACTACAGAGGAGAACGGCTTGAGAGCATCATTTTCCAGTAAGGTGCGTCCTTGACAAAATGTAAGGGCGAATGTTTGCTGGTGGCAATTCTCTCCACCGTTCAAGCAACTACCTTGCATTTAGAAATCCCCAGACGACTGGTAGGCGGGGAAATCTGGTGTCGTGAGACTAAGCAAGAGAAGAAAGAAAAGGGCCCGAAACACCTACAGGACTTAATCCGAAACACTCATAAGCAACACTACACATAATGGGGACTTTCTGAATAAAAGATTATACTTTATGTTACTACTGTTTAGTGTAACTTATGAGTGTTGTTGCAGGCTTGTTGTTCCTCACAACCAACTCTTCAATACATACTCATATCTGCTCTCTGCCCAGGTTTCAGTGAGTGTGGGTGGGTGTAAATGCAAAGGGATGTAATTAAAGGGTCCCAGTGCTTGTCTTTGCCTTGGGCCTCCGTGTACTGAGAGCAGACCTGAGTGAGATGCAGGCAAAGACTGTAACTCTTCATAGCAGGAGTTATTTTAATCATGCAGACGTGAAGTTGTGCTCATCATGCATCTTGGATTCTGTGGAATGAATAGAACTGAATAGAACCTGCGGTGTGTGCTGGATATGAGAGGTAACAATGCTTTCAACCTACATTCATCCAGAGAATTCGTCTTTGAAAGCGTCTGACATGGTTTTAGAACACCGCACACTGAAACTGAGATATACAGACGATTTTAGGTAATAATAGATTAGCTAAAGCATACAGATATATTTTTTTTAAAAGCACAGCTGAAGAACACTTTCTCTGCCATTAAAAAATGTGGATGCTGGGATTCTGCCTTTTCAAGTGTTTGGCTTTAATTTAAAAATCCTCTTTTGCTGTTGAGTATTTCAGAACAAAAATCCTCTCTTTGTCGCCATCAGCTGGGAACTATTACATACATTAGTACGGCTCTCTAGCTCTCCTAATCGCACAAGAGATCAGCAATCTGATGTCAGTTTGAAGAGGAAGTAGAGGTAAAAAAAAAAAAGTGTTCACGGCAGGCTGAAGCCTGAACATTCGACTTTTAGCATTTTTACATAATGTTCACCTCAAGTTTTGGAACTCAGATTATGTTTAACATAGACTTCTGACATCATAACAGTATAAAGATGACAGAAAATCACAAACATGGTATGTTCCCTTTTAAAAAGAATAGTAAAAAATCAAGGAAGCACTGATTTTAGGCCCATATGAGACAAGCTCCACAAACACTGTATCCTACAGACTGTGAAATGATGAATTATCACTTTTCTAGAGGATGAGGAAGGGCCAGCTGTTGGGACAGGAAGTGGAGGAAGACATGAGAAGGGTGGAGGAGGGTTCCCTTGGCCCTGACCTCACAGTCTCAGTGACCCTAGGCTGATTCCCAATGAGGCCATGACACTCACCCCACAACACAGTCCTTAGCAGAGATTTCTTACACTCATTTATCGTCATGTCGTCATACGGAGGTATTTTAACCTTGCTAATCTAAATAAAAGATAACAAGGAACAATGACTCAAGCGGTGCCGCCACCCAGCAATCCCCGAGGGGCCACAAGTCACTCGGGTCACCCACACACAACCATCAAGTTCTCACAAGCCTACAACCTGCCAACAACCAGCCAAGCGTATTAAGAGTCGTTTTGTTTTCCATCCCTCCTCTCATTCCCTGACTCCAAACTATTTTAGATCCGACAGTCTAAGTCTTGCGGTCAGCGCTCCCAAGCAATGGAGGAGCTTGCATTTTCGAATTTCAGCCTCACAGACCGTGTGGTGAAATTCTGTAATCCCGAGGACAACAGGAAGTAATAAATCAAAACGATGGCTGATTGAAGGCGGTTGCCGAGGAGGGAGCAGCTGTGCAAGATAGCGGCTCCTCATACGTAATGGAGATTGTAACAATTCCACTGTGGCATCAAAAGAAAGCAGGAAGATAAATACAGGAGTAATGAAACATTAGCTGATGACACCCTAAGGAAATAGGCGGACGTCCCGCAGAGAGAAAAACACAAACCAGTCCAAACGAGGGGAATGTTTATTTTCATGAACTTTCATCCCTGCGCTGCATCTATCCGCTTCCATCTCTCCTCGCGTATCCCTCTGTGTTGTCAACCTCTTTACAAAACAGTTTGTGTTTGGTATTTTGCCAAAAATGAATACGTATAAATAAATAAATTCCAGCACCATTTTGCCGGTCACACATGGTATTAGTTTAGTTTAAACATGTGAGATCAGAGGAAAAAATCATTTCATCACCTTATATATTTATATTTCTAATAGTATTCTCTCAGGCTTCGCCTCATAATTAACTTTTCTTTATGGAAAGTATTTCAACACTTTTCATCACCAAACAGAAACTCGTGGTATTTCAGTCACAAGCGCCAGGTTTAAACAATATGAAATGAGTATTTCTTTGCTGCCGAATAAAACACCATTAATAGAATTTAAACTCTGACCCAGACTTCACATATATCAGGGCATAGATTATAAGATCTATCACCTTTGCACTTGGCAAGCTCCCAGAGAGGAAATTCATCTTCAGCTGAAACAACCACCACACTAGTTCCAGTAGGATAATGAATAAACCTTTAGCTGATAGATATCTGGTTCATGAGAATTATGTGGGATTCCCAGATGACTTACTGCAGTTCATCAAGACACTTCTGCAAAATCTGCAAGGGTATGTAGGGATGGTTTTACAAGTACTGTATAGTTTTAAAGTTATCTCTTTTGAAAGTTAGTTTGACTGCACATCGGTCTTTCAGATCCAACGGAGATGCAGAGGTATCTGGTAAAGAATACCTCTGGGAGCTGCTACTGTTGGTACTCTGCATCGATCACTCTGCCTCCTCGTCCAAGTGCTGCATGAATGCAAATAAAAACATAAAAAACTTCTCAGCCCAAATCATTTCTATTGATTACATGATGACTCTGGTATTATAACTGACTCATTCCGCATCATCTTAGAAAATGTTACACACTTAAAAAGCACAGTTTGCCTTCAGTAAATATCGCAACACATTTTAACTACTCCAGTCCAAACACAGATCACAGCCTTTCAGCAATGACAGCCACGCTAACACTATCTTAATGATTTAAATAATGATAGTATTCATTTAGGATTCAATAGTTTATTGTTCAGCGTGGATATTTGAGTGACAGTATATACAAAAAAAACGGTCCAGTGGGAAGACAAATGGAGGGCCTTCATGAATTATTTACACCTTCCAGTGGATTTATGATACATGATATATATTCGCCAGTGATGATGACCTCCTGAACACAAATACTAAATTTCAGGTAAAAGAAGATATATATTTATATGTATATATATATATATATATATGTTCTCACCATATGTTTACATTTTCAGACTCTTCCATGTTTCACCTGCCTACTAGATGTCATCATCACGTTTTTCTTTTTTCACATACTAAATATATTTAATCTTTTTTTACTTATGTGTCTGTTCTCAACAGGGAGATGGGAGAAATGATACAAAATGAGGGCAGCGAGAGGATCTTAAACCCTTAAGCCACCAGGATGCACCATATGCGTTGTTTTCGGTGTGGTGACACCATTGTTTTCGCAATACAGACCTGGAAACAAGTATTTGTGCTCAGCAAAGCTACTCTGGGTGAAAATAAAGGGTTGATGTTTTACAGCAGCAACTAAGTATTATGTCTTAGCAAACACATGATTCTCTCTGTTTCCAAAGCATGTTGGTGTCTGTCAGTACAAGAGGGTACATTGTACATTTGAGAAAAAAAATATACAAATAATGAAAAAACAGAGATATTGTACAATATATGCTGGGATTGTTATGTAGTAATGTATAGAGTAATGCATAGAACTGGAACACAACTTCTTGATCCATCATTTTGTAACTGATGTTTTGCCTGCTTACTTTATCCTCCTGTAGGTTTGCAGCCACCATCTGTTGTGTCCGTCTAAGTTAAACCACACTCGTCTTGTCTGAGGAAGCCTGACCTAACCTGCAACAAATTTACTCTTCCACTGGGGGTTACGGTCTTTTGCTGAACTCGAAAGATTTTCGTTTCACCTCACAATATTTCATCCGCCGGGAAGCCAAAACTTTTAATTCTCACTATAAAATCATAGGACTGCACTCTACATGGATTGTTTTAACTCTAAGGTCAAAGTATCCTTTGTCTATTCCTCAGTCTTTTAGGTAAGATTTATGTGTAGAGAGGTTCAGTACACAGCAAAAAGCCTACCAGGGCTTGATCATTGGGCTGCTAATAAGCCGAAGAGTGGTATGGTAGATGATCCATATTGAAATCACTGGTGCATTGTTAATAGGCAATTATGGTTGAAGCTTATGTCAGAGGGCACAAGTGATAAAATACCCTGATAAAAGATAAAGACTCCGTGGGCCAATTAGGCTCTTGTGTGAGACATTATTGGTAAAACATTGAGTGGGTATCTTTTAAATCCACATGCCCCTAAATTCCTGCATAAATATTACACACACGTCACTCCACAATACAGCATTCATCACTGTTTGAAACAAAGGAAAACCTATAGGAAGATCTGTCTGCATGTACAGTACATCCCTGAACACATGTGATTATGCATGTTGTGTGCATTCATATGTGTCACATGTGTTTATATAAGACAGCGAGCCGTTTAAACTCCCCAATGTCCCCGATCAGTCTCCTTCCTTGTGTGTGTGAAGAGGCGAGTGAACCATCATTTCTTTTTGTAAAAGTTAGAAGCTAAGAAAACATGTTAAGCACAATCCTATGACTCATATGTGTAGCAGTCATGAGCCATGTGACGCCATGCATCTGCAGATGTACATGCGTGTTCATTCATAGATGCACGTGGGTGCGCACATGTTTTTGTGAAGCCGGAGGATCCAACTTTGAGTTGATGTTCTTATTGCTTCCCAAGGGAACATAAGCAGTCTCTCCCAACTAATTAAAACAAACTACCTGTAAACATAGCCTAGGTACTTCGGCATCGCCATATATCATTATTGTGAACCTATAGATAACACATACACAAACACAAAGGGAATATGGCGAGGTCAGATCACAGTATGAAGACAAGTTTCCACTGAGGGAATCTGTCTATTATTCTTTGCGTTCATTTTTCCCTGCGGAAAACCCAGGGAGAGCAAGGCGGCAGAAGATGGACTTTTGCAGAAGACGGCAAAGCTTTGAATGTGCTTGTAACTCTTTAAAACTCCACATCAAGTAAAAATCGTCTTCTTTGTTAAGAAAAGACCCAAACTGATTGTGTTGTCCAATCACACGAGGCACAAATCATCTTTGAGTTTGTAGTCAAATTCCTGCACAAGATTACAGACGTGGGTGATAATAACCTCGTTATGTTGTTGTGAAGTAGATGTAGGTGCTTAGTTGGCTGGTTAGCTGAATGAGTAGGCAGTATAGTTCTGCTGCGACTGCAAACCAAGCTCCATGAAGGTGGGAACAGGTGCGGGGAGGGGACAGCCTGCGTGCTCCGATTAGCAGGCAGATGGTGGAATAGAGTTCATTTAGTAGCAGAGAGAGGATGGTAAAAAGAGAGTAGAGCCAGAAATATATAGCGAGTGGTGCAGAGACCCATGCAGGTAAACATGCGAGAAGATGAGAGGGGATGTGCAGGGATTTAGGTGGTGAATGAATGGATGCCTGTTATCTAATATTACGCGACCATATGACGTTTATAATTTGTAAACCTGTTCTGTATTTAAATGTGATTTGAAATCAGATGTATGCCTTCTAGCAGCGTGACTGTGGAGGACGACGTTGGTGTGTTGGGTGGCCGCTCCAGCACTTTGTTTCAGACTGAAATATCTAAACATCAACTGAACAAATTTACCATGAAATGTTATACACATGGTCCCCAGAGGATGAAAGTTACTGACTCTGATGATCTCCTGATGTTTTCCTCTCATGCCATTATCAATTGAAAAATGGCAGTGACTAATTATTGATTAATTATGGATAATTTTTAAGACTCCATCTCTCCATTGACACGTGTGTTTTACCTCTAAAACATTTGACCATTAATTTTAGCATTTCCAAGAATCTAAACTGTCCGGCGTTTTTTTTTTTCCCCGAATATCACAGCAGTGCCGAAGCATACAATATCATGTAGAGTTTAAAATGTGACCTTTAGATAATGAGCCCTCATTAAATTTGTTAAGGAAGCTTAGTGTGTGCTATGACGTTTGTGGTGCTGGTAGTGTGATGTTACATCAATCGGGCATCCTGACCTTTAATTAAAGTGCCCCTACTGCGGCCAGATAGGGGCACATTTTCTGCTCTTTTTTCAAATTGTGTTTTCCAAATAAATATTGTCACCCAGTGTTGATGGTAATGCATCCAATAGTTGTTGAGACATTTTAGTAGAAAACAAAAATCATGGTGACTTTATAGTGAAAAAGTTGAGATCATTAATTCAGTAGGCAGTTGCCGTCTGGAAAAAAAAATTATAATTATAGAAATTATAGAGTCTAAACATGGTGCCCGCATGTTAAAAAATAGTTTTCTCTGGGTGAAATAAAGTTTATAAAAAACATGCTTCTGTGTTTACACTCACCATAGCCAACCTATACAGCACACTGTTCTCCACAGTGAGTTGATTTTCTTTTACATATAATCCCTGTTCTTTGCTGGCGAAGGTGGGGTTTTGTGTCACACTGGCTTATTACAGTGATGGGTCCCTCTGCTCTACCTATAAATTATGCAATACTCTGGTGGCTTAGACTACAATGCCTAACAATGACAGCAGTGTAGGTAGAAATTCATAGCATTTTATCCCAGTGACTGGATTTAATTCAAAATCCCCGATCCAGGATGCTGTTAGAGCGTGAGGTGGGGGGGACGCTGATACTTGGACCATCTCATTGTTTGACATAAACACATCAAAAATAGTTTCTCAATTGATAGTATCTAAAAATCCCTGTGGCTTGGTTGTGGTCTTCACATATTGTAATGCATGCAGAGAGAGAGAGGGTTAGTCAAACACAGAGACAGAGAAAGGCACACATGTTAACCAGAGAGAGGATGGAGTCTAAGTAATGGACTCAGCTGTTGTAGCATTTGGTTGGATGGAGTAAAGCACAAAAAAGCAAATAAAAGGCTAAATGTGAATATAACTGTGTTACTGCAGCGTAGGAGAAAGCTGAAAAAAAAAGCAAAAGAATGACATTAGAAAGACGCTTTGTATATCAACAGTGGATGAAGTGGCTATGTGTTATCTGAAAGGGGTCAGACGAACTTGTGAACCCACGGAGAACTTTCACAAGACTTCAGTTTCCAACTCTACGGAGCGCCGCAGTGACTTTCAGCTCATTGTTTTGGTTTCATGACCGCAATAGTTTGCACAAACTTACGGTCACACACACACACACACACACACACACACACACACACACTTCTACATGATCACAGTTTTCAGTATTTTGCTGTTTTTTTGTATTCTTTTCTTTCTCACACAACTCTCCTGGTGCACGCGCACACACACACACACACACACACACACATATATATAAACACAGACATCTGCATTCAATTACCAGGAAGCTTTCAGTGGCATATATCAGAGACTCCAAAGTTGAACAACAGCTGGACAGTTGCACCACATCTGTCCTAAAGCATGTCTCTGCAGTTAGAGAGCCCTTTAATCTAAAAGACACCATGGCTGTCATGGTTAATGAAGTCTACATGCAGTCGAGTAGCCGTCAAGGGGACTTTTAAATTGAATGAAACTTAATACAATATGTTGCACCAAGTGGACATCTGTAGTGAGAACATGATTTAGTGCCGCAAATATGGAAAGTCTCGCTCTGTTGGCCTTCAAACAGGAATCTTCATAAGATCTAAAGCATCTCCAGATGTCCCCGTATATTAAATATCCTGCCCAATACTATATAAGGTGCTAAGTGTAGCAATTTACAAGCCTTTTGGTGTTTAGTTACTGGCTGCCTGTTTTTACTTGGCACTCCAAGTAAGCCTGATTCAAACTTTAGCCAAATTCAACTTTTTCATATTTCTTTTAGACTTCTCTTCTACCAGTCGCCATTGTCACAGACATACTTGTTGAAATAAGTCATGTCCATCTCTTTTCTATCTGCTAGTTTTTTATCTATGTGCAACAATATAATGCTGTTTTTCAAACCAATATCAGCCACACATAAAAAAAAGCAAAATAAAAAAAAAGCATCCCTTTTCAGAGTAAAATTGGTTTCCGAGTATTACGAGACAACATGAAACAACATGCCGCCACCATCGCAGCCGCCTGTTTTGTTTGCATGCAGGGGTGTTTTCGATCTACATCCCTGCTAAGCACAAATTAATGTTTGTTTACGGCATCTTCAAAAAATCAGTGCAGTGCAGCCACTTCATAGTACCATCGCAAACGATTGCCTTTCAACCAAGAGCAAGACACCAAAATATGTAATCATTATATGTGTTTCAATGAAAGCACATTCGAGTTATACATTAAAGATTGATGAAGCTTCCTTCGTTTAAATCAAGGAATATAGTCGATGCTGTATGATGTACAGATTTTAAAGGCCTTTTAAAGGAAAACTTGTGATTTGGGGATATATATATAAACCTGACCTGATAATTCAAGACTCTGGCCTTTGGATATTATGAGAAAATGATTCTTCAGACTAAACAAGCTGCACAGAATAAAACAGTGTTTCAAGGATGAAGCTGTAATGTATACAGCGTACACTACATGTATATACCCATAAATACACAGAGCACATACTGTGGGAACATGTTGAATGAATACAGAAGCATACACAGATAAAATCAACTATGTAATCTACTGCATATAAACACATTAACACTGCATGTATAGGATCAACTAAACCTCACAGACACATTATGAACATCAGCTCTCGCTCTGCTGAGGAGCACAACACTGGGTCACATTAATGTAGTGTTTGAAGATATGAATGCAACTTTAGCCTACAGCTTACCTATATGTGTATGTATATGTATGTATATACCTATATGAGATCAACTCTCAAAATGAGAGAAACACTGTTGCTGAACTCTTCCTATGTGAATGATTTAATACTTTGCACTTTTTCTACAGTTTTTTTCACAAATCAAAAATAAATGAAAACATTTTAATTTGGTGGTAATTTAGTTTTTTTTTCTCTGCTGTAGCTGTGAGTGCATGTAAAATAGGATATACTGCAGGATGTTTTATATCTTTTCTTTCACTGACAGATAGATTTCTCTCGTCTCTCTATTTGTCTCTTGGATGCACATAATACATACAAAAAGGTGCAATAAAGTCATGTCCTTGTAATCTTTAGGTCCCAGTGGAGGAGACCTGGCCACCAAAGGTTTGTCTCTGTTCTGTGAAGCAGAAAAGGTCAAAATGATCACATCATGATGAAGTGGAGGACACAGAGCACGTCCTACACAGGCAGACGTGCTGAAACACTGATGACTGCTGCTGCTGCTGGGAGAGCTGGCTGGCAGGGGGGAGAAGGAGGAGGCGGTAGGAAACAAAACAAGCAGCACATGTGTGTGTGTGTGTGTGTGTGTGTACCTGTGTCATATTCAGTGACAGATTGGGAGTCAGGTGTTAAGCCTCTGCTGTTCTTTTTCCTAATGAGATATCATTTCTTTTTAGGCATATATGACTCTGTCAAGAAAAGCAGAATATATCATCATTAACATAAAACCATATATAATATTTTGATTTTTGGTGTCATTTAAAGTCACAAGCATATTTGTATGCAACTTGTGTATACTCTGAAGGCTGAGTCAATACTGCATAAATAACTCATCATGGAAGTCAGTTCTATATATCTATATCTATATCTATCTATCTATATATATATATATATATACACACACACACACACATGTATTTATATATATATATATATATATATATATATATATATATATATATATATACACAGTGGCTTTGCGAAACTATTTGGCCCCCTTGAACTTTGTGACCTTTTGGCACAAAGTAGGCTTCAAACATAAAGATATAAAACTGTAAGTTCTTGTGAAGAATCAACAACAAGTGGGACACAATCATGAAGTGGAACACACTTTATTGGATATTTTAAACTTTTTTAACAAATAAAAAACGAAATATTGGGTGTGCAAAATCATTGCGTGCATGTTTTACAACAGTAGTAAAACAGGGCTTATTCACTGTGAACATGGATGGATACGTTCCACTGTATACTTAAGGGCCCTTCTGTGTTAATTATTGTAACACCAGTAGTGTACTCATCAGCAAAATTACTAATAGAGATAATAATTCATATTTGATGACAAAGCACGTGTTACACTCAGGTATAAATCAGTTTCTGAACCAATTCATTCACTAAGATGAAGTCGTGGCAACAAAAGTCAAATTGCCTCACTGACGTTTCCGTCTTCCCGACATGGATTGAGCCGTGGACGATGTCAGTTTGACCTTCACACTCATTTGATCTAGACGGACGCTTTCTTCAACTGCATAATGAGCCATTTGCTAACTTACCAGCAGATGAAAAGAGTGTTTAATTGCTGACCTCCAGTGGTTACTGTTGAATGAAGAGGTGAATACTGCGGGCTGTGTTTGTGGTCAGAGGTGTAACTGACGGAACAGAACAGAAAGTTCCGTCAGAAAGTTGCAGAAATGCAAAAAGCCTCGGTACCAGTCATCGTAGCATTTAACGTGCTGACATTTGCTAATTAGCACAAAAGACTACAGGTGAGGTTGTAGGGAATGACTATGATTAGTTTTGCATGTTTTGGTCATAAACAAAAGTATTGGACAAATTCAACTTTTAAGATGACAATGCTAAAAGTGAGAAAAAAAAATCAAAGTTGAATGAATGTTATGGGGAAACTGAATGTCTGTACCAACATCTGTGCCAATCACACGTTGTATATATAGTAAATTTTGACCTGCTTGTTGCACTAGATGGAAAGTCAGGAAATCGGATCAGATCAGGAGATTCATCCTCTGGGAACCATGAATATGCAATATATACAAAAAAATTAGTCGAGATATTTTACTTAAACCAAACTGTCAGCCAGCCAGCACTACAGGAAAAGTCACGTAATTACCAAAGTCAGTAGGTTTCATCTTCTGGGGACCATTAGGCTAATGTTTGTACAACAAAAAAAAATAAAAAAAAATCTGTCAGCTACTAAAAAAACTAAACTTAAAAGAGTAAATTCATACTTTTGCTTTTTCCTTGTGTCACTCTTTACAGCACATCTCATGTCATGACAGTGTGGCCTCCAACACATGGAGGGTTTACATAAACATTACTGTGTAACATTCTCAGACCGAACGTTGTGTACACACTCTGATCCCGTTGAGTTATGAACATATATAAAATTGATGCAAAGAGACCATAATTTGACAAGTCCCACTGTTCAGGTGATAAAAACACTTTGGAGTCATTTCTGTTTCTGTATATGTCTCAAGTGGCAAATAAAAGACACGGGCAACCATTTGAAAGTCACACACACACAGACACACACACACACACACACACACACACACACACACACACACACATACACATAGAGACAAAAATCCACATCACCATCTCACCTCTCAAAGAAAACTCATTTTGGATGAAATGATAAGTGTATTGTGTGTATCATTAAAATCTCCCAGCTCAACCTCTCTGTCTCCCTTCTTTAGAGTGCTGTCCTCTTCCAGCAGTGCACGTATACCTTCTACTTTGTATTATTTCACAATCTGGCATTATCTCATGTCTCTATCAAGCAGCCCGCTGTTAGCTGAAAGCAGACGACCCAATAAACCTCGTCTTATTTTCTGTTGTTGTAATACCAGCCTGAGCAGCATGCTGGAACAACCACTCTATGGTGTTGTGTGATCATTGGCAGGTTGGTAAAGAGTGAAACCTAAAGCCTGCTTATCACAAAGCCTGGAAATAAATACAAAATTGATTATAGCAAACAACAAATAAAATTATTAGTTTTGTCAGGTTTCTTCCCTGTCATTGTATCCGTTTTACTCCTTATCCCAATAACCTTTGTTTTCATTCCTTATTGTATTCTGCGGAGCGATTTTAAACTGGCAATAAGGATTTTATTCAGCGATTCATTCGCTGTTTGACATCAGCTATCTACTTATCTGTTATCTTTGTTTTCCAGCGATTAAGGGCATGATTTGGAGATTTCCAGAAACAAAGAGACAGCGTTTCCGTATGTGATGCTGTTCACTGAAGCGCACAATCAAAGCCAAATGAGTCCATAAACAGACTCTGACACGCAAGCTGTCATCTGATGGACATTTGGCTCTGCCAGTACTCATTTGAAGCCAGGTTAGGTGAGCATATGCATGCACACACATTTATATAGACACACAAGCACACGCTTGCATTAGTGCTTGACAGTGTCATTCCTCATTAGAAAACCAAACCAGGTAGGTTCCTCATGTATTACCCATTGCACATAGCCAGGCCACAGTGCAGCAGGAACCTGTCAATTAAAATGGATTCATTCGGTTCATCGTGCACCTACTTCCACCCAGAAAGAAGGGGAAGGGAGGGGAGGAGAAGAAGAAGAGCAGAGAGCATTTTCACACTATGTCAACATGAGCATGTGAAAACGATCGCGGTTACTCACAGACACACCAGTGAGGTCGCTCTTAGTCACATTGACTTCAGTGCTGACTAGTAACTGTAAATGACTCCTGCTGGGATCATCATGGCAACCATCTCACTGCAGACATGTTATGAGCATCACCCCATTAATTTCAATGAAAGTTGCTCAACCTGCGCA
Organism: Pampus argenteus; assembly: GCA_036937835.1. Classification (NCBI taxonomy): domain Eukaryota; kingdom Metazoa; phylum Chordata; class Actinopteri; order Scombriformes; family Stromateidae; genus Pampus; species Pampus argenteus. The sequence continues at coordinate 18,148,295 of CM072861.1, read as the reverse complement.
TACACACACACTATTTCAGGTAAGACTCTCGATGGCTTTTAATATAAGTGAGTGAGTTTTTAATGCCCAGCGCTGCTCCACAAACACAACTTCTGCATGAATAACGTCCTGGGAGATGAGTAGCAAGGGAACAAGAAACAAGAGAATCTGCAACGCTTTGTGGACTTATTTACTTTTTTTTAAAAAGTGTTTGTTAAACCTGCCACTTCACAGTTTCAGGGCTTTAGACAAGCTTTAAGAACATGAGTCTAAATTGTGCAACACACTCTTATTTTGGGGATTACATTGAATTATTTGTTACTGTTAAATGTTAAATTAGTAAACAGTTGGTGAGATATTGAACCTTTTTTATTTACTGAAATACAGTGGGACGAGCTTATAAAATATTAGAAAATTAAAGGACGTGACCTCATCGTTGTAACTGTTAGCTACAGCCTTTTATCAGACACACAACATAACCCAGATTTTATCATCACGGGAGGAGCCATGTGATGGACTTTCTCTGTGGGGCAGCTATATTGTGTGTTATAAGGATCCTATAAGGGATATCATGACTCATGGCTTCTTGCTGATAACCAACAGTTAGAATCAACCGGAGACCACGCGGTGCCCTAAACGTTTAGTTGGTCACATGACCACTGGAAGATGTGGGGAATCTGTTCTTGTAAAAGCTCTGAACTATAGCAGAGATGTGGCTGTTGGAGAACAGACGCTCTGCTTCAGAAACATTTCCAGTGATTACAGGTTTGCAGCTAATATAGATGTGGTAACAGATGCTTTTTGTCTGTACTTGAATATGACAACCATTTGTTCCTCTCCTGTGCTTTTTTTTTTCTGTGATTACTCATTTTGAATATTAATATATAAATTTAGTGATCATAAAATAATGATTTTATTTGGAGCATCTGCAACAGCTTGCTGGTTAGCAGGTGGTACCTCCATTATATGATCTAAAACATTAAAATATGCATTTAGTGAATTCAGCTGCATTTAAAGGCAGTTAAGGTGATGATATCTATATAATAATAAATACAAACATTCATATACATTCACAGGTTGTTTTTTTGTTTATAACCACTAGATTTAATGTTTATTTGCCGGGAAAATATTCATGTTGTTAGTGTGAGAGAGCAATTAAACCTGAAGCTGTCTTGTGTGCATATGACACCAAAACCAGTTCCCAGAGAAAACCTTCATCCTTTGTCACCATGAAAAAGTTTTGGATCTAAAAGTAAAGTCACTTTTAAAAGAAATGCCATGAATATGTTTTTTTATTTTTTATTTATCAATTAACTTTATACTAAGTTCAGCAAACAGAAGAAACGTAAATAAAATAAATCCATGGTGTGAGCAGCTTTGCCTTTAAAACAGTATCAGTTCTCCTCAGTTCACCTGCACACAGGTTTTGAAGGTACTCGGCAGGTTGGTTGTTCCAAGTCTCTTGGAGAACTTGCTGCAGTGTTTGTGTGGATTCAGGCGTCTCAGCTGCTTCTGTCTCTTCATGTCATCTCAGACTGACTCCATGATGTTGAGATCAGGGCTCTCTAGGGGCCAAACCATCTGTTACAGGACTCCTTGTTCTCCTCGTCGCTGAACATATTTCTTTATGACTCTGACTGTATGCTTGAGGTCACTGCTGCATGCTGCAGAATACATATGGGACTGATCAGATGTCTTCCTGATGGTATTGCATTATGGATAAGAATCTAAACATGTGAAGTGCCTAAAACCATTGCACAGTACTGTATATTCTACTTCTGCACCACCACAGTTTTCTTTCAGTCTCGATGAAGTGAGATAAGAAGACAGAACCATTTGACTTTTAAACATTAAAAACATAGTCTAACCTCTGATCCATCCATTGAATGAAGAGCACTCTCCCTGTAGAGCCACTGACAGAAAAATGGATGACATAACAGTACTTCACATGCTGCTGGAAAAAAACAACACTTAAAGCAACAGAAAGCTGCGGGAGTTAAAGCCAAAGAGCCTTTAAATTGTCAACAATAATCCCATTACTTTCAGCACATGGCCATTTAATCTATTATTCTCTACATGCAGTAAAATGGGGAATACTAATGTAATCTAATGATGCTTTCCACAATGTTACATTTCAATCAGGAGCAATAAGAGAATAAAGCAAAGATATTTGTTAAATAAATAGCCCAAAAGTAATATATTCTCCCCCAAAGGATCTTTACTTCTTTGGTCTTGGATTAAATCATGCAAAGACTGCATAATATGCTAAGAGATTAAATGAAATAACGAGCACGACAGTGAAAGAATCCTGCAGTTAGTACGACAATCCCGCATTCTTAAACAATTGTTATGCAAGTAGGAAGAAAACACAAAACACTTATCAATCATGAAGCAGGATATCGTGAGAGTAAACATTCCCATTTGCAGCTAGCAATGGTTGATGGACAGCAATGAACTGGCATGACCTGCGTGACATGTATAAGCCTTAGTCAGCAATGGCTAGAGTTCAAGAATGAGTTAACAGTAACGGTCAGGCAGTAATAGACATGGAGGAACTGAAAATTGAGCAATGATTGGACCTGCTACAAGAGGTCAGCTGTGACTTGAAATTAGTCATTAGGAAATGTGCTAAATGAGAGTAAGACAAAACTAAACCACTGACCACCAGTCGTATGCAATAGATGTTAGGCTTTAGAGAACAGGGAAGCTGTTTATAGACCTCGCATGGCTGCTGCACCTATTTTAACTGAGCAATATTATGGTTAAAAGCATCTTAGAAAGAGTGAAATCCACAGAATAATCATACTCAAAACTCTGTTGTAAATGATAGCTGCTGTGCTATTACACTTATGTGCAGTGTTTGTGTGAGATAATAACTATTAAATGAGTGAATGTAACAGCTCTTTGAAGCAACACACTTAACATAGGCCATATGAACAGTGATGCGTTCACTTGCTGATGAATGTCATAAAATACATTTTACAAAGATATAGTCACTCACTAATGATTGAACTCCAATATCGACCAACAGGTCAAAGAAAACAACAAACAACTCTGTCTCATTATTTGTCATTTAAAATGCATTACACATAGCATCAACTAGTGAAAGCAGATAATACAGCGAGGTAGCAGTCTGGCTTCTGAAGTGACCATGATTGAAAGCTCCTCAATTACAGCTCAACAGTGAACACAACATTACAATAATCAAGGAAGGATGATAGTATATAAATGCAAATATGAGTCTCTTGTTATTACTAAAAAGAAAAAAAATTACAATGATTATTTTTTTGTTTTCAAACAAAAAAATATGACCAAACACATTTTTTGTATGTCACTCAAAGTTTAATTTACATGTAAATTTGGGATAACGAGATGAAGGAGAAGTAGCAACGTGTGTGTGTATGTGTGTGTGTGTATGTGTGTGTGTGTGTGTGTGTGTGTGTGTGTGTGTAAAGCTGTTTACAGGCTTCGAGTCGAGCTGTAAACAGATGTAAGACGTTCTGTCTTAATGATATTCAGCTGTGCAGTGTGGTCACTCGACATGTATACATCAGCTTCACAATGAAATGGTGTTGTTACGATGATAAATAATGTAATGTAAAATTTCCTAATGGAATATTACACAGCGAGAGCAGACCTCTGGTGTTGGTGAAATAAAATCATTAAATTAAGTTCTGTATGACATGATGGAGCAGAACCAGTTCGAAGCAGTTTCAGAAATAAACAGGCCACTCAAAAGCTATGATCAGGTCAAGCAAAAACACAATGCACGATGCAATCTTATCCATCTATAAATAATGAATAAATATGTATTAATAAATAACCCTAAACTCAACCTTAGCTTGCAGTTTTTACTTTGCAATTACATACAACACTGATACATACACGGCCTCATTCAAGTCAGCTTTGCCCAGAAGGCTTGTTTTGCTCCAAGGTCTTGAGACTCTTAGTACTCTGGTGAAATTAAACATGTACCACTAATGACTTATTGCAAATCCTGTTATTTGACTATCACCAAGGGCCAAACTTTGTGTGGCGTGGCAAAATGAATGGATAGTCGTGTGTGTGTGTAACAGACATGATTGTGATAAAGTGGCCATTTATTTCTGTTTCAGATCCTGAGGATAAACAAACCCGTTGCTTCGCTTCCCTTTTAGTAATTTGATGGATCATTTGGTCTGTTTTTCTGTGTGTGTGTGTGTGTGTGTGTGTGTGTGTGTGTGTTTTGGTATGCCTGATTGTGTGCATGTGCATGTGATTACACAGCAACCTACAAAAACAAATGAGGCTCCGGCAAACTCATCCATGACTCCTGGTCACGATATCAAATGAAGGTATGAGAGAAGACGTCCGTGTTCACACAGCTGAGGACTGCATGAGTCTACAGTAGCCTGATCATAAAAATAAAAATAAAAACTTTATTCTGACTCATTGTTATAAAACTGGAGACTACAATTATTTAAATATAGACAACAAACAAGCTATGATAGTAATTTTGAGCTGGCACTCATCAACGCTTTTGTTATCATATGCTGGCAGGATTGAATGTGAAAATTAAACTTTTGCCAAGATTTTTATTTTCTGATGCAGATCAAACCTGTTATTATATCAGATTTCTAGTTAAAAAGAGATTAATTTTTTTTCTCTCTTTCGGAGAACTGAATAAATGTGAAGATCTTTCACCAGTACTTTACACAGAACATAGAGGTGGGTCTAGTTCAAAAGGCCATGCCTATAAAAATATCTGTTATGGAGTAATACTCCAACAAACTAGTACCTCTGCTTCCTTTTATTATGTTCTGATAGCAGCATAGTAAACTTTATAAAATACCCGGAAACATTCGGTCATTCAATAACATATAATTTGGGTGCATGAATGATTTAGTTTCTTTTTATAATTCTGTTTGTTCTCGCATACGTTGAAAACACATATCCGAGAGGGGAGGCTGAACACTGCTTCAAAGCCTGCTGCTGTTTATCTTGCAGTAAATAAAATACAACAGAAATAAAGAGCCCACAGTGTAAGTCATGGTAGCACAGGTACTGTACGCTGGCTCAGTTCTGTTTGGTTAGCTTGTAATAAGAGTCTTTATCATACTGGCTAAGCAAGACACTGCTGTTGGTCCAAAGACAAAACCGTTAACCAGAGATTATGTGAACACTGCTAGCTGTGGCTGACCGACAGCTGGCTTGTGTGTTTATTGTTGTGTTGCTTGAGCCTTGATCCGTACAAAATGTTCTGGCTCCAAAATCACCTGCTGTCTGTCTACGTTGGTTAAAACAACACAGAATGCCAGACTATTCATATTTTCTGAAATCATCAGTATATCCAAACAAGACAAGCTCACGGACATTAAGACTAGAACCGGTAGAAATAGCTACAGTGATTCTGTCTAAAGGTAATACATCTGAAAAACAAAAACAAAACTGGAGCTGTTTCTGGAACTATATTGGATGATTTCTTAATCAGTTATCTTTATCACTGACCAGATTGTGAAGTGTGTGAGGAAGGAGGGACATCTCCTCTTTTAATTAGAGAGTTATCATTTTCAGCCAGATTAACTACAGCATGAGCACCAGCTCAATAAGTTCAAGGCACATCTTACAATTCAGAAACTACAAATTTCATCTCAGCTCCTACAACTGTTTGTCTCATTATGTCATTTCTTAATAAATGGGTCTGTTTTTATGTGCATTATTCAAAAGCAGGCATAGACAGTATATACAGTATTAGTTTACATTACATTGCATTAGGATTTGGTAAATGAATTTAGGGGGATTATGATCAATTCACCGTTTGTAATTTAACCACAGATGGACACACAGAGACAAACCCGTCTTGTCTGGAAATCAGGTTGCTTGTTTTCTGCTTTTCTCTCTATCTCAGCTCTATATGTCATGATCATGATTTGTGATACTTTTATTGCATATATCTGTTCTTTTACTTTGAACTAGTTGTTTTATTACTTTTATTTTTTTATTTTTTGGTCCCATTTTATACAAATAGTGAAAAATGTGTCCTCTGTTTCATAGTGGGTGCTTCACAAAATGTCAACCCAACAGTCTGTGCTGCATTATAACATGATATTTGTACAATGTTGGCATGCGTAAACACTGCTCGTGGAGATCCGGACCAAACAAATGTTGGTATTAATGGAATGTATCAACACATTATGCAAGATTTATTGTGAACCCACAGCTGGAATTATTTCCTAGTCCAGTGCAAATTGCATTCGGCACAGAGGTTAGCACAGTTCCCACTGCACGCCACACACACACACAAACACACAGTTGTTATTATATTATCCCCTTGTTGTATATGTGTTTCTATGTTTTATCATATTGACAAGCCTTATTAAAATGTGAGAAATTGTAGGCTGCATAGTTCCAAATAATGGTCACAAACGCCTCTAAAAAAAAAAAAAAAAGAAGCATAATAATGCCGTTCAATTTCATCTTTAAACTGGAATAAATTAATTACTCTGTGGATTCAAAGTAACTGTACAGTAGCCGCCATTCAGTGAAATCTAAAATGAAAATCTAAAATTAAAAACGACATTCACAATTAGCCTGCATGCAATAACAGCATTTGAATGCTTTTGATATTTAAATACTTTTAAAAACAATATGTGATGAGAACTTTTCTAACTACTTTACTTTATGGCCATATACAGTCATAAAACATGAGCTGTTCTTGTAATAATAGTAATAATAGTCCCAGTTGTTGGAGTCAGTGAAAAGTGGCCCACACTGCACCGAGCCCTCATCGTTTTCTCCTCTATTAGCATTTAACGAGGTTCCTTACACACAATACATTTTGACTCACTCTACCATGACCCTCAAGGTCTGATCCTGTGTTAACATGTGCAGGCATGCAGGTCTACCCTCATTGTATGAGGCTTCTCATTCAAATGGATCCGCACGATTCCATGAAGCACATAAAACATAATCGTGCAATATGTGGATATTACACATTTTTATTGGATTCACGGCGAAGACGTGAGAGAGTAAATTTGGCCTTGAGGACAACACAGCGTCCACATAACAATAGGCAATGAAAGAACAGTTTGTTTTTAATATGAGAGGCTAAATAATAATGGACCATTTTCAGTTGCCTGTGGTTCATATTATATATTATATCATATCATATATTTTAGTAACTATAGATATGAAACTAACATGTTCTACAAGCTTTAGTAAAATTACGTTTGTCATAGCTTGTTGAACCTGTAAAGATCTAAAGATCATTCAGACAGGTATGTCTTAAAACAGTAGTCAAGTACCAAAATGAACATTGAAATAGGTTTTTCTTGCTGTAATCATTCCTCTTGTTCATATTGACCATTAGAAGATTTCCTCATAATGCATTTACAATCTAAGTGATGGGGCCCAAAATCCAATTTTTCAACATTACCTTCATATTAGTGCCAAAGTCTGTCTTTTTGTTGCTGTTCTTCTGCTGCAGCTCAACGGGGAAACACTGTTTGCGGAAACACAAAGAGGGAATTTAATGGTAAAAAAGGCATCCATAAAAAAGATATCCACTTGATATGAATAACTCAGACTGCTGGAGCCTCATATAAGCATCAGATAAACGTTTTAATGCATTTTTGCTCACTTACATTGAAAGCACATTTGAAGGGGATCTTATTATAGCCAGTATGAACAGGAGGGATGCCTGCAACAAGGAAAACCTTGTGTGTTCATAGGTGCACCTCACTATTGTTTTAAGACAAACACTGATGATTGCACACATTCTCTTCAACCATCTTAATGCTGTTTATATGGGGTGCAATGGTTGGTTAAGAAAGCAATCTGGATTAATTTGTTGTATAAATGGTCAGCAAGTGAGCTTGCCATTATTGTAAATCATGATCACCATGATTAGACATAATCTAATGACTGAAGCTATAAAAGCTTTAAAATTAAATCTGCTAGAAGGATTTTTTTTTTTTTTAAATTATGTTTTGTTTTAAATAAATAATCAAAAACACGGACAGAAGTTACCCGAATAGAAACCTTGCACGCGCTGTTTTAACACGTGACTTTAGATTAGTAATGGTAGATAGGCTTCGACATTTAATCACAGAACTGTTGTGTTGTTTCAGCGGTAATGACGTCTCTGGATGGTCATTTTGAGTAAATGTGTTTTAATCACTTTGAGAAATACTCATGACAACATCTAACCCAGCATGAAATGTTGATGTGGTGATGTTGATGTATTATTGCTCCGTCAGCACCTGGGTAGTGAAGAAAAATGCTAAGCAGGCAAAAAACCGTAGACCTGCAGGTGTTGATGAAATTTGCTATTGAATAATGTGGCATAATTGTCAATGCATATATACAGCACAAGTTGAGCTTAAATGGCAGAAAGAAATTAGTTTTTAGTCTCTACAGGGAGCATGTGATTTTTTCTCCTTTAGTGTTAACGCACAACCACAATAATCATATAGAAGTAGAATAATTTGCAGATTGGGATAATATGTGTTACTTTCTATCTAATAATAATGAAGGGACTGAATAGTAATGATGATTGCAAAGAGCCCTGCTGGGACCTCACTGTGAATTCTCAGCCATGAGAGCTTTGCAGCATCATGACCGGAGTCCCACCGGATGTCCTGCACTGATTCAAACTGCAGCGTCCCTGCTCAGTTCCTCACTGCAGGTAATCAACACTCAGATCTCATTCAGAGAAGAGAACAGCGCTTTGTGTGTGTTTTATAAGTGCATGTAAGAGTGAGAGTCACGGCGGATTCTTGTTTCTTGCTCCCCTCCCCTTTAATCTCTGACTGCTCTTGTTGCCCGCAAGGTTCACATAAAACTCAGCAGGATGATGCAAACTCCGGTGGAAATGGTTGCAACTAAGTATGATGAGACAAAGCTGCTTTTGCTGAAACAAAAAAAACTGTGTGCACCGTGTAAGTTTGCAGATTAGAGAAGGTCTTTGAACAGGCAAACAAAACGTCTTACATACGATACAGAACATGTCTTTCAACTGAAAAAGCTTTCATGCAAGAATAAGAAAGGTCTCTCTTTTCTCCCTAATTCTGAACACCGCATTGAAATTTCACCAACAAAGACAGTGTAGTTATTTACTTCATGTGCACTTTCATGCTGTTTGCAAAGTGCTGTTTGAAGTGTCATTTCTTTGTCACCTTGAAACTGAAAAAGTCTGAGTCAGTCTGCATTCATTCCCTCATTAAATCAACAGACGCATGATCAATTTCTACAGTGCAACAGAGACCACAGCACATAACCACACATTTAACAACACCTCTCGAGTGTGTACTCTCACCCACCTAGACAAGCGCACGCACACACGCACACACACACACACACACTTGTACTGTAGATGACAGTAGCTAATGTAATGACTTTTTATATCCTTTGTGTCTGTGTGTATTCACAAGTAGATGAAATGTTTGAACATGATCGTCAAACATTTAACAACTTGGTAATAATTGTGTTTTCTATCATTAGACCTGAGGGTGATAATGATGCTGGTTTCCTTTTCTTTATTTTTCCACCAGGACCACTGAATCCTGGGGAAGTTCATACCAGCTCTAACATGAACCTTGTTGGTTGTTGTTGAATTGGGTCTTGAATTGTCGACATTAATGTGCATGCTAGCAGTCTTCTTCTACACTGCTTTTCTTGGTGCATTGCTACTTTTCTTGGCACGTTGTCGCCACCAACTGTCAAATCAGTCCATCAAACAAAATGTGGACGCACTTGTAAAAACATTACTCAATAGCACTACTAGTAGTCAAAAACTCAACATCATGTCTCTTTAATGCAGTTACATAATAACGCTTCATTTTATGTTAAGTAGTTCATCATGAGTTAAGGTTTGAGTATATTTATGACATTGAAAACAGCAGCTGACAAAATAATCACCTCGAGGTCCATTCAGTAGCTGCAGATTGGAATTGGATGAAAGTCCAACATGGATGAGAAGTTCTTAAAGTGCTCAGTAAAAAACGGATATTTCCCCTAATTGGATAATATCTTACACAATGCCTAGTGATGTGAAAATCAGCATGTTAGCAGAACATCAGCAGCCGCTTTAGTCCTCCATCAGTGTCTACACGGGAAGTGTTCAGCACGACACACAATCACTGCAATTATGTGCAAAAAAAAACAAAATAGACTAAGTATAAAAAATGTGCTTGGGGGTCGCGTGTTAGATAAGAGTGAAAGGAAGCTGGGCTAAAATCTCATAGTGAGCTCATGAGCCTAGCTAATCATCAGTCAATCAATAATCAAAACTGGGTTTATTTCCAAAGCGTATAAAATGGCCTTTTTCAATGCTCCTCTTCTCACAGCATTACAGTCCCACTACAGCGGAGTGCTGTTGCACCTTTCTAACCCTTTTAGTTTTAGTACCCGTACACCTGGTCTGCGCTCGTCCAGGTATTCCAGGACTGGGTTGTCATATGCCAGCTCTACCTTCCTCTGGTCTGCCTCCATCTTCGGGTCAACAGAGGTCGTCTGCGTTGATATGTCTTCCTCCTCTTCCTCCCCCTGCCCATCCTTGCATGCAAAGCTGCAGCAGACAGTTGCCTTGGTAATCAGGCGGTCAAGCGGTTTGAGAGAGCGCATCCACTGCGGGAGGAAATCCCAGGTTTGGAGCTTGGTGGGCAGATGACGGGGGCTACGAGCCTGCATTACATTTATCATGACGATGAAGATGGTCACCCCCAGGAAAGGACCCCCGACCCCGGCCATCACCCTCCAGCCAGCCAGGGAGAGACCCAGCACCAATGAGGGCAGGAGCAAGAAGCAAAGGAGAAGATACAGAACTGCAAACCAGCGATACTTGGCGGTGCGCTCGCCCAGGACACGAGACATCCTTATTGGCAGACGCGTGAATGGAAGAGGATACCACAGCATGATGCCAAAGATGTTAAAAAAGAGGTGACAGAGAGCGATCTAAGTACAAAGATAAAGAAATACAGCATGTGAGTGCTGAAGGTCATAATTCATCACAGCCATTTTTTTTTTACAATGCTCCATCCGTCTTATCATGCAGCATTGACACCACAAATATAATCCCATGACATGTTACTGTTCCAATTTTTATTATTATGTGTCCTACATCAGGAATTTTTCCCTGGAGCATCCGCTCATTTGCCTCAAAAGCTCCTGCTCATACATATATGCATAAGTCCATGTTTATGAATATACAGTATATTCAAACATTCTTGTCATCCAACATCTGTTGATAATTTTTTCTAACTCCATATGTTTCTTTTGTAAAAGATATTTGTCTTTGTCCTTGTCGTTGTTTTGCCTTCTGTGTTCATTCTTGTGTCTGCACATTCTTGTTTCTCATTTTCCTGCAGTTTTAATATGGCTGTTTTATATGATAAAACATACTTGTATGGCAGCAGCCAGCTTGTCCCCAGGACTAGCTAGAGCTGCCAGCAGGGCTGTGGCAGTGGTGCCGATGTTGGACCCGAGGGTGAGAGGATAGGCCCGCTCCAGACTGATCACACCAATACCTGAGAAAGAGAGAGGACAAAGACATGCTGCATCAGAGACTCTTATTCTTTAAAGTCGTGTGAGGCTGGAGGTGATTTTAGAGAATATCCTTGACAAGTCGCTAAGTAATCACAGGTCTGACACACAGAAACAGAGAACCACATCCATCTGCCCACTGAAATATTTGCAAATAATCTACTACTTTCTACAAGACAACAGCAAAGTGTCATCAATAAAATGTGCAGAGAAATGCCAGTACATTGAAATAATGCTTGATTGCATCATACAACTATGCTGTCATTGCATCTATGTAGTTCAAGGTACTTGAATGTTGCTTTCTATCTGTTATTTTAAAGTGTGTTTTTAATACATGATACCATAACATGGTAACATGCTAGGGTTAAAGGGAAAGGAAGATAAATCCACAATAAAATGAACAAAAAATGCTTAATAAGGAATATTTGTTGACTGGAAATCATATTCTCTGTGTGTGTATAGTATCTTGACTTTCAAGGGGGTTAATTACTCCTGTTTGAAATGAGAAATTATTCCCATTGCATATTTTTATCACTGTGTAGCAGGCTGATGACTCAGTCATCACTGATTTTACATGCTTCATTTAGCCAGTGGCGTACAGTGCCAGTTATGCAACATATCCTTACAAACCTCACAAGACTCAATCAGGGGAAATAAGCAGATTTATTGCCTTATGTGTCCATATATATGAATTAGCCGTTAAATACATAATAAAAGCAAATGAATAAACCTTTTTCTGGACGTACAGTTAACAATTTATTACTGTACCAGTAAATCTGTTGTTAGAATTTATAGCTCGGTGCAGAAACAACCCACTTTATGAGCTGCTAAATTCCACGTGTAATTCTCCCAAACATCTATGCTGTTGTTTTCAGCTTTCTTACATTAACTCCAGCTCAAGGTGGTTTCAAACCTCAAGCCAGAATCAGAATCCAGGCAAGTAACATGCTGTGCAGTATCTGCACACTCTCAAGGATAACATCTAATACTCAAGAGTGTAGATTAATAAGAAATTACAAGACACGATCTCCCTGAAGGCCTGCACTCATAACGATGAGATGAGAAGAAACACACCAGTCCGACGTTCTGACTGGACAGATGCTGGGATCGCCCACGGACTGTGAAATAATACAAGTAAAACAAACCAAACTGTGCTGCAGACTCAAGTTGGACTAATAAAAGTACCAGTAAGTCCTAGTATAGAGACAAGAAGATATACTCGGCCCGGCTTCCATTAATCAAATAGTTGTTAAACTTAACTTAATTTCCTCTGCTGTAAAAATTTGCTTCAGCATTCAAAAAGATTTAGAGGTGATGACAGCGTACACGGTTAAATTGATATTACTGGGTATTTTAGTGGCTGCTAGGCGGCTAGTGTGTCTTCAGCCTGCGGTATTCACTGTGGTGGGTGTTGGATGAGAGCAGCGAGAACCGTAAAACACCGGTGTAGTAAAGATGAAGAACTGACAGTACAGACCACAGCAGTGCTGCAGAGGCAGTGAGTCAAACAATCTAACAAAGAACAGCTATTTGGTGTATTTATTACTCATAACGGATGTTGATTTTACATAAATCTAAATGTATGGCTTGTCTATAACGTCATTGTTAGTCAAGGCAGATATTACTCACCTACCAGCGGAGTCATGGCTGAAGTAAAGACAGAGCTACTCTGGACCACAAATGTCACCCCTGCACCCACAAACATGGCCACGTATCCCGCCAGCCACCCAAATGGATACGGCAGGTCTGATACAGTGGAGAACGGAAATAATAATTACACACACGTGTGTTAACAATAAACACTGAAATGTCCAGCAGCTAAAAGGCATACCCACCTGTGTTGATGACTGTCTGGATGGCCTTTGCCACGTGGCCCTTGAGAAGAGAGTTGAGCAGCTTGACTAGAAGCAGCAGACAGGTGCAGAGGACGACCAGGGAGCCTGCCAGGAGAATCAGACCCACGGTGAGGTCTGACAGCGGGGTAGACGCAAACAAATGTCTACCTGTCAGGATGACACAAACACACAGTTTCATTACATCAACAGAAACAGTGAGAGGAAAAATGCTGAAATACATAGTGATGCCAGACTCATTGTAAGAATGTGAATACGTAGGTGAGAAATATTATTGAGCTGGAACTCACATTTGTGTAAATGGTAATGGCTTGTGCTACATCCTTCAGGAGCAGTGCTCACATTTCTGTTGAACTGGAGAAAAAAGCACAAACAACTGTGATGAGAAAGAAATGGCAGCGACACAATTTTCACTTTGCAGCAGTGACAGGCTCTTTTTGGCACCAGTGTGTGATACAATGTCTCTGCATGAGACAGCGGTGGAGCCGAGTCATTACCATAACGAGGTCAGTCTGGCACCATTCTTTCACCAGGCTCCTGTTCCTCATGTCTTCATTTCCCAAGGCGATCCCTGTGATCACACACTTGTCAAGCTGTGGGTGGAAAGGAGAAATATCTTTCGAATTCAGCAAGTCAAAACCTTGTTTAGAAATCTTACTGGAGATTCAATTGTCTTGCCCCTGTGCAAGAAACCCTGTGAAGCTAACTGACTGTTCTTCTTAGTATTTTTTTTTACAGAATGGTTCTTTAATGCTAGATAAAAGATAAAAATAGACAAAATAGGCTTCTCATTTCTAGATGTCAATTTTAACCTACAGAAAAATACTCTATAACAGACGCACAGTTGCTAAGCTCTGATTGGACAAAGGGTATAGTGACCTACTGATTCCTAAAATGTTAATTGGCTGGTAGCGTTACCTGTATGATGAGTTTGGTGACTGGCTCAGTGATGACCTTGAGTAGTTCAGGTGCTTCCTCCCCAGGTTGGAGCCTGAAGCTAGTGACCAGCAGGTGTGACATCCGGGCCATGAGGCCGCTCACCACCTCCAGCGGCAGCAGAACTAGGACAGATAGCCAGTTGAAACAATCGTGGATAGTCGCCCCGGCAAAGGCCCTGCAGTGGGTCACAGTAATTATCTGTTAAGTCCACAACCAACCTTTTTTTTTTTTTTAGATGTGTGAGTATTTTTAGTTTGGACTCAGCCTGTGAGCATATTATGAAGGTTAATAAATCATGTTGATTTTACTGGACAAAGATTAGGTTACATACCACAGGTTCAGTGCCGTATCTCTTCATACTAAAGGCTTACTAGTGTGGCATCAATGTGGATTGGTGCCATTATTGTCACTGTTGTAGAAATAACAGTCAAATGGAGGCTGAAGCAAGAGACATCGAGCAGCTGCTAAATCTTTTTTCTTCACCCTCCTCTGCTTTCTCCTCTGCACTTTTAACACTTTTATACTTCTTTTTTTCCACACTCCCACTCATCCTCTTCACTTTTCTTTTTCAATTTCTTCTCCCCCCCCCCCAACACTCATCCTTAACCTCGCCAGCCTCACTCACCGTTGAAACTCAGTCCTCTCTGCAGCTTGCATCATGGCGACAATGGTGTTTGTGACTGACGTCCCAATATTGGATCCCATGATGACTGGAACAGCCGACCTCACTTCTAACACTTTGAGGTGAGACCACACAGCAAGATACGTATTACTTGAAAGTCATCTTGAATTCTCATATTGAAGTTTCAGTTAGTACTTACATAGTTAAAGGGACATTATCATACATTACATACATCAGATGTTTTATCTTCTGTCTCTTTGAGGCCCTCCGTGTCGATGAGCCCTTATTTTTCTAGTTCTTTACTCAAAATATAGATTTCTCAATTACATCTGCACATGTTCGTGACTGAAGCTGATCTTAAATAAGCGAGTAAACAACCCAATTAACCCCTGAAACAACCCGAGCAACAAAGATTAACACAACGGACAGATATCTGTGGGCAATCTGATGTCATCGAGAAGAGTAGGTGGCAAAAAGAATAAAAAAATAGCAGAAAATGCACATAATTACTTTGTGTGAGCTTTGACATTTTTAAAATGAAACAAGACTTTTTTTTTTCTAGAGATGTGAGGTGATTGTTATTTTCAGGTGAGTAGAAGCAGCTTAGCTTTTATAATATGCTGCGGGGTTTATTGTTGGAAGCCTTTAATGATGATAACCTATAGATCACATGCACGCATGCATACACTCATACAGACGCATATCCATGCTTCTGCATTTCTTTGTCTCTTTAATAATTACCCATAATCTTCCCCCTCGCTTTCTCACAGAGCGGCTTTGGCAGCAGAGAAGCAGCTCTGGCATACTGATATCACTCATTTTAACCACACAGACAATCAGACAATAGATAGAAAGACCTATGAGCCTGCACTCATTTCAAGCAGACAGATCATAGCCTTACCGTGTAATGGTCTTACAAGGCATGATTATTCCTCTGATCACAGAGCGCCCTGCTGGATTACAATAATTCTCAGGTGTTTTTCACAAATGATCGACACAAAATCTCAAAATGGCAATTTTCAAGTCGGCCATTCACAGTGTGTCGTGATAATCGCACAAAAGATAATCACACAAAAGCTTCTTACCACAAATTAGTATTATTAAATTAGGTTTAAATGATAATGCTAATGAAATTCTATGATAATGATTTTTTTTTTATTGTCAAACATTTCCATGAAAGACCAAAACTAACAATGAATTGATCGCACTAACAAGTATTATCTCTGTATAGCTTGATACAGTGTCATACACAATTATGAACTATACTGTTTTCACTGTGTGACACTCATTCATCATGATGATAATGGGCACTGTGAGTTAATCCAATATTCACTGTTTCTGAGCAAAGGATCAAACTCACAAGTGGAAATTGTCCCCAACAAATGTTTCAGGACATTAATTATCTTTTTTTTTATAAAAATATATATTTTGACATATTTTTTATTCAGTAAGAATGAGTCACAAAGCATTGGGAAATCGACTGACACATTTCTTTTTGTTTTTTCATTGGATTTATTAACACAAGGAAAGTAATTCCAGCTTTATCCTTTTAATTGTTTCAAGATAGGAGGATGGCTCTCCATCTGTTAGTTTTTGACTGCGGCAGCACAGTAATATATATATATGTGTGTGTGTGTGTGTGTGTGTGTGTATTGTTAAGTTGTATTCAATATTTTGGTCCTTAGTGCTGAGTAGCAAACCAAGTAGCATAATTTACTGTATCCTCCATAGAGAACACAGCATGTGATTGGGCTAAGAGCTACAAACTGATTATAACCATAAACTGTAAATTCATTTGATGTATTTGTTATTATGACAAATGCAACATGGCAGTTTCTTTTCAGCTGTCATTGCTATGTGGTTGCTATGTTCTTGTTTTCTATTTTCTGTAATATATTTGCATGCAGAATAATGGCCTACAGATACACACACACACACACACACGCATACATACATACATACATACATACATATCTCAGACTGAATTAGGCCATTTAAAAATCTTATTTTGAACTTTCAAGAACTCAGTACAGTATGTGCAATTACGCACACTACACCATACGCCTACTCACATCCGGAGGCCACCAGACTGACGATGATAGAGGTGGAGGTGGATGAACTCTGGACCAGCACAGTAACCAAGATCCCCACCACCAGGCCTGCCACGGGGTTAGACAGCACCGCATTGTCCTGGAAAATGTCCCCTGCCACTTTACCTGGTTAAATATGCCACACGCACAAACACACACACACACGCGCACACACACACACACACACACACACATACACACACAAACACGCACACACAAAGACTCAGACATGACAGGGTTGGCAGCCAAGAGCAATGTTAAACAAGAGTCAAAACGCTTGTTTCCCCAAATCCTACAAAGGTCACCAGACGAAGCTGTGCAGTAAATTATAGAGCAGGGCTCGAGTAGGACAACGTGAACTGTTCTGCAGTGACTCACTTATTTGTCAAACATCAACTGGTTGAGTCACTATCAGCCCACTGAGGGGGAAGTGGAGGTTATAGTTCTTACCCCCTGCTAACTGGAAGGCAGAGCTCAGAGTGTCCAAGGAGCAAACAAAGAGGAAGAGGAGGATGAAGAGGAGAGGGATCTTGGATAGATTGATGATAAGATGCTTGATCCTGTTTGGATTCTCTACTGAGGTATGTGGAGACGCACCTGTTAAAAAAACAACAACAACAACAACAACAACAAGGAGGGAGTTCAGCCTCACAGTGTGCCCTAAATATCTGGGATAGAGAACAAAGTTGACCTATTTTTCATATAACAGTGAATATAAAATGTGGTATGTTTCTGGCTGCTACACCACACACTCTTTTTCTCATTCTAGAGATCGCCTCAGTAAGCAGCAAAGCCATCTGACATGCTATAGTACCCATATGTAGCCAAATGCTGCTGAGTGACAGCGGGACTTTGCCTTTGTTGCCCAGACTGCATGATCCCACCGGCTCTGTGCATCTCTTGAGTACATTCTTATCTGATGAGCATGTGGCTCGGCTTCTGCTGTACTTATTCACAGAGATCAGATCCACTGTCAAACCGTGGTGTGAATGTATGATTCTACTCTTGTACCTTCCTCTATAGGGAGTCTGTCTGCTTCGCTGAGTGAAGGTTTGTTGGAGTGGTGATTGGTATGTTGGTGGTAGCCCTCAAAGCTGCTGACGAGGTCAAGGGTGGAGCCGATGCCAGACTCCCTGTCATCTTCCAACAGGAATTTGGGCTGTGAGGAGAGCTGAGCAACATGCATCCTCAATCCTGACAGCAAAGAACAAGCCTACTCACTCAGATGGCAAAGAAGAAGCATGTCTAAGATATATAAAGCAGAGAAATGGGAATTGAAACAAATAAGTTACCATTAGAGTCAAGCCCCGTGCTCCTTCCAGAGGACACTATAGTTATAGATCGAGAGGACATGGTGCTTTGAATGCTGTGCGGGGAGATGGAGGTAATTAAAATCACAGGATGACACGGTAGAGCAGAGAATGTGTTTATCAGCCACATGCAGCAGTAAAAACAAACCAAAGGAGACCAATATGTCTTTGCATGAGATCATCTCTCACCGCACCACTGAGATCAACAGACAAGCAATTAGAAGAGAACAAAGGCAGCCCGGGTTGTCTGTAATTGGCAGCTGCCCTTGTTTTGAGGTCAAATCACACAATCTAACTACTGACACTGCGGGGTATCGGTGTAGCCTCTAAACAAATGGACTCCCTGTCAGAATCAATAGGGAAACATCGGCATCCATGTAACTTGTCTTGTCCTCCGTTTCCTGCAGCTGCAGAGTCAACTCTTAAAGGAGACTCTCCACCATCTATAGAGAACCAGACTCCCTTCAAAGGGCTTCACATTCAAGGCTTAAAAAGAGCTTCTTTTTTTTTTTTTTTTTTTTCTCTTTTCATGTCAGCCACTTCACCGTATTCTGGGGACTCCAGTGGAGGAGGGTGTACTAATGTGTCTCTTAAAAGCAAAGAGGATGGAAGTGAGTTCAGTAATTACAGCAGCTGAAATTACAGTAATTACAGTCACTGCATCATTCTCATTGTGTTGTATCCTCCTGCAGGTTCTGGTGTGCACAGAGGCTTCATTAGCATATGTACATCTGTCGGTATTTGTATGTGCGAGACAAGTTCTTTAGATTGCAGCTGAATAAACTTTTTGTGTGTGTGTGTGCGTGTGTGTGTGTCTGTGTGTGTGTGTGTGTGTGTGTGTGTGTGTGTGTGTGTGTGTGTGTGTGTGTGTGTGTGTACTGAATCTGCCCCACGCTCATCTGTTTGCCAGTCTGCCACTCTTTCTGTTTTTGACTCTGTTTCTGTACTTTTTGTGAGCTTGTCTTTTTAAGTCTGCTCCCATGACTCACGCGTCTGTCTCTATGCTGTATATTCTTAACCAAAATTGTACTAATTGAGCTTTGCTTGAAGTGCAAAAAAAATAAAATATTAAAAAAAGGATTATATGAAGTGAGTGATGGCCAACATTTTCTAAAAGATATATAAGCTGTGAGATCCATGGCTTCACGATGCAATTAAAAATGACTTATGCATTTCACATAATAACAGAAAGCTTCAATATTGATGAAATTTAACACATGGTATTAATATATTTACTAATATAGCAACACAGTAACATATGCAGTAAAGTACCTTACCTTGTCTGAAATAGTCCTAGGTGTTGTGCAAGTGTAAAACATCTTTAAATAAACAACCAGCTCTGGGTGTGTCAGGAGGAACATCTCATCTCTTATCGATTAACCTGCTCCATCATCAGACAGCTCATATGTTAATCAATAACACACTAAGCTTAACTTAATGATACATAAGTTTGTTAAAGCACGTTGTGTATTAAGTAATGAATGATGTCTGCTCAGCCAGTTATTTTTCACCTGATTTGGGGCCCAGATATGATGGAGACGCTTGTTTGGATGTGATTAATGATCCTTGTGTTTTTGGAGCTCCCAGTTTCACGTGTAAGAGCAGGAGAAATCTGACATCTAGTGGCCGTGTTGAAATAAAAAAAAATAATAATAATAATCGTCTCATATTCTGACGCAGCCGTTTTCATCACGTACTGTAGTCTGGCAAAGATTAAAGACGAGGTATTAAATGATCATTCCTTCCATGAGATAAGTCTGTGGAAGCATTTCAAACACGTACAGTGTAATCTGCTTGAATTGTGCAGAATGTTCAGGTACTCAAGATCAAGCATGTTGTGATTGGACATGAGCTTTCAAGCAGATTTTTATGAGATCCTCTTAGTGCACACACACACACACACACTTACACACCCCACTACCCACAGGCAATGACCTCCTCACCATGGGAGAAAGCCGTGATGGTCTGAGCAACAGGGTAATTGTTAATAATTAGTCCAGCTACGGTTCTGTCATATCAGCAGTGTTCTCAACCAAATCTGCCAAACCTGCTGACCTCAGACTTGCGTCCATGAACTCAGAGGAGCAGAACTTAATAACCTCCAAGACTGAGTTGTTACTTTCCAGCCAGGGAGAGGAGATAACAGCTCTGTTGTTGTGCAGGCAGGTGGACCGGAGCCGAGGCTGCTGCTGTCAATGTTGGTGAGGGATTAGAAATCCTTGAGATTTGGCACGGCATTAAACAGAGGAAAAGAGAAACAGAGACGCACATGTACATATGGATACACACATGTAATCACTTATACATGCACACATGGCTCGGTTCCAGAGCTGTTTGGCAAAACAAAAATCATGCCATTGCTGCTAATCCCTGCTCCAGATGTGCAAATCACAAAGGGTCTGCTGCCACCGGCTGGTATAAACCAAGCAGAGGCCACGGGGTCATCATACACCAGCCTGCCACTCAAAACATCTGTCAATCAATGTGCTGCATAGGTGGCAGCGTTACTCTTCTTCTGCCCTTTAGTAGGCTGTGTTATCCCGCGTTAATCACTGAGGAATACCACACGATGCTTTCACTAAGCTCCCAATCTGTTATTTGAGCGAGGGGGATCATAGAAACATGTGGCAGGTGATTCATGCAAATCCCAGAGCTGTAAGTTGTGAAGATATTATTTGCTGTCGGGTTTTTTTTGTTGTCGTCATCATTTTTATGGAACGCTAACAGACTGTGACAATCCATGCGCTTTAATAAAGCTGAGACACATCTGACATCCCTCATCTGCCAAAACCCATTTAAATGTTCACAAAACTTTGTTTTTCAAAGTTGTATTCTGCATATCTTTTGATACCTTTTTGTACTTTTGGAATATATATACACTGTGTATATATATATCTTGTGCTTCTTTTACATTTCCGTGTGCTGGAGACAATATTCCACTCTGGTGGGCAATACAATTGTATTTAATCCTACTGTGATTCATTGCACTGGGGCTGCCAAGTAATTAAGAAATAACCCCGTCTGGTTACTATCCAATGATTACACTGGGATTCATTCACTATTTACCAGGGTTTTGTCTTTCTGCCGTCATTGTGATCTAAATTGTTTTGCTCATCTCCACCCATGCCAGCCCCCCTATCTATGGCTCCATAGGGAGATTTCCTAATATTGTTATAAAAAAAAAAAGTGCCTCTATAATAACAGCTTTGACATCAGAGTATCTATTTGTTCACTTGTGTCTTGTCTGATTGAGGTACCATTGTATGCACACACATTCATAAACATCAGATAGGAGAGATCTCAGTCAAAAAAACAAAACACTTCTCACAGTGTTTACTCCTCTCTGTCAACAAAGTAAAGATGGATTCATTCAACAGCATCACTTTATTTCAATTTAAGTCAATTCACATTCAGTTTGGTATGTACGGTATATGACACTCACAGTACAATGAAACAGTGTCGTAATGGGTGTCCTTTTGCTTACATGCGATTATCACAGTTTCCTTTAACAAATCATAAATTCCTTGCTTGTGTGTTTTATAACATGGTTTACTATGATGCTCACTGCTTTGTGTGTGTGTGTTTCACTGTTGTGCATATGTACATTTTTATTCATGTTGTTAGCGATGTTGTCCTACTGGTCCTTTTATTTATCACTTTAATTCCTCGGTGGAGGACGAGGGCGTGTCAGAGCCATCGAGACACTCCTACAACACAGAGAGACATAAAGTACAGCTCTTATTCAGCTGATATTTAAATATTTTTATGTTTTAATTATAATACACTTATACTGATACACTGCACTATTCAGAGGACTCCGGTATATTACTGCATCTTTGTTAAAAAGGACACACACACACACGCACGCGCACACTCACACACACCTCACCTTCACTTTGTCCAGCTCTGGTCTTCCTGGGAGAGATTTTTGTGAGGAAAAGGCCTGTAAAGTAAAACATGGCAGCTCGATTAGATTTGATGAGAGAGAGGGTGAGGGATGAAATACTCGGAGGTATCACTGTCACTGCTCACCTTCTTCGACTGTTGCATCTCCTCTGTGGATTTGGACCTGTTTTTCATGTGCTTTTGAGGAGAGGTGGAGGTGGAACACTAGAGAGAAACGAGGAGGGAGGATTGTATTAAATAAGACCAGAGTGTTTCTAATGTTTTGTTCATTGGGCTTTTTACACACCTCATTCGTCTTCTGCTCCATGACTCACTTGAATTGATTTTTTTTTCTTATTTTTCTTCCAAACTTAATTCAGTGCTGGAGGTTCAGGATGGATGAAGTCCTTTGGAAAACTCTGGTGGTATAACTACAAAGACAGGAGAGGGGAAAAACATCACAGCTACATACAACATCTTATAACAAGACTTCTTAAGTGTGTGAGAGTGGGAATAATGACATGATCGTCGACTGGTTTCATTTGTATTTTTTTGCTACCCTGTTATACCTGATGAGAACCAGCCACTGAGAGTTCACCAGCAGTTACAGCCTTCATTCACTAGATGGCAGCTCTGACTCAGGGACCCACTGTTGTTACCACTTAGCTGATCTGAGGGCTCTTTAGAGTGGGTGAAATCCCTCGGGCGATATTCCCTTGAGTTTCACACTAATTGTCATACTGAGATGTAGACGATGCTTCCATTATTGCTTCTCATTTTGATGTGTAAAAACAGAGAGGAGGGCACGCCTGACTGCAACTTGTTTTTGTTTTCATCCCACTGGTTGATCACAGACACAAACACTGCAATTTAAATGGCTTTTCTTGAAGATGATGTTTCCTTTCCTGCGTGCTTCAACAATTAGCATTACAAGTAGTACATCTGCATAGCAATATGTCCTAAAGTAAAAGGCCTGAGGCCTAAAAGATATGTTTCCTTCTTGTTCCTTCACTTGAATGTTTGAGCTTTACTGTGCAGAATGATGTATGAGCAGAGTTTGACATGAGGAGGATGTTTTCACATTCATCTACTGAAGCTTCTCAATGCTCACCTTTAATCTGATTTAAGGTAAGCAGTGCACATACAGAGAATGGATGTTATAGGGTGAGTGAAAAATACAGTGAAATTATTTGCATATTCATTGAGTCTGGATTTCTAAATGAGGGAGAAGGTGTATATGTAAACCTCTTACAATGTAATCTCACAAGTTGTTTGTGGGGACAAAAACATATCAGACATATTATTCAAAGCAGAGTATTTGTATATCTTGTAAAATATATCTGGAAGAAGATCCATCAGGAAAGGATTTAATTTATAGACTTTAACATCTTTGGAAACTCAAGATTAATAAATTAAATAAAAAGCAGAAAAGATAATCAGCACATCGGGAGGCATGCAAGACAAAAACTGAACTCCTGCAGAACTGAAAGGCCACAATAAACAACAGCCAGCAGTCACAGCCGTATCCACAGCTGGTGTCAGGAGCCCTGGTGGACGGAGACAAAACACCTCTGGGTGTGGGACAATTTTTAGCAGACTGATTTTTATATTTCGGTGATCTCAGCAATGCCTGTCGATGCCTGCTTCTGTCTGACATCTGACCAGTTAGATTAGATGAAAACACTTCACAGTGTGCAGGAGGGTTATGGGTTTCCTCCTCTGAAAAGCCTTTAAATGGATACAGAGAGATGAGATTATGAAGGCAACACATCATTGGACCACATGACTTCAGTTAGCTCAGTAATGTTGCTCACATAAAGCAGTGATATGTGTTATGTACTCCAAGCAAAAATGTTGACCCAAATTAACAATGAGTTTTATTATTGATGGTGAAATGATTTCATCTGAGAATGAATGATTTCGATCAAGGTCCAGCCTGGCAAGACAAGATGAAATGTAGAGAGTCACTCGCTGATCTGACTTTATTGACTGAACTGTCAGCCGCCCTGAACTTCAACAGGAAGCGCTCAGCCCAGGGCTCATTAAGAATGAATAGGGGCTAATCGGCAGGAGCTCACTCACCCACTGTGACGACAGACGAGAGCAGTCGTGGCAGCACCACATATGGTGCTGCGGGGAAACTCCACTGGAGAGTCCCAGTTGGACTGGAATATATGTGATATTCAAAAAGGCCAACCTGCTAGCCAGCATTCACTAACACAACTGAATGATCTATATCAGGGGGGATGACCCAGTGGAGGTCTTCCTATCTTATTCCATACATCAGGCCTATTATATATATATGTGTATATGGTTCAGTTGGCATACCCAGGGGTATATAAGGCTGCTGTGTTCCATGCAATTACTTTAAAATGTGCATTATAGCTCTCTGAGGGACTGATGGGGGATAATCTCAGCATGGCAGGCATTCAGTGAGTCCTGAGTGCTCTCCCTGACCAGCTCACTGAGGGAAATGACCCAAATGAGAATGATTTGCTTGCTTGCTTCACCCTGCCTCTCCCCCCTGCTTTCCTGTCCATCCATCTTTGGGTAGATGAAGAATCCCTCCATTGTTGGTTGGGCAAAGGGATGGAGGATTACATAGGCTAGACTGAAGCGGGTGGAACATCTCCTTTGTGGAAAAAGAAAATAGCCCAGTGGCTTTGAGAAACACTTCTCCATCGATTAATCCACATGAGCAAACCAAAAGCAACCAAGGTGACATGTACAAAAACACTATGCCTTTTGTGGGATGCGTACAAAAACGTGTACACGCACACATAGACAAAAAAAAACCTCATACATGATTATGTGGGCATGGGCACGCCACACAAAAGAATCATGGGAAGCTTCGCCTTAAAAGCTACTCGGGAACTCTTTCTGCGAGGATGGGCAAACTGAATATTTTGCCTTGAAGTCTTTTAAACCCATTTTCCTCCATCCAACATCATCATCACCATCTTCTTCACTTTGACTGAAACAGCAGATAAATCTGAGGTGAAAAAAAAAAAAAAAGTTTATTATAAGAATAGGTCTACTTAGCCTTTACAATCCACGCTGATGTGAACATCTGCATTACATAAGAAATAAAACTGTTCTGAATATTTGAATCTACACTGAGCAGAGACCAAGAGGGCCCAGCTCAAATCTTCAGAGCATTGGGTCAAAACTAATTAACTCCCCATCTGAGAGGCGGAGCATGACATGAACTTCTTGATCTTATTTTCAGTGTGTGTGTGAAAGAGTTTCACTAGAAGAGAAAAAAAGATACCGAACAGTCAAGTTGCATCTTCATCATCACTCCCAGCTGTCTTCTTCCATTTCACCACAGACTGGCCTGACCATCTGCCAAATGACTACCTGCTGGAGACACAATCCCTTCTGATTGCATTTCTAACTGGTAGTCATCAATGTTCATTCATCCTTTCACCCAGAAATAATGATAAATAAATGAGCACTCTTTAAAAAAAATCAACTAATCACCACAATCATCCAGTCCAGGAGATGAAACTGATGCCCTGGTCTGATTTTGCTTCCTTGCTTCATCTGTGCTGCTGAATATACTCATCACAGCAGCATGTTATGTATGTAGGTGGTGAGATCACAAAGGTGAGCATGAGGGCAGAAGCTGCACCAGCAATCGGGGAAAAAAATACATGAAGATGGCTCACAGCGAGTGGCAAGGACATTATGTCCTGTAATTGACAGTGATGGACAGTCTGCTCTGCCATGCTCAGGTGTGACACACACACAATCACAGCTCGGCCATGTGTATCTCACCTGATAACTGAGTCAGTGATGATGGATCCACTATCATTTTCATTTTCAGCAACAGAGGAGAAGAATCCTTCAGTGCACATTAACACGCACGCATTGATCTGATTGATGGGTTTTGTTTTACACCACTTATGCATTCCTCCGACTCTCTGTAGGCACAGTGCATACAAATATACACTCTGATATTCAAAACCGCTATGTTACCATTCTCAACCTAAAAATATACTTCAGCATGAAACTGATCACAAACTAAAAGCATTAAATATATATTTTTTCACCAACAATGAATGATGAAAAAAGCACCAGCACTCCATCTGTTAAAAATGTGAGCTTTTCAGTATTAGACATTTAATAAAGGGCAGGAAAGCATCGAGTGACAGACAGGAGGAGAGAATGAATGACAGGAGTGACAGAGTGAGAAAGGGAAGGCAGACTAAAGTGCGGCAATCAACCCCCAAAGAATTAGATGAAGAAATTCCTGGGGGAAATTCAGACACTCACCTCCTTTTCTCCCTCTTCATTCGCTTTGCTCCTCTCAGCACAGATGTACAGTGGAGTAGATGGCACTCCTCATCTCACTGCTGCTATGCTGTCTGTGAGAGCACACCCCTCTCTGCCCATTCATAGCTCCGCCAACGCACAACCCGTGCATGGATGGACACACAGACACACACACACACACACACCATGTATATATACACACACACATGCGCATATGTATGTATATATATATATATATATATATATATATATATAGACACCAGGTGTGCCACTTGTAATTCTGTATGCTATTGTGATGTGACAAACTGTTTACTTATACAGCTCTGTTCATTGTCACAGGTTAAACACACATGATGGGAAAGGTGGGGAAATGAGATGCTTCCCACATACAGTATGTCACATACTGAAATATGCATTGTGGATGAATCCATGCATGACTCATCTACTTTGTTTTGTAACCCATACAATAGCCAAATACACCCCATAATAGTCCTGCCAGGCTCCTCAACTGGAACGCACCTTCCAGCAACAAGTCTGTAGACAGATGGCGCAAGTCATTGGCTACAAAGCCGCGACGAGGAGCCAATCACAGCACCTCACTGATCCCCTGACAGTGCAAAAATGACATCATTGCATGACGACATTTTTAGTGGGTTTTCTCTACCAGGTTACATTGAATACACAGGATAATGCAATCAAAAGATAGCTATAATTAAGATCTACACACACACACACAGATACTGAACAGATTTGTTTTACGCTGCATGAGTCATGCAGCTGCTCCACTGGGGTAGCAGGGCTCTGGCTGCACTACATTCAAAACCAAATCACGTAGCATTTGTCAAGCAAAAAAAAACTGACCTCAGTGATTCATCCGAAAAAAGAAAATCCTCACTAAAAGATGAAAGCAACAAAACAAAGACAGAAATTTTCTTATTTCACCAATAAACACTTTTAATTCTTTTGATACACCCGGTGAGATATTTTTTTGTGTACCGCACCAACTGACTTACTCCCTATAATATCACATTATTAATTAATGATCAGGACCCTGAGATGTTTGAGGTGACAGGAAAACAGGACTTGACCAGAGCTTTTCAAAAGTGTCATCACAGCAAACTAAATGCACTTTAAGTACAAACACACATTTCAAAATTGCAAATAAGCACACAAATTGGAAAATAGTCATTTAAAATATTAAAACTCAGTAAAATGTTCAATAATCTTAAATGAAAAAAAAAAAAAAAACACAACACACAATTGTGCAACACACTTCAAAACCCCAGTCTGGACAGCCCTGTGCAGAAACACATTTTTGCTTGGAGTGCAAAGAAAAGCATGACTGCAATGTGAGATTGTAAGACGTAGAAGCAAACTGAAGCGCAACTCAAACTGTACAGCGCTAAACATCAGGGAGAACTAAAGCAAACACACAGGTTTCAGTCTTAAATCACCGAGCTAAAATTTTCTTTTCAAGACATTTTTTTGGATATATTAAACAATTCATAGCAAACATTTCTCTCCCATAGGGATGTGTAGTGTTTTAAAATGACACTATAAATGCTTGCCATGATCTCTCTTCTTTACACGTTTCCTCAGGAGGTTCATTTATAGTAGCAGAGATGGGAGCATACTGCTGATTCAGAGCTTATTTGTAAACAGTTATTAAAAGTGCTAGACCATTTTTCTCTCTCACACACACACACACACACACACACACACACACACACAAAAAAAAAAAAAGTCTTGGCAACACAATGTTGCAAGATTGTAGTTTTTGATCTCGTCTTTGTCCATCCCCACACACACACACAATGAAAAAGCCTCTCAGAGTGTCGTTTCCTTCAAGGATTCAGGTTCTTTTCCAGCCGAACTGGAAGGTGACGATTCGTCTTTGGGTTTGGATTCATCTGCAGCGGAGGATCTGGTTGCGCCGGACTCATCTGGCTCTGCGTCTTGCTCTGCGTCTTGTGCCTGTTCTGAGGGCAGCTGCAGAAACAGAGGAATCTCCAGCTGTTCTTTGGTTAGAAGACCTCGCTGGTCATCAACCCTGCTGCACTGAGCCCTCGACAGCATGTCCAGAAGCCCTGACACACGCAAAATATCACACTAAGTCTGGCATTCATTCAAACATCTTATTCACTTCAAGCCCTGACCTGGCTAGATGCTAGTGCAAGATGAGATTATTTTTTTTTTGTAATTTACTTCATTTTTGGTTGTTGTGGTGTTTTATGTTATATACATTGGTAACTATAGAAACACTCTTGTATGTAATGTTATGGATTGCCTTTTGCCTTTTTTCCAACAGACATTAAAAGATGACAAAGCTGTCCCCATGATTTTTACTTACCCAAATCAAGTTTAATCAAAGTAATAGTTAACGCTAACATACACCAGCATTACACTAGGGTTGAGCAATATAGATGGAAATTATAATTTTGTATATGTCCTGGTAATTCAACTGAGATTTTAAAGAAAAAAAAAAAAAACCATGTAAACAACAGTGGAGAAAACCACAAAGTTCCTTTAAGTAAAAGTTTTTAGAGCTGTTGGTCACAACACATGATTTTCCTCAAGCTGATGGAGTTTGTCCAATAGTCACATAATAGTCTGCTGAGGAAGATCATGCAACATGATAGAAAGCTCCAGAACGTCTTTTATATCTTGTGGTCAGATAGTTTTGTCAACAGTTGAGAAACTTGTTGCAAAGATCCAAATGTGATCTAATGTATTCCAACACAAGAGCTGTGCCATAAACTACTTTTATAAATCTTATACATTTTCAGTTTTTCTTCAGAAAGCTGATAACTCTATTATTATTGGTGGTGTACTCGAGTACATTATATTGATAAGTTTTCCTCATATTTTTTTTCCACTCCACCACCTTCATGAGGGGATTAGATTGGATTAGATTTCAGTGCTCGGTGGGTATACATCTTCACTTTTTAGATAAGTTTTTTATTTTTTCCACCTAATTGATTAAAAACAATCCTTTATCTTAGAGTCTATATTGCCCAACCCTCCTAGATACTGCTCAGGTGTCCTACCATCCATGTCGCGGTTCTTACTAGGCTTGGGCTGAGTCTTGGCTCTGGCCGTCTGCGGCGATGATCGGGTCTCCAGACCAGCTCCTGCCTGTCATCAAGACAGAAGATAAACATGAATGCCAGTTATACCAAAGACAGGTTGACAGGCTTGTAGCCTACAGGATGACTGAAGGCTACAACTTTTACAATATTACACAAGGATTTAACTTTTAATTTTATTGATTAATTGTTATTAAGAATTTTGATTGTGTGCAGAAGCCTTGGTCTTCAAACAATAAGAATATAATCAAGGTGATCATTCTTTCTGCTAAAATCCAGCTTCCAGTTTGGCAATCTATGAGCATCGCCTCACCTGTGTGGCTGCAGCAGTACCACTGGCTTTGAAAGTGTTGTTTTGGTCTTTTCCTGAAAACCAAACAAAGATACAATTCAGTCTCTATTGTGGGGGGTAAGAAAAACATCCAGGAAAGGAGTATTCAGCTGGCTGATGATGATGCTGCAGAACTGAACTTCTCCGTTGTGTAAAACACTGACAACAGCCAGATAAAATATCCTTGACAAGAATTAAACTGGTCCTCTTGGGATACAGCCACTCTAATCCAATCTATTTCTCTCTTTGTAACCGCAGCTTGTGGAGCTGAGGTAAGGAGCACTGATCCATAGTGAAGTTAGTTCTGGTCTCTCAGCAGTTGGGGAAACGAGGTGAGTGAACTCAAAGTGACATAGCACTCAACAAAGCAAATGGACTCCGACACTGCAGCCCCACAGAAAAGACTGAAGAGTGTGAGAGGCACACACAAAGAAATCAGAGTAGGGGAATGAGGAATAAGCAGAGAGTGACACAGAAAAACCAGAGCGGTAAAATGGTCAATAAATAAGAAGACTACCAAGACCAAGAACCAAGAGCAAGAGTCAAGCAATGCAGAAACACTTTCTAGGACTCATTAAAGAAACTATAAAATGAATGAGAAGGTACAGACAGCCACGTCACTGGCAACTAACAGAGGATGGAGGGATAGTAAACACCTTTATGGGATTTAAATGAATCCATTTGATTTATTTAATGGCCAATAAGGTCTCTTTTCATCCTGTGGCTGCTTGTGCTTTTGGGGAAGCAGTGTAGTTGTGTAAATGATGTAAACACAATAAACTTCCCCCCAGCATTTGAGTAAAGTTAAAAACAAACGTATCAACCTTTGGTTTTGTCGAGCCGTAACGTCTTATTGGCCAGTCTGAACACAGTGCCGCTCATGTTCACGGGCTCGTCGCTTCCGACCTAAAACGAAAGCATTGAAAAAAAAAAAAATGCCACATATATATTATTATTATTATTATTACACATATACATATTTTACACATATTTCAAGAATTATCAAGAAAATGCGTCTTGACGCACATTAAAAAAAAATCATTAACAAATTAGTAAGTCGGTGTAATCGCATTACTTATTCCGTTGACAAAATAGTGTAACACATTTAATTTTCAGTAGTCACAGATTTTATATGAATATATTATATAAATATAATATTAAAATTCACACTGACACGTAAACTGTTGCCTAGCAACAGCTGTTAGGGAGATACACAAGTGCTGGCAGGACAGATGGACAGATTTTTTTAAAAGCATCGCTCGAAATACAGATTAATTTCCCTGCTGAACAGCAGTCAACATTGAGCATAATTAAACCATTTAAATAAAAGGTGAAACAATATCTGAAAAACATTTGTTTGATCCGGTTAAGCAGGTATAAGTAAAATAGTATAAAACTGCATGACCGGATACATTTTTTCAGATTTGTTTATACTTATATAAACACACTAAAGGAGTACTGAGGAAAGTAGAAAGTAATCCCTTTAAAATGGACATAAAGTCATTATTAAATGACAACGTATGAGCTTCTTCAACACTGGCTACATATTAGAGACATTCATACACACACCATTGTGATCACGGTCTCTTGTGGCTTTAGTTGGTGTTTCTGCAGCGTTGCAGAAAGTGCATCCTGCAGCGTCTTACTGGACTTCGCCACGATGCCTACTCTCTTATCAGTGAAAGCAATCTCCAGCCTGAAACACACAAACACTTCAATACACTCACACACACACACAAGAAACACTAATTCTAAAAATCACATGCAGTGAAACTCCAATCCAAACTTGATTTAGCAACTCATCTGATAGCACAGCCAGCCTATGTCTGGTGTTAACACAAGGACATCCCTCTAATATTACAGTGAGAAGTGACATGCTGTAAAAGGGATGTGGGTGTTAAAGTCTGCTAGGTTGACGAAGACAGAAAAAAAAAAAAAAAAAGGAAATGCAGGAAGTGGCACAGTTGACTCACGTGAACGTCACCCTAAGCTCTAGAGAGACCTGTTGATCTCTCAGTACGGAGCAGTCCTGGTCCAACGATAATGGCTGCAAAGAGAACAACAGTGCATCAGCCAACACACAAAATAAACGTCACTATTAAGTGGAACTACTTCGAAATAAGTTTGACAAAAGTTTCCAAATGACAACTGTTAGTGAAATGAGGCAGTGAGAGGATGTGTTAGAACAGGAAGAGGGTAGTCATCTTTCTCACACCGCCTGTTGCAAATCAACGTTGGTGTGTGGTACAGTAGAAACTCTCGATTTAAAGCTCTTTTTTTTGTTTTTAATTCATTTTTCCAGCACGTGCAGTATAGAGCAGCCTACCTTGTCCTTGCCCTTAAGATAGATGACGACATCTTTCAGTGGGAAGCCTCTCTTCTCGCACAGGCTAGTCAGCATGTCTTTGATGGGCAGGCCATTGCGTGTCGGAGCCAGGGAGGCACTGCCATCGGGTAGGTAGACACAGCAGTAGCCCCCCTCCAACCCTAAACGACTCCCCACGCCAGGGCTAAACTCCAGGGAGCGAGGATTCGATTGGCCATTCTAGAAATCAGAGAGGGAGAGGAAAATAATTCTGCAAAATGTTAGACTTTGTCACTTTCTGGCAGATTTTCTTCTATGCTGCCTTGTAGAGAATCTTTACCATTCAAATGTGCGTCCTTATCATACATCCTAAAATTACATTTTTCCCCTTGGCCTTTACAGATTCCATGCACAAAAGCACTGACCTCTGCCTGCCTGTTGAGCAAGCCGAGCTCCACGCTGCTGGTAGACTTCACAGGCATATGGGACTCTTTCCGAGAAACTGAAACATGGATGCTATTGATATCTGTTGATAATGGCAGGAAGAAAAGACCCCAAGGAGAGATTGTGAGATAAAAGTTAAAGGATTTACATCAAATCCTAGTTTAGAAGCACAAGATCTGCCATCTGACAGTCACCATACCTCCCCAGGATCCTCTTGTCTGCTGCCGTTTCTCCGAGGCACTCTTGTTCTGTTTGAGAAATCGATGACATTGAATTACAGCTAAATAAAAAAAAAAAATTATACATCACATTTTCACTCCCACTGTGGTATTTTTGTCCCATTTTCCTCCTGTCACTTGACCTTCTTGTCACTTAAGGAGGGGCTTCTTGCGGCCATGTCCTCCAAGGATCCCATGCGGGACGATTCTATAGAAAGCTGAGGTAGAAGCTTGTTTTCTACACTTGCCAGGGTGCAGCTCTGGTAGAGAGGAGAGCGCACAAAGCGCCTGTAGCTGTCCATCTTCATCAGCTTAAATATCTGGTACACAAACACACACGCAATCAAACACGGGAAAGACAACGTATCACTGCTATTTTGAGCTGAATTGGGAGTTTGGACTCCAAACAGACCTGTGTTTGAGCCTTGTTAAACATATCGTGTGTGGGCTGTTCCAGGTCCTTCTCCTCTGTCTTGGCTGTGTCATCGATGTTGACCGAGTGTGGAGCGCTTTCAGACAGGTATGTGTTATAGATGACGCGAGCCGCCGCCTTTAGCTGCAAACACAACGCTTCCATGAGTGAAAACTCAACACTGGACCTTACTTTAACTTCTTAAATAATCACGTTTCTAATAACAGATGGAAATAGCACACTGGGCAGGTGTTTAGCATGAGTATGTAGCGACATGTTTTTCATGCAGCCACTTCCTGTACCAACAATTGAATCAACCCATGTCAGCCATCCACACACCAAAAGCAATGCAATCAATGAGTTACTGGAAGGCAATTACTTTCTCACATAGCTGAACAACCACGTATACTCAGTCGACAACCAATTTCTGTATTTCCTGTTTCAACCTCATAAAAAATGTCATTAGATAAACAACAATTTTTGCTTGAAAAGCACAAAATAGACTAAAGGTTGATTAAACTTCACAGTTGACGTATTTTATTTGAGAGAATAGTGAAAAAAATAGAAAGGCAAACATCTCAAAGATTGTAGTTGGAAACAAAAAAAAGCTTTCACTGAGGCCAACTGTAAATTTATATTTTTTTACTTAGCTCACTTAATTCATAATAATGCAGTTTATTCATATGCAAGCCAAGGACACTTTACAAAAAGAAATCCTTTACAAAAAGAAAGGACAACACACAACAACGGCAATAACAATGAGCCACACACACACACACACACACACACACACACACACACACACACACACACACACACACACACACACACACACACACACACACACACACACACACACACACACACACACACACACACACACACACACACACACACACACACACACACACACACACACACACACACACACACACACACACACACACACCAGATATGTCAAAGCAGAGGGTGAAAGTCTGACCACATTTCTGACCTCAGCAACATAGATGTAATAAGACCAAGAATTGCCAAGTTCACTTTACAAAGTGTGTCTGGGGAGGAGGGAGCAAAGTTACAGGTATATGCAGGTCATCCATTGATATAATTTAAGCAGATAGTGTCAGAGGGCTTGGTGTGTACGTAGAGTTGTGTGTCGTGAGCAGATCAGTGGAAATTGAGGCCATGTCGACAAATGATATGTCCGAGATGAAGAATGTAAATAATGAACAGTGAGGAGGAAAGAAACTAACCCTGGAGTGTGTTTTCTACAGTAGCTGTGAGGTATATAATTGAGTGCCAGTAACACCAAGAGATCATGATAGACTGTATCAGTGTCTGCAGCTACTAAGAGGTCATTTGTTGACTTTAGGGAGGTCAGTGCTGTGTTTTGCCCCCTCAGGCTTCAAGTAATGCTAAAAAAAAATGTAATATATATACACACACACATGCAAAAGAGCTTAAAAACACACAACAGCACAAACTATCACAAATGGGGAAGATTAAAAAAAAGGAAGGATATGCAATCATACCTTGTCCAAAGAGGTGGCTGGAATCTTCCTGAACTTTTCACAATCCTGCCAGAATAAAATGTTCTCCGCACTCACCTCAGACCTCAGAAAAGCCTGCGGAGGAACATGCACACAAAGTGTTAGAACCACATGTGACATGAGACACGCAAGAGGAAGTCAGTCAATATTAACATGTGCTATTTCTGAACTTGTTGAAAATGACAGGATGACAGAATGTACATGTGTGTGCGTGTGTGTTGAGTGTGTCTCACCGTAAAGTAGCTGACTCCAGTGGGGTCCTCCAACAGCTTTTCAAATGACACAGCCCAGCTCAGCACACTGTTGGGTGGGCCGCTCTCTCCTCCCGGAGTCCCAGGAAGGCTGGAGCTGCTGCCGCCACATCCCCGTGCAGACATGTTCAACTCTACACACACCCAGATACAAACACACCCATTTATCAGCACAGAGACGCATGACCAAGAATGAGACTGAATCAGATATTTTCTCATGTCGTGCATGGACATGTTCCACACAAAGAAATGCGAGATGTACAGAATTCATTTCAGCGTTTCATGCTCACCTCCGTCTGATACTGCCTGGCTCTGTGAGGGGACAGAGAGGAAATACAGGAGGGAACAACAATAAAACAAACTCAGAATACACCTTAGTGAGGTTGTCATGGACTCGCGTTTGTATTAATGGAAACTCAACTTGAATCAGAAAACAATAAAAAACTAAGATGATATTTAAATTGTTGCAAAAAAGTTACAATCAATAAGAGATGTTCAATCCATCAAGTTATTACACTAAAAGCTTTATAGCGTTACTGTATTGTTGCAACAGACCTGGAGGTGACAGAAGCTACTCACATGTATTCACAAGTGCACAGGCATACATTTAGGAAGTGAAATGTGAACACCAGCTGCTGGTCTTTTGTGTTTTTTTGTTGTTTTTTTTTCTGTATGTAACAGTGTAGCGCAATCAGCCGGATGTGGTTGCGACACCAGCGATAATAGCTCTCATTCAGCATAAAATTCACATTTATAGTCATCTGCTGCTACAAAACTATTCTCTAAATTTGTTGGAAGTCAGGTTAACTTTTACAGGTTGTAAAAAAAACAAAAAAACAACATAACAGACTCAATGAACTCAATGAAAGAAAAGAGGATCAGCAGGTTACTTGTATCAGTTTTAAACTGAAATTCAGGGGTATACCCTCGCTCTTATATCCTCCCACACAGTGTATAAACATGGAGCTTTCTAATCTAAAATTGCCCAGAGGTTTTTATATTCGTTCGTGTACCCTGGGTATAAAGTTTATTAAAAAAAAACAAAAAAACAACATATTCATTATTAACAAATACTCACTCACATTAACATAATCGGAAGGGGTTTATTTCCTGCTATTGTGTCGCCGATCAAAATCAAAAATTTGAGTGCTTGTAGTGTAAGTGTACAAGTTGAGTGCATGCAAAGAGAAAGTGTCCTTAAAAAAACGCTCTCGGCGATTAATAACTGATCAATTTTTCACCATATAAGCTTCTGCAGGTGTGATCTTCACGGCGGCTATAGCCACGAAAACGCAACATGTCACAATGACACAGACAGCAACGGGAGAAGCCAGAAACACAGATAAACAATAAAATGATTTACCGTCATCTTACTAAGAAGCTGTGCAGCTCATATTCACAACTGTGAACAATCCTCTGCAAACGTGCAAGAGTCTGCAGCACCAATTATAAGAACGATTTCAAATACTCCAAATGCAAAGCGCAGACGGTCCCTTTCCTAAACCACGGCAAAATCCAGGTCGTCTCTGCCTCTATCAAATACATATTTAGATACACCAACACTTTTAGCAGAGCCGAACCAGTTCAAGCAAAGCTACGGTCTGGCACACAGTAGATCAGAGCCAACCCAGCCTACACACGACAGATTGGCAAACAGGCCCGGTTTGGTTTCCGCCTCTGACTCAGGCAGACGTTTTCTGTTTTCAGTAGCTACCAACTGTAGTCACGCAGCCCGATCGGTTCCCGAGCCACAAGCCGATACAAGAAGCTACTCCACATTTGACACAAAAGTTACAAATGTAGACTGAAAGGGAAACAAACAGCCTTGAATAGAAGTTCAAAGTCCTGAAATTCCTTCAGATATATTACATACTCGCCGGCAGTGGATTCTTTACCGTTTCCACCTTCATATCACATCATATTTGCATAAATAAACTATTTGATCCACATGAGAGATTCAGCAACAAACCGAACCAAGCAAGAGTGTTGGTAACTCACCATGTGGCCAACAGGGATTCCTAGAGAATTACAGTTCTTCGCCATGGTGGCACCTCACTACAACGCTTGAGTCTTAAGCGATGTGTACACGCTGTCACTGGGACACAGAAGAGTGCTCCACCCAAACATGATGCATACTCTTCTCACACACACACACGCACACAGCACACACACTCAAAAAAAAAGAAAAAAGAAAAAACCTCATCACTTGGGTCTTCCTGTCACTTCCTGCCTGGAAGGGAAGTCTTGCCATAGCAACAAGCCACAAAAGAGGAAGTACGGTTACTATGATCAAACTGTTCTCGGCCCACGTCTTGAGAAACACTATGATGTGGGAACACAGACAAGACAGATGCACACCGTCTGTGTTTGATGTGATGCAGCTTGTAATATCCTGCAACTACACTGCAATTAAGAAAGCTTAATTGCTTTTTTTTTTCACCTGAGCACTTTTCAAAGTTTGCCTCACTTTTTTTTTTGTCATAGTTAAGTTTCATTTTACCTGGAAATCCTTCAGATTTAAGCAGAAAAGTAGAAATAGTTCCTCCTCTCTGATATTCTTTCAAGATGGCAACCCTGACAACCAGCAGGTTGATGGAAAGCAGAATGGAGTCATATTCATGGTACTCCCAAAAACACCAAAACTACTAGATTTAGGAGTCACGTGCACTTAGATAAAGGAGGATATATTGTGTGAGAATGACTGTCGTACCTTGTCGTCGTTCATGCCAGTGGCTACGATGCACAATTTGTCATTTTGTTTTCTGAATTGCTTTCGTGCTGCCACTTTTGCCAGGCGGGAGAACCTGTGATAAAGTCCTCTGAAAGCTACCATCTTCAGAGAGAAACACACACAGAGACACACTGCGAGTCAAGGCGAGAGAGGCGACACAAAAAGGTGACGTGAAGGTTTTTTTTACAGGTGAGAGTTAACGTAAAGCTGTGATACTACCTGGCTGCCTGAAGCGAATCCTGACATGCGCACAAGGAGAACGATCCAGGTGAACTTTGATTAACGTCCTGGAGACTTTTTCAGAGTTAAACAAACGTTTTGTTTTTTTATTTTGTGTATGCAAAATTGTAAAAAATTGAAACAAAAAACAAAAGCTTCACATTCTGTAATACACACAAGTAGATGAGAGGAATCAACATGAGCAACTGTCTGACACAAATGAGCCTTTAATGCTCAGTACATGAATAAAAGTAGGCAACTGAAATTTAAAAAAAATAGTGGTGTCAGAAAAAAAAAATCCAGTTGTTGTACCCAAATAAACACATTACTGGCCCTGAACATTGTAAAATTAATTGCATTTAATCATTAAAATGTGCTTTGAATTCCTATAATGTGAATCATTAGGACCAATACAAAGTAAATGTAATCATGTTTAGTGTCATTCAGGAGCAGGTGTACCACCTCTATACTAAACATGCAAATAAATAAGGAAGAATAAAAACAATAGAAAATACCAACATTAGCTTTAAAAGACAGCTGAGGTTTGGTCATTTCTCTTCAGTGGATAAAAGAAAACAGATTGAGGGTGATTTTTCATTACTTAGTGCTTACAGCTGCTGCCCTCTGTGGTGGGGATACAAGTTTAGATAAAGGTCACGGTTTATAGAGTAAAGTAGGGTTAAGAGGAAACAGTAGGTCTACAGTTTATTCAACATGATTCTCATTACAGTTATCTTTGACAAAGGAGAGGTCATTGGCTCAGAGGTGATTTGAATCCTCAAACCAGTTTGGTCATGTGGTTTGCATGTTTTCCGTGTGTGTGTGTGTTTTTGTTTTTTTTGCCGCTCTCGGTGCACTCGTCTGTACCTTAAAGTGTAAATAACAGTGTGAATGTTTTCAATCTGTCCAGAAATCCACAGATACTGGGCATGCTGGAACAAGCTCCAGCCCCATCACGACCCAGAACAGGATAGAAAAAAAGAAAAAGATGATCAGCAGCACTCTCTACTGGCCACTCTGCTAATAATAAAAACTATATAAAAACATTCTAAACAATAACAGAAAATATAATAAAATATAATAATATTGGATTGACAGATATTACACCTTTAATATCTCAAAAGTTCTGGGCAAAGTTATTCATGTAAGTGTCACATTATATGACGTATGACAGCAGTGGATCATTTGCTTACATAAACTATTCTTTTGCTGATAACAGACTGTGTATCAGCATACTTTTTATTTTTTTTATTTTTTTTATTTCTGTGCCTGTTTTTTTGTTTCTTTCTCTTTTCTTTCAGCCTGAACGTTACTCAACAACATAAAAAAAGAAGCTGCAGTGAAACTTTATCCCTATTTCATCCCTCTCTCTCCCACAAACATGCAAACATGCAGTATTGTTTCTGGCATATAAATTCCAGGAATTCAATGTATTTGCATGGCTATCAGTGTTCACAGTCAGTTCTGCTGTTCCTTCTCTGATGGAAACCCTACTGGGTTAGGCAAAGCAGAGCAGGGCAGGGCATTATTCAACTCTGTGAGTGAGGAGGAAACAACTACACAGGTAAACATTTCAGTGTTATAATATATATATATATATATATATATATGTTAGCGTGACAGTTGATTTGTAATACCTCATGTAGAAGGTGACAGTGCTATGATATTCACTTCTTCTTGTTTGTTTAAATGCTGCAACCTTTTATTTATATACACTTTAACGATGACTCTTTTCTAACAGAGAATGATAATGAGAGAGATATATATTTTGCTTGGCCATCTCTTTATTGGTAAGGAGCCTTTATTATTATTATTATTATTTTGCAGTTATATACTGTGTATTTTTGTCTTTCTTTCTGAATCTGTATGCGTGTTTAGCTTTGTACATCTCCTTTCCATTCTGGTATTATAGCTGGTGTAGCC
This sequence comes from Pampus argenteus, assembly GCA_036937835.1. Classification (NCBI taxonomy): domain Eukaryota; kingdom Metazoa; phylum Chordata; class Actinopteri; order Scombriformes; family Stromateidae; genus Pampus; species Pampus argenteus. The sequence continues at coordinate 18,108,352 of CM072861.1, read as the reverse complement.
GGCGTTGGCTCTGAATGCCTTCCTGTCCAGTGTCTGAGATGTAACACCACAGAAGGTAATAAATAAATAAATAAATAAATAAATAAACTAAAACCTCTTAATCTATTTTTAGACATGACAGAATGCTGCTAATACAGCTAATGCACCTGAACAATATGTGCCAAGTTCTTAATGTTATTCCTTGCATCTTTTCTTTTCCCCTATAGATTATTGTCCACCCTGCTCAAACATGACTCTGAATGCTTCTATCTGTATCAGCGGTTAGTGCCCTCTTTCTTTCTTCTCATGTTAAAAATACATTTTGTAGATTTTACATACAGAACAGCACATTAAATACAGTAGAATGAGGTTGACTCAAACATGCACAACTTGGAAAATAAATATGATTATTTGCGAATGTATTACTGAAGCTTAAGTTCATTCATATTCACATTCATTTTCACCTGCAATGAGTCATGTATGTTCTCTTATAAATTAAATGCTGACTATTTATTTACTGTTCTCCATGTTTACTGTTCTCTCTACTATCTTCAGATAATTCTTCAAAATGCAAAAAAGGTAATAATAATAATCCTCATTTTATTTGCAGTGCACTGAAAATCATGTGATGATATTCAATTACATAACACTATCACAATTGCTTCCCCCTCGCCTGCCCATCAGACTTTCAGGTGTCTATCAACAGCACTGGATCCCAATTAAAGGACGGCGACTCCATCACTCTGACATGTGACCACGACCTTCCAGATATGAATCTGACGATTGAGTGGCAAAAGAACGGGAAGGTCGAGAGAGGCCAAAATGAAAGCAAGCTGGCTTTCAAACAAGTGTTTTCTGAACATGCAGGCCGGTACATCTGCATTGTGAACAGCACATGTGGCAGTTACGAGTCTTTGCCACACAGTGTCTCTGTAAGCAGTAAGTAGATGTTTCACACAGTCATACATTCATTTAGTTTTTTGTAATGTAGATGTGTTTATTTAACTTGTTATCCAGAAACCTAAAAAAAATAGTGCATTTTATAAAAAGAAATAATAACCCTCAACAGTATGTGTCTTCATTGTCTGTTTCTGCTTATCTAAGTGTCTGTGTGTCCTCATCCAGATGACATGGTCGTGGTCCTGGTTGTCTGTGGTATATCAGCTTTGGTCCTGGTCCTGATAATGGGGCTAGTTATGAAGTTGAAGATGAAAAGAGACAACAGTAAGAGCTCAGTTCAGGCTGTGCCATAAGACAACACAGAAAGCCAACTGGATATCTTTCTTAGTGTAACTTATAATGATAGATATACTATACTAGGTCTTCATTATCCAAATGGTGTCCAAATAACATATTTCAATAGTAGTTGGACAATTTGGGATGTTGCTTTCTTGTAAATATTTGTTATGATAAGATTTATACAATTGTTTTGTTGTTCTACCGTCATTCGCATTAAACAACAAAAGGATATAGCGTGTGTGTATATGATGTAATGTATATCCAGAACAGTCATGGACAACTGACTGGATTTGTTTTAGATTCTTCATCCCTCCTAAAGACCTCCTCAGTTCACACATTTAAACTCTGTCAGACTGTTTATGCCTTGAGACTGGTTGAGGGACGTTTTTACCGCCTGGCTGTCATGTGAGGGTCATGTTGGAATCTAGAGTAAAGACATAACGTGATAATAGCGTGATAATCAATGAGCTTCAGAGGTGCTGATAGGTGGATTTTTTTGTCCCCTTTGGACATGCAGTGCCCGGCTAGCTGTTTTCCCCTGTTTTCAGTCTTTGCGCTAAGCTAAGCTAATTTGACTCCAGTTATAGATTTATATATATATATATATATATATATATATATATATGTACCATTTATACATATTTATTTTAGCCAGTTATATATTTACCACACAAACATGAAATTTATATTGATCCTCTTATCTAACTCTCAGCAAGAAAGCAAATGAGCATATTTCCCAAAATGTCTGACTGTTCCTTTAATTTTTTCATACTGCTAATTTAGGAAATTTAGGACCTCTTTATGTATGTTGTCAAATGTGACCCCTCCCTTCTTTCTCTCTACAGTTAAGCACAGAGGGAGAATGAATCGAAGGTTGCAAGTTGCTGGTCCACCTTCAATCACACCAAGAGAGTCGTGAATAAGAACCGGTCTACTATCACAACAACATTCACGAATCCTGATATTGTTTCAAATTTTGCTGGTGTAGTATTTAACGTAGAAAATAAACTATATCTATAAACTCCGTCTTTCAGGCTAAATGTGTGTGATCAGGTGACATGAGACTTATTTACGGCTGCTTCCAGACCTGGGTGGATCTATTGTGTAACACAGCATTCATGTTAACCACACCCTCTGACCAGAAAGCCTGTTCGGTTGAGGAAAACAGCCTGGAAATGTTTTTAATCCATACGCAGGCTAAAACTAATCCTGCTGAATGCTCTGCTCACAGGAACGCACACTAACGGACAACCCACACAGAGCAGGTTTATAGAGGCTAGTGTGTAATGGATATATAGGGTGATAATGCTATCCGCTCCTCTCCAAGAGAGGAGGAGTAGATGTGGGATTTGAGAGTTGATTTATGAACACAGAAATAAGTTCCCTGGTTCAACAACATGATTGATGTTTATGTGTTAAGCTCCATGCAAACTGCAAACTGTCACTCCTCGTGCTGCAGAGTGTCTCTTCATCTGCATTAACACCATTTCCCCTTCAGCCATATGGAATATTTTCCTTTTTTTTTTTCCTCTCCTAATAATATCCATGTGAGTGTGTCAGGAAGGACTGTTTATTTAGTTTCTTCCTATAGCAGGTGGCTAAGGGATAATCCAGGTAAAGCCACTGCAAAGTGGAGATGTGGGGATGGACAGAGGAAGGGGGAGGGTGGATGGGGTGGCCTTTGCATGGATGACTAGGGCTAATTCTGGCCTCCTAATCCTGGTCCCATCCACCCTCCCCCTCTTCCTGCTTGCTAACTCCACGGCGGTAGTTGGGAGCAATTGACACCCAGGTAGACATAACTATCACATACACACACAGCACTTAACTCACTCAGGTTTACTGAGGAGGAAGAGGGTAAAAAGACAGAGACTGCTGGTTACCTTTCTGGATAGCTAACCTGGGTGACCTGGATAGCTAACACACCTGTGCGAGCCTCACTGGAGAATGTAGCTGCAGCCCTCCAGTCAAGCCACAGGAAACACGCCACCATGGGAGAAGCTCAAAAGGTAAGTGGCCTGATCGGGAGCACAGGACTTATAAAACCAAATGTGAATCTTTGGTATTTGTTTGACTCAAAGAACTATTTAACAGGTGGCTACGACTCAAACATTTCAAAGTCTTTTTTTTTTCTTTATGACTGGATGTAACTCTTTGCTCTGATGGTTGGATTTTATAAATCCCTCGGTTTGTCTTGACTTAATATAATAACTAACTTGAACCTCTGATACACTTTGATGTCCAGTTAATCACACATACAGTCTATATTTAAAGCTACAGAGCTTCTTCGGTCGGCCTTGCGACAGACTAATCACATTAAACAGTGCATCGTTATATGAATGGAGCTCCGATCGACACCGGTGCGTTTCTAAATGAAGCAACAGGTTAATTCTTATTGAATGGGATTGGGAAGAATACAGTAGCTCCAGAGTATGGAGGCTGGAGGCCGGTAGGTGGAGCAAGATGTGTGCTCAACAGTGCTGTATGTAAGAGGAGCTTTGACCTCGAATCAGAAAGAGGTCAGTCGGATTTTCATCGTTTCTCAGATGTAAAATGTGTCTGAAAACTGTGTTTGTCTTGTTGCATTTACCTCCTGATGTAATTTTTTTGCAGTATATAGTAAATATATGGTCAAACATTGTTTCCTCCTCTCTCCCTCCACGCAGGGCTTACTCTCTGTCATCGAGAAACTGAAGGGATCCACAGAGCAGGAGGTCAGGATAGTATTACTGGGGTTGGACAATGCAGGCAAGACCACCCTGCTGAAGAGCCTCGCCTCTGAGGATGTGAACACCATCACGCCTACGCAGGTGAGGGGGAGTTAAAAGTTAAAACTCACACATCATGAACTCAAGTAAAATCACTTACGTTACGGCATAATTACACAAGCTCCACCACAACACTGACTGACATGCTTGCAGATGTATAAAACATGCACATGTCTTTTGTGTCCTTCATTTTGATTTAATTTATCTTACTATAAATGGCTGAGGAAGTTTATAAAATAATTATCTGATGTTCATTATTAAGTGTATTTCAGAGAATCAAAAAATATTTTGTAAACCAACAAATTAACAAAATATTACCACCTGTTGTTAAAGACCAGCATCATTTGTCTGCAATCATTTTGCATAAAAAAATGATTTTAACCACCTTTTAACAATCATGTTGATCTTGTGTGATTGAAGCTTTTCAAAAGATATTTTTTTGTATTTTCATAGTACTGTAGCCTCATATTATAAAAAGCAGGGGGATTGTATCTAATCTTGTGAGACCAGCTGGACCAGTGCACGCTCTTGCTTAAAGTAATGGGATTCAGATGACCTTTGCTTTTCTAACACACTGTGAAATGAAATGATTGGTCTTACCGTACACACGTTTTAACCACTAATCAGTCAAAATAATAACGTGAGACATCATGTCATACACTTGCATGTTAAATAACCATCACCACCACCTTGTTACATTTGCATGCTCTCAACACATCTTTGGAGAAGATCCTTGTGTTGCGACCCTCTTCCGATGTGATTATCTTACCTCTAATATAATCATCTAATAGCATGGCATTATTCTCACAAGACAAGACATAAAGCAGATGTATTGCCAGGTACCGGGCGAGTCTGACGGCTTGTCAGAGAGGATGCAGTCGAGTACGACATGGCAATAGTCACCACAAATCCAAATCAGACTTGACACATAAACACATAGACTGCAGCTGATCCTTTCAGTCTTATCCTCAGATTTGCTCCTCCGCTGGCCCTCAGGATAAAGTAGTTATACAACCGCACCAAGGAAGGAGCTGCGTTATTAAAAAAAAAAGGTTGTGGATTAACAGAGTGGACATTTCCTTAAGATATATTACATAAAAAATGTAATTAATAATAGTAATTCCTGTTTAATATTTATATTTAATAAAACATTATAAACAAATAGAGCACATATTGAACTCCTGCTAATACATAACAGGGATATAATACAGAGTGTAATTTATTCAATACATACAACTGTGTTCTGGTATACTGGCACATAAATTGCTCCATAACGATTTGCAAGGCTTTCCAGGTGCTGCATGTTAAACTGAATGCACTGACTCCAGCTACAGTATGTGTTTGACTTCAGGGCTTCAACATAAAGAGTGTTGCCTCTCATGGCATGAAGCTCAACGTCTGGGACATTGGAGGACAGAGGAAGATCAGGACCTTCTGGAAAAAGTATCTGGAGAACACAGATCTGTTGGTGAGTGATTAAATGTGTTTTCAGTTCTGGTTTACTTTTTATTTGGCTCTCCCTTAGGTCTTCACTGAACATATATATAACAAAAAACACATGATGGAAGCAGAAACACCCCAACAGCTATATGCTAAACCCATGAGTCACTGACACCTTCTGCCAAATGTTGAGAGTAAAAAGAAAATCTTTTGATCCATGAGTTTTCCTTTTAGAAAATCAAAGCGTTCTTTTATTGTCAAATGTTTGTTCTTTTAGATTTATGTTATTGACAGTGCAGACAAGAAGCGGTTTGAGGAGACGGGACTGGTGAGTTTGATGCACAGCGCAAACCTACAATAAACCCAGTAAAACGACCTAGAAACGCAACACACCCTGAAAGAAATAGAATAGAGTATATATATAATCTGTAAGGGGAAAGAGACATTTACTAAATGTGTGCGTGTGTGTGTGTGCGTGTGCATGTGTGTGTGTGTGCAGGAGCTCTCTGAACTGATTGACGAGGAGAATCTTAAGGGCGTTCCAGTGCTCATCTTTGCCAATAAGCAGGATCTGGCCACAGCATCACCAGCCAGTGAGATTGCAGAGGGACTCAACCTGCATACGTACCGGGATCGTGAGTGGCAGATTCAGGCCTGCTCAGCTGTGTCTGGGGAGGGAGTTCAGGTCAGACCCAGTCACAACTTCGAGTTATTGATTTCACCACAAATGGGACCTAATTAACCACATGAATGTGCTCCCTTTCTTCCTGCAGTACAGCAAGTTACTGAAAATCAGTCTGAACTGTTTTAATGGAGACTTTATTTTTATCAGTTACTTAGTAAGACTTGATTGATTTTGAATATGATCCTCAAACTGGGTAATGAGACTGATTTTATTTTTATTTCCTCTGACAGGATGGCATGAACTGGATTTGCAACAACATTGCAAATAAGAAGAAGAAGAAGAAGGAGTGATTATTTTCACACGAGGGATTAAAAAAAATATTTGATCTCATTTAATGTCGACAGACCTCACCTATGACTGATCCACGCCCCGCCCCCCCTCGAACAGATCTGAATGATAATTTTGTTTTTACAATTTGTGTCATTTTTATGAATGTTTTGCAAATGTAGCTAATTTAAAGAAATTACTGTATGGCAATAAGTGAATTAGGCACTTGTAAATCTGTGCTGTCCTCATAATGTATGTTTTTGTTCCCCCGTATCCCAACGATCCTTTGTCTGGTGAGTCTGTGTGCTGTCTCGAATACTGAAAAAAACCCGAAGATGAGTGTGTAGCCATGTAGAACTGTCTTGTCAATTACACAGACACCAGTTCAGTGTGAGTGTAAAATGTGTTTTGAGATTTTTGACAATAAAATACTTAGCTATTTCTGCTATTTTTGCTTTTTATTGTTTTCAGATTGTATGTAGGCCTCAGGTACTCGTGCACAAACAATACTAACAGGCATATTAATGGTCAAATAAAGAAGAAGAAAAAGAAAAAAGGTCAGTGAATCACACCATGTGAATGTGGACACCAGCGTTTCCCTGAGTTACAAGAAGAACAATAACAAACTGATCCGCCCTGATAGTCTATCATCTCGCTTTATTTCAACATCATTATAACAAGCATTTATACTAAGAGAGACAACTGAAGAGCAAGAATGAGAAGCAAGACCGTTTACAGTTACATACTTGCAGAACAAGACAATCAGAGAGATGCTGACTAGTTTGCAGCAGGAGACTTTTCTTCAAAATGTTTTATATGTTAATTCTGGGACTATTACATGGAATGCACATCTCAAGTCTCGCTGTGAGCTCAATTTGTTCTCTAAGTAGAAATACAGTCTACTCTGTGTGAGCAAATTATGAAATATCCTTCCTCACATTGTGCTCTGAGATCTACAGAACGATTGCTGATTCCTAGAACACAGTCTACACCCACAGACAGTTAATCTTTCTTGGGACGACAGCGGTCAGAAATCCCCCTCCAGGCTTGGAGGCCCAAACGGTTCTGTTGTTTTTTTTCTTCACATACATGTATGTGTCCTTTGGACTGACCTTGGTGTAGGCTTAGTCCTCCATTCAGCCATTTTGGCTCTATGGCGCTGCAGTGGGGTTTTAATGGGTCTTTTGTTTCTATTGTCTGGAGGCGTAATTAACCATCTGAAAGCACTCTAAAATCACATCATCTGGCAGGCTTTATTCTGTGTCCTCCTCTGCATGACATTGTGCTCATGAATATTTTTCTTGCCCTTTATCTGATATTGAGTGGTTTGAATAAAAAGAAAAAACAACAAAAAAAAACAACAACTTTCTGGTGTTAAGAAATGACTTATATCTGTTGTGTAATTGAGATATCTCCATGGCAACTAAAATTTGGAGCGAGTCCTAAACATTTTTAGGCATCAACTCCTGTTGAGGGAGCACAGCAGGGGGTGCAGGACCAATTACAAGTTGTACTAAAGGATTATTATGGCCGTTTGAAAGAGACCAGACGGTGCAGGGGCCGGGCTGCTGGCAACATGAGTTTGCAGTTTACAATGTGTTGTTCACTGATGCTTCTTTAACCAACAGGTGGCAGTGTTAGAAAGCCTGATTATGAGGATTGAAGTGATTTGACATGCATCTATTCATTAATGTTGTTTGTTTTTCTGAGTCCCAGGATTGATTAGGCAAAGTAATTTGTCTTCTACCTATAAAACCTCAAAAACAACATCATGTTACAACCAGTTAATAATAGCCACTGTCCCAAGGCTGCAGGTGAGCACTTTGGCTCTATTATATCTATAATTAACTTCACTGCCATCTATTAAATATCTCTTAATATCTCCATTTAGAGAGTTTAAAATGCATTCTTAATCATAATGTGACGTGATGTCACTCCCGTGCTAGAGGCCCCTCGGCAAGTGTTTCCATGGCAACCCCCCCTGTTATTCTTGATTCACCAGCCACCTCTCTCCTCCAGTCCATCCCTCTTTCTCTGTTCCTCCATTTATTTCATTTTCCCAAGCTCTGCTCATCAAAGAGAACCCAGAGTCCATCACAGAGAGGCTGACACAACTGCACCAACACACTCCGGGTAAGAACAAAAGACACGTCTGTGTTTGACTGTTGATGACGGAAGGAAATAAACCTTCTGCTTTTAAATATATGGAAGAAATGTAGTGAAATTTGATGTCAGCTCATTTTTGTTACCATGAAAGACATTTATGATTTTAAGAATGTGATAGACAAATCATGAAGTTTCCATCTGTTATTATTAACAGACATAACTGTCAAACTTGAACACTAGTTGGGTGTCTTAATATAGCTATTACATTTTATTTGTGTTGTTCATGTTCATCTTTACATTCCAATTATAAAATAACCTCTTCAACAAAATATTCCTTAACTACTTAGGGCACATAACCTTCCCTCCCATCATGCCGGAAGTTGCCCACGTGGCCTCCATGCAGCCATACTTACCCACAGTTACCCAACCGACCAACACCACCCGGATGACCTTCAGCCTCCTGACCACCACCACCACATCACTCCCATGGGAGGAGGTGCACATGCAAGTGCACACAATCCTGATTGTGGTCATTTTTTGTGTGGTTTGCTTCCTGCTGCTGCTGGCCTTCGCTTACGCCTTCTGCTTCCACTGCTCCATCAGTGCATCGCCTAAAGATTCACACACAGACAATGGATGCAGCCTAGATCGTGAGGACGCCACCTTTAAGCACAGTTCATCTGATGGCCAGTCAGTTGGGAATGTTGTCTGACTGGGACCAACCGGGACATTTGACCGTCTATCAATGTATTAATGTTAAGATTACACATTCTTAGTTTAGTGCCGTGTGTGAATGTGTTTTACAGTACCAGTAAGCAGTGGCAATTACACCTCCCTTAAACTAAAACTCGAAATTTGAGACGGTGATTGACTCGCATATTGATTTGATATAGATTTTTGCTGGAGCAGGATTTGTGAACAGAAGACAATAACCAAAAATACATTTTAAAGCTAATATGAGGATTCTTTGTTTGATGCTAAGTTCCCTGGAGTTTAGCTAAGATGCAGTTGCAAGCATGTCACACACATGCAGACAATAAAAAACATACCCATATATCCATGGAGAAATGTGTTCAATAAAGAAAAAGTGTCAAATATATGCAAATGTAGATGTGAGTCTGAATGCCAAATCCTTTGAGTGACTTTGATAAACAACAACAAACAGATCTGCGCAGTGCTCAGCAGTCATCGTGCTTTATTTTCACTGAGCTGACAAGCATTTACATTGTACAGTGGTGATGTATTCAGCGAGACTGAAGTAGATTCAGACATGCAGGAGGAGAGGAGGATGAGGGATGGAGGCGAGAGTCATTTCTCAAGACAAAACAAGAAATCTACAAGGTGCAGCAGAACAAACAGTGAGAATAACTGAGCTCGTGTCCAGCTGAACTACCTGGCAGTGAACACTTTTGGGTACTAAATAAATTACACAATGAATACACAGCAAATGTCCCAGTGTTGACCGTTTAGTGGCTTTGAGGTGACTGGTGCGAGGTTGGTGATCATACGTGTTAAATTAACACTTGTGACTGCGGTTGATGAGTTTTTGCTGTGCAACTACATAAAGGCCACTGGAAAATTCAAGCATTACAACCTAGTCCATAAACAAATAACACATCATTGTCATGGCATCACCACGAGAACTCGTCTTCACCTCTAACATCAACAGTCAGAAAAACAAAATAACAGCATTCCTATCTCGCCTAACATTCAGTGCTTGGAGTGAGTCGCACAAAAAGTGCTTTTAGAAACAGTAATGTTTGGGTGCCATTAGCATGTTGCGGCTCATGACACGGAGCACATGGCGCTCTTGGAGCAGCGGGAGTCACAGGAGCTGTCACGGGACTCCATGATGGAATCTCTGCCGTCAGACTCAGGCGAGTCCAGTTCCAGATGAGGATCCTGGAGGCCGTCCTGCAAAGCATCCTTATAGTGGGACTGGAGAAGAAACAGGTCATTTTATCACAAGAAAAGAAGGCATAACACAACACTAGTGGCAATGTAACATCAAAACATCAAACCAATCAGGGTTTTAATTATGTTTTTGTCATTCAAAGTGTTTGTTCACCTACCAAATTATTTGATAGAATCAGTTAGAAATAGTTCTGGCACCAGATATTCTCTCTCACCTTATGAACAGACATCTCCTCCACCCGGCACTCCTCCATCGACTCCTCTAAAGAATGGCCTGAAATCTCCATCTTTATACGGTGAGAGCGAATGGACTTCACGTCATCCTCATCCTCCCCTGCAACCAGTGGGAAAACCTAGGAGCAAAAAACAGAAGCGGAACTCACATATTCAGAGATGAAAATGACAGTAATGAAGCAAACAAGAGTGTGTGACAGCCACGCATGACTGTCTTGGTTGTATTCGTACCAGTCCCTGCTCATCCCCAGTAGCCTCAGGCGCTGAGACGGTGGCCTTGCTGATGGCCTTACTGATGGTCTGGGTTTCAAACTGAGGACACGCTGCCTGAGCGTTCCCATCCTTATCCCTCTTTCCCTTCAGCCAGTAGGTCTCAATTTCAACGTTACCCTAAAAGATGACAGATGGTATGATGATGATGATGATGATGACTTTTTTTATAAAGATGACATAACATATGCACGAATATTCAAAGACATGTGCTCATAGGCACAGTGTCTCTAATGTTGGGGGGTGAAAAAGATTTTCCAGGCAAAAGTCCCTTGATGAAAAATGGCTGCTCTCTAAACACTGGCACCTGTAATCAACTGCCTCGGAAACCTTTGGGAGTCATTTTGCTGATGTTATCACTGAACGTACAGATTCAAAGTCAGACCTGCTGATAAAATAAACTGCAAATCAACAAGCAAGCTGCAATTACCAGCTCTAAATACCTACTGTGCTGGCTCAGAGCCAAAACAATGTGAGTTATTATTATTATTTTTTAAATTCAGAAATGTTTGTTGGATAGAGACTGTAGAGACTGAAACCTTTGTGTATTGACACCAGTTACATTCTCAGTGTACAGATAACATGTCTTTTTGATTTAGCACATCATCACCCATCACCCCTGACCTTGATAGTAATGGTGCCCCTCCTTTCAAAAATGAAGTGACTTCCTTTCAGATGCTCGTAGGTGGCACTGCTGAGCTGGATGTGCATCTCCTGGTTGAGACAAAGTTACAAATTGACCGGTTACAAAATCACAGAAAACTAATGCTTATATATATATATATACACACACACACACACATTATGACATCAGCATTATTTCCTGTCTTCCATACCTTTCCGTTACTCTCCATGGCGGACGCAGTGTGAACTGTGTCACCATGTAGGCCGTAACGTGGCATCTTATGTCCTACCACACCTGCAACGACCATCCCAGAGTGAATGCCTGAAACCGGAAACAAAAGGTTAATTCACTCAGTCAAATGCTGACATAAACACTCAAACACATCCACACACACATTCGACGCACCAACACGGATCTGTATGTTGTTGCCGTTTGAGGGGTCTTTCAGGTGATCGATGGAGCGCACCATATCCAAGGCCATGTCACAGATGTTATGGGCGTGATACTTAGTCTTCTCTGGAGCACCAGCTACCACCATGTAGGCGTCTCCAATGGTCTCAACCTGGAAGGGAAAGAGGCGGCAGTTTTTTACACAACAGCACTGTTGTTCTGTATATAAAGTACGTTACACAGAAAAAAACATAGATACAAACCTTGAAGACTCTGTGCTTCTCACTGAGTGTGTCAAACAGAGTGTACATGGTGTTGAGCATAGACACCACCTGCATTGGAGTAATGTGGCTGCAAATGCGAGTGAACCCCACCACATCACTGAAAAGAATGGTAACATCTGGGAACACCTGGGAGAGAAGTGATAACAGAGTTTGTAGCTTATTTGACGGATGCAAAATAAAATCTGCTTTTTTTTTTGGAGCCAAAAACAAAACAGTGCTTGGCTGTATGTGAGTTAAAGAAGAGCAAATGGTAAAACACAAAAGCAGTTGTTTCTATTGTTTTTGACATGAACCGCGGTCCAGATTGTTCTAGTTTTCTTTTTTAAATATACTTTAATATTTAGTATTATATTCCCATTTTAAAGCTGAAAATAGAGAAATGACATGAAATGAGGGAAGGTTGCTAGCCAAGACAGATTTTTTTTTCTTTTGATTCTTGTATTAAGGCTGTCTTTGGCATAAAATATATTCATAATTATTATTATTATTATGTTTTTGGGCATTTCTTCGCTTTAATTGAGATCTGACTCTCATCTCTGCTCTCCAATCCTGACCTCACAAGTGTTTACAGCCGGCTCTCCTTTGCGCAGCCTTTTTGCCACCGGCTTGGGAATCATCCTGTACAAAAGGTCATCAGTCTTCTTCATCTCGTAGTCCAACATTTTCATGCTCTCCTCCAGCTTACTGGACTTCTTTTGCTCCTGTATTCACAACAGGGAACAGGGACAGAAAAACATAAAAAATCTGAATCTGTGAGCTGATCACATATATAAAATGAAGCTGCACTTTGGTGCCATGAACCTGTATGAGAGCTCTCTTCAGCTCCTCTGACTGCTGTGTGCCCGCCAGCACCAGGTCTCTGCTGGAGTCGTGCATGCTCAGATCATTGATGTACAAGCCGGTCTTAAACATAGCACTCAAACTCTCCATCCTACACACACACACACACACACACACACACACAAAGGTAAAGAGAAAGCAAGGTGAAGACAAAGAAATTACAACAATGATAATATCAATATAAACTAAAATAATTGCAGAGTAACAAGAGCAGTGTCTATAAAAACTGCACAATAAAAATATATATTTTAGTTTTAAACAGTGTAAATGTTGTAAGAGGCGAGTAATGACATTTACATGCCAGTCGTTTTGTCAATACAGATAGATATAAGGACTTTTGCTTGCAAGACAAAATGTTTTAGAAGAGGAGGGAGATGTTTTGGTAATGTACTATGTGGAAAACACTCTCAGTTGCAAATGGGTTCCCATTAGGCTCACAAGAGCTGCACTGTCTGATTACAAGCTAATTAACAGCTCATTTCATGCATGGTAAGTGCTGTTATAATGGGACCCTGATTTGATTCACTGCCCAGGCTTTTATTTCCAACCGCGTAATTTAGTTTAGCTCTTGCTTCTGCTTTTTTTCAATGTTTTACTTTTCAATTGCAGTGTTTTAATAAAGATCTTTGTCTAAATATGTGTGTGTGTGTGTGTGTGTGTGTGTGTGTGTGTGTGTGTATGTATGTATCTTACACAGGGGTTCCCAGGAAGATGATGGACTCCCACTCTGGCATATATCTCATTTGTCCTTTTAGTTTCAGGCAGCGGCTCCCATCACCCCAGCTCTCCATTGCATTAGCACTATTGCCATCTAAAAGAGGAGCACAATCAAATACCGACAAGACAAACATTTAGAGAGCAGTTTCAGGTTGAATAGTTTTTATCATTGTCAGTCTGACTAATTCAGTGTCTGCAAGCTGCAGGTATTCTTATGTGCTTTTTAGATAACAGAGAGATTGTGACCTTTGTAATCATCTCCAATGATGGACTGGAAAGCCATGAGCTCCACATCTACGTCAGCAGAGCGATTTGCATTTTCGTAGTCAGAATCTGTGGAAAACAGGGGAATACTTTCAGAGCCTTAAACATACATTTTCACACCCTCCACCAATGACAACCAGGGCTGGGATCAGCTCCACTGAATTCAATCAATTTAAGTTGAATCAAGACATCAAACAATTCAATTCCAGTAACTGCGGGAACTCATTAACTTGCTACTTTAATTCAGCAATACTTTTAAGGGTAAATGTTCAAGCTCTCACACAACAACACCCATTTCGCTGCACACCTGCTCCTTTCCTTATTTAATGAAACTGAAATTGAGCGTGACTTTTGCAAGTGACTGCAGTGAAATTGATCTGACCACAAGCCAGCGAGTCCTTGCCCATCAGACACACACCCCAGCGAGTGTTTACATGGCTCCCACTCTTACTCTGGACTCGGTTGTGAAGGTTCCTCTCTCTCTTCACAGGCTCCTTGGACATGATCTCAAAGAGGTTGTTGGGGTGGGAGATGATCTGTGAATGTTGGTACACAAATCTTAATTGCTGATCTTAGCTTCATTTGTTGTTTATTGCAAACTATTGAAGCTGCAGTTTGGCATTAAATGCACTGAAGCCTGGTTACACTAAATTTGCCCCAATGTGAAATGAGGACATGTGAAGTGAAATCTCACCATGTTCCAGGTGAACTCCACTAGGGGGCGAGCCAGCAAGAAGGCATCATTGATCTTCTTCCCATCCAGATCAGGGAAGACTGTGGCCAATCCTGAGCCTACATTGTGCACCACCATGTCCTAAAGAATCAGAGAATCACTGAGACTTTTTTATTCATTTAACACTTTTATTTCATTTGTTAACTGCCTATGATGAGTTTACAAATGCAACTGAAAACTACCTACCTGTCTGAATACGATGTTGAAGGGGAAGACCTCGAAGAAGAAGTCTGAGGTAATTGGCAGAATCTCCTGCTCTTCCTCATCCTCCTTCATGATGTAGCGGTAAGCGGAGTTATCAAAGTTCAGCCTGCATGAACACACAGATAAATACACTTTCTGAAGCTGAACGTTGATTATAAAGGAGCTCTGCCTGTCTGACTCTGTGTGTGTGTGTGTGTGTGTGTGTACCTCATGGTGACGTGGGAGTAGTCTCCCACCATCTGCTCTGACAGCACCTCCACATGGATGTCTGTGTCGTAGAACTGCTTCCCCATCTGCCTCAGCTGACCCATGGCGTAGTGCAGGTAGCCCTTGCGTTTACTCCTGCAGGTCACAACAGAGAAACAAGAATCCAATATCTTTTTACAGAAACGGCACAGCTTTCAGTTCTTTTTTGCACTGGTCTTCCACTACTTTTATGTTTGATGCTGGATAGTCCATCAACCCCAATCCTACAATAAATTCTCAGACCTGTAGTGGAGGGTGACTCCAGTGGCAGACTCCTCCTGGCAGAAGAAGGTTGGGGGCTGCACCTTGGGGTAGCTGAAGCGCAGGTATTCATGAAGGTTGTCCAGACCATTGACAAAGTCACGTACATGACGGCCCAGCACCTGTATTCAGAGAGAGAAGGTGGCAGGTCACATCTTCCCTACTTGTAATTAGCTTCATGTTATAATATTCGTAGAGGGACACTCCACCAGAACACAAAAGGGTCCGTTTACTCATGATGAGATGTAAGCTGTCAAAACAGTTTTAAGTCTATGATCCATGAAAGTGGTGCAATACTAAATCACTGGACTCTCCCTTTAAAAAATGTTTCATATTTTTAGTCCTGTTTTGCCAGAAAATTAATTTATGAGTCCATTGCAACACAAATTCTTTTAATAAATCCTCAAAACATAGCTCTGCAGAATTATCACAAAAAAAACACAGGGTTACTAATACACCAAAACTGCAATATCTGCATGGATTCATATATTGGACTGTTGAAAAAACATGACAGTTTCGAATCTGAGATCTTTACTCACCTTGAGGATCCTGTCATAGCCGTATTTCCCTACAAACCCCAGGAAGTAGACTCCCCAGGAGTTCATCAGCTCATTGTAGGGTGTGCCTGTCACTCCACTGGCTGCCTTAGCAATGCGGGGAATCACACTCTCACTATACACCTGCAGGTGCAAATATACACACATTACTGTCACTGACAAAAAATACAGTTTATTGTAAAGTTTTAGACATAGAGACGGAGAAAACTGTCTTGACTTAAACGATCAAGGACAGCACACATATTATTCTACTTGTACGTGCAGTATTATGTAGTACTATTTGTTATAAATACATACCTGATGGGTGACAAAGGAGTGTAACCTGACATCTGCTCTCTCTCTGACCAGCTTCCACACATCGTCTCCATAAGACTCCTTGATGAAGTCATGAAGACTCTCACACAGCAGCCCGTACATAACGTCTCTCTCTCTGTGGCTTGAAGCTCAAAACTGAGCACTGCAAAGACAGCTCCCAAACTGATTGGCTTCCAACAGCCCTCTCCAAAGGCACCTGCAAACAATAAGAAAAGTTCAGAATGATTACTTTTTCAGCGCTGCAAGCTGAATTGTAATGCATTTAGCTCTCAGCACGAAGCTATAAAAAGTCATATACTGCATAATGAAACTTTTGGATTTCTCCTGCCCTTCAAATCTACCTGTAGAGTTTTGAATTTTCTTCAGACAAGCCAGCCAAATAAGGTTTCATCTGAAGGCCAACAGGGCAAACGGTTTTAAAGGTGCTCTAATTACATGAGCCCTTGAGTCTGAATGGACCTCTATTGTTCTTGTGTCAGCTGTCAGCTCCTGGTGGCTGTGCACCTCTCTCTATGTGACATAAACACACTGCAGAAGCCACCTTTCAAATACAGATGACACCAGTCAGGAGAATTTGTCCTAATTCCTGCTAATGTTCTTTCAAGAAAAACATTTTTAAAATCACTGACTTAATAGACACTGAAAATTAAAACTCTTACGTATTATTATGAGTTAAGTCTGAATAAACTACACAGATTGATTCTAATCACTAAGACTCTGTGTGATACAAAGACAACAAAGGATACTAACCGACTCTGGTTTCTATTTATGAAGCAATATTGCTTTTTGTACTAAACAACAGTTCAACTTCCATTGTGTGTCTTCATGAATTTCTGTGACTCAGAATGACTCCACATTTTCTTTCTGAGGCCAGGAGCCTCCCCACTAGGGGATAGTGATATTGTGGAGCAGGCCATGTGCAAAATCAATATCCAATCTCAACAGGGATAAAGAAAATGTTTTTTTTCCCTCTGGGCTTCCGCTGAGCTCAATGAATCAATTTGTAGGGGGGAAAAAAAGCTGCTCGATAAAGACTAACTTGAGTCCAAAAAGGGCAGGCAAACATAAAGTTAAAGGGCATCACATCAGTGGCACAAAATGTGGGCTTATGCAGAAATCACAATTGGAGTTTTTCAGCAGTTGGTGGCAGATACATGGAAAAACAACAATGGTAAAAGCATTTCTATTGTTATTTATGACAGTGTATAAGGCAAGTGGGTAATAAGAGACATGCAGAATGCCCATAACTCACAGCTGTGTGATAGAAAAGGACATTACAGGTCTTACAACAACCAAAAATGGAAGGACAAATTGCCAAAGAGTTTAACCTTTGACCCTAAACTGGAAAACGGAATCACAACCTCTGATCACAGTGACCCCATCAATTTACAGCTGCCACCGTAAAACTGTCTGTACGAGGGAAACACAGGTGGTTGTATTTGTATTTGCAAGTAAGTGATCATAGTAGTTATTGAGTGTTGGACAGAAGAGAGGAAAGAAAAGAAAGAGAGAAAATAGAAGCAGAAAGTGTGTTTGTGTGTACCAAAAGAGAGGTTGGATGCTTGGCTTCACTGGGAGCTCAGTGTCAGCAGCTGTTATACACACAAACACACACACACACACACACACACATACAGGGGATCAGATTTTTATTATCAAAGAGGCTTGAGGTCAGGATGTAAATCTTTATACTTGCCCCTTCCCCCTAATCGCCCTCTTATACCCACCCCCAACAACTCCCTCCACACCCTTCCTCACTTTCTTTACCCCCTGCTAAAATAAACCAAGTGAGGTAAGTGCTCAAGGCATCCTGGGAAGAGTTTTATACAGACGGTTCCAAAGTGGAGTGTGGAAGCATCCCAGCTCCAGTGTAGGATAAACCACACAGCCATCCAGACCGGCTGCTACACCCCCGACACACAGACAGGCAGGACACACAGGTACGGACTGAGGTGAGGGGAGTACGGATACAACATTATTATTGCTCATGCTGGACTAAACCTAAAGATACACGTAGAAGATCTTTTTAAACAAATGGTAAAGAGGGAATGGATAAAATCGTGCATTTATATAATGTTCTGTGATGCTGCTGGAGACTGCTTTAACACATCATGATGCATTATGCCTGCAATGTGAAACGTTTGATCTTCTAATTTGTAAAGTTAGGAAGTTATAAGAAGGTTAGATACATAAGAAGAATTTCAAGTTTACGAACATAATTAAAATATAAGTCAGGAGATTGAAATAAGTTTTTTTCTTACTGTTAACACAAGTTTAAGCTCCAATTCAGATAAATGCTTACAATGTAACTCATATGAAAACATTTGTGTCTGTCAGTGGATAATGATGATGATGATGCAGTCAGGCCTGGGTGACACAGCTAAGCTGAGGATGTTGCAGGCTAAAGCTCTGTCTAAGGAGGTCAGAGCAGGTGAGTCTAGACCTATTGAACTGACACACATGTACATAATACTTAGAAGTAAACCTATACACATATTTTTTTTTACATATAGCATCAACTACTTGTGTGTGTTTACATCTGTATTCACCTGTTAGTCCGCATGCAGTGTGGTGCACCCAAATCCCAAAAGTGCTTGTGTGTTTTTGAAATTCTTTATATTTTCCAACATGAACCATCCAAGTTGCACTGTTTGTTTTCCAGCGTGGTCCGCCAGCTAGGCTTTGAAACTGAGTCCCCTAAACTCAGCAAAATGTGACTCCCACCAGTGAATTTAACACAGGCTGATCAAAGGCAGCTCCTCAAGGGTGACATATGCCCAGGCTCCTCCAAACACTTATCATGTGCAAGAAAGCAGGGCCATCCGCTCTTACACGAGTCTTTCATCCAAAGATCCTATTTATATGCCCAGTTACCCATGCAACCTTGGACCACAACAAACATTACACACCCCTTGACATCATCTCAAGGCTATTCCAGGCCCTCCACTGTGCCGTGATATAACATGAGCAGAGACCTTGACCAAAAGCTGTATGGAGTCCAACTTAGTGATGCTACACGTGCTTCAGCTTTTTCATGTTGCTACCCCTCAGCTGTTTGTGTCGACAGAAACAAGAAGATCAGAGGAGACGTTATGATTTGCCAAAGGTCCTTATAAGTCTGTTACTTTCTTCTCTTTCCAAATGACTGGAAGTTGCTGCTATCATTGCTTTTCCTCTTACAACCGCATGTCATGATGTATTAAGCACCTCAATGCCACGCCACACAACATGAACAGTCAATGAGCAAACCAGGGGGGCAATTAGATTTCTCTATTTTATTACTGCAAGTTTGAACATGCATGGTGATATTCAGTGCAATAATTTATTAAAGCACCTTTATTTCTGTGACAGGGAGTCTGAACCTGGGGAAGAAGATCAGCGTTCCAAAAGATGTGATGATGGAGGAGCTCAATCTTCCATCCAATCGAGGCTCTCGCATGTTTCAGGAGAGACAGAAGAGGGTGGAGAGGTTTACACTGGAGAACGCGGCCAACAGTGCTAACAACACCATCAGTGTAAGGCACTGACACGGACAACACACAGTGACTCATACCCACTGCATTTAACAGCTTGTTAGTGTACTGGATTTATCAAAGAACTAAAGTGTATGGCCAGTGTCTGCTGTCTCATTTCTTACCACAACAAGGGCATCGAAGAACAAAACTGTTCCATCGAGGAGCTGCGTAGTTTCTCTCGCCTTAATAAAAACAAAATGATCTTCGTAGGAAGAGATGTTACAGGGTTACTTCAGTCATTTTTCATAAAGTTGGCAGACCCGTAAGAGCCTAATTATTTCAACCTCTTTCTGCAGAGTCCCTAGCATGTGGATGCTGGCATCAAAAAAAAATGTATTTACATGATCTAACTATCATTCAAATGTAGTTCTCAGAAATATTAGGAACTCATTAGACACAAACATGTGAAATTAGACGTTTATAAATGATTGCATTGATTTATAATGATAAAAATGATCTCCCAACTCCCCTTCCATGTTTATTTTCTCCATGTGAAGAGAAAAACATTTACTATCATAGCAACAAGAGAAATGGTTTACACAGTGAATAAATGTGGCTGTTAACTAATGAGGAGATAACCAGCTATGTATTAAAATAAGTCTCAAGATAATTTCTGTCAAACGTTGGAAAGCCCCTCTGCCCCCAGAGTCACAGAAGACATTATGCAGCTGTTTTCACAAGCTGAGTAATACTCCTTGTGATCAGGAAAATGAACTTTATGCCTAAAATCTGTGGAGCAAAGTATTTGGGGAGTAAATACATTCACACATATCTAACTTGGTCTCTTTACACAGGCCCATCCAGAGGCCGTTCCTCCCACGCAGATCATCCAAGAGCCACAGGGAGGAAAAGAGAACCAGGCTTTCTCCATCCCTGGTAAGCATAGCCTGGTCATGAACCTTCAGAAGACTGTAGCAAAGAAGGGCAGTCCTGACGTCCTCGCTCCAGGTAAACATTAACACGCCACGCTGGAGAAAGGATTGCCACAGACTGCCACAAGCTGTAGGAGTAGTTTGCTGCAATGGCAAATGCTTGAGTAACGTCAGCGGCTGGACGAAGCTGACGTGTGGGCAATGCATTGGCACTGTGATCTGCTTGTGTTCAACTTTCATATGGAAATGTGCGAGCAAATAAATTTGTTTTATTGCAAACCGGTGCCAGGAGAGTTGGCAGTATGCAGGAAGCAATTATCTTTGCTTTTTGTGCGCATCTTCAGCTGAATGCTGCTGTGCGTTCGGCCTAACAGACGCCACTGCTTAAAGCGTGACTGACAGTGAGTTAAGCTCTGTTTATTATCTGGGATTCACACTGAGATCTAATTACTGTAGTTCCTATTGTTGACAGGAGGGACATCAAAGAGATTTGTATCTATGCCAGATATGTTTGTGCTTTGTTGGGGCTTGCTTTTTTTTTGAGTTAATGGGTTTTTGGTAATTAGTTTCAAAAGCAAAAGGATTATTCATTTTTTTTCTCCACACAAGGGATCAAGTCCCATTGTTTAGTTTGTATTTAAAGCATAAGATTAAAGTACCACCACTTTTACTTTGCAAAAAGAGGCTTGCCCTTACACTAAACTGTTTCTCTGTTAGGATATTCTGGTCCTCTAAAGGAAATTCCTCGTGAGAAGTTCAACGCAACAGTAATCCCCAAATCTTACTGGTCCCCTTGGAGGGAAGCTCTGGGAGACAACGAAGAGCTCCTGACGGTCCTCAGCACCCAGCTGCCCGAGCCCCCACAAAAACAACAGCCTGCTCACTACAGGTGCTTCAACAGGTAAAATATCTACATTTCCAGGTCAGTTTTAAGTCAACTGAATGAATCAGACGTGGTGGGAGAACCTGAGGAACATAGCATCGGTCTGTAGATAGAAACACACGTCCACCCCAACTAAATGATTACATTCTGTTCTGTGGGAAGCACAGGTTTTGAGACTCACCCATCTTCAAATAGACCTACAGATGCCCCTAAAAATGTTATCTATCACAATCATCTCTTCTCTCGGCTCTACTCCATGTTTCCACAGTATGAAAATGAACCCAGTCTCTGGCTTGTACTTCCTCGGACTGTAGATGCGTGATGGCTATTTTGAACTCTGCCTCCCGAAAGATGATCCACTGGGGGGGTTTGCAAGCTTTTAATGCCCCACCAACATACACACACACACACACACACAAGACAGATTGCGCACGAAGGGGAATCACCTTTCTCATGGCACACAAGGAATTGTATCAGCGAGGCAGAACAAAGGTTAAGCTTGGGCAGATGGAGAAACAGAGAATACATGCAAGACAAACTCAGACTTTACTCAATTAGTCAGGCACTTGCTTTCTGCCAGCCAGTCTGGAAATGTACCCCCTGTAGAGGGATCTGTTTACACCCGAAAGATTATCATGAAATTATAAAGCCTTAATTAAATCTGAACTCAAGAGCAGCTAGACAAGTGGAAGAGGCTGAGTTTGCTACACAGTCATCCTGAATCCCCAGTGGATATAGAGTTAACTCAGAAATGACCAGATATCATGTACCATCTGAAGGTTCCCCCCCTTTATGGGAAGGAACGTGAGTCATACGATACTTCTGCCAGGAACATGAAACACAATGCTTTCAGGCTGCTTAGTAAGGACTCTTCTTTGTCTCACAGATCTCCCATGCCGTTTGGGGGTGCTATGGCCAGCAAGCGAGTGATCCCAGTGATTAGCTTTGAGGCAGTGGAACCCCAGAATCTGCCCAGCATTGCTCTGGACCGCATGTGTCGACGTCCCAACTTCAACAGAGCGCCCCGCGGATGGGGAAATGATTACATCCCAGAATCCAACGAACTATGAAAAATGACATGATAAACTGAAGTCTGACACGCTGACATATGCTTGCTCCTCTCCTCCTACAAAGGAAGATTCCTGTTTATCAGTGGATACTGCAGAGGAGAGGGAGGAAAAAAAAAAACAACACTCCTGTATGACATAGCAAGTGGTTTGTTACTGCTGAGCGGCTTGACCAGCTGAAGCAAACTCAGGATAAAGGAAGGGACGGTTCATTAGCACAGCCGAGTCCAGGCAGGACAACGCCACCTCTTTTCTCTTTGCAGTATCTTATCCCAACGATGACCAGACGACTTATTGTTCTTTTTCCAACCCTCCTTTCTCCATGTTTATCTCCTCATCAATTATTTAAAAAAAAGTGCATGAATACTGCTGAATAAAGTACTCCGAGATGATGACAAAATTGAGTCATTTTAATGACAAGTGAAAACATTCAAAGAAAGCATTACAATAAACTAAGTCATTATGTTGTGGAATATTAAGATTGTGTCAATAAAAAAAGTCAATGCAAATGAAAATTGAGCAGGTTTAAAAATCCCTCCACCTGATACTTGATACAATGTCACGAATAGTTTCACCTGTAGTTTACATTTTCATATGTACAATGGCTCCAACCACAGGAGGCCTTTACAACCATATGGCTCTGATCACATTGGCCAGTACTCATGTTTGAAGTCATTTACTATGTTAACGTCCACTGTTTAGATGATGTTCTAGTATTTTTAAAACTGCAAGTAGTGACAAAGTCACCATGCAAGATCCTGCTTGTCGTCTCTTCAGACACAGATGACGCTCGTTCAGTTCATTCACTGCACTGCAGGTGGCACAATAAATCTGATGTTATCCCGTGTTTCAACCAGAGGTCATCTACAGGTTTCAGGCGGAAAAAAAATAACACCTAATCATAGTATGATTCCACTTTGGCAGCTAATCGCCGTGACGTGAGCCGTGTGCGGCGTGGGCACCCATGCGCTGAGGATCCTGGGAGGGGTAGTGGATATGACCTGGAGGTCTCATGCTCATAGGGGGTGGCATAGGTGGAGCCATGGGGCCCATCGGGTGGAACATCGGCGGGCCGAAACCTGAGAGAGCAAAAAGACAATGCAGCGTAATGTATTTACACACTATACTTAGTGCTACATGATAAATTATTCTCAGCAGCTCTCAGGAAAAAAATACTGTGGGCATGTAGTTTCATTTTCCACAGTTAATCCAAGAATACAATAAGAATTATTTAATTTTATTTCACATAATACACTAGGCACAGTGCATGTTTACATCTAACACAAATGAAAGCTGCATCTATTTGACTGAAGTTATGATTTTTACCTGGAGGAGGCGGGTTGATGCCTGGAGGAGGGGGCAGAGTAATGTTCATGACAGCAGGAGAGGTGCTTGGGTCCAGGTTGAAGTAGTTTGCAGGAGCCTCTTCATCAAGTGCTGGTGGCGGCGGCAGAGCTACAGTACAAAGACAAACAAATAAATGTCTGCAATAATTCAAATCATGGTTTCCACTATCAATCCCAATAGGAGTATCTTATATATGTCCAGAAAGAGAAGTGACTTAATGATAGAACCCACACCCACATACACACACTCACGTGCACGCGTGCACACACGTTTCAACTCTGTGTGTGTGTGTGTATAGTCTTACCTCCAGGCAGTCCAGGTACAGGATCAAGTCTGGTGCCCATCTCACTGACACCATCTTTAATGCCTTCCTTTCCTCTTGCTGCCTGAGACCTAAAAAGACAACCCATATTAGTTAGGTATTAGTAAGGTAAACCTCACTGTGTTTGCACAGAATTCTGTATTTTACTATAACTAGTAACTGTGACAGCACACTATATTCCAGGTTGTTACTTTCTACCATCACCTGATATTCTGCAGAGGGCCAGAATGAGATTTTTTTGGGTTGCACCACACACTGAATTATTGCAATTTCAGGGTCAGGGGGTCACAGTGGTATCAGACATCCTAATGCTTAACTTATATCTTCTTGATCAGCTTCTTACCTTCCCCACTTGACAGTGAGCCTCCGTCCATTAATGATAAGCTTGTTGAAGGACTTCTCAGCAGCCATTTCAGCCGACTGCCGCGTAGCAAACTGGATGAACGCACACTGCTGCCTCTGGACTATGGTAATAGTACGAATCTCACCAAACTGGTAGAAGTGACTCCTGCAACAAAAGAAAGACAAGCTCAAATGACCTAAATGACCCTCAATAACAAAACCCAAATGTCCACAGGACGTTATACGAGAGCTTGTGATGGAGCAGAAATACTTACTTGAGATCTCCATCCGTGACAGTATCTCCCAGACCCCCGATATAGAGGGTGGTGATGGACTTGTCCTCTGGTGGGTCCAGTCGGGGCATGGTCGAGGCCCGCTTCAGCAGCTTGTCAGCTACAGGATCATTGATACCATAGTAACGGTCCTTGATGTTCTGGTCAGCAAGTGGGTCATCAGGATCTGTGGGCTTCTCATGTCTGTGAAACCATGAGGACAAATGTTCACAAAGAGCTACAAACATACAATTTACTAACAAATGAGGCAAAATTCAACACACATTGCTAATACCACAGCACCGGGTTTGAGCCCTGAGGCACTGCAACAGTTGGCTGCCACTCACCTGTAGGGACACTCCTCTCCTCTCTTACACTCTCCCTTCACCCAGAAGGAACAGATGTGTGGCCGGTTCCTCTTGTAGTACGGTGTTGTCCGGGCCAGTTTCAGCAACATATCGCTAGAGCTGGTAGCTTTACCCAGCTGGCCCACTGCACGTGTGCCGTCAGTATTGGCTATCTGAGAACACAGAGGTCCATACAGACATGAGGGGCCAGTGACTATTAACTAGTTAGTGAGGTCCTGCTTTGACTCAGTGAGATGTTACAGGTCAGACCTAACCCTGTCCAACTACTACACTACACAAAAATAGTGTGAGAAATTCTCAAAGGAAAGCTGGAATACTTAATAGACAATTATTCAGCTATCAAATATATTTTATGCATCTGCTTTACCAGTGGAAATGTAAGCACATTGTAGAGATGTAAAGCACTGTAAGCTCTATCAGCTAATATAATCAAATTGAGTACATAATACAACTGGCTCACACTCTGTATCAACAAATATTAAAAACTCAAATAAGGGATGAAGAAACATGATCAAGACTTGCTAACAACTAGTGTAATAGTATGCATACCTCTCTCTCCATGTTCTGTGTGTAGTACTCTTTGTTCACATCTGACTTAGGAACTTCATCTTTAACAGAAAGGCCGGTGTCTCGGACCTGGATGGGCAAACCTGTGAAACACAATATGTGACATGGGTTAAAACTTATGAAACAAACTACACAGGCTAAATCAGAAGGAAAAGTTTTGCAGACTCACCGTACTCCAGGTCTAGCAAACATGTCTGACAAACATTTTTCATTTTACTGCACGTCTGACAGACTTCTGTCTTCTTGAAACGCATCCGTGTTCCCGGACACCAGCGGAACACGGTAAAAGGTCGAGCACAGATCTAAAATAACAAGAAATGAAAAAAGAAATATGCACAAATATTCTTACTTTGAAAATACTGTTACAGGTTCAAACTATATTGCAGGATCATGATTTTAAGTATTTATGCAAAACACACCTTGCATTCTTTCCCATATTTCTCCTTGGTCTGTAAAACAAAGCGTGGATAAATTAGAACCCAAACAGATAACCTCAAATTCACTACAACGAGACACTGATGTTCACTCACCATGCGGATGTAAGGGTTTTCTCCTAAACATGTCTGACACAGAATTGGGAAATCCTGTAAGACAAAGGAAAGAGATGTTTATTTAGTAAAAGCCTTAGTAACAGCCCTCAGATATTAGTGTCAGAGGCTGTAACTTAGCCTACAATCTGTTTTACTTTCTACTCTGGGAACCTTGATAAAGTTACATGTGTGAATACACGGAGTGCTATGAGGCCGACTTTGCCATCTGTTGAAGGATGCTGTTTCAGTCCAAGTGCTAGCTGCTTAAAAATGACCTTGCCTTACTTCATCCTGGACACAGTATCAGCCAAGCATCTAAATATAAGTAGCTTGTGTGTCACAAATGTCAACTACAGAGTCTAGGGTTGCCATGTTTATATTCTGGTGTCTGGGTAAAACCAACATTGGCCAAAGGCCCGCCTGTGTCATGGCTCAAGAGAGGAAACAGATTTGTTGCCTTTTATAGTAGGGCCACGAAAATATGGCTGCATCATGTGCAAATATCAAACTCAAAAGACTAAGAATTGGTTGATATGTGACAAGTTCAATTTAACTCAAACACTGTTTGTCATGACTTTCATGACGAGCTCAAGTAATAATCAGTAACACGAGGTGCATCCACTGGAAAAGTTTCCCTTTCGTAAACCCTCACAGACAGACAGCGATCGTTCGGGGATCAACGTGTGTAACTCTTAACCTTCAGAACTGGATGATGACTGGGATAACTTAAAACCCAAAACTGTTTTTAAAGAGGGATCGGTCACGTAGAGTTATCTGATTCTTGTTTTAAGGATGTTGTGGGATGTTTGTTCGTGACTTGTTTGCTTTATGCTGCTTTGTAAGTACTTTGTTGTTGAGTTTTGTGATGCAACATATGCGTATGTATTGTTGAGTCTTGCCTTGTGTTTATATGCATGTATATGTATTGTTGAGTCTTGCCTTGTGTTTATATGTATGTATATGTATTGTTGAGTATTGCCTCGTGTTTATATGTATGTATATGTATTGGTGAGTCTTGCCTTGTGTTTATATGTATGTATACGTATTGTTGAGTCTGCAGTATTTTAAAAGCCCTTCTACTGACGGCCATTGTAAACTAGCTTGCTTATACTATCATACCATAGACTTGTCCCCACACAAATAAACGTTAAATATAATATAACATGTCTATATAAATCACAAGTGCCGTTTGGACCCGTCTTGTTAGCGGGCTCGTTTCTTTACTATAAGCGCCTAACTTAACTTTTAATACGAAACTGCCGCCAACACCGACACAATACGTATTTAATGATATGACGAAGCAGCCCGGTTCCGTTAACATTACCTATACATATGACTTCAGTTTGGTCGCTAGTTACTTCACATCATTAATGGCCTTTTAGCGCTAGCATCATTGTCTCATATAGCTAACACAACAGTACATGTTTATACGCTTGATTTAAATAAGACATGATTGTGAGACAAACAGTGAATGTTATCATCCCTCTGTTTAAGCCCATTGAAGGACACTGCAAAGATAAACTGTGATGTTTTACGCATTAACACTCTAATTAACGTGGATATGCGGAGACATGCTAAAGAAGGTAGCAGCCACGCTTTAGCGGAAAGCTAACTAGCTATCTAGCAAACTGGTCGCTTTGGTGGCAAACCAGGCAGATTTTGTAATTATGTTAACTCCTGTAATGTGGCCGCAATTACGTGTGTTTCAGTGAAAGTTTCTGCGATATAAAATAATGCCGATGAAACGTACCGCGTCTTCCCAGTTCTGTCTGTTGTAGGTGTTTGAGCCGAGGGACGTCGCCATTTTGCAGAGTTGTGAGCCAAACGGGCCAAACCACCGGAGGGGTCAGACCACAATGCACCGCGCCAGAGAGCCACGTTTCACCTCACTGCCGCCCTATCTCAAGATAATATAGGCTAATAATACTATAATATCAATATAATAATCTCACTAAGAAACAAAACAGGTACGAATAATATTATATTAATAATAATAGTAATTATTTAAGCATGTAATCTCTACAAAAGAGAGAGAGAGAGAGAGAGTGTGTGTGTGTGTGTGTGTGTGTGTGTGTGTGTGTGTGCATTAGTGGAAAATAATGTATTTATTCAAATACTGCAGGCTGTTAACATTCTATTTTAAGGTACCTGTAATACCTTATGTAAAGCATAATTAAAGTCAAGTCAGTTTTTATTTTTATAACCCAACATCATAAATTTGCCTCAACGGGCTGTAAAATATAATATAAAAAACAAAACAGCAATGCAACATTTTCTGTCTTTAGACACTTGATTTAAACAATGAAAAACCTTAAACAGAGAAAAAAAATAATAAATGGAAGAAACCTCAGTAAGAAAAACAGAGGAAGTCTCCCTGTCCCAGGATGGACAGACCTGCAATAGATATGTGTACCGCTGTACTTTTATTTTCTATATGATTTCAATGTAGTACGTTCACTTATGACTGAGTATTTTTTTTACATTGTGAAATACAGAATCAGATTTATTTGCCAAGTAGCAAGTACATACAAGTAATTCATGTGGTGCAGATATCATCAGATGAAATATGTCAACACTAAACATTAACATAACAGTGTGAGAAAGAAAGGGACAGTAAATTAGAGAGTTTCTGTGTAGTGGGGGTGGACTGCAAGCACATTGATGTGAGTACTTCCTCCACTAATGTGTGTGTGTGTGTGTGTGTGAGAGAGAGAGAGAGAGAGAGAGAGAGAGAGCTCGTATAAGCCAATTGTGTAGTCCACTTACAGTTTAGCTACCCACCTGTTCCAGTTCAGGTCAGGGTGTCTTTGCTGTGTGAAACTCCAATTAGTGGTGCAAAGGATATTTGAGACAACGAGTCGGCATTAAGCCCCTAATGTTTATTTAAGGTCAGGATGTAGAGTCAAAGGACAAGGGTTAGGCTTAAAGAGCTGGCAACTCTTTCTTAGTGTAGCTGCCATCCAGAAGGTGAGACGTGCAAATCTGCTGTACTTTCAGTTGAACAACATCTCTGTCATTTCTACAGTCAGTCTCGTGCCTTGTGTTTAGTGGGACACCAAAGTAAACCTTCTGGGCATCGGCGTCTTTGTCTTAATGAGTCGTGTGACCCTGTCTCCTCCATCATGTGATGTGGATGAGACAGCCAAAGCTGTTTTTGAAGGACGGCTTTGTCTTGGATTTAGCCACTCCGTAATCAAAATCACCAACCTCATGAGTCACAAGGTCAGAGGATGTGTAGGTGTACATACCTCACTGTTTCTGAGCTCCGTTTAAGAAAGTGAAGGCTATTCTTAGACTGGTGTTAACACTTCTGTCGGCGTTTATTGTTCTTGTGTGTTATAATCACATTTCATTTTTATTTTTAGGCTATTTGTTGTCCTGAAACTATGATTATTAAAGGCCAGTTGTAGTTTTTTTTATGTAATTTTAGGCTGGTGGTGCTTGGCGTCCATTCATTTCAGCAATGATCCGTATCACAAACACCTTTATCTCACTTATAGATATTCTGTTTGAGACGTTACCCTCAAAAGATAATGAAAAAAAATGTTTTTTTAAATGATATGCCTCTAGAGGAATTGCATAAGCATGGTAATGAGTATTATGACTTAGTACCAATAACATTGTTCCCATGGTATTATTGTAGGAATATTAAAGTGATTTATTTCATTAGGAAATAGATTTCATTTATACGGCCATTGTTTTAGCCCCTTTGGAAACTCTTTTGTGCATGTGTCCTTGTTGTGTAATCTGCACAATGGTGACTAATTAAAACCATCACCACTACAACTGAGCTTCTGTTATATATGAAACATAAATCATTAAAAAAAAAACAATAATAGAGAAAATAAACCCAATATCACTTCACAATTAATTCCAAGTAGCCACACAGTACATCAAGGCCATTATAATCTCACTACAGGTGCTGGAATATGATCGCACAGTGGTTTGTTTGAGGAGTTGTTGTGTATAATATGCATGTATGCGCATATCAGGGACAAACAATGTGCTGCTCTGGCGCCTCCTGTCGACAGTTATGGGCCACTGGCGGCGCACAGAGCTGCAGAAAGACAGAGGCTTTCTCAGATTTCCCGATTTCTCCCAGCCGAGTCCGCTGTGCCGCTTCCACATCACGGCCGACAGCAAACCGAGACGACGACGACGACATGCGCCCGGCTTGCTTCAACCCCCGCATTCACCGCAGCCGGCTTGCGGTGTCCCAAATGAACTAGTCTCAGACAAGGTGAGTACATCGACACAAAACACACAAGTCTCGCCGCTGTGTTTTTGCACATGTTTTTGGTGAGACGACCGTGAGCACCGCCGCTCGGTCTTCCAGGCCAGGCTAGTGAACGTTGTCTGGCGCAGACGGAGAATGAGGCCAGTTTTTCGGCCTGACTCTCCCCAGAAAACCCCCCCCGACGGTGTAGTGGAGTCTCGGTGCAGCTTTCGGCTCGTCCGTATGGCAGCAAGGGAGAGGAGGCTAGCGGTTATTGTTGCAGCGGGTCAGGTCGAAGTTTGTGCTCAGGATAGAGAGCAGAGTCCGGCTGCTCCGGTCTGAGGTTTAATATCTGAATTCCTTTATCCAGCCGTGTCCCGTAATGCAGGTACCAGCGACTATTTGTTTTCGTAACTTTGGAGCAGCCGCGACGTATAGACGTGTCATATTAGCTTTAACAAGTCGGCAACAGTACAGCAGTTCACCTCTAAATGTTACAGTCTTAATATAACGTGTCCTCTTGCAGTAAATGACTTGAAAAAGGCCAAAGGGTTTTGTTTTTTGTGTGTGTGCAGTTTCTAATTAAAGGTCGATACGAGTGTGTGTGTGTGTGTGTTATCTAATCTATCTAATCTAATAGCACTGACAGAGGTGTACAAAAAGATCACCGCGGGAATGCGACGTTTACTCATTATGTTAATTATCAGCAGTGATGACAGGATTTTGTGTTATGACAGATGATGCATCAGACAGTCATGTAGCTACCTGTTTGAATCATCTTGCGGCGGTGATTATGACTTGATAAGATATGGTAATAGTTTTTGCATTAACCATAAACTCTATGGGGTCAAACAAACAAACAAACAAACAAACAAAAAGATGCGCTGACTTTGCAAATATTTTTTTTCCCAAAGTTTTGAGAAAGTAGGTGCATTAAAACATATACATGCACCAAATTATTTCTTTATTTTTATTTTTTTAAAGATGTGGCTGTTGTACTATGCACCAGTGATGCAGTGTGTTGGTTTTTTTTCTAAATGCATCAACGCCTTGCTTTGTTACTCTTTGTGGTGTAAGGTGGAGAAAATGTTTTTCTCCTGCATCTATTAAGGACTATTTGATTATGCTCTGTCACAAAAGGGGCAGTTCAGACCTGCCTGAAATCTCTTGTCTTGGGTGCATGCGAGCGTGCACCTTTTTTTTTTTTTTTTTTTCTTAGCTAAGAGATTACTTAAGGAGAATGACTCATGCTCAGAAAGTATTTGCCAAAGTCATAAGGACTTTCCCTGCATTTCGTCTCAGCTGCAGAAGACATTGTTGTTGCTGTAAAGTGCTGTCCTTCTATTTTTATTTATGTGACCAGTGCTTCACATTTTTGCTTTCCTCAACCAGTGTGTTGTTTGCAGATTAGATTTAAAAAAAAAAAAAATCACTGTGGTTTCTGTCATTTGTTCATCAAATTTTGCGGAGAGCCGAATCTTAAGTTGCTTTCTATTCATCCGTGCCAGCTGATTGTCTGGTTGTTCTAACCCTCCATCTGACTGCTCCCACTGGCTGCCAAACATGCTGTGATCTCAGGCTTTCAGTTGATGAAGGCTGCCACTGCTGCCGCAGCCGTTTGATCGTATATCTTCTCTTAGATATGCCTCTGAAATGCTGCAGCTCGGCTACAATGCCTACACGTAGAGGTGGATGAAATAATGTAGGCATTTGACGGTATTTGACAGATCACGTCACCAAACGGTGTTTGCCCGTTTATCAGGAAGAGACATGATCACAAGACAATTTGTCATTTTAGATGTTGGGCTTGAGTGGGAAATAGTAAGGAGAATACTTGTTGTTTGTTGTCAGTAAGGAGAACGTTGTCGTCAATCATACTTCAGACAGTTTTATTGTTACTTAAATCTACCTGGACCATAGTGCTACACAACTGTAGGCTATTGGGTAACTGTAGTGCCCAACAACATGCCAGCTCTTGTATTTTTCCATGTCAGTGCCCCTCATAGCCACACTCAGTGTGTGGGGGGGCTGACCCCTCTTTAGAGTAGGGCTGAAGCCAGGCATCTTTCCAAAACTCGAGTCCCCCCCCCCAACCCTCTCTGCTGGGTATAAGCACTGCTTTGTGCCGCAGTACTGCTCCCTATGGTTCTTATTCATATACTACTACAACGCCACTGGCTCCACTAGATACTGGAATCTACAATTGGAAGCGTACCCAAAATAGCCCACTGTTTTAAAGACAAACTCAGATGTTTCCTCATTAACTCGAGTCTTTGGATTGATATTCCAGGATGCAAGAGGCAGATTTTAACATTTGTAGCTGGTATAGTTTGTATTGAAGTGTCTCTTTTTTTTTTTTTCCACCTGGAATGTAGCTGTGGCATTTTTTTGGATTAAGCTGTGATATCGCGAGTGGTATTGGAGAGCAGGAGCAGAGTAAATACATTTCAACCAGCACAGCAAAACTGAGTATTAGCAAATGATCCGATATCATCTGTAATCCTCAGGAAAACCTGGAGAGTTGTTTTTTTGAATAGTGCAAGCCTCTATCAGATAGTTGGCAGGCGCTGCGGGTGTCCACATGTGTGACTAGCTGGCTAGGCTAGCGGCGCGGCTGAATGCTACAGTATAGCGGCAGATCAGATTACTGAACGATTAACCATGGCCTCATATCCAAGCCCAGGGAAATGATTTTTCCACTGTCATAATTCCCTAGACTGAATTACGCAGGCCAATGACTCAGAGATACTCAATACTACTACACGACATAACTGTTGCTCTCTGGAGAGGCGCGATCGGTTGAGACTAGTTGAACCACGGTTGCACCAGACAACAAAATAAATTTCTAATTTGAATTTCTGGCTCCAATGTTTTCTTTCAAGCATGTCCCCCCCTGCAGGGATCGGGCAAAGGGTGATGGTTCATTGTGGCGTTAACCCTTTTGACACATCAGACGATCAGAAAACGGCGC
The DNA here is from genome assembly GCA_036937835.1 of Pampus argenteus. Classification (NCBI taxonomy): domain Eukaryota; kingdom Metazoa; phylum Chordata; class Actinopteri; order Scombriformes; family Stromateidae; genus Pampus; species Pampus argenteus. The sequence goes on along the minus strand of CM072861.1, from coordinate 18,074,742 downwards.
TGAAACTCTAAACTGTCCCTCGCATGTCTTTCTATTGTGAGACGTATGTCAAAAAATGTGAGCACATGTCAGATGGGCGTTGAGGCGATGTAAATCTAGTAGGCCTCTCGTGGAATTTTGCTGAATGGAAAGATAGACTGAGAGCGAAAGGGGAGGGGTGGAAAGGGAAAAGTGGGAGAGGCAAGCCGGTGGAGGTAGGACCATGTTTCCAAGGTGGCTACCCCCCGAGGCAGGAATCCGATACATTCCAGAGGCTCCTGTATCCAGACGAATAATGGTGACTAGGGTGTAGCGTTTCATCAGATGACACATGATTGGAGCGCAAGTGCTGGGAAAATAAGAGCTATGTCATGGGCTCAGAGGTAGCCTGCTCTGGTTGTCTGAGGGATTGGAAAGTATGTCAGAAAAAGTGTACAGATTATGCGAGATATGGATTTATCCCCACCAGAAGACAGCTTGTTTTTTTGAAAATATACACACCCAAACCCCTTGCCACTGTTTTGACAGACATTTATATCATTTTGGGCATTTGGGTGACATCCGCAGTTAAAAAAAACCCACAATTGTCTTTGTCATGATAATCAGATTAGGCCTTGGTGGCGGTTACACTGAATATGGCTTTGCATTCACCAGCAAATGACTTCTGACAAATAACCAAAAGGTAATTACATCTTGTTTAGCGACTCTCCAAACAAGCTGTGGTCAGAGGTTGCTTTCCAGGCTCCCGGGTTTCTGAGAACTGTGTAACGCAGCTGCTCTTATGGCGTTTTTAGAAACCCACCCGGGTCCAGATCAACACCTGTGATCGTACAGTATCAGCAATCGAATCTATGAGTTCAATTATTATTCTCGGAGTGGAGTTTTCAAGGCCAGAAATTTGTGTTCCCTTGCTCCTAAGCTCAAAGCTATTTATACTCTGCAGACATAGAAAAATACCCTGGTTTATTTAGTGGTCAAAAAACAAGCTGTCGGGTGTTAATGGACTCGACCTCAGCCATTTCGCCGGACCCTCGGGGTACAGCGTGTTCATACGCTCGGCAAGGGAGCTCTCGGCACTGGCCTGTTAACGAAGCCATTTTCAGAGATGGAGAGATGCAGTAATGGGAACACACCACTTAACTGCAGGATATTTTAACCCCGTCCTCATCACAAGTGCTATCAGTCATTGGATACGATTAGATTTTTTTTCCTCCTCTGTCCATTTAGCCATTTATGCTTTTTCAGAGTGTGTGTGTGTGTGTGTGTGTTGCATTGAGACATACAAACTTTGAGCTTGGATCGAGAAAACAGCGATATGTTATTAAAGACTGTCATGCCAGCGTGTGTTTGAATGGTGTTCTCATGATATGTAAATGTTATGAAAGATATAACTTGTATCATAAGACCAAGTGGTTGGTGCTAAAAGCTCACCAACCGTTGGTCTTATAATATAAGTGAGCATGGGGGCAGACAGGTGGAGGAGAGCAGAGTCTGTATGTTTAGTGATGTCTGGCCACATCACGGATACAACACGCAACTCATTCTCTCACCTGCTGAAGAAATGACATGTATACTCTCATAGGAATGCATGCAGGCCTGTGCAATATGGAAGAATCTAACATTACAATATATATATATATATATATATATTTTTTTTACCAAATAGCTCCATCTATGACTGTTGGTGCTTTAGCAAAATATTTACACAATGAGATTTTTGATAAATAATCACCAGTAATGTGGATATAAAGACTAAAGGGATAAATAATAATAATAATAGATCAACTAGAAAATCTATAATTAAGCCTTAAAAACTGTGGAAAGACAACGCTCATGCCATATCACGATATTACAATATCCAAAAAATACAATATCAATATTTTGACCAGTTCTAACCAAAACGTATACAGTGTTGCTTTATATTAGTGTATACGACATGTGTAAATGGAAAGCGTGAGCTGTTTGCATGTTTATTGGAAACCCATTGTATTAAAATGTAGTCCGTTTCACAATTCAGTGTGTGGGAGGAAAAGGGGAAGCATAGAATGGTTTCCTCTGTGAGGAACACACACACACAGAATCATATAATTTATCATATATAAGCATAATAATTGCATATTATTAATTGTAATATAGACTTTTGGATTTCAACTTGTATTGTTACACCAGGAAGGTGTTTCTAGTATTTAGTCTTAGGATGGACAAAATATTGAAACAGCCCTCAGGCTTGGTGTTCCCAATAAACTGATCATAGAGTGTATAATCTGAGTTCATATCTCTCTAACGACTGAAGCTGTCTGACGCTTAAATAAGATCACAGATCACTACAACATGATGTTGTCTTTAAAAGCTTTGTTTGCCGTTTACCCACTAGAGTGCGTGTTTACAGTGCCGTCATGATGGGCAGTGATGTTGCAAGGGAAGTGAAGAACGAACGCCTACACAAAGTCACTTAGGTTTCAACTTTCCTTCGTTAATCTATGATAAAAGAGACTGTTGTTATCCAGAACAACGGTGCAGCATAAAAACAGGCGTGTCTCTCTTTTTTCACTTATCCTGACACATGAGAGCAGAGCAGGCCAGAGCATCATGGCGTCCCACCAGGACTGAGTAAACTTTAGGAGGGCATCTGGCGCCCCGCTCTCCCCCCCTCTGTCTCTTAGCGCCAAAGCTGACCACGCCACCACACCACCGCAAGTCATCTGGTGTCCAGTCGGCTCCCATCTGTGAGTGCATTTGGCCTCACTGCAAACAAAGCACTGTGGCATGCAAACAGCCTCTGCTACATCTAAACAGCTCAGCTTTGCTCTCAAGCTTAATCTTTGGGTGGAAACTATAAATGCATTCCCAGGGTTATGGGTCACCTCCGTTTCAATTCGTTAAATTGTATCGAGCCATTAAGAATCCACCGCGACAAACCGACCACTGCCGACGGCATACCTCCTCCCCATTTTGAATTGCTGAAGTGGAAAGAATTGCATTGGTGCCGACCTGAGGTTTAGCTACTGGCAGCTAGAAGTGTACCCCTCCACTGATCCGAGGCGGTGCCATGCCTGCCCATCCTGCTGTCTCTCATCCATCCTGGGTGGTAGAGAGAGAATATGTGTGTGTGTGTGTGTGTGCCTATCCCTGTCTATGCAGGACAGGTGTTGGCAACCCGGAGGTCAGTACAGGCGCAGCTGGGGCACCTAGACAGGAGGACGGCTGGAGACTGCAAATGACAGCAGGATGAATGAGCTTTGTTTTGCCAGGTTTTGGCCAGTTTTATTCAGGGGGTTCAGCTTTTTGTACAGGGTCAGTTGTGACGGTCAGGTGGTGGTAACGACTGGCTGCTCTCAGCGGGGCGTGCTACAGCTGCAAGCATTTGGTCTTTTCAGAGAGGCTTGCTGTCTATTTGGGTAAAGAAGCAAAACTAAAGGAACCATAGTGGGGTGTGCAAGCCTGCAAACACAAACAACACCCTACCCCCTCTGTGAAGTGTTAAGTGGCTGGATATGTTTGGTGAATGGGACACAGGTGTCTGGGCCACGCTGTGTGCGCCTGGCCAGAGGTCTGTGTTTGTTTTCTCTCTGTAATGGCCCCCGAATCTCTGCTGCAGCTTGACCAGAGTTCATTGGTTCTCAATGGGCCAGGATAGAGCCCATCACCCCCTTTAACTCCCACCCTCTCACCCCATTTTTACCTCAGGTTTTTTTTTTTTTACTTCTACTGTGGGACTGAGTAGTGGATGAAGTTGAGACGAGAAAAGAATCTGACAATGAAATTGAAGACATCCCACAACACAACGTTGAGACTACACATTGAGCGAGTCTGGTGCTTTTTAGATTCCTCTTCTTTCCTTTATTCTTTCCTTTTATCCTTTCGTTGCCTCTGATCTACCCCGGCAAAGCAGACATTTGAAGTTGTCAAGGCGCTGGCTTTACTGTTGAGTCCTCAAAGTGCTTATGTGACAGGTAGAGAAGAGCTGGAGGGGAGTAATGTGACTCCCACGTAGTCCACGGCTTTTCCAGGCTCCATCCTCTGCGCCCTTGTCTCCTACTTGCCTCCAGCACACAGTCTCCATCTCTGTGGTGATGTCACTCAGCTGAGCTCCCCTTTGTTGAGTAACAGCCCAAAGGTGTGCTTTAGGCTCTAAGGAAGACTTTCCACCACCATCATAACCTCACACTGTGTTTGCCCCAAGGGAGCGCAGAACGGTGAGGTAATGCGTTGTTAACCCCTTCAGCCACCTCTATGTTTGTATGCCGTACCATCAGCAGATCTGTTTGTTTGAGTAACCCCTTCACAGATGGCCAGGCCTCTGAGCTGGTTTATGATAACCATACAGTTAATATATCTGGCCCACATAACGCTCTCCCAGCTTCCTGGCCCCCCTGCCCCCCCCTTCAGCGCCGCTCAAACTCTGTTCTCATTTCTCTCTGCCACCCTCTGTGCTATTGTCTCTGACACCCTCTCCTGAGTGCCCTATTTTATTTCTTTATTTCACTCATCTTTTTAAATTCCAGAATCCATTTCTTTTGCCCCCTGGCGCAAAGGGCGATGGCTAGAAACGGTGTAGCAAATTAAATTTGGTCTCCCTCTTTTGCTCCCTTTGGATGTCGGCACGATGGAACAGTAGAAGGGGAACAGAAGCAAAGAAAGCTGGAGGAAAAAGCCCATTTTCCATGCATTAGTGTCTCTTTCCTCAGGGTCTATAGTAGAGTAACACCAACACCTCGCTTTTTTTCCCCCCTGCTCTTTAATTTTCTTTTTCTTGCTCTCTCCCCGTCTCGCTCCCACTGCTGCTATTTCATCTCACGCGGCCTAACCTGAAGGTCTCCCTCTCGCTACCACTGCTAACACAATCTGACCCAGTTTATTAGTTTGGGTCTAGTGAATCATTAATCGAGGTTATCTAACTGTTCCTGTAATGATTCCACTGTGACTTGTGTGTCAGAGTCTCTCTCTGTTCGAAACCGATCAAGCTGTACCCTCACGCTTTTTGCTCTACACATTTGTACTCTTACCATAACCATCTTGCAAAAAAAAAAAAGCACGGTCCCTCAAGCTAGACTATATGTTTAATAGGTGTGCTGTGCACTGTAATATGTCATTGTGTCAGAGCACAATACGAGGACTAAGTGCACTGAATGCAAATTAATCTTGTGGGATGGCAGCAGCTGAATAGAGTGTGGTTTTGGGGAAAGGAGGGGAGCAAAGGGAGGGACAGAAGGAGGGCTAATAGTGGCAACAGAGAAGAGAGGGAGAGAAAGGAGCATGTGAGGAGGAGGAGGGATGTGGGATGTAGTCATCGCCAGGCCCATTCATCATGCAATGCCTGCTGGGATGCGCTGGGGTCAGTCCCGCACAACACAATTACAGCCTGTTCTGGTGTGTTGTGCTCGGCTCGTCTGTGTTCCGACTCTGTTCTGTTGTCTTTTGTTAGCGTTCCTCTGTTGTAACGTTCTGGTTTTCCCCTTTGCGTGTTTCCTTCTCTCCTCTGTTGTGTATGCTGCTGTTCAGTGGCAGATTTCCCTCTGCTGCTTTTGCTGCTCAAGCTATCACAAAACGATCTGCTGCAGTTTTTTGTTGTTGTTTTTTTTTAGCAAAATATCTCAATTAACTGAGCATTTGTTGTGTTCTTGTTTTCTCTTTGAGTCTTTAACACACAATAAATATATCTTTTGCTCATGAGCGCTTGTCGTGCAGTCGAACCATCGCTTGCACAGGTGCCTTTCATCCATATCTGAATTTGCAGCCACTAGCTTGATCTGTGTGATTGACAGGCCTGCTTAGAATAGGGGTGAGAGATGATGAGCATGTTGTTTACCCTGCCTGCCTGCCAGTCCTCTATGAGCCTACAGATGTTTCCAGAAGGCTGCAAATATCTGCTGCGTGTTCTAATGTTGGTTGACAGCCTATCCGATCATGAGGATATCTCTGTCTTCCTGTCTGTGTGGATACCTCATACTGTGAAAAACTGTTTTCCCTGCCAGCAAACCTGATAGAAAAATAAAAGCATCACGTATGTTGTTACTGTGGCATCTGTTTCTATAAGAGCTTATATATATATATAGTTGGCCGTCGATTCATTGCTGCTGTCTAAAGAACCAATTAGTATTTTATTGGCTATAATCGCAGTGCGCACAGTTGCTATCTGTCAACAATTTTCTTGATTAATGAATTATGCGGTGCGTAAACTGTCAGAAAATCAAAAACTACACCATCACAAGGCAATGTCTTCAAATGACTTGTTTAATCTAACCAATGGTCCAAAACTCAAAGATTTTCAAACATGTGACAAAAAAAAAAGTAAGAAGCTGGAACCAGAAAATGTTTGGCAATGTTGCTACAAAACTAAATTTAAATGATGAATAGCACAGAACCACAATTGTTGGCAATTTCTTCCCTCTAGTTAATTTGTCATACAATAGTTTCAGTTTTACGTAATGCGTTTGTAATAGAAACAAAATGGCACATGTTTAGTTGATCAGTATAGTGTATGTCGTGTTAATTAAAGAATTATAGCAGATTTCAATTCAGTGTTTTGAGTTTTAATGATGGGGCTGCCACTCGTTTTTGAGTGCCAAATGATGCCTTTAACTAATGACATCATTAGTATAAGCGGTCATGTTTCATAATGTATCATGTTTCTAACATGGTAATACCAAGCGGATGAAGTTGTTTTTCAGATTGTCTCTCTAAGCCTCATATGTAATGATGATTAACTTGGCAAAAAAAAAAAAAAAAACAGGAATTTTATTTTTGGCATCAGCATGCTGTTTATTAAACTGCATGTTTACTGTGGGGAATTGTGGGTTTTTCTCAGTCTGCGTATTCTCTTTGTAAGATGATTTCCAGTAGTTTTAAATATTTCTCGTAACTTAACAAAGAAGACAATCACACCCAAAGGTCCCGAAAGTTCGCTTGCTCACTGAGGATGCATTGGGTGGTGACTTGGCTGAACAGAACTATTAGTAAGTCCCATAAGACTGACTGAAGGAATGACAAACTACGGCCAGAAAACGCAACAAAGCATCTGGAAACCATTTGGAACAATGGATTCTCTTCAACAGGCTCCATTTCAAACTGTATGTCTTTTTCAGGACATTCCTTGAGTCTCGGCCTCCATAGAAAGATTGACTTTCTTTGATTTGATATTCACCTCAAGATTCATCACCTCATACATACTCGAATACTTTTAGGTGGATTGGAATAATGTTTAGGCAGGCTCCTGACAGTAAATCCCGACCATATCCTCATGTTAGCAGGGGTTAGCATCGGCCTAATAATATTGGATTTGTCCCTGAATGTCTAATTTAATCACATAGATACGTCCATCTAACTCTGAACGAATTGATTCATACGTTATCAGAAGAAAGAGTATAATATGCTATGCCGGCTAAATACGGAGCTTGAAAATACGCATTAATAATGACACACGTCCTGTTTTAGACCCGAGAATAGATTTGAATAATTTGTGTGGTACCCACCGAGTGGCCTTTGAGCTCTTTTTTTAACCTCTATTTCCACAAATAAACCTGGCTGTATTGTATTATCTAGGACAAGCTCTAACCACATCCCATAGCGACAGTCTGGCTTGCTAAGTACACCTGCTCAGCGCCTCCCCGACCTGCAGACGCAACGGCTTGTCTGTCGTGAGGCTATCTTTTGTGTGCCCTAATGATGCCGCAGAGATGTGACGACATGCCTAACAATTCACTCTCCCCCTAATTGTGTTAATACAGAGGCTGATATTAGTGTTGTGGTGGTTAATCTTCCCAGCGAGAGGAAATGGCAGAGTCATCAAGGGATACGACACAGCTAATTAGACTTGTGTACGCTTCCATGTGTGATGGGGGGAATTGGGGGCAAAGGGAGATTCATTGGGAAGTGATGCAAAGGCAGAAAATGGCTTTTTCCCCCCTTTTGAAAGTACTGAAAGTTATTTAAAAAACCCTTTATGTGGCATAATCTTTGAATGTCATGCTGCTTAATGACAACAACCACTTTTTTTGACAAGGGATGACTTGGTGAACCTTCAAACATTCATTATAGCCTGGCATTTTACCCACTCCGCAAATCACCATCTTCTGATATTGAAGTAATTTGAAGTTGCACACGTAGTAAATGGCCTATTGGTGCAATAATGCTGTTTTTGACTTCATCCTCCCCTGAGGAAAGCTGTTAGTAGGGTTGACTGATTAGGGCCTGAAGCTACTGGCTCTCAATTAGACGGAAGACAAAGCTTCAACTCTTGCTGCTGGAAAATCAGAAGTAATGAATTAGTGATAAAGGCTTTAAAGACAACACCATTAGAGGGGCTGTAGGGAGGAGGTGGACTGCTTTTTTCCTGTAATTTGGAGTCTTAACAGAATACAAGTGAAATGCGTTGGATTTCATTCTCTACTCTCTTCTCTTCTGCTTCTCTCACTTCCTCCGGCTACTGGTGACGGTGATATTAACCTCATCTCCACTGCGCTGTCCTCACTTGACCTGGAAGTCATCTCTTATGAGGAGTGGTCAGCTATTATGTCGCTCAGGGTCTCCGGGCGTAATGCAGTATGACTGCATTGCTTGGGGGTGGGAGGATTAAATAATATATTAAGATTATGTTGCAAGCATTCACACCTCATTTGGGTGAAGTACTATGCCAGCAAAAAAAAAAAAAATGCAGAGTCATACTGTTTTTCTGTTTTTTTTCAAACGCTACCTGAGGCCTTGTTTGATTTTTGCTTTGGATTCTGACCTATTGCCAATGACATCCACACTGCTCTTCCCCCATATTGACTGCCATTGGAACACACAGTGCCCGTATTTGTCAGGGTGGCGGTGTCATTGTTTGCCACATTTGCCAACACCCTGATGTCCATTTCTGTTAGTGAAGGCAGCTCAGTCCTGTCACCTGAGGGATAAACTGTGCCATGGAAACTTGTATCCTCTGAAGTATGCAGGGCAGATGCAGATCCTCCGTTGGTTCAGCTGTTGTGCCGTGCATAGACAGGGAGGGCCCGGCATGTCTCTGTCTATGTTATTGGAGAAGTTATAGAGCCGGGCGAGAAATTTACTGTTTGCAAGGAGTTTTTAATGCCTCTTTAAATCTCAGTTTAGAGTCATGGTGATGGTTTTGCAGGGGCTGTTTTATTTAACTATGTTTTAATTCATTTGCATTGCCTATTGGCAAATAAACATTGGATTTCTGCAAAAAAAATTCATTTTCTAAATAAAAAATAATTCACAAAATAGCTTTCTGACATTGGACATAATCAGCCAATGATGAGCTCACAAGAGTCACCAACAGGTTTCTATTAGGAAGAGTAATCAGATTCTTGCTGTACATAAACATACTGCATAACAATCCGATGATAAGATTTACTGGATGAAATGGAAAAAAATAATCTACCGATTATTTTCAATGTTAGCATTTTCTTCATTTCACCGGTATTTTAATAACTTTTTATAGGCAATTTTGCCGTGGTGCCTGTACATTTCTGACCTTGTTATAGGGAAGCAAATCTTCTGTTTATGAGTAAAACAATTGGCTTTACTGCGCTGATGTTTCTGTTTGTTTGCACACCTTGCTGCGGGAGACGTTTAGCTCAAACTTACAACGTACGCTTAGCAGTTGGGTTAGAGCGAGGTTGGATCGTGCCCCAGCACCTACAAACCCTCCAGAGTTTGTTTCGGACCAGACTTAGGTTACATCCTCAAAGGGTATCGGTATGTTTGTGTTGGTCTGATTCAGATTTAACCGCAATCAAAAGTTCTGAAAACACCCTTATTCTTATCAGGTAACATGGTGCTAAAGGCCTTGTGCTTCGGTTCAAGTGAAAGTCTTCTCGACCTGGGAGTCATGTTCACAGCACCACCTCAGCACTTTAACTAACCTGCTTCCATTGTTCAACAAAACCCCTCTTTCCTTTGCAGAGAGTAGAAGAAGTGACAGTGAGCACAGAACAAGTTCCTGTCAGCGTGACTGTGAGAAAGATATGCCTGCGACAGCTGGGTAATGAACATCAGGCTGTCTCTCTCTCACTTCACCTTTCCCCAGCCTCGCCCATTCAGTTGACACAACAGTGAGATCACCATTGCATAATGGAATCCAACCTTTCTTCCCGTCCCTCTTTGCGCTCATCAGCTGCATGCTCTAATTAGATAAGGGTGATTTCAATAAAGTTACTGTCGTCCTCACTACATTAGTTATATTAACACTCAGATTCCTGCCCTGGAGTCGTCTATCTATCCTCCGCCTTTCACCGGGGGGGGACCAATCCTCTTTTCATGGATCTGTGTAACCTAGTTACTGAGGCCCAGCAGGGGAGGCCAATCAATTAATGAACAAAGAAGCCCGCTCACTGAGCAGCCGCGCGAGTCTGCGACTATAAACAGGGCGCTCCCAAAACATGGTCCCTGTCAGTTCGGTCCTCATCTGATAGATGTTGTTTTGCTTTGTTGTTTTGTGTGTGTGTGCGCGCATGCGTGTGTGCATGTGTGTGTGTGTGTGTGTGTGTGTGTATTAGTACCATTTCATAGGTGTCCAAAGCCAATGAAAACTGCTGTTACCCATTTGATAACACTATGAACATTCAGCTTTCATTTATTGAGAATTAGAAGTGATGGAAAGCAACAGATTTGAACACTGTTGCCAGGAAAGCTGCCATCATTATGTGTCATCACATCTGATGTAACTATTGTGTTGTGAAAAGGTTGGAAGTAAATTTTAGACTCAAAGGGTAAGTACACGTATTTAAAAAATACAATAGGGGACTGGAGGGCAATGACTGTAGAGCTTTGATGGTCACTAGAAGCACATTCTCTGTGGTATCTGTGTAGCTGATCTAGAGGCTCTCTGGTGCAATTAATAATAATAATAATAACAATAATAATAATACTTATTATTATTAATAATATTATCATTATGCACTTAATTTATATAGCACAATTCATGCATAAAATGCATCACAAGGTGCTTAATATAAAAGCAGATTGTCACCCTGTATGATTTATGAAGTATAAATGTATAAATAAATAAAATTATTCTCATCAGCCCTGAATATCTTTTTAATCTCTGAATATAGTTATCGGCGGGCCTATATATAATGTTTCCTGCCATAGAACAGGAATAAATCTTTGGGTTATTTGCATAACCACAATTCTCTGAGTGGCACGAAGTCGCCTCCCTGCCGTCTCTTATCAAGGCGAACAGCAGCTCAGTGTGAGGATGCAGGTCTGATATTTATACTTGGCGTGGCAGCTGATGTATATGAAATGGACTTTGGAGTCTTGCCTGTTTCGTCACGGTTTGGGAGGGGCCAGAGAATTTCGCTGACCTGAATTTTTAAATCCAAGGAGACAGAAATAAGCTACTTTTGAGCAGAAATAGTAGTTTTTACACATGTGCACAATGTGTATTAATAAAAAAAACCTTTATTAACATCAAATGCTGACATAGATGGGTTTAGTTACCCTTTAAAACCAATGCTTCCCTTAGACAAAATGTTAACAAATGCTTACAAATTAGTATGTGGCCAAAGGTTAAACATCCCTATTGAGTGATTCTGATCAGTCTCCCCTGGCAACAAGCAAATTTGGATGGACAGCGCTCCTCTTCTGTCCATTTCATCCACCTGTGTTCTCTCTTTCTGTCTTTCAACACTTTCTCATCGTTCCCTTTTCCCAATACCTCTTTTCATCCCATTGACTCCCACTTTTTTCTTCTTCTTCCACGCCTCTGCTTCTCCCCCCCACATCCCTCAGGTCCACCCCTCATTCTCTCCTATCTTTATTCTCTCCAGCCTCCTGCTCTCTCTGTCATCCCTTTTTCTTAATCCGACTATTCGTCCCTCATGTTCCCCTCCCTGGAGTTTCCAGCTCCGTCTCCCTGTGTGTGAGATCAGGGAGCAGGCTGTTGTAACAAGCTGTTGAATAATGTAAGCACAGGGCTATAGGCCAGAGTTTCAGTTAACCCTTTGATCTCTGATCACACAGTGGGTGAGGCGGACACATCATAAATGACAGCTCAAGAGCAGGGCAAAGCAGCCCGAAGGCCTTTTTCCTTCCGTCTTCCTGCAACCTAAGGCTAAAGTTTCCCCCATCCGGTTTCTTTGTCATGGCCTTTGCAAGCAGGAACACAGTGAGCGTCCCTAGCCTTTGTTATTCTACCATTAATGTATAATTAAAGGGTTAGAAAAGGCGATGATGAATAATTGATATTGGAGCAAATATGTCATGGCATCCTGAACCTCATGATACTCCTCCCTAGTATTTTTACTTGCATTGCAGATAAAAGATTTACCAGGTATCTTTATTTCTGGCCATCTAGTTCAGTCTGCACTGATTCATAGTGGCACGGTGCTCTCCGACGACTGAGGAGCCAGCATCATTATTTCATGCAGCCTTATTTCACATTTGTGTATGCCGTTGAGTGTCAAAACACAAGGTCACCGACTGTTGAATAGTTGTATTAAATTCTCTACAGCAGTTACGTTGGACATGTGTTACCAATTTGTATCAATTAACTGATCGAGTTGCACATTTTCAATCTCAAAAAGAAAGGAGTAGCCAGCACAGCAGGTCTCATTAACCCTTTGTAATCAATACAGATTCCCCTTTCCTTAAGTGCTTCTAGTTAGCTTTAGAGCCTCATATCCTGAGGCTAGGGCGTATTGATCTACTGGAGTGATTGGAACAGAGGTGAAAGATAGCAGTGGGACTTGGGATGTTTTGGCAAGAAGGAGCGGGTCTTCATGGCTGGATCAGCTTACTACTTCCTACCCCCCACTTCCGTCAGCACACCTGTTACGGCTGGGGGGAGGGAGGGGACATAAACACGCCACCAATTTGTGTGTGTGTGAGTGGAAATGGCTCAGAAGAGCAAATGGCTGAGAGGCGTATCAAATGAGAAATGTGTTACATAGGGTTTATGGTGACGGCGTGCGTCTGAACCGCGTTGACTTTGGCAACTGTCGGCCTGTTATGGATGGGTGGCAGGGGACAGATTTTAGATTTTACATGGCTAACACACTACGTGACAGTCTGGACCCGTAGCCCACCACAGAGCTGCAGGCACACATCTACATAGATGAGCACACACATATACATATACACACACACCATTAAACTCAGGCAGTTTGTGTGGTGTGTGTGTGTACAATGCTGCACAGTGGCATTTAATCTATAACTCTGACAGGCTTTCCTTGAACTGACAGGGGAAAAATGTAGCTCTCTTCCAACATAAATACACGTGCACCTTTTCCTCTCTCGGTCTTTCTCTCAGCCTGTTTCTCCTCTCCGATAATCTGAAATGTTATTTAGATTCCAAAGTGTTCTAGGACATACACATGCATGCAGCCCTGTGGAGGCTTGACCCTGTACACAGGACTCAGCTACCCCCCTTCTGTAAACCGATATCCGTATGTGTGTGCGCGCTTCTGGTGTCACGGTAGGATACACAGCAGCTGTAGAGACGGCAGTGAAGTGGGGAAATGGGAAGAGCCAGCACAGTAGACAGAGTCCAGATAGACCTGTCAGCTCTGTGACACCCACACATGCTTCACCCTCTCGTCCAGGACGAGAACAGAGGATGAGAAGGAGGCTCAGCTGAGGACAGGTGGGGGCTGACATATACAGAGTCTGGAGTAGTGGCAGAGTTGAGACTAAAACTGTGAAATGGATAACGGTGAGTTTTTTACACCAGCAGACTGCACGGAGAAAGTATTGATGTATATGATTCAGTCAAAATTAAGTTATACAAAAAATAACCTCAGTTAAGTAGAAATATAAACCACAAACCAGTAGTGAAAATTGATTAGTCAATCAACAGAAAATGTATCGATTTGATTAATTGAGTCATTTTTTTAGAAGAAAGTTCCCTGGTTCCAACTTCTTAAATGTGAATATTTTCTGGTTTCTTTAGTATTTTATGATGCTAAACTGAACATCTTTGGGTTGTGGACTGTTGGTCGACATTTTAGGTTTACATTATGGGATTTGTAAAAATTCACCACCAAAAATTCACCATTTTCTGACATTTTATAGACAAAGCAACTAATCAATCAATCGAAACAATAATGTACAAATTGATCAATGATGCAAATAATTGTGTAAATGTAAAAGTTTTTAAAATTATTTGAAACAATATTACACAGGCACTGTTACATTGCGTGTTTCTGGTCAATGACCTGCATGTGTAAAGTCCTGGGTTGGATAGAGGACTTGTCCCTCACTTGTCCACTCCAGGACATTACCACTGTTGGTATAAAGCCGATCCTCTGTGGCCTTTGGCTTAATGTTCAGGATTGTTTTCTTACTGGCAATAAATCTCCCCCCTGAAGTCACAGTTTTGTGTCAGTCTGCAGCAGGCTTCATGGTGTGGATGGTTAGTTTCTGGTAATGAAGAGTGTTTGGCAGCATCTCATCACTCTGTAGAGTCTACTTCACATTTCTTTCAGATTCTCCCACATGCATTCTGGCAAATGCTAGATGAGATGTCATGTCACTGTTATTTTTTTTTAACGGTGGCTCTCTCTTTACCACTCTGCCATAAAACTGTGACTGGTGAGTCACCCAGACAACAGTTGTTGAATACACAGTGTCTGCCATCTCTCAGCCATAAAACCCCGTAGCTTCTTCAGAGCTGCTCACAGGCCTCACGGTGGCATTCACACCAGTGCTCTCCTCTGCAGAGATGATCAGCTTTTTATTAAGGACTGCTTCCTTTTAGTGGATACACATGTGTCCTAAATTAAGTGCTTTTTAGTGACTCGCCTTAATGGGCACAAGGGATAAGTCAGTGGTGCTCTTTGTGTAATCAACCGTTAGATCCTCAAGATACAACAATTTGCATTAAATCAAGCCATCATATATCTGTCTTTTTTTTTTTTAGCTCAATTCGTTAGCTCAAATTAGCTTCCGTGTTTTTAAAGTCTAAAGTTAAAACAAAATAGTCCTCGACAGTGGAGCTGTGGTTGTGTTTTAAGAGGCAGAAACGCTATAGCTGAGCCTCAGATTCAGGAAAACAGAATTGGTAATAGGATTCATGGCTGGGGCTACAATTAGGAGTGTAATTATCATACTGTGATAAGCCAATCATGAGGCTGGGTATTTCTCTGCAGCTTGAATTCTCACACAATTAGTGCCTAGAATTACTATGATGGGGGCATATGTCAAGTGTGTACTGTTTGTTTATGTAAAGCCTACTGTACACAGCCCTCGAGATAAATTTCCACTACCGTCCATTTATCTGTTTTTTATTTCGCTTTGAAAGCAGGCTGATGATCATGAGCGCGTTTTTATGCAGGAGGAAGAATCCTATCTGTTTGATCTCGCAGGCAAAAATATGGGCAGCACAACAGAATCTCATCTCTTGTGTCAGCTATTCTTCCGCACTGTGATATTCCCATGGGAACGCATTTCTGCTGCGCAAATCACAGTCAGATCAGTGCGGGCCGTTTCTTATCTGGACATGAAAGAAGGGGAGATGGAAGAGGGAGGTGTTTTTAAAAAAAAAAAAAGGGAGGAGGGGGAGAGAATAGGGAAGAGGACGAGAGAGGCAGGGCTCCCCTGGGAATGATTATACCTGAAATTCACTGGGCGGCCTCTGGAATCTATCTCATCATCATTTCATGAGCAGGTATCGTACTTATCCCTATTACAGTCCAAGATACATCCTCTGCTCGGCTGTTTCCTCTCAGTCTCTCCCAGATTAGACAGTGATATTGTTTATGTGTGTGCCGTAGCCAGTGTTACAGCATGCCTGGGGATTTTATTATTAGTGTGATCGTTTTATTTCATTCATCTGCAGCACTGTCGTTTGATAGCATCTCTGGTTCACGTCAGGTCAACAAATCTGTTTTGGGGTGGGTTTTTTTTTGCTGTTCCGCTGCAGGTGTAAACGTCTTAATAAAACTGTTCTGTGTTATTCTGTGGAACTCCGGACAGATTTTCTTCGCTAAATAGGCAGTTGATTTGATAGGAGATCCCTGCAGCATGAAACCACACTGGCATGTACTGTTATCTCTACTCACCCCTTCCTCTCAGAAATACCCCCCCCCCCCCCCCCCCCCCCCCCAACTTCCACGCTTGTTCACACACATACGGATGTGCCTTATCCATGAGCGGTATGACTTTCACCTCTGACTGATGTCTATTGTCTGTATAAGGAGAGAGCCATTACGAATCCTCATTCCCAATGGAGACATTGTGCTGCCCGCCATGCTCCCATGTCCTTCAGCGGCGTCCTGAGATGACGGTAGATAAACAATGGGAACAAACAGTCACTCCCACCAGCATTGATCCGGCTCCCTCGCCCCTCCCTGCTCTCACCAACAACGCCACATTGATTCCACCTACACACAATTTATATGAAAGCCCCCCTGCGCCACTTCCCCTTTTTCTACCAGGACTGACAAAAATGATAAATGACCAACCCCTACCACCTCCCTGTGCCTTGCCTCGGCTGTCCAAGGCACTACAAGCCTATTTCTCCCCGCAGAAATCCAATAGAGTGAGCTCTCCCTTTTCTCGATACATTTATTTTTTTGCAAGAGGAGAGATATTCACTGCTCCAGGTCGTTCCTATAATTTCCACACATAAACATGTCACTGGCGTAATTTCAGCCCTGCAGGACATCCATATGCATGATGTCAAGTCCTCAAAAAAAAAAAAAAAAAAGAAAAGATGGATGAGGCAAATTATTATGTATTTCAATGACACACACTGTAGGATCTGCTCTCCTGTGGCTGCTGGCTAATAGTCTGCCATGTCACTCAAAGATGAAATCATACGTGGAGCCTCCAAAGTGGGGTCAATTATTTCTCTTTTTGCATTGGCTTAATCAGTCCATTCTCTTGTTATGTATCTGATAAATCAGTCTAGCATGTAATCACATGAATTAGATTGTAGTTAATTCAGACACAACCATGGCTGTTTGGATCTGTTGTCATTTGTGAACGATAATGGCTTTGACTGTCCATCTGAATGGAGGTTTGGCAACAGATGTACTGCAGCATGTATGTTCTCGTTTGCGTGTACTGTTCTTGTACGGCCTTTCTGGCAGCTAATAAAGGTCTGCGGTATACAAATAATTTCTTCCATGTTCTCAGCAGTGTTTTATTGTACAGATTCAGTGTCCCCATGTCTGAAAATGGGGCACAGAGTGCCTATAAATAGATATACTGTGTTAGCGAGCTGGCGGTGTTTATCAGCCGGCGGGGGTTTATATGTGTGTGCAGTGGTTTTTATGTGCTGCGTGGATGTGATCGAGGTTATTGATGAAGGTGTTGGTTCCACTCGCGCAACTCTACCCACCGCCCAGGGGAGTAATACTGTTGAGGAAAGTCTCCATTTCACATTTCGGCTCCACCGTTCCCTAATGACTCTCTGCACTTCATCTCTACCTCGCCACAGTTTTCCCATGGCTCACACAGCTCATCCCACACTGGTTTTCCCACTGTGAGGTAATCCATTTTACACTTCCTGCCGTTCTCAGATCCCCCTGCCCTTATAGTTCCTGCTCAAGATCCCTGATCTAAAGAAGGCGGGAGGTTTGGGAGCCTATCCAAGATGAAAAAGACTCTGAGAGTGCAATGTATATTTTATTCTTTGCACTCCATCCATTTTTATTCATCTCGGCCCTAATCGTCCCCACATAATATGAATGTGTAATCATACCATTATACCCGTGCCTGTTCAGGTTATCTTCATGGGGGGACAATATCAGTGTTAATGGGATCTGACACAATCCCTCTAATGGAGGTTCAAGGGTGGGATCTTGCTCTGTCTGGTGCTAAACATACATTCTCTATAATTGTCTTTGAACACACTTTTGTTGTCCTCCCATTCCACTCCTAATTGCTCTTAGGAAAAGATTGCACGCCCTTGTCTGGATTTTAAGGATGTTTGTCTGGTCTGTGTCTTTGTCCCATTACTGTGTCAACAAATAACATTGCAATCATTTCAATTACAACAGCGCTGGGATCGAGGTCTTCAAGTAGGGCCTTGAGATGTAATTGAAGGGGCACAAGCGAATTGAGCACAGGCATTTTTCTTCTGTGAAATTGCCTCAGTCTCCGGGACAGTAAATTGAGGTGCTGAAAAATGATGTGATAATTCAGCCGCACGGTTTGATAGAGGAAATGGTCTGAAAGTCACTTTCTGGAGAATTAGAAGGCAAAACTACATTTCCTTCCCGAGTCCACTGTCCTTCACGCAGTGGCATGAAATGAATTGATGAGACAGAAGGAGAGGAAGTGCCGGAGTAAATGTTGCAGCTAAGATGAAGCTGCCTGCTTGTGCATTCAGATTGGCTGAAGGGTGGGAGGCGATAGCTGGAGTGAGGATACAACGCTGCATTCCACGCTATTTCACGGCCTAAGCCTTTAATCGCAGCAGCCACAATAGATGCATAAAATGGAATTCATATTTCAGATTGATTGATTCCTTATTGATGAATGCCAAGGCTGGCTTAAGGGAGAGAGAAAAAACTGCGTCTCTGGCTTTTTAAATGTACTCTCTTTAAGAAGGCGAGTCCTTGCTCCTTGTGCCTGTTGCTGTGTTTCAAAAGAAATATGAGAATTCCTCTCTTTTTGAAGTTTAATCTCTCGCAAGAAAGAGTAGGAGGCTGAATGCAAATGCAGAAATTAGCGTTTAGCTTTGCTTCGTACTGCTCCTGGTAGAGAATCCCAACGCAGTGGACTTTATTTTGACGGTGGTCACAACATCTCTCAGAATAGATTCAGGATTGATCACTTGTGGTTTTATGTGCAGGCCTTCAAATGAGTAACACATGAGTGGGTTAAGAAAGACTGTGAGGGATGACACACAAAACATTTTCATCTTTCTCCCAACATACAGTTGGATCCTCCGTCACTCTATTGTGTCTCATTTCTTAATCCTTTCAAGGCATCTTGCACAGTGGCAGAGCTGACATAAGCACATTCGGTACTGTTTGCAGTATCGAGATTAACAGGATTACAGATGAGGGATTACATTGGCGTCATTCTTACCCATTTAACCTTGACCCATGCCTCACTGCGCAGAGTTCAGACGTTCAGGCCAAACTTGTTTTTGTGGCCATTTTGTTTGCACAAGCGCTCAGTCGTATTTGTTCAGGAACACATGCTAACAAAATGTTGCGTGCTCTGTTGCGAGATGATTTGGATTGTAGATTTTATAAGTCTCTCAGGTCTGTCTCTGCACATGCACATCAATACACAACCACCAAAAAGTGATGACAACAGTGGCCGTTTAATGACTTGTCTTATGGATAACCACCCTCCTTCTGTTTCCTTCTGCACAGTTTTCATGCAGTTGTCTCTGAAAACGACGCAACTCCGGCGTTTCCATGGTGAACGTGCAGTTGCCAAGGCCTATGGTGATTGAACACAGAGGGTCATCGTTTATTTCTGTCAGTCAGAGGCGAAGGGAAGGATGAGGAGAGGGGGCACTGTTTAGTCCCGAGGGCCTCGGCTCTCTCCTTAAGTTTATTTGTTAAAAGGATCCCCTACGGCTAGCCCGAGTCTGGTTGGCAGTGTTAATGTACTGACTCTCCTCGCAAGCCCTCGGACACTTAGTCTTATTCACACTTGAAAAGAAGTGCAACAGCAGTCTAAGGGAGGGAGGGGAAAGCGGGAACAGGACGTGTGAGGCTATATATGTCCAAACTTAGTGTTGTTTATCTAGAGAGTTGTTACAGCTGAGGACCAGGCTGTGACCCCCTGTTACTCATCGTCTCTCATTAATCTAACAGTATGGTTCTGGCCTGCTTCCCAAGATGCAGAGGGAGCAGGTTTGAGTGACCACCCACCCAGAGGAAAAGCATTAGTCTGTCCTCTCTGCCATCACCTGCTATCGTTTATACCACCGCTTCATTCACTCACCATAATTCAGCTGCTATAAAATAACAAAAGGAATATTTGAAATCATGTTTTCAAAGATTGTTTGTCGCCTTCAGGTGAATTTCTCTCAACAGTCTGCTTTGCTCGAGGTTTTGGTAGTTGATCATCTTGTTCTTTTCTTTGTTTTGGTCCATTTTTTCCTGCTCTTTTTTTTTCTTCTTATTGGTCTGTCTGCTACCTCTATTTAGGCAGAATTATTTTTCTGTGTGCAATTACAGAGCTCATACTCATCCTGAGCTCTTTCCGTCATTGAGAATGAAAAGGTTGGCTATCAGATATGCATTAGTCTCCATCTGCCTCTCCTTTATGCATGAGTTAATACGCTGACTCTCTCTGGCAGACTGAAACACTCCAGTCTCTACGCACCTTTTGGCTGCTCTTTACCTTACGGATATGTCTGTTGGCTATACCTCTCATCAACCCCTAAACATGAAATATTCATGTTCTCTTTTCTTCCTCCTCTGCATTTTTGCATCTATTACTTTGGAGGACGGAGACATTCGCGGTTAGATCTCGGCTTCTTTTAAGGTATACGTGGCACATGAAGACGAAAACACATTAGGTGAGATGGGTGTCCAGGCATTTGAGATGCATTAGCCATTATTCTGTTGGGTCAGTGTTATATCTACACCGTCATTATAGTCTAATGTGTTGTACTCACTTCCTCTTTTTATTTGTGTCGACAGCAGTCAGTCCACGTCCCCCCTCTCGCTCCCTCTCTCTTCCTTCCTTCAATCTCTGTATCGCAGGCTGAAGGTCAACATTGGGAGGCGTTATCACTGCTGAGAATTGGGCAAGAGGAGAGGTTTTCCGTACCCCTGCTCTGTTTGTGTTGTGTCTACCAATGCATGTCAACAGTGTCATTAGAGTCGAGGTCGAACTTATTGTTTCCCTGCATATGTTGGCCGAACATGTTCATTCTGATTAAACATTAACAGAGAATTAATTTGTGATTTCTTTCAGAAGGATACAGCTGGTTGAAATCATTACTGCAGCATTACCAAAGATAATTAACAATATCACTTTGCATCAAAACCTTTTTTCTACTCAAATTAAGTTGTTTTTGATTGCTTAGAAATTTGGAAATTAAATTCTGATCATATCACCATACCAGCGCTGAAACAATTAATAGTTTAGCCTGTTGACAAAAAACTAAATTAATTGATCAAGTAACTTGAAATGTAATCTATCTCTGTTATCTGCTGGTTAAACAAAACAAACACAGAAACGACTCATTGTTAAATCAAAAAAGTAATCAACAGATTTATCCGTGATAAAAATAATCATTAGTCGCAACCCTAGATTCTGCTAAAAGCCAATTACTGATAAATAATAATTGACTCATCGTCCAGTCCTCATCACCAGAACCTGTTGATGAGAAACTTCACAGTTGCAGGTTGTTTCTTACAGTGGCAGCAGACATTCTTCACCCAAAACACCTGAAAAAAAAAAACCAGTTAGGTCCTGGTGTCGTGTTAAAAGTTGTCTCCCCTGTCTTCTCTTCTGCCTCACTGTTTTCAGCAGCAGTCACTTCCTGTCGCTAATCATATTTTGATATGCCATGGCACGAACCCTAGCTCCTTCAGAAATGAACAAACAAGCTACGGGGAGGGCCGGGGGGTGGAGGGGTGGGGGTTTCAAGCAACTCGGGCTGTTGGTTCTTGTCTGCTCGGCTGCGATATATTCTCTCAACGCCCACTGTTTTTTCACGGCCTCTCTTTACATTAGAATCAGCCTCCCTGCGAAGAGGAAACTTGGACACGACTCAGAGAGAAACAAGTGTGATTTTCTTTACGCTGCTCTCACAGGGAGATTGAGGCGTCCTGTTAAGCTTAGCTGGAAGGCTAGAGGGGGCAGAGCTACTTGCCGGAAAGTTAACCTTGATTACATTAAAGGGGCCGCTGTATACGCTCGATTTTCCGCATTTCATTCTGTGTGTACATGAAGGATAACTAAAAAGATAAAAGGGTTATGTATCAGGAATTAGGTTTGTAATGATATATTAATTGATTGAAAAGTTTTGCTCGTATCGGGCTGTGAAATATCAATAATTTATTGATCGCTCTACATTCAGCTAGATGATTGTTGCCCATATCATCCATATGGCCACTCTTGTATTTTTAATGTTACTCGCCTTTTAATTAAACCTTGGTTAATAGTGTTACTAATAAACCCTTTGGGTTGAGAGGGTTGTGACTCTGATGTGTTATATAGGGTTTTATAAAGGTGTGTGTGTGTGTGTGTGTGTGTGTGCGTGTGTGTGCCTCAATAGCTCTCCAGCTTAATGGATGAAGCATTTCCATGCAAAGGTAATGATGCTCTGTCTCATTTCTCCACCAGGCCTCTAAATGGAGAAATTATGTTTTCGTAAGGGACTTGCTGACACCAGTTCCCATGGTGCATCTTGTACTTTTCACACTTGGCTTAATGGAGATGGACTAAAGGGTTGCCGAGGGTATGGGGGTGTATATCGAGTGTGATAAGGGGTTTTATCTGAGAGTAAAAGATCCTATTGTTGCCAGCTCTGTCTGTCGCTGTCATCCACTCCTCTGCTTCAGCTTGTGTTTTTTTTTTTTTTTTAACTCCCCTCTCCTGCACTCCAATTTTGGTCTTGTTTGGGATTTAAAGGGAAATAGAAGGCGAGTGTCCCCGCAGGTGATGGCTTCACTTGCAGTCACACAGTCCTGCTGGACTGAATCAGGAATTGGCTCGCCTCAAGGCTTTGTTGTCACTCACATTCTGCCTATCGATTGTGTGGAGGCTGCATGAGTGAGTGACTTTTTTTGTGTGTGTTTGTGTGAGTGTGTATGTTTGTGCACAGTGGTTAGGGGTGTGTGTGTGTGCGCGTGTGTGTGCGTGTAGGGGGAGAATTGGCAGCTCTCACTTTGTGTAGGTGAATGCAAGGACTACTTCGGAATGAACTTTTGAAGTGCTGGCAACAGCAGTACACACACACACACACACACACACACCTCTCCCACATGCTGCTAAACCCACACAACACAGTGCAATATGTTCTGTTCTATAGAAGCCGATGCTGCGCTTTCAGCCTTTAAATGTTTTCTTTTTCTTGACGTTTTTCTAGGTCAAGAGATTCGATCCTGAGGGAATGGTGCTGCTGAGATGACCTGTGCGACCTTACTTTCCTCAAGAGATCATTCTCCAATCAAAAGGACGGTGCGCAATATAACTGGGACATGGTTGGCAGGTTCACATGATGGACAGGTGATGGAGCCTTCCATCATCTTTCTCCACCAGTGACTTGGCCTGTCAGACCTCCCCTTGAGGCATAAGTGTGTACCAGTGGTCCGAGGCCCTCCATTTCTCTGCCATGGTGACATAAGCAGCGCTGCAATATGAGGGAAAGCCGACGTGAGACCATCTCATTTCTTTCTCCAGTAGCTGCTGCAGCTGCTACCTTAACGCTGTTTGTATTTAGCGCCACGGCAAAGCTGACTTTGTTGTGAATCATCCCTGCTTGCTGTTTTCTACCCACACCGAGAGAGAGAGACTGTCCCCAAGGCGTGTTGGTGGGCCTGCGGGGCGGAGTGGTGTGGTGCGAGACGATGCTGGGATGCGTGACCCGCCTCCGTCGGCTGGTCCGTCTCCTCCCCCTGCAGACCTCACTCCTCCTCCTCTTTCTCTTCTGCACCGTCAGCGTCTTCATCTCCGCCTACTTCCTATATGGCGTCAAGCGGGAGCTGGAGCCGTCTGGAGGGGGCGTGTCCGGGGCAGAGGGAGCATCCGCTGACTCCGATGACCCAAGGGTCACTCCGTCCCGACTGCTGCCCTTGCGGGGCGTCTCAGGGGGCCCAGGGGTGGATCCTGGAGGGGCCAGGACAGATCCTGTGGTTCTGGTGTTTGTAGAAAGCCAGTACTCTCAATTAGGTCAGGAGATTGTGGCCATATTGGAGTCTGGCCGGTTCCGGTACCGGACTGAGATCTCTCCCGGTAAAGGGGACATGCCTACATTGACGGACAAAGAGAGGGGACGTTTCACACTGGTGATTTATGAGAACATTCTCAAGTATGTTAACTTGGACGCCTGGAACCGAGAGCTGCTGGACAAATACTGTGTGGAATATGGAGTGGGCATCATTGGCTTCTTCAAGGTTAGGACAACACCGCACTCCCCCCTCTCCCTCCTCTTCCTCCTCTCCTGCCTCTCCCGCCTCTCCTCTCTTCTCCCCCTCTCCTCCCTCCTCTCCCCCCTCTCCCTCCTCTCACTCCTCTCACTCACACCTTCTGCCCTGTCCATCTGGCTGTACTGTCTCTAAGGAGATAGGATTCACAGGGTTGGAAAGACCTGCCTGGTTCAATATCACTCAGTCCCACTGTACAGTTTCTCTTATGTTGTATCACTTGCTTTTCTTTATTTTGCATCTGGCCTCCATCACTCTCTCCCTCTACTTCGTGCTCTCTTGCTCTCTCTCTCACTATCTCAGTAATCCCTAGCTGAACCTGTTTGCCCAAGGCCAGTTTTCAGGTCTTATGATTTTAATCACCATCTCTGAGCCATGGAAAGTAATATAGAAAAAGATGTGGAGGCATGGATGGTGGTGCAGTGATGTTAGGAGGTGTAGGTGAAGGTAAGGAAAGCCTGGTGGGGTTTACCATCTGTTGAGGGAGGAGGAGGAAGAAGAGCGAGGGTGTGCATCCCAATGACCTGGACACACATCAGTGCTCTGCTCTCTGAACCAAAGTGTTTGCAGTAGGTTTGCAGATTAGCTTATCATCACAGATACATGTATTAGCTTAAATGTCATCCAATAAGAAGAAATTGCTGTAATTGTGTAAAAGATATGTCATTTTGAAGTATTACATCATTTCTAAGATCTAGTTTATTTTTTCTTTCAACTACAAAATGTTCCACAATTCTGCAGGATATTGGTGGAAATAGTGGAAATGCCCATTACAAGTTTATGAATCCTAATATTACAATTTGGATTTTGGACTTTTGGTTGGACAAAACCTAAAGATACTCTAGTTTTTTTTTTAGTTGATCAACTAATTGATCAATCATAAAATTCAGAGCTGCAATTATATTGGCAGAAAAAGTGACTATTTCGATCATTTTGCTATATATATATTATTTGGATAATTGATGAATTGTCATTTTTAAGGTAGAAAATGGCAAAAATTGGATGTCATATGTGAGAATCTGCAGCTAATTCTTGGGTTTTGTGTGATAATATAGTCGGTATGTTTATATATAAGATAATTGGTTGAACAAAACAGACAATTTGGTCACCTTAGGCTTTTGGAGACTATGACAGGCTAAACAATTAATCATGAAAACAGTCAAGAGATTAATTAATCATGAAAATAACCATTAGTTGCAGCTCTAAAAAAAAATATTCAACTCAGTTTCTGCTCTGTAACAATTAACAAAAAATCCATAGCCATCATGTGGACTTCTCACAGTGCACGTTATAGTTAGCTTTCTGATGCTGTGTCCAACCCACACACAGGCGCACCGTGGTGAAATTCTAGTCTTCAGTAAAGTGCAAGTGAAAGTAGGACCTGTGTATCTGTGGCAGTAAAGATGTGAGGGAATCGTTGAATGACAAATTTGCGATGGGAATTTTAAATGAATAATCACTGAACCGTCAGCCTTTGAATCTTAGAGGACACAGCGGGAGGTTATTCATTTTGACTCCAATCTCAGGACATTTCCAAATTGAGCATAGCAGGTAGAAGCTGCCTCATGCCTTCACGTTCGAGTAGGCCTGACATTCCTTATTTCACACATGATTGGAGAAATTGGGGAATTAGATCCAATACATTTCTGTCTTCATCACCCCAGTGTATGATGAATCTGTGTGATTTCTCTCTCTGTCTCTGTGTGATTAGGCCAATGAAAACAGTCTGCTCAGTGCACAGCTGAAAGGCTTCCCCCTTTTTCTCCACTCAAACTTGGGTCTGAAGGACTGCACCGTCAACCCCAAGTCCCCCCTACTCTTTATCACCCGATCTGGACAGCCCCTGCCAGGTCCTCTCCCTGGGGATGACTGGACAGTTTTTCAGTCCAACCACTCTACATATGAGCCTGTGTTGCTGGCCAAGACCCAATCGGCTGAGAGCATTGCATCAATGGGGCAGAATGCTGCTCTGCTCCCATCGGTGGTGCAGGACCTGGGGCTCCATGACGGCATCCAGAGGGTCCTGTTTGGGAATAATTTAGTCTTCTGGCTGCACAAGCTGGTGTTTGTGGACGCTGTGGCCTTTCTGACGGGAAAGAGGCTCTCGTTGTCCCTGGAGCGCTACATCCTGGTGGATATAGATGACATCTTTGTGGGCAAAGAGGGCACCCGCATGAAAGTGCCAGATGTAAAGGTGAGTGTTTGTGTGTGTGTACGTGGCACATTTTTCAGAAGGCAAGAACTTCTATCTTAATAAAAACAGTGCTCACCTATGTATTCATCAACCAGTAGTTTTCAGTCCTCCTTTTGCTGAAATATAAAAATTGCCTCACATATAGCATGAGCTGTCTTCTGCCAGTCACATGAAAAAGCCCTTCTTCTCCCTCCTCGTCTTTTGAATACGTTCGTCCCAGTAGACTGCTCAAAGCTGACAGGCCCCAGTGCTCACCCTGTCACAGAGGCTCCACAGCAATGAATATTTCAGGGGCTCACAGACATACAAAGAATGTTGAAAAGCTCCTTGCTCGCGTCCCCTCAGAGTAGAACAGACCCTCACCCCTCACTTCGCATGTGGAGGCATAGAGTGTATAGAAAAAGTTATGGAAGAAGCATCAAGGCCTCGTCATTGGCAGCGCAATGGCAAGCTTTTAGGAGCGAATCACACCCTGACAAGACGGAGGAATCTGAGCGAGTGAGAGAGGGTGTGTGCTGGGAGTCTCATCTAGCGTCAAGATCAAATGAAACAAACACCCGAATCAGAGGAGAGCAAAATATCAAACAGAATGAAGGAGAGGAGTGAGGCAACCGGGAGTGGATGTTGGATGTTTACCGAAAGAAACTTGCAGAATGAAATATGTATGTGGGCACGCGTGCTTTCTCATTAATGCACTCACGCACCAGTATGAGCACATTGTGTATTGACTCACTTTCGTTTCCTCCCACTGTTCCAGGCCCTGCTGGAGACACAGAGGGAGCTGCGCACCCATGTGCCCAACTTCACCTTTAATCTGGGTTTCTCAGGGAAATTCTTTCATGCTGGTAAGAAGCGACCTGTGAAGGGAGCAGAGATGAGAACACACACTACACTGAAATATATGTGACTTCTAAAGATTGTAAAGTTTATATTCTCATTTTAATCTCTACTTCTCTTTTTCTGCTTTATACCCTGATTTTATTTCTTCTCCTGCTGCTGCTCTCCCTCATGCTTCACCCTAATATTTTAACTTCCCTCCTCTGACTTTCATTTCCTCCTTTTCTCATCACTGACCTTGTTTCACCTCTTCTTTGTCACTGTTCCCATTTTCATCTTCTCCATTTCCTCTCAACCCGTCATGCTGTGTTTTTCTTTTTCCCCTCCCACCTCCTTAACCCACCACCTGACCCACTTCACCCTCTCCCCCTCCCTTCCTCTGTCTCATGTCCAGGATCTGATGAGGAGGACCTTGGAGACGACCTGCTGCTTTCCTATGTCAATGAGTTTTGGTGGTTTCCACACATGTGGAGCCACATGCAGCCACATCTATTTCACAACCAGTCCGTGTTGGCCGAGCAGATGTTGCTCAACAAGAAATTTGCCATGGTGAGTCGTTGGAGGGGGCGAAGGTTGGATCACAGCTTATCTAATTTTACTGATTCAAACCAGTAGCCGCAGACAAAGTATTGATTCTTTTGACATGTAGGATATTAATGGAACTTGCTTTCTTTTTTCGTAAACGTTCTTTCTTTCCCGTTTCCCCCACCCTCCAGGAGCACGGGATCCCCACTAACATGGGCTACGCGGTGGCACCCCACCACTCTGGCGTCTACCCTGTCCACATACAGCTGTACGATGCCTGGAAGAAGGTGTGGGGCATCAAGGTGACCAGCACAGAGGAGTATCCGCACCTGAAGCCTGCCCGCTTCCGGCGAGGTTTCATCCACAGTGGCATTAGCGTAAGAGCACTTGAACACCCAGGCATCCATAAGGCCTCATTATCTTGTTACCTCTGGCCTACTGCTTTCCCTCTACTTGGCTTCTCAACATCCATTACTTTTTCAGCCAATAATCCCTTTCAGGGTTCTGCTCTACCATTTACATATGCTATCCTTCTTTCATTAATTAACTCCATCTCTACCTCCTCCAGTTCCTTTGTGTTTATTCTCTTCTCTCATGGCCAGCGGTTACTCTCCATCCTGCTTTTGCCAATCATCCTCCTTTCCTCTCCGCCTCTGCTTTTCTTAAGTTTTGTCCCCAAAGACTCTGAGCAGACTCTTATTTTCGTTTCGTATATCACCAAGGCAACATAAGTCCTAAGTAAGGCAATCATCTCATTAGACTTGCTGGGCTGTTGCATTCCTCTACAGAGTGGAAGATGATAACGCAGTCAAGTGATGCAGTCTTGCATAAGACACCTGTCTGAGTCGTGCTGCCGTGTAAGCCTCAGCACCATAACGAAGACAGACATCTCTGGAAACAGCGTTGCAAGTGTCTGCACACAACCAAATCACTAAAATGCCAACACCCAAAAAGCCCTGCGTTTTATTCTGCTTCACAGCACTAGCCGGTGTAGAATAATACAGTTGTAAAAGGAAAATTAAAGTTGAATAGATTACATTCAAGAGGTTCAATAGAAAGAAAAAAAGTCTTATCCATTTGTTTCCCAGGTTGACCTTCAGTGCTGATAGGAAACAGTGCAGCCTCAGTTTGGTTCCTTTGTAGTGTTGGCATTCAGTCAGCCTGTGTGGTCCCAGTGCTCTATTCCCGTCCTTGAGATAGAGCAGTCTGAATGGACAGTCTCCACTGCTTACTGATGATTGATATTCAGTTCCCAAGACACTCCAAACTGTAAACGCATTTCCATGAATTTCCATATAGACTCAGAGTGATAAAGAGGTTTGCTTTGGCTAGATGAGCTGCATAATATGAATGTTATTGAAAGAAAACAATGTGTGGGGTAACCGCCTGGAGTACTGACAGCTCTGCTCCGCTCTCAGCGGAGGGCTGATGGTGTTTGTGAGTGCATTTGTTTGTAATTCTGTGTCTGATTTTCTTCTCTTTTTTTTGTTGCCTCCTTTTAGTTTGGTGACTCTTGTGTTTGTTTATATCACAGGTGCTGCCGAGGCAGACGTGTGGTCTGTTCACACACACCATCTTCTATAAAGACTACCCAGGCAGTCCTAATGAACTAGACAAGCTCATCAATGGAGGAGAACTCTTCCTCACTGTTCTACTGAACCCTGTGAGTCAAACGCATCAACACAGCACAGCATTTGTGTTGCACATTTGGAAACCCATTTGACTGGTGGCGTAAATTGAAATTTAAAGGAGGGGCAGGACAATGACTATTCAGTGACTCATGCAGTGATGCATTGTGGTTTTTCTTTGTACACTGCTGTGAAAGCTTCTTTTTATCAGAACCAGAGTACATTTTCTAACATGCTTCATATTCATCAGCATATTTTCTCTCGATATAATAGAAAATGTTACTATCTGTTCTAACAACTGTCATCCAGCATAGTTTCCAGATGACTGTAATGTTCTTTATTTCCAACAAATCAAAACCGCGCTGTGGAGAAAACACATTGTTTAAAGTCCCAGTGAAATGAAATACATTTTTTCAGTTTTAATCTTGTGTCTATTTATCTCTTGTTATATGCCAGATGTAAAAAAAAATCTGCATTTTTACATCAAACTCGTAAAACAGTCTATAAAGTTTGATGACTCATCCAGGACTCAGGGGTGTTTACAAAAGTTCATCCAGTAGTTAGCTACACCGGTGATATAAAACTACACTTGACTATTTTTTGGGTCATGGTAGCTAACAAGGGGAATATGGAGAGAGAGGAGATGTGTGAAAAACGTAGTTTTCATTTCTGAAACAATGCGGCTGAGGTCTAATTCATTCATGTGTCCTTCGTCTGATATAACAGTCTCTTCATACTCTGCTCTGTATTGTACTTGGAAATATGTCACATTACAGAAGCTAAAGATGTTTGAACTTCTGTTTCACTGGGACTTTAAGCAAATTCCTCATCATTTGGTCTCTCCTCTGTATTCATCTTTTTGTAATTTCACCTTGTTTAAGCCGGAAAGTGAAGCATACACCCACATGTTTTGAGCGGCTCCAGTAACATTGTCCAACCTAACAGATGAACTGGTTTAAATTTTTAAATCATGGCCAAACCACCAATTCACCTCCGCCGTATTGAATGAACTTTCAGCTCCTTACTCTTTCCTTCCTCGCTGTTCACAGATCAGCATCTTCATGACTCATTTGTCCAACTACGGGAACGACCGCCTCGGCCTGTACACCTTTAAAAGCCTGGTGATGTTCGTCCAGACGTGGACCAACCTGAAGATGCAGACTCTGCCGCCCGTGCAGTTGGCTCAGAAATACTTCAGCCTGTTCCCCTCAGAGAGAGATCCCCTCTGGCAGGTCAGAAGATGTTGATGACAATATATTCATTTGCATATTTAACACACATTTATACATATGTGGACATTGTTTGTATGACTTGGTAATGAACACATTGTTTCTTTTATGCGTCTCCTTTGGATCAGGAGACCCTTTAAGTGTATCAAACTTTGTTGTAGCATTACATATTTGTCAGAACCAGATTATTTATTTATTTTGTTTTTTTGTTTATTTTTTGCGGTTTCAGGATCCTTGTGAGGACAAAAGGCACAAGGACATCTGGTCCAAAGAGAAAACATGTGACCGCTTCCCCAAACTGCTCGTCATCGGGCCTCAGAAGACAGGTGAGATACGGTGCTTCAACTCCCCCTACAGGACGTAGTTGGAAGTTTAAATCTGATGTGTCAACACCATTCAAAGGAGATGTCATGTGTCGTGCTCTCAGTGATGTTTTCATTAGATCTCAGGATATCAGTGATGGTATTGATAGACTTTGATTTGCTGGTGCTGCTTTTGTTACAGCACTAGGTACGTAGTAATCTTCATTTCTTTCTCTCTATTTTCTCCCCCGTCAACTACACTCGGCCTTTCTTTCTCCTCTCAGGTACGACAGCACTCTACCTGTTTCTTGGCATGCACCCTGATCTGACCAGTAACTACCCCAGCAAGGAGACCTTTGAGGAGATCCAGTTCTTCAATGGGCACAACTACCACAGAGGCATTGACTGGTAAGAACCTCACTCAGCAGGCACCCAATTATCTGTAATGTTTAAAACACATAATTTAGACACATCGTAACTTATAGGAGACGGATGCAATGTACATGTGCAATGAATTATGGCCAATGGAGTTTCTAATGAACATGCATCCAGCCATTTGGCACTTAAATATGCAGGAAACAATCGATCATGTTAGTTCCACATGTTCAGTATATGTTATGTACTGTGTGCACCATGTAAAGCTACAGAAAACAATAATAACAGGGAAATGAAGATACGAAGAGGTTAGGGGTCTTTCTGTTCTATGCAAATGAAATCATGTAGGGCATATTAAGAATGCAAATTACACCAAGGGCCCACATACAACAACAAATCCAGTCACTGATAACATTTCTAGGAGCAAGGCCACCAACATAATTAACATATTGTTGCGCATTCAGAAAATTTTGAGTTTCCTGTAAGTTTGGTTGATTTGAAAACTGCCTCAATGAGAACCAACCACTTCACACATCGCAGCACCTGAAAGGAATCCAACACAAAATTTACTTGGCAGGCTGTATTTGTATGTGAGTGGGCTGCTTAAATATTAACATTGAATGGTGTCGCTACGTGTTTTATTTATTTATTTATGTTTTTGTATTAGGTGTGCCAAGCTGCTACACATGGGCGATCACCCACACAGCATGCAGATAATTTATCCTTATCGACGCAGAGCAAATTGGACCAGATCAACTCTGGCAGCCTGTAACACTTATGTATGTTTGTTGTGTGCCAGGTATATGGAGTACTTCCCTCTACCCTCCAACACCAGTTCAGACTACTACTTTGAGAAGAGTGCAAACTACTTCGACTCTGAGGTGGCTGCTCAGAGGGCTGCGGCTCTGCTGCCCAAAGCAAAGATCATCACCATCCTCATCAACCCCGCTGACAGAGCTTACTCTTGGTACCAGGTCTGTCACAGACAACCATAAACTACATAAATAACTCATAATATAAAGTGCAACATTAAACACCACCCACTGCTCTGTAACAATAAATAATTCATTTTAGCCCTCTCTTGAGTGTAGCTGGATACTGGATGCTTAGGATTACAGTTATGAGACAGTAAATGCCCTTGAATGACTCTCTCTTCTTCTCTCTGTCTTCCCACAGCACCAAAGAGCCCATGACGACCCAGTGGCATTGAAATACTCCTTCCATGATGTCATCACTGCAAGCCACAACACGCCAGTCAAACTACGGGTCCTCCAGAATCGCTGCCTGGTGCCAGGCTGGTACGCCATCCACCTGGAGCGCTGGCTCAACTACTACCACTCCAGCCAGGTACCATGGGTGTATTTATACACGTAGTAGTGGGCAGTGTGCATTTAATGTCCTCATTTAGATCATGTCACGGTCTGAGTACTTTGCCCCACTTTATAAATTGAGTTTTATGGGTGGCTGGCAGGCATTTTCTTAGCAGTCTGTAAGGGTCACAGACCGAGCAGCTGTCATTTCAGACTGGCCAAATGTGTCACCTACACATGCCATGCATGTAATGACAACTTTTAAACTGTGATAGTAGTAAATGTAAAAATAAGGTGAGGGGTTTTTTGTATTTAAAAAGAAAAAGTTGTAATTAAAATAAAAAAAAGAAAAAGAAAAATGTTGCTTTTCTGACATTCTGTACCAATGTCTGACCCAGTTGTTAGTCCTGGACGGGCAGATGCTGAAGACCGAGCCTGCCTCAATCATGGATAAAATCCAGAAGTTTTTAAACCTGGCCAACATCATCAACTACCACAAGATTCTGGCGTGAGTATCTGCCTTCACATAAAACCACTCACAGCCTAATCTCTTCTTTCTACCACGTTTACAAATGAATGCGCGGATTGATTTCCAGCTTTAGACTCTATGGGTTACATAAGTTGTTTTCTGAAGCTGGCAAACATCAGTCAGTGTTCACCAGTTGTTTATGTGACCAAACCGGTTCTAAAGAAGTGTTTCACATGAGCAGCAGATGAAACAAAAAAAATATGTATGAAGTTGCTTTATTCAGCTTGCTGGAATCACTTTCAACTCCTGTTTTTTATCTTAAAGATAAATCTAGTAATGTTTTAATGTTAGATTTAAATTCTAAATTGAGTGCCCTGTAGCTCACAATATACATCTGTTATATACAGGTTTGACCCTAAGAAAGGCTTCTGGTGTCAGCTGCTGGAAGGGGGAAAGACAAAGTGTTTAGGAAAGAGTAAAGGACGCAGGTATCCTGACATGGACCCTGAGGTATGATAATGCATTCTAACTTTTATTAATATTTCACTTATATGTGGTTTATCTTGCTGTTTTCATGTTTTTTGATCATCATTTTTTCTCTCCTTTTAGTCCCAGGCGTTCCTCAGGGAATACTACAGGGATCATAACATTGAGCTGTCAAAGCTGCTCTACAGAATGGGTCAACCGCTGCCCAGCTGGCTCAGAGAAGAGCTGGTCCACACCAGGTAGCAGCACCACAGAGCGAGACCGCAGCTCCACACACTGAACCACTGCTCGACCCTGCAGGGGGGGAGGGGAACACTGAATTGAGTATGCAAAGTTGAAGATCCCAAATGATTTTTGAGTCAGAGTCAGAAATATATTTGGATTTGAGAAATACCCAACTAGAACTCAAAACCTACTGTGATCTTCTGGATGGTAAGCGAGAGGAGCACATCAGTACTAACGAGTAAGCAGCTAATAACGCTCCCCTCTCTCCCCTGAGTTTCGAGATGTCCTCCTGCGGGACAAACCAGGAACACAGGAGCCCTAACGATGGCTCCCACTGTGTCCTGGAGAAGAAGGGAAGACTCAGTGACAGGAGGGACCTTTTAGTGTTTGATAATCACATCCCTGCTCTCCTTAAGCGAACCTTCTCGTCTATTTATGAACTTCATCTTGAAAATCAAAAGGAAGGAAAAAAAAAAAAAAGTCTGAAACAGTTTCAGCTCTGGAAAACAGGTGAAAGAAGTGAACACACAGTTATGACTTGTGGTGTTCGGAGCACATTAAAACAGGCAACGTAACATTGACTGTACAGTTAACAGACAGAGAGACATTTGTTGCAAATGCCTGTGATAAGTGAAGTGTTTGTGTTATGTGAGGACATCTGGAGTCTTGACTCAGGCTGCATGTTGTAGCCTTATTTGATAGGCCTTGGTAGAATCTAGTTATCACATTTATAAGTGCCAGGACAGAATCTTCTTTAAAATATTACCACATGGATTTTTTTGGAGGGTTCTTTGTTTTGTTTGTTTTTTTTCTGTTTTTTTTTTTTTTTAAGAATCATGTTAATTTTTTTTTCTTTACTCAGATTTTGTTTTAATGTTTCTATAATGCTGTCGGCAATGCATTATTGTAGAATGTACCAAAACTAAACATGTTATCTCCTACAGGTCTAGATGTACAGTACAGTAGACTGGTTTGTTCAAGTGTTAGATCAGCTTCCTCTTTCAGTGAGTTCCATGACCAGTGAATTGGCTTTAAAGCAGGGACAGGATAGATGTTGAAAGCACAATATTTAAAGGCACTCAAAGCGAACATCGATTCTGGACGTACAGGTTACTGGAAAGCACACTAACAAAATGAATCCTACAACAGTCTGTGAATAAGATCATAAGCTAGCTACTGTATGTTAATAAAGACAATATGGTCTGAGAGATGGTGTACAGAACAAGACTGCATTTCAATTCAGTTTTCAGATTTGGGTTTTTGTCAAAACTGTATATTTTGTTTCATTTCATTTAGTAAACAAGTTGGGGCGGGGAGGGGGTGGTGGTGGTGGTGCTGATGGTGATGGTGGTGGTGGTTGTATGGCCGTCTCTGGGAAAATGGTGTAAAGTTACCAACAGTATGCCCAGTGAGACCATACAGATATTTGGTGTCCGGTTGAGGTGTTACCACTGCAACTGGATGTCAAGTATAGATAACAAAAAGCTGCTCTTATTGCAATAGTTTTGTACAATGTTCTGATATAATAACAATGCACATGGTGGTCCTTTTTATTTCCTGACTTTGTAATGTACATAATACCCTCGGTAGACCTAAATTATTGAATGTGTTTGGGTTTACGCTCTCCATCAGCCCATTCCCATGGTGTGAAATGTCAGTGCTGTAGGGAGTTTGGTTGAACGCATTGTACGGAGGCGTGTTGGTAAGATTGTTTCCTCTCATGTCCTCTCACTGCCAACTATTGTACAGAGGTACTGAGTCTCTCCATATAAAGTATTAAGTGATAACGCATAACAGCAACGATGGTACTAATCTCCTGGACTGTATGATAAAGATTTGTAATTGTTGTCAATAATTTTTACAGTGTAACTAATATTGTCGGTGCTTTTTAATTTGCAAATAAAACACCACTGTATTTTTCAGTAGTTGGATCTTTTTTCCCCTCTTTTCTTCAGTCACTTCTTTTCAGAAGAGTTTTTTTTTGTTTGTCTCTTTTTAATCTAGTCAAAAGTAGGACCGGCTTGTCTTTTAGTTTTTACTTTGGTGCTTGCAAGAAAACTGTAGATTTCTTCTTTATTTCTACAGATGATTAACCTAAAGCAAAAGATTTAAAATGCGGCTCATGTCTGTTAATTTAAAATCCACTAAAGAGGCGATCCTGCTTTGTTGTTCCAGGAATTAATCAGTCCTCATGTTTACTATAATAGTGATTTTTTTTTTTTTTTTTTTTAAATAGGAAACCGCTCTGTTGTTGGGAGAACAGGTAGTAGTGATTTTATATTCACTTTCACAATGAGTCTATAAGTATAAGTATGTAGTTGACCTGAGTTTATACGTTTTAGTTTTCTTTTTGAGGGTTCTTTTTTTTTATTATTATTCAGATTTCATTTATTAAAAACCATGTGATTAAAAAAATGTACCAAAGAATCAATTATCATCTGTTCCAGAAACTACACAGTGACAAACATTTATAAAAAACTGAATTTCCTATAATAAATAAAATAAATAATAGAATAATAATAGAAAGTGAATACATAAATATCAGTACTTGGCACAATTCACATTACTTAAAAGTAAATTAGAAATTAAATGTATTACTGGTCGTAGTAGTAATAGGTATTCACTTGTACAACATATGTAATTAGTAAGTAAAAATTACATACAGGGCCTCAGGAAGAGTAGTTAAATGTGTTCATAAATTCATTGGATAAATGTTATCTTTATATTTATTAATTTAATTTAAACTTTATTGACAACTAGTGTTTTACAGCAACATTTATTTTTTACAAACAATATAATATACAATTATTATGTTATTATAAAATCCAGACCATAAATAAACTCACACTCCTTTCAGTGTAGTCTGCCTCTATCAACAAGTGATGGTGTATAAATCTGACCAATCAGAGCTTGCGCTGCTTTTACAGCTCCACTGCACCATCCCTCAAGCTTTAAAGAGAGGGACTTTCCACATCTCATCACCTTTCTTCGGAAGCTGGCTGGTATTTCTTCCTCATTTTGAAGGCAATTTATCACCTTGACCTCCAAGATTTTTTACACTTTGTTGCTTTGACAGTCTGTGAGAATCATCCAAGAAGATGGCCAATGAAGATGCTCCCCTGGCCAGAGAAGGCCTGGCAGGCAGTGAAGAGGTCCTTATCCCCACCACAGGACCCACACGGTGAGAGGATCATATCATAAATTAACACTATTTTATTTATAATAACAGCTATTTGCTCAGCAGTAGCTCCAAAAAGTAAAAAATAAAATAAAATACAATGAGCAATAAATCACATTTAAAACTTAAAATTAAAATGTCATCATTCAGCAATATCAACTTGACTTTTTTTTTTTTTTTTGCAGAATATTGGTTTTGGGTGTGCTTATATTATCCCTTATATTATATCTTTTTCTGATTTGAAATTATACTTTTTCAGATGAATTAAGTTCAGTATTTAAATAAAATAATGTGTGTACATAGACATTGTAACCTGCATCCTTTGTATCAAGACATGGCTGCAAGTCCTCTGCCTAGTAACTGTTGACACTGTCGTTGCTATTGGTTCATAATTAACCACAGACAAATAATATTTATAGTATAAAATAAGATATATTGAATACTAGGAATTCATATGATGTATGGTTGTTATGGCTTCACAATGTCTCAAATGTATATTGTATATTGAAACATATTTCTGTTAGATGTGAAGAATGAAGAAAGCTTGTTGTTTTCATCCCAAAACTCAGACTGTAGTGCAGTAACCAATGTATTTAATCTTTAATTTGTACTTTTTAACATAAATTAGAACTAACATCTTAATAAATACACACCTAAAGAGAAACTAGCTCATTGTTTACATACAGTGGAACTACATACATGAAACTACTAAGTCTCTCTTTGACTTTTCATTGCAGCAACACTGTTTATGAAATAAGTTAAAGTATAGTTGTGGTACCTTTTTAGAAGAAAAAGCAGTTTAATACCTGTTCATACATCTTAAACAGGCTGTAAATATTTACTGAATGTGTACTTCCTCGTAACGCCAGGCAAAGGCATTCTGCCTAGTAACTAGTGATGCTCACATTCTATTGGCTGATATTGAGCAGCAGAGAAAAATATTGTGTTTATAATATAATAATGTGTCAAGACTTTTATTACTTTAGGTAACATTATGGCAACTATAAGGAAACATTGTGTGGATTTTATTTACTTTAGAAAATGGATAATACCATTTTGGTCTACATACGGGGCTTTTCTATTTGCTGGATTGTCCCTAATCAAAACAAATCACCAATGATTTGTCATACACTGTCCTTTAAGAAATCCCCTCCAAGTCATTTTAATACCATGGACTCTGTTTGTAAAATCCCACTTTTTGTTTCTCTAAACTTGGTTGTGTGTTGCCATATGTATGTGCCACTTGTTATTACACTCCCTCCCTCCCTTGCTGCTTTATCCTCTGTAAGTGACACGTATTTTTCTTTCTCTCTCTCTCTCTCCGAAGCTCCAACAGTCGTGCTTTGAAGGTGGCAGGCCTGACAACCTTGGCATGTCTGCTGTTGGCCAGCCAGGTCTTCACTGCCTTCATGGTGTTTGACCAGAAGCAGCAGATCAGCTCGCTGCAGAAGAACTCGGAGAGAATGGGCAAACAGCTGTCCCGCTCATCCCCGGGTAAAGAAAGGGGGCATTAAAGCCCTTATGACCAGACAGGGTGGATGTCATTAATGAGAAGTAGTCTTCATCTGATGGGAGGAGGGGAGGGAAGTGAGAGTTTGTTTTCTGGAATATAGACAGACAACAGGGAAATGAAAGTTTTGCTGGTGGGTGATTGAGGGCAGAAATAAGCTGCGTACTATAATTATTCTGATCTCATCATTCTAAAATGAAAGCACAGACAAAGCTATATACTCAACGCATCCAGTGTAGCAGTATTGCCAACATTTCATTCAGTTTTAGTTTTCTATTTGTATGCTGGTTTCAAGTTACTTCATTTTTTGTTTTTTTTTATGTATTTGACATTTTACCAACTTTTAAATTTGAACTAGTTTCTGCATTAATTATTTCTAAATATTATATCTGAACATTTTCAGTAGTTTTCAATAAAAACAGTGAGGAAAATCTAAATCTAAATATGTTCTTTTAATTAGTTTGATTTTTTAAAGTGACAAAATCTCCAGGCTAATTATCAGTTCTCCCTTCTCAGTCGCGTCTCCAAGGAAGATGCACATGCCCATGAGCAGCCTCCCCCTGCTGATGGACTTCACTTCGAATGAGGACCCCAAGACTCCACTGACTGTAAGTTTACACCTCGCTTTCCATGAATGGTGTATAATCAGTGTCATGAATCTGAAAGTAGTATAGTTGAGAATTATAATTTTAATTATGTATAATTATAATTCTCCTCTGTTCTCTCCCACCAGAAACTGCAGGACACTGCTGTTGTTAGTGTGGAGAAACAGCTGAAGGATCTCCTGCAGGTATGTTCCCCTCAGTGTCATGTTCGTCCTCACATTGCTGATGTTACGTTGCCTCTAAGTTCAGTCATGTTTTGCGCAGGCCCCGCTGCCACAGTTCAACGGGACCTTCCTGGTCAACCTGCAGCAGAGCATGAAGCAGATGAATGAGAGCGAGTGGAAGGTGAAGCCTCTCAAATGGAAGCTAATAAAAATAAAAATAGAAATGAATACATTTAAATGATCTTGTTAGTGACGGTTTCTAAACATTTTGTACCTCGCAGAGCTTTGAGACCTGGATGCGCCACTGGCTGATCTTCGAGATGGCCCAGCGCACTCCAGCACCGCCCACACCTAAGCCAGGTTACTGCCACTTTCTCCCCAGATCCACTTTTTGTTTTAGCATTTAGTTGCTGGTGCTGCGACAGTAGATGCTGGATTTCTTACATGTTCAGTATGGCAGTAGGAGGTTTAAGTGCCATGTCTGTAATATATTACTGTGACAATATTAATGTAAGACAGAAATCCTGAGCACGGATGGAATGTGGAGCTCAGTACACAATATGGGACCTGATGGCTTGTTTAAGATTACCATCATTTTTTATAATTTCAGTGCAAAAAAGTTAACAACTACATACCAGATAATATATTGATACCATCGTGGAGTTATTGTATGTTACATCTTGCAAAAGGTCAAACTGCCTTTCTTATCGCAAGTGCCATATCCTCCCTAGCTCTTTCCTTTAATATCCTCCTCCTGACTATTACCATCCCTCAGCCTCTTCTATCATGACCAAATGCCAGCTGGAGGCAGGACCTGGAGGCAGCAAAATCGGCTCCTACAAGCCTCAGTGTGACGAGCAGGGCCGCTACTTGCCCATGCAGTGCTGGCACGCCACAGGCTTCTGCTGGTGCGTGGATGAGACCGGCACCATCATTGAGGGCACCACCATGCGCGGCCAACGTCCCGACTGTCAGAGAGGTAGACGGCACAGATTTCAAGACTTTTGATTCAAATGGCATCTGAAGCCTTACATGTAAGGCCATCATACACAATGAAAGAAACTAATTTTTTTATTTTAAAAATTCCATGTTCATTTTAGGCTTTGCTCCTCGTCGCATGATGGTGGCACCCAGGTTGATGCAGAAGACCATCAGCATGACTGGTTAGTGCATAAATTCAAGTATTGTAGTGGATAAACAGATTTAAAAAAAAAAAAAAAACTGAGATTGAATGTTTAATCATCATAATTTGTGTTTTTCTTTCTTTTCTTTCAGATGAGTAAAACAGTGTTGGCTGTTTCTTTTCATCAAGTGGCACAGGCACGAGGAATCATTATTTCAAGCTAATTATCTGACTCTCATACAGTAATTCCTGATCAATATTTCATGCTTCACTTGATTTTTTGCCTTTCTGCTGGCTTTATGAAATTAAATCAATAGAGGCCTGTTACACTTTACTGATTCTATCAGACTTATTATAGTCATAATTATTTACTATGTAACCTGAATAACCTGAATATTCATATAATCTTTAGTGTGTTTGTAAGTATTATTGCTGTTTGCTTTCAAGAATGCTTGAAGTGAGAAAAAAGAAAATATTTTCTCATTTACCCCTTGAAGCATTTAACTGTGGAGATAGTTTTAGTTTTATTTGACATCACTTTAAAAATGTAAACAGCCATTGTGGTAATCAGTTACTCTAATAATCCATAGACATCACTATGGACAGATTTTATAGGGTCTGTTTCTTCTGTGGAAA
This sequence comes from Pampus argenteus, assembly GCA_036937835.1. Lineage (NCBI taxonomy): Eukaryota > Metazoa > Chordata > Actinopteri > Scombriformes > Stromateidae > Pampus > Pampus argenteus. The sequence continues at coordinate 18,033,950 of CM072861.1, read as the reverse complement.
CTGTCCTCAGTGAAAACTGTGGATTACTCAGAGTAATGGGGACACTTGTTTCTTGACCAAGATGTTGCTGTTTGATTTTTAAAGTTTTTTAATGCTGTGAGTGCAACAAAGACCAAAAAGGCTAAAATAAAGTCAAAATTATCTGCATGGCTGGACACCATGAGAGTTTAATGAGAGTTTCTGTGCAATTTGAGTGATGGATATGAATGTAGGAAAGAGTCATTTCTCTATGACGGTGTTAAAAAGGTAAAATAAAGTTTTCCTAACAACACTGTTTGAATTGTTGCATATGATAAACCAAGATCATGCTGGCTTAAGAATTGAATACATGATTATTGAACTTAAAAATCTAAATAAAGTCTAATTAAACTTTTAAATGATTAGATTGTCATTATGGAAAGGCTAAATTGCAAAGCAACACTCAGTCCACTCATCAAACAGTCATCAAATTAAATTAAACAAGCTGAACCCCTCAGTGGCGTTTTCACAGTCCTGAGCATCTCATTATTCTTGAGGGATGCTTAGCTGCCAGCATCAATTTGGTGAGTGAAAAAGTGTTGGTTCCTTTTACTCTCTGCCTGGTAATGATGACATACAAAGATTAGACTGGTAACATTAATTTTACGAAATGTAGCTGTGCTAAGAGGAAGTCAAGTAGCAACAATTATGGGACAATGGCTTGCAGCCAACTGCACAATATTCACATGTACCTCAACAGGATTTGCATTACACTTAAAATGTCACATGCTGGTTTCTTTCTCTCAAAGTGAATGATTGGACTATTCCTGCAGTATTCCAGTAGGACGGTTGGGGCTCTGTTATTGACATGAATGAAGCCTTTTTCACTATGTGACAAGACATGCAAAGTTAAATCAAATTTAAATGACACATAATAAAAAAGGAGTACACATGCACGCAATTATAGGGAGGAGCATAGCTGGGGGAAAAAATGCAGAAAACACAGTAATTAGATTCTAGAAAGTTTAAATGCCAGCAGGCCAAATGCAAACTCTTAAGGTCCAAAACATAACTCATGTCTTTGTCCCACTCAGTCCAGTCTAAATGAACGAGGAAACACAGATTCATAATATTCTGTTTGTGAATAAAATCTGTTGCATATAGAATAATGAATAATGAAAGCCATCATCTGGATTATCATAGTAACAAATAATATATTTAAGATTAAAAGAGTAGACAGAATTAGCAGCTTACTTCCTTAGCCTTGTTCGAAACACAGTACTAGTAGTATGATTATCATCTCCAAAGCCTGAAAGCAAAGTTTCTCTTGTTCTCTTGAGCACCTTCTTCCAGCCATGGTAGAGAACCTGAATAATCTGTCGGAGAACCCGCATCTCTTGGACCAGCCTGCAGAACATACGACTAAGTAAAGGCAAAGGTGGATATGGCTGAAGGTGGATAATAACCAGTTTACCATGAATCAATACCATAACCAATTTCGTTGCATCCCATGTTTACATGTGTTGCAATGACAAATAAAAATCCTTGAATCCTTGAATCCTTGAATCCTTGAATGAATAAAACAGGTGTCAGTTTGAGTACACTGGAGCAGCTTGATACTCTCCATGCAGAGAGGAACTACCATCAGTGGCCTGAAGAGTTGTATTTATTGTATTTATTGTCATGTTTTAATGTTAATGCTGTAAATGTTGATATAAATATAAATGAATGAAATATTTGGGAAACTCTAAATTTTAACGGAGATGCAACAGATACAGCATTTACAGGAAAATATGTTTTAATGCCTTTTTTTTGTGCCTATTATTCAATGTTTATTATTCTGCTTAAGTTCATTGTTGTTGATAGAGATGGAGTGTATGACAGTTTTGAGTGACACCATACGTCATCAGTCTGTCTGCGAGCTGCTTCCAATACAAAAACTATGTGCAGCACTGGGGAGAATAAAGTTGCCGAACAGACGAGAAGACGAAGTCCTCTCGACTGAAGAGCGCAACATCCTTGTTTGTAATAAAAAGAAAAAATAATAAAAATAAATAAATAAAACCAAACAAACACTGTTCCATGTTTCAAAATGACCTTGAGGGCACGGTTGAAGGATATCGATTCCAAAATGATTATTCCTCAGCTCTGACCTTTGTGTCCATCTTGGTAACTGTATCCTGATCAGACCAGTGAAAGTAGATTCTGCTTTATTAATAATTCAGCACAGTGTAATGAAATCCAGGTGACCCAGCAGCTATGGTAGACATAAGCACAGGATGGCTACTGAGAACATGAACGTACCTGTAAGTACCATTTTTTTAAACAATCGTTATATTGTAAAATGACAGAAAATGAAATTTCAGGGAATGAAGGCTCTGAACTTTCTCTGTGTTTCTACAGCTGCGTGAGGGACATGAAACAGTGAGAGTAGGAGTTGTATTTACTACAATCCCAGGTATAGCAAGTGGGAAAATATAAAATCTACAAATTTGCTATGGTGTCTCTAGAAAGATGTGGGTTTTTTTTTTTAAATATACTATTTCTTTTTGTGCACTCAGAGGGTAAAAACTGTGTAGTTATTAGTGAAGATGGACGTACTGTGGACTACACATCAGGGAGGGATGAGGTGAGAAACTGTCAGTCACCATTTATCATTTCATTATTTTACTCTCTGCAAGATCTCAACGTTGTGTGTGTTTTTCAAACAGGAAACAAAATCCTTCTTATTTGACCAAGTTGTGACTGTTGACAACATACAGGTACAGGCTGACCTTCTCTGATTTATACCAATGTGTCTGTTTTGTTTGATCCCGTCCATAAAGCCTCTCTACCGCACTACAGAATATTGTGACGTCTATAAACTGAAAGTCTAAATATATTAATCTGCAGAGATTGCACCCTGAGATCCTGCAGCGTCTCACCGAGTCCATATGTAGTGGTTATAATGGAGCGCTGCTGACATGTGGAGCCTCCACTGAGAAGATTAGCACTCTGATTGACCACAATATCATCAAACAGGTGGAGCACAAAAGAAAAACACAAACAATAGTGACAGCTTCTCTTCATGTTGTTTTATTGTTAATCTTGACTCTGATTGTAGGTTTTGACAAATCTATTTGGTCGCATGTCGTCACAAGGAAAAGAGGGGTTGCTCGTCTCCATGTCATTCCTTCAGGTTTGTCCTTCTATATAACAGCACAACAACAAAATCATAATAGGCACAATATTATAAAAGATAAATTTAGATGCTTTTCGATGTCAGTTTCATCCGGACGGCAGTGCTGTGGATCTCCTGAGCCCCGGCAGACAGACTCTAAAACTTATGACACACCCTGTTCTTGGAAGGTGATTTCATGATAAACACAGTAAACGACAAAATAAAGAGTGAAATGGTTTATCCATGTAAAAACTTTCACATCATGTGTAAAAGTGCACGATGTGTTTGTCTCAGTCTTATAGGAGGTTTAACTGAGGTGTGTGTGGACTCAGCAGAAGAAGCTTATAGTCTTTATGAAACATGCAGGGAGACACTGAAGACCAATGCAGCCTCCATTTCCAACAGGTAGGTCCAATGAACTCTTTCCATGTAATCCGTTAACTGAACATCTTTGAATGGCCGAACACAGTCGAATCGTGTTAATTGATTGGATTGTCACATCAGCATATTTCCTGAACAGGTTGTTGCACACAGCGTTAAGTCACCTTGTCCTTTCCTGAAACGTATGAATGAATGCACCTGTGTTTGTGTCCACCTGTTCGTGGTGTGTGTTTGCAACAGATGTAGCTCCCTGTTCTCAGTGACTGTTGAGTGGAAACTCCATCCGCAGGAAGTGGAGTCTGAGGTCTGCCGCAGCAGACTGCAGCTGTTCAGCCTGACAGGAGGAGCCAGCAGGACTGACCTCAGAGGGTCAGTTGCTACAGCGAGCTATCCATTACACGGGACAGAGGAACTAAAAATAATTTTCTAATGTTCAGCTAAGTGTTTAAGAGCTGTTCTGTCTGCGGGCATCATCAGTTTCATTGGCAAACACCCTGAGAAGGATTAGTACTGAAGTCATCATTATCTCTATTATCTTCTTGCAGGATAATTTTACAGTAATGCATACCTTATAAAGAGTGTATAAGTATTAAGGAAGGAAGGGTTGTGGTATTGTGCATGCTGACTCACTGTCATGGCGAAGTTAGGTCCATAATTTATAGAGTCCAGCGTTGCCATGAATTTCAGTCAAATTTTACTATTGTATCAATCAAAGCAAAATTAAACACTAAAGAAACTGCAAAGCTTCTTACAGCTAGAAACCATTAAAACTAAATGCGGATAGTAACGCCCCAGAAAGCAAAAATATATATATATATATATTATACTATATATTATGTCACAACTTTGTTAAGTCAGCAATAACATCCTAATGTCGCTGTCATTTCCTGTTAGTCTATAACAGTAAATTCTGCTGATTTCTTCTATACTACATGCAAACACCAGTATACTGTGATGATTAGTATACTATACAGTGTATGTGAATAGCACTTTTAAAAGACAATTTCTGGTAGCATCATTTTGTCATCCATAGTGTGTGCTGTTGGTGGTAACAGCTGAATACTCTCCAGACTCAACCCACTGATGAAAGTTCTGGACCAAATTCAATGTGAAGCCACAACAACCGACAAGCTCCTGCCTTTCCTCCTGAATGACGCCTTAACAGGAAACAGTAAGACGGCCCTCATCTACTGTATTGACCCTCAGGGTAAGTTCCTCTGCTCACAACCACACCAACTTAAAATAAACACAGGTGTAAAACATTGATGGAAAACTGACTCTCCTCCTCATGCAGGTCTGCTAGATGATGAGACGCCCTCTGCTTTAGCTTTGGCCCAAAAAGTGAGAGGTTTGGTAACTAAGGCCGCTGTTAGTTGCTGGTGTCCGAGGGCAACCGAGGAAGAGCTCAGAAGTTGCATCATGGATGTAAGAAACGTGATGATGTCACAGGGGGAAAACGTGGCACACAACACCTACAGACTAGCAGAGCTCACCCACAACCTGCAGGTATGTTATAAGCTGACCATAATACTAAACAGCATCTTCTGCAGGGACTATATTGAGTTTATAACTGAAACACATCCTGTGATCTCTCCAACAGATTGTGAAGGATCAGTCATGGGAGAAGAGGAGGAAAGAGTCAGAGAAGATAAAAGTCCAAATAAAGGTTTAAACATAGACGGATTACTTTTGCACACAAGTTTGGCAAAAGATAGCAAATTCTGTGTTGTTGTTTTTTTTTAATTCCTTCGACATGATTCATCAATCATCATAGAACACCATCTTTTGCATTTGCTTTGGCAGAGTTGTCAGTCCCCGAATAGCAATTGGCACTTTTCTGGCGACCACAGTATTAATCGCAGAGAGACTACAGACGCCATGAAACATTTACAGGGACAGTTGAGACAGGAAATGGAAGATCATATCAAAGGTAATATGCATGATTAAAAAAAAAAAAAAGATATGTGAACTTTGTGCATATATAGGACATCCATGATCTGCGTTGTGTGTGTGTTTTTCATGTCCTCAGAGGGGAAAGGGAATGTGGAGAAAGTCCAGGAGAGCGTTGCAAGAATCCAGCAGCTGAGGGAGACTCTCGGAGAAGAAACGGCGAAGAACGGGGCTACTGCAGACAAATCTGACCTCCGTCAACAAGTATCTAACTAGTCATTTTAAACTAAGTATTAATTACAGAACACCAAAGCATCTGATTGGATACCATGTTTACAAGGCCTTGTGAATACCCTATTAAACATACAGAAACAATTTATGTGTGAAAGAGCAGGCAATCCACACTGAGACATTCATTTTGTCGGTTTAATGATCAAGTCTCAGTTGGAGTACAGCGAAGCACAGGAGCGGCGGAGGCAACTCAAGGAGAACCATGGGAGATTAATTCAGGACGAGGTGGAGAAGATGCAGAGAGACTTGGCACAGGAACAGCTACCGGTAACATAATGAGATGCACTGTTGTTAAACATTATTCAGTTTGTGATCTATCGTAGCAGAGGGTGCTGAGTCAGTTTCAATTAATGCAAGGCTGGATTTACTGTGGACAGCAGAAACCACTGCATTTGCAACTTAATTCTGTTATTTCCTTGTATTTTTATGGTTTCATCTATTCCTCTGCTAGACAGAGGGTCCCCAGAGAGAGCTGCTGGTGCTGACCAGAGAGAGGCAGGTCCTGGTGCTGCAGATAGAGGCCCTGCGTACTGAGGCTCAGCAGGCTGAGAGAGACCTGCAGGATCAGTATCACAGACACCAGGCAGAGCTGCGTTGTCTGAGGGAGGAGAGCCTGCAGGTGAGAGGTTTCGCCTTTGCTGATAACATTTACCAATACATTCAGTCTGCATGCAGATAATATACGTGTTTGAGTTACTTTTGCTATTAAGAACACCTGAGTCGGTATGTATGAAGCCAGGTTTAGTCAGGAGTAGGAATTAGGAATATTCAGCAGCATTTTGGGAACGTGTATAAGTTAATAAAATATACAAGGTGTCCCAATACTCACACTTATATACATGAAAACGCACTCAGCGTGAATACAATCAAATGTTACACATATAAAATATGCAATACATATACTACCTGAGCTGTGAAATATTGAAGAATGGCATTGAAGAATTCTGAAATTTTAGATATTTAATAAAAACACACACTTTATGTAAGAGAGAGAGATAGAGAGAGATAGATTCAATATATTGAAGTCTTATTCATGACAAGGTCAGCTCTGACATCTCCTCTGGAGGCAAAGAGTATTGGCTGATAAAGTGCTTGGGGGCAAGGGGGAATTTGGGTAGACATAATTGTAGTCCATATTTAACAACAGGTACGGCTCACTGCAGTCAAACATTTTTTTCCAAAGAGGATTTATACATACCAGCCTAGAAATAAATAAAATCTGAAAAAAGAACAACCATAAATGCATTAAAACAAACAGTTTTGTGAGTATCACCTCATATCAGGGACAAATTGTATCTTGTAATTTGTTTAAAAAAAAAAAACACTTGAAGTACAGCTTTTTGATCCAATGTCTACATAAGGAAGCATCTCTGGCTTCCATATTTCCTGCATCACCCCTATGTTTATCCCTGTTATCTCTTTTTCTGCTGTAGGTGTTCAGAGTGTTTCGGCAGGTAAGTGAAGAGCAGAGGAAGATGTCAGAGGGCAGATACAGAAGTGTGCTGCTGGAAGCCGTGCAAGATGCCATCTACCTGTCTGCTCAGAACCAGCAGCTGCAGGCTGACAACAAACAACTACGCAAAGGTCACTGTATGATTCCTAACCTCTACCAGACTGCAGATTATATTAGATAGACTTTAACCCCTGATGTTGAATTTGACAGGAATACCAAAAGATGATAGAAGACCTGCATGTTAACTTCTTTTTACTTTTCTTTACAGCACTGGGAGAGTTAAAGGATGCTCTAGCTGTGAGAGGTGATCCTAAGGCTGAACTGTTATCCCAACAGCTGTGAATATATAATGATAATATGTTTAGAAATCAAGGTGCATATAATAGTTATCATTAACACACTGGATAACACTTTTATTTTATCTTTGATATTATTCTTGGCAGAGAATGTGATACAAAACAGAAAAAACACCCAGATGGTAATAGCAGCACTCTTTAGAAATGTGTAACTGAAGATATGATGACCTTTACTCGCATTATTATTATTATTATACAAGACTAAAAAGGCAGTTAAACAGAAGGCAAAAAAAAATCATGTCTGAAACTTAATTTCAAGAACAAAGACACAAACATTTAGTAGACTTAATTGAGTCTTGTGATTTGTTTGGTGAAGACTTCACTATCTGTAATAAAGGTAAGCTGCCAGTCCAATCATAGAAACTGGTAGGAGGAAAAAAGGAGTAAGCTGGAGCCCTAAAATGGCCCAAGACAACAAAGCATTAACCAGCATGGAGCAGGAAATGACAAACAGTCTGGTGATCCCGCTGCCATGCTTTAGCACCACAGACATCAAGAGTCCGTTAGCTGCCTGCCCTGCTATAATCGCCCAAACCACCCCTGAGTATCCCTCCAGAAAGCTCTTTTCACTTGTTACAGCGGAGGAGGACAGCCCGTTGATGGCCACACCAAACACATAGAGGTAGAGATTCTGCAGGCTGAGAGGCAGCATCTGGCTCTTAAGCACCCTCTCTGTGTAAACTGCTGCCAGCCCTGAAACACAGCAGTACACCAGCACAAGGAAAACCCCCCAAGCTGTGATATGAAGCCTTGGGACTTGCTGAGCTTCATCTCTGTCAGGGTCTCCTAGATCCAGGCTGCTGTAGCTGTGGCACACCCCAGCTCCCATGAGGAGCCCCAGCGCTAACCACTGACCCCGCCGGAGCCTCTTGCCCAAGCATAAGGAGTACAGCAGGGCAGTGGAGGCAATTTTTAAGTTGCTGAGGACTTGGTATGAGCTTGGGTCCATGTAGGCCTGCATGACAACTACCAGGTTGTTGTTGAGGGCATAAAGTATGGCAGGGATTGCATAGGGAGCCACAAGGACTAGACGTGGAGGAGCATGTAAAGCAGATATATCCCCAGATAGAATGAGAGTCGCCAGAGAAATCAGGAGTTTGGCTAATTCAATCATAACGACACATGAGGAGGGGTTAAAGGGGACCTGACCGTCTATTTTGGTCAGAGTGATGAGTGGTGCATGAGAGCCATAGATGAGGACCATCAGGCCCAAGAGGACGCCCCACTGAAGCCTCTTCACCCACTGTCTCCTATACTTCACTCTGGAAGGGGTCCTCACATTCTGGATCACAATCATCTTTAATGATGCAAACTAAATACTTTTAATTCCTAACAAAATCTGAATATTATCTGAATATATATATATTTTTAAAAACAGCCACAAAGCATAACATCAATTATAAATTACTTAGATACATTATTCTCTGTATAACAATAAAAAGGTGTAGGACACTGCCTGTTTCACACATCACCAGTTTAAAATCTAACAGGCTTAGACAACTGCTTCAGACAGCTTGTAGTCTTACATCTTGCATTAACATTGAACAGTAACAAGTGGAAATCAAGAGCTGTTTAAGTGAATCTGAAATTTGCACAAAAAACAAACAAACAAAACAAATGAGAAAGAAAGTCTTTCAGTTTGAGTCCTCAGTGAAATTCCAGTTATATTATATCCATAGTTAAGTCTCAAAGAAATCTTGAACTGTGTTCTGTTACGGGCCACTAACAGGCCAGCAGCTGCAGCCGTCTTTTCCAGTTGTGCCCATTATGTGACTGGCAAGACTAGTAATCAGCACAAATTACTTTGGTCCTTTTTTCAGGTTGTTCATATATTCTTTCACAGTCCTTTCAATGTTGGGCACCTGATAGCTCTGTGCTGCATAGATGCCAGTGATTGTTCCCAGCAGCACTCCCAGGATGGCAGAGGAGCGTAGCTTAGCCACCACATAGCCGGCCAGGAAACCCTTCAGAAACGGAGATCCCAACACTGAGCCTCCCTGCAAGAGCCAGACAGTAGAATTATTGTTAAAAAAAATAGAAAGTGTATCTGTAAGTTAAGTTAACTTTATTTTCTTGTACAAGAAGAAGCTTTTAACAGTGCAACACAATTAAGCTACAGAGAAAAAGGCTCAATACTGGAAGGTCACAGCCAGTCCATATACACTACCTCAGACATGCTTCACAAATCATCATGGCATTTTTTTTTAGTTCTCTAATTAGCAGCCTGTTGGAGATCCTTAAACCAAGATGTCTCCTCCCTGACCTTTATCCCCTTCCCCAGCTTTCCTCAAATATATAAAATGCTGACATTTGCTTATTTATGGCAACGTTGCAAAATTAAGCAGATCATTATCATTATGTCTTAAAGCAGAAATACATATATGGTAAAAAAAACAAAACAAACAAACATCATCATCATCACGGTCCCATCACAGGAAAAGACATACGGTACAGATGGGTAAATAATACTGAACTAGAGCTGCGACGATTAATTGTTGAGTCATTGTTTTTAAGAAAAAATTTCTCAAATGTTAATATTGCTTTGATTTCTTTAGTCTTCTATGATAGTAAAATGAATATCTTTGGGTTAAGGACTGTCGGTCAGGACATAAGATGATATTTAAGTAGTGTTGCTCCGATTGATCGGCTGCCGATCATGATCGGCAGATATTGTCTAAAAATAGCCTGATCGGCGATCGGAAAAACATGCCGATCAAGAAGCCGATCACAGACGTACATTATTAGCGACGTTTCAAATAAAGGCAGTCTGTACATTTGACGATTTTGACTGTTTTTTATAGTTAATTACGGATTGGATTATAAGCCGCTACTTTTTTCCCATACTTTGAACCATGCATCTGATACAGAGGTGTGGCTTTTCTATTAATTTTTCTTCAGCCCACAGTGTGTGTGTGTGTGTGTGTGTGTGTGTGTGTGCGTGTGTGCGCGCGCAGGCCGCAGTCATTGACGGAGCTGCTCCGTCACAGGTATATAATATTATCACCCCCTCAAAATGGAAAACCGAAGCAATTCCTATGATGCAGCTTTTAAGTTGAATGCCATCGATCTGGTTATCCGTGAAGTAAACAGTAAGGACACGTAAGCTTGCCGTTAATGAATCTATGCCATAGAGCTGACGTGCAGCCGCGGTGAGACGATATGTGATGAAGATTATCTGACGCTGTTCAACTCTGACACTGAAGAGGACGACTTCAGTGTCTTCAGTGCGCAGAAGAAATGAAGTGACAGTGGTTTGGTGTTCATTAGTTTTAAATGCTCAATTCATTCTTTGATCGGCAGTGATCGGCAATCGGCCGATCAAGTTTTTTGGTGATCAGTATCGGTGATCGGCCCAAAAAATGGCGATCGGAGCATCACTATATTTAAGGATCATTTAAGGAAGCCATCTTGGGATTTTTGACACAATGATCAACATTGTCTGACATTTTATAGGTGATTAATCGAGACAATAATCCAAAATAATCATTAGTTGCAGCCATATACTGAACATACAGTTGGCTATTTACAGTACAAGTAGGCAATTTTTAAAGATTAAGAAAATCTTACTCTTGGTCAATGTGATTGCTTGTAATTTCTTTTAAATTGTACCCGTTTATGTATCATAACTGTCTGTAATCTTATATTGCATATTAATTGGATAATGTGTTCACTTGTTTGTGGTGATTAATAGATGTATTTGTGTTATTTGTGTTTATTGTTATAACAATTTTTATGCTGCTCTTGTGGCCAGGCCACTCTAGCCTAGACTTTTACCTGGTTAAATAAAAGGATGAGAAGTATATATATCTATCCCCTTGCAAATGATAAAACATCATATTATTAACAATATAACAATATGAAGTAATCACTAAGTGGGTACATAAGACAGCCCTAAGACAAACCAAGCAAAGGCCAAAAGATATAACAGTGAAAAGGGTATTTAAATTAGGACATGACCTCATATTCTGATTTTACCTTTAGTCAAGAGAAACTCATTGAAAGGTAAATAAAGGGCCGACGTTTCTCTGGTTACATTAAGATATATATTCCCCATGAGAATAATGTTCATTACATTTACCAACAAAACCATGTCTGGAACAATTTCAAGGATGGTAGACGGGGAGAAGATGCGAAAAACAACTTCTGACTTCTTATCCTCGTGTAGTCAGTTATCAGGAGCACAATAATAACTTACCTGAGGGATTCCTGCAGAGATTTCGCCCTCCACTCGCCTCTGGATCTCCTCCAGCTGATTTTTGAGCTGCGTCAGATCTTTCAACTGTTTCAGCGGATCCTAAAATAGAAACCGTGTTTCACATTTGTATTCAGAAGGTGACAATTACGACATCAGTTAGGATCGCTAACGATTCAATACAACACGACCTAATATCGATTAGTTAAGTTACTGACAGAATCAAGATCTGATCCAACAAAACAGTTCAATGAGAGTTAAACAGTTCAATTTAAGTTCGCTGGCTAGCTGGTGGCACCACAATGTAGCCAGATCAAGTAACTATGTCCGTTAGAAGCTTTTACTGGCCTAGAAACTTTCATGTTAGCCTAAAGCCAACTGCTGCTCAGAGGGTTTATTCAGCCTCCTGTTGCAGCTGCTGTCATCTGACGAAACACGTGAAATTAATACAATTAAAGCCAGAGCATAGTAACTCACTCACCTTGTCATCTGCCATTTTTGCTCAGTGGGTTATCAGCGTTCGGCTTAAACGCCTGGCCGTCTTATTTTGATCGGTGTGATTAGTTAGGTCTGAGTATGTAGCGGTGTGTTTAGGGCACCGCGGATAATTGTAAAAATTAGTTTTAACACCGGAGACAGCTTACAAAGACAGTAACAAAAAACGTGTACTTGGTTTGTCATTGATATCTTGTCATTTGTGTATTAAGCAATGTATTTTCCATGCATCTGCCCAATAATTAAATTCAATATTTAAGCTGAATTCTCTAAGACGAACATTATCATCTTTCCAATTTAATACAGCTTTTTAGTTGATCGAGAGAAAGCTATCAACCAGTGAGTGTTTTATAGACTGGGCTCTGCGCCAAATAAACACTGTTCTCTGTCGTGCAGTAATTTACACTTTTGCTGAGTACATGAACGTGAACTTCACTTATTTGTATTCTGAAGGTCTATGGGACGTAAGCTTTACCTTCACGTGTCAAAAACGTCTACTGTGATTGGTTGGTCCTTATTTATTCCGGCATTTGATTGGTTTAGGGCCATGGCAACAAACCGCCATGTATATATATTTTTTACAAAATCGACGACAAACGAGGCTTCTTTACAGACGTTTACGCGCCGTGAATTCATGGGTTTGATATGAAACAGTAGACATATTTCGGTATTGTTTACCGTTTGTACAGTGTCCGCCTTTTACGGCGTCTTGTAGCGGGGTTTCTGAGCCGTTTGAAGAGCCTCGGGCCGTCGTAGGTAAGGTTTCAATAAGAAGGCATTTCATTGGATAACTCACGGGCTGTGCAGGCAGTATAAACACACGCCATTAAAGCTGGTTTAACCCAGTGTTTTAACATGTTAGCGGGTTATTACTTATTCAATGAGCCCTTCGCATGTGTAGTTTGCGTATAATGTTATTATGACCAACACTATCGTGTGTTGCCTCTGCATAAATACCAGCACAGTTACATTGTCCTACTTTTTGTTGCTTTTAAAGCAAAAACTAAAAAGTGCTTTAAATTTTGCTTTAAATGCAGCTAATGAGCTATAAGAGCAAATCATTCACAACCATACTTTAATGTTGCACCATTATTACCAATGATGGCGTTAAATGCGTATTATTATGTAATGTAACATACAACCACTTACCAGTTTTTATTCTCCGTTTTTGGTCACCTAACTTCAGTTAAAACTAATATATTATAATACAACCCCCTATAACAAATCCTCACCAATTGGTCCCTAGATCCTGCAAAGTCATGGAGAAAGTGGAGGTGTATGAGGTAATGAAAGTGACTGAGGAGGTGGAGAGCTGCTACAACCAAATGGAAGTGACTCCTCCAAAAAAGAGGAAAAGCAAAGCTCAGGAAGACAATGTGGAGAAGGCTAAGAAGCCCAGGTAAACAGACACAGCTGTCAAATACCACTGCATTAAATACGGCACAAAACAGGGACTGAGCCTACAAAAATCACATCAATTCTCTTTCATTGTCATGTACTGATTGAAGACATGAATCTGTCTGTTTTAGGTCTGCCTACCTGCTATACTACTTTGATGTTCACCAGATAATGCAACAGGAAGTCCCTAATCTGCCACAGTCAGAGATCAACAAGCGAATCAGTGAGAGCTGGAAAAGGCTCAGCGTGTCTGAGAAAAGCTACTACCTGGAGAAGGCCAAGTCGGAAAAAGAGGGCATAGACACAGTAAGATACACCCTCATCTCTTATTTTAGTTTGTTTCTATCTGTATCTGATCTTTCATGGAGACTGTAACTATACACTCAAAATAAAAACCAGAACAACCTGGCCTGTCCTGTCAGAAATTTAAATTTGTTCATATGGACCAAATACAATCTATTCAAAAAGTGAAAATGTGTCATGCTAATGCTCATTGAGATTTGGTATCCATCAAAACATATCTGTATGACACAGCATCATTTGATTTAAGAATTACTGAGTACCTAAAATCAAGAAGTACAGAACAGTGAGTTATGAACGTCTTTCCATTACCGTCTACTAAACTCTCCTGGTTAATACATTTTAAGAAATCACACTATATATTCTGACAAAACTGTTGTTTCAGTAGAAAGTACAGCAGTTAATTAATGATGGCCTTAAGCAGCTGACCCAAGCCGATCTTTTTAAAAGGTTTTCACTTGATGGAGTGCTGGTTTTAGTATGGGCTATTGACTATGTCAGGGCTTTTCTTTGTGATTATGCACTGCAGAGCACTCATGATGTCAGTTTTAATGAATACATTTGGCTCATGTTACAGTCAGTCAGAGTGAAGTGATTCATTAGCCTCAATTATCACAGCAGAAGAGCTTTTGTATCTGCACTAGCCTGATTTACTGGTGTCTAGTATAATTTCAAAATTATTCTACCTTTCATTTCTCTCAGTCCTCACTCAGTCCCTCCAAAGACCTGCCGGGCTTCCGCAAGATCCTCCCCAGAGCCAGCTACTTCCTCTTGGCCAAAGGCTGCTCCTCAAATCACCAGCCAGGATTCTCTCAGCCGGAGGTGAGCGTGGAGTCTCTGGATCCTCCGGTGGAGGGAGGTTTGCCCTCTACCTCTCTCACCCAAGAGCCTCAATTCCAACCTCTTAGTTTGGCCGGTGAGGTAGAACTTTCTGAGCAGCTTATCGTTGTCGACGATATAACAGATGAAATGGCAGCACCGTCTCATTCCACGACCCTTCAAGGAATTCCACCTTCTTCTTCCTTCTCTGTTTCATCCAAAGCCTCTGCTTCCACAGATGCCCAAGTCTCACAAAACTCTGCTGACCTTACAGCAAACAGGGCCACACTGAAAGGAAATGAGACAAGAGTTGCTGGTAGCGGTTATGGAGGTGCAGTGGTGCAGCAAATACAGGGGGAAACTACACAGGTGGTTGCTATCATACCCTCCCAGGTGAGACTTAAATTAAATACCAGTTGCAGTAGCAGAAAGGCACACTATTTTAATCACAAAACAGTGTTTGTACTAATGTACTGACACATTTTCTTACTCATTTGACTTCAGAACCTGCTGGAACCCAAGTCTCTGGCAGGCGTCGGCTCCGTGGGCCCAGTAATGATGGTTTCTGTAGGAGCCAGTGTAGAACGAAGTGCTACTCCTTCATATAAAATGGTAAGCACCTCAAAGGGTGCTACTAAAATCAGCAAGCATAGAATACACAGGAGAAAGATTTGAGTAATCACATGAGTGGATGTGGTAAATGGATTTGAGTGACAGGAATTACATGTTTGTCTCTTTTTTGAAGTCTGTGAAGACATACACCAGGAGAGGTCGAGGGAGGTGTCTTAATCCTGGCTGTTCATTTGTGTATGTCACCCGCCACAAGCCACCAACATGCCCTGAATGTGGGAGCCACCTTGGTGGCAAATGGATACCTGCTGTAAGTGTCAAGTAATATGTCCACAAACAGTTAGGGATGTTGCATCTTTCATGGACATCCAGAGGGATTCATGATTCAGGTTTCTCAGCATCATTAATGACCCGCCATTTAAGTTATGTAACTTTGGCTGTATTTATATATCAGGCAAAGAAAACACAAGAGAAAGAAGCTGCATCAAAGCAATCTGAAACCAAGTCTAAGGAAAGCTGCCAACCTACATCGCCCTGTGCTCGGGAGGGGAACGCTGATGTCAGTAAAACAAACACCACTGGGAGTAAAAAAGAAGGGCAAGTTCAACAGTGCACCAAGAAGCAGCGTGCAGTTCCAGCGGTGAAGCCATCAGAGGGCAGCAGCAAGTCACAGGAACAAACAGAGTGAGTGTCAATGAAATTACTGGTTTGAAGTTGTTTAAGTTTCTACATATCATTTGAGGTAATAATTATGCACAGTGGCCTTCTTAAAGTCATTTTACTAAATGTAATGTAATTTGTAAATCACATTAAATAGATAGAACAGGATGCTACTGACGTGTGTCGTTATTGCGGCTGTTTTTTATTGTAAATGTGACAGTTTGTATCAGATTCAAAGTACTTTCCCTCTTTTATTGAATAGACAACTGAAAGATAGTCTGAAAAGTGTGACTGTCCAAAGTCAAGGCAGAGGCAATGCAACTGTGCAGAAGAGACCTGTAAGACCCATCCTCCCTGCCTATTATAGTACAGGTGAGATAAAAACATACAGCTCACAGGTAATGTTCTGTTGTAGTGTTAAAATAGGCTGTGGTAATATTTTGTTAATATAATATTGCTTGTATTTGTATTTCTAGGTCGTGCATTGTTCCAGATCATAACCGTACCACCTGACAAAGGAAAAGTTCCAACGGTGAACAATAATAAATCCACTTCCGGTACTGATTATTGTTTTTTTTAAATTACACTTTAATAAATGTGTACAGTTTCATTGTATGTTCATTCAGTGCTTACTACTGGCCTGAGTATACTTGAGAGGAAGTGAGAGGCGACTGCATATTCTGAGGTTTCTGCTCTTTGATGAGGTGTTTTGTTTTTTAGTGCCTCGAGAGAGTTTCTCAGGTCTCAAACCCAGCACTTTAAAACAGCTTGGCCAGGCAGTCACAACCACAGCCAAGCAGGTAAACACACACTAACACTTACAAACCCACACGAACAGATAAAAATAAAGATACAGATTTTATCAGGTGTCTTCACTCAGGGTTTGTTTTTTTCCTTTCACAGGATTCTCCGGTCGCAGCAGAAGGAAGTCAGCCTGTTGCTTCACTGACTGATAGGAGAGTGAATATCGTGTCAGTTGTGCCTTTCAAGCAGCACACAGTTTCCAACTTTGTTAGTATATTTCTGTTCTCTGTGCAATTTAGCTTACTTGAGTTTTGCTGCTATATTTTATTTAAATTACTCTCATTGTTTTTCTGCAAAATGATTTTCTCTCTTTCATTTCTTGATAAGTTCTTTCTTCTTTTAGGATTTGGGACTGTCTACAGCGCGAGGCAGGGGTCGGTGTAAGAATCCACTCTGTGACTATATTTATAAAAACAGACACAAGCCTGCGGTGTGCCCTAAATGTAGCTGCGAGCTGACACAGAGGAACGCCAAAGGAACAAAGGTCAAAGCTCGCTTCCTCTAGATTTGAAAGAAGTTTGGATAGCGTGGGATTAGTGTAATCTACAGTTTTGACATCTTGACCTCCTTTATAAACTCAGTGAAATTGATGTGAAATATGATGTTTCAGAATTAAGGCCGTTTTCTTCTCTCTTTGTGTAATTTTGTTTCGTTATATTTTAAGTTATATTAGGGTTTTATTTGTCTAACAACTGCTAGTACCAGTGGCAGCACTGTATGTTTCTAATCTTGACATCAGGATTCTGTATAAAAACCCCTGAACATGCCTATTGTTAGATATTTTGATCCCTGTTCACCTTACTTTTTTGCTGTAGTGATAGATCACTTTCATTGTGTTGATTATTAAAACCCACCTCATCCTTCTTTAACAGCATCATTAAAGTTGTTCTCGTATAATTCTGCTCTTTTTTGCAGTCTGAGACTCTGCTTGATCCGTACCAAGCCCTGAGTGCTGCTCAGAAAGAGCTCCAGCGCCAATCTACCCTGCAGCTACTGCGTCGTTCCCTGCTGATTCCTGAGAGCGAGACTGAGCTCCAGGAGACACTGACCCTCATCCAGGAGCTCAACAGTCTTCAGATCGTCTTGGTTCAACCAGGTGACCAGGAGCAGGAAGACAACATTGAGACGGAGACGCTGGTTGAGTCCAGGTGGCCTCAGTTCTATGAATCAGCAGCTACTCACTGTAGCCTGTGTAACTACCCTCTTTTCAAAGGAGGTCAGAGGTGAGGAGATGGGAACTGGGAGAGATATGTAAGCACACATTTTCTCACAAGCTTCTCCTCACTATTTCTGATTTTTGTATGTCAATACTGTCCTAATGTATGCGTTTCTTGTGTGTATTTGTGTGTACATCGTAGTACTGTTGCAGGACAGGAGGACTGCTGGTTGCTTACAGAGACACTGATCCAGACGGCTTCTCTCCAGCTAAAGGTGTGTCTCAACGTTCAGTGTCTGGCGCTGCATAGCTTCACTGACTTGCATCCAGGTAAACAGCACCACTCACGTCTTTTTACATCGTTGATTTACTTTCATTTCATGAAGATCCCCCAGACTGCCAGATTTGCCTTGCTTTTGGTTCATTGTCCTCCATTATGTAGTCTGGGGACATAGTTATCTGAAACACAACAGATAAGATTATTGATTAACTCCTTGGAATCATGTATGTAACTTTACCTTTTCACTAATATTCAAAAAAAATTGCTCCTGGCCACAGACCATTGATACCCCGTCTCTCCCCTAAATTCAAAAGATCACAAGTTTTATTTATTCTCTTTGACCAGAAGGGGGCAGTAAATACTAATCACACATTTGTTGCTCTTTGCTCCTCTACAACTCTGCCTCTTTCATGGTGAACATGTTTTCAGCGGTTTTTAGGAGAATTTCAACAAATATTTCAACAAACAATATTTTGAATCTTTTGACTCAGTGAAGTGTTTATTGTGATATTCAGTTGCTTAATGTAACAGTACTTAATAGTGTCTCTATTATCATTTATTTTTCACGCTTTGACAGGGTTTTTATCCTTTTTCGCTTCATTTGTAGGCATGAGGCATCAGTTAGTTAGTTGTTTTTTTGTTATTTATTTTTGATGGTGTTCTTTGTCACAGTGTATCACAGGTGTGTAAACAGCTGATGTTTAAGGCAGTATGACCTATACTCAGTTTCCTCTGTGAATTAAAATGTTGATTTGTTTTGTTTGTTGGCAGGTTTGTTTAACATTGGGAACAAACTGCTGGTCAGTATTGACATGTTCCTGAAGATCAGGGCGAACCTCAAACTGGGCCACCCACCTTCTCAGGTTGCTAGGACCCTACTGGACCATGTCCCCAATCACCCTGGTAAGCACTGCGTGGATTATTCTGGAGCCACACTAATGCTGCCACTATCATAGTTTTAATTTAGTCATTTTAAATAGCATTTTAATCACATCTGTCTGTTTTCTACCATCCTGTGTCTTTGTCTTTGCATCAGTCCACGCTCTTAATCCAGAGGAGTCATCTCAAATTCAAGAGCTTCTCCTGAGTGGCTACTGGGCCTTTGAGTGTCTGACGGTGCGAGATTACAACGATATGATCTGCGGCATTTGTGGTGTTGCTCCCAAGATGGAGATTGCACAGCGACACACAAACAACGTGCTGGAGCTTAAGAACGTGGAGGTGACAGATTTAGCCTAAAAGGTTGTAATGAAACCACTCATTGAGCTATTAGCAGTGAAAACATTTTATTCCTTACTGGTGTGACCTCTCTGTAGTTTACATGGCCTGAGTTTTCAATCTCGGATGAGGTGCACGTGGATGACTTCTGGCTGACCATGGAAAGTGAGGCAATCGAGCAGGCAGCTTTCCCCACAAACATCCCCATCACACGGGTGGACGCTTCCATTATTGCTCCCTTCATTCCCCCACTGATGAGGAGCCACACTGTCATCAACACAGAGAAGGACAAGGTCCTGTCACACACTCAGCAACCCTCAGGTACCCGTGTCTAAACTATGACTTCATTTCAGATTTTGTGCATATTTAGGCTGAGTTTCCATGTAGCGTTTTGTTTTTGTTTTTTGTTCTTTTTTCAGTAGTGCTTTTGTTCCCAATGAGGAGAGAGCGTATGCTGCTGCCTAGAGCACTTTGAACTTTTCAGAAAGGTCCTGGTACCATCAGTGTCGCTCTTTTTCAGGCAACCAGTCAGATAGATAGATAGATAGATAGATAGATAGATAGATAGATAGGAAAATGGAGGACAAGCTTGTTCTGGTCGTGTCTGTCCATAACGAGCTGTATGATATGTCAGATACTGACAGGTTTTCCTCATCTGTTTCAGGGGATCCTTCAGTTTTGGTACGTCTCATTCACGATGGTCAGCTGAGACTCGACAAGATTGAAGATCACAGTGAAGACGAGCTGAGAACAATACTGGACCGGTGTGGGGCGAGCATCACCCTAGGCTCCTCCAAGGTGTGAATGTGTGGCGTGTGTGTGTTTCTGTGTGGGAGACGTGTGCTTTTGTTCCTATTATACATGCACATTTTTTTTTCTTGTGTGTTTTAAAAGTAAACATGTTGACTGTAAAATACTATTACAATATGAGTATTACTGTTGGAGCAAACACACTGATCATGTGATAAATTATTGGTTTGCACTACAGGAAATCCCCATCTCCTCCCCCACATCGTGAGGCTGATACAGATTAAATGTTTTGCTGAAGGGCATTTTAGCAAAATGGTTTGCTTGCTGTGGTAGAAGCCTGCATTTGTTTGACAAAATGTTTCCTTAAATAATCATCATTGTTAAGTTTATGTTCATCTTATCTCTGCTTACTATAACAGACTCAAAACTGTGTGGGAGTTTGTTTAAATAAAAGCCTCCTTCCTCTCTCCTTCTGTGTTAGAATGAGCTGCTGGCTTCCGTGATCTCCTTGTACACGGTTGTTCATAGCGGCCTCTCCACGGCCCCTCAGCCCCCTCAACACCTCACTGCTGGCAAGCTGTCCAAAGTCTGCCCTCACAAGGTAACAACAGCAACACTGTCAGCCTAGTTATGAGTAACCTGTCAGTTCAAAACCAAACTGTCCGAACTCTTATACAGAATGCAGCATTTTAAAACTGCAAATGCAAAACCAGTCCGATACGGAAAAACAAAAATGATGCTATGAACTTTTCAAACTAATATTCCCTATATTGTTGCCATTTATTCATCATACTGACCTTTACAGGGTTTTAAGGGTTTTCAGTGTTGTTATCAGTGTTTGCGTCTCTCCCTTGCCTGTGTCCAGGTGGTGTGCGGCTCTAAGTACTTGGTGAGAGGAGAGACTGCTCGAGACCATGTCGACCTGCTAATATCCTCTCGCTACTGGCCCCCAGTCTATGTTAACGACTGCGCTCGTCAGGTGGCGCTGTGTACTGACATGCAGTATCCGGAGGTGGCAACCCAAATGTGGGGCAGGAACCAGGGCTGTTTTTCTGACCCCTTTGAAAAGCCAGAGGTGATTTCAGTAAAATGTAGTGATCTCTCAAGTTAGTTAAAGTGGAAAACATCATGGATTAAATGGCCTAATCAGTATTTTTTTTATTTTTTAGATCAGACAAATTGTAAATATATTCAAATATATGATAGAAAATTAGCTTGAAAAAAGAAATCAATTTTGTGTACGTCTCAGGGGATCATTAATGTTTACACACAGAAAACAGAAAATGGTAAAAATGTAGATTTACAGTATTTCTTGTGTTAGTACATGCACTAAATTTTATACAGAAATCCATGGTACCTTGTGGATGACTAGTATTTTATTTAGATTTTCGTCTAGCATCACTATCAGGTCACCTTATCCTTTTGTTTACAATTCGATTAAGCCTTTAATACCTGTGCTTTCTTTGGTAAACATGTAAAAGTGTGTCACTCTCAGGTAACCTTTCCTCTTTTGTTCTTCAGTTTGTGTCATGCACTGAGCTGGAAGACCAGCCGTACAGCGTCGAACAGTCGTTGGTGGGGGAGAACCAGCAGGTCCACCCCATCACCAAATCCTCTTCTTGCTGGCTGGTGCATCCTCCTGGAGCGGCTCAGGCCAACGAACCCCCAGCTCCAGAGCACCACTCGTTGGCCCTCTGCAAAGACTTGGAGCCCTACATCAGCCTGGTGGCTGAGCTGGAGAAAGAGAAGGAAGAGGATAAGGATGAGGGAGGGGTAGAACAGGAGAAGCAGACAGATGAAACCGAGAAACCAGAGGACTGCTCCTCAGTGAGCCATGCACGGCGGCAACCTGTGGTTTTCACCAACACAGCCTATTACTACATTTATAACCGTCTGGTGGATTTTCTCTCCAGCAGGGATATTGTGAACGAGCAGATCAATCAGGTGTTGAAGGCCTGCCAACCTGGAGAAGTAGTGATCAGGGACGCTCTGTACCGGCTGGGAGTGGCACAGATCAACACCGAGAGAGAGGAAGATGAAGGAAGTAGGATGGAGGGACAGAAACAAGAGGAGGGGGCGGAGACTACATATGAGATGGTATGACATGCAGCCAAACGGGTGAACTGAATGTAAAATAAATTGCTAAATGAAAAGAGAGGTGTGCCTTAAGGAGAGATGGAGGTGCCACTAGAAGGAGAAAGATGTGGTGCTCACCCCAAGAATGACTGAGGAAGCAGAATCATGAGATTTTAGTGCTGGAGAGTATTTAACTGTTAATAAGAACTAGTAGCCCGTGCAACAGCATCAGCTTTACAGAACTGACAAGTTTTATCGATGTGAAGAAATACACTGAATATTATGCAGATGTGGAACTCATTGTCAGGAGAAGAATGCAGTGGTCAGTGTTTACTGTGAAGAAACTAAGGAAGGAATTAAATGTCAGATTGTAGGTTATAAGATCATTTTAATCATGTTTTCCTGTGACTGAAAGAGGAAATAGGATTTTCAATAACTCAGCTACTTCTAATCTAAGTGTAAATGTTGAACCTCGGTGTATTTATTGCTCTTTTTTTGACACTCTTACCTCTCACTTGTTGCCTTTTGGACTGAGGACTGCTTTTGAAATGAGATGATGATGATGATGATGATGTGTATCTGTATATTGTACTGTATCTTAATGTGTTGGTAAATTTTGTGGCCTTTGTTTTATTTAGGCTTGAAATATCTTTTTCAAAGATGCTTTCAATCAGTTGTCTTAACTCCAGTCAGCCAATCAGCAGCCAGCCTGTTATAGCATAAACCTGAATATATTTAGAATATCTGTAGCACAAAGTGCTTTAGAAATAAATCTGGTGATTTTATTTTTGTTTGTTTTTGATGTTAAAACTGGTTACTAATGTTGAGTTTAATGGTGCATTAACAAGGCTTTCTTGGAGCACTGAGGCTATAAATCTGTACATTTACCGAAACCTCAAGTGTTCAATAGGGACATCTGTTGGTCCAAAGAAATTACAGCAGTGATGTATATTGTAAATAAAGACAATATTGCAACGTGTGCAATAGTTGGACCTGTAAATTAAACTGCCGATGCAACAAATAAATAAAAGGAAAAACAAATTGACTTTGCAATAAAGTGACGAAGCTTCTTTTAACCGGACTTTGACAGCAAATACTCTTATATAACTCATCAGAAGTGATGACGAGCGGTGGAGGGACACGCGTGATCTTGTGTAGTCGTCTTCGAAACTATCAAGTCTTTTCTTGCTCATGTCATCATCAAAATTAACCCGCCAGAATTACTAACATTCCCAGTTCCAGTCATGTGGTATGAAAAGAGGCTTCAAATATCCGATGACATGGTTATCGTGAATATATGACAGAACACAAGAGCTCCTGACAGTAAAGAGCTGGAGAAACGGACGTTAGATGAGGCAGAAAGACCTCTGACATAGTAAAGTGAGGCACATGCAGAAGATTCTGTTGTGTCCTTTAAAAAAACCATCACTCATAACCTTTTAAAACCATTTTCATACAGTGTCTCTAATTGTTGGGTTTTCCCTCAAGCAATAACGTTGGGTTTGTGGATTTACAGGAATCGTATGTAAAGTGTTTCAAAAGGAAATATTGAATTTCTTTCAGACTCTTAACATGAGCTTTTAAGTATGACGGTCATTTGTCACAATGACATCTGACTGTTTTCAACTGATATTTCCTAATTGACTCTATTCAGTCCATTAACACAACTATTCAAAACAGACCTTTCAGTTGTTGTTTTTTTTTTTAATTGAGTTCATTATAGATCTGCACATTACTTATCTAACAAAAAGCAATGTTTCAGACTAGAACAAGAAGCTTATTGAGGGCAAACATCAACACAAAGCCCAGTAATGTCTGTGCTGCTGCCAAAGTAGATCCAAGCAGGAAATGACGGGATCTTTCTCAGACAAACATGTTCTCTGAGATGAAGAGAAACAAGAGTTTTACACAAAGCAGCTGAGGGAAAGAGTAGAGTAGGACTTGGGCAACGCAACAAAGGCACTGTCAAGATTGTTATGCTTTACTCAAATCCAATAATATCCCCCATTTCTTGATGGACAATGTGACAAAGCCAGAATTGGGGTTGAGCGAATGAAACAGAAATATTGTTTTAAACCACAAAAGACTTTAGATGTTCTGTGGTCTCAGTGGTGGGATCAATACTTCCCTACAAAGATTTTAGAGTTTCGCAATGTTGACAGATACCGTGGGAAATATACCACAGAGGAAATGCAGATTGGACATTATCTAATAAAAAATAGGAAGTGAGGAGAGAAGAACATAAAATCCACGACAACAAGTTAAGTTCATACAAATGAGCAGTATATATTAATATAAACTTTATAAAGGAATCTGGAGTTTAAATGGTGAAGCTTTATTCAACACTTCTACGGTTTTACAGTTGATTTAATTTGCAGCTTTTGCATTGATTGTCTCTTCTTTTTTTTTTACTACTCTACAACATTTCAGTGAAAATAAAGATAATTCTTGATTTACATCATGAGATATATATATATACATTATTAGACATCTCACTCGCGTTTCATTCAGATGCAAGTACATTTGAAATGCCTGAAGTCTTTATCGCTCACATAGCTTATGTTATACTAAATTCTTCATACAGATGGCAGTGTAGGCTGACTGCTACATATAGACATAGGTGAAGCTTACATCTTAACACTCATCTAACGCTACAGAAATTTAAAAGATTAAAATTGTGCCACACAAAAAACAAACAAATAAACAAAAAAAACCAAAAAGTTCACATTGTCAACATGAAACATTGTTCTGGTCCATAATGGATCCACAGATTTCCCTGCTCAGTTCAGTTGTATTTCCTTCTACTCAATCACACTGAACACCGGATAATTAATTAGGCTGAAGTGGAACAATCACATGTTGCCGCCGACTGACAGATACTGTAAGTATGTCACAAGAAATACAGCTATGACCAAAGAGAGAGAGAGAGAAAAACAACATGATCATTCTTTGCCTTCTCCACGGTCAATTTAACATGTTTAAACCAGAAACACAATCCAGTGTTTGGATGTTAAATTCAGGTGATAAAAGAATAAAACCTTCTTAAAATCTCGTCTATGAGTCGCTCACTCGGTTTCGCTTCCAGGCATTTGAGACTGCTGGGTGTCAAGTGAGAAACCTTACATGCGGTAAGACGATGAAAAGGAAGTGAACCTGCTGACATGAGTGACTCTAGACAAAAATGACATTCACTCTCAATAAACATAGTGTACAATATATAATTAAAGACAAACAAACTCCTTTTGGATATACTGTAACAGATGTTTTACTTTTTTTTTTTTTTTTTCTGGCAAACTATACACAGAGGAATGATGTACGAGTCCACGAGGGGAGTAAGTACCTTAGGATAACGTACAGCTTTGGACGCTGTGTGTGTGTGTGTGTGTGTCAATTGTTGACATGTTTCCTCCTTTCATGTCTGCAGTCAGTGTTAGACGTGGCAATTTCTAGTCATGGTCTGCAAAGACGCAGGTCACATGCCCACTGCAGCTGCTTGGCTGTCTGGCGAGCGGGCACGCAGACACACACACAAAAAAAACAAAAACAAAAAAATAGCAGTGAAAGTGACTCTCTGTGGTGCCTTGGCCATGAACTACAGCTGATCCCAGTTTCCCGATGTTTGTTAATGACTGATTGCTTTATCGATTGATTGAGAGCTACAGCTTTCAACAAAACTGGTAGTTGTTGGTCTTCATCAGAGGTTGCTCCTCTTCCTCGTGGTCACAAGACTGGTCACAGGGGCCGTCGCAGTGCTTGGACTTGTCACACACTTCACCCTCCGTGACCTGCTGCTCCACATTCTGGTAAATTAGCTGTGGAGAAGCATAATTAGGATGGTGAAACTTGATCCATGAAGGCCAAAAATCTCTATCTGTTCCATCTTAATACAATAGTGTGATGAGTGAAATAACCCTTTCATTCAAACAGTATACTGTTATCAACAACAACGTCGATCGCTGTTCCTCATGTAATATGTGGCAGATGGTTTTTCTGTTTTTTTTAAAAAACGCTTAAAGCCTGCTGCATACTGTGCAGTACAACTCACTGGTTCCTGCTCAGGTTGGTCCCCAAGTAGTCTTTCTATCATCTGACTGATCTTGCTGAACGTCGGACGCTCTGTAGGCTCCAGATTCCAGCACATCTTCATGATCATGTAGCTGAAACAGACGTGACACATTTACTTGAGTAAAGATAATAGTAAACACATTTGTTTCAGAAAAGTTGCCTTTATTTGTTTATACTGCTTAATAAACCTGTGTTAGACTGGGAGTAGAAACTATATAAAGTCAAATTAGACAAAATAAGCAGGAGGTGGTGACGCAGGTTGATAAGAGAGACTTGTTCATAAGAACCCCTGCCCCTCCAGTCTCATTCTGCTGCCGTGAAATAGCAGTTACATGGGTTTGAGCTTTGAGATCATGTGGCTAACAGGCAGAACTGAAGCCTGACTCACAGCAAAACAACAGATGATTGGGCCCTGACTCACATTTAGTCCCTCTCCGTCTCCACAGCACAGTTATTCCTGGTGGTGTGACAGCCACGCCAAATCAGCACACACAGATGTTAGGGCCCTCCGAGATACTAAGAAAAAACACCCTCTTTCTTTTCTAATTTTGGTGGTCTGTTAAGTTTTGAGTTTTGAGTTTGGGGTTAGGAGATAACCCAAAGCAAGAAAATTAAAAAAGGAGGAATAATGGAAGTGCTTCATGAGGTTACCTCATGTGTCAGTTATTTTAGATGTTAGGGCAGAAGACTTGCAAAGGAAAAAAGGGGTCTTTGTTCAGTCATGGTGAACATTTTAACTGTCTTAAAGTCAACTTAGGATCCAATATATTTATAAACCAGCCATTGTTAATAATTATATCTTAAATACTACTAGATAATACTTACTGCATGTTAGCAGCTGCTAGCACAACCACGGCATTAATCCCAGTACTCTGATAAACTGATTGCTACCAGCTGACAATAAGGCACCTATTCCTATTCACTCAATGGTAAAAACCCAGCTGATAGTCACCTGATCTCCAGTAAAACCCAACTGACAATCAGGTGACACTAAGTTGAGTATTAACATTGATTGGAAGACAAAGAGGGATGTAGGCAGAAAGTAGCAGCGACCCATCGTTTGTATGAGCCACGTTTTAAGTTGTTGACGTATGAAGCTTACATCTCAGGTGGGGCAAAGTCCGGTTGAGACATCTGGTAGCCGCGTTTCATCATCTTGTAGAACCTTGAGTCCACAGCCATGCTGGGGTAAGGGCTCTTACCTTATAGAGAAGAACGTTAGAGCAAATCAATGGCATAAATATGAGTAAATGTAGGAGATATCGGGTTTATCTTCTCACCTAGAGAGAAGATCTCCCACAGGAGGATGCCATAGGACCAGACGTCACTCTGCACGGTGTATACACATTCAAAAATACTCTCCGGAGCCATCCACTTCACTGGCAGACGTGCCTTCAAACACCAGGTGAAAAGAACAAAAACAAAAAAGTGTTCATTTTTTATCTAGTTTTTAATGTAGCTAATGTGGGGTAACAGTAGAGTTTATCTTTGACATGTTACTTACATTACCCTTAACCACGTAATTGGAGTCATTCATGATGTCACGTGCCAGGCCAAAGTCACAAATCTTGGCAACTCGGTGGTCCGTCAAGAGGACGTTTCTCGCAGCCACGTCTCTGTGAATACACTGCACGCAGGCACAATTAAAGACAATAGCGTTTGTGGATGGAGTGCGTCTTGATGCGGCATCAAGAATTACAATCAATGCAATGTCAAACTATGACGAAAGAATGTAATGGGAAATTCCCCTCATCAACCCCCTCATGAGGAGATTTCATGCTTTCATAATTTCAGATGCTTTTTCATGCATATCTGGTTGCGTTTTGCTTTTTTCCTCTTTACGGACAAAAGAGTAGCTGCTCTACTGATTCACATCTTAGATCTTTATAGCGGTGATACCACTCACATTTTTCGCAGCCAGGAAGTCAAGTCCTTGAGCCACTTGAAAAGAAAACCTCAACAAATCATCAATGTCCAGCGGCCAGTCGCCAGTCTCCTCACACACAGAGTCTAGACATGAATCAGACAGACGGATAAATGTTTTTCATTAGCACACTCCTGAATACTGAATGCATTTGTGTAAATTAAACCGAAGCAGTTTTACCTCGAGATGATTCCACATGTGGCAGCTGGCTGGGTCTCATCTCTAAGTAGCTGCTGGAGGATTCACTAGAGATCCCGCTGTCACTGTATGAAGAGAGCAAAGAGAAAATGTCGCAAGATGCCAGATGACAGTAAGTGGATGATTTAGACTTGACATGTTTGGTACCTTCTAATGAACTGTTTCTGATTGCAGATGTTCTTGTAGTCACTCGAGTTCTCCATGATATCAGGCATGTTCATAACAAAGTTCACAAACGTCTCTGCCTTGTGGCGAAGGAAGTTAAGGAGGTCACCGAGGCTGCAGTACTCTGTGATCACAAGCACTGGCCCTGATGCGGAAACACACCATATTATGACCCTTTAAACATAGAAAAACGTGTTCCCATGCACATGTCTTCTTATACTACCTCCATAGGTGCAGGCTCCCAGTAGATTGACGATGTTCTTGTGGTGTCCCAGGTGGCTCAGGATTTTCAGTTCTGACATCAGAGCTTCCCTTTCATCTGAATGGGCACTGGCTGCAGAGATACACAACACAGATGGTCATCAAACAAATGCAGCAGGACATTAAAGTGAGTGACGCCTGAATCGGACATGCTTTTCAAGTCACTCTGACTTGCTCATGTATACAATGTTCTCTGTGTTAACATCATCTCACCTTTCAACATTTTCACAGCCACACGTTTCACATTGTCGTCCTTTCCTAGACCGTAGGCTGTGGCTTCAACAACCTTCCCAAAAGCTCCAGCACCCAGGATCTTCCCTGGACAGACAGGACATTTGAGAAGGCATTTTACATCTTCTAGTTGATTTTGTATTACTTATATTTAGTTAATATCTAATATTCTATTCATATCATATTAACTTATTATCTACCGCATTTCTAATGTACTAAAAATGACAAGTGATCCAGCGCATTTGAGTCAGTTTTGGAAAACATACCGAGCCTGAGCTTGTCCCGTGGGAACTCCCACTTCTCATTGTAAGGCAGCTGAGTGGGGTCAATGAAAGTGTAGTTGTTTCCATCTCTCACCTCAATGATCTTCCAACGAATCTCATACCTTGGTTTCTGGGGATGAACATAAGAGAATATGTATTATCATAACAAATAAGGATATATTGGGATGTCTTAAAAATACTGCTACTTTCATAATTAAAGCATGTCTTACCTGCTTATATTTGTAAAACAGAAAAACCAAAAGCAGAAGGAGGATGGCCAAAACGCCTGCTGCTCCAGTCAAGGTGGAAGTGAAGAGTTTGTCTACGTAATCAGAGACAGATTATTATGTATACATCATTTAACTCACATAGACTGACTGTGCACTATGCAAGATGATTTCCCCCTTTTACAAATGCATGTTGAGACACAATGTGTTAAAGTGAGTAATTATCCAACACTGACCAGAAACCTCCATGGCAAATGTATCGCTGCTGATGCCGACAAGGTTGAAGGCCACACACTCGACAGTCATCCTCTGGCTGGACGGCCCCACGGTGAGGACGCTCTCCACCTCCACGGCCCCGTACTCCTCCCTCTGGACCTCCACCGTCGGTGCCTGGAGAGTAATCGGCATCTGCATCCCTGTGGTGTTTTCGTTGCACCTGCCTCATTGCAACACATATATTCGGTTAGACTAAGGCACACACGCTTACATGAACACTTGTGCTGCACCTTTACACCCTTGCTGAATGTAAAATGGTGTGTGTTGCAGTGATACTTACGTTGGTCGTATTCCAAAACACTGGTACCAGATGATTCTGGGGGCAGGATAGCCAAATGAGGTGCAAGTCAGAGTGGTTATGTTTTCCCATCTCACTACAGCAACAGGCCTCTCTGCCCGTGAGGAGAAATATGAGGGAAAAGAAAGACCAGCATCAATCATCAAGTTAGACAGAACAAATGTTCCTTTTACCCAAGAAAACCTAATTATACCGCACCACTGTGAATGTGCTTACTGCTTTGATTTGTGTTTGAATACGCCACTTACGATACATTTGGACTTGGAATGTGATGGATGCATTTGCCAAGTCACTCCTGGCGTGAAAGGTGTATTGGCCCTGCTCCTGGGCATTCATTCTCTTCAGCTCCAGAGTAGCATAGTATCTAAAAAAAAAAAAACAGAACAAAGTGATCTCTGAACAAATAAAAAGAGGAAAGTCTGCAGATCCCAAAGTAACTAATTCTGCGGTTTGAATGCAGACGGAGCCTATGTACTGTCGCCAAAACAAAAACAGAACAATGCTCTTCCCTTTAGCTGCAGTTTCATGACCTGAGGAAATATAATGACCCTTGAGTTTCCGGTCAGATTAACCCAAAATGCATTGACAGCATATTTCAAATCCAAAGTAGCTTCTTATTCCTGTAGTACACTTGATTGTTTTGTTTTTGTTTTTTCGTTTTTGGATGTCATATGATACTGATTTGTACCTGTTGTTGTATCGGATGAACTTGTGCTCCTGTGTGGACGTGTTGGGAGATGTTGGAGTGTGCCACCTGTGCTCTATAATGTGAGGGTACGCCTCTATGAGCACACTGAGCTCCAGATCTTCTCCCTCATTCACTTCAATTGATAGACCCTTTTGTGCCAGCTTGGGAGACAGCTGTGGCAGCAGTCGGATGTAGGGTTTGTCTATGCACAGGAATCAAGTTAGTTATCATTTATCAGTTCCTCATAATGTTGAAGTATCAATCACAACAGGCTGGGTGTGACTGTGTCTGTGTCTCTCACCTACAACCAGCAGGTACGTGGTTGAACTGTTCACCCCTGCTTCATTGGTGCCGATGCAGGAAATGTTCCCCGTGTCTGCGAGGTCCACAGCAGAGATGGTCAGTATGCTCTGAATGTCCAGCCGGTTTTCTCCACTGGAGCGAACCTTCTCCTCTATAGTTGGTTTCTGAAAACGAAGGGAGGAAAAACAACAGTTATAAAATGAAGATTATTGTCATGGTCAAGAGAGGACTCCATGAATTTCTCATACTGACCGATTTGGTGGTGTATTTCCAGGTGACATTGTAGTTGAAGTTGGGATTGTGTGTGGTGCAGCGAATCTTGAGTTCTTCCCCAACAATGCGCACATACTCATCTGTGTCCAAGAAGACATATGGAGGGAAACGAAGCTCTAGAGAAAGAGGAAATCGTATATGAGAGCGTCAAGCTGGATGCACGTATCGCTTAACTTGATGATGATGACTGCGGTCAATTTCTTCAAACAAGTTGTCTCACTCTGAATGACATTGATGGAAAAGGCCTTGGACGTCCTTTCTACTCCGTTGACCTTTGCTGTGCAGACATAATCAGCGTTGAAACTGGGGTGGAGGCTGTGGATGAGAATACCGCGGTACCGGTCGACGGTGAAGTTCATTCCCGGTGGCACGGTGGTGCCGTTGTCCATGCGGAGGCCCAGGTCTGTGGCTGTCGGGTCGGTCAGAAGGCAGGGCAGCAGGTAGACCTCACCCTCCTTTTTCACCACCCGCAGGGACGTGCTGCTGGTCCAGAACACACGGTTTGGATCTGGTGGAGAAGTGATTATTGTTTATTAGATCACTGGAAAAAAGTTGAAATTTGTGGACAATGATCAGTACAAGCACTTACGACAACATTAAACATTAAAACAACATTAGGAAGGTTGTCCACAAAACAGTGGGACTGTCTTTTTTCTGAGCTCACCTTTTACATACACATGCACTGAGGAGGTCAGTTCATCACGTGACCTCCCAGTGTAAAAACACTTGTAGGTTCCAGTGAATTCTGCAGAGGGACGCTCCACCTTAAACGTGCGGACCTTCCCGTTGCCCTTGGACACGTAGCGTCTGTGTTTGGCTAGCCTTGTGTGCCAGTTAACAGGCCCGTCACCCTCACACCTCAGATCCAGAGGTGTACCAGGATTGACCACCACCTCAGGACTCACCACCACATTCGAGTTGAACTTGATCACTGGACGCCTCCATTCCACTGACAGGGAATGAAAACATGAATGAATGAATACATTTATTAACGGAAACACATGAAAAGAAAAAAAGTGTGAGAGCAAATTAGCCAACATAGAGAGAGCTGTCTCGTCTGATTCAGATTTATTTTGGAAGTATTTTAAGTAAATTCAGGAACCAGATTTGGGCCTACATAAATAACATCCCTCGATCCTTCTCACTTCTGCTTTTTACAGTCCTGCTACGTCAACACTGAGGATGGAAGATGGAAAAACTGTAAATGTGCAAAGATCCAAAAATGTTATTGTTGTATTTGTACTTAGACATTACTGTTCAATGCTATAAATGAGAGAACATACACATTTACGAACTACAAATATGAAATGGGAGTAATATTTATCTGTACCGAAAAAACTGGCATGTTTGAGGTAAAAACTGCAGTAACCCCAAAGGGAAAATATGTTAGTGATGAAGAACAGTGCTCTCTTTGATGACTTTGTTGAAAATCTGGAGGCTTGTGGATGCTGGTTGGACACATCATTACATCTAAACTTTGGGGTTTGGACAGCTTTTGTTTTTTTTTAATTATTAACACTGGAGAGATTGAGAAGAGCTTTGCCCTCAACCTGCTAGTTTATCTCATTTAATGTAACAGTTGCAGTTCTAATAGTTTCTTGGGTTTTCGGACAGTTTGTTTTAAAGATTGAAGCAGAACTGAGACTCCATGTTCAGCATTTTTCTGCTCGCCACAGAACAAATAAAGCAGAGCAATGTAGTTTCAAGCCAATCAGCATTTTAAATGTAAAATTCAGTCACCCTCAAAATGACCCCAAATTCACCTTATATGGTGTATACACCAGAAGGCAAAGCTAATTCATTCCACCATAATTAAACCCAACAACAGATGCTTTGATATACTCAAATGCAAATGCGTGAAATTGCAATTTGATATCCTGCGGGTGATCCATATATGTGGTATTCAGAATCAAAATGGAGAGAAAAAAAAGAAAGAAAGAAAGGAAAACATCATAAGAATGACCCCAAAAACAACTCATGATGCTGCAGAGAATTGTCCTGCTCAGTACATCATGTTTGAGGAAATCGTTTGTGTTATATAAATAATAATAAATCTTTTGTGTTATATAAATAATAATAAATCTTTTGTGTTATATAAATGGTAATAAATATTTTGTGTTATATAAATAACTGGTTAGATGTGGTGCAAATAAAAAAGTTTTATTGCAGTTTGTATTAATTTTAAATTGAGATTTAATCCAAAATCAGACAAACTCAGAAATTTAATTTCTTTAGATTTTAGATTTAAAACCACATATTGGTTATCCGTTCTTTCAAATCAATGTAAAAATGTGAATGTGAAGAATAATTTACTCATACATGTTTTAGCTTTTCTTATCTTTCACTTACAGTGTTTGTACATTTCAGATTATATATTACAATTTCAGATCTGATTCTTCTTTAGATACTAGTATGTGTGAGAAGAAAACAACGCTGCGGCTGCATTTTTAACAGACGGTGTTTGACAGTGCCTTACCTGAGGCAGCAGAGGCCACAATCCCCAGCAGCAGTGTGAGGCAGGACTGCATCCTGGATCAACTCCAAACCTGCAGCTTTGAGTGTTTGATGAGTGTGAGTGTCACTAAACACTCTTCTCTCTGTCTTGTAGGGGTGAGAATTGAGAAAAAACACCCCAGTACAGTCATCAGTCATGTCCTATATTAACTTCTCTTTTCTGACTGGTCAGAGCAGTTTTACCCATAAATATGAATCTATTCATTTTGTAATTCTGTTCCGTTAAATTCAGGAAGCAAATTAACATATGAATCACTTTAAAGTCTTTCTTTAATACATTTAGGGAATTAATACAACAAATAAATTAACTCACTGTAACTCCAAATGCAGTTGAATTATCACGCAATGTGGAAGCATAATTCATTTATTTTAAATATACTCACCTGCAGATGTATTCAGCCAAACAGAGGAGTATAATAACTTCCCTGAGTTTGATGTTTCCACCATCCAGACCTGACACAAGAGTCCCCTCCTTTCTGCTTGTTTACAGGCTCCTCGCTACAGAAGTCACACAGCAAACATGAAATCTTCCAGAAAGCAAGTGAAGGGTGGGGAGGGGGGGGGGGGGCTGAGCGTGTGGGGAGGCGGATCAGCATATCACGCTTAACAAATTAATGAGCCAGTGCCAGTTGGTCACAGAAAGTCACAATTCTCCTGAGACATCCGTGGAGGTGAGACTAATCACCGTCATCACTGCTGAACCATGGTTGGGAAAGCGTGGACTCATGGGAGAGAGAAGGAAAATCAAAGGGCTCTTAGAAATCTTACCTAGGAATCAGAGGAAGGTAATGTGAGAGAAAGATCATTATGGATATGGTGGATAGGATTTGACATCACTATTATTAGTGGGACCTCAGGAACTATTCTCCACCAGGATTAGTATTTTTAGTTGGTTGGTTTTAGTATTTTTGAGTTGTGAAAACAGTGAAGAAAATAGAAGTGGATGGAGATCCATGAAAGATTCATGATTCCAATAATAATATTACAATAATACACATTTATTGTCACATTTACAATATACAAAATGACACATATAAAAATACATTTGCCAACGTGAAGTTGAACTTTGGTACCATAGCTTGTCATACAGTGATCATGTGCGGTTAAAATTGCAATAGGAATGGTGAACTAAGTGTGAACTTGCGTAAGTAAATTCGACAGAAGACAAAAAGCATATGTTTTAAGTACATTTACACATATGGTATCTAGGTTGAGGACAGTAGCCTTTATACAGTAGTCCGAGCTGCAAGACATCTGTCCTATCCAATCTATACAAAGGCACTCCTTTGTGCCATCTTGTGCTAAGGCAGTGATACGCTGTATTTACTATCTTCGTTAAAGAGTCATCACAGAAATTGGGAGTCATGTTCACTGTAACATACACATTTAAATCAAAAACTTCTCAATGACTAAAATTTGTATTTTATCTGTATCATGAATATCCACATTTTTTCTATATAAAGTGCAAATCTGGCACAGAACTATGAATTAAGCATACACAAATACAAAATGAAAATTACAATGTAGTGTTCAAAATTCACAAATGAATAAAAGATTGTTGCAGAAGAAAATTTCTGCAACTTTGATTAGCAGGCGGCATTAGCTCAGTCCATAAGGACTTGGCTTGGAGACCAGAGGGTGGCAGTTCAAGTCCCACATAGACCAAAAATATGGAAGGTGGGCTGGTAGCTGGAGAGGTGCCCTTGAGCAAGTCACCAACCCCTCCCCCCCCAACTGCTCATTGGGCGCTGGTCAGGCAGGCTGCCCATCACTCCACCATCTCTCTCCTCATTTGCATGTCTATGCTGTTGTACTGTGTGTGTCTGGGTTAAATGCATGTAAAATAAAAAA
Source organism: Pampus argenteus (assembly GCA_036937835.1). Classification (NCBI taxonomy): domain Eukaryota; kingdom Metazoa; phylum Chordata; class Actinopteri; order Scombriformes; family Stromateidae; genus Pampus; species Pampus argenteus. Next base: position 17,998,206 of record CM072861.1, on the reverse strand, counting down.
GTAGACTGAAAAAACAATTTCCCCTTGAGGGATGAATAAAGTTAATCTTAATCTTTAACATGAAGATATATCTCCTATCAAAACAGTGCACGTAGAATCCGTCTGTGTTTCATGTTCTTGGAATAACAGATCATAAAGCTGCATATGTAGCAGGGCTGTGGACATTTCCTTCTTGTCTGGATGTGTGAAATAAGTATATTTCTTTATGGTTTGTTTTTATCATTTTGTTATGTCAAAACTCATATTTTTTAAACTCAAACTCATATGTCATATCAACTCTATTTTACAAAAAAAGAAAAAAAAGAAAAAGAAAAAGCACTCGCTCCTCACTGTAACATTGCTTGTGAAGATTGATTTTCATTATTTAACAAAAAAGATATCTAAATCTAAAAATACCATATCAGACATCTGTGCTTACAATAAACTGATTTTATATGAGTACCGTTTTTTTATATCCTGGTAAGCTTTCAATACTGATTGGATGATAACATCATGCTCGTTATTATTAACTGTTCTGTATCAGAGGTACTAAGTGTGATTTAAAAAAAAAAGAAGAAGAAGAAGAGCAAAACCTTTAGAGTGCTTAGTGGAAATACGAAGATTGTCTTCTCAGTCTCATTTCTGCTACATTCTAATTTAGTCTTGTTCCCTTTTTTCAGGCGTGTTTAAGAAAAACCCCAGAAAAGGCTTCTGTTTTCTCAGGGATCCTACATGTGGCTACAGGAAGCTGTCTTCTACCTCGGGCGTGCCGGAGGAGCTCAGCAGAGCGTCTCTCTCACTGGTCTCCTCCACCCTGTCCTCCTCTGGAAGGGTGTCAGCCGTGTCCTGCGACGTGGAGTCGGTCTCCTCCTCCAGAGCCGGAGAGCTGAGGTCAGGAAAAGAAAACAACTTTAGCGCACTGTGCACTTAGTCACATATGATTCGCAGAAGACACAACATGTTTCAGTAGTTATTAATGTCTATTACTGGTGCTGCTCTTGTCAACCCTTCCGTTTAGCAACCACAAAAAATAAAAGCCCATTTTGATTACATTTAAAGAAATTATGCATCTTTCTTTTTCATTTTCTAGACTTTAGGAAACATTTCCAGTGCAGATTATACTATGACAAGCTCTCATGTAGGAGGTTCCAAGTATTGGTGTGTGCATTAAAATGCCATCAGTGAATTTGCATGCAATCAAACCCTTGGCTGCTCCCTGGATAATATGCAGCCAACACAGTACACAGTAGATTATACACATACATAAAGGACCAGTGTATAGGATTTAGTGGCATCTAGAGGCAACCAACTGAATGAATAATAATAAATTCTACACACTGCACCTTTAAGTCTGGAGTAGATGTTCAGTTGAAGTCTGTCAGTGCAACTTAGATGTCCAGTATCTTCTGTGTATCGCTTACACGCAATTAATCAATTACCACTACTCAATTATTTAGTCATACACTATAAAAATTCTTAAAGATAATTAAAAAGTTCATATCAAATGTGGATTATGAAAAACAACAACAACTATTTGATTAAACATTGTATGTGAATATACGTGAAATTTAGTATACAAGGTCAAAAGTGGAGTCAGGATTTGGGCCTGTGTTGCATCTTTCTTTCATTTCCTGTCATCTCTTTACTGAGGCTATCTAATAAAGTCATTAAATGCCCCCTCAAAAAGGAAAGGAAAAAAAGATGGTTTGGCCTTCAAAGACAATTTTTCTTTGCTGTGTGTTTATATATGCTATAAAAACATGTCTCCATGTCTCCCTTCATAATACAGCTATTGTATCAGCTCAACATCTGGATGTGTGGGTGTGTGGTAGAAAAAAATATCTGGTCTTGTTGAGCAAATATATCCTCATATTTCTTGCAAGCCCAGCATTTGGCAGGCGTCTTTTCAGCAGCTCTGTACCTTGCAGGGCTTTCCTCAGTAAAAGCTTCCTCTGGCTTGGGGTCTGGGATGGGAATGATGTAGTCATTGTAAGAAGTTATGACTTCCTGTGTGTCTGCCTCTTCGCTGAAGTCTCCTGGGCTGGAGTTCTGATCATAAGGGTCCGCAGGGAAGGAGAGGGCGACGGGGGAGGGGGAGCCAAAAGCTGGGTTGACAATTGGAAAGGGTGAGGAGAGTCGGGGTTTGGTGCGGGCGACTGCTGGGTGGCTACTCTTCAGAAAGTTGTCGTTGACTTGAGTGTATCTCTGTTGTGAGGAGACAATGATTTGATTATCGGAGCAATATGGAATCAATTGTTGAGTTTTGTGGCGTTGCGGTTGCAGAGTGAAGTACTTCTATCTATTTTAGTATTCAGTATATTTCCTGATTATATATTACTAGCTTATGTCTTAATTTCAAAAGAGAACTTTTTGTATATTTATATGTCTGTGTTGTACACAACTATATAACTTACTTGCATATTGTGTAAGTAAAAATTTGCTAATACTTCTGTATTATAAATATACATAAGTATCATCAAAAAAAGCACTCATTCACTGAGTGGCTACTACTCTACTTACTAATACATTAATACGTAATATGCATATTAATATTGTAGTTTATTATACATCAAATCTATGCATCATTTATTCATTGATCATGCGTTTAGTATGAAAAATCTGAACTTGTATAGTAACTACAACTGTTAAATAAAGTCAGTGGTATCTAAAGTAGAATATGTCTGTAAGGAATGTAGTTAAGTGGAAGTATGAAGTAGCATAAAATGGAAATACCTGACAATTATACTTAAATGTAGTACTTGAGTAAATATACTGTCTCTGTGATTGCATGCCTCTAATCGGCCACTAGGGGACAGATAAACTGACTGTGAGAGACTGAATGAATTACTGAATGAATGGGATCAAACATGAAAGATCAGAAATGTGCAGTATAGATGTGTGATAGTTTAAATGAGAGAGCACCTTTTTATAGCTTTCTGTGAGCATATTCCCCATACTGTGCACAAGGAAGGAGAACTCAGGCCTCTTCTCAAACTTCTCATCCCAGCATTTCTTCATGATTTCATAACTGTAATTAAAAAAACAAACATAAATTAAGTGTGTTTCTTATTCTTCATTTTACATGCCAGAAAGAGACTGGAGAGGTAACATTAACTGAGATCACAGTGACGCTCACACTTCATCGGAGGCGTGGGCGGGTTTTGTCATCCGGTAGCCTCTCTTCAAAGCGCTGTAGAACAACTCATTCATGGGCAGATCAGGGTAGGGGGTTCCACCTGCAGAACCAGCATTTCAAATCATTTAGAAACTAACGTAGAAATCTAAACGCATGCACAGACTGGGAACTTGATTTACATCTGAAGTAACTGAACAAGACATCTGAGGTCACGCACAATAAAAACTATTCCCTAATAGAAATAATAAAACATTTAACATATTAAATGGATTTCATTTATTCCCCTAAAAGAACAGCATAGATTGATTATTTGAATCACATTTGTTGTGCAATGAAATTATTAGGCTGACCTAGATCTGAAAGCAAGATGAAAAGTCCAATGAATGTCAGATCGAGGCAGAGAAGCATAGAGGATCTTTGGTTATCACTTACAGAGGCTGGATTGTGAGTTTGTTTGCCACTGATCAGGCTAATGGCACATATGCTATAAATTGTCTTCTTTGTTTTCATGATAGTTTCAAAAAATCGTGGGAAGAGGGCTTTTAAAAAAAATTAAAAAATAAAAAAAAAACGAAGAAGCTCGCAATACCCTCTGCAAGGAAATGCTGATTTCAAAGCTTGACTGTGCCTAATAAAGTTTAGACTTCATATAAGTCTTCAAACAAACTGGTGTGCGCTTGCAATCAGACAAGGAATTAGAAATTTGATATAGTCTTGTCTCATACTTCCATTTGTTAATATTGTAGGCACCTGTCAACATAATTTTTTATAACTTACAGTCATAAAAAACAGAGGAGTTAAGGAGGTGACGCTTCTTAAATTCAGTGTGACCAACATGAGACAGTCCTCTTTTGACTTCTGGCTTCTTTATGCGTGTGTGTGTGTGTGTGTGTGTGTGTGTGTGTGTGTTTGGACTTACCCAGTGTGAAAATCTCCCAAAGAAGGATGCCATATGACCACACATCACTCAAGGTTGTGTACAAATTATGGAAAATACTTTCTGGTGCCATCCACTTCAGGGGCAGGAAGGTCTGAATAAAGAGAAAACACACGCCATGTAAGAAAACAGTGTAAACAGTTTCTTGCGACCACTGCAGACCCACTTGAGGATCCTTTTTGCTGTATGTTATTTAGCTACAATTTATTTTAAACAATCATCTATGCAATTCAAAAGAAGCACCTTTCTATATCTATACAAGCAAATTGTTAAAAGGCTGCTTCCCTCCCTATTCACCAACATTATTATTGTTTAGTATGTTGAATCATAATTATTCTGCCCTCATTTTTCTTCTTTAGTGCAGCTTCTAGATAAAACCTTTATGCATTTTATTATATACATGACCTTATATTTATTCACCATTCAAACTGAACAAAAACATGAGCTAGATCAAATCAAAAACAAACAAACAAATTAAAAGTGAGGTCAAAGAGCTGCTATACAGTTTCTTATTGTTGTTTTTTTTTAATCCTTGATCTGTACATGGCTGCTACTCACGCTGCCTTTAGAGATGTAGTTGGAATCGTGCATGATGTCTCTGGCCAGGCCGAAGTCGCAGATCTTCACCAGTTTGCCCTCGCAGATCAACACGTTCCTGGCAGCGAGGTCACGATGGACACACTGTGGTGGAATAAAGTTAAACAAAATTAAATCATTCCTGTTATTCATTTCTATATTCATATAGAAATGGTATGCCCTGTGTATATATATATATTTATTGGCTTTGTCTTTGTGTTAATTAGTGAGCTTTTAGAGGTGCTGTTAGGCGGATTGTTTTTACCTTTGGACAGTGCTGTTTTCTAACTGTATGTTATGCTAAGCTAACTGTCTCCTGTTGAGTGAGACATAGTATCTTCTCATCTAACTCTCAGTAAGACAGCAAATAAGTGCATTTCTCAAATTTAATGTAAACAAATTTGCTGAATCTACAGTGAATCTGAGTGACCAGCTAAACAGTTTATTTTCAATATCCTACATTCTTGGAGGCGAGGAACTCCATCCCCTTCGCCACTTGGTAGCTGAAGCCCAGCAGATCATCGTAGGTGAGCGTGGAAGAGTCGCTGATGACCAGGTCCAACCTGCCACCAACTAAACACAATGACAACAACAAAAAGGAAGCGAGGAAAGATGAGGAGCAACTCATAAATGAAGATATTGTGCTGTTGGGGGAACTCTAGCTGTTCTGTGACTGCGTGGGTTGAAATGAAGCTTATTTCCTTCTTAGGCTCTACATTTGTCTGTGCATTCTCTTCACACAAAAAAGCAAACTGTTTTCATTGATTTATAAAGCTAAAACAATTGGCTTCACATCATACTGTGCTTATTTTCATTTACACCACCGGAAAATTAATTATTGTCAATAATCGAGAGACTCAACAGACTAATACCAACATAGACATGTGTGGCTCAAACCAAACCTTGTTCCTGATAGAGATCCTGCTGGTAGGGAGACTCATAAGGAGAAGGCTGGATGTCTGCATACTTGATAGTGTCTATCTGCTCCTGCATGGGCACGTAGATGGAGGGCTCGTCTTTACTCATGTCCATGTATCCTCCATCACTCTCACTTCCGAAAGACACATAGCTGCGTGGATACGCATAATGTGAAAACAGGGAATGTACTGACATAAATCCATATTTATTCATGGTCCCTTGTCATTTAAAAATTTATATCCAAAAGAAATCTGTTGGTATGTAACAGAAGAGAGACCCCACCACACACACACACACACACACGCACACACACACTATACAATGTTCCTTTGTGAAGCTCTGAACAGAGATTATATACAGTTTTGTTCTTCTCACCCTTTCCTCTGGCTGAGCGGAGTGCTTCCTCCCGAGATGAGGCATCCATTGTCTTGGTTCTTTTCCGCATAGTACTGCAGGAACGTGTGCTTGTTCCTGTGCAGGTAGTCCACCAGGTCACCATAGCGACAGTACTCAGTCACCAGGTACAGAGGACCTGATCCGAGGAAGATGAAATCAAAATGAGGATTAACCAATAATGGATAAAAGAAAATGTACAAGTTCTCTGAAAGCCTTTATAATAATTAAAACAAATAAAGGGTTAATTATTAAATATGTCAATATTTTTTTTATTATCAAATGCCCAAGATTAGTCAGTAATTAATGTCATAAATCGTTGATCTAATGTTATGTTATATAATGTGATATTTAATTACAAATTGTTCTGTTAAAAGACTCCTTTTTAAATGTCTGGCAACAATCAGGCAACCATTTAAAATCTGTTTTATACACCGTGAACTGTTCATAACTGTGGGCATTTGGTCTGATTATTAGCTGACATTTTAAAATTTGCTTCAGTACAGTTAAACTCTGCACACTGTAACTTCAAAGGGAATGCCAACACTCATAATCTAAAGTTTTACATACTATCTCCACCTTGTATGAAAACACGAGTGAACGTTGCATTTTCTTTTTCTGCCATAGCATTTTCCCTTTGAGAGATATTTTTGATGGCAAACGTGTTTTATGAGTCAAATACAACAGAAATGTAGATTAAAATAAGTAACAAACATCTCTGAGCCTATATATGTTGCCTTTAAGTAGGTAATCCAGGCAACTAAACCAACAGAGCTGTTTCTTGTGAAGAAAATGCTCTCCTCCCCTTTTTATACTCCCCTCCACTGATATCAGGGACTGATAATACATAAACAAACTATAATGCTATAATGATGCCCACCATGTTTGGTGCAAGCTCCCAGCAAGTTCACAATGTTGAGGTGAGGACCCAGGTGACTCATGATCTTCAACTCTGACATGAGAGCCTGAGTCTCACTCCTCCTGGCTGTAGCTGGATGAAGGAACAGAGAGAGAAAGATGTGTGTTAAAGCAGGCTAGTGTGAGGTAGGCATGAGAACTAAACACACTGAGACCAGGACACACCGCATCCTTGCCAAACTGCTCAATGACCTGTTGGATGAAACTCAAACCAGGCTGGCAACCTAACTAAAGCTCAGCTGGGTGCTGCTCTCTCTCTCTGTTCTTGCAGGAATATGGCATCTGACTCAACTGTCTCCCTCTCTACATTGCTCATGCATGGCTTTCTGTTGTGTTTTGCATTGTGTGTCTTACATTTAAGCATTTTCACTGCCACTTTTGTGCTGGACTGGGAATGGGTCAGACCATATGCAGTTGCTTCAACCACCCTGCCAAAGGCCCCCGATCCAAGAGTGCGACCTGCAACACAAAGAAGGGCTCAGTAGGACGGAGACCTGGAATGAAACTTCTGTTCAATAAATGTTACCATGGACATTTTCTTTATTATTTTCTTATAAAGGTGAGAGTATATAGCTTCCTGTTTGTGGAGAGCAGCTGACTACCAACAACACGACATCACACAAAAGTTTAAAAAGAGCTTTGAAACCGAGGTGGGAATACAGCCAAGAAGATGCTTTAACAAACCTCATTTGGTATTCCAGCCTCAACTATGCCCAGACGACCCAAACCACCCACAGCACTAAAGTCACCTGGTGATGGCTGCAGTCTAATTAGTTTGCTCTCGTCTGAGCCCAAGACTACTAATCAAAAATCTGTCTGGGTTGCAAAAAACAAAAAGAAAATTTAGATTTTTAATTTTTAGGCTGATATTTCCCTTTCAAATTCCCTAAGAGAATGACTCTATTTATTTGGCTATTACATCATATGTATAACTAGCCTTACTTTTGGCTTGACTAATGCAGGACTGTAACTTAATTTACAAATGACTGCACTCTCTGTTAATTGCATGTTGCATATCACATCCAGGATGAGCCTTTGTTAGCATCTCCACAATCTTATCCGTCCAGTTTCCCTGACGACTCACCCAGCACCAGGTTGTCTCGGGGCATTTCCCAAGCCAGGTCATAAGGTAGGTGGATGGGGTCCACGTAGATGTACTCATGACCGTCTTGGCTCACAGACTCTATGACCTTCCATCTGATCTCATACCGAGGTTTCTGACAACACACAGTCAAAAAAAAACACACACACATGAGAGAAAACAAAACAAAAGGAATCTTCTTCAACTTTTTCTTCAACATTGTACATTTACATATAACTTTTAAAAAAAGATGACTGACAAAAACAGGCTAACACGAGAGTGTGTTTGTCTTACCTTCCTCCACACAGCGATGAGGATGATGATAGACATGATGATGATGACCACTAAGGCAAGAACTGCAGCCAATACTGCCACCTGGGAGAACAGAGCTGCAACAGGCAGAAGGACAGAGATCATTACCTAACCCTGGATATGTCTACAGGCTGCATCTTTCTCCACATTCAACCAAGTTATCTCAAATTCCACCCAGCATTAAAACTGCACTTCATAAACATGATGGCAACACTTTACTAAAGAAAGTTATAGATAGAAAAGAATATGTTCAACAGTAAAGACTGATATTTATAGCTCATACACTGTTTGATGGAAACTGCATAACGTGTCTCTAAAATCTAAACTTTTCAGAACTTAATCTTCACAACTTAAGCTTTAAACCTAACCATGAAGCATTTTTTTACTTTACTTTATTGTTATCATAATTTTATTATTTAACCCTTAAGGTAAAATGGGACATTCTTCACGACACCTACTGCTAGACACCAGTTTGACGTCTCTCCTGTCGATGAGCCCTGCTCCGTTGCTGGTTTCACAGCGAATTGTGGCCTGCTGCGGCTTGTGGAAGGTCAAGCGGCTCCGGGCCTGGCTGATTTTTCGAGTCTCACTGTAGCTGACGTTTGTCTGGATACTCAGTATCTCAGGATCTGGTGTCAGCGGCTGCCATATCGCTGTCTGGTTGCTACACCTGCAGCAGGACATGAGATCAGTGGGGGAAATCACTGTTGAAAAGTTTTTAAGTCGAAGCAGATGCACATAATTTGAAAATAAAATAAATTCCTGTGTATGGTTACCCCCCTAGTGTTCACTGTGTGGCAGCAGCAGTGACTTACTTGAGCATGCTGTCACAGCTGTACCACTGTATGGTCGGGGTTGGGACCCCCTCAGCCAGGCAGGTCACCAAGTGTCTCTTTCCAGGCAGGTGGTGGTCAGTCAGGTCTTTAATCTGAGCGGGAACTACACACAGAGGGGAGGAAGCGGTCATTAATCAATAATGATGTGGATAAAAACAAAGTCTGTGCTTGATTTGTCTGTGTTTCAAGACCAATAATGAGGCCTGTGGGTCAAAAGAACCCCTAAAAAACTCTGTTTATACTGTCGTGATTTAACATTTTAGAAGAACTCCTAACCTTGGACCTCCAGGTCAAAGGTCACTTCCTTTGTGTCATCTCCATTGGTGACGAGGACGGTGTAGAGGCCTTTCTGCTCGATCCTCACTCTCACCAAAGTGAGAATACTGACATACCTAAGGGGGAAGAAATAGTCAGGAATTCAAGAAAAATAGCGTTTGGTGTTTGTGAAGAGATGGCTCATTATCATTGACAATGTATGAAAGGTTCACATGTGTAGTAAAGAACTACAGTTTTGTGTATATGTATTTTTAATGCTATGTATATTTTGCTACATTTCTACTCTATGTGCATGGTTCCATTGCTTTGTGGACAATTTAAGATTTTGAAAATAAAATTTTATCTTTTGGACTTATTAGGTGTTCGGGGAAATATGTGACCGGGCCTGCAATTAAAACACTGAGAAGCATTAGTGACTTCTGACAGGTATCTTGTGTTTATAGCTCCTATGTGATGAGTGATGGAGCCCTGCACTCTGAAGAGTATTGTGTTTCTTTTTCCTTATCTGGTGATGACTGACGAGAGCTAGACGCCTCCAGAGGCTGTCACTCTCTGTTTAAATGTATCAAGGTGTTACATTTCTTTATTATGTGTTGATTAGTTTTAAGGTCAGGGGACATCTGAAGAGTCTCACCTAATCTCATGCTCTGGTCTGGTTGTGATGATTTTATCCTCCTTGATGGTGGCGCCGTCTTTGCTCCAGCTGACCCGAGGGGGAGGGTAGGCCTCAATCTCCACCCTCAGCGCCACGTTCTCTTGCAACTTGGCAGAAATATTTTGTTGCTGAGCAGGCCTCAAATCCACAAAGCCTCGGTCTGAAGGGGAATTTTTATTTATTAACCGCATACTGTACATATCACACACTTGATCTTCTGCACTGTATCTTATTTATTTTGGATCAAACAACTAGATACAGCGTACTATGCTGCTGTTCACTGTTGAACTTCTGTGCCCAGACAATATGTGTCTTTTCCACTAGACGTCCAGAATCCGCTGCTAAACTGTCCCTGCCTGTTTCCATGGAGCATGGCGGTTCAAGCTATTCAAGGATTTCATAAACATAACATACCTCGCTGCAGATAGAATAAGCATTCTCAAACCCAAACACATTCAATGGCTGTCAGACAGGACAAGGAGGAGCTCTGTATGATGGATTCTGCTTCTTAGATGCTGGACTTACTATATGTTACTGAGCTTGCATTACATTGTTATTTTATATGTTAATGATTGGAGTCAAAATGTACACAAACGCTACTTGCGTTATTGTACGCTTTGTTTTTCAAGTCATCCCTTTTGAACATAAATAGTGTCAAAGATTTATTTTACACTTTGAACAGAAATAAACAAAATGATCTTTATTTCCTTCAAAAGAAGCACCTCTCTCACCTTCATTTACAAAGGTTTATATAATAAGCACTCTTCTCTCCGCGAGCAATACACAATGATAATCTCCTGTCTCCAGTTTGTTTTAGTTTGTGTGTGTGTGTGTGTGTGTGTGTGTGTGTGTGTGTGTGTCTAACCGAGCACAGTGATGTTGACGCTGGCAGAGGTAGTTTGGCCTAGGACACCTTCATGGACATAGCAGTCGTATTTTCCACTTTGGGCCATTGTGGCGTGAGGGATGATCAGAGAGGAGCGCATGTACATGGCGGGCAGTAAATCTGTCAGCTGCTCAATTTTATTAACCTTGAAGACAAAACACATTATCACACTGAATATGAATAAAGTACGAGAGATCAGAAATCTGCACAGTTAAGCTTAATGAAACGTGTTTGAGGTGTTTTCTGTTTGGTACATTTATATTTATAGATATATATGTTATATATTTATAGAGACCACAGTTGCTAAGGCTGCCTCCTTAAGTAACACTATAGTAAAAATATCAGAAAGTTTGCAGAAATCATAAAATTGTCTGCAGAAAGAATCTCACAGGGGGTTTAAAAAATCGAGGCGTGTCTCTACATCTTGATGCAATTTGGACTGGGTCACGAGGCCTGAGAATGATCGCAAAGGGAAAGCTGAACAAAAGCACTTGTTCTGCTCCACTCCTACTCACCTCTCTGTTGGGGTAATCCCAGGAAAAGTTTGCCAGCTCCAGTCCATGTACTGTGCAGATTACTGTCAGCGGTTCACCCTTCTTCAGGACGGTCTTGGATGCGTTGACGTAGGCCTCCAAGACCCCTGGGACTGGAACGGGAAGAGAGTGTCAGGGTGATGAGGAAGAGATGGTGATGGTGATGATTTAACAAAATAGTATGTAGACCAATTACCCTGCTAATGAATCATTAAATTGTTCAAAAATAAACCCTAATATTAATGTCTATCTAATCACCCCAATATATATAAAAACATAACATTGGATCTGTTTCATGTAAACACAAACTTCTCCAGAAACAGCTCCACAAAAGCACAAAATGTTCCTCAATTTTTTTTTCTTGAGCACTGTTCAATGTGTTGGCTAACCAAACAATCGCATTTTGGGACCAAAAGTCATTTATTTCAGTTATTTAACTTATTATCGCCTCAGTAAAAGAGCTCTGGCTGTCTGCACATACTCCAGGAGCAATTCCTCCACCAGAAACTTGTAAGTAGACCAAAGCATATTTGATCAAATGTGAATAAATTATACTTTTGGACTCACAGTGCAAAGCTTTGGAGAGGAAAGCTGACCATTATGCTGCATAAGCCGTTAGGAAAAATGTGGAGTATTTTTATGGAGATAATAACTTTAAATAGTTTGGGTGTGGGCTGAGATTGAAGTCAAAAGTCAAATCTTTGAGTGTCTGTGTATGTGTGTGTGTTTGTGCAGAATTCAGTGGCCTGTCAGCAGTAGGGGGTGAGTAGATAAGAGCTGTTTCTCTAATCGAACACTTACCAATAACACTGAGGACATTGAAGGCCTGAGACTCTCTAACTTCCCCATTCAGCTCTCCACGACAAACATACGTCTTGTCCTCCAGCCGTGCTTTGTAGCCCTCAGCAGGATCATACAGCCCCTTGACGGGGAGATCAGTGTATATGTCATACAAGGTGACGTTGATGTTTGGGTTGGTGACCACACAGGGGATGGTGCTTTCCTCACTGGTCTTTGTCACCATACCATGTGTGTCCTCAATGAACCAAACATCAGGGTCTGCAGAAAGAAATATGACGTGAATGAGATACTGCAATATTTCCATCCGAAATGTGTCATTGATGCCAAAGGGTAAATCAGGCCTTACCTGGGACGAAAACAGCCACCTCATTTGTTTCTCCAGTGTGTTGATCAATGCATTGATACACCCCTGAGTCCTTCCAGCTCACATACCACATGTTCAAAACACTAGACGTGGCACTGATTTGCTTGATTTCATAGCCACTATATTTGGCTAGTTTCTCAAAAAAGGTCTGCATGTCGTTCCTTTTGAACACCCAGCTCGTCTCTTCCGAGCCAGAGCAGGTGAGCGTGAGATTGGAGCCACTGGCCAGGACGAGCTCTCTGCCGACAGGTGAGATCTCCAGGCAACATGACTCAGTGCAGAGATACAGAAGAGCTGCAGTTGACACAACAATGAAGAGGTCAGGTTGGAGGTCAGCAGACGGCAGCATAAGTTCAGAGGTTACATCAACAATACAAGCCAGATCCTGTTCGTCCTTTAGATGATGAAGGATATGAGTTGTCTGAAGCAGCTAAGTGGGAGTATAATGATGTCAGTCAGTGACAGATGTATTGAAAATGACACAGGTTGGATGCATCGGTTGACCTTTATATCAAGGTGTGTGTGCTATCTCACAGATCAGATGGATATGTTTCTAGTATGTTCTATGTAAAAAATGTGATTCTGACATAAAAAGAAAAAAACCTTTGGTCCTATTACAGATTTTCATTTTTCCTTTATTTATTGAAACTGATTTCTCACCTGTAACTGTGACTGCCAGATGGAGCATGTCGATGGTCATACTCCTCATGGTGGAAGCCTTCAAACACAAATAGATGAGTTAATACGTGTTATAAAACATATACGAATACTATACACAGAGAGCGTATAAATGAAAACAGTCTGTCAAACTCTCAAACGTCACTCAGTGAAGCCTCTAACACCAAATAAAGCAACAATATGAAAAACACATTTTTGAGTGGGACTTTCTGGAAATATTTTTCCCCACACATTGGATATTTAACACACACTCCGAGTGAGTCTGGCTTCATATCATGACGGATGGATCCTCGCCCTGATGAGACCCAGTGGGTCAGGTTAAGGGAGAGTCACACGTCAAATCAATCTGCTTCTAACCACAGGAAATGACTTTAATCTATGCTATGCTCATACAAATGGACACAAAACAAAGTATTTACTTTGATGTCAAGCTGCTTTTTAAAGTTTTTTGGCTGACAAACAGAGTCTAAGGCGCAGAAGCAGCTTGTTCTGGAGGTATTTGATGCCTCGCTGCACCAGGACAGAGCAACAATGTCTGGCTCTTTTTGTTCCTGGTTCACCAGCGCTCTGCCCACTAACAAACGGGTCACTGTGTTCAGCTTTGGAACACACTCACTGGCAACAATGCTGCATCCAAGCTATTCTAGCGCCCTGCTGAGCCATTAATTGGTTTTAGTGTAAACAAAAGTAAAAATGAGGACATTCACATAAGCCACTGACACAGGAACATTAAGGTTTTGACAGGTTGCAATGGTTTTGTAACACTGATGGGATATCAGGTTGTTCTCTAACCTGATATCAACATCTCAGAATCTATTCAACAGCTAATGGAGACAAGGGTGATCAACACTTAGTATGATCCCTTCCTCAACATTAAGCACTGTTTGTTTCAAATGTTTGAATTTTGCTGCAAAGTCAGAAGGCAGAGGAATAGATTGAGGAGGGGGGGCGGGTGGTTTGCTGTTATGTTTAGGATGGGGTTAAGGCCTGCAGCACACAGACGTCTGGAAACAGTTAAGGATGGATCACAGGCCTGTATGCAGGAGGGTGGGAAAGAGGGAGAGGGCGGAAGAGAGAGCCTTGGGAAGAGCGAGGGTGTAGGAGGAAGTGAAGGAGGAGAGCCAGTGGAAAAATTGTGAAATGTATCTTGAGAAATCTTGCCCCATTTAACGTTTTTACTCGATAATGTAATCCAATTTTACAATCTCTATTTTAAGAAGTTGGACTATGTTTATGCATTATGTAACTGAAGATGTGTTTTTAAGGCTACACCGTGTTATCTGAAATTGTTTTTCTTGTAGTTTAAATTGTTAGTGGAACATTTTTGCTAGATTAGTTATTTATTTTTATTAATGGATAATTGAATTTAAGAGATTCATGTTCAGGTTGGCAGCGGTGTTAAAGTTCAAGAAGTTCCATGACTAACCCAAAGTTACTCAAACCAGATACACGTTGTCTCTTGAAATTAACTGCCTTTTGGCACTTCCGCTCCCAAAACGAAAAACTCTTGAGTTGCTCCAAAAACATGACTGGTCCGTTTCCTCCCCCGCTGCCTGTTTCTAATAAAAACGAGTAAAGGAGGGACACATAGAGAGCAACAGAGAGAGAGACTTTTTCTTCCTGGTGTCATAGTTCATACACATCCTTACTGGCACACAGTGCCTGCCAGCATACGCTAAAGCACACATACTGTACACACAGGCACACGCTGTATTATACCCCATCCCCCCTTCCATCACCCTCTACCTCCACACACACACACACACACACAAACCTCTCCCCCTTTTATTCTTTTTGTCGCTGGTGTCTCTGTACAGTTTATGTTCCCACACTATTTCTCTGGAACTTTCCCAGGGCCGCTGATACACTTGGGACCCTGCTGGTGATGATGACGAGAGCAAAGGGGTCGCACTCATCCCCGGGAGGCCCCCAGCAATAAACAACCGTCCACTGAGGAAGCCAAACATCAACGCTTAGGAACATCAATAACCTCGGTGTCACTGATGATGGCTTTGAGACGATGACAGCCAAACGCGTTGACACCAAAGGCATGTGTCACTTTGCAGGATGAGAACTGAAACATATTTTTGTGACTGGCTGCTGATATTATTCTGGCTAAAAACAACAGCTACTTTCAGGCTACTGCAGGACAAGAAAATACACGAGAGATCAAACAGCATAAAATCATCCTTATTGAACAAGAATATAGGTGCATTCAAGTCTTATTTTGGGTCTTTGAAAGGGACAGAAAAAAACAACAAGGTTTTGCAACTCAAGGAGAGTTTATATTGATGGATCAGAAGTTTAAAGTGTCTCCACTGAAGTAAGGAGCCAATTAAATGTATTTAGTTATAAACACATAGCTGTTTTTGTGTCCTGGTTGGATCTTTGTGCACGAAGGGAACGGAGCATGTTCAGGGATTAAAAGGGTTAGGACACTATTGAATCTGTCAAGAAGCTTTGGCAGCATTGCAGGGACTTTGTTTCCCACTTATTAAAAAATGTTTGGTAGCAGCTTGACCCCCTTAAAAACAAAGCTGATTTCTATTTAAACAGTTTACAGTAAGGAACATTAACAATATCAACAAATCAAGTCTTCGACTGAATATCTTGTAGCGGGTCTTTAGGATGACTTAAAGGATCTGAAAAACATTATTCTAACACAGATGTTTATTGTTGTCTTTATAATCTTTGAAATGGGATACTCCATCCCTGCAATGATGGTGGAGGTCTAAGAGAACCAGTGTTTATGTAAGTGATGGCACAGTAATCACTGTGGTGGATAAACTGTTATCCCATGGTATGAGTTTTCCCAGAGATGTTGGGAATTTGGTGGCTGATTGACCCTTCCCAGTTTTCATAAACAACCCTGCTACACTCAAAGTGTCACCAGTTAACAAGGAGGAATGCTACAATCGACCTCAGCGGGACGCACGCGGCCCACGCACAGCCTCAGGATCTAGCTCAAGTGTGTAAACTCCAGTCCCTCAGTGGCTTGTAATCCCACTTCTGGGATTATCTATATATACTGTAGCTGCATGTTTCATTTAAACATCTGGCAATAATGAAGCAGTGCGTGTTGAGGTGGGAATCACACTTTCAGCCAACTGCTTGCTTCACAGTGTGTCCCAAGGGGCTGAGTGCAATTTATAACAAAAGAGAGAAAGATGTCCAAAAAGCCTCCCTGAGTGCAGCTGGACTTCTGACTTCCTGTACAGGGAAATTTTCTGGCCTTGTGTGGGTGTAAATCAGTGATGCATCAGTGACACAGCAGACCTCCTCGACCACTAACCAAAAAACTCACAAAGACAATAAGAGATGCCACAATGAGTAGACAACTGACTGCGTGTAATGAAACTTAAATAACAAGCTACACAAAAAAGATGTAAACTCACTACCAGAGAGAAGGAAAACTGAGAATGAAGAGCAAAGAAACAGACAAACAAAGAGAAAAAAAAACAATCAACATGCAAAATGCCAATGACAGAGCAAGACAAACCATCGGCACACCACAGGAATACTGCACACAGCACCAGACAGTGGAAAAACAACAAGGGGACCCTCCAGACAGACGGGATACAACTACACCACATCAAAGTGTACAGAGTGGGACAGCAGAAGGAGCGTACGCACAGTCTTACATCACAAACACTGATGTTGACTCTGCTGAAGTGTACAGGAAGCTGTGCTCGATAAAACAAACAATTCCAATTTAGTGGTCACTTCTTTCCAAAGCAAACAATTATAGCTCACTAGAAAGTAAAATATGAACTATGACTGACTGAAACGCCAATTCTATTAGAACACGTACTAAATCATGTAACTGGAATAGCTACAGTGCAGCATAAATGTGCACGCCATATTCGTCAACCAAGTCCTTTATCTGTTTTTAGAAGGACGTCAAGGTCCCTTGACATATTTCTGTAAGACTTTGGCGAGCTCTGTGGGAAAAAATGACCCAGTGTGTCACTGTTAAAACAAACCTCCATTTTTATCACTCGTCTCGAACAGCAAAAACCCCCCTGAGAGAAACCTTCTGGTCCCTCAGTAGCAGACCCACGATGCACTGCTCCCACCCCACACATATGCATACTGCACATTACCAGAGCTGTAATACTGATGGATGAACAGCAAAACCATGAGTAGAAAGCAGTTTCAGCTGGGAGAGCACACGTGTCACCAAGATGCTGTCAGAATATATGAGTTACTGTCAGCAGGAAATGCTTAAATGTGGTGTCTGTTGATGGAGCCTGCGTTGGTATCATAATAATCCGTCTTTAAGACTAAGAGACAGAAAGACAGTTAAACCTCTTGTGTTTTAACCTCACTTATGTAAAAATATCAATGCAACAGAGTTTTTTATTTGTTTTTTGTTTTTTTTAACCAATCCTGGTGCCATATGTGACATGTTTAAAACTATAGTGATTGAGTTTATTTAATGTTTGGCCACTTGGGGGCAGCAGAACAAGTTGTAAACACAACATTGTCATAGAATCATCTTATAAAGCTGTTATGTTTTGGTCTCTTTAGCTGTTAAACGCTTATGTATGCTGTCTGACATCCGATACTGGGCGGGTGGTGTACAGTGCATTTGTACGTTGTACAAGAGCTGCCTGCTGTTGTTGTAAAAACTGAATGAGTCAAAACTGTAAAGTTGTCTGTAAAACCAAAACAATAAGCTAAAAGGCAATAAAATGCCTAAAATAGAGTTGAAGGGAACACCAGGCTCAGGTGATGGTTCACTGTGTGACTCCTTCCATGTTACATGTGTTAATTTGAACCATTGTCAATATAAAAAATGATAATTATAGGAATTAAATGGGAGAATTCAGTCTCTGCTGCTCTAAATCACTAGAGAATCTAACAAAAAAAAAATCTAAATATAAGGCCATCACAGAAATAAACCACACACTTCTGTGTCACAATATTTTTGTTAAATGGAGAGTAATTATTTTTAGGGACAGATTATGGGATGGAAATAGGTCTTCATTTGTTATTACAAGATCTGACAGAAACACTCTGTCAGGATTTTTGGCTCACTTACACAGCAGTTACACAGCTAGACACAGGACATTAAAAAACTGCATCAGCAGAATACAGCTTGTGTGTTGTAACTGAAGAACTGAAGCCATCTCAAGTTTGCATTATCAGATTCTCGTGCAATAAAAATAAAACCCTTAGTAATATTCCTGCTCATAAATCCCCCCCCTCTGGTTTTATTCAGTTCAGCTTTAAGATACAGTGACTGTGAGTGGGCTTGCCTCAGCAACCAAAGGGACTCTGTGCTCATGCTGAGGCAACACATGTTTGGGAAACTGTGGATTTTGGTTTGCTCCCTTTCAAACTGAGCTGTAAATGCTTGTTTGTAGTGGTCTCTTGTAGTGGGGGATCTAAAGAGCTTCTGGGTAAAACTGACAGTTGAAGAATGACATTGAGAAAGCCTTAGATGTGGCTGGTGTTTGATACCAGTTTAATGGATCTAATTTTCTACTCATTTCAAAACCAAAAGGAAGGAGAAAAAAAAAAGGTTTAAGATATCATCAACTGACGCAGCTGTAGTCATTGAAGTCATGTCAATCTTCTCCTGTTCCTTAAGCAGTAAATCTTAAAGTTGTTACAAGTGATTTGTAGGATATCAAGATCAGCATCACATCCTTCCACGTTTTTTTTTTTTCCTCCGTCCCCTGTGTAACACCCCACCACCCCTTCTTCCCCACGAACAAGACGGTATGAGCCCCTCAATCTACCTACTGAGACATGGAGGACGCCTACACATACTTCCAGTCCCTTGGCTCTTACACACCCACAACCCCCAAAAAAGTAGAAACAGAAACAGCTGAACACAATTAAGGCTGAGTGGCTTTAAATTCCACTCGTTTCCCTAAACGCTACAAAGTTGAAGGAAAGGGGAAGTCGCTGAGAGGCATCAATGAAGGTGATCATTTCTACTGTTTGTAGTCTGGCAAAAGTTTTATCACCTTTTCTGGTTAACTTTGGCATTTACAGAGGAGATTCAAAAAAAAGTCTTGATTCAAAATATAGCTATCAATATTTAGGTAGGCTATTATTTTCTATCAAAGGGTGATAACAAATCAGAGGAAATGTTGTGGACAAGTTTGACAAACATCAATATACCTAATGGATGTTTACAGCTCAAGCAAACAGACAAAGTTTTTTTTTTTTAAATGGATGAATTAGTCTAAATTTTTTTATTGTGTGGAATATTCTCATCTTGTAAAAGCAAAAGGCTGTTTTCCTTTGTCATCCTGTCTCACTGCACTGTATCACCAATTCCAGTTTGTTTTTGTTTTGTTTTGTCTTGGGGATTTTTTGGCGTGCGGACAGCACAAACTCCAGAGAAACAGAGTGGTGTCTTAAAAGAACCTGATGGAGGCCAACACTTCCTGCTGAAAACTCAGAGGGGAGATTATAATACCCTTCTGATGTTATACTCATACAGTGGTGGGAGAGGAAGTCAAATCCTTTAATGGGGCAGTTTAAAACATTCAGAAATTGACTAACGTTATCAACAGACCAACATGGATCACTGAATTGAGGTATTTTTTTTAAACATTCTATAATAATATTTATTATGAGTCTAATACAAAAAAATCTCAAACACTGCCTAATGTTGCAACTCTGATTCTGCACTGACAGGCATGACATCCTGTTTTTTTTTCAATGAAGCCCCGCCCACTTCAAATCAGCAAGAAGAGCAAGTAAAAAACCAAATACAGAAAATGTGTGGGCATTTAAAGTAAAAGTACAGCAGTAAAAGAACATAACTCTAACAATATTTTTTTAACATATGTTTGTCAAATAATGTAGTTGAGTGAAAGCATAAAGTAATATTAAATACTCAAGTAAAGTACATGTATCTCAATAAGTCCAATATTTGAGTAAATTTTAAATTTGCTATTCTCAACTACTCTTAACCTGTACCGACAAAAAAAAATGTGTGAAAATCACATTTCTTTGTATTTTCAGACTGAAATCCCCCTAAAAGTCTGGTATTATCACTCATAAGCAAAATATTTCCTTTCGTCCAGCAGGAGTGGCTGTGCTCTCTGACTGAGGATGAGATGCAGCTGCCTGTCAGCTCTGTGTGAGTGGGTGGGAGGGAAAGGAGGAGGGAACAAGGGGGAGGCCAGATGGACATTGAGCCATACAGGATGCAGTATTCCAGCACCACTTATTCCTTTTCATTGACGCTATATGTCTCAAATAAAAGTCGAGAGACAGTACAAGAGAAAACAGCTCAGTATGAGTGATGCATTATAAATCAGCCACAGTGACTATCAGAGAATGAGTCAGAGACCGCTATATTCAACTATAAAAAACAAGATGTACTCATTAATAACTGTAATCATGTGATAAGATGTCTGTTTTTAAACTTCATCCAGATGATGAAAACATCACACTAGTTTTCAGAGCGTGGTGGTTGAACAGCTGTGTGTTGAGCCAACGGAGGATCAATCACAAGAGGACACAACCGAATCAAAGTGTTTTAAAAGTTGCTGCTGAACTTAAACTGTTAAATACCGTCACTCTGAAAGCACATGTGAGCTGAATCAGACTCCTGGCATGTTTTCTGCATGGTCATAATGTGAAACACATTTTCTCGGCTGGCACGCAGCGAGGGCAGAGATCCAGGAAACAGCTGATGACGAAGGATTAGCTCTGGGCCAGGGGAATGAAGCTGACTGGGCCGTGCTGCATCAGGGGCAGAAGAGCTCTGATGCACCACATACCAGCAGCCTGACGCACAGAGAGAAAAATCCCCACCGGTCAGGAGACAAATTAAATTGTTTTACAAATTCTTCTGTAAAGATTGTCTGGGTGCGTTATGAAGCCTTCTGCAACAGACATCCTGCTGGTGATAAAACTATGATATAAATGTAGAACTGTTTGTAAAAGGTATGACATGCATGCACTTTCCAACAGCTCATCTGTAACAACAGTACTAGATAATGCCTGGACCAAAATATCCACAGAGCTATCTTCAAACAAGATAGTCAGGGGGAGATTAAAAACTTTAAAAGGAAATACTAACTGTTACGACTGATGCTAATTCAGATACTCTCATATCAAAAAGGTCATCAGGATACAGAAGACGGATGTGCATTTAACCAACCCAACAAATAAACACCACACCAGCCGTACATAGCAGGGAAGTAGAAATGCTTTCAGGTGCGCAACATATGGTGAGATTAGAGTGAAAGGACACGCATGCCGCATATGTCTCAGCCATGAAATAGCTCACATCGCTGTAATGTAACCAGGTACTAAAACCTTCTCCTGTGATAAACGCGAGGAGATGATTCAACCGTTTGTTTATGTCTGCACACAAGACCGACTCACTGGCTTATGAGAGATTTACATTTAAAAAAGAGTGACCAAGGCATAAAGCTATAAATCGCTGTTACATGAGTTTGTATGTGTTACCACTTATTGGATCCATCCACGGTTAAAGAGGATACTGGTGACAGTGACTGATGCCAGGTCTGATGTTACTGCACAGCCACGGCTTTTTAGTGAACCTCACCGTATAGATATGCAGAGAAGATTGATTCTGTTATAGCCATCCACAGGGGAGGAAAGAGACTGATGGGTTAGCTGTGAGGACCGTGAGTTCACTCAGGGTGACTGAGAAGGGCTGTACAAACAAGTCCTTTAGCAGCGAAGCACAAAGTGGAGAGCATACAAACAGTTTGTGCCATAAAGCCCAGTATGTGTGTGTGTGTGTGTGTGTGTGTGTGTGCGTCGGCCACCCCGGGATACCTTGTCGAACATATTCTCTTTGTGAGAAGATAAATAGTGTTAAAGTTTCACTATGTAAAGAGTGAAAAAGGTGTCTATGTACAGAGATGCAAATCATCCCCATGCTGATGTTTGAACAGGTTGCTCACACTCTTTCACATTGAAATCTCCGTTGTGTGTGTGTGTACACATTTACGTTTGTAGCAAATACCACACCAAACACAAGACACATTACCACCTCAACTCTGCGCGACTAGCAACAGCGTCACACAACAACAACAACAACAACACAAACACAAAAGTTCCAGCTGAAGTGTTCAAACCAGCAACATTGATTTGACAGCTATTTAAATCTGCTAACAGCCTCCAAACCAGGAGTCGTGTTGTGAGGATGAGCTTCATCTGCTCTGTGACAGACAGCTATGAAATTAAATCTGTCACAGAGGGCTTCCCATGCAGCCTAAATTAATTTTCGCCGCTTTATACAGTACATCTTCACTCCTGCTGACAGCTGCCAAGCAGCCATGACTAAAAGTAAAATCCCTGACAGTGAGGGAGAAGTAAGACCTCTTACCTTCAGAGTGATCCTAGAAGCACGGCCAGGTCTTCCCTCTGCTTCCTCTCTGTCCAGCAGTTGGTCTCCTCCTTCCTCCTGAAATCAGAGGAGAGATTTCCAGCCACTTCTCTCTACAGGCGCTGCTGCCTCAGATGTACAGATGCCTCAGATGTTCAGAGTCAAAGGGCCACAAGGTTAATCTCTGCAGTCCCGCGAGTCTGCTGAAGGAGGTACCTCTCTGAGCCCAACTGTTTGTTTAGTCAAATCACAGCACCATAGGGGTCTCCTGTCCTCTCTCACACTCCCAAAGAGGGCTGGAGAGGTTTTTTTTTTTTTTTTTAATCGTAATCTCAATGGAGAGACATACGCACTTCTTCCCTGACAGACTCACACAGAGGAAACTGTCAGTGGTCCGGCCCTGATGAAGCTGGAGTAAGAGTGAGCGGGGAGAGAGAGGACAGCAGAGGGAGGGAACTGTGAGGGGGGGAGTCAAGCAAAAAGTAGGAGAGGGAAGTTTCAAAGAGGGAAAAGCACAGGGAGAAAACTTCAAAATACGGATCGAGTTCTGCTTGTTTTTGTTAGGTAGCAGCTCAGAGGTCCCAAGCTGGAGTGATTTGTTTATGAATGGAGCGGCAAGCAACTCGAGGTGAACTGAGACAGTCTCTATTGGCAACAGCAATCTGGACTGCATCTAACCCTCCATAAAACAACAAACACAATAAAAAGGAAGAGAAAAAAGTGAGAGAGCAAATGGGTGGGTGAGTGAGTGAGTGAGAGGTCCAGGGGAGAGAGAAAAGGTTTTGGCAGAGCTCACAGTGGCCTGCTTTGGAAACAAACATAGAAGTCTCAGTTTCTCAGGAAAATAGCTTCATTGGCATAATCTCACTACTGGAATCAGGTGTGAAAGAGAAACTGAACTCAAAATCTGCGTGAACCTGTTTTTCTCATGTTGCATCTCCTTTTCTGTCTTCTGTTTTTCCTTTTCAGCCCAAATAAAATAAGTCTCCCTCCCTCCCTCCCTCCCTGCCTCTTCTTTCTTTTGTTTCTCTTTCTCTGTCGCTCTCTTTCTTTTCTGTTTTGGCCCTCTTCCTAGTTTCTTCCTTTCCCAGGATGTGACTGGATGGCTTGAGATTCATAACACAAAATCTGCAGCTGACGAAGGCCTTTTTCTATCTAACAAGGGGTCGGAGGCATTAAGAGAGGGAAGGAGGGAACAGGGGCTAAATTGGACTATAACCAGACTCTCCTCTAATTGTGGGGGCAAATCTAAAGGCCCTGCTAGCAATAATTAGAGATCTGGTAAAGCCCCGGTAATTAGATAGGAGGGGAGCAACACCACACAGGACAGTCCCACCTTAATAACTCTTTGCAATAAATCCACCAATTTAACCCTATGAATTTACTCTCATATTTAAATGTTGCCAGAAGAGATAATTGGCAATAATGCAGCAGTAGAACAAATCCTCCTCCACAATCTCTTATCAGCTGGAGATAAGATACACAAGGTCTAAACATCCTGCAGATACCTAGGATAGATGACAGGACATTGCTTAAAAATATCTGATGTTTCAAGAATGGTAATGTGATTTTTATCCTCATCTATAATTTAAAAATATGGCCCAATGTTGTTGCTTTGGCAAGTATTACAAAGTTCTGACGAAATAGAAAACAAAGGGGTGTGTTTTGCTTTATATCTGGCAGCTGTCCTTGTTTATTCATGCAGCTTGACAAAGTAGCAAACCACTTAACAAACTGGACTCCAAACCACTCTGCTACAACAATACCCCATCTATTCAGCCTATCTGAACAACGAGAGAGAGTGTTTTTCTCTCTCTGCTGATCTGGATTGTTGCCATAGCTGGAGCACAACTAGCGTTACCGCTGTTGTTGCTGCTTCAGTATTTGTGTTTCGCCCGTTTTTTTGGATAAAACTAGATGTTTGGGTCTCTGTTTCTGACAGGCAGTGACCTAAAAGCCTGCAGGGAGCAAGATACAGGAAACACTGGAGTTTTGTGCTGGACCTTCAATTCTGATAGATGAAGATGGAAAAAAACATAAGTGTTTAATCTGGAGTCAGATCAGTTATAAATTACTACTGATGAAGGATTTGAGTCAGATGCTCCTTGTTTATGTACCAATTTTAAAGGACACGTTCACAATTTTTTCAAATCAGTCCTAAAAGCATAGTCAGGTCAGGCCCCACTGAACACTAATTTTAAATATATTTTTGTTTACCCCATCACTTAAATTAAAGGGGATATTTTAATAGACATTATGAATAGGAGCAAACAAAAACCTGTTTCACCTGTTTGGGCATCTGACCGTTGTTTGAGGTCAGACATAAAAAAAAAAAATTGCAAACCTGTCCTTTAAAAATCAATGCTGCGACAAATCAACCAAAACCTTTCAAGCAAGACATGGCAGAAAAAAAAAAATCAATAAAATAGATTAAAAGCCCAACAGAAGAAATGAGAGATATGGAAATGGAAAATATAATATTCTGAAATTCTGAAAAGACCTAGGCAACATAAGACTTCAAATGTTAAATGCTTCTAATGCTACTTTTTGCCTACTCCCTCATCTGTTTGATGCGCTTATTCAACTGTAATCTGGTTTCAAGATTCAATAAAAATGTCCAAAATTAAATTTATAAATTTTGTGCATCGAGAACAATGTCCTGATGCTGTCCTGCATGGTGAAATTTTGCACTGTTGCTGCAGAAAAAACACAAAAATTTGTGTGGTGTTTTATGAATTAGGCAATCCTGTACTCAGACATAGTGGGTAAGTATGCACACAGCACCTCCCACTCTTAAATCAATTAAAAAACTGAACTGTAAAAGGGCCTGTTTAACAACCAGGATTGTTTGGAAGCGATGAGTTACACAATGTTTTGTTTATGACCACATCATTATGGCAAAGAATGCAGATTCCTACTTGTAAATCAGCATCAAAATCGACATGAATCCAATTTTTAACTGTCACAGTGCTGCATCTTCATCATAATCTAATTTCTGTAACAGAACTGTTTCATAGCACTTGATAAGTATAGCTTGCTGGCTTCAGTATTTGTAAGAGGAAACATGACTGTAGAAGATTAAGGCACTGGGTGTGTCTTGGCACCTACAGCGGTTCATGTGAGATTTTAGTTCTGGTGAAAAGAGGGTGCAAACCTCTTATTAGTTCCTCCTCGGTGAACTTGAACGTCTCACCAACTACAAGGAGACCAGTGGGAACACTGTTTACACTGCACTGTTTAAACTGAATCTTTATACATGGTTTGTTCCCTACAGCAACCCTTTATTTAGATAAATATTAAAGATTTATAGATTCTGGGGAAAGCTCAGGGGTTCATTTTGGCACCAAAGCACCAGAGAAGTGCTTTAAATTTAAACTATGAGGATCTTTTCTTGCCTTTGAATGTAAAGAGACATTTGAGTGACAGTTTTAGGGTTATGACTGAACAGTTTGTGTAAAACAGTTTGTACATGAAAACATGCTCTTAATACACTGTAAGTGCTGTAACCACATTCTTTCATTTTTCGCTAAGTTTTCTGGTGGTTATGATCTAATGTATTTCCAACTTTTGGTGATATGTGTGTGTCATGCACTGTTTATATTGCATTTGCCTTAATGTTCAAGCCTGCAGCACTTTCAACTCCATTAACATGAGTCTGCTTCATGCTAACAACTGATAGCTGTTAAAGCTGATAATGACTGTTCTGACCGAGATACTAACATGAATCTTTAATGAACGTTTGGCAGATTTAGATGGATCCACAAATACGCTTGACAAATGGATATATATATGCAGTCTATAACATGATATTCTCAGTACATCAACTGATTATGGAAAAGGTATAAAGCCAACAGCAACAGTGGTAAAGAATAAACTTTGTACACAATGTTTGAACAACAGATTTTAAGAAAGACGGCAAAACTCATACGCCGTCTGGAGTCTGGATCTGTAAAGTCATGTCAACAAGGCAGTTTGCCAAACAAATAACAATAGGTACAGTTAACCTACTAAACTGTACCTAATCACTTTTGAGGTAGGTGCTTTCTTAGTATTACATGTTACATATAATACATATTATGTTATAAAATGTCAAAGATTAAAGTATTTACCTGCAGGGCTATTCTGCTGAATACTTTTATCTTTAGTACTTTAACTTCATTGCTACTTTTACTAGTAACATCTGAATCCAGCAACTCACATTTAGATTTATAATCTCACAGGAAATCACATGAGCCCTACTATTATAGCGCGTGCACGAGCGCGTGCACATGCATGGCCTTATCAAAAATGATTGAGGGCAAACTGGGTAAATTAGGGTCAATGTACTCGCGTCGCAAAGACGAGCAAGGTAGGTGGGTCTCAGGTAAAACGTGACGTCACGATGATACTTTTGAACTCCTTGGCAGTAAATCTATAAAGGTGTGTAGTCTTGCTCCTCAGGTAGCCGGACAGTAATAAGCTTGAACCTGAAAACAGAGCATCAGAGCCTTGCTGGGAATATATATATTTACACACACAACATGCATTAGCTGCTTTGATTCACCGAGGTTCACCTGAGAGTCACCCTACCTGTCGGACACCGGTATGTACCCCAACTTACAGTCGGCCAGACACCCGGCTCAGACGCTGCCACTGAGCAGTCAGTACATCCCGCCTCCGTATGACTTCACCAGTTATCATCACGTCGACCCGTCTACAAGCGCTTGGAACCACGCTCCCCGGGAAGAGTATCCGTATAGCTTCCCGGTGTCAAGCCCCAGCACCGGACAGGTCAACTTCACATCCCCGGACCTGAGCTGCACGCCCACCGCTATTGGAGGGGGGTCGTACACCCCCTACAACTTTATCTCCAGTCAGGACCCCTTCTGCTCCAGGAGGAGACCACATGAACCCATCAGAGCGTCCGTTTCAGGTGGGACTACTCTGTGAAACATGCTGTATGTGCAGGACATGGATGTCATTAGTATAGGCTTTATGTAATGTTGGATTAATCAAAACAAATTAACAAGTTAAACAAGAAACTTTGTCATTTAGATAACAGTCACCCTATGATTAAGGAGGCTTAAACTAACATCATTTTTAGTTATTAATTATTACAGTCCTCTGTGCTGTCACATGACAAGCTAAGTCACAGCTACTGAGTGGGTGTGAAGATGACAGATGACACAGTTTCATAGAAAGGAACAATTTCAACATGTAAAGAGAGTCAAAATGACTGCACACACACACACACACACACACTCACACATTCATCAGTCCTTATACCTCTCCCTTCCGCCAGCACAGTGAAAGCTGTCAATGCAAAGCTAACAGTGGAGGCAGTGGAGTCTGCAGAAGTGGCGCTCTCCACCCTCTCTGTCTACTGGGTGGGTGCAAAAGGGTGACCAACTGGCTAGATAACGCTGGCAGTGCAGGAAGTCTGCAGAAGTCAAACTGAATGTGAAGGCAAATCCTTAGGCCTTACAGATATGATAAGATGAACTGCCAAAGAGGAAACTCTACGTGTTTGTGTGTGAGTGTGTGGGTGTGTCTGTGAAAATGTGTGTGATGTGATGAAGTTTTTAAGTAACAGAGGGTTAAGTCTTGGTTTTAGGGGAATTGTTGAAATTTGGTTTAGGTTCAGTTTAGGTTAAGGATTGGTTTGCACACTGCAATGTGTCAATGATGGTCCTCACAAATAGAACAGTATAAGGATGTGTGTGTGTGTGTGTGTGTGTGTGTGTGTGTGTGTGTGTGCGTGCGTGCGTGCGTGTGTGCTCTAGGTATTCCTCACGTTGTGGGGACATACATCTGTTGTGATGTGGGGATTTGCCTCCCTTGTGGGGACAGAAAGCAAGTTCCTTTAATGTAAATGATTAATTGTTGTGTTTTAAAGGTAAGATACATTTAGGGTGATGTTAAGATTATAATCAGGGTTAGGGTAGGCATTTAGGGTTAGGATAAGTCTCCAGGAAATGCGTGTGTGTGTGTGTCCGTGTATCTTGCTTGCCTTCGATCAATGCTGTCACACAGTCAAGATTTTAGATCAATAACTCTGACTCACCCTTCCCTGAGAGTGTGTGTGTGTGTATGTGTGAACATGCGTGTCTATGAATAGCTGCCTGTGTAAACACCACTCAGGGCGATAAGGAGACCCACTGTTGCAATGCAGGGGAAGTCTTTACATTACGTATAGTTAGCATGATAAATAGAGTTGATGAGGCTTTAAGTGGCGCCTGAACTTGAACATGGCACCAGACGTCTTTAAATTAGTCATCTGCGGGACCACGGCTCACACTGCACATGACTCACTGACACTACAATCACTCCTGTTAGCATGACTGGTGAGGAATAAATACCTAACAAACACAAAGGAATGGGTAACACACCTTTTTCTACTTAAACTCCCTCAGTCAGTCAATAATTTAAGTTTTACTAATTCAGGCTTGTTTTTGTTTTTTTTGTGCTTCAGGAGAGAAGACTCGTACCAAAGACAAGTACAGAGTAGTGTATACTGATCAGCAGCGCCTGGAGCTGGAGAAGGAGTTTCAGTACAACCGCTACATCACAATGAGGCGGAAGACTGAGCTGTCCATGGCCCTGAGCCTCTCTGAGAGACAGGTGAGAGACAGACGGGTAACAGATAGACATAAGGTGGAGAAAGGAGAAAGTGCAGAAAGGCTAAGAAGCAGGCAAGAAGATAAAGGGTTTTAAAGGACAATAATTCTTTATTTTCTTTTTGTCAATAAATCACATTGATCCTACTGCAAGTAGCTCAAGCCTCTGTGCCATAAATTGTTATCCAAAAACTATTTGGTAAAAAAAAACACATCAGTGAGTGACATTGTTGCATTTCTCCTATTACAGTGAACATGATCACTTTAGTATATTTTTAGGCGATCCCATGTACATGGTCCTGCTACTATAAATACTAATTTCAACACCAAATGTGTATTAATCCACATCTTAAAGGAAGTAGTCACCAACAAATGCACTATTAACTCCTGTTTGGCTGGTAACTACAATGCCCAGATGTTTGATGACATTGTGAACGTGTTTCCTACAGCCACACTCGTGTTGAAATAATTACAACACGGGTCATTTGCAGCGTTTTTTCAACAATACCATTTGGAGGAAGCTGCTTTAGAAAGAAACAGCAGCAACCTCGGTAGACCATAATGCAAAGCTGCCAAACATTTTGCGTAAGTAGTGTTAGTGGTAAAACCCTCGCTCCTGCTCTCATGATGCTGATATCGTTATTATTGTTTTTACCGCCCCCACCATTTTGCTCATTAATGCCACAGCTGAGTGCTACTTGTTGCTGCACCTAAAGCAATTCTGGGAAAGTAGGAAATAACTACGCAGATGTACAAGGCAGTCCGAAGGCATAGTGAAGATTATAGAATTGACTGTTAATAGAAGATGATACCAGACATAGGTCAGAGGAATGCATGAGAAAAGAGAAGTAGTCAGTATTTTCTGTTTTTGCCTGAGGTTTGTTAACGCATAATAAATGTGTTTTTGATGTTGATTTATCATGCATGTTCAGGTGAAGATCTGGTTTCAAAACAGACGTGCTAAAGAGAGGAAGATGGTCAAGAAGAAGCTGCAGCATTCCCAGCAGGCCTCCACTACCACGCCAACCCCACCTGTGCTGGGAGGACCCACTGACGCCCACATCACAGCCAGCCCCAGCAGCAATATTTTGTCTGATACGGTATCAGAGGAATACTAGGTGGATCTCATACTGTACGAAAGACTTGATATAGCATGGGAAGTGTACAGAGTGTTTTCTGAATTAATGAAGATGATTTACATCGATGTGATGTTATAATGATGCACCCTTTTTTCTGCTTCCTACAATAACAAGCACTACATGTCTGTTGCACTGAATGTCTAAAATGGGCATTTGCCAATCACAGAACTTAAACCATAATGTAAAATCACTTTTAGTTTTTTATTTAACCTAAAGTGAGATTAAAACTTGCCTGCATTTTGATGATAGTGGTATGGGTTCACACACTCTCATTTATCTATCCCACACGAGAGTAAAAAAGGAAGTGTGTTCTTCTGCTTTCTTTCTTTCTATTTATGCCCTCTGCATAGCAAAGGTTTCAAAATTACACTCTAGCACAGAAATGAAAAATGTTGAAATATACAAGAAAGGTAAAGAAGGTTATGTGAAAGTTCAACCTCCATTTCATGTTGAAATATTGCTGCAGAATATAACATTGTAAAGGATAAGTCAAAAGCAAAAACCTGTATGTTTTCAGTTAGGGGGAGAATGGCAGCTGTACTAGGAAGTATAGTAAAAGCAATTTGATTTTGATATGAAAACACTATTTTTGTCATGTGGCATTTATTGTTTAGCAGCCGTGTACATGAAAACATATTTGGTGAAAGAATTTCAAAAGAGAGAGAAGCGTTCAGCCACATCCAGAAAAAATGAATAAATACAATGAAAAAATAAATAAAAGTGAGTTCTTACTTCTCTTGTCTATGCATGTCCTAAATTTTACAATATTTAATAAGACTGTAATATCTAACTGTTTGGGTCATCATAAAGAAGAGGAAGAAAAAGTGAAAAAAAAAATGAAGCAAGATAAATTTACCACTGACTTTGTGCAACTGTATTTATGCAATCATTGTGTGCAGCAGAAGAATTTCCCTGGTTGCTCTTTCAGTGCTTGTTAAATACATAGTGCATCTGCGTTTCCATATGTTAAAGTTGAGTTTATGTCGGCCTTGCTGTTTGTTTTGCTGAACATTATAGAAGATTCTTCCATGTTTCTATGGAAACAGTCCTGCTGAGAAAAGCTTCTTGATAAGGTCAAGAAGAAGAAAAGGAAATTCGCCAAAGCAGAAGTGAGTCAGGAACTTAAAGGTCTAGTGTTGAAGAAGAGTCAACAGTTTAGGTTTTATTGTTTTATAACTTTGGCATTGTAAGGTAACGTCATATGAATGTGTAAAAAAAAAAATCACCTGTTCTTTTATAGGTAAAAAAATAAAAGTTTAATTGTGGTTCAGTCTACCGTTTCAGAGTTCAAATACAGCAGTCAAATCTCTTTGTATTTCCTGTGTTACACGCATATTAAACATATTTCCAGAAAAAAAAAAAAAAGCAGAAACGCTGCTTAACAATTTGTTCCTCATACAATAATTGTATTGAATGAATTAGAAATAGTTTTTTGATCAGGTGGCAACAACATACTGGAGTGTTGTAGCAGCTTTATTATCATGCCTTTAATGCTGTCAATTATTTGCTTAGTGGATGATGTCAGGTAGAAGTTCAACTGTGTTTTAAGAAGTGGGTTCAACTAGAGATCTCAGGTGGTTATTTTAGAACGCTACAACTATCATGGACCATAAACACATATTTTATGGCACTGTGAATCTGCTGAATGGCAGGTCATAGCTGTTAACCTTTAAGCCCAAACTGACACACCAAACCAATCATGTAACCTCTATCTTTTATTAAACCCATAACGATAAACAACCAAACTGCTCAGGTGAGGTCTCATTTTAAATGCAAAA
The DNA here is from genome assembly GCA_036937835.1 of Pampus argenteus. NCBI lineage: Eukaryota > Metazoa > Chordata > Actinopteri > Scombriformes > Stromateidae > Pampus > Pampus argenteus. Next base: position 17,966,080 of record CM072861.1, on the reverse strand, counting down.
AAAAAAAGAGAAGAAAATAACACCATAATTCGCACTTGTTGGTAAAACTCAACCGAAGTTTAAAAAGCAATTGACAACGAAGGCAGAAATGTATCAATGAACTTTATTAATGTAGCACGTGGAGTTGTAAAATAGAGCTCAAACTGCTTTACAATGCAGCAGCAAAACAAAAACACCAAAAACATTAAACAATACACATACACAGATAAGAGGAAGGGAAAAATACAATTTATAAACTAGTATTTACACAGTTGCACAGTCATTAATTAGTAATTAGAGAAAATCATAAAGGATTAAAACGGACAGTTGCTAGTTATATGCTATATTCAATAAAACATTTTGACTCATAGAATAAGAACAACAATAAAGAACATAACTGAAATAAACAAGACTAAATTAAACTTGGTATAACTTATAACTTCATATAGGTTTTTATATAAATGGATCATGTGTTGGAGAGCAATGTTTGAAAGAAACAAGGGGTCAAAGGTTTGGCCACACCCATGCCAAAAGGCTGTTAGTAGATGCAAGGGTATTACCTGAATTTACTCACAGCTGTGGGAATATTAAGTTATTTCTCCAAAATGTCCACCGTAAGTTGCTTTTTGCAATCAGATTGAAGAAATAAAATGAAAAGGCAAGAGCTAGTGACAATTAAAGGAAGAGTATACTTGTGTAAGTTGTACAATAGTTAAAGGGGAATTCGGCTAAGTTTACTCATCAAAGTCTTTTCAGGAGGACTACTGCATATGTGAAAAAAGTTGCTCCAGAAGTCTGATAAATTGCCTCAAGTTATGTCTCTGAAACCCGTGACAATGTTAGACAGAAGTGAGTTCCTTGTTTCTAGTCAGTCTGGACAACTGAGTGAATTAAGTTATGTTGTGAAATATGCATGGAAATGGAAAGAAGATATCTCTGGTTCTGATGCATACCTATTTATGCTTTTAAAAATGTTCTTTGTTAGTCAGATGAGTGCATTCAGTGAAGCATTTATATTTAATTCAAAATAGCATCTGGTTAGAAACTGGAAGCCACAAAGACAAGGGAAGCATGTCAACTTAAATTTAGAAAACATAACTTGATGATGTCAAATGATAAACGTGCTAAGAAACTGACAAGTTGCTATAGCTACTTGCATATCACTTAATTTTACAAGATAAAATCTTTTGTTTCTAAACATTCTGTTTCTAAAAGGTTTTCTGTTTTTTCTGCGAACTTACTATAAGTTTTTAGAAGCAACAACTCCCCCAAATAGATAAAGGGAAGTAATCTTAAAACAAGCAACTGCAAATTTTAAAGTCAAACTGCAAATGTGTTCACACCATCGAAACTAATGCTAATGCTTACTGCAAATCCCCCACCACACATTTCTTTACATACTTATCTTTGGTCTGAAGGCTCAGGAAGGAGACATGGCCAGATATGAGATTACAGAGACAAGACAAACTGCACGAAACCTTTCATACATCACTGGAAGATGACGTTGTGCACCGCAGGTTTTCAATTTAGATCAAATGCAGTTTTAACAATCTATTTATTATATTATTTTTAATTGTTAATATGCTTATAAATGAGAAAATATTAAATAATATCCAGCTTTTTATACTAAAATATACTAATGCAAGTCATAACCCAGAATTACAATAAAAACAAATATAATAATAGTATAATAATATCTGTGAAAGCTTATTGAATAAAATGACAGACATTAATGAATCTTAATAAATTCAGCAATATTTGTAAAAATGCTGAACTTGCCTTCACAGACCTTAGCATACACACATCCATCATCTGTTGGTTCAACACTTCGCCGAGGTCACCTTGAAAACTTGATCTGTCCGTACTCCACCTCCATCTCTGGGTTCCTCTCCTGTCTCTGCCTCCTCTGCAACTGTACGATGTTGACATCGGCGTACGTCAATTCTTCGTTCTCTTCTGCGGAGTGGAAGACATAAAACATTACATAACTACACATACTCAGTGATAACAGTGGATTGTTAAAGACATTATTTGATATTTTGGGCATTAGACTTGAAAACATTTATGCCACCGTCCTGTTTATACGTTAAATACAAGGCTATAGTGGTTAGCTTAGCTTAGCACAAGGACTGGAAAAAGCTAACTCTGTCAAAAGGTTAAAAAAAAAAAATCTTAAAATTCACTAATTAACAACATATGAATTAGTGAGCTTTGAGGAGAAGATAGGCAGATTTTTATCGCTTTATATGTAACAAAGGAGGGCTAGCTATTTCATTTTGTCCCGTATTTGTGCTAAGCTAACCTGTTGCTAGCTTCATATTTAACAGACATACTTAAGAGTGGTATCAATCTTCATATCTAACTTTCAACAAGTGAGTAAATTAGTGTAATTTCCAAAATGTCAACCTAATTATTTAATCTATATGTAGACAAAAAACAGAAGACTTTACTGTGTACCTTTAGGTTTTATTTGCTTTTTCTTCTGAATGTGGATGACTGCCAACCCGACCAAAACTAAAATTACCAGTGCTGAGAAGACTCCAATCATTACTGGCAAATTATCTGTGTGAGTAATAAAAAAAACATAAGAGACACACTGATCGTTAGGTTATCATGTCCTTAACAACAGTGTTTTTATGCAAACATACAGGGGACAAAAATGACATGAATGAATCCACAACTGCGGAGTTACTTTTCACTTACTAATGTACCATGGTTCATCGCTTCTGGTGGGTGTTTTAGTGGAGGGTTTATTTGATGCTGTGATGCTAGTCTCCTTACCCATGGAGGTGGTAGGGGTTGTTGTTGGATTGACACACAGGGCTGAAAACACCCACTGTGATATGTTTGTCCCATTGGATAAGGTGCAGTTGAGGAATTCTACAGGCAAACAAACAGATCAACTGTGACTAATGTACAATGTAATCATCAGTTTTCTAGTTAATGTCTACTTATGTTCAGTCTCACCACAGGTAGATATCATCTCTTCTCTTGATACACTGTTGATGTTATTACTGACCGAGCAGACCAGTCGTCCTGAGACGTTTTGTTTCAGAGTGATGTTGTTGGTGTCTTTACTTCCAGAGAGGAGCTCAGCGTCTGTCAGTGTGCGTCCATCCAGAGTCCAGCTGTACTGAGGACTGTCCCCTCCCTCAGAGGAGCAGGACACCCTCGTCTTTCCCTGGGACAGACACTCAGGGACCACCAGGACAGAGGACACAGGAGCTGAGAGAAACACACTCAGATTACTTTTTTATGTGGTCCTAAAGCTGTTACAGTGTTCACAGTGTAATTACATTCTTCAGTAAGTATAATGCTATAGTATATACTTTGAGTATTTCATGTGAAATGATTCTTTGCAAATGTAAAATGTAGACATAGTATAATGTGTATTCATGTAAGTGTGTTTATCTAGTTTAATTTACCAAAATCATTTATATTTTTTAATTATTCTATTATTCAAATTATGTAGCTGTTGTTTTTTTTTCTTGTGAATAATACAAATTAAACTGTAAGATTAATAAAAACAAAAGTAGTTATTTACCTTGAATTAATAACTGAAGAGTCCGGTCTACTCCATCACCATCTGAATTAATAATGGTAAGGGTATATTCACCACCATCAGTCCTGCTCAGGTTATTTATCCTAAGTGTCCCATTACTGGCAGTAAAGATGGATCTGTTCTCCAACGCATTAAGCACAAAGTTGCTGTTTTGCCAACGAAATATTACATCTGTCTTTTTGTACCATAGGTATCTAAACTTTTCTAAGGCATTGTCCATCAGCCGGAGCACCAAAGTTCCTCCCAGAGCTCCATAACACCGAGCTTCATTCTGTCTGCCATCACAGTGGGTTTCAACACCTGGAAACATAGAAAAATACATTTAAAAATGTTATTATCACAATTGTGTTAATTCTATTTCTACTAAATTAATGACAGTCTCTTAGACATGTGCAATATTCATGTTTTTATTAGATACATTTTAACCACACCTATAAAAGTTTTATTTTTGTTTGTTGTTTAGTGTAGTTTTTGATATAAATAAATATTTGCACTGCCAGAGAAGAAGTATGTTCATCCTAAAAGTATAATTTCATAGATTCATCTGTAGTAGATGATAACTGTAGTTTCTAGTGTTTATGCACACGGATGTGGAATCGATCTCTGGATTTGCTGTTGTCCTGAGAAACAAGGTTTTTTTTTTGACATTTTTCAAATCCTAATGGACAGAAGAAAAACTGCAACAGTTTGAAAATATCAGTTTCAAACTGCTGCAGGTGTCAAACGATCTTTGGTCTGAATTTATCTATCCAAGTGTGAAACAGTGAAACAGCTCACCATGACAGACTCCGAGCAGCATCACCAACACTGCAATCACCACTTCCATGTCTCCTCACTGTTCTGCTTCTGTTGATCCAGTCAGCAGCTTTCAAACAGACTTCTCTACCTTATTCAAAAGGAAACATGTGTATCCTACACTGAACAGCCTGAAATACAGTCCGGTATGTGATCAACACTTTGACCAAACAGAGCGTTGTTGTATTCATCTATTAAAAGGAAGTGGTTCTCGATCTTACTTCCCTTTTTTATCACCAACATGACAGACGGCCTTCGTGTGTAATGGAAACAGTGGAAGAAAAGGAAACATCCCTCCTTCACGGTAAAAGAGGATTTTGAGACTGACAGCTGACAAAAATAGATCCTATGTTGGAAATTGGTTAGAAGCCTGTTTAACACAAGCAAATCTTTGGATGACGAACCAAAGAGCTCCTTCAGAGATTTAGTCATCTAACACTTGGTGTGAATGAAGGTTGTAGATGTTATCAAGAAGATTATTCAACTCAACTGATTATTTCAGTTCTTCATTTGTTACATAAATATACGCACCGTGACTTTCATACTGTGCTGCATTATGCCGTTGACCTGCAGTGGTGACACAACATGTCTATGAAAAGGCTGTGAAGCTCAACTTTGTCACATAAAGCTCTCTCTCTCTCTCTCTCTCTCTCTCTCTCTCTCTCTCTCTCTGTGTGTGTATGTCTCTCTCTCTCAGTGTGCTGCATTATGCTGTTAACCTGCAGTGGTGTAAATGTTCCTGCTGTGACGTTCAACTTTGTCACACAAACCTCTCTCTCTCTCTCTCTCTCGTGCGTGCGTGCATGTGGGTGTGTGTGTGTTTTTTTTTATTTTGTGAGGTCATCAAACTCTTTGCAATCTGAAATTACAAAGTTGAACTTGTTAGAATAAATGTTCTTTATTTAATTTTTTTTTTTTTTACGTTGTAGGAGGAAGTGCATCTATGTCTCAACCTCGCCTGTTGAACAGCGACCACACATTCTGTTTTCTTTCGGTTGCCATATATTTCTATGTCATCATTTTTTTCGATTGTCCGTTTGTGGTGACTGAGCCTTTACTCGGTTAGGATCTGTCTCTGCTTTCTGTATTTCTGTATATTTTGCCAATTCATGATCTCTTTTCAGGGCCAGATACTACCCTAATCAATTTTGGCTTTTAGTTTCTTCTTTACATTGTGTTATAATTTGCTTTACTCTGACTGGTGTTTGAGGAGCGGTGTTGTTGTGAGACTGGGGGCAGTTAGTCTCTGCACCAACTGAAACAGGAGACTCTTTTCTGGGCTCAACTCTCTCTCTCTCTCTCTCTCTCTGGTCTCTTTAGATTATGGCTCCCTCCACTGGTAACTGCTGAATAAATGCAAATGTCAGAATATTAAGACTTCTGACATTGCACTTTCAGCATTAAATATACATACAGTATTTTACATCCAATATTAGTAATAATAACTATATGATGCTGGGTAGTATATTGCTCATTATTATCTATTGATCATTATTTTCCCTTAAACTGAAGCATGGAAATATCTTATCTATTTTTGCATGGTATTGGCAGAACTATCCATAAATAATGATAAACAGTCATTTTAAAGTACAATCCATGATTAAAAAAAAAAAGACATGTCAACAAAATGGAATCTAAACTACATTTAAAGCTCAAAACTGATTAAACTGAGACATTGTTTTAAATATATAACAGCATTAGAAAGCAACAACATTAAAGGTCTTCTTGTTTAACACTTTGAAAGGTTTTTATTACATGTAATGTAAGTAACGTCTGTAAACATCAGAACAAATCAGACGTACATTTTAAATTTCATATTTTTCTTTAAGTATTTCATGTGAAATGTTTTTTTACAAATATAAAATATAGACATAGTATAATGTGTATCTGTGTCAGTGTGTTTATCTAGTTTAATTAATTCTACTCCCCGTCCATCTGAATTATTAATATAAAGGGTATATTCACCATCATCAGTCCTGCTCAGGTTATTTATCCTGAATGTCCCATTGCTGCTGTTGTTTTGCTAATTAAATATTAGACCTATCCTTCAAATTACATTTTTTCTTTTGTTTTCAAAGTTAAACACTTCAATCATCTGTGTTCATATACCAGCATTTTATTTGTTGTAAAATCACAATTTGGGCTTCAATACAAACAAATATTTCGATATATGTTGCTGCTAAATTCAATGTACCTATACAAAACTGAAAACAATGTATGTCCACAACATCAACCTTTGACAGTGAATATTTTACAAAATTCCAGTACAATAATGTCCAAATGGCATCAACATGAGTTTCTGTAATAAAATGACAACATAAGCTCTATTCACAATGTAAAATTTACCTTACATACAGTAAATTCACACATTTGGCCACATATGTGTCTTTGATTGTACTGGAGTTTACTTCAGTAGTAATGAAAGAAAAAAGTTTTGTACATTATCAACAAACAGTATCAACTGCACATTTAAGACAATGTCTTCTCCGTTCTATGATCACTTAGTCTCTAAAGGCAGCAGGGCACTGATAATGTCAACTCGTCAAGTCTAATTCAACAAGTCAGCGACAGAATTAGTTTTGTAAATAATAAAAACAGGAGAGAGATTTGGCAGTGAATCCTGTCATTCTGTATACCTATAAAGACACATATCCAATCAATGCAGAAGGTGAGTGGAGTGTTGGATTCACAGAGTTAACATTCAGATGCAGAAATTTACATTTCAGTCATTGCGAAAGAATTCTCTGGATGCTCCATCATTTGTTGTTTGGCGGAGGTTTCTACTTTCTCGTATTTCTTCTTCTTCCAGGTAAAATAGATGGCAATCGCAGCCAATGGAAAAAGTACCACAACCGCTCGCACACCAAATACAAGCAGCAAGTTATCTGTTCAGATACACAGGAACAAAAATCACAAGTCAAATTTGCATATGACAGTAAAGTCTAAGGTAGCCTACTGCAGACTGTACTGGCATGTGTGATGGGAGTGGTTTATTTGACACTGTGATGCTAGTCTCCTTACCCACAGAGTAGGTGGTAGGGGTTGTTGTTGGATCGATACACAGGGTGTTAGTGGCTGAAAACACCCACTGTGATATGTTTGTCCCATTGGATAAGGTGCAGTTTATGAATTCTACAAGCAAACAAACAGATAAACATGTACAGCGTGAAAACCATCAGTGTTATAATAATCAAAAATCAGATTTATGTTCAGTCTCACCACAGGTAGATATCATCTCTTCTCTTGATACACTGCTGATGTTATTACTGACCGAGCAGACCAGTCGTCCTGAGACGTCTTGTTTCAGAGTGATGCTGTTGGTGTCTTTACTTCCAGAGAGGAGCTCAGCGTCTGTCAGTGTGCGTCCATCCAGAGTCCAGCTGTACTGAGGACTGTCCCCTCCCTCAGAGGAGCAGGACACCCTCGTCTTTCCCTGGGACAGACACTCAGGGACCACCAGGACAGAGGACACAGGAGCTGAGAGAAACACACTCAGATTACTTTTTTATGTGGTCCTAAAGCTGTTACAGTGTTCACAGTGTAATTACATTCTTCAGTAAGTATAATGCTATAGTATATACTTTGAGTATTTCATGTGAAATGATTCTTTGCAAATGTAAAATATAGACATAGTATAATGTGTATTCATGTAAGTGTGTTTATCTAGTTTAATTTACCAAAATCATTTAAATTTTTTAATTATTCTATTATTCAAATTATCTAGCTGTTGTTTTTTTTCTTGTGAATAATACAAATTAAACTGTAAGATTAATAATAACAAAAGTAGTTATTTACCTTGAATTAATAACTGAAGAGTCCGGTCTACTCCACGACCATCTGAATCAAGAATGTTAAGGGAATATTCACCACCATCAGTCCTGCTCAGGTTATTTATCCTAAGTGTCCCATTACTGGCAGTAAAGATGGATCTGTCCTCCAACACATTATACTCAATTTTGCTGTTTTGCCAACGAAATATTAAATCTGTCTTTTTGAACCATTGGAATCTAAACTTTTCTAAGGCGTTGTCCATCAGCCGGAGCACCAAAGTTCCTCCCAGAGCTCCATAACACCGAGCTCCATTCTGTCTGCCATCACAGTGGGTTTCAACACCTGGAAACATAGAAAAGTACATTTAAAAATGTTATTATCACAATTTGTTAATTCTATTTCTACTAAATTAATGACAGTCTCTTAGACATGTGCAATATTCATGTTTTTATCATTATTATTCATACCTACAAAAGTTTTATACAGATTTTTTATATCAAATATCAAATTATATATAAGGGTGAAGAAAAACTGAAATATCAGTTTCAAACTGCTGCAGTTGTCAAATGATCTTAGAAGTGAACTTATCTATAGAAATGATGATACTTAAACCCATAGCTGCACAACATGTCATTCACATAACGTTAGATCCAATACTGAAGACAGTGAAACAGCTCACCATGACAGACTCCGAGCAGCATCACCAACACTGCAATCACCACTTCCATGTCTCCTCACTGTTCAGCTTCTGTCGATCCAGTCAGCAGCTTTCAAGCAAATCTTTAAATGACAAACCAAAGAGCTCCTTCAGAGATTTAGTCATCTAACACTTGGTGTGAATGATGGTTGTAGATGTTATCAAGAAGATTATTCAACTCAACTGATTATTTCAGTTCTTCTTTGTAAATACGCACACCGTGACTTTCATACTGTCCTGCTTTATGCCGTTGACCTGCAGTGGTGACACAACATGTCTATGAAATGCTGTGAAGCTCAACTTTGTCACGTAAACACCCCCCCACCCCCACCCCCACCCCTTCTCTCTCTCTCTGTGTGTGTGTTTCTGTCTCTCTGTCGCCAAGGCAGCCAAAGCATTAAGAATGAATGAAACAAAACAAAATAAATACAATTCATAGATTAAATATATATAAATGAAATAAAACAAAACAAAACATAAAAATATGTGTCTGACTGACGTGACATTGTAAAAATTGTATTACAAAAAAAAAAAAAAACCTTTTGAGGTGCTTCTACTTCATTTGAGTATTTTCCATTGTATTCTATTCTATTTAATACTTAATATTTTACAGCCATAGTAACTAGTATTTTTTTTTATCGGTTTATAAAATATGAAGCATTGACAAAGATGAAACACATAACAGGATATAAAATGTGATTAGATACACTGTTCAGCCTCTGTTGGCTCAGTCAGCAGCAGTTTACAGACAAACGTCTCTGCTTTATTCAATAAAGAACATAAACATCATACACCCAACAGCATGAAATGTCTTTATTTAGATCAACATTAGATAAGAAGGTGTGAAAAACAAAAAATAAAAAAAACAGCGTTGTATCTAGCTACAGTCTTAATAGGTGTGAAGTCAAATTTAACATGGTCACTGCTCGCAAGAAAGAAAATGTTCATCTTCTTTCATCTGGTGTTGAAACTTCTTCTTCTTCTTTGTGCTATTCTACACTCACTGACATGTTGTTAAGCCAAATACAAAACTCTGATACTACATTTTACATTGACATATACATTTCATTTGGCAGATGCTTTTGTCCAAAGCGATGCACACATGAGGTACAACCCACATGTGACGGCGATTCTTCATATCAGTCATGCAGCACCGACCTAGAGGCTGTTGTCTGCTGATGAACAAATGATTGATCGGCCTTTTAATACACAAACAAAACATTTATTGAGTCAATGAATAAGACTGTATTCTGCTATCAATCTAATCAAAATCCAACATGTAAGATGTCTATGTAAAAGATTAAAAGGTCAGTTTAGCACAACTAATTCTCTGAATCATCATCTCATCTTGATGTCAGGCTAACCGCTGGTCTAGTTCCTCATTTGTAACGGAAACACTTGTATCAGATGCTAAAACCTTTTTTTTTTCACACACTATATATGTTTGTTTCATACCCTTCACAACTGAGTGCAATGAGCCTTTCACATTTCCAAACTTCTGCTAAAACTTTGTCTTTACTTAAGGCATTTTCTACTTCCCTTTAAGTCCACACAAATACATAAGAATAATGTTTTCAGTCACACATATATATATAAATATATATATATATATATATATATATATCTCCTTGTGAGACACTAAAGTTTTGTCACTTTTCACATAATGTACATTTTTATTATGTGTGCACAATTCAGTTGTGAAGGATATGAAACAAACCTAATGTAAAACTGTCAACATATTTAAACCACATGCACAGATTTTCCAATAAAGATCTCTTCTCTTCTAGTCTCTGACATTCAGCCTGTCGAATCTTCATGTAATTTTGACATAGATGAAAATACACTTTGTTTAAAACATCTGTTCTATTTGTAAAATGTAAGACTCTGTCTATCTTTAAAGCAATACATATAAAGGGGAAGAGCAGATGAAAAATGCAATAATTCATTCTACTTTTTGTCTGATCAGTGACCTCAAAAACATGGTTACAAAGCTGCTGCTGCTAAAACTAGATTTAAAAAAAATACATACATATAACCTTTCAGTCATGCCAAAAGTCAGTGTTTTCTATTAATATTGTTTTCAACATGGTGCAGTAGATAGAAAACAAAAACTTCACAGATGTAAAATCTCCTGTGTGTGGTGATAGACATCCTCAGTCAAGTTAATTAAACTGATGAATCATACTGAAGACTTTAACTTTCACTTATTTTACTGATCCTGTAGAAAAAAACAGAATAAAGTTACATGATTTTGCACGTACACATTATGTATTGACCGAAATGCTGTCATTATCTATTCATCTTTCTTTGATTACAAGCAGGAACATATAGAAAAAAAACTGTGGTTAAGTTTGCAGAAGCAGCATATTATGGTGCTTACCAGTTATGATCCCCCTGTTGTTTTTCGATTTTTTTTTCTTTTGTGACAGCAACACCACCACGACACCGCCGACACCATCACCACCACCACTACTACTATTACTGATATCAGTATCAGTAGAGCAAGCCATGTGGAAGAGGTGTTCATGATAGAGGAATTGCTTTCTGTGTAAAAAGAGACCACATTGGTAATTATAAAGTACACATTTACTACCTTCAGTTTACACACTTAAAAATTAGATGATTTCTGTTAAAGTGAAGCGTTGAAGTTGTAGCAGGATTACACTCAACAGAAGTAGTGTAACAAAAATCACAATGCACAAAATATGGGGATAAAACCCTGGTTGACACATTGTAGAGGTTCTCTTTAAACCATACAGAGTTACTCTGAATGTTCTGTGAGAACAGGAATAATAAGCTGCCATGCAATGTAGGACTCAGGATGATTTTTCATTTAATCATGTATCTTACAATGCATAGATTGGTGTATTATATAGAAACATATATGCATTCGTAAATTGGAGATGGGGTTTTTGATATAAAGTACTTGCCTTGAACATCCAGTGTGACATTAAAGGTTTTCACATGGACTCCATTTCGATCAAAGACCTCTAAGGTGTAGAGACCTGAGTCAGTCGTCTCCACGCTGGTGATCTTGAACGTACTGTTGCTGACAAAAAACTCACTTCTGTTCCTAAAAGCCTCCTGTATCGTCACCTTTTCTTTCCTCAGATTGAACACTGTAATGGGTCCACTGGGAAGCAGTTTCTTAAAGAACAGCATATGGCTGCTGGTATTGGCCATCACTTGGATATATACAGATTCTCCAAGAGTAGCAGAGCACAGAGATCTACTCAGTGTGGCATTACATATAGTCTCAGCAGGTGTAAAGAAAGCTGGGAAAGTATGAACAAAAGAACATGCAAATCAGTTTAAATTATTCATTGTTTACAGATTATTGAAGTGGATTTAAAGTGCATTTTACCATTTGTTGCTCCAGCTAACATCATGAGAAAAATAAGAACTTGCTCCATGTTCTCCTCATCCAGAATAGAAAAAAATGATGATAAACCTCAGTATGAAGGTGTTACTAGTGACTACCGAACAGGAAATGGTAAATGGGTGGCAGTTGCAGAAACGCCTCGATTCAGCTTGCAAACACAAGGCTTTGACAGCATGTGAAATATGAATCTCGAGCATACACAGGTTTAAAGTCACGTGGTTGCGGTGGCAGTTTCAAAAGTAGCATCATTCGTCAATTTGCTTAAGGGAACTTTAATTTTAGTTTTTGTTTACAGAGCTCTTATTCTTGATCTGATCAGAAAAACAGAAGTTAAACTTATTTTTTGTTGTTATCATGTTTCTGAAAAAAGTTTGCAAAGGTGCACAAAACAAAACTTTATAAAAGTAGCATATCCTGCTACATGCCCAGATAAACTATATACAAACCTTCAGTGAACTGGTTCTACTAGATTATACATACTCACTGACTTTGTTATGCAGTTCTTACCACAGTACCCCATTTCCCCATTTGCCATTTCCTGTTTTCTAACTTACATGACTCAATTTACTAATCAGAGGTTAGAATGAAGACGAGAAAGACTCAGATGGAGCTGTAAGATTGCAGCACAGCCTCTCACTAAGGCTAAAATCACATTTTATTATATAGTGTGTAGATATCAATTTTTTTTTTGGGTGGGTCTTTATTTGTTGTTGACCTTGTCCACAATAGTACACTGCTCAGCTTCTGTGTGGCTTTATGCCTACCTGCTTCTCCACACTGGAGACGTGCGTGATCTACTGCAGGTAATAAACTGACTATGGATAAGTACATCATACACCACCTCACAAAAATCTGAACTACCCCTTTAAAGAAAGAACGTTGCCCCACAAGCTGAGATGTGACAGAGATGGGACTCACTACTCCTTTTACATTACACATAGTCAGAGTTTGTATGTTCACATTTTCAGAGGACTTAAGGGAAAGCAGATACGGCTCAATAGTCGGGCAGCTTGGTTTTACTGTGTGACACTTTGTGCCATACTGACCCTTGCATGTAGTTTCTCCAAATAAGCAGTAAAAACATAGTAAATCTAGCTGAGCATTCTTCAAGAAACACCATATTAATATTGGAGGAGTCTCAACATAACCTTTCTGCTGTCATGTAGGATTAACATCAGAAAGCAAAGTGCCTCTGAATATTAATATATAGTATTATAGTATTTATAATTAAATAATCTTGTATAAATAAATGAAGCAGAGTAGAATTTGCTATCAGTGTTTACGCAAAGCCGCCTTTTATTCACTCTACTGATCACTTTCATGTCGTTTCCGACAGTAACAATCTTGTAATGAATTCTCATTAAATAGTGGTGTCAAATGGGCTTTGCTTTTAGCAAACAACCTAAAGCTCATTTACCTAAAAAGCTCCAGCCTGGAAATGGGATTTTACTACGATGAGGAATGAAGATAAAAAAAAACCTATTGTAATGTTAAGGAAATCAGTAAACGAGGTTTGATTTATGCCACATACAGGAAGATAATCAGCATAAACAGAGGCGTAGTTTAAAATACCTACAGGTTACTTTCATCTGAAAGATGTTCCTCAGAAAAAGGGATAAAAACAAATATATTTAATTGAGCTTTGAAATGACAGAAATAAAGCTTACAACTAACATCTTTGACAGAGAGGTAGTCAATGTTATTATACATTGTAGGTACAATTGGTTGTAGATGAGTTAATCTTGTCACCTTGTCAAAATACAATGATTTAATAAAACAAGCCTATGTCCTATACGCTAAAGAAATTTGCTTCTATATCTGAATCATCCTTTCAGATGGAATCAATTCTCATTTTTCAGCACAGAATAAGCAATTTCAAGGAGGCTACACTTTTTATTCACATTGGATACACGCCTCCTTGATAGTAAATCCTTTGAATGCTTTTAACTGCCTTCAATTTGACTTTTTTAATCAATTAGAAACTGAAGTTCAGTTTTGTTTTAACACATCTTCAAAAGTTAAACACAACTATCTTTCATATAAACTTTGTCCTTCAGCTGTGTCTCTTCTGAACTTGTTCTTACTCATGTATATTCTATATCCTGTTGGACATGATCCTTGTGTTGAGTCTTCTGAAAAACGATCTGCTTTTGGACAGTTTAAGCTTCTTCTTCCAGTCCTTGTTCTTTTTCTGGTAAACACTGTCCCAGCTGTCCTCCTCCTCATCTCCCACCCAGGGTATCCAGGCACCTCCGTTCAGGTTGGGGTCAGCTCGTGGGTCCTCTGATGGGTACCGTACTGGCACTGCAGTGCGGTTGTAGTACACCAATCTCGCCAACAACTCTTTGACAACGTCTGGTCTCTGCTCAGAAAGGTCAAAACGTTCATAGGGGTCTCCGGAGATGTTGAAAAGCCATATTGATTTACGGGGTTCAGTGTGGCGCTCCAGGTTCCACCAGCTTCCAGGGAAACCAGGAAGCATCTGTGGTGGTGTCCAGTCTCCGTAACCAGGGTCTCCTGTCAGGAGTTTCCAGTCTCCAGCTCGTATGGAGGCCTGCACCGCTGTATTCCAAATCCCATATCCTTTCTGCAGGGAGCCACTGCGAGCATGGTTATACAGAGGGTCAATGTTGTGGAGGAGCTCCAATCTGGGCGATTCCTTCCCCTCGCTGATGGCTTCCCAAACATCATACCCATCCACTCCATGGGTCAGGGACTCGTTGCCGCCTGCTAATCCCACCAGTGTGGGGTACCAGTCAGTGATGTGCACCAGGGCTTTACTCACCCTCCTCTTCTTCCTCAACAGAGGGCTGTGAACAAACCCCAAGCCCCGCACGCCGCCTTCCCAGTAGGTGCCTTTACGTCCTCTGAGTGGCCAGTTACTGCCACCAGACAAAGGCTGGCCACCATTATCAGTCGAGAAGATGATGACGCTGTTCTGGTAGTAACCATACTTGCGGAGGGCGTATGTTATATTCCGAACCGCCTCGTCTACTGCTGAGACCATGGCAGCATACTTCCTGCGGGCCACGTTGCCCAATCCGCGGTATGGATAGATGTATTCTCGCGGAGACTGCAGCGGTGTATGAACAGCTTGGAAGGAGAGGAAGATGAACAGCGGCTGGGATTGAGGATCATGGGTTGCCAGGATCTTGCGGACTCTTTGTGTGTACAGATGGGTGGAGTACTTGCCCTTCTGACCCCAGGCTACCGTCTCCCCCTCATGGAGATCGAAGCCACACAGCCCAGGGCCGTCACAGGCGTCATAGGTGTAGTAGTTCACACTGCCAGTTAAGGAGCCAAAATAAGTGTCAAAGCCACGGCGAGTGGGCAAGCACTCCTTCTTGTAGAAACCCAGGTGCCATTTGCCTACCATATGGGTGGAGTAGCCGAGCTCCTGCAGCCTCTGGGGAAGGGTGATGTGGTCAAAGGGCAAGCAGTTAGGCTGGCGGGGCCGGATAATAGAGTGCTGCAGGCCAGTGTGAATTTGGTACCTGCAGAGTTAATGATTAGGATAACTGTCAGAGGGACAAATGTGTTTTCAATAATCAGATCTAACAGACAATCAGATATAGCAATTACACACATAGAGGGATGGGAGGAATTATAAGATTATTATAAATGATGCACACCAAAATAATGTTAGTTCATTCCTTTATTGCATGTAAAATTGTGCGAAAACTCAAAATAGGTATAGGTTGCTTATTGTAATAATATAATAAATCAAAAAAATTCAAAATTGTTTAAAAATAATCCAGTGACAAGAAGCAGTCTGTCACATGTCAGTGAACAAACACTCTACCTGCCGGTGATGAGCTGACTGCGGGACGGGGTGCAGATGGGTTGGATGTAATAATTCTCCAGCTTCACTCCTTCTGCAGCCAGTTTATCCAGCACCGGTGTCCTGATGTCAGAGCTGTGATAACCGATGTCGTTGAATCCCTGGTCGTCTGTCATGATGAAGATAATATGAGGAGGCTGAGAGACGGGAGACTTAACCGGCTCGTTTTCCACCTGATTGGGACTCATCGTGTCCCAGCTCAGGTACCCGAGGCTGAGCAGGCTCATCATGGAGAAACCGGTCAGAGCTGTCGTTGCCATTGTTTTTCCTTCACACTTTCTATTAGTCAAACTAACCAAAGATATGGTATACTGTCACTAAAGCATTGTGCAGAGAGGTAAACGTCCTCTCATCTGATGTCACATTGGACCCTTTGCGCGCATAAATTGCAGGAAAGCAAACCTGAATGTGCCGTCAGCTACACCTCCATCCTTAATGCCTCTCCAAAATGATTCAACCTCCTTTGAAAACATTTTTCTTTCCCTAGTGGTCCCATTAACTCCGCCCTTTTGCCTTGCAGCCTCACTGAAATAACATCAGCCCCCTACCACGCCAAAACACACACACACACACACACACACAGAGAGAGAGACAGAGAGAGAGAGAGAGAGAGAGAGAGAGAGAGAAAGAGAGAGAGAGAGTAATGTTTCTATTACAATCAGGTGTTAATAGTGAGTTCACATTTCAGTGTAAAGTTAGCAAATCCAAGCAGTAGGTGCTGATATTTCTGCTATATTTCAATATTATTCCGCAAAATATTTACACAATCTATCACATTATGCTCCACTCAGTGTAAACGCATGTTCAAACATGAAAGCAGCCAAACACCTCACACCTTAGGCTCTCCATTAATGCTATTTCGTGGTAATTTGATTTCAATGACCCACATAGCCAACTTTGCAAATTACTAGAAAGCGAGGGAATAAAAAAACATTCCCATCTGACCTGGTTTAGCTGTGGATGACAGAGGGTCTACAGATAGACCCTCACTCAGAAAAACACGGTGTGCAGGGGAGATTTGAGACTTGGGGCGGCTGTGGGGCCCTGAAGGACACAATCATGGACACTGTTCCCCACTACGCTCGCTTACAAACAGTCTTATAATTCCTGCTGTTTCATGACTAATGCAGACCTGAGGCGAGAGACAGAGCAGACGTCCTAGACTCTGATAACATCTCCAACCAGGCATCAAAGAACCACTTTACATCCAGCGGGTCAACAGAAAGCAGCAGAACTGCACAGCCTCATCCACAGCTCCTGTGTACATGGAGGCCTGCACATTCCTCATTCTGCAGATTTACTTCATAGTAACCCTAAACCTTCGACTAGGAGTTGGGGAAAGGCTGTAGAAAGTTGCCTAGGGTATAGTTATGGAAGATGTGCAAAATATGAAGGTTACTGTTTGATTTTGTTCATTAATCTATAACCAAACACTGAACTGTGACCAAGACATCTGGTCAAAATATAGTTTCTTTTGCATGTTATCACAGAAGAAATTCTCATTTTTACATGCTAAGATGTTGCATTTTGACAGGAAGTAATCTGGCATTTTATTGAAAACCTGTTGAATTATGACAACAGTGTATACAGTGGCACCACTGATTTTTTTTAACTTATTTGGGTTTCCTCTTGCATGTAAAGATTGTCTGTGACAGTACACATAAGAAACTTTTTTTTATCCAAGTACCATTTTTAAAACTGTTTGAGAACACTTCCAGGCTCAGGAACAGGAACATCAACAACCAATGGTGTCACAGAAGATCGCACACACACTGTCCAGCTACTAGAGATGTTTTTCCATCCCTGCAGACAGAATCTGTTCTACATTGGATAAGACAATAAATTCAAACAAAGCTCATATTGTTTAACATGATCCCAGCATGAGATATTGAGACGCTACTAATTTTCATCAAATGTTCCCTGTGCTGGATGTCAGAATATAATTTTCACTTTAAAACCTGAATCTGTTTCCCAGGTCAAGGTCATTGAGGTGAAACATAGTCTGCACATTAAAAATGAGATCTGACAAAGTCAAGAATTGGGCAACACATTGGAAGGTAAAACATCCCACCGTGCAAATGTTGATATTGGTTACAGAGAGACTTGTGGGTATAGAGGTGGCCGGGCAGCCAAAGGAAGTATGAGCCTTGCATAAATGGCCAGAGATGTTTGCCCAGTAGCGGCAAAGGCATCTTTGAAGCTGGAGCAGTGCCGGTCAAAACGACTGAGTTTAAGGCAAATCAAGCCCAGAAAGAGAAGGAAGAAAAAAAACGATTGAGGTGCACCTGAAGGTTCACACCCTCGTGTTTATTTATGTCGTTTTTTTCCTAGAGGGAGCAGCTTAGACAGCTGAAGGTCTTTGCAAAAATCCCACCAATAACCAGAGACATGTTGTGCAATCACACTGAGTGACTTGATATTATTGGTCACGACAACTTCACAGTGTGTCTGAACAACATCAGTGTAATAACTCATGGAGGGGAACATATAACACAACTGTGCAGACACACTTATGAGATGTTACTCATCATCGTTTCATCATCATCGTTTCCTCTTGATCAGGGGTGTAACTGCAGAAACACACTGTGTCAACAACAACTCTACTTACAACACACACATTGATTCACACACACATAAATATTAATGAGCACTTACCGGTCATATGCCAAAGACTGAGATGCAATTTTTTAATACACCTGCTAATCCATTTATAACCATATTGTAATGGTGCCAAAGAATTCAACCAGTAACCACAAACTGGTTTGATGGAAGTATTTTTGGCCACAGTAACCTAACAATACACCACGGGTTAGAATTTAAGTGACCCCTAAATGTTGAATAAACACCATACTCGGTCTCTGGAGGTTATTTTTCAGTTATTTGTTTGTTGTAAGTTATCTTGGGCTACGGACACAATGTCAAACTGAGCTATGAATAAAAAATATGGAAATGTATTAGCATTCTTGTAAACCGCAGCCGTCTCATCCCAGAAATTGCATGATTCAAACACAGTTAGTGGGGGGTCGTGTCAGGGTATTTTAAGTCACTCTGCTTCACACTTAGCTGCTGTTGGCCCATATGTGACTCAGTGATAATTAAAGTTTAAACAATAGGTTCAGAGTTTTTTAATTTTGCCGAATTTTTGCCTGTAATCATTCCTCCTGTTTATACTGGCTGTTAGGACTCTACCTCCAAATGTGCTTATAATGTGATGGGGGGCAAAATCCACAGTCAAAAAGTTAATCTAAAGATAATATGAGGTTACAGCCATCTAAGTTAGTCAAATAAAGTGGATATCATCTACAGGTAGAGCCTTTTTAGTCGTAAATTACCTCTCGTGTCTTGACGGACAGTATTTTGGGACTATAAACCCATAAAAATATATGACTTTAATTTGACTATTTTGGATGACTAAAGCTTAAATATATAATTATTATATTACTGTTGTTTATTCAAATAAGCTTTTAAATACATTTCTGCACAGCAGGTTGTTTATAAAGGGATCACTTAATAGCCAGTATGAACAGGAGGAATGATTACATTATACAAGGGAATGAAATTATGTTCCTTCAAAAAGACACAGTAAAAAACAGTAAATGGATACATCTCTTCATTTTCAGATGGAGATTTTGAGGGGGAAATATTTTTTATTAGCAACCTGAGAAATTCTCAGAGTTACATTTAATTATTTTGCTGTGGACATATATGGTGTGTTGTGGACATTAGTTGTGCGTTAAGCTCCTAATTAATCTAATTTCTTCCAGAGGATGTGAACATCGTGTCGTGGAACATCGTAATTTTAATCAGACTTCCTTTTCTCGGCTGATTAATTAAAAGTTGATAACTGCAATCAAAGATAAAAGTGGGATTTCATTCAACGGCAGCTCATTAAATTAAGCTTAGATTAAGAGATCTCCTCCTCACAAACACACACACACACACTCACATCACTTTCCAACCAGGTTTAAGCCAGTTTTTTAAAGGGAACCACGAATTAAGGGATTGAAAGGGAAGCAGAGACACGGGGGTGCTGCTGCTGCTCTGTGTCGGTCGGCACCAGATGTTTGGCTTTGGCTAAAGGAAGAGGTGCTGTTACTGAATACGGCTGCTCCCCTTCACCATGAACACTACCTCCTTTCTAATCAACGCAGCCCTGCCAGTAAACCTGCACATTACTCCCCCTCTTACCCCAATTTTCTAATCTGAGTAAGACTGGATGGAGGTTTTCTTTTTTCCTGTGTGTCAACCGCGAGCCAAAACCCTTAATAAAACTGTATTCATCTTGTCGCCCCTCCACTCTGTACAAAAGTACCTTTGTTTCTAGTTCTAGTTTGCTCAATAGTCTTATTTTTTCTATCTGTTATCATCTTTTCAACATCACTTCATCAAATCAGGGGTTCTTTTAGGGACACTTGTTCCTGGCTGTTGTTTTAAGACAGTCTTGAAAATTGTGAACCTATCCTTTAAATAACACTTTGATGCAGTCAGTTAATATTCCCTCCTTCATTATGGCAACATTACCAGGTGGGATCTTATACTGTAGGTGAGGCCAACAGTCCAGGGCTCCCTGACAGGAGGTGTGTTTGACTTGGCTCTGTGGAGCCGCGGCAGCACCTGGGCAGGAAGACAGACACAACACTTACATCTCTCCAGCAAAGCCACCTGGATGGATATCTGACTCCATAAACAATCACTATGAGACTGTGTGTGTAGGTGTGTTTAAAAATGTCCCGGGCTGTTGTGTTTTAATTAAGGAACTGATCAGTTATTATTTTTAATATAATAAGGTATTAATGCATCTTAAAGCGTTACACTTTAATCTGGTTTTACTACAGTTTTTGTACAGTACAACGCTTTGAGAGACGGCATTGACAGTCTGTGACACATTAAAGGTTCCCAATAGTTGTAGGTAATTACCTGCAGAGTGAGCCCAGATGTGAGCTGCTAAATGTGTGGAATGCAAAGTAGATTTATTTCCCGTGAAACAGAGTGCCATTTACAAGGCTAACCTGTACAAATACCCCAGTCACTTTTCCTGCAACATGTCATCAAAGCCAAGGGAAATGTTCTACTTTTAGTCAACTACTTTTAGTCATAACCCCCCTCTCTGTTTCTCTTTCTCTTCCTCTCTGATAACTTCTCTTCACGAAATGCAATTCAACACATATCCGTTATTTCATTCAACATACTGTGATGTTTGGATTGATATCTAAGATGAGGAAATATTACCTTTCTCTATTTTACAAATAATTATTCTTTCATAAAACTTTGGTGGTCTGTCCAATCAACACTCTGAGAATAGGAGCTGAGTCGGCCTCATAACCAGCTCGTTGTGCCAAAGCTGTGGTGTGTGTTTGGGGAGGGGGTGGGGGGGTTGTGCAAGACGTGGTGAAATCAAACTTGGTGAGACCCACTGAGGACTGACGTTGAGTTTGGAATACACACTGCTTTTCTTTTCTCGTTTAGCCCCATGAATAGGACTCTTTCAGCCGCTTGCTCCTGCTGATCCAATGCTTACCCAATACTCTCCTCTAATTTGACCCAAGGTCTCACTTAGACTCTCAGACATACTGTAGTTTCTTCCCATAATCACTACACCAAAGAAAAAGCAATCCATACAAACCTCAACAAGAGATCAATGGGAAAATATACAAAGGGCAATCAAATGTAAAAAAATAACTGAATAATATTAAAGAGGAAACAGCCTGCAACACCCATGTGTTTCTCTTAATGGCTTTTCATTTTTTAATTCATTTTTTTTACAAGTCAGGATGGTGATCCCCCTTCACAGCACTATATAAAAGGGAAAAATTTGAGAAAAAAAAGAAATGAGTGTGGATTGTATATTTCATGCTGTTTGTTTCACGTTCTGTTCTCAGCACCAGTATAGGAACGTGTAGGCCAGATGTTTGGTTTCATGGTGTCTATATTTTGTACTTTTTTTTTGTCACAATATCATTGCAAAACACAAAGACCAAATTCCCCTTCTGTGAAGAAAACAAGAAGTCATTTTCCACCGTGTGAAGTTTTCTACACTCAATCGCTATATTGCGTTTCTTTGGTTCTGTTATTTTGGTCACCTGTTGCAAAACTTGATTGATGATTGATAACTAGGTTTTGTGGAGAAGCTGCAGTAACTCTACCTAGTGTTAAAACTAAGAAATGCAACACAGTCAAGCACAACTTCAATTTTTGGGCCAAATAAAAATGGACCGAAGTTGGCCCACGGGCCGTAGTTTGGACACCCCTGCTATCAGTCACAAGATAAACAACACAAATGGTGACCAGAAGGGAAGGGGTGGTTATTTTAAGACTTTTGAGCCAGAGGTCTGTGTTGGTACTTTCCTATTCATTCTCCCCTATGTGTGTCTGCATCATAGTCATAGCTGGATATATCAGAGCTTGCTTTGTTCTCTGCAAAGGAGGCCGAAGCCATTTGTCACCTTTTGTTTTTGTAGAAACACTTTTAACAAATCCTAAAATGATTCTAGGGCATTTCTGTCATCGGGTCAATGATTAAGACAAATGTTTGCATTTTAAAAAGTGCAAATAAAATTAATTTTACAAGCATAATGTAACATTACTGTTGACCATTGTTACAAACCAATAATGTCAACCTAAAAAAGTTACAGTTAATTTGCATGTTGTACATTATTATTATTTAGGAGGTAGAAAAACAAAGCTGTGGAGAGAAAAGGGTATTTGTCAGTTGGTATAAATGGCTCAATATAATATTGTAATATTTGGTTTATAAAAGCAAATGTGATGAAAACACAGTTAAAATCACTGTACATGAACCTGTAAGAGACTATGAAAAGTTGATGTATTTAATATTAGCACAGGAGTCGTAATTTGAATTAAATATATATATTATGTATGGACCATATAGGCTGCAGTGGTGTAGCATGGACTGAACTGAGACTGTTTCACGGAAGTACTACGCTGTACTACACGTTCCATGATGCATTGCAGCGGGAACCGGAACAAGAGCTTGAGTTCAAAGTTGTTGACCTCTCACATGTTCACATGCGTGTTGTGGTGGAGTATCAGTGTCTTCGTGCAGTATTTAACTGTCCACGTTTACTATGAAAGTATTTGTGGTCGTTGATTTCGTGTGTTTGTCATCGGTTATGTGTCAAGTATGTCCGTGAACGCATCAAAACACGAGCTGATCCAGCTGATGCAGCTGATCCACCGCCATTTGAAGGAGCATGGTTTCCACTCAGCTGCAGATGAGCTTCAGAGGCACAGCCCACAGGTCAATACAGTCCACACACACACACACACACACACACACTGACTGACTGGTATACAGTGTGCAGTATGATTGTAGTTTACTGTGATTTGTGGAGCTTGTAACAATCTTTTAAATGTTGCACATCATATCTGTGAGGAAACATGCAACATATGATCAGTAACCGAGGGACGTTATTTCCTATTCTTAGACTTATCAAAACAAAAACTGCTGCCACCAATTGAACTTACAAGTCTTCCACTTCCTGTCATGCAGTCATCAACCACCAGGTTTCTTCTTGTTTTTAACCAGCAGTTTGTTGTCTTTTGTGCATTCATTTGTTGGGAAAGTGCTCTCTGCTTTGGTGAAGCTGATCCACAGTTTTAATTGTACCATGTTTAACTGAATTGCATTTATCAGCTAAATGCCAACATTTCATTTAATATGAGATGTGTAGCCTTTACAGTGCCTCATATTTTTCAGGCTTTTATTATCAGACTGGTGTATACAGGTCATAACTGCACGTTGGACCTTTCTGAAAATTGAAATGAAGATTTCTTTGGTATTATACTGTTTGTGTCAACAGGCTTAGTTCATTACATACATATAGCTAAATCTGATCTATTTTAGTTCAGTGATTCCTGGATGGAGGTTTGCAGAGCAGGTTGGGCCCACATGATCAGTAGAAAAAATATGGAGTGAAACTAATGTTTTAACTTGCAAACCCAAGTGAAACTAATAAGATTATTAAATGTTGAATTGTAGTAATAATTAGAACAGAGACTTCTCTAATGTAATTGTTGTGTGGATTATTGGGATCCAAATAAAGAATAGTTACTACATGAAACCACCATTAATCTAAATTCATCTGATAATGATCAGAAGAAACATGAGCTTGTATGAAGTGGTGAATGAGTAGTTTTAATAACATAATAATTAAGTTTTTGTATACATTTTTTTGCAGGGGGAGACAAAAATATCTGCATCGTTATTTGAAATCTACAGTTCATGGTTAAAGTGAGTATGATTTCTAAAAAAAAAAAAATCAGAAACCTTGATTGGATTGTGTTTGTAGTGATGAGATGTACACCAAGTATTGTTTCCGTTTCTGTTAGTGACCCAAAAAAAAATAGGCCGTCTGGTTCGGGAAAGCACTCCACTTCGGCTGAAGGTACGACTGCTTCTTTAAACATGCAGCATTCTTTTTTGCCACTTTGTCCATGTTTGGACTATTTAAAGGATTTCTTATGTGTATGTTATGCAGAGTTCCTCAATCTTGAAAGTCTTTTTTTTTTTTTTCATCTTACCAGCCACCTCCAGTGAGAACCCAGCTGAGGATGACAGCAGCTCAGACAGTGAAGAGCTGAGTCAGAGTCTACTGCCGCAGGTGAGATGGTCAATGAGACATCTGCTGCTGCTGTCAGTGTGTACTCTCTGACATCACTACCACTGATAGGTCGAATTTATCCATTTTTAACTTGATGTTACAGACTCCCTTAACTTCCAGTAAAACGGCAGCATCTCCATGCAAAAAGAAACCAGTGAGGCCAGTCAAACCTGTAACTGCAGACCAAGGGGAGTCCAGTGAAAGCACTGACATATCAGACAGTGAAGAAAATACTCCTGTTGTAAGACGGTCTTATTGATATATACAGTATCTGTTTTATTTATCTTTATGGTACATTTAACTTTAGGCTGCTGCTTCGGGGAGTCTTGACATTTTGTCTTGTTTTATACATACCTACAGACATTAGTATCAACAGTGACACCAGTGAAGCCGAAACAGAAATCAACAGCCAAGGCAGTAAAATCTGTAAAAAACGTATCTGGGCCTGACGAAAAAGCTACAAAGAAGAAGCCTGACAAGAAAAATCAAAAGAGCAGCAAGGATGCACGCAGCAAAAACCAGTCTTCAGTTAAGGTCTGCCTAATCATTGTGTCTAAAAATCTTAATTTTTATTTATCTGATTCTTATTAAACTAGAAAATTAAATTAAATTTTAAAAATCTGCAATGACTCCAGAGACTAAAGCCACAGCCGTTTCTCCTCAGGTTAAAAGTCCCAAGAAGAAACGCAGCGTCACCTCTGAGCAGAACGCTCCAGCTGCTGCAACAGCAGCCTCTGTTGGTATGTGTTGACAACAAATGTTACAGAGAGGCTAAAAAAATGAGTATTTAAATAAACTTTTAATCCTTTTTTCTCCCCCTTTTTTCTCGGGGTCTAGCCAAGGCAGCCACACCGAAGAAGAAGGATAAACCTGCAAAAAAGACAGATAAGCCAAAAACGAATGCAAGTTTATTTAACATCAATTTATACACACGACTGTTGAACACTGCTTCATGAACCTGTGCAATTAATGTTCATTGACTTTATTAATTTGGCTATTTTGTTGTTGTTGTTTTTTTTAGTCGGTACCTGCAAAAAGAAAAAAGAGCGAAGGTCAATCTGCAGAAAATACTGTAAAGGCAAAGAAATCAAAGACACAAACTAAAGACAAAGTTGTGGCTGCTGGTGATGATGGTTCAGACTCTGACAGCAGTCTGGATGTAGAGAAATGGAAGAGACTGCTCCTACAGATGACAGGTATGTATGTGAGAGGGAGAGACACACAGAGGACAATGCATGTGAGTTTCCTACAGTCTCTCATCAGTCCACCTCAAAGCACGTCAGAGTAGATTGTTCCTCTGTCTGTGGGTTCATATAGTTTGGAGATATTTGACATAAACAGTTTTATATTTCTTATCTTTCTCCTATTTCCAAAATCTGAATGGACTACGGGTAGAATTGCAGGTTAAAGGAAAAGCAAGCGAAATAACAGTTTTCACATTGGAAAGAGAAATAATGAAGGAATGGAGATAGTTTAAAGTGTGAGTGGAAAATGCATAAAATGATGGGAGATGAAAACTTGAAGGAAGAAGGACAACCACCAGACAGGACAGCACCACCTATGAACAGCCTCACCATGGAAAACAGTGATTTCACATAAACAGAGCTGTGTACAGAAGCTGTGTGTGTTGCCACTGATGTTTTTTAAGCATTTGTGCCACCTAGACATGTTTGTTCAATGTCTAAACCTTGTTTTCTCTGTCCACAGAGTCTGACATAGCCAAGATAGACACCATCAATGCTTTGGACTCCTGTTCACCCATAAAGAAGAGAGTCAGGAAACCTCGGGCTAAGCCTCTGGCAAAATCTGACACTCCTGTTAAACTGAATAATGAGACTGTTGGAAAGATTTGTGAGGTGGAGGAGAAAGCTGTGAAAGAGACACTAAAAACGGATAAACTTAAGAAGAGCCAGCCAAAAAAGACAACACCTGTGCTCTCCACTGCCACCCTGATCCAAGAGCAGAACCTGAACACTGCAGAGGACAGAGCAGCCGTGTCCACTCTGTCTCCATCAAAGAAAGAGAAAAGGAAAGTTGTGACTCCCAGTGAGGAAAAAACTGATGAGACAACGTCTGAGCCCAAAAAGAAGAAGAAGAAGAAGGAAAAGGAGGCGTCTGAAAACAAATTGGAAGAGAATCCAAATGAGACTGGTGACGATGGAAAAGAAAAAGACAGCAGGAAGAAGAAAAAGAAGAATGAAGTCACTGAGTGTGTTGAAAAACCTGCGGAGGAGGAGAAGACGAATAGAGACGAGAAGATTGACACTAGTGATGAAATGATACCAGAGAAGAACAAAAACTGCAATGCTGATGTCGAGGAAATTTCAAAACCAATAGTAATAGAAAAGAAATCCAAGAAGAGCAAAAAGGAGACAGCTGATAGTGAGGAGACTGTAGAGCCAATATTAAAAGAAAAGAAAGCAAAGAAGAAGAAGAAACAGGAGACGGCTGACAGTGAGGAAAACTCAGAGCAGACGGCTGAAGAAAAGAAAACCAAGAAGAAGAAAAAGGCCGTTGATGGTGTGGAAAATCCAGAACAAGTAGTTGAAGAAGGAAAAGAAAATTCAGAGCAGATGGATCCTGAAAAGAAATTAAGAGAGACAGCTGATAGTGAGGAGAATCCAGAGACAGTTGTAAAAGAAAAGAAAGCAAAGAAGAAGAAGAAGAAAAAGGAGAATCCAGATGAAGATTCAGAGGAGATAAAGAAAAAAAAGGACAAAGCTGATTATAGCGAGGAGATAGTTGAAGAAAATACAACGATAAAGGAAATGCCGGAACAGATTACTGAAGTAAAGAAGAAAAAGAAAAAGACATTAAACATTTCAGACGACTCAATGCTACTACCTCCATCCAACCCTGAGACACCAAGTCCTCCGACAGAGAAGAAGAAAAGTGAGTAGATAACTTGTAAAAAAAATCATGACGAATTACAGTTCTAATGTTTTCGGATTTTTGGATTCACTTGTTGTGTTTCCTAATTTTTCGACAGAAAAAAGCAAATTGAAAGCGGATGAGTTACCAGAAACGCCTTCAGTTTCTGTCCAAGTTGCCACAGCGACACAAACACCGTCACATGACTCCCAGAAGCAGGTATCACAATACTGCAGTCTGCTCCAAAAAAAACAAAAAAAAAGTTGTCAAATAAATGTTGATGCCAGGGGATAATTCTTCAGTTATTCAGATCACTTAATTCACAGAGTTTTATGTATTTTTTTTACAGAAAAGGAAATCTTTCAACATGACAGAGTCATGAAGCTTCTGCATCGCTGGTGAGCCACAAACTGAAGGCAACGCATCCGATTTCTAAACAAATGGTAATAGTTAGAAACATCACTGAAAACTGTAAAAAGAAATGGACATTTTTTCAAATCTGTTTTGGTACATTTTTACATTTTTATCTTTTAATGTGTTTTATGTCTTTACCCACTAGCTGTGGTATACCACAGCCATCTTTTACTCAGTGTTTTTTATGGTAATTGCTGTTTTAATTGTTGGATTACAGTAAATTAAAAGGGATTATAACTGAATGTATTATGAAAAGGATAATTCCTCTCATATTTCTTTTCAAAATGAACTGAATGGAGAGATGTCTCCTTTAAACACATTCATGTTCACAAATTTTTCCCATGATGCTCCATTTGTGATCTATATATTCCTATTAACCCAGCATGAAAGATGAAAAAATGGTGAAAAAAAAAGAAAAAGCATTTTGACCCCTTTTTTATGTATTCATATTGTTAGCCTGTTGGTTTGTGAGAACATGTTTAAACTATTCTTTACATGTCTGATAGGGTTTTTATATATGCATTGTACAATATACTTTTAATACAAATTAAACTTAATAGTTTTGTAAATTTAGCTGTAGTCTGTATTTGTGTGCGTGCGTGTGTGTTTCCGCTAGATGGCGTTGTAGCATCTGGTGGAGCTCACACTAAAAACACCGAAGAAGAAGAACTTGTACGCCATATGATTGGTGCTATGCTGACAGTAATGAATTTGTAGCAAACGTTCAAAAGTTTGATCACAGAAGAACCAAATGTGGAGGTTAAGAAAAGTTCGCCACAAAGCTGGTGGACACGGCGGCAGCTTGGAGGACATCAGGTTGAAGAGGCGGGAACACGAAAAGGGTGAGGAGCTAATATGACAAGTAATAAGTAAGAAAGCTAACGGTGGCTATTACGGTTGGTACAAGTCGGTAAGTTTAACGTAAAGTGTACTAACGTAATTTTACTGTTACATCTTTTAACGACACTTAGCTATTCGAGAACAACTAACAAACGTTTACAAGTGACTGTTTAGCTGGACCACGACCGTTTAAGCTAAACGGGTAGCTGTAACTTACCAAGTTAACGTTACGTTACCGGTGGCGTATATTTATACCCGTTAACGTTGATTTAACCGTTTACTAGCTGGTATATAAATAACATGCAAGAAGTCAACGACTACGACAGAATTAAATATCGCCATCAATACATTTTATTTAGTGCAAATAATAATAACTTTATTTATGTAGTACATTTTATAAACATAAATTTTAAAGTCAGAACACCAGAACAAAGTCAAGTTATCGATACTGTGTCGTGATTTTGTCTAAATTATGACTTAAACAATATTTAATATAGATTAAAATGATGGTCGTGATATAGCTAATGAACCATAGGGGCATTTAAACTCAACGCAATATATGTATTATGATATATAGTAGAGCAATGACTGGTCGATTAATCGATAGAAAATGAATTGCCAACTATTTTTGTAGTTGATCAGTAATCTTAAGTCAAAGAGGATTTGTTTTGGGTTTTTTATCATTGTAACATGGACCCTGTGGATATGTGGTGGCTTTTTTTTGTTTTGCAATTTACTGCCATTTTATAGACCAGCATTAATCGATGGATCCCTCTAGCCACTGTGACACCCTTATAGTCAATCTCTAATTTACATATGTGACAGTGGTTTGTATATAGTCATCTTTACGCTGGCCGGTAGTGTGTAAAGAGTATTGTGATATTTATGTTCTGCTGTAGCACTGAGACAAGCTCGCAGAGACAGACAGCTGGTGAGCAAGAGACTGCTGCTGAATGAAGATGAGCAGCAGCAAGAAGTCAGCATGGACACTAACCCAGGAGAACAGGCAAGTGGTAGAAAATGTCTTGTCAGGTGCAGTGTAAAAAAATAAATAAAATAAAAAAAGCATTGTGCCATCTGAGCCTGTTCTTCAATTCAACAGGACATGGTTAGTTTGTTCCACAAACTTCAACACAGTGGGCCCGAGAAGGAGGCCCACCTGAAAACCTTGAGTAAATCTCTGCGTGACCCATCAGCACAGCTCACCTTCATCAAGTATGTTGGTAACTCTTTTTTTTTTTTTCCCCAGATGAAATGAGTTAAAATTGTTTTATATCCATGTTTTGTCCGTCTCTGTATCTGCTTTCCCTCTAGGCAGGAGAACAGTATGCATCTGCTAGTCAGTTTTCTCACCGGCACTAATGCTCAGTGCCGTCTGCAGGCTGTTCGGTGTCTTCATGAGCTTTCTCACTCCCTTCACCCCAACGTGACCCCAGCCTGCCTTCCTGCAACCCCCTACCTGCTCACCTATCTGTCTGGACAAAGCACCAAGTTTACTGTTAGTACCCATTCATACCAGGCGGCATGTAATATGACACATCGTTGATCAGGTTTTTGACTGTGTGTGTGTGTCTGTGTGTTTACACAGGAGCTGTGTCTCTACACACTCGGTAACTTGTGCCCAGACAGTGATGTTGTAAAAGAGAAGCTTCTGGCTCAGGGAATCATACCAGCACTGGCCAACTGTATAGAGGTAAACTACGATTATGATACGATTAATAATGAATATTATAACAGTAGCTCAACATTGTCACATTACACAGTTTGGGGGAGGTGGGGTATAAACAAGGTCACAAGTTTGAGGATTTCCTGGTGCAACACAAAGTAAAATATAGAAATGTTAAAATGTCTGAGTGTGCGTGTTTGTCCAGAACCAGACACATAATGTAGCGGTGGTGGAAGCTGTGGGGTTCACCCTTTCTCAGCTGCTCCAGACCAATGATGCAGCAGAGAAAATAATCCCGTAAGCACTTCAATGGCACACCAGTTCATCTCTCCATTTTTTTAAGGTGGTATATACAATAAACATTGTTGTGAGTTGTGTAATGATCTTCCTCTCTGTCTGCAGGATGGTCCTGGCCTCTAGCTTACCTTCACACTTGTTATCAGTCCTGAATCCTGGACCGAACTTTTCCCTGGGGTCTGCCATTGAGTGTGCATGGTGTCTGCACTACCTCACATGCAGGTGAGAGCTGTACAATATTCAACAGTTATCACTTCAGAAACAGTCTAATGTTACTGATCCTTATAATGATCTGTGTCCTCTCTCCCTTTCTTACTGAAAGCGTTGTGGATAACAGAGCGCTTTTGGCTCACGGGGCTCTCTTACAGTGCAGTTCCCTGCTAGTGTCACTAGGTGATGCTGTGACTAAAGGAAACAAAGAAGACGGAATGGAGCTTGTAAGGAAATGAGTGGATCAAATACAATTTTATGAATGTTTGTTGCTTTTTTCACTTAACTAAAACAAATCATTTCATTAGTGATAACTTCAAGGCATATCTAAAGTTTTTGGATTGATTTCTTACTTACTTTCCTTCCTTCCTTCCCTACCAACCAAGCATGCTACAAAAATCAATTTGCTCGACTTGAAACTTGCTTAAGACGGCTCATCCATCACAGTGAACAGTTGATGCTTTAATTTATTTTGCCTTATTATTAGAAAATCCAACAAACTTTGACCAAAAATATGTGAGAAATGTATTTTTTGGTTGTTTAGAAGAGTTTTTAAAATGGAATTGGCTTGCAACTCATATTCACTGTGATCAATTATTTTATCTAAATTATTAAATATTATTATTATTATATAAAGGAATTTAAAGTATCTAACAAATATTATTTTCACTGAAAAATCAAAAAACATGTTTAGGAAAATCAGCCACAATGCAAAGTAGACACTATTTGTAATATTTAAGAAATTTTCAAAATCAAGAGTATAGTCTTTTATCTGTCATGTAACATAAAGACTTTTTGCCGTGTTCTTCTTCTCCAGCTCGTCTGTCCTCTGCTGAGGTGTGTGGGAAATCTCCTGTCCTCCTGTCCAGCAGAAGACCTGAGCTCTCAAGTTAGTGACGACCGCCTCGTGGTTGCTTTGTGTGCACTTCTTCAGGCTTACTTCAAGACTCAACCAGCCTTGGGCAGAGAGAGTGCATGGGTCCTCAACAACCTCACAGGTTAGACCCGTCTGTTAGTCACCTGTGAGCTCTACTGAATCTCAATCACACACAACTTCTATACTTTATCAAATCCAAACAATTTAGTTTGGATTCTATTTTAATAATGTATACACCGTGAATATTCTCATTCATCCAGGTCATCAATTGTATACCATAGAAAGGGTGTATACATTATCTCAAGTAGATTAAATCGATCGCAACTGGACTTGGTTATTTGTCTTGAAGACGTTTCACCTAGTTTCACCTAGTCAAGCGAGCATGAACTGATGAAGCCTCTTGGATGAGAGGTGAAACGTCTTCAAGACAAATAACCAAGTCCAGTTGCGATCGATTTAATCTACTTGAGATAATGTATACACCCTTTCTATGGTATACAATTGATGAACATGTCTTAATATAATTGAGAACATGTTTTCCAAAGTTTTCATTCTCAGTATCATTATTGTCATTATTAGGGTATAGAGAGTTAGTTACTGTGGCATATTTAAAGTGTTCCCCCTATTATACTTTTCTGATGAGATTTATGTGTGCACTGAAAACATCAGTGTTGCAGAAGAACATCTGTTGTCAGGGGCCGTGTGGCTTTATTAATGTAGAATTTACACCTGAGCATTGATGTATTTGTCAGGACCTTCTGTGTATAATGTCCTTTCGTTCCCAAACATTTTCCATCTCTCGGCTTCAGCTCACTCCAGTGTATCCTGCTCCGCTCTGCTCACTCTCAACTTGGTCCCTGGATTGATCGAGCTTCTGCCTTTTTCTCAAGGCATCAATACAATGGTCAGTCCAAGCTCTTAGAGTATACTTCACTGTCATCATGGAACATGATGATCAGCGTTGTTTTCTCACACACCTCCACACTCTTACACTCCATCTCACGCTGCCTTCTGATGTTCAGATCCTCAGGGTTCTGGCAAATATTGCCCATAAGAACAAGGAGTTCTGTGTCCTGCTCGCCCGGCTTGGGTTGCTGTCTGCACTCTGTGCCACACTTAAAATGGCCAACCAAGAGATGGTGACCCTGAGTCTTGACATCTTGTTCATGCTGGTAGTTAGCAATACACAGGTAAGCAAGGCCACATAAATGACTGAAAACTGACTAGATGATGAGCTTTTACTAAGCTAGTGGCTGTTGCCTTTTTTGTCTCATAGATGATGACTACCGTAATTGTTTTCCCTCAGGTTGGAGAGGAGTTTGTCAGACAAGGTGGGCTTTCACTGTTAGAAGCTATTCAATACAACAGTGAAGGAGAGATGAGGCGAAGGGCAATATACCTCCTGGAGCACCACCTGTAGTCTGACTCATCATACTGCTTACGTTGCAGGTGGAAAACAATCCATGTTCCTGAACTAACCAGGAAAATATCAAATATAAATGTATAGGATAAAGTGTGTCATTACCAATGAGGACACATGAGGACTACTTTTTTACATGTAATGTAATCTGTAAAATGCAGACAGACAGATGTGTGTTGGTGGTCTAATTAATAAATATGATCTGTTTTTAATATGTAATGGTTATTAATGTTGTTACCAATGTTACTGTAGTATCTGTAAAGATCAAATGTTTGTAATACCTGAGACTCGATACCTCTAGTCATGCACTCATTCATAACTTTGTAACATTGTATTGTATCCATAATAGTATTTATATCCAGACAAGCTCTGATGTGTTTTGTTTTTTGTTTGTTTTTTTGTTTGTTTTATTTTGCATCATTTGAGAGACTGAAGACTGATTATTTTTGCACATCAAGGTTTCTCATCTGACAGTGGAACATCTTCTATATGTACAGGATGGGTTTATATAAAAACTGACTGTAAATATTTACAATGTGGTTGTCTTGGTTCTATGATGATGATGATGGCTCTTAAAAGTATTGTTTTACTGCCAGTAGTCCATGCCATTTTATGTTTATAATGACTTGCAAGAGATACATGAAACGTCCCGTTACATATTGGTCTTTTTGATCAACTCTACAAGACTAGTAAAAATACCTTGTTCTAGTAAGAATGATAAGCATTAATACTGATCATGGTTATGCTCCTGAATCAGTTTTTCCCCAACATTTGCTACAATTATTCCTGGTGTTACTCTGCATAAACATCCATCCAATGTGAGCAGTTCAAAGGATTTGATGGTAACTACCTTTAAACTTCATAAAGTGAGCAAACATGCAGAGTTTTAGCCTGGGTCTCAGCTCCTCCCCTGAATGAAAAACAGTCTCACATTACTCCACTTCCTTTCCACCCACAGCATTCCCGTTATCGTCCTCACTGCTCCTCTGCGTGAAAAACAAAAACAAGGTGGGTCCCTTTATGTTTTTATATCCCTGCATTCGTTGAGACTGCTTTTACAACCTTGCATGCAG
This sequence comes from Pampus argenteus, assembly GCA_036937835.1. Classification (NCBI taxonomy): domain Eukaryota; kingdom Metazoa; phylum Chordata; class Actinopteri; order Scombriformes; family Stromateidae; genus Pampus; species Pampus argenteus. The sequence continues at coordinate 17,931,764 of CM072861.1, read as the reverse complement.
CATATCTGAAGTCACAACATTCAAGTCTTATTATCTGCATAGTAGATTTACTGTGCTGTCGAGTGGAGAGTATACATCTTGTCTGGTTATCCTCTCCAACCACTGTTTAGTTTTCTGGCAATGGAGGGCACTGGGTCACCAACTGCCAGAGAGAGAACAACAGAAAGGAATATGAATCAGGAGGCTGACAACAAGGTGGTGATGTCCAGCAAGCCTCTGCATCGATTCATCCAAAAAGAGCCCAAAAGTCTTGGGGTAACACATCAAACACTCTAGGATCCATAGAAATGAGATGGTTGATAAATTGTGCTTTAAGTTATAAAAAAAAAAACATGCTGACCGAAATAGATGGATACACAAACTCCTCTTCTCTTCACCAGATTGTCATTGTGATCTGTGGCTGTATGGAGCTGCTGATGGGATTCCAGCTGGCCAGTGAAAGTGTGAATACCTCCAATGGAATCTATGTTCCCTTCTGGCAGGGAGCTCTGGTACATAACATTTGAGCTTCAGACATGTGGTACATGATTGCTTTATGTCACTAATAGGCCTATAATCTACTCTACTGTACATAATAGGAGCTCTACTTGAAAAAAGACCCCTGAAAACTTGATTTGAAAACTTGTTAAATAGTTGGCAACACGATTATTTTCTTTGTGAGAGTTTAGATGAGACGATTGATACCACTCGTAAACATCGGTACAGCAAGTTTGAGGCTACAGCATAAAGACTAGAAACGGGGGGAAACAGCTAGCCTGGTTCTGTTGAACTACCAGTATCTCTACATCTTAATTAGCATGTTATGTATTATTTAATCCAAAAATGAAGTGTAAAAATGTCAGGTTCTGGTTTTACAGCACAACTGTGCACGGATATGCAATATAATGTCTATTTATATATTTCCTTTTGTTTGTTTATTTGCTGTTAATTTTAAAGTTTCTTATCTGCGGAAACCTGTCTATCTACACTGAAGTACATCCATCCAAAAAGATGGTAGGTATATTGTGATTTTATATTGTAGCTGTGATATTTAACTTCATTTATTCACCCACAGGTCTTTCTGACGCAACTTACAAAACTTAATCTCATCTTTCTTAGGTGACAGTGTGTTTGGCCATGTATGTGGTGTCACTCTTGGGAATCATAGTGTCAGTTGTGTACAGGATATACTGCTTTGCACATTTTGGGGTTCGTATGTACATTATGTTAGACCCTGTGGAACAACAGTGGACCTACAGGAGACTAGTGAGTTACAGCGTATACTTTATAGATTAAATGGACTGGATGTTTATTTCCACAGTGTATAAACAGATTTCTCTTTCACTCTCTCTCTCTCTCTTGCTTTAGGAACTGCTTTTTGGTATTGAAGGCTTATTGTTCACATACTCTTTGTGTGTGTCAGTGCTTCTCATCTTCCTGTGTGTCATTGCACGGTTAGCTCTGAAATCCACACGCACTCAGGTAAAACACTGTGTTGTTATTGTTATCTGTTAATCATATTTTAAATTTAAGCCTTTGGACATATTCAGTCAAACTTTGCAGTAAACAGACAACAATGTGTAATGAATAAGTGAATTTGTGAAAAACACATAGGCATGAAAAGTAGAATAAAACGTATAAAAGGGAAAAGGGAAGAAAATTCTACTCTATTGTTTTATTTTATACAATCATGAATAAAAAAATTAATATAATATAATATTAAAGATTTATTTCCCTATAGAAACAACCTAGATGGGATATTAAGACAGCCCAAGAGCTCTCTAAAACCATAGATTGCAGATTGCTAAAAATACCAACAGCATCCAGGAGGAGACAGATTTCATTTTTCACAATGATGTATATTATAAATAATATTTTGTAAGTCATCATTTTATCATCTTCTGGTTGTCGCTCATCCCTAACAGCTCTTCCTGTTTCAACAGGTCATTATCCAGAATATCCCACCACCACTGAGCAACACGACATCAACCTTTTGAAGTATTTACTACAATAACTAACACACCACCCTATGAAAAATGTCATTATTCTGCACAGTTTATATACATGTTCCACCACCTTGTGGCAGCCGCACAGTAGCACAGTCACATTAAGCTTCACTCAACAGTATGCATACAACTGCAATAACACTTTACTGACTCATGAAAAGTGGTTCATGTCCATTTTATTAAAGGAACATAGTAACCACTAATCTCTCTTTTAAGGTTTACATGGGTCACAGTAAACACTATATTACTAACAGTGTACTTCAGAGACAAACAAGTCTCACATATTTTTTGCTTACTGTGATAAGCTGGATGTGAATGTAATTTCTTTACCGATGGGTTTGAACTTGGAATCACTCCGGTCACAGGACAGCACCTCCACCTGTGGTAGCTACTTCAATGACGTTTGAAAGAAAATACAGTATTAATATATCTGGGTTGTAATCTCCTTGCAGATAATATAATATCCAACAAGCATAACTTCATTTATATAGTTCATATTTTACTTGTATATTATCGTGATGAGAACCTGTTGTCATCTTTTGCCTGTGAATGTGCAGAACACACAGATTTGAACTGCTTACAAAAGCAGTCTGTGAGCAGGACTTCCCAAAGGTCAAGCTTTAGCTGTATTTCGTTCAATTAATGTATTGTGTATTGTCTTTGTTAAATAAACAATATAGAATAAATCAATACTCAGATTGGTGATCATATTACATGCATTAACTGCACTCATATACAGTATTGTATGCACAAGTAAAACCACACATGTTATACTGTATTAGTTATTACTAAGACGTGGAAGACAATTAACTTAGAATTCATCAGGTTATGCACACATACACTGTCTCATGTCTTTATGGTCAGGTATGGTTTATTCTCATTTGTGAGTATCAAGATACCAAAGCCCATCCACTAATTATGTAAAACTTATTGCTTCAGGTTTGTCACTTTCAATCATTTGAAGTTGCCATTCAGGTTTAATCTTGCGTTTTCAATTTTGGCAATGAGTGCTCTGCTGTTTAGACATTTCTTTTGTTTCACTAAACACAGCTTTACTCTGCCTTCCACTGTAAATGGTTAGCCCCAGTCAGAGGATGAAACCTGCAACCCTGTAATGAAAGGCTCAAATTGAGTCCATGTATAGTTAAACATACTCCAGTTTTTAAAAGCTGACAAAAACTGCAACAATACAAACACATATTTGGTCATTTAATTTATTTCCAGTTATTTCATTGGAGTAGACAAACAGTTCATCATATTAGATGTTGTTCCTCCCCCTAGGTGTTGGTAGTATGGGGAGTCACATCCAGGAGAGGCACTGCATACAGTCATATTTGGTCCATGTGCATGTTTTGGGGGATATTAATGTTCATAGTATTTAATAGACATAGCTGGCAGTGTACAGAGACTGCATGGAGGCCTTGTCAGCTGAGCCAGACGGCTTGTACTCTCCTTTGGCAGCCAGGCCATTGATCTGAAGAGAGCAACAGAGGAGAAAAGTTAGGGCAAAGTCACATCTGAATGTTAATGATCAGCTCAGATCCGAGTTACCTGCACTACATTAGCACAACACTGATTGAGGGACAAAAAGTTTCTTAGGAATCATTTATCAGTCAGTGTAAAGTTAGGTAATGCAAGATAACAGTCATTTAATAGCCAGTTGTGTGCACAGTTCAAATACTACAAATTGATGTTGACTACAAAGTGTCAATCAATCAGTAGTCACATTGTTTGAGATAGTATTCATGTCCTCTGAGGCTCACCTTGGCCCTGCTGCAGAAAGCTTCCTGTGCAGCGGCCTTGTTGGCAGCTTTGCCCTGCCAGGCTGCAAGAGCAGAGGCCTGGAGTGCACGGCCATAAGAGAAGGTCAGCTTCCAGGGGCGATGGAGGGGCACCTGGTTGATTGCGTTCAAGTTGAGGGAGGCCTCCTCCTCACTCTGGCCTCCAGACAGGAAGCAGATGCCTGGATAGTCAAAGGTAAAAGCATGCTACTCATGTACACTGCAGAACTCAGAAAAGGGAAACAAAGTAAATTGACAAACAACACTCACCAGGCACAGCGGCGGGGACAGTGCGCCTCAGAGCAGTCACTGTGGCCATGGCAACCTCCACAGGGGTGTACTTCTTAGCACAGGAGTGTCCAGCAGTGACCATGTTGGGCTTCAGCAGGGTGCCCTCCAGGTACACATGGTGATCAGACAGAGCCTTATACACAGCGGCCAGAACCTAGAAGATGAATACGCAGATTTATTGACACTTAAAATATTATCTGATATATTGGGGGGGAGGGGGTACCTTTGAGCTGGTGCACCAACCTTTTCTGTGATATACTGGCAGCGTAGCAGGTCATGGTCTCCATCAGGCAGGATCTCTGGCTCCACAATAGGCACCAGGCCATTCTGATAGAGTGCATGAAGGTACATTTAGTCAGCCAATCACAATGAAGTAATGATCAAGAAGAAAAGAATTCAGTCGTATGCATGATTACACACCTGTTGGCAGATACTGGCATATCTGGCCAGGACATTAGCGTTTTCTGCAATGGCAAGAGCTGATGGGCAGCCATCTGAGATCTTGAGCACACACCTCCACTTGGCAAAGTCACAACCATCCTTCTTGTACTGGGCACAGCGCTCAGAGAGACCATCAAGACCTATACAGAAATGCAAAGGCACAGAATGTTGTTACACTATGGTCGCATTAGTTTACAGAAACATAAAGATATGATGGTTCCACTTTGATAATATAAATCATTTTTACCTTGTGTGGTGGTCTCTCCATCTGTTCCATTTAGACCAGCTGTGCCTTTGTCCACCTGAAGCATGAAACCAAACAAGCCCATTAACTCTCAGAAAGGTCAACGTGTGAACAGTAATTATAAAAAGGGGCGTATATGAACATTTGACTGGGACTAGATCGGGATCTCAGCATGCAGCCCCCCCTCACCTTGATGCCGACAACAATCCCCATGTCCTTGATGACTTGGGGGAAGAGTTTGCCGCTGTCTGCTTTCTGGTAGAGCGTCTCGTGGAAGAAGATGACCCCACCCACACAGTTGGAGATGGAGGGATCGGATGAGAAAAGGAGGTCACGGAAGTAGCGACGGTTCTCCTCGTTGTTCTCCACGTTGATTTTCTGGAGACGTTTTCCCATGGTGCCTTGAAAGAAGAGGAGACGGGAACATTTTTAGTTTGCGTACTCTACAGCCACATCTCACCTTTAGAACAAATCGCTGGTGTGTGTGCACTCACCTGTTGATTCATCTGCAGCCAGGATTCCCTTTCCAGGAGCCACAATCTTCTGAGCAATGTCAGAGAGCTCCTTCTTCTGCTCCGGAGAAAGGGATGGGAACTGATGAGTCATCCTAGTGGAGAGAAACAAGTTATTTTTTTACAGGTGACCAGGAACTCTTTACTGTAGGAAGTATGAGGAAGACTTAATCTTTATTTTTCCTCCCTTCGAAACCCAATGAACCTCTGTCTCCGATACGTCTCATTTGTTGCATCACCTCTGTAAATATTTGGTTTGAATGGTTGAACTTTGGCCTTTAAAAACAGATAAGTTCTCCCTCTTCATGTGCAACATAAGTTCATAGTTCACTCGGCTACATGGTTTTTATCCAATGCTTTCTGTTAAAGACGCCCTACTTTAACAAACAGCATAATATTTGGATAAAGTATGAGCTTGTTTCAATACAACAGGATATATGCTGCAGGTAACACAAGTTCATTCACTCACATAACAAGTTTCAGAGGTTTACCTTGCAGCTATGGACTTGAACATTACATCTTACATAACATTATAACTTAACCAAACATGCTGCCTCTAAAGTCCTACAAACTCTAATCTCACAGCAATGCATATAAACATTCTTCTATAACAAACCATAAATACAAACTTTGACTTCCAACGCTGCAACTGTGACATGAGGATCCCAGAATACATAAAACATGTGCTGCAGAAAATCAGCTCATCACTTTGCTTAAAATGGATTTCAGCAACATCAGGAGATATAAAAAACATGAAAACACGTCTTACTTGAGACTTATATCAAAGCAGCGACGACACTAGAAGTGGTAAACCGGCCTCTGCAGGCTTCCAGCAGTAATTGGACTGATTGAGAAGGCCGAAAACTTGCCTCAACGCTGTATTTATGCCCTGCGCGGCTCTGCGGGAGGAGGTGCTCCACTCGTGATGTGGCGGGGCGTGTGTCACCCTGGTAACGCAATTGGCCCAATCAAACACGCAGGGGCGTTGTTTGTACGATGTGGCATCAATGTTCCTTTGTGGACTTTAGGTTCGTATCAACAGGGATGAGATGAAAACATCAAGTTTGAAATAAGTTATAAAATCGCATAAAACAGCGTCGCCTCCTGTTGCGTTGCAGCACACACTTTAAAAACAAGGATGATGAAATGTAATATGAGACCTGCTGCAATGTTGCAATTCAGGTTTCTTTGTTTAGTTTGTCGTGATGAAAGTGTAGATTACAACAGCATTATTCTCTTTGTCTCACTTACATACAGTCAGAGAAAAGTTTGTGTATAGTTTTAATTTCTATGCTACAAAAATGTAGGATGGGATTATCTTTTTTTACAAAAGGAGAAACTTTAATTCAATTTTATCTAATGTCAGAATTAGAATTAAAATAACATAATTGATTGACCTGTGTCATTTTAATTTCAGATGTAATAAAGTGTGACCAGTAGAGTTTTTTACCTTATTTAAATTAGTTTGTTCATCTGTTTGACACAAACTATAGAGTAAAACCTGCTTTTTCCTGCTACCTTGTGTATCAGCTTCATGCGTCACATTGCTTGTCAAACATGTCATGCATAAACAGATCTCATAAAATGGCCCCAAAAAACATGGAGGGGCTGTTTCTAATGTCGCTAACAGTCCACGCAATGACGTCAGCATATAGGGATGTTTGACCCCAAAGGCTGTGGAGGATCTGTAAGTCACAAATAATTACAAGACACCTCTTACACAATCTGGACTCTGCACTGAGTACAATGTACCCTTTAATATTACTGATCAGAGTTCAGCCCCTGTCCACGAGTCCCTTTTTCCATAAGGACTGAGGAAAAAAAGATAGTGACGAGAGCACAAAAATGTTGTCCAAACAAAACAACTTTGCACACCACCACAAGTATGTGAACTAAATGAAAAAATTGCACCAGAGGTATGTTGGTTAGGTTCATATTTTCAACAATATCTCCAAGCACCAAACTTTGTAGTCCCTGCAAAGTGCTGCAAATCTCTACCAGAAGCCATGTTGCTAAGATCAGGACATTTCATTATATTATATTATATTATATTATATTATATTATATTATATTATATTATATTATATTATATTATATTATATTATATTATATTATATTATATTATATTATATTATATTATAATATATTATATTATAATATATTATATTATATTATATTATGTGTGTTTTCTTTCCGTTTTTGAATTTACCCAATTTCCCTGAGGGAACCTCCCAAAGGGATAAATAAAGTTTCTATCTATCTATCTATCTTCTATCTATTTACTCCATTAAAGTATTAACATATCTTATAGTCCACCTTGTTTTGTCAAAATCTAGGTTTAGTGTAGTATAGTTTAATAGTTTTTTGTATCATGTTTTTTCTAAATAAATCAGTATCTCAACAACTTAAATAACAGCAAATCTGGAGTTAGTGTTATTATAGTATATAAGTTCTGGTTCATGTGTGCACTGTACTTTATGGGAGCTGTTGTTGAACCGTGGTTGTTCCCCGCCGGGCCGTTAGAGGGCAGCATGTCAGCCGGAGGATGTCCCACAAAGATTGTTGCCGCTTCCGCTTCCGAGAGGCAGGAAACCGCAACATCAACATCCACAGACAGATTCAGTTAATAACACATAACTCTTGCTTTAAAAGCGGTAAGACTTTTCGGTAGAGTTTGATTGAGATTCGCGACATTACAACGTAAATGTGCTGATTTGTCAGAGTAGAGTTTTTCTCGGCCAGCATCATTTTAAAGCTCGCGTTAGCTAACGGCTAACGTTAGCCTCACAGTTAGCTTAACGTTAACAGTTGCATTGAGTTGATTTCAGTCAGCTTGCTCACATTTTTAAATATGATAGCAGCATTTTAGGCTATATTTCTTTCGACTACCCATCATCCATGTGGATACTGCTTTAAAATAAACACCTTCGGCCACTTCTAGCTATTAATTATATCAAACACACACATTGTAGTTTTTCCATTCATCCAGCAGAAGTACCAGAACATATCAGTCCAATCTGTTTTTTTCCATTTTCCGTCTTTCCGTCTGTTCCAGGTGTCTGAGGATGTCGGGCCAGAAGCGTCCTGCTGACCCCAGCGCCTCGTTCTCCGGTGCGCCCCCAGAGAAGCGGAGGGAACGGGATGGGGAAGACGGAGGTCCCGGTGTCAGCACCGCTGCCGGAGGGAGCACCGCGGTGGAGACAGTCATAAAACTCGGAGGGGTGTCCAACTCAGTGAGACACTTGTTTTTACTCATAACTCTAATTAGTGTAAAATCTTTCTGTTTGTTTGGCTGAAGTTTCTTGTTGTAATCTTGTTTGAATCAATTCTGTTTCAGGAGGAACAAGACATCAAAGCTCTCCAGACTAAGAACCGAAAGTTGGGAGAATCTCTTGATCAAAGACAGGTAAATTAATTCTCTCACATTTACCTGTCCGACACACACACAGGGATCTATACTTGTCTTGTCATCTCTCGACTTTGTTGATTTGCAGGTGATTGAGGATGAATTGCGAGAGCGAATTGAGAGACTGGAGACCCGCCAGGCCACTGATGATGCCAGTCTGCTGATTCTCAATAGATACTGGAACCAGGTAAACTGTCATTGACAGGTTGACGAGCAACAAACACAATTTGCTTGTCCACCATCAACACTGTCAAGATGGATCTAAAAGTCTAAATATGATGCTGTTCTTTTCCGTTAACTCCTTGTTGTTTCAGCTTGATGAAAACATTCAGCTGACCATCAGGCGTTATGACCAATCAACTAGCGAACCAGAGAAATCTCCAGCAGGTGAGGGGCGGAGCCTAAAGCCAGAAACTCCTGAACCAGATGGTGACTCCAACCAGGAGAGGGCCAAAGACAGAGGTAAAGAGAGATCATGACTGAGAAAGCAATAACATTTAGATATTATTACCAGACCTGAGTTCATATGTTCATATGTTCCAGTTTTTGTGCAGTTGTTCCTCTTCTAGCTTTTTGACTGGTCAATGACAGAGAGTTTAGTAATCTTTTAAGACTATAGCTGTTACTTGATGAGATTTTGTAGTCGATAGTAAGTCAAGTTCATTCGAATTTAAATAAATCTTCCTAAATAAAGGAAACCAGCAATTCAGAGCAGCCTCACTGCACAAAAATTGTACCAGTGTCTTTACCTCCTGTTGGGGGGGAAACTAAATATAAGCCGTAATGACATTATGGCATGGTGACAATGTGCATGAAAGACTTATTTCCTCTCCAAACATTGTTATTAATGCAGTACAATTATTTGGGATGAGTGAGGAAGAACAAAATGACAGCACTTGCATCAGAAAATTGTAATTGTAACAAAAGGGGCTTCAATGTGCACGTGTCACCCAGGCCACCAAGGAGAGACGTCCAACTCTTTCCTCGCCACACTGGCGAGCAGCAGCAGCGAGGAGATGGAGGCAGAGCTTCAGGAGAGGGTGGAGTCCAGCCAGAAGCAGGCCAGTCGTGTGGTGGAGATCTACGAGTGTCTAAAGAGCACCGTGGACCAACTAAAGACAGAGTTGGACTCTGGAGCTGGTGAGATAGAAATGGAGTACTGCTGAGGACATTACATCTTTACACAATACATTATGACACATCATTGTTGTTTTTCTCTCCAGAGGGCACTTTGTGGCAGGCGGCTTCCAAACTAAACGTCCTCCTGACCAGTGAAAACGAGCGGCTAAAACAGCTGACTGAGGACCTCAAACAGAAACACGGTCACATGACGAGCGAGGTAGGACTTTAATGTCCTCATTCACTGATGCAGTATGTTCCTCAGGTGCAGCCAACCTTTACACTTAATAAAATGGTTAGAATTTTCATTCTGTGGCCTGCTGCACTGCGATATGATGCGAGAATCTAGGTACTAGTTCAGTGTAAAAATGTGATTTTGTACAATATTTAATAATTTTGTACAATATTTAATTCCATTTACATTTTTTAGCACTTACTATTTTTCTTTTAGCACTTGTGTGTGCTTTCAAGTGTCTCTGTCCTCCTGTCTTGTCCAGTCCCGGCCTCTGGGTCGTGCGGCGAACAAGGCAGACCAGCGTGTTAGCGAGCTGCAGGTTCTGATAGAGGAGCTTCAGTGGGACATGGAGAAGATCCGTCGGCGAGAAAATCGTCTCAATGCACACCTGACTGAGATTCTGGAGAGGGTGAGGAGGCCTTTTATGTACTTGTGTGTGTCGGCTGCTTGTTTTTATGTTGAGGTTGGTTATAACACTTCCTGTTGTGCATCCCAGGTGAACAGCAAAGGCTATAAGGTGTGCGGAGAGGCCAGCAGCGTATGTGGAACCATCACTATTAACAAAAGAAAGGTAGGAACCTTTTGTTGGCAAAGTGTGGCGTGAAAGCTCCCAACAAATATATATATTTTTTTATACATTGTTTCCTTCCACATCGTGCTTTGCATTTTGTGTTGTTTCAAGTTTGAGGAAATGAACAGCGAGTTAGAGGAGAACCAGGAGCTGGCAGACAACCGCCTCATTGAGCTGCAGAAGCTCCAGCAGGACCTGCAGACTGTCCACCAGGAGAACAACAACATGAAGGTGGACTTCTGACTGGAGTGTTTCACATTGAATTGAACAATATTTCAATGCTTTGTTTTATTAAATATTTTGTGTTGCACCCTTTTTCATCTTGTCTCTCTCTTCCTCTCAGACGGAGTTATTGAGTCGCGCAGAGGGCATGGTGAAAGAGACATCAGAGTACCGATGTCTGCAGTCACAGTTTTCTGTGCTTTACAACGAGTCTCTGATCCTCAAGGCACAATTAGATGAGACACGCGGTCGCCTCAACACGACCAGGACGGCACGCCTTCGACAGCTGGAACACATGGAGGCAAGTGTGTGTTTTGAGTCTGTGCCAGTGTCTGTTAGTGTGAACTTTGTCCCTCTCTTACTATTAGCCCCCTGTGTGTGCAGAATGATGAAGTCGCTCTGCAGAGGAAAGTTCGCACTGAAGTGTTTCAGCTGGAGGACACACTGGCTCAGGTCAGGAAAGAGTATGAGATGTTGCGCATCGAATTTGAACAGACTCTTGCTGCCAACGAGCAGGCAGGTAAGTTTCTACGGTTGTGTCTTATACACTGGCTGAGGTGCATGAATGCATTGAGCTTACTTCAGTTCCTTGGTGACAAAACTTGTTTCAAAGTCCTAATCTATATTCTCATGTCTGTCTCTCAGGTCCCATTAACAGGGAGATGCGCCATCTGATTAGCACGCTGCAAACCCACAACCAGCAGATGAAGGGAGAGGTTGTGAAATACAAAATAAGACTGAGAGAGACACAAACTGAACTCAATCAGGTAAGTCTGAAAGAAACAGAGGAGAAACTCTTGCGATCTAAAGAGGGATTTAAAACAGCTCATCACATATTTTGCCCCTGTAGGTGCGCTCTTCAAAGGGCAACGCCATCCTCCAATTCCAGTCCAGCACAGAGATGGATGTGAAGGATGAGACGACCTCTCCTTCAACCCCAGCCGTTTCGGGGGATCCTGCGGTGAAGACTGATCCTGACAACGGCTCCTCTACACCAAGCAGCACTGGTAACTAACTAGTTAACTGGCTATAAAGGGTTCATTCACATTGTTTTAGTTGCAGACAACAAACATGGCTTGTTGCCAGTGTTCATATGATACATATTAGGACTGATTCCCTGCTTCCTGCTTTGCCTTGTCTTTCTACAGGTGCCTCAGTGAAAACCGAGCCTGGAGTGGAACCTGAGGCCACAGTAAAGGACGAGGATAAAGATGAGAAAAAAGAGAAGGAGGATAAGAAAGATAAGGACATTATTAAGAAAGAAGAGAAAGACAGAGAGAGGGAGAAAGAAAAGGAGAGAGAGAGACCAATCCGCAGCGGCGTGATAAAGGAAGAGAAGGAGAAGCCAGGGAGCAGTAACCAACCAGAGGAGTCTGCCGGGGAGCGGTTGTCCATGGTCGGAGGATCCAAGAGGAAGGAGATGGAGCAGCTGAAGATCGTCCGAGCAGAGCTCAAGTGAGTTTTGTGTGTGTTTTTTATATTATAGATGATGAGTTGTGTGTCACGTAGTTAATGAGACCGTTGTCCAACCTAAATCATTAAAATGTTTTACATATACTGTCACAAATGCATACATGAATACAGAAATACAATATAAGTGAAATGGGGGAAATATTGTCAAATGTAGATACTGTAATAAAATCAGGAATATCATTTCTTTCCCCGTGTCTCACTCACCTACACACCCAGCTTGTGATACAATGATGAAAAACTTGACTGACATGTTACATAATGTATTTGCTTTTCTTATTGACAGACCAATATGTGCAGTGTATATGTTTAAGAATTACTTCATGTCCCACAGTTTTTATTGCTGCTGCAGAAGAGAATGGTGCAATTTTTACCACATTTTGTTACCAGCATGTTCATGTTCATGTTCTTCAACCCCTTGTTGTTGGTTTTCTAAACATTTGTTTGATGTTGTGTTGATGCAGTGCCGTAGTATCTGCTGCATTTTCAGCCCTTGTTGATTTCTGATTTCTTTCCATGAATTTGGATGAAGCTGCTGACAGTTGTGATAAACACTTTTACGCTGTGCAGGAAAGCACAGGAGTCCCAGAGGGAGATGAAGCTGCTATTGGACATGTACCGATCAGCACCCAAGGAGCAGAGGGACAAAGTCCAGCTAATGGCTGCAGAGAAGAAGGCCAAGTCAGAGGTGATCGATCAACATTGTGTTCATTTAATTAGGACATTTATTACATGATTTGTGGTAATTTGTCTTGTTTTTTTCCCACATTAATCTTGTCGGCTGAGCACCACACAGCCAACTACTGCACTAAATTTCTAGTAGTGCAGCAAAGGTCTTTTAAAGATGTTTTTGCCTTCATTCGACAGTTGAGAGCAGACAGGAAACAAGGGGGAGAGGGAGGGGCATGACATGCAATAAAGAACCAAGGACATTGTGGTCACGTGACATGCACTATAACCTTTCCCAGTGAATGGTCCTAATATAAATTGGTATACTATAAAGCAATCAGAATCAGGTTTATTGTACCAAGTAGGTTTGCACATACAAGGAATTTGTGCATAAGTCAGAAATACACAAAATTAAGTACGGTAGTCTAAAATAATAAAAAATGATGATAATATAAAAAGAGAATTTACTAACTGATGATAACACATGATAAAAATGCTGACTCCAGGGAGAAGAGCTGCGGCAGAGGCTGAGGGAGCTGGAGGAGAGAGAGAGGAGGGAAGGCAAGAAAATGGCCGATGAAGAAGCTCTAAGAAAGATCCGCTCTGTGGAGGAGCAGATCGACATCCTCAACAAAAAGCTGTCGATAGCAAAGCAGGTGTGTGAGTTGGTCATGATGTTGTGCAGGTTTTAGCATTTGCCTCGTTCTCCTTTCCATCCTCTTAACGCTCCTCTGCTCCCTCTGCAGGAGGAGGACGCACTGCTAAGCGAGATGGACGTGACGGGCCAGGCCTTCGAAGACATGCAGGAACAGAATATCCGTCTGATGCAGCAGTTAAGAGAAAAGGACGATGCCAACTTCAAGCTGATGAGTGAGCGGATCAAGTCCAACCAGATCCACAAGCTGCTAAAAGAGGAGAAGGAGGAGCTGGCTGACCAACTGCTCACTTTAAAAACACAGGTGAGCCGCCATGTAACACCACAAGGTGCAGTCTGCAAGGATACAGGCTTGCACATGCTTGTTTTGTGACATGCACACAGTCAAATTGCGGTTAAAACTACTTGTAATTCATTCTTATCACTTACTTAATTACATACTTAAGCTTCCCTAAAAAGTCATCAGACTGTCTGACTTGTCTCAGCCTGTTATTTAATTCAGCCCGAAGGGAAAGTGTGTATTGTTGATGGATGAGTATCATGTGATTTGTATGTCTGCACCTCTTAGTTTGCCAAATCTTTCTGTTACAGCAACCTTTCACACTCACATTCTAGCTGTCAGGTGTTTTGTTTTGGGTTTTTTTGTTGTTGTTTTTTTTTTTTTTATCTTTATTGTCTTAATGTTTTGTGAATTTTGTCTATTTGTCAGGTCGATGCCCAGCTGCAGGTGGTGAGGAAGCTTGAGGAGAAGGAGCGCCTCCTGCAGGGCACTATCAGCACTGCTGAAAGAGAGTTGGCGCTTCGGACACAAGCTTTGGACATGAACAAACGCAAGGTGATGCTTCAATTAGGAGTGATGAGCTGCAGAGTACGCTGAAATATTCTAGCGGCAATTTCTATAAAAATTGAACTGTAAAACACACTCATGTATGCAGTTATTCTCAAACAAACATTCATATGAGAGAAATGACATAAAGGGGAAAATACAAATGTTACCTTAAACAGATAGGGACTTATTCGTTGTTTCCTCTTTGTCTCCTCCCTCTGTCATCTTCCAGGCTCAGGACTCGGCGCTGCTGTCAGAAGAGGTTCGAACTCAGCTGGAGCAGGTTCAGCAGAGGCTCCGCCTGGTCAGAGAGGAGGTCGTAGAGAACAGCATCTCTAGAGAGAAGGAATCATTTAATGCCCGACGAGCACAGGTAACACACTCACACACACGTAGACACAAATGAAGTCACATGCAACATTTACATGCTGTATAGCAACTACAACTGCAGTTTAACATTCAGTTTTGACATTTTAACATTGAAAGAATGTGAAAATTCAAGGCCCAGAAATTCTGTCCAAAACCAAAGTGTAAAAACAAAAATTTGCCATTTTACAAGCGTTATGTGGCGCGCTATTTCTTGGCCGCAACCAGTTGATAGGACGACACACAACCCCCAACCCAGCCACTGGGTTTGCAAACATAAAATAGACTGTGTGTTTCTAAAGACGAATTACAACAGTGGATTCTATTCATTGTTTACTGCGGGGATGTATGTGAAGTAGTGAAAAGGTTCCACGCCGCTAACATTGTCATCGTGTTGGTTTTTTGTGTTGGTGGGACGCTCCGAAATCTGAGATCGACTGCTGTGTCTGTTGTCAAGGGAGAGCTAAATGTGGAAGACGAGCTCCTTTTGCTCACAGCTGTCAACTCTAAATGTGTTTTAGGAGGACATCTCTAAACTTAGGAGAAAGATTGAGAAGGCTAAGAAACCGGCTGAGAAAATCAGCAATGGAGATGAGATCCTAAATGAAGAAATCAGCGAGTACAAGGTGAGTTTATGTGATATAATAACACTGAATAATCTGTGTTTGCGTTTAACTTCTTTAGGAAGGTCAACTGTGGGAAGACTCAGTATTACACATTTAACAACTGACACCTTTGTAGATTATCATCATACATATTAACCTGGTTTGATCTAATCACAAAGGGTCTAATTGCTTTAATTATCCACCATCTATAGAGCAACTGTCCTATTTCTGCTGCCCAGTACAGAATCACTGTCTTTTAAAATCAGCTTTCATATCATGTAATGTGTTTCTGCCCTAGATATTTTTGTCCACTCATTAAGAACCATTCAGCTGAGGACAAAATGGCCTCTCAGTTTATTGTTCAGACCACTCTGAGCCTTTCTCTCTCTCTCTCTCTCTCTCTTCCTCCAGGCACGTCTAACGTGTCCGTGCTGCAACTCCCGGGTGAAGGATGCAGTACTGACAAAGTGCTTCCACGTCTTCTGCTTCGAGTGTGTGAAGACACGCTACGACACACGCCAGAGGAAGTGCCCCAAGTGCAACGCCGCATTCGGAGCCAACGACTTCCACCGCATTTACATCGGCTAGAGCTGGGGAAGAAAAAAATCTAAGTGGCGGTGGAGAAACTGACTGCGTTCGTGTGCACAGGATACGGATCGGTGTGAAAGTCACTTCGAACTGAACGCTTTCTCTCTCTCTCTCTAATGAATTCAGATTCTCCCGTCCAGTATCCACCACATCACTGTATGTTTTCAGGTACTGGTGCAGGACAAATGTAGAGAAATGATTTTGAGTTTGCATCACACACTGAGTTCTGTGGTGTTTGTATATGTGTGTGTGGGGGTGGTGTATTTGAAAACTGGCAATTACACAAAGACAGACTAGTACAGTGAGAGAACAGCATTCCTACCAGTTAAGTGTAAGTTTTGTATAATGTTAGTGGTTCTGTACAGACTGTCATTATTGTTGTTGTTTTGGTTTTTTTTTTTATTATTTGAAAACTACTACTTCCTGTTTCAAGCTGTAGTGAAATGTTTTTAAAAAAAATCTTCTGATTCTGTGTAATTGCTGTTGTTCTAGTTATTAAACTGACTTCAAAAGTGCCCGGCTGTGCTTTTAATCCACATTCTTCATGTACATAATCTCAACATTTAAGGAGAAAATATAAAGACCACAAGTCCCAGTGTGCAAATCCCTGTTTATCCTGTGCAGAGCGACTCTCTCCACCCCTCCTCCTCCACCCCTCCTCCTCCTCCTCCTCCCTCAAGATCCAGACGAGTTTGCACAGTGGAAGCAGTCGTTAGAAACGCTGTGAGGGAAGGAGTGCCATGCGGGAGCGGCGACAGGGATTGTTCTTTTTAAAGGTTGGGCAATAATAATAATCCATCACAGCAGCGTGTTTAAGACAAAGGAGCGCTAAACTTCACCAGTCTGCAGCTCACATGAAATAAGAAGCTTTGGGAGACTCGTGGTCAACACAACGTCACCGCGTTTCTACCGTTTCCTTTTTACGCGCAGAGCTGCAGAAAATCAACTTTTAACGACGTCGCTGCATTATATATTTTTATTACCAACTTTCTGTGGTGTCTGGATCAAATATCGCCACCAACATTGGATCTAAGCCTTTAACGGTTTCTTACCAAATATAGCCACTGTTAATGCTGGAGTGTCCTTGGCGGAGCGGAGCGGTCCCAGATTGGATATTTGCAGCGCTGCCAAAGTTTATAATTAAATATTCAGTCGCATCATTTTTTTTTTGACTCATTATATGCTGTATTTACAAACTGGGTTTATCCAATTAGCACATTGGAGCGTTATTTTATTTGGTATTTCCTCATCTTTAGAAGCTGGAGTAGTTCGCTCATATTTTCCTGCCTGTTGTGAACTGAAGCAAGTTGAAAGAAAGTTCAGTTTCATCAGTTTTTATAGTCTGACTGCTGTCACCAGAAGCCATTTTTAAGTCTTTGATTTACGAGCCTGAGTCTGGGTCATTGAACACAGGCTGCTGGACGTAACTCTGTGTACACACGTCCATTTTTCACTCTTTTTTTTATTTTTTTATTGTTGTCAAATTCACAACAATGACTTGTTGTGCGTCTGACTCCCGGCGCTCTGGATGCGCCATGGCTCGCTTTTTCCTCACCACCTATGTGATGGTGTGGAGCTTCGCGGTTGGAGCTGTGCAGGCCGAGCCGTCGGGGGAGAGCCCACCATCGGTCACCCTCCGTACCCTGATCAGGGGAACCAGCCTGGAGGTCCAGCGGTACGCGGAGTCAGTGCTGGGAACCGACGTTATACGATCAACTGCTGAGGTACAGAGAGCAGGAGCACCACCCTTTCCTACATCAGGAAGTGGCCTCCACTCTCCTCTTTACTTTAACTGTTAAATTCCTTTTTACTGAGTGCTATAACTTCACTGTTTGCTCTGTCACTATTCTTGATAACTAATTTCACCCTCCTCAACTCCAACCCCGTCACCTCTCTCCATCCATTTCTCCCCTGAGCCTAATTCACCCTTCACACACATTCCTCTCATGTTGCCCCTCAACTTGTTAATCTCTCCCCTGATCCCTCCTCATCTTCTCTGCCCTTCTTATTTCCATGCATCCCCCTCACCCATGCACACACACACACATTCTTCTGTCTCCCTGCTTCCACCATGCTGTTGCTCCCTTTTCCCCAGAGTGCAGTGATGTTTCTTGAGTCATTGCTTGGTCAGGAGAACGTCTTTGCACTAGCCATGGTAAGAAACCTCCTGGGTGTCTCCATCTAACCCGCCCTGACATGGACCACTAAACAGAGTCCTCTCAATATGGCTCTATTTAGCCCATGTTGCCTCATAGTTATACTGCAGAGGGTAGGAGCATGGCTGTAGTGAAGAGGTGACCATGTATGTATGTATGTATGTATGTATGTATGTGTGTGTTTCTAAAATGATATTTGCATGTGAGGCCACAGTACACTATTGATAAGATTCTGTATATTTGCTGCAAGGCTGAAATGGTAAATTACTGTGTTGTCTCAATGCAGAATATCGAGTGTAAATCTTTGGATAAGAACTGAATGTTTATGAGGCCCCCAACTGAAACAGAGCCGTACACCATCTGGTATTATAAGATTATGTTTCCAATGAGGAAATCCCAGTTGAAGTTGATAATTATGCGATTTTAATAGTATGCTTTAATCCTCCGGTTCAGCTTTGAAGTATTAATTGTAGATTACATCAACTAAAATGAAATGTAAGACCACGGAAAGACACGCATGTAATGTTGCATTCACTTTTGTTTCAAAAAATAAAAGAGCTAAAAATCATATATGTCAAACAGAGCCTGTTTGCCTTAACACTGAAACATATTTTGATTTAATTGAGCCTTATGGTACCAAACTGTACTGTACACACTGACGTGGCACACATGCCAGATTCCTGAGTCGCGCACTGTCTTCATGCATGAGATGGTGTGTAGCGCAACAGGTGCAGATAAGATACTTGTATACTTGTCCAACTTGCTGGGCTACCCTTGACCTTGCTGGATGAAGTCACCGTGTGTGTACGTGTGTGAGATTTGGGGGTTGGGGAGGTAGAGACTGTACAGGAATAGAGAGGAGCACTGTCCAGCTGTCACTCGCATGCACAGCTGTTTGTCCAAGTCAACAATACAGCACTTCTTCTATCATAAAATGCATATGAAGCCCATAACCATCAAGCCTGTACAAACAGCTGCTGTAAAAAGTTCAGTTGTTATATGCACATGTATCGTCTCTGCCTGTGTATTGGAGCTACGAGGATAAATCTAGGCTTTCTGTGTTGTTAATGTGACCAGAATGTTTCCTTCTCCTCATTGTTTTTCATATAATATGAAAGTAAAACACGTCTCTCTCCCTTCCTTCTCCCCACCCCAGTTTTTGGAGACGGTGATCCGATTCCTGGCTGAAGGAGCTGCCAGTGGACTGAACGTCATCGCTGTGTACGTCACAGAGATCCTCAGAGTCACAGGATTCGACGGTGAGTACCAGGATGAAGGGAGTGTGTGTTTAGGCTTTTATTAATTTCTCCCTGTAAGCTCACTACAAACTGTAATGAAGGGTTTGCTTGCAGTCTGCGAGAGAAGATCTGTGGCAATGAACGTATAGAATGGAAATAAAAACAGTCCTGCCTCCTCTCGGCAAGAGGACAGTTTATTCCTGTTGCTTCCAGGTATTGTTGAGCTTTATTCTTCCTGAAAACTCATCTAAACTGCATTTCCTCCCTTCACAGCTTCGCTGACGCTTCCCCGCTTCACTCCAGAGGGTGTGACAGCAGTCGCCCAATGGGGTCTGATAGCGCTCATTGGCTACTGGGTGCTGACCATTCTTCTCCGCTTGCTAATTGGCGTTATGAGGCAGGTGTTCTGGGTGGTGAAAACGGTCTTGGCGCTCTGGCTCTTTGGACTGATTGTGACTGACAAGAACGCCACCGCAGACACCACGGCGGTTCGATTGGCCGTCCTCGTGCTGGGATGCGTCTTGTTGACTCTGCTCACTTCTGGCTCTGCGAAGTCTTCTGCAGTGGAGCATCGGCTGAGCAGCCTGGAGGGCCGAGTGAAGGCGGTAGAGAAGAGGAAAGGGGACTAGTGATGGGAGAGGGTGGAGGAGAAAAGGAGTCGAGATGGTGTTGTTGTTCATGACAATAGTAACATTGATGGTTTCTATATTGTGTCAATGTATGGTGGGAATTAAAGTAATCTCTGGGATTTTTAATGGAATGCTTTTTTTTTTTTAATTTGCTGTCAGAAAATGACAAAAATCAAACCACAATATTTATTACACTAATAAAAAGGAATCAGGGACACTAAAGCTACAATAGATCAGTGTCACAATTCCAAACATCCAATTAAAATCTGTCTTTTCTCTATTGTCTCTTCCACAAATGTGTGCAAACAAAAATTAAAGCTGATTTTTTTTTTTTTTAAATAATTTGTCAATAAAAGGTTTTCTCTGTTGGTGGAAGGCACCGTATCTTAGAATAGGCTGTAATAATCCAGTATCATCTTTGAGGTCTCAGTTTCCACTTACCCCAACCCAACTGGTCTCTTCAACCCAGGCTGATCTGTGGCCTGGTGACAGTCTTTCCAGTCCCCTGCTCCTGATTGGTTCCCCGCTGCTCAGTCAGCTGGACGCTTGTTTGATCCTTCACACCCGCTGCCACTCCACCCGAGTGGAACAACCTTGACCTCAGTGCCAGAATTATCATTCCTGTTAGCTCACCGTGCAGCGGCAGGACTAACTCCTCTCCTACACTTTGTTGTGCCAAGTGGGTCAGATCTGAATCAGTGAGGCCTCGCTGTGGCAGAGTGCAATGTGACTCTATAACTCTTTATTTACTTTATAAAATTATTTAACGATAGCCCTTTAAATTTTGACCTCTTGATATATATTAATTTATTTTAGAGCAGTTTTGTTCTCATAGTATTAAGTTTCTTTAGTTTATTAAATGTGTGTTTCAGACCTAAACTCACTTCAGTCCTACCTAAAACTATACTAGATACTGAGGATCACTGTAAGAAATGTGGCTGCAAAGATTTACTTTTTGTCCTCTACGCCAAACAGATTTGTGGCTCTGCACTTTTTCTTTCCAACGTACAAAAGGCTCCGTCGCCTTTTAACTTCTGCTCAGTTGAGTTTCTCCCGTGAGAAAGAATTTATGTGCTCGGACAAGCTTTACGGCTGTGTGGTGACATGTTGGGTGGTTGTATCTGCAAGTTAATTATACTGTATGTGATTTTTCTTTTAAGATAACATGGAGACCGAAGAACGAATACAAATAACCATATACTGTAGTAGGGTGTTTTTTGGCTTTAATGCAGCTGACACAATGTCAGAATATAACTATGATACAAACAAAATGTTCACACGTATTCACAAATATTTTATAACTCTTCGTATTAAAAGCATATTAGTGCAGAAAACAAACGAAACTCCTTCATACAGACATCTAATCAATATATAATCATTAAAGCTCCAAGAAGGGGTCAGTGGCACATTGCGGCTGTAGTCAGTTTATTGCTTGTGTGTGTATAAAAGTGATAAAAGTTAACTGAGTGCAGTGCAGCGATGTAGGTGTGTTTGTACCGCTCTCCAGTAGATACATGCAGCAACAGGTGTGTGCCATATGTTTTGTAGATGTCCAACCATCACTAATGTGTAAAACATTTAGATATGTGTATGACTTGCCTAAGCAGTTGAACATGTTTCTAGAATAGCTGCAGTATATAGTAGTTTTATATATGGTTCTGTATAGTTATTTTGTTGAGATGTATAATGCTGTAGGCTGTATAATATAAGCATACAAGCTTTCGTAGTAAGCTGAGTTTGTCTGAGGTCATCCCCTTGAGCTTGGCTCAGAGTAGATGGAGATAGTTGGAGCATTTTCCTGCTCTGCTGAAGCCACAACCTGGAGAAACAAAGACCGACATGTCACGACAAGTTTTTTTTTAACAGAAATGGAGTGGCAGAGGGTGTTGAGTGACCAAATCATAGGAGAGTGGTGTAAAGTACTGCAACTGTTTATGGTAGGGTTTGGTTACAGTAATTACACCACGAAATTTGGAAGAAACACCAAACTATTCATCCAAACACACCACACACACACACACAGATGTTGAAAAAATACTACAAATTGCACTTTTATTCATACCTCTGAATAGGCAGGTGGCACATCATCATTAGCATTGTGTACCTGCAGAGTGACACAACAGTTTAATGGTGGAGAGGCTGGAGAAAAGATAAGACAAAAGAACAGGAGATGAGAAGTTGTCTTTATGCAATAAAAACACACACTAACCAGCGGGCCAGTCAGAGTAGAAGAAGGCTGAGCGGAGTAGTATGTCCCAGAGGGCTGACTCGGTTCATCTGGCCTCGGACCCACAGGCTCATGGTCATACTGCAATTTAAACAAATATACAGCCCAGAGACACAATGGGAATACATTATTTTAAAAGCATGACAGTGATTTTTAATCTTACGGTATTGTACATTTAATATAGCATCCTTTTTTCATGAAGCTGTAAGGCAGAAAGTGTCACCTCAGGTGCAGGTTCAGAGGAGCTGTCGCCATTGCAGCAAGCGTTCATGCAGCCGCAGCAACCCGACACAAGGAAAAAAACCGCAGCAATACCAGGGTAATAATTATTGTGTGGTTGCACTGAAACAATAAGTCAATAAATTGATTAGTCGATGGGCAGAAAATATAATTATGTCTGAAAAAGAAGAAGAAAGAAAGCCACTTCAGATTTTGGAACTTGCAGCGGTCACAATTTTTCACTATTTCCTGACAATTCATAAACTTACAGAGCAAATGGTTGATAATTTATAAACTATAAGAAAACTATACAAACCCTTGTGGGAACTTTTGAAACTACTCTGGATAAACTAGAAGCTTAAAACAAACAAATGGTTTTTCTTATGCCAAGATGGTAACACTGATTATACAACACACACTGGCATTAAGAACAATGTCTGGTGTCTTTTAAAATGTATATAATTTGAATATCAATATAATATGTATACAAGTAGTATGATGGAGTAAACACATTTAGAGGATACATAAATCATAATAGACTACATATTTGTTATTATAAAACTAAATGAGAGGCATCTTACCTCACGAGTCATTTTGATCTTATTAAACTTTATTTTCAATTTTTGACGTTGCACTTATTTTAACTGCAACATAAATATTACATAACACATAAAGAACAGTTTGATAATCGCCAATTAATTTCAAATTGTTGGGACAAATCACAATAGGAGAGATCTATATATCATTGATATTTAAATTTTTTCATGGATAATACTGATACGTAAAAAAAGAATGAAGTGTGAACAAATAAAGTCATGCAAATAAAAGGATTATTTCGTACATTTTCACATCTGACCCAACTGAGAACATCTCAGTGCAGTACAGACATTCAGCATCTTATCTTCCTGGGTCTTCTTCTTTCCTCAGATTTTCTTATTTGCTTGGGGATTTTTCACCATTCTCCTGCAGACGTCTCTTGTAGGGGGGAGGCTGTAAGCACTGTTGCTGACTCAACAGTGTAAGGTAAGAAGTGTTGCCCATTAAGTATGAGGATGTGTGGATCATTCTTGCTGGCATTCACGCTCTTTAGAAAATTGGCTGCCGTTGGTTTCAACCGGAATCTGAAACTCCACAGATCCAGGATCATCAGGAGATCGGTCATTCTCTTTCTTGGAGAAGATGAACATCGGAGGAACAAATTGCCCCACAACATTCATCGTGCACACAACTGTAACATTAAATCCTCTTCGAGCAAATCCTTTTGTCGCCACCGGGGGTTTCTGGACGTTTTGAACTCCTGTCTCATCCATGTTCCATAGCTCGGTGGGACATGTGCTGTTCAGCTTCTGAAGCAAAGAATTACTGTCTTCCTACTGTCTGGGCAAGTCTGGTGGCCTGTAGGGTGTGAACAGTAAGGCAGAGATTCCTCTTCACGAATGTTTGGAACCGGTTTTCCCCAACAACGTTTTTGGCATCACTAAATGGTTGTTGGATCCTCGTTCTTGTAGCCAGATCACAGGCCACCCTCTACTGGACTCTATGTGTAATAGCTCTGTGTTGTTCTGGGGTTTTACCACATGTACTTCCTGGTTCATGAGAAGACGGGAGGTTTTAGACCCATTTTGGATCTCTGCATCGTGAACCTGTGCATCACCCGCAAGACGTTCCGCATCAGGAGGTTACTGGAACTGGTCCACCCAGTCGATTGGTTCACCACCATCGGTCTAGTCGAGGTGGCACTGAAACGCTGGAGGTTCCTGCGTTTTGCATTTCAGGAAATATCCTACAAGTACAACAGGCTGCCATTCAGCTCTTCACTGGCTCCCTGCACCTTTTGCATGTGTGCGAACACAACGCTACAGCTGCTGCATGACAACCCAGCCCTGGGGGTGCACGCGTTTGCACATGAGCCATGCAAAGAAGGCTGCTCTACGCCTTCCTTCTTTTTCGTCTCATCACACCCACTGCTGGGGAGACAGACTGCTGGGGAGACAGACGAGCGAGTGACAGTCATCTTACCCGATATCAGATGGGATGTCACGTATTAGGAGGAAGTATTTCTTTTTTATTAAAACTGATGACTCACCCTCACAATGATTATATTATTAACATTAAAAAAGCATTGTATATTTCTTACCACCGGAGGGCTTCTCTACCCTACGATTCATTTTCAGTGACACCACCAAGGCCTTGTTGCCATTGTGATCTCTGACCTCGAAGCGTCCACCGCATGACATTTGGAGGTTCTTAATCAAAATCCCACATAGCTTTGACAGCTGATAGCCAATGCAATTAACTTCATCTAAGCCATTCCTCTGCAGCCTGCCTTGACGAACTAGCTCAGTCTCTACTCCTTTACGTTTGAGGTCACGTTTTGAGAAGAAGTAAATGTTGCAGGAGTTTGGTT
Organism: Pampus argenteus; assembly: GCA_036937835.1. Taxonomy (NCBI): domain Eukaryota; kingdom Metazoa; phylum Chordata; class Actinopteri; order Scombriformes; family Stromateidae; genus Pampus; species Pampus argenteus. The sequence goes on along the minus strand of CM072861.1, from coordinate 17,906,902 downwards.
CTAGATCAAAAGTGAAGCTTAGGCTTTCTCCAGGATGCCGTTCATAGGACCTTCTGTTTGCTGGAAGAGAGGATGCACAAAACAGAAGATGTTAAAGTGATTCTCCAACCAAAATGTATCAAGCATTTATTACACATCTCTTGTGTCAAATTTTGTGAAGTTTCTTGTTTTGTTTTCCACATAGCACAGCAGCTGTAGTCATCTTAAGGAAACTGTTTGACATTTGGGGCGTTTTGAGAAGATTATACCAGTCTCATTTCTATATTGTAAGTGTGATGATACCACCAGCAAATGCATTTACAAGGTAAGTGATGTTGTTTTAAGACAAAACAAATCTAAATTACCAAGAAAACGGTGACAGCTTAAGTGTCAGAGCCAGGAAAGGAAATGAAATGGAGAAGGATTCTCACCTATTACTTCAATGGTCTTGGTAGACAACAGTTTCTGATCTTTGTCTCTCAATGTGTAGCAACCACTGTTTTCCTGGGTTAAATTTCTCAGCTCATAGAAGCCCCATAACATCCCGTAGTAGCGACCTTCCCCCCTCTTTTCATGAAGTTTCCATGAGATTGTCACATTTGGGTTGTACTTGGGCCTGTACTGTAGTGAGTGAGCGTCTCTGTGCAACTTCAACCTGTACGTCTTCCCATACTCGATATAACTGTCATCTGAGAGACCTACAGAGGAGACAAACAAAAAACACACACTTGAGTACAAACCTGATGCATGTATGTTATTATTAGTTACTTTTCAATATTTTAGATGCAAAACATATGATTAGTTCATAAAATATGGACTATTTAACAGTATAAGGTGTTAGAATTCGCCCACCCGCCCCTGGTCTATATGTCCCTGCTTCTGTTGAGTTATCCCCAGGGACAAAAATGTATCTGCTTCATAGTGATTCATGCTGCTTCATAAAATAAAATAAAAAAATAGGCTATTAAAAAAAAAGTAAAAAGAAACAAAAACCTCCAGGAAAGCATAAAAAGAAGACAGAAGTACATCATCAGTGTTTTCTTAGTCCGACAAATATATGTGACCTATTTATTTTTGTGATGACAGCACGTTGTGATTATTTTCTATTTCTATTCAATAAGATTAGATTAGAAACAGTGACTTGCAAGAATGCCATTAAGTGTATTGGCACGTCTGGCAGATCCACAGTCCTGAATGGAGAGCTGAGGTAATAGTGGCATGATCAATAAGTATTTCACCTTTTGTTTTGTTATATAAAACCAGCTCCTATGTTTCCAAATGACAGAAGGACAATGCATGAACCTGACATCACATGGCTATTTAATCTAATCTAAGTATTTATTATTATGATTTTTTTATTATTATTATTAAAACATTCCTGCAAATTCAGTGGTCAAGTTGAAGTTCCGTAATTGTTTTATTAAGGTTCATAAGTATTTTATCAATGTTACTGTAAGAGCGGAGGAAATAACAGGCTTACATGGATACATACAAGGCATCAGGATACGGTCACACATGTCTAAATGCATATTCATAATCACACTCACCCAAACTAACACAGGTACCAAGCAACAGCAACACTATCATCATCTGCCGTGATTCAAAACACAAGTCCAGTGTCACACAGATGTACCGTCTTCCACCAATTAAACGCACGATATGATTAAAACTGATCGATACTTTACTGTCACATCCCGGCAGGGTAAAGCCTTCACTACATGAGCTTGAATACCTCACACATCCCGCATATACTGTTAGTAACTGCGGGTTGTGGACTAGCTTTGTCTGGGCCCACCCATCAGGGCGTTTCATGGTGCGTTTAAGAACTGTCGGAAATGGCAACTTAACCGACATGGGACGACTATAAGGGTTTTCTCCATTAATGTAATTTCTAAAAAAAAATAAATAAATAAAATTATTAGCTGCCACAACCACTGTTTGGGATTGACAACCAAATTACAAAGGAGGAAGCAGGAAACCACTGGTTTGTTATTGCACCTGCTTGTGATATCTACAACAGACTCTGTTTTATTTTTTATTATTTATTTGTCTTTTCGTAAACCTACATTTCATCCGTTTCCTCACTGCTTAAAATATTTATAATAATCAAACACGTTTTATACAGTGGATATTTTAATTAAGCAGTTATATGCACTGTGCCAGTTTAATGTAATGTTAACAGAAAAGAACAGAGTGACAGTCTTACAAATATACTCAAAAATCCACAGGCACATGAATCTGTAGGCACAATATGAAGTATTGAAAAAACTATAAAAAGTATAAGTAAAGTCACTTACTATGGCTTAAATTGCTGAGTGTAATGTGTTGTTTTCCATGAGTATAGAATCAGTTTAAAAACTGCAGAGAAAACAATAATATATGTACACTACACACATTAATATTTTATATTCTACAGATACTGAGATGGTTAACTCTTAAAACACAGTACTTGTAGGAATTTTCCTTTAAATGACATAGGCTCCACTGCTTCACACTCAACTGTAGCGTATCAAGACTTAACTGATCAAACACTATTATACACTACAAGCTATCCAATAAAAGTTTAATTTGTCGCTGAAAAAACAAGTCTCAAGGCTAATTGTACTCTGCTGGCCCCGCATTTGTCTTTGTTTTTACATTGAAAGAAAGATGACAACACACACAACCAATAAGCTGAATATGATAATGACTATGTGACCAACTAGTCACAAAGCACCATGCTGAATTTAACTCGACTCAACTTGAATTTTCATTGTGCTGCCTACTGAAAGTTGAGTTTGTCTGAGGTGTACACATCACAATAAGGTGAGTCTGAGCTCAGGGGAGGAGCAGAGGGAAAGGTCACTCCTTTCAGCTCATACTTTGGCACAAAGTCTGAGGAGAGACAATGGGAGCCAACTGAGGCAGCTGGAGCTGATCCCTGGCCTCCTGGAACTCCAACCTGGAGGGAACAGTGAACCGGAAAAAAAAGGTGTTAATGAAACGGCTAAAGTATGTTAAATGAGTCTGCCTCTGAGGGACCAAAGATCGTTCTTTCTTGTGCTTTTAAGATAATTTATCATGCATTTGTAGGGGATTTTGTGTGTGTGTGTGTGTTTGCACCTCAGGCTGAGTCGGGGTCAAATGGTTGTGCACCTGTAACGTAAAATAACGTATGCATGTTAGACAGTGCTTGAAAAATGAGGCTATTTAGCAAAAAAAAAGAGAAGCTCAAGTACAGATATATTAAGTCCAAACAAAAATCACATGTAATCCCCTCTTTGTAACATGTCATGCTGTTTAATCATCTGTCTAGCCTGCTAACTGACATTAGCTTTTCACCCTGTAAATGTTTGTTTTGTTTCATTCAACAAGCTATGGTGCAGGACAAGACGTGTGTTAATGTTTGTGTGTTACGTTAGATGATGAGACTTTAAGAAAGCTAATGTTGTTCAGAGTCTGCAGTTCTAGTGTTTGTATAGCAACAGTGTCTCCAAAAAAAAAAAAAGAAGTGGACAAGCAACCATATTTAATCAAAAGAAAATAAAAAGCCACTTTAAAACGGTTTGATACAAACGGATCACATGTACCTGGGGCCCAACGGAGGTAGTTGGTTCTTGATTCCTTGGGGGATTCAGAGACGGATTAATGTAAAGTGGAGGCGGTGGTGCAGTGGAGTTGGGCCTGTAGGTTGGGCCTGTAGGTTGAGCTGCAACCTGTAATAGAAACAAAGATAGTGACGTAAAAATAGCAACAAACATTGTAAACGGTTTGAGTCTGTACTTACATGATGATATGTAGCAGGTGCCGCTGCAGTTTGAGGAGCGGACTGCCTTTTAGCAGAGCGCTTTTTACAACAGCACTTTCTAATACAGCAGCAGACGATCACCATGAGGATAATGCTGGCAATTATAGCAACATAAATGCTTGGAGGAAGATATTCTGTGAGAGAACAGAGTTAAAGTGAGTTGTTAAAGTTAAAGTGTATGCTGATGATTAGTAACAGTTTGTTTGTAGTTTTTCTCACATAAGAAAAAAATAAATGCTGTTGCTCACCATCTTCGTCTACCTCCAACACTACAATATAGGCCACGTTGCCGTCCTTGTCTAAAAAGTCGTAGGTACCAGAGTCTTTGCTTACCACACGATTAATCTCAATGCCATCACTTATCATCGTAATTCTACTTATTAAATCCATATTATCAAACATAAAATCTCCATTCAGACTGTAGTCTTCTCCAGTCGGACTGCCGTCTTTTACCAGCATCAGGCGCTGTCTGCTCTGTTTAGAAATGAAGCGTATCGTCCTGGTGTTACTCCAAGAATATTTCAGGACGACTTTTCCCCCGCTCGCTTTCACATCATCACCGTTCAAGTATCTTGTCTTCGCTGTTTGTGACAGAGAGTTTGTTTTAGAATATTTTACCAGATGAATAGCGCTCTAAAAGGCTCACATACATTTTTCTTATTACCATATATATCAAGATTTATTCTAGATTCCAAAGTGTTGTCTTTTTTCCTGAAGTTGTAGAAACCGGCGTCTGCATGCGTGAGACTGTAAATCTCCCAGACATCATATTTAGCCTGTCCCCTGCCTCCCATATTGGTCCGAGGAGACGAGCGATTCCACATGACCCGTGTTGGGTCCTGTCTGGAAATATCAGTGAACTCCACAAATTCAACCTCTTTAACATTGTGGGAGAAAACACCATTGAAAGGCCTCTTCACTAGTTCAGCACAGTCTAAAAAAACAGAAAGAAACAGGGTTGGCTTATGATCTTTAAGAATACTACACATTTTCTGGTGGAAAATATGCCGTTCTGTAATGCTCTCACCGGAAATTTTCAGTCTGATGACATCATGTAGTTCGCCTTTGACTGAGACTGAAAATGTTCCGTCATCTTTTTCTGTCAAATCTGTCAAAGTAACTGAGCTGATATTAACATTGAAGCGCGGGTCTTTAATCTGGATAGGTGAACAATACAAACAAATGGACATTCAGGACAGACAGAGAGAGAGAGATAAGTTTTAGATTGCTCTGATATTAACAGGAGACAGACATTTGACAGGTTTCAGATCCTACTTGGCATTGATAACACTGAAATACTGGTCGAAAGTCATTGCACCACAAGCTGCTCACCTGCAAGTCTCCTATCACTAGCCTCCGGGATTCTCCTTTCTTACTCCCGGTGAAATACAGCCGTCCTTTGAACAAAGGTGGTGTATATTTTGTTGGTAAGCGAAAAAGTTTGCCATAGCATCGGTTCTCAGTAACATAGGATGAACCTTAAATCAGAAAGAAAAAGAGATGCTGTAGATGAAGGGAATGTTCTGAGAACATGCAAAAAAAAAACCCAAAACAAATATAAAATGAGATGTGAGGCTCAGTTAACTGATTTAAGGTAGAATATCAATATCCCAGGTTACATCCAAGTATCTCGAGTCCACGTTGTTGTCACATGACCAGAAATTAATTTACCTTTAACTCACTTTCATAACAAAACAGAACAGCAGCTACACATACATGGAAACTAAACTTATTGTTACCCAAATGAGTGAATTCATTGGGTAAAATATGTTGACAAATCAATAAAATCCAAAAGAATAAATTAATAAAAAATGTACTAAGAAGAAAATATAGATACAGAAATGTAGTCGTAGTAACCCATTTACGACAAGTCAAAACTAGTCGCAAATGTGTAAGCAAAGATTTAACCATGCATAGGATATTAATGCCTGCTGTGCAAAGGACCAGTGTTGAAAGAATTGACAAGATGTCAATGAACTGTTTGTTAGTGATGGAAAAGTGACATAGAGGAGGTACTGGTAGCACCAGGTGGGTCCAGACTCTTTGATTAGTTCAGTGGATTATTCAATGTGCTTCAAATGTATTTATTCAGTCATTATATTTATTCAGTCATGTGTGATAAGGGTTAGCGTTAGTAGTTGAGAGGGCATGTTATGAACAAATAATTAATTATTAATTTGAAATTAAATGTTCTCATTATATTTTCTCTGTTGTGGTTGAAAAAGGAGATATAGACACGTTTATCTGCACATGATAAGCAGAATTTAACAGTAAAAACATGATAATGTAATGTTATTTTGTGTAGCATTTGTAGTCCAGGGTGCCAACAGGGGCACGGATAATGCAGCGTTCAAGACTGAAGGATTGTAATTGATTCATTGACATTAAAAAGTTCATCTAAACAGAAATTCTTGAATATTGAGTGGTGTGAAATTTATGCAAGACAGTTACTGACAAAAAGTGAAAAAGCAGTTTAAGACTGCAGGTGAGACAACATTGATTTTTTTTTTTTCACTCACTTTCACTGTTCTCACTTGCACAAATAACTACACTTATATGCTTGCATGATACATAGATGTAAGTATAGTAGTAGACATAAATAAAGTGTGTGTGATACAAATATATGTATGAGAGAATAATATATTACATCTGAAACAGAATAATAAGCAGTATGTAAGAGAAATAATTAGGACACGTGAATGCAAATAATTATGTGTCGTGAACAAAATGAGTGAATGTAAACGAGAACAGCTGTTTGTGTGAGACTTTGACTGATATGGATAGGTACTAAAATCTCAGCTCCTGATTGGTTATCTAGCTTCTCTACTTCCGGATCTATGGATCAAATGTACTAGATACTAAAAGTCAATATTTTGAAATAATTGCAAAATAATTGTCATTATTTACCAATTAGATACCAAGTAATTACTTTGAGTGTCCCATTGTAATGACCTGCCGGAGCTTTTTTTTTTTTTTTTTTTTTTTTTTTTTTGAGCGGGTGTGGCTTGTTTCCTCTGATAATTACTTTTTTCCGTTGTAATTTGAAAGCATTTTAGGAGCATTTTTAGGATGTTTCAGAAACATATAACGTGTTGATCCAAAGTGTTAAACAGATATCAGAATAAATTGCAAAGCATTGCGTAACCCTACTTTATTTGCATCTACTCTACTCAGTTGTACAAACGAGTTACTCACCAAAGGCGAAGCAGGACAGTGTTAAGATAATTAAAATCATGACGTACAGTAAAAATCAACAGGATTCAGTTAACACGCGTAAAAAGTGGACGGGAAAACACGGACAAATGTCGCTGCAGTTGTCACTTCTTCTTCGTCGTCTTGTTCTTGTTCTTGTTCTTGTTCTTATTTTCGTTCTTGTTCTTCTTCTTTGGTTCTTCTTTCTTTTTTTTACTGCGTTTGACATCCAGCTTATTACTGCCACCTTCTGCTCCGGAGTGTAAATCAAAGAACAGACTAATAATCTAAAAAAAAAAAGAAAAAAAAAAAGAACAACAAAAACTTTAACACACAAACACACACAGACACTACATTTGTGAAAGAAATTCATGTTAAAAAATTTTTTTGTTAAATCACAATATCAAATCTAAGAGTTACATCTAAATATAAATGTTACATCTAATCCTAAATATATTGAATAGAGATTGATCTGGGCTGATGGAGGGGAAATGGAGATGGATGAGTGAATAGCCAAGGTAGATATACTGCAGATGATGAACAGGTGTGCAGAGTCAAGGTGTGAGTAATTAGCCACAGAGGGAAGCAAACACAGAACACAATAACAGCCATGGTTGTAACAATATGTATGTAATACACAAATAATAGTCTTTTTTTTCTGGGTTTTTGCCTTTTTCTTGTGTAATATTGAACACTTCCACCACTTTAGACATTTTAACGTGAAGTTGTATATTGTATATAATTATATAATTCATATGACTTATTTCATGATTATTGATTTGGCTATGATGATGATGATGGTGATAAAGTGCAGTTATGAGGAATAAATACATCTGTAAGAGAGCATGTATATCTATGGAGTGATACTTATAATTAGTTTCACACATCAGACATATTGGTGACTATTGGTGTTCTGTGTGCAGTTCACAGACATCAGTTTACATGAATGACATTGAACATTTTCAACCTTTCACTGACCTTTTGGAAAGTTATGTCAATATGACTGATGTCAGTAGGCTAAGTAATATTTTGGAAACATACATTCAGTGTCATCACTTTGCCACCACTTTTGTTTATTCAAACCAATAAAAAAAAAGACCATTATTTTAATAATCGATCATATAAGTTATCTTGTTTTTATAAACATTGTTCTCACTAACAGTATGCCACTTTGCGACTGGGCACTCTCTTACGCTAATTACGTATCTTTACCCGTGCAGTATGGAGGGGGAAATAACGCAACGTTTGACGCAACAGGCGCAGAAGCTGTTGAGAATACACCTAACCCGTCACCATAAATAAAAAGACGAAGCCAAATGCACATGCGCGCTCCGCAAAGGACGCTGTTATCCTCTTATCATCATTCACGTAAACATTTAAAAAAATATATATATATTTTCCACGCTTCCTGCAGGTGAGTTCACACTATAAACTGTGATGCATGTGTATAAGTGACGGTCAGATGGGAGGTAACATCGCGCTGTATAAATACTATCCAGCGGATGGGAAACGGACGAACATCTGAGTAGACATGACTTCATAGAGCAGGTCAAATCGCCATGGACCAGTACTGATGCGCTATAGATGTATGCAGTATGTATCTGCAGAAACACGGTTGTCTCTGAGCTCCCGCTTGTGTAGCTGTTGATTGATGATCACATGGCTCGCTGGCTTGTTTTCAGAGGAGGATGGGCATGAATGACAATCATGTTTGCACCTCTGTCCACTACCAGAAACACTCTGGTCTGTTTCTACAGGAGAAGATGTCGTCCTGTGCGCTACTCGCTGTCCTTTTCAGCCTCCCTCTGGCTGCGGGTGAGTACTTGAATACAGTTTTGACACCACTTATCAGACATAAGTGGTAGAAAGTTAAATAAATAAATAAAACCCAGGTAGTGAGTGTAAATATTCCCTTACAGGTAAAAGTCCAGGGTGAGGCTTAAACCTTCAGCAGTCAGAAATTTCTCCCTGTAATGTTTCTGCAATAAAAAAACAACAACATAAAAATAAAACAGTAAAATGGATAGATACTAAAATCCTTAAGTAAAAGTAGGTACAGTGGTATTCCACCACTTTAAGACACAACACATGAAGGGTTTATAAATTGTAACAAACAGCTAAAATAATTATTGATTAGTGATTTATTTTTATTTATTTATTTTTACTTATTTTGCTCTCTCTCTCTCTCCATAGGTTGGGTCATGCTGGGTGAGTCAGCAGAAATATTTCATCATGTATCCTACACATAAAAAAAAAAAGTAGATTTCTGACTTTCTTTCTCTCTCAAACAGGTGAAAAAGAAGAAGAACAGACGGTGTGTGTCGGGAAGGAATTTCGTCTGCCGGTGTACTCGACATCAAGAACTGTGACTTTTACACCAAACCCTCCGGGAATGAGGCGTGTGCTGCTGGATAAAACCGTTGTGGGTGGAAGTGTGTCTGTGTGTTCATGTTTTCATGTTTGTTGTGTGTACACATCGCCTCATTTACTGTACGATTACAGGTAAAGGACTCGCGCTTTAACTGGACCAGAGATAAGATGCTAGTCCTGAAAGAAGTTACTCATGAAGATCAGGGACTTTACGCCATCAAACTGTCCTCCGGATTCACCTACGAGACTGTACATCTGACTGTTTCAGGTGGAATACTTTCCTCTTTATTTGTGAAATCTGTCCCTGTTTTTTTCACTAAGTAGTGAAGTAGAAGTAGAAGATACAATTTGAATACTCAAGTTAGTGACCTCAAAACCGTACTTGAGTAAATGTACGGCTAACCATCCTCTCTGACTATCTTTCATCTCTCACCCCTTTCGTCCTGCTTCAGAATGCATTAAGTCCTACCAGAGAAACTACGGGGACAATTTCGAGCACAACATTCCTGAAAATGCCTCCCTATTGGAGTTTTCTCCTCGGGGGTCTCCACTCGAGGCTATGCCAGTTGTGCTGTGGAACAGGACTGACCCTGACACCAGCAAGGCAGGCCGGGGGAGGCTGCTGCACGGCGGGAAGGCTTGGATGGCCGAGAGAGTGACGCAAGCGGACCAAGGCAACTACACCATGAGAGATGGCGGAGGGAAGGTCTTGTCCCGTAGCACCCTCACAGTCCATGGTGAGTAGAGAAAGAACACCAGAGAATTAGAGTTTAATGGGGTTTTTTTTAACTTTAGGATCCTGTCAGTGATAATAATTATATTTTATCTTATCTCTCTCCCTCATCTTGTCACAATCTTGCATGTGTGTGTGTGTGTGTGTGTGTGTGCAGGGCATGCCTTTAATGTCACCCGCTTCACCAAGGAGTCTCTAAACCTGCCCCTCTTTCTTCCTGTCCCTCATGCACACCTCATTTTTACCCCCACCCAACACCCTGACAAATCCTCCCTGGGCCCTTTCGACCCCAAGCCCCCCCGTGGCCCTGTGCACCTGATCCGTGAGGGCAAGATAACGGATCACGACATGCGGTACAGAGGCCTCATCTCTCTGGGCAGAAATGGCTCCATCAATGAGGTCGTCATAGCCAGACTGACCTTAAGACACGATGGGGTGTATGAAATCAGAGATGCGAATGGCAACCTGGTGTCCTCCACCTCCTTACAGGTGATCGGTGAGTGGCAGCAAGTTTTTCTGTATCTGAATTGCTTGTTTTATCACAGTCACCATTCTCCCCTGTTGCTTATCACATCTCTGTGTCTCTAATCTCTCCAGAAAAGGTGGGTAGATGGCGAGCGATTCTCAAGTCCATCACCGTCCCTTCCGGCATGTTTGTGTCACTGGCTGGTTTCATCCTCTTTATGAAGCGCTATCCAAACTGCAGTCTGACGCAGATCATCGCTGGTCTCAGAACCAACCGCACTCCTCCAGCCAACCCCCCCAGGGTCGTCTGCCAGGTGAGAAAAATCATTAGAACAAGGTTAGTAGTGTCCCTGCTGCCTGAGATAGCTGTGCAGGTCGTGATCTAAAAATAGATCTGGTCTTGCCTTAGTTTAGAGGCTAACCGTATAGTTAATAACATTAATGTTTTTCTCATTTTCATTCAAAAACATATTAAAATGTTCATGGTGTGATATTTGCATTCATCTGTACCAAACAAAAATGTTCTGTAGAATATGATGTGTAGGCCAGGACATATCTGCAACAAGACAGTATTTAATTTAAAATGCTATTTTGACACACATTTCACCTTAGACAAATATTGCACCTCCTACGATTTGAAAAGAAAATGCCACTGTTGTTCCTGTTTATTACCACAGTGCAGTTGAATGGGAGGCTTGATATCTATGAGTGACAGACAAATAAACACACAATAATTAATTCAATGTGATGTACATCACAATATGGCATAAACAAAAATTCTACATAACAAAATGGTTTCTAAGAATTCACATAATTGCATCTCCTTAATGAATAATTACAGCTATTGATAATAATCAATCTGTACTATCAAGGCAAACAAACAAACAAACAAGTATACATATGTACAGCATACATTGGTTATAAGTATCTAGCCTCTATCAAACATTCAAACATGAATCCAGGAACCATTTAACTGCAACAACAAGACAAGAAACTGGTCTGACATAGGTGCAGAGGATCCTCAACACGTGCTGCTGCCACACAGGTAGGTAGGTAATCACTTGAGAGTGAGTTCAGGCAAGAATGGACAGATTCATGCAAAGTGATAACTAGTATGGCTATTTTCAACATGCAGACATACAACTTAACAGACAAGCAGGAGTCGAAAGAGAACAAATGCAAATTCCTCCATACAGGAAATCAGAGCGTCACTGAATAGTTTGATGAGTATGAAAACTATTTGAAACATGTAGTATGGCCTTCACAGTCAACAAATCTCAACCTAAACAAACACCCGTGGAAGACTGACAGACGAATGAGGAAATATATTCTACAATAATGGTGTTCATCCCTCCAGCAGAGATCCAGAAACTTTGAGGTGGCCTTGAACACCTTGATATGGTTTCATTTCTTAAATTCTCATCTTATGTCATATTGAGTACATTAATAATACAGTGTAAATCGGTGGTAATTGTTAAATTTTGAAATCACACCCAAGCCTTAAAATTCATGCATGTGAATTAGTTTTTAAAATAATAATGTATCAAATGAGTTGAGAGTACAACAGAAAAATAATATTCTTTAATAAAAGAAAGCAGTCTGCATGATTATAAATCACATAGACGACGGCCTCATCAAACCAAGCGGCTGCACTGAGTTTCATGTGTCTGCGTGTGTTTGTGTTGTTTGCAGGGTCAACCCAGCCCTCAAACTTCAGGCTTCAGTTACTCTCAGCAGCCTGGAACACCAAGGAAATGGACCCCACAAGCCAGTCCAGCCCGTACTGTAAGCCTGATTTAATTTTCCAACTCTCTTATATGGAAACTGTTAAGTCGGCATGTGCCTACTGTGTACATATGTGCTGCTGTTTGTATTTCCAGGGTTACACTCCTGTTATACAAGGAACTCCATCTCAACAGACTCCTGCTCATGTGAGATTGGCAGCTGGGAGCTCCCCTAGTTATAATTCAACTACTGAGGTAATGCTATATTTCCACCTGTGAGTTGATTTGTATGTCAGACTATAAAACCTTTTTATTTATTTATTTATTTTTTATATAACATGGCTTAATTCCTTCTTAACAGGGAACATCTAATGAGGGAGAGAGGAAGATTTCGTTTTCGGTGCCCGGGGCTTCAGACTGCCTCCACTCCTCTGAAGACTGCGTTCAATTCCAAATCAAGAAAGACGGAAATAAAGAAAGGTGGAGCAAATCCCAAGAGTATTTTTCTGCACTGCCACTAGACACGGACACATCTGAATCCTGCAGTGTTTATACTTCGGAGAAACTGAACCAGTTATAGAGCACAGATATGTGTCCGTATGTTATGGAAAAGAAAGACCTCACCTGTGCCTTTTGCGTTTAAGCCTAGTTTTAATGGTTTGACATCAGTATTGCTTGTCATTTGTATATGTGTGTATACTGTATATTCATATTTCCCATTTTATAAGTCAGTGTCATAAAATGGGAAATATATTCATATTTCCCATTTTATGACACTGACTTATAGTCTCCTCAAGCCTCTGCTGTTATATACCTCCAGACCCTCAGGATCAATGTGGTTTACACTGTACATATTTGCTGTGTTTGTAATATGATCTCTAGGGCTACTACTGCAATGTAATATAGAGTAAGTGCTTTTCTCCACCCATCCTATTAACCAATCCTAACTGAAACAACAATTAATGTTAGCATGTTAATTGTATGTTATGCAGATCAGTGATTTTTGCATTTATATACTGTTTTTACCCTTGAGGTAACTGTAGTCATAGTTATGTGAAAAGTAACAAGTTTCACCAAATTTTGCATAAATGTATTAATCTATGAATTCAGTGTTCACAACAATATCACCAAATCTCACTATTGAGAGAAATGATTAGATGTGTATTTCTGCTGTATCAAAATGTTAAAGAGCATGTCATCTCTCAAACAATAAAAATTACTTTTAACTTTATCTTTATTTTTTTTTCCAATATAGTGTGCATTTATTTGGTTTATTTGGCTGCAACTAACGATTGTCTTCCTTATCAATTAATATGTTTAATCGTCTTCCAATTAATTGCTTCATGTAGGTTGTAAATCATCAACCCAAGATGATGCCTTCTCTACATAACTATAGTATAAACTCTGCCTATATAAATAAATGTAGTATGTATATATATTCAAAAACAAAGGATCTTTTGGTTACTATTTTATACTATGTGTTTAATTATTATTAAATATTTATTTATGTGACAATATAATTATTGCAATGTTATGTTGCTAGGCTGGACACACCTATACACCACCAGCTAATGATTTTGTTCCATTTGTATATATGCATGAACAAATGTATATTCCTTTTGTTTGCCAAAAAGTAGTAATGCAGGATGTAGTATGTGTTTTCTGTAGCAGACCTCTGGAAAATGACATCATGCTTATAAGCAACATATATAATTAAATACAGTCATGAAGGGTGATAAAGCAATGTTAACTACACTTTAATTTAAGTTCAATATTTGATATTTAATTTAGTTTTCAAACTGAAAAAATCATTTAGTATTAACCTCTTAAATATGAATATATTTTCTGTTTTTTTTTAGTCTTCTGTGTGTATAAATGACTGAAATAAACAAAAGGTAAAATAAAATAATAATATGTTCATTTATCGATCCACATTACAATGTCAGTACTCTATAGGTGCATCGATGTGTGATAGGTGCAGTTCCGGCGATAGAGGGCAGTACCGCACATGTAAGAGTTTAAACGCTCAGACTGAGAAAGCGTAGAAGAAGAAAATGCCCCGTTTGTAGCGGCAATGAAAGGACGGCGTGCTACTTACAATCTAAGCAAAACATAAGTAACGCATTCATTAACTGTGATATCTATAAAATTAGAAAGCGGGTTTAAATCCAGTTTACAGAGACGACTCTTAGGACTGCGCTGGAAAGATGTCTTTGGTTTGTGCAAGTAAGTGGAGTTAAATTCATTGATATGACGAGTATCGCGCTAATGCTACTAGCTAACTTAGCTAATGTTAGCGGCCATGCAGTGCCACCGTGTACTTGTGAAAACTCACTAGTCTTGTTTGTGCTTATTTTTGTTGATTTGAAAGCTATGGTTGTGTTTTTACAGTCTCCAACGAGGTCCCAGAGCACCCGTGTGTCTCTCCGGTGTCCAACCAGGTGTTTGAGCGCCGGCTGATTGAAAAGTACATCGCTGAGAATGGGACGGACCCGATGAATGGGCAACCTCTGTCGGAGGAGCAGCTCGTAGATATCAAAGGTAAATTACAGGCAGCAGCTAGCGAAACACTCATTTTCAAGTTTACTAGGCACAGATAGTATTATATTTCACTGCATTCAGTGTTGTTGGGTAATCTGACTATTGAGAAAAGTCTATAAAAACCTACTAACAAGGTCAGTTTAGTGTTATTTATATTTTAAATCAGTAATGGGGCAGTTATGTTAATAGTTGTAAATACTACTAGTAATTATTTCATCATGGATTTGTCTAAGGGTCATTTTTTTGATTGTTTACTTAATATATCCATATAGTGCAGCACAAATTCTTTATAAAGTTGGCATAAATCAACTAGACTTAATTGCAACGATTGCATATTTTCTCTGTTCTAGTGTCCCATCCTATTAGACCAAAGGCACCATCAGCAACAAGCATTCCTGCCATTCTCAAGTCCCTCCAAGATGAGTGGGTGAGTTATCCCCCAAAAAGTTGTAAAGATGAAATTCACTAAAATACACCTTCCTATTGTAAATGTAACCCAACCTCTTGTATCCCACCTGATAATTCCTCTAATATTCCTACACATTGGTGACCAAATGCAAACTTTGCTACATTTAAAAAAAAAACATGTCATTTCCTGTGAATTATTGAGCTGTTTTTTCTTTCTAGCCTTTCTTTGTTTTAACCAGCATTCTTAAAATGAGTAACTATCAGTGTAGCGTAAAGTACTAGATAACTGTAACTTAATGCACAATTGATTCTCTTCTAGGATGCTGTTATGCTTCACAGCTTCACCCTGAGGCAGCAGCTGCAGACAACTCGCCAAGAACTGTCGCATGCCCTCTACCAACATGATGCCGCCTGCAGAGTCATCGCTCGACTCACCAAAGAGGTCACTGCTGCGAGAGAAGGTGGGTTGACGGCAGCTATTGCAGGGTGAAATTCGCATTTGGTTTTATTCGTTTGTCAATCATTGACTCTCTCCAGAATGTCCTCCACACTGACATGGCCTTTATACATGATAGCATGTGATCATGTTTTTCTAATGTTGTCTTATTTCCTTTTCCCCACAGCTCTTGCCACACTCAAACCCCAGGCTGGATTGGTTGCCCCTCAGGCAGTCCCCGCCTCTCAGCCAACTGCAGCAGTGAGTGATTGACTTAATTAACTATAGTCTATAAGATATGGATCAGTAATGCTACATCATCATATTTTGCCATACTCCCTCCTCACAATCTCTGTTTGTGCTCCCTGTATCGCAGGGTGCTGGTGGAGAGCCTATGGAGATTAGTGAACAGGTGGGAATGACCCCGGAGATCATCCAGAAGGTAAGATTTTTTCCCCCCCCCTTTTAGCTACATTAATCAGGATTTGACTTGGCTGACTTTTTCTAGAGGTATCAGATGTGTAACATTTGTGCTGCCTGTTACAATATTAATTTTTCCATTTGCAGCTTCAAGACAAAGCCACTATCCTTACCACAGAGAGAAAGAAGGTATGATCTCGTTTAGCTGTTTTAGTTTCCCACATTTCCATTTCCCCAGTAATATTTTAAGGTTGTGAAACTACCATTATGGTACTATGTAACTTACTTTATACTGCATTTCTACAGAGAGGAAAAACTGTCCCAGAGGAGCTGGTTAGAGCTGAGGATCTCAGCAAATACCGCCAAGTTGCCTCTCATGCTGTAAGTATTGAATTTCTTCATTTAATCAGAATGCTAAAACAAATTTTAATGATGCGTCACCATGCTTTCTCTTTGTTGCCTTCAGGGTCTTCATAGTGCCAGCGTACCTGGTATTCTTTCTTTGGATCTGTGTCCCTCAGACACCAACAAAGTGCTCACTGGTACATTTACCTCATCTAATGCTCAGCTGCATCTTTTTTTTTTACTTTGAAGTCTTTAGTGATTGTAAACACACCAGAAGTCAGTTGAAGACTTATTTCATATGAACCCTCTTGTGTTTGTCTAGGTGGAGCTGATAAGAATGTGGTTGTTTTTGACAAGAGTGAGGAGCAGATTGTGGCAACACTTAAGGGTCACACCAAGAAGGTCACCTCTGTCATTTACCATCCATCCCAGGTAACTTTATTTCTTTTCTTCCATCATCAGCTAGTCGAAATCGCCTCTAACAAAAATCAGGTCATTGCACTTTTTTGCAAAAATACAGTTAAATATATTAGACAAACATGCTAATGTGATCTATTATTCTGATCAGTTGTCTTTCTTCTTTTCCCTTTAGTCTGTGGTCTTCTCTGCGTCTCCAGACACCACCATTCGTGTGTGGTCCGTCACCGGGGGCAACTGTGTCCAGGTGGTGCGTGCCCACGAGGCAGGTGTCACCGGACTTTCCCTACATGCTACTGGAGACTACTTACTTAGCTCCTCTGAGGATCAGGTATGTATGCAGCTTAGAAAATACAGACAGACCTCATGAACCTTACTAACAGTGAAACATTGATAATGCATTTCTTAACTAGGTAACTGCTTCACATCACTGTCTGTCTTATTCTGCAGTACTGGGCCTTTTCTGACATCCAGACTGGTAGAGTCCTCACCAAAGTCACTGATGAAAGTGCTGGCTGTGGTAAGTGCCCCAGTGTTTACTTGTGTGTTTGACGGTCTGAATAAGAGCCCTATTCCAGATGGTAATATTCCCGTTTGCCTCCACAGCTCTCACATGTGCTCAGTTCCACCCCGATGGTCTTATCTTTGGTACTGGAACGGCTGACTCCCAAATCAAAATCTGGGATCTGAAGGAGCGCACCAACGTGGCCAACTTCCCCGGCCACTCTGGCCCCGTCACCTCCATTGCTTTCTCTGAGAACGGATACTATCTGGCTACAGGTGAGAACTCTTAACAACATTTTAACTTAATTTGCTGATTTTTTCATTGTTGTGAAATTGCAGGATCATTTGGCATTATCAAAAATTACACACGCATCACATTAAACTGTACACTGACATCTTAAAATCTGACGAAGAAATCAAATTACAGAAATGTAGGAAATCTATGATTTAAGGGTGTGTAGGGGCCATACAACTATTGCTAACCTTAGCATATTCACCCCTTGTTTTTAGCCTAAAGTGACCTGGAACTGTATATGTAATTGCATTTGTTTTCATTACACTGACATCCGTATCTGGTTCTGTGCTCCAGGTGCCCAGGATAGCTCTCTGAAACTGTGGGATCTGAGGAAACTGAAGAACTTCAAGACCATCAACCTGGACAACAACTATGAGGTAAGAAAGCCCTGACATTCTGTTATTAAAGGAATACTTTGACTCTCTGGGGAAAAATGCTTATTTACTTTGTTGCTACATTTTAGATTATGTCTAGCAGGCATTTATCTCTTGTATTTATCTTCCTCTGTTTTTTTTCTGTTACAGGTGAAGTCCCTCATGTTTGACCAGAGCGGTACCTACCTGGCTGTAGGAGGGTCTGACATCCGCGTCTACATCTGCAAGCAGTGGTCCGAGGTCCTCAACTTCACGGGTGAGCCAGAAATGCCATTGTGTTTCCAAATGTTGATCCAATATGCATATTGCATGGTATTTGCTGTGAACATGTAACTTGTTTTGACCTTTTTATCTTTGTCCATGTTGTAGATCACACAGGATTGGTGACTGGAGTGGCCTTCGGAGAGAACGCTCAGTTCCTGACCTCTGCAGGAATGGACAGAAGCCTCAAATTTTACAGTTTGTAGAAAAGCATAAATTCATGATAGCGGGAGGAGGATATAAACAGTCTCTATGTCTGACTGGTCACTATCCTGGACACAGACTTAGCATAGACCTGTTGACTTTTAGAGAAAAGAAGAAAATATCACTGCTAACTTTGCTTCATTAGTGTGTTAGTCCTCATGTCCAGGAAAAAGTTCCCATAAAAATATCTGCTATTTGAAACCACAGCAGCATGGTTAGGATAACAACATGTTTGCTGGCATTGTGAGTTTGAAATCTAAATGATGTGAAATGCCTGCGTAATGTCTGTGTCTGATTTGCCAGCAATTATGATTTTAATGTAGTTAATTTCTTTATTTTGTTTTGTGTGTGTATGGGTGGGGGGAGGGGTCATAATTTGCTTCTAATACAACTTAAAAGTGTTGTACAATGTTGAGGAACTGTAAGTGGTGTGAAAGCGATATCCTTTGCTTCCTAATGGAGATCAGTTTCATTACAGTATCTTTCAGGTAAGATGGAAATACATCTGGAGTGATGTATAGTACAGTTGAACAGGTGTATGAAATTCATGTTCCTCTGTGAAAAATTAAGTTGTGTTTATCCTCCCCTCAGTTTCATTTCCCTATTTCATTTTTCCACTTAAACTTTCTATTTTCCAATTGTATATTTCTCATTATTTGCTATTGTACCTGTTGCAACTCTGCCCTTTTACAATAAAATAAAATATCTTTTTGTATTGCCATTTATCAGTTTGTCAGATCAAGACAGGAATTTTCAATATTTCTCTAGATCACATAAAACCTGAGTTACTCACTAAGTGCATAATTAGGCCATAGTCTGTAGAGCTGTCATAAGTTCTGTTGTGAAGAGCAAATTCAAACAAACATCTGTGTGCTTAAAATAGTTTATGATTGCTTGACTTGGATGTTTGTCACTGTTCACTTGGATATATGGAGTTTATTGTCAGTTATATGAATCTAGAAAAGTCTGTGCTCACCTTTAAGTCTTCAAGAGGATTTAATTACCAAGTGAGATGAAAACATGAACATACACTGGTGGACTTGGTGGATGTGATGCAGTTAAAATTTCAATTGTATTATTTGCATATTTATTCTGGTTTTCCAATGGGTATAAGTAGATTTTTATTCAAGAATGTGTTAAAGTCTAAATAAATTAAATATTTGAATTTTTTATAGAAAATCTATCAGATAAAAGTTAAGCTGGATAAATCAATTAAACAAATAAATTCAAACAAATATAAAAATCCATAAACTAAAATGTCTCGTTCAAAATCAAAAACGTGTAGAAGTGGATTCTTGAAACGTGTCTGAAGGGGAATTTCACTATTGATGAACTCAAGACACATGAAATCGTTTTTTGTGAGGAGGTACAAAGGTGAGATGAGGCATTGTTCTCTGCTGATGAATGTATCAGGGTCCCTTTACCGTTTTCACCTCTGACCCTCAAACAACTGAAGCCAGGTGTTGTGTCGAAGTCTGTTAACCCCTCGTGTTCTTGGCCGCTGTTGCCATTGACAACGTCCTCTGAGTTAATGAAAATCACGCTGAACTGATAGTAAACCAACTGCTGGGCGCTTAAAATACATTATTTGTTTATATTTTTATAAACACAAATTTACACATAATTAAAGTGAGGCGTTAAACTTAATCGATACATAAAACAGCCCTAACGTTTGCGTATTTCACCGCCATTTAAAACAACCGAAAATTACCGACCTCGTCTTAGCTAACTGTCACGTGAGACCTCAGTAACGTGACTTTGACAAACGGGAAGTGCGAGAAGAGTCACAGCGAGAACTTCTTAATATCAACGTCTGGTCTTCCCCGGTTACAGTCGCCGGTCTGGTCGGGGCTGGACATCCTGAAAGAAAACAGCTTGGAGTTAACGAGAAAACAGAGGTGAGCGACTCCGTTTCTGGCTTCATTTAGTGCTCATATGGAGCT
The DNA here is from genome assembly GCA_036937835.1 of Pampus argenteus. NCBI lineage: Eukaryota > Metazoa > Chordata > Actinopteri > Scombriformes > Stromateidae > Pampus > Pampus argenteus. The sequence continues at coordinate 17,886,504 of CM072861.1, read as the reverse complement.
GTTGTCTGCCTCGTAGCCACCGTGTGTGAACTGCTATAGTCACGGCAATACATCAAACAATTCTCCTAACCTTAATTCACTTTTGTTTAATATTATAAATGGTGACGTTTACATCGTGTGTGTGATTGCTAACGTTTCATTTTCATGATAGTGTGACAAGAAACGAAACTGCCGTATTCCTGTTGATTCTAGCGCAAAAACACGCAGACAGAGTCATAGCTTATCACTGGGGTCAGTATTCATTAAAAACATGCTAGTTTCTTTATAAAAAGTATATTTGGTTTTTTTTAGTCACTAGATGTGTTTATAGGTATAAATCATGTACTCTTGAATGTTAATGTAATTTAGTACATACACCCAGTTTAAACTAATAAATAAAAATAAAGTTTTATCAAAAACTGAACGTTGTAACTCAATAAACTGAGTATATTTCAAATATATAGCTTTAGTCTTGTTAGCATATTATAGTAAAGTTTTCATCAGTAAATTGAAAAAAAAAATAAAAAATCAGAGCTTTTTTTGTGAAACAGTGGAAACTCCAGCTGCTCATCGCAGTAAGGAGAACTTGATGCTTCCCTTTTCAACAGTTGTCATTGATGAGCTTCTGCAAAGTCACTGAGAAGCTTTTATTGTTCTAACTGAAGATAAATGCCCTCCGTGGACTTTATTTTACTGTTTACTGCTTCTCTCTGCTTCTCTTTCTCAGTGGTATCTCGCATTCTTCTGTAAACTGTAGTACTTTGGATACATGCTTAACTTTTAGAGGCAACTGATAATGTGGACTTGTTTTCCTTGTTGTTGTGTAGGCAACTATGGGCTCCATGTTTCGCAGCGAGGAGGTGTGTCTGGTGCAGCTCTTCCTTCAGTCCGGCTCGGCGTACAGTTGTGTCAGTGAGCTGGGAGAGCTGGGCCTGGTTGAGTTCAGAGATGTGAGTAACATTTGGTGCATGATCTTGTGATTGAAAACTTGGAGGACAAAACAAAGGAAGGCCCAGTGGTCTCCTAAACTAATTAGCTACTGTCCCAATTTGATTAGACTTTTTTCCCCCATGTGAAACTGTTTAGAATCTCTATGAAGGACATTTGGAATTTGCAGCATTTCTAAATCTGATCTTGGAAGAGCTGGTGAACTGGTGGTTGCTATGAATCACCATGACGCAAAAGTTTCCTTCTCTCTTACTGTGAAGATAAACATGACTAACCTCCATCCTCTCTCTCCTGCTCCGATGTTTCAGCTAAATCCTAATGTGAACGCCTTTCAGAGGAAATTTGTTGGCGAGGTCAGACGATGCGAGGAACTTGAGAAAACCTTTAGTAAGTATTGACATATTGTTACATTAGTGTTCTTTAGATTCTACTTTTTCCTTTTCTGACCTTCTCTATCCACCTTTCAGCATTCCTGGAGCAGGAGATCAATCGCTCCCTGTCTCCACCCTTGCATGGTCCCCTCCCTCCTCCATGCCCAACCCCTTTGGCCCCTCAGCCCCGAGAGCTCATCACCATAGAGGAGGAGAGCGAGAGGCTAGCCAGAGAGCTCAAAGAGGTGATTGACAAAACACACCATTAAAAACATAAAATATGTACAACATACAGTATTCAATACACAATAGTCCAACAAAAGAGAGAAGCACAGGGTCTCCTCATTATTCTGTCATAGGAGGATAAACAGTCGATTTTAATTTGTGTGTATTTCTCATAAGGTGTCCAGGAATAGAGATAGCCTTCGGGCTCAGCTGACCCAGCTCTGTCAGTACCGAGGAGTCCTGACCAAAACACACTCTCTCACTGCCTCACAGGTAATAAGAACTAAATTTATCAATTACGTTGTCTTACTCGGCTACGGTGAGCCACAGATAAAACTACAATCTTTTGGCATCTTTTCACAGGCACCACCACCTGTACTGGAAACACAAGGCCTGTTTGATAACCGCCAAGATGTCCACCTCAGGTAGATGTCATTTCTTTATTTAAATCTCTTATTTTATGGGCTTTTTAAAATCAATTTTATCTACATTTTCGTCACCCCCTCTCAGTTTTGTGGCAGGAGTGGTCCATCCTTGGAAGGTCCCGTCATTTGAGCGATTGCTGTGGCGGGCGTGTCGCGGTTATATTATCGTGGATTTCAGAGAAATGGAGGATCGTCTTGAGCATCCGGACACGGTGGGAACTGAGAGACAGAAAGAGGGAAATTATGAGCGAGGGATAGAAATTAAAGTTATTCCTAGTATAGAGATCATCTCTGATGATTTGTCACATCTAATACGTTTTTGTACGGGTCTTTGATCACAGCTGTTAACCGTTTTCTTCGTTTGCAGGGAGAAATGGTGCAATGGACTGTATTCCTCATTTCCTATTGGGGGGATCAGATTGGACAGAAAGTCAAGAAAATATGTGATTGGTGGGTGAATTTGTGCATCGGTTAGATGTTTCTTTAATCATTGTAAGATTTCCACACTGCAGTGTCTGTTTTAGAATAACTTTTGATTTCCCTTCTTTAAAGCTTCCGCACACAAACATTTGCATATCCTGAGAGCACTGCTGAAAGAGAAGAGATTCTCCAGGGACTTCAAGGCAGAATTGAAGATATCAAATCAGTAAGTGTAAAGGCCTTACTGAAAAACATTAAGTATTGTAATGTTCGCTTTGAAAATACTAGAAAGCCAAAAATATAATGTCTATTTTTTATTTTTTTTAAAACAGCCTGAAACCTCTATAATGTCTAAATTCATGCTATATGACTCTCCTCCCACTTCCCTTTGTACTCCAGGTGTTGTCTCAGACGGAGGCCTTCCTGCAGCAGCTGCTGTTGCGGGCGGTAGCTGTGCTACCCCAGTGGAAGGTGCGGGTCCAGAAGTGCAAGGCGGTCCAGATGGTCTTGAACCTCTGCAGCCCCTCCGTCACTGAGAAATGCCTGATCGCTGAGGCCTGGTGCCCCGTCACTAAGCTGCCTGAACTGCAGAGCGCGCTGAGAGAAGGAGGGGTAAGACCAAAGGGAACAGTGGAAAGATTGAGTTGTAGATGAGGGGGGACTTGGTATTTTTCAGAATTCTCCCATTTTTTTTAAATCTGTCTTCTCAGAGGAAAAGTGGCAGTGGGGTTGACTCTTTCTACAACCGCCTACGTTCCTCCACCCCTCCACCTACCCTGTTCCCCCTCAACTCTTTCACAGCTGGTTTCCAGAACATTGTGGACGCCTATGGAGTCGCCAGCTACCGTGAAGTCAATCCAGGTACCTCACCACAAACATGTCAGATGTTTTAAAATGAACACTCAGCCTTGCATGTGTTCATCTTTTACTTCAGTCTGTTCTCTTTTAATTCCTCTGCAGCTGTGTACACCATAATTACATTCCCCTTCCTGTTTGCTGTGATGTTTGGGGATGTGGGTCATGGCTTACTGATGACTCTGGCTGCCCTCTGGATGGTTCTTGAGGAGAAGGACCCCAAACTGAAAAATAACAACAATGAGGTAAGTTGGACATTCACCTGCACACACGCACACACACACACACACACATACTCCAGCTCGAAGCAACGATACGACTTATGAATGTTTGTGTTTTAGTGTTTTATTAAATCAGTTTCTCCTTACTAAGCTTAACATTTTTAAAATACTATATCAACATTTTATGAAATGCACTCATTTGATTTCTTGCTTTATAACTTTATAAAGATTGACTTTCAACTCAAATTTAACATTTTGCCAAATATGAGCCAAGGCGTTAATAATTGTTAAAGACTACTTAAATGTTTTCGTACATGACTCTTTGTTTACAATAAAAAATAGAGGAAATGAAATATTTGATAAGTTTAGTTTAACCAGAAATTTTATTTCTGAAACCTGCACAAAATGGAACAGACAATTGCAATCCAACACTAGTGTGATTAAACAATTACTTTGGCATTCTCTTGTCATTTTATTGAGAGCATAATTGCATGGGATGTTCTATGCAAGTGCTAATGTGCTATTGATTTATGGGTGCACATGGTTTTAGATTCAGCTTTTTAAAAACTTGTCTATTTAACGGTAGAAGTAAGATATATTTAGCTCCGTAGCTGTATCATGCACACTAAACGATCTTTCCCTGTGTTTTTCAGATCTGGAAGATGATGTTTGGAGGAAGGTATCTGATTCTTCTGATGGGACTGTTCTCTATCTACACGGGGGCCATCTACAACGAGTGCTTCAGCAGAGGCCTCAACACCTTCAACTCAGCGTGGCATGTCGGCCCGATGTTTGAGAACAACGTCTGGAAGTGAGGACATTTCACACATTCAATCTTGAATTTTTGCTTTGTTTGTTTTCTTCCGTCTTGTACAGCTTGTAAATATGTGATTTATCCCTTTCAGTGCGTCAGTCCTGGCAGGGAACCAGTACCTGTCCATGGACCCTGTTGTGTCTGGTGTTTTCAGCAGCCCTTATCCATTTGGCATTGATCCGGTATGGCAGCCACACTCGTCACTCCCTTTTCCTTCATGCTGTCATTTTGTTTGTCACTGCATCAAGACTTGTTCTCTCTTGTTTTGTGTCTTTGTCAGGTCTGGGGCATGGCCAACAACAAACTAACGTTCCTTAACTCGTACAAGATGAAGATGTCTGTCATCATCGGTGTCATTCACATGACTTTTGGAGTCTGCTTGTCATTCTTCAACTACTGGTAAGCAGCCATTTTAATTTTTTTTTTTGTGTGGAAAACCTGTAAGAAGTATGTTCATGTTCATCTACACCTTCATTGTTTGTTTTCCTATTTATCCTGACTTGCCCTTCCTGCTTTCCTCTTTTCTTTGTGTTTTCTCAGGCACTTTGGTCAGATAAGCAGTGTGTTCTTGGTGCTGATCCCTGAGCTTTTCTTCATGGTGTGTCTGTTTGGGTACCTTGTGTTTATGGTGGTCTTCAAGTGGATTGCCTATGCTCCCACCCAGTCCAAAATCGCTCCCAGTATACTCATCCACTTCATAGACATGTTCCTGTTCACAGACAACCCAGACAACCCACAGCTCTATCAGGGACAGGTGTGTGGTTTGCTCCTTTCCCTAAAAGGAACATATCAGTGCATATGTGCAATGCATAGCTGCCATTTTAAGCATACCATGGTTTTCTATATTGATGAACACATTTTTATACCTTTTCAAAATTGTATGTTGTATAAAAATCAACTCAAAAATGCCTAAAACCTGTTTAAGATATGAACATTTAGTCAGATTTATTTAATTTTTGCAAGGTAATGAAAGCATTTGAGAGCTGGTATGTATGTTGGTTTAGTGGGAAGCAGCATCTGAAGCATGAATTTCATAAATAATAATTTGATAACCCTTTTTTTAAATACAAAAGATATTTAACAAGTTTAAGATTTTTGCAGGTTACTTCTTCATACTATACTAATAGAAACCAGCAAATGCCTGAAAAGTAGAAATAGAAAAGCACTTGACCTCCCCAAACCTGTGGCATGCTATGGAAAATGGTTTGCTATTGTTAAAGTATATGCTATATGTAATAATGGGAAATTGACTTGCTGAAACAAAGAGTGTCTCTTTACCTTTTTATGTGTAGAATGTGGTGCAGAAGGTCCTGGTGGTGCTGGCTCTGTGTTGTGTCCCAGTCCTCCTGCTGGGGAAACCCATATATGAATACATCACATTCAAGATGAGAAGACGTCAAGTAGTGAGTGTGAGTGAGGGTTGCTGAAATTAAAAATTTTTCATCTATAGTCGGCTTATTTTCTGAGAGATTTCCGATTCTCTGCCTCACCAGGAGGAAGACAGACGTCGGCTAGTGGCCGATGACGGCTCCATCAACACTCATCAAGGGGAGGTTGAGGGAGGAACCACTGAAGAGGAGGTAACGTGATGCATAAAATAATTTCAGAGATGGGCTCTTGTGAATCTTGGGCAACAGTTTTAATGGTTTAAATCTGTCTGCAGGAGTTTGACGCTGCAAATGTGTTCATGCATCAAGCCATACACACCATAGAGTACTGTTTGGGCTGCATCTCCAACACCGCGTCTTACCTCCGACTCTGGGCCCTCAGTTTGGCGCATGCACGTTAGTAGCACACAGACACACACACACACACATGCACAACATGTGTCTTCATACCCACATGATGCACACACACAGACTTCCTCTCAAAAATAAAACACACTCATGATATTCTTTTTACAGTCAGTTATTCATAGACTTGGCTGTCAGATGATGAGTTATTTCCCTCCACAGAGCTGTCAGAAGTGCTGTGGGTGATGGTGATGCGTATCGCCCTGAAGTGGCAGGGCTATGTAGGATCTGTAGTCCTCTTTGTGGTTTTCGCCTTCTTTGCTGTGTTGACTATCTCCATTCTGCTGGTTATGGAGGGCCTCTCAGCTTTCCTGCATGCGCTCCGTCTGCACTGGTAAGGTTGATTTTTAAGGTTTTCTTTCTTTTTTTTTTTTTTGGACCCTGTCTCACAAAGTGGGATTAATATTTAGGCTGGATAACGGCACAGACCAAGATTTTATAAGGTTGTAGATTTATATAGCATTTTTGGCAAAGTTATAAAGTCACATCAGGGAGTCTTTGTTGTCACCTGATTGCTCCGTCAGATTCCTTGTGATGAATTATGGAGAAACTTTCATGGCAGTTTGCCTACTAATTATGTATCTTGCCTGCATAGTGGACTTCTTGGTTCAAGACTGGGTTCAAAATGGAGTCTGTCCATCACATTTTGGTGTTTTTTTTGTGTATAAAAGGAAGGTTTTGCCTGATGGTTGCGACAGAGAAAAAGACCCAGAGGTTTCCAAAACCATCCTTTGTGACTGTAAATGATTTTTGTTTGGACAAAAAAAGGATTATGTATTGTAGATTGCATCTGCTGTGTGTTGATTTTGCTTCTCTATCTTACAGGGTGGAGTTTCAGAACAAGTTCTACAGTGGATCAGGCTACAAGCTGAACCCCTTCTCCTTCACATCTCTGATCAATGCATCAGCTTCTATATGAGTGGCCAAATAATTAATGAGGATTGCCAAACAGTTATATTAATTTATGTATGTTATTGTGAGTACTTGCACTGCAACACATCAGAATGACCCTGTCTTAATCATGGTATAATATTGACTGAGGATATAAAATGGTTTACTTGACTTGCACAGTGATCATAATGGTATAGACTGTTATTTTTGCATTGGTTGAATGAGAATTACAATTGCATTATATAATGAAAAATATACTTTTGTAACCCTTGCTAATTTCTTTCTACTATCAGTATCAATGTACTGCTTTCTAATTGCTCTTTCAGTGGCTCAAGAAATGATTAGTAATTATTAACCCTTCACTGTATGAACATTTATTATAGACATTGTTATGAAAAGGGAATAGAATATGAGTTAAGTAATCTGTTCTGCAGTTTAAGGGAATGTATGATTGTTGAATTGATGTATTATACTCCAATTACCCAGTCCTGTAGGAGTGTTCAAATAACAGCAGGAAATTATCTGAAAGATTTTCATGAGCCAAAGATACTTTCCCCTTATTGTCATGTCTTCCAAGCACAACATGCAACAGCTATTTATTGGTAGTAAAGGTTGTTCTCGTGCCTTACTAGTACTGAGTGCTTGTTGTTGATTCATTTCGTCTTTGGAACAGATCATAACATGCATCATTACGTCACCACTTTAAGCAATACTCCTGCCTGAAACATTTGTCTCTTTATTTTTTTCCCTGACGGTTTGCACTCTCAAATTGATTTTGAACTGAAATTAAATATGATTTTCTTGTTTAATCTTGTGTTAAGTCATTCACCACCTGGTCACATTATTGTGTGACTAATCTCGAACTGGGGATTCCTAAAGATGAATGTGATTTAAGACATAAAAAAAACTGATTTATATAACTTTTGTCTGATATGGGTTTCCCATTAGAGTTAAATTACCTGATTAGAAATTATTACAAATTACTTAAAGCTCAGATTTTCTGTAAACAAGAAAAACTTTTAGCAGATTAATGTGAAAACAACCTTTTAGTGTCAAACTTTGCACATACATCATTCTGCAGAGTAAATGTTAAACGTTCAAGAGAAGTAACAAGCGGAGTTGTATTTTTAAAATAAGCGTAATGATGATGCATATTCTTAATTATAAAGTTAAGTAAAGATAGACATATCAGCAAATAAAAGATAGTTTAAGTATCAAAAGTGTCCCCTCTCTATGTATTGTATTATTGGAATACTATTACTGGTACATCATCATATGTATACTGTGTCAGATTAGGTGGAGTTTATGTTTATGCTGTTAGTATTTCTATTTATAATAATGCATCATACTGATCAAATGTTCTAATGTAAAATCTTCGCCTGCAAAAACCTGTTACTGCAGCTGTTGGATACATGAAGTGGAATTGACACCAATATCAGAGGAAATATCAGAGGAACCTTTAGCGCTGAGGCGTTTGTTTCTGTGGGGCCGTTTTTAACGTCGCACCCAGTGAACCGGATGTTGTCTGAATGTCAGCGATGATAGCGCTTCACATGTCGCCATAGAGCTGCAGTAATATGTTTGTATGTTTCTTAAGGCGGTGACACGTTAGCTGTCTGCTGTTGTCATACATGAGGTGAAAATATCTGAGATAAAATGTCTTTGAACGGAATCAGTCGAGGTTTGCTGTTCGCTCAACAATGGCGTCCAGCTATGGCTGCAAACCAAACAGGTGAGTTCAATTATTTTCATTACATTCATCCATTCATGTATTCATGTATCATATATGTAAACAGCTCGGCTCACGAACAGCAGCTGTCTCAATATAACTATATATAACTATAACTAACTGCAGTGAAATAATGTACTTTATTCTCCACTGTATTTATCTGACAGCTTTAGTTACTTACAGATAAAGATTTGTCATATATACTGGTCATTTCAGAACAAGTAGTTTTACTTTAATACGTTAAGTACATTTAGCTGTCAATATTTATATACTTTAAGTAGGATTTTTCATGCATGCTTTTACTATAATGGAATATTTTTTTACATTGCTGTATTGGTACTTTTACATAAGGAAAAAACTTTTTTCCACCACTGCAAGCCTCACACCTTGTTTTATGGAAATGTTTTCTAGTTGCTCGGTGTCTGAGTCAGTCCGCCACCAAGCCGGAGCCCAGCGTTGATGAAAATGAAGCTGTGAATCCGACCTTTGTGAACAGAAACCCGCGGAACCTGGAGCAGATGGCTCTGGCTGTGAAGGACCGAGGCTGGAAGACAACCTGGCCTCACCGGGAGTTTTACCATAGGTGAGTGTGTGTAGATAAAATGTTACACACCTTATTCCAATAACAATACATCAAATGACTTGTTATGAAAAATCAGGAGACATCCCGTTGTTGTCCGTCACATTGTACTGTGTAGCTATAGTCAAACTGTATCTACAAATTTCATCTGTATTTTAAAAATAAAAATCTGGTTTAGTGTTATTTATAGACTTTAGAGACATTTAAAGATACAACCTTGGACTGATGAACATCTAAGCTAATTTCAGACAGCTCCAGATTCCTCCTGCGTCTGCTGTTATGGTTTACCAACGTCAATGTCTCATCTTTTCAGGTTGGTGTTTTCTCGCACCCGGCACTATGTGACGGCAGAAGTGTTCTCCAGCAGCTCTACTGTCCCCGTGGTTTCCTGTTCGACCAAGGAATGGGCGATGAAGCAGGAGATGGCTTCCACAAACTGCGTGGCAGCGTGTCAGGCTGTGGGCGAGGTGTTGGCACTCCGATGCCAGCAGGCTGGTATCATCAGGATGGTGTACAGGGCAATTCCCTGGATGTATCGCTCTGCCGCTGTGAGTACACGAGCCACAAACTTGAGAAATAATGTATGTTTTTCTTTTCTTTTTCCTAAAATAGTCACCTGCTCCATGTTTTTCTCAGGTTCAGTCTTTCAGGACAGCAATGAAAGATGGAGGAATCACCCTCAGTGAACCCAGAAGGAAATACATCGGGACCTGAATTTAGGTTTTATGTGTCACATGTGTTCTGTAAAATGAGTAAAAATGTCTATGACCTGCGACTTTACAAATGTTAAGATGACCACCAATACATGACAGGAATCAAACTTGAGTGGTGAAAGTAAAGCTTCTTGTTCCTGTGGTTTGTCTCCGTGTGGATAAAATGTTTCTTAAAAACATCGTGTCTGATTTTGTGCATTATTTAATGAATAAACAAAAGCAGTTGTTCTGAGTATAATCATTTATTTTTCACTCAGTGCTTGTTGTAAACAAGAGTGATGTGCAGACAGTGGAGAGCTTAACACATCAAGGCCTATAGATTAAAGACTAATCATTTTGATCATAGTACAGCGTGACATTGGCTCAGGCGGTGTGGGGTTATAAAGTGCATGTTTACTTTATCTGTGACCATGCAGGTTAAATTAAGTTAGCTTCAGCTTGGGTGAACTGGATAATACAAGGAATACCAGCATGAAATAGCATTCCACATCAGCATCTATCCATCATAATTCTGAGAACAGTATAATGAAGAATTTCTCAATCCATTAGGCGTCTATATAAATAAATGAGAAAACCCCTGAACAATTTGCTCTCACAAGTTGGTATAAAAACAAGTAACATGCAACCAGTTCATCAGCAATTACGTGTTGATACATGTATACTGCAATTCTGCAAAAACCTTTTATACTGCAATCAAACCAAATGACAAACAGTAAAAGATACATACCACCTCATAGTAAAACATTAAAAAACACCAGTCATAGAATTATATTTCATTCTCCGGTTGAAGGCACTCCTACGGCCCTGGTGTTAAAGTAGAAGGAAAACAAATAAAATAGGTTCTTGACATACTGACGTGATAAAAGAGATATATTCATTGGCACATTGGAATATGATGTTTGGCAAACAGGCGTGTGCCATAAAACTGGCCCTAACTTGGTCTATAATGCACAGCTTAGATAAAGTCATCTACAGTAAAATCATCCCATGTGTGGGTAATCCAAGTCTTCTGATAAAAAAGACTTCTGATAAGAGAGAATATGAAAAACATTTAACTGTCTACCTTGGATTGGCAGAGTACAGCTTCATATTTAGGGAGGAAAAATGAGAACAGTTATTGCATAGATATCATTTGTGGGGTGGGTGAAGAGGAGAAGAGGGACGTGTAGAGAGACAGAGATATACTGGGACATCTGTTCTAAAAACACTGAAATAACCTAAATATACAATAACACTGACAATGACTTCAGATATCTTGCCTTTCACTGGTATCACAATACTGCAGCAGTACAAAATCCTAAAAGGACCAGCAAAACATAAATTAAAACTTGCTTCATCTGTAAATAATTTAAAATATAAAGCTGATCTGAAGCATGTCATTGTATAAAAACCTTGGCATGTTACGTTCCTTCAGATGTGTCCTCGTCTCTGACTCCTTTATAGGTCCCTCTCCCTCTTTTAACTCCTAGCTTCTGTCTCTTTGATTGCTTTTAGGGTTTGCTTTGCATGGCGGCGTCTGGCACACTCCGTGGTTCAGGTGAAACATCCACACACGCTCTCTGGTGAATCAGACCCCGCTGCCTGTGGCTACGTCTCCGCTGCCCTGGAGACCGCCTTGGACTGCCAGGCAGCTTTGAAAAGAACGATTAAGTAGAGGAATAGTTTATATCACAATACTGCAGCAGTACAAAATCCTAAAAGGACCAGCAAAACATAAATTAAAACTTGCTTCATCTGTAAATAATTTAAAATATAAAGCTGCTAAATTTATGAGCAGTCTTTGGTCCAAGTATCTCTTCCTACAGTAAATTGCGTCAACAAACAGTATGAAAGAGGGAGTGGAAGAACTCCACTTCATTTACCTGTTCACATCCTTTATCCTCATCATCAAGCTCACTGATGGACTGCATGAGGGAGAAGAGGTTCATCCTGCCACTGCGATTAACACTTGAAGCGACCTTTAGATGTGAGAGAGAGAGAAAGAAAGAAAAAAAACATCACAACATGAGTGAAGGAGCAGGATAACAGAGACTTGAGTAAGACGAGCATTTCAATGCATTGTTTGTGAGTTTGTTACAGGCTGCACACCTTGTCTGGTTCGTCTATCGTGATGATGGGACTGACGCCTGCCGCTGCAGTCGGACTCGGCTCCTGGTTGATATCAGAGTTCAAGGCAGGCTCCTCAAATACCTGGACGTGTTTGAAAAGATAAAGAATGTACAAGTAAGAAAACTGCAGGATTTAAAATATATTAGGAATTCAGTTTGTTAGAGAATAATTATCTCACCTCTGTCTCTTCCTCTGAACCATCTTTGTCATCTGGACTCTCATCCTCCTCCTCAAGTCCCTCATCCTCCTCTTCAAGTCCCTCATCCTCCTCTTCAAGTCCCTCATCCTCCTCTTCTTCTTCTTCTTCTTCTTCTTGTTCTCCTGGTTTTCCTTCACCTTCTCCCACCTCTTTGTTCACTGACTTTTGCCTCTGGTCTCTTGACTTTCGTCTCCAGAGTGCACTGTGACGCTGCTGACTGGAACGATGAACAAAAAGAATGCAGTTCATATACAGTTCATGCTGTACATGTGAGCTTGATGTGGAGAAACAAGAAAACTTTCGCACCATACATAGTGCGAAATGGTTCAATTCCAAATTGTTGTATCTCTATTTTAGGAAAAAGATGATATGTTACCAACAGAAATTAGTATTTAAAATTGTCACGGACAACTGCAAACTCAAAATGTTCTATTTGTTCGTACCATATTGGCCTGAATACAGGAAGATATTTCAATGATTAGACAATTACATGTTTACAACATCAGATATTCTTTTTGAATGGCGAGAGAACCACTGATAAAATTATTCCTACACAGTAGTGTTGCATTATGGGTTGTTTGTAGCCTTAATGTTGCTGGACTAGCGAGTGTCTATTTAAAATGAGTTTGAGTATAATGAGTTATAATGATGTTTTTGGAAAAAATACATTTCTGACAAGTCCAAAGTATCTTCCAATATTTCTACTGCAGAAACAGACAGCAAACTGAATAATATGATAAGGATCAAATAGTCAATCAATCTTATAAATGCTATATGCTAATCATTTTGATTGCTTCTCAGAGCCCGGTAGGAGATTGTTGCAACTAATGACTCAGTTTGACATCTGAAGACACGTGAGGCTCAGTGCTATGCCGGACCTTGCATTGAGGATGCCGTTGTAGGTCTGGAGCTGCTTCATGAAGCCTTCGTTGGGCTTGACGATGGACCGGCGATCCCTGACAAAGGCCAATGCCATATCCAGCGGCCAGCGTTGCTGCTTCATGGCGTAGGCGATCACGGTGGATGCAGAGCGAGACACCCCCATCTTACAGTGTACCAACACCGCCTGCCCGCTTTTCCTGCAGCACAAAAGAGACAAACTCAAGTTAAGTAGAAAAGACGTTATCAGGTTGATGTGGTCACAGCAATACTGACTGACCACTCTGATCATTTCTGTTTTAATAGTGTGAAAGTAAACTGAAAAATGCAAACACGGATATGATATGAATTATGGGTGAAATCTTTCCTCTCCTAACTGTAAAACATGTTAAATGCTGTGGTCTGCGGTTACTGACAAAAATGTGAAAGCAGTGGGCTTCACCACAAATATTCCAAGTTGGAATATTTATATTTTAGTGATAATTATTTTATAATCCTGATGATTTTCATTAAATCAAACCCTATTTTGTTACTATTTATGCTCAGAATTTTGTCTGATCTCTCTATATAGCAGTTTTGGGGCAGTGGAGCAAGCACTGGATTGAAATTGCCTACCTATGCACAAAGGATTCAAAGGAAACCAGGCATGCATGTAATTACTGTTTAATCTCATGGATGCCTCGTCGTCAACAGTTCACTCTTCCACAGCCATATATTAGAAGCACTTCATAGCAAATTTGTTTAATTTTATTGTTAACATATATGCCATTTTCTCATTAGTTGTATTTCTGACAAACAAGAGGATATAGTATTAAACTACACTTAACGTTACTACTGGTGACAACCAGTGTTGCTAAATAACCCAGTACTGAAATATTAAGCAAGAGTATTCTGATGTGTTTGAGGTTTCAGGGCTACCTTGCAGTGCTGATAAAGTTGAACGTGTCTGGCCAGTGGGAGAGCAGGTCTGTGGCCTCCACGTCGTACACTCTAATGTTCATGTAAGTGAAGGACTCGGGGAAAAAGTTATCGATCTCCCTCGTCACATTCAGAATGTAGCCCACACTGAAAAACATACACACAAAAACTCAGAGCCACAGTTGTCACAGTTGTCACAGTTGTGACTCAAACCACAATACACAATTCAATGTTTCTCATGACATAATAGACAGAGAAGAATACACACGGCTATGAAGGTGAAAACACTAACTTGTTTTTTTGTAACTCCTCAAAGTTAGCTGCATTCCACTCTGAGCCCTGAAACCAGATTAAAATAGTTCAGTTTAGTTTAAAAAAAGAAACCTTTTATATTGATGTCAACACAGATCTCCCACAAAGAGGAAGTTAAAGTCACATGGCAACATCCTGGCGAAAGCACATTTGCACCAGTTTACTGACCAAAGCAAAAGCAAACCTTATCATCACACTACTAAAACAAAGCTAATTACTGCGTTTGCAGTCATTTACCAGGTAAAGGTAGTCAAATATCTTAGAGGGTTTGTCCATCTGAGCCATGGTGACCAGGATCTCGTTGTCAATGTACTCCTTGAAGGGTCTCATGTCGAACCCTATTTTGGTCTCCAGGGCAGAGTGCACCTACAATACAGCAGCAAAAAAAACATCAATTTATTACAATTTATACATTGGACCGTTCTTCCTCTTATTTGTCAACATTTGTGTTTATCTGCCCTTTAGCGCTATGACTTTATTCAGTTCAACTTCCTCTCTGTGTCTGCCCACATCTTTTACCATTTTAGACGTGAGGTTGTCCAGGTCTTCGGTTCTCATGATGTCTCTCAGGTGCTTCTTGATCAGCATCTCTTTGGAATCTCTGTCTACCGAGCTGCCATTAAAATATCACATGAAAGTCACTCAGACACCACAGATACAATTACATTTACAAGAAACACTGAATTAAAACTAAAACTAAGCCGACGTTTACCTATGTCCATCACCGTCCTTCCTGACCGACTCCAGGTCGTTCATGGCCTCCCACTCGTTGAGGCAGAAGCGGTCAGATTGAATGTGCTGCTGGTAGTGCTGCGCCCACTCCAGACCGGAGCCTGGGATCACCACGGACTTGACTGCCCTCTCGCAGCAGCCGTGTAACACCTGCAGCACTGACCTTGCAGTAGAGGGAACAGAGAGGAGACGGCGTCGCTACATACAGTCGAGGAGAGTGAAAATCTCAGACAATTAATATTACTGTGTCTTTGTTTTAGGATTTTGACTCACCACATGGTCTGCATGGAAACAGGCTTAAAAATTCTGGTTTCTTCTGCTGAGGTCACACTAAAACCGCTGTGGACAAGAGAAAAATACGAGATGATACAAAGAGAATGAGGAAAAAGAAACAAAGAGGTAATAACGATAAGAGGCCTTGTTGAGCTATGAAGCAGACTGAAATGATTCAAGTTATTCACTGCAAATTAGTGATGGTTGGCATGAAGACAGAGGAGTGAACATGTGAGGGCAGAAAGAAAGATAGAAAACCAGATTAGCACATGTGAGGGTGTGAGCCAGCCTGATGAGTGTAGACACGCTGGTGTGATCAA
Source organism: Pampus argenteus (assembly GCA_036937835.1). Classification (NCBI taxonomy): domain Eukaryota; kingdom Metazoa; phylum Chordata; class Actinopteri; order Scombriformes; family Stromateidae; genus Pampus; species Pampus argenteus. Next base: position 17,870,798 of record CM072861.1, on the reverse strand, counting down.
ACGTCTTGTAAGACACTCGGCATGTGACAACGGATTAGTTCAAACACAGCAGTCTGCTGCAAAGGCTCTACGCTATGATCCCCTGACTCATATTAGACCTGCAAACTCTCAGCTCTCCAGCTCTCTACACATGAAGAGAGCACATTTGTAACAAACTCTGTAATGAGTGGCCACAAGCCAAAAACAGCCCCTCACCATTTCAATCAAATCATAGCTGGTCCGGTTGCAAAAACACTTGATCTCCTTGCTTATGTAAGTGTCTGAGTGAGTGATAGGAGCAGTTGTAATTTATGGAGAATGATCTGACTCCACAAATAGAGACATTACTCAGTCACATTATCTCTGGCCAGAATCCCAGATATCAGGCTGCATCGTCTGTGCTGCGACTTCTACACTTTTAATGTAATCCTCACTCTCTTTTCAAAGGTTTCTTACCCATCTCCATCCAGATACACCTGTGTGTCGCTCCATATAGGCAGAACCAGACCGATGGTGCACAGATCACTGCAAAGAGGACACAGAGGACAGAGGAACGAGACGAGGAAAGAAGGATCAGCTGACTAGTTATTGTTTTTCAATTGTTAACCGAATGGAAATTGTATCTTGAAAAATTACACCTGCATCTTGGTTACACACACACCTATCAGAGTTGGGGAAATCCATGCCGAGCAAAATGCTCTCCTGTTTGCTGCCGAGGGTGGAGACGACGATCAGATACCTGACTCTGACAGCGCTGACTGACTCCAACTGTACCGCCTGCATGACAGCGAGACAGGGGACGAGATCAGGAGACAGAGACATGTGTGAGACAGAAAGGAGGGCAAGAGGCCCGAGGCTCAGTAAAAATAATGACGTATGTGTCCGACATGTTGCAGCTTCTCATCAAACCCTGATAACACATTGTGCAAAATATCCTGTGCAGTATTTTTCTTGGTCTTCCTGGGAAAATCAAATCAAGGAAGTAAATGTTACGTTTACAGAGTACCTCATTCTACTGGCAATAATCCACTTAAGGGGGAACATACTTGAGTTTTTTTTTTTTTTTTACATGTTTTAACCAATCAATTTTATATTACCAATTACCATTTTCCAAATCAAACATTGTGTTTAACGTTGATCACCATCTAGGCAGCTTCTGGTTTTAATATATTTCTGAATACTTAAAGTACAGATTACTTTAAAAACACTTCTGCGGTGAGTGAAATGACCAAGTGCAAATGGCAATATTATGCAATAACAAAATAGTTCAGTGTGATAGATTACTTATATCCATCATGCTGAAAAATTAAACAAATTCTAAAACACACACACACACACACATATTTTTCAGGTATGGATATATAAAAAAATTTGTTTTTTTTAAAATCACTTGGCATTTATTTGGCTCCTTAAACCATTTGAGGAGATTATGTTACAGCTCGTGATGCTACTTGGTTACATAATTGGTTGATTCTTATTGGACAGCCCTACATTTGTTTCCTTGCAGCCAATTTACACATTAATGAAGTGTTTACTACATAAAACATTTCATAAGATTTAACAGCAACCTGGTTTAGTACATCACTAAAGTAAGTAAATCACTTGTTTGAAATTAGTTAGTAGCTACTAAGACATTAATATTGTGTGTAAATATGAGGCCTCACCAGCTTGATGGTATCTTCTGGTCTGAGCAGTTCAAACATGGCATGAAGGTGTCTGTGTCGCGTGCCTGAAGCTCCAAGTCCTTGCTTCGGGGAAAGAGTCTCCTCATGAAACCCCTCTCTGTCGCCATCCTCCAGCAGGAGGACTGCCCCCTTCACAAGGGCAAAGCTCTCCCTGAAGACCGACACAGACCAGTTAGTTACATGCCACAGGTCATCATCTTGTAAGGACTGTCATTAATGAGAAATTTAAAAAAGACAATACTGGTGTAAGCCTACCTTTTCTGAAGTCTCCCTCTTCTTTGGAGGCTTTCATCCTTAAGGAGTAAAATAAAAAAAATAAAATAAAAATAACATAAAAGCCGTGTTAAATAAATTTAAAAAATATTTAAATTCTATTGTTGTGTTTGTGTGTTATCAATGTCACAAGCCCTTCTGAGAAAGTTTTTAGCACGCTGGAGTTTTAAAATACTTGGATTGAAATGAGAGAACTGCTAAAGCGCCTAACAATCATATTTAAGGACGTGTAACCTGATGAGGACAAAAGTGTTTAAACAAGCTTTCTAAGAGCATTGGAGGCAGTACATGTGATCCTGTTTCAGCCGGAAAAGTTTTCAGTAATTTCTAGGGTAAAATGTGGTGCAACACTGATAAGGTGAAGTGGAAGTCTGAAGTTGGGAGACAGACACAAATAGCGATATGTAAACAGAAGGAAGGAGGGGGGTTAAAACAAAGAGAGTGGCAGTGAAATTAGAGAAAAGAGAAATACAATGCAAGAGACAGAAGGGTGAAAGAAAGCACGGGGGGGAGAGAGAGAGAAAGAGAAGTAGCTGCAGTAACAAGAGTTTAAGAAAAAAAGAAACTTGAGACAGAAACATTACCTGTTACGCAACTGACAAGTCCAGACAGAGTGAAGAAAAAAAAAAAAAAGATAAAAATGAAAGAGGAGAGGTGGACAGGAACCAGGAGAAGAACGATGAGGGGTTGAAGAAGAAAAACAAAGGAGAGAAAAACAAGTTAAGATAATAGAGTGATTATATTCTGTGACAAAATATGCAAAACAATGAAAGTCTGACCCACAGTCAGGTTATTTAAGGTTTAGTTGGTGATGATAAAGACCAGCAGAAAGTTAAATCTTCTTCATTAATAAAGTGACAGAATGAGAGGAGATAAAGTCAGAGACAGAAGCTGATGCTACAGTGAACATTTAGACAGACTGAATGTGATCCGATCACTGTCATCACTGTACTGAATGTGCATGGAAGTTAAAGCACTTTGATGAACTTTTATCTGCGGCATGTTTGCCTTTACAAATCTATCAGTGCAAACACAACCTGGGCAACAACTGAAAATCTAAACAGTGTCATTATCATACAGGCAAATGTAGTGATGATAAAGTGACACACAACAGCTTCATATCTGAAGATATAATGCAAATCCTGACTTGTTTATGTGTGTGTGGGAGGGGTAGCTGGGGTTAGGGGATGGGTTAACTCACTGGAGCGGTGGCGATGGATGGGAGCCTGTGCAGGGTCAAGAGAGCCATTGCACAGTACAGGTCGCTCTCCACTAAACCTGCTGTTACTGGCAGGTTCAGACAGGCTCTGCAGGTTCCTCAGCTAAATGTGTGCTGTGGGCAGGTCAAATATGACTGATATTTTTTTTTTTTTTTCCTGAAATGACACGGTAAGACAATAAATTTTCAGCTTGGCTTTATGAGAATAAAGATAAGATAAATACACTTTATATTAGATGTTCCTGAGGAGGAGTTGGTTGCTGGTTTAGGGTTTATTTGACTGGGACAATATGAGAACATTAATCATGAAGTGATTTACATATTGTCATATGTCTGGCTGCATTAGACTACCATTGCTTGATAACATAACTGACATAACTGGATTTACAGGAGTTGTGATGAAGTGCCTTGACATGTATATAAAACATCTTGTTAAAATTAATAGAAAACATACATTCTCATCTGGGTTATTTTATCTATAAATTGAATTTAGAGGATATATACTGTATCACAATACATTTTAATACAACGATATGAAACTACATACACTGGAAAGGTATTTTTTGCCCATAATGCCCACCTTCAGAGAAAACAGTGTTTTGTACTCAGTATACAAGGAAACAAAATTGTGTTCCTACAGTGGAACATAATTGTTTAATAAAAACAGGCATGCATAACAAAGAGGTGTAGCTACAAGAACCGGATAATAATAACCAAATAATAATAATGAAAATACTGTTAATTAAGTTCCTAATTCGTAATAAGGTGTAATGCCTGTGAATATACAGCCTTGTATATTATCACACTAAATAAAATGTCTTGTTTTGAACAGTTTTCACTGCGACATAAGTAGAGACTATTAAATCATATCTCGTTAATCTCACCAAAATCTTCCAAGAAAGCGTTTCCTAAGGCAACACTGTCAGCCTGTGGTCTGTTGACCGCCATGGATGGTAAACGCCTGCATTATATGACAGCAAATACGTGATATGGCTCGTTGCATGCAAATCCACGGACTTGTATTGTATACATATCTGGCATAGTTAGCAGGTGAGTAATCATATCGAGCTGGTTTGATCCTGAAAACAGACCGAGGATACTGCAACAAGCTGCCTCTTCTTTTTAACTAACCCAAGGAAACAGCTGACGGTAACGTAGCTGCTGCTGCTGTGTCAAGAAAACAGAATATATGTAAACAACACAGAGAGAAAATACATTCCTCACCTTTTCTCCACACGCTGATTTCCTGCTTTTTGGTGGTGACTTGTTGGTTCCTTAAATGCTGCTGACTCTCCTTATTCCGCCCTCTGTTGCCTTCGAGAGCGAGGAGCACTTCTTCGTTTACAGCTGTGCGACTGCAGTGGAGGAGGTAACCAAGCGAGCAGCAGCGGCTGCAGCGCGAGCGGGGCAACGCAGGAGGGGACCGTGACGTCATACGCTAGCGAACGTAGACGTGCGTCGAGCCTGACGCAACCGTTAAAAAAAGATCATTTGACGCTAAGACGTTGTCTGCTCCTTCTTTTCATGTACAATCCCAGGAAGTAAAGTCAAAGGAGAATCATAAACATGTCCTTACTAGGATAAGATAATTAGACATTTTGTGTTGTATTTTAAGTGCATTTAAACCTAATTAAAATATATGTATATATTTTATATACTAATCAATTCCCTAATAAAACCTGTATTTACATCAAAGAGGTACAACAACAATTCTCATACAAAAACAGTATATAAAACAAAACAAAAACTACTGTAAAAGCCAGATGAGTCCAAAGTCGATTCACTGTGAGTCATTTTATAGTTCAAATAAAATGTACTTCCTCAGTTTTACGGTGATTTGTCAACTTAAGTTGTCGTCCTGCTTAAGTTCAACTGATAAAAGCATGTTTGGTGATGTAACCCACAATAAAGGATAAAACACACTTAGTTAATCTAGATTCGCAGGGAGGGGTAATGAATGGAACTGGACACCAACATGAATAACCAGGACACGAAGTTAGGTTGTAACAAAATGATTGTATTAACATAACTTTATAACACATTTTGAAGCCAGTACAATTGCATTAGCAATAAGGTAGCTGGCTTTCACTGCAGCATCACTTATATCTCGGCAAGGGATTAACACAGACTGCTGCTTCTTCAGACTCGAGAGCAGGTCATTTACCTTGTCTATTCTCTGTTGTCCTCGTAGGTTTTTTGTATTTTTCTGCATGAAGAGCCTCATAGTGGCGTCGAAGGTTATATTCTTTCAGCACTGAAACCTGCTGTGAACATACTAAACACACAGGTTTTCCATTCACTTCAGGGAATAAATAGGATGACCATTTTTCTTGGAAAACTTTGCATTCTGTGTCCACCTTTCTCCTTTTTGACAAAGACATTTTGGGGTAATGAGGGTGCTAAAGCGCGTAATGTTCAAAGTACAAGATATAATGGGCAGAACGACAACACAGCTAGCTCCAGGCCTAGCAGCTAGCAGGTATAGGTTTACTTGCTCAGCCCAAGAATAAACAGTTTGTCTCCTTAGCAAAGTTGCTTTTGTGACATCTAGTGGACACATTTAGAACAGCAGTTTCTTTCATTAAAAAAATGCACCTGATTTTAATTTCAAATCATCTCGCGGGCCGGATTAACTCCATCCTGATCCGGTCCGCGGGCGGTATATTTGACTGATATTGCTATCCAATCCCACTGAACATAAAATATATCAAATACACCAATTCGTACATTAGTACTCGTTTTCCTGTTTATAAAGTTTAATTTGGTAAGATATGCACAATTAAAAAAAATAGTTCCTTGTTATTGCAACAGTTCAATCAGACCCGATAGGTTAAATAGCTACATTACGCATGCGCACTGCTATGAGACCGAGTACTTCCTGTCTGAAGGTTGAAATAGTAGTCGTGCAAGTCTGAGACGTGCGTCCACTCCACAAGGTTACAGTGATACCTTCCGTCCATAAATGCAAGCAGCAGGGAAACTCATGAAGGTTTTTGTGACGAGGCGCATCCCTCAGGAGGGCATGGAGATCCTGTCAGCTGCTGGAGTGTATGAAGTCTTTTTAACTGTCACTTAACTGTTATTGGACATTGGCAAGGCAGCATTTATCCACAGACTCAGTGGCTGCCCTTGTACCTTGCGTACTCCTTTCATTTGACACATTTATCAGTCTTTTTGTCTGTCTTTTCTGTCTCCATGGAAACAGATGTGAGGTGAACCTGTGGGACTCAGACGAGCCTGTGCAGAGGGCAGAGCTGCTCAAAGGTGTGCAGGGGGCTCACGGTCTGCTGTGTCTGCTGTCAGACAAGATCGATGTGGAGGTCCTGGATGCTGCAGGTACTCATGGTCCTCTCGTGGCAGGGCAGGGTAGGATGTGTGTGCACAACCGGGCCACTGTACAGATCAATCAGTCAGTCTGTATTTATATACAACCAAGGATGCTTCTCCTTCCTTCTTTGGTCAATCAATAAATTATTATATATTGCGTCAAGATAATCAGTTTACTATCAAAGCTGCTATCCAGGAAGTCCTGGGGACATATAATTAAGAACAACTTTTTTAAATTTAATGATTTATTCTTAAATCCTTAAAATGGTGAAATTTATCCATCACAATTAGCCAGATCCAAAGGTGATGTCTTCAAATGTCTTGTTTTTGTCCAACTTGCTCCCACAGATGTTGAATTTACAATTATGAAATGGACAAAAACAACAAATCCACACAGATGAGAAAAAAATGGACATAAATTAAATATTTCTATTGATGGTATCCAATGAATTACTTGATCCATGAATGGTTTTAGCTCTAAAACATAACAAACAGTAGTAATCATTTGTACACTGTTCACACGTGAACTAGTGTCTTGATTTCATTTTTTCGGCTGATCTGTCTCTGATCCCAGGGCCAAACTTGAAAGTAATCAGCACCCTGTCTGTGGGATTTGATCACTTGGGTCTTGATGAAATTAAAAAACGGTAGGTATTTTTTTTTTTAAAACCCTCTAGATTATTCTGATAAAACTGGCCTTATACTGATCTATGTGGTTATTGTTTTCAACAGCGGTATACGTGTCGGATACACTCCAGACGTCCTGACTGATGCCACAGCAGAACTGACTGTGGCTCTGCTGCTGGCTACAGCTCGCAGGTTGCCTGAAGGAGTGGAGGAGGTCAAGAAGTCAGTCCTACCAAGTTACACATTTACACTAAACACTGTGATTATGATGGTTTTTCTGTTATCTTTTAGTGCAAGTAATTACCTTAATGTAGTTACACTATCAACTTTTCTTTTCTGTCTCTCAGTGGCGGCTGGAGCTCCAGGAACCCATTCTGGATGTGTGGTTATGGCCTCTCTGGCAGCACAGTGGGAGTGATTGGACTGGGACGCATTGGTAAGTCTTGCTGTTTATTAACAATTAATGTTAATTCAAGAATTGCTTGTAGATAAACTGAATAACTGGTGCTGTTTGTGTTCAGGTATGGCCATTGCTCGCAGACTCATGCCCTTTGGAGTGAAGAGGCTGCTATATTCTGGCAGAACAGCCAAGGCTGATGCTGCTGAACTGAATGGAGAGTTTGGTAAGAAAAAGGGGAGAAACGTACACAGTGAAAGGGCTTTGGGTTAGTAAATTTACAAGCAGGTCTGTATGTTTTACCTGCTTGCTTATTTATTGATCTTATTTATGGATTTTTTTTTTCTCTATATACAGCTCCCCGGCATTGTGTATATTCTTTTGTTTGTTTGTATGTTACTGTGTTATGTGTATAACAAGCTGCTTCAAACAGATTAATGCTAGTGGGATTAATAAAATTGCATTGTATTATAATATATTTCCTCCCTTCCCTGCATCTCTTTCTTACAGTTCCCCTGGACACACTTGTGTCTGAGAGCGACTTCATAGTTGTTTCCTGCTCTCTGACGCCAGAAACTCGGGGCATGTGTGACAAGGCTTTCTTCAGCAAGATGAAAAACACAGCAGTCTTTGTCAACCCAAGCAGGTAGACTCCCAAAAGAAACGCAGAGCAGTGTGTACCCACTCTGGGAAAAGCACTGTGTCGTAAATAGTCTGTACCGATGGACTTTGTCAGTTGTCGAGTTGTAAGAGATAATGAAGGGGATGAAGATGTGGTGGTTTGTTTGTTTTAGGGGGGCTGTGGTGAACCAGGAGGATCTGTATGAGGCGTTGAAAAGCAGGCAGATAGCTGCAGCTGGACTGGATGTCACAACACCTGAGCCACTCCCAACAAACCACCCACTTCTTACACTCAAAAACTGTGGTGAGTAGAGGCAGGATTTTCTATATTCCTCTATATTTATGCTTATATATATATATTGTGCCTCTTTTACTGTGTCTTCCTCATATTTCTATTGTCATGAAACATTTGCCTTGCCTTTCTCATTTTATGTTATGTTCTGTCCTTTCTTATCTCATGCAGTGGTGTTGCCACACATTGGCAGTGCCACCTACTCCACAAGACGCATCATGGCTGCCTTGTCGGCCCAAAACCTGTTGGGTGGTTTACAGGGAACAGACATGCCCAGTGAACTCACCTTCTAGAGCCTGAAACCGAGCCCCTGTGCCTTCTGCCTGCTTTAGACAACGGGTGGTCTCCGATATAAAAACACACTTGACTACAATTAAAACTATGGATACTAATGTTGTTCAGACATGCTCAGATAATGTTTACATCATATCATTTACACTTGATATTTTCTTTGATGCTTTCAGAGATACTAATTGAACACTTAGTATACAGAGGTAGAAAATATGCAGTACAAGGTTTTGACATCTCAGATTAGTTATCTCATATTTTCAAGTTCTTAAAAAAATAAAATAACAGTACTCCTTAAAATGATTAATTTTTACATAAAAACACACCATATTTTCTTATAGCCTCTTATCAAGTGTAATGCTTGCCAGAAGGATTACCGTGACACTTATTGGTCTGCACTTTATACAAATGGCAACACTCAGCACTCCAGTTTTGTATGAGATGGAATAAAGGTTATGGTTTAGTTTAAATGTAAACTGTCATCACTGTACTGAATGTGCATGGAAGTTAAAGCACTTTGATGAACTTTTATCTGTGGCATGTTTGCCTTTACAAATCTATCAGTGCAAACACAACCTGGGCAACAACTGAAAATCCAAACAGTGTCATTATCATACAGGCAAATGTAGTGATGATAAAGTGACACACATTCAGGAGCTCCTCATGTAGAACTCGTAAGGGTTGAACACATGAAACAGCTCATTGAATATCAGTTTGTAGAGGTAAACGGCTTCATATCTGAAGATATAATGTAAATCCTGACTTGTTTGTGTGTGTGGGAGGGGTAGCTGGGGTTAGGGGATGGGTTAACTCACTGGAGCGGTGGCGATGGATGGGAGCCTGTGCAGGGTCAAGAGAGCCATTGCACAGTACAGGTCGCTCTTCATTAAACCTGCTGTTACTGGCAGGTTCAGACAGGCTCTGATAGTATTTTTTTTTCCTAAAATGACACGGTAATACACAATACATTTTCAGTTTGGCTTCATGAGAATAAAGATAAGATAAATACACTTTAGCAGGTGAGTAATCATAATCTGGTTTGATCCTGAAATCAGAACGTGGATACTGCAACAAGCTGCCTCTTCTTTTAACTAAACCAAGGAAACAGCTGACGGCAACGTAGCTGCTGCTGTGTCAAGAAAACAGAATATATGTAAAAAAACACAGAGAGAAGATACATTCCTCACCTTTTCTCCACACGCTGATTTCCTGCTGCTGACTCTCCTTATTCCGCCCTCTGTTGCCTTCGAGAGCGAGGAGCACTTCTTCGTTTACAGCTGTGCGGCTGCAGTGGAGGAGGTAACCAAGCGAGCAGCAGCGCGAGCAGGGCAACGCAGGAGGGGACCGTGACGTCATACGCTAGCGAACGTAGACGTGCGTCGAGCCTGACGCAACCGTTAAAAAAAGCTCATTTGACGCTAAGACGGTGTCTGCTCCTTCTTTTCATGTACGATCCCAGGAAGTAAAGTCAAAGGAGAATCATAAACATGTCCTTACTATGATAAGATGCTTAGACATTTTGTGTTGTATTTTAAGTGCATTTAAACCTAATTAAAATATATCTGTAAATTTTATATACTAATCAATTCCCTAATAAAACCTGTATTTACATCAAAGAGGTACAACAACAATTCTCATACAAAAACAGTAAATAAAACAAAACAAAAACTACTGTAAAAGCCAGATGAGTCCAAAGTCGATTCACTGTGAGTCATTTTATAGTTCAAATAAAATGTACTTCCTTTTAAAAATAGTTTTAAGGTGATTAAGTTGTCATCCTGCTTGGGTTCAACTGATGAAAGCAGGTTTGGTGACTATTTAGATTCGAATTATATGTTTGTAAACTGTAATTATATAGATAATATTGCTATCCATCACACTGAACATAAAATATATTAAATACACCAATTTGTGCATTAGTACCCGTTTTCCTGTTTAAAAATAAAAATAAAAAATTTGAATGAGCACAATAAAAAATCTGTTAATGCAACAGTTTAACTAGACCCCGATAGGTTAAATAGCTACAACATCACGCATGCGCACTGCTCTGAGACCGAGTACTTCCTGTCTGAAGGTTGAAATAGTAGTCGTGCAAGTCTGAGACGTGCGTCCACTCCACAAGGTTACAGTACATATCCGAATGTTTGATTTTGATACCTTCCGTCCATAAATGCAAGCAGCAGGGAAACTCATGAAGGTTTTTGTGACGAGGCGCATCCCGCAGGAGGGCATGAAGATCCTGTCAGCTGCTGGAGTGTATGAAGTCTTTTTAACTGTCACTTAACTGTTATTGGACATTGACAAGGCAGCATTTATCCACAGACTGAGTGGCTGCCCTTGTACCTTGCGTACTCCTTTCATTTGACACATTTATCTGTCTTTTCTGTCTCCATGGAAACAGATGTGAGGTGAACCTGTGGGACTCAGACGAGCCTGTGCAGAGGGCAGAGCTGCTCAAAGGTGTGCAGGGGGCTCACGGTCTGCTGTGTCTGCTGTCAGACAAGATCGATGTGGAGGTCCTGGATGCTGCAGGTACTCATGGTCCTCTCGTGGCAGGGCAGGGTAGGATGTGTGTGCACAACCGGGCCACTGTACAGATTAATTAGTCAGTTTGTATTTATATACAACCAAGGATGCTTCTCCTTCCTTCCTTGGTCAATCAATAAAATTACTTTATTACATCAAGATAATCAGTTTATTATCAAAGCTGATATCCAGGGAGTCCTGGGGACATATAATTAAGAACAACTTTTTTATTTTTTTTATTTAATGATTTATTCTTAAATCTTTAAAATATTTAAATTAACCATCACAACAAATGTCTTGTTTTTGTCCAACTTGCTCCCACAGATGTTGAATTTACAATTATGAAATGGACAAAAACAACAAATCCACACAAATGAGAAAAAAATGGACATAAATTAAATATTTCTATTGATGGTATCCAATGAATTACTTGATCCACGAATGGTTTTAGCTCTAAAACATAACAAACAGTAGTAATAATTTCTTGATTTCATTGTTTTCGGCTGATCTGTCTCTGATTCCAGGGCCAAACCTGAAAGTAATCAGCACCCTGTCTGTGGGATTTGATCACTTGGCTCTTGATGAAATTAAAAAACGGTAGGTATTATTTTAAAAAGATCCTCCAGATTATTCTGATAAAACTGGCCTTATACTGATCTATGTGGTTATTGTTTTCAACAGCGGTATACGTGTCGGATACACTCCAGATGTCCTGACTGATGCCACAGCAGAACTGACTGTGGCTCTGCTGCTGGCTACAGCTCGCAGGTTGCCTGAAGGAGTGGAGGAGGTCAAGAAGTCAGTCCTACCAAGTTACACATTTACACTAAACACTGTGATTATGATGTTTTTTTCTGTTGTCTGTTGCAAATAATTACCTTAATGTAGTTACACGATCAACTTTTCTTTTCTGTGTCTCAGTGGCGGCTGGAGCTCCTGGAAGCCAGAGTGGTTGTGTGGTTATGGCCTCTCTGGCAGCACAGTGGGAGTGATTGGACTGGGACGCATTGGTAAGTCTTGCTGATTATTAACAATTGATGTTAATTCAAGAATTGCTTGTAGATAAACTGAATAACTGGTGCTGTTTGTGTTCAGGTATGGCCATTGCTCGCAGACTCATGCCCTTTGGAGTGAAGAGGCTGCTATATTCTGGCAGAACAGCCAAGGCAGATGCTGCTGAACTGAATGGAGAGTTTGGTAAGAAAAAGGGGAAAAACATACTCAGTGAAAGGGCTTTGGGTTAGTAAATTTACAAGTAGGTCTGTATGTTTTACCTGCTTGCTTATTTTTCTCTGCATTGTGTATATTTTATTATTTGTTTGTTTGTATGTTACTGTGTTATGTGTATAACAAGCTGCTCCTAGTGGGATTAATAAAATTGCGTTGTATTATAATATATTTCCTCCCTTCCCTGCATCTCTTTCGTACAGTTCCCCTGGACACACTTGTGTCTGAGAGCGACTTCATAGTTGTTTCCTGCTCTCTGACGCCAGAAACTCGGGGCATGTGTGACAAGGCTTTCTTCAGCAAGATGAAAAACACAGCAGTCTTTGTCAACTCAAGCAGGTAGACTCCCAAAAGAAACGCAGAGCAGTGTGTACCCACTCTGGGAAAAGCACTGTGTCGTAAATAGTCTGTACTGATGGACTTTGTCAGTTGTAAGAGATAATGAAGAGGATGAAGATGTGGTGGTTTGTTTGTTTTAGGGGGGCTGTGGTGAACCAGGAGGATCTGTATGAGGCGTTGAAAAGCGGGCAGATAGCTGCAGCTGGACTGGATGTCACAACACCTGAGCCACTCCCAACAAACCACCCACTTCTTACACTCAAAAACTGTGGTGAGTAGAGGCAGGATTTTCTATATTCCTCTATATTTATGCTTATATATATTGTGCCTTTCTCATTTTATGTTATGTTCTGTCCTTTCTTATCTCATGCAGTGGTGTTGCCACACATTGGCAGTGCCACCTACTCCACAAGAAACATCATGGCTGCCTTGTCGGCCCAAAACCTGTTGGGTGGTTTACAGGGAACAGACATGCCCAGTGAACTCACCTTCTAGAGCCTGAAACCGAGCCCCTGTGCCTTCTGCCTGCTTTAGACAACGGGTGGTCTCCGATATAAAAACACACTTGACTACAATCAAAACTGAGGATACTAATGTAGTTCAGACATGCTCAGATAATGTTTACATCATATCATTTAAACTTGATATTTTCTTTGATGCTTTCAGAGATACTAATTAAACACTTAGTATACAAGGTTTTGACATCTGAGATTAGTTCTTATCTCATATTTTTTCTTTAAAAAAAAAGAAATAACAGCACTCCTTAAAATGATTAATTTTTACATAAAAACACACCATATTTTCTTATAGCCTCTTATCAAATGTAATGCTTGCCAGAAGGATTACCATGACACTTATTGGTCTGCACTTTATACAAACGGTAACACTCAGCACTCCAGTTTTGTATGAGATGGAATAAAGGTTATGGTTTAGTTTAAATGTAATGTGTTTTAGAAATCACTCATGCTCCAAAAAAAAATGGACATAAACACAATGAAAAAATATGAAGTAAGTCATTTATTCTCATCACTCTTAAAGAAGCAGTGATATAAACCAAGTTATTCTCTGAGAATAATTTCAGTGTGTTAACTTTTGTTTAAAAACATGGAAATCATTAAATAACTTAAGATGTACATCAATAAAATAAATTGAAGAAGTGTATGGAGTAATACATTTTTAATAACTGTCTCCAGTCAAGTAAACAAACTTATCAGGTCAGAGCAGAGTGTCTGGGAATGATTGATCATCTTTCCAGTTCATGCAGGTGGAATTCTTCGAGTGCTTGTACAGGTGGGAGGACTGGCTGAAGCGTTTGCCACACTTTGGACATGGATAGGGCTTTTCTCCTGTGTGGACACGGATATGTTTCTTACAGTCAGTCAAATTCATGAATGTCTTGCAGCAGATTTTGCAGGCATATTTCTTCTCCCCTTCCACCAGCAGCACATGGTCCTCAGCAGCTGCTTTCTTGCACTTCGACAAAACGTCCTCTGAGGCTCTTGTTAGAGGCGGCCGATCATTTGCAGATCCAGAGGAAGATGAAGGATCTGTGGCGGCTTCTGATCCAGGTGACACTTTGGGGGCGATGCGACGGAAGGTCGTGCCCCCTGATCCGCAGCATCCTCTGCTTTTCCCGGCTTGTCCAGGTTGGACAAGGGAGGCTTCCAGACTGAGTCCCGGTCTCATGCCACTGAGGAACCCTGCTAAAGAGTTCTGGGCAGGCTGGAGGATGAGTGTATCACTATAACCAGGGCTTTGGGTTGGGAGTAGCTGCTGCAAAGGGACAGATGTTACTGGAAAAATGAGAGAGGAGGAAGAGTCAGAGGACGTGTTTGCTTCTTCTGAGTTTCCACACAGTTCTCCTGCATCTCCGGTAGCTGCAGGAGCGTCACTGGCAGCAGCAGCAGCAGCAGTAGCAGCAGCAGTGATGCTGGCAAGACTGTCTTCTTCCTCCAGAGATCCCATTACACTCTCATGACTAGGATTGAGGAAGCAGGAAAAGGCCAGTTCTGACAGGCTATCAAGGCCGTCACCATCTATGGATTCCTCGCCCACATTCCCAGACTCTCTGTCTGCATCAGTGTGAAGATCTGAGCACAACTGTGACTGTAAAGTGCTAACATCATTCTCTGTTGGGCAGGCACCTGCAACTTTCTCACTATTTAGGTGTGTATCCAGATTTTCAGAAGAGTCTAGTGGTGGGGATGGAGGAGGATTGTTAGTCAAAGTGGACAAATCTGGAGAGTAGGAGCTCAGATTTTCTTTTTTCACTTCAATCATTGCCATCTTTTGCTCCTCTTCTTCTCCTTCATCTCCCACCTTCACTTTCACCACAGTGCCTCCATCTGTGTCTAGACCCTTATCCCATGCGCCCGCACCTCCTGTGCTGCTGTCCGACTGGCTCGGCAGCTGGATCTCCTCCGACTCTCCCTTTGTTGCTTCGTATTTCTCCTCCACCTCCTCCTCCTGCTGCTCACCTTGGCTCTCCCATAGGCTGCCTGTGGTCTTCAAGGAGTCCGGAGACAGCAGCAGCTCCTCTCCTCCCTCCTCTGCACTGATGGTGCTTCTGGTCACAGTAGGTGAACAGTCCTTGTAGTTTTCTCCAGGCAGCCTGCAGGACCTCTTCCTGCTACTGAGCTGGTCCTCGTGTGACTTTCTCTTCTGCCTTGAAGATGG
This sequence comes from Pampus argenteus, assembly GCA_036937835.1. Lineage (NCBI taxonomy): Eukaryota > Metazoa > Chordata > Actinopteri > Scombriformes > Stromateidae > Pampus > Pampus argenteus. The sequence goes on along the minus strand of CM072861.1, from coordinate 17,855,322 downwards.
TGCTGAACCCTGCTCACCATTACTAACTTTCTGCCTCACCCTCTCGTCTTCAACCCCACCAGACTGGCTCACCTCCACTCCCACTCCCTCCTCATCAAGGTCCTCCTCCATAGCAGATGTGACCCGCTGAAGCAATGCTGACCTCTGCTGCTGCTGCTGCTGCACTGACCTCCAGCCTTTAGGTGGTGAGGTTGGGAAGTTTTTTCTGGACAGGTGGAGCTTGCAGGCCTTGACCACTGTATTGAGGTGCAGGTGCGATGCAGCCAACAGTACATCCATCACATTGGAGGCCCCCAGGGACAAGGTGGAGGTATAAATCATGTCTAGCAGTGTGGAGAAGGCCTCGGGGGTCACCACCTCTGGATCGAGCTCCATCACACTGGGGTACCCAACTCCACCTTTATCAGCTCCTGGTCCTCCAACCTCATCACCACCATCACTAGAGCTTAGCAGAGCCCTGAAGTGGGAGCTGCATGCTGCTAGGATGGAGCGGTGAGCCTGGAAGCTCTGGCCTCCAACCAGCACCACACAATCACATAGCTGAGCGTGGAGGCGCTGATGGTTGAGCTGCTGGAAGATGTGCTCAAAGTGACCTGGGAAGTCCATAGCAGCCTGTAATGATACAGAGAAGGACTTTTTTTTTTTTTTTTTTAAATCTTACATTTATTATTATGTAGTATGCATTATGCAACTCACAAATAACAAAACAGTCCAGCTACTCACCTCTCGTTATCCACGTCTCATGTCAACATTTCATGAGGCTGCAGTAGATCATTGTGTGCAGGCTGCAGACAGATGGTCTGGAGTATGGGCGGGCCTGCTCCAACAATAACACCGAAGGATGCGACGCGCTCTCAAGCTTCGTCTCCACAAACAGCGCGAGAACCGCGCAGCTCTTTCTCCTCTACTGCCGCAACTTCACGATAATATCCGATAATATTCGTTCCCATTTGCATAGTTATCAGATTCAGATTCAAGACTCACACAATCAGACCGGTTTAGCATCCACTGTCGCCTCCACCATCTGTAGTCTCATCCCGCAGAATAAAACAACACCGCCCCCAAGTGGTGGTCCTGCTCCACTCCTGTTCATTTAAGTATATATTATTTTATATAATATATATAATATTTAAGTAATTAACTTTTACTGTAGCTACTCTTCACTGTCAGTAAAATGACTGTATTTTACCACTGAGGTAAATCTCATTTCACTGTAAATATTCTTAAATTGTGTTTTTAAAATGCAAATGATAAATGACTATTCACTATTTTGGAAAATTCTGTTCTCAGAAATTGTGCTGCTGCTTTATTACCCTAATATCACATATGTTACGGATGATGTATACATTTTTTTTTAGTATGCAAGTGTGATTGTGGTATTTTAGGTAAATCCCTCAAATACTAGAGTTGCATTTTACACTTTATAGGTCCATTAATACAACGATCTGCTACTATCACTGGAGCAAATGTCAGCTGGTGACATAGAAAAGGTATAATATTTATACACATAAGAACTATAAATATTAGAAAGTATAAAGAAATCCAACTAATAACACTTTTGCAGACCCATATTAAGATATATTAATATTAAGACACAGTGCTATGAGAGACAAATAGTCATTTCAAATGCAGGTAATATAATATTCCTCCTTCCCCCTTCATTTTAAATATGTACTCTGCTTTTCACTCTAAAGTTTTGGTGCACTGTTGTGAAATGTCCCATGTTATTTGACAGTTTCTATTCCCAGCAAACCTGCTAAAAATGAGAAAACTTTTCACCCAACAAATTTCAGACATCTCGGTAGCCTATTGGCCAAGACAAATTCCACATATTCCAACTGTGTGATGTACTCCTCCCTCTAACTCATGTTTCCTGCCTCACATTATACTTTCGACAGTCAAATAAAGGCAAAAATCTATTTTTTTATTGCATGACAGAGTGCATGCACACAATCAAACATTATTGTATTTAACAATGATCACAATATGTTTAACAAAAAAAAAAAAAGGCAGACTAATGTTTACAGCAGGGAACAGAACTAACAATGAAAACAAGCGTGTGTTTTCTCAGGTACAGAGATGGACAGACACTGGTCTTCATCCACAACATGTGCTGTAATGGCGCCAGCTGTCTGCTGATGATGGTCCATACTGTCTCTGATGCAGTAAACTCTTAGTGGATGAAGGAAAGACAAAGCCAGCTTCTTCACTCATATACTGTCCAGCTTCTTCAGCACATACGGAGCTGTAAATATCAAAAACACATTTAATAACCACAAAAACACAATTGGTTTCTGCTACAACCATTTCTATGTTTTCTTATTTTCTTATTTGTTTTATGGTTTCCTTTTTTATTTGTATTTTATTTGTATTTTTTATCTGTTTACTGTATGTTTCTGTGTTGCGCATTTAAATTAATACATGATAATGTAGCACAATGTTGTCTTATTTAGTACATTATTTGATGACATCAATATTTTCCCCTATTACGCTTTGCATGCTGTGTAGCATAGATATTTCTATTGTATTATATCTTTACTACATTAAAATTCCATTTTAATACTTTGCATGGTTTAATATGCGTTTTAAAAAAATAATTTTACAGGTTTACAATTTTTCATATCTGTCTTAAAACAACAGTCAAGACCCCAAATTAACATTGAAATAGGTTTTTCTTGCCATAATCATTCCTTTCTGTTCATACTGACCATTAGAGGATCCCTTTATAATGCACTTATATATATATATATATATATATGTATATGTATGTGTGTGTGTGTACATATGTCCAGGGCATCTTGTCTAACTCTGGTGCATTTACAGCCATGTTTATTGATGTTTACTGTGCCTTATAATAACCTAAACATTAAATAACGTGCAATAGTGACGTTTAGAATATGTCTAATCGCCTATTCAAGGCCTTATAGGTTTTATCGTTTTGATGTTTGAGTAACTTTCTCTACACGCTTGAATACAACAAAGCATATGTTAGTACATTATACACACACACGTATGTAGATATAATCATAGAGGTGACCGGTCAATGTCAGTATTACTAGATAAACGTCAATGTCATCTGTGTGTACTCACTGGCTCTGAGAAGAGCGACGTAAATGAGGAAATTTCGTAAAGAAGAGATGACATCTTGTCGCATTTTCTTTTTCATCTCCTCCGGGTCCATTTTAGGCCCGAGTCCTTCCAGTTTGAACATGGTCGCGGTGGTTTTACTGGCTGTTGTTCTTCTGTCTGCCTTTGGTGGTGAAGATGCACCGTCTCGGAAGCATGGATAAAAAAATAATCTAACCCGGAAACACGTAGCGGAAGTAGTTAGGATGAAAGACGGCGTGCACGGAGGGACAAACCGTACGGAGGTGCCAGAAGGGCAAAAATGAAATGTACCACATAGCAGCCAGCAATTGTTTTATTATCGCACCCAAATTAGTTAAAGTCACATATACACATTTTTAAAAGACTTTTACACCTCTATGAGACAGGTGGGAGCTGCTTTCAGGCCCTTCATTAAATTCAGGTGGTAAATTAATGTGAACAGGGTTTATTGATAGTTAAATTATAAATAACCATTATTATTATTATTATTTTTTAGATGGTTTTATTGTGTTTATTGACAACTTTCTATTTTTCTAGTTTAATAGTTTTCTTTAAAAAATGAAACATATCAAACTTTAACAGGAACAGACAGTTCCAGACAGTCTGAGTAGGATCGTATTTTGTTCAACAAAAACCACATAATAGAAGACAGCAGTGATATATAGCCTATTATTGTTATTATTATTTTGAGTATTATTATGCTATTATTAGATGTAGACTGAGTAACTGACCTTGCAGAACAGGGGCGGAGGTCCAGAGTAGGCAGTGAGGAGAGAGAGACGGCAGAGGGAGGGGGTGGGGGTGGGTTATTCCTGAGCTCAGGGCCGAGGATTAGGCAGACAGCAGTCCCAGTGCGATGACAGCATCCAGCACATAGCCAAACCCCCCACACATCACATTCACATCACCATCCGGCCTGGGAGGACGCCGCGGATATTTTTGAGAAAACCAACCTGGTTTCCCACTATAATTTCCCGCATCATTTATTTTTTAGAGGACAGTCCTCCCAGACTCTCCGGTCCGTCTGTCTCCTCCTCAAACCACGAGGTGAGTTTTCTCGGTATTTCCCGGTGTTATTGTCTGATGAAGACAGAAGCGTCTGCACCTTGCAGCCATTCCTACCATTTGAAATGATATTTATCACATCGAAATGAATAAATTATCTGATTGTCGTTTTTTTTTTTTTTTTGTATAAACGCCTGCAGGCTACAGCCGCGTCTATGTGTCAGAGAGGATATGGAGAGATTTAAATCCGATTAAGATTATAAAGGAAGCAACAAAAGACTGACCTTTTTTTTTTCTTTGTTTAGCCTCCTGGTTGGACTGGCGTGGCTGCTCCCAGTGATCAAAGTTACAGTTTGGCCGGGGTAAATAGGAAATATTGATTATTTTCTAAAGGGTATTAATGAAGCATTTATGAGCGATTAATTCTAACAATGCAACAGGATGAATACAGGCACACCTCAGCCTCTTTTACCACGCACAGCGACATTTATTCAACATATTTACACACACATATCTTATGCAGTGATAGTGAGCCACGCTGTCGTTGCGCAGTGAAATCACTGTCACCGGCTAAAGATTAGACATGAACAGACTAATTCCTGATGGATCAGGGGGATGCCTGGAGTCTGGGTAGTAAAACACGCACGTTATGAATGGGCGTGGGCGATGTGCAGCCACCGTGGGACAGTCGTCTTTCCGTTTTTTTTTTCTTTGCTCGTATCCTTTGGCCAGCAGCAGCCTCTTTTCCTGCGCTCTTCCGTGCCGTGCCAGGCATGACAACCGCAACACAACTAGACCGGAACAATGCGTTTTGCTGTTCTGAGGCCTCCGTTTAATGCTTGGCATGATTTGATGTGATATCACAGCCTTCACTGTGCACACAGATAAAACTGAATAATATCATAACATGCTGACTGCTGCTGTGGCTCTGTGCTCAACATAATGAGTGAATGCCATTTTGATCCTGTGATGTGCAGCTTGTGTTAAATAGCTGTGGATATTCAGTGTTTAGCTTTCACTTGTTATGTGCACTCAGTGTGTGTGTGTGTGTGTGTGTGTGTGTGTGTGTGTGTGTGTGTGTGTGTGTCTGCTGCAGGCACTGTGCTATGACTCAGAGATGTATGTCATAACATGTGATGGGAGTTGCTGCTCCAAGAAACACGATGGGCAGAACTTGCACACCAGGAAGGACTTGCTGCCTTCCTGCATTAGCCTGGATCTGCCCTGCTGGCTGCTCCTCTGTCCCACTTATTACAGCCAGCCAGCCAGCCAGCCAGCCAGCCATCCTCTCCCTCTCCCTTTCTATCTGTTTAGGCTTAGCTCCATGTCTCCAGGGCAGACTGCGTTGCTGGGCTGGTGTTTGCTACTCCAGCCTTGACCAAGTGACCACTTGATCCTTAGATCAGCCGATAACTGAAGCTGTTCAGTAATTCAACTCCTATCGTTGCAGCTGGTGGAAGATGCTGATTAATCCATATCTTTCTCAGTAAAGCAATTCATAGGTCATGGGTTACAATAGTGTATGATAATGGTATGAATGGAAGAATGGACAGATGGATATAATCAATGGGTAGCTATATAAAGATGGACAAACAGTATTGATTGATATTGTATTCAGATATACTGTAAATGTGTATTTTATTTCCCTCAGTCTGTACCAGTATTACTCTCCTGCATAGGAAAAAGGAGACGTGACCTCATTGACGTGACAGCGCCATGGTGATGGCATAATTGACTGGCAGTGGCACCATAATGTAGGCCAACTCCTATTTATGAACATATAACAAGACATAAAGAGAATAAAAACCATAAGCCTACAACAATAATAAAGCCAAAGGAAAATATGAGCTCTGATTTTCTCCTCTTCTGTATTCTTCAATGTGAAAAATTAACATCCTGCTGTAACTATATTTTATTTCAGAGCACTACAGCTGCGGGCTTACTGGCTGCCCTCATATTACTTTTACTTAAAGATAAGGCTTCTATTGCCCATTTTTTGAAGAATCACTGAGTTGAAGGAAATTGGCTCAGACAGCAACAGAAGAAGTGAAGCAGACAGTTTTCCTTCATCCTCTAACATCCAAAGGCCTTCCTCAGACATCAAGACATCTTTCTCTCTCCAGAACCACCAGAACCATCGATTTAGATCTGCAGTACAATGCGGCACACTATTAATCCTCAAAAGACCCATTATTTAATAGTGCACTGGGGAAGTCAAGCCTCTCCAGGTCTCTGATGAAAGTGAAAATTAAATGATTGGCGCACGGTGAGCCGTGTCTCCATAATGCTAATGGAATGAGCTGACAGGCTGAATGAAGAACAGGAAATGTGATTATGTCTGAAAGACAGAAAAAAGCAGAAAAACACAATAAGCAACAGTGTCAATCAGCGACCGACCAAGATGTCTTATAGTTGATCGTGGACGTGAACGTAAATTAGATTTTTCTTTTTTTTAAAACATTTATTTTTTCAGTGACAAGTTACTGAAGTTTTTCACCATTGAGCACCTGGTTCTTTAGACATATATGGTTAATATTAGCAAATGTTATGAGTTGATAAAAGTCTAACATGTTTGATTCCTGGTGAGAACAAAACCAGGTACTTAAAGTAAAACAGATGTGACAGGAACTTAAGAATAAAAACACATGTAGATGTTGATTTCAACCAAGAAGTTGCACAATAACTTAAATGTGAGAAGAATGTGTAACGAATAATCTCTGGATGAAAACCATGACACATCATCACTATTTTATTTGCCCATAGGTCTTTGTGAGATGAAAATGAATCCATGCAGTGTTTTTGCTTTGCACAACGTTTAGCACATTTACAACTTTGCCTTTATGAAATCTGAAGCAATCCAGCTGCGTCACACAAACTTACATCATGCTCCCTTTAAGTCTTCCAGATATTTACACGCTCTTGTTGCTGTTGGACTAAATGTGCACTGAAGTCTGTGTCCAGCGGCTGGGAGCCAAACTGAATTGACGAGCTGCTGTTGCCCTGCGTCTCATGTGGTGCAGCTCTGACGTATTCGGCTGGAAGGGAGAGTGTGTGTTGTGGGCGGGGTTATTACTGATTTTTGGATTGCAGCTTCATCTGGACATTTCTGTGTCCTAATGCTACCTCGCTAGCTTCACCTCAGGCCAGCGGGACCCGAGGCCCAGCAGTGCTAATTGGGATTCAAAATGTTTTTTATTCAGCTGGCTGCACAGAGACAGAAACCCATTTGGGCACCACCTCTCATCAGGAGAGAGTTGAGTGATTCTATGAACTGCAATGTGTGCTCATACCAGGCGACGGGATTGAATAACTGACTGTTTTGTCAGCGACAGAGAGACATTGTGTGGGGAAATGAGAAGAGAGTTGGAGATTGTCTCAGAGAAATGAGATACAGACATGTACAGACATGACATATTCTCCATGTACAGTGAAGATTGAAGGAGGGGTGAGAAGGTAGAAAGAGTAACAAAAAGGCCAGACAGGCTACGAGGCTCGCTGATGAGATGTGTGGACAGCTCGGGGACTTAAGGGCACAACAGTGGCAGACAGGATTCACGATTACTATTGATTTCGAACCAGATTAAGAGCAGACTCATCTCCAGCTCACAGACACACACACACACACACACACACACACATACACAGGCTTTACTGTCTTGGATTGGAAACTGGGTTTAAATGAAATTCTTTCACATCATTAAAAAAGAAGGAACAATCACTTCATTTAAAGGAATTACGGAAGAAGGAAAATATAAAACAGCGTGACAAACAGTAACAATGGTACAGGTCTGCGTTTTATGTATTTATTTAACGACTGACATACATCAGTGTCGGGGATTGGCTTTTTTTTCTCTCTGTTGGTGGAGAAATGCTGCATTGATCAGCTTTCTCCACTCCTCCCTGGGAACAGACTCTTTTACGTCTCACTGTAGATACTTTTGTTCTTTCTTTTCTTCTCCTGCAGCTTTGACTCTGTCGTTTCTTTGTCGCTGCCCTCTTCACCCTCTTTAAAATTCTCCCCCTTTCCTCCCCTCCTGCACTCCTCCAATATCCTGTCCTTTCTCTCTTTTCTTTGCTTCGGCCAACTTTCTTTTCCCCTTTTCTCAGCCCCCTTTAGAGCCCCCTCCTCTCTCCCTCCCTTCACCTCTGCAACCCCCATACTTCTTTCCTGTTTGTGTGTCTCTCTCTTCTTCTGTGCTCTGCTTTTCTTGTTGCCTGTGTTGGCAAAGTGGCAGAAGAAGGCGGTCAGGAGCTGAGCAAGCTGCATTAGCCCCATGCATTATTCATGTGCCCTGCAGTCTGTGTGGGTCTGGGTCTTCTGCTGGCTTTTCAGTGGAACACATGGGCCTTGTGAAAGAGCTCTGTGTGTGGGACACAGGGCCTGATGGGAGAGCCGCACAGATGGGACTATGAATTCCTTTATTTCTACTCCCTCTTCAAGAGTTTACTTCACAGACCAATATTGCAAAATGAGGTTATTTCCTGAGACGATCAATGTCTCTCAACAGTTGCAACAAAATGTTTCCCCAAATGTGTTTTTCAAATCAGACTCAGGTTCGAACCATATCTGCCCTGCTATTCACTTGAAAGAGTTGTCCTCTTTTATTTTTGGCCAAGATCTCTGTCTGCCTGGCAGCATTTCTCTCTCCCCCACATCAGGATTCACAGACCGTCCTCTTTGCTTTTAGAGCGCGTTCAGTAAGAACTGTTAACTGAACTGGGCAGTATGAAATTTTAATTTAGACAACCAGACAGAGATAAAGTGCCTCGCCTCCACATCACCATGTGTATAGGGATAGAGAGAGAGAGACAGAGAGAGAGACAGAGAGAGAGCCTTGGGGACCAGAGGAGGGGCCTCTTAGAAAACCACAACCACATAGCTGGTTTGGACTCACATCTGCTTTGCTTGAAATAGTTGTGCGTTCACTCTGAAAATATCAACAACTTGAATATAGTTCTGCTGTTAAACCAAAGCAGACACGGCCACTAAAACCCAATCAGACTCGCTAACTACTTGTTTCACGCATCATTCTAATTATAACCTCGTCGTGTCTCATCGTGTGGATTATACAGCCTATTCATGGGTTCTGACAGGTCTCCCTGACAGTGTTGCTCTGCTCTGCACAGGTGGCTACACCAGATTGGGATTGGCCCTGATGATCACAAGGACCCCCCTCCACCTCTTTTCAGCCAATCCTGGAGGGGCTGCGGAGCTGATGTCTCAGAGGGCGAGAGGGTATTTGTGTTCTGGAGTCCTGAAGAGACAAGCTACATCACGGTGAGTCACCCTCTCACAGTTTCCAGTTGAAATGTGAGGCATTGTGCTGCTTTCATGAAATATGAGGGCTATATTTGTAGCCATGAAAGTATACATTTGGTTTCGATTATGCTTTTGATAAAATGTAGCACATGTCAAATCCTTTGTTTCCACATGTGTTTAATAATTTGTCTTCAATATAATCAAAGCAATACTCAAGTGTTACTATAAAGAGTGGGGGCCGTAAACCTCTTGCTCAAGTGCTTGTGCATGTATTTAAAAAAAAAAAAAAAAAAAGTCTGGATGCTGCTGCCCAGAGAGACTGTCACCGGAGACGACTACCTGACTCGGCAAGGACAGTGAGGGTGAGAGAGATAGAAAGAAAGTGAGCGAGAAGGAGAAAAAAAAAGAAGAAAAAAAAGGTCACCTGACTCAGCACTGATTGCAGCACTACAGCACACACATGTACATCCGTAAGTCTACAAGCATGCTCAAACACATCAAACACAATGACAGGAGGTATCTATTAGCAACCCGAACATGCTTCAAGGTTCAAATGAAGCGGATTGTCAGTTTGTGTTTCTCTCAATAATCGACCGCGCTGGGTGTGCCGGTAATTACACTCAGTTCCTCGTGTGTGTGTGTGTGTCAGCTACCAAGTCTTGCTCATCCTTCCTCGTCCGCGTCAATCTGCCTCAATCTGGATCAGCGGGAGGTGCTAAAGTGACACCCTGACCAGTAAGGGTCCATACAGAGTGAGGGCCTCTAATCCTCTTAGAGGACAGACTTTATTGCTCCTGAGGGAGGCCAGTCAGTGTTGGCCTACAACCAGCAGTCACACAGCTAAAACCCTGCTGATTGTCTCCACAATAAACAAGACAATTAATTTCTATATTGTGAACACAACTTTACTCACTGTGATAACACTTAACATCCTTTATTGATTGCATTGCAGTGCGTATTGTAGTACAGTAAGATAATTGTGCTGGAACGGCTCCTCATTTATTGGATCAAGGCATGTTTTAAAATGTCCCAGACAAGTTTTTAAGATCTTCACAAAAGTATTGGCTTGCAGAAGTTTCCTTCATATATTATAAGCCAAGGTACAAATCATTAGGATTCAGGAGCACATTCATCATCATTAGCCATATCGACCAGGTCTCAGTCACCACTCTTCTCATTCCTGCCAAAAATTTCTCTCCGTTTTCTCTGCCTCATGGGGTCTAACAGTCCAATACAGCTGCGAACAGCAGAAGTGCATCACAAGACAAACTCAATATTTGAACTGAACAAAAACACACAGAGAACTCGATTCACCCTGATGTCGCAAACAAAGAAAGCAGCAAACAATAAATTACATACTGTACTCCTCAGCTACTTCAAATCTTTAAAAATATACATTAAAATCTAAATCTACAAAGCACCCTTGACCTCTAAAATCTTTATAGCCATACATCTAACACAACAGAAACCTGAACGTGTATAATACAACTCTGTGTGTGCTTTTGTAGAGTATATTTCCAGATATAGATAGTAAACCCTATCAAGGAATTACTAGAGCCTCTATAAGCTCAATGCCAGTGTATTGATTGGCTGACAGAAACAAAACAAAGTTAGTAGGTTTTGGGATCTGGTGGGGTTTCAGTGCTGACCCTCCATACTTCATTATGTCCCCTGCAGATTATAACATATTCACACCGAACTCTTTGTGAATCCTGTTATTGTGCGATTGTGCAGTTATACTTTATGCCTATGTTGTGAATTAGGTCATCCAGGCAAATGTGTGTGACATGTGTTGTTGTTTCTGCTGGCTACACTCCTACCATCTCCTTCTCCCCCCCTCTCTCTCTCTCTCTCTTATTATTCATCGTATTCAAGGCAGTCTTCATGCTCTGCATATTAAAACCGAGCGGTTGAGATGCATATATAGCTGGAGCTGAATGCACATACCAACAAGACAGAGCAAAACTTTTTTTTCTCCCTACAAATCCTTTCATCTCCACGTCTCTCCCCTTTTCCCCTACATGTTTTCCCTCATTGGCATTATGTCTGTAACTTATATCCTCCCATCTCTCTTTGTCACTTCAGATAAATGGAGGAGAAGGAGCGATGTAGGAGCAGGTCTCCAGCTCGGAGGGCCAGTCGGGTGCAGCAGGTGGTGGGAACAATAATACGCCGCACCCGAGAGTCTCTTAGCAGGTACAAATTGAACCAGAGTCTGAGGGCAAAGATCCTTTTTGCAGGAAATGCCTGTAAAAAGAAAAAGAAGAGGATGGAAATGCTACCTTTAGGATTTCTCTCCTTTTTGTTTATGACCAATGTGTTCTGAGCAGGAGAGTGGAGTAGATATTTACCGGAAAACAGCTGAGTATGCAGTAAAAACTGTTGGCACTGTGTACTAGACAGTTTCTGGAAATGCTCCCACAGAAATCACTGCATCAACAACAAATAAAACAACTTAACATCAGATAAAGTTTTCAGGTAGAGAGCGGAGAAAACAGCAACATCCACTTCTAGGATTGCTACCAGATCCTATAGTCGGGAAGAAGTGTGGGATGTGTGGTATATGTATAAATATATATATATATATATAAATGTAGCTGTTCAAATGTGTGTGTTTCTTTCTCAGAATACCAAGTAAAAATACTATTTCATTGATAGATAGAAATGGCCCAGAACTAAGAAAAATGTAAATTTCTTGATATGAGCACGTATTCCTTTCCTACACACACACATTGAGACACATAACACATGAGTACACATTCAAAGCGTGACTCTCTGTCTCTTTCTCACACACACACATACACACCCCGTAGCGGACCACAAATATGCTTTCAAGAGTCCTCCATACTCTTGTTGTCCGTTTAGTGGTTTTCTTGTTTTCAGCAGAGGAAGCCAAGTAAACTCCCTGTTAGTCATTCTTGGGAACTCACCATGTCACAACTAACTGACCAGGATCACAGGCCCCATGGGGAGAGGATGAGATTTAAACACAACACATATAGATACATTATCAGTTTATATGAATGTGACCTTGTTTCTTTGGCTATGATGATTTTTGAGAGAATACATGAGGAGTGAAGTTGAATTTTTTGTTATATTGTATAGCCACGGGATTGTTTAAATGTATCTCCCTTGATCCACCTGAATTTATATTTTCATGACCACAGCGTCTTAGTCTCTAGTCAGGTAACCTCTCACCTCGTCTGACCCCTGCAGAGAGCGGTTGCTAGGCGATGGGAGGTCACAGCGCTCCAACAGTCTGTCCAATCAGAACTTCCAAGCCAAGCTGTCGCTGCAGATCACCAGGGACCCGGTCCTGGACAGCAGCACTGGACATGGCTTCAAGCTGACCACAAACGCACCCCTGCTGGTCAGGGACGTCGCCCCAGGTACGTGATGGGATGTGGGGTGATCTGACAGTTTGTGTGTCTGTGTGTGTGTGACATGTTTATCTATGTGGGTGAGTGCACTTTAGTTTCCTGCTTCCTCTCCAAATGGCTACCTGCTTTATGCAACCATGCACTTGCCTGCAGCATGGCTGAGTTACACACACTCTTTGTCTCTCTCTCTCTCTCTGTCTCTCACACACACACATTGACTCTTTCGTGGCATGGTGCCAGAGAGGCCACAGAAACAACAGAGCCACCTGCTCATCCTTTTTAAATTCAATCACTTTTCATTTAGGCACCTTTGATAGCGGGAGTTGTGAGAGCTGGCGAGAGAGAGCTAATCCTTTGCTTTTACATCTATCTTGTGAAATAAGCAGATCAATGCCCCGAGGAGGGTCCCACACTGCAGCCCGCTCAGTAATTGCTATGTGCTGCCAAAAAGAAAAAAAAAGTGATAAAAAGTGATAACTAAACACAAGATTTAATATAGAAGATGCCAGTAGGAACATCCAGGAGGAAAGGGAACTAAGGTACAAATAAGGTCAAAGAGAACAAAATAATGAGTGTGAAAATGTGCAGAGTGAAGCGAGCGAGGATGGGTGAGGCCTTCGGGTGTGGGAGGAGTCAGCGAGGAGGTGAATGTGAGAGGAAAGTGGTGGATGAGGAAGATGGATAGAGAAAAATAGAGGAAGGGAGGGGACTTGAAAAACCGCAAAGATCAGGAAATTGGCAGGGCTGACATAAAAGCTCAACAGAGGGGTTGGGGGTTGGTTGGCCTGTCTGGCAAGAGAGAGAGAGAGAGAGAGAGTGCAGTGTGGCAGGCCGTCTGTGGGTCAAAAATCAGGGACAGCCGGGGCTTTGCAAGGCAGACAGGGTGTGTAAAAACATGTGTGTATGGGTATATGTTTTTACGCATAAGCACGCTTAGTGTGTGTGTGTCTGTGTGTGTGTGAGTGTGTTATAGTAAGCTGAAACTGCTGTGCCTCAGTCGTGCTCTTTTGCCTGAAGAGAAATGAGTATAAATAACTAGCGAAAGGAGAGCGGAGCCGAGCTGGAAGAGACCCAGAATAAGTGTAACCCCTCACATCCTGGAGAGCTCGAACACTGTTGAGTCAGCCATGTTGAATAACCTTATGTGTCATGTTGTGTGTGTGTGTGTGTGGGAGAGAGAGAATGTGTGTGCCTACATTTTGTGTGTGTATATCTCCCTTTATCTGAACTGAAAGTGCAAGCCTACGTATGCAGCTGGGTGTTTTGTTTTATGGAAGCGCTCATTCTTTTCATTGTGTGTGTGTGTGTGTGTGTGTATCTGTTGTGTGTATCTCTGTGTGTGTGTGTGTGTGTGTGTGTGTGTGTAGGGAGTCCTGCAGATGGGATACTGTACCCAGGGGACCATGTGTTGCAGATTAATGATACCGTGTTGGAGGATTTCAGTGCTGAGCAGGTTGAAAACGTCTTAAGGTGAGAAGAACTGCAGATATATTTTCTGTCTGTCTGTCTGTCTGTCTGTCTATCTATCGATAGTATCTATCAGTGACTAAATGCAGCGTCATAATAGGCTGCTTGTTGTCTCCTGAAGTGTTTGTGTGATTCATATGTGAGGGTGTTTGTATGTGTGAGAAGAGCTTAGCAAGTTAGGGTCAAAGGTCAGAGGAGGAAGTGCTTACTTGACAGCTGGACAGAAAGATAATGATCTCCCCCTGTGTGTGTGTGTGCATGTGTCCATGTGTGTGCGTGCATGCGTGCGTGTGTCGTTTCTCCACACAGGGACTTGGAGGATTGTATCACTGTGACTATCCTACGGCACATGACCGTGAGTACAAAGAAGACATTGATGAACCTCCCCTCAAAACACACACACACACACATTCATGCATGTGACCGTAAGTCATCGCATCTTCTGATTAACTGCCTTCACATTGCTTTCAGATTGCGTGTGTGTGTGTGTGTGTGTGTGTGTGTGTGTATCAACCCTCTGATTATGGGCTGTTGTTATTTGTGTCTCAGTTTGTTGGCCCCAGAATTAATTGCTATCATACAGTGTTTAGTTAAATAAGTGTGTGTCTTGCTCCATATCTTTTGTAATGGCGTCGGTGTGTGTTTGTGCGTTGCAGAATCCCAAGTCATCCATTATGTCGGCGGAGAAGAGAGCTCGTCTGAGGAGTAATCCAGTTAAAGTGCGCTTTGCAGAGGAAGTGGTGGTCAACGGGCACACTCAGGTGGGGAAATCTGAATCTCTCACACTTTTGATTATTCTTTATTTGGTTTCATTTTCTAAGCTGTTTGATATTGATTCTATTGATCTAACCAAACCGATATCTTTCACTTCTCTGCATCAGGGAAACTCTCTTCTCTTCCTGCCCAATGTTCTCAAAGTCTATTTAGAGAATGGACAGACAAAGGCGTTCAAGTTTGACAACACCACTACAGTCAAGGTATGTGCTTAACATGTTAGGGATTGATCTATAATTAATTAGTGACACATTTAATGAAATGGGTGACATGTCGATACCGGGGTGCTTTTTGAAAGCAAATGAGAAGAAACCAGCCACAAGTTCATTGGTATGACAAAGCATATGCTGACCTGAAAAGCTGCATAAACCTTAAGGATATTAAAGATAGATCAATATGTTGTACAGCATGTCTGTTCTCTGTGATTGTGCTCTGAAGGATTGAGGTTTTCACATCACACTTGTGTAAGATGCATACTGACCGCTTGGTACAGCATGATTGAACAAATCATGCTGATAGGTACATGCCTTAAACTCAAGGTGAGTTTAAGGCATGGGGGGCGGGGACTTTAGCAATAGCAGAAATCAGAAACTGCACAGATAGAAGACTTCCCCTTTATTTAATGTCAGTAGCTACATTTGACTTTAATCTGTTGTTCAGAAAATCCAGTCATCGGCCCCCTCAGTTTCTTACCAATCATCATGAGACCAAACATGAGCGGTTTTAGTTGTAAAAGGTGTCCTCGATACAAGTGGGTGTATTTTGTAATGAAGTACACAGCACAAGTTATGGCGTGATTGCCCTAAGGGTGTTAAGAGTGTGGAGAGGCTGTAGCTGTTGTGACTGTAAAGTAATATAGTGGTGGCTTAATACAAAACAAATGATTGTATTGTTCCTGGAGGAGGAAATTATGCAGCAGGCAATGAGGAGGACAGTGTCCCTGTTGAGATCACATTATGAATCACTGTCAGGGGGCAAAGCTGTGAAGTAACTCTAGTCTGAACTGTTGGTTTTTCACTCTTCCAGGATATTGTTCTGACTCTGAAGGATAAACTGTCCATCCGGGCCATCGAGTACTTTGCCCTGGTGCTTGAGCAACAGTACAGCATCACCAAACTACTGCTGCTGCACGAAGACGAGCTCATACAGAAGGTGAAGGAATCGATTGACATAAATTCACACACAAAAATGCATTGTGTTGTAGCAGAAAATGGTACTTGTGTATCTTTGATTAAAAAAAACCAGTTACAGTTGTTGCCTTTACTTTCAGAGCATTCAGAAAACATTTTTTTTACTCTTGTCTTGTGTCTCCGCCAGGTGGTGCAGAAAAAAGACTCCCATGATTACAGATGTCTGTTCAGGGTGTGTTTCATTCCCAGAGATCCCATGGACATGCTGCAGGATGATACCTCTGCCTTTGAGTACCACTTTTTGCAGGTCAGACAAGCACATTTCTTTATCTGCTGTACTGCTCACTGTCTCGATCGCTGTTCCATGTATACACTCTTCCTTCTGTTTATCTTTGTTTATGTGACACATAATGGTTTCCACTTTGAGTTTAGTTATTTCTAACACATCCGCTGGCTTTCTGCCTGTGGATGAGTACATGTGCATGATCATACAGATACAGGGAGAGGGAGAATATTCAGATTAACATGCAGCTACACCTTGTCTCTCTCTCTGATATTAGTTAGAAATACTCATTATATGAAGTTTTACTGCAGCCTTACACCACCTTGTAAACATTTGTGGCTCTTTGAGACAATATTTGTCACCTCATGTGTATACAAGTCGAATACTTTGTCTTCTGTGATGTTTAGCCTTAAAGCCTTAAAGCCACAGATCGTCTTTACATATTTTTGTTGCACAACATTGGTAGAGCCACTTATGTCAAGTTGATTTATCGTCTTTGCCTTTCTGCTGTGTTTGTTTTTGCTGTATAAATGACAGCGTGGGTATATCAGTGTTGGTTTATGTACAAAGATGCTAATGAGATGCATATTTTACAATTTAAAAATGTGCTCATTTCAGTTGTACATTGACATGTTGTTAATGTGCATGCTAATTTGTAATGTCTCTTTGCATTACACCGTGATCGTGTGTGCTTCCAGAGTGTCGGGGATGTGCTGCAGGAGCGTTTTGCAGTTGAGATGAAGTGTAACACTGCACTCCGCCTTGCTGCCCTGCACATGCACGAGAGACTAGATAGTTGTGGACAGACCAGGGCCTCTATCAAGAGCATTACGTGAGTCATATGTCGTTTTAGGGTCACACTGCTAGGACACCACTTCCCTATTGTAGGTGTTGTGGGGTTTGAGCTAGTTTCACTGCTGCAATCAATGTAATGTTTCTGTGATAAATATACTTGTTAGATGCTTAATCCATAAATGTGATGAAGAATGTTTTGTTTATGTGCACAAGGATGCGAACATGTCCTATTTCCTATGTGTGGATCATGAACTTTTGATGGTCATACATTAACAGTTGTATAATTAATCGCTGTAATAAATAACTCATACTGACGCAGGTGAAATCGTGATGATGATGCAGTCTGATTACAGTTACAATCATAGGGCCATTCATTTAAAATGTTGCTGTTTAGTAACATCTAGTGGTGGCTGTAGGAAAAAAAAAACCCCATCCATAAATATGTGGTGTTAATCACTAGTATTTATTTGTTAACATCCTGGCTCACAACAAGAATTGAATTACAGGCAACCAGTACACACAGTACTAGACAAGGCTAAGGGACAATACATGTTAATGCTCCACCCAGTTAAAATACTTTACATGAAATTGTGTTTATTCCACAACCCCCAATGTGATTTTGTATTTTTCTTAAGCGTGTATTTAATTTTAGTGTATGAATTCAAGCTTATTTACTGTTATGTCAGTGTAATGACTTCACTTCACTTTTCTTTCCTCTGTGTGTGGCGATGACAGGAAGGAGTTTGGCCTGGACAGCTTTATCTCTCCCACGCTGCTGAGCAACATGAGGGAGAAGGACCTGAGGAAAGCCATCAGCTACCACCTCAAAAAGATCCAGTCCCTGCTAGAGCCACGCCAGAAGGTAGATATAGACTCATGGCGTGTGGCAGGAAATACAGAGAGGCGTAAAGAAATAGCTAGTGACAGTTCAGTAGTGGCTGTAGGGTACTTTTGAGCTGACTCTTCCAGTGATCGCTAATCTCTTTGTGGTTTAAATCGGTATATGGAGTGACAGCAGTTCGGGAGAAAGATAGATGGTGGGCGGTAGAGTAATGAAAATGGGAAGAATAGGTCTGTGGTTTAGATAATGCTGCTGGGAAAATGAGTGGTGCATATTTGTCTGTTTTGTTCTGGTCAGTGAGTTAACCATAACATCCCCCTTGGTTTTCTTTCATTCTGTCTCGTCTTTTTGTTTGCCTGTCCCGCCCTCACTGTTATTCTTCTCTTTCTGTCTTTGCTTATATGTTGTCATAGGTCATATCTGCTAATCAGGCGCGGTTGGCCTACCTCACTCAGCTGGGAGAGCTAATTTCTTATGGGGGACGATCATATACAGCTACGATGATGGTAAGGGTTAAGAGCCTGGTGAGTTTGTCTGTCTATAACATATAACACCTTTGATTCAAATTTCAGTCTCGGCTCAATATCACATGTCACTGCTCAACAGGCTCAACAGATCCAGCTCAATTTGACTGTAGTTGTTAATTTCTACACCAAAACACATTTACTCATCTCTTTGTGCTTCCACTTTCCTAGTAATTTAACATAATTATTTTCTGTTGTACCTTTACTCACTCTCTTCTACGTGCAGCTTCAGGATAGAGAGGTGCTGGTCAGCCTGCTGGTAGGAGCGAAATATGGGATGAGCCAGGTCATCAACCACAAGCTCAATGTGATCTCTACACTGGTTGAATTCAGCAGCATCAGCCGAGTGGAGTTGCTTTCTGAGTCAGACAAAGTCAGCCTACTGCGCATCTCACTGCATGACATGAAGGTATGGAAGATGCATGGACACCAAGATACTATGCTCTATTATTCATAAATATGTAGGCACTCAAACACTGACACAGATACCAAAATAGGTATTCACTTACTATGCACATGTTCCTGTCAAAGCTCATGCTAGCGTAAATGTAGGTCAAGCATTTCTCCTCCAACACACAAACACTATACAGCCTGAGGGTTTGTGTAGTAGCTATACAAAGTTAATTCACTGGACTCAAATGTGACTCTCTCTCCCTCTTTCTCCCACTTTTTTCCCCTTACCCTTTGGCTCTAATCACTACCGCTTTACCTTATCTTCTGCAATGCCTTCCTCTCACAGCCATTTGCCTTACTGATGGACTCTCTGGCTGCCAAAGACTTAGGGTGTCTGCTGGGAGGATACTGCAAACTCCTCGTGGATCCAAGTGTCAATGTCTTCCGTCTGGGGCGCCCAAAAGTGCGGGTGCACCGGATTCCTGCTGAAGAAGGTGTGTGTGGGAGGTTCGCCGTAATAGAGGGCGTGTGCTATGAATCCCTATCAAGTGAGCAAAAACTGTTTCACTTAAAACTATCACTTTATGGCTTTAGCCATTTGATAGATCTTTTTCACATCACATGTCGATGTGCGTCACCAGCCAGTATGAGTACCGATAGAAAAGCTAGTCATGTCATACTATCATAATTTAAACCCTGTTCTCTTCTACTCATGTGCTAACAATTTGTTTTGCATTGCTTGTCTGATGTTTGTGTGTTTTCCCGGTGTCATTAGGTTATGTGTCTCGCTGCTGTAGTGACTCAGATGACTCAACAGATGAGGATGACCCAATGGATTCTCAGAATTACAAACGCCGAGATCCGGCAAGTCAGGACTGGGAAGAAAGGAGGAGAGAGGAGGAAGAAAAGAGGAGAGAGGAAGAACGAAAAGAGAGAGAGGAGCATAAAGACAAACAGGAAGTGAAGATAATAGTGACAACAGAAGGTAAGGAAAATGAGGGTGAAGAGGAAGGAGCTGCAACAGGAAGTGGGAGAATATTTAATGTCATAGATGAGGAAATGAATCTGGAGACCACCTGGTACCACACTGATCCACGCGTCACTAGCAGCTTCTCCAGCTTGTCCAGTGGCTCTTTGAGTGCTGCTCTGGAAGAGAACAGTGCCGCAGCCAAAGCACCTTCTCACCTGGATGCACGTGGGCCACGTACAAGCGACGATCTCCCAACCTTAGACGTTCACCACCCCTTCCTTTTGGAGCCAAAACGCCGTCAAGGCCCCCTGCGACCTACCAACCTTAATTACCGCGGCAATGACAACTCTTGCCTTTGCTTTGCTGAGCTCTCCAAAGCTGAATTCCTCCCTAGCCCACCTGAAGCTACTAGTGATGATGATGATGATGATGAGGAGGAGGAGGAGGAGGAAGAACATGGAGTGAAGGAACTCAGACGCATTTCTAAGATCCCTAGTTCAAGAGATTTGAGAATGATTGACACCACACCCTTTCAAAGATCACCCATTAAACGAAAGAAAAAGATCCCTCCCAAAGTCCCGGTGAGGACGAGCTCAATTCCTGTGCACAAAGCAGGTCAGGATGAGCACAGACTCTCGATGGACGAAGAGGGTCTATTTCTAACACCTTCACCCAACCCCAAACCAGCTCTTTTGGTCAAAGAGAATGCCTCGGAGTCTGAAGATGAGTTCTTTGATGCACAGGAGAGATTTACTCCCCCAGTTCCTGATCTATCAGGTTTGTTTACTGCATGTCTGTTATGATGAAAAAGACTATTTATCTTGGTCAATATTTGTAAAAGCCTTTTAACTATGATGGCATATTTTTATGTGAGGGCAATATGTGACAACACTGAGATGATGAATGAACAGTGGGAACGATTTGTGTCAATAAATTAATACCTTTCCCTGTCTGTCCTTTTCTATTGATTTGTCTCTGTGTCTCACAGACGCAGAGCTGGCTGACCGGAGGAATGCTAATCGCTTGAGTGGAAGCTGGAATGGTCTTCCAGCTGTACAAGAGAACGAGCCATCCCCTGGTCTTACCAATAAAACCCAATCTTCTAAAACCAAGAGAGAAGTGGAGAAGCTCAAAGGCTTCAAAAATCAAATTAACAAGCAACAGCCCAGTCCACCGAAGCCATCAGAGAAACCTGAAGTTAAGGTCAAACCACCGTTGGCACCTAAGCCCCAGCTACCTCCCAAACCTCAGATCATTCCTCCCAAGTCCCCACAACATGGGAGATCATATGCCCACTGCAACGGGGATGCTTCTGGACGTCTGTCTTCTGAACTCCTGGAGATGGAGCCAGACACCATGGAGTTCAAGTCCGTCACATCTGGTGCAGGTGGATTGCCTCTCTCGTCACCCCTTATCACAGCAGTGCGGTGCAGCAAGCAACCACAACCCATCACACCACCACAAACTGAGATAAAGACAAAAAGACACGAAAACAGCCCAAAACATAATAAAGATCAGACGCATGAGAATGGAGTGCATGTTGTTTCCAAAGACAAATCATACATTCTTGATGAAAAGGAAACGCCTACATTTGAGGGGAAGAGCAACGGAACTGCCCTATCCACAAAAAAGCCACCAAACCTACCCCTTATCCCTCGCTCTAATTCAGGTACAAAGTTAGCCATTCCCCCTCCAGTAGCCCCCAAACCTACTTCTCCCACCAATCTCCACCCCTTGTCACTACCTGCTAGCTCTCCTGTTTCCCCTACTGATCCAAGCAAAGAGATCTTTAAGGATAGCATAAGTCCGCCAAATGGAATTCACCCTTGGAGCAGCCGCAATGGCAGCGTCCAGTCAGGACCCAGGAGGGTCTCTCTGAGCCACGAGAGCCTGTCACCCAAAAATACAGATGCACCCCTCACCCTTACAACATCCCTCATCTCAACCACCTCCAAAGGTGTTGGGGGCCTAGAAAGCAGAGAACCTGGAAGATCTGGGTCAGGATCAGACTTGAGGACCAGCTCCTCCAGCCTGGGAGGCAGACTACCAGCCTCTGCCCTTAGAGGGAAGATCCAGGCTCTGCCCTGGTACATGACCCGCTCCCAGGAGATTTTGGGAACTCTGGACTATCCCTCCAGTAGCTCCATCAATGGAGACACATCTGGATTTGGCTCAGGTTTGTCTGTAGCCAGTGGTTTATCAGACTTAAACAAGACCCCTGTCAAGGACAAAGAGATCATGACCTCAAAATCAGAAGGGAAAGGGAACATTTTAGACGATGGAGCTGAAGTTGTCATAGCCACCATCAAAGAGGCCCAGGAAGTGACCTCACACATGAAAAACACCAATGGTACAAATGGGTCACACCTTAATCTGAGTTTTAAAGACAATAGTGCACACAGTGGCAGTGTTTCATCAGAGCAGCCTCAGTCACGAATCCACTCAGCAGTGGGGTTGGGAGGCGTGTCCAGCATGCAAATTGGAGGAGGGGACTCACCAACTTCCTCAGCCGCAGAGAGCCCACAGCAGCACCGGGAGGCTTGTGGTTGCCACACCGTCTACGCCAACTGTTTCAGCGGAGACACTGAGGATGGTGTCAGCTTCGATGAGGAACTTACTGTATACGAGTTCTCCCGCCGCACACGCCCTAAACCCACCTGTCCCCCGGCTGTCCCCTCACCTACAACACCTTCTCCAAATCCCAATATTCTGTCACTGCTGAGGGACAACCCTCGCCCGCTGTCTACTTTCTCCACTGCTTCCTCTGAACTCAGCCCCCTAGTTTCACGTCCAGGGTCCCCCACAACCTCACTTGGTGGTCCTCTTCGTTCCCTTACCAACAAGAATTATGGTGGGCTAAAGGGAGGCTTTGCCTCCCTAAAACAAGATATAGATCAACTTCTGCTGGTGTTAGAGAGGGGAGCACTTGAGCAGCAACAACAAACATCATCTCAAGATTCAAAGCAAGATCATGCAGGCACAAACGCAGGGCCTGACCTAAATCACAATGGAAATGAAGGCAATACGACCCCAACCCAAGGTCCAAATTGTACTGGGAACTGGGGACCTACTGCTATGACAGAGTCTGAAAGGAGTCTTCTCCAGGCAGAGGCTCGACGATTAGCATCTGGGTGCCAGCGGGCCACACGTGTGGGCTGGGCTCCTGATGAAGCCCTGCGTTCTTTATCCAACAGCTTCAGTGCCCTGGTTCAGTTGTCAGCAGCTTGCCTGCGAACAAATCCATGTCCCGGCTGTGACCTCTGTCATAATCCAAGTTTGGTCCACAGGGATGAGGACGATGACAGCCTGGAGGCCATGGACAAGCTTAAAGAGATAGTGGGCCTGTACCGTGAGTTTGTTGGAGCTGTTGAGACAGCGGGAACTGGTGCTGGGGTGAGGGGTAAGAGCGTGGGGCTCACCGGGTCTGGACAGAGCCAGGGGGAGAGTGATGGGGTGAGGCTGCTTGCCAAACGCTGCACCGTGCTCATCTCCTCTGTATTTGCACTCACACAGCTCTTCCGGACACGCACACTGGACACCCCAGACACGTCTGTTAATGTACCTCTCAACTTTTGACCTGTGAACGTTTAACCACTAATGACACACTGAGCCTAGAGTTGTGACAGCACAGAGTGATCTGGTGTGTAACCCCTTTGTTCTTGTACAGTAAGTGCCATGCACACCAGTGCACACAGACATAAAACCCACATTTCCACATAAAACACACATACATCAGACAAAAACCCCTAAATGAAGAGAGGAAACTTTGCTCTGCCTCTTCTTGGACGCATATGGACTATGCATTTGTACATATGAATTTTATAATTATCTTATTCTCTTATTTTATTATACAATATGTGTATGTATGTAAGGATGGATTACCCATGTATGTATTTATGTATTTATTTTTACAATATTTGCACCATGGTCTGTGATGTGCAGGTCTCTGGTGGAAAAAAAACAACTATGGATGTCACTGGAATTTTTATTTTTCCTTCTCTTTGAGACAGTATTATTATTACGATTATCTTTTGCTGCTTTAAAGATTTCTCCACTCCACAAGGTGTAATCTGTAAATTGTCATTTTTTTCAAGTTTATTATAACTGACAAAATACAGAAAAATTTACTTAATATATACTATATCACATCTGCAAAATACAGTAATTAACTGATTTGTTTTATATGTGCAGGGATCGCACCTTTTTGAGGATTTAGTTTTTCAACATTACATAGTTACATATAAACAGGATACAACACTTTAATGTGAAAAAGCAGGGAGAACATTTTTGACTGTTACAGATTGCACCTTTTTATGAAACACATACCCTTGTGCAAAGTGTTTTTTCTACCCCTTCCCCAAGTCCTGACTGACTCTTGAGTGAATGCTTCTTGGAAACTCTCATTACCCAAATGTATGCAGTATTATAACATTAAACTAGTTTTCATCCAAAGGACAACACATATATATATTTTCTGGGAATGTGTGGGATGGGCCCAGGGAGCAAAACAGGGGACCTTATTTATGTAGTTTAAAAGTTTCTGACTAGGCACAAGGGTGACTGTTAACTCTGTCCAGATGTAGCAAAGATCCAAAGTTTTAAAACGCTGAGCCACAACTGTTCCCCACTATGCTTTTGTCTTCGGGCACACCACCTTATTAATATACTGACTGACTGACAGATAGACTGACTGCTGTACGCTGGGGTCACAAATGTAGATATTAATTTCTTTGTGTCCTATTCTGTCTCTACCTTAGTTTATGGCTATGCAAACTTGAACTCCCCCCCTCCCCCCTCCACACACATACTTTACTCTTGTTTTGTTGTATTAACATTAAAAACAACAATAGTTGCATTATGTTTGTCTGAAGATAATGGGTGCTTTCTTTGTTTGGAACGTTGGCCTTGTCTTGATTCGGAGAAACTTTCTGCATTATGGATTGCAACATTCTGCAAAAAGTTGCATGGCGTTAGCATTTGTCAGTAAAAGGATTATATTGCTCGATCAGTTTGTTGATGCACAGTGTTCACTAATCAGCTCGTCCGTGTCACGTGATGCCAGTTTGTTTGATCAACCAGACTAAAGTTTTCAGAGACAGCTGGTGTCAAGCTAGATAGCAGATTTATTCATCCATATAGATGACAAAGAGAAACGTTGCCAAGGTGGCTATGCCTAAAACACTAAGAGGGCAGATTTCTTGTGTGAGATTTCAGAGCTTCCAGTGTCCACAGAGGTAATGTCTAGTAGCAACAACATCCAGACAGAGGAGCATCTCTAGTTGTTCATCTAACAGGCCCAAACAGCGAACAGTGTCAACTGTTTGTTTTCAGTGATAAAATTGTACTGAAAACATTTCATATTAAAGAGGACACCATGTTCCTACACGAGCAGTCACTTTTCTGTACCCACAATGAAGCTGATGTACAGAGAAATGTATTGTTCGAGAATAAATTACACATTGACCTTAATAATGTTGGAGGTCTGTGTTTAAATGTGCCAGCTATATTAAATGCCATATACACTCCCTTCCTGTTTCTCAGATCATAACATTTAACCCAGGGGTGAATATTTTAACTAAAGCACAGGGAGTTAAGAACCTCAGCAGTCTTAACAGCCTCTATTTGTACCATCACTCACTGCTAATTTTACATTACAGTGATCTTACTTTCCCAGCATTTAGTCACTATACTTCCACAAAGGAGGTGTTTATCTACACACCATGCACAGAGGCCTCATTTTCCTGTTTTCTCCTTCGTCTCCTACGTCTCTGAATTATTCATACAGAGCCAACTAAATTAGAGCAATATTTCCATTCCCGTTATTAAAATACGCTGTGTAAAAAATTTATCTGAATGAAAAGAGAAATAATTTCACGGCAAATGAGTCAGAAAGAACTTGCTTTGTGAAAAGTTTAGCTGAGAGGCTTTGCAACCACAGCAGCTCAACCCTGCCTGATCCCGAGTCCCCATGTCAGATTGCCCTTAATCTGATCGTTATCTGCAGCCTGACTTCTTGACACAGTAATCTACAAAGTTGCACTCTGCACTGTCGCACATTTAAAAACATGTTCCGATAGCGTGGTCCTGCTGTGAATCATCACTGTGATCAAATACATGGAACAAAATAGCAAATAGAGTTAAACTACTAAACAACTTTCATTATAATCCCAGTGTTAGTATGTCCAGTTTTACTACAATACATCACCGTGGCAGGGATGCTGTTTGTTTTTGACTACAACAAAATGGATTAGAGTAGATGTTCCGGCAAGGCCAGATTAGGTAGATAAAACATGTTATTGTTTAGTATGACTCACTTTCACAATACTCTTAGTGAAACATCATCCACCGTCTATTCTTGAGAATTAAGCCTATTCGTCTCTGAAACAAATGTTGCAGTGGACAATTTTATCCACAGAAACACCCACATAACACAGTCACTGGCAACATTTTTAATGGATTGCTTTTCAACATTTCATTTGGTTGCAATAATTAATTTGACATTTACTGATTCGGCTTCGGGGAAAGTGGTAATTATAAACAGCATCATTCAACATCATCAAAAGGTGCCCCACTTTCAAACCCCTTACAGAATACAAAGTCGAACTTTCAAAGAGGAAACCCTGGAAAAGCTCTGAGTACACCGTGGACAGTCAAAATGAAAAGAATTAAAGAAATAGGCCAAGAGATCCACTTACATGGCAGCTTGAGCTTTTTGTGCTACTGAACATTACCCACTGCCCCTGTCTTCTCTCAGCACCATTACTGCTCAGTGTCTCTGTGTGTGTCCAAGCAGCATGCCTTTCCTCTTCGGGCTGTCGAACCCAGCGAGAGCTGCTGCGCGGTGACTGGCTGCATCTACTCGAGCTTGAAATCTGAGCCCATTATGTCAACAGATGTTACAGACACAGAGCAGAGCAAGCATACGAGGAGATATAAGAGTGAACAGAAATACATGTATTGTACAAGTGATATTTCAGTTATTAAAAAGCGGAGCAGCACTTTTTTTATGGTCAAAAAATGAACAAATGCAGCATAATAGTGCATAGTCATGATATTATAGGTGTAAAGTGGTTTAAAGTGCAAACCGCTTCAGTGGGATTATTTGTTTCAATAGAAGACTGTATTCAATATTATCCTCACTTCCAATAAATCATAAAAACAGACAAGATCTGGGTGTAACTGAATGTTTTACTGACACGCACATCAATGGGCACTTCAGAAAATAAATCAAGACAAACAGTGTTTGAGTATTGTTTCATTTGTTTTGACTGGCGTAGATGAATGGTGCGTGAAAACAAAAGCTGCATAAAGTAGCCTGGCACTGATACTCGTTTCAACAGTTTCTTGGGTATTAACTGTCTGATCTCATTGACATGTAGGCTGAAGATGGGAGATGGAGAATGAAGTGAAATAAAAACGACCAACATTCAGTATATTCCACTTTGACAATAATGAGTATTTCAATAGGCAAATGACACAAAAGTGTTCCAGTTAACTGTCATAAAACAGCTCTTGGTCAAACAAACAGATGGATATTGTCTACTAAGCACCACAGCACACAACACATACAACAAAACAGCGTCTCCTACAAAGACAGTCAATGCACTCCAGAAACTTAAGCTTAAAACTGTAGAAAAAAAAAAAAAGTACTGAAGTTCAGTTTGCTCCCAAAAATTTTGTACACAGAGCAAACGAGGGTGTTTCAGTTGGACCCTGACACAAGTTTTACTTTGACAACTGCGAATAGCAACAATGGCAGGTGGTTATCTCACACAGAATCTTGGCCCCTGTCAGAAGTACATCTTCACTGCTGCCTCTGGAAACATCCCCAAAAACGGTGCCAGACAGCAAGTGCATCAGCATTACATTACAATTTCCTTTTGATCTCAATAACTGGCTCTTTCACACCATACAGGCTTTTCCACTTTAAATACTTTCACTTCCGCTCTCATTCTCCATTCTCCTTCTCATATAAGCTTCAGCAGCTGCTCGTAGGTAGCATTGATGATCCCCCAGGAGAGGAGTGAGCGGTGGTAGTTGAGGTGGGCCCCTCGGAAGAGCATAGGCAGGCTGCCACCTCTTTCTCTCCACACTGTTAGCAGCACCTGCCTGCAAGGCTGGAAGGCACCACCCACCTGAGACTGAGCCCGAGACTTTACCACATTTAACGGGTAGAACATGATGCCAAGGCCGGCCCCTAACACCCCTCCACACACAAAATCATTAACCAAGTGACCCGCCTGGCTAGTGGCCTCTGGGAGCTGCTCTTTAATGGGCCCGCGGAGCCCGAAGAACAGCACATTGCTGGGGCCGTTACGGAGGAGTATGGGCACTAAGCCACGGTAGCACTCTCTGACACCATACTCAGTCAGAAGTGTCCGGAAGGTGTGGGCTGTATTGTTGAAGCGCCCGTGGTGCCGATGGTCTTGTAGGAGAGTCTGCACGCGTTCAAATGGCGTCAGGAAGGCCTCCGCAGTTCCTGCCAACGCTGCGGCAAAGCTTCGCGTGACCAGCTCCGGCACACCGCTTCCTTTTGCCCGCTCCATTAAGACTCTAGAGGAGTCCTCATACAAGCCAAACATGATGGCCACTGTGGTGCTCTTCTGGAGCAGCGGGGGCAGCAAGCCCCTGTAAAGATTCCTCAGCCCATCCCTCTGGAGCTGCCGCACTGCCTCTGTGGCCAACACACCATGCAGCTGCTGGCGAAACAGCACCTTCTGAATGGGGAAAGTCAACACAATATTGGTAAAAGCTGCGACGGAGCCGCAGACATAATGCTTCCCTTCAGACCCCAACCTGGTGCTCAGAGCCCCGCCAGGCAGCAGGGAGTGACCTCCTTTTGTCAGGGCGGCCTGTGGCTGAGGTGTCCGGGCTGACTCAGAGTCCATGGTGCTAACAGCCATGGGAGGCTCAGTGCACCACGGCTTGTTCCTCCAACATCACATCAGCACCACTCTCCCCAAAGATATGTGACCTGTGTGAGAGAGAAAACATTTTTCACATATCCCTAACCAATTCATCTTTGTTATCTTTTTAATTCATTAGTACGACAGTACAGACAGACTGACAACATGGTGGGAGTGAGATAAATGGTGACATGAAAGTCCCCACCCACAATTAAAACAGGGACATCACACACATTTTTGTTTTGGGAAAGACAGGATTAAATGGGAGTGCAATTAAATATATACGACATTCAGTCCCACTAGATTGCAGCAACAAACTTATATATTTGCTATACAAAGATCTAGTGAAGTAATGGTGTTCAGGGCAGAGAGGGAAGTCACACTCCGCCTGTGTGTCTTGTAATCCGATTCATTGTTTGTTTTGATAGCCACTTTGGCTGCGCATGCATGAAGCAAGTGAGTCTCTCTCTCTGACCCCCCTGTTCTTTTCAAAATGGCGACTTTATTTCTCATAGAACAACAGTTTACTAAAATATGTTTCTGAAAACATGAGAAATAGGCAATGCAGTAACAGAAACTTGATTGATATTTGATCATCATGAACAGCTTAGTTTGACTATTTGATCTGAGTTTCGTGAGCTGTGTGTTCAGCTCCCCCACCCCACTTTATTATTGATTATTTAAATGTTGTGTGCTCTACATAAAACTACAGTCTAAAAAACAGTGTATTGCAATTACATTTTTTGCCAATACAATTTATTTGTGAAAATATTCTCAATAATATCTGATTCATTGGTTGGGCTTTAGATTTACTTCATTCTACACGTTGCCTCAAAAGGGTTGAATTGTTCAGCCTCAGCCACCTGCCTATAACTCGTACGACCAGGTTGCGCCAACTGGCCACTGATAAAACTTATTACACAACGTTGTGATAAGTGTCAGCCTACAACGAGAGGCAGGAGACACAAGGCCTGCTTACGAAATGTACACACTGCACTGGACATTATCATTAAGTGTTTAATTGAGGTTATTAGCAATAACAAATTTACTCAAAGGAGAAGCAAGAAAAGCAAGTTGTCTAGGAGTTGTCTAAATATAGGCCAAGGAGGAGATGGTGGTGGAAAACGTGAGGTCATTGGAAGTCGCATTGCTTCAACCAAAATATCACTCCACAAATCTTTACACACATTTTCAGGCCAGTATTGCAAATCAGGCTGCAACATGTGTGAGAGAAAGTTATGTCATTTCAACTCAACAGAATATTCTTTCAAGTACTGTTTCAACTATTGTTGACTGAGACTTAATACTGTACCTCTCAGAGAAGTAGTATATGAAGTAGTATAATTACACATATAATACTACTTGCACAATGTTTGCATTGAGAATAAAAAAGTTATTACATTTTTGGAAACAAAAAGCAGGTATTTTGAGGTTAAATCTGGGGAAAAAAAAGGTTTTCTTAATCAATATATTGAGATTTTCCTCTTGTTCTTCTTCCGGGGTTTTTTAATTTTAAGGGGTGGGCTTACGAGCAGGATTTGTGACATCACAACTAGTTTGAAAGCTAATTCTGGTCCAACATTCATCACAAGTGTGATGTAGAAACTTGAAACCTCCAGTGAGCATACACTCAGAATGGACTTCACTGTTAAGTAGAAGACATCATGTGACCAGCTGGAAAGTTTACTGAAATTAAAAAAATATTTACATATACACAGATTCTGAAATTTATAATGACATAGAAGGACTAGATGCTATTTTAAGGATTTTAACAATATAATTTAACTTTTGTGGAAAAACCATATCAGAGTATTTTATATATCTTTAATGCAAGAAAAGATTTGTGAGACTGAAAAGTTGCCCAGGATAAAATGTCTACAATGTAATGAATTAAGTATTACATGAATTTAAGACTGCTCTATGCCCGTAATTAGGCATGGTGCCTGTGAACTTTAAACCCCGTTTAACTAGATCTCAGGAGGAACACGCCCTCTACAAGCACTGCTTCCTTAGTGCTCACTAGCATGTCGTGTCATGCTGTCACGACATGTCACAATAATAATCACAATGAAAGACTGCATTACAGAATGGACACAGTTAATGTCACTTACTGTCTGTATAACAAGCTTAAGTTCAACAAATCACTGACGAGGTAACATGCTTAGCTCAATAGATAAGCACCCAAATGCTAAGTTGGTTAGCCAATTTAGCTCGGCTGTGCTAGTGACCGGGCCTCATCAGTTATATTAGGAACACTGTATCAGACATGTTTAACGTAATGTGGTGAAGCAATGAGACGAGAACAGGGTCACACATAACCTGCGCAAGCTACAGTACATCATTTGTCATGCCTAGCATGCTAGCTGGCTAGCATTTCAGAGTCAAAACGGACATCTGCTGATTGATGATTGGTTGACAGATATATTATAATATATAATGTCAAGCGGCTAAAGAGCCACTGCAGGGCCCATAAATGTGTCTTTACCTGCCGTGTCGCTATGCTACCCCAGGACAGATAGGTGCCGTTTATTTCTGCAGGGTGATTGGGTCGCTGCTAGCTGTAGGTCGTGTCAACAGCCCCAACAGCAGCAACAGATGACCGCAGCGATGCATCTTTAGCGCATGCGCACTGATGTAGATCTGACAGTATATGGATAGTTCTAAAGCTGGCTTTAGGGTGCTGCTTTTACGTTAAGTCTATTGTTCGTTTGTGTAGATACATGGCCCCTATCTTTCTCAAAGAGCAGGATATATTGAGATATTATATAAATAATACTGTTTTACAGCTGCTTTGTTAGTTTGTAGGCTGTGCTTTGTCATTGGTTGCAGTGTTGGTCGTAAAGCAGGTGGACAGTGTCAATATTTGCGACTTCAATGTGACGTCATTAACGTGCGAGTGCATGTCGGCAAATAATAAAAGATTTAGCTTTGACTCGTAATTTCAGAAGGGTTTAAGTTAGTTTTCTTTTTTATATATATGTAGGGGTTTCTATGTATATAAAACTATTGAATAATAATAGGTCTCGTGTACAGTGCTAGCTAAAATGTCAATTGACTGTGACATAGCAAACGCTAACTAGCTAACGTTATATGTTGCTAGCTTACATTTTGCACGGAATAGCTCTGTTTAGCTTAACGTCGGCTGCAATCTTCCAATCTTGCAATCTACTTAAATTAATCCTCTGAGACATCCGTATGCATTAACCTACACCCTGAGCTGCGTGTGGGGTCACTTCGTACACCTTCGCCACTGAAACCTTGATTCATGTAAAATGTCAGCGCAAAAAGACTGCGAGTTTCTGGTGAAAAGAGCCCGGGAGCTGGTCCCAGACGACCCCTGTGCGGCCAAAGCCTGGCTCATAACTGCCAGAACCCTTTACCCTGCAGACTTCAACATACAGGTAATAAACATTTATCTTAGCTGCTTAGTTATTGATAATAGAGCGACAATGGATGTTTCTAAATGTACCTTTTGAGCATGATCACTTGTTTGGATTTTGTACATCACCTGTTATCAATCTATTAACACTTGGTTGATGCGTTTTCACAGTATGAAATGTACATCATTGAACGCAATGCAGAAAGGACAACTTCTGCAGGGAGACTGTTGTATGACATGTGAGTTACAGTCAACCATCTCTATGCTAATGCTATTACTATGTATACAGTGCTGAACTGAAGAGTTGCTTTGTCCATCCTATAGGTTTATAAACTTCCCAGAGCAACCCATTGTGTGGCGTGAAATTAGTGTCATCACGGCTGCCCTGCGTAGTGACTCTCAGGACAAACACGCACAGTTTCTACGAGGTGAGAGAAGTGCATTTTTTGATTCTTCTTAGTATACAGACCATGCATTGTTATGTTACAGCATTCTCACTGGGAGTAATATGTGGGTCTCTATGAGGGGTCAAAGGGGAACAGTGTTTGTTTTGGATGTTTAAAGAATGATTTGATTTCTATGGGTGTTTGTCCCTGCCAGGGCTTTTTGAGACACTGCCTGGCCGTGTGCAGTGTGAGATGCTGCTGAAAGCCACAGAGCAGTGTTTCAACACTTTGGAGAAGGCAGAGATGCTCCTACTACTACTGAAGCGCTTTCCAGAGTCTGTGGTCCAACATGGGGTATGTAATAAAAATAATAACATAACGCTTGTGTTTTCACATTGAAAGGATGGTAGATGGCATTGAAAGCGTCACCGGTGTCATTCTGCTGTATGTTTAGGTAAATTTAGGTGAGACATTGTTGGAGGCAGAAGTATCAGAGAATGTGGAGACACCTGTCAACTGCTTCAGAAAACTTTTTGGTCAGTGAAACACGTGTTAAAGTTTTTCCATTGTGTTTCCAAAAAGCACTTGCAATATGCAGTTACCTTCACACTGATGTTTCATACCATTGCAGTGTGTGATGTCCTTCCTTTGGTCATAAACAACATGGACATGCGGTTGCCTGCCAGCCTGATGCAGAAATACATGCTGAAAGCTGCTGAATTCTACATTGGCTATGTTACCCGTGGACCCTCTCCTGATGTGCAGATACAGGGTAAAACAGCTTTGTGATCACATTTCTGCTTTTTCCCGTCCAAACTTTAACTCGTCGTGATCACACAATCTCAAGATATCTTGTTGTAGACCAAAGTTTATCTGAATGTTTGTGTCTGTAATTTTTTTGTTCCTCTTGTTCGTTGCCTCAGGCTCCAAAGAAGGTGGGTCTCTGAAGTCTCCCAGTGTGTCCCGTGGCTCCCAGCGTTACGTGATTGACGGCCTGTCGGAAAAGTCATCAGTTGTAGCTGAACCTTGGGAGAGGCTGTTGGACATCCTCGCTGTGGTTGGAGTACGCTGTGAGTGGCAGGGAGACAAAGGACAGAGGTAGTCTATCTGTTGATTTTATTGTTTAAAACTCACAAATGTTAATGCATGCCCTATTCATAGGCAAGCAGCCCATCGTGTAAGAGACAGAGACACTCACAGGAGCCACAGTAGACTATAATAAGAGATCAATATACAGTATAATATGTGTAGACATATTTCAGGGGGAGGTTTTGTATATACAATTCCATCATGTGTTGAGCAATCTGTAAGAGTGAGAAGCAGAGGGAAGAGCATGTTAGGATTACTTATGGTTTGCAGTACTTACAGATGTTCTATATACACCCACATTTGAATGTGAGTATAAAATATTTTAAAAGGGTTTTGTATTTTTTTGTTTTGTATGTGCTTATTCTCCAGGAGCTATGTGGACATGCTGCAGAGAGTGAAGGAGCTGTGCCGTTACCTACCAGGACTGGAGGGAGACACCAGGTCCCGCTGCTGCAGTCAGGTGGTCATCTGTGCTGCACTTGTTCTCTTCCGCAGTGCCTTCCTCTATGTCTCAGCTGTACAGCCTGCGCTGTTCCAGGGTCGGTCCCTATCTGTGCATGAACACGTTGTTCCCAACTTTTTCTTATTAAGGATGCCCATCTTTAACGTGTTTTCATTTAATTAAAGGATGTGTTTATGTTTGGCAGCTGTGAATGCGTTGAGTTCGGGGCCATGGATCCTTGTAGAGGATTTGAGCTCGGTGTATAATGATGTGGAGGTGGAGAGAGGAGCAGTGAAACATGCACATAAAAAACGTAAACTGGCAGATGGGAGAGAGAAGACTATGGTGAGAACAGATCAGACATCACTTAAATGTTTCTACATATGTTTTGTGAGAAGCAAAAGATTGATGGATGATTTTTAAACTCTAAACTAAACTGACTGTAGTGTGTGTCTGTTGCATTTGCCATGTGGTTACAGTGCATATGTGTGTATCGTATTCTAGAGCTCAGATGATGAGGAAGGGTTGGGAAAGGGCCGCGGTCGACACATCCTAGTGAACAAGACTGAGATGCCTAGCTGGTCAGAGACTCTGGAGAGCTTCCGCACAGCCAGAGAAAGCTGGGATCTCCTCCACTCCCACGACGGCCTGGAGACTGGTAAGAACTTCCTGTTCATTTGTGTTTTTGTTTGACCCACCCAGATAAAGTTCAGTCACTCCATTATAATATTGTCATAATATTGAGTGCCAACTACAACAGATGTAGATGTGCTTTGGTGGCTTTTAAAATTCTTTTTGAGTAGGGGAAATGAAAATAGCGTTAATCATTTAAATGTTTTTGTAACTTTGTACTTAATCAGAGTTCAAAAAGATTTGTGCCTCGTGGAAGACGGACAGCTGGCTGTGGTTCCGAATTTTCCTCAGTGACATGATCATATACCAGGCAAGAAACATTATGTTTTTGTTTTCTGTTTGTGACTAGAAACCTGTAACCTTTTTATCTGTTCTCTGTATGACTGATACATGTGTATATTTTACTGTGCAATTGGAGATTCAGCACAGAACAGAGGCTGGTACTACCAAGTATGTTCAACATACCTGGAACCCAGAACTCATACAGAGAATTTAATAACCCGATAATTGGCCATCTGGATAACCACTACTTCAAAGCTTGTTATCAACCAGTTCAGCCAACTCTGGGTTTTCCTATCGAGCTGCGAACACGTTGATGTGAAAGAAGCAGGATTGTTAATTATGAGTAACATCGTCAGAACCATGAGTGAAATGCTTCATATCATAAGAGATGTGGAAAAATATTTAATATTATTATTTTTAAACAGAAGAAGGTGTAGAAACATTAGAAATAATTACCAAATATTAAAAGTAGGCTAAGGATTAAAATGTAGGTATTATTATATATGACTTAATATAGTATTTTTTGCTATTTATTAGTTAAATAGAAACCAAACCAAAATAGAGGTTATGTAACATAAGACAACTGATTACACCATGTGGAAGAAATATAGGATATATATTAGGAGGATATTATTTTCCTAATTACTGTGTTTGTATGTATTTATTCATCAGGGACAATACCGTAAGGCTCTCTCCAGTCTGCACCAGATGGCTGCAGTGCAGCAGCCTCAGCCTGGGCAGCAGAGCCCCTCAGGTCAGACCAGTCTGGAGCACCACAGGGCGCTCATACAGCAGGCCTCCTGCCACTACGCACTGGGAGAGTACAGGGTATACATACATATATATATTCAAATGTCAGTGATTACATTTCAGAGGTTTAGTGTATTGTTTATTGTTTGCTAAATTGTGACTAACTGATGTTTAATCATTTTGTCTCAAAGCTTCTTTCACATGTTTGAGATTGTTAACATACAGCACATGCCATTATTTAGTAGAAGTATTTGACAGACACCTAAATTAAACTTTTAACCAGATGTAGTAATTTGGTCTCTTAATAATATTCAGAGAAGGTAATGAATCAAAAAATATATATATATAAAATGAGCCACCCATAACTTCAGGCTAAAAAACTATTTTATGCACTTGCTATGCCATGTTTGTACTGTACTGTAGTCTGTGTCTTCATCAGATGGCCTGTGAGAAGCTTCTTGATGTTGTCAGTGGGCTGGTACCCCCAAACCACGAATCAACAAAGACCCCAGAAGATCAGGGTAGAGTCAAGACTAAAACAAGGAAAGGTACGCACTCTCTGCTTTTAACATAACAATATTGACACACACTGATCCTATGAACAGCTTTTAACTTGTTATGCAAGATTGACCTCTGTTATACTTTTTGTGTTGAGCTCAAAATGTATTCAGTACCAAGAGGAATGGTCAGGAAACACAAACACAAGTTCTCTTTTTTGCAGTTTACATATTATAGCGGAAACTGCCCCTTGACACGGAAATCATATGAATGATAATTTGTTATGTGCCTCATTTGTTGTCTTAACTAGGAAATGACCTGAGACTGCTTCCCTGTACCAGCAAAGCTGTCTTACCTTTCTGTCTCCAGCTGATGTTGGCTTGTTTCAAGGTACTTTTATTAGTGCAAATACACACACACACACACACACACACATATATACATATATATATATTAAACTCTGATGATGACAGTTTGAGACATAAAACATCTAACCTGCTTTCGCACTTCCTAATTTTGGCGGTCAGCTCCGTGCCTTCACAGACAATCGAGATGACCTGTCGCTCGGTCATGTGGTTGTGCTCCTGCAATACGACTGGCCGCAGGGTGAGATGCTGTTCCTAAAAGCCGTGGATAAGATCTGTCAGCAAGGCAGTTTCCAGTATGAGAATTTCTTCAACTATGTCACCAGTATCCTCCCAAACCCAAACATTTTATATAATACATGGCTTATAGCTTATCACACAATCATTATAGAGCCGCCTGAGCAGAAGGATTTAGCAAATGTTAATTGTGGATGTTAGTTTCCATGAGCTTAAATCTTTTGTCAGACATTGACATGCTGGAGGAGTTTGCATACCTACGTACACCAGAAGGGGGGAGGATCCAACTGGAGCTGCTGCCCAATCAGGGAATGCTGATCAAGTAAGCGCCTCATATTCCGAGACATTGCAGTTGGCATCGTGACTCTGCGCACCCCTGTTCCATTGGTGTGTTTTTAAAGATAACAGTGCAACTGATTGATGATCTAAATAGACATGGCCTGTGGGGAAAGTCTTACTCTGAACTGAAAATGCTGTTACAGGAGCAGGCATTAGAAAGAGAAGGGGTTTATGGTTCAAATAAAGCTTCTATTAAACTCCTTCATTTATTGTTGTAGAAGTTAAGACACTTGAATGCACCCTCACTGACAGAGTTGAATGTTGCTGTCCCTCAGGAACCCTAGTCCCGCCCTGGGGGTGGAGTTAAACACCCTTCTGCTACAAGGGGTACAGACGATGGACAGGTACCCCAGGCCCCTCTTCCCACACTCCCCATCCCTCCCCCACTCCAGTCACCCTTCCTTCATTCCCAACTTCAAGGCTTGTCATCTGCCCAGTTTTTATTTGGGCCAGTCATTTTACATCAAGAGTTAGTTGTCCTTTGATTTCCTGTCAGCATTTGTTTATTTGAGCCATTGCTCGTCTTTCTGTGGTCATCACAGTTGTTGTTGTTGTTGTTATTTGGAGATTATGTTGGTCTTGTTCTACAGTCAATTTAGTTTTTTGCCTTTTCATAACTCTTGATCTCATTTCATTTGTGGCTATGTTTCATGTGGTTTTGATTTATGATGATGATGACATTTTTGTTGTTTAATCTTGAATGGCTGATTTATGTGTGTGATGGAAAAGTAACAGACTTTAGTGTCTTTATCACATAGGTCACATAGATTTCAGTCTAAAACTTGTTGTCTGTTTATGTTTCTGACAAATCAGCTCACGGTACATTTCAGATTTTTTCTGACCTTGTGTTTGTGGTTTATTTATTTATTTATTTATCCATTTACTCTTGCAGACACCACACTGTGACTCGGGGAATCACCAAAGGAGTGAAGGAGGATTTCCGTCTGGCCATGGAGAGGCAGGTGTCACGTTGTGGAGAGAACCTGCTCAATGTGCTACATCGTTTCTGCATCAACGAGAAAATCATTATCATCCAGTCTCTTCCTTGACACCTGGCCTGTGACCTTTGAAACCTTTTTCATATTTGAGGCACAGTTTTAATGCAGCAGGACTGACTTTGACTCCAGCAGCTCTCTTTCAATGCAGGACAGATTGTTACTAGGTTTTCTTGTCTTTACCATCCATTATTGAACTGTTAAGGAAAAAAAAAGACTGTATGTTCTTTATGCCTTAAAAAGTGGATCTCTCTTTCTGGAGAGTTGGAGAGAATACTGGTTCTCTAAATATACTCTGCTAATGAAATTTTGTTGATAGTATGTGTGTAGTTTTTTTTCTTAACTGATACAAAGTTGAGATAAGTTAAGGATGAGTTTCATTATATTGTGCTATTTTTTGGGAGTCAATATCGACAAAAGAATCAAGTGCATTTTTGATATTCTTGGTGTAAATGTTTAATGTTTTTGTTACAAATGTGATTAAATTGTTAGTTTATATAAATCTTTTCCATTAAAAAAATCCTGAAAAGTTTACATATGATCTTTTTATATATATATATATATATATATAATCACAAGTTTACAAGTATAATGAGTTTGTCTTCAGCTCATAGTACACGATTAAAAAATGACATAAGTTGTTTGTTAGACGTTAAAAGAGAAGACTAAAAAATGCAGAAGACAGTCTCTCCAGAGCACGTGAATGTTTTTATTCTTACAATGTTCCCGCTCAGCAACACTCCCGTCTTCCCATTCACACTTCCTCTTTCAACTTCATGTCTTCTTTATCTCTGCCCTCCACAGTCACTCCTCTAGCTCTGTAACTGGTGCATTTGGCAGATCTGTCTGTAGGGCAGCTCTAAGGTTTGCCCAGAACAGCCTGTGCTTGGCCCTGTCTTGAGGCCACTCTAAGTAGGTGTGCCTGTCCATCATGGACTTGAGCTGGTAGTACTTAGATGGGATCATGTATTGAGGCAGAGGTTCAAGCAGTACCAGCACAATGCTGTCTGAGCCCCGGGCAAGGCGCTGGTGGCTGGCAAAGTACAGCTCATAATGGCACCAGTCACTCTTGATGAAATGAGCAGAGAGCACAAATACAGATCGACGGCTTTTCTCCACACAGGTGATGATGTTCTCAATAATCGTCTTTCCGGGCACAAAGTTCTTCTCGTGATGGCAGATGCGGAGGCCTCCTGCGGGGCCTTGAAGGTTGGGAAGAAGGGAATTGTGCACCCAATCGATATCATGCTGGCTGTAAGACACAAAAGCATGAAACTCAACACCCACCAGATCTTCAGGTCGAACTTGTCGTCTTCTGGCACGATGTTTGGCTCTGGTCCACTGCCAGATCATGCCCATGTACCATGGAACATCCAAACGGCGGCACAGGGCTACAACTGCAATGATCACTATCACTGATGGGCACAAGATGGCGGCAGCTA
The DNA here is from genome assembly GCA_036937835.1 of Pampus argenteus. Lineage (NCBI taxonomy): Eukaryota > Metazoa > Chordata > Actinopteri > Scombriformes > Stromateidae > Pampus > Pampus argenteus. Next base: position 17,815,649 of record CM072861.1, on the reverse strand, counting down.
GAAAGCCAGCATTGCAGGAGACTTCTGGGATCCAGATGTCTTTTAAGGTGGAGTATCTAACATCCTCTGGGTAGTTGCAATAATAGTCAGATGGCCATCCCACTAGTTCAACTCCTGTGGGACTTGTCTTCTTTTCAGACATGATGCCTATACTTCTGAAACTCCTTATAGCACAAGTGCAGGTGAAGGGGTTGTAACTGACATCCAGGACTTTCAGTTTGAGGCAGCCTTTCAATTTGCTCGCTGTTGGGGCATGGAGGGAATTTGACTTAAGTAGAAGCTTGTTGAGTATAGGAAAACGATCACATACTGGCAGCTCCCGCAGTCTGTTAGCATTTAGGTTCAGAGACAAAAGGTTGTTCAGTTTAAAGATGGTCGATGGCACCACAGAAACCTGGTTGTTCTGGAGATCCAGAGTCTCCGTTCCTGGTGGTAGACATTTAAAAACAGAGTCTGTCAGACCATTTGAAGACAGAGTCATATTAATGATGTTCAATGGCCATGCACAATCTGCCAGACCATCATAAACCAATAAGTTGAGGCTCAGGTCCAGATGTTGCAGAGACATCATGTATTGTAAACGTTTGCTAATCAACCGAAGGCTCTTGAGATTGTTGCCTACTAGAATCAGTTTCCTCACGTTACCCAAATTATTACATTCAGTAGATTCTCGACTGTCTAGACTGGAGAAGATGGTGTCAGATAGAGCACAATAGGAGAAATCCAGGTGGCGAATAGGACTCTGTGACTTTGGGCATGTCATGTGTATGATAGACGTCTCCATGATAGCCAAACTCTCGACTGGCATGTTGATAAAAAAGTTGTATACGGCCTCCTGTGAAAAGAAGAAAGAATTGACCACAGCCCCTCTGACTGTGAAGGATTTCATCTTCGACGTCTTGGCCACATCAGTGTCTTCATAAGGCAAATTGTTTAAAGCCACATAAGTGGCACTCAGATGTGCAATAGAAGTTTTCAGAACCACGTTTACATAGTCAGTTAAGTCTTTCCAATTGATCACTATGTTGGTGAGGTAAAGATGAGATGTGCGGATTTCTGCTCTCTCACTCAGCTGCTTACCGAGGTCCTCGTATCCATCTGTTAAATTCATCAACTCCACCTCATCAAAGATTGTTAGTGCATCAGCAATCAAATCGTGGTTCGTGATTTGATTATGTGTGAAGGCTATCTGAAGCCTTTGAGCATGAGCGTCCATCAGACTGCCTGGTTCATAAACAAGTTCATCCTCCAGGAAAAGGGTCAGTGTACGTAGTTGTTTAGCTGCAGCAATATTTTTTAAATCGCCCATACTGATGTTTACTGCACCAAGTGCCAATCCCTCCAGTTTGACCAGGGAGCTAAACTCACTTCCCAGTGTCATTGTGAGAAATTTGTTGTGGGCCAAGTTTAGTACGCTAAGGTTCTCTGTGTGGAACAGGTACTGCTGACTCGACAGGTTCTTCAGCTTGTTGTGCGACAGGTCCAGATTCTTCAGGTGTGGCGTGTCCAGGAACGTCTCAGGGTCAATGACCTCCAAACTATTCCATGACACATTGAGGAACCACAGGTAAGTGGTATTAAAATCTCCTCTGTGAAGCTGTTGTATGTGGTTGCATGAGAGGTCTAAAACCTCAACGTCCTCCGGTAGGTCCCTTGGGACAGAGGAGAGGTTTTGGGATGAGCGGTCTAGAGTGATACTGAGGGATGAAGCGCTCTGCTCAAGTCCCACCAATATGGCCGCCCACAGGGCAGCAATCACAGGCCTCATTATCTGTTTAATGATAAAAGTAGATAAAATAAGGAAATCAGTATCTGTTATCATTGATACTGATAATGAAAATATCTAAGTAATTTAATTGTTTCGGGTTTTGTTACCTGTTTAGTCATAACTAGAGAGAATAAATTGCCTTTGAACATGAATATGGTTAGGATTACTTATGCATCAATATAGATATTCTTCTCTTTAAATCCATAGTCGCAGACATTTGTTTTTAAATCATAGTTTCAACCATAATATTTAGAAAGCTTTTTTCTATGCAGTTGCAGTTTTTTTGCTATTGCAAAATTACAATTTCTGAAACTTTGTTGAAACTCACAACAAAACAAAAACATGCACACAAAACCTCTCACATCTGCAGGTGATTGTTACGCAAGTGTTGCATTTCAAAAGCAGGATTTAGCAAACAACACACACAGGCTTTTAGTATTAAATGACATGTATAACTAATAAGTGTGTTTGGTTATTTGCAAAAAAGTGTGTTTTAGAACTTTAAACTTAGTGTAAAGCAGACAGTGTGCTTATGGTTTAGCATACACGGCCACATATTAGTTAGTGGTTTCAATAATTGTGCCATAAGTATCAGATTTTGTGTCTTAGCAATTACAAAAAAACTGCAAAACCATTTTGCTATGTCAGTAATATTTCAGTCTCAAAAGACTACACAGGCAAAATAAAATCATAAACAAACGTTGAATGTAATAAAACTTTTGGAAAATAAACAAAAAAATAAACAAAACAAAATGTAGCCGATACACAGCACAAACATTTAAAACGTGCACTAACCTCGGTGTCCGATGAACTTTCCAGTGGAATCACTTGACTTAAAATATATTAATGTTGTTGATTTAATTAGCTGGTATGCTGCAATCCATCATAAAAAAAAAAGAAAAAAAGAGGCTTACTGATTACCAAACGAATTGTGCATAACACAGTGAAATAGCCTGCTTTATAGAGAGTTGGAGGTGGTCTTCTGATTCACTGATTTCAGATACGGACTCCAGTCACATTCATATGCGACATGAAACAGACGTGAAAGCTGACTGATCATGCTTTTTTTTCCCTCATGCTTTTCACTTCCCCTTTAATGTAGGATACAGAGCTAGTTGCAAACGTTTGGTTATGCTTCACAATCATGTGTACACAGTGAAAATAATTTAAGTCTATTTTTTTTATTAAGTCTTTCATTCTTAAATTAACAGATGAACAACCTTAGGGTTGAAGCAACACACAGAGGCAACTGATGCATTCACACCAGTGCTTCTAAACATATTATCTATCTGCTGTTGTAACGTTGCTTTGAATTGCCTGAATGACAGCTAACATGCAGCTCAATGTTTTTTAAGGCGTCTTTTCTGTAGTATCACACTGAAGTCCGTCTGGATGGTGGATGACCATTTATCAGCTGAATTTACTGTATCCTAGGCAACTACGCTGTTTACTCTAGACAGCTATACACACTGCCTTAATGAAGAAGGATGACAAAGGGGCTTTTTGATAGGCTCTGACCTTTGTTATTATGGTAGGAAGGCTTAATCAAAGACAACCATGTGTACAGACAGATGGATAGTCACACACAAACACACACACACACACACACACACTTCCTAGCAATGTTTTCAGTCGACCAGCGCCGCTGTTGCCTTGAGTAGTGACTGGAAAGTGGAGCTAAATTGAATAAGGTCATATGAGCTGGTGTCACTGTTCTCGCCTGTCATGGTTTGATCAAATTTTGGGAGAACACTGCGGACGTGCTTAACACCTGGCTATAACACAATAGAGAACAGCATCATGCTGTAAACACTTTCAATAAATGTTCCAGATATGTGTTGAACAGCTTAAATGGGGAAACTTGTTTTTGTTGTTGTTTTTTTTTATTACAAAGGACACACTTCTATCTTTATGTTGCGTGTGTTGGAAACAGATAGCGATGTGAACTACGTCTTATGAAACTAAGATCAGAGTACAAGCTAATTATTGACAAGAACCGTCCTTACAGCCATAAACAGCATGTTAAACACAGTGTGTGAGTGTGTGTGTGTCTTTACAGGAATAGTAATAAGGAAAGGTGTTAGTCCTCTCTTTTAAAAGGTTTTTTTTTATTTCGTGTTACAATAGGAGGATGATAACGTGTTTTTGGAATAGGTCAAATCTTCTCAGAGGTATATAATATGAGTCAACCTTTGTATGTGTGAACATTATGTGGTAGGGAGGGGCTGAGTGAGAACACAAGTGCACCGAAGGAAAGAAAGAGAAGTCTGACCAGGTTACCTGGTCAGATGGATTGTGTAGCACCACACAGCTTCAACTGCTCCTCTCTCTTGGCTCTGATCGTTTCCCCTCCATCCTCCACCACCATGGATCTCTTGTTTCTCTCCAGAAGAGTGATAACATTTTGCAGAGCAGTTGCTCTGTTTGAGGCCACCGACTCCCTTCAACTCAATTTCTGAATCAAGGGAGACTCCTTCAGCATGCTGAACCATCATCGTCCCACACTTCAGTGCTTCTTACTTGCCTTCCTGTTGTTGGCGTGTACTTGGAAGGAGGCAGCCGGCTCTCTGGGTGAGGGCAGGAAGCTTTGGCAGAAGCCCAAGCCTGAACCTATCATCCCAGACGAGTCTTTTCTTTATGATACCTTCCCCTCAGGATTCCTTTGGGGCTCAGGAACGTCAGCCTTCCAGACGGAAGGATCCTGGGACCAGGGCGGGAAGGGCGCCTCCATCTGGGACCATTTCACCCACTCCTCTGTCAGTGGTAATTTGACAACTGAGACTGCCAATGTGGCTAGTGACAGCTACACCCTCTGGGAAGAAGATGTGGAGGCACTCAAGTATTTGGGTGTAAGATCATACTCTTTCTCTCTCTCCTGGCCCAGACTCTTTCCTGATGGAAATGCCCGGAGTCAGGCCAATACAGCTGCTGTGGAGCACTACATGCGTCTCATAGAGAGGCTTCTAGAAAATCAAATCGAGCCCATTGTCACTCTCTATCACTGGGACCTGCCGCAGGTCCTGCAGGAACAATATGGAGGCTGGAAAAATGACACAGTTGTGGGATTGTTTGAGGACTATGCTGCTTTTTGTTTCCACACATTCGGGAGACGTGTTAGGTACTGGCTTACAATGCACAACCCATATGTGGTGGCTGTACATGGGTATGGGACGGGTGTGCATGCCCCTGGAGAAACTGGGGGACCCGCTGCGTCGCTAATTGTGGCCCACAATCTGATCAAGGTGAGTTAAACAGAGTCAATGGATTGGGAGTCTGTTATTATACTCACAATGTACTTTATTTGTCTGGGCTGTGGACTATAGTACATGAAGAGTGTTTCTAACAATATAGACTGCTTGTAAACTTTTGATTTTGAGGTCACAACACAGCGAGGTGAACGCAGATTGCACCAGTGCACAAATTAAATCAATAAAGGCAATGAGTTCCCGTTTATTGTTACACAACTCTATAACTCATTTTGACAGGTATGTGATCAGTAAACAGGACACTGAAAGAGACATTGAGGTCAAAGTCCACCACATCAGCACTTTCATGCTGGAGAGAAACTTTGTGACGGGAAGTCACGGAGATATGCCTCATTAATAATCACTTGTGTTTATGCAGCTGTGCACAGATGGTGTGTGTGTGCGTGTGTGTGTGTTTGTTTGGTCTCAGTTGTTTGTTTATCTAGTAGTTGGCAGGATGTCGTACTTGCTTAGAAATTTGAATGAGTGTTTTTTTATTGACTACTTCACTTAACAGTACTTGAGTGAAAGTGTTTTAAAAGCATGATTTCCCTTTTCAGACGTTTGACTTGACATAATAGAAAAAAGCAATAACATTAATGAAGGCTTTGTTCTACTGTAAGATATGACAATGAGCCAGCATGCACAACACCAGGACCCTAAACACCTGTGACATGTCAAAATATCCTCTGTGAAAAAGGCCTGTTATAATGTTGTGATTATGTTCTAATATATAATAATTTATTATAATGTTGTGTCTGCTGTGATTTTCAGGCCCACGCCAAGGCATGGCACACCTACAACACCCACTTTAGGCCAGCTCATAACGGTAAGGTGTCCATTGTTTTGGGTTCCCACTGGGTGGAGCCTCAAAAAGGCCAAGCTACAACTGCCAATGTTGAGCTTTGCCAGCAGTCGATAGAGGCTGTGCTTGGCTGGTTCGCCAATCCCATCTTTGGTGATGGGGACTACCCAGCCTCTTTTAAAATCAAGCACGAGGCTCTCCTTCCTACGTTCTCCCCCGAGGAGAAGCTCTGGGTGCAGAAAACAGCTGATTTCTTTGCTTTGTCATTCGGGCCAAACAACCTTCGTCTAGGCCGAAACCTGGTGCACTATGGGCAGTCTGTGACCCCAGACCTGAGGCGCATTCTGGGCTGGATAAAGCTTGAGTATGGGGACCCAAAGGTGCTGCTGGCTGAGGGAGGCTGGTTCTCTGAAGCTAGTGTGGGAAGGGAAGACACAGTAGCCATTTACCTGATGAAGAAATTTATCAACCAGGTACTACAAGGTAAGAAGAGAAGTAGAATGTGATTTATGCAATATAATAAAAAGAAATTGCCAAACATTAAAAAGGTTCTTTCAACTTTCTTACTGCTATGTTTTCTGTTACAGCTATCAGGATTGATGGTGTGCAGGTGTTTGGCTACTCTGCCTGGTTGTTGGTTGATGGATTTGAGTGGAATTATGGCTATGGTATAAGGCGAGGACTTTTCTATATCAACTTCAGTCAACCTAACCGAACCCGGACCCCCAAGACCACTGCTCAGTACTATAGGCGTGTTATTAGCGACAATAGTTTCCTTAGAGATGAAACTTCCAGAGATCTCAAAGGTCGTTTCCCCTGTGACTTTCACTGGGGCATTGCTGACTCCACCTTGCAGGTAAGAACAGGGATTTAAGAAGAAAGTGACTCTATTTCCTCTGTTAACACCATCAGCAGCGATCGTATGATTTTCTCCTCTTTTTATGTTATTGTAGGTCCACCTCTACCCCTTCTCCCCACAGTTTACTGATCCCCATTTGTACAGCTGGAACCTGACAGGGGATGGATCTCTACGTCTAGTTCCAGGGGTGAAGCTACGCACCAGTCGAGCCCAGTGCACTGACTATTTGGCCATCCGTGGTCACCTTCGCCTGTTTGTTTCCACTGGGGCATCTCACTACCGCTTCGCTCTAAACTGGTCTCTGATTTTACCTCAGGGAGACCGCTCTAGTGTGAACACTGAGGCTCTGAGGTAGAAATGCACACCGTACCATTCTTCCCAAATTCAGTTCAGTTAATTTCAGTACAATTCATTCAGATAAATTACATAACATAATCTGATTCACACTATAGATTATAGAAAGATTCAGGTAAATATAAACAAGATAACCTCTGTTTCATGCACTCTTGTGATTACATTAAAAAGGTACTACCGCTGTGTCCTGACTGAGCTCAAGAAGCTGGACCTGGAGGCTGTCGTTATTCTCTACTACCCGACACACAGAGATCCAAACTTGGGCTTGCCTGGCCCGCTGCATGCGTCTGGAGGTTGGCTCAACTACAGCACAGTGGAAGCCTTTCAGGAATATGCAGCGCTGTGCTACAAGGAGCTGGGCTCCTGGGTTCGATACTGGGTCACAGTCAATGAGCCGAACAGACTGGTAGATGTTTATTCCAGCGGGAAAGAGAAGCATCAGGCTGCTCATAACCTTCTTCTGGCTCATGCCAAAGCCTGGAGGGTATATGAGCGAGAGCACTCTAGTCAACAGAGAGCAATGGTATCACTTGCGCTACATGCCGACTGGGCTGAACCTGCCAATCCCTTCCTGGAGTCACATACAGCAGCAGCACAAAGATTCCTTCTGTTTGAACTTGGTCGCTTCTTGGACCCATTGCTGGGGCCTAGATACGAGGAGATGCAGAGCAAAGGGGACTACCCACAAGAGATGAAGGCATACCTAAAAGAGAGAGCCCAAGTAACGGGCCTCCCTGGATCCCCTCTTCCTAGTTTTACTGAGGCTGAGAGGGAAGAGCTCAGAGGTGCATTGAGTTTCATAGCACTGAACCATTTTACCACCCGTTTGGTTTCTCCATTTCCCCACACACAGTCTAATTTTCAGCAGAGACAACCCCCCGATCACGGCTGTCTGACTCTTACTGATCCCACCTGGCCCTCCTCCAGTATGGGGCAGGCTCTTGTCCCCTGGGGCCTGCGGAAGATCCTGAGTTGGGTGACTGAGAGATATGGAGGGGATCTGCCTGTCATCATCACAGGCAGTGGGGTTGATGATCAAGCTCCTGTGGAGGATAAACTGAGGCAACACTACCTAAGGAGTTATCTGCAGGAGGCCCTCAAAGGTGGGCTAATTTCAGATATCGTAGTCCTCTCCTCACCTGTCTGCCAATATGTAATGGGTGTGTGGTGATCATATTTCACCAAGAATAAAAAAGGATGTTGTAACATAGCTTCACAAGCAATACAGGTTTTATGACCATATTGTCTCCTACTATAAAACCCAGCCTTAATGAGAGTGTTTAGTGTTGTGTTTATACTTTGCCCTTTATGGCCGTCAGCTTCCCTGTATTTGTACATGAACATATGTTGTTTCCCAACAGGCATGGCCATGTATCCTTAATGTTTATGTATCAGTTTATCAGTTATTTTTAAAGGCAATACAGTACAGCCAGGTCATTCATATTGTTGGCTTTGAGTAAAGAGAAATTTCTTCTTTTTTTTCCTCTTTACTTATATTTGTCTCCAGCTCGCCATTTAGATGGTGTCAACCTGCAGGGCTTCTACATGTGGAAGCTGCAAGATCGACATGCCGCCCAGTTTGGCCTCTTCACCTCAACCCACCACCAATCCAAAGCGAAAGCCTCCCTCACTGTGTACAGAGAAATCATCACTCATGGCGGTTTCCCTGAGGACAACACCACGCAGCCCTGCAGGTTGAGTGGGCTCCAGCAGCCTTGCTCGACATGTGCTTGGTTATTCAACAACAAAGCCTTGTTGGTCTTTGGAGGCTGCCTCCTTATAACAGCCGTCATGTTGGCTGCACTTGTCATCTTCGTCATCATAACCAGAAACCAAAGAAGAGGCAGAGGGAGAGCGGTCAGCAGGATGACGAGGAGGAGAAGAAAAGAAGTGTGTTCATGTCCAACTGTTGTTAAACACTAACAGTAGAAGTCAGACAACAGAGCGGCTCAACAACAAAGAACAACCACAGTTTCTAATTACATGTGCTCCATTGATGCTTGTATCTGCTGTGTTGTGATTGACTCGGTTTACCCACAATTAGTGCCAAGAGAAATGTCTTAGTGTACTGTGATAACAGTTATTTAGATAGGGGTTATCAGTTAAGTGATTTGCAAACGCTATTTTGTTCATATGTTTCTACAATTGGACAATGAAAGGGCAACAGATTTAATTTACTGAGTGTCAAAGACTCTTACACATGCACTTTTACAAAAGTTGACAATTGATCATGTGAACTGTGGTTTCCAATGATTTACCTAAACGTTGACTGCACAGAATAAACCCAGTCACTGATGATAAAATTGTGTATATAAAAAAAACATGATGTGGATATTTTAGAATTTTATTGTATGATACGTGTAGATTATATTTGATTGTGGATAGCACCATTTTTTAATTTCAATGTATTTGTATCCACTTTGCTGAAATGGTTGAAGAACTGTGATGTTTCATGGGGCAACAGCGCCCCCTACTGACATGCAGCTGTGATAAAAACAATGTGAAAATGGGAAGACAATGAAAAAGTAGTGCAGATGCTCTTGCGTGTCCACTAAGGAAACATCATGGCTACAGGAGTTTCACTATTAAGGCAACTTTGCATTTCTTTAGAGCAAACCTGTATCTCAACTGGTCTTATGAGGTGATATGTGTTTCTCTGAGGATGTTCTGGTCACTTTAGAGTGAATCATTTCCTTTTAAATTTACTGCATCCTTATCTGTGATCAAACGCATTACACTCTGTGATTTCCATATTTGATTTTTATGAAGTGTACATGAGAAACAAACACATTGGTTTTAATGTGCCTGTATGCTGTTGAACTTGTGCATACATAAACTGTATGTGCACAAGACTGCATTGGATGAGCACTTTAGACATAAGAAATGTTTTATAGAAGTGTTGTATAACTTAATTTTGGAGCATATTTTGACTAAATGTAGTTGATCACATGGTAAATGTATTTGCTTGTTAATGTGCGAAACCATGTTTACTGTTTATGGATTGTTTTGCATGAATGTGTAAAGTGATAATTAAAAGGGAAACACTGACCTTGTTCTTTATATACCACTTCAAACCAAACAATAATAATAATATTAATACTGATATTAATAATAATGCTAATAATACTACATTATTCATCATGTATGGATCAACCAATGACAGAAGGCGTTCAGGATGGCAATACAGATCACATGACCCCCTCTCCTCCAGACTGCATGCAGTTTGGTATTAAAATGTTTTCAGTACCACCAACCGTTCTGTTGTTACACATTTGAGATGATAGATACATACTGAGCTGTTCCGACGAGTCACAACATCACATTGATAACTGCAACTGACGCCACTCACGCTAAACAACATTTGCAGCTGTCATTTTTGAGCTTGTATCCCCCAAAAGAGCCGAGTTTACTGCAGGCAGGAGAAGCTAGCTAACGTTAGTCAGGTCGGACGGACGGACGGCGGCGAGGCCCCAACCGGACGGGAACACGGGGGAAAAACATGGCCAACATCGCAGTTCAGAGGATAAAACGGGAATTCAAAGAGGTGCTCAAAAGTGAAGAGGTTGGTTGTCATGTTCGCGTTACAGCTTTTCTGTTTTTCTTTTGACTGTGGGGCTGAATGTGAGTGACGCGTCGCTGGCTCAGCTGTCAGTTTGCTAATCGCCGAGCTGCTAGCTTTAGCTAACAGGCAGTGCATCCGGCTTTACACATAACTGTAAAATATTAATGCGCCACTGTGACGAGGTTAAAGCCCAGAAAGTCAATGTTGAGAGAAGCATTACTTCATGTTAACTGAGCCATAAAGTTCATATTGCTAACGTAACTGGTGGGCTTACCATGCCTTCTGTGGTAACTAAGCTAGCTCAGTTAGCTATCAAAGACAGTTTGGTGTGATCCTTTCAGTTTACTCTCACATGTGCTCCACAGACTCTTCTCAGCTCACGTTAAAGAGCCTAACTTTACATTATATGTTGCACCATAAGACGTGAGCAACAAGTTGAGGTCAACTTTGGCTATTGCTGCAGGAGGGGTGTCAACTTATGCTGCATAGGCAGGTTTGAGTTTGACAGCAAGCGAGATTAACACTTTGCAGTCTGCCTGTCTGCTCAAGTTAACATGCTTCTTTGCCTTTGTCCATCCTTTCAGACGAGCAAAAACCAGATAAAAGTGGATCTGGTGGATGAGAACTTCACAGAACTTAAAGGGGAGATAGCGGGGCCACCTGACACACCGTATGAAGGTGAGGGGCCTCTGCTGTCTGCTAACCTCAATGCATGGTTGCACAACTTCGTCCTCACCAACTAACTATTTCAAGAGGGTTTTAATCCTTAATAATGCTAACGAAAATATCTTGCATCTAAACAATAACGTACTAGGTTACTCTTTTGTTGGACGCTTGAAAATTTGTCATCTTTCTTGAATAATTATGATTCCTATTCTTTTCTTTCCAGGGGGTAGATATCAACTAGAAATTAAAATTCCAGAGACGTATCCTTTCAATCCACCCAAGGTAGGCATTCATTCAAGGTATTTGTTACAGACAACTATACCTGTTGGACACTGGTGTTCTCTGTATGTCTCTGTTAATCTTTTTTTTTTTTCTTTCTATTGCTCAGGTGCGGTTTATCACAAAGATCTGGCATCCCAACATCAGCTCAGTCACAGGTGCAATATGTCTGGACATTCTCAAAGACCAATGGTGAGTGAACGTCTGCCAGCATTCCCAGCATTCTCTCTCCATCATACATCTGTCACGAAACACTTCTCCAGCTGAGTACGACAGTGTTTCCCCCACTGAAGCCTTAAACAGTCTCTCATCAGTAGTTTTAACTCTTGCAACAAAGCAAATGACTACAGTATGTGTTGTTCTGTACTCCTATTTATTATGAAGCCATAAGGAAAGTCAAACCTAATAAATGTTCTTTCAGGGCAGCAGCGATGACGCTGAGGACGGTCCTCCTGTCACTACAAGCCTTATTGGCAGCTGCAGAACCAGATGACCCACAGGACGCAGTGGTAGCCAATCAAGTAGGTGTACATGTATATTTATTTTGACTTAATGTATTTATAATGGTTGGAGCTGAGCAACATTTTATATAGTATTTTTACGATGATGACACATTATGAGCAATGTGGAGTTAAATGGTTTCTTGCATCTATTGTCTATTTAACCCCCAGTCCTATTCATTTTGATTAAATATCACTTGAGAAGTGAAGCTGAACTGCTGATTGATGGTTATAACATCAACAAATAATAAATTATTTGACATTACTGAAATATTGGCTTAGAGAAAATATTGGTCCTGGATGCACCACTGTCACTAATAAATTGTCACATCAAGATTGTTGTTGTGATATAAATGTCAAATCCACCAGTGCATGATCCAGGATAATTACCTTAAATGCCTTTTTACGTATAGATACAGTATGCTTTGTTATGCAAGTTAATCACTATAGGTGAAGCGGAAGTTGGTGCAATGTCAGTAATGTGAAAGTGTTGTAAAATATCATGTGTAGACAGTAAGATTTCCTGCTTGTCTTATTGAGGAGGTTATGCTGTTAAACACATTATAACGCCCACATCCAGACACTAATGCTGTGTAACAGTGAGTAACAATGATGTGCCCACATTACAATGAAACTCACACGGTATGACAAAAGGTTGGATAAGTTTTTACATAACTTTGTGGACATTTACTGTTTTCAGACACAGTTATATTATATTATTCAGCTGCTTATCAGTCAGTCAAATATTGAGCAGGAACTGGAGGCTGTTGGAAAGTGAAAATCTTTCATAGCTGCCCTGAAAACACCACATGAACATTTAATAGTATCTGGTAATTCTAATCGTTACACTGCTTAATGAAACTCTGGGATAATTTGATATAAAGCTGCAATTTGTTTTTATTTACATACCAATTTAAATGCTAATAGTTGATAGAAACAGAGAACTGGGCAGAAAAGACTGCAGGTCTACCAGTTCTCATGTCTCTGACGTCTCGGCAGCCTCAAAATCTTGCAGATCATTATTTTATTGACGATCTGTTGTGGAGCCTCCATATACAAAAGAGTGTAGATGGGTCATAAATGTACTGTTATGCTGGGAGGATCTGTTAACTGTTAATTTTTACCATGAGTGTTACTCAGTGCATTTACAAATACTGTGCCTATATATATTCAACTCTGCATGTGTATTTATGTTTTTTACAATTTTATATCACAGTGGATGTAATTCATATTTTTATAGACTGATCAACCTGACATACCAAATTAAAAACAAATCTACAGCTTGATTTTAAACTAAATACAAATGTATATAATATTTAGGTTGTTGACTGTGGTAATGCTGAACCCGTTTTACACAAACTTTCATATTTGTTCATCTTGCAGTACAAGCAGAACCCAGAGATGTTCAAACAGACAGCGAGGCTCTGGTCTCATGTCTATGCAGGCGCTCCAGTCTCCAGTCCGGAGTACACACGCAAAATAGACAAACTCTGTGCCATGGGCTTTGAAAAAGTAAGTATTGCTCAATTTTGTTTTCCTCCCCTGCTGTGCGTTACCCCTGGTCTAGACAGCAAGCATTGTCATCTGTGTGTCCACACTCGAGGCGTTCGGGTGCAGTGTTGAACGTAGGTCACCAGCGTGTTGGAAGCGCTCACAGCCCAATAAGATTGTACTGAGGCGCGTAAAACAGAGGGAAATAGATTTGAAGCTTAAGGTCGCTTCATGGAGCCGACGCAGACACCAGCATAGATTATAATGAGAACTTATCTGTCTAGATACAGTGTTACATTGCTGAATTCTGCTACAGAGTAAAACTTTTGTTTTTTGTGTCCTCTACAGAATGCAGTAATAGTGGCGTTGTCATCAAAATCCTGGGATGTGGAGACGGCGACAGAGCTACTGCTCAGTAACTGAATCTTGACACTGTTTTCATCTTCCTCTTCAGCCCAATCTCACACATACACACCTTCCTTCAAATTCCTGCTGTCTAAAGGCGTCTCTTTCCTTTATCGCACCCTCTGTTTCACAGAGGACTCGTCATCTCCACACTTTCCCTTTCTCCATCCCCCCCGTCTCAGCTCTGTGTGGCATCTCTTTCCTTCGTCCTTCTCTGTTCATCACCTCTGCTGTACCACACTCCAATCAGTCGCTCTGTGAGCTCCTATCACTGGTTTCTTTAAGATCATTCAACATTCCACTCAGTGCTACAATCAGAAGCCCAACCACATCATGCCACCGCCTTTTGAAGCAAATGCCAGACTTAAGACCCCACCCACAGCTGCCAGTGTCCCAGCTTTCTCTGGCTGTGTCCAAGAAGCAGCTGCCAGCAGCTTATCCTTGCCTATGCAGTGCATTTACTTTGATTCGTTAAAAACTTTTTTAGGAGAGAGTCAAGCCATTCAAGGAGACTCTTTTGGACATGGCCATGATTTTTACACACTTTGGGCCTGTTTCCACCTTAGAAATAAGTCCTAGACTAACCACATTTTTTAAATTGGTATCACTATTCCACTGTGTCCAGAATAATTACCTTCTCTCATTCATTAATTCGTGCATAATCAACTGTCAGTATAATGTCTTGAACTTGGAATGTCAGACCTCTCTGAATCATTATTTTGTGCCATCACTGTAATTGTTTGAGGCACATAGAATTTACACTTGGAAATGCAAAACAAAAATGTGGTTAAGTAAATGCCACCAGGCAGCAAACAGAGTTGTTCAAATACAGAAAAGGACAAGGCTCATTTCTTGTTCTTAAGACAGCGTTCACATATAATTCATACTCGTTCATGTCACAGTTTTCCCCCCTGCAGCAAACCCAAATGCCCACACCGGCACATTTCACTACATTTAAAAAGAAAAAAAAAGTTTTATTTGGTTTTTGGCCTCCTACAGGAATACATTTGGATTCTTGTTTTTAAACTGATATAAAACAAAACAACAACAACAAAAAAAAAACATGATCAGCAGTAACACAGCCTCTCACAAGTCTGGATGGCAATAGTTCAAAATGAGTGAAAATATTGCATTATCTAAACAACGCCAACAGATAATATGTCAAAATGATTCATCTGTAAATAAAGATATTAAAGTCTGTGTAAATTAATCCATACTCTGTCCTTTGTGTATTGCCTCTCAGAGACGTGTCCGCTGTGCTTCGTAATATTTATTGACTGGAATTTTTTTCACACCAAAAACTGCCTTTCATCAGTACTATCAGGTCACTTTTTTTATACACTATACAGACTATACTGCCAGTTTCATAAAGGATCTAATCTTAGTCATAATATTAATATATTGACGAAACATTTCTGCCTGCTGTTGTGTAGCATCCAGCATTTGTTTATTAGTTTGCTTGGCTATGCATACATTTGAATAAAAACTAGGGTGAGGGACTAAATTTACACGACCAACAAAATTGTAACCTACAGGGAATTACATTACCAGTGAAAATAGAGCAAGCAAGTCAATTTAGATGAAGAATGTGCATGTAGGAGAACTGGAGAATGGTTTATGCATATTAGAGTTTGCCTCTGTACAGTAATACTTGGGACTTGTACAGTAGGGTTAAGGTTAGAGTTGAAGAAGCACATTTCTTTGGTGCATTTACAGCCCAAACAAGCAATTGACACGGGCATGTATCAGGATGTAAAAATCATCTTGTTTTTAGTGAGGCAAACTGAAATGAGCACAATAACAGATGGTCTGATTGGTAGCATGTTGTGTTATGTTGAACCGCTCCAAGAAACACTGGCAACAATCTGACTGCTGCATTTTAACCTGCATACTTGCAGAAAAAACACCATTGATTTCTTTACATCTAATCAACAGCATGTTGTGTTGTGTATGTCCAATATCAGCGACAATAATATAGTGGATTTCTTCTCACAGCTGCACACTAAAACAGCTTCAGGTATCTTGAGCATCCCAAAAGACAAAGGTTGGTTTTGTATTCCTCCACTTGATATTGGCAAAATATTTACAATCTGGAGCTTCTCCAAGAATCCCAGAGCAACAGAGGACTTTACCACACGAGATCCAAAGAAATATTGGCAGCGACACAATTGATCTCTTTGCTATTATAATTCAAACAAACAAACAAAAAAACTTTCACAGTGTTGATTTCATCACGGCAAATCTGTTTGAATACACTTTGTTCCAGTCATGTTGGACTGAGTGGAAAATAAATCCCACGATATTACTGTTGACTCCAAACAGTAAAGTTATAGTACTGGCATCTTTATCTTTTATTATGGCGTAACTTGTAGTTTATCTAAATACATTTTCATTTTTTCCAACACTTTTTTCCACTGCCATGGATTGTTTAAAAGCCAAAAATCATTTATTAAATCACAGGCATAATGACCTTTTTACTAATCACTAATATATATTTACAATAGCAGTACAGTTGGATGACTTACAAATACTTACTGAAATAATGATTATTGATAAATTATTTATAATCATAGATAAGATCAGTGACACTAAAACAAAACAAAATTAAAGCTCCCTTCCAATTCAATACTGCTATCCCATAGTGTTTCTTGTTTTAATTCATATAAATAAATACTTAAGCTTGATTGATTGGTTGATACATTGGTATTGTTAAACCGTGCCTTCCTGGTATTGGAAGTAGGTTGTAGGCAGATGCCAGCAGCTCATCTGGCTGCAGGCGTTTGAATGGCAGCTGAATAGCCCAGTGTGTGGTGAGGCAATGATTGGTGGGCATCCTGTTTCTCTCAATCCGCCGCTGCTATGTGATAGCCGGAGTTTTATTCCGTGTCTCAGTCAGCAGACATGCTGCCTCCCCTGCCAAGCAGTAAAGACAGTGTCCTGCTATCTGCAGCTGAGTTCAACCGGGGTTGAACGGGCATCATGTAGGCCTCTCAGGGAATGAAACCCAGGACCGGAAGATTGGTGCGCTTACTTTTTATTTTGCCTTGGATGTACTCAAAAATGTTCAAGATGACCCCAATAATCTGTCTGACGATGCTGCTGCCCAGTGGTAAGTCAGGCGCTGTGTGCTGTCAAAGAGTCTTGGAAAAGTTTTAGTTAGTTTTAACTTAACTAAATTTCTTTTGGTTAAATGAACACCATAAGTCTCAAAGCTGCAGTTAAATAACAATAAAAATTTTCATGTGGCTTTCAAATCATGTAACTAGACAAGCTGTAAGTAGCAAATATGCTTTAGTGAAAAGTGACGATGTGTTTTAGATAAATATTTTGATATATATTAATCCATATTAAACATAGTTTATCATCAAAAAATCACATTTTGAGCTTTCTAGTATCTAAATGGTTTTGAAATTGGCCCAGTTAAAACGAAATAAATATTCATTTATCATATAACATTTATAGCCTAAAAAATATTTTCCAAAGGCCATAACATTTATTATGGATTTCAAAAAATAATAAACAATCGGAAGAAAAGAGTTGAGTTTCTCCTTAGTTTTGAGCAGAATTGAAAGTCACAATTAGAACAATATGAAGTAAAATACAGTTTAAACCATGTGAATTCAGGCTCAGACGTGACAGGTCTGGATTACAAAATAATCTCATGTATTGATACGTAAAACTATGTCACAGTTCTTAAACCTGGAAATGACAGATGATCTTTCTCCCTGCAGTGGTTCATTCAGCTCAGGGTCATCATGCCCAGAAGCTGCTGAATGATTTGATGGAGAACTACTCGAACGCCCTGCGGCCTGTGGAAGACACAGACAGAGCACTTAACGTCACTTTACAGATCACCCTCTCTCAGATCAAAGATATGGTGAGTACTACGGTAGTTTACTGGCAAGATTCTTAAATCTATTTATATTCACAGCAAATAAAGTCATTTTTTTTTGGATAAATTGATTATTATGTTTAACTGAAAGATTCATTATGTACAGGAATATAAAATCAAGTTGTTCTTTAAGACCATAATTATTATTTTGATGCTTTATATGTGACTATTTTTCAGTAATGACTCAGTGCTCCATTCCCCATTAAAACAACATAAAAAAGTTATCAACATAAATTTAAAATGTAATCTTACTGCACTGCAGTCCTGATGACAGCAATGCCGCCTTGTTGTATACTCTTGCAGTTTGATTTTGGCAAATACAGAGCACTGTAGATCATAACCAACAGTACTGAAGCCAGAACTAAAACATAAAGATGAGATGGTGGTGTTGATTTTGGGTTAGATTTGTACTGGGATTTCATCACTAGAAGATATTTCTCGGTGCTGATGTATGAAAGACAGGTGGACCTCTTACTGTACTGGCCGGGCCTACTGTTACTTTGTTAGATCAGGTTCCCGTTCAGGTTCAGTGCTGTGTCAGTCCATAGCGCTCATATTATGCACGTGTGTGTGTGTGTGTGTGTGTGTGTGTGTGTGTGTGTGTGTGTGTGTGTGTGTGTGTGTGTGTGTGTGTGTGTGTGTGTGTGTGTGTGTGTGTGTGTGTGTGTGTGTGTGTGGTTGCAGAGAAAAAAATTTCTCATATTAAATGAAATATCTCTGTGGTATACCAGGTTGTCTGCTGCTGTCGGTCTGTTATGTTTGAAAAAGAAAGAGTGAGAGCCAGACAACACATAAGTGTGTGTGTGTGTGTGTGTGTGTGTGTGTGTGTGTATGTATGTATGTGTGCTGGAGTGTTCTGTTACTCCAAAGCGGTTATGCTTTCTTCAGTTCAGCGCTTCAGTGAAGCTCTGGCAGCGATACCAAAACCACCCCCACCCACCTTCGTCAGCCAGCCACTCTGCTCATCCACCTGATATTGACAGACAGGTCTGGATTTCAGTTGTTGTGATCATCTGAAGCCTATCTGCCCTCGTCACGCTCATAGAGAGTTAATGAGCATCACTCTATAAGCTGCTGTTATTGTATATCCATCGTGTGCAGGTAGAGTATGTGTGTATTTGCATAAACACATCTATAAATTCTTGTTGTTGTGCGTGTGTGTGTGTGTGTGTGTGTCTGTGTGTAGGATGAGAGGAACCAGGTGTTGATCGCCTACCTGTGGATTAGACAAACGTGGCATGATGCTTACCTGAGGTGGAATAAAGAGGACTACGATGGGCTGGAGGTCATCCACATCCCCAGCAGCCTAGTGTGGAGGCCCGATCTTGTCCTCTATAACAAGTACGCCCGTACGTCATACCTTTGTATTGTAGTACTGTGTTACTACAGCATAAACTGAGATTTATTCCATCAAGAAGCAGGATTATATACACGCACACCTGTGGTCTAAAGCTAAATTAATATAGATAGATAGATTTGTTGTTTGTTTTTAGTTTAGTATTGTAGATCACGTAATGAACACGTAACGTAGGAGACAAATCTATATTAAAGTGGCCATAATCATGTAACATTTAATATACATTGATATAGACACTAAATGTGGATATACACCGAGTTACTAGTCTTTTAAGGATACCCATACAGTCTAATACATTCCAATGGGGCATCAGTCTGACTATTGTAAATGTAATAAAAATAATGGTTTTATATTAGGACTGTTGTATTTCTAATAAACTGGTACCTCAGTGTCAAAAACATACAGCACACAAGCAACACAAACGGAAATACACTAAAATACACTAACAACTGAGGTTTGGATTTGAGTTTACAACCTCCAAGATGCAGCTTGACACCATTTAAACAAATGACTCATGTAATACGAGCTTTTGTCAGCGAGTCTCTACTTTGTCCTCCCCTCCAGGGCTGATGATGACTTCTCAGGGCCGTTGGACACCAACGTGAGACTGCGCTACAATGGAGAGATTACCTGGGACGCTCCTGCCATCACCAAGAGCTCCTGCGTGGTGGATGTCTCCTACTTCCCCTTTGACAGCCAGGAATGTAACCTGACTTTTGGTTCCTGGACCTACAATGGCAACCAGGTATGGAGAAACACATGATTATGTGTCTATCTCAGTTCAGTTTATCCAAATGTTCAGACTGGGCTACTAACTGCTGACCATTCCACTTGAAGCACTAAATGTCTATGGGTGGAGCTGGTTATGTGCTTCTGCTACACCTGCTCATCTCTATCTTTAATTTTCAGGTAGACATCATTATGGGCATGGACAGCGGTGACCTGTCAGATTTTGTGGAAAACGTGGAGTGGGAGTGCCATGGTATGCCGGCCACTAAGAACGTCATTATGTACGGCTGTTGCTCTGACCCTTATCCAGACATCACCTACACTGTGCTGCTGCAGCGCCGCTCCCGCTTCTACATCTTCAACCTCCTTCTCCCCTGCTTCCTCATCTCTTTCTTGGCTCCTCTCGGTTTCTACCTTCCTGCAGACTCCGGGGAGAAGGTTTCGCTGGGAGTGACGGTTCTTCTGGCTCTCACTGTGTTCCAGCTGATGGTGGCTGAGAGCATGCCTCCCTCAGAGAGCGTGCCGCTTATAGGTAGGAGTAGGCGTGTTTAGGATGCTGTTAAATCCAATATTCATGGAACTTTTATGTGATTGTAGCATCTATAAAATTATTATAGTAACATGCAGGTTGTCTGCATGTCTTTGTGTATATTTAAAGTGGAAATAGTCAACATGTTTGCTTTAAGATTGTGAAATTGGCCCCAAAAACCACTTCTTTAAACTTTCCAAGTTTAACCTGCAGGAGTTTCTCAAGGCTCGTGTTTTTCTGCCATAGATGAAATAAATTCATGATGAGTAAAAATGAGTCCAAAACGTTTTCTGACATCTCTACTGCAGAGACGGACTCAAGCTGCCAAGTACCGCTGTCACAGATGATAAGGAGTTCAAAGAGACAAACAGGCAATCTTATAAATGCTAACTGCTGGAGAAAATCATTTTTGACTGCTTCCAAGAGTAGGAGCGTGTGTGACGATGTAACTAAGTTATATTATGATATTCAGGCCAATATGATATGAATCATATGATCTACTTGTTCATATAAAAATCAACAGACAGATATGTTTGTATTTTCAGTACAGTATTTTCTGAGAGTCCTAACAGCAAACCTCTTTCCTTTCTGTTTTCTGTTACACAGGGAAGTACTATATTGCCACCATGACTATGGTCACGGCCTCCACAGCTCTCACCATCTTTATCATGAACATCCACTTCTGTGGTGCAGAGGCCAAACCAGTTCCTCACTGGGCAAAAGTCCTCATCATTGACTACATGTCCAAGATCTTCTTTGTGTATGAGGTCGGTGAGAACTGTGCCACCGCCTCTACCTCTTCTTCGTCTTCTAACTCCTCCCACGATGACTTCCGTCACCAGCACCTCAACTCCTACGTTCAGGCGAATGGTAAAGCAGGGAACCGAAGTAGCCGAGATGGGAGGCAGGGTCATAAACACCCCAGGCCCCAGACTCCGAAGCCGCAACATCATCCCAGAGTCAAAGCCCAGCATCACATCACCAGGGAGGACAGGAGCCACCACTCCAGCTCTACAACTGGGAAGTATGAAGGCTCTAACGGGAAAATTCCTACAGGTGACTGTTATAAAGAAGACCAGAAGGCCCCATGCTGCCCTGAAGACCAAAAGCTTACCTGCTTCCCCGAAGACAAAAAGCCTCCAACCCAAGGCCCCACTGTAACCTTTGGCCCCTGTGTGTTCTGTAGCCATGGCAGTGGCATCCCTGGAGTGGACACTAAACTGGTGCGCAATGTTGAATACATTGCAAACTGTTTCCGAGAGCAGAGGGCCACATGCGCCAAGGGGGCAGAATGGAAGAAGATTGCTAAAGTCATGGACAGATTCTTTATGTGGATCTTCTTCATCATGGTTTTCCTCATGAGCATCCTCATCATTGGCAAGGCACCATAAACAAGCAGTGAGTTTTTTTTTTATATATTTCAATTAGTAAACCATTTTTGCTCAAATAAAAAAAGTTATACATTGAAAGATCATATGTAATTTGTGTTTTATTTCAGTTGTTTTTGGATACATGTTACATACAAAACATGCTGTATCATTTAACCTTATGTTAAAACAGTTTCTTTATGTGGTGTTCTGTTGCTCACCACTCTGCATGCGTTTTGGCTACTTTGCTTCCTATATAATTCTTAGCATCTTCTGATAGCGTGTTATAAATATACATCTTATTGCCCTATCCCCCATCAGTCATGGCCTTGATATACAGCTGCTTCAATATACTGTGAAATCAGATGCGAGAGAAATTCACACTCTGGATCTGTAGAATCATTTTTCTGTTTAAAATTATCCACTGAATAGTTAATGTTTGTAGTGCAGCCAGGGCAGCGAGGATGTAAGGTAATATGGAGCATCAATTATGTAACACGACGAACACACTCTGACACCCCCCTCCTCCAAAAACCCCATACCTTGAGCTTGGGAAGTCATGAATTTTTGTGTGTGTGCAGGTAGAGAAGAAGGAATAAAGAAATAAGAGAAAAAAGAATGAAACTCCTATGATTGCTGAAAAATAACAAATTACTTTCAATCAAGTATTTAAGTACAGTTTTGAGGTACATTACTTAAGTATTTACATTCTTACATTATACTCTACTATATCAGTAATGAATATTGTATTTTTTTGCAAAACATATGGTGAGTTTATAAGATATGATGATTTAGTGCTATAGATGAAGGTATGCAACTATGTATAAAAGCAGATAGACAAATGCCACCAGAACTGATTACAACATTAGAGTATTACTTAAATGTTAACATGCAACACTTTGGGACCATCCATCATAATTAGTCTTTTTATTTTTGCTACCTTATGCTATACATTTACTTTTAGGTTTGAACAGATTGATTTATACTTGCAAATAAATATTTTACTATTGTGGCATAGCTGCTTTCATTTAATTAAGGTATCTAAATGCCTCTTCCACCCTTTGCTGATACATATCACAATGACCCACTAGGTAGGCAATAAGAAATAAATAGAAACTAAGAAAATAAATAGCTTAGAGCGCTCTCAATACCAAACAGTGCTTCCCTGTTTTTTTTGTTTTTTTAATGATGATACCTGAATATTACAGTAGAGGGTGCTGCTTCCCCACATACCATCCTGATGGATGGTGGCTGTCCCAAGGCTCACTGTTTAAAGCTGCATATGGCAACATAAAATTTCACAAGAATGCACCACATAATTATTCTCTTCTTTGTTTAATTGTCTACAGTAATCCACTCATTCCTGAGAGGAGAAAAGATCCATAGACAATGTATTAGTCATCCAAGTTACTGTATGGCAAGAGACTATTTTTCCTATTCACTGTAATTCCGTTATTAAATGTGGAGGCTATTAATGAAAGAAATTTAGTCACTGAGATATGTTGGGGTAGCAGCAACATGCCTGTTGGTTGTTTTGCCTGCAGTGTAGACTCTGTTCAGCAGAAATCTGACAGAAATAGGCTGAGGAGTCATTGATTTTTAATCCAACCCTCCAAAGTGATTGTCATGACGAAGCACAATGTGTCTGATGCAAGTGAGAATATCTTACATTTTCTGTCTGAGGAACACCAACTGCATTGTGTTGCATTAATGCTCAGAGGTCTGCAGGGGCCACAGCAGGTTGTCACCATGGGAGACCAGGAGAAGTGGGAACCATGTAATTTGGACAAGCAGCAGTTCAGGCACTGAGGGAAAGACTGCGGGGAAAACCGTAGAGTGCTTTTGGACAAGTATTATCGAGGACCACTTTGACACAGAAGAGGAAAATCACTATGATGACACATTCGAATCAGAAATGACAAGTGGTGGAAAGGAACTAATTTACTCAAATACAGTACTTAAGGACAATTTTGAGGTACTTCTACTTTCCTGAAGTATTTGCATTTACTTTATAACCACAGCATTTCAGAAGAAATATTGTCCTTCACATTTATCTGATAGTAGTTGCTTTTGCAGATTAAGATTTTCAATACAAAACATACTGTATGATCCCTGTAACCCAGCAGCATATAAATGTTAAAATGAGCTCCACCAACCAGCTACAACATTAACATGCTGCCTATGTGTTAAAAATTCATAACAATAATCCTATAACATAATGCATGTAACTCTGAAAGTGTTATATATATATTTATTTTTTTGATGGAGACTTTACATGCTGCTCATACAATATAGACAGATTTTGAGCAGCGGACTACTGGTTAAAGTATAGCCAAACTGCTTTCAGTTAAGATACAGTATGTCTAATGTAATGTGTGTAAATTTGCAGTATCTTTAGATGTTTGGTAAGTAGAGAGTGGCCCTTCGTTGATTTATATTTATGTACTATATGATCCACCAGTGTTTCCATTAGCATTTGTTTGACATAATGCTCTGTAAAACTTTAACAAGCCAACACTGTCCCAGATAGACAGAAACCCAGCGTTTAAAGAGATTAATTCTTGATCCGTGAAGAGCAGGACCTTGACATTAGCATACGGTTGCCATGGAGACGGAAACACGCTAATCCAGAGAACTCCACATTTAAGACATTTTAGTTTGTTTTTAAGTGGAGATACAAGCTCTCATACGGTATCTACAGACTTAAAAGCATTTTGTTTAAATATAAATAAACAAGGAGACTCAAGGGTAAGTGCCAGAGGTTGAAGTTAGCATCTGTGGAGGAGACGCCCATCGCCTCATAACGGACCCAGATTTATAGCTAGCGGTGAATTCATTGGCGGTTGAAACTTCGCGTCGAGTCGAGACTTGTCTGAACCATCGTCAGACAATATGAAGATCGAGTGCTGTATTTCTGCAGGAGAAAACAAGGCGCCCGTTTCATAAGGTAACAAGAATCACACCGAAGTATCCAAGTTTAATGATGTTAACAGATATTAACGTTTAGCTAGTAGCTAGTTTAAAATATGCTAGATTTTAACACGTTAGCAAACAGTAACGTTTAAATAAGTTAGCAGAATGTGTAAAACTTACAGCCAGTCTCAACATTTTTAAAAGTAACAACATCTAACATTTGTATTAATCTGTTGGTCACATTTTATATGTTTTGTTATTATATTGTCACCAGAAAAACAATAGAATAATACAAAATAACTTTGTATACGTTTGGATATTTACTTCATGCTTACCTACTTTGCACTTTATACATTTGACTTGGGTTAACTGAGTGGTTTTGTGTTTTATTTCAATCCTCAAATCAAAGGTTTATGTTGTTGTTGTTGTTCTTTTAGGTGTCTGAGAGAAAACAGCTGTGAGAAAATAATGAAAAACAAAAATATTAGCGGGCGGCCCCATCGCCCCTCCACATGCAAGACAAAAAATGCTGGCTCCCAAATTACAAACACCAAAGATCTGACTTCTCTGGATGATCCATCCGCTGGTGACGTCCCTGCTGCTCCACCAGAGCTCCAAACCAGCACCCAAGATCAGCTGGGTTTTCCAGACAGAGTCTACCTGCTGGCATCAGTCATCTTCCAGAATAACCACCTGGAGAAGCTGGCTGCACACAGACTGGTCAATTATGGCAAAGAGCGAGGGCTCCCATTGCCAGAAGTCAAAGATGAGATGCAACACAAAGCCTATGAGCTCGCCTTCAATACACTTAAATGTAAGTGATGGGTAAAGTGAGATTTGTTGGATCTGTCATTACTTAGCTTTGCTGCACACTAACACACCCACACGTTATACACTTTAAAGTGTGTGTGTGGATGACTTTGAAGTGGGGGCATCAGCTAAGGATATTCAGCAACCCCTATTTTGATTCATTTCAGGTACATTAAATTGGTTATAAAACCTATTCCTGGCAAACAAACAGGCATTTGAAATGAGAAATAATAGTCCCGGAGAAGTTAATTGACAAGTAGAATTGGATATAGATAGATTGATGAAGGGTGAGTAGAAGAGAGAGAAAAAAAATGCTTAAATGACCAGGGTGAATTCTGTATGATGCTACAAATCAATTTGTCCCATAATCTGTTATCTGGAACTAGGGTGGGGTCTAGGGTGACCAAAGTCACAGGGGTGTGTAATCACTATGGTGATAAGGGAGGCGAGCTGTCAGTGTAGAAAGGTGGCCGGAATCAATTTAATGCGTTTTCAATAGATGCAGAGGTCAGGTAGCAGGCACACCCTCGTAGCTGTGAATGATTTTTCTTTTTCATGATCCATACGCTGAACCTGGATAAGCTCCCGGCCTACATATCCCATAGTTAATGCAGATTTCCTGAAAATATCCATCACCACACGCCCCAACAGCATGTTGCAGTAACCTATATTTGTTTTACACCTGTAGGTCATAGTAGTTACATTAGCAGGTGAAATTGAGTAGGATGAAAAATTTGAAAAACTATTGTCAGCACATGTAAACAAGACAATCTGGACAAGAGGATGAAATTTATCTCTGCTCAGGGATTTTTAAAAAATGGCTGCTTGAGCTCAGAACAAATATAGTTTATACACTGTGTTTTTTTTTTCTTTTTTATTTCAAAGACAAATATTCCTCTGTTTTATCAGTGCGACTTTAGTAGAGTTTTCTTCCATCCCACACATTTGTGTGACGTTTGTGGAATTAGTTCATATGCAGTATTTGCTAGTGGGATAATACAATACAGATAATGTAGAGGAAGGAGGAGCTCATAGGAGAAGAGACAGATTCATGCACTGGGTTTAATTTGACCTTTTCTTGATATGGGATGTGGTCTAATGGAGAAAAGAGGTTATGAGTTTTCTTGACATTATCTCAAGGAAAGCCTTTAAGCCTTATTCTGGTTTAAATGTTGGCATGATTGGTGACTTTACATTATGACATAATGTATTTTGGTCACATGACATGATTCTCTGGTGCTCGTGGGTGGTAAAATTGGGTTCTGATAAAATGACACAGGCTGGAAGCCAATATTAAGCTCTCCTCTTTCTTCTCATATGAACGGACTTTTGGTGCAGAAACACATACACAGGACACATCATTCATACACCGCCTTGGAATGACTGATCTAAAATTGAGCTAAGGTCAGTTGTTAACCTAAAGAAAAAAAATGCTCCAGCAGCGAAAAAACACACAGAGAGAAAATACCAATGAGCTCCGGTATTGATCTTGTGATTATAACTCTTTGGCTCAAAACAGAAAAGTAGCTCAGTAAGCTGCGTATCGGTGGCTGAGGACAGAGACTTTTTTTGTTACTGTGATTGTCATGTTGGTGACGATGTTTACCCTGGTGTAGATTTAACATTTCATAAACAAAGACGCAGCTTAAGTAGCCTGAACAACAATTATTAACATTAAGTCCTTTTTGCCTCCTCTTCTCTCCTTCCTCTTCACTTCATTTTGTCTCCTTTCTATTTCTTTGACCTCTCCTGTCTGATTGACTGTGTACTTGATTTCTGACTTAGAGGCAGTCTATGTTATGTCATATCTTGTTGTATGTAAGAGATTTTTGTGGGAATTTTTACTGAAAAATAAATTTAGCTGGCCTTATTGCTAGCCATGATTGCCACCCCCTCCTTCTCTCTCCCTTTCCTGTTTCTCTCTTTCTTTCCTCTCGCTACTCCTCTGAGTATTTCTGCCTCATTGTCCATACTTTCCAACTGGGCTGCCAGACGCCCTTGTCAGATGACTGCGGTCGCTGTATGTGCGACTTTGTGTTAGGATGAATTAAGAGCATGAAAGAGAGAAAGGCTGTCTTTTCTTTGTCCTTGACCACAACCACCACTATGCCTCAGCAAATATTAAACTTTGCAGGTGCATAATATGTAAGATGGATTTGCCATTTAGCCCAGAGGTGGTGGTGTAACTCATATCCACCACATTCCTTTTTTTTTGGCTGGTCCGCTGTTAGATTAATGTGCAATCGGGTGCAGTGATGCAGAACATTGTGAGACAAAGGCCTCGCTAAAAAGAAGGGGAGCCTGCATTCAGGTCCGGCTCTTTCACAAAGGATTTGTTTGACTGCAGTCACCATCAGTCACTGGTTGTTGTGTAATACCTGGATGGAAGCCACAAACACACAACCTCAACACAAATCCTGCGGTGACTAGCGCCTCCTGCATGTCAATTTTTACAGTCAGCACTCAGATTTTTAAAAATCTGACTTGTGTTAAGTGTGTAAAGATGTCCAGTGAAAGAGATTTATAGTTGAATTATATATTATTTGACTCAACCTGCTGTGTGTGATTTATAGCACGTGGAAGACTATGACCTCGACAGACGCAACCATCATGGCTTCCTCTTGGGTCTGTGCTGCGCAGTGAGCGGTTGTGTCTTACAGGCTTATCTTTAAGACCTTCTGCAGTAATGGCCACTATTATAAATCCCATTGGCTCACATCTGCTATAAATTAGAGCACTGCTGATGATATGTTTTTGTTTCCTCAAATAAAGATAAGCTCTATTACTATACATGTCAACATTTATTTGTGTAGCTGGTTGTTTGTGTGTATGTATGTATGTGGCTGCATGCAGATATGTATGTCTGCCCTTCCCTACAGGCTTTCTATCCACCGTCTATTTGGCTGAGACCCAGAGTACATGATTTGTGGTGTTGTGATAAGTTAACAGCAGTGTCTGTGGTTCCCATGGTGTCTCAGTGGACAGGCTCTGTCCTAGGATTACCTCCTATTTGCAGCTTAAGTGTCTGTCGAGAATAGGAAGAAAGCCTGTGGTAGACACACACTGCACATGCATATTAATGTTACTGTAAGTATTCATATTTAGACAGCTCATTTCCACCTTTTAATTACTCATCTGCAGCAATATTTTTCTTGCTTGAAAAAACATTCACATTAAAGAAATTATCATTTTCCCTATTTCTAGTAGGTACTGAGCAAACACTGTACCTGGTGTTATTTAATCCTGACATAATACACTGGATAGTGTTGCCATCTCTCCATCTCTCAAATTGAAAAGGAGAGCCCACTGATATGACTAAATGTGGATGGGAATGGAAAGGTTTTGTCTTTTTATGTATATTTCAAAGGCCTCCTGTTGGCCAGCGAGACAGATGCTGCTTTCATTATAAGACAGCCAGAGCACAGGGATGAAATGAAGCACTATAACCACATCTGATAGGCAACTTTCACCACCCTTTTTCCAAGTGCTGTCCAGTTCAAGAAAAGTTTAATTGTCAAGGAAGTAAACAAAAGAAATCTTATATAAGTTTTATAGTATAAAATAAGACACTAAACAGAGTATGTATGTAACTACATACATGAAATACATGTGGCTGATCATGCTCAGATGTGGATGTTTATTACTGCAGATGACTTTGATGTTATCAGTCCTTCAATTTCTCACTCCAGGTACAATAAATAAAATAAATTAGGCAAATGAAGAATCAGATTAACTCTAATTAGGCACCAAATAAACGTTTAATCATGGGAAATTAAACCTTTCATCTAATTAAATTATCTTTTCAAATTAAATCACGATCACAAGGGGTGCCTCTAGGAGCCTCTCTTGCTCTTTGTCTTTTTGCTCTCTTTCTCTAGACATGTTCTCGTCATTAGATATGGATTTGTCTCACAGCATATATTTTACCAGTTAATGGGTAGGAGTAATTTCTTGTGCCTCTATCTCATGTTCCAAATGAAACAGTCGGGATTGGTTTTCAGGGATAATTAGACAGACACTGATATAAAAGATGGCGCTATCATTATGCATCATTATTACTCAGACACATAATTAATAATGAAATCCCTGTCGTTCTATTTAACCCTGTCTTACTTTGTTTCTCCACAGATCAAGAACTGCTGGAGGATATCATGATTGACAGCTGCTTTTATCTCACTCAGCCAATGGTATGTGAGCTCCACAGAAACAGTATTTTTAGTTCAGTAGTTTAAGAAAAGCATACATGTTTACTCCCTTCGGTGGCACATGTGTTGCTTTCATTTGCTCCTGAATATTAAAGTCCTTTTGATTCTAAGAGAAAGGCAACACATTAAGTTTGGGAGTTTAGCTTTCGATTCCTTTGTTCGTGGCATTGTTTACCTCATGCTGTTCCCTTCAACTCCTTTGACAGTGCTTTACTCAGTGCTCTCCAATATTCATGTCCTGCTGTTCATACTCTCAGTAACAGTAATATTGATGTATTACACTGATACACACCGTTCATCAACTCACAAGTACCTTGTGCCTTTTGTATTCCCTTCCCTAATCAATGACAATCACTCCCTTTGGAGTAACACATCTAAAAGATACTATGAGGCTGAACATGTCTGGCTGTGTCTATTCTTTTATTACTTTTTCTAAAAAAAAAAAAACCCACCCCATTAATTAGCAATGAAATCAAAATGCTACCAGCGTGTGTAGTGTGTTTGGATGTGGCGTTTGACTGTTTTCTGCACAGTATCTTCCCTACATCTGTCCTACAACCAGTGTGCTTGATGTTATTAGTCATACTATGCTGTATAGTCATAAAAGCAAGATTCCCAGTACAGCCGTGAACCTGCGCTTGTTACGCAGTAGAAGAACGCCCTCCTACTTAAATGCAGAGGTATCCTCTGGAGGAGATTGGCATGTACATTTGCCCTACTTTTAACACAACACAAGAAATGGTGAAAAAATGAGAGCTTTGTTAGCTGCTATTCTAACAGTCTGCATGGTGATAAAACATGCACAGAGTATAGAGCTAGTTTGTGTGTCTAGTGAGCTGGTAGAGGAGAAGAGTGATGAAAGCAATATGGTGAATGCGTAAACAGGAGACAGAGCTGTCATGGCGTGTACAGATTGCAGACATTCAATGTCTATTTCAGTGAGATCACAAACCTATACAGACACATTAATACTCATGAATGTGTGTTTGCAAAGCAAAACCTACATACACACATATACACTCACATTGTAGGCTTGTGAAATATGGCCCCAGGTGAAATGAATGGGTCTCCCTATGTGTTGGTGGCAGGTCGTTACTCTGTATCCCTCTAGCAAGACAATAAAGCCCAGACACAATGAGACAGTCACGCTCTCACCTCCTTTTACACTAGTGGCATCTATAAAGTTCAACCTTGATAGAGAGAGGAGAAAAAGGTGCGTGAGAGGGAACAAGCTGGATGGAAAAAGGGAGGGTAAATGAGGGCACTGGAAAAACAAGGAGAAAGAAAAAATGAGATACAGATAGACTTGTGTGCTGAAACAGCATGAGGCGTATTTCATCACAATGAGGATAAAAATAAAGCCTAAATCCTACGGAGAATAGAAATAGCCTGAGTGACAATATGTGCCCTGTGTGAAACAAGCCATATGAAACTTTAATTACATCTGACATACAAATTTGCATCAACTTCTTGAAAAGATTACTCGAAAACCACTTCCTCATGTAGATTTGATATCTGTACCACAAAACTCCAGTGACATGCAATTCAATTATTGCAATATATAGATTAGTAGTAATAGTAAAACATATATATAATACGACCATTTGCCAATTTGATCTTCACTTTAACACTAACATTATTTTCAAACCCAGCTGAAATTAATCAAAATAAAGCGAAGCCAAGTTAATTTCTTATGACACAGAATTGGATCTGAAGTGATTAAACACAGTTGGCATGTTTACTGTTGGCCAATACCCCACTGTGGGACACTGTTGCCAG
The DNA here is from genome assembly GCA_036937835.1 of Pampus argenteus. Taxonomy (NCBI): domain Eukaryota; kingdom Metazoa; phylum Chordata; class Actinopteri; order Scombriformes; family Stromateidae; genus Pampus; species Pampus argenteus. The sequence goes on along the minus strand of CM072861.1, from coordinate 17,784,134 downwards.
GCAACCTAATGACTGAGAATTTTTCCCACACCCAAGGGTGTAACCTTGGTAAAGGGCAAGGGGAACTTGAGGTAGAGAGGGAGGACGACAGAGGGACAGTGCCAGAATACCTGTCTCTGAAACCAATCTTTCCAAAAATCAAATTAAAGGCCTCCGGAATGAATAATAATGGCTAATTTCTTAGTTGCAGCCTTGTAGTGATCTAGCTTTTCGCCCCATTAGCCCCAGTAGTGACGCTGTGGCAAGCTGTTGCTGCTGCAGAACACCATCTGCCAGTAATGCTGCTGCTGCCTTCCCAGCCTCAGGGAGAGAGAGAGAGGTGGAAACACAGAGAGAGAGCGAGAGAGGACACAGGAAGGTGTAGAGAGAGGTAGACAGAGTTGAGGGGAGAGAGATAATTGCAGAGGAGAAGACGTAACTCAGGCTTCCTATGTTTAATTAAGTGGCAAAGGTGGGGTCGTGGCAGGGCATCCTGGAGCTACTCTGTGTGTGCGTGTGTGTGTGTGTGTGTGTGTGTGTGTGTGTAGCAGCTCCTGCAAACTGGATAATTCAATCTCTAAATCAATATAAATAGTATCGCTACACTGTACCCCTCATTAGGTAACCACAATAGCACAATTACATGTACACTATTACTGGATGTCAGGTTGTGTTGTTCTGTGTACTTATGCTCGATATGCAGTTGTTTTTTAGGCGTGACCGAAGCTTGTTTCTCAGTTGTGTTATTAAAAATCTGACTATTAAGCAAATAGCTTCTATCCTTGTTTCTCCTAATTTATTGTTCTCTTGTTAGAATGGAGGTCACCAATAAACTGTAGCTTTTGTTCTTGTGTTCTAGCCAGATGATCAGATGAGCCTTGTTGCTGTCATGCTCTATGACTTCCAGGACAGGAAGTTTCTCCCAAGGGGACGCCAGGGGGAGGAGTTCATACAGGAAGTCAGAGATGTGGAGAACTACCTCCTCAGGTAAATAAAAGAAAAATGGAGTAAAATTATAAAGTAAAGAACAAACTGAGGAAGAGATAATAGTTTTTGTGTGTGTGTGTGTGTGTGTGCGTGTGTGTGTGTGTGTGTGTGTGTGCGTGCGTGCGTGCATCCGTGCGTGCGTGTGTGTGTATGTTGTATGTAGGTTTAAAACCAAGCTGGCAGCCTCTCTGGCTCGCTGTAGGATCAAACACAATCTCTTGTCCATTGAGTGTATCCTGCCGGAGAGTGTGAAGATGAAGCAGGAGAGATCAAGCAGCCTACCACTTTATGGATGGGTCAATGCACTGAGGAGCAGGTCAGCTGACCACACACAGACATACTGTACACACTGATATACTCACTCTGGTATGCAAAATTAATGGAGACGCTCACCCACTCTGATGCAGATAACGCACACCTGTACATAAACACATACATCTACACACAGACCTGTAGTGTTTTATGGGCCAGGTGCCCAGCTGACATGCAATTAAACCAGTGTGTGTGTGTGTGTGTGTGTGTGTGTGGTTGTGTGTGTTCTTGCACGTGCCCTGACAGGCTGATTCAGTTAGGTGTAAATCCTGCTGCTGTAGACAGATTCAATCAGCAACAACCCTCAGCAAGCTCTGGGACTGTAAAGGTCACCTGTTGGGACTAGTGGTGTGGTGGTAGTGTGTGTGTGTGTGTGTGTGTGTGTGTGTGAGCGGGAGAGCTTAATGGCTTTTACAGCACACATTACCACACATTACCATTAAAGTCTTTTAAAAGGCCACATAGCAATTCTACACACTATTATTATCAATGATGACAATCAACCCCTCACCATCTTCTCTTCTTCCCTAATCACTTTTTCCTACTTTTCACTAATCTGCTCTTTTCTCTCCTACTGTTCTTTGTTTCTAGTCTTGATGAGGTCCAAAGGGTGCTGAAGAGTGTTGGCATCTTGCAAGTGAAATCGATTGGGCAGCTAGAGGGGCAGACTTTTTGCCAGGATCCCCACTGCGGGGATATACTGGTATTCCCTGCTAGGCTGAAAGCAGTGCTGCATTCCACCAAGCTGCTGAGTGACCACAAACTCATCATCCAGGTACAAGCTGCACAGAGAGAGGAAGGTGTCTGACACGAGGAGCCTGCTGTAGACTTGAGTATGGCTGTGAAAATCTGTTCAGCCTCATCAATCTTCTCTAAAATTTATGACTTCACTTTGGTAATGGACTTGCTCAAATTGATTATAAGGCTGAGATCCCTTATGCCAACTAAGATTAGTTTGCCCAGATACAAATATTTCACATCAGCTCCTCTCATCTCACCATACTTCACTTTGAGGCATAAAGAATTATCCTGTCTGGGAGTGGGAGTAGGGGGGGGGGGTTAATCATCCATTAAAGTCAAGTTGCCATACAAACTGTAAGCAGCACACAGCACCACAACACAATTAAATCAGATTTTGCAGCCAAATTCAATCAAATATTCAACACCACTGCCTAATGAATCACCTCTCCTTCTCTCCATTTCTTCTCTCTCACATTTTATGAGTCTCCATCACACTGTCGCTCCTCTATTTTTCTGTCTTTTCAAATGTCCTTGCTCTATTTCTGCTCCCTTAGTTGTCTTCTCTCACAAATCCTGTGATCTGGTTACTGACTACAGAAACTCAAGCCAGCCCAGTGGTTCCACAGGGATACATTCAGGCACTATTTCCAGAGGGGACCCTATTGAGTGAAGGACATCTGTGTTGTAATTAGATTGCAATGCTATTCTCTTTCTCTCTCTGAGTTTATCTTTTTGTTCACTCTCCCTTTTGACTCCTCTGTGTACCCTCTCTGCAACAAACTCCCTCTTCTCTTCCATCTAATCCCACTAACATACAATATTCCTCCTAATTTTGCTTGTATCTCATCAGTTTGTGTTGCTGCAATCCCAAATCCTTAAGTCTTTAAGATTTCTAAGCTTCTTGGTCTGTTTACCAAACTAATGCTTTTACTTAATGTATCTGTAGGATAAGTATTGCAGCGTGGGCCCAAATTCAGTGCGCTCCCTGCTTCCCGACGATGGTGACGTTCTTATGGTGGGCTGCTTCTCTGGCCTCACTGTCTCCCACACTGCCTCCATAATTGCTGAAAAACACAAAGCCAACAGCAATGGCCGATCCACAGTCTACGTCTGCATCAGCGATCGTACAGACGCTCAGAGGGAGGAGCTACAGCGAGTCGTCACCCTCATGGGCTGCAAGAGTAGGATGTGGATGGATGGAGTATTTGCTGCCAATTAACTGTCTATGTTTTCATAGGCTGTTTTTATTTTTATGTGTCTTTGATTTGAATAAAGAGATAAGGGGAAACTGAATACTTCCTATTGGCCATGTCATACTAGTTTCAGACTTCCTGCTCTTTATTAGAAAATGGCCACTTTAGAAAAGTCATTATAAATTATGGATGAGACTATAATATGCAGACAGCGTACTTTAACACAGATAATGTGTGTTATGATGATATTGCTGATATTGTTTTAGAATTATGAAATAAGATTGTCAGGCAATGTATCTTGCTGACACATTGTGAATATACTTAAAGCATTGAGTAAATGTGTGTTTGTGATTATTATGCAGGTTGTCACTACACTGTATGTGCATGTTGTTTAGATGTGAAGCTGATATCCAAGGTCTTCCAGTCTTTGGACAGCGGTGACAAGCAGCTTGAAAATGTGCGCGTTATCCTGTTGAACCCCAAGTGTTCTGTGTCTGCAATCAGCAACCCTGTTGAGTTCATACTGAAAGAGAACGGAGGTACATAGTGATATATGCATCCAACAGCGCCATCAACATTGGATTTCAAACTGTAAGAGAGCAAAGGTTATAGTCTACAATATAACCCATTGTGTTCAAACTAAAACAGAACAGAGGTACACACTGTTGGTTAGTGTACACACACCTTCCTGAGATCATGCTATGATACAATGAGTATACACAAAATACTATAAATGGAAATATGACTATACATATTCATAAAAAAGTCTGTTGGTAAAATATGGAAATAAATGTTTGATTCAGATTTAAAGCAAAAACTATACTAAGATTAAAAGTAAAGCTGTAGTGAATTAGTTTTAATGTTGGATGCACCACAAATTATTAATTAATAAAAAAGTTATTTAATCCCATAGAAGAATGATGTGTCACAGAGGTTAGTTTATTACATCTTTTAAAACAGAGGATGTAGAGAATAGTTATGAATTATGAGTTCCATTTCATCCATTTTATTTCTGTTTGATCAATTTTAAAGATATTTTTAATGATCCACTATCCATGTTAGCCTGCACATCATAACCCTCTAAACCTGTCAAATCAAGCTCTTCCATCTCCTTATATGGATGTAATTTATATTAGTTGCCTAGATTACACAGAGCACATGCTCAAATGGAACAGTTAATAAAACTCCTCTGAAATGCCTCTTTTTTCAGACACAGACCTGCTGCAGGATTTGGCTCAGGACTCCGTATCACAGTGCAAACTGGAATCTCTGGTAGCGCAGCAGAGGAAGGATATCGATCATGCCTTGAAATGTGAGTGTTGAACCACCTGCTCTCATGTCAACGTGCACACACACACTCACACACGAAGAGACACATAAGCTCAGTCTAGAGTGCATAACTTTTTTCACCTCTGACACGATGAAGCTTATTACAGCCTGATTATCTAATCTCATACACCACCTGTGGTGTTCCTGGGAGATCAGATGAGTCTTAATTACGAATGCTAACATTGCTCGGCCACAGTTGCATAAATTCTCTGTAGAACATGGCAGAAGGAACCGCTTTGTTAAGTTACTTTAGATTTTCTAAGTGGAGATTCACGCATCACTAAATTAAAACCAGCTGCACCACACAAATAGGCTCTTACGCAGAGATTAGTTGTTACTAAACATTTACAGCTACTAACTGACTGATGGAGCAGTTGCGTAAGATGAATGAACCAACTTTAGCCTGCTTAGATCTGAGCCAAATAAAAGAGGTAATATTGAATGTGATCGACATTCCTGGCATGTTACATTTTACAGAAAAACACTCATTATCAAACTTTATGCCAATAAGGCCTAAATATCCAAATAACAATGGTTAGCTAAGAGGTTATTTCTCTCCTGCTGTAAACTGCATACATCCAAGTATGCAGATAAAAATAAGTCAGACCTACATTCACAAAGGATTGTCATTTAAGTTTACTCTAAGCTTTGGCCCTTAAAACTGTTACTATTGGAAGTTATGTTATAACTTGTGATGTTACATTGACTTTCAGATGTCTCCTAGCAACCATTTTACACATTACTGAAGTACTTACTAGCTAAGACACTGATTTAATAAATCACTAGTTTGAAGCTAGCTGGTAGTTATTTAGAACATAAGACGGACTTTACAAACAAATCTAGTGATGGAAGCAGCTGGTGCAATCCATTATATTCTGCTCAGCTGTTTCTGTATGTTGTATTTGATTCCATTCAGTCAGTGTGTGCTAATCTGTGTTCATGAGCTACACTCATTAGCCGCAGTCCGTCTTGTATTGTTCAGCGCTGTTCTTTTTGTGTTGGTCTGGGTCATGTTCATCAAGCAGGTGGGGTCTTTCTGTCAGGGGCAATGAAAACCTGCACCTCTAATCATGCTGCCATCGATCGGCCACACTCGACATATTTGCCAGTGTAGATACTTTCTAATGGGACTGTTAATTAATGGTGGATTTGTATCGAGTGCCTTGGCTCAGTTGAGTTGATGGTCTCATTTATGTGTCTCTATATAGGCACACACAAAAGACAAATGCTCACACAGACACACACACACACACACACACCCATGGGCCTTAATGTCTGAGCTGTAAGGTGGGTGTGTTGTGGAACAGATCACCTGAATGATAAATGTTTCCGCCTCATGCTTCAGTTCTTTCGTCTTCTTGACTCAGTTCGGCTTCCTCACAATTAATATTTCACATTAGTTTGCAGCTAATTTGCTACATCTGAGCAGGTTTTATTTGTTATCAGCTTGATGTTAATTGTTTCTGTCTGGCTATAATTAGTGAGCAAGAAAGAAATCAAAGCTCAAATGAAGAGAATCAAACGACCGGCAGCCTCACAAATCTACAAGCCAGCAGCAGTTGAATAAAATGAGCAATGTGCGTACGTGAACAGTATGAAGAAAATAACATTCAAGTCGTTGTTTCTTCAAAGGGAGCACTCGGTGAGGAGGATGTCTCAATTTGAATAATCAAATCTAATTGTCAGAAAATGAGATGGAGAAACATTTGATGTGTGTGTATGTGCTTGTCTGTCTACCTGTCTGCAATATATGAACATAAAATTCATACAGCACACACGCATGTTTATGTATAGTCCCCAAGGTTTTGGCAGTGGTGTACTCCACCTGTTCGTCATACCCAGAGGAGAACATGGAGGTGGTGAGCAGAGCCATGGAACAAGTCAATGCTGGCTCAGAACAGGAGGGGGAACCAAAAAAAGCAAAAGTCAGGTCAGCCTCAGTCTCTGTTCTTCAGCAGCTGCATCTCTTTCTGTAAATTGTTTTTCTTTGTCCGTTTGCATCGCTGTCTGTCAGCCTGTCGAGGTGTTTGTCTGTCTCCCTTCAAGCAGACTTCTGTCAAAGTCTTAGCACACCTCAGGCTGGAGCTGAAAATATAATCAAAGGTGCCACTTTATGTCTCTAAATGCTGTGAAAAGGGCAGAGAAAACAGCCTGCCTTTCCATAGAGAAACTATATATATATATATATATATAGTTTTTACATTGTGTTTGTGTGGTTTGAAGAGAATAGCGTTGAAATTTCCTGTTCCTGTAGACATGGATCTACCAAGACTGCCTCTTCTCTGCAGTTCACTGGCCTGATGTGCTGGCAATGCCTCAGGCTATCATAAATAAAACACAACTGATATTATTAGTATGGATTGCATTGACTTTACCGAGATAACTGGTGCACTTGTGTGCATTTTCTTACTTTTTGTCTCTTGTTGTATTTTTAGCACCTGCCTCTTTGTTTTTGTATAGTGTTTTTGACCTTGCTAGCAAAGTGGCTTTAGGGACATCCAATCAACTATTGGATGGATTGTCATGAATTAACTTTGGAAATGAACCTTTCTTTTAGTAAACTAAGAAGTTGAAAATTGTTAACATTATCCCTGCTAAGCATCTGCATGCTAACATTGACGTTTTGGGCCTCAAAGTGCAAGGACAACCTCACAGGGCCGCAAGTGTGGTTTTAGGCTCTTATTTTTGCTCTGTTTGTGTGTGTTTCATCCAGGCTGAGACCATCCCCATTTAGCTCACCTGACCATGCTGAGGGCCCCAAAGAAATGGACTCCTTCTTCATGCTGAAGCCCTCGGAGCAGAGTAATGGCTGCTTCCTGGCTGTTCTCATGAGAGAGGTGAGCATTATGAAAACATAATGAAACCTCAAGAAGTGACAATATGTGTATAACCAATATTCACTCTATTATTTATTTCTACACGAGACTTACTGTATTTTGCACAGGAGGTCTGGGTCAGTTTTCTGTTTTAATATTTTATTGAGTAGTGACCACAACAAGGCAAGAGTAATATAGAAAAGCACTCCATCTGAATCAAAGAGCCAACCACCATGGCTCAATGTCAAAGCTAATATAATTCATGTTAAGATGTAGTTCCTCTATTCACCTCTATGTGCTGCCACAAAAAACTGTAATAAGGACGATTTGGGAAAAACACCCAACTTCTCTCTTGAAATTCAAATGTAGTGTCTCTACAGGATGTCAGGGTCTACATGATAGCTTTACTTTGAAAACAGAATCTGCAGCTTTTTCAGTCTGCTGCTGGTGCTGCTGATTTTAGGCAGTACAGCCAAGGAGACAAGCAGGGACAAATTTAGCTCATTTAGCATTTGGCCCTGGCAAGCTGTCTGGTCTAAGTTCCGACATTAGCACTGGAAGTGACTATGAGAGTCACCAGTGACCACGATACCATGGTGTTATTTGGCTGACGGTTGTGTTTGCCTGTCAGTGTTGTTCAATATTCAAAATGTGAACCACTGACTGATCCCTTATTTATATTTGCTCTAAAACTCTCTTGTCTTTCACCTGCTTTCCTCTGTGAGTCCTGTAAACATCACATATTTGGCGCGCTCAAGGATCCATACCGATGCACACATAAAAGAGACCGGTTGATCCTTATCCTTAATCCTTAGTGTGGGAATTATGATGAGGCAGATATGCTGCACTGCCTGCTATCTGTCAAAAACAAACATCCACTGGGAAACTGAAGCATGTTTGTCTTGTGAGTGTAAAACCAGATTCTTGAGTGTGTTTTGGTATGGGCTGGACAGGAAAGGTAAGCTGCGAGTGAGGCTACTGAAAATGAGCATCAGAGTCTTTGACAGGTCCTTGGTCTTCTACAAATCAGAAACTAAATAGAAAGTTGGATTTCATAGCCTAAATGAGGGAAAGAAGCGAATGAGGGATGCTGTGAGAAACAAGATCTAGTTTACACTTGAAAATTAGACATGGTTGATAATCATAGAGGTAGTGTCTAATTTGGACCTGAAATTGTATTCAGGAGAACTCATCTTCTGCCTACTCCACATTCATATACTTCTGTCTTTTTATCCCTCTTTCCTCTGGTTCCCTGTTTATTATTTTTGTATGTGGTTGTTAACAAAAATGGCAGACTGTTACATGAGGCTATAGGTGCAGTATGATGCACAGGAACTACATGGCATCAGCAAGTCTCATCAAACTCATGTAACCGGGGTTCCCCACCTCTTCCTTATAACATTGCCACGTTTATGACAGACTCCCACTCATTATGAAATCTGCTCTTACGCATATGATGCCAGCGTGGGGTTATTAAGCCATTTTACCCCCACAGGATGTGACAGGGCTCTCCTTCACTGTAGAGTCTGTTCCTCTCTGGCCATCAATCATGTTTTATACCTCCACAGATAGGAATGAAAAGATAATCAAACTGCTGTAATGGCACCTCAAACAGGATTTTTTCTCTGTACCTCCAATAAACTCAGCTAATCAAAAGTTATTGTGGCACTCTGAAAAGCACCATAAAAATAGCAATTATACTGTATAAGTGTTCGAATGCTGTCTGGCTCACAGCATCTGTCATAGTGGTGCCCAGTGAAGTTTTTTATGATCCCTCCATATAGTAACAGCTGGGAACAATAAACACAGTCAAGTGAGATGTTTCTGGCCTCATTTCCAGGAGAAGCAGAGCAAATTGCAGGTGAACTTCTTGTAAGGACCCTAAATGCTGAAGGACAAATTAAAATGATAATAATAATAAGGGATTCAGAAACTTGTTTTCTTCATTGTTTACGGTGAGTTTTTTATGAATTTGGATGTGGTTGCGAAAATTTATTTGACATAACAATACATATTTTGGACACAACTACTGAAACAAAATCTGTTTAGAGTGCGCTGTGGAAGCTAAGTTTGGCAGAGCGTTGAAGGAAATGAGAGAATAGCATAGTTTGTTAATGGAGATGGAGAGGAAGTGAGATCTACAGAGGTGAGGGAGAAGAATGTAACGCAAAGGAGAGTGGTTGTTGAATAATTCAGCGCCCCCTGTCCGTATGAGTTAGCATCAATGAAGTTCAGGGCGTCCACCAAAGACTGCATCACAGCAGTGCTTCTAAAACATATTTACCTGTGCACAGAGTGTATTAATGCACATAAATACTTTCACATGTATAAAACACACCCATTGTACGCACATGCACACTCCCTGTATGCATACATATGTACACATAATTATAGACAGCTTGTACAAACACATATGCACATTTGCGTTAAAGTACACACGAGCACTTAAAAACAAAATACACACATAAACCCACACAGGCTGCATGTCCCTGTACACTGTGCTTGAATAATTCAGACGTTGAGGAGAGCATTTGGCTGCTGTGTGGGCTGGTGCTGAGACAGCAGGTGACCCTGCAGCCAGCAGCAAGGACATGGTGGCTCTCCTCTCCTCTCCTCTCCTCTCCTCTCCTCTCCTCTCCTCTCCTCTCCTCTCCTCTCCTCTCCTCTCCTCTCCTCTCCTCTCCTCTCCTCTCCTCTCCTCTCCTCTCCTCTCCTCTCCTCTCCTCTCCTCTCCTCTCCTCTCCTCTCCTCTCTTCTCCTCTCCTCTCCTCTCCTCTCTGATGTATGCTTCAGTACACCGTAGAAAATAAAAGCTTTCATTTTCTTTGCTTCTTTTTTTTATAATCCTAACAGCCTGACACAGTGGTCAAAGAGCCACCACAGGAAGTGCTGGCCAGGGCAAATGCCAAAGGCCTACTGGACAACATCACCTCCAACCAGCCAACCAGAAAAGAGAAGCATGGAGATACCACCAGGTTGACAAAAGCAACCCATGCTCGCACCTCTCAGCACCTCTCTGTTAGTATTCGATCCAAAAGCCAAGACAGCAGGGGCAGCAACAGTTCTGCTTTGTGTGGACAACAGTTTGCTAATAGGCGACAGTCACCACAAGGTAGGCACAATTATTCCCATTTAATATTCTTTATCCTCTAACAGGTACGAATAAGGGACTATGGTTTTATTGTTTTTCAATGCCTTTTGTCTTTCCACTATCTCTCCAACCTCTATCATTGTTTTTTGGCCTTCAGGAAAAACCAAAACACTGCAGTTGCAGCCCTCAAAAAACAGTGTGTCCAGCTCCTTCTCCTCCAAACAGGAAATCAATACAGCAATGAAAACTAGCGCTTTGCATCCCGCCCCTCCTCCTGCCACCCCCATGGCCCCGGCTGTCCGCGCCCGCAGGGCTCATCAGGAAGTCCTGAGACCTGTGGTGCTCGTCCTGCCTCCTGTTCACTTCCCCAACTTCTTCCCACCCAAGCACAGCCGTGCAGGATTCATCCCCAACCTCACCTATACCAAGTGGAGGCCCCCAGCTCAAACTGGGCCCGTCTCTCGCTCCAGTGGTCATCTCTCCAATAACACTATGCTCAAATCCTGGCCTTTATTTTGACCTCACACGCACCAACACAAACAGCAAAGACATATTAACTTTTGTGCCAAATGCTAACTTAAATACAGTCATTAGTATCTAAATCTAATATTAGGATGTACATTACTTTAGTGCCACATTACATAAAGCTTGTGAAAAGTCACCTGAAATGTCTGGAGCCATTATTGCTTTTATTACTTGTCATTGTCACTTGTCATATGATGTTATTATCACTGTCTTTGTGTCCCATGAAGAACAATCTTGCCACCGTCAGAATCTAATCAAACTGCGTACATTTATAGGGCTAGGCCAATGTCATTTCCGTGTCACTCCATAATGAATAGTTATTACATGGAGCACCAGTGACCTGAAAAATTAAAGGACATATTCAAGAAGCACCTCCTTTTTCTTTTGGTAATGCATTTATTGTCACAACAGATTACATTTACATGGTGTAGAGATGGGTGAAAAACAGAACTCAAAATGATTTTACAGCATCTCTCTTGTTCGTGTTTGTGTGTATGAGTGTATGTGTGTGTGTGTGTGTTTCATTTAGATCAGACTGCATTCACAGAGTTCATGTCGAGTGCAGGTGGTGGCCCCAAGCCATAGGAGCAGTGTAAAGGTTTTCATAGCAGTGACAGCAGACTTTTTTTTTTAACTGCTATGTGTACATATTTGTGTGTTTGTGTGTATGTGTATTTGCAGACTGGCTGTATTTTTTTTCATATGAAGAGAAAATATAGTTAACCCTTGCTGTATGGCACAGATTGGATTTTTGTCCATACTGTCCAAGCAGGGCAGACACTATTGTGTACCAATGTTTCTAAATCCTCGAGTGCTTCACATCTGCCAAAGCTGGAACTGGAATTTCTTGCCACCACATAAATCCTGGGTGTATGCATAAAGGTTCCTGAGGAAATTGTTAAGATGCAAAATAACATTCTTGAGCATTTAAACTCAATTTCTGTATAACGTATGCAAAAAATTACAATCATAACCAATTTAAAAATACATTAAAAAGTTTTTGCGTTTGCAGATCTTCTCATCCATCAAGGAATGGAAAGTAAGTAAAAATGATTAAATCTTGCAAATGGGGCAGATAAATAACCTGTTATTTAGTAATGGGTTACTGTAGGAATAGGTCAGATTTTTTTTTGTGCCAGTGTAAATCCAGTCATGGTCAAGTGGAGATGACTTGTGCTGAGAGCATTGACTTCTTGTGTGTTCACCACTCTTCTTACCGAGACCCTTATTAACTCATCAACATAAAGCACATCCCATCAAGATAACATGCAAAATCAAAAACCCACATCTGTCTCATTTACTGTCACCAACACCCCCACATCTCTCCCTCATATCTACAAGCTTTGTGCCCTAAATACGCTCATACAATCATTTACATACACTTCATTATTACAATCGCTACATTCATCCTCAAGGGAAGCTTTTGTCTGTTTCAGCTTTATCGCACATGTTTTTATTCCATTGGTTGGGAAGCTGGAAGTTTTGTCTGTCTGGTTTCTCATTCAGATTCCTATTACAGCAAAACACATCTTTTCTGTCCTTGAAGGCTACTGTAGCATCTTCACCGTCCAGTCCAGGAGCTCTTACTGTGCTGATGAATGTTTTTACAGAAGGGGACGGAGCATGAAAAAATTGAGTAAACCATAGAAATTTGATCATTTTCTTCTGGCTTATTTCTTCTGGTTGTAGCCTTTCTAAATGATCAACTAATCCATCCAGACCCAGAAAATCCACATAAAGCCAGCAGGTGGTTTTCACTTGGACACAACAAGCGTTCGAAGGTCAAAGTTCAACAAGTGACACCGGGTGACAGCAGCAAACACGCTGCAGCTTTTACATTACTCTTCACCAAACCAGTGTCCTTGTTTATTTATTTATTTTTTTTAAATCATCAGGTATACTTGAAGATTGCTCTCCTTTCCTTCATCTGCGGTGGTGTTTGTTAACATATATGTACATCATTGGTTACCATGGCTGGTACTGATTAGGTGTTGTCGTGGCGATAGTGTGAGTGGCATCCAGGCGTTGGCCGGGGTTGGGGGGGTGGTGCTGTGGTCACTGGTGATGGTCATTGCTGGGGAAGTTCTGGAGACTGTTTCTTGGGTTTCAGAGTGTCTATGAGAGACTGGACGCCGCGCTTCACGCTGGTGGTCACCCGGCGGGTCACAGAGTCCGCAGCGGGCGAGGATGAAGAACCAGCGCGTTGGGAGGGCGGCCGTGCCACCAGACACTTCTGATACCGCAGCTGAGAGAGAACAGGATAGGGTTACATGGGTTTATGTCATTTGGATTATGGATTATAAGGAATGAAAATAATGTACAGTATGTTGCTTCTAGTTTGTGGGTCTTTTATTAAAGGAGTAAACCTATTCGCTTTCTTGCAGAGAGTAAATTTGAAGATTGGATGTATAAGAATATTCACAGGCTCCTTTAAATACAAAACTTCCATCAACATTCATGTGGAGATAGTGACAAAACAAAACAACATATTACATCATGTTTTATAGCAAAATAATTAAAATATGACCTTACCACACACGCTGCCTGCACAGCCTCAGACACACAGCCTGCGTTGGGGTCACACCAAAATGCGTGGCACTGGAAGTGCTGGTTTCCGGTGTCCATGATGAAGGCAAATGTGTGTATGTCCCGCCCCACACCCATGAAGGATAAGAACCGGACACGACACTCCACCAATGCCTCTTCTTCCTCCTCCTACACAGACAGCCAAGAGGATAATCAGTTTAGCGCTAAATTCTGACCTATTAGACCGACAAGCACATACACATCTTTTATTTATCTGTTAGTCATCAGGATAGCAAGAAACGGTCCCCTGCCTTTTCTTTGATGACAGCCAGAGTGGTGTCAGCAATGCTCAGTGTGACAGGAGTCCAGTCTTCTTTGCCTGTGGAGGTCACAAGGCTGTCTATGGCCCCGTTTATGATGTCCATACCTGGAGATGAAACACAGGAGACTGTAAATAGAGGAATATATTGAGTGCAGGATCTCTTGTATAGTGTGTATGGGTTTCAGTGTTTACCTATGGGGCGAGACACAGATGTCATACCCAGATACAGCACATGAAACTTCTGCACCAACTCAGTCTTTGGCATGGGAAATTCTGCAGAGAGAAAACACACACAAACACACATTAAAACACACACGCTGATCACCCGTGGAGGGATTTTATCACGCGACAACATCTAATGAAGCTCTAAAAGAGAAGTCAGCACATGATAATCGACTTAAACTAGAGGAATAAACAAACACTATTTTAATATTTTAAGATGCTGTTGACGTGATTAGGGCATGAAAAAAATATATTCACACACAAGCATGCGAGGATTCAGAGAGCTGGATGTTTTCTGCATTAAAATCAAGCTGTGCCTGTTTACACAATGGACTGTAGGCAGAAAAGATTGCACAGACACACAGTGAATGATGATCAAACATGTTGCATCACTTGCATCTCAATCTGCAAAGAAGTTAATATGTTTTACTCTCAGGACCTCACTATTAACACACTGAACAGTGTGTATAAAATAGCAGTGTAGCTGTTACTGGGCTATGGGGAACGCTGTATATAATATCCCCTGATTTATCAGCTGTATGTCTGTATGACAGATATAAAAACGGAGGGCCGATTATTACTGAGACAAAATAAGAAGTTCATTGTTGCTGAACATCAGCTCCAGGTCAATGGGTAACTGAGGGCATTTATATGACGTAACAACACCTGTAATATATAATTATGAGGTGGACCTTAAAGAGACAGGAGCCTGTTTCAGGCTGAACTGAGGGGCTGCATGAAGAGCCAGTATAAGATAAATAACTGCAACTTTAACTGTAAATCTGTCACTGTGAATAATGAGAGGCCAGGTACTAAAATATCACTCAGGTAGATTACAACTTCATGACATAAAAATTAAATTAAATAAAAAAATAAATATAAAAAATTCCCACTAAACAAAAATCCCATAAATATTTCACACACAATAACTTTAACCTGAGATAAGCCCGTCCACACATTACATCTTCCTCATAATGAGTTTCACACCGCTCTTTGCACGCTCCCTATTTTAATTACTGCAGTTCAGAGATTAACAAATCACCATGAACTCACCTCCGTTTGATCGGACTGCGGTATGGACTGAATAAGTGAAATCAATCAGGGATAATGGGTTTGGCCTGGATTCACCTCATCAGTCTACTCCATGAAAAAAGCTGGAGTCCTTAAAGGATAGGTTCAGGCATACGGAGACTAATGCTGTTTTTTTTCTTGCCATAATCATTTCTCCTCTTCATACTGACCATCCAGAAGATGCCTTCATGCATGTTACGTGTAATTGATGAGGGACGATATCCACAGTCCTCGTTTTTAAGTTTATCTGCTAATATTAGCTTTAGCTTCATTTTTTAATATCTCCCACATTCAGTATAGATTGCTGAGGCTTTGAAAACAGTAAATGATTCTGAGAGATTTGTACACTTTAATCCACTAGGCTATATCCAACAGGGACAAACTCAGAGTACAGCGGGGCCATTATCCTAGTGTTGGCGCTCATCCCAAACTATTCTGTGCTAATATCTTGCTACCCTGAAGAGATCTAATTCATGCGAAAATAGTTTTTCATTCACCGCAGAAAAAGCGAGTGGAAAAGCTCTATAATGAATGGACTGGTCTATCTACTGCAAAGGCAACACCTCTTATTGGATACCAAATGTTTTTTTTTGTAAGTTAAAAGACTATGAGTTCAAGTAAGTTATAGTTGTAAAAGATGTGAGGGTGTTTCACCGATACTTTGATCCTGTTGTTGGGACGGAGGCTGTGGAGCACCAGGCATCGCCTCACAGAAACACTAATTGGGCTTTAATAAGGTTGACTGCCTGTGTAAGTGAAGCGCCGATACAGTTCTTCTATACTCTGATGCCGGAGCTCCTTTCAGATACACACACCAGGCGAAGTTACAGCCGGGGATGAACTGTACTGGTGCGTTTTCTCTTTCTTCCTATAATTACTTGGGACTGAGTGGAACAAGCAGTGGGACTTAGAGAAATGGGAAATGGTGACTAGAATTAGCGCTGCAAGGATAAAGCACAGTGAATTGTGGAGTGAGGAGTTGTTCTGGAGTCAGCGTTATCTGTGGGTAATTGAGCCAAACACTGCTATCTTTTCTCTTAACAAATGTTACCAGACGTTCCTGAGGCAATAAGGTCATTTAAAAAAACAACAAAAAAAACCCAACATAGATGTGAGGAAATGCTGTAATGTGAGACAAGAAACCACAGCAGTGAAGATAGCGCACAGCTGACAAATCCAATTCTCTCACAAGGGAACTACAAAAGAATAAGACTCAAAGAAAAGGATGTGTGTGTGTCTGTGTGTGTGTGTGTACCTTGTAGGGGTACGTCGGAGCCTGTCTGGGTGGAGCTGCCAGCTGCAGCCTTGGCACTTTTCCTTTCAGCCATAATCTAGACACGAGGAAAGGCACAAAAAAGAAGAAAGAGAGGAGGATAAAACACAAACAAACAGGACAAAATGAGACAGAGTAAAAAGAAAAAGGGGTGGGACAGAAAGACGAGAGAGGCCGACAGGATTGTTGAAAGCTGACACAACAGAGGGTCAGGATACTGTAAGCTTAGATTTTCTCATAAATGAGCAGCAAAAAACAAATTCCAGCAAAGAACTGCAGCTGAGGCACATAAATTATATGAACTAAATTTAAAGGCTTTCTTGGTGACTATTTTCAGCAGCGGATTTAATGCACTGGTGAGCATTTATGGCAGCAGGATGGTGTTTGTGGGAATAGACTCAATCAGAATGAAGGAGCATGTCAGCCAGTTCAACAGTGTGGCTCATTGATGTGTTTTTTAATAGATTTTGGACAACAACGGAGGTCTATGTCATAGAGGAATAAGTCACATCAGGCTTTGGATACACACACACTCGATTCATTGTTATAAGTAAACTTATATCACGAGCTTTATCCTTTCAACCTTTTTTCATAGTTTTACTTGTTTGAATTAAATTGTCTGAAAAGAAAGAGTCTTTTTCTCTCTTTTCTCTCCCTCTGCTCGTCTGCTGCAGCGTACACGCTCCTTAAAGAGCGTTGAATAGTCTGCATGGCCTCTGCACTGAGCTGCTGCACTCTCTTCCTGCTAGAGATACTTGATTAATTGTAGGTGTCATTAATCAAAGTCTATGGTGAGTCTGCAACTCTGCTCACAGGGGAACATGCGAGACACGAGCACACACACACACACACACACACACACACACACACACACACACACACACACAAAGGAAATATTGCTCAGCGTGCTCCACAGCTGCAGGACTCAGGTCACTAAGTTTCTCCACTGCAGTAAAGAAAAAACTACCCACCATTGCTTTAAATAGGTGGTGTGAAGAGTCATGCTCTCTCTCTCTCTCACACACACACACACATATATATATATATATATATATAGTAGTATATATATATACTACTTTAATTAGATAGATAAGAAGAAATTGATGTAAAATCCACTTTTCTGTTTAAATGGGTCAACGTGCCTCTAAAGGAGGAGATCTGTAGTTCCAGGTAGATTCATCGTTTACAAGGTTTCTGCTGACCTGAGGACAGAGTGGTTTCTCTTTGTGGACAGGAGGCTGTGTGTGTGTGTGTGTGAGACAGAGAGAGTGTGTATGTATGACTGAAGTGTTGACTTTGCACCTTTAAGGATCTGTGTGGTTACCCATCCCTGAGAGGGTTTACACACTGTCACCACACACACACACACACACACACACACACACACACACACACACACACACAAGAAATACTGCATGTAACCTGAATCTTATCTCTTTCTCTCACAGTGAAGGCTCTTAAAACGTCCCTCTCTCTTTACTTCTCTATTGAACAAAACACACACATACACACACACACACACAGACACACACAGACACACACATCACATAAATATCATCAGTGCATGGTGACTCTGCATTCCAGTTGCATCTAAACATACATGTAAGGGCATCAGCTCTGTATCAACTTGTCAAACTGATTAAGGCTAGACGGCTTGTTTCAGCTCGTTCATGCGGCGGCGGGGACGGTAATGACACCCACCTTAGAGCAGATTTCGTGGAGACTTGTGGCGATGGCTGCTGCAGGGGTATCACACCGGAAGACGTGGCACTTGAGCACCCGTGTGTTTTTGTCTCTCGCCACGTAGGCAAAGTCCCTGCAGCAGAGACAGAAGACACAAAACACATACAAGAATACACATGAAATATGTAATGCAGTTATGAAACACACACACCTCGTTTACCTCGATACACCATCGTGATGCTTTGCAAAAGGGGCAGTAAGTAAGAATTACGGAAACGATAAGTTGATTAATCAATTTACAACTGTTTTGATAATGGATACGTTTGAGAAAACAATGTCCACATTTTCTGGTTTTAGCTTCTCAAATTTGAATATTTTCAGTTTTTATTATAGTAAACTGAATTTTTGAGTTATGGACTGTTGATCGGGACAAAAAAGACCAAACAATTCATTGATTCATTGAGAAAATAATCAACAGATTCATTGTTAATAAAAAATATTTGTCAGTTGCAGCCCTAGTTGACTCAGTGATTTTCCAGCCTGCACACTTGAATTGTAATTTAAATTTCACCTACTTGTACAATTTACTTTCTACATTTTAAGCTGCCTTCATAAGTATTCTAACTTTTATTTATTTTAAGACAAGAAAAAACAAAACACACAATCAATGTCACAGTTAAGTGATGAAGAGGAGAAATACTGAAAAATAAGAGTGAAAGTGAGAAAGAAGACGATTGTTTCCTCCATAAGAAGTAAATATTTGATCCTATAGGGAACGATGAATAACTTTATTGCGTTAATAGATCCATTACAGGATTCAATCTCTTTGTAAATGTGCGTTTCTGTATTGATGTTATTTGTTCCATCTAATAAAAATTCTTGATTCCACATATTGTATGTATGAAAGTCAGGCATTTAATTTTAATACACTGAATGGCTGCCTGGGTGTGCAGCAAATAGATTATAGCTGTCCTCTGAAAGGCCCCTGGTATTACTCTGGTATTATTCTGGTATTGCTCCTTGGAGAATACCAGAGGACATTGCTGGAAACGCTTCTTAAAGAGCTTCAAACTCCTTCTCTAGAAGGCATTTAGCTTAGGGCCAATATATGGATATATATAAAATCAATTTATGTTCTACATTTTCATCATCAGTTGTTACTTGAGTGTGTCTGGCCCAGTTTGGCAATTATCTGCATCGTCTGGTTTACTTTCCATTTTAAATCTCTGCCAGTATTTGAGTCTAATATTTTAATCTGATTCTCTTTGTCAAGACTCTGTTGGAGCTGATTTTACATATTTTACAGTTAACCTTGTTGAAAGTCAAAAAAAAAAATCCAAATGGCAACGGCAAATTATTATTATTACGCACTTTTTAATATATTTACCTGTGACATTCATGTTACTGCTCTGCTCTAATTAGCTCGTTATGTTAGCTGTGAAAATATTCCTTCATCATTTGTCATTTACAGGCTGCTACCGTATAAGCTTTGCTGCAATTTCTTGTTTACCAATCACGTTTTACATGACAAACAGATTACTTATAGCCCCTTTTATTTGATGCTGTTGCTAAAGAACAGGTGAATGTTTACCTTAGGCATTTTTTTGACTGAAAATGGTGGCGGCTAATTCAGGGGCATATTATGCATACACAGAGGCAGACGTGTGTCCCCCGGTGCCCGAGAAAACCCGAGTGCTGGGAGCTCCACAGTGGTGCCACATGCCAAAGAAAAATGATGAGGAGGAGGAGAAGGCAGAGAGGAAAGCTCCACAGAGAAGGAAACTTTATGCAGAGGGTGGGTGGAAGATGAAACACAGCTGAGATACTACAGAGACACACGCGCGCGCACACACACACACACACAAGATGAAACATAGAAGCGTCTCTCCCTCATTAACAGGTGAGACGAGTGGCAGAACAAAAGGAGGGAGGATGTGTTTGCAGCCATGACTGAAATACTCGAGTAAACAGACAATGCAGAGTGAAAGGGAAGTGGGGACATGCAGAGAAGCCAACTAGATGGCAGCGTCTCAGACACACACACACACACACACACATACACACAACACACACTCCTAAATAACCACAGATGCAAACAGAAATATGGCAAACACAGCCAGCATTTATCACAGCAGGCTCTTTGTGTTTATGAGTCCATTATCCGGCCTGTCT
Organism: Pampus argenteus; assembly: GCA_036937835.1. Lineage (NCBI taxonomy): Eukaryota > Metazoa > Chordata > Actinopteri > Scombriformes > Stromateidae > Pampus > Pampus argenteus. The sequence continues at coordinate 17,763,892 of CM072861.1, read as the reverse complement.
CCTCTGCTTAATTGTGTGCTCACACACTTTGGGTCAATAACGCTCTCAGTCTGTGGGAGCCGGATGGGACGATGTATGTGGGTGTGGATTGTGTGTGTGTGTGTGTGTGTGTGTGTGTGTGTGTATGCGTCCCTGAGCTTCATTCAGGGACATCTGAGCAGTGTGTCACCTAAGCAGCATGAGTGGCCTTGCCACGCATAATAAAAACGGTTATTTTATGTCTGTACCATCTCTGTGGATTCAAAACGCTATAAAACAGCATGCAACTCTTAATAGGAAATAGCCTGTGGCCAGTCTGGCTTGCTGATGATTTAACACAAGTGATTTAGACCTTCAGCGCTTACTGCACTCGTGCAAAGAGCAACAGAGACTCTGGGCGTACCAAAAGCACTGATTTGATGCCAGGAGTGACAGATGTGATTGCACAGGGGGGTGGATGACAACGATTACTGGAAACAATGGAGAGGCACGATCACACTTGAACACACCACGAAGAACAGTTACCTTTCTCTGGTTCCCGGTAAGCAGAGGGCGGTGGGAGGGAGAGAATCAACAAGTTAATGTTAATGTTATTATAATAATAATAATAATTATTAATATAAGTCAGAAACAGACATAACCTCAATCACTGTCTTCCTGTGAGGTGTGTGTGTTACATGCGTGCCACTCAGTTCAGTGTGCTTTTCATTTCAGTGGCTTATCATTCTGCCACATTATGACACAGCACACCTTTCATGTTAGATGTGCCACACACACACACACACACACACACACACACACACAAACACACACACACACACACACACACACACACACACACACACACACATCTTGCTGTTACTGCAGCTCTGCCTCGTCACACTCCCCTTTCTTCCCATATTCCCTTCCAATCTCTCTTTCATCCTTTCGCTCTTTAATCTTCCTCAGGTCTCTCTCCAGCTCTCATCCATCCACTTACTCGTTTTTCTTCCAACAACAGGAGAAGCCCCCCCCCCCCCCCCCCCCAAAAAAAAAAAAAAAAAAAAAAAAAAAGATGCAACACAGAATGATTCAGATCAGAAGTGTAACTCATCACAGTCGTTCTCTGTTCCATATAGACTGTGACACTCGTCATCAGGAGCACTACAAAGGAGGAGCAGACGGTTAATTCAAACACTGCCTTTGATTCTTTGATGATCCACTTAGTAAGAAGTAGTGTGTGTGTGTGTGTGTGTGTGTGTGTGTGTGTATGTGTGTGTGTGTGTGTGGTAGCAGCTGGCAAATTATTTCAAACAAGGACTTTCAGAGTATCAGAGCTGCTGCTTCATCTTATTCTCCAAGCAGCCGGTGGTCGCCACATGCACAGTCTTTCTCTCTGTCTCTCTCTCTCTCGCTCTCACACACACACACACACACACACACACACACACACACACACACACACACCCTCACTTGTCACAAGTAAATACATACATCTGCCCAAGCTGTAATAAAATGCAGTTCTTTCTCTCTGTCTTTCACTGTATTTGAATTTCAATCATGATTATTTTTGCTCTGGGTCCATTTGCTTCCTGTTTTACTTCCTTCTGCTCCATTTGAAATTCAAACTTCATGCTTTATTCACTGTCACTCACTGGATTTCACAGTCACTGGATTTCACAGTCACTGGATTTCAGGTTCTGATTCTGAATGGCACAAATGCTGCCCCCCATTAACCTCTGTACTGTGCCCCTTTCTTCTCTTTCTGCAGCTGGTTTGCATGTAAGTGTCATGTTGGAAGTGTTTTAAATTTCTCCAAAAACTACAACGCGGTCATCATCACACTTAACCTATTTTACTTGGACAGTACGAGACTAAGCCAGTCTTACATCTGGAAATACCACGATCTTACACCTGAAAACTGAATTGAGAGAATTCATATTTGAGAATACAATGACTTATGTTTGGTCAGGCAGCAAACTACACAAAGCAGGTGTAGCCAGTAACTCATATAACCAGTAACAAAAGGTTTATTTAATTTATTTTATATTTTAGTTATCTGTGATAATGGAGAGCAGGAGGGGACAGAACAGAGTCAAGATGTTAGAAATACTGAGGTCATAAGTCCTCCAGTAAAAGCCCACACACCAGAGACACTGCTAACAGACACCAACCAAACTCTCAACTTTTTTTTTTTTTTAAATAAAAAATTAACTATTATATATTCTATTATTTACAATTTCGCTCTATCTATCTATTATGTTCTGGTCCCAGGAATGTAACTTAATTAGTTTGCCTACAAAGCAGATTCATTTTGTCTAAATGTTTTAGAATTAGCATTAAAATTTTTAATAACCAAAACCTCAAATTTCCATAAATATTTTCAAGGTCATGATCTCAGTGTCCTTCTGACACAAACTTAGGAAAAATAATTCATCAATTTTTCTACTGATTTATATCAGTGTAGGATCTTTATAAAAACAGCCTAACATGAAAGCAGCTTCCTTTCTTCTTAATCTAACAGGCAGTTTGGCGTGAAAGTAGCTGAAGAGGCAGAAAGAGAGAAACAAGAAGAGAGTTGTTGACTTTAAGGAGTAGTTATCCGGACCTGAGTTAATGCAGGGGGTGAAACGTTGAGAGAAATACAGCGGACCAATCGAATAACTGAGGATAAGTGACAGATAGACCTCAGAGATGTAGGAGGAGTGTTTGGCTGGACAATAGATGAGGAGAGAGACGACAGATTGACAGAGTGTCGAGAAAGGGTGGGGTGATAGAGGCCAGAAAATGAAAAGGTGCATAAGAGAGAAATGGGAAGGAGGTGTGAGATCCAGGGGGAAAGCGATAGAGAGGAAAAGATGAAAGCTATATGAAAGCACCAAAGCAGTGAGATGAGTTAAAGCAAGACTCCCACTACTCATGTGTGTTTTTCCCCCCTTTCTGTGTGTGTACACCACATATTTCCAGAGCTGAATAAAGGATGACTGACTCACTACTACCGATCCCTCTTTGATCCTGATGGCTGTGAGGCAGGCTCGGCTGTAGAGGATGCGTACAACCCGAGATTAAATGAGGTCACAGCTGCAGATATGATGGTGAAAGCTGCTCATAACCGTCAATGTCTGCAGCTCTGACATCAGTCATCCACCATCAGTGATACTAACAGCACTGTGTGTGTGGGAGTGACATTTGTATGGTTGATAGAAAACCCCACCAGTGCACACACAATCATGGTTTTTTGATATTCAGGATTATTTGGGATTATTATGTTCATTTCAATTATTCATCTGTTTTACTATATCTGCATTGATTTATTCAAATTACAAGAGATTAAGGTGTAAAAATGTAGCACGCTGCTGACGATAAATGCAAAAAGAAGAAAAGTGAATGTAAAGTGATAATATATTCTAGACCACTGATGCATTGTTTGGATTTCTGCATATGATAAATGGGTGTTGTTGATAAAATTCAATCAGTTTCCCCACATTTGAGATATGGTCCCTAATGATTTCACTCCAATATAGATATAAAAAGCTATGACAAGGAGCTGAAGTTATGGACCGTCTTAAAACTGTGTGTAAAATGGCCAAGAGAGCTTTTCCAGTTTGTGTCAAGAGCTTTTCTCATTTTCTTTTCATGGACACTCAAAATCAACTTTATATGTATTTGGACCTCCTCCGGTTGAATGCACAGCCAGCAAACTATAAAACTAAATTGCCCCAGAAATGAAGGTACATATCTATTATTACTGTTTGGTGATTCATAAGTGTTGATAGATTCAGTGTGTGTTTTTCCCCTTCTCATTTTTTTCTCATCAGTATTAAAATTAGCAAATGCAATGTTTAGTCATTTATATGATACACCATGATTATTTCACTATGCATCTTCAGGTGCTAAAATGACATAATAAAAGCTAAAGTGTCCCACAACTGCTGCAGTAAAGTATCTTTTAAGAGGCAGAGTAAACTGCACAAATGTAACTAGTCCCCAGTCTGTGCTGCTGTACTTTCTGCTGCTCTGCAGCTTCCAGTATCACTCAGTAGAGACTCATGTCCTCTCCAAACCATCTGTCTCACACATATACACACACACACACACATACATACAATTACACATCACTACAGCATCATACACACTTCACACAGACTGCAATTATCAAACAGCTTTACAGAGTGTCTGGGTAGCACCGGTTGCTATGCTAATACACTTACATATGCTAATTGTGCAGCCAAATGCTGATTAGGACATTTTGAGGAGGAAGTTCTTGTGACTCTCCTATCAGCAGAAAGTCAATGAGGAGGCAGTGAGGGCCAGGTGTGTGTACAGTGTGTGAGTGTGTGAGGAAGTATGTTATACTTATTGATTGCCACTGACCTGATAACTCTATTATAGTTGACAGTGTTGGGACTTTGGCTGTAGTCCAAACTGGATGTGATCCAGTTTGACTGAGACTCAACACTGATGTGTAACAGGTGAGAGCAGCCCTGAGTGATTTAGGGGAAAAGCCCTTTCATCACACTGTAAAGAGAATTACAGAACAAACGGAAGGTATATTTATATTTACCAGCTATTCCCCTACAATAACTCTCTTTTTAAAAAGCTGTTGTGTGAGACTCTTTGTTTCATTATCTTACTTTAAAACCTGATGTAGCGTGAAATCAGTGAAGCAGCACACTCAGCAAGTGTTTAAACATGAAAAATCAGTACAGAGTTAGTGACCTACAATAATATTCATCTTGTGTCATGTATTCTTCTGAAATGTATCCATTTTCATTAGTCCATGTATAACAAACATTGCCACACACCGCTCTGAAGAAACAGTTTCATAAAATTGGACCCCCGGTTTGCTAATAATTGTGCTTGCAGAAAACAGCGGACGTTGCTCATGACTGCAGCTAATTGAAGTTTACTGTAATGGTATGTAGAATATGGCGATAAAAATAAGGAAATAAAACGTGATGATAAAAAGACGAGGTGCATAGTACACACTTCACAGAGCCATTACTGTAATAGGATTGTACAAAGCTGAACTAGTGATGCAATGTGTCTATTATCTGGTATTTAAATTAGAGCTCTACCAATGTTAATGTTTGAGCCAGATACTTTCAGAGAACAGTGTGATCTGTCTCTGGATATGTTATCTGGACAATGACATCCACCTGCATTTACACCTGCTACTAATCAAGGATTCTTGTTATCTCCTTATACCCACATTGTGATTAGATATGCAAATTAATGAGACAGGACGGGCGGACTTGCCAATAAAAATAGCGTGTCCCAAGTCAAGGAAAGCAGAGCCACAGACATGTGTCAGACTTCTAGCTATTGCTACTCCTTGTAGTTTTTGCTGAACTTGCTTGAGATAGCAGGGAGTTGTGGAAGAATGTGATAATGCTATGTGCATATTCACCTTGCATTAACATGCATTTTTCATCATCTAGATAAGCTCCAGTTACATTTACATATACAGTTAATGCCAGTTGTAAATGGGATCTATATCTCGTGCTGGATGTTGGATGAAAACGATCAATATCAATCTCATGTCTGTGTGTTAGTATGGGGCTGAAGCCAGGAGGTGATTAGTTTAACATAAAGACTGGAAGCAGGGGTCAACAGCACTGGCTGCGTCCAAAGTTCAACCACCAGTGCCTCATCTAACTCTCAGCAAAAAAATGAATAAGCTTATTTCCCAAAAGTAAGGACAAAAACACATTTACAAGTCGATGGAGGAGGATTTTGGATCTAATTTGGATCTTACAAAAGCAGCACCAGTAAAACCTCTTTCATCCACACTGGCACTGGAGTACTTAAAGCCTGTGTGACGACTGAACAGGGTAAACCCCCCCTACGACCTGGTGAATTAGTCATGGCCCACAGCCATTAGGCCTAATGTAGGATGTCTGTGCATAATTACCTCTCTACACAGTAAACTTGTTTACAGCATCACGATAAGCAGCAAAATGAGCACCCAGAGCCAAAGGGCACAGCGAAGGAGGAGGAGGTGGAGGCCATCCCAGCATCACTAATACTACATGATACATCCCTACACACACGCATACACACTCACAGGCAGACAGAAACACACAATCATCAAGTCGAAATAAAACTGTTGTCTACGGTGTATTAAACAGTGTACGCTGCGCTGCCAGTTGATGTTGTTCACAGCAGCAGCTATATCTCAGTTTGATTCATCCTCAGTGCCGTTGGATAATTTCTAAGAAAACGCAAATTTACAAAACTAATGAAGAAAATTGTGTTTTACTAGAAGTGGGGAAACACGTACACGACCCCAGTTTTTGTTCATGCTGTTTGGTGGCTGTGAGGCAGTGTGAGGGAGGGGCAACGAGCTGAGGAGGTACATGCAGTACCCGCGTCTCAACACTCCTCATCGTATTTCATTACATATTTAAGAGCAGAGATAGGTGGGTGGGAGAGATGGAAAGACGGAGTGAGTGTGTGTGTGTGTGTGTGTGTGTGTGTGTGTGTGTGTGTGTGTGTGTGTGTGTGTGTGTAGGGAGAATGAGGGATTCTGGGCGGGTGAGAGAGGGAGAAAGATGATGTCCTGCTGTTCTCTCTGCTCTGATCATTTATACATCATACTGCTCTGGAGTGTGTGTGTGGGATCTGTGAATACGAATGTGTGTATTTTTTTCTACACGAGCGCCGATATTCTTGACTGAGACAGAAGCTTCAGTGAGATGTCACCCCAGTAAGACGCCCCCATTCATGTATTGTACTAATGTGTGTGTGTGTGTGTGTGTGTGTGTGTGAAAAAGTGTGTGTGAGAGAGAGAGAGAGAGATGAAGACAGTGTGTGGGAGAGCGCAGGGATTTGGTGTCAAGTTAGCGTGCAAGAGTTATTCCTAGCAGCAGTGCAGTTTAAATCATACTGTATGAATGTAACCTAATTAGCTGCATGTGCCATAAATCATATGTTTCATGCACGTACTATTCAGTAATGTGCAGTTTTTTTTCACAGCCTACTGAAATATTTAAAGGGTTGGTTCACCCAAATAACAATTACTGTATTTTCTAACTAGAGCTGAAACGGGGAGGAATCAAATAGATTAGCTCATTGAATTGGCAACTATTTTTTTTAATTATACAGTATATACCATCCAATTAATCAATCAGTTCAGAGATTAAACATTACCAATCTATTTCTGTCTCACCTTTATTGGTGTCTAACATGCAGATACAGTCGTTTTGGTTTAATTTGCCTCTATGATTTAGGCTTTGAACAGTTTTCACTATAACTTTTTGTAAGAAATATTCCTTCTAAAACTAGAGGTATGTGAGTATTTGTAATTTAGATGAACTGAACAAAAATGACAAAATACATATTGAGCACATATAACAAAAGCAGACTTTGTCATTGCTCTGCAGTGTTTACTTTTTCTTAAACAATTGCTAATTGCATTGCTAATTAATAAATACTTCGTTTGGACTGTTAGTGCGGGAAAAAACTGGAACTTTTAGAAGTTTTACTTAACTTGTTTAATTAAATGTTAAATGTAGCATCAGTTAAATATACAGTAAGTAAGCATCAAACGGGAGAGGAACTGTGGTTGTTAGCCAATCACTGTCAAGCATTTAACATTTTATCTGCATCTATCTGTAGATAATAGACTTCTGAGTGTTTTCTGACCCTGAGCTGCAGAAATATGTTGAATCACAATCATGAAAAGTAATAAATGTGTACCTTTAAATACATTTTGTCAGAATAAATTATTTGAAGAAAGTCTGATATTGATCCAGCAATATCAAAGGGCAGATAGATTTACCATCTTATACATCAATTCTGCTACATCAACAGCCAGCTCAGTGGAAATAAAACATTGAAAAACCTACTAAAAGTGCATCCAAACATACTGTCCACTCAAAGTATTCACTTCAGTCTGCCGCACTTCTGCTGTCAGTATTCTGAATAGATAGACGAAGCAACACGGGCAGACAACTAACTGTGCCAGCGTCCTGCTGTGTTCAGCCCTGTATGATCAGCGAACATCAGCATCACCTCACATCACTGCCCAATACAGTCGGGAACAGAGAGGGTTTTATTAGGGGGAGATTTATTGGCTGGTGGGGCAAAGGAAGGGATCTATAGGAGGAACAGGAGGAGTAATCCGTCAGAAAGACAGGGATTACAGCAGGTGTGCCGAACAATGCTAATGTAAAAGAGAGAGAGAGAGAGATAGCTTGAAGACTACGAGAGAGAAGAAATGAAAAAGGAGGAAGAGATGTTTTAGTTTTTTATGGTTTTGTAAACCCGGGTGCATGTGCTTGTAATTCTGTGTGTGTGTCTGGTATATGACTCTGGGCTGGAGAGTGAGGGGGACACGACTCCTACCATAACGACCCTTTAGAGAATGAGGGTTTCTGGGGGGGCTGGGCGAACGTATCCTGACAAACAGCGTGTGTATGTGTGTGGAGAAGTGGGTTGTGATGGATTGTGGATAGATAGAAGGAGTTGATGTGGAGAAACGATGACTTGTAGGGAAAGAGAGAGGTTGGCCGGGCTCAAATCGGAGCAGGAGCAGGGCGGAAAAGCCATCAATCACTCTGGCATCTATCGAGTGGGTCTATGTGTTCGGGCTGCATCCCTGTGGGCCGTCGGAGGGGCCTTGCATGTTAATTAACGCTACAGGGGCCTTGACATCAGCAAATAACCTGCAGCTCAACTGGGACGTCACAACGGGAAGGACTGGAACCCAAACACGCATATACAAACTCACCTCATTGACATAAATGGAGGTGATCACTGGAGTGTGTTCAGCATTAAAATATTAATGATACTGAAGGCTTGTGTGTTTCTTGTCTTCTCCTCTCTTCTTCTCATCTTTTCTGTTGTGTTCCCTTCTTATTCTCTACTTGCCACAGCTGTCCACAGAAGGTCAGCGGTGGGGAGAAATAAGTGAGAGCTGGAGGGAATCAGTAAGCAGAGCCCCTCTGCTGCCCACTAATGAATATGAATGAAATGTGTGTGTGTGTGTGTGTGTGTGTGTGTGTGTGTGTGTGCTGATAACGTCATTAGTGAATAAAAGCAACAACAGTTTTAATAGTTGGAAATGCATACAGATGTCAGGCCTTCTGTGTACATTGTGGCACACATCCTGCTCTTCTTAACAGTGTTGTCTCAATCCTAATACATGTCACAAGCCAAGGACAAGAAAACAAGCAGAAACTGCCCCCCTGACGTCGTAAATCATCTCACTCTGGCTTTTTATTCTTCGCTTACTGTTTCCATGCTCATTCTTCATCCACCTCTCTGTAGACAGAGAAAGTCCATATATGCATACAGAGAACACACACACACACACACACACACACACACCTTTACTCAGATATATATCCTTACACAAACAGATTGAGACACAGGATGCATAAGCCTAAAATGGTAATATTTTGGCTCTGCAGAATACACACACACACACACACACACATACATTTCTCAATCCCCCCTCTGCTTACTTGACTCTCTTTCGTTTTTCACTCATGCTTTTTCTTTTTTATCTGACTCCCTAAACGTCCGCCCAAAACCAGCCTGCATCCTGACACCAGAGACAGAGAAAGAGCTACAGCTTGAAGTCAAACACACAGTAGGAGGGAGAGTGAATGGGAAGAAAATAGTTGAAAAAAAAATAAAGGGAAAGCTAACGAATGAAAGTAGGTTTGGGAAACATGTGTTGTGTCCTCTACACAAACAGCAGCTTAATTAAAAATCAACAGAGGACAGAGACAGGGGGGTGATGTGGGCTGAAATGGATGACTGGAAGTAACGAGGGGTAGATGGATGGATGGATGGATGGATGGAGAGAGCTCGAGGAGTGAATGAAAGAGAGATACAGTACTCACACAGTCAGACATCCTTGCTCCGCTACAGACGACTACTTTCCTGCCTCCTTAGCTCCTCCACCATGATGACATTGCTTCAGCCCCTTCGTCGTGGTACCCAGGGGTAAATCTCTTCCCCTCTGTCTCCTCTCTCTTTCTTTTTCGTTTTTTTTTTTTCTCTCGGGCTCCTTTCGCCTTTCTCTCCCTACTGCCTACCCCTCCCCCCTACCTCTTCCTTTTCTCCTCCTCCTCTTCCCCTGCTACACCTTTTCTCTTCCTGTCTTCCTCTATGGTCAGCTTCCTTTGCTTTGCTCTTCCTGGTCCGAAGAGTCTCCTGTAAGATCCTGCTGTGTGTCTCTCAGTGCGAGCAGGGAAGAATGCCTCTCCGCTCGCTCTGCCTCTTCCTCTCTCGCTGGCTCTTCATCGCTCTGTTACCCTGCTCTCTCTCAAAATCACTGCCACTCTTTTTTTTCCCTCCGCTGCACCCTGTCTGATTAGTCTTCTACTTGACTATGTTCTCTTCTTTCTTAGTTGTTGCTATTTGTCTCTGCCTCCCTCGTCTTACAGAAGCATGAAAAGAAAAGGGACAGCTTACACCTCGTAAAAGTGCAACAACGGGACAGACAGAGCGAGAGGCAGAAACGAAGGAGAGGCAAAGCTGTGCAGCCAATGGCACGAGAGGGAGGCAGAAAGAACACTGGAGACAAAGAGTGGAAACAGTGCAAAAGCATTATAGACATGGAGCGGATGGAGAAGTGGGGGAAAAAACGCACTTATTCAACATCACACACAGACACACACACACAGCTCTACATATAGACCTATGACTTCACTAATTCAATTCCCACATGCACACACACACACACACACACACACACATATATACATACAAAGATGTACACGCGCAACCAAGGCTGTGCACATACTCAGACTTGCTGAGTGCTCCAGATATAGCTTCATGACTTCATCGAGGAGCGAACCCCTCCTCCCCCTCTTGTCCTGCCGCGCTTAAGAGACAGGGGGACTCATTCATATTGAATCAAGCTGAAGGAGAGAGAGAGAGGCAGAGCTTTCAGGACAACACGGGGGAATGTTCCTCAGATAGATGATAGATAGAGAAAGAGACAGAAAGAGAGGAGGATGGAGAGAGCAAAAAGGGAGACTTATCCTGTATGCATGTCTATTTCTCTCTTCTACCCTTTTTCTCTGTCAGCTTTTCAGTTTCTTTACATAAACAAGAAAACTGATCATCATTCATTCTGCCTCTTATCCTTGTATCATCTGACAGGTCCGATCAATTATCTAACAATCATTTAAATGCTTACAGAGCGTTCAAGCTGCCACCAGCTCAGCACATTGTTTCTGTTTTTCTCAGGACAGCCGTGTTCAAGTATGTAGACACCTGAACATTAAACATGTGAATGTATTGTACATTTATTTACAAGCAGCTTCCACTCTTCTGTGAAAGCTCTCCACTTAAATAAGACCTGGTTCATGGTCGCCGTTCCTGTTCATCCTAAAGGAATGTGATGGGACTGAGGTCAAGCTGGCTGCATCAACTTTTCTGTATGCACAGACTTTGATTACAGTGCACTCTAGTGGCACAACTCTGCACCTCCAACCAAAATATACTCATGTCTCAGATACACACACAGTCCATCCCCTGCCAGACGCAGGATACTGCAAAACAATTTGCTGCATACATTGAAAGTGCACTGTAGTCCCAAGTCAGATCATCGAATATCTTCACGCACACCCCAGCCACGCTAGAATTATATTAGCCTGAAACCAAACTGTAGACTGCAGATTTTAAATGCTGGTGGGAGGATGAACAAAGTGAAAGCTGCAATGCTGTACGAGAGAGAGACAGAGTGAGAAAGTAGTAGTGAGAGAAAAAGGATAAGAGCAGGAGCTGAGAACATGCTTTATCCATTACCACCGAGAGAGGCAACCACTGAAAGTTTCTCAACCCACTGAGACAGAAGCGGGTGGAGAGACTCGTTTTCTTTCTTTCTCTCTTTATCTATTGTACACACACGCAGCTAATGTTGTAGTCATAGGGAAAAAAGGAGAAAGGCAAAAGGGGGAGAGGAGTGAGGCTGTGGTGAGAGAGACTATGGGAACACTTAAAAGACAAAGAGAAAGACAGAAATAAGACATAGGTAGGAACACATAGAAGACAGGAAGACAGGAATAAGAAAAATGTTAAGGAGACAGGGGCAGCATGGGCAAGTGAAGTGAGATCAACACAGATCCTATTTTAAACTCCACTATTTGAAACTCCATTTTCACCCAATCCCTTAACAGCTGATTACACACGTCAGGACCAGACAGCTTCTTCTTAGACTGCAAACCTCCATCCCCTCCTCTCATTTATGACACGTCTCAGATGTGACTCTCCCAAAAGTCTCTTAGGTCTTAGTGGTTTAGGATTTGGTATTGAAAAACAGATTTATACTGGCATCGGGATGTTCTGTGAACGCACACACTCATACATATTAGATCTATGGATGTATGTACAGTGGTGTGAAAAGGTGTTTCCTGAATTTCTTTGTATCCTGGCATGATATCGAGCCTTTGGTGATCTTTTGGTCTACTACACTTTGTCAATCAGGTCTTATTTAAGTGATTGAGAACAGGTGTGGCAGTCTATGGGGTCTATATCTAGGATCTATGTAGATTTTGCTTTCCATTAATAATAAAAAACTGCATTTTTGTGTTTACTTTTGTTATCTTTGACTAATATTTAAATTCGTTTTTGAAACTAAATGAAATTTAAGTGTGACAAACATGCAAAAAAATAAACCTTTCAGTTTTTCACGTGACTCTATATATTATATGGGCACTAATGTGTGTAGTTGTGTATTGGAGTGTTTGAAGCGGTTGCTTCAGGAATCCCTGAGGGGCCCATATCAATGAGGGCTTAGCTTGTCCCTCCATTAGCAGCTGTGCTAGCCTCAGCACACTGTCAGCTCAATAGTGAAAGGTTAAGACCACGGGAGATTGCCAAATGACTAAAGGCACCGCAGGTCCTCGGTGTGGAATAGAAACATGGAGCAATGAGCATAATTATGGTGTTTTGAATGCGCTGAATTATAATGAGGCTGGTTCCATTCTCTGATGATTAGTTAAAATAAAACTCCTGAATCAGCTTCTAACAGTGAGAATGTACCTCATATGCATTTTTACAGTGTTTGATGTGCTGGTTTCAAACATGATGTATGTGGGTGTTCTTTGTCTGCAGCTCATTAGTTCAAGTTCACATGTAGAAATTGCTTAAAACGACTCGAACAACAACCAAAAACTGGAGTTTAAATAAAGGTTTCAAGACGGTCGTAGATTCAAAATACCTGTCATGATCTCGACCGACGCCCCAGACACGGATGCTGCTGATTGGCTGAGAGTGGAGTAGGCTTTGATCATCTGGGTCAACCAGGGTCAACATGCGGTCCTGAAGCACCAGTAGCATCCCTTTACCCTGAAACCACAAACACGCTTTAGCAGAATAAAACATTTCTCTGCTCTACATATTGTTGGATATTTTTATGGAGCACTCAGGAAATGTTCATCTTACACTTTTCTTTTTATCAAAACAGGAGCACCAGTCTATTTACACACAAAAACTTTGTTTAAGCTTTTCACAACTCATAGACTTGCAAATTCCGATGAGCTGTTGTGAGTAAAAATTGCTTCGCTCACAAGCCAAAAGTATTGGAACAACTGCACTATAGTATGCAAACTGTATACAGGTATGTACACACAGTATGCGTCTGTCTGTCAAACTGACCTCTCCCCAGACACCAGCTGAGTCTCGTATGTCCCTCCTGCAGTAGGACAGCTGTCTGATACAGTGGTGGACGGCCACACTGCTCCTCCCCTCACACAAGTCCTGCTCTGCCATCTCCACCCAGCCCAGAGACCGTACTGGAAACGACTGGGAAAAAACGTACTTGTAAAGATTCACAATGTCCCATATATACTGTATATATATATATAAAACCAGGATGTTTGTTTTTAACATAAAGTTTGGGCTTTATTTACAGTATTTTTAACTGTAGGTGAAACCTACATAAATAGTTGTGGAAAAAATAGAATTATAGAATTTAAACATCACTGATTTGCTTAAAAGCAACACTATTTTAAACTTAGAGATACTTTAAATCTTAACAGTGCAGTGACAGCTACTGTACCATCACAAGCCAGCCGTCAGAGCAATAACTGAGAGAGGCTTGATTGGGGAAGACAACACATGAAATATGAAAGACTGTGTTTGAGTGTGTATATATGAGTGTGTGTGTGTGTGTGTGTAGACTGCCTCGGGCCAGCAGCTTTTACCATTTCCTCTCCTCTCTGTATCTTTCTTTCACTCTTTCTCCTTCTACCATAACAAGGAGCTCTGCCTGCTGAGGAAACTCTCAGGACACATTTCATAAGCTCTATAACAGTGTTAAGCAAACATGCACTGGAGCACACACACACACATACACAGACACATATATACACATACATGCAGACCACTGACCATATTATTCTCTCTTGGTTTCTTCCTCATTAAAGTTTCATCCATCCTGGGATCTCTGAACTCCCACACGCTTCTGCTGTTCTGGGTTCCTCTGAGATATCTGAACATCTCAAGTCTTTCTTTCATTTGAATTTTAAGACTCATTTTCTGTCCTTTGTGATTTAAGTTCAATTTGCTCTCTTTGGAAAAGTAGAAATCCTGGCAGAATAATGCACTTTTGGTTTTGCAACATTTGGTTTTATTTTAAATCTTGCTAAATGCCCAAATGTGAGAATGCAACATTTGACTTTTTTAACGTTACATTAATTAAATATGTCATTTGTAAACAATGGTGGGGAAAAAAGAGGTCCAAAAATGTTAGGCTGATCGCCACCATCCAACTTCCAAAATCATCTTAATTCCACTGAGACGATACATCGTATCTGTCATATCTGTCATTTCTCATCTATCCCTCAGCTCATTCACCTCCATGCTCCTATTTTTTATTGTGATCACCCCAAAGGTCTGCTGGTTGAGCTTTTTTATATGCTTTTCTCCCACAGGGGGACAGCAAAAACCATTTTGGATGTAACCACCAGTTTGGATGTAAACATATGCTGTACACTACATCTCAGTCCCCAAAGTAACCACTGAGTGGCGCTACTGCACACACACACACACACACACACACACACACACACACAGGACAGGACGCCTGTAAGCAGGTTCATTACGTCATTGCAAATAAAGTCTGGTGTCTTCCCTTTATCAAGAAATAAAAAATGTACTAATTACTAACGAACGTCTAATCAACCTACTGTTAAACACACAGTGTAGCATCAGAATGACTTTATCATGAGGGAAGATGTGTTTATTAAATGTTTGATTGTTGCCAAACAGTCATATAAAGACAGTGTCGTATGCAAATACTACTAAAATTCTTTAATATATAAATGATTTCTTATTAAAGTGGTAAAATTTGAATCTTTATCATATTCTTACATAGAATATGGACAACATAGGGTGTACTAGTCAACAAATACACTGTCAGTCCATTTCAGTATGTTGCTGTTGTCTTACCATTGCCTCCGGATCAGAGAATGTGTTGTTGAGGTCCACCGTCTCCAGCTGGGCTGGAGGGCTGCAGAAAAACATCAGACAAAACAAGCAGTTACAATAAAGTCACATTTCAACAAATAAAGACAATGCAAACATCTAACACACCTATTGACACCTTGCAACAAAAATCTATTGGCAGTCACACATGTCTGTCTCAACTGCACAGTGTCTCCAGCGTATCTGTGTGTATTACTTGAGTTTGAGTGAAGCATAGCGGAGGGTAGCCCCTTCAAAAGCCTTCAAACTGGGATCTGGATAGACTGGATAGTCCTTCAGCTCCTAGAGCAAGACACATGGACAGATTCAGAAAGACCGAGACAAACATTAGTATTAGACAGTAACGGGTAAACAGTGATAAAAACGATGAATAACTACCAGATACTAATACTAATATTTATAATATAACTATAATAATAATAATAACGTTTGTTTTAACCAATTTGCTTTGTAATAACTACAAAGTATAACTCTCATTTTAACAAAATATGAGCGATAGCCATCTCTGTTGAATATCTACTTCAGACAGCTGTGCTCAATTTCAATTTAATAAATGCAGCAGAGATATAGCGATATCACCATCAAGCCATCAAGCATTTATGGAAAACTGCTATGCAAGATGGACTGATGGTGAACCAAAGCTAATAAAGTGACTGTGATGTGTAACTAATTTACACATCACAGAAGACAGACTAGGAACATGGGATTTGGTAGCTACTGTGATGGAAAAGTCCACATTCAATGTATTGAAGGAATATGTCACTCAATGCAACACTGTGATTTTTAATGTTTTTAATAGTATACAAAAGACAGTGAGTAATAACAACAACAACAGCAATAAATGAATAAAACAAGAGGAGTGTTGTCCAATAAGTGTAAAAGCCCACATTTAGATTGACCTCAATAAAATTATCAAAACAATATCACTTAAAAATAAATATTTTTAGTGACAAATAAATGTGAGTCTGTATCTTACATTGACTGTGCTGGCAGCGGCATTAAGATTCGGTCTGGAAGAGGTGACATCATCCGAGGGGGTGGAGGAGGAGGAGGATGGGGAGGAGCCAGAGGGAGAGGGGACGGGCTCCACCGAGCTGTCAGATATCAGACTGCTGGGGCGCTGTGGGAGAGAGAGACGAGAGAAACAGATCTTATATTTACCAGTTATGACATCAAAATTGTTTTTTTAAAGTATTGAAGTAGTATCGATCCCAGTGGATAGTTTTAGGAATGGATGCAAAAGTGCTGTAGTCACAAACCCACAATGGTCGAAGTGAATCCTTGCACACCTGAAGTTAAATATGAACATGTTTGACCACCTGGTGTGTAAAGTCTGTCGGTCCTCTCACCTCGTTGGGTGGCTTGAGGGAGTCCTGTGCTCCCTGTGGTGGGTCATGCTCAGTCTCTGGCCTGTTGTCGATAGAGGTGTGTTGGTTGACGGAGGCAACAGGTCGGTGGTACTGCGTGGTGCCAGTGGGGATGTGCCAGAAATAAACCTCTGATGAGTCTGAGATCTCCCGCCAGCCCGGGGGCAGGTCCCCTTCACCCCATACATCTGCTGATGAATGACAGCCATACAAAAACACATATTACACGTGAGTGTATTACACAAACATGCACAGGCAGGTCCCCCAACACACACACACACACACACACACACACAGACACACACACACACACACACACACACACACACACACACAGACGAGGGTGGACAGGGTACATTTCAGAGATGGTTAGACTGTCTCTACTTAGTTTCTGTTGTCATAGCAACTCCAGGGTTCATCCCCTGTAGTTGGACCCAATAGCCTCTTCTCCTTCCTCTCACTCCTGGTTTCCTTTCTATTTGTCTGACATGTCATATATTGTCATATTTCTCTACCTGTGATCATATTCTCTCTCTATAACTTTGTCATATATCCCCAGTAATCATCACTTACTAAATCCAGCTTTGCTTTTTTCTCTCTCTATTCATTTTTTCTTCCTTTTTCTCACTGCTATCTGCAGTATCCTATTCTTCTGCCCAGCCTAATTACTCTCTGCACCATAAGGTGGCTCACAGGGGCCTTAAAGGTTCCAGCAGTATTGCTGAAGTGACTTGTTTGCTTAAGGAGAGGCTTTTGGTAAATTTCCAGATCAAACTGTCTGTAGGAGGAAGACAGAGGGGGGAGAGAAAGAGAGGGAATGAAAGGAGTGTGTGATAGAGGCATGATTAAAGGCTGACACAGATATGCTAATGTTGAAAAGAGAGATCAGAAAAAAACACACACATATCGAACCTGTCTCCTGCGGAGTCTGAGGGGAGGGAGACTCCTGGGACAGAGTGGTCCAGCTGGAGTCTTCATCCTCTGATGGAGTATCAGGAGTCAGATCCATTCTTAAGCCCACCTTTGGAAGCACAGTCTCTGGTTCAGGATCTGGCAGTGCAGGGGGCGCCCGGTTCCTTGTAGGGGTGTTCCTCTCGCTGGCTCTGGCCTGTTTAGGGGAAGAAGATGGGTATTGTTGCAGGAACTGGTTCTCATTGTTTGGGTGCAGCTCCACCTTGATCACCCTGGGCTGGGAGCTTCGAGGGGGCTTTGCAGGACTTCTTGGAGTAGCCTGAACCTGGACACAGAGCTCCTCTCTGACCTGGGCTGGAGCCTGGTGCTGGACGTGGTTCTGGTTGTCTGGGACCCACTCTGGGCTGTTGGTGGAGGAGGAGGAGGTGGAAGAAAGCGGGGCTTCAACCACTACTGGGAGCAGGGGCTGTCTTATAGTTGGTGTGGGGTCATCTTCCTCTTCCTCCTCTTCCACCACTGGCTCCACCTCTTCCTTCTCTTCCTGGCAGGTCTGTTTACTGCTGGCCTTCTCTTCCTTCTGGCTCTCCCTCTCTTTGGCAGGGGTGGCCTGCTCTTTCTCTGGGGAAGGCTGCTGCTTCTTTTTCTCCCCCTTGTCCTCCTTGTTGCCCCAGCTCAGGTCCAGATCTAAGCCTTTCTCATGGTACTCCAAGAAGCTCTTGGTCCGCCTACGAAACGGGAGCTGCTGCGAGTTGTCCTTTCCAAATTCCAGCCAGTCAGAACTGGGATTATTGATGAGATTGTTGTGAATTTTGCCCTCCGTATTGGCCCTGCTCAGCTCCAGCTGCTGACTCTCTGCTCGTCTCTGCATGTTGGCCCCATTCTTGGCCAGTTTAGGGTTGGTGGCATTAAACAGTGAGGAGGAGGAAGTGGAGGAGTAGAGGGCTGAACTGGATGACGACTTTGTAGGGAGGCCTCTCCCTCTGGTCACCGGTTGGTTTTTAGAAGACAAGTTATCACTTATCCCCATTGCGCTCCGCACGCTTGTCATTGCGTATCTCTGGCGGCTCTTTGGCAAAGTGGCTGAACTTCCGGTTTCCATGCCGATGGACTCTTTGATGACATCGCGCCCAAGCAGCTGGTTATATGAAGAACGTAGGCTGAGGGAGGTGGGAGGGTTGGTGGAGGGGGCGCCACGGTTTGCTAGACCCACATTAGAGGGGGAGGAGCCAGAGCGGGAGAGGGGAGGGGTTTGTACCGACATCATGGCTGACTGGAACAATCACCACAGAGATAGATCTGATGGGAGAGGAGACCTACTGTTAGAAATCAACCAACACTGAACTTTTTACACCGATGATGATATATTTATCTGACACTTTTTTACATGAATCACAATATTAACAAATAGTTTCTAAAATATCTCCAACATAATTTTGGCATTTCAGTGCTGCATTTACAGCCAATACTGTACATGTTTACTATTAGCCAATATATATATATACGGATAGTGCTTTTTGATGAGCTAATATTAGCCAATATATCAGCCTGGTCAAATTATCACTTGGGCTGGGACAGATATTTTGTGTGACATTGCTCTGCTGTAAAAAAAAAAAAAAAAAAAAAAAAAAAAAACCCAGGAAAGACACAGATAGGCTTAATGCTTAGGCTTAAATGTTAGACTAATGTCTATTCTAGTTTTAAAGTAGGGGCATTGTAAATTGTGAAAACAAACACTCAGATAAATGGGTATTTGATGGGTGTTTTGATGCTTTAATAAGAAAATGAAATGGGGGAAAAAGTACAAGTATGTGTTGCAGATATATGCAGAAAATAAATACTAAATAAAGAGTGAAGGAAATATGATTATATTGCTCCTTTCTGAACAATATTTTAAAAAGACATTACACAGATCATAAGTTTGTTATAGTTTAGCATGAAGTCACACAGCATCTTCAGAGTCCCCATGCTGCAATGTCTTTCTGACATCATCACAGACAGACGACATCATCAACTTGAGTATGGTGTTAATCACTGCAGTTCAGCCAGTCAGAGGATGTGCAGGTGCTTGTTCTTTTCCAGCCTTATACCTAGTTTACACATAAAGTGTTGCTGCTAAAGTATTATAAAACACTGCATCAAAGTCTTTGGTTGCATTGGCAAGATATTGGGTGTGAGTCAGACTCTGGCGTTATTCATCCAGGTCTGACATTCAAAGCCGGGGGTTGAGCAGTAAGCCAGTCTGTGGGGAGGAGAAGTGGCAGCCAGCTCCTGCTAACTAGCTAGCCATGTCTCTTTTATCTCTGGGTGGATCAGCTGTGCGATGCTGAACACAGACAGATAGATAGATAGATATCAGCAAAGACAAGAGAATCATTATGATGTTAAAACACAACACATGCTTGACACCATAGTCACTTCTGATTTTAAATGATTTAAATGTGTCAATCTTGAACACAGGTAGAGGTAGAAAAACATGTCCAGGCACGCAACTGTAATATATAAACATCATTTCTGTTATCATCGCTATCACAGTTATCATCAGCGCCTTTCTGCAAAACATGGAAAACACAAACGCAGCAGATTTTAAAGCACGACAAGTTCTTGGGAAAAAGAACAGAGTGGGGATTTTGGTGAGAGCAGAATCCCTGGGCAGTGCACTTTGTTCATGTGGGGCCCCTATCTGCTCTCCTCTCCCTGGGTGGTTGTTGTGTTGTCCCTCTGTCACTGAGCCAGACAACCACAACAACCTGTTTATGCTGAATATGCACTCGCATCTCCAGGCCTGAGTCTCAGACACAAACACGGTGTCAACAGGTACAACTTATCCGCACCGACTCATCCTGAATCACAACACCGGCTATCCTCAAACCGCAGCGCTTAACAATATTGTCATATAACTCTTGTTATGAATTGATGAACTACACCGTCCTCTAGGATGAAATGAATTGTTTGAACTCCAAATCAGAAATATTGATCCCAAGCTAAAAAAAACAAACCTGATAATTTAGAGACACAAGCTTTTCACCAGACAGCTACAAATTGTACTTTGAGCCACTGAAGCCGAAAATCACAGCAAAAATGTGTTGCATGACTCAGAGGATGAATTACACATCCTGGCACAACCCCAAAAACTGACAAGAAGTAATGAGAAAACAGCATTTAAACTCCTGGTTGTCCTCTATTATTTGTTTTTTTATAAGATGGTGGTGCAGACAAACTGGATCACCTACACAGGAATTCTCTTTCTGTTTCCCCTGACAATGCAGGTCTCCATTAGTTAAACAAAGTGGGGCGAGGAGAGAGAGAGAGGAGAGAGTGGAGCAGGGAGGAGAAGGACGGTTATTAGAGGGAGAAAGTGAGGAGAATGACACAGCGGTTTGCAGGACAGTGGTCAACACACGGATGTTATCAAACTATTGTCCTCAATAAATCTGTTGTTTCCCTTCTGACAGCAGAGGTCATTCACTGAGATGCACAAGATTTTAGCAGCTGGTCACGGGATCCAGCAACATACAGCATATCCTTGTAAAACAATTATATCTCCTTAAACTGCTGCTCCTTCCTTATACATATGTGCTTGTTATCGCCTCCATACAGCATCACAACAGTGCTGTGTTGCCTCTTATGATAATACAGTAGCATAAAAAAAAAAACAATCAGTGATCATGTGCATATGACTATCAAGGACGAGTCCAGATTAATCATAACAACGTTCCCTCTATATGTTACAGCTAACCTTGTGTACAGTGTGGCAGGGAAGACTGTTTACACGATCTAGAGGTCAACTAAAATGAAAGACTATATTTGTACCACATCAATATAAGTATTCATCATTTCGGCCTGTCAGAGGAAACTATCCATAAACAACTTAAAGGTTATTCCCTGTAATCGTAGGCCCATTTCCTCTATGTGTGAGCTGCACCCACTGCTCCACAAATGAAATGCAACAGATGAAATCACAGGATGTGGAGAAATGAACTTGAAAAAGTCAATGATGTCATGGGTGGAGTATCTTGCCCCCCCCCCCACCCAATAAACTCCCTTGCTGCTGGTATATGACAAATATTATCTTAAAATCTACCTTCACCTCCCGAGGATGCATAGGTGGGGGTGCCGATATTGCGGAAGCAAAGCTGTCGATATGTGAACAGACGCAGTAAATCCCCTCTCCTTCTCTCTTTACAGCCCCATCACCACCACCGCCGCACTGGGAGGGGAGCGCATCCCATCGAGAGCATCTATTTACATCCACTCACCACTTCGGTCAGCCTCCGGGCTTCAGCGCCTCCGCTCCCACAACGACACGGTAGTGAGCAGGGCCGAGGTGACAGCTGCTTATAAGTGCCAGTCCGCCCGTAGCTGCAGCCGGCCACCCGTATTGGATCACATCACATCATCTGCCCTCCCAGCCCGGCACGGTACTCGCTGGCGGCCAAGCTGCGCTTTCTCTCTGCGCCAGAGGATCCCGGAGAGCGCGGCGCTGTGGAGCTCTGACCCGGCCAGCCAATCAGAGGCGTGGACGCAAAGACGCTCAGTGCACGGAGGAGACGCAACCATAATAAATATACCGGTGTTATTTTGCATCTCAGGTAATGAAATCACACATCATCGCAGTCTTACGTCATCCACTAATTTGGAGAAATATGAATGGTTTACAGTCCTACACCAGCACATCCGCCTCTGTTGTGTTTAATTAGCCAAAATATTGTACGATGACTCAACTGTGGGATGACAAATCCAATTAATGCTTAATTAAAAATCACAGCATAAAGAAACAACTACATTTGTTGCACATCAACTAATTTCAATGTTAATCACAAAGCAACCACAGAGCCAAAACATGTTTAGTATTCTTTTGTATTATTTTACTAAGATTGTGCATACAGTGCATCATAATTCACTTTGGTGTGTATGCAGATAACCAGTTGCAAAACATGGAATAACTTGCTTTTTTCCCTCCGACTTTGTTCATTTTGAAAAAAAACAAAGAAACAAAAACATTTGTATTCACACTGCATTACTGAAGGTTATCTTTAAAATATGACATAAATGTAAAGCTCTTTCTCAGTTTCAACTGTGCGTATCCGACAATAGAGTTTGATTTTTATTTTTTTTTTTAAACGTGATTAATCCCACATAAGTGGAAAGAAACTATCACTATCTGAGTCCCACCAAAAGGCACCTTGATCACACTTTCTATCCATATGAGAACTTAGAATAATACATATAAAAAAACAAAAACAAATGAACAAACAACAATTATTTCACATTAAGTATAAAACTATTCACTATAATCCAGACATCTCAATATGTACACTCCTTACACACTTTGACTTTTCTCCTCTGGTAACGATACATTCACGCTAATACATTCCTCAGTTTGGGGCGGTGCAGCTTCCTGATTAACTATCCAACCCCCACAGTCCACTGGCAGGTTCCTCCCTCTGTGCTGTGGGGACGGAGGTGAAGCGGCGTGGAGACCGGGAGGACGCACAGGCTCCCACTGCTCTGAGAGTTAGGCAGGAGGGGAAGGGTGATGGTGTGACTGGCGGAGGACGACAGTGGCTGCTGAGATTGGAGGCAACGGTCAGACACAGAGAAACACGGAGCTGAACGGATGGAGCGCAACACGCCTCCTCCTGGATGAGGACAGGGACACAGAAGAAAAATCGACTGCTTATTCTCACATATTATGATTGTTATCTCGGCTCATTAAAAGTGAATGCATTGCCATCGCTAACGATCGAACAAATGTCATTCCAACAGAGCGTGTGTGTTTGCTTACCCTTACTGTCTGTCTCATTAGGAGGTGTCAGTAAGATCTTAGCCTGCGTGTTGCCTGCTTGAGCGGCTCGTTTGTAGAATTCAATCGCCATCCTCAGATTCTGCTGAACCCCAAAACCGCTCTCGTAACACTGACCCAAGAACAGCAGAGCAGTGTCGTCCTGTACACAAGAGGAAAAATATACACGCAATTTAATCTTGCAGGCAAATCTACATACATGTATGTATAGAGACAGACAGGCTACCTACTACGATAATATAATGTACTGTATAATGTGAAACTAGAGCCAAATTTCACTGCCTTTTCATGTGACAACCTGCTGTGTTGCTTTGCACGTGACAATGAAAGCTCTTGAATCTTGACAGCAAGATCCTCAATACATTATACACACAATACAAGACTGACATTGGAGGGACAGCTGTCACTGTTATAGCATTCACAGTGTCTATAAGTGACTGAACACTGTGACACTCAGTAAGACTATGTGTAAAAGGACCAGACTAACAATGTTAACTTCAGCACAGATGCAGCCTCAAGGAGAAACTTAAACATAAGCTGTGAGTATCAAACAGCAGGAGGTTTCCTAATGCAGCCTTATTGAGATGCTACACTGGCAGGGAAGGTGAAATCTCAGAGATGAAGCTATTGATGAAACTCCAGAAGCATCTAGAAGGGCACTCACTCCGCTCTCTGCTGCCATCTGCAGGTACTGGACAGTCTTGCGTTCGTCTCTCATTGGATCCTGAGAGCAGACGGAGGCCAGGCAGACCTGAGCCTGGAGAAGAGAAACAGAGACTTGCTTCAGTTTAGTAAAGCAGCATCAGCTCAGATTCCTTACACTTTGCATTTTGTTTTATAAAATTTTGTTGAGCCTCTCAGATTTTGATCCATTCATCCAATTTTAAATAATGCAAAACAAATAGCCATAGCCAGTGCTTTAAATATAACTCTGTTCAGCCTTAGTGTTTGAAGCTGTTAGTCAGACTCTTATTTTGTTTAACCGTTGTATAATCACAATATTACACTCGAGGGTGTGCTTTACAGTGATTATTGCCATCCCCTCTAGTATAATATTGCTGAAATAAAACACAAATAATTCCATGAATAAAAACTCCACATCTGCCTTCTTTTCTGAGAGAACAAAAAATTGTAAACTTGCATAAATAAATAAACAATACCAGTGCACACAGTAGCATCTCTTTGTTTTTGGTGCATAACCTTAACTAAATCAAGATGACGGTGCTCTGGTTTGCAGCGTCCAAAACATGGTGCTATTTTCTGTAGTTTGTATATTTCTATATGTAAACTTGGTGGTTATTATTTGACATCCATTAGAGATAATAATCTGTAAGTTTACAGCCTGTCACGCTGTGTTACTCTGTGTATAATGACGTGAGTAAAAAAAGAAGGCAGAGATTCGACTTGTTGACTCGCTTTATCAACTGATGCATTAACTCAGACTTTCAGGGGGCAACCCTACAGATTACACTCTTCAAGAGTGGTGTATGAACGTGGTGATCATCTCTACACATTGCTCAGTATTAGCGGAGGTTCTGAGCAGTCAAATGTAGACCTTTTTATCCACCACGAGAATTTAAAAACGTGATTATCATCATCACTCAAAGGGTCATTGGCCTTGAGAGCACAGTCATCTACCGATGCCAATTATTTCACAATACCAGATATAATCGGGCCGTATCCTACCTTAGTGAGCCCAGCTGCAGCAGCCTGTTCCAGTAGGTTGATAGCTGTGTTCAGCTCTTCTACACTCTGGTGTCCCCTGCTGGTCAGGAGCAGCTTTGCATAGCGGTACTGAGCCTGTCTGTGACCACCGACTGCTGCCTGCTTGTAGTAATACAGAGCCTTAAAGAGAAAATAGAGGAGAGATTACAAGAAAGCTATACAGTTAAAATAAAAACATAAACTTTTGTACATTTGTGAATTGTGGTCTCACTACATTAGAACTAAATATGATAAAATATTTTCATTTGATTGTTTGGAATTTATAAAGAAAAACTCAGGGTATCTATTTGGTAACTTGGACATATTAGTGATTTAAAGTTAGACTTACGCAAGGATATAAATTCATAATGATTGATCATCTAATATGCAACAAGTGAGACAATGATGAGGGTTTTAGAAATGAGAGTTCTGCTGGTCTCACCTTCTCCTTGTCCTTGCTGACTCCTCTTCCATTCTCGTAGCAGACACCTGTGTTAAACTGGGCCTTACAGTAACCCTGCTGAGCTGCAGCGAGAAAGCAGGTGAAAGCGTCCTCGTAATTCTCATTCTTGGCACTTTCTAGACCTGTCATGGACAGAAAGATGATGCTTTTTAGCTAGACAACAATAACAACAACAAAAACATACTGCAAATACCTGCAAAGTAACAAGTGAGAATGTATGACATTTGGTTTGTTAAAAAAACGTATCGTCTTGGTTGGAAATGACTTTGAAAGTGATCGGGTGTGTAAATGTGTTTAGTACTTTTGGAATAAACAATTATTTACCGATAATATTTAGGACAACAGGAACACTGGTGTCTCCCACATGTCTGAGGTTCAGTGCTGCTCCTGCCAGCCTCTCATCTGACGACACGTCCTGGAAACACAGATGAGAATGAAAATAACGATCAGGATTTGGTGAAAAGGCAGTCACTCATTTCCAAATGAATGAAGACAAAAATTCTGCTTTAATAACTTCCACATCAAATAAAAGATACGCTGTCACCTTGTCACCAGTATCTTTTGTCTCTGTGTTGTCTTGATTGGTGTCATTACCCAGAGGACAGGACGCTGACACAAACGATTCCTCTGTGAGTCGGGACAGGAAAAGCGTGAAAAAGTTAAAAAGAAAGGGACAGATTTTGCAAAATCTAAACTATAACTACCACAGAGGACAGAACAAACCAGGTATAGGTGAATCCTGGATCAGGAGTTCCCTCTGGTGGTCTGAGATGGCAAAGTCAGCAGTCAGATGGTCTTGCTCACTGCTGCTTTGAAGACTGGCATCACATCCGCTGCTGCTGCTGCTGCTGCTGCTGCTGCTGCTACTGCTACTGCTGCTGCTCTGAGCCAAGGACTGATTTTGATCTTGCAGACACAACACACTCCTTCCTCTGGGCAGAACATCTTGCCTAGATACTAAAAAACCCAAAAAGAAACACCAGATGAGTTTAATAATGGTCATCAGTTAAGATGTGGGTCTGTTGTGTTGTTACAAACAATAATAATAATATAAATGTAATAAAGACTCACAGATCTCCAGCAGGATGTGGTAGCCACACTTCTGCAATGTGGAGGGTGCTGTTAAGGATCCAGGGGTCGGACTGGGTTCAGTGCCTGAAGAGAACTGGGAGTGAATCCTCCTGCAGATCTGCATGAACAGAGCCGCTGCTGCACCCTGTGGATTAACAACAGCTGTCATCACTGATATGGAAAATAATAGCCAACGATGTGACATAGAGAGCAGAAACGGGCCAAAAACCGAGACGAAAACCAGCAGACAATGGATTTTAGTCATGGAGCCAAACTATTTGCAGGTGTCACCACTAAGTGGCACTGTAGGAGTGGATCTGCTAGTTGCATCTTGAAATGTGTGTGTTTGTGTATAAATCTAAAGAATATCAGGTTGGAAATGTGAGCTCATATTTTGGCTAAAGGCCACATCTGCCAAAGCTTGTAAACTATATGATTCATTTGAATATTGAAAAACAAAACAAAACCATGAATTGAAGGTAAGGGGGGAAAAAAGAACAGTGACGCGGCTTCATATGCAGCAAAATGACAGTTTTGAATGAAGACTGGGGACTTATGTCATGAGGGTTTAGGTTTGTTATTGCGATCACTGCTAATTACTCTAAATCTGAAATCTGACCGCTGTGAAATTGAGGAGACAGCATGCACTATTTGTGTAATCAGACCAGACTGTTTAAAGCCTCATTGTGTAGGATCCTGACATCTCTCTGTTGGGATAATCACATATACAATGATGCCAAGCATTCAGTACATATCCTGGCTATGCATTTACATTCGAAATTTTGAGAACAAGACATACCCATCCCACAGCATCCAGCGCTGTGTAACGGGGGAGCTCAGTGTAGCCGAAATGAAAGGTCCTCTGTTTCTTTCTCCTCTCTCCATCCTCCTCTTTCTGAGAGCTGAGAGAAAAGCAACACAAAATAAAGCCCAACAATTACATGTCTGTTTTTATTTTATTTTTTTATTTTGTATCACGACTCCGTTGACGACAAATGGCTTTGTTTCAACTCCCTGTACCAATCCCGTACACACAGCAGATGCTGCTGCATGATGCAACCAGCTGAAAGAGTGGCAGCGAGCATGCTACGAGGAGAAATCGGGTTCAAAGAAAGGTTAAAGGAATAAGAAAGGATCTCTATGAGTCAAGTCTGAGGTTTGACCTTAATTCAAAGGTTCTCTTTTCATCAGCTGCTAATATGGCCAGAAGTTTGAGCGCAAAGTAGTGGAGAGATCAAAGTGTTCAAGGCATTTCGTGTTATATTCTTTCTACACTTCAGTCCTCTGGGCTGGACAGATTCTGGACAATGTTAATGACAGGAATGTGATACCTGCTGTCAGTGGGCTGTCGAGAAGTGGAGAGGACAGTGGAGGTGTTGATGAACTCGTCCTCCACATGGTGGTTCTGGGGCAGCCGCAGGGGGTTATTGGTATGGCATCGATGCAGAACTGGGGGAGACAAGAACAGCAGAAATTAAGACACTGAACTGCACGGGACAGGTTAAGCCTCTCGAGAACTAATCAGCACACAGAACATGGTCTGCAATTCCTAGTCATAAATCCTCAGAGGTTGCCTGTTGTATGTTGAGTTGCACAGCTGAGTCGTTCTCCACGAACAAAAGACTCCTAAAGACTTATAACAAATGCCAAATTAGAAACTTATAAATTAAATCCTTTTCTAAGAAAACAGTATCTTGTTCACTGTAAAGAATAGGAAGGTAATACTAATACCCAATTAATGTGGTATCCTGTATATTCTGTATCATGTTTCCAGGCCTCTTATCAATATGCAACAATCTTGATAACTGATTAATCAATTATTAAAATAC
The DNA here is from genome assembly GCA_036937835.1 of Pampus argenteus. NCBI lineage: Eukaryota > Metazoa > Chordata > Actinopteri > Scombriformes > Stromateidae > Pampus > Pampus argenteus. The sequence goes on along the minus strand of CM072861.1, from coordinate 17,735,335 downwards.
ATTTTGCAGCACAGTATTAAAATTTTCAACAGGTTTCATAAAATACTGAACATATATATATATATATAAAGTAAATTAGTAGTCCCCAGTAAAAGTCAGTCAAATATCCACAAACAAGTAGTAGACTACTTAAATCTAGATAGTGCTATAATGAATGTAACATATTTGCATTGTATTTCAATGCAGCATAAGGATAACACGGTAAGCTATATATATATATATGGTGTGTGTTTGTGTGTGTGTGTGTGTGTGTAATGCAACATTATAATTAGGCTACAAACAGCCTCGAGGACTTTGCTGAAGGCTGCAGGTCAGTTAAGGAGCAACGACCAAAATAAACTCCAGTTGTCGACAGACATAGTAAAGACTAGTTAATGTTATTTTCATAAATGTACTGCTCTTTTCGTACTTGGTAATAATTAAGTCAGTCAACATGGCGCAAGGGGTGAATGACATTTCTCTCACCTCTCCCAACAAATCCTTGAACTCTCCACATGGTTCGTCTTTTCTCTCACAGCAGCTTTAAACGACGACTTGTCTCCATCTTAGATTCTTCTGGAGGGTCGCCTGGCTCCATGAAAGGAAGACAACTGCCGGTTTTAGCTGCCGGTTCACTCCAGCTGCTGTTGCCTGTAAACACAATCCCACAGTCACGAGTTATTTTGGTTGTGTCTTCAGAAGAAGCGCGAGCCCTAACCCGGAAGTGGCTCAGATGACGCAATCCAGGAAGTGCTAGAGGCCTCACGGGCAGCGCCCTCGTGAGGAGTGAAGGGCAACGACAGTAGAAATACAGACCTACGTTATTTTATATTTATTTATTTTACATTATTTAAGAAGGAAACATCTATTACACTGTTTAGGATTGTGTATTTTTTCCTTTTCAGAGTTACAAGTCATGACGGTGTGACAGTGAGTTTCACAAATTCAAATAATGACACATCAATGATTTCTGAGGGGTATAGTCTATCTAAAATCTTGGCTGTGGCCTTGATGACAACAATATCCCACTTTCTTTTTCACAAGACTGTGACGAAACAGGTATTATGTTTACAGTGTTTCGTTAAACATGTAAAGATAACAGTAATATCAAGAGTTGAGTCAGTCACATTGCCCTCCTGTAAGTATAGGATCACATATCAGGGTTATCAGCTGAATTAGAGCAGAGCTTAGTTCAAATCTCAACAGTGTTTCCACTGCATCAAAGCTGAATAAATATAGCACACGAAGGAATATTGAATATCATGCTTCCTAAAAATCAATCATTTGTAGAAATCCTGCAATATTTTATTTTCAATTCTATTGAATTTCTGCACAGTAATGAATAAGGCATACGGACCACTAGGCTTTATGTCAGTGTCTATTAAATTGAACAGACTTCTTGCTTCTGCAGGACTCCTAACTCACACTATCTATCTATCTATCTATCTATCTATCTATCTATCTATCTATCTATCTATCTATCTATCTATCTATCTATCTATCTATCTAAGTTTCACTCCAGGGTTCGGGGTTTGATTTAGTAAACCGTCCACAGCTCATCAGTCACTCAGCAGGACAGCTGTGGGTTAGGGTTAGGCAAACAGTGACGCGCAGTCCGACACTTCCTGAAAACACTCGTTCTTCCAGTCAGACAGGGCTAAACAAGGGGCTGGAGGGAGGAGAACTGCGGTTGTGAAGTAAGATTAAACTTGGCATAATTCACTGCTTGACCAGTTTCCATGGTGACACAGTCATCATGTATTTCACTTAACCATCCTCCTCTGGAGAAGACTGGCCTATTTGCAATGTTAGCAAGATCTCTGCTCAGCCAAATAATGTTTGCTGATCCACCTCAGGCCAAATTTGTCTGGGCAATATGGAAAACACAGAGTTGAGCTGGAAACAGAGTCCCACTAGGTCTGACTAATTGAGCAGTTTGTTGTTGCACATGTTTCTGTCTGTGCTCAAGCTCCCAAATTTGAGAAATCTATAGAAGGGAGTAGACTGAATGAGCACTAAGCACTTTTTAAAATCTCATTTGCTCTTTTTTTTAATAACTTTTAAGTAATTTCTCCCTGGCTCTCAAAGGTTTATGACTGCCTAGTTACTATAGTTATCGTATAGACAGATTTTACATAAAAAAAATACAATAAGCTTATAAAATACTATGCAGTGTCACATATTAAAACAGTGATCAATCAATCTTTTGGTGCCACTTGTCACGTTTCAGATACCTAATGAGTTGCTAGCAGTTCCACCAAAGAGAGATTTCCCCTTTAGACTTGGCAGATGGTTTCATTTAATTAATAATGATCCAATATTACACAAAAAAAGCAAAGAAAATTCTAAAAAATTAATACTTTTTTTTTCTTCTTTCATAACCCGTCAGAAATGTCACGACCACGACCAATATTCTGCATAAAATAATGTTTTTACTTACATTTTAGGTACATTTTGCTGATACTTTTGCTTTAGTAGAATTTTTAACTTTCACTTGTATTGGAATATTTTTACATTGTTGCGTTGCTACTTTTCCTTAAGTATAGGTCATGAGTACTTCTTCTACCACTGAGGTTTTTTTTTTTTTTCTTTATCCTAAGCATTGTTGGAAGCTCCCCCCTTCACAAACACACTGCTGTGATACACCATGGATACACCCCTCCACTAACCTCTGGAATCTCGAGCCCTCTACATCTCATCTAGAGAGAGGGGAGGGAGGGAGGGCAGACATGGACGGACGTGCAGCGGAGCCCAACTGGATGACCTGTTTGTTTTGTTAGCTGTGAATGCTGGTGTGAGCAGGGTTCTCAGGATGTGTGTGTCTCTGTGGGTGAGATGTGTGTGTGTCGCCTTATCGTGGGCCTTCACTATCTATTCGCATAATCTGTGGACATTGAACTGAGGCTTGTAGAGGATTTGCTTGGAGAAGAGTGAGCCTCAGTTTTAATTGTATATTCTATATGTCTGCCTGGAGGCCCTTGAATAGAGAAGACATGGCTTGTGTTGTATGTGGTAAAGAAATGACTTTTCTAGAGTGATGCATCCTAGTCAGTACAATGTCAGGTCATAGCAGTAACTGCTTCCAGCCTCACACAGCCTGGAGAGTTAGATTTGAGTACTAAATTACGTGAAGGGGGCGGGGAATTTAAAGAAACGGCACAGGGGGTGTTTCTAACCCCTCTCTCCCCTTTTTTCTCTCCCGGCTGGTCTCCTTGGTCACACACATGCACACATACTCACTCACACACACACACAAACACTGACGAAGGCTCAGTCCTGCTATGGCCACCACCAACACCGAAGAGAGCTCTCCGGTCCCGGCCACTACAGCACCCCAGCAGCCTGACTTGGAAACTAGTGTAGAACCCGACTCAGCAGCAAAGCCTGAGCCCAGCGAGGCCCAACTAGAGAAAAAGGATGAGGAAGAGGACGATGAAGGAGGAAACTCAGCCCTGGTGCAGGAGAATACAGGAGGGCAGAGTTTGGACCCGGAGTGGGTGGAGGAGAGGTTCAGGATTGACAGGAAGAAGCTGGAGAGCATGTTGTATGGTGAGTGAGCTGAGAGAGAGTATTTCTGTCAATGCAGTACTATGTACCTGAAATCAATGCTTTCTCACTGACACTCACATTAATAAGCTGCTTTTTCTGAAAGTTATTCTGCAGGCGATGCCGACCATGGTCTCTCTGTGGGTCACGTCCAAGCAGCTCTTGTTATCTATCTATCCCTGTGTGTCTGTCAGGGCTTTCAGCTGGCCTCCAGCTTGTTGTCACCATCACTATAACTCCCATCCAGTAAAATGTTCCTGCATCACTTTGATTTATGACCTGCAGTGGCTTATGCATTCAGAAGTCTTATTGCCATTATCATTCCTGTCTGGAAAGCAGAGGTAACTGCCTCTGTTAGTTATCGCTACTTGGCAGGTTTATGACAAATGCCTCCCCTGTGTTACTGGGGAAACTCTGACAGTGTGTTACTGCCGCAGATAAACCCTGATGTTTGTCTATTTGTCCTCACACAGACTGTTGTTGGGAAAGCGTTTGAGCGAATTCAGTTCTGATAACTGGATTGTTTTAATATGTGTGGAGCTTGGACTGTTTGAGCAGCCTCAGTCAGGCAGTAAATATCACATCTCATCCCTTTAGGTGATAATCTGTCAGAGTGCACTTGAGATTAGTGCCATGTTTCCACTTTTTTTTTTTTTTTTTACACATTCCTTCTTGATTTTGTTATTATTTAATTTTTCAGTCATGTGGGAGGTCTTTACGTCAGCAAATGCCATTGATGTGATTAGCTGTCTCTAGGCTAATTTGTGGATGTCCCCCCCCCAACCCAACCACCACCTTCTCTCTCCACCCCTTACTGTTTTCTTCCCATTCCTCAGCTTTGGCCAGGGTAACCCATAGCAATGAGGGGGGGTGAAGGCGTTCCTGGGGCTCCCCCCGTACCCTGTAAATGTCTCCATGGAGCGATGGCCTTTTAAAATTGTTTATGTTCCTGGTAACCTCTTGTTCTAGCCGCTTGACAAATTTCAGCCCAGTCAAAATGTTGACATTGCAAATAGGCTTAAGACATGTGCAACTGACCAATACAACACAACAACATGTTTATCTTGTCGTGTTTCACTTACTGCATAAACTTTATGTGTCTTTCAGCTCCAAAGCATGGAGACGGTGTGACCGGCGAGGAGTTTTTTGAGAGAGTGAGTAACTGCACACATGAAACATTTTACTTAGACGCCTGAACATAAAACAATGAAGCAAATGATCTGTTCAGTAGAAGCCATTTTCTAATTATCAATGCATAAAGTCTCCTGGTTAAATATAAGCTTACAGATCAGCGAGAACATCTCTGCCACCATTTTAACATTTGTTCCATACGCTGCATCCAGTGATTACAGGTTTTATGGAGGTGATAATTGCAGTCTTTGAAATGCAAATGAGCCTTTGTCTTCTTAGACTCAGGGCAGATCTACTGTGTCTCTGGTTGTGTTTTCATGTGTGTTCGGATGTGTGTGTGTGTGTGTATCTTCATTGCATACAATAACAACTTTGTTTTCTATCCTGGTTGTGCGTGCTCTTCTATTGTTTGTGCTTCCACAGGTGATGAAAGAAACTGACACTAAGGTGAAATGGCCATCCAAGCTGAAGATTGGAGCCAAGTCAAAGAAAGGTGACCAAATGATATTTCAGTCACACCACATCTGAGCTTATTGTTTCGTCCTCCCTTCTACTGTGTTTTTCTCTTTTACTCTTTTCACAAATTGATCTATGTATTGCTATGCTCTCAAATCATTGACATTAAATATGCATGGTACTGTACCTTTAGGACTTCTCTGTAAAACTGAGCTCTTATTTCTATCTAGATCCACATGTGAAGGTGGAAGGGAAGAGAGTCAATGTTTTGGAAGCCAAAAAGCAGATACTAGAAGTCCTGGAAACCAGGGTGAGTCTCCCGATCTTTGATTTTCAGATTTTCTTAGCAATATACAAGTGGGGACATAATTTCACATTTGTTAGACGGTTACCTCTCCACCCCAGAAGAAGGATCATAAAGCAAAATTGTAGGATGGAAAGACTTGCACCCTTTGATACTGTAAAACTGTAATAACTTATCCTTGACCTTTTTGTGTTGCATCTGCTCCTATGAACAAAGTATTGAAATGTTTAAAATCCAGGTAAACAAGGTGACTTTAAAGATAGACGTGGCCTATACAGAGCACTCCCATGTGATTGGGAAAGGTGGTGGAAACATCAAAAAGGTGATGGAGGTCACATCCTGTCACATCCATTTCCCAGACTCCAACCGACACAATGCTACAGGAGAGAAAAGCAACCAGGTAACATTCTCATATGCTTTGGACAATAAAGACAGCAGTTTAGTGAGATACTAATGGCAACTATAATTTAAAAGATGTTTTTTTTTTTTAATTTTTTTTTTTTTTTACCAGGTCTCCATTGCTGGACCCATAGAGGGAGTGGAGGAGGCCAGGAGGAGGATACGAGTAAGTGGTTAATGTACAATTTGAGCAGAAGAAACTACCTGCAGATAGATTTTTATTTGTCTCAAAATCCATTTTCTTCACTACTGTCAAAACACAGAGATCAATAGTATGATTGATAGAATGGCTGGCACAAAGAAAACAAAACAACCACAGTCTGTCTTTGACTGTTCCTCTCCATCCTATTCACATTTTCTATCTAATTTTTTTTTCTTAGGACCTGCAGCCACTGGCCTTGACCTTTGATCTCCCAGTCAGCCTGGTACCTCAGGCTCTTCCAGATGCAGGCTCCCCGCTGATCCAGCAGGTGGTGCAGACTTTAGGGGTCAGTGTGAGCTTTCGGGCAGTGCCACCCCAGCCTCAGGCACAGCCCTCCTTCTACGGAAGCTGCTGCACCGTCTGGGGCCTGCAGGGCAACGCGACTGCTGTCAAGGTTAGCATGAAACATTTAATACACAATACATTAATATCTACATATCATACTACCAGATTATAAGCAATTATACTAACACTGTGATAATTGGTGCTATGACCATGGACATATCTTTTCAAATATGTATACAGAAGGCGACCTGCATTTTAATGGACCTGCTTCTGGGGTCAGAGGTCACAGGAGGTGTAGTGAGCAGCCAGCTGGATGTCACCTCCCAGCAACATCTCTTCCTATTGGGGCAGAACGGAGCTCATTTCCTGAGCGTCATGCACCAGACCCAGACCCAGATTATTTTACCGGACCTCAGCGCTCCTCAGAGTCCTCCCTCGCTGCTCATCCAGGGCAGCCCTGATGGCGTGTGTCTGGCCAGGCAGCAGCTCATGGTACTGTCGGGTTGAGGGAAAAATCAGGACAAAAAGTTCTCTAGTAATTTAGGAATAGTTATGTTTCAGAGCAACACTGAGAGGTACCAGGTGCATGTGTTTGTTTCTGTAAACTTGTATACGTCAGAATATATTTTCCACTGTTGTTTCTTTTGTTTTTTGTGTTTCTCTTCATGATATAATATGTATGTCTTCCTTTAATAACAAAAGTCCCTACAAGTTTGTTTTAACTTTTTTTTTTGCCTGGTGCATGTGTATGTGTGTGTCTCCAGGACTGTCTGCCTGTATGTTTGATGTTTGACATGCGTGAAGATGGGGAGGCAGATTCTTGTAAGATAGCTCAGATGATGCAAAACCTGGGTGTCTTCATTAGTGTCAAGCCCAAAGTAAAGCAGACCAGCAAGGTACAGTTTGATCTATGTATAGCTTTGCTACTACCTCTTTGTTGCTGTCACCTTCATCTACAAATAAACTTGTTCTGTTTGGCCACTACAGTCCCATCTTTTTAAATTCACTTTTCACTTTTACATTGGTGCATGTTTCTCAGTCTGTGGTGGTGAAAGGTCTGGAAAGGAACATCTCATGTCTTTATGAGGCCCGCTGTCTACTCCTGGGGTTGGATTCCTCTGAAACTGCCGGGGCAACCGAGATGACCTCTGACCCCATGCTAGCCAGCAGTGGGCTGACCAGCTATTGGCTCAACATGTTGCTGCAGCAGCTGCGTCTCTCTGAGCAGGGTGAGCATGTGCACATATGTATCTGGACATATGTTTGCATAAGATTTGCAAAAGATCTGCAAATTATATGAACAAAGAGAGCCAGTAAAAACTCTGCATTCATGTTCATTTTGTGAATGAATTAGAGTCTCATGTCCACACATGACGGCATCTTTTATTATTGCAGTTATCTGGGCAGTGGGGTATATATTAAGTGGCAGACATACTCTGATGTTGTGTCTATACTAATAGAAATAAAACAAGTAGAAACAAGTCCAGCAACATATTCCTAAATTCCAAGATTCAGTTTTACTCAATCATGAACTCTTTCTTTGTTGATACATCAATCTTTTCATCTGAGCTAAAAGTTAAATCTTTTTCTAAGTGTATTTTCTTTTATTCAGTTTTTTCCTTGCTTGTATTTCAGTAAGAACTTGTGATTTTTTATTTACTATCATGTGCTTCTCTTGTTGATCAGGCCATGCTCTCACTCCAGAGGTGCAGACTGGTATGAAACCCCGCCCTTTACCTCCACCCGGCCTCATTGCTCCCATTGAGGAAGGGAGGACAGGACTGAAGGGAACAGACAGCCGCCCACTTGAGAAGGTATCTCACTGTTTATATTCAAACTGCTATCAATGTAAAATACTTACCTTAATCAACACTAAGCATCGACTCCTCTTCAGATCCTAGAAAACGATGACCAGTCTGGCCAATCAGAGGATGAGAGCTTTAAGGTCAAGGTGAGGGCATCATCTGAGGTGGGTGATGCAGTGACCAACAGCAGCAGATTTATGGGTCGGCGGGGGAGTCTCCAGGGTCCTGAAGTCACCAAATTTTTCAGCCAGGGCAGACGACACTCAACAGGGCAGGCATTAACATACAGGTGAGTATTCACAAACCCTAAAACACCTCTTTTTGTTAATGTGATGGGCTTAACCTAAAAATTAATGGGTATCCTTGTAGGGATCAAGGTTGTGTCACCACTTGATGTATGTAAACACACAGACACACATGCACCTACATGTGCCAGATCTGCTGAGAATCTGCTAATTTTTGCTATCACTGAAAACAGAGTTAGAGAAAACAAAACTCGGTGACCTCATTTACAATTAGCTTTTTCCCCAAGTTTCTTATTCTGTTCTGTTTTTCCAGATAATGTAGAAACTCACTTTACTGTAATACAGTCCATAATTATATGGTATCATAACTCTGTCTTTGAAATCCTGCCACTGACCTGCTGCTGATGCTCTGAGGATGCTATGAACTTAAATGCTGCATATAGCCATCACAGTCTAACCTAACATTGTTCTCCTGTGTGTGTGTGTGTGTGTGACTGTGTCTTCTGAATGTGCCAGACTGCTGAACGCAGAAATTGAGGGAGGGAGGAGTGAGTGGAAGAACAGCCTGAGGAGAGACGTGATGCTGGCCCAGGATGTTTGCACTGACTCATCCAAGGCTGAGGTGAGAAAAAACAGAAATTGCAGGTCTCCTTATTTTTGTCTGTTTTCTCGATACAATGCATCCACTGCCAATTTGGTTTCAACATATTTTCCGGAGACAGACAATCAAGACTCTAAGATCCCCTGAGAGACTTGTGACACATACAGCATGAAGCCAATAGTGTTTTAGAGATAATTAGTAGTAGAGGAAGAAAGCATGAGAGAGAGAGAAACAGGATACATGATTAACTTTTGTTCATCTCATGTCAACCGTGCATGACAAGATAGAAAAACATCAACATTTATTTTGTGTTGTTATGTAGCCTATTGATTTTTCGCATCCCTGACCCTGGTGTGATTTGATTTCATGAATTGATTTTTGTGTTTGTTTGCTTCCCCTCATATTTGTCATCTCTCACTCTCAAAGGTTACAGCACAGAGGATTAACAGGTTTACCACCGCCACAGCAGGAAGTGTTGTGTTTGCGCAAGTGTTTGTTCCCGTTGTAAATTAGGTTTCGCCTGCCTGTCCTCAGTATCCTGAGAAAAATAGCTCAATTTCATTCATTATTTACTTACCGTACTCTATTTTCTGTTTGTGCTTTGTAGGATTATGACTATGAGAAGAAGAAACTGTTGGCAACCAGAGGTTAGTGCTCCTAAATGCTTAATATTTCTTCCTGTCTTACTGTGGACTCTGCACGGGCTTCTGCTGGAACAATTAGGGCACTGCTAAACAAATCCTTTTTTTAATTGTATTAATCTATTGTTACTGTATATTGCAGATAAATATATTAAAAAACATTTTGCAAATATACAGTATCTATAAAATACTGTATATTGTTTCTGCTCTAGCAACACTGCAAAACAGTCATTTTGTTTTCTGTAAAAGTGCACAATATTGTTTAAAAATACAAACAAAAAACTATTTAATGTCATATGATTAGGTAGGCTCAAGTAGCATTGCAGTTATTCAAGTGCATTATGGAGGCAACACATTAATATCCTCAGCAGATGCAGGGATTTGATAGAGGGGGCCCATTTCAGTGCTGCACACTGCCAAGACAACTGATGAAGGGGACCTGTTTATGGGCTTCACTGTGCCAAAGTTATAATAGAGTAGTACTGGCACTGCCTAATCCACACATGGCAGAAACACAATGCAGACAGCACACACATGCGTTCAGACACAGTTATGCTGTGTCGCACACACACACACACACACACACACACACACACACACACACACACAGGACACACTACCTCATCCATCATACAGAATGAGAGATACTGGGAAGATCTGTAGCCAAATGGTGCTAAATTCCCTCAGTGTTGCTTTATGGGATTATGAATTAGCAGTTTGAATGGGCCATCTGCCTTGCAGTCATTAAGACACCAATGTGCCTGTATATGAATGAGACATTTACTTTCTCTCTCTCTCTCTCTCTCTCTCTCTCTCTCTCGCACACACACACACACACACAAAATTCAAAATTACTTGTACAAATGACAACCCCCAGTTATAATCCTGTTGACATTGCACTCTCTGTGAAGTGCTGTTACAGTTTTTATATTCACACATGGATCCTGTTCCAGTACAAAAGGAGGCCCAGGGTCACTTGTTTGTCATTTGAGTGTGTGTGTGTCTTTCTCAGTTTTGGCAATTTAAGCTTTATTAAGTATGCCATGCGCTGGCAAGGAGAAGGACTGTTTGTGATTCATTATTTAACACCTGAACAGAGCCTGTCCAATTCAGAATAACAAGGGAAAAAGCCTGCAGTACATTTTCATGATGGACAGACTGCAGCTACGTGTGTGTGTGTGTGTGTGTGTGTGTGTGTGCCACAAAAAGAGGTTTCCGTACTAATAGTGCATATATTACAGTTTATGCAAGTGTGTGCATTCAAATCATGTATGTGAAAGGTGTTCCTCATAGTTATGTCAGTTATTACAGGTTTAAGACCATATTTTCTGTCATTTCAGCCATGCAGAGGAAGCCAGTTGTCACCGAGGTCCGGACGCCCACAGACACCTGGAGTGGCCTCGGCTTTTCTAAGTCCATGCCAGCTGAGGCTGTGAAGGAGCTCCGCAACATCAGCCGACGCAGCTACAAACCCTACCTGAGCACAAACACTAGCCAGCAACAGGTACAAATAATCTTGATGCCAACTTAAGTGTAATGAAACAAACCCAAAACTTATCACGGTTTCAAGGTTTCACTTCCACACTTTTGCTGAATTTGCTGAAAGTCTTTTTAACTGCTAAAGCTGCAGAAACAGGCACCCCCACCGCAGCCAACTAACACGCTCTTATTTATTGGTATTGCTCTCTAACAGTTTGAAGCATTTATCTCACTGTGTGGTAAGCACTGCCAATTTGTACACTCAATTACCTGGAGCCTGATACCATCACCTCGGTCAACACAGCCACTAGCAGCCTCCTGTTTACGTGAGCTGTTTCAGCTCATCTGCCCAACTGAACAACCACTCTCTGACTGCACAGGAGCCAGTGATGGAGAAGCAGACTCACTTAGGTTAATAAGAGCGAAAGGCATTCTTCTACCAAGTTCAATTTTCTTCTGAGAGCCAGGCAGTTTGCCTTGATAATTTCCAGTGAGAGACTTCTACTATCATAGGTCAGCCAACAGGGGCAAATGAGCAAGTTTAGAGACATGCTTAATTGCTTTTCTTATTAAATCTTCGAATCTGTGTGTTATGTCCACTGAAATCTTCAGCACATTAGAGAGTTTCTGATCACTGGAAGCCTTTTGCCTCATGAATTCATCTGTATGACAGACACAAAGAGAGAGAGATGAAAAGAAAAGATAGTGACGGAGATACAAGATGCTACTGTTGTGTGAAATGTCTGCATATTAAACAAAACACTATTTGAATTGTAAATATTTCCCTCTGTCTCATTCTAGTCATGGGCTGCTCAGACTGGAAAGATGTATAATGGGAGCGACTCAGAGAACTGGAGGGACAGACGTGGATCTGCATCTTCATCCCTGCCTGTCTCCTCCTCCTCTTCCTCATCTTCCTCCTCCCCCTCTTCCCCTCCGTCCACCTTCTCCTCCTCCACCTCCTCCTTTCCAGCATTTGCATCAAATAGAAGCAGAATTGACAAACCCCGTAAGTCTTACCAATGTATGTTTTTCGGTCTTGACAAGGACACTATTTCTCTTCCATTTTTAACTTTCCTCCTCTGAATTTGTTTAACCTTTAATGCTTAGCGGAGAGCTTCCCAAGCTACATTGAAGGAGTGTGCTCATCAAGAAGGGCATCCACTTGCAGTCAGCGAAGCCCCTCTCCCCAAATGATAGATGACTTGCCCGAGCTGCTCAGCCAACTGGGCTTGATCAAGTACATTGATGTGTTTGAACAACAGGAGGTAAGTGGAGGGTCACAAGGGATCATTTTTCTGAGTGCAGCACCTTTAAAAACAGCTCTCACTATGTGAAATATCACGTACACATGAAACACCCTGATTTTAAGCTTGGTTGGCTGCATCGGAAAACTTTCTGCAGAGCTGGGAACACACGTACCCATAAACAAACAAGCACACACACTCTTGTCCCTCAGCCAAAAGCGTTATGCATTATGAATGAGCATCATGATGCAACTGCTGTCTGTACTCATCCAGATTGACTACCAGACATTCCTCACTCTGTCTGATGAAGATCTAAAGGAAGTGGGTGTCTCAACCTTTGGAGCCAGACGTAAGATGTTATTGGCAATCACAGGTGAGAATCTGATATCCCAGCTTGGATTCCGATCTGCTTCTTCATCTGTGCTAGGTGGCGCATGCCTCCTCTAATGAAACTTAGTAACTCATTTATCTTCCTATCCAGACCTAAACAAGAGCAAGAGGAGGCTCTCAGATACACCCACTGTGAAACCTGGATACCTGGAAGGCGGTGCTAGTGGTAGACTGCCACGAATCATGGATCTGGAAGCAGCTGCTCAGAGTAACCGCTGGTGAGAGGTGTCAACCAGCTCTGAGCTCCATCCAACCAGGGTGGATATATAAAACTACTAAAGTGTATACAGTGACGCTGTTGCCAGTGCAGAGCTCTTATCAGCTTATTATCTGCCTTAAATGAATAAGCATGAAATTGCCCTGAAGAGCAACAAACAGTATGCAAACATTGAAATCCAGTGCCTTTCATCTACAGCCATACCCCAAAGCTTTTTATACAAAATCAAGACAAAGAGGCCATCTATCCTAAACCTCTGATTTTTACAAGAAACAGCCTATATGAAACATAAATGAGCGTCATATGAAAATGCTGTTTATAGTGGTATGTTTTATTGTGAACGTGCCTTTTCTTATGCAAACTGTCACTCCTCTGCTTTGACCACATTATCCACTACATTTATGCAATTGTAAATAGATATTTACAAAAGAATATTACACTGTAAAATGATAAGTGGTGGTAATAAAATGTTGCTAATAAGGTTTGTTCATCAACAGTGTGTCTTTTGGGGGGCATCTAGTTGACAGGAAATGAGGGGAGCGAGAGACCCTTTAACTCTGAAACCAATAGGGACCCCCCTCAAAACCGTGTTTAACCAGCTGCAGTGTGAACAACGGTTCATGAGTGCAACACCAGAGGGCACTGGTGTCACACACTGCGTTTAGAAATTCAAGTCACATATGTGTTGCATGAAAAATAATGGATTTGTTTCAGGGACAAACACTGTGACAATAACATTAGAGCTCCTGGTGGACAAGGTGGGAGCTGGCTTCAAAATATACAGTAGCAACGATCAGATAAAACGAAACTGCAAAAACAAATTACAAAAACGAATTAGAAAACCCAAATAGGTGAATACATTTATTGGTGTGAAGGTAATGTGACACTCCTTTTAATGTGGTTTGGTCTCGCCTGACTGCTCATATGAAAGTTTCAATTTCATTTATCACTGTTGCCAGGAGTGAAGCCACTGGGACGGCTCATGAGTCGTTTCCTGTTTAATTTATTTAGCAAAGGGCTACCACCTATAATTTAGTGCTATCAGAGGAACGTCGTTGGCTCTGTGTTAACGAGAACGGTATGATCTCTTTCTAGATTTGCATATTGGAATAGTGTTGTTGGTTACCACATCAACATGAATGATATAAGAAACCTCCACAGACATGTGGGGTCTGGTCTGTTCAGACACTCCACAAGCTGGCTGCTGCAGTGGCAGCTGAGCATGAAAGAGAGTGTGAGTGGAAGTGGTGGGCTGTGACAGATTAGGAGAGATGATCCCTACTTATTACAATGTCTCTGCCAATTACATAGGCAGGTTTTAGACCAGCGATCCTCAAATCTGGTCCTTGGGCTCTGCGGCACTGCTTCGCTGATTTTTTATTCTTTCAGGTAGCTAATTGCATTCCCACGTGGTTACACATTTAAATCGGTGAGCTACAATGAAAGCTACCTGGAAGAACCAGCAGCACTCTGAACTCTGAAGACTTTGGAGGACCACTTATACTTTTCACCTATGAAAGTGGCAATCTGGCAAATGGCCCGGAATCCATTTGCAGACTATTCTTATTTAAGTGGTCTAAACCTATACATATATAATAGAAGACTGGTCATGAACAATGAATCAAATGTGATGTGAAATGTGCTGTTCACAGTGCCATTCAGTTCATTGTGCTGGTTTTCCGCTTTACTCCTACTCTCACATCTTTCATCAGCATCATTTTCAACAGCCAGCAGTTTTCTCTAAAATAAGTCTAATAGCTCTAAAAAGCTCCTTCTTTATATAGTATGCATTGATTAGTCATAAGAATTATAAATCAACATAGACACCAAGTATACAAAAACAACATCAAGTTGCCCCCTTTGTCCTAAAAATAGGACCAATCACTGGTCTCCATGGAGATCCAGGACTCATGGGAGGGATCCACAAGACAGAGCAACCATCTGTGGGTCATAAAAAAGCAACCAACAGAGCAATGAAACAGAGGAACAGAGTTCCCTGAGAATAAAACACAACCATGCACCTCCATTACTGAGATGAAGATGGAAGTCACTCCAGGAAAGTGAGTGGGAGAGAGCAGGGAGATAGAAACAATAATGAGACTTAGTGTGTTTGAGGACGAGGGTTGAAAGCGAGCACTGGTGTGTAATAAATGTGTCTTGCGGTCGCTGAAGTTTCAAGCATAGGAAAAAACTACCATGTGATCAAAAATTTCCATAATTAAAAAAAAAACAAATAAGTGATCAAATAAGAGAAATGATTGAGATATTTTCTTTACAGCTTTCGTCATGTAGCCTGGGGACAGAATAAAATGCTGCACTTGCCAGGTTTGCAGAATTGGGTGATTATAAACTCTCCACAGCTTCTGGCATAATTCGATGCACATAGTTAGGTCCATTGTCTATTGTATTTGGCAGAGTGCGCTGTGACCTGCTGAATGTGCTGTTTCAAGCCAGAAGATTCGGTTGTCCTTTTAGCATCCGATTGTTGGTACAATGTGTTTCCAAAGTGCTGAGTGGGCTATTTCAAGCCAGTGGGGTCACCTGTCCCATTAGCCAGTGATATTAGGAAAAAACCTCATTAAGCTTTTATGTTCTTGTGGGCACTACTGTCTGTGATTATTCTTTTTCAAAGGCAAGTGATAAAGAGTATTTTCTGCTGCCACATCCACCATTTACAGGGAAGGCTGCTTTCTCAAGGTTGGAAAAGGTCAGAACTGATGGAAGGATTTGACTGTTCTACTGCAGGAAATTGGTACTACAAAAAAAATAAAACCAAAAAAAGGAGGAACTAAATGTGTGTGCGGTTTCATAGTGAGGAAAGAAATGTGCTTTTGATGTCATCATGATTTGGTGATATAACATGAAATAAGTGAAGCTTGTGCTGAAAATGGAACATTGAAGAGAACAACAGACACGTGGACACAGACCTGTAAGGTTCAAAAGACACCCAAAGTGTCACTTTACTTAAATTTTCAAAGTTACAAATAAAAGTTCACTTAGTTGACATGGTGAAGATTTTAATTTAAATCACTGAACATATCCAATGCTGGGAGGCAGAACAGAGCCTCTTCTCTGCTTCCCTGACTTCATGTGTCCTCCCAGCTCAGGAGCAGCATCTTCCTCTAGTGTCCATGCACAGTCAAACAGCCTCGGCAGCCCTACCGACCAATTAGTAAAAGAATAGCTGGCTGAGACGCTGCTGATTTGGACTGTAGGCCTTGCAGTTTGCTTTTCTACACTGCTATAACTTCCTATCTCCTGAGATTGGGAGAAGAACCAAAAAGACACTAGACAGCATCAACATAGCAACAAAGTATTGTAGCAGCCAAATAGGCATCACTTTTTGTTTGGGATGCATAGAGCTTGACCTGGCCAGGTAAATCTCTCTTTTACAGAAACACGATGAGAAACATGCAACAACAACGACAATACATCATTAATCTCATTGCTTCCTGCAGCTTTCTGGGACATTCAAGATCAACGGTTAAATAATTTACAATCTTCCATGAAATATCAGAGAGAGAGAACGGGAGCATCTCAGAGCCTGGGAGTGTGGCGGCGGTTTGCGGAAACATCGTTGAACACCGGAAGGAGCCCGACAGTGGAGCACAGAACATGATAATAATGAAACGTGGATGGAAGAACAGCAAAGGTAATCCACCATCTGGCTTTTCTGGAGAAAAAAAAAACATATTTACATCCAATATATCAGCTAATGTATCTGGGCTCACAGCCTGACCAGAGGTTCTGACACAGACATACAGAGATAGGAAGAAGACAGAATAGGAGAAAGAAGAAGATAAAGGGGATAATAGAGAAAACAGGAGGTTAAAGATTGCAGGTTTGAGGGAAGGTAGAAGCAGAAAGTGGATAGCTTGAGATTGAGCTTTAACAGGGACTTGACAGTTTTTGAAATCTAATAGGCTCTCTGTTTTCTGTCTGAGGAAAGAGCAAAACACTTGGATGAGGTTCACCGAAGAGAGAGATTTGGATAAGAGACAGGGATTACAAGAGCAAGTTCAGGAGCCAAAAGATGGACCACTGCCAAGGTAACTGGAGGAGACATTGGAATGGCTTCAGATCTGTGCTGAGTTAACGGAGTTTCCTGGTCGGCTGATGACAGAGTAAAATGGAGAGAAGCTACCAAATGTAGCCGATCTCATCATCCTTATCGTCTTCCTCGTCCTCGTCATCTTCAATGGCTCCTCGGGGGTGGATCCGGCCCCGTCGCTTCTTCTGCCGGCTCCGGCCGCTCTGTGATGGCTCCTCCTCTTGGTCGTCAAGGAGGATGACTGCGCCGCCGCTGCCAAAATCTCCTGATGTCTCCTGGTCCTCATCTGTAGGGAGACGCACAAACAACATATTGACAGGTTAGAAACACAGAAAGATCCTTGTGTGAAACAGTGTCTGTATAGTGTGTGATTCCACTAACCATATATCAGGAGTCATTATTATGGCTGCTGCCAAAAGTGGAACCTAAATATCCTTCTGAGCTTAGTTTAAAACAATATATTTACACCTAGGTAAGTGCACTCTGGTTGAGTGGCACTTGCGTTGGTAAAATCAGCTTTGTGCCCTTGTGTTTAGGCTACTGAGCAAAGAGCTGCTGCATTGCTACCTGTTTGTTCTATGCAGCGCAGTGTTGAAGAAGTCCAGGCTGCTTCAGCCTGAGGCCACTCAGACAGAGTTAGATGAGCTTGTTAGACCAGAGACAAAGGACTGCTGCTGTCAGTGTGTGTGTGTGTGTGTGTGTGTGTGTGTGTGTGTGTGTGTGTTGGGGGAGCTCGAGAGACATCTCATCAATATTGGAAGCTGCAATTAGTGGCTTTGGACTAGACTGGCATTCAAGAGAGCCATAATCTGTGACTGTGAGTTGGCTGTTTGATTGGTAATCAGTACGTCCGCCTGGATTCTTTCTGGCTAATTATTGTTCTTTTTTTCCTCACAATGAAAATCCCATGGCCATGATTTGCAGCAAAGTACTTGAATTGGCTTGTATACTACGACTTTGACATATCAATGCTCTCTTTCTCAGACAGGGTGAAAGAGAGAGAGAGAAAAGTTTGTAATTTGTATATGTGTATATATATATATATATGCATATACAAATTACAAACCTTTTGACATTGCTTTCTGCTGACAAGTGTGACAAATTTACCTACTTGACATGCAGGATGCTGGTGGTTTTAACAAAGCTACGTGAGCAGATTATCATATGAATGGCTCCAGAGGGATGCCAAATGTTATCCATTTCCTAAATGATCACTGATGTGTAGATAAAGATAAATAAAGACAGGGAGAGATGTTGAACAAAGAGATAGAACAGCATTGTGAATGTGGTGCTCTCCGTGTGTCATTATGTTAGAAGCTCTGCGGTCTCAGTCTGCAGCAGCACCAGATTACATAAGAAGAGAAAGGACAGACATAGAGCAGCAGTCCACCTGGATCAAAGCACTAACTCTGAAAAGACAAATGGGAGCCAATAAGGGCAAACACAACACAACCAAAGCCCTTGTTAAGCTTTAGTGAACATGAATGTGGGTGCGTGCATGTGTTAGCATGCTGTATGTGTGTGTGACTGTGTGTGACTGTGTGGTGGTCTTACCGCAGTTGGGGTTGCCTTGTTTTCTGGAGCCGGCGATCTCGTTGCCGTATTTATCCACACACCAACACTGACCAGTACTGCCATGACACTGGGTTGATTTAAAGTAGCCCTCATCAGTACAGCGTGGAATATAAGAACCTATAAGGAGATGAGAAGAAAAAAATATGAATGCATGGAAGAGGATGAAGAGGGTAGAGTCTGATCCCTCCTCAGCAGAGGTTACGCATCTTGAGTTTTGACCAAAGTTCTTGTGTATTCACAGAATGAGATCAACAATCAATTACTGCTGTGAAGGCTGCACGACAACAACCATACATTCTGCTTAAGGGGAAGCAGTCACCTTTAATAACACACGTACACACAAACACACACACCTGTTTTCCATTACCTTCATTTGACCCAGTCCAAGCTCATTTTTCAAGCTGCTGTGTTGTGTTGTATGTTTAATGCTACTGATTCCTTTTATCTACACGGAGCCCTTTATGTTAAAACGTTAACCAGAGATACGCACTGTCATTTAAGTGTGTGTGTGTGTGTGTTCAAACTGACCTATGAGACTCTTCCTTCGACTCTGATTCTGGATCCTTCTCTTCTCAGTCTGACAAGGCAATCCTACAAACAAAGAACATACAAAATAGTTTCATTAAAAGAGCTCATTGTCATAACTTAACTGAAACAGCTTTTCTTCTGTCTTATAGTCACTCATCTAACATCTTATATTGGTCAACCTCTCTTTACATTCATCTATTCATCCTGTTAAATAGCCACTGTCCTCACATCTACTACATAATTAATTAGTCTTTGCCTGAATATATTCTTTGCCCTTTCCTAATCAGTACAAATACTTGAACATAACTGCCAACAATTTCCCAAATCAAACCATGACCTTCACAGGAAAACATAAAATATTTTACAACCTGGATCTGATTTTGGTATAATGCCAAAAAAAAAGAAGTAATGACAGCAATTCAATTGGCAACGTCCAGAGACATGATGGTAATATGATACACAAAGGCCCAAAAGAGCAAAAACATTAAACACACAGTGCACATGATCACAGGCACAAAGCTCTAGTTTTACCACATTGTCTGTACCAATTAAAGGTTAAACTGAAAATCAGTAATATATATTACTGCTCATCTTCCTGTTGTCCTTCTCCAGATATGTCAACAAGGTTAGGTAGTAAAATGGGAAAGATTTCCTACTTTCCTGCTTTCAATTAGTTTCCAATCACTTCAGCAATTATTGAAAAACTGCTTTAAGTGAACATTTTGTTTCCTTTCTTGTGTTGTATAATTAATGTATGAGAACTGACTGGTCTGAAATGAATACAGTTAAGTAAAACCTATTTATCACTTATACTTCTAAACTTTACTTCCCTCCCTCTGGCCCTCCTAACATTTCTCCACTTCTATTTCTAACATTATGTGTCTTTAACTCTCCATTCCTCATTTACTTACCCTCAGGCTTTTGGAAGCAGTAACACCACTCGTTGTTTGACAGCTTGCCATCCTTGAAGGAGTCACAGGAATTAAAAAGGGGTTTCATGCACAGCTCATACTTGTCCAGGTAGATGGCGCTCAGCTCCGATTGATCCAGCAGGAGGTCGAAGTTCATGTCTAGTTTGTTGAACATCCAGCCCAGAGAGTCCTTACAGATGGGCAAGATGCTGGTGTCGAAGTCTAAAGACAAAGCAGACACGGAGGCAGAAATAGAGAACAAAAGATTTAAGTGAACATTTTACAAACTGCAGGTAATGCCCAGGTCACTTAGATTTTCATCTTTTTCAAGTAGCAAACAGAGATTTGTGTATGTGAATGTGTGGTGGCTGAACCGTGTTGATGTGTTAAGACATGTTGACATTGCAGAAAACAGAGCAGGGTTGCCGTCAACATCACTACCGGCTCTCATGAGGATGGAAAAGCGTAGGTGGGGGTGTGTACTCACGTCCAGTGGCAGAGTCAAAGCTGTCAGAAGATATGAGGTCTCTGTTGGCGTCGAGGTGCAGCACTCCGAACCAGTCCTTCAGTCTGGCAGCCAGACTGTGAAGCTCTGTGTCCGTGCAGGCTGCACACACACCACACAAACACACATTAATGAGAGAGGAATCTGTCAATCTGCTGCT
Source organism: Pampus argenteus (assembly GCA_036937835.1). Lineage (NCBI taxonomy): Eukaryota > Metazoa > Chordata > Actinopteri > Scombriformes > Stromateidae > Pampus > Pampus argenteus. The sequence goes on along the minus strand of CM072861.1, from coordinate 17,714,678 downwards.
GTCATCAGAGGAAAAAGAAAGAAAGCAATTCTTTTCTCGCTCCTCATCAAACTTTCATTTCATTTCTGCTGTGTACTTTTCCTCTGACTTCTTTTCTTCTTTTTTCTCATCAAACTCTTCTCCTTCAGTGAACACAGTGGAGTGATAACACATACTGAACTGCTGCTTCCTCTTGACAGTTACCATAGGAACCGCTGACACACACACACACACACACACACACACTGGAGTTCGTTTTGTTTGTTTCATTTCTGTTGTCATATCTATACCATTTAGTGTTGAAATGAATGACTTTATCTGTCATGTGTATCTCAAGGGGAAAATAAAGTGATGTCTTGCCGTGAGAGGCCACTTGCCTTTTATCCAGGGAAAATCTGTGTGTGTTTGTGTTTTTATGCGTGATCACACTCCTCTGCACAGCCAGACAGAAAGTTAATCCACTGCCAAACATGCTCAAGATATTCTCCATGCCAAGTGTCCGAAGAGAGCACAAACTGAAAATTATATTTAGGGATATCCCTAATTAAAAGTATAACCCAACCTCTGTCACTGCCTAACAAATCCCTGATTGCTTCAGCTGTGTGCGACTGACAGGGTCAGCCTGTGATTCATGCAGACCTCTGCTGTCTCCCTCTACGTCTCTGTCTGTCAATCTATCTTACTTTCTCTCTGTCCTTCATGTGATTGGCATTTTTCCCTCATTCTGTTTTTTTTTTTTTAAAGTTGATAACATGCCCGAAGGACAAGAGCCATTTTCCACCTCATACTGAGCCTGCCAATCCAAACACTCCGTCTTTATCGTGGAATATAGACACTGCAGGAGAAGGTTGTTAACAATACTGTGGCTCTCCTGTCTTCAGAAATTAGGCAATTCGCTGTGAAACATGCAACAGATTTGAGCGTTTAAAGAGTCAGGTATGAATACAAATCACAAGTATTCTGTTAAGTGAATAATGTCAAATTCTTAGATTAGATTAGATTAGGCACAGAAAACTCACTTACATGCAAATACAATTAGAGATCTTAGAGACGCAGCAGGAAAACATTCAAAACATCCAGAAATAACATCCAAAGTGTCACACACACACACACACACACACACACACACACACACACACACACACACACACACACACACACACACACACACACACACACACACACACACACACACACACACACACACACACACACACACACACACACACACACACACACACACACACACACACACACAGGTATTTACTCTAGTAGAGAGAACAAAGGAGATTGGTCTCTTGTGTGAAAATCTGGCTCACACTCCGCTGTTAGTGGATAAAGTCATCTGCAGCATGACATCAAAGGAGGTGTGTATGTCCCATGTCACATACAAGCATGTCACACACATGTCACACACATGCCCCAGAGCCAGATGTTACGCAGGTACTTTCACAGTGGGTTAGGGTTAGGCGATGTCGCCACGTCTCTTTGTTAGAACGGTTAAAATTTTTGTTGAGTCCTTTTATTGAACCGTGCAAACACGCATACACACACACACAATATTTTATAGTTTTAGTTTGGGATTCATTATTGCACCTTCTATAAAAACAGCGGATGCCCCCGGGTAACAAACAGGTGCTGAGGAGAAGAAAAATAATATTTATCTGGCTGGCAATCCATGTTAGATTACCACTGCAATCCCTAGGTGGTCTCTGTGTGTGTGTGTGTGTGTGCGTGCGTGCGTGTAATATAACCCTTCAGGACCAGACGGATAACTTTTCAGAGTGCTCTTCATTTCCATGATCTAGAACAGAGAAAGAAAGTGCAAAGTACCAACAGCTAAACATCTGTCTTTACCTCCTGAATAAAGACAGAAGTGGAGTCTGTACCTTGTTGTTCTTTTATTTTCAGTTATATGACCCATTCTTCATCCACACCTCAGGTTTTTTCCCTTCATTGTTATCCTTTGTGTTCCTGCTTATTGCGATATGAATCACTGTTTGCCTCTGTGATTCTTTTGTTGTCTTTAAGAACTTCTTACTCTTTTCCCTCTATTTCTCATTCATTTCCAATCTCTCTCCCGTCTCACTGTCAATTTTCTCAGATTCCAGAAAAGCCACTTATCACACCTGGCTACCTAACTCAGTTGCTCTTCACTTTGAAGACCACTTTGATATTTCTTTAGTGCTTCATTTCCCATCTCGATCTCTCCCCCCATAGACTCCAAAGACATAAGTGTTTCTGTTTTCCCCTTTGTTATTCACTCCCTCTGTCCCCGTCCTTCTCCTCCTCCTTCCACTTTTTCTTCTATTGACTGCTGCTCTGATTGTCCCCTCTCTCCATCTCTTCCTGTCAAGTCTTTGCACTACAGACCTCAATGAGTCTCGATGGACCCCTCTTATCTATTTCTCTCGGCGTGACCCAAATTGCTTCGGACAGGTCCGACATCGCTGCCTCTGCTGTAAGTCCTTTTGCAGCGCAATGAGTGAGAAAGCTGGAGCTGAAAACTGAAGGACACAACATACAGTATATCTCAATGAGATAACATTACTTGTTAACAACCTTTCTCTCTGTTTCTGAGCCACAGCAGGGTCAGACACGGTTAAAGATGTTAATGTATTTCCACATGTGGTTGTAGAGATTACACTGTTTTGACTGGATTCAAAATAGAGACCAGTAGTCAGTAGAAAACCTGATCAAGTGTCTCATAAGTAACTGCATCACAGTTTGACTATTAGAACTGGACCCAAGAGTTTGCACAAGCCAGACTATGTCCATATATTAAAACTTTAATACAGTTAGAGGTTTTGTGCCATATGTACCGTATGTCCAAGGTGTACAGATATCGTACAAAAACATCCGTAGGCTTTTTAAATCTGCTTATTATGCAGTATATTGTATACTGCATAGTGATTTACGACTCCTCTAAGGGACAACAGAGTCATGAGATGAGACACAGGGTACAAAAGGAAGACAGCTTGTTTTTCTTTGTGATGCTGTGTAGTTCAACGTCTTCAGGCCTGAATAATATTCAAACCCCTTTAAGGTATAAACATTGTTTAATTTTAAGATGTCACATTGTCTGGCAAAAAAGGGGTCGGGAGCTACCACACTAAATGAATTATTTGTCTGGATGATTGTCTTCATCATTATTCATTTAACAAAATGTATTTTTTCATTAATATAAATTCAAGACATATCTCATGATAAGCGCGGCATAGCAGATGTTCATTTTGCAAGGCTCCAAATTAATTTGATTATGTTCCAATTTATAGCCATTTTCCAGGGCTTAATAATGCAATAAATTCTTGACAGGGCCGGTTTTTTTTTTCTTTCCTTATGTGATACTGTGAAACAAACAGTAATAAGAATTATTTCCTATCATTGTGTGGCCCTGAACAATCATAGCTGGTGTGCAACTGGTGTGTGAAACCAAGTGTGAATACCCAACCGTTCACCATAGCGACCACCTTTAGCTACTTGTGACTCAGATAGCTGTGTTACAGGAAAAACACAAATTGCCACTGAGGAAATAATATTTGGATCTTATCAGCCATGAGGAACTGGAGGGTCTTTTGTTATATTTTTTAATTTTAGTGAGTTGTTAGAATGCGAATGCAGACAAGATGCAACTGCAATAAAAGCCACAGCAGCAGGTGATTTAAGATATTGAGCAGTGAGAATAGCTAGGATGTTGCCTTTTAAGGTCTCACGATCACATGGAGAAAAAAAAAAATCCTTTCTGCTTGAAATATGAATTGTGCTGTACCCTTAAGCCAGACAGCTCCTTTCTAATTGTTCCTGTGAGGATGTTCATGTGCACAGAGTTAGAGAGATAATGTGAGTTACCAGGGTTGATGCTATCAGCTCTGCTTCCAACCCGTTACAAATTGTTTGACCGTGAGCTTCACCCAAGATGCAGTGGTAGTAGAGTCAGAAACACCAGCTGCTTTCACACAGGAGAAGCTATTGATCAGAGCTGCGGGTCACATATCAGACACTGAATCATGTCTTATCCTTCTTCCTTTCCCCCTCACTACTGATGTCTTTCATGTGTGTGAGTTTAGATCAGTAGAAACTGAAAGACAAAAGACACAAACCACTAACTATATGTGGAAAAGTAAAGCCGAACTGCAAGCTAGCACACAACAATGTCGCAATACCATTTAGTTTACTATACTTGTCTGATAAAGACGTAAATGGCACAAAACACTATCCCTCAAGCTGGTTTAGGTCATCAGACAATGTCTCCTACAGACTTTTGTCAGTCTTAGAATTTCTTATATGTAAACGATTAATTATAATTGTCATATAAAAGCGAAGGAATGGCTCCAAATACAGACAGAGGAAAGCTGGGTGGTGATCACCTTGAGGAATCACGAGTGTAGTTTGATCAGATCAAGATGAAAGGCACTTCTTAAGGTAACAGAAGGAGAAAGAAATGAACCGAGACAGTCAGATAGAAGGTATGAGGAAGACAGAAGGTCAGATTCATTAAAAAGATACAAGGGTATGTTTGATTTTCTTTGTCCCAAGCCATCAGCTCTCCAGAACAATCTGATCAGCAGTGAGTTAAGGTTCGTCCAGATAATGATCAGTAACCCGCTGTCTGGTAAAGGCCAGCACAGAGAGGGAGACAGGTAGATATAGGGAGGGTGAGACAGGTAAGAGTGAGACTATTTCTAAACTAAAGACAATGAACTCTGGTGCACATGAAGACTAAGCTTAGTAAGATGTGATAGGAGGATGACATAATTTGTCAAAATGCTTTAAATGAATAAAATTATTACCATGATCATTTTCAGACATGGCACCTCACTTTAAGGCTCTGCCCACCTATACATCTACCTACTCTCATTCACGAGTTGGAAGTGTTTTTTAACAATGAGTCGGGATGTGATCATCCAATGGGCATTCTGGGCGCACTTGGGGTTAATTTTTAGTTGACCTATGCTCTTTGCATCCTTTTTTATAACCAAAAGAGAGGAGGAGAATAAAGGAAAGGAGGAGAAGAAGAGGAGCTCGTCAGACAGACAGAGAGACAGCTCCTGTCAGTGCTCTCCGTAATGAATTAGAGCTATTCTGTATATATGCCCTGTACACTATGTCTGAATTATGAAAGAAAGAAGAAAAATTGACTAGGAGCCCATCAAACATTTGTGTGTATGGATCTGCAGCTAGATAATTTGGGCTTGCTCTTGAGTCCGAAGTGTTTTTAACAGCGAGTCAGGAGCATTTTTTCCATGACCTTTCCTTAACTCAAACCAAGAGGGTGAAACCATGGTGCTCCTGACAAAGCGTCAGTATGTGATGAGTTAGGAGTGACAATGTGTAGGCTGCTCGGGTCGTGTAAAGACAGTTTTTCTCTGAAAACCTCTGACATTACACATTGTCATTTGTTACATTGTAATTGTAAAAAATATTGATTAGATCTGCTTTAAGGACTGGTTTATTATAACCATGTAAAACTCCTACTAGGTTGTTGTCATAGTTGAAGAAAAACGAGGTGGCATGTTTGTTGCAGACAAAGTCTCTGCCCAACCATCCACCATGACCTCCTCCATAAGAGGTTTTGTAGTGGTGCTTTTTTTTTGTAGTGAGGACAGTCTCAACACGACTACTACAATTGCTCATCAGGAAATCACTCAGGAAATAATCCCTAAGCGATTGGCAAGTTCCAGGAGAGGACAGGAGGTATGAAAGCAGAGGAGAGGAGTGCAAAACATTATCTGTCCTCATGTGCTCTCCCTGCGGGGGTCTGAGACAGAAGTGCCAGAAAAAATTGAATTTAGTGATGGGATTTCACCTGTTCGGCCTCCACCAGTTTTTTCGTTCAACGTCTTTGTTCAACAATAAATGAAAGAAAATAAGTTTTAACTGTTAAAAAAAAAAAAAAAAAAAAAAAGTGACCATAACCAGCACTGACATGGTCACCAGCAGGAACACACTGTACTGGCTTAAATCATTGTTTTATATAAGGCAGTGATGATGCTGGATGTCACAGCAGTGCTGCCTCGGGGCGGATGACAGATCAAATTGAATGTCAGTGCCTCTGTGTCAATACATTAACCTTTGCTGACAAATGGGCAAAAAAAAAAAAGCAGCAATGGATTCTCTGAGAAAAATCAGGTTTATGTGTTCATTATGAAACATATTAAATAGTCATTAAAATGAAGATTACAGAAAATACAGCAATTAAGATATACAATAAACCTGTAATTACGGGCTCATTATTGAAATGTCTTTTCATTTCTCTAAGCTCCTGACAGTTTCTAGCTTCTGCCTTTGTGGGTTATAATACTGTGGAGAGTTTGTAGGATTTGTGCCAAACAGTCATCCATTTGACCCCATGTCAAAAGCTAAGGAAAGGGTTCTTTAGTTATCCATTTGTAATATACGAAAAACGCATCTACTGTATGTCACAGTCTTTTGTGCAATGATAAAAAGGGCGGAAAAATGTGGAGGTGAAATGCTAACCTGACACTTTGTGGAGGCTTGAGACAGAAAATAAATGAGCAACAGACTGAGATAGGAGAGTGAAGTCAAAGAGGGGGAGTGTGGGAGAGATATGACTGACAAATAATCAGTAAAACAGTGGAAGAAAAAAGGTTATTAGCGTGATTCAGGCAAAGGTACTCAAAACGATGTCTGAAGCCTTCCACCACTCTACCTTGTCAAAATCAAAAAACAATATACACCTGGCACTCCAAATAAACAGTATGCTGCAGCACACATTTATAATCACAGTCGAGGGAGTGAGAGCTATGGGGGTTGTTTTTGTCACCTTTGCAACAATTCGTCCTCTTTTTCTTTCAGTTCTCAAAATAAATTCTTTTTTTAAGGTGTCAAATGGCTTTCCACCATCTGTTGAATCTGTGGCATGCATGACAAAAACTGGCTTCCTACCTCACAAACTATTTTGTTTTGGTCAGTAGGTGTAATATCTCACCGGCGTGGTTTAGTGTTTATCCTCAAGTTTCCATTTAGAGATTCTTAGAATCAGTAAAACTGAAGATACTTTTTCACTGTTGGATGAAGACATACAGCTTTACATCCTGCTAAATTCAAATGAGCTCTGCAATTCAATTAACGATTTCTCAGCTGAATGCGAGTAAAAAACTAGAGTTAATGTACAGTATTTCCCGTTATCCTCTAATGTCAAGCTGCACATCTTCGGTCTTGCTCAGATTTAACAAACACATCATACTTTGTACTAAAATAAGGAAAGAGTTTGTGTTTATTCGCCTTGTATGATTCACTGTTAACCTGTAATGAAATGGTCAAAAAGTCATGCTTTCATCTTGCTGTGCTTTAAATAATGTACTATCTTGTGCTGTGATGTCATAGATGTGCTTAATCATTAATATATCTGACCGTCTTGAGTAGATGGAGTATATGAGAGTACTCCAGATAATACTGTAGATTATGGTGAAATTATAAAAGTGTAGTGACCTCAGCAAAGACATCAATGCTGATGCTAGGATATGACAGCATGCCTCCTTCCAATATGATTACTTTTGCTTGATTTGAAAAGATCAACGCTACTACTTTAATTAGCTTAGTTCTGCCTGTCCAGCTTATTTTTCACAATGACACTTAACCTCCATGTCTAAATCCAGCTCACTGTCTAAAACCAAAACACGCATCACTGAATATGTACTTTATATATCCATATAACACTGTACATATATCCGTATCCCTGTTTAAAAAATATATCCAGCTCTCCTGTTTCATACAGCTGTCACAGAAGATAAAACAGAAAAAATAAATCTCATCATTGTGAAGTGTACACATTTGGTAAAGTGACTGAAAAAGTCTAAACTAAAAATGTAAGACTTTCGAGCTATAAACATCTGCATCTTCCGTTGTGGCTCCACCTGTTTTCATCCTTATTATAAATGTATATTTATCAGTATTCCCAATTGGGTTTGTTCCAGTTAATTCAACTTTGATGGCAACACAACCGATATGTATTCATAGCTTTAATCTTTTAATCAGGATATATAGTTGCAGGTTATTACCTCATTATTAGAAGTCAACACCATCTGTTAATCAGAAACTAAACCTCAGTTCTGTTAAAGTGAAGTGTATGGAAGAACAGTTGCAGTCACAGGTGTTCTGGTATGAATGTTCAAACTCGATCTGAACCTTCTGGGTATCAGTGAACATACAGGAGTGATCACACAAACCAAACTGCTGCAATCTTTTAACTGTTGCCATAGGAACCCGATCTGACACACTCAGTGTTTTCCTCACCTACTGCCATCTCCATCTGTTTACCATTTTGTGGTGCTGATCTAATGAGAGATTATATCAGGTGGGAAGACGACACACACACACACACACACACACACACACACACACACACACACACACACACACACACACACACACACACACACACACACACACACACACACACACACACACACACACACACACACACACACACACACACACACACACACACACAACCACACACACACACACACACACACTTCACGTATCCAGAAGGAAATGCTTCTACTTGCTATCTGCTAGCTTCCTATCCCACTGATGGTTGGTTGATTGGCTGTGCTGAAAAGTACCTTGACGTTCATGAGAAGAAGATAGAGTGCAATCAAAACCGGGGACATGAGAGAAGACTACATTTAAACTGAACACTGAATCAGAATCAGCAGAGAGCCAGTCATTGAGAATAAATGTAATGCTGCATGATGACACTGTCCAAGATCTGGAAATAGATTTTCTTCACACAAGCTCATCCACTCAGTTCTCTCCCAGAGCCAAGCTCTCCGCAAACCAGCAGACACATAATTATAGTTTGGATGGAGGGGAAGTAATTAGGCAGCAGTCAAGTTGGTAAAATACTTCTGTTACAGCATCACTCTCTGTTCCTTCCATCATCCAGACTTAAACTAATGAAGAGAAAATTAGATGAAGAGAGTTGTTATTAATTAGCAGACATTACTTTTCTTTTGTATTAAATGTGCCTGATGAACCTCAGAATCCTTATAAACGCTTCTTAATCTAAGAGTGATTAGAAAAGACTTTTGAGGGCAGCAGGAATATAAGCATGTCCAAATATTCGTTATTCAATTGCTGTTTTTTTTTATTATTATTTTTTATTAGATAGATACACACAGACAATAAAAACTATCCCGCTACTCCCCGACCTGAGAAGGAGGAAGTCTGTAACAATAACAATACATCCTTTTCTGGGCTGCTTTCATTTAGATTGCATTTCTCCTCCAGAATCTCTCCATCCATCTACTGAAATCCTATTTTCATGACAAACAATAAGACACACACACTCACTCCATCACTGCTGCCTGTAGCTGTCAGGGGGGTGATGGGATGGGATGTGAGGGGAAGAAAATAACACGAGTAAGGGGAGAGGTGACAGGAAAGAAATGGAAACACCGTGAATCACCAGAGAATTTGAGGGATTAACGGCGAAAGGGGTTCTGTGTGTTTGGTGTAGAGTCATAAATGTGTTTCTGAGGGCGTCCACTTGAGGCTCCAAAATAACCTTCCCTCTGTCTGCACATACACATGTCCCTCCATCACTCTTTCTATAATCTACCCATGTGTTCAAAAGCCTCTTGAGGTAAGAGTGGACTTGTGTGATCATGTGATGTGCACAAGCATATCACCTCCCTCTCATGTGCTCATTGAGTGCTGGTTAGTGCTGCAGTAAACCAAGAAACAGTGGTAGCAGGTTAAGTTTACCATCTAGTTAACATCTCTTGGATTACCTGTGTGCCTGAATCAAAGTAGATCCATGTTTTACCTACCTTAAAATGTGTAACCCGACTGCGCTCTGTGGATCTGGCACATGTTTGTTTCCTGCAGACCACACAGTCAACTAGCTGTCAATAAACAGTTCAAGGAAGGTTCTGCCTCCTCTGTGTTTGATCAATACACCTTGACAACTGAAGCACTTAGTCTCACCTATACCATTCACTCTGACAGAGTAGGAAAAGAGGTTTGACTGACTAGCAGTACTAACAGGTTCATGTTCATGAGCAGGGAGTACTCACCAGTCTTCTCAGTCTTGTGCAGTGGTTTGCTGAACTCTTGACCAGGCAAACAGGGACACAGCCCATCACATTTCACTGAGATCGTCTTCCCAGACAAGCAGGTCTGAAACTCCAGCTTACACTGCAGAAACACACACACACACACACAGCCAATGTTTGATAGAGGCTTTATTTCACAGACGTGAGGGCTGTGGTGCGATCAGTGTACTTGTCATGGGGAGTACTACTCAGACTGTGAAAACAATTGTATAACATGAAAAAAAAATCCTGTGTCAAATCGTTATGTTATCCATTATAATTTAGTCGTTGTTTGTTCATGCTGTATTTCTGTAATTTTGCTTTGTTGATTTATTCTGTACACACATCTACTGCATGTCTGTCCGTGCCTCCTCTGTGATCTTCATGAGGTTTCTTCCATTTTTTCCCCATTAAAGTTTATATGAGTTGTTCTTTATTGAAATCAAGCATTTAAGTATAAATGATATATTTCTGTACAATAACCTCCAGCTTTCCAGATGAGTCAAATCCTGTAGATATCCTTCATTACAGTCTTTTTAGCACTAAAGTGCCTCTTTTTTTGTACTATCCTTTCACTGCAGCTCAGTAGGGAAAGAAACACAAAGAGGGAATTTGATAAAAAGACTGTAAATGTGGCAGATATCAACTTAATATGACTCAGTCAGACTGAAGCCTCATATAAGCTTCAGATAAACTTTTAAATGCATTTTTGCACATAATGACAGTGTGATCACAGTCATTTACATTAAAAGCACATTGAAGGGGATCTTTTAATAGCCAGTATGACCAGGAGGAACGATTACAGCAAGGAAAACCTCTTTCACTGTTCATATGGGCACCTGACTGTTGTTTTAAAACAGATTTATATACATTTTAATGGTGCAACTAGTTTGAAACTAGCTACAGAAGCAGTTCCTAAGAATCTATGAAGGACCCACAAACCTAGTGATGGATTTACAGTTGAGGCAACCTAGTCTTGGAAACTTAATGCCCATGATGTAAAGGTATAAAATAACGGTGTTGAAAGTATGTACACATATGCAAAACTTTGAATATTAAACTTATATTGTCTAGCTGATTAAGGGACAGCTTTGCTGAGACGAGATTGGTCATTTATCTTCAATGAACAGATGTGTCCATTAGGCAGCCATATAGACACACCATTAGACACAGACATGCCCAGTGACATTCTATTATTCACTGTAGCATAAACCTAATGCAAAGCAAAACGCAAGATGGATAACTTAAGAATGTAATTCAACAGTATAAATCTCATTCCAGGTAAGTGAGGGGTAAGAAACAGTTTGGACTAGTTGGGGGGGAGAAATCCAATTACAACATCCTTCCAAGAAGAATAATGAAAACTGAGATAGAAAATGTAAATTCTGTTTGCCAGATGATGACGACAGGTTTTGTCAGCCGAGGCCATGACTGTGCATAAACATTCGTACAGATATCTTACCAAACCATGCCTAACGCAGGCTTAGCATGACCCTGCCAGCACTTTCATTTCTCACAGTCTTAATTAAAATCCATCATTTCCTCCCTGCCACCTCTTTGATAGCGCTGCTAATGTTGCTTAATGAAATTTGTTGACAAAGGAACAGTGCTCTGTCCTGTTCTCAACATATTGAATTAGCTGTCTAGGGAGGGAGACGGTGAGACAGTGTGAGAGAGAAAGCAGAGGAAATGGATGACCTCCTCCAGTCACTGTCAGCGCACTGAGAGGTACCATGAATCTTTATGTTTGTCTCTCTCCATGGGGTAATGTGGTTTTGATGAAACAGTGTTTTAACACCTGACTCTGGGGAGGGGAGAGGAGAGGAGAGGAGAGGAGAGGAGAGGAGAGGAGAGGAGAGGAGAGGAGAGGAGAGGAGAGGAGAGGAGAGGAGAGGAGAGGAGAGGAGAGGAGAGGAGAGGAGAGAGAATAATTTAAGAGGAGGAAAGTAATGGACTTAACTTAGTGGGCTGAAGCCTCTCAGGAGATAAGCGCACTGTCCTCTTAATAGGATACTGAGTGTGTGTGTGTGCGGTTATGAGAGAAGCATGTAATGTAATAATAAAATATGAATAAGCTTGAGACCAGTGTGTTACAGAGCAACTCACTGGTGAGCAGAGTTTAAGTTGGGCCATAGGGACCCATCACTCCGCCCGCTAACTGAACCCCTCCAACTAAATTACTGCAGAGAGCACCAGGGACTCCCCGGCTCTCCTCTTCCCATTGTTGTTCTTCTCTTGTTTCTCCTTCAACAGCTCCCCTCAGCACAGCTCAGACAGGTAGGTCATTAGGACGGCTTATGTGCTGACTACCTCCAACACAAGGAGTACTACGCCCAATCTAAGGTTGTTTTGTATCCCCTGTTTGAAGCTTAACCCATGCAAATAAATCCAATAAATTCCTACAGACATGAAAACATGAACCTCCTTTTACAGGTTTGTTTTTACTGATTCTGACTCTATTACATGTTTAAATGTACAATGTGCAAGAGTTGGCCAACGGACCAAAACAAATAAAGGAAAGCATATTGCCATAAAGCACATATTATTCAGATCTATTTTTTATTTATGAATTTATTATGTTTTGGCATTCCTGTCACATAGACTTTGATTCAGTATAAACATCCTGTATAGTGTATTGTGTGTCACTCCTGGCAACAATTAGATGGTGAAAGTTGATATCAATGAAAAACCGCAGACTGCCACACAAGCGGCTGCCAACTGGTTTCACTCTTCAGCTCCTCACTGTCATCCTGCTCTGCTCATTTCCTGCTCGAGTCACCTTTCTCTTCTCCTCTACCATGACATTGTGGGTTCGTAGCTCAGAATGATCTTATTAGCAGAGGTGAGTAGCCGGAAACGGGGCTAGAATCACATGAGACGATGAAGGGTGGAGAGCTATTCCAATTCATCCAGGGATGATTTTCAACAAGTTTTTGTCAACAAAGTGACACACTTAGAAAAAGAGTGTAAAGAGAGAATTACAAGAGTGTGGACATTAAAGGGAGATAGATATCAAAGGGACGTCTCACCTTGGAGGAGTACGTGTGTCCATCAGATCCACACACAGGACTTGAATGGAGTGCTGAGCACAGTCTGCATTTCTCACGAGCTCCAGCTTCAGGCCTGTGCCTGTGGCCCAAGCTGCCTTTCCTGGGTCTCACGCTGAGAGAAGAAGAAGAAACAGAAAAACACTTAATTTCAATAATTATTGAATTTTGACATACCTCAGTAAAACATAGCAGAGATGACTTGAACTTACATTACCACTACAAAAAATATTACTCATACACATTTACAGTGTATATATTTTGACAAACATCAGACTCATAAATGGATGCAGTAATTATTTTCGAGGCAGGAATATTATTCAAGACATAGTGAAGTAGTTGCAGCACACACAGCTCAAAATTTTAGCTGAAACGCATTCATTCACATAGGTTATAAATCTATTATCTGTGAGTGCAGGAATATTATCCAAACCAGGTTTTAAAAATACTAATGATAATAATGATAATGAGTGTTATTACATCTTATCCAAATATTGGAGCAAATCTAGCAAAAGTGCTTTCACAGAACACACTTTAAACACTTTAAAGAGAAATTAATGTGTTGGCAGCAAAATGTTGGAAAGTGAACCAAAAGTAAGAAAGTTGAAATTCCACACATATAAAACCTTGTTTACGTCCGCGATCTGTAAAACTGCAACACTGAAATCCCATTCGGCGTGTCAGACACGTTCGTGGTTCTTCACAACTATCAGACTGCCGACTGAGCCATTGCAGATTAGACATGCGTATTGCACCGATAAATAAAGCAGTGCTGGCAGAGAAGGTGAGATGAAACTAGTAGGTGGATGATTATTTTCTGAAATGTTTCCCCTCATCTATCCCCCTATCAAATACAATGATTCTCCTCCTATCAAGCATGAATGCAGTGAAATCACACTAATAACTTGAATGTGTTCTTAGTTATTAGTGTGATTTCAACCAATTTCAACTCGACCATGACAATAATGCACGCCTGACAAATATTAATTTGAGAGACAGACAATCAGTAGACATCTTCCTCTCAAATATAAATATGAAAGTGATCCCTCTCCCTCCTGCTCTTTCATATACCACAACCTCCTGCTGAGAGTTTCCATGTTGCTCTAATCTGAAAATGGCTCTAATTTGACGGTACTACAGCTCCCTCACAGCAGGACAGAGGTGCACATGCATTAACAAGACAAGCCTCCCTTATGGTTTTTGATTTATTGCTTGCTGCTCATGTAAATGTATATGCCTGCAGCTAAACATTATCAACCACTAAGAGAAGTAAAGAACTACTGTATATAGATTTCAAGAGGAAGAAAAACAAGAAGAAGCTCTTCTTGAGACCTCTGTGTTGTTCTTAGTAGAGAACAACATTTATTTGCGTGGACTGTAGTAAAACACAACAGTGATGCAGGGCGTCGTCAAAAAGTGATATATATATATATATATACACACATATACATGCTGCGCCACAATGTGCATTAATCTATATTTGTTTTCAAATATCTTGAGAGCAGAAAAGTTTAAATTTACCCTTTGAGAGGACACTGAATTTATGTTATGCTAATTACTGAAAATCATGTTGATAAAACAATATCATGGTCCAAAGCTTCAGAGAGTGATGCTATTAGGGAAATATGGTGAATAATCTGATGCATTAAGCAGTAAATAGGACTTGTAATTAACTCAATATGAAGAAGAGAATTAAAACCAAGTTTCCTAGGGGCTAATGACTTGAGTAAATCAATTAAAACCAAAGACAGAAACAGAAAGCATTCAGATGTATTTTGGGGGAAATGCTTATTGAACTGAAAAATTGACAAGCCTTAAATTTAGCAACATGAAATGGGCGAAATCACAAACAAATTGGGTGCTGATACGGCACCTAATCTTTTTTCATAGTCCACAGAGTGCAAATGAACAGACTGTTTGATTAAAGTTAATTGGTATTGAGAATATGTATCTGTACATCTGTCACCGAAACAGATTGGATTGTTACACACTTCTAACACACAAAATGATACTTTATTTCATGTTTCTTCTGGGTGTAATTTTTAAAATTTGTCCTGAGGGGGATAAGCAGCATATTGAAGTTCAGCTTCACATAGCAATTTTGAGTTATAGGCATTTACTAATATTTATTAACTTAATAACAATAACTGAATAACTGATGAGAGAGGAAAATGTTGCATTCAGGTATCCACAACGCCTTCATTCTGCAGATGTTTTGTAGAGTTAATAAAATGCCATGTAATTGGTTCTTACCTGTGGGCTGGCTGCTTGTGATTGGTGCAGATGGCTGTCTGGTAGTCATGGCTGACACACACCTTGTGAGGAGGGCAGCGCACCTTCAGGCAGGGATCCTTAGTGGCATCTGGACCTACAGAGGGAGATCAGGGACAAACTTCATCAGGTTGGTAAAAACATGCAGAAAAGGAGAATCAGCACAATGTAGTACTGAAGTACTGAAGTTGAAGGTTGATGCAGCAAAACATCAAGCTGTTCTTTTGGTTTTCCAGCTGGCAGATTTTTACCTTCTACTAAGTGAAGCAGGCAGAAAAATAATGAGTTGGAGAAAAAGAAGGAAAAGAAGAATGGTAAAAGGTACGAAGTAAATGTTGAGTTTTCCGCAGTGTGAACTGCTTAATGAGGACTATTGTTTCAGGGCATCGACCCCATCTTCCTGCAAATCAATCTCCACAGTGACATTATCTCCGTGGCAGAAAAGCACAGCTGGCGGGTGTCCAAGGTGACAAAAGATCAAAGCAGCTCATTGACTCCAAGCATTGTGTCATTTCACACTAGACTAACAGCACAAGCCCACTTTCATGTGACAGACAGAAGAAAAGATAAAAACAGAGGGAGGAGGAGGAGGAGGAGGAGGGGGGAAGAAACAGTGGCAGTAAAAGAGAGTTGAGAGCTTTTAGTACAAATGAAGTGAGAGACAAGTCGACACCAGGCGGCGGACTCTGGACTGGCGGTTGTGGTGACCCTGTCAATCACACAAACAGATGTGTACTAAAGAAAGATGAATGAGGAAAAACAATTAACAAACTGTACAAAGCTATAAAGTGACATCGCACACAAAGTGGGTTTTAAACAACATATGGAGACCACATGCTGTCACTGTGGTGAACAAAATAAAAACCCAAGTTAATTAGGACTGAGGACAGAGTGTATAGATCAAAGCCCCATGATATGTACAAGTCATTAGCATGTGCTTGCTAACATCCTGAAAGGAGAGTGGCCTTCTCTCCATTAGGGGCCTAATGGGTTGTGTTTGAGCCACAGCTGGTGTCTGATGTGAACATCAACTTGTTTCTGACCTGATCACACGCTGCACTGCTGTTTACATGCTGCTTTATCAGCATTAAATCGGCCACGAACTCTGATATGATGGTACTTCCTCTTTCTCTGCTTGCAGTGAAGCCGGTATCTCAACAACCATCTATAAGAATGATCACCGACGCATATGAGCTGTTAACATGCTGAACGTATCAGGAGCTGTCATAAGATACCGTATACGTTCCTTTATCTTTGAATGAACACACACACACAATAAAGATGGGAAAGTTTCTCAAGGGAAGCGATTCACAGCAGACATCGGTTATAACCAGGTAACATACTTGCTTCTTCACAATCTGCGAAACACCTACACAGATGCAAAAACACATTTACAAGCCCGTGTGCCTTCTCATATTCTCCAGAGTGCAGAGAGATGATCCGCCAACCTTCCCCCTGATAGCTGTGTGTTCTGCAGTGTGTTTCTATCGCCCCGCTTACGTGGGCCCATCCTCACCTCCATCTATCAGTGCTGGAGGAAACCCATCTTATTCCACTTGGCTTCAAAATGACTTTATCACTGCCAGGAAATGACGGATGAAGAGAAGAGGGAGAGGAGAAAAAGAGAGAGAGAGAGAGGGAGAAGACGTAAGATGAGGAGGAGGAGGAGGAAAGATTGGGGGGAAAAATGAGGCTCGCATTTGGTTAGCAGAGGGTTGGAGGACAATTTAGGATTAGTGCGTGACCTCCACTCTCAGGCAAATTGGAAATCAGAAGCACACATAGCCTACAAATGAATAAGTCAGTTTATCTACGAACACACACACACACACACACACACACACACACACACACACACACACACACACACACACACACACACACACACACACACACACACACACACACACACACACACACACACACACACACACACACACACACACACCATCACATGTAGACGATTACTCAGATAAAACAGATTTTAAAAAATGGTTCATTTGGGGGAGACAATGATGTTCTGAATGTGGAAATCGTTTTGGGCTGATGGGGTTAGAATATTTATGGTTAACAGAGGATACGAGACGAGACGAGACGAGAGGAAGAGAGGAGTGTAGGGTAAAAGAGAGTTTTAGGCATATATTTAAAGCTTGAGTGAGCAGCATTGGTGGTTAAACCAGGCAATCAATTGTAATGCAGTAGCACTGCAGAACACTCTCTTTCACTTGCCTCAATTCGAGTCTCATCTACTTTTATTCTCCTTTTCCTCTTGCTAATCTTAGTATGATTTTATTCTCATCCCTGTGTATGTGAATAAGTTCATATGCATGAGCGGTATAACTTAACATGTCTTACTGCATATCCATTCATCTCAGTGCCATGAAAATCTTTTTCACACTCTAAACCACATTTTACCTTGAAAATGTTATTGATTTATTTAAATGAACAAGGTCTTCTGCCACTGAGAAGATGTAGCCAAATGAGTGAGCGCAAAGGATTTATTCCTGTGTATATTTATGTGTGTGTTTAATGCAGAGACTGTGAAGACACCGAGCTTTGAAATTGGTAGCTGATAACAGACGAAGAAACAGGGAGAATTAAGGAAGAGATGTTCTCTATAATGTTGCAGTTCCACACACACACACACACACACAGCAAATGATCCTTAGCTATATGTAAGGTTGACTCAAGACCCCGTGCTGGATAAAGGAATTGGCAGAGCTGTAACTGAGGGGAGCGAGAGCACAAGACAACAGCAGATCAGTAACAAATGGACACACATGTCCTCAGGTTGTATACAAGACAGAGGTACTTTTACACTTCTCCAAGCATGAAACTGATACAACTTGGCTTAGGTTATCTTTCAAATAATTTCCATTTGAGATAGTTGCAGTTTAAAAAGCATCTATAGTGTGGGTTGGTTGTTGAGGTTCGGTAGAGGTCTCTGTACAGGCATGATGGAACCACATGTACTGTAGCAGCCTCACTGTGACTCTGAGGAGTCACTGCACTCATCTGAAACAATTCCAGCATATGACTCCTCCTAAAACCATTAACTTTTGATTTTACCATTGTGTCTGCACACAGATTACTAACTAACTAACAACATGCAGTGTTTAACTGTATATTCAAATTACTACTAGAAAGGTTATGTCGTGGCCATTGCCTTTGGCTGCCTTTTAGGACTGCAATAATCCTGCACAGCGCAGAGTTGTATGTTGACATGGACTCCTCGTGGCTGTTGTACATTTAACTGCTGTGTTGCGGCACGCTTTGAAAGCTCTGCTGTTGTTGCAAACCCAACATCAACCCAGCTACCATCTGGTCTGATCTGCTTCTATATACTGGGGGGAATCAATGTGCTCCAAGTTTTGCACAGCACGTATGAAAGAAAATATATGCCCTGATGAAATCAAATGTTGCACATATATAGTATGTATATATTATCCATATGTAATCCATAAGAGTCTGCGTACATGTGAGGGAATATGTAAATGCAAGGGATGCTAGGGGTTTTGTTTTCAGTTTGTTTTGAAAGCCAATATTTTTGTTTATTACAAACCATTTTTCAAAGTAGAGCTCTACTTACTGTCCTGCTCATGTGCCACCGATCATAGCTTTGTTCCCGTGTGTGTGTGTTATTGTGACCTCACTTTCCATTCCTGCCATTACCACAGTTGCAGCGATCTCTTGTGTACATTGTGTACATCCACTTCCCCCAACTGCAGATTAAGTATATATTCATACATTGACTTCCATAACCTTCCTATTTACCTTCTTCCCTCCAAGTCTATTCACAGCGCAGAGCCCTCAGGGAGCCACAGGGCAAACACAGCCAGCCAGAAGAGAGCAAGAAACATACGGTTGGCAGCAGAAAATTAAAGAGAACTATTTTTATGGAGCATTCAGCTTCTGTGCAGTAAATAGTACATTAAAAATGTAGAACAATTAGGAAAAAAAGCTGCTATTTTATGACATTAAACATTAGAAGTTGTAAAGCTGTAAAACATTAAAGCACATATTATTTGGAGTAAATCACAACAGAATATAGTCATTAACTTTGTGTAGACAGATCCCTTAGATACTGCCAATACATTTTCAGGGGGAAAGACTTTGTGACACACAAGGTTATGGCTTGTTGTAGTATCAGTCTACAATCACGTTAGTGTGACAGTGTTGTTGGATTGTTGCACCATTATTCATTAAGGCAAGCTGCAAATATGGTTGTTGCCTGCAGTGTATACAGAAATCCTTCTTTAAAAACTTCTCGGATAATTCAACCCTGAACGTATCTCAGTTATCATTTAATTGCGGCCACAATTCCAAGTGTGTTCCTGGAGAAAACGCACACTACAGTTGAAGCATTAAAATGTTATTACAATTATACTCATCCACTTTTCGTCTTGTGGTTTTTTTTTTTTTTACCATTAATGCTTCTTAAGAGACAGAAATATGGCCAGAAATGAGGAGGGTAAGATATAAGACTCTTCCTGTGTCCTCTAATACTAGACGGGGGGCAAGAATCAAGAGCAGTGATTGGATAATAAAGTCCAATAGTAGAGGGCACAACACCAACAAGCCCTGTCAGAGAGTAGACTGTGACCTCAAATTAATTGCTGCTGAGCTGGACATGGGTCAATGTGGTGTTTTTGTACTGTGTGTGTAATGGTGTGTGTGCTGTTTTATCGACTCCACACTCTGTTGTTTGCTCGCCCCAGATACTGTTTCTCTCTAGCAAATAAACAAGTTTGAAATTAAATAAACAGCTTCAACAGCCATTTCCAAAGAATGCATTTCTGAATGTTATTAAAAATTAGCATCACTTTCAGGCCTTGATAACCTAATTACAAAAGGTGTTTCTTCCCTTTTACCTGGGGGGCTACAGAGGAAAACAAGGTGGAGAGAGAGAGCGAGCGAGGGAGCAGAAAGACAAAATAGATCAGGAGGAGATAAAATCTCATCCTTGCTCTGCTTTGTCATCGTTCCTCCGGGTCTGACTGTTTGGCCTGTGAAAGGCACCGGAGCGAAGGATGGCAGAGAGGAATGATAGAGGGATGAAAGCACAGAAAGGGCCTCTGGGAGGACGCAATAGAACGGATTCACCATCCAGAAAATTAATTATTGAAAACATGAGCAAATCATATTACTGTGGATGTAACTAAGGAATGGAGAAGATAAACAGGCCGTTGCAGCTTGAATGTCAGACAGTGGCTTACGGGAGAAAAAATCTGGAGGAGAGAGAGGTTATTCACCATCACTTATAAACTGAATATTCATCACTGCCACAGAACCTTTATGCACACATGTGTGTGCAAACACACCGGACACACACACACACACACTTGTAATTGTGTGTGTTTTGTGGTGCTGTTGCTGGCAGCAAAACATTTTTTAAAGGAATATTAAATAAAATAATTCGAACAGCCTTTGAAGGCAGCTTCAAAGCAGAGCAGCAGAGATGCATTTAAGGACATGTGCATACGAGAGGACATTAATTAAAAGGTGGAAATTGCTAATTGTCACGGTCTAAATAAACTTAAAGTACACATAACTTGTTCTGCTTAAAGTGTGTTTACAATTCTAATCATGATCATGGAGAGCCGAGAGAGCAGAAATAAAATAGAATATGCATGGACTCGGCTTGGTTGGAGGGAACACACACATTCAGAGAAACGCACACTATAATTGATGTACATACTCCATATTTGACACACTGTGTCCACAGGCTGCGTAATGAAAGCAGCACATTGGCAGAGCAGCAGCGTCTACATACTGTAGGATGCTTTCAGATACTGATATAAAGTGTAGGTTTTGTTTAGCAGAGATGATGTTTTAACATTTGCTGATTAGCACTAAGTAAAGCAGGAAAAACGAAAATGGGAATGTTTTTACAGGTATGTGCTCCCAAATAATTAACAAAGAATTTAAAAAAGACCAAATGGCACAAGAGGAAAAAACGAAAGAATCACCATCATCCTGAGGGGATATTTCACCTGGTGCTGCCAGACGAGGAGTTTGTGTTAATTTGACCTTAAGTCAATTTCTGAGGAGATCGTATCATGCTTGACTTACAATCTGACTCCTCGTGGACACACTGTGATCTCATTCTGTTTTCTCTCTAACCTCACACACATATATATGCACAACACACACACACACACACCCTCCCCCACACACACACACACACACACACACACAGGTGGATGACAGATCTGGCCTCTTGGCTCACCTTCAGTGTCAGAGATAATTAAATGTTTTTGCACTGTCCTAGACTTAGGCATTTATTAATCTGAAGCTGAAGAGTGTGTCTGTGTGAATGAGTACATCTGACACATCAGAGCCCTCCATCTCCCTACCTTCATTTAATCTCCCGTTCTGTTATCTACTCAGAGTCACCATTTTATCAATGTTACTCACAGGTTTATACAAACACATGTCTATTTTACTAAAGCATGTAACAACGTGACAGCCTAGAGCAGGATTAGACTCACTATATGGAAGTTTAAAAAAATCTTTTCTATATCTTTAAGAAAAAGCGCGTGTGCTGAAGTGAACACATTATGCCCACAGCAAGATTACTACCTCAGTAGTGATGACTCACACCACTCAGTACGCATGAAAAATGATAGAGGGATGATTTGATATGTAATTCGAAATTCCATATTTTCTCTATTTAAACAGGAAATAAGTAAGGTTTGTTTTCCCAATAGCACATGAAGCATGTGAGGTTCTTCACACATTTACATGAGGTGTTGGGATTTCTCATTTTCACAACTCACTTTCAATCTAAAAGTGAGTCACAACAACACAAACTAAATGCTGTGTTGATTAGAGTGCAACATTTCTGCAAACTGAAAAATAAATGGGGCTACGTTACAGAAAAAACTGTAAAATTAAAACAAATAAGCAGACCCTCACCGCGGCTTTGTCCCGATTCAATATATAAAGATGCAGAGAAAGCAAAGCCATTTATTCAGTATGGCAGCTGTCCATTTTTGTGGATCTATCTAGACTTTTGATACTGTGGATTAGATATGTTGACATGACGCTTATCTCACGGTGAATTAGGTCAAAAAACATGTAATTGGTTTTGTAATTATCTAACAAACAGAATGCAATGTGTGGTTTCCATTTCAATTAGCATATTTATTTGCCAGTTGGTTCCCCATTTCGTTTTCCAATTGTCAACTCTGTTACCAATCAAGCAGAACTCTGGAGTCTGCGTGTTGTGTATCAACAACTCTCATTGGCTGACACAAACTTGTGCACAGCCTTCAAATGAATAACTTAGGTTGTGCCATCTTTTTACGAGTGGACATGAGAACATTTGTTATATCATAAGGTATCTTTGTGTTTCTCACTATGGTCATGTCCTACAATCTTTTCTATATAAAATATTTAGGTTTTTTTTAAAATTATTGATCAAAATTAAGAAAGTACAAGAAAAAAAACATCAAAACATCATCAAAGATTTTCACTGAGAAAAATTGAAAAATCATATAATTTCATAATTTCAAGTTGTATATATTTGTGGTTACTGAGAATAAGGAAATCAAATGCATTTGGTGTTACTTTGGTAATCTCAAACAAACAACATTACAGAGGATTTCAGACCCATTAACTTGTTAAACTGTCTTAAACTAACATCAAAACTGACGGTATATTACTGCCGGCTTGTTAAATTTCACATTAGAAATGTCATGTTGGCCTGCATTAACACTAATGATGTTAGTGCTAAAGCTAAGCTGGAAACAGCTCCATGTTACTGAAGGGGCCAGCTTTGATCATTCTGTGTGCATTAGCCATGCTGGAATCGGTTCAAAGGACAAAGCTGTGCGCTTGGTTATCTCTCTCCTCCATACTTACATCTCTGCACATGACATGTCAGGTAGTCAGGGTGGAGAACTAACTGCACTAAACACAGCTGAATCATACCTGCCGTTTTATGGGAACTGCAACTGAGACAGCAGCACAGAAAAAATTAAAACTCATTGGAAAGTAATGCTGCAATCTGTTGTGGCACATTAGTGGCCTGCTATCACAGTATTTATTTCTCATTAATTCAGATAATCTGAAATGATCACACTGTGGATCTTGATATCGTAAGTATCAGCACTGGGGTCATTAGAGCCCATCACACCACATATATTAGAGCTAAATCTGCTGTAACAACATAAACAGGATGGTTACTGGAAAACTGGAAAAAAGATGGAAATGTATTCCTATACTCACCATCCTGTCCTGTCTTCTTGGCGGAGCCAGAGTGGGCTTTAGTCCTTGGGTCTCCATATCTGCCAATCTCAGCCTCTCCCTCTGAAAAACAAAGCCGGAAAACAAAAGAATTACAATATTTAAATAATACAACATCTGCTCTCAGCTCCACAACTTCACAACCCATATCAAGGGAATATTTAGATATAAAGCCTTTAAAGTCAAACTGATATTTGACCATTTCTCTTTCCACTTTTTATGTAAGAAGATTTATGATACTGCAGATATTGTGGTGTATTTTTCCATTTTTCGAAAGAGGATAAGACCGTTTTGGGAATATATTTCCCATAATTGACTTTGAGGGTTTGTTTGGAGCATGTCATAGTCCTGTCTATCCTACAAATGTTGATACCAGCTATTTTCCCCCTTTTATCCACAAGCACATAGGATTGTGTACCATAAGCAATTTTAGCTGTCAATTTTAGCTCAGCTAAGTAGCTTGCAGTAATTCCCACTGAATATTGGTTTTCTACAATCATTGGTTTTCTACGACTGGTTACGGTGATGTGACCATACTGTCAAAAATTCACAGCAACAAGTAGTCCTTTAACCTCAGCAGTCCACGTTCTGGGGTAACACAGGTAGAGTTCAAGGTGGTATGACTAGAGGAAAAAGAAATCTAAAACTTAAATTTTGTTATTTTTGGTAATTACAAATCAAAACAGACACCAAATATACACCGATTCATTTCAGGTTGACTTGGTGTAAAACCAGGTCCAATGGATGCTGCACAGTGACGAACGTAATCTTTCATCGCAGCATCACTATCGAACACAAAAACAAGCAGGCAGAGCCAAAGTAAAGCAAAGCACCTATCCATCTAGATACAAAAACACTAATCCATCTTCTTGCATGCTCGCGCACACACACACACACACACACACACACACACACACTCTGCAGTACGACACTCCATATGGAAGCAGGCCAGTGGTGGCAGAGCCTCAGGGAGAGAGCAGAGCAGCCAAACACCGAGCTACACAGAGTTTGTCATTTCTGTCTTGAGGCTGTGACATCAACGCCCTGCGATGATTAACTCCCTAACTCATCCATCTCCTGTATTTATTAGTGAGCATGTCTTTTGAGGCTGTATATCATGACCAGGAAAAAGTAAGAAGTTGCAAGTGTGTGTGTGTGACAAAAGTTAGTCCAACTATTTTTCGTCAATATATCTTATATTCATTATTCTTCTATCCTCTTTCCTTTCTCTCCTCTTTGTCAGACCTCTCGTTTCCTCATTATGGGATGACTTTCTTATCCTCTCCACAGGAAATGTCTCTCAAGTCCCCTCTGTGGGTCTTGCATCTGTATATCTTTACATCTACCTCTGCTGCCCTCCCTCGAGACTCGCTGATGCCGTGCTGTCACATGCTGGCATTTAGCTGGAGGGCAGCTGCTATGATTGATCGCAACAGCTGACTGCTCACATCCTTTTAAGTTTATTTTCCCTAATTTACAATGATCATTGGAGTATCTTTAGGCTACGGGGCACAAAGGGAAGAATCAGAACAAACACACACACACACACTCATTCAGATTCAGTCTTCCATCTTTTGTGATCTAATGTTATGTGTGTGTCCCTTTGAAAACAGTCCATTCAGCACTGTTCACACACTGCAGTCCATTGATTCACAGCTTCATTTTGCTCTAGGTTTGTAGTTGGTTTTGGCTCTGACTTTGAGAACTGGAAGTGCAGGGTAGTAACAACTCACTTAACGTACTGTGGCTCTGTTAGCACACATTTAGCCTTTCTTTATCACCATTTTTCTTAGCTGCTTCTTCCTCAGTGTTCCTTCTTCCATACCTTTTCCTTTCTCTTCTCATCTTGGTTAAGCAGAATTTTTACTGCTTTGCTGATATGATGGGTCTCATCTGTTTATTAAATTAACAAAACCCTCGATGTGACTGTGTGTATTTCCTTTCTTTGCGTCTGCAAGTTCCAGGCATCATTGATTTCCGCCTGTGTGCGACTGGTTAATTGACTGCATACGCCTGAAATCACCGTAGCATGTATGTGTGCGTTTCAGCTGACGGTGCCGTTTATGTGTTAAGACTCAACATTGTGAGCGCTCAACCCTCTGAAAGAGCGAGATAAGAGCTGAGCCAAGGGTCGAGGATATTGAGTCACTTTTTATGATGTGGCCAACAAGCCATTAAAAATCTGAGCAATAAACAATGTTTAAAGAAAGCCTGGAGAGTGAGCTACAAACCCTTAATACATTACACTGAAATGAGATATTTGTTCTTGGTCCAGCACACACACATTTAATACACAGACCTCAGTATTAACTGTGGTTTGTTGTCCTGTCGGCCTCTTCTTATCAGTTTCTGTCCTAATTCCTTTAGCTCCTTTAGGCGCAGATCAAAGATATATGAGAAGGTATTAAGAAGCAGTGACAGAGTTAGGGGAGCCGGCTGACTGCATGCAGACAGACTGATGAGAAACAGGAACAGACAAACTTCTTAATATCTTCAGAGAGAGAGTGTTAGTTAGTTGGAGAAATAGTTGATGAAATATATAACAACAATGAACACTAGGCTGGGAAAATACAATGTCACATCTAATCAAGCTGATTGGCAATTTGGAAGCTCCAGATTTTCAAGGCTTTGTTTGTGGCTGTTGTTGCCAAACCCGAGTGCATCCCTAATGACTTCTGTTTGTGTTGCCAAAAAGGGTTGCTACAGCAACCACTTACTCACTATGTAATCTAGTTAGGTGAATAGGAACAGTAAACACCCGAATATTGTAAACATAACTTTGATAGACTCTATTGTTTCCTCAAACCAGCCCTTTCTCTTGTCTTTCGTCTGTGTTGTGTCCTCTGGTTGGGTATCCTCTGGACTGACTGTGATGATGAGACACTGCCTGCCATTTGTTATCCCACTTTGACTACCCTCACTGGTTAATGCATTGTAATCATAACCTCAAAAATCTGTTGGGTATGCTGATATACAACCCTGAATGAGATATCAGAATACTGATTCTGACATTGGTCTTGTTGACAGTACAGCTGCTATGCTGACATGTCTCTTCCTCCTTTCTCACCTCTCTCTGCTTAAAGGCCTTTTCAGGGCAACTGGTTAAGATGCTGCTTATCATGTCAAGATTGTCACAGTTCACAGTCTTGAAAACATTGCTTGTGTTGACCATGGAAGAACTATATCAGCCAAATGCTTTCAGCTAAAAGCCTAATTTAATCACTGTTTTCCTTCAATATCACGCTCTGTAAATTTTGACCAAATAAACAGTATTTGAAATACAGATTAATATTGTTATTTCACTGGAGAGTACTTTTTCAAAAAGTTTATCAAACAGCTAAAAAAGGTCAAAGTAAAGTAAACTTTAAAGTGCCTGTTTATAATTATTCTATATTATCTATCAGGCTTCCAAAACTGGAATGTGAATATTTTGTAAAGAAAAGTTCTTGTCGTTGAAAGCTTCATCATATTGTATTATGTTGATTCGCAGTCACCTATTTTTCACCATTATATAATTTTCTTCTAATGAACTCAATATGTCAGAAATCAAGAGGCACATGCAGGAAAGGAGTGGCGAGAGAAAACGTATTCAGGGATAAAGAGGGTTTGTTTAATGTTTAAAGCTGCTAGCGTCAATGTTTATATCAAATGACAATGTGTAATGTGAGAGGCGTCATTCATAGTCATGAACACTCAGACTCTGCAGCTCCCCTCGGCTTTATGGAGCTTCACAACAAACAATTTTTGCCATCAAGTTTGCCATAACAACTTAAAAAGTGATGATATGTCAATGTTGCCCCTACGTGGCCTAAACAACTCTGTTACTGCAGGCTTAAAGAAAAGAAGGAAAGAAGTAAGGTGAGAGAGAGCGAAAACAGCGACTTCAATGAGGGCAACACACATAAAGCAGAGCGTACTGCTGCATGAATACATTTTGTAAGGAGTAGCACTTTAAATAAATTAGCTGGACAATGTTGGTTTAGTAAACTGCCTCTCAGCAAAACCTGATAGAATAGTTCACCTTCCACAGGATGTTGAGTTTGACTCCTTCAGTTTTCAGAAAAAATGTGTATGCAAGGTTTTTTTGACAAAAAAAATGTGCTCTTAGGTTGCAGCCATCAGAAGCCATTTATATCAGCAAAGGGCAGGAGAAGTTGATAATATCAGTACAGTGATGAGTTGGATATGTTCAGTTGACTGAGATAAAGGGAGCAACTGGTTTTATAGACTGTATCTGATTCTGGATTTAAGAAGATTAATTATGCTGCAAACACACGTTTACCACAGCTCTACAATAAACTACAAATCTACAGCTGGATCTCATCAAACCACACAAGAAGTCCCGAAAAGTGATTTACCACCAGTGGATTTGATCGCTTGTCGTTCGGTGTCGTCAACAAATCGTTTGCGATCCCTCTGATTTTATTCGTTAGACGTTACGGAAGGAAGCATTAATCGCTGAGTGATTCATCAAGGAACTGGATGTACCTCTATACACCTTCCTGCTGCTGATTAGTCTCCAAGGGCGACCCATGATTCATTAGTCAAACTGGGATCAGCAGGTGGTGATTGATGCTAAAATCCTTTCAGCTTCATTGACCCTCAGTCAAGTACTATGGTCACACTTGTCATTACCAATATGATTTTTGTAATCTAATCACACACACACACACACACACTTGGCCAGCCATTCATTTTCTATAGCACAGGAATAAAACTTGACTATGTCTTATACCTGCAGTTTGGTCCCGTCTATTGTCTAAAGGGGTTAGGGTGAAGGTTAGTTGTTGTCAAGCTGTAATATGTGGCCGTTTGTGACCCACCACCATGTTGAAAACAGCACCGCCCAACTCGCAGTATGTCACCCACCACGAATCACGGAAATCGTTTAGAGTGGAGGCAATGTCAGACTGAAGATGGAAATGGAGTGTAACAAATTAACAATTCTGTCTGAGATCAGGCAAGACCGAATTGTCTGATTGATTCCCATCATTTATTTGCTGTGTAATTGTTTTGCTATCTATTACTCCCCAATGTGTTGTTTGTGCCCAAGCATAACATAGCATGGTGCATAGGGATCTTACTAGGAGCCGAGTGCTCTCAGCTCTGCAGCAGGGGAGCACTCATGTTGCACCTTAAGTGCAGCACAGGAAAGCCAAATAGAAGATGGAGAGAAAACTACTTTCATACAGAATCTGTTTTAACCTACTTGGTACAAAGCTGCTCTGTGTTTCAGTTACATGAAACGACTCTCTGGAAAGGTGCACAGATGTCACATTTTCAAGAGTGCATAGTCCTCTCAAAATAATGCAATGACTCAGATGCAAGAAATTTACTTTGTGATGTGGGCAGCATAGAAAGCTGGAGAAGGAAAGGCTTTTCAGGAACAGTTTGAGTTTCGTTCCTCAATGTTGTTCCATAGAAATGTTTCTAATGTGAGAAGATATACTTTATTTTATCCCTCAATGGGGAAATTTACTTATCACTCTATTTTTTTTTTCATACATGCATTTATACACACACACATGCAATGGCACAGACATGCAGTACAGGCAGATGGCATATATACATGCAAAGTGGAGAGAGAGAGATGGTGGAGTGATGGGCAGCCCGCCAAGCCGGCGCCCAGTGAGCAGTTTTGGGGGGTCGGTGCCTTGCTCAAGGGCCCCTCGGCAGTGCCCAGGAGGTGAACTGGCACCTCTCCAGCTACCAGCCCACCTTCCATATTTTGGTCCATGTGGGACTTGAACCGCCACCCTCCGGTTTCTCAAGCCAAGTCCCTATGGACTGAGCTACTGCCGCCCCCAGGCAGGGCTTTACTTACAGTGGCAGAAATAAAAAGTGAAAAGTGAAAACGGAAGCATTAAGGGAAATTGGGGAAACATTAAGGGAACATTTTTTGTATGCGATTGTTGCATTTCTCTTAATGTTTTACAGTTTGTAGCATTTTTTTTAATTTAAAGCACATTTTTTTAATGTTTGTGCTTTGTTTTCGTATGTGTTTTGTCCTTAAGGGCCACCATATTAAACTGTCTCCTGCTACAACATCTATCCTAGCTATCAGTTCTATCAGTTTTGATAATATTGCCCTTTGTAATTAATGAGATAGTTTACTCAGACTTATTGGGGAAAAAAGAGAAAACAAAGGTATGCACACACAGCTGTCCCCGAGCAGTAAAGGATTATTAACAACATTAAGGGTGAGTTTAATTTGATCCTTGGTATCTATTGCCAAGCTGGACCTATTTTTAGCTGCAACGTTGATGAGTACAATGTTTCCACAACTGATTGAACTGATGAGAAAAACTAAGAAACACATCAGCACGTAAATGTTGGCAAGTGGAGTGTGTGTACAACTGTACAGTAATTCAACTGCCAGGATAGTCGATGTCCTTTCTCTCTATTCTAGCTTCCAGTGACACCACTTATGAAGCACCTCATGTTTGGTGTTTGGAGAACAGTATGCCACGCAGATGGCAGCTCCACGGTAACATTTTCTGTTACTACATTATTTTAGCATCTAAAATCAGGCTTCTATGTATGTGCTACATGACATTTTATGTATTTAGTCCGTGGTCAGGAGGCAGGATGACACGCTGTTTACTTTGTCTTCAGTCATCTTGAGAAACTAGAAAGTAACTCCAGAATTTGATGCACTGATGCTGTTCTCATTAGGCACAATATCCATGAGGAGCTGGCCCAGATAAACCTGCTCAGCAAGTCTCTCCCTGAAGAGTTACAGTTACTGTGCTGGATATGCAAACCAAGGCAGCACAGAACAGAACAAACTCAGTGACGGAAAGATTGAAAGTCTGTTGTGCTGTTCAGAGAGCTGCAGTCCAATTAACCCTCACAACTGTGTGTGTGTGTGTGTGTGTGTGTGTGTGTGTGTTTGTGACAGGGAGACAGAGTAAGTGTTGGTAATAATTGGGTTTAGTCATGAGTTACTGGAGGTCTAAGAGCATTACACACTTGAGCGTGATTGATAAAGTGGACTTGGCATTG
Organism: Pampus argenteus; assembly: GCA_036937835.1. Lineage (NCBI taxonomy): Eukaryota > Metazoa > Chordata > Actinopteri > Scombriformes > Stromateidae > Pampus > Pampus argenteus. Next base: position 17,684,065 of record CM072861.1, on the reverse strand, counting down.
TTGCCATAATAAATCCATAAGCAGTATGTAACTGAGAAAAGCAGCAGCATTTAACACACACACACACACACACACACACACAAACACACAGACGCACACACACACAGTATTCTTATTTTCATTTCAAGAGGAAAATGCATAAGCAGAATGTGTAAAATGTGAATTGGTCACATCTTTTCTCTTTTGGTGCTCCTCAATGAGCACGTACATACAGAATAGGGAGATTCAAAATGTAAACATTTAAAAAAAAAAAAAAAAAAAAAACAACAATCAACTTTTGGAATTATTTTGAAGAACATTTCTTCAAAATAATTCCTGACTACGAACACGAAGCACGAAGCAAATAATCTTGGTGAACTTTGTATTTTGTGACCTGTCCTTTGAAACACAGGTTAGACATATAACATATAACTTTTTACCATAATAAATATTTCCCTTGTGCAACCATTCCTCTCTAAAGAAGACACTAAAAGACTTATTAATGCTTTTTATTTCTAGCAGACTGGATTTTTGTAATCCCCTGTCCTCAGGCCTCCACCAAAGGTCTTTAAATAAACTTTAGAGGATTCAAAATGCACCAGCAAAATCACCAAAACCAAAAGGAATAGAGAACATATCACCCCGTCTTAAAGGCCCTTCATTGGTTCCCCATTCATATCAGAACTCATTTTAAGATTTTGCTGTTAGTTTTTAAATCTCTTAATGCGTCAGCACCACCAGCCTCTGGTCTCCTGGACGTTCCCCAGACAACAACTACAGTGATGTTGCAGTTTGTGTCGTAGTCACGCTGGATAACTTCATATTAAACCTTTAAACTTATTGGAATAGGGTTGCTTGTATGTAATTTAGTAGTCTCATAACAACTCATAACCATTTATGGGCTTTTTGTGTGTGTTTTTATTAGATTTTACTTTAAGTTATTTTCATAATGGGTTTGCCTTTCTCTTGTATTTTAAATAAGTTCTATTTTATTGATGTTTGAGGCTACTGTAGACACATTGTGGTCAGTTCACAAAAAGATTTGAGGTTTGATATCTAGCCTTGATTGCACATGAAGTATACATTCATATAAACACAAAACAGCAGGACTCACCTTCGTCTAGAGACCTGGCAGGAGCCCAGCTTTTGAAGTAGTCATCCTGAGTAGAAACACACAAGAAACTGGGTTATGAAAAAATAACTTCATGCTGAGAATATTATTGAATTATTTTGTAGACCAGAGAGAGAACAGTGCAAATACTAAACCAGACTACTTAGAAATCCCGTCCTCATTCTCTCCTTTTGTTCTTTCATACTTTTGTTTTGTAAAAATGGGTGATTACAGTGCAAAAAGAACAATATACCGACAGATGAAGCTTGTTTGGAAGTTTAAATATGGGACACAAACATGCAGGAGAAACATGCACGAGATACACAGGGGATTAAAGAAAATTAAAGCCTCCAGTAGAGAGGATTTGAACTAGAACAGAAACATTTAACATTACGGTCAGAATAGACTCTGAAAAACAGTGCAGACAGAACTGCTGCTGATAATAAAAATGACAGAAGGAGGGGAAGAGCTTTGAGGTGGAAGGTGGTATATTTAAAACATTTCATGTTGTGTAGAACTTTTACAAAGTGTGTTAGCACAGCCGAGGTTTAAACACTGCCGTTTATGTAAGATTGGTTAATAGTCCATAAATCATCTTAAAAGGGATCTCAAGGTCTATATTTATATTACAGGGCTCTACTGGAACATCTTAACATAATTTACAGTTGAAAAATCTCCTTATTTATCTCTCTGTTCTGATTGGTTAGCTGCTGGAAGCATCCTCTCCGCAGACGTCTGCCAGCTCTGGATGATAAGTAAAACAAACTATATTAAGTCAAATTCCACTGTCTTTTATTGTTCTTTACTCAAAATGTCAACTTGTGCAAAAACAGATTTACATGTTGGAGCCAGAATCAGAATAATCTGAAATATGTGAGTGGACAACAGGAACAACATTAGCAACAAAGGCTACGGAAGTTATGTCTGTTTGTGGGGCAATTTGAGATCAGTTTGATGGGTTAAGGTTAGGGTTAGGTGATATAGAGGTAACACTGAAAATGTAGCACTTAGAGCAGACCTGCATGGAGCATTTTTACATATGTTAACCTCACGTTTTAGAACTTCAACCATGTTTAACATAGACATTCGACATTATAACAGTATAAGAATAACAGAAACCCACAAAAAGCATGATGTGTTCCCTTGTATGAAGGCAGGCGTGGTAAAGTAGGTGGATTTAAATCAGCCACTGCTGATAGCATCAGCAGCAAAAGTTAAGCATTTCACTACACTGTGTTGTGCATGTTTGTCTGTTTTCTATACTGTATTTATACCCGCCTACACACGTGGTATTAGTGTCTGTGCCTAAAGTATTACCCAGAACGAGCCATATGTGTGTCAGCAGGGAGTGAGCGTGTGTCAGTGACACAATGTGAACCAGACAGAGGAAACCTGCTGCGTTTGAATGCAGGATCTCTCCCTTCTCTATTACTGAATAAAGGAGGGAGAGAGAAAACGGACAGTTGACCCACTCATCCAGACCTCCTCCTTTAAATGACAACTGGCATCATTTAAGACAACACAGAAGTTTTAAATGAGGAGAGGAAATCTAATGAACTTCTCCTTTAGGTCCCTACTTCACTCATGTCCTCACTTCTTTTTCTCCTGTTTTATGTCCATCTTTCTCTATTATAAAATGATGGAAGTAGGATGTCAGCAAAAAGAAGTCATTTCTAACTGCGGGAATGGAGGCTGTTATAGCAGCATTTTTGGAATGAGAGGTTCAACAATCACATTGGTTGTCATATTCAGGTGCCCACACACTTTTGGCCAAGTATTGTAAGTTTTCTTTCAGTATTTTGACATACACTGACACTAAAAAATTAACATAAAATGTGTTTTTTTTTTTTGGTTTTTAAAAAAACATTTTTTTGTGAAGTTAAGATTCCTTAAAACTAAAATTGTGATACTACTGAAATGCTAAATGTGCTTTAAAAAAAAAAAAAAAGAAATCTATCAAACCACTTTTGAAACATTTTAAAATGCTGAACCATAGCACGTTATGGCTGACCAGCTTCTCAACCTGCTGTGCATTTGAATCAGCGACACCTCTGCAGCTCTGCAACAATGCCTTAAAGCAAGACAAACACTGAAGGTGCTGCAGTGTAGTATTGTGGGATAGGAATGGATTTACTTACCTCAGCTTCCTTTAAATGATAGCAGAGGGGAGAGACAGAGAAGTAGATGGGAGAGAGGAGAGAAAGAAAGGTCAGTTATAATGGCATAGTATGTGATGTCAGATATCAGATCTATTACAACCCTGTGTTACTCATTCTGAATACCGAGTTCAGCTCTAGAGATTCAGTTAATAGGAGTCTGATTTTGGAGGTGGTGGACTCACACATGCACACGCTCACACTCATGGTTGCAGCCTTATGAGATAGCCTTATTTGATGTGGCATGTAATTTGAAACACATCGAGGGCAAATTGTAAAGATTTAGAGAAAAGGGCACTGAAAAAGAGAGGGTGTATATGTGTGTGTGTGTGTGTGTGTGTGTGTGTGTGTGGTGGGAGGGGGGTAATGGAGGAAATGTATTTAATTTTACTATCTTGTTATTGTGATAAAATTGAGAGAAGAGGGGAGGATGGAAGCTGTTTTGTGGAGATTTTCATATCTTAATGAGGGTCTAAGGATTGACAAAGCCAAAATGCAGTAACTACATATTTATGGTAAATATTGAGTAATCTTACTATTTGGAATCTGTTTTTTTCCATAATGTTAATTACCATATTAGGCAAGTTTGGCAAGCTTTGTTGTTGTTCTCATGGTTATGTTTAGGCCCTGACTGATGTTGGTTAAAGTTAGTGGAAAGATCCTGGTCTTGGTTTAATACAGATCTAGTCTGCAGTGACCTCAAGCACAAGACACAACATGTCTATTAACACTTAATCACAGTCTTTCCCTAATCAAACCTTAATCAAAGTGCTTTGTATGCCCACCATGCAGACAGGCGACCTAATGACTCAGGGGGGGCGGTACATAAATGTAATCTAGTGCTTTAGTACAGAAAAACAACAGCCATGGACATGTATAGTGAACAGCATGTCAGTTGTCACAGAGACAAATATACAGAATAGATAGCTGTTATTACCACTTAGCCTTAGCTAAAGCTAAATTTACTTACAGGTTTATCCCTAGCTGTAATCTGTGACTGCAAAATACACAAAAAGAATTCAAATGGACAAAAAAGATGAACAAACATATTTTGTTCATAGATGATGTGTCTTATACTTCTTTATCTGTTTGTGTATCTATTGCTTTCAGCTGTTAGAGAGCAGTGTTGTGTATATTGTAAATCCCTCTGATGTAAATTTGTAAATCATTTACACTTGATACAAGATATAAAGCGTCCCATCCTTCTATCTTTACCCACTGCGTTTCACCCTTTTTGTACCTATTTACAACAGTACCTTTAGTATCAGGCTCACAGTGAATACCTGTTTTCTGTGTAGCTACATCTGAACCAGATTCCTGTGGAATGAATATATTTGTTGTCATGTTGACTTCTGTACCATCTGGACAATGCGAGACTTGTTGGGTTTTTTTCTGCTGAGCTTGTTCTGACTTGCAGCTACAAACATGTTGTTTGTACAAGAGAAAAAAGAGTTTCATCTGTTCTCATCAGATAACAGCATTGACTGTGTCCAGCACTGCAGGACTACAGCTGCAGCGCTGTTGCTCCACCATTTTCTACTAGCTGCTGTTACTTAAGGTCCACAGTGGCTGCTACTAGCCCTCTTATTATTCAGCTTAAGTCTCAGGGATGACCTTTTCTTGCCCAGGACCCCTATTAATATTTTAGTGTGCTCATCTCAAAAGCATTAACTGCCTGTTTAGCTCACTGCGACACTGCCCCAATGTCATTCAAACCCTTCAAAGGGATTACAAGGAGATAAAACTATGATTATTCTTATATTGCCTTTGTTGGAGGTGGTGAGTTTCATAGTAAAAGAAGAAGTCTTTCAACTGTTTCCATTTAAAGTTGCATACACTTTGCAGGAGCTTGTTGGCAGGCAAGAATTTGAACCATTTAATGAAGTCGTTTTAGGGGGTTTAATTAAAAATCGGTTTAAAATGTAGTACAACAGCTATTGGTGAAAATGGGATTCCTTTGTTATAAAAATTTACATGATGTAATGTATTTAGCAGTGCCCTCCATTTTAATTAGAGTTAATTGACATGGCATGTCCGCGCTGCTACCTTCATGAAACAGGACGTAGATCCATTAGACGCTGATGTTCAGCAGCGTAGTGATCGAGTTAAACTAGGATGCTGTGTTCAGACACACAGTTTCCCTGGAGGCAAAAAGGGGGCAGACATGTCAATGAGGAAACATTGAGGACAGTGTGAGTACTGCTTGATGAAAACTACAAATCAGCATATTCTAGCCAGCATGGACACTTGGTTGAATCCCGATGTCTGGTGTCAAAGTCTGACTTCTGGTCAGAGGATACAATTAAAAATAAAATACAATTCTTATCATTCTCTGCCATGTTCAAAAGCTGCATCTCTATATGGAGCTATGTAATAGTAGGTCAGTAAAACAAAAATATGATGATAAAATATGTAATAATGGTCTACATGCAGAAATGCAAGTGAAAGTCTGATGGACATAATGGGAAGGAACAGTTTTATTGTTGCTCTCATCCTCTATTACTGATGATTACATAGAGAAGCTAAATCCAGCAGATAGAAACCTTATTAAGTGCAGTGCTGAGTTATACAGGGACAACACTAACCAGAGTGCGTATTTATCAAGTGTCTCAGAATCACTTCTAGGAACGACAGTGAAAGTGGTTCTACTAAAAATACTTAATGTAACAACGCTGTTTTATGACACTCACAGGCACAAAATAGAAATAACAATGTTCTCTGTGGTCTGAAATATTAAACAACTGAAAGATCTTTTATGTATAGGCTTTAGTGTATGTGCATAGGTAAATTATAGGTAGGTATGATGTCTTGCATGCACTTGCATAGATTAAAGAATAAATACATTTTAAACTTGCCCTATCCAATGAACAGCTCTCATTTCAACATCTTCTGTTAAATAATGTGCCCTTACATGCAGAGAAAATTCTTTTTTTCTTTCGTACCATTCACTGTTGGGAAATACACAGTAACAATATGAACATATCTCTTATAGCGCCTCCAGTGGTGATTTTACACTAAAGAATGTATCGCTAAATAAATAAAACCACACTCTGTGTTAATACAGCTTGCTTTTCTATTACTTTAAACTAAGGGATAGAGAAATGTATAACGTTATCTGAGAAGCTGTATAGGAGCTGATGCATTTATTACAAGTGAAATTGTTGCTTGTAACGGACCCAAATCATCTCTGTTTCAAATCAGAGCATGCTCTCCTTGGGACCTGTCGCAAGATTACTACGTTTTTACAGAAACAATATCTTTCGATAAGTCAACAGCGATCAATGAACATTTCTTTCTTCTTTCTCAAGTTAGGATACCTCCGGAGCTAAATATTAGCCAAGGAGTGATTTCCTAAACTAAGAAATAAGAACATTTTGTATCAATTATACAATATATAAAAATAGAACCAAATTGTTGATTTACACATGAGGACGTTCTTAAAAAGTCTTTGTTCAGTCTCTTAGGGCTCCACCAGGTCAGCTCCTTTTTACCTCTCTTCCAGCTTAAAGTGATGGACTGAAATCTCATCTGATATCAGATCCCAGTGGACGTCTGTCACAGGAAAAAGGTAGAAAAGGAACTGAATTGATTCAGAGGGGAATCAAAGAGGGAATGGCTTTGGCTCGATTAGCTTCTCTCAGCAAAAGTAACCTCCACTAATCTGGTTTGTGTATGTTTGTGCGTCTGTCTGTGTGTGTGTGTGTGTCTGTGTGTGTGTATGTGCCTACATTCACAAGTAGGTATTTGTGAGTTTGCACAAATACGCATATTAACATTAAAATAGGCAAAGCCATGCCTGCAGTGCTGCCTAAAGATGACATAATCAGCGGATGTGGATGCAAATCTGGACTCTCGGTGAAAACTAAACTGCATTAAAAATTTACTGTGTACTTTATGCATTTTATTCATGGGTTTGGAACCATGCTGAATTCCTTCTCCCCCAGCTCCCCTTTTCCCCATAGTCTCTAATTCATTCCCCTCTCCTACTTTCCGTCCTCTCCTATCTGTGTCTCTGCTGTCCTCCTCAGGCTACATCCTACTTATTGTATAGACAACTGGGATGGGATCTGATCAGCGACCAGTGAAGCTGATAGATGAGCTGTGTGCAGAACAGTGCAGAGTGGATTTTAGAGACCCGCTGATTACTTTATAGTTTAGTCTCTGCAGCGTTGAAGAAAGCCGAGTTGGACTAGTGGATACAGTTTTGCTTCGACACCAATATTGAAGTGACTACACACACTCGTCCAGAAAAGCAACATACACACTTTCAATGAAACAAAGCGTGCATTTGATGAGCCTGTTCTCACAAGAAATGTTCTTGTTAGTTGGAAAACACATCAGTTTTTAGTCTGTTAAGTCAACAAAAGCGGCCGTGTTCATAAAATTAAAATAAACTATAATCAATACTTTTGAACAACCTTAACTACAATCGTTTGACCTAATCCAATAAAACCATCTACTAAGGTAAGGCTTGACATACAGTATAACGGTATATATATTGGTGTGATTTATGCAATAGCGATATTAGCAATTTATACAACCTTTACAAGACCAGTTAAAAGCCACTGATGAAGGCTACAGGATTATAAGGGTTTATACAGACATCTTACCCATTGTCATAATCCATAATGGAGGGTGTTTAATATGGAACCTCATTAACTGTCACACACTCAAACAAATTACTTGGATCAGTAATTTTCTAAGTCACTTTTGAGGGCATTAGATACCATTAACATTATGACCAGCACTCAAACCCATAACAGGGTAAGGTCATGTGGGTTTGCCTGAACTGGCTTTATGTGAACTGAGCACATTTACAGTAAAAGCAGAGATTGTCTCCCCCTCTGAACGGTTTTGTAAAATATTAATACATAAAATTCTGTCTGATCTCCATAATCTGGGTGTGAAGCTGCTTTTTAGCCCTATAGCCTGTATCACATATTGTAAATTACCAAACCTGTCATAATTCTGTATCTGTAACCCAAAGAAACAGATTATTTAACAATAACCTGTTTTTGTTATAATTTTAAATTAGAAAAATTTAATTTTAGTCAGGATATATGCATAGTGACCCAGTCCTGTTTATAGATCAGTAGAACGCTGCAGGTAGACGTCTGTATTTTGTGGTCACTGGAATACAAAAGTGAGGATTTAATGGAGAAGAATTAATGTCAATTAACAGCAGAGAGCAGTCCCAGTGGTTTAGGTGATTTGTAAATTAAAAGACGTTTAATCCTCTATTCAAACTGGACTCAATTTGACTGACAAAATGTTTGTATTTGTTAAATTACCTGTATCCAAGTGGCATTTAATATCTATATTTTCAATATATACTACAATACAGGATATCAGGGGCATATTTCTTGGCAAAAATGGCTACAGCATTACCAGTTAGATGTCACAGCAGTAATATCAGCTTGTTTATGTCCACTTGGATTTATATTTAGTGAAGCTGTGAAGTAGACAGCAGAATGGACAAAGAATGAAATACAGTAAAGCTAAAACGCAATGACTGTGGATTTTAAAAGCCAGAGAAATGAGAAAAGAAGAGAAGAATGAAATAATGTCCTTCAGGAGCAAAAAAAAAAAAAAAAAAGCAGGTAGCGAGGAACCAGGAGAGAAAATGAGGACTGAATAAGAGAGATAATGTGAAGTCAGAATGGTGGAAAGAGGTGAGAGAAAGACGAGAAGAGACAAACAGAACAGAAATGGGAATTTGTTTTCCTGTAGCGCAGCTCCACTGGAGTCTATCCAGTATTCATGTTTCCAACCTTGAGATTGACAGACAGAATCTCATTCATATGAACATACGGGGATCACCGAATGTTATGTGGTGCTGAGAAGATGAAGCAATATGTTACCACACACATACTGTTCATTTTCTACACACGCACACACACACACACACACACACACACACACACACACACACACACAAAAGTAGTTATGTAGTAGTTGGCACCTGCTTTTGAGTATAGGTATAAACAAAGAGGTACTGTATGCCTCGCTTTAGTTACATACACACACACTTAGCCTAAAAACAGTGAATTCCTTCCTGACTGTAAAGTTACGTAAGGATCAGGCTAACCAATGGCAACATTTACATTCACAGCCAATCCAGCAGTTCTAAACACAGACAAATGACTTCTTTTCTTTTCTGCTTACATCCTGCCTTCTCCTCTTGGCTTTCTATTTTTAAAGCCTCCCTCATTCATCAACTCTCTTCCTCTCCTCCTCTTTTTTCACTGCTGAAAACATCTCTCAGCTGATCCTGAAACTGAACAATGTGGCTCAAAGCCCAACATCAGAAATATGCTTCCTCTTCATTCTGTCTTTTCTTTTCACGTTAATGAGGGAAAACCTTCCCTGAGCAGCGGGTTATTAAAAATATCTTGCTATCGTCACAATCTTCAGAATTCTTTCTTCTCTATCTTCAACTGGCTTCCTTTCCCCTTTTGTCCCCATTTCCTCTCAGTTTTAGGATATTGAACATGAAAATCAATAGAGTGGGAGAAAGAGTAGGGAGACAGTTAGTTCAACACAAAAGCCTAGTGTGTATAGAGGTGGAACTAATGTGGGAAGCCAAGTTAAAGGGAACAAAGAAAAACTGAATTTTAACCAACTAAAAAAATAGAGCTTTGGGAGCAATATTTCACCATCCTGGTGAGAGCAGAGAGGATGTCAAGCAGTTAATACAGAAAAAAACAGTGACAACTAAAGTTAAAACATAAATGAAAAATAATTCAAGTAGAGAGAGAAAGGTGTAGAAGAATGACACTTCAAACCACAAAGAGGCCATTTCTGACAAAACTGCTCTGCACTAACGTGGATTGCTGGCTCTAATTTGGATGAAGGAGCAGCTGAAGGAGTATGAATGAGATGGAAAAATGGGAAATGGGTGGTTCAAATTAGGAAATCGCAATCAGCTGTGTTGAATGTTTTCTGAAGTGTAATGTATGAAAGATAAAGCTACAGCTAAAGCAGTATGAATAGCTGGAAAAGTGGGAGAGTGATAAATAATGCAGTTTTAGAGAGGAGTATTTAAATTTGCTCAAGTGTACTATATGAGTTGAGGTTTCTTTTAATTGTCTTTGTTGGAATAAGGATAAAACATTAGCTGAGGTCTAACCTTTGAGTTGAACTAAAAACTTTTATTTTAATAAAAAAAGTCCATTCACTAATTTCCTGTTAATATGTAGTAACAGTTGGGGGCTTTTATTTTGGAAAACAATCCTCAACCTGAGTTCCCTGTTAAGATAAAGTTACCTTATGGGGCATTTATTTTGAAAAACTAGTTCCATCCCGAGTTTCCTGTTAACATGCAGTGACCATTTGTGGCTTTTATTTTGAAAAGCCAGGTCATCGTGGGCTTGGACACTGTGTGTATGTGTGTGTAGGAATGTAGAATGTAGAAGGTGTAGATAATTTAAATGAATTCAAATTAGCCAATCACAGACATGTGTGTCAGTTTCTGGTCACAGGTTGCTATGGTGACAGTTTCCCCCTGTGCCATTGGTGGGACCACAGACTGTATATAAAGTAAACATCATCACAGCTCCCCAAAAGTGAAGACCAAATATCTCAGTTACCCCTTGACGGCGTAGTCATAAGTCCCGCCCCCGCTGTGTCCCTAGGGCCAGACTCTGGCTCCAAATGGCGTCACTCAAGCAAGATGGCAGCTCCCAGAAGGGAGATATATATTTTTCCCTTCTATGCTGACAAACTGATTTGTGAATCTGAAATTCACAAATCAGGTTGTCGGCAGAGAACTGACGACTCAAAAAGTAACAGTGATGATTGGGAGAAAAAGCATCTCAGTTCAACAGAGTTAAACACCAGAACAGAGACAGAACTGAGGAGAATAAGATTAAGGCAGAGGGAGAAGGAGAAGGAAAATTACAAAGAAAACAAAATCAAAGTCTGAAAGACTTTTCTTGTAATACAGACACAATTAGCTTAGTCCCATGTTAGTAACTGTTCCCAAGTCGCAGTGTTTCTTTACCATGTAAGACCTACATCAGCTCACATTCATGTCTATGTCACTGTAGATCTAAAACTGGGAGGCGATACAGGCAGGCGGACACAGCATAATAAATAATAGATAAAGCAGCACATCACTAGATTAGCCTGACAAGCAGCAAAGAAACATTATAGGAAATGTTATTTCTCTTATTTTTGACTTCTGGTCTGTTAAACAAGTGTAGTGCAAATGTGTGTCCTTAATTTTCTTTATGTGTGAGGGGAGCTTCACCAGCGAGCATGCAGCTATAAGCTAGATGATGATGATGATTCTGGTACCACTGCTAATGCCCTCACAGTGCTTTTCTGTGGCTGCCATGCCATAAGCTCTCCTTAGTGTGAAAAACAAAGACTAAAAAAAAAAACAAAAACAAAACAACAGCTTGCTCTGAACATTTCACTTTCCTTTTCACTCTCTCCTCGGCATCAGACAGATGTTGCTACATCATCGCTGTTAAACAGGATTGAGATGTTTCGAGTGAAAATTATAAAGTGTTATTGGCCCACCTGTTTCTGCTGTGTTCTGCTTGTGTTGACTACACTACATCTAAAGCTGAATAATTTATATGGCAGAGGTACACAAGCTAGACAGCTAGGCATCTGTCTTTCACTTTCTGCTTTCTAAGCGTTGACGAGATCTTTAATTTGTCACATTAGAGGGGACTTAAACTGATAAAGAAAAAAAAAAAAAAAGATACACTGGCTGTACCTGAATACATACATTTATATTGATGAGCTTTAAGAAAAGCACAAAATGAGGGCAAAGCATGTTAAGATTCACAACAGAAACATTCTGATATACTCTATATTATATCTATCTATATCTCTCATATATATATATATATATATATATATATATGACAACTGTTTTTTCCTTAGTGTTTCTGCCATAAGCAGATATCTATGAAGTCTCACTGAGAAAATGTATGGAAAGTGGAGGAAATTATGCAAAAAGAGTATGAAAGGGACCCTGATAGCAGGCTTACAGCTGTGTACTTGGGCTGTTCTTGTTCTGGTCTGTATGCACACGTGGAATTCAAATACGCTGATTTAAATTCACTCATCTAACTTGGTGTACGGAACGAGCCTATCTTTTTTTAATGCCGCGCTATCTGACAGGATCCCTCGGCTTCTGTCTGTATCCCACGGTGATAGTGCAGCTGTGGTGACGGGCCAAGTGTTAAGCCAATCATACACCGGCTCTCTTATCTGTCTGCTCTGCTGGGAAAACAAGGGACGAGCTCAGGAGGACGGAGAGATAAATGTCCTTTCTTTACTCCAAGTGCATCACTATGCTCTGTTTAATCCCTTTCTTCTCCTCTCTTTCCTCCACCTCAGTTCCCTTCAGTAAGCTTTCATAGTTTCCTCCTCTCTCAGCACGTTAGAGATGTCCTGAACCAGTCAGAGCAGTCCTGCGCTCAGTTTCTCCTCGCTTCCCTTTTTACTTACGCTTCCTCATTCCTCACTTTGCTCTGACACTTTCTGTCTTTCTTCTTATTTGCCTGTTCACAGAGTAAATGCCAGTAGAAAGTTCAAAGGCAGCCTGTGGGAATAAACTCTCACATCTTAGTGTGTGTGTGTGTGTGTTTACGTGTGTGCTGGTACGTACCTGTCTCTACGGCTTTGTCAGACTAAACGCAAGTCAAATGAATGCAGACAAAATATCCAAACCAGGCCACAGTCAGTTTCTATGTTCGCTGTATGTGAATGAGAAATACATTTTTTTGTCCAGGATCTTGCACAAACTTTATCGAAAAATTCTGCTTGTGGGTTTTTCTTGGAGGTCTTCCAAACTAGATTCACAGTAATCCAAACCAGTCAATATATCCTCCACTTTACTGATCCACATCGAAAGACCCTGATATACTGCAAGAACGTAGTATGCTTCAGGATATTATTCATCACACAAACTTGACACCAAGAGCTGTATTTGAACTCTCCAATATTTTGGGTTTGTGTGATTTTACAATTATTCTGCTCAAGTTTTGATATTGTGAGTTTACCTGGTTCAGTTTTGTGGTTCTTACCTCCATTTTTCGGGACTGTTTGGTTCAAAGCGGGCATGTTTGGTGCGGTAGTGGCGCTTTTGAGTTTCCACTCTTCATTTTGGACACAGTTTCATTGCAAATCAAGTACAAAATTTCTCATAATTTCAATTGAACAAAATTAATATTGTCATATATTATCATATATTTCTCAGTCTAGTCATCCTAAGTGGAGCTCCAAAATCTGACAACAACCTTCCTAACTGTGGTGATTAGTAGGGGTCTGAATGTTAAGGTGCTAAGATAATGGTGTCCAGTAGCCAGTAGAAGCCATTTCATGCATTTCTTATATTTTAAAATTTGCATCTTGTACGAGGAAACAAGACTGCAGAGAGCATAAGTCGAGATCTGACCCACAGAGAGGTGACTCGTCTATAACAAGAGATAACACACATGCACGCACACACACACACACACACGCACACGAGCAACACAGATATTTTTAGACAACCACAGTACTGCTGCTGCCAGAGGGAAGAAAAGAGGATTTTAAGCAGGACAGCACTCTGGACAAATATTGTTCTTCTTCACTGTCTTATAAATACAACATTGAAACAGCATCCTGCATTATGTCTGATCAAAGTTAGGAGAGAGTACCAAGTCTAGTCATTGAAACACACACATATGCATACACACGCACACACACACACAAACCGCCTGCAGCAGCCAGGAGCAGATTTCATATAGTCTCACAGGAGTTAAAAAGGGCTTACTCAGGAACAGAGTCTGTGAAGGAAACAGGGAAACAAAGAGAAAAGAGGAAAAGGTGCTGATGTAGGAAAATAAGGAGGAGAATGAATTGGAAATGCAGGATGAAAAAAAGGAGGAGAGGGAGTAGAGCAGGAGGAGAAAGATGCAGCAAATATGGTGCCTGATTTAATACGCTGTAGTCCTGCAGCTTCAGGTTAGCTACAGCTGAGAGACATCTTTATCCAAATAAGCATTTACCATTACCATTACCATCTACAGTAAAGTCTGCACAAACGATGCACTCAGTAGACTTAGAGGAGAGATTTCAAGTGTATATTTGTGCAAATAATTATTCATTCTCAACTAAGGTAATCTATTAACGAGAATTAATGACAGTCTAGAGACAAGGTGTAAATGATGAATCACTGATGACTTTAAATAATTATTAGTTACTGCGAGATATTGTCCATGGCAATTACACAATTAAATATAAGTAATTCATATAGTAAAATCATGAGCTCAGTGGTGTTACTGTCTTACTGGAGAGTGTAACAAGTAATCCCCAATGAAGACGTGACAAGCTGCTTTATTTAATTCATGAACCCAGACGGTGTTGGACCTTTTACAATTTGAACAGTTAATCGTGTCAGATCTCTTTCCAGTGGTCAGTCTCTCCTGAAAGCCCATTTCAACAAAAATTCAAAACCAACAGGGGCTGGGTATCAAACATCAATACTTTGTCTGTTCTGGCCATAGATGGTCCAGATCTTTAGTGGTTCATATGGTTTGGTTAGGCAGTTCCCAATTTAGGTTCAAATTTTAAATCTTATTTAGCCAGAGATCAGCATTTTGTGCTTAGATGATTAGAAACAGGTGAAAACTGGTGTCATGTTTGCAGAACTATCGAAACATTTCAAACAATAGCAGCCTTAACAATAGACTGAAGATGGGGACTTTCTGGAGATCTCTTCACCTACTTTTCCATTCCACACAGATCAAAACACATTATCAGAAAGAAAGGAAGAGGAGAACACACACACGCTCGCACACACAAACAAAATGTTGTGTTTTCCTCATTGCCTCCATCATTCTAACCTGCTATTATCTCAACTCTGTCCCCGTCTCTCTCTCTCTCTTTTGCTCTCTCTCTTCCTCAACAAAACAAACAGCACCGGGTCCTTAACAAGCCCACATGGGGATTGGCCCTTCCAACTCGGTGATCTCTACACTGATTGGCTGAAGGATGTGCTTTCACTCTGCAGGAGTGATTCAGTGATCTTTTACAAATATCAGTTTCTATGAGAACTCATACATTGCAACCACATCTTAGTAATTGCACTATATGGACAGAGTCCTATCACTACCACTCCATGTGTGAAATGACAGAGAAAAGCCCTTTCTTCGGTATTATTCTTCTCTATTCTTTTTATTCTTTCTTGTTAACAAAAACAAAATCTAATTTAATGAGCCCTCCTGGGAAAAGCGCGCTACCATTGCTTTCATTGGTCGATGGAAGCCTGGTTTTACCCTTTAGAGCGGAGAAGAGCATTTTTCAACAGTTCCTGATCATATATCCCATTCTTATGTTCTACTGATTATATATAAACGCAGTCAGAACGCATTAAAATAGTATAATAATATGTTTTTTTCCATTGTTTTGATGAGCTTTTGAAGCAAAATAATGATCATGAGGTTCCAATGTTGACTTTCAATGTAAATTTGAGAGTGTTCACATCTACTTATTTGTGGTTTTATTTGGCAGGAGTTCTCTGATGTTGGGCTGAGAAGGTGGGACTAGTATTGAAAACAGATTGCATACAAATAAAAATACAAAAAAAAAGTAATAATGAAGCAATGGCAGCAGTGATGGCTTATTCCACGGTCAGGGGAGCAAGAGAGAGACTTCATTATCATGCCAATTATAATGAAGAGAAATAAACTCCCTGCTTAGTGATGCATTTGGGCCTGTTTCTAGATAACCGATTTGTCATTGTGTGGCTGTAAATGATTCATATAGTAATCCAAAACAGTGTTTCTGTACTGTAGCTGTGTTATCGAGAAGGACAGTGACGTCTTCACTGCATGCTGACAGAGACTGGATAGTTAGCTACACAGCAGAAATGGTGAGAGGCAGGAGGTGTGTTACAGTAGCAAACACTGCACTTTTATGGCAGAAATGTTGAATGTTCGTCACACTGAACAGACAGTTCTAGACCCAACTGAAAGCAAAAAGCTCCTGAAACAAGTAGGAAGTAAAGCTTAATGCTGCAGCAGAGACCAGGCAAAACTAAAACCAGGATCGATACCAAGTGTGTGTGTTAATTTCTAGATTGTAGACTTCTTAGTCGCACCCTTCCTGCTATGCCTTGATGTCAGATAGCCTAAAGACAAAAGCAGTTTTCTCATTTCTAACTGAATTTGCCAGCTGAAAGCAACAAGGAGATTTTAAGCAGATCTTCCATCTGCACTGCTTCAGTGGGTTGAGAAATGTCTGCCATGACTAGTTACAGTTGCAGAGAAATGATCAGACAACCATTGTTCGGGGGGAGATAGAGTGACATTCTGTCTCCTAAAATGAGGGAAATATGTTTAAAAATGTTGTATAAAGACAGCAGGATACAACACAGGCACTTTCAAACTAAACAAGTACAACAATTACTCTTTGTATTTTAAATATTGAATCTATGAAGGCTTCATAGTTACAAAAGTTTTAAAGTGTGTGCTGTAATGCCAACGTAAAGTCTATAGGCTGAATGAAAAATGCTGACCGAGCCAGTAAAAGATATATATATATATAACTCGACTGAATTTAACATGTGATCTAAGGCGGTGAAAGTGAACTAACTAGGCTAAGTAAAAGCTCTTATTGCTCTCCTTCTCTTCTCAGCTCTGAACCACAATATCATTTTCGCCTCTCGTCTTCCAGCCGTGCTCCAGAGGAGGTGCTTTTCACGCATCATCAATTTGAGTCTCACCAGCTGCTGACTAGAAAACCTTGTCTTTCTAGCAGCAGAGTTCAGTGGCGTATTCACCGTTTTATATCCACTTAGATCAAATCAAGTCAGCCTTAATACTTCTATTAAATTCCTTCCTTCTCACTGTGTAATTACAAGATCAGTATAATTAGGCTGAAAACACAAGCCTGACGCCAAAGATACAGGGTAGATACTGAGGCTGTAAGCGATCCACTCTTACGGCAGCAGCGACTCTGCTCAGTGGATATCTGCTGTCATCTGTGCTTCAAGCTTTTACACAAAATCTCTTTTATTGAGACGTCGACAACCCGGTAAAGAACTCCCACGACAGTCACGCACGCACACATGCACACACACACATACACACACACCCTGTCATGCTGTTGATGCACTGATTCAGTCAGGTTGACGGATTAATAACATTTCCAGAAGCCCTGCTGTAAATGCTGATTTGTTTTGGTTGAAGCTCAGGAGCTGCTCTGTGAGGTCCTCAGTGAGGTTTAGAGCTGCTGTGACTAACCAATGAGATCACCATTATTGACTTAGCCAATTTGCCATATAATACAAGGACTGAAACATACTGTGTAGGCCTGTCAGGTGGATTATGTGCAAACTCTTCATCAAGTAGGATCTACGAAGTATACATAATGAGACATACATAGTCTGCTTTTTATTACTGTCATTTGAAATCCATTTTATATTCACAAATACAGAAAAAGAAAGAAGACGGATAAAAGTAATGGAGAGACATTGTTGTCATTTGTTCCCCTATTTTACCGTTTGTTTACTTCTTTCCTGAGAGCTGACAACAGAAATCCTAAACATATCTATTTATCATGTCATCTTTTCTTCCAAATAGCTGTTAAATAAGATTTGAGCTCTTCATGTAAACACAACATTGACAAGATGACAGATTTTTTTTACTATTTGTTTTCCTCCATCAGGCTGTTCAAATTATTGTTGTGTGATTATAGGTCTTACCCTCTGGGTATGTAGCTTTGTGTTTCTGTGCGTATAAAACATTTTTTTTGCACGTTCAGCTATTCAGATCCAACTCTTAAAGCATCATGTATGAAACAAGAACATTTTCCGTGTTGTTTGCTGAGTTTTATGTTTATTATCTGTAATTGTCTCTCTCCTTGCTGCTGTTAAGCAAACGTTACATACTGTAGTCTCACTTAAAAAATGTGCCCTATATTTATATATATATATATATATATATATTTTTTTTTTTCTTTCCTTCCCTGTATCTTGATAAAGAATGTCCAAGTTTGTCAGAATTTTAGTTGCTCCATATACACCTGAAGGTTTTATGTTATTTTTATATTTCATATTTTTCATAACACTTTTGAAAGCCTCATTTCAACTTATCCACATCGATCTGCTAGAAATATAGCACTTAAAAATAGTATCCTCTCTCTCTGGAACAGGTCTGGAGCAGTTAAAGCTCCTTCCCTCTTCTCTTGGGCTGATGAAAGATTGCATTGGTGACACAGCCAAAGTCAATAAGCCGAGTAATCACAAACACAATCACCATCACCATCATCACAACAGTTATGATTGCCCTAATCTGTATCATAATCATAAAGCTGATAGGAATGCTAATCAAAATGCTGACCATCGAATGGGAAAGTAATTGAAATGGTTGTGAAGGTATTAATCTCCATTTTGAAGCTGGAGTGTTTGTTTTTTTTCCCCCTCAACTTCAGGTCTTACAAATGTGACTAAAGCGAGTGAACCTGTTTTATATTCTGTGAGACTGCATGCTGCCATGTTTGTTACTGTGCATCTGAGCATGAGAGTGCGAACGTGGGAACGTGCAAGGCAGAAAATGTGTGTGACAGTGCAGCAGAGACGGAGATGGAGTCATTACTGAGAGAGGATGTAGGGAAACTGTTATGAGTGAAAGGGAGACATATAATATATGTACATAAAGGGAAGGGGAGTAATTATTGTACTGGGTGAAAGAAAGCGGGTTGGACAGTGGAAAATCTAAAAAGGAGGTTAAAGGTCGGATGTGGGTGGAGAATTGTTCCTATATTGATGGGGTGTGTGTCAGCTGTAGCTCTATTATTTTAAGTAGTGTGGTCATACATGTTAGGTAGGAGAGATGCTCACATATGCATGCACGATTTAATCTATAAACGGTACCAAATACACAACATTTAAATTTTGGCAAAAATAATTTAAAAAAAATGCTTGTTGTCTTGTTTTGTTTGACCAACAGTCAAAAGATATTCAGTTTACAATTATAGAAGAAAAACAGAAAATGTTCAAATCTGAGAAGACGGGCCGAGTGAGTATTTGCCATTTCTGCTTGTAAAGTTGCTTAAATGATCAATCAATGATCAAAAAGATTAATGTTCTGACTTACTGAATAATCGTTGCAGCTCTAAAGCAGACTCTTCACCTAATCTCCAGGCTTACGAGGATGTGTGGGCCAGTTTATTGAGTTTATTCTGAAGACTCTCAGATCACCCAGGTGACATTTGGAGTTGAGCTGGACGGCTTACCACCAGCTGAAGTTTGATGCGGTCAGCCAAAACTGAGCTGCTGATCTTCAAGACCTGAACATCACCACTGACAACATGACAGTGAGTCCTGGTCAGACTGCCAACTGCCTTGGTGTGATGTTACACAACCAACAGCTTGACATATCCATGCTTATCATCTCCCATCTTAACAACTGTAACTCCCCCTAGCTGGGCTGGCAAAGCCCACACTTCAACCACACAGAAGTGAACACTGCAGCCTGTTGATCCTTTAAGTCTCAACATAAAAATACACCATCAAACTGGATGCGGGAACAGATTGTGCAACAGAGCAAACAACACAGGACAAAGATCACACAGCTTGTTAGCTGCACAAATTGGACATAATGAATTATACAATAATACAGATATGAATATGCTAAAATATATGTGTCAAAAAGCATCTGAAATGTCAGACAAAATCCAATTGTGTATTGTGATGAAGAGAGATTTGTGTAGGGATGAAGGGGGGCTTATAATTTCTCAGGAGTGCACTTGTTAGAAGTGTAGATGAGTGAATGAGCTCTGTTTTATATCTCTGGATGACAACATATTAAGCAGCATATGGCTGCTGGCTGAAGGAAAATGCACTAATAGGCAGAATTTGCTGTATTTACTTCCCTCTTATATGATATAAGCACTTCAGATTAGCATAATGGACAGCGTAATGGTCAACGCTTCAAGAACAAAACACAGAGGGCAGAGTTGAACAGTGTCAATGAATGAGAATACAAAAACAACACATTAAGATTAGAAGATTAGAATAGGAACTCTCATTTCATATTGATTTAAAAACATAATTTTATGTTTATATGCCTTATGCATGTGGTGTCATGTCTGACTGTACAGTATCTGAAATGTGTGTGTTTTCGTGTCACCAGACAAGATCAATATTGGGGGATTATGTACATAATTCACAATGTCTTTTCTTATTTTAACTTCCAATGGCCCCCCCCCCCATCAGTCTTGTCAGAGATGAACAAATGCACAAAACGACCCCCCCCCCCTCCCAATGAAAAAGCACAGGAACAATGCCTATAGGGGTTGAACTGGGAATCTACAGTGTAATTTCAAGGTTCTTACCATCTATTTCCATTTTTTTTTTTTATTTATGATTGAAGAAATAACCATTTCATTTCAAAAGAGCGAAGGACAGAGAAGGACTCCACACTCACACTCACACACACACACACACACACACACACACACACACACACACACACACACACACACACACACACGACCCAGCCCCGGTGAAAGAGCAAGATTAAATCATTTTTTCATCAGGACCTCAGGCTCCCTGATGACATGCAGCCCAATCTGGGAGCATCACAGCAAGCAGGCGAACATATAGATGACAAGAGGGATCTTAAATGGAAAAGTTGTCAAAACAACTGTCTAATAAATATAGTCTATAGCATTAAAAATGAAGTAGAAAGAAGCAGTAGTGGGATACAAGCGAAGAGGAACAGCTCATCAAGGAGTGAGGCTGGAAAGTAACATATTTAGACTTCTATTTGGACAACTCTTTAATTTAGTAAAATCGCGGCTCCAAATGAAGCGGTTTTGACTGTGGTGGATGGAGATTGTGTTTATGCAAATTGGGCAGCTCGGTGCAATTTCAGCAGTCCTTTTGGCATGAAAGTACGGTTGTGTTTCAGCCCACTTAGACCACCTCTTATGGCATACGCAATTTTTGCAGCTTTTGTTGGCATGGGCGCACGCAGACCTCTCAAAAATGAATCCCTTTAATGTTTTTGATATGAGCTCTGTCGCTTTCATTTTGATTTAAATTTTTCATCCAATCGAGTGCAGGATCTAGGAAAATAGGTCCAAGTCTTTCTATGCTGTTCTAGACAACAATTCTTTTTAAGTAAAAATAATACTTTCTGTCATGTAAACTATGCTGCCTTACTGTAATCACACAATTTAACAATAATAACAATAATAATAATAATAATAATAATAATACACACAGTGATAAAGTAACTATAATTGTAAACTCATTGCCTGCCAGAGACATTGACCTCTACTCTCCTCCTGGCTCATTAAAAAACTGTGTGCTGCAATTAAAGCAGATGAGAGGAGCTGATGTGACTGAAGCTCACCCCGACTCCACCTTCTGATACTGTATTCCTCCGACTAATAATGTGTTCACCCCGTGCAGTAAAAGGTTTGCACTTCTGCCTCTGGTCACCAAAATTGGAAAAATTACTTGGTCACAAATTCCTCTGTGTGTGTATGTGTGATAACAACACAATGGTAAGGCAAGGCAGCAGGCTGGCTCCACACATAAATCCAATACAGACTCCGCACCACAAAGAAGAATCGAACACATGAAAACAGTAGTTCTTGTGCATGAATGTGCAACTGTGAATGTGTCTGAGAGTGTGTGTGTGTCTGTACAGGTGTTTGTGTGTAGCATCACATCTGCAGTTTGTGACGAGTTTGCTGCCTCAAGATACAATCACTGAGAAGAGAGACTGAGATCTTCAAATTCATCTTCTATTATTCTGTTTAGACAAATCAACACGGGGTGAAAACTATTGTGCTGCATCATCGCAGGGAATTTAAAAGACTTTTTACACATATAAAAAAATTATAGGCCCACAAATTAGGTTTTTTCTAGGCAAACAATACAAGCTCTATGGACAAAAAACAAGTAGCACAGTTGACTTACATGAGTTGAAATTGCCAGTTGCTTCTACATTTACATGTCCTGATTATTTTTTTATTTATTTTTTTATCCTTTTGCATTATATTCTGGCATGTATTGCTTTATATTTTATCTCTGTGGTTTAATCCTATCTTACAGCATTACTTTAGATGTTGCAAAGATCCAATGTCCCCATGAGGATCAATAAAGTTTCATATTGCCTCATCTCATCTCATAAAGTCGGCAAACATCTGCCGACTTAGATTGAAGCAGTTGTTCACTTTACTGTCATCTATTGGCATGTGCACACACGCACACACACCGAAAAATAAAGAGACAGACGTACGTTTTTGTCCTTGCCCATCAGCAGGAAATCTGCTAATGCTCCTTCAAAACATCAAGTACCACTCTATGATTCTCCCTTTTAGAAAGAGACAGATGGAGAGACCTGTGTATATAGCATGAATGAGCCTATAATAGAGGGGGATATATATATATATATATATATATATATATATATATATATATATATATATATAAATAAAGTAGCAACAGGCATTAAATGATTAGACGAACTGCAGAACACTTTTTTCTTCTTTGTATCCCCCCCCCCTCACGGTTTAATCACCATTCCTCACAAACACTACACATGCCTGTTGGTTGGCATTCAGTGTATGGCTCGAGATCAGCCCTGGGTTTGTTTGTCTGTGTGCAGCAGGACTCATTTCTAGCACTAATGACTCAGCTGGCTCTTCAAAGATTATTGGAAATAATGTCAGTGTCAAACTCAAAAAACACCAATTGCAGCCACTTCTTCTTTCCACTTCTTCCTCCCTCATCTCACTCTCAATCTCCCGTTCTGATATCTTTCAGATCAATTTCTATTCATCACATCTACCAAACATTGTCATCCCTGACTTGTCAGCTTTTCATTTGTCTGCCGCAATCTCTCTTCCCTCCATCACTTTCTTCATCTCCTTCCCTTGTTCTCTCCACTCTGACCTCTCTGCTCACTTTCCATTTCCCTTATTTATGCTGAGGCTGTTGACACTCTGTTTGAGAACAGAGATTAGCATCATGTTTGTTTGTCTCTGCAATTCATGATTCATTTCTCACACTAATGACAAGGCTTGGTTATTAATGGATGATAACATTAATAGAGCTGACACTTTCGAAACCCATACCCTTCCTCTCTAACCCTCTCCTTTCTCCCCCGATCCTTTGTACACAATGTATATAGTTATATATGTAATATAGTTGTATCAATGTTGAAGATGCTCATTTTGTGCTTTAAGTTCTAAAGTATTTATATTTCTGTCTAACGTATTGTTATTAATACAATATGAAAACATGACTTTCCTGTCGTACATTTGACCATCAAGGCTTTACATGTAAACCCTCATCATTATGACCTTGTGGCTGAGATTTAAAAAAAAAAAGCAAACATTTGACAGTGGTAGCGGTAAACAATATTTGGAGTGCAAATAGTCATTAACACAAAGCGACAGTATTGGTTAAATTGAATTATTGAGATGGTGGAGCTAGTTAATAACAGCTGCAGGGGCTTGTTTGTGTACTAGCCGTCAGCTACTGAAAACATGAACCTTTCTCCAATCTACCACCTAAAATACTGCCTCCCTCAGTCAAATATTGAACCAATTTAATGTATTCTGGCACAATAAATTATACATTTATTATGGATTATTATATTTATGTGTCATGAATGCAGGAGGAGATGTGTATTATACAGAAGTACCCTTTTTTTGATGCACCATCAGTAGCCTTGATTACAACTTTCTGTTTTTTTTCCTGAAAGCATCCATCAGGGACATAAAGGTTTGTTTTTTTCCCGTTTTTTTATTTTTTACAGAAATGAAAGGCACCACTTGCTGATTCAGTTGCT